>JAIOJX010000032.1:259424938-261924938 GCA_022376925.1 Tragulus kanchil
AAAGGGAGTTAATATGTATAATATATAAAGATTCGTGGCTCAAAGTTGTGCATCAAGCCGGGGTAAATTGAATTTTAAATATTGCAATGTATGATTTGCTTACGTAATTTGGTGTTGCCTGCTTAGTCGCTCAGTTGTGTCAAGCTTTTTGCAATCCATGGACTGTAGCCCACCAGGCTCCTCTGTCCATGGGATTCTCTAGGCAAGTATATTGGAGTTGGTAGCTATTTC
The DNA here is from genome assembly GCA_022376925.1 of Tragulus kanchil. Classification (NCBI taxonomy): domain Eukaryota; kingdom Metazoa; phylum Chordata; class Mammalia; order Artiodactyla; family Tragulidae; genus Tragulus; species Tragulus kanchil. The sequence goes on from JAIOJX010000032.1 coordinate 259,425,170, forward strand.
CTTCTCCAGGGGATCTTTCCGACCCAGGGATCGAACCCTCATTTCCTGCACTGCAGGCAATTTCTTTACTGTCTGACCTACTGCTTGGGTTCAAAGGTGCTCAAAGGAAGCTCTGGATGGCTCTGAACCACCAACCTTTCAGTTAGCAGCCAAATTACTCCGCGTATATCATCTGCATTTATTGTCCCCCATTTAGTAGGTTGACTTCTAGTTTTATTGATTGTTCTTCACTATGCCATGGTAGAGTATAACATCTACAACTTAGGAAGAAATTTTTAAATTTCTTGTAAAGTTAGAATGTTTATACCTTACAATTCAGCACTTCCATATATCATAGAAGAATTATAACAAATACATAAAGAAATATATATATACATATATTTGTATATATTGCATATGTATTGAGTATATATATTCAATTGAGACTTTATTTATAACAGTAAATAATTGGATAATTCTAAACTTTTTCCAAGAGGAGAGGTAAATAAATTTTAGAATATCTATAAAATAGAAGACTCTGTAGTCATTAAAGTGAATAAATTAATTCAACAAGTGGTATGAGAAAAATGATGTAAAAATGATGTTGGACTTTTTATCTTTCACCGTATACAAAACTTAAATACAAATAAATTGAAAACTTAAATGTAAGACCTGACACTACAAAACTTGAAGAGGAAATACATGAGAAAAATTTTAAGATGTTGAGTTTGGCAGTTATTGGTTGGGTGTGAAAACAAAGGACAGGCAGCAAAAGCAAAAATCAGACAAAAGGGATAACATCAAAGTTACCAACCTCTCTGCAGCAAAGAAAACAATCAATAGAGTGAAAAGACAAACTACAGAATGGAAAAAAATATTTGCAAATCATTTATCATTTATCTGAAAGGGAGTTAATATGTATAATATATAAAGAACTCCTACAACTTAACAATTCAAAACCAAATAGCCCAATGAAAATTGGGCAAAGGACTTAAATGAGTATTTATTCAAAGAAAATATACAATATTCAGCAAGCATGTGAAAAAAATTTTCAATATCATTAATCATCAGAAAATTATAAATTAAAACCACAGTGAGATATTATCTCACACCTATCAGAATGGCCTCTGTCAAGACAAAAACAAAAACCGATAAATAATAAGGGCTGCTGAGGCTGTGGACATGAAGAGAAATGGTCAGCCTTTGCAATTTTAGTGTGAATATCAAATGTTGCAACCATTCTAGAAAACATTATGGAGTTTCCTCAAAAATTAAAAATAGTTACTGTATGATGCACAAATTTGACTTCTGAGTATATATATATATATATAATAGAATTGAAAGAAGAATCTTGGAAGAGATATTGGCACACCCATAATCATTGCAGAACTATTCGAAATAGCCAAGGGGTGGAAGCAACCTGAACATGCACGGATAAATGACTGGATAAAGAAAATGTGGCATATACATACAATGGAATGGTATTCAGCATTAAAAAAGAAAGAAATCCTATCATATCCTACAGCATGGGTGAATTTTGAAGACAGTATGCTGGGTGAAATAAGCCAGTCTCAAAAATACAAATATTGTATAATTCACTCAAAGTACCTTAGAAACAGAAAGGAAACTGGTGGTTGAGCCACCAAGGACTAGCATGAGGTGAAAAGAGCACCTGTATGGTGACTCTAGAGTTTTAGTTTTGAAAGCTGAAAATGTTCTAAAGATTTGTTTCACAATAAGATAGATATATTTAAAATAACACTTAAAAGTTATTAAGATGTTACATTTTAACCACATTTTTAAAAAAAGATGAAGTAGGGCATGATATATTTAAACAGATGAATCTTTAAAGCATAACACTGAGTGAAAAAATAAATTTTAGAATAAAAATAATATATAGATATCATTTATATCAATTTAAAACTATGCAAATTGTATTTTTGCATAGTGTATGATAAGTGAGGCAAATAATTTTTTAAATATACAAAGGAATGATATGCATGGAATTAATGATAGCTATTATCTTTTGTCTAATGAAATAATTGGATGTGGAGGGTTGCTTAGAGGTCTTTATTATTTCTAATAATCCACTTTTGTAGTAAAAGATAATCTGAAATAAATAAGGAAAAAATGTTTAAAAAAATTCGACAAAACCACATTATTAAACTCTACAATTGAAATAGTTTGTAAGAAAAATAGTGACTGGTGACTCAGCAATAAAGAACCCACCTGCCAGTGCAGGAGACAAGAGTTCCATCTGTGGATCACGAAGATCCCCTGGAGAAGGAAGTGGCAACCCATTCCAGTATTCTTGCCTAGGAAATCCCATGGACAGAGGAGCCTGGTGGGATACAGTTCATGGGGTTGCAGAGTCAGAGAGGACTTAACGATTAAAAAACAACAATAAGAAGGAAAATAAAAATATGTCCAGTGACATCCAGGGACCTTTCCTACCCTCCTCAAAGCGTTCAAAGCATTTTTTAAAATAAAAATTTAATCTAAAATATATCAGGCACAAATGACTATAGATATATTTTTAAAGTACCTTTTAGCCTATAATTAGTATGCACTGCAAGGAGATCAGACCAATCACTCCTAAAAAGATCGACCCTGATGCTGAAGCTCCAATACTTTGGCCACCTGATGTGAATGCAAGAAAAGGAGATTAAAAAAAACAAATATACAGCATGGGTGAATTTTTGAAAAACAGTATGCTGGGTGAAATAAGCCAGTCTCAAAAATACAAATATTGTATAATTCACTCAAAGTACCTTAGAAACAGAAAGGAAACTGGTGGTTGAGCCACCAAGGACTAGCATGAGGTGAAAAGAGCACCTGTATGGTGACTCTAGAGTTTTAGTTTTGAAAGCTGAAAATGTTCTAAAGATTTGTTTCACAATAAGATAGATATATTTAAAATAACACTTAAAAGTTATTAAGATGTTACATTTTAACCACATTTTTAAAAAAAGATGAAGTAGGGCATGATATATTTAAACAGATGAATCTTTAAAGCATAACACTGAGTGAAAAAATAAATTTTAGAATAAAAAAATAATATATAGATATCATTTATATCAATTTAAAACTATGCAAATTGTATTTTTGCATAGTGTATGATAAGTGAGGCAAATAATTTTTTAAATATACAAAGGAATGATATGCATGGAATTAATGATAGCTATTATCTTTTGTCTAATGAAATAATTGGATGTGGAGGGTTGCTTAGAGGTCTTTATTATTTCTAATAATCCACTTTTGTAGTAAAAGATAATCTGAAATAAATAAGGAAAAAATGTTTAAAAAAATTCGACAAAACCACATTATTAAACTCTACAATTGAAATAGTTTGTAAGAAAAATAGTGACTGGTGACTCAGCAATAAAGAACCCACCTGCCAGTGCAGGAGACAAGAGTTCCATCTGTGGATCACGAAGATCCCTGGAGAAGGAAGTGGCAACCCATTCCAGTATTCTTGCCTAGGAAATCCCATGGACAGAGGAGCCTGGTGGGATACAGTTCATGGGGTTGCAGAGTCAGAGAGGACTTAACGATTAAAAAACAACAATAAGAAGGAAAATAAAAATATGTCCAGTGACATCCAGGGACCTTTCCTACCCTCCTCAAAGCGTTCAAAGCATTTTTTAAAATAAAAATTTAATCTAAAATATATCAGGCACAAATGACTATAGATATATTTTTAAAGTACCTTTTAGCCTATAATTAGTATGCACTGCAAGGAGATCAGACCAATCACTCCTAAAAAGATCAACCCTGATGCTGAAGCTCCAATACTTTGGCCACCTGATGTGAAGAGTCAGCTAATTAGAAAAGACTCTGATGGTAAGAAAAACTGAAGCCTAAGGGAGAAGGGGGCAGCAGAAGATGAGATGCTTAGATAGCATCACTAACTCAATGGATATGAATTGGAGCAAACTCCAGCCGACAGTGGAGGAGAGAGGATCCTGGTATGCTGTAGTCCATGGAGTTGCAAAGAGTCAGACATGACTTAGTGAATGAGTAATACCATATTGTTTAAAGGCAATGAAGAAAAAGAAAAAGTATTGGCTAGAAGCCTATAAAAGGATCACTGACTGTTTGGGGGAAGCAGAACATTTGAATTTGATACCAAAGAGATCATAGAGTGTCTTTTTAATTCTAATGCCCTTGAGCCATATATAAAACTTTGTAAATTGGCACACTTTGTGCAGTGCAGGTAGCTTGAATACTTTCTGTTCTGTTGTGAACTATATAACTGAATATAGAGAGACTTTTTTCCTTGTCTGTGTGGGTTGAAACAAGAGTAATATTCGTACTTGATTCTTGGTAGATATATGAGAACAACTGTGAGTACAAATATGAATGAATAAGGTAAAGTGAACTCTGTATCATATATGTTAGAGTGGGACATTTAGTTTCTTAATTAAATATGGGCTTCTTACCAGCATATGACAACTATTATTTGAATCTGTCTACATAAAGAAACTCTGCTCCCTTTTTGGCTAGGTGATAAAGAATCCAGTTGCAATGCAGGAGACCAAGGTTTGATCCCTGGGTTGGAAAGATCCCCTGGAGATGGGAATGGCTATCCACTCCAGTATTTTTGCTTGGAGAATCCCATGAACAGAGGAGCCTGGTGGGCTACAGTCTATGGGATTGCAAAGAATTAGACATGACTGAGTGACTAATGCTACTACTGTTACTTAAAGAAACTAGCCTGTTTTCCTTGTCAAAAAAGTGACAATTCTTATACATATTAGAATTCACAAAAATATAAGTTTCTGTGTGTGTACTTGTGACTTTAGTTACTACTTTTTTGTTTTTTGTTTTTTTTGTTTTTTTTTTCTTTTTTTTTTTAGTTACTACTTTTTTATGCACATTTGGTCAATTGCAGAATTTAGCTGAAAGATCCCTCACTTTAAACTTGAAAAGTAGACAAATTCATATTTGATTTCTCTTTATTTAATTAAAGTTAGTCTTAGAAATTTCTGGGTTTCCAACTATAGTTGGTGAGCCAATTTTTTTTTTAATTTAATTCTTTATTTAAAAAATTAACCTCGGCTTAATTGAATTCAATTAAAAATTATTCTTTCAGTAAAACAATATGCCATAGAGATATAATGATGGAGCATTTGGTAGTTATAATATACATTATGAATATTTTTTAAATCTATAAACAAATACATACATACCAACTTATTGTGATATGTACTATGTACAAGTTTTGTCCTAAAAACCTTTTTCATCATGCTTGTTGCCTAGAAGATCTGTCTGGAGCTCACGTGTTGGGTCCTCAGTCTATTCATGGCTGCTTTCATCTCCTGATTCCTCAGAGTGTAAATAATGGGGTTTAGTAAAGGTGTGATAACTGAATAAAACACAGAAAGAAACTTATCTACTGAAAGGGTACTAAAAGGCCAAGCATAAATGAAGATGCACGGCCCAAAAAACAGGGTGACCACAGTAATGTGAGCCGACAGTGTAGATAAAGCCTTGGAAAGACCACCAGAGGACTGGTGTTGGACAGTTACCAGAATGACAGTGTAGGAAACAAGCAAGAGTATGAAACATATGAAGGACAACAGTCCACTGTCAGCAATTACTAGCAACTCCAGAACATAGGTCTCAGTGCAGGCAAGCTTTATAACTGTGGCAGGTCACAGAAAATATTGTCTACTATATTAGACATGATCCCTGGGGAGATGGGAATGGCTATCCACTCCAGTATTTTTGCTTGGAGAATCCCATGAACAGAGGAGCCTGGTGGGCTACAGTCTATGGGATTGCAAAGAATTAGACATGACTGAGTGACTAATGCTACTACTGTTACTTAAAGAAACTAGCCTGTTTTCCTTGTCAAAAAAGTGACAATTCTTATACATATTAGAATTCACAAAAATATAAGTTTCTGTGTGTGTACTTGTGACTTTAGTTACTACTTTTTTGTTTTTTGTTTTTTTTTTTTTTCTTTTTTTTTTTAGTTACTACTTTTTTATGCACATTTGGTCAATTGCAGAATTTAGCTGAAAGATCCCTCACTTTAAACTTGAAAAGTAGACAAATTCATATTTGATTTCTCTTTATTTAATTAAAGTTAGTCTTAGAAATTTCTGGGTTTCCAACTATAGTTGGTGAGCCAATTTTTTTTTTAATTTAATTCTTTATTTAAAAAATTAACCTCGGCTTAATTGAATTCAATTAAAAATTATTCTTTCAGTAAAACAATATGCCATAGAGATATAATGATGGAGCATTTGGTAGTTATAATATACATTATGAATATTTTTTAAATCTATAAACAAATACATACATACCAACTTATTGTGATATGTACTATGTACAAGTTTTGTCCTAAAAACCTTTTTCATCATGCTTGTTGCCTAGAAGATCTGTCTGGAGCTCACGTGTTGGGTCCTCAGTCTATTCATGGCTGCTTTCATCTCCTGATTCCTCAGAGTGTAAATAATGGGGTTTAGTAAAGGTGTGATAACTGAATAAAACACAGAAAGAAACTTATCTACTGAAAGGGTACTAAAAGGCCAAGCATAAATGAAGATGCACGGCCCAAAAAACAGGGTGACCACAGTAATGTGAGCCGACAGTGTAGATAAAGCCTTGGAAAGACCACCAGAGGACTGGTGTTGGACAGTTACCAGAATGACAGTGTAGGAAACAAGCAAGAGTATGAAACATATGAAGGACAACAGTCCACTGTCAGCAATTACTAGCAACTCCAGAACATAGGTCTCAGTGCAGGCAAGCTTTATAACTAGTGGCAGGTCACAGAAAATATTGTCTACTATATTGGGGCCACAGAAGGGCAAAGTGATTGTAAAAACCATCTGACTCATTGTATGCACAAAACCAACAACCCATGACAGGAGCACAGAGCCTGTGAGTACACGGTGGTTCATGATGGTTGTGTAGTGAAGAGGTTTACATATTGCAATGTACCGATCAACAGCCATAACTATGAGAAGTGTCATCTCACTACCCCCTAAAAAGTGAAGGAAGAACATCTGAGCCATACAGCCCCACAGAGAAATAGTTTTATTCTCCCCGAGAAAATCTGCAACCATCTTTGGAGTTGTGATTGTAGAAATAGACATATCAAGAAAGGAGAGATTGCCAAGGAGGAAGTACATTGGTGTGGAGTGCAGGTGAGAGTCCAGGGTTATGGTGATCACAATGAGAAGGTTTCCTGCCATAATCGCTGCATAGGCCAATAAAAATATGAAAAAAAAGAAAATCTCAAGTTCCCAAGTGTTGGTGAGTCCTAACAAAACAAACTCAGATATCATTGAGCTATTCATCATATTCATCAAGTCTGTGTAGGAGTTTTCAGAAAGTCTTTAAAATGAAGATAATCTGGAAGAAAGTGATAATTTAAATTTTGACAGTTTGATAGGTAAAGGCATATAGAAAGCAGTATTTGGTAAAGAGAAGATGGATATTTCTGAAAAATACATTTTAGTTGATTAATGCAAGCACATTGCTGCTATACACATTCACATTGCTGCATTTATTTTTAGAAAGAAAGGCACAGAAGATGGGAAATATGAAATTTTGTAAATATAATTTGCAGGTATAGGTTTTGTCTCTACATTCATTTGTTGTTTTACTATCAGAAATGAAGATGCACGGCCCAAAAACAGGGTGACCACAGTAATGTGAGCCGACAGTGTAGATAAAGCCTTGGAAAGACCACCAGAGGACTGGTGTTGGACAGTTACCAGAATGACAGTGTAGGAAACAAGCAAGAGTATGAAACATATGAAGGACAACAGTCCACTGTCAGCAATTACTAGCAACTCCAGAACATAGGTCTCAGTGCAGGCAAGCTTTATAACTAGTGGCAGGTCACAGAAAATATTGTCTACTATATTGGGGCCACAGAAGGGCAAAGTGATTGTAAAAACCATCTGACTCATTGTATGCACAAAACCAACAACCCATGACAGGAGCACAGAGCCTGTGAGTACACGGTGGTTCATGATGGTTGTGTAGTGAAGAGGTTTACATATTGCAATGTACCGATCAACAGCCATAACTATGAGAAGTGTCATCTCACTACCCCCTAAAAAGTGAAGGAAGAACATCTGAGCCATACAGCCCCACAGAGAAATAGTTTTATTCTCCCTGAGAAAATCTGCAACCATCTTTGGAGTTGTGATTGTAGAAATAGACATATCAAGAAAGGAGAGATTGCCAAGGAGGAAGTACATTGGTGTGGAGTGCAGGTGAGAGTCCAGGGTTATGGTGATCACAATGAGAAGGTTTCCTGCCATAATCGCTGCATAGGCCAATAAAAATATGAAAAAAAAGAAAATCTCAAGTTCCCAAGTGTTGGTGAGTCCTAACAAAACAAACTCAGATATCATTGAGCTATTCATCATATTCATCAAGTCTGTGTAGGAGTTTTCAGAAAGTCTTTAAAATGAAGATAATCTGGAAGAAAGTGATAATTTAAATTTTGACAGTTTGATAGGTAAAGGCATATAGAAAGCAGTATTTGGTAAAGAGAAGATGGATATTTCTGAAAAATACATTTTAGTTGATTAATGCAAGCACATTGCTGCTATACACATTCACATTGCTGCATTTATTTTTAGAAAGAAAGGCACAGAAGATGGGAAATATGAAATTTTGTAAATATAATTTGCAGGTATAGGTTTTGTCTCTACATTCATTTGTTGTTTTTACTATCAGTTTGTGAATTCATGAACCATGAATTCAGTGAGCCAATGAATATGAGTGAAATGGTCATAGGTAATAAGTTAATTCAAATGGATTAGAATATAGTCGTGAAACTTTCTGGAAGCTAGTATTCCATCTTTTACCCTTTTCATCTTCCTAATTTGAAATATTCAGATATGTTCATATGAGTTGAATTATATTCAAAAAACAAAAGTATTCATTTGCTATTACTTTATAATTTCCCATTCAGCAAATTATTTTACAGTTCTTTCTTCTCTTACCTATACTACATTCTCACTGCAGAGACATACCAATGATTTCACTTATCCCTGAAGCTTTAAACTGACTACAGTCTTTCATGTGTTCTTACCTCCACAAATTATAATAAAATATGCTTCCTAGAAAATTTCTGCACAAGAACATAAATATTTCTCAGTATCAAGCTTTCTTTCGTCCTTTGTCCTTTTCTTCTCCCTCCCTCCCTCCCTTCCTCCTTTCTTCCTTCCCTTTCTCTCTCCTATCCTTCCTTCTTTATATTTTCTTTCATTCTTTTTTTTTTAAGTTGTGTTCTGTCTCATACTTTGGCTCCTGAATAGAACTCTTAACCTCTGCTTTTTTTCTATTTCCCTGAATCTATTGTTTCTGGGTTCCTGGCTGGAGTTTTCTTTCGTGTCCCTTCTCATTCTGTGTGTAGATGATCTCTAAACAATCATCAAATCTTTCACAAATAGTGCTTTTGTTTCCTTGGGTCTGAAGTACTTACCTTTTTGTGATGATTGCTTTCCTCTGACTATTCACACCGGTGTCCAGACTGATTCTTCTGGTTCAGACATCCTTGATATTTGTACTCTATTTGTTTTCTCACAATGAACTAGCACTATTTGCTTACTTTTATCTATTTTTCTCTTTGATTTAGATCTTTTGACCCCAGCTTCCTTTTTCTTTTTTTTCCTTAAAAATCTATTAATGGTACATACCAGGCACAGCTACCTAGGCACGGAGTCACACATATGTACACAAATGGTACATAGAAACTACACAGACACAAAATTACGCATATACACACAAACACTTATACCAATTTATAGTTCTAGAGTACAACAACAGAATGTGGAGAATTTACTCTGAATTTCCTTTTTTTCTTTATAATTCATGAAATGTTCAGAAGCTATTGTTTATCCAATTATTAAAATTTTAAAAAACACTGAACCAAGAGTCAAGAATCAAATTCTAGTCCTGGCCTCAACATAAACTAGGGAAATATACTCTCTACCTCTTTTCAACATTGATTTATCTTTCCATAATAATAGAATGGTATCTACTCTTCAACTAATCAAATTGTTATAAGACTCTAAGGGTAAATATTGTTGTTGTTGTTCAGTTACTCAGTTGTGTCTGGCTTTTTGCAGCCCATGGACTGAAAACTCTCCCAGAGTTTGCTCGGACTCGTGTGCATTGAGTTGATGATGCCACGCAAAGATCTCATCCTCTGTCACCTTCTGTTGCCCTCAGTGTTTCCTAGCATCAGAGTCTTTTCCAGTGAGTCAGCTCTTCACAGGAGATGGCTAAAATATTGGAGCTTCAGCTTCAGCATCACTCCTTCAGTGCATATTCAGGGTTGATTTCCTTTATGATTAACTGGTTTGATCTCATTGAGATCCAAGAGATTCTCAAGAGTCTTCACCAGCACCAGTTTGTAAGCATCATCTACTGTCCTGAATCTATTGTTTCTGGGTTCCTGGCTGGAGTTTTCTTTCGTGTCCCTTCTCATTCTGTGTGTAGATGATCTCTAAACAATCATCAAATCTTTCACAAATAGTGCTTTTGTTTCCTTGGGTCTGAAGTACTTACCTTTTTGTGATGATTGCTTTCCTCTGACTATTCACACCGGTGTCCAGACTGATTCTTCTGGTTCAGACATCCTTGATATTTGTACTCTATTTGTTTTCTCACAATGAACTAGCACTATTTGCTTACTTTTATCTATTTTTCTCTTTGATTTAGATCTTTTGACCCCAGCTTCCTTTTTCTTTTTTTTCCTTAAAAATCTATTAATGGTACATACCAGGCACAGCTACCTAGGCACGGAGTCACACATATGTACACAAATGGTACATAGAAACTACACAGACACAAAATTACGCATATACACACAAACACTTATACCAATTTATAGTTCTAGAGTACAACAACAGAATGTGGAGAATTTACTCTGAATTTCCTTTTTTTCTTTATAATTCATGAAATGTTCAGAAGCTATTGTTTATCCAATTATTAAAATTTTAAAAAACACTGAACCAAGAGTCAAGAATCAAATTCTAGTCCTGGCCTCAACATAAACTAGGGAAATATACTCTCTACCTCTTTTCAACATTGATTTATCTTTCCATAATAATAGAATGGTATCTACTCTTCAACTAATCAAATTGTTATAAGACTCTAAGGGTAAATATTGTTGTTGTTGTTCAGTTACTCAGTTGTGTCTGGCTTTTTGCAGCCCATGGACTGAAAACTCTCCCAGAGTTTGCTCGGACTCGTGTGCATTGAGTTGATGATGCCACGCAAAGATCTCATCCTCTGTCACCTTCTGTTGCCCTCAGTGTTTCCTAGCATCAGAGTCTTTTCCAGTGAGTCAGCTCTTCACAGGAGATGGCTAAAATATTGGAGCTTCAGCTTCAGCATCACTCCTTCAGTGCATATTCAGGGTTGATTTCCTTTATGATTAACTGGTTTGATCTCATTGAGATCCAAGAGATTCTCAAGAGTCTTCACCAGCACCAGTTTGTAAGCATCAATTCTTTGACTGTCAGACATCCTTATGGTCCAACTCTCACATCTGTACATGACTACTGAAAAAAACAACTTTGACTATTCAGACCTTTGCCAGCAAAGTGATGTTTCTGCTTTTTAATATGATTTCTGAGTTGACCATAGCTTTTCTTCCAAGGAGCAAGTGTCTTTTAACTTCATGGCTACAGTCACTGTCCACAGTGATTTTGGAGCCCAAGAAAATAAAATTCTGTCACTTTTTCCATTTTTTCCCTATTTGCCACAAAGTGATAGGATCAAATGTCATGATCTTCGTTCTTTGAATATTGAGTTTTCACTTTCCTCTTTGACCTTCATCAAGAGTATCTTTAGTTCCTGTTTATTAAAGCAGAACTTGGCTTTCTGCCATTAAAGTGGTATTATCTGCATATCTAAGGTTATTGATACTTCTCCCAGCAATCTTGATTCCCAACTTGAACTTCATAAAGCCTGGCATTTCACATGATATACTCCACTGATAAGTTAAATAAGCAGTGTGACAATATATAGTCTTGACATACTCCTTTCCCAGTTTGGAACCAGTTCATTGTTCCATGTCTGGTTCTAAGTGTTGCTTCTTGACCTGCATATAAGTTTCTCAGGAGGCAGGTAAGGTGGTCTATTCCTGTTTCTAAGAATTTTCCACAGTGATCCACACAGTCAAAGGCTTTAGCATAATCAATGAAGCAGAAGTAGGTGTTCTTCTGGAGTTCTCTTGCTTTTTCTATTATGCAATGGATTTTGGTAATTTTATCTCTGGTTCTTCTGCCTTTTCTAAATCTAGTTTGTACAGCTGGAAGTTCTCAGTTTACATAATGTTGAAGCCTAGCTTGAACAATTTTGAGCTGTATTTGTATATTTTATTGTACACATAAGTACTGTGTACGTGTGTGCATTCCCAAAAATTTATCTTTAGCATTATCTCATTTTTCTGGTGATTTTAAGGATACTCAAACCAATTAGGACCACAGAAAGATTTTACTATGGAAGACTTGTTAAAGAAGACTAAACATTAATAAAAATATTTTTCTTTATTAAATATAAGTGATGAAATTACCTAGATTGTCTTCTTTATAAAGAATTGTTATGATAATCATTGGTATTATATCTTGTGTGGTAATTGAGTTTAATAGTTATGTAATTCTCAAAATTATTAAATCTTCAGTCTCAAACAGTAACAGAAGAAAATCTTGCAGATGATCCTAAAATAGTTTTTACAGTTCATTATATAAAATTAAAAGCAAAAATAGAAAATTAAAAGCAAAATAATATTTATTAATTTGGGCTTTTTAATTTAACAAGCATGTTTATAAAATATATCCAGCTAAATGCAAATAAACATGACTCAAATCTGTTATAATAGTCACTCATTCATTATGACAATTTTTGCATATGATGAAATATGAAATATTTTTGAATATCTATTTTTCTACTCAGACACAGGTAAAAATAAGTTGGAGGCAGAGCCTAACTCTTTCTGTGCCATTCATGTGACTAAATGAAGAAAAATTATTATTTCAACTATGGTGCTAACTTAAAGGAAGAAAACTATGAGATGTTTAATACTCTGTGTCTGTATTCAGTAATAAAGCCTTTTCTATACATTTTCACAAAAGCACTTAGTGTATGTGGAGATATGTTACTGGAAGTTCTTTTAATAAGAAAAAAAGACTGTGAAGCTTCTATTGATCTTGACGGTTTTTTCAATGATTCTTTGTCATCAGACAGTTAAGCCATGTATGGATTAGATAACCCAAGGGTAATATTCACTTACCACAAAAATATGTTTGACATGTGAGCAATCAGATTTTTCTGCCAGAATAACCATTATAAATATTTTTCTAATAAAAACATAAACTTACACATTTGATAGAAAAAGTTCCAACATTATAAGTGCCCAAAGAACTTTTTCTCACATATTTATCCTTTAAAATATTAACATATTTATTACAAATGTAGGACAAAAAGGGTGGTAGCTTTAGAAAAATAGGAAGTAGTTCTATGGTTACAAAATCGCCGAAACAAATATATTAGCAATATAATTAGACAACTGTATTGAATTAAAGGTTATATAACTTTAGGAAAATAAATGTAGACTTGATGGGAAGTCTCTTAAATATTGATTTAAATTAGTCACATTTAATTTAGAATTCCATAAGCATTTTATAAGTGAAAATAAGTATACAATGTATGAAAGTTTTACTTAAAGAAGTAAATTAACGTAAAATAAAATCAGTCAACTTTTTCCATTTTCTTGATATGAGATTTTTATTAGATTATGTTTCAGACTTGTCACAGTTGCTAAATGCAGTGAATGATGAAACAAATTTTCTGTTATTTTATCATATTCTAATTTTGTCTTTCTTTCCAATAGGGATTAAACAAACTCAAAATTGATATTCCAAAAACACAAATCTAAATTATAAAACTAACCCCTCAGATCAGGAATGTCAGTGGTATTTATCCATGATAGACCGACTGTCCTTCTTTTTATAACTAAATACATTTGTCCAGATGCTATCTGACCCAAGTTGTGTTTTACCATTGCCCTCATGGTCAGTATAATAGATATTCATTCATATCCAGGATTTTTGTACAAAGTCTTCTCCTTTATTAAAGTATACAACTTCTCTATGTTATTAACACTGCTATTTAAACCTACCAGTTCTAGCTGAGGTGTGGTCTCTTCAAAGATACATAGACACAGATTCTGAATATATATTTCTTATCTTTTTGTCTCCATATATATATATATATACATGACAATCATCTGCAGATTTGAAAAAGAAAAAAAGGACAAGAAACAGGTACATAAGATGTAGACTGGTGATTAACCCCCAGAAGGAATTATTGGAATAAAGGCTCTAATTAGTTGTCTCTAGAGTTCAGAGCAAGGACTTAGTCTCATTAGTAGATTGTGAATTCGCCAAGTGTGTAGCTATGTGGATTTTTCCTAATAAGTGTTTTCCAGAGAAAACACTAACTAAAACTAAAACTTAAACTAAAGTTTTGGTTGGTAAAAGGTGAACAAATTGATAGAAAATGGATCTGCCATAGATGATGGACTTGAAAAAACTTAATCTGAATATTTATAAGTTGATAATTGAATGCATTTATTCAATTAAAGTTGAAATAAATAGTATCCGCACAGAGCAAGGCATATAAGGAAATAGAGACTAGAGACTAGAGACTTTCCACAGAGAAAACTTACATTTTACTATGTAAAGGGATGAGAGAGAGAGAGAAAAGAGAGAGAAATACACACACTCATGGGCTAGAACAAGCAGAGGAGGCTTTCACTAGGATAATCAATAAATGATTAATGGTAATCAACAAGTGATTACTTAGGAGTGTAGCAGTTTTAGAATTTCATGTAGTCTTAACAATTATGTTTAACTTCATGATGGCTCAACACTATTAAAAGCTTATGGAAATTACTACAGTAAAACTTTTATGGTAAAACAATAAAATCAAGCAAGCAAAGTTCTAAAGGTTAACTGAGTAGCAGTACATGACTGCAGAGGATTTCACCTGTCTGAGGACTTCTGAGTTTATTCTTATATGTAACTCTGCCATGTCTCCTCCATTATAATCCTCTTGAAAAGATTACAAGGAAGTAAAAATTATAAATATATAATAGTGATTTATTTCCAAAGCCTATAGTAGATATTGCTAATAAGTTTATTATTCTTTCTGACTGAACCTCAGAATTGTTTTTCAGTTTAATTCCCCCAGACAACTACTAACAATTAAATTGCTATTAAAAAAAACTTTAAAAAATGTTTCAGCTAAGGAGATATATACCACAACTTAGCATGACCTTTGAGATATTTGCAAGAGAGCGGAGCATTCTTAAAAATTGAAATTAGGGGTTTCCCTGGTGGTCCAGTGGGTAGTCTTCCTTGCAGTGCAAGGGGCACCAGTTTGATCCCCAGCCCGAGAAGATCCCACGTGCCATGGAGCAGCTGGAATGGTGTGTCCAATAACGAGCCAGGACTCTGGAGCACACACACCCAGAGCCAGTGCTCTGCAAGGAGAGGCCACTGTGATGGGGGGCCCACACATACCAAAGAATAAAGATGGATGAAAATAAATGGGTTAAAAATCAATTAAAAGAAAGAGGCCAAAATTTTTTTTTAAAAATTGAAATTAGAAGGATAGTATGAGCACACTATCCAAATGAGATTATTCATACCAGTTGGTAAGGATGATACAGAGATCATTTTTCAGGATAAACTGAAATGTTGGGTGTACATTGTCTACAATCAAACTAAAATAGGATAGATACAAAGTAAGACAGGAGGGAAAAACTAATAAGATGGGAATAAGAAGAAAAAATATGTACAGTGTATTCCAAATGTGTCCAAAGATGTTTGCATAATTTAGGTTTCCAATTAGAGTATGGAAACATTGCAAAGAAGCCTTCCAAAAACTGATGGAATCATTTAATAAATTTAGATTTACAACCTGAAATAGCCCACTAACTATTGTCTCTGCGTTCACTTCTATTACAATTTATTCTCCATATAAGAAGACAGACCTTGGTCAGATTTTAGAAGTATGTTGAATATATTTCCTCCCATTCTCAAAACTCTTCAATTGCTTTATCTTGCCAAAAACTAGGATTCTCGAGGCCTGAATCCTCTGGTCTCTTCCTTTGTATATAATCTCTGCACAGGTCTTTATTCTTTCTATTCATCAGCTTCCCTCATGAATATGTGTCTTCGGTACCTACAAGCTCTTTCTCACTTCGTGATGTCTATAAACAGGCCCTTCTGCCTGGAATGCTTTTTCCCATTCAAATGTCTATTCTTTAGCTTTCTTAATGTCTTTCTGTGAAAACTTCCTCCTTAAAGTGATCTTCTAACATAGTCACGTCTAATATAGATGCCTCATCATTATTCTATGGAAGGCAGAGCAGCACTGTGTGGTAACCCTGTATTGGTATTGAGTTGGACAGTATTTGTACATTTAGTGGTGGTGGTTTAGTTGCTGAGCTGTGTCTGACTCTTTGCAATCATGGACTGTGACCCACAAGACTCCTCTGTTCATGGGATTTTCTAGGCAAGAATCCTTCTCTAGGGGATCTTCCCCATCCAATGATCTGACTTGAGTTGCCTGCATTGCAGACGGATTCTTTAACAACTGAGCCACTGTAGAAGTTCATTTTGGACATAGTAAATACTTTTTAAGTGTTTCACAAATGACAGACTTAAGCTTAAAGAACATCAAGTATCCATGCTGCCTACTATAGTAAGATGCAATAAGGAAGTTATGGTTTTAATCTTTAATATTCCAGTTTTGTTGATTCTTAAAAAAATTTGAGTACTCAAATGTATCTTTTAAATGTTTATTACTAGGCATATTTTAATATTCTCCTAAGGATAATTACTCTTTTGAGGCCATATGGTACAAAAAATACACTTCAAATCCTCATTCAAATCACAACTCCTCTGTGAAGCCTCTCATGGTTGGCATAACCTGGTAGATATTTTAACATATATTAAATTACTATGTATGATTTTAGCAGTAAACATTTATACTAAGGACTGTATAGAGTAACAGCTTACTAAAATTTCTTATTTTTACATATTGAATGAAATCTCATGCAGTTTTTATAATATGCTCTTCTTAGTAGTTTTATATTTTAACATTCATAAGTTTTCCATTGAATTCTAAGAAAAGGAGGTAATGAATGCAAGCTTATTTATGTATTACATTTGTGCTAAGAATATTTTCCATTAGAAGAAAAAAATACCTTAATATTGCACACATTTTGTAAGGTGAAAGTTTACTATTATGTCACATTTGATTTCAAATATTTGAATGAATATTTAAGACTCACTGCACCCAAATGGGCTTCTCTGATGGCTCAATGATAAAGAATCCACCTGCCAACGTAGGAAATGTGAGTTCAATCCCTACATAAAGAAGATTCCCCAGAGGAGGAGGTAAGAGTGGGAGGAGGAGGAGTAGGAGGCAGCCCGCTCTAGTATTATTGCCTGAGAAATTCCATGGACAGAGGAGTCTTGTGGGCAACACTCATAGGATTGCAAAGAGTTGGACATGACATAGTGACTAAACAACAATGACAACAACAACCCCCAAATTGCAAAGAACTCAAAACAATCATTTTTAGCAGACAATATTCAGTGGGTGAGCCAGGAACCAATATGATGGCTTCTCAGTCTCTTAATGGCTGCCTTCATTTCCTGATTCCTCAGAGTATAAATAATTGGATTAAGGGCAGGAGTGATAACAGAGTAAAACACAGAAAGAAATTTATCTACAGAATAACTATTAAATGGGAAAGCATAGATGACGATGGCGGGGCCAAAGAAGAGAGTAACCACAGTGATGTGAGCAGAGAAGCATAGATGCAAAAATATTTTTGAATGCAATAAGGAAGTTATGGTTTTAATCTTTAATATTCCAGTTTTGTTGATTCTTAAAAAAATTTGAGTACTCAAATGTATCTTTTAAATGTTTATTACTAGGCATATTTTAATATTCTCCTAAGGATAATTACTCTTTTGAGGCCATATGGTACAAAAAATACACTTCAAATCCTCATTCAAATCACAACTCCTCTGTGAAGCCTCTCATGGTTGGCATAACCTGGTAGATATTTTAACATATATTAAATTACTATGTATGATTTTAGCAGTAAACATTTATACTAAGGACTGTATAGAGTAACAGCTTACTAAAATTTCTTATTTTTACATATTGAATGAAATCTCATGCAGTTTTTATAATATGCTCTTCTTAGTAGTTTTATATTTTAACATTCATAAGTTTTCCATTGAATTCTAAGAAAAGGAGGTAATGAATGCAAGCTTATTTATGTATTACATTTGTGCTAAGAATATTTTCCATTAGAAGAAAAAAATACCTTAATATTGCACACATTTTGTAAGGTGAAAGTTTACTATTATGTCACATTTGATTTCAAATATTTGAATGAATATTTAAGACTCACTGCACCCAAATGGGCTTCTCTGATGGCTCAATGATAAAGAATCCACCTGCCAACGTAGGAAATGTGAGTTCAATCCCTACATAAAGAAGATTCCCCAGAGGAGGAGGTAAGAGTGGGAGGAGGAGGAGTAGGAGGCAGCCCGCTCTAGTATTATTGCCTGAGAAATTCCATGGACAGAGGAGTCTTGTGGGCAACACTCATAGGATTGCAAAGAGTTGGACATGACATAGTGACTAAACAACAATGACAACAACAACCCCCAAATTGCAAAGAACTCAAAACAATCATTTTTAGCAGACAATATTCAGTGGGTGAGCCAGGAACCAATATGATGGCTTCTCAGTCTCTTAATGGCTGCCTTCATTTCCTGATTCCTCAGAGTATAAATAATTGGATTAAGGGCAGGAGTGATAACAGAGTAAAACACAGAAAGAAATTTATCTACAGAATAACTATTAAATGGGAAAGCATAGATGACGATGGCGGGGCCAAAGAAGAGAGTAACCACAGTGATGTGAGCAGAGAGTGTAGACAGAGCCTTGGATGATGCACTGGAGGAGTGCTGCCAGATGGTGACCAGCATGACAACGTAGGATATGAGCAAGAGAATGAAGCAGACCAGGGACAAGAGCCCACTGTTCACAATCACCAAGAGCTCGAGGATGTAGGTATCAGTGCAGGCAAGCTTGATGACCAGGGGGAGGTCACAGAAAAAGCTGTCCAATACATTGGGACCACAGAAAGGCAAATTCACTGTAAAAACCATCTGGCTTGTAGTATGGATAAGCCCAATCGCCCATGAGAGCAGTAGAAACCCAATGAGCACCCTGTGACTCATGATGGTCTTGTAGTGCAAGGGTTTGCATATGGCAACATACCTGTCGATGGCCATAGCTATCAGAAGAGACATCTCTCCGCCCCCAAAGAAGTGCATAAAAAACATCTGGATCATGCAGCCACACCAGGAGATGGTCTTGTGTTTTCTAAGGAAGTCTGAAATCATTTTGGGTGTTGCAGCAGAAGAAAGACATACGTCAAAAAATGATAAATTTGCCAGAAAGAAATACATGGGGGAGTGAAGATGGTTATCAGATATCACAGAGATCACAATGAGGAGATTTCCTACTATGATGGCAACATAGACCAGAAAGAAGACTGCAAAAAGGAGTGTTTGAGTTTCTTCAGAGGTAGAAAGTCCCACCAAAATGAACTCAGAAATACTTGATCTGTTATTTTGGAGATCCATTCATCCTTCTCCAGAAGCTGTCTGAGGAGGGAAAACAAAGAGAATGTGATAGGGACTAATAGGAACTTAATCTTAAGTATCTCATTTTTTTGTTTTTCCAAGGAAATGACAGTTTTGTCAGTGGGACTGCTTTGTAGATATTTTGCTATTGGAGATACTTCACAGACCATGAGACCATAAAAATATGATGATTATGGAGGCAATTAAATCAAATTTTCTCATGGTTAGTATAAGGCAAGTTCAGTTAGACCTTGACAAATCTTGTCGCCTATCATTTCATTTTCATTTCCAGATCTCACTGTATGTGAACACTTAAATTATTAGAGTGACAGAGGATTGTTTTCCAAATCTTCTGGAGATAGGTTTTTATCTTTTGTGGGTCTCAGGAAGCACATTATGACATCCTCAGTATACAGTAATAAGTGTGTCATACTAAAGAAATGAATTGCCAAAATCACATGCAGTATGTTTTCTGAAGTAGATTAAAGACCTGTATTGCTGATAGAAAGTTGAATGCTGAGACACCTCTATAGTTTACTGAGGTCACACCCAATTTGTTTATACCTGAAAGACCAGATTAACTCTCAAAACTTCAGATACTCGTCTCACATATTTTCCTAACTCTTCCCTTTACAGGGCTATACAAATAAGTGTATCCTATCTGTGCATTCTTACCCGGCATGCTGCGTGCTCAGTCCCTTCCCTCCAGTCCAACGCGGTGCAACCTGTGGACTGTAGCCTGCCAGGCAAGAATGCTGGAGTGGGTTGCCAGTGCCTTCCTCCAGAGGATCCTTCTGACCCAGGGGTGGAAACCACATCTCTTATATGTCCTGCATTGGCAGGTGGATGTTGCAAAATTGGATCAAATGACTATTTTTATCTGATATTTGCTTTCAATTCCCATATTTTCTTAAATACAATGAGTATGTAGAAATAGCAAAAACACTGTTACTAAGAATATGAGCTAGTTATGTAACCAAGATGGTTCTGTTCAGCTTTTCTCTAAAAGAGACTTAAGGAGTAGGGTGGCTGAACAGTTTACCATCGTGTACCTAAACAAACAAACAAAAAGTACAATGAATTGTTTGAGCAGAGTAGCATCTTTGGATAGTTACTCATCACCTTTGTACCTGTTTCCTCTCATTGATTTTCCATAAGGTTCAATTAACCTTTAACTTTGTCAAGAATGGACAGAAGTCATAGGTTGTGGTACTGACTCAGGTGGACTCTGCTAAGCTAAATGAATTTTAAAAATACACATAAAAGGAATAGATCAATATTTGATCCACATAAACTCACTTATTTCAGTGTCTCCTGTTTATCTGATTCTAGCTTTATTGTTCAAGGCCCAGTGATCATCTCTAGTGCTTTTCTTCTTCCTTCAGAGCAAATTTTCTTAAAAATTTGGTTAGTATAAGGCAAGTTCAGTTAGACCTTGACAAATCTTGTCGCCTATCATTTCATTTTCATTTCCAGATCTCACTGTATGTGAACACTTAAATTATTAGAGTGACAGAGGATTGTTTTCCAAATCTTCTGGAGATAGGTTTTATCTTTGTGGGTCTCAGGAAGCACATTATGACATCCTCAGTATACAGTAATAAGTGTGTCATACTAAAGAAATGAATTGCCAAAATCACATGCAGTATGTTTTCTGAAGTAGATTAAAGACCTGTATTGCTGATAGAAAGTTGAATGCTGAGACACCTCTATAGTTTACTGAGGTCACACCCAATTTGTTTATACCTGAAAGACCAGATTAACTCTCAAAACTTCAGATACTCGTCTCACATATTTTCCTAACTCTTCCCTTTACAGGGCTATACAAATAAGTGTATCCTATCTGTGCATTCTTACCCGGCATGCTGCGTGCTCAGTCCCTTCCCTCCAGTCCAACGCGGTGCAACCTGTGGACTGTAGCCTGCCAGGCAAGAATGCTGGAGTGGGTTGCCAGTGCCTTCCTCCAGAGGATCCTTCTGACCCAGGGGTGGAAACCACATCTCTTATATGTCCTGCATTGGCAGGTGGATGTTGCAAAATTGGATCAAATGACTATTTTTATCTGATATTTGCTTTCAATTCCCATATTTTCTTAAATACAATGAGTATGTAGAAATAGCAAAAACACTGTTACTAAGAATATGAGCTAGTTATGTAACCAAGATGGTTCTGTTCAGCTTTTCTCTAAAAGAGACTTAAGGAGTAGGGTGGCTGAACAGTTTACCATCGTGTACCTAAACAAACAAACAAAAAGTACAATGAATTGTTTGAGCAGAGTAGCATCTTTGGATAGTTACTCATCACCTTTGTACCTGTTTCCTCTCATTGATTTTCCATAAGGTTCAATTAACCTTTAACTTTGTCAAGAATGGACAGAAGTCATAGGTTGTGGTACTGACTCAGGTGGACTCTGCTAAGCTAAATGAATTTTTAAAAATACACATAAAAGGAATAGATCAATATTTGATCCACATAAACTCACTTATTTCAGTGTCTCCCCTGTTTATCTGATTCTAGCTTTATTGTTCAAGGCCCAGTGATCATCTCTAGTGCTTTTCTTCTTCCTTCAGAGCCTAGTGTCAGACCTAATGCCAAAATGAGAGAATAAAATAGGGCATGTTTGATTGTTTGTGTACCTTTAACCTGTTAGTCACACAGTACAATTTTTAGAAATGCAGTATATCTAGTTAACCATAATGAATGCACTTAGGTGTGTCAGGTTACTGTCAATAAGACCCACATTTGATCATAAGTGGCCCATACTCCAACCATTATGTTTGACACCATCACTCAGAGTAGTATAAAAGCTTTCTTTCACATGGTTCAGTTCAGTTACTCAATCATGTCCAACTCTTTGCAACACCATGGACTGTGGTACTCCAGGCTTCCCCATCCTTCACCATCTCCCAGAGCTTGCTCAAACTCATGTCTGCTGACTCAGTGATGCCATCCAACCATCTCATCCTCTGTCGTCCCCTTCTCCTTCTGCCATTGCTTTTCCCCAATATCAGGGGCCTTTCCAATGAGTCATCTCTTCACATCAGGTGTCACGTGGTAGTGGGATAGAAAATGGAAATCTTCACTAGTTATTCATGCACGTGACTCTTCATTCTTTCTTTGTGCTTTGTACTCTTAATGCAAGAGAGTGATTTTATTTAAGCCATAGCCACTGGATCTTCTGTGTTTTTCTGAAGTATGCAAATAAGTCGATTTTAAGGTGCTCATTTACTTGGCAAATATCAGATCCTAAATATGGTGATTTCTCTTTCTTTCTCTCTCTCTCTCTTTTTTTTTTTTTTTGCAGACTAATGTTTTTTTAAGTATATGTTCATTTTTCAGACTGTTGTCATTAGATAGTTTGTCATATATTCCTCTCCATAATTCCTAACAAGTGTAATGAAAGCATCAATATTTTGTAAGTGGTGATCTTCTATGATTTTCAAGCCATGAATCAGGCGTTTTATTCTTGCAGTTTTGTTATCTATCTTCCTTTTAAAATAATTGCATCCCTAGAAACAAATACGCAAATTTCTCTATGTTACACAATAATTCAAAGAATAAAGTTGTTTAATCTGATCAGGATAGGCAGACAATAAAAATATCTTGAGAACATACCTCTTTCTCTAAGAATAATTTATTTGGCCTGGATTACTGCCTTAATTCCCAGTAAACATGATTAGAGTAATTTTTATACCTCTTTTTCCATTTATATAAAAATCAATTTCTTTCCAGTGCCATTACCCGTTTTGAACCCTCACCTCAGTTATTATTTTGGCATTTGAATTTTATCACTTATAGGCACATTTATATTACAAATGAACTAGCATGATAGATGTGGTATATAGGTAGAGTAACATGTCAGGATTATATAACCTACCAGTTGTACTTTGGAAGTAACATCACTCACTATGGAAGCCTGAATGCTCAGTTGTCATCATCCAGTGATTTTATTTTCTGTTCTGAACTTAAAACTGCTTAATATATAAATGTATCCCTTAACGAGAAGTATAAAGGAGAAATCTCGCTTGATTGTCTCAGAGTCCTCAGAGACTGGCAATAAAAAAGTAACTGGGATTGTCAAAAATGACTTTTGCTATTACAGAAATTGAGGCTATTTTTCGCTTCTCAATTGGCAGTTTTTTAAAGGCAACAATAGATAATCAAGAGGATTGGGAAGCTGTCACTAGCTGTGAATTGTGGAATTTTTATGTAGTTTTTTTTTTTTTCTTTTGTAAGTTTAATTTCTAAAATAAGCATTAAGAAATGTTATGTTCAGGCAAATGTAAATATTCTAGATGACTTTAAGTGTAAATTTTGTCAAGGTTGAAAATGTCACATTTAAATTAAAGTCTGTTGGAATTTATTGAGAAATAATATAAGGAAATTTTTCATCATTCCAATGAAATAATTACTCCACAAACAATTTGTTATGCTCTTTTAATAACCTAGTATATTTGTAAATGTCTCAGGCTTTTCTTCAGGTCTGCCCATTTTCTTCCTTGTTTGCCTGTTAACTTTTGTGGCAGTCCTATACACTTTATTTTTACTCATTATGTTTGATAGTATTTTTTTTTTTTTAAGATTTATGTATTTATTTTGGGCGGGGGTCGGGTTGGGGAGAGAGGGGAGCGGGCGGGCCACTTCTATTGGTCTTTCTGTTTTCATCCGTCTTTGTTCTTTGGCTCCTGTGGGCCTCCAATCGCGGCGGCGTCTGTCGTTGCAGAGCACCGGCTCTGGGCGCATGCGCCACAGAGCTCGGGCTCGGTAATTGGACACATCAGTCCAGCCACTCCGCGGCACGTGGGATCTTCCCAGGCCAGGGATCCAACCGGTGCCCCTTGCACCTCAAGGCGGTGTCCTTACCCACTGGACCACCAGGGGAAACCCCTTGATAGTATATTTTAATGTTAAGAGGGGCATGTCCTTGCTCATTGCTTTATCAACTCAAAAGTGTTCTGGCATATTTTTATATCTTTTATTCTAAATTAAATTGATTTATTTTCTAAAATTGATATTTGTCCTTCTAGTCATTTTAATATCATGATGTTAAACTTAGAAAAAAATTAATAGAATTACAAAATCGAGTATCCCAGAACATTCTTACATCCCTTAAACAGTGTTTGCTATCATGACACAACAAAATTTTGTCATATTTGTTATTTCAATGCATTTTTTGGTAACACGTTCTTGTCAAATGTAATTTTGCATGTTTTGTACTTTGGTCCTACACTTAATAGAAGCTTTTCCCTGAACATGATTAATCTTACTGCTATTGATTTTATTTTACACATGTAGGTGATAAATGGTATCACTGCTGAAACTACATTCTCTTCTGTGTATTAGGTTACTGATAAAATAATCTCCAAACATTAATATTTTTTCTATGACTTATCTTGTGTGTTAATTATGTTAACTAAAATTTTCTAGCAATAGAGAATTATAGTGATGATAACTGCTATGGGTAAAACTTGTTAGCTTCCCAGCCATGACTTTCTTTTTTCTTGATTGACACTTCATTTTCTTGGGATTAGTTGCCTGTGTACTTCCGTGGAGTCTCAAACCCTCTATAAAAAGCTGCATCTCACTAACCAAGGTCATTCCCAGCTCCACTCTTCCTCACCAGTGTCTAGTTTAGCCATGGTCATAGACCAAGTAGCAGAGACTGCTATTGTCTGTGGTGTGACCTTCTCCAGTTCCTCATTTGTAATGGATACCTGAATTCATTTAGAGACACTGGACAGCCTCCCTTGCAATTAGAATTGGCAGATAGTAAAAGAAAACAATATTATCAAGTGGCTAATTGGTAGAAATTCTCTATATGCTCTGACTCACTAGCAAGTTATGCTCTTTACCTCTTCCTAACCCTGTATTTTCTCAGATCTAATTTGGAAAAGTGTTTGTTTTAATGCTAACATTAAACACTGTAAATATTTACACTTAGTGTTAATTAAATACTATAAATGTTAAAAACAGAAGTAATTTAATTAATCAAGTGGCACAATGACTGAGATGCTAAGAGCCTTTGACCATCATTACTCTTTGAGGACATATGAAGTGTTCAACGTGAGAGAAGTTTCTTAAGCTATGTTCATTAGTTTAACTTTTCAGCAAAAGAGATTCAAGAGTTGACCAATGAGCAGATAGATATCTACTGGCCTTATCATTTACTGCATAAGAGAAGGTACTGTGCTGTCTTATAGAGCATTAGAGCAATCATTTGCCATCACATTTGAAGCTATCAAAAATGTCAATTTGTGCTTTTGGTAACACGTTCTTGTCAAATGTAATTTTGCATGTTTTGTACTTTGGTCCTACACTTAATAGAAGCTTTTCCCTGAACATGATTAATCTTACTGCTATTGATTTTATTTTACACATGTAGGTGATAAATGGTATCACTGCTGAAACTACATTCTCTTCTGTGTATTAGGTTACTGATAAAATAATCTCCAAACATTAATATTTTTTCTATGACTTATCTTGTGTGTTAATTATGTTAACTAAAATTTTCTAGCAATAGAGAATTATAGTGATGATAACTGCTATGGGTAAAACTTGTTAGCTTCCCAGCCATGACTTTCTTTTTTCTTGATTGACACTTCATTTTCTTGGGATTAGTTGCCTGTGTACTTCCGTGGAGTCTCAAACCCTCTATAAAAAGCTGCATCTCACTAACCAAGGTCATTCCCAGCTCCACTCTTCCTCACCAGTGTCTAGTTTAGCCATGGTCATAGACCAAGTAGCAGAGACTGCTATTGTCTGTGGTGTGACCTTCTCCAGTTCCTCATTTGTAATGGATACCTGAATTCATTTAGAGACACTGGACAGCCTCCCTTGCAATTAGAATTGGCAGATAGTAAAAGAAAACAATATTATCAAGTGGCTAATTGGTAGAAATTCTCTATATGCTCTGACTCACTAGCAAGTTATGCTCTTTACCTCTTCCTAACCCTGTATTTTCTCAGATCTAATTTGGAAAAGTGTTTGTTTTAATGCTAACATTAAACACTGTAAATATTTACACTTAGTGTTAATTAAATACTATAAATGTTAAAAACAGAAGTAATTTAATTAATCAAGTGGCACAATGACTGAGATGCTAAGAGCCTTTGACCATCATTACTCTTTGAGGACATATGAAGTGTTCAACGTGAGAGAAGTTTCTTAAGCTATGTTCATTAGTTTAACTTTTCAGCAAAAGAGATTCAAGAGTTGACCAATGAGCAGATAGATATCTACTGGCCTTATCATTTACTGCATAAGAGAAGGTACTGTGCTGTCTTATAGAGCATTAGAGCAATCATTTGCCATCACATTTGAAGCATGAGTTTTTATATTGTATCTTTCTGTCTTGCCATAGCATCCTCTAGGATATAATAGACACTTTTTTTTTGGCCACTTCTATTGATCTTTCATTTATTTATCTTTGTTCTTTTGGCCTATGTGGGCCTCCCATCACAGTGGTCTCTCGTTGCTGAGCACCGGCTCTGGGTGCACGCACTCCAGAATTCCGGCTCCATAGTTTAACACATCAGTCCAGCTGCTCTGCAGCATGTGGGACCTTCCCAGGCAAGGGATCGGACTGGTGCCCCTTGCACTGCAAGGCAGTGTCCCTACCCACTGGACCACCAGGGAAGCCCTGTAATATACACGCTTAACCAATGACTGTTATAAATCTTTTTGTCCTAAGATCTCCTACAGGAAAAATCTGTAGAATTTGTGTTTTCTCTTCCCACAAATTTTGACTCTGTAGTTCTGGAAGTTCTGGGGCATACTTTCACAGTAAGAAGGATTAAGATTTCTCTTAACTTCAACCTATTACTGACACTCAATAACTGAATTTTTCTTTCCAAAAAACTGAAAGGCAAGAAAAGGTGCCACTGCCTGAGAAAGAGTAATTTACCTTTATTATCAAGAGAAGCTGTAGTGCTGCCACTATAAATGGTTGAGTCATGGAGTATACAAAATTCCAAATTGAAACATGGGATTGAACTCTTCTGTTAGTGAGATGAAAATATATTGGGTGATTTTAATGACAGATGATATTGCAGAAGAAAAGATTAGTGAACTTGAAATTAGCAATAGAACTAAAACATAAAGAGAATAGAAGATAATATTTATGATATAAGTCTCTTTAAAAGGTAGACAGGGATATACATATGACTAATCTGGGATTATACATATCTGTAAACAACAAAAGTATGTAAAAGTCAAAAGCAAAATAAAAATAATTAAGTAAAAAAAGAACTACAAATAAAAAGGTAAATAACTTTGCACAGCAAAAGTTATAACAGTATATTGTTGAATGTATTGTCTCAGTAAGAAAATAGTAGACATTAAATATACAATACAAATATAAGAGCAGAGAGAAGGTAAATGGAAGTATACTCTTTTTTTGGCCACTTTTATTGATCTTTCATCTATTTATCTTTGTTCTTTGGCCTGTGTGGGCCTGCCATCACAGTGGCCTCTCTCTTTGCAGAGCACCGGCTCTGGGTACATGTGCTCCGGAGCTCTGGCTCAGTAATTGGACACATTGGTCCATCCACTCCACGGCACCTGGGATCTTCCCAGGCCAGGGATCAAACAGGCGCCCCTTGAACTGCAAGGTGGTGTCCTTACCCACTGGACCACCAGGGAAGCCCAGAAGTATATTTTTGTAACTCTCTTATGTGACCCCAGGAAAGATATAATTTCAAAATTAGACTATGGTAAGTTAAAATGTACAGTATATATTTTTAACCCTAACCAACTGCTACAAATCACAAGAAAAGAGATAGCTAAGTCAATATTATTAATATGAATAAATATAAATTTAAATTCATAATAATAGAAAATAACACTTAAGTGTCTCTCAAAGAGGAAAAAGGACAAAATTAGAACAAATGGGTGAAGCAAATGTAAAATAGAACGTTTGTCAATTTTAACCAAACTGTATCTAAAATAACCTGATGCTGGGAAAAACAGAAGATAGAAGGAGAAGTGATGATGTGGTTGGATGGTATCACCAACTCAATGGACATGAGTTTGAGGAAGGCTGCAGGAGATGGTGAAGGAAAGAGAAACCTGGTGTGCTATAGTCCAGGGGGTCACAGAGAGTCGGACATGACTGAGTAACTGAACTGATCTATAATCATGATATGTGTAAGTGGATTAATAACCCATTAAGCATGTAGATTGTCATATTGGATGAAATACATGTTACAAAAAAGAAGCCATCATTAAAATAAAGATACATAGGTTAAAAGTAAAAGGACAGAAGTATGCTAAAATGTTATTGTTTAATTAACTATGATGTCTTAGTTTACTATTGCTACTATAACAAATTACCACAAACTTAATGACTTAAAATAGCCAAAATTTATTATCTTATGATTTTTAGGTCAGAAGTCCTATAGAAGAGAATCCATTTCCATGTGTGTGTGTGTGTGTGTGTATGTTAGTTGCTCAGTCATATTCAACTCTTGTGACCCCCATGGACAGTAGGCCAGGCTCCAGGCTTCACTATCCATGGAATTGTCCAGGCAAGAATACTGAAGTGGGTTCCCAATGCCTTCTCCAAGGGATCTTACCAACCCAGGAATCAAACCCAGGTCTACTGCATTGCAGGCAGATTCTTTACCATCTGAGCCACCAGGGAAGCCCTCATTTTTTTTTTTTAACTTCTGGCCTCTTTATTGATTTCTTATTTATTTATTTTTCATCCATCTTTATTCTTCGGCCTGTGTGGATCTCCCATTGCAGTGGCCTCTCTCGTTGCAGAGCACCAACTCTGGGCACAGGTGCTCCAGAGCACTCACATGTACTTGGACACACCCATCCAGCCTCTCCACAGCATGTGGGAATCTTCCTGGGCCAGGGATCGAACCGGTGCCCCTTGCACTGCAAGGTGGACTCTTCACCCACTGGACCACCAGGGAAGCCTGGAAAGCCATCTTTTATTCGCCTTCTACAGTTAAACCAAAAGAAAGCAGAAAAAGTAGAGTAATACAAAATATCTGGCAATAAAGCAAATTTTAATCCAACCATATTAATAATAATCTCATTAAATATAAATGATCTTCCATTTTCACTATTATCATGCATTTATATATATATATGTTTGTGAATATATATATATATGTCATATATATAAATCCTATATCAACTATATTTTGTACAGTCAATGTTCAGTGTGTACTTATTTACATGTATCAACATAATTGACAAACCTCCTTCTGTATTCCCCAGCATTGTAATTGCTATGAGGATAGCAACTCATTTTATATACCAATTTGTTGGTAATGCTTTGGGATTATCACTGAGTACCATATCATAGTATACCCTTACAGCACTTTCCATGATTTTTGTAGGCACCTAATGCCTTGTATTAGCCTTACTTAAAAAATAACTAGAAAAGGTTTAGTTATCTGTAACCAAGAAATGAGTGACATACCAAGTACCTATCATTATTGCATTCAGAGTAAAAAGTTTTTTGAGTCAACTCAAATTCGTTTGTAAAAAAAAATAATTACAAATAACCACAAACTCTCCAAAACTTTAAAATAAGAGGTTAAATTCTTTCATGACTGTTTCCCATAGCATATAACAGCTTTCTTTTTCTCCCTCCACTAAATTAGGAACAAATAAGTACATCTTTAAGGGTCCATACAAAATATGTAACAGCATGACACTTTCTACTTACTGATATTTTACTATGCAAAGCCCCTTATTCAGAATCCTGAGGACGTTGGTTTAAATCAAATAGGAAACGTTACTCTTTTGCTTCATACCTTTTTTGGTCTCTCTTAGAAATTTGAATAAATTGAACATCTTTTCATCATGTAAATTCATAATTTTCATTCTACCAAGCCCTCTAGCTTCAATTGATGCCACTTTCACACTCACTCACTACACTACAGCCAGTCTGTTTCTCTTTACGGTTTCCAGATGTTTCAAGCTTATAAGATCTTTGTGTCTCTGTATCAGTCATCTCTCTGTCTAGACTTTGCAGCCCCCATGCTAATTGGATGGTTGTTTCTTTCAGGTCATCTGGATGTCAACCAGATACCACTCAATAAGATCTTGCTCAACAACAAAAAATAAACTACCATCTCTCAGTCAAACTCTAGCATAAAATTATTTTTAATTTGCGTCAGAGTATTATCTCTTTCAGATATTATGTTCTTTTTTTCAATTTAATAGTATAACCTGTTTTTATCTACTTGAATATAGTCCCAGCAGACCTGGAATCTTACCTGTCCCATTCATATACTTAGAATAGTACCTGAAAACTAGAAGTGCTTAATATATACATTATTTGCTAAATGATTGATTCAGTACATGAATGAATAATTTAATTAATTCCACATGAGCTTTCCCCTTTCTTACTTTTCCAGTCTTTCCATTGCATTCAGCAAACCATGTGCCTACTCAACAACTTCCTCATGGAAGTTTTCACTTCTTGATTGCGAAGAGTGTAAATCACAGGGTTCATCAAGGGAAAGATTACAGTGTGAAAGAGAGAAACCACTTTGTCAGCTGGGAAGGCTCTGAAGGGGCGGGTGTAGATGAAGATGGCAGGTCCAAACATGAGAAACACAATGATAATGTGTGTGGTGCATGTGGAAAAAGCCTTGCTCTTCCCTTCAGAGGAGTGCCCCTTTACATGACAGAGGATGACTGCATAGGAGGCCAGAAGCCCCAGAAAGCACAGGAGGGTGAGCAGGCCACTGTTGGAGACCATCAGGAGCTCCACCACAAAGGTGTCCGTGCAGGCCAGCTTGATGACCTGCGGCACATCACAGAAGAAGTTGTCCAGTCGGTTTGGACCGCAGAAGGGCAAGTGGATAATAAGAGCCACTTGTACAATGGAATGAGCAAAGCCCCCAAGCCACAGAGCCAACAGCAAGGCATAGCAGGCTCTAGGGTTCATGACAGTTGAATAGTGTAAAGGACGACAGATGGCAGTGTAGCGGTCAAAGGCCATCACGACAAGGAGGAACATCTCCCCTGCCCCGAGGAAGTGCAAGAAGAAGATCTGAGTGATGCAGCCTCTGTAGGAGATCACCTTCTTCTCTGAGAGGAAGTCCACCAGCATCCTGGGAGCTACAATAAAGGAGTAGGCTGCATCCAGGAAGGCCAGGTTGCCCAGAAAGAAGTAGAGGGGCTCTGAGGCCAGGGTCTGACCTGATGGTGAGGATGATGAGGAAATTGCCAGGAAGGATGATGAGATAGAATTGCTAACAATCTCTTCTCAGTCAAACTCTAGCATAAAATTATTTTTAATTTGCGTCAGAGTATTATCTCTTTCAGATATTATGTTCTTTTTTTCAATTTAATAGTATAACCTGTTTTTATCTACTTGAATATAGTCCCAGCAGACCTGGAATCTTACCTGTCCCATTCATATACTTAGAATAGTACCTGAAAACTAGAAGTGCTTAATATATACATTATTTGCTAAATGATTGATTCAGTACATGAATGAATAATTTAATTAATTCCACATGAGCTTTCCCCTTTCTTACTTTTCCAGTCTTTCCATTGCATTCAGCAAACCATGTGCCTACTCAACAACTTCCTCATGGAAGTTTTCACTTCTTGATTGCGAAGAGTGTAAATCACAGGGTTCATCAAGGGAAAGATTACAGTGTGAAAGAGAGAAACCACTTTGTCAGCTGGGAAGGCTCTGAAGGGGCGGGTGTAGATGAAGATGGCAGGTCCAAACATGAGAAACACAATGATAATGTGTGTGGTGCATGTGGAAAAAGCCTTGCTCTTCCCTTCAGAGGAGTGCCCCTTTACATGACAGAGGATGACTGCATAGGAGGCCAGAAGCCCCAGAAAGCACAGGAGGGTGAGCAGGCCACTGTTGGAGACCATCAGGAGCTCCACCACAAAGGTGTCCGTGCAGGCCAGCTTGATGACCTGCGGCACATCACAGAAGAAGTTGTCCAGTCGGTTTGGACCGCAGAAGGGCAAGTGGATAATAAGAGCCACTTGTACAATGGAATGAGCAAAGCCCCCAAGCCACAGAGCCAACAGCAAGGCATAGCAGGCTCTAGGGTTCATGACAGTTGAATAGTGTAAAGGACGACAGATGGCAGTGTAGCGGTCAAAGGCCATCACGACAAGGAGGAACATCTCCCCTGCCCCGAGGAAGTGCAAGAAGAAGATCTGAGTGATGCAGCCTCTGTAGGAGATCACCTTCTTCTCTGAGAGGAAGTCCACCAGCATCCTGGGAGCTACAATAAAGGAGTAGGCTGCATCCAGGAAGGCCAGGTTGCCCAGAAAGAAGTAGAGGGGGGCTCTGAGGCCAGGGTCTGACCTGATGGTGAGGATGATGAGGAAATTGCCAGGAAGGATGATGAGATAGAAAATTAAGACTAGCGCGAACACCAGGAGTTGAGCATCTTGAGATTGGGTCAGGCCAAGTAGGATGAATTCTTTCACTGCTGTGTTATTCTCCCTCTCCATCACTCCTGAGCCTGCAGAGTAACAAAGAGTAAAATACCATCTGTTATAACCACCTTTTCCTCTATTCCATAACTCTTCTCCAAATAAAAACTATTTTCCACATCCAACAGTTTGCCAGCTGAAACAGTGTATGTGTTTTAGCTCTCCTGTGTTTTCAGTTGAATTTTCTACGCTCCATTTTCCTCAGTCGCCAAGACACTGATCTTATAGCCACACTTGCATTCCTATTTAAGTGCTTCTATGTAATTGTGCTCCTGTAGGACTCTAAACTATTTTTCTTGAACTACACTAGAAAGTTCCTGATTAAAGCAAACTAATTATTACTGAGGTTGTTAAATTGTTGTTGTTCTTGTTGTCAGTGGTGCGCTGTCTCTAATGCTTAGGTAAGTTGCTGAGTTTCAGTCCCCTTCTTCATCTCCAGAGCAAAGTTATTTTGCAGATGCTTCTTTCCTCTACTTCCTGTAGAATCCCCAGCTCCTGATTTACAGCTATGTGCCTTCTTTCTGAATTTGTGCCTTACTAGTTTCATCACATTGTTTTGCCCTTGTGCACCCTTACTCCAAACTAGTCACATGCATCTCATCTATATTACATCTAACTTGGAAGTATTCCCCTACTTGGGGCTTCCTACCAGGGAAGTTCTACTCCATTGTACAATGGAATGAGCAAAGCCCCCAAGCCACAGAGCCAACAGCAAGGCATAGCAGGCTCTAGGGTTCATGACAGTTGAATAGTGTAAAGGACGACAGATGGCAGTGTAGCGGTCAAAGGCCATCACGACAAGGAGGAACATCTCCCCTGCCCCGAGGAAGTGCAAGAAGAAGATCTGAGTGATGCAGCCTCTGTAGGAGATCACCTTCTTCTCTGAGAGGAAGTCCACCAGCATCCTGGGAGCTACAATAAAGGAGTAGGCTGCATCCAGGAAGGCCAGGTTGCCCAGAAAGAAGTAGAGGGGGGCTCTGAGGCCAGGGTCTGACCTGATGGTGAGGATGATGAGGAAATTGCCAGGAAGGATGATGAGATAGAAAATTAAGACTAGCGCGAACACCAGGAGTTGAGCATCTTGAGATTGGGTCAGGCCAAGTAGGATGAATTCTTTCACTGCTGTGTTATTCTCCCTCTCCATCACTCCTGAGCCTGCAGAGTAACAAAGAGTAAAATACCATCTGTTATAACCACCTTTTCCTCTATTCCATAACTCTTCTCCAAATAAAAACTATTTTCCACATCCAACAGTTTGCCAGCTGAAACAGTGTATGTGTTTTAGCTCTCCTGTGTTTTCAGTTGAATTTTCTACGCTCCATTTTCCTCAGTCGCCAAGACACTGATCTTATAGCCACACTTGCATTCCTATTTAAGTGCTTCTATGTAATTGTGCTCCTGTAGGACTCTAAACTATTTTTCTTGAACTACACTAGAAAGTTCCTGATTAAAGCAAACTAATTATTACTGAGGTTGTTAAATTGTTGTTGTTCTTGTTGTCAGTGGTGCGCTGTCTCTAATGCTTAGGTAAGTTGCTGAGTTTCAGTCCCCTTCTTCATCTCCAGAGCAAAGTTATTTTGCAGATGCTTCTTTCCTCTACTTCCTGTAGAATCCCCAGCTCCTGATTTACAGCTATGTGCCTTCTTTCTGAATTTGTGCCTTACTAGTTTCATCACATTGTTTTGCCCTTGTGCACCCTTACTCCAAACTAGTCACATGCATCTCATCTATATTACATCTAACTTGGAAGTATTCCCCTACTTGGGGCTTCCCAGGTGACTCAGGGGTAAAGAATTCACTTGTTAATGCAGGAGATACAGGAGATATAGGTTGGATCCCTGGATCAGAAAGATCTGGAGGAGATAATGGCAACCCATTCCAATATTCTTGCCTGGAAAATTCCATGGACAGAGGAGCCACAATCCACGGGGTCACAAAGAGTCAGACACAACTGAGTGACTGAAGCACACATTCCCCTAGTTACATCCCTGATTGATCCCTAGTCCTGCATGTGCTTCATTCCCTGTTCTTAAATCCTATTTAATACCAGTCCAG
This sequence comes from Tragulus kanchil, assembly GCA_022376925.1. Lineage (NCBI taxonomy): Eukaryota > Metazoa > Chordata > Mammalia > Artiodactyla > Tragulidae > Tragulus > Tragulus kanchil. The sequence continues at coordinate 259,460,377 of JAIOJX010000032.1, forward strand.
TCTTATTTCTCACCATGTATTCACAACCTACTTTTCCCCCAAATCTCAGGATAACAGCCAAATATCATTCCCACAAATTATTTCATGTAATATAAAACTTATAAGAATATGTAAAATATTTTGACTTTCTCAACTAATCCAATCAAAGCTAGATCTGGAATTGACCATATAGAACGTGTAGTCTACTGTATCTTTTAACAGATGAGAAAAGTAAATCTATTTCAGTTAAGATTCTTAAATTTGCAGTGAGTTTTCTTTTCTTTTCTTTTTTTTTTGCCTATTTTATTGGTCCTTCATTTATTTATTTTTGTCCATCTGAATTCTTTGGCCTGTGTGGGCCACACATAGAGGTGTGAGTTTTCTTTTCTGTTCTAATTAGCAAGTGGAAGAGGGGGAAAGGTATGTACTCCTCAGTTTAAACAGGTTGTGTGTGTGTGTTCAGTTGTGTCTGACTCTTAGCAACCCCATGGACTTTAGCCTGCTGAGTGCCTCTGTCCATGAGACTTTCCAGGTGATAAAGTTTCTAATTAGTGTCCTATCAACATGTATGATTTATTTAGGCACTTAAATTATTATTTGCTTATGTAAATACTTCCCCTTTGTGGGCTATAATCTGGTCTAAAGAGTTATGTTCATGACATCCAGAATTAAGGTTTAAACTATGTAGTGGTCTCCAAAATGAGATATGCTCATCCCAGGGGATAAACAAGATAATCCATTGGGGTGCATAAAAGCAGTGGAACTTCTCTCTATATTATTATAACCCATGCTTTGAGTTTTAAAAAATATTTTTAATGGTTTTCTAAATTTCATATTACTGATTGTAGAAATGTTTTATAAATATGTTTTCATATATTGTGATATTTGTACATGTTTGTTGAAACAAATGATGTAAAAGAGGAAAGACTGCTGATTATAACAAATTATTATAATGTGACATATAATGATATTTCTCTTGATTTTTAGTTACACACAGTGTTGTTTTTCAAAAATGCTATGTGTACAGTGGAATGCAATTTAGCAATAAAAAGGAATGGAGTACTGATATATGTTACCATATGAGGTTTATATGGATAAACCTCAAAACCACTGTTCTGTGTGAAAGGAACACATATTGTAAAATTCAGTTATACAAAATGTCCAGACAAGGCAAATCTGTAGAGATGAGAAGTAGAAGAGTAGCTGCCTAAGCACAGCAGTGGGGTGGGAGTGACAAATGATAATATTTGAACAGCCAAATATCATTCCCACAAATTATTTCATGTAATATAAAACTTATAAGAATATGTAAAATATTTTGACTTTCTCAACTAATCCAATCAAAGCTAGATCTGGAATTGACCATATAGAACGTGTAGTCTACTGTATCTTTTAACAGATGAGAAAAGTAAATCTATTTCAGTTAAGATTCTTAAATTTGCAGTGAGTTTTCTTTTCTTTTCTTTTTTTTTTGCCTATTTTATTGGTCCTTCATTTATTTATTTTTGTCCATCTGAATTCTTTGGCCTGTGTGGGCCACACATAGAGGTGTGAGTTTTCTTTTCTGTTCTAATTAGCAAGTGGAAGAGGGGGAAAGGTATGTACTCCTCAGTTTAAACAGGTTGTGTGTGTGTGTTCAGTTGTGTCTGACTCTTAGCAACCCCATGGACTTTAGCCTGCTGAGTGCCTCTGTCCATGAGACTTTCCAGGTGATAAAGTTTCTAATTAGTGTCCTATCAACATGTATGATTTATTTAGGCACTTAAATTATTATTTGCTTATGTAAATACTTCCCCTTTGTGGGCTATAATCTGGTCTAAAGAGTTATGTTCATGACATCCAGAATTAAGGTTTAAACTATGTAGTGGTCTCCAAAATGAGATATGCTCATCCCAGGGGATAAACAAGATAATCCATTGGGGTGCATAAAAGCAGTGGAACTTCTCTCTATATTATTATAACCCATGCTTTGAGTTTTAAAAAATATTTTTAATGGTTTTCTAAATTTCATATTACTGATTGTAGAAATGTTTTATAAATATGTTTTCATATATTGTGATATTTGTACATGTTTGTTGAAACAAATGATGTAAAAGAGGAAAGACTGCTGATTATAACAAATTATTATAATGTGACATATAATGATATTTCTCTTGATTTTTAGTTACACACAGTGTTGTTTTTCAAAAATGCTATGTGTACAGTGGAATGCAATTTAGCAATAAAAAGGAATGGAGTACTGATATATGTTACCATATGAGGTTTATATGGATAAACCTCAAAACCACTGTTCTGTGTGAAAGGAACACATATTGTAAAATTCAGTTATACAAAATGTCCAGACAAGGCAAATCTGTAGAGATGAGAAGTAGAAGAGTAGCTGCCTAAGCACAGCAGTGGGGTGGGAGTGACTGTTAATGAGTACGAGATTTCTTTGGGGGCTGATTAAATGTTCCAAAATTATATCATGTTGATGCTTACAGATATACTTAACGCTGAATAATATACTCTAAATGGTAATTTTTATGACATATTGATTATATCTCAATAAATTTTTCTGCACTCTTATTTAACGTGACAGAGAAGACTAGAAGGGAAAAAATTCCCTATTTAAATTTGATGAAATTGTTAGTAGCATACCTAGAAAAGAGTTAGGAAAAGAGAAAAGGATAGAGTAAAGGAAGATCAGCCTTAACAAGTCCGTAAAAAGAACTCATGGGAAATTTAGCCAGTCCACCAGTATTTTAGGCACACATGTTAGGAAACATCAGAACATTTGTTCTGTGTGATTGATAACGTTTCTAACTAGCAGTCAAATGTGGTAAAGAGGATATTGTATTTCATGGACACATATTTTTGCATAAAAATTTACACATTGTAAATTTGACACACATTTACACATTGTGCAAATTTCAGTAAGCAAACTGAAATAGGAAAATAATATCTTTGGTGACCTTCAAATTAATGTAGGAGCTTCTTTCATTCTTTTAGACACGGATTTGTCTCTGCATCCATTCCTCATTCTGACTGTAGAAGCCTGCTCTTAGGAGAGTAAGTCAATAGCTCCCCCTATCTGTTCTTAACTTTTGTGCATTTCATGTGCTCATGGTTATTTCATTTCTTTGGGTTAACAGCTCCAAGACAGAGGCATCACTATGAGTTACAGTCTCTTCCACTCCGCCCCTGCTTTTATTTTCTATCATCCACCTCTACTCCCTACTTGTTATTAACAGATGGAAATCCGTACCACTTAATGTTTTTTGTTTTGTTTTGTTTTGTTTAAATCAATAATAAAATATAATTTCAAACAGCCATGATAAATACTGAGTTACTTTTCTACTCTCTCTATATATTACAAAATTGTTGTAACATGAAGAAACAATATCAGAGTAAGCTCATTTCTCCAAAATAGCAGAAGAAAAAACATTATGTAAATACAAAAGCTGTTTCAATTAGTAAAACTGTTTCCCCTGAATTTTGTGATATTAATGGCATTTTTTAGCTCTTTACTTTGTAATTTTCCATGGTTTCCTTCTCCTTCTATATAATCGCATTAGTACTTAATCTGTATTAATAATTTTGAATTATTTATCTTTAAAAGGATCCCCACATTGATTAAGTCCCAGATACCACAAAACCTAAAGCCACTTTTTTTAAATTCACTGCTCTTCTCCCATTCTCATGTACGTACTTTCTACTCCAGTGATTCTCAAATTGTGTTCATCACAGAGATAAAAGACAGATGTGCCTCGGGTGGCTATTTCTCTATAAAAAATGAATTCCAAAAAAAAAAAGCCCCAAACAGTGGCTCTTAGAGAGACAAACTTTTGTCCTAATCCCATAAAACAAAGAAGTACTGTTATGTACTGTTATGTACAATGTAGGCTAAGATAGATATCTGAATGCTTCCATCATCTCTAATATTCCTTGTTATTTCAACTGATACAAAAGCACATCTGGCACTGAAGATGCATGGGTAGAGACGTCTGTCTCTTTTTCCTCTTTCTCAGAGTGCCCCCATACAACATCTGTCCATAAGCGATACTGAGCATGCCTGGATTCTAGCTGCTATCAGACCAGCTCCCCTTGGAGGACCGGATTACCATCCTAGCATCTCACTCTAATCTTCCCTCCACTCTTCTTGTTTTTTATCACTTCCCATTCTCTTCTTGCCAATTCTATCTTAATACATTCATTTTCTTAATTATTCTGTTAATACTTTCTTTAGCTTCTTTTATGATTTTATTTTAAATTTTATTCTTTTATTTTTATTGCAATTTATCTTCCTCATTATCTCCTGCTTTTCCTTCATCCTTGCTTCTTCTCTTATCATTTTCTTTCTTTTCCCTCTCATTTGTACACATTTTTTCAGTCTTAAATCTTTTCTATTTTGTTCTCTACATGTATTCTACTTCATTGTATTCTATGCCTGTCTTTCTATTAATTCTGAGATAATAGATTGTTTTTCTCATTCCATGGTAGAGTGAGCATGGTAGGCACTTCCTAGGTGTTCACTTAGAATGGATTTTCTATAGATTGAAAAGGCTTTAACTTAGTCTTCCATGCTAGGCCTTTTCTCCTGAATACTATCCTCTGAAATTTATTCAGTCTCAGTCACTCATTAGTTACTTCACATTCTTTCACATAGCGTTTCTCATTGTGATATAATCGCATTAGTACTTAATCTGTATTAATAATTTTGAATTATTTATCTTTAAAAGGATCCCCACATTGATTAAGTCCCAGATACCACAAAACCTAAAGCCACTTTTTTTAAATTCACTGCTCTTCTCCCATTCTCATGTACGTACTTTCTACTCCAGTGATTCTCAAATTGTGTTCATCACAGAGATAAAAGACAGATGTGCCTCGGGTGGCTATTTCTCTATAAAAAATGAATTCCAAAAAAAAAAAGCCCCAAACAGTGGCTCTTAGAGAGACAAACTTTTGTCCTAATCCCATAAAACAAAGAAGTACTGTTATGTACTGTTATGTACAATGTAGGCTAAGATAGATATCTGAATGCTTCCATCATCTCTAATATTCCTTGTTATTTCAACTGATACAAAAGCACATCTGGCACTGAAGATGCATGGGTAGAGACGTCTGTCTCTTTTTCCTCTTTCTCAGAGTGCCCCCATACAACATCTGTCCATAAGCGATACTGAGCATGCCTGGATTCTAGCTGCTATCAGACCAGCTCCCCTTGGAGGACCGGATTACCATCCTAGCATCTCACTCTAATCTTCCCTCCACTCTTCTTGTTTTTTATCACTTCCCATTCTCTTCTTGCCAATTCTATCTTAATACATTCATTTTCTTAATTATTCTGTTAATACTTTCTTTAGCTTCTTTTATGATTTTATTTTAAATTTTATTCTTTTATTTTTATTGCAATTTATCTTCCTCATTATCTCCTGCTTTTCCTTCATCCTTGCTTCTTCTCTTATCATTTTCTTTCTTTTCCCTCTCATTTGTACACATTTTTTCAGTCTTAAATCTTTTCTATTTTGTTCTCTACATGTATTCTACTTCATTGTATTCTATGCCTGTCTTTCTATTAATTCTGAGATAATAGATTGTTTTTCTCATTCCATGGTAGAGTGAGCATGGTAGGCACTTCCTAGGTGTTCACTTAGAATGGATTTTCTATAGATTGAAAAGGCTTTAACTTAGTCTTCCATGCTAGGCCTTTTCTCCTGAATACTATCCTCTGAAATTTATTCAGTCTCAGTCACTCATTAGTTACTTCACATTCTTTCACATATTTTGTCTGTTATTAACTCATTGTGATAGAAATGAAATGACTTACCTTTGTGCTCTAAAATAAATCTCCCTAACACCACCCTTGCTAAGACGAAAGTTCAAAACTGACAGTGTGTTTTCTGATAATGTATTGACTTCTATATTTTAATATATTATAAGGGAATGTTACCTGTTACTGCAAGTGTTAAAAAATGTGGGCCAGGCTGAAAAATCAAAAGTATTTAATTGATACTAAAATTGAAGATTGTGTAAAATTATATTCAGTTACATAAATCTTCACTGATATAATATCTTATGAGTTAAATGGAATTGTTAAATTAGATGATGGGAATTGCTATTGTCCTTTAATGTTCCAAGATTTTAGATAATGTCATGAATATTACCTGAGGAGTCCTTGTTTGAGAATTATTCTATCTAATTTAAGTGACTATTTCAATAGTTTGGTAACCATATAACCTTGAGCAATTCATTTAGTCTTTTGAAGTCCTTTTTTATCTATAAAGGAGAAATAATATATCCCTCCTGTTCCACAGAGTTGATATGAAGATAAATGAGATGATTAGTAGCCAATTCACATCCTCAGAAACTGAACTCAAATATCCAGCAATTAGACAGATTCCAGTTAAAAAAAAATGATAAAGTGGACACTATGTAAGTAAATCTTTTGCCACTGCCTGGACTTTATTCCATCAAGATGATGATGACTGTATTTCCTTTAAAAGTTCAAGGAAGTGTCCATGTATAGTTTTCTTCTCTTATCATTTTCTTTCTTTTCCTCTCATTTGTACACATTTTTCAGTCTTAAATCTTTTCTATTTTGTTCTCTACATGTATTCTACTTCATTGTATTCTATGCCTGTCTTTCTATTAATTCTGAGATAATAGATTGTTTTTCTCATTCCATGGTAGAGTGAGCATGGTAGGCACTTCCTAGGTGTTCACTTAGAATGGATTTTCTATAGATTGAAAAGGCTTTAACTTAGTCTTCCATGCTAGGCCTTTTCTCCTGAATACTATCCTCTGAAATTTATTCAGTCTCAGTCACTCATTAGTTACTTCACATTCTTTCACATATTTTGTCTGTTATTAACTCATTGTGATAGAAATGAAATGACTTACCTTTGTGCTCTAAAATAAATCTCCCTAACACCACCCTTGCTAAGACGAAAGTTCAAAACTGACAGTGTGTTTTCTGATAATGTATTGACTTCTATATTTTAATATATTATAAGGGAATGTTACCTGTTACTGCAAGTGTTAAAAAATGTGGGCCAGGCTGAAAAATCAAAAGTATTTAATTGATACTAAAATTGAAGATTGTGTAAAATTATATTCAGTTACATAAATCTTCACTGATATAATATCTTATGAGTTAAATGGAATTGTTAAATTAGATGATGGGAATTGCTATTGTCCTTTAATGTTCCAAGATTTTAGATAATGTCATGAATATTACCTGAGGAGTCCTTGTTTGAGAATTATTCTATCTAATTTAAGTGACTATTTCAATAGTTTGGTAACCATATAACCTTGAGCAATTCATTTAGTCTTTTGAAATACTTTTTCATCTATAAAGGAGAAATAATATATCCCTCCTGTTCCACAGAGTTGATATGAAGATAAATGAGATGATTAGTAGCCAATTCACATCTTCAGAAACTGAACTCAAATATCCAGCAATTAGACAGATTCCAGTTAAAAAAAAAAAAATGATAAAGTGGACACTATGTAAGTAAATCTTTTGCCACTGCCTGGACTTTATTCCATCAAAGATGATGATGACTGAATCATTTCAGTCATTTCAGGGTAGAAGATTGTGGAGGTTCAAGGAAGTGTCCATGTATAGTTTTCTTAAATAATTCAGCTAGGGTTTGTGAATCAAGTCTTTCTTGTTTTTAAGATCCCTGATTTGAGCCTTATTAGCCTTATTCTAGTGTATGTTAGGACCAGATGCAATAGAAAACACCCACGCCTGTCGAGTTTGGGAACCAAGAATCTTACAAACTTGTGAAGTTCGTCTCTGGGACTCAGTCTACCCCTTCTGATTCCTCTTCCCTTTATCTTTGATTTAGCATAAGAAAAAATCATTTATATGATACCCCAATTTAAATCCGGATGATTAATCTCCTAAAGCTACTGGCATTTACACTTTTTTATAGTAGTGGAAATAACTATTTCATTCTCTTTGGAGTAACACTAAGCACCAGGAGGAAGTGGCAGAGGCATACTGAGGGACAGGGTAGAAAGTGCTCTCTGTTGGAATGTAGATCTCACCTTTTCTCTGTGCCTGCAGCATTATTCTATTATCTGCATTTTAAAGCAGCAGTCATCTTGGACAGTTACAATATGAACTGTTTTCTATTTCTTCTTCCTTTCAGTTTCTTTCAAATATGACAAATAAGCAGAAATTTCACCACACCAGGTGTCCAGTGTTACTCTCAAACAAATGGCTGTTATCTTCCTCCTGATGAAAAGGAGACTAACTGATCATTCCAGAATTTGTCCTTAAATATATATATTCTCTTGGTGAAATGAATTCTAAACTGCCCACTTACCATATGGGGTGCTTGTTTGAGAATTATTCTATCTAATTTAAGTGACTATTTCAATAGTTTGGTAACCATATAACCTTGAGCAATTCATTTAGTCTTTTGAAATACTTTCATCTATAAAGGAGAAATAATATATCCCTCCTGTTCCACAGAGTTGATATGAAGATAAATGAGATGATTAGTAGCCAATTCACATCTTCAGAAACTGAACTCAAATATCCAGCAATTAGACAGATTCCAGTTAAAAAAAAAAAAATGATAAAGTGGACACTATGTAAGTAAATCTTTTGCCACTGCCTGGACTTTATTCCATCAAAGATGATGATGACTGAATCATTTCAGTCATTTCAGGGTAGAAGATTGTGGAGGTTCAAGGAAGTGTCCATGTATAGTTTTCTTAAATAATTCAGCTAGGGTTTGTGAATCAAGTCTTTCTTGTTTTTAAGATCCCTGATTTGAGCCTTATTAGCCTTATTCTAGTGTATGTTAGGACCAGATGCAATAGAAAACACCCACGCCTGTCGAGTTTGGGAACCAAGAATCTTACAAACTTGTGAAGTTCGTCTCTGGGACTCAGTCTACCCCTTCTGATTCCTCTTCCCTTTATCTTTGATTTAGCATAAGAAAAAATCATTTATATGATACCCCAATTTAAATCCGGATGATTAATCTCCTAAAGCTACTGGCATTTACACTTTTTTATAGTAGTGGAAATAACTATTTCATTCTCTTTGGAGTAACACTAAGCACCAGGAGGAAGTGGCAGAGGCATACTGAGGGACAGGGTAGAAAGTGCTCTCTGTTGGAATGTAGATCTCACCTTTTCTCTGTGCCTGCAGCATTATTCTATTATCTGCATTTTAAAGCAGCAGTCATCTTGGACAGTTACAATATGAACTGTTTTCTATTTCTTCTTCCTTTCAGTTTCTTTCAAATATGACAAATAAGCAGAAATTTCACCACACCAGGTGTCCAGTGTTACTCTCAAACAAATGGCTGTTATCTTCCTCCTGATGAAAAGGAGACTAACTGATCATTCCAGAATTTGTCCTTAAATATATATATTCTCTTGGTGAAATGAATTCTAAATCTGCCCGACAACTTACAACACAATAGTGGGTGTGCCTTGGGGTTTTATAGCTACCTTAAGCCTGCAGAGTACTTCCAGTGGGAATATTAGAATGTCAACTAGAATTAGAAAAAGGAAAAGAAAAGAATATTTTAAAGATTAAGTGTTCAAAATATGTACCAGCTAGGGCCACACAGTTCTTATTAGAATTTGGAACTTGACATTTTATCAGTGACAGTGATAATATAATGACACATATGTCTATTAAGCATAATGAAAATAGAAAGATCTTATTTTACAATTCATATATGTGATGAAAAGGCATTGATGTTTAATAAGTTAAATAGTGAGATTAAATTGATGGTAAATATGCTATTGCCTGCATTTCTTGGTATAAAAGTGTTAGATACAGAGAAAATATATTATACTCAGCATGTTTTTTAGGAATAATTCTCCTTAAATAAGAGGATTTCATCATGTCTTACAGAATAGTCCCTCTAGGTACATCCCTTCTCAAATAAAAGAAGAATTACTCTACTGTGATCTTGATATTACAGTTATTCATGTTTTGAATATGTGTTCACCTGTAGCAAAATGAAGATCTTTTAGTTTTTCAATTTATGTTATGTGAGAGAAAAAATTTAGTTGCACAAAAATCAATTTAAGTTAGTTTTTTCATTATACTTTAAAAAGAAAAGTGAAATAAATCTATCACATTAAAATTAAAATAGCAAACAACTTTTACAAAAGGAACATAGTGTCTGATCAAGCATACTTTCATTCTAGTGAGTGAGTGACCTCAGTTGAGACTGACTCTTTGCGACCCCATGGACTGTAGCCTGCCAGGCTCCTCGGTCTATGGGATTCTCCAGGCGAGAATACTGGAATAGGTTGCCATTTCCTTCTCCAAACGTTCATTCAAATTTATGTTCATTTCAACCAGAGATGCAATAGGAGATAAAAAATGGAAGAAAGAGGTAAAGAGATGAAAGTAATATCATTTAGTTTTTCCTATTATGATCTGTGCTGCAAATAAATAACTTTGAATATGCTTCATTTTGCTCGTGTGAAAATTTATCTATAGTATTAATATAATATATATAATCAATATAATAATACAAATTCCCAGAAAGACAGATAGTTATAAATGTAATTGAAAAAAGAGGAAACAGAAGGAAACAATGGAAAGACATAATGGAAACAATAGGGGAAAAGATGTAGAGACAGAGAAACCATGCCCACAGAGATGCCTGTGCCAAAAAGGCATGTGTGCAGATACAAAAAAAAAAAAAAAACCAGGAGAGGGGAGGGGAAAGAGAGGGGAGAGTGTGGAGGAGAGATGAAATGTCTCTGGAAATGCAGCATCTTTCGTTGTGTTTTTGGTTTTTGTTTTCCTTGTTTTCTATATAATTAAAGGTTTCTCAGGGATCTTACTTTTCAGTAGTGATGGCTAAGATATATTCTAGTCCTTTGAGAAGTTGAGGTTCTAGGTGCATGGATCAATCCTTTCTCTCCCCAGGGAGAAACTGAAAGCTGGGATTTTTAATCCCCAAGTAATATTCTGTAATGTGGACAGAGCACATTTTTTATCCATTCACCAGTTGATGAACATTTGGGGATGTTTTACTTTTTTTGTTATTATGATTAAGGCTGTTGTATTCACCTACAGGTTGTTATGTGGATATGTGTTTTCATTTATGTTGCATATATATTAGAAGTAAAATCACTGGGTCGTACGTTAACTCTATGCTTAACATTTTGAAAAACTGCCAAAATTTCCTTCAAAATTGTTGTGCCATTTTACCTTTCACCCACTATGTATGAAGATTCCAATTATTCTACATCCTTGTTGACCCTTGGTATTGTGTGTCTTTTAGATTATAACCATGCCAACTAGTGGGTGAGGCATGGTTTCTTGTTGTGAATTTGATTCAGATTTTCTCTTGATACTAATAATGTTCAGCATCTTTCACATACTTATTGGTCATTTGTATATCTTTTATAGAAACAGTCATTTGGATCATTTTCCCACTTTCAATCAACCTGTCTTGAACTTTTACAATGCAAATAGGAGATAAAAAATGGAAGAAAGAGGTAAAGAGATGAAAGTAATATCATTTAGTTTTTCCTATTATGATCTGTGCTGCAAATAAATAACTTTGAATATGCTTCATTTTGCTCGTGTGAAAATTTATCTATAGTATTAATATAATATATATAATCAATATAATAATACAAATTCCCAGAAAGACAGATAGTTATAAATGTAATTGAAAAAAGAGGAAACAGAAGGAAACAATGGAAAGACATAATGGAAACAATAGGGGAAAAGATGTAGAGACAGAGAAACCATGCCCACAGAGATGCCTGTGCCAAAAAGGCATGTGTGCAGATACAAAAAAAAAAAAAAAACCAGGAGAGGGGAGGGGAAAGAGAGGGGAGAGTGTGGAGGAGAGATGAAATGTCTCTGGAAATGCAGCATCTTTCGTTGTGTTTTTGGTTTTTGTTTTCCTTGTTTTCTATATAATTAAAGGTTTCTCAGGGATCTTACTTTTCAGTAGTGATGGCTAAGATATATTCTAGTCCTTTGAGAAGTTGAGGTTCTAGGTGCATGGATCAATCCTTTCTCTCCCCAGGGAGAAACTGAAAGCTGGGATTTTTAATCCCCAAGTAATATTCTGTAATGTGGACAGAGCACATTTTTTATCCATTCACCAGTTGATGAACATTTGGGGATGTTTTACTTTTTTTGTTATTATGATTAAGGCTGTTGTATTCACCTACAGGTTGTTATGTGGATATGTGTTTTCATTTATGTTGCATATATATTAGAAGTAAAATCACTGGGTCGTACGTTAACTCTATGCTTAACATTTTGAAAAACTGCCAAAATTTCCTTCAAAATTGTTGTGCCATTTTACCTTTCACCCACTATGTATGAAGATTCCAATTATTCTACATCCTTGTTGACCCTTGGTATTGTGTGTCTTTTAGATTATAACCATGCCAACTAGTGGGTGAGGCATGGTTTCTTGTTGTGAATTTGATTCAGATTTTCTCTTGATACTAATAATGTTCAGCATCTTTCACATACTTATTGGTCATTTGTATATCTTTTATAGAAACAGTCATTTGGATCATTTTCCCACTTTCAATCAACCTGTCTTGAACTTTTACTTTCTTTCAGTAAACTTTCTTTTTTTACTCACATAGGACTTTCTTTCCTTATCCCACTCTCCTTACTATAAAAAATGTAGCCATGTGTAACCCCTTAAAGTATCTTTCTGGCAGATGAGATTTTCTACCCGACATGAATTGTTTAATAAGATAATTAGATCTTCAAATTTGCTCAGTTAAATTTTATCTTTTAACAGGCGTTTCAAACCACACATTTTTCAGTGAATGCTTGTGGTTTTCTTCTACCAGATATCTAAACCTATCACTTTGAAGTTGCAAGTTAAAAGAAAATTCTCACATTGATGTTTTCTGACATACAAAGAATTTGATGACAAGTCAAAAGTCTTGTTAGGGAAGTATTTATTTTCATCTCCACTAAAAATCAAGTTTGAGAGGCATTTTTCTCTTTCTGTCTACTTCTGCTGGGCAGGTTTTCTTCTCATTTTCTCTCTTTTCTTTTTTCCAGATTCTGAGTTCTCAACATGGCTGCCAATCCATCCCTGTTCAGACTCAAAGCCTAGTCCACAGTGCTCTCCCAAATTAAAAGTTCTACTAGCAGATTCTAGGCAGTGGTATTCTGCAGATGTTCTCAAAATAGGCAGTTGGTCCATGCTGGTGTATTTTCTAGGAATGTAGTTCAAAGTTCAAGCTAGAGTTCAGGTGTTAATTTAATTTTTCTTTCAAAATTATTAATTAATTTTAAAAATATTTCAAATATTTTTTAAACTGAGGGATTGAAGAACTTGAGTGTGCAATACTGACAGAAACAAAATTCTTACATAATATTTTAATACAAAAAAAATTCTTGTGCCATTTTACCTTTCACCCACTATGTATGAAGATTCCAATTATTCTACATCCTTGTTGACCCTTGGTATTGTGTGTCTTTTAGATTATAACCATGCCAACTAGTGGGTGAGGCATGGTTTCTTGTTGTGAATTTGATTCAGATTTTCTCTTGATACTAATAATGTTCAGCATCTTTCACATACTTATTGGTCATTTGTATATCTTTTATAGAAACAGTCATTTGGATCATTTTCCCACTTTCAATCAACCTGTCTTGAACTTTTACTTTCTTTCAGTAAACTTTCTTTTTTTACTCACATAGGACTTTCTTTCCTTATCCCACTCTCCTTACTATAAAAAATGTAGCCATGTGTAACCCCTTAAAGTATCTTTCTGGCAGATGAGATTTTCTACCCGACATGAATTGTTTAATAAGATAATTAGATCTTCAAATTTGCTCAGTTAAATTTTATCTTTTAACAGGCGTTTCAAACCACACATTTTTCAGTGAATGCTTGTGGTTTTCTTCTACCAGATATCTAAACCTATCACTTTGAAGTTGCAAGTTAAAAGAAAATTCTCACATTGATGTTTTCTGACATACAAAGAATTTGATGACAAGTCAAAAGTCTTGTTAGGGAAGTATTTATTTTCATCTCCACTAAAAATCAAGTTTGAGAGGCATTTTTCTCTTTCTGTCTACTTCTGCTGGGCAGGTTTTCTTCTCATTTTCTCTCTTTTCTTTTTTCCAGATTCTGAGTTCTCAACATGGCTGCCAATCCATCCCTGTTCAGACTCAAAGCCTAGTCCACAGTGCTCTCCCAAATTAAAAGTTCTACTAGCAGATTCTAGGCAGTGGTATTCTGCAGATGTTCTCAAAATAGGCAGTTGGTCCATGCTGGTGTATTTTCTAGGAATGTAGTTCAAAGTTCAAGCTAGAGTTCAGGTGTTAATTTAATTTTTCTTTCAAAATTATTAATTAATTTTAAAAATATTTCAAATATTTTTTAAACTGAGGGATTGAAGAACTTGAGTGTGCAATACTGACAGAAACAAAATTCTTACATAATATTTTATCAATTACAAAATAATATAGAATTCCATCTGCCACTGAATGTATACTTTGCCTTGTAAGTAGTTAGGACTCCTTTAATATCAGCTGTACTATATTATAAGACTGAGATTGTTTTTGTTTAATATGTAGAAATATAATTGAGTATACAGCAAATATTCTAAAATAATGATATATTACATAAAATCAAAAACTGTACTTCTCTTACTTTAAATGAGGTTTGAAAGTCAACTGTGCATACTTGTGAGCATGTGGTTTAAAGGCTGCTCTTTGCAGTTCTATTGAAATTGTCCTTCCATTAATATTTCTTCCTCTCTGGTGTCTTGTATTCACTCTGTCATCTTATATTTACTATACTATCAAATGTATTTACTCTTATTCTATATCTCACTGGTTCAAGAGGTTGGAATTAAATTGTTGCCTTTGCTGTTAACATTCTTCTAATCATGATTTATTCAGGGTACCACATTTATTATAGTATAGGTTTTGTGACAGGCATTAACATTCAATATTAAAATAATCTCTAATAGTATCACCACACATTTTAGTATTTGTTTCTTCACCCATAAATATATATTGGCTGTATCATAAAGCATTTAATGACTTTATATGTCTGTTTTGCTGCAGATCACTAATTGTCATTATGTGTTTTAACAGCATTAACTGTGAATTTGAAATACTTTATCATTAGTGTCATCTGCACTGGTTATGATTCTAAATAAGAGAGTGAAACCATGTATTACATATACTATATTCAAATTCTGTTAGCATAATATTTGAAAGCTTGGTTAATTATACAGTCTTGAAATCTGGAAGTTCTATGTGGAGATAACATTTTGGAACCTTAATTTTTTCATGGCCACTTGCATTTTCTGATTTCGCAAGGTGTAAATAATAGGATTCAGTAAGGGTGTGATAACAGTGTAAAATACAGGAAGAACTTTATTACGAGAAGCTCTTGAATGGCCAGGCATAGATAAAGATACACGGCCCAAAGAACAGGTACAGTGAGTTAGTTAATTAAATTTTTTTAAAAATTTTTTTTTCAAATATTTTTAAACTGAGTGTTGAAGAACTTGAGTGTGCAATACTGACAGAAACAAAATTCTTACATAATATTTTATCAATTACAAAATAATATAGAATTCCATCTGCCACTGAATGTATACTTTGCCTTGTAAGTAGTTAGGACTCCTTTAATATCAGCTGTACTATATTATAAGACTGAGATTGTTTTTGTTTAATATGTAGAAATATAATTGAGTATACAGCAAATATTCTAAAATAATGATATATTACATAAAATCAAAAACTGTACTTCTCTTACTTTAAATGAGGTTTGAAAGTCAACTGTGCATACTTGTGAGCATGTGGTTTAAAGGCTGCTCTTTGCAGTTCTATTGAAATTGTCCTTCCATTAATATTTCTTCCTCTCTGGTGTCTTGTATTCACTCTGTCATCTTATATTTACTATACTATCAAATGTATTTACTCTTATTCTATATCTCACTGGTTCAAGAGGTTGGAATTAAATTGTTGCCTTTGCTGTTAACATTCTTCTAATCATGATTTATTCAGGGTACCACATTTATTATAGTATAGGTTTTGTGACAGGCATTAACATTCAATATTAAAATAATCTCTAATAGTATCACCACACATTTTAGTATTTGTTTCTTCACCCATAAATATATATTGGCTGTATCATAAAGCATTTAATGACTTTATATGTCTGTTTTGCTGCAGATCACTAATTGTCATTATGTGTTTTAACAGCATTAACTGTGAATTTGAAATACTTTATCATTAGTGTCATCTGCACTGGTTATGATTCTAAATAAGAGAGTGAAACCATGTATTACATATACTATATTCAAATTCTGTTAGCATAATATTTGAAAGCTTGGTTAATTATACAGTCTTGAAATCTGGAAGTTCTATGTGGAGATAACATTTTGGAACCTTAATTTTTTCATGGCCACTTGCATTTTCTGATTTCGCAAGGTGTAAATAATAGGATTCAGTAAGGGTGTGATAACAGTGTAAAATACAGGAAGAACTTTATTACCCGAGAAGCTCTTGAATGGCCAGGCATAGATAAAGATACACGGCCCAAAGAACAGGCTGACCACAGTGATGTGGGCAGACAGTGTGGACAGAGCTCTAGAGAGCCCTCTTGATGATCTCTGTTGCACAGTGGCCAGGATGACAGTGTAGGAGACAAGCAGGAGGAGGAAGCAGATGAATGACAGCAGTCCACTGTCAGCAATGACAAACAATTCCAGGGTGTATGTTTCCACACAGGCAAGCTTAATCACACGGGGAAGGTCACAAAATATATCGTCTATGATGCGGGGACCACAGAAAGGCAGGTTCACTGTTAATACCATCTGACTCATGGTGTGTATAAAACCAATTGTCCATGAAAGTATAACAAACCCATTCAGCAACCTGTGGCTCATGATTTTCCTGTAGTGCAGGGGTTTACATATGGCCACATATCTGTCAACAGCCATGGCTATCAAAAGTGTCATCTCAGCACCTCCAAACAAGTGCATGAAGAACATCTGAGCCATGCAGCCCCATAGAGAAATGGTCTTGTGTTCAGTGAGCAAGTCTCTGATCATCTTGGGTGTGGTGACCGTGAGAGACACATGTCCAAAAAGGAGAGGTTTCCAAGGAGGAAGTACATGGGAGAATGAAGGGTGGAGCTACATGTCACTGTGACCACGATGAGAGTGTTTCCCAACACAGTAGCCCCATAGATCAAGGAGAATATCACGAAGAAGATGACCTGAAGCTCCCATCCTGCAGAAAATCCTAGTAAAATAAACTCAGTCACCACTGATTCATTTTTCAGATCCATTTACTCAGTTCCGAATGGTTCCAGACGTTCTTTTTTGTCTCAGATATTTTCAAGAAATGGTTAGTGCTTGCAAATTACATAAAGAAAAATGAAAATTATGTAGTTTCTGTGGGTAGCCTCTAGCAGTACAAAAGATGTGCACTATAGACTGTGGAACTGGGGTGACACACAGAAGACAGAAACCATGAAATATTTAAATTGTAGCAAAAACTTGGTTAATTATACAGTCTTGAAATCTGGAAGTTCTATGTGGAGATAACATTTTGGAACCTTAATTTTTTCATGGCCACTTGCATTTTCTGATTTCGCAAGGTGTAAATAATAGGATTCAGTAAGGGTGTGATAACAGTGTAAAATACAGGAAGAACTTTATTACCCGAGAAGCTCTTGAATGGCCAGGCATAGATAAAGATACACGGCCCAAAGAACAGGCTGACCACAGTGATGTGGGCAGACAGTGTGGACAGAGCTCTAGAGAGCCCTCTTGATGATCTCTGTTGCACAGTGGCCAGGATGACAGTGTAGGAGACAAGCAGGAGGAGGAAGCAGATGAATGACAGCAGTCCACTGTCAGCAATGACAAACAATTCCAGGGTGTATGTTTCCACACAGGCAAGCTTAATCACACGGGGAAGGTCACAAAATATATCGTCTATGATGCGGGGACCACAGAAAGGCAGGTTCACTGTTAATACCATCTGACTCATGGTGTGTATAAAACCAATTGTCCATGAAAGTATAACAAACCCATTCAGCAACCTGTGGCTCATGATTTTCCTGTAGTGCAGGGGTTTACATATGGCCACATATCTGTCAACAGCCATGGCTATCAAAAGTGTCATCTCAGCACCTCCAAACAAGTGCATGAAGAACATCTGAGCCATGCAGCCCCATAGAGAAATGGTCTTGTGTTCAGTGAGCAAGTCTCTGATCATCTTGGGTGTGGTGACCGTGGAGAGACACATGTCCAAAAAGGAGAGGTTTCCAAGGAGGAAGTACATGGGAGAATGAAGGGTGGAGCTACATGTCACTGTGACCACGATGAGAGTGTTTCCCAACACAGTAGCCCCATAGATCAAGGAGAATATCACGAAGAAGATGACCTGAAGCTCCCATCCTGCAGAAAATCCTAGTAAAATAAACTCAGTCACCACTGATTCATTTTTCAGATCCATTTACTCAGTTCCGAATGGTTCCAGACGTTCTTTTTTGTCTCAGATATTTTCAAGAAATGGTTAGTGCTTGCAAATTACATAAAGAAAAATGAAAATTATGTAGTTTCTGTGGGTAGCCTCTAGCAGTACAAAAGATGTGGACTATAGACTGTGGAACTGGGGTGACACACAGAGGACAGCACCACACTAAGTCGTGTATGAAGGGTTGTGTTACATGAATATCATTAAAGTGAGCAGTTATATTACTATTGACTTTTGTGACAGTAACTGCAACGATTACATGCACTATGGACAAATGACAAAGCTTGAAAACTATTGACATGAATATAGCAGCTATAATTTGGAAACCATTGCCTTTGCTACATGGTTTTTTTTTTCACTTCCAGAAGTTTTATTTCATTTTTTTTTTTACTAAATATAAATAAAAGTTTCTGTTGTAAATGTTCCTGTTAATGAAAGGGACTCTATTTTTCAGATAGTTCTTATGCTACGTGGAATTTTACAACCCATGATGCAACAAACAATAGAAAAACTTGGATATGAAATTAACTCAGTTTAGCAGAAATTGATTAAAAAGACTTATTTTGGCCTTTTATTTCAGAAGGAAATCTGGCATTCATTTACCTTGGTTACTTTCCCAGCATTTGTGTTTCTTATTCCTCTTCTTCCTAAACAAGTTTTCTCAAAATATTTATTCCTGCACTTAATAGACTATTCATATGAGAATACAAAGGCAATGCAAATGAAAAGGAAGAAATTAGCATACAGTTTAAAAATTGTATTAGTGAGGAAACTTTTCTTCCTTTTGAGTAATTAATTCCATGTTTCACTTAATTACTTTCACTGAGTTTAGGATGCACTTTGAAGAAAATTGAAGGTAGGAAAATAATATATTAGCACTAGAATGGAACTTTCTAATCATTTATTTTCCATATTTTATTTAGTAAATGAGAAATCAAGATCTATGTAATTAAGTAAATCTCTCCAAGTCCTAAAGGCAAGACCACCCCAAGAATGTGCAGTGAGTATTAAATGAGATAGTGTATGTACAAACCCCTGGCTGGACACAGACTGAGCATCGAGAAGTCTTATGTTGAGTCTGTTATTCATGTAAATCCAGGATTAAACTCTGAGAATAATTTATATAAATCCCTATTAGAAATGTAATAAGCCAAAGCTTGCTTTCTTTTTTGTGTTCTTTTTTAATTGAAGAATAATTGCTTTACAGAGCTGTGTTTTCTGCCAAACATCAACATGAATCAACCATAGGTATACCTTTGTGCCCTCTCTCTTGAACTTTCCAAGGCTTGTTTTATTGTTATGAGATATGAGCATTTTTGCTCTTGCTCATGTGTATACAATACACATTACTGACTATAAACATAATTAAAGTAACTATTTTCTTCGTCTTTCATTATAGACATTTTAAGAAAGTAAACATCATTTCAATATTGATGGATTTTATGTTTTTTAAAACCTATGCATACTTACCCTAGTTAGACCTCAAAATCTTAGTAAAAGAGACCTAACACAAAAGACCACATGTGTGATATAATTTCATTTATGTGAAATATTTAAAAATCAAAAGAAAGCCAGAAAGTATATCAGTATGCCCCTTGCGCTGGGAAGTGAGTACAGATGGGCACAGTTGATGATAATGGTTTTAAATCAGATTGTGGTGATAGGTATACAACTATGTGAGTATAATAATAATCACTGAAATGTATACTTAAAAATGGTATGTGAATTATATTCAATAAAATATAAACCATTATATATTTCTTACTTTTATTCTTAAGTTAAAATTTAGTATATTTACATTACAGTTTTCTAATGCTACACAGCTGCTTGTACTCAGATATTTTTCACTATGAATAATGACATACTCCAGACCAATCCAATCTAGTTATAAATGTGTTAATATCCCCTATTTGAATTTCTATTTTTCGACTACCTTTAGTATTTGGAGACTTGCTCTTCTCTGTATTTGTTAAACAGTTTTCTTCATACTTCTCTTACTATTTCAGGTACTCAAAATGAGTTTCCTTCATTCTCTTGAATATGAACATCTGGTAAGGACTTCTCATCTTTAAGATCCCTTTAAAATCTCATTTGTATTAGTGATAAGTTTTATACGAAGATTTTTCTAAATATCTAGTTTGAGTCTACCTAATTCTACCTTGCCAAATCTTGCTTCGTCTGTCATTAAACATGCATATTTACGTGTTCTGCCAACACTTGAAACATGATTTCTATTCTGTAAAAATATTGTGAGTTTTTAGGTTTTCCATTATTTTCAATGATAATGTGAAATATCTGGATGCTTAGGATTTACTTTTCTTAATTTTAGTCATGATTCTTAATCACATTATCTACTACTTTATTTTACTTTGAGTGTCATTTTTGAGGACATATACCTTTTAAATTTTCATGAAAATACTGTATAGCTCATTGTGAAATAGGTATGTGGCCTCGTATCTTGAAAACCATAGCTCTTCCTTTTGATCAATGCAGAATTAATTAAAATACCATTTTCAATGTATTAACCTTCTAACAAATTAGTTCTCTGTAATGTTTTCACTTACTTGCTCTAAAGGTGCAGTATTCAGAGCAGCATGTTCAAGGGGTTATTCAAAATTAAAAATCTGCTTTTCACTCTCTGTGATTCCCTTCATGTAGTTCTGGGTACTATTTTCTGCCTCTTTTATAAAGATGTGAACTACGTTAGAGGCAGATGTGTTGAATCTCTGGGAATCCAAGTTTCAGTGGGAATAGTTACAACCCTGAGGCTGCTACCATAATGTGGTCAGGAAAGATGTTCACATTTCATTTCTGATCCTGGAATATGCTGTCACTCTCCTTGAGTATTGAAATGATTAAAATAGGCATGGGAGTGTTGGTTGATTGTGATATAGTAAGAATAGGCATCTTTGGTTTAATGCAGACTTCCTCTTTCTCACTACTCCCAAGAAACTTTCTTACATTCCTCCTATCTGCGGTGAACAATCTAAAAGCTTTTCTGTACATCACAAGTTTAATATAAAAACATGTTGTATAAAAGCATATATTATGTATACATTAATGTATTCTAGAAGTAGAAATTATTAAAGATTAAATTGAGTTAAATTATTTAAAATTGATATTCATTAATGATACAGTTGTTTTATGCTAACTTAAATATAATTGTTTTCGTTATTCAAGTATCTTGCTATGAGATTTTCAGAGGATATACTTAGCACAAAATAGTTTTGTAATCATTTCTGTGTGCTGCTATGCTGTGTGCTCAGTAGTGTCCAACTCTTTGCAGCCCCATGGACTGTAGCCTGCTAGGCTTCTGTGTCCATGGACTTTTCCAGGCTAGAATACTGGAGCGGGTTGTCATTTTCTAGAATACTGCGAGCGGGTCTTCTAGGATTTACTTTTCTTAATTTTAGTCATGATTCTTAATCACATTATCTACTACTTTATTTTACTTTGAGTGTCATTTTTGAGGACATATACCTTTTAAATTTTCATGAAAATACTGTATAGCTCATTGTGAAATAGGTATGTGGCCTCGTATCTTGAAAACCATAGCTCTTCCTTTTGATCAATGCAGAATTAATTAAAATACCATTTTCAATGTATTAACCTTCTAACAAATTAGTTCTCTGTAATGTTTTCACTTACTTGCTCTAAAGGTGCAGTATTCAGAGCAGCATGTTCAAGGGGTTATTCAAAATTAAAAATCTGCTTTTCACTCTCTGTGATTCCCTTCATGTAGTTCTGGGTACTATTTTCTGCCTCTTTTATAAAGATGTGAACTACGTTAGAGGCAGATGTGTTGAATCTCTGGGAATCCAAGTTTCAGTGGGAATAGTTACAACCCTGAGGCTGCTACCATAATGTGGTCAGGAAAGATGTTCACATTTCATTTCTGATCCTGGAATATGCTGTCACTCTCCTTGAGTATTGAAATGATTAAAATAGGCATGGGAGTGTTGGTTGATTGTGATATAGTAAGAATAGGCATCTTTGGTTTAATGCAGACTTCCTCTTTCTCACTACTCCCAAGAAACTTTCTTACATTCCTCCTATCTGCGGTGAACAATCTAAAAGCTTTTCTGTACATCACAAGTTTAATATAAAAACATGTTGTATAAAAGCATATATTATGTATACATTAATGTATTCTAGAAGTAGAAATTATTAAAGATTAAATTGAGTTAAATTATTTAAAATTGATATTCATTAATGATACAGTTGTTTTATGCTAACTTAAATATAATTGTTTTCGTTATTCAAGTATCTTGCTATGAGATTTTCAGAGGATATACTTAGCACAAAATAGTTTTGTAATCATTTCTGTGTGCTGCTATGCTGTGTGCTCAGTAGTGTCCAACTCTTTGCAGCCCCATGGACTGTAGCCTGCTAGGCTTCTGTGTCCATGGACTTTTCCAGGCTAGAATACTGGAGCGGGTTGTCATTTTCTGTTCCAGGGGTCTTCCTGATCCAGGGATCAAAACTGCATCTCTTGTATCTCCTGCATTGGGAGGGAAATTCTTTAGCACTGTACCATCTAGAAAGCCCTTTCATAACCATTACCCCTCTTAAAATAAAATTTTATAATAAATTCTTATTTTATAAGGTGTTATTTTACTAAATTAATCATATTAAAATTTCTAGTGTACTTTGGACCACAGGCTTCTAAATCTGCTTCAATAACATGACAACAAAGGATACTGTGAATAACTTTTTAATTGGTTGACATCTGTGTACCTTATCTCCAAATCCTTATTTAATTTCAGTCAAATTCATCATTTAAACCATGGCTTACTGTAGAGCTTTTGCATAGCTATTGCTTTTTTATAAGTCATTATAGTTGATGGGAATTTCTTATATACAAGTGCTAAAATCTTCTGTGGTCTTACATAAGACAAAACTCCTTCCCACAAGACTTAATATATTCTTCCACTATATTTGCAAGCATTAGAAATGGTTTCTGTGTACTTTTCCATGTTGTTTGTTGATAAGGAATGCATTTTATTTGTCGTATTGCTCATCTTAGCAATTTTTATGGAATAGAAGAAAACACAAGTATTTTCTTATTGGAATGTGACTTTTGTTCTTTTGCTATTAATAAGAAACATTCTAAAACACTTTTTATTACATTAATGTATTCTAGAAGTAGAAATTATTAAAGATTAAATTGAGTTAAATTATTTAAAATTGATATTCATTAATGATACAGTTGTTTTATGCTAACTTAAATATAATTGTTTTCGTTATTCAAGTATCTTGCTATGAGATTTTCAGAGGATATACTTAGCACAAAATAGTTTTGTAATCATTTCTGTGTGCTGCTATGCTGTGTGCTCAGTAGTGTCCAACTCTTTGCAGCCCCATGGACTGTAGCCTGCTAGGCTTCTGTGTCCATGGACTTTTCCAGGCTAGAATACTGGAGCGGGTTGTCATTTTCTGTTCCAGGGGTCTTCCTGATCCAGGGATCAAAACTGCATCTCTTGTATCTCCTGCATTGGGAGGGAAATTCTTTAGCACTGTACCATCTAGAAAGCCCTTTCATAACCATTACCCCTCTTAAAATAAAATTTTATAATAAATTCTTATTTTATAAGGTGTTATTTTACTAAATTAATCATATTAAAATTTCTAGTGTACTTTGGACCACAGGCTTCTAAATCTGCTTCAATAACATGACAACAAAGGATACTGTGAATAACTTTTTAATTGGTTGACATCTGTGTACCTTATCTCCAAATCCTTATTTAATTTCAGTCAAATTCATCATTTAAACCATGGCTTACTGTAGAGCTTTTGCATAGCTATTGCTTTTTCATAAGTCATTATAGTTGATGGGAATTTCTTATATACAAGTGCTAAAATCTTCTGTGGTCTTACATAAGACAAAACTCCTTCCCACAAGACTTAATATATTCTTCCACTATATTTGCAAGCATTAGAAATGGTTTCTGTGTACTTTTCCATGTTGTTTGTTGATAAGGAATGCATTTTATTTGTCGTATTGCTCATCTTAGCAATTTTTATGGAATAGAAGAAAACACAAGTATTTTCTTATTGGAATGTGACTTTTGTTCTTTTGCTATTAATAAGAAACATTCTAAAACACTTTTTATTACATTAAGTGAAAATTTTTAACCCTTCCATTGATTATTATATGATTATTAATATTGCACAGAAAATTATTAATAGTTTCACTAAGATGAAACTTATATTTTCAAATTTATTTTATTGAGACTTGGCTTTTTTTGCCTAACTTAATATCTAACTTAGAGAGTGTTCTATGTGCACATGATTTCCCTGAAAAGTTTGACAAATTACCTTGTCAAATAAGAAGACTGAAGCTCTAGCTCATCATATAAAATAACCCATGTCTTTGATGACTAATGTTCTTCAGTTTGAACTAAGAATCTCATATATACATACCAATATAGACTAAAAGTCATGTTCTAAAATACGTTTTAATTTCTAAAAGATGATCATTTATGGATGTCTTAGTGCCTGGAAAAAGAAAAGAATAAGGTAATAACTAATTTACTAGTAAATCACATCTATTTTTCTAAAAGAAAAATAGAAAATTTGAAAATACTAGTGCACTCCTGTCGCAGGGAGAAAACCAGTTCTGGCTCTATGCTGCAGACTGTTTCTTTGACTTGCATTCTGTTGCTTTTGTTATTATAATCATACCTAATGGCTGGCCTCTGCCTGTTAAAATAAAATGCCTTTGTTCAAGAATCCTGTCCACCTGTAGATGGCAGGAAGGGAGAAGTTAACACATCCCCTGCCTGAGGTTTACCGGGTCTAGGAGATGTTTACAAGATTAATGGCCTTTTTATTTTGCTTCCTCACCTCCCCCAATCTCTAATCTATAAAATAACCTGGCATACAAATCCCAGTAAGATGGTTTATTTCGAGGTGCTAGCCTGCCATCTTCTTGGTCAGCTGCTTTCCAAATAAAGTTGTTTTCCTTGCCTCAACACCTGGTCTCTCAGATTCGTTGGCCTGCGGGTGGTGAGCAGAATGAGCTTAGACTCGATAACACTCCTAGTTTAATTTTACCATATAAAGCAAAATTAGAGACAAATATAGCACAGAAAAATGACAATAATGGAGAATATAAAAACCAAACAAATAATCAGACATACATAAATACCTAGAATTTCTCTCCCCCAGGCCTACTTTTACCTTGGAGAATGAATTAGACATTGGCTGTAAGAACTTATAGCTGCATCCCCAGGGAAGGGAGGGAAAAGGAGGTTTCTGGTAAGAAAACAAAGCAAAATATTGCTCTATTATGAATAATATTATTTTCATAATGCACCCTCAAATTTTCTTTTTTTTAATTATTTTTATTTTACTTTTTGCTTTTACAGCTTTGTCGTTTACAGATCTGTATAACCCCGGATTAGTCATATGTATATCCCTGACCCCTTCCTCCTCCACCAGCTTCCCAGTCCCCCTCATCCCACCCCTCCAGGTCATTGCAAATTTTCTTTTATTACCAGTGCTATTGAAAGGATACCATTGCAAATAACTTTATTTGATATTTTGCTGTTCTTTCTTAAGCAGTCTTTTAGATTCTATTATCCATATGAGAAATAATTTACAAATGTTAAAAGGAATTGAAATTTTTCTTTTCTTTCTGCATGCATCTGTGAAACTACCACACTTGTCAAATGGAAATTTTTAACTGGCTCATTCACCACCTGGTAGACTCCATTACAAGTGATAGGGCTTCTCAGGTAGCTCAGTGATTAAGAATCCCTCTGCCAATACAGATGCAGGTTAAATTTCTGGTAGAGAAGACCCCTGGAAGAGGAAATGGCAACCCACTCCAGTATTCTTACCTGGAACTTTCCATGGACAGAAGAGCCTGGTGGGCCACAGTCCATGGGGTCACAAAGAGTTGGCTACGAATGAATAAGTGAGCATGCACTCATGCAAGTGGTAGATGAGACACAGGTCGTGGGTTAGAGTAGTTGGTTGATGGCTAAAGATTTCATGAGTGGTGATCTGGGAATATATCATGTTGGAAAGGCATGCTACTGCAGATAAATGATTCATTTATTTGAAAGAAAAGAGAAGAAAAATTCCTACAAAGAGTGGTGGTATTTGCTTCTTGTAAGTTATATTGATGCCTTGAAATAAAAAGAAATGGAAAGCCATTAACAAAGCTATTAAAGGTTAAGTGTAAGGACTTAAGAACTCTGGTAGTTTACAAAGAGTTCCTTGTCTCCTGAGTAAATAGACACAGACAAGCAGGATGTTGAAATATGGAGTGAGTACATGTGGATAAATAGCCCTGCAGACTTTGGTTCTGCGAACTCCTTCCCCTTAATAAGAGTTAGAACTTTCTCCTGCTCAAGAATAAGCTTTAGAGGCTTCTCTTCTGCAGGGCAGTAGGACATCTTTTAGTCCTGGCCTAACTTCCTCTTCTGGATAATAACCAGAGTAGAAGTCCAGCATAACGCCTGGATATGCTGGGCCTGATTAAAATGAAAGAGACTGAATACTAAAGTAATTGTGAGATTTTACTATCATGTTCTAACGGAGCTGCAAGATTACCTTTGAAGAGAGTGTGAAAGACTCCTATGTGCATTGTTCTCTTCATTCCAAAGGGAATCTTTTTGATAGTTATTCTTAATTTTCAGTCAGGTAAATCATATAAGTCCATTTCATTAGGGTCAGTTTCTGAAGATTTACTTTGTGTCTCTATTTAGAACATCTTTGCCTGGTTCTCTGTTTTTCTTGATTCTCTGGGTTGGTCTCTAAACATCAGACCATACAGGCACCTCCACCGGTCTTCACAGATTGACCTTGTACAGGAGAAGAGGTCCTCACCCATAGGCCTGAACAGAGGTTCTGGTGGCTCTGTTGATGTTTTCCCTCCTCAGGAGGAAGTGTGCTCTTGGCGGTGGTTTTTGTGTCCCCACTCTGTGCACAGATTGTGGTGGGGCATGTTGTGGAGTTACGGCATCCAGAGGTACAAGCTGCCATCTCCCTTCTCCCCCAGCAGCTGGACTCTATCAGAACCATCACAGGTCCGGGACTGGTGAGATAAGTTCTTCAAACCTTTTCTAGTTCCTGACTGTTGGTTGATGGCTAAAGATTCATGATGGTGATCTGGGAATATATCATGTTGGAAAGGCATGCTACTGCAGATAAATGATTCATTTATTTGAAAGAAAGAGAAGAAAAATTCCTACAAAGAGTGGTGGTATTTGCTTCTTGTAAGTTATATTGATGCCTTGAAATAAAAAGAAATGGAAAGCCATTAACAAAGCTATTAAAGGTTAAGTGTAAGGACTTAAGAACTCTGGTAGTTTACAAAGAGTTCCTTGTCTCCTGAGTAAATAGACACAGACAAGCAGGATGTTGAAATATGGAGTGAGTACATGTGGATAAATAGCCCTGCAGACTTTGGTTCTGCGAACTCCTTCCCCTTAATAAGAGTTAGAACTTTCTCCTGCTCAAGAATAAGCTTTAGAGGCTTCTCTTCTGCAGGGCAGTAGGACATCTTTTAGTCCTGGCCTAACTTCCTCTTCTGGATAATAACCAGAGTAGAAGTCCAGCATAACGCCTGGATATGCTGGGCCTGATTAAAATGAAAGAGACTGAATACTAAAGTAATTGTGAGATTTTACTATCATGTTCTAACGGAGCTGCAAGATTACCTTTGAAGAGAGTGTGAAAGACTCCTATGTGCATTGTTCTCTTCATTCCAAAGGGAATCTTTTTGATAGTTATTCTTAATTTTCAGTCAGGTAAATCATATAAGTCCATTTCATTAGGGTCAGTTTCTGAAGATTTACTTTGTGTCTCTATTTAGAACATCTTTGCCTGGTTCTCTGTTTTTCTTGATTCTCTGGGTTGGTCTCTAAACATCAGACCATACAGGCACCTCCACCGGTCTTCACAGATTGACCTTGTACAGGAGAAGAGGTCCTCACCCATAGGCCTGAACAGAGGTTCTGGTGGCTCTGTTGATGTTTTCCCTCCTCAGGAGGAAGTGTGCTCTTGGCGGTGGTTTTTGTGTCCCCACTCTGTGCACAGATTGTGGTGGGGCATGTTGTGGAGTTACGGCATCCAGAGGTACAAGCTGCCATCTCCCTTCTCCCCCAGCAGCTGGACTCTATCAGAACCATCACAGGTCCGGGACTGGTGAGATAAGTTCTCATTCTTTAGGAAGCCTCTGTGAAGTTGGGATGCTAGATCCAGAAATCAACTCTTTTTCTCTGAGGTGGAAGCTGAGAGCTGGAATTTTTTATTCAGTCTGTGCTGCTCATTTATGGAGGATCAATAATATATACTGGCCCAGATAACTACCTCTGTTTTCCCCCAGGCAGCCAGATTGTGACAGAGCTCCAAGACTAGCAGGACTAACAAGACCTGAAACTCCTTGCCTGACTTGGTGAGTCGTTTTTCATTCTCCAGGGGTGAAAGAGACTTTCAGTTGCTTCAGAGTTCTCACAGAGAAAATCTGCACATGAATTATGGTTGAATTGGTGTGTCTGTTGGGGAGCAGTGGTGCAGAGATGCTCCTCTTATGTTGCTCCTAGCATCCTGTCGTGATTGAGCTGTGACGTGAATGAATTTGGAAAACGTTATACTGGAGAAGAGAAGCCAGTCTAAAAAGTCCACATCCTCACTCCCCTCCCACCCCCAGTTCTAAGCAACCATTAATCTACTGTAAGGAATAATTAATCCTTAATCTGTCTGTAAGGATTTGCTTGTGAAGGACATCTCATACAAATGGACTCATACAAGGTACAGTTTTTAGTAGCTCATTTCTTTAACTTAGCCAAAGGTTTTCATGATTCATTCATGTCATAGCCTTTGTCAGTACCTGATTCATCTTTATTGCCAAATAATATTCCATTGTGTTGATATATCATATTTTATTTATTCATTAATTAGTTGACAAACATTTGGGCTGTTTTAACTTTTTTGCTAGTATTATGAAAGCTGCTACAATCATTTTAGTAAAATTGTTTGGTATGAACATGTGTTTTATTTTCTTATGAGTTTGTATTTGGAATGAAATGGCTAGGACACACAGTAATTCTATGATTAACATTTTTGAAGAACTGCCAAAATTCTCTCCAAAACGGTTATACCATTTAACATTCCACCAGCAGTGTACGAGGGTTCCAATTGTTCTTCATCCTTGTCAACCCTTGTTATTTGTCACCTTTTGATGATAGTCATCTTAGGTGGTGTGAAGTGCTTTTTCATTATGAGCTGAATTTGTATTTCCCTAGTGAATAATGATACTGAGCATCTTTTCAAGTACTTATCAGCCATTTGTAGGTCTTCTGTGGAAACCTGTCTATTTATATTCTTTGTTCATTTTTTATTTGTCTATTTACTTTAGAATTGTGAGAGTTCTTTATATATTCTAGATATGTCACTATTCAAATTTGTGATTTATAAGTATTTTCTCCCATTCCAGGTGTTGTCTTTTTACTTTCTCCTGACTCTCATTTTTGCTGGGGTTTTTTCTTTGTTCTTTTTGAGAGTTTTTAATTTTTAAAACAGTTATCTGAGATTTCATTGTATCCTATATTCAAGGAACATTGTTTACAATGCATATGTGTGTTACTTGTGCAAATGCCTGAGCCACCTCCACCTTTAAGTAGCAAGTTAAAGAAAATTCTCACCTCAGTGTGCTGGAACATGTAAAGAATGTGATGACAGGACAGACCCTTGTTAGGAACCTTTTATTTTTATCGCCACCAAGAATCAAGTTTGAGAGACATTTTTGCTTACTTTCTGCTTCTGTTAACAAGGTTTTCTTCTCAATTCCTCCTTTTTAAGAAGCAGAACCCTCAGAATGGTCTCAATCAGTCTCCATCCTTGTTCAGGCCCAAAGTCCAGTCCATAGTGCTCTCTCAAATTCCTAGTTCTATTTGCAGGCTCTCTAGGAAATGGTATACTGCAGATGTTTTCAAAGTGAGCAATGGTTCACTCCTGGTTTATTTTCTTAGAATGGAGTTCAAGGTTCAAACTGGGCTTCAGATGTAATTTTTCTCAACATTGGTAATTAATTTAAAACTTTATTTTAGATGATTTTGGCGAGTTTACTATGTTGTTTAACGCAGCCTTGTGTGTGCTATATTGACAGATGCAAAAAGTATAATCCTATCCACAGCTAGATATATCTTTTACCTTATGAATAGTGAGAATTCCTTTAATATAAGGTAGGCTATAATGTGAGACTGAGATTTTTTTGATTACTGTGTAGAAATAGAGAGTAAAATGTACTTTCTTTTTTGGCTGCACTGGCTTGTAGTCACTGTATACAGGCTTTCTCTAGTTGCAGTGCTTGGGGTTCTCATTGTGGTGACTTCTCTTGTTGCAGGGCACAGGCTTTAGGAATGCAGACTTTAGTAGTTGTGGCACACAGGTTTAGTTGCCCCACCATATGTGGGATCTTCCCAGACTGGGGATTGAACTGGTGTCCCTTGCTTTGCAAGGCAGATTCTTTTTTTTTTTTTTTTTTTAATTCTCTATTTTAAAGATTTTACAGAGTTTTGTTGTTCACCGACATGTATGTTCCCAGATCATTCACATGCATTTCCCTGAATCCCCCTCCACCACCCGGTTCCTCCCCTCCCACCCCTCCAGACCATCGCACCAAGTGATTGTAGGCACTCCTATTCCCTTAGCACAATGACAATAGCTATCCTTTCCACATGTGCCAGTATAGTTTTCCATGTTACTCCCTCTATGCCTCCCTCTCACTGTTCGTGCTCCACAATGTCCTTATGTCTATTCTCTGCCTGTCTTTCCAAGTTCACTGCATGTCTTATAATGACCATCTTACTAGATTCCATATATATGAATTAGTATACTGTACTTGTCTTTCTCTTTTTGACTTACTTCACTTTTTATGATAGGTTCTAGAGCCAGCCACTTCATTAGGACTGAGTCATCTGCATTTCTTTTAACAGCTGAGTAGTATTCCATTGTATATATGTACCAGTGCTTCTTTATCCATTCATTTGTTGATGGACATCTAAGTTGCTTCCATGTTCTGGCTATTATATAGAGAGCTACAATGAACATTGGGGAACAGGTGCCTCTTTCAGTTTTGATTTCATCAGGATATAGGCCTAATAGTGGGATTGCTGGGTCAGGGGGTGCTTCTATTTTTAGTTTCTTAAGGAATCTCCAGACTGTCTTCCATAGGGGCTGTATCAATTGACATTCCCACCAGCAATGCAAGATGGTTCCCTTTTCTCTGCACCCTCTCCAGCATTTATTGTCTGCAGATTTTTTGAAGATGGCCATTCTGACAGGTGTGAGGTGGTATCTCATTGTGATTTTAATTTGCATTTCTCTAATAATAAGCGAGGTGGAGTATCGTTTCATGTGCCTTTGGGCCATCTGTATGTCCTCTTTGGAGAGGCGTCTCTTTAGATCTTTTTCCCATTTGTTGATTGGGTTGTTCATTTTTCCTGTGCTGAGTTGTCTGAGTTGCTTGTAGATTTTGGAGATTGATTCTTTGTCTGTTGTTTCATTTGCTATGATTTTCTCCCACTCTGTGGGGTGTCTGTTGAGCTTTTTTGTAATTTCTTTGGCTGTACAAAAGCTTTTAAGTTTCATGAGGTCCCACATGTTCATTTGTCTTTTTAGTTCCACTACTCTAGTAGGTGGGTCAGAGAAGATCTTGCTTTGATTGATGTCCTTGAGGGTTTTGCCTATATTCTCCTCTAAGAGTTTGATGGTTTCTGGTCTTACATTGAGGTCTTTAATCCATTTTGAGTTGATCTTAGTGTATGGCGTCAGGGAATGTTCCAATTTCATTTTTTTGCATGTATCTGTCCAATTTTCCCAGCACCACTTGTTGAAAAGGCTGTCTTTGCCTCATTTTATACTTTTGCCTCCTTTGTCAAAAATAAGGTACCCATAGGTGCGTGGGTTTAACTCTGGGTTCTCTATCTTGTTCCATTGGTCTATAGTTCTGTTTTTGTGCCAGTACCATACTGTCTTGATGACTGTTGCTTTGTAGTACAGTCTGAATTTAGGAAGGCTGATTCCTCCATAGCGTTCTTTTTTTTTACTCTTTCGAGCCAGCCTACGTATTCAACAGCTGAGTAGTATTCCATTGTATATATGTACCAGTGCTTCTTTATCCATTCATTTGTTGATGGACATCTAAGTTGCTTCCATGTTCTGGCTATTATATAGAGAGCTACAATGAACATTGGGGAACAGGTGCCTCTTTCAGTTTTGATTTCATCAGGATATAGGCCTAATAGTGGGATTGCTGGGTCAGGGGGTGCTTCTATTTTTAGTTTCTTAAGGAATCTCCAGACTGTCTTCCATAGGGGCTGTATCAATTGACATTCCCACCAGCAATGCAAGATGGTTCCCTTTTCTCTGCACCCTCTCCAGCATTTATTGTCTGCAGATTTTTTGAAGATGGCCATTCTGACAGGTGTGAGGTGGTATCTCATTGTGATTTTAATTTGCATTTCTCTAATAATAAGCGAGGTGGAGTATCGTTTCATGTGCCTTTGGGCCATCTGTATGTCCTCTTTGGAGAGGCGTCTCTTTAGATCTTTTTCCCATTTGTTGATTGGGTTGTTCATTTTTCCTGTGCTGAGTTGTCTGAGTTGCTTGTAGATTTTGGAGATTGATTCTTTGTCTGTTGTTTCATTTGCTATGATTTTCTCCCACTCTGTGGGGTGTCTGTTGAGCTTTTTTGTAATTTCTTTGGCTGTACAAAAGCTTTTAAGTTTCATGAGGTCCCACATGTTCATTTGTCTTTTTAGTTCCACTACTCTAGTAGGTGGGTCAGAGAAGATCTTGCTTTGATTGATGTCCTTGAGGGTTTTGCCTATATTCTCCTCTAAGAGTTTGATGGTTTCTGGTCTTACATTGAGGTCTTTAATCCATTTTGAGTTGATCTTAGTGTATGGCGTCAGGGAATGTTCCAATTTCATTTTTTTGCATGTATCTGTCCAATTTTCCCAGCACCACTTGTTGAAAAGGCTGTCTTTGCCTCATTTTATACTTTTGCCTCCTTTGTCAAAAATAAGGTACCCATAGGTGCGTGGGTTTAACTCTGGGTTCTCTATCTTGTTCCATTGGTCTATAGTTCTGTTTTTGTGCCAGTACCATACTGTCTTGATGACTGTTGCTTTGTAGTACAGTCTGAATTTAGGAAGGCTGATTCCTCCAGCTCTGTTTTTCTCTCTCAGGATTGCTTTGACTATTCGAGGTCTTTTGTGTTTCCATATGAACTGTGTTATTCTTTGGTCTAGTTCTGTGAAAAATGTCAATGGAAGTTGAATAGGTATTGCATTGAATCAATATTGATTCTTCCGATCCAGGAACATGGAACATCTCTCCATCTTTTTAAGTCTTCTTTAATGTCTCTCATGAGTGTCTTGTAATTTTCTGTGTACAATTCTTTTGTTTCTTTGGGTAGGTTTATTCCTAGATATTTGAGTCTTTTGGTTGCAATGGTGAAGGGGATTGCCTCTTTGATTTCGTTTTCTGATGTTTCATTGTTTGTGTATAGGAATACCGGTGATTTCTGTGTGTTGACTTTGTATCCTGCGACTTTGCTGAATTTGTTGATTAGCTCTAGTAGCTTTGTAACCGTGTCTTTGGGATTTTCTATGTATAATATCATGTCATCTGCAAAAAGAGAGAGTTTGACTTCTTCCTTTCCAATCTGGATTCCTTTGATTTCTTTCTCTTGTCTTATTGCTGTTGCTAGAACTTCCAGGACTATGTTGAATAGTAGTGGTGAAAGTGGACACCCCTGTCTTGTTCCTGATCTTAGAGGGAATGCTTTCAGTTTTTCACCATTGAGGATAATGTTCGCTGTGGGCTTCTCATATATGGCTTTTATTATGTTGAGATAGGTTCCTTCTATGCCCATTTTCTGAAGAGTTTTTATCATAAATGGATGTTGTACTTTGTCGAAGGCTTTTCTGCATCTATTGAGATGATCAGGTGATTTTTGTCTCTCAATTTGTTGATATGGTGTATCACATTGCTTGATTTGTGGATATTGAAGAATCCTTGCATGCCTGGGATGAACCCGACTTGATCGGGATGTATGAGTGTTTTGATGTGTCGTTGAATTCTGTTTGCTAGGATTTTGTTGAGGATCTTGGCATCTAAGTTCATCAGAGAAATTGGTCTGTAATTTTCCTTTTGTGTGTTGTCTTTGCCTGCTTTGGGTATCAGGGTGATGGTGGCCTCGTAGAATGTGTTTGGAAGTGTTCCTTCCTGTGCAATTTTTCAAAAGAGTTTTAGAAGGACAGGCATTAGCTCTTCTTTAAATGTTTGGTAGAATTCGCCTGTGAAGCCATCTGGCCCTGGGCTTTTATTTTTGGGTAAATTTTTAATCACAAATTCGATATCTGAGCTTGTGATTGTGTTGTTCAAAGTTTCTGTTTCTTCCTGGCTCAGTCTTGGGAGATTAATCTTCTCCAAGAAACTGTTCATTTCTTCCAGGTTGTCCAGTTTGTTGCCATAGAGTTGTTCATAATAGTGTCTTAGAATCATTTGAATTTCTACATTCTCTGTTGTAATCTCTCCTTTTTCGTTTTTGATTTTGTTGATCTGGTTCTTCTCTCTTTCTCTTGATGAGTCTGGCCATAGGCTTGTCTATTTTGTTTACCTTTTCGAAGAACCAGCTTTTTGTTTTATTTATCTTTACTATTGTTTCTTTCATTTCTTTCTCATTTATTTCTGCTCTGATCCTTATGATTTCTCTTCTTCTGCAAACTTTGGGTTGTTTTTGTTCTTCTTTCTCCAGTTGTTTTAAGCAGAGGGTTAGGTCATCTGCTTCATATTTTCCTAGTTTCTTGAGGTGGGATTGTATTGCTATAAATTTCCCTCTTAGAACTGCTTTTGTGGTATCCCATAGGTTTTGCAAGATCGTATGTTCATTGTCATTTTCTTCTAGGAATTGTTTAATTTCTCCTTTGATTTCCTCAGTGATCAGTTGGTTTTTTAGGTAAGTGTTGTTTAATTGCCATGTGTTTGTGTCTTAGTGGTTTTTTTCCTGTAGTTGATCTCTAGTATCATTGCATTGTGGTCCGAGAAGATGGTTGATGTAATTTCGGGTTTCTTGAATTGACTGAGGTTAGATTTGTGGCCCAAGATGTGGTCTATCCTGGAGAATATTCCGTGAGCACTTGAGAAGAAAGTGTATTCTTCTGCTTTTGGATGGAACGTCCTAAAGATATCGATGAGGTCCATCTTTTCTAGTGTGAAAGCTTGGTCTGTAATTTTCCTTTGTGTGTTGTCTTTGCCTGCTTTGGGTATCAGGGTGATGGTGGCCTCGTAGAATGTGTTTGGAAGTGTTCCTTCCTGTGCAATTTTTCAAAAGAGTTTTAGAAGGACAGGCATTAGCTCTTCTTTAAATGTTTGGTAGAATTCGCCTGTGAAGCCATCTGGCCCTGGGCTTTTATTTTTGGGTAAATTTTTAATCACAAATTCGATATCTGAGCTTGTGATTGTGTTGTTCAAAGTTTCTGTTTCTTCCTGGCTCAGTCTTGGGAGATTAATCTTCTCCAAGAAACTGTTCATTTCTTCCAGGTTGTCCAGTTTGTTGCCATAGAGTTGTTCATAATAGTGTCTTAGAATCATTTGAATTTCTACATTCTCTGTTGTAATCTCTCCTTTTTCGTTTTTGATTTTGTTGATCTGGTTCTTCTCTCTTTCTCTTGATGAGTCTGGCCATAGGCTTGTCTATTTTGTTTACCTTTTCGAAGAACCAGCTTTTTGTTTTATTTATCTTTACTATTGTTTCTTTCATTTCTTTCTCATTTATTTCTGCTCTGATCCTTATGATTTCTCTTCTTCTGCAAACTTTGGGTTGTTTTTGTTCTTCTTTCTCCAGTTGTTTTAAGCAGAGGGTTAGGTCATCTGCTTCATATTTTCCTAGTTTCTTGAGGTGGGATTGTATTGCTATAAATTTCCCTCTTAGAACTGCTTTTGTGGTATCCCATAGGTTTTGCAAGATCGTATGTTCATTGTCATTTTCTTCTAGGAATTGTTTAATTTCTCCTTTGATTTCCTCAGTGATCAGTTGGTTTTTTAGGTAAGTGTTGTTTAATTGCCATGTGTTTGTGTCTTAGTGGTTTTTTTCCTGTAGTTGATCTCTAGTATCATTGCATTGTGGTCCGAGAAGATGGTTGATGTAATTTCGGGTTTCTTGAATTGACTGAGGTTAGATTTGTGGCCCAAGATGTGGTCTATCCTGGAGAATATTCCGTGAGCACTTGAGAAGAAAGTGTATTCTTCTGCTTTTGGATGGAACGTCCTAAAGATATCGATGAGGTCCATCTTTTCTAGTGTGGCATTTAAGGCTTGTGTTTCTTTATTAATTTTCTGTTTGGATGATCTGTCCATTGGTGTGAGAGGAGTGTTAAAGTCTCCTGCTGTTACTGTGTTATTATTGATTTCTTCTTTTATGTCTGAAAGTACCTATCTTATGTATTGAGGTGCCCCTGTGTTGGGTGCATAGATATTCATGACTGTTATGTCTTCCTCTGAGATAGATCCCTTAATCATGATGTAGTGACCTGCCTTGTCTCTTAGAATCTTCTTTACTTTAAAGTCTGTTTTGACTGATATGAGGATTGCTATTCCAGCTTTTTTTTGATTTCCATTTGCATGGAATATCTTTTTCCAGCCTTTCACTTTCAGTCTATGAGTGTCTCTAGGTCTGAAGTGGGTCTCTTGTAAACAGTGTATATATAGGTCTTGCTTCTGGATCCATTCAGCCAGCCTGTGTCATTTGGTTGGAGCATTTAACCCATTTACGTTCAATGTAATTATTGATATGAATGTTCCTATTGTCATCTTCTTAGAAATTTGGGGTTTGATTTGTAAGGCTTCTCCTACTCTTGTATTTATTGACTATATCAGGCCCTTTAACACTTGTTGTCGGGCTAGTTTTGTGGTCCAGAATTCTTTTAGTTTTTGCTTGTCTGTGAAGCTTTTAACTTCACCATCAATTCTGAATGAGATTCTTGCTGGGTAGAGAGTTCTTGGTTGGAGGTTATTCTCTTTTAGCCATTTAAATGTGTCTTGCCATTCTCTTCTG
Source organism: Tragulus kanchil (assembly GCA_022376925.1). NCBI lineage: Eukaryota > Metazoa > Chordata > Mammalia > Artiodactyla > Tragulidae > Tragulus > Tragulus kanchil. The sequence continues at coordinate 259,497,921 of JAIOJX010000032.1, forward strand.
GCCTGCAGGGTTTCTGTGGAAAGATCCACAGTTACATGTATGGAGTTTCCTTTATATGTTATTTGTTGTTTGCTCCTAGCTGCTTTTAGTAATCTGTCTTTATATTTAGTCTGCATTAGTTTGATTAGAATGTGCCTTGGTGTGTTTCTTCTGGGGTTTCTCCTGTATGGAACTCTTTGTGCTTCTTGGACTTGGTTGACTATTTCCTTTCCCATGCTGGGGAAGTTTTCAACTATAACCTCTTCAAGAATTTTTTCATAGCCTTTCTTCCCCTCTTCTTCTTCCGGAACTCCTATAATTCTAATGTTGGTGTGTTTGATATTGTCCCATAGGTCTTTTATGCTATCCTCAGTTCTTTTAATTCTTTGGACTTTGTTCTGTTCTTCAGCACTTATTTCCCCCATATTGTCTTCCAGCTCACTTATCCGTTCTTCTGCCTGTGATAGTCTACTGTTGAGACCCTCCATAGTATTTTTGAGTTCAGCAATTGAGTTGGTAGTCTCTATTTGCTTATTTTTCATTTCTTGCATGTCTCTTCTCAGTGCACTAATTTCCTCTAATATTTTGTTTTCCGTGTTTTGCATCCTCATTAGTATAGCTTTTCTGAATTCTCTTTCCGATAATTTGTCTATCTCCTCCTCTGTCATTTGAAGCTGTTTCTCTAGCTTGGTCCTTCATTTTGTGCAGTGTTTCTCTGTTGTTTCATTATTAGGTTAGTTTTTGTTTCTTTGTGTGTGTCTGTGTGTGTGGAGTTCTTTTTCCCCAACCAGGCTTCTTGGTTGAATTCTCCCTTCCTTTGGGTTTCTGTCCTTGTAGAAGGGTTCAGTGGTTTGTGACTTGGATGATGTTAGATCTTGTTTACAGATGAATAATTTCTAGTGTTGTATGTTCCTTGATAGTGTGGGGTCTTGGAATCAGGGCTTCCACTCCGAGGATCCTTGGTTTGATGATTGGTCAGGGGGTATAGGCTCTATGTCTGGTTTGCGATGGTGTTCTGTGATATTAGTTCAAATACTAGCATCTGAGGAACAAGAGGTGCATCCCTGATGGGTGACAGTCATAAAGGCAATGCCCTAAGATATACACAGCAATCCCCGCATATGACCAGTTCTCTTTAGCCATTTAAATGTGTCTTGCCATTCTCTTCTGGCCTGCAGGGTTTCTGTGGAAAGATCCACAGTTACATGTATGGAGTTTCCTTTATATGTTATTTGTTGTTTGCTCCTAGCTGCTTTTAGTAATCTGTCTTTATATTTAGTCTGCATTAGTTTGATTAGAATGTGCCTTGGTGTGTTTCTTCTGGGGTTTCTCCTGTATGGAACTCTTTGTGCTTCTTGGACTTGGTTGACTATTTCCTTTCCCATGCTGGGGAAGTTTTCAACTATAACCTCTTCAAGAATTTTTTCATAGCCTTTCTTCCCCTCTTCTTCTTCCGGAACTCCTATAATTCTAATGTTGGTGTGTTTGATATTGTCCCATAGGTCTTTTATGCTATCCTCAGTTCTTTTAATTCTTTGGACTTTGTTCTGTTCTTCAGCACTTATTTCCCCCATATTGTCTTCCAGCTCACTTATCCGTTCTTCTGCCTGTGATAGTCTACTGTTGAGACCCTCCATAGTATTTTTGAGTTCAGCAATTGAGTTGGTAGTCTCTATTTGCTTATTTTTCATTTCTTGCATGTCTCTTCTCAGTGCACTAATTTCCTCTAATATTTTGTTTTCCGTGTTTTGCATCCTCATTAGTATAGCTTTTCTGAATTCTCTTTCCGATAATTTGTCTATCTCCTCCTCTGTCATTTGAAGCTGTTTCTCTAGCTTGGTCCTTCATTTTGTGCAGTGTTTCTCTGTTGTTTCATTATTAGGTTAGTTTTTGTTTCTTTGTGTGTGTCTGTGTGTGTGGAGTTCTTTTTCCCCAACCAGGCTTCTTGGTTGAATTCTCCCTTCCTTTGGGTTTCTGTCCTTGTAGAAGGGTTCAGTGGTTTGTGACTTGGATGATGTTAGATCTTGTTTACAGATGAATAATTTCTAGTGTTGTATGTTCCTTGATAGTGTGGGGTCTTGGAATCAGGGCTTCCACTCCGAGGATCCTTGGTTTGATGATTGGTCAGGGGGTATAGGCTCTATGTCTGGTTTGCGATGGTGTTCTGTGATATTAGTTCAAATACTAGCATCTGAGGAACAAGAGGTGCATCCCTGATGGGTGACAGTCATAAAGGCATGCAGATGTTTTCTAACATAATCATAAGATATACATACATACACAGCAATCCCCGCATATGACCAGTTTTACAGAGATAAGGCACAGAAAATTTTTCTGGCAAATGATGCAATCAAAGATGATACTTGCCCACTTTGAATTAATTAAAATAGTGACAAGGCAGATTCTTAACCACTGGTCCAATCAGGGAAGTCCCAAACGTACTTTCTAATAGTGAATATTCTGGATTTGTTTTTTTCTTTTCTCTTACATTTGCTTTAGTATTTTTATATTTCCTTTTCTTTTGATTTAATTATAGAGCTCTAATACCTGTTATTTGATTACTGAATTATATGAACATCAGATACCCTTGTGTTCTCTAATCTTATTAACAGATAATGTCTCACAGTAGAGGTGTATTCTTTAGTTGTAGGCCAGGTTGAATAATATTCCACTAGAACATAGTTACTTCATCTTTTGTTTATTCATCCAATAGGTATGTAAGAACTTCTCTGTGCCAGTATGTGTACTTACTAGGAATATATGGAACTTACAGGCTATAATCAACCTGAAATTAAACAAGTAATCATTACCATAATTTATATAAAGAAAGGAAATTGTAGTATGTTATAGATGAGTAAGATAAAGAAATTTTAACTGACCAAATATATATAGGGAAGGCATTCTAAAGTGTAATATTTTATCTGGGTCCTATACTCAAAGAGGGAACTAGCTGTGTGAAGAAATGAAAGAAAACTATTCTTGGTGAAGGGAACAGCCTGGAAATGGTGCTAAGTTAAGAGAATGCCTGATGCTTTGAGAACTTGAAAGAAAATGAATATGGCTCTAACTTTATGAAGAAGAACACAATGTAACAAGATTCTGGAGGCAAGGTATATTATGAAGGATTTTGAGGCCAGTGAAGGATATGAGCTTAGGTTTTAACACCATGAATAATTTCTAGAGGATAGTGTGGGGTCTTGGAATCAGGGCTTCCACTCCGAGGATCCTTGGTTTGATGATTGGTCAGGGGGTATAGGCTCTATGTCTGGTTTGCGATGGTGTTCTGTGATATTAGTTCAAATACTAGCATCTGAGGAACAAGAGGTGCATCCCTGATGGGTGACAGTCATAAAGGCATGCAGATGTTTTCTAACATAATCATAAGATATACATACATACACAGCAATCCCCGCATATGACCAGTTTTACAGAGATAAGGCACAGAAAATTTTTCTGGCAAATGATGCAATCAAAGATGATACTTGCCCACTTTGAATTAATTAAAATAGTGACAAGGCAGATTCTTAACCACTGGTCCAATCAGGGAAGTCCCAAACGTACTTTCTAATAGTGAATATTCTGGATTTGTTTTTTTCTTTTCTCTTACATTTGCTTTAGTATTTTTATATTTCCTTTTCTTTTGATTTAATTATAGAGCTCTAATACCTGTTATTTGATTACTGAATTATATGAACATCAGATACCCTTGTGTTCTCTAATCTTATTAACAGATAATGTCTCACAGTAGAGGTGTATTCTTTAGTTGTAGGCCAGGTTGAATAATATTCCACTAGAACATAGTTACTTCATCTTTTGTTTATTCATCCAATAGGTATGTAAGAACTTCTCTGTGCCAGTATGTGTACTTACTAGGAATATATGGAACTTACAGGCTATAATCAACCTGAAATTAAACAAGTAATCATTACCATAATTTATATAAAGAAAGGAAATTGTAGTATGTTATAGATGAGTAAGATAAAGAAATTTTAACTGACCAAATATATATAGGGAAGGCATTCTAAAGTGTAATATTTTATCTGGGTCCTATACTCAAAGAGGGAACTAGCTGTGTGAAGAAATGAAAGAAAACTATTCTTGGTGAAGGGAACAGCCTGGAAATGGTGCTAAGTTAAGAGAATGCCTGATGCTTTGAGAACTTGAAAGAAAATGAATATGGCTCTAACTTTATGAAGAAGAACACAATGTAACAAGATTCTGGAGGCAAGGTATATTATGAAGGATTTTGAGGCCAGTGAAGGATATGAGCTTAGGTTTTAACACCATGAAATAGTTCTCATGAAGTTTAGTTTGTTTTCTTTTGTTTAGATGCTACATCACTTATAAAGTTTTACCTAAGAGAAATAATCATAATTTTATGAAACACTTTTATGTATAGTATAAAACTGTTTCACTGGTGATTTTTTATGAGCATTCTGATCAATAATATGCTGTACGTTATTTGACATTTGTGAACTGTGGTGACTGCAGTCAGGAAATTAAAAGATGCTTGATCCTTGGGAGAAAGCCTATGACAAAATGAACCATACTAAAAATCAGAAATATTACTTTGCCAAAAAGTCAAGGCTATGGTTTTTCCAGTAGTCATGTATGGATGTGACAGTTGGACCTTAAAGAAGGCTGAGTGCTGAAGAATTGATTCTTTTGAACTGTGATGTTGGAGAAGACTCATGAGAGTCCCTTGAACTACAAGGAAATCAAACCGATCAATCCTAAAGTAAGTCATTAGCAAAACTGATGATGAAGCTGAAGCTCCAATCCTTTGGCCACCTGATGCAAACAGCTGACTCATTGGGAAAGACCCTGAAAGACTGAAGGCAGGAAGGAAGGGAGACAACAGAGGATGAGATGGTTGAATGGCATCACTGGGTCAATGGACATGAGTTTCAGCAAGCTCCAGGAGATGGTGAAGGAAAGGGAAACCTTGCATGCTGCATTCCATGAGGTAGCCAAGAGTCAGACACGACTGCGCAACTGAACAACAACATTTTAAAGAAAAAGGCTACCAGCATGTTGTAAATAAACTGAGATTTGCACTTTAAAAACATCACTATGAATGAACTGGAAGATACACTGAATGGAGGAAAAACCTATATGCTTGGTTAGGATTAATTTCAGAACTATTGCTTAGAACAAGCAAGAAATCTTTAGTCTCTTGAATGGGGAAGAATATTTAAGGTTAGCCATCAGTGAGTTTGGGATTCTGAATTCAGCACAAACTGCCCTCTCCCCTCAACACTTTCAAGCAAATGATAACTTGCTTATAATTGCAATAAAAATTACAAGCATACCAAAGGCAATGGAGCCACAGTTTAAGCACTTGGAAAGAAAAAGTTATGTGATATAGTACATAAAATCAGAAAACGAGCTTCTACTTTTATTTCCTGAGGTTTGAAAGTCAACTGTGCTTACAAATGACATTTCTCAGAGCATTTGGTTTCAAGGTTGCTCTTTGCAGTTCTATTGAAATTGCCCTTCCATTGTCTTTTTTTTGGTATCTTATGTTCACTCTGGCATTTTATATTTGTAATATTGTCAGTATAATGCTTATTCTTACTTTTTCTCTCATTGGTTCAAATTCTTTCATTGTTCAGGGTGCCTCATTTAATGATAGTATAAGTTTATGACTGTCATTAGCAATCCATATCTATTAAAGTAATCTCTAGCAGTATTTGCCACATATTTTTATACTTAATTCTTCACTAGCAAATATATATTGCCTGTATTGTGAAGTACTTAATGACTTTTATATGTCTATTTTGCTGCAGATCACTAATTGTCATTATGTGGTATAATAGCATTATGTGGACTTATAATATTTTATCATTGATTTTTTTCTATACAAGTTATGATTCTAAAATAGAGTGAAACCATGTATTACATATACTATAATCAAATTCTGTGGGCATAATCTGAACTCTGGCCTACTTATAAAATTCTAAAACCTAGAAGTTCTGTGTGGAGATAGCATTTTGGAACCTTAATTTTTTCATGGCCACTTGCATTTTCTGATTTCGCAAGGTGTAAATAATAGGATTCAGTAAGGGTGTGATAACAGTGTAAAATACAGCAAGGACTTTATTGCCTGAAAAGCTCTTGAATGGCCAGGCATAGATAAAGATACACGGCCCAAAGAACAGGCTGACCACAGTGATGTGGGCAGACAGTGTGACAGAGCTCTAGAGAGCCCTCTTGATGATCTCTGTTGCACAGTGGCCAGGATGACAGTGTAGGAGACAAGCAGGAGGAGGAAGCAGATGAATGACAGCAGTCCACTGTCAGCAATGACAAACAATTCCAGGGTGTATGTTTCCACACAGGCAAGCTTAATCACAAACTGCCCTCTCCTCAACACTTTCAAGCAAATGATAACTTGCTTATAATTGCAATAAAAATTACAAGCATACCAAAGGCAATGGAGCCACAGTTTAAGCACTTGGAAAGAAAAAGTTATGTGATATAGTACATAAAATCAGAAAACGAGCTTCTACTTTTATTTCCTGAGGTTTGAAAGTCAACTGTGCTTACAAATGACATTTCTCAGAGCATTTGGTTTCAAGGTTGCTCTTTGCAGTTCTATTGAAATTGCCCTTCCATTGTCTTTTTTTTGGTATCTTATGTTCACTCTGGCATTTTATATTTGTAATATTGTCAGTATAATGCTTATTCTTACTTTTTCTCTCATTGGTTCAAATTCTTTCATTGTTCAGGGTGCCTCATTTAATGATAGTATAAGTTTATGACTGTCATTAGCAATCCATATCTATTAAAGTAATCTCTAGCAGTATTTGCCACATATTTTTATACTTAATTCTTCACTAGCAAATATATATTGCCTGTATTGTGAAGTACTTAATGACTTTTATATGTCTATTTTGCTGCAGATCACTAATTGTCATTATGTGGTATAATAGCATTATGTGGACTTATAATATTTTATCATTGATTTTTTTCTATACAAGTTATGATTCTAAAATAGAGTGAAACCATGTATTACATATACTATAATCAAATTCTGTGGGCATAATCTGAACTCTGGCCTACTTATAAAATTCTAAAACCTAGAAGTTCTGTGTGGAGATAGCATTTTGGAACCTTAATTTTTTCATGGCCACTTGCATTTTCTGATTTCGCAAGGTGTAAATAATAGGATTCAGTAAGGGTGTGATAACAGTGTAAAATACAGCAAGGACTTTATTGCCTGAAAAGCTCTTGAATGGCCAGGCATAGATAAAGATACACGGCCCAAAGAACAGGCTGACCACAGTGATGTGGGCAGACAGTGTGGACAGAGCTCTAGAGAGCCCTCTTGATGATCTCTGTTGCACAGTGGCCAGGATGACAGTGTAGGAGACAAGCAGGAGGAGGAAGCAGATGAATGACAGCAGTCCACTGTCAGCAATGACAAACAATTCCAGGGTGTATGTTTCCACACAGGCAAGCTTAATCACAAGAGGAAGGTCACAAAATATATTGTCTATGGTGCAGGGACCACAGAAAGGCAGGTTCACTGTTAATACCATCTGACTCATGGTGTGTATAAAACCAATTGTCCATGAAAGTATAACAAGCCCATTCAACAACCTGTGGCTCATGATTTTCCTGTAGTGCAGGGGTTTACATATGGCCACATATCTGTCAACAGCCATGGCTATCAAAAGTGTCATCTCAGCACCTCCAAACAAGTGCATGAAGAACATCTGAGCCATGCAGCCCCATAGAGAAATGGTCTTGTGTTCAGTGAGCAAGTCTCTGATCATCTTGGGTGTGGTGACCGTGGAGAGACACATGTCCAAAAAGGAGAGGTTTCCAAGGAGGAAGTACATGGGAGAATGAAGGGTGGAACTACATGTCACTGTGACCACGATGAGAGTGTTTCCCAACACAGTAGCCCCATAGATCAAGGAGAATATCACGAAGAAGATGACCTGAAGCTCCCATCCTGCAGAAAATCCTAGTAAAATAAACTCAGTCACCACGGATCCATTTTTCAGATCCATTTACTCAATTCAGGATGATTGCAGATGTTCTATACAAAGAGAATTTTTTTTAAATCCACAATTAGCACCAACATGAGGTGCCAAGAGTCAGACACAACGTAGCAACTGAACAACAACAAAAAATACCAACTTTTTCTGATTTCTATTTGATGAATAACAGTTGGTGATATAAAAATGTGTGATCTTAAACTCAGGTCTTTTGAGCCACTTTTCTCAAATCCTTTTATCATCTTTGTTTACAGTGAACTTTTTAAAGGAGGTGTGTCATAGCTTAGAAGCAAAATGAAAATAGGATTCAGTAAGGGTGTGATAACAGTGTAAAATACAGCAAGGACTTTATTGCCTGAAAAGCTCTTGAATGGCCAGGCATAGATAAAGATACACGGCCCAAAGAACAGGCTGACCACAGTGATGTGGGCAGACAGTGTGACAGAGCTCTAGAGAGCCCTCTTGATGATCTCTGTTGCACAGTGGCCAGGATGACAGTGTAGGAGACAAGCAGGAGGAGGAAGCAGATGAATGACAGCAGTCCACTGTCAGCAATGACAAACAATTCCAGGGTGTATGTTTCCACACAGGCAAGCTTAATCACAAGAGGAAGGTCACAAAATATATTGTCTATGGTGCAGGGACCACAGAAAGGCAGGTTCACTGTTAATACCATCTGACTCATGGTGTGTATAAAACCAATTGTCCATGAAAGTATAACAAGCCCATTCAACAACCTGTGGCTCATGATTTTCCTGTAGTGCAGGGGTTTACATATGGCCACATATCTGTCAACAGCCATGGCTATCAAAAGTGTCATCTCAGCACCTCCAAACAAGTGCATGAAGAACATCTGAGCCATGCAGCCCCATAGAGAAATGGTCTTGTGTTCAGTGAGCAAGTCTCTGATCATCTTGGGTGTGGTGACCGTGGAGAGACACATGTCCAAAAAGGAGAGGTTTCCAAGGAGGAAGTACATGGGAGAATGAAGGGTGGAACTACATGTCACTGTGACCACGATGAGAGTGTTTCCCAACACAGTAGCCCCATAGATCAAGGAGAATATCACGAAGAAGATGACCTGAAGCTCCCATCCTGCAGAAAATCCTAGTAAAATAAACTCAGTCACCACGGATCCATTTTTCAGATCCATTTACTCAATTCAGGATGATTGCAGATGTTCTATACAAAGAGAATTTTTTTTAAATCCACAATTAGCACCAACATGAGGTGCCAAGAGTCAGACACAACGTAGCAACTGAACAACAACAAAAAATACCAACTTTTTCTGATTTCTATTTGATGAATAACAGTTGGTGATATAAAAATGTGTGATCTTAAACTCAGGTCTTTTTGAGCCACTTTTCTCAAATCCTTTTATCATCTTTGTTTACAGTGAGGAGTTCATGTGTTGTGTGTAAATGGAGGTGTGTCATAGCTTAGAAGTCAATAGTGAAATGATTGAATCCTAATGTACATATATTGCTTTGGTTGTAATATATCACACTAAATTTCCTTTGCTTGGCTTTTTAGATGCCATTCTTAGGATATAAAGTAGTGAAAACTAATAATAATTACATGATTGCTATCTGCTAAACTCTGTTGTGCTTCACATATGTTAACAAGCTTTATGCTCATAACGATCTCATGGTTATAATTATCCTCATTTCACCTAAAAGGAAACTTGATGCAGATATTTTAAATGACTTACTCACACCAGCCTCTGAATTTATAGCAAAACACCATATTGCCTCTAAACATAAAGGAATGTATATTTATGGTCTAGCTATTAAGTATTGATTAAATTAATATGTTTCACTCATATAAAACCTAATATATATGACTCAGCAAATATGTTGGAATCCCTCTATGTAAGTAACTGTACTTTTTTTCTTTATTCAAAATGAATCAGAACCTGGTATCTCAAGAGTTTACCATCCATAGATTAATTATCAAACCAAAATTAGTAATAAAACATATAAGAAATATTTAATTTAGCATATAATTCATGAAAGTGTTGTAAGTCTTTTTAAAATTGACCACCAATTCCAAGTGTCACTCCTAAGACACAACTTCAAACTTGTTTGTTCTTCAAACCACTTAAAAAGTAAAAAAAAAAAAAAAAAAAAAAAGACTCGTGGTCAGTAAACAAGAACAAGGCTTAAAGACTGTGAAAATTTTTATAAGAAAAGAATTGATAGCTGTGAATAGGAAGGGTGATGTGCTTGGAAATGTGACTAGGTTAAGTTTTAAAGATGCATGGGAAGTGTTTGTTTTCTCCAATGACCTGTAATTCTCTCCTTGTTTTCAGTTCTGCTCATTCTCTTGTCAGAGTACTTTATCACCATTATCCAACCTTAATTATCTTAATTGTTACTGTGTCTCAGATATCTTTAAGAAATAGGTGGTACCTACAAACGAGGGGAAATAACATTAAAATGATGTGGTTTCTGTAGGCCAACCTCCCGAAGTGTACAATGTGGATGCTAAATGGTGTACTGTGGACCTGGAGAGGCAAGCAGAGGACAGTCACCACACCATGTCTATTATGAACGGTTGTGTTACATGACTATCATGAGAGTGGGCAAAAATATTGCTGTTGAGACATTTGTGACAGAAATTGCAATATTTACATGCACTTTGGAAAAGTGATATGGCTTGATGACTAATAGAAAGAATGAATATGCCAGCTATAATTTTTGAACCAATACCTTTTACAACATAGACTCTTATGTCCCATGATAAAAGTAACAACAGAAAAATTGCAAATGAAATTAATTTAGTTAAACATAAATTGATTAGGAAAGTTTTATTTTGGAAGGAGAGCTGGAATTGATTTATGTTGATGATTTTCCCAGTATTTCTGTCTCTTATTCCTCTCTTTCATTTTTAAGCACGCTTTCTCAAAATATTTATTTGGTTCTGCACTTAATACACTTGTTTTTGTATTTTGAGGGTCAAAGGGAAAAGTAAATGAAAGGAAATAAGTTGTCATATAGTTTAGACAAAAATCCTATTAATAAAGAAAATTTTCTTCCTCTTAATCAATTTCACATTTTGTTTTAGTTACCTTTACTCAATTTGTGATTCACTTTGCAGAAATTTGAAGACAGAATAACAGTATATTAAAATTAGGATGGAACTTTGTAATCATTTATTCTCTAGTAAACGAAAAAAATCAAGATCCACATAACTAATTAATTTTTCTTGATTCCTAGAGTCAGGACCACCCTTAGGATTAGGTGAAATGGTGTATGTTTAAGCTCATGGCTAGACACAGAATGGGCACAGAGAGGGCAAGTGTTGAATCTGAGTCACTCATATGAATCTAACATAATCCTGAGACTTTTCCAAATAACCTCTATTAGGAAAGGAACAAGTCAAGACTTGTTTCAGTAAATTGTTGGAGATAAATATTTCTACTCTTCCTTATGTATACAATACATATATTACTTAATATAACAAAAAGGAGAAGGGGCAGCATAGAATGAGATGGTTAGACAGCATCACCCACTTAACGGACATGAATCTGAGCAAACTCCAGGAGACAGTGAAGGACAGAGGAGCCTGACATGCTGCAGTCCATGCAGTCACAAAGAATCAGACATGACTTAGTGACTGAAAACAAACAATATAAACACAGTTAATTCAAATAAATATTTTCTCCCATTTTCATTATAGACATTTTAATAGACTAAACATAATTTCTGTCTTGATGAATTTCACCTTTTTCTAAACTTATACATACTTATCCTAAAATATAGACAGAACTAAAAAACATAATTATGAAAAGAAGGTTGCCACAAAAGATGACATAATTTAAGTAAAATGACTAGAAAAAGCACATCCATGAAAAAAGAAAGTATATTAGTGGTCCTTTGACTGGGAATTGAGTGGAAATGGGCACAAGTTTTCTTTTTAGAGTGGTGAAAATGATTTAAGATTGTGGTGATGCTTGCACAGCTGTGTGAATATAATAATAATCATTAAAATGTGTATCAAGTGGGTGATTTTATATTATGTGATTATATTCAATAAAACTTACTATTATGCATTTTTTGCTTTTATTAGTAAATTAAAATTATCTTTTATATTTTAGTTTAGTGTTTTTATATACAGTTTTCTAGTACTATCCAGCTGCTTGTCTGCAAATTTATTTTCCCAGGAGATAATTAATAACATACTGCAATCCAATCTAATCTAGCTTTAAACTTTTATTAAAGTCTCCTATTTGAATTTATATTTTGAATGACATGTATTTGGAAACTTGCTCTTCTCTGTTTTATTAAAGAGTTTTCTTTATATTTTTATTACTATTTTGAATACTCATAATGAAATTCCTGAAGTATTCTTTTTCCTTATTTCTCCTGAATATGAAATCCTGTAAGGACTGCTTTCTATTTAGTCTTTAACATGTTGCATGTATTAATGGTATAAGCATAAGTTTTAAACAGAGATTTTCTAAATATCTAGTTCATAATTCTCCCTTGCCAGCTTCTTTTCCAATTGCCATTATGATATACTTATTTACATCTTCTGACTATCCCTGAAATTTGATTAAAAGAAAAATGTCCATATACTGCAAAAAATAATATGAGTTTCTAGTTTTTTCCACTATTTTCAATGATAGTATGAATTATCTGGATACTCCGGATCTACATTTCTTAATTTTATTCATCAATCTTAATCACTTACTACATGCCACCAAATTTACTTTGCAGTATCATTTTGAGAGCATATACCTTTTAAATTTTCATGGGTATTGTTGGTCCATTGTGAAACAGGTATATAATTATATGTCTCAAAACAACAGTACTTTTCTTCCAGCCAACACAGAATTAATTAAAATATTGTCTTCAGTATACTAACCTTCTTATGAATTAATCCTCTATAATGTTTTCACTTACGTGCCTTAGAAGGTATAGGATGAGAAACATACTATATGAGGGGTTATTCAAAATTAGAAATCTAATTTTCACTCTGTGACACCCTTCATGTCATTCTGGATATATTTTTTTGTGTCTTTTATAAAGACGTGGAACACTTTGGAGGCCTATTCTTTTGGAGCTCTGGGAATCCAAACTACTACTTTCAGAGGGAGTAGTTAAAACACTGAGGTTGCTGCGACAGCCTGACCAGGAGAGATGTTCCCTCTTCACTTCTGGTCCTGCAATATGCTTCACTCTCCTTGAGCCCTGGAGAGATTACAACAGTCATGAGAACGTTAGTTGCTTATAATATAGTAAACGTAGACAGTTTTGATTTAATGGACACTCCCTTTTCCTCACATTATTCCCAAGCTATTATTTTACCTTCCGATAATTTTTCAAATGGTCAAATTTTCTGACCATTACATCATTCATAGAAAAACTGATCTGTACATGTTATGCATTTACTACTAAAAGCACATATTACATGCACATTAATGTATTTATGAAATAGAAAATTTTAAAGACAAATAGGAAATAGTTAAATTATTTAAAAGGATACCATACATTAGTGTAGCAGCTGTTTATGATCATTAAAATGATAATTTTTTTTTATTTATGCACCTTGCTATGAACATTTCAGAGAATATTTATATGTCCAAATATGTTTCATTATCATTCCCCTTTTACTATAAAATATTACAATAAATTCTTGTTTTACACAGTTCATCATATTGATCGTCCTAGTGCATTTTGCATACCAGGCTTCCAACTCTGTTTCATATTGCTCATCGTAGGCATTTTTATAGAATGGCAAAAAATACAAGTAATTTCTCTGAGGAATGTGGCTTTTGTTCTTTTACTGTTAGTAAGAAACGGGAACACTTTTTACTACATCTAGTTAAAATTTAAAGCCTTCCACTGGTTAGGGCTTCTCTGGTAGTTCAGATGGTAAAGAACCCACCTGTTGTGCAGGAGACCTGGGTTCAGTCCATGGGCTGGGAAGATCCCCCAGCAGATAGCATGGCAGTCCTCTCCGGTATTCTTGCCTGCAGAATTCCATGGACAGAGGAGCCTGATGGGCTACAGTTCATATGGTTTCAAAGAGTCGGATACTGAGCAACTAATACTTTCCTTCCCCCTTACTTTGGCACACCAAAGCTATTATACAGAGTCTTAACTATTTATTGAACAATAATTTGTTCAAAGCAAATGACCATGAAGAGAACTGCTTTCAATCACCCTTTCTTTGGTTAACTCACACTTTCTTCAGAAACTTTAAATGCCATATAGCATGATCAGGCAACACATAGATTAATTAGCAATGCCTAAAATAATCTGTGTGGTAAATAATGGTAAATCTTACTTAACCTTTAAAATTAAGAGATGTGTAAGTAAGTATTCTTTTACATATCTAGTTAAATGATTATACCCAGCTTAAAATGTATTCACCCTCCTTAAAACAATGGATTTAAATAACATTTTAAATGACTTTAATTCAGTCTTCTCTTTTGGTTCAGTCTAAATTCTACCTAATAAAATACTCCTCCAAGTTTCTATTACCCATATAACAGTCCTTTACTTTTTAATTAAATATGCACTCTAAGTTACTGGTTAGGATAAAATTTTATGATTCCTGATATATGCCATCCCTCTCCTCAAATGTTTGACAGTGTCATTCCATCTTTTTTTTTTTTTTTTTTTTGCGGGGGGCGGGGAGGAGTCAGGTTGGGGAGGAGGGGGACGAACGGGCCACTTCTATTGCTCTTTCATTTATCTATTTTCATCCGTCTTTGTTCTTTGGCACACGTGGGCCTCCCATCGCAGTGGCCTCTGTTGTCGCAGAGCGCCGGCTCTGGGCACATGCGCTCCAGAGCTCCGGCGCGGTAATTGGACACATGGGTCCAGCCGCTCCCCAGCACATGGAATCGTCCCAGGCCAAGGATCAAACCCGCGCCCCTTGCACTGCAAGGCGGTGTCCTTACCCACTGGACTACCAGGGAAGTCCTCATTCCACCTTTATCTAAACTTCCAAAGAAAGACAGCTGTTTAATTACAAATTAAGACATTCTCCCTCTTTTCTCCAAATGGAAAAACAAAAATTCTGCGGGTTACTATGCCCATCTCAGTGGGGTACTGGTATTTTCTTCTAAAGTAGTCATAATCCCATAAGCATATTCCATAACCCAGAAACCAAATTCTAAAGTTAACCTCCAACAAGTCCTTGATAATGAACAATAAAATAAAAGAATTTGAAATATGTCAACAAATACTACACATACACATTGATGATAAATGCTTTGGGAGAAAAACAGTCTTGGTTTCTATAATCATCATTCTACTAATGTTAAATTATTGGAATATTTACTTATGGCTATCTTCTTTTACTCCCAGTTGCATTCTTCCCTTGTCTTTATCCAAGATCTCCAGTGATGATGACTCTTTTTTTTTTTTTTTTAAACCTTTATTTTACTTTTAACTTTTACAGAGTTTTGTTGTTTACAGATATGTATGTTCCCAGATTAGTCATATGTATATTCACCTCTTCCCACCCCTCCCAACCATCACACAGCACCCCTGAAGGATCCCCTTTTCTCACAGAGCAATGACTAGAGCTATCTTCTTCACTTATGATAGTACAGGCCTTCATGCTACTTTACGCCTCTCACCCACTGAGTCTAAATTCTACCTAATAAAATACTCCTCCAAGTTTCTATTACCCATATAACAGTCCTTTACTTTTTAATTAAATATGCACTCTAAGTTACTGGTTAGGATAAAATTTTATGATTCCTGATATATGCCATCCCTCTCCTCAAATGTTTGACAGTGTCATTCCATCTTTTTTTTTTTTTTTTTTTTTTGGCGGGGGGCGGGGAGGAGTCAGGTTGGGGGGGAGGGGGACGAACGGGCCACTTCTATTGCTCTTTCATTTATCTATTTTCATCCGTCTTTGTTCTTTGGCACACGTGGGCCTCCCATCGCAGTGGCCTCTGTTGTCGCAGAGCGCCGGCTCTGGGCACATGCGCTCCAGAGCTCCGGCGGTAATTGGACACATCGGTCCAGCCGCTCCCCAGCACATGGAATCGTCCCAGGCCAAGGATCAAACCCGCGCCCCTTGCACTGCAAGGCGGTGTCCTTACCCACTGGACTACCAGGGAAGTCCTCATTCCACCTTTATCTAAACTTCCAAAGAAAGACAGCTGTTTAATTACAAATTAAGACATTCTCCCTCTTTTCTCCAAATGGAAAAACAAAAATTCTGCGGGTTACTATGCCCATCTCAGTGGGGTACTGGTATTTTCTTCTAAAGTAGTCATAATCCCATAAGCATATTCCATAACCCAGAAACCAAATTCTAAAGTTAACCTCCAACAAGTCCTTGATAATGAACAATAAAATAAAAGAATTTGAAATATGTCAACAAATACTACACATACACATTGATGATAAATGCTTTGGGAGAAAAACAGTCTTGGTTTCTATAATCATCATTCTACTAATGTTAAATTATTGGAATATTTACTTATGGCTATCTTCTTTTACTCCCAGTTGCATTCTTCCCTTGTCTTTATCCAAGATCTCCAGTGATGATGACTCTTTTTTTTTTTTTTTAAACCTTTATTTTACTTTTAACTTTTACAGAGTTTTGTTGTTTACAGATATGTATGTTCCCAGATTAGTCATATGTATATTCACCTCTTCCCACCCCTCCCAACCATCACACAGCACCCCTGAAGGATCCCCTTTTCTCACAGAGCAATGACTAGAGCTATCTTCTTCACTTATGATAGTACAGGCCTTCATGCTACTTCCTTTACGCCTCTCACCCACTGTTCCTTCCCCACAATGTCCATATGTCCACTGTCCATGTCTGTCTTTCTGTCGCTTAACTGCATGTGCCATGATGATGACTCTTTACTTGATGGAGTGAATCAACTTTTCACTTGTGGTAGCTTATGTAATTTTCATACCTTTATTGCTTTATATACAACTACTGTGAGGCAACACAGAGAATCATGTGGTTTTCAGACATGATCTTTCCTACCCTATTTTGTAATGCAGTAGTACTAATACACCTTAATCAGTGAGATCAACCTTCTTAGCTGGTTTAATAAGTTCTTTTTATTGAATCAGAGGCTTAAGGAGAGAGAAATGGTTACTTTTTACTTTCAGATCAATGGAAAATCATTTATTCTTTTTGTTGGAAAGATTTATTTATCAAAACTATGACATGTAGAGGAGAGGAGAGAAAACAAAAGTTTATGAATAATATTAAAATTTATATAAAGTATTTTTAGTTATAATAGCATAGATTTTGTAGTTAGATATAAGATCTGTTAAGGTCTAGAACTTATAGTTTCTATGAGAAGTTTATTGAACTTTATAATTCTCAGTTTTCTGCTGATAATATGTAAATAATAATCTCTATTTTCATTGCTGTGGAGTTAGGGGAACATGTATACAAAGTGCCTCAGACATGGTTAGAATCCACAAATAGTATTTCTATAAACCTAACAGTTTATATAAAAATTTAAAATTACAACAGAAATAAATGATATTATATTGGAATGGTTTGCACTTGTAAGCACAATTCACAATGTTTTGGTGCATATATGCTTGTGTTCAGTTCCGTTCAGTCACTCAGTCATGTCCGACTCTTTGAGGCCCTGTTGACTGCAACATGCCAGGCTTCCCTGTCCTTCACTATCTCCCAGAGCTTGCTCAAACTCATGTTCATTGACTCAGTGATGCCCATTTTTTTTTCCCCATTTCCATCATCTTTTATCATCGGCCTCCCAACCATCACACAGCACCCCTGAAGGATCCCCTTTTCTCACAGAGCAATGACTAGAGCTATCTTCTTCACTTATGATAGTACAGGCCTTCATGCTACTTCCTTTACGCCTCTCACCCACTGTTCCTTCCCCACAATGTCCATATGTCCACTGTCCATGTCTGTCTTTCTGTCGCTTAACTGCATGTGCCATGATGATGACTCTTTACTTGATGGAGTGAATCAACTTTTCACTTGTGGTAGCTTATGTAATTTTCATACCTTTATTGCTTTATATACAACTACTGTGAGGCAACACAGAGAATCATGTGGTTTTCAGACATGATCTTTCCTACCCTATTTTGTAATGCAGTAGTACTAATACACCTTAATCAGTGAGATCAACCTTCTTAGCTGGTTTAATAAGTTCTTTTTATTGAATCAGAGGCTTAAGGAGAGAGAAATGGTTACTTTTTACTTTCAGATCAATGGAAAATCATTTATTCTTTTTGTTGGAAAGATTTATTTATCAAAACTATGACATGTAGAGGAGAGGAGAGAAACAAAAGTTTATGAATAATATTAAAATTTATATAAAGTATTTTTAGTTATAATAGCATAGATTTTGTAGTTAGATATAAGATCTGTTAAGGTCTAGAACTTATAGTTTCTATGAGAAGTTTATTGAACTTTATAATTCTCAGTTTTCTGCTGATAATATGTAAATAATAATCTCTATTTTCATTGCTGTGGAGTTAGGGGAACATGTATACAAAGTGCCTCAGACATGGTTAGAATCCACAAATAGTATTTCTATAAACCTAACAGTTTATATAAAAATTTAAAATTACAACAGAAATAAATGATATTATATTGGAATGGTTTGCACTTGTAAGCACAATTCACAATGTTTTGGTGCATATATGCTTGTGTTCAGTTCCGTTCAGTCACTCAGTCATGTCCGACTCTTTGAGGCCCTGTTGACTGCAACATGCCAGGCTTCCCTGTCCTTCACTATCTCCCAGAGCTTGCTCAAACTCATGTTCATTGACTCAGTGATGCCATCCAACCATCTTGTTGTCTGTTGTCCCCTTCTCCTTCTGCCTTCTATTTTTCCCATCATCAGGGTCTTTTCCAGTGAGTCATCTCTTCACATCAGGTGGCTAAACTATTGAAGCCTCAGCTTCAGCATAATTTCTTTCAGTGAATATTCAGGGTTGATTTCCTTTAGGATTGACTGGTTTGATATCCTTGCAGTCCAAGGGACTCAAGAGTCTTCTCCAACACAATAGTTAGAAAGCACCAATTCTTCAGTGCTTGGCCTTGTTTATGGTCCAGTGCTTCCATTCATATATGACTACTGGAAAAACCATAGCTTTGACTATATGGATTTTTGTTGGCAAAGTGATGTCTCTGCTTTTGAATACGCTGTCTAGGTTTGTCATAGCTTTTCTTCCAAGGAGCAAGTGTCTTTTAATTTTGTGGCTGCAGTCACTGTCCACTGTGATTTTGAGCCCAAGAAAATAAAGTCTGTCACTGTTTCCATTATTTGCCCATCTATTTGCCATGAAGTGATGGGACCAAATGCTATGATCTTAGTTTTTTTCAACGTTGAGTTTTAAGCATGGTTTTTCACCCTCCTCTTTCATCTTGATCAAGAAGCTCTTTAGTTTCTCTTTGCTTTCTGCCATAAGGGTGGTGCTGTCTGCATACCTAAGGTTATTGGTATTTCTTTTTTTTTATTTATATTTTTTCTTGGAGGGTGGGGTGGGGAGGAAGGGGGATGGGCGGGCCACTTCTATTGGTCTTTCATTTATCTATTTTCATCCGTCTTTGTTCTTTGGCTCCTGTGGGCCTCCCATCACGGTGGCCACTATCGTCGCAGAGCACTGGTTCTGGGCGCACGCGCACCAGAGCTCCGGCTCGGTAATTGGACACATCAGTCCAGCTGCTCCGCAGCACGTGGGATCTTCCCAGGCCAGGAATAGAACCGGCGCCCCTTGCACTGCACCCACTGGACCACCAGGGAAGCCCTAGACCCGCCCCCCCCCCTCCGCCTCCTTTTAACCACTCGTCAAAGTCTAAGCAGAGGCGGTGTCTTTACCCACTGGACCACCAGGGGAAGCCCTATTGGTATTTCTCCTGGAAATCTTGATTCCAGCTTGTGCTTCACCCAGCATGCCTTCTTGCATGATGTACCTATATACAAGTTTAAAAAGTAGGGTAAGAGTGTACAGCCTTTGCATGTTCCTTTCCCAATTTGGAACCAGTATGTTGTTCCATGTCTGGTTCTAATTGTTGCTTCTTGATGTGTTTACAGGTTTCTCAAGATGCAGGTAGGGTTGTTTGGTACTCCCATATCTTTCAGAATTTTCTAGAGTTTGCTGTGATCCATATGGTCAAAGGCTTTAGCGTAGTCAATGAAGCAGAAGTAGATGTTTTTCTGGAATTCCATTGCTTTTTCTATGATCCAATGGATACTGGCAATTTGATCTCTGATTTCTCTGCCAGCTTGCATGTCTGGAAGTTCTTAGTTCACATACTGTCGAAGCCTAGCTTGGAAGAGTTTGAGAATGACCTTCCTATCATGTGAAAAGAGTGTAGTTGTGTGGTAGTGTGAATATTCTTTGGCATTGCCCTTCTTTGGCATCAGAATGAAAACTGACCTTTTCCAGTCCTGAGGCCACTGCTGTTTTCAAAATTTGCTGTTTTATTGAGTATACCACTTTAACAGCATTATTTTTTAGGATTTGCTTGTGTAGGGAAAAGTAGTCATTTCCCAAAATGTGACATGTTTTGGTATAAAATCTTATTTCTGTCATTGGATGATGATTACAAATGGCAACAACAATGATGATGCCTTTAATGATTGTAGTATTTAAGTTAAAATGCTGATCTGGAACTCACATACTTGGTCTTCATTTTTATTATTGCTTTCTTCATGTCTTTATTCCTAAATGAGTAAGTGATTGGATTTAAAAGGGGAGTAAAAATAGTATAAAACACAGAGAGGATCTTATCTATGAAAACATGGCTGAATGGCCATATATAGATAAAGAGGCAAGGTCCAAAGAATAGTACCACCACAGTAATGTGGGCTGATAGAGTGGACATGGCCTTAGAATACCCACTGGAGGAGCAATGGTGGACAGTAATCAGGATGATGCTATAGGAGATGAATACAAAGATGAAACAAAACAAAGAAAGTATTCCACTGAATACAATGACTAATAGCTCTAACACGTAAGTGTCCGTGCAAGCAAGTTTGATCACCTGAGGCAGATCACAAAAAAAACTATCTACAACATTGGGGCCACAGAATGGTAAAGTCACTGTGAAAACCATTTGGCTCACAGTGTGCACAAATCCAGTAGTCCAGGAGAAAAGTGTGAGTCCAGTGCAAATATGGTGGGTCATAATATTTTTGTAATGAAGGGGTTTGCATATGGCAATTAATCTATCAATTGCCATGGCTATAAGCAACATCATCTCACTTCCACCTAAAAGGTGAAGGAAAAACATTTGGGCCATGCAGCCTTCATAGGAAATGGTCTTATTTTCACTAATTAAGTCATGGATCATTTTAGGAGTAGCAAAGGAGGCCAGAGACATATCAATAAAGGAGAGGTTGACCAGTAGGAAGTACATGGGAGACTGCAATTGAGGGTCCAATTTCACTACTAAGATAACAATGAAGTTACTTAATAAAGCAACAATATATATAATGGAAAAAAAGAGAAAAAAGAAAATCCGTAACTCATGAAACTCTGTGAGTCCCAGCAAAATAAATTCAGACACTGTGGAATGATTTTGTTTTTCCATTTGTTTGGCTGCTGGCATATGTTACCTAAAACAAAATCAAAAGAGGAAGTCTGTTAATTAAAGTTCAAATATAAATGCATAATCGCTTAACTTCTCTTCCTAAAATCCACTGAAATGTTAAAAAAATCGTAAGTTTTAAAAACACTAAATCCAATTTTAAAAAAACATGATTTTTTAGCAAAGATATGAGAAATATCTGATATAAACTAAGTTGTTTGAAGAAAATCAAAGTTATCAATATGTAACTCATATGAGATTAATCTTGAGAAAAGTGATTATCTCAGTTGGTGAAAGAGTATGCAAGTTCCTTGCCATCTTTATAAAATTTGAGAAATAGATTTATTCATCTTCCACAGAAGAAAGTAGGACCTACCATCTTGAAATCTCTTTCTTCACTGCATTCCCATTTGGCACTAGTGGTAAAGAATCCACCTGCCAGTATAGGAGACCTAAGAGACACAGGTTCGATCCCTGGGTTGGGAGATTCTCCTGGAGTAAGAAATGGCCACTCACGTCACCCAGTCCAGTATTCGGACCTGGACAGAGCAGGCCGGTGGGCTACAGTCCATGGAGCCACAAAGAGTTGGACACAACTGAGCACACACACACACACACACACACACACACACAGAAGTGAAAGAAAGCCCAAATGGTTTTCTAATTATAAACAGGACTAAGAAAAGTAAACTTGAATAGCTGGAATATAGAGCCTTGACAATCTAGGAGTCAGTTCTGTAGTGCTGCTGAATGTCAGATGAACAGAGATAATAAACATGAGTCTTTGAGACATGTGAATCTGTGGTTGGCCAAATAGAAATGGCTTGTTACCTTTATTTTCCTGAGGTGAAAGTCTTCTCCCACGGGCCCTGATTTCCTCTGGGCCTGTGAATTTAGTAGATTGGGATGTACAGTGCTCAGGAATAGCCTAAATGAGTACTTGTTGCTAGCCTGTAGATGCCTGATAAACAAAGGAAAATTTGTTTATCAGGGAACACATCCATGTTGTTCGGGATATGACATCCGTTTACACATAAATAATGCTAACCAGAATTTTGAAATAAAATAATAAGGATATTATTATATCCTTATATCCAGATATCTAAGAAGAGATGGTAACACATATGTTACCTAAAAAAAAATCAAAAGAGGAAGTCTGTTAATTAAAGTTCAAATATAAATGCATAATCGCTTAACTTCTCTTCCTAAAATCCACTGAAATGTTAAAAAAATCGTAAGTTTTAAAAACACTAAATCCAATTTTAAAAAAACATGATTTTTTAGCAAAGATATGAGAAATATCTGATATAAACTAAGTTGTTTGAAGAAAATCAAAGTTATCAATATGTAACTCATATGAGATTAATCTTGAGAAAAGTGATTATCTCAGTTGGTGAAAGAGTATGCAAGTTCCTTGCCATCTTTATAAAATTTGAGAAATAGATTTATTCATCTTCCACAGAAGAAAGTAGGACCTACCATCTTGAAATCTCTTTCTTCACTGCATTCCCATTTGGCACTAGTGGTAAAGAATCCACCTGCCAGTATAGGAGACCTAAGAGACACAGGTTCGATCCCTGGGTTGGGAGATTCTCCTGGAGTAAGAAATGGCCACTCACGTCACCCAGTCCAGTATTCGGACCTGGACAGAGCAGGCCGGTGGGCTACAGTCCATGGAGCCACAAAGAGTTGGACACAACTGAGCACACACACACACACACACACACACACACAGAAGTGAAAGAAAGCCCAAATGGTTTTCTAATTATAAACAGGACTAAGAAAAGTAAACTTGAATAGCTGGAATATAGAGCCTTGACAATCTAGGAGTCAGTTCTGTAGTGCTGCTGAATGTCAGATGAACAGAGATAATAAACATGAGTCTTTGAGACATGTGAATCTGTGGTTGGCCAAATAGAAATGGCTTGTTACCTTTATTTTCCTGAGGTGAAAGTCTTCTCCCACGGGCCCTGATTTCCTCTGGGCCTGTGAATTTAGTAGATTGGGATGTACAGTGCTCAGGAATAGCCTAAATGAGTACTTGTTGCTAGCCTGTAGATGCCTGATAAACAAAGGAAAATTTGTTTATCAGGGAACACATCCATGTTGTTCGGGATATGACATCCGTTTACACATAAATAATGCTAACCAGAATTTTTGAAATAAAATAATAAGGATATTATTATATCCTTATATCCAGATATCTAAGAAGAGATGGTAACACAATACATTGTTAAACCTTCAGAGAGACCTGAAAAAAGAAAAAACACAAAAGAGTTTCTATCTAACAAAAGAAAAATACTGAATATTTTAAAATATTTTAAGTATTCAGAAAAATACAAATATAATATAATAAGGATATTCATACTGTTTCTCAGAATTAACAAGTACTAGTATTTTTATTTTTATCATTTTCCTTCAAAGTTTTAAATAAAATAAAAAATACTGGCAAAGGTAAAATTCACTTATCATCTGTGCGACTTATAAAAATGAATAGGTGATATCCTGTCATAACATTATGCACATAGCAATTCTGTTTTCACTGATGAATTGTTATTATAAAAATCTTACAGTACATTTGAATGTATCTATTTATATGTGAAAAACCTTTTTCAAGATTATATTACTAGAAGTAGAATTACTAGTCATTTCAACTAATCAAACAATGCAAAATTCTCAAAAAGGAGTTATATAAATGCCACTTTGTCACAGATACTGGTATGTTTTAGCTCTCATTCTGAGCACTATATGTTATTATAAGAATGCAAAAAATGGTCGAACTAGAAAATCATTTTATATAATTAACAATATTAAAGATAGGCAAGTAACATAATTTTAAAATGACAGCAAAATAAACATCTAATAAATATTAGGTTCATAAATTGTAAAATATGCCAATTATCTTTAAGTTCATAGATACACACACACACACACACACACACACACACACACATTCAACATACTACCAGTCTGAACCCAAGTAGGAGTTTTTTGAAAATTGATGGAGTTGAAGTTAATTCTAAAATGTACATTGAAATATGAAAGACCAAGTTGAGTCAAGACCATTTTGAAGAACAAACATAGAAGATTTATATTACTAAGACCTACTTTAAAAGCCATATAAGACCATTTGATGTTGGCTCAAGAATATAAAAATAAACCAATAAAATATCAGAAACGATAGCAGCTAATAACTAGTATGGCATATATGTTTAGAGACAAACAGAGCTGTTCACTGATGAGCCAGTATGTGGTAAGTTAGCTGGTGCTGGTAGATCTGTTTTGGGAAAGAGGCCCTTCCTAATGTCAGAATTCCACAATATCAATAAATGCCAGTAGTTGGCTTAATCTTATTCTTCTAAGAATTTGCCTTTAAAATCAATATTGCTTGACTTTTAAGATTTGACATTTTAATCTTCTCTTCTGGTTTGCTCCCAGGTTTGCCTGATTATAAAGTAGACCGGGCTGTGGCTGACATGGTACAAGACTGCTTGCAGCAAAAACCCAGCTTCCCCACTAGATGATGAGAGGAGGAACTTTGCTAAATTTAGACTTTAGGTTTTTCCACTAAATCATACCTTTTCTAGACATGTGACTTTGCCATGTGCCATAATGATATTTAAATAATGTACTACTTATTCCACAAGTTACAGATTTGAGAGAGCGAGGACCAGGGCAGGAAAAATGAGACAGCAAAACACAACAAAGAATGCAATTGACCCTTGAACAACAGGAGTTCGAATTATTTTTTCCAGCAGTAGATACTACAGTTTTACATAATTGGTTGGTTCTACTATGTTGACGGGTCAGTGCCCTATGTGTTCAAGAGCCAACTGTATTGTACAAACCTAGACACAAACACATATGTAAATATGACATATGGTAGAGATAGATTTTTGGGTCAGTAAATATTCAGCTAAATGATAATGGGGCAACTTATTAGCAATCAGGAATGGGGAGATCAAACCTCCAATCTCACTTCTCTTTTGAAAATAAATCTCAGAAGTGTAAATTATTTGCATTTGTAAAAACACAACTCTGAAATTATTAAAAATGAACATAGGTTCATAAAAAAAAAGATAATTTTATTTATCACATTAAAACATAAATTCAATTCTGACAGAAAGTGATATGGAGTTTAAGAATCATCTTTGATATTGGCACACTATTTTAAGAGGAAGAGTTAGCAAAATATCTTAGACTTAAAAGTTTTACAGGGGCTTCCCTGGTGGTCCAGTGGGTGGAGAGTCCACCTTGAAGTGCAGGTAGCTCCGGTCAATCCCTGACACAGGAGGATCCCATGTGTCACAGAGTGGACTGACCGGTGTGTCCAATTGCGAGCCAGTGCTCTGGAGCACATGCGCCCAGAGCCGGCACTCTGCATCGACAGAGGCTACTGCAATGGGAGGCCCACACAGGCCAAAGAATAAAGATGAATGAAAATAAATATAAAAATAAAAAAGGCATGATAGGGAAAAAATTAGTTAAAAAACAGATTTTGCAATAGTTTAATGGAGAACATCCTATTCTAGGATTTATAGCCTCAGTGTTCAAAGTAAATGATTGTGTGCTTGGTATCTTGTCTTTAATAACCAAAAATTGGAAATATTCCTCAACTCCCATTATTAGTGTAATGATTTTAAAATGGAACTCTGTATGTGCTGGTATAAAAAAAAAGTGACATATTATTAAATTTTTTAATGTTATATTTTAAATTATTACAATATTTTATGAAATGTTTTATACAAATCTCAGAGAACCATAAATTCACTAAACTACCAAGACTGCTTACCTCTGGCATATTAACTTATAAACTTTAATGAAGATCCTAATTTTTATAAATTCTAATTCTATAAAATTTAGTAAAGTTTAATTAGATTCTAGTCATGGATAAATGCTCTCAAAAATGTAGTTGACATTTACCAAAAACTTTGAATCAGAGAATCATTTATTTTACACACAGCTGTAAAGAAATTTAAAATAATATCTATAGGTAACCTGAAACTTGTAATATTTACTTGCTGTGCCAGTTTATCATCTACTGCCTAAAGCATTTAGAGTTGCAGTAGCACTGAAAACTAAGTTGATAATTATGGATTTGGCAATCAATCATACATAGCCAGAAATGAAAATATATTATGTCATATATAAACTTTGACAAAGAAACTTCAAGAGAGTTAGGAAGATGTCTTCTGTCCCCTTACCCTCCAGCCCTTCCAAAGTGGCCTCTGAATTATTAGGAAAATTCTTGAAGAGAAAGACAATGAAACAATAAATCTGATATTAATATGTGTTACAAAGATAGAGTATTAAAACGATACTTTACCTTCTTAACAGTAGATGGAATAATGAACAGATGTAAGAAACCTGGGAAGGAACCAAAAATAGTCAGATATTAAAAGTATGCTCTTTAGTAAGTGTGCACTTATTTAAGAATAAATAAATAAGTTAGCTATAATCTTAAAAATAAATTCCAATATTTAAAATATTTCAAGAATAATTTAAATGATAAAATACTGACATAAATATATGCGACTATATATGCTTTGTTGTATTAACATTGGGTAAGATCAAGATAAATCTATAAGCAAATACATATATTTTGTTATAGTATTTTATTGAGTTAGGATCATGTAAAAGGCAGAAAACACAGAAATAAAGGTCAATAGATTTTATTTAGTGAGGATGCATAAGCTCTCTATTATCTCAAAAACATCATAAAAATTTCAATGGCAAAAGCTGAACTGGAGGGAAACAGTCAATATATATGTCCTTAATATCAGATTTCTGTGAGTCAACAGGATAATTTCAAGAGCAATGTAAAAAAAAAATAAGACAAGGTTGAAAGGGGTTCATAGGTAGATGTGGTAAGGCCAGCAGGTTCCAAGGACAAGGAGGAGGAGGGTGAAGAACAAACATGTTTAGCCAAGGTGCCTTCACCTTGATGGTCACACCTATGACAATAATCCATTTTGCCTAAAACGTTCGTTTAAGCCCAGAGCTAAGGTGTATAACAATGTATCTTGCTGGAGGACATGTTTCTCATCTTAACCTGTATCTATGTTATCTAAAGATGTATGTTGTGGGTGTGGGTCTGGTAAGACCTTTATCCCCTCAATAGATTCTTTTAAGTTAGTGTTAATAACCAACTGAAAAAGTATAAAATGCCACGCCTAAAGTGGCTTCGTGGGATACTCTTCTATACCCCTTCCAGTGTCTAAGCTAGAAGCTTTTCTCTATCTTTTCTTACTTTAATAAACTTTTCACTGCACGAAGCTCTCAGTGACCATCGCCAAGTCTTTTGATGCCAATGTGAATTCTTCTCCATTGGAGATTAAGAATCTGACACTGTTCACGGTAACCTACTGTCATCTATCACCTATCAAGGTGAAATATAAAATGTTTTAAGAAAGTATATAAATGATGTTTGAACCTTTGAAAAAAGAGATTAAATTCAGTAAAAATGTAGCTTGAGATCATATGGAACAAAGTTTTAGTGATTCAGTTGAATAGTATAATTAGATATCTGATTATATTTTCCTATATATCTTGATATATAACAAATATTATGTTTATTAACATATTTCACTTTTGAAAGATACTTAAATAAGTATTTTATTAGTAAATTCAAACATGAAAGTATCTTTAGTTTTTTTTTCTCCATACCTTTCGCTTGTTTTGAAAGTTGGGGCTGAAAACCACTGAGATTCTATTAGGACTTTGTTCAC
Source organism: Tragulus kanchil (assembly GCA_022376925.1). Taxonomy (NCBI): domain Eukaryota; kingdom Metazoa; phylum Chordata; class Mammalia; order Artiodactyla; family Tragulidae; genus Tragulus; species Tragulus kanchil. The sequence continues at coordinate 259,526,161 of JAIOJX010000032.1, forward strand.
TTGCTCCCTCTTTCTTTAGTCTTCTTTTGGTATGTCCAAATTCCAGTAAAGGAGAATTAACTTTTACTTTGAAATAGTATATGACCACATGAAAAATGTGTCAGTTAATTGCCTTGGAAAAACCTCGCACCTTGTAAGTGAATTCCCTCAGCAATTAACAGGATAGGACACGTATTTGGCAAGCCAGAGTATTCAGGCTGTCTCATTACTATCTCCCAATAACAAGGGACAGAAATAAAACATCACCAAGGAAACAATACAACCACATTTCCAAAAGCAAACATAGATATATAAAACTGAGTGTCTCTTTAAAATGTAGATAAAATTTAATTTTCAAAACTCCAAAATAAGAATTTAGAAATATATGAGATGAGATTGATTGTATTAAAATGCACTTTATTATAAAAAATTTCTTAAAAGTAAAACTTTCCTTGTCAAAAGCATCTCTTTCTTTAATTGTATCACCTGAATAAAAGTCAAGACAGAAGTACTAATTTAATCGGGAAAAATTGGAAACAGCTTATTCCTAAGAGTCACATTCCTCTGATACCTATTTTCCTTGGTAATTAGCTCCTCTTAGATTTTCAACTCTCCCATAACTGCATTGTTTCAAAGAGTTCAAGGTTAAAATTGAAGAGTTTTTTTCCTTTAATTTATTTTTTTAGCTGAAAGATAATTGCTTTACATAATTTTGTTGTTTTCAGCCAAACATCAACATGAATCAGCCATAGGTATGCACATGAAATTAAAGAGTTTTCCTGGTTTTATTTGATTTCTTCCATCTAAGACAGCAGCTGGCTAATTTCTCACATTTTACTGCCAAAGTTTACTATGTCAGCAAAAGGCCCATACAATCAATTATTTTGTTGAATTATGTTGGAATTTCAGTGAAAAACTTGGTCAGTAGTATCCAAAAGTACTTTTTTTTTCCTCTACATTGATTTCACTTTTGAAAGATACTTAAATAAGTATTTTATTAGTAAATTCAAACATGAAAGTATCTTTAGTTTTTTTTTCTCCATACCTTTCGCTTGTTTTGAAAGTTGGGGCTGAAAACCACTGAGATTCTATTAGGACTTTGTTCACTTGCTCCCTCTTTCTTTAGTCTTCTTTTGGTATGTCCAAATTCCAGTAAAGGAGAATTAACTTTTACTTTGAAATAGTATATGACCACATGAAAAATGTGTCAGTTAATTGCCTTGGAAAAACCTCGCACCTTGTAAGTGAATTCCCTCAGCAATTAACAGGATAGGACACGTATTTGGCAAGCCAGAGTATTCAGGCTGTCTCATTACTATCTCCCAATAACAAGGGACAGAAATAAAACATCACCAAGGAAACAATACAACCACATTTCCAAAAGCAAACATAGATATATAAAACTGAGTGTCTCTTTAAAATGTAGATAAAATTTAATTTTCAAAACTCCAAAATAAGAATTTAGAAATATATGAGATGAGATTGATTGTATTAAAATGCACTTTATTATAAAAAATTTCTTAAAAGTAAAACTTTCCTTGTCAAAAGCATCTCTTTCTTTAATTGTATCACCTGAATAAAAGTCAAGACAGAAGTACTAATTTAATCGGAAATATTGGAAACAGCTTATTCCTAAGAGTCACATTCCTCTGATACCTATTTTCCTTGGTAATTAGCTCCTCTTAGATTTTCAACTCTCCCATAACTGCATTGTTTCAAAGAGTTCAAGGTTAAAATTGAAGAGTTTTTTTCCTTTAATTTATTTTTTTAGCTGAAAGATAATTGCTTTACATAATTTTGTTGTTTTCAGCCAAACATCAACATGAATCAGCCATAGGTATGCACATGAAATTAAAGAGTTTTCCTGGTTTTATTTGATTTCTTCCATCTAAGACAGCAGCTGGCTAATTTCTCACATTTTACTGCCAAAGTTTACTATGTCAGCAAAAGGCCCATACAATCAATTATTTTGTTGAATTATGTTGGAATTTCAGTGAAAAACTTGGTCAGTAGTATCCAAAAGTACTTTTTTTTTCCTCTACATTGATTTCACTTCACACATTCATAGTTAAGATACTCTTGCGAAAATAGCATACCTGTTAATACCTGTTATTCCCAAATCTGCTATAAGCATACTTGTATATTTCTTATGAACACGATCACTTCCTCTTTTAGGTATATAACTTGCAGTAAAATTACTGGCCCTTGGGTCGGCATGTCTTTTAGAAACTGCCAGAGGGCATCCCTGGTGGTCCAGTGGGTAAGGACACTGCCTTGCGTGCAAGGGGTGCCAGTTCCATTCCTGGCCTGGGAAGATCCCACGTGCCGTGGAGCAGCTGGACAGATGTGTCCAACTACTGCGCCGGAGCTCTGGAGCTCATGTGCCCAGAGCCGGTGTTCTGCAATGAGAGAGGCCACTGCAATGGGTGGCCCACACAGGCCAAAGAACAAAGATAAATAAATGAAAGATCAATAGAAGTGACCAAAAGGAAAAAAAAAACCAAAAACTGCAGAGTTTCCAGTGTGGTTTCACCAATTTATCCTCCCACCAGCAGCAGAGTACAAGAATTCTAGATGTTCCATGTCATTTAGAGACTTTGATATTCTTAAGACTTTTTAATTTAAGCTATATTCTTAGATATATAGCAGTACTAATTGTGGTTATATGTATATTTCCCTGATTACTAGTAATAAGGAATATCTTTTCATATGATTATTATCTACTTGAATATTCCGTTTTGTGAAGTTCCTATTTAACTCTTTTTGCCTAAATCTTATGAATGGACAATTTAAGGAACACAAGGAACATTTGTTTCACTAATGAAAAATTTTCCAAATGTTTAAAATGAAATAATATAGAATGAAGAGTTGAAAATGATGACAGAAAAGAAGGATGCTGATCTCACCTTCCCCTACAAACACATCAAAAACATATCTACATGTAGGGCGATTCTCACTGAAAACAACTTGGAGACTGGCAGAAAGACAACCATGATTGTAAGAAAATTCCACACAGAATTCAATAGGAAGAGATCGGTTCAGTACTCACAACCTCTCAGAAGGGACACAGAATAAGAGAGGCTTGGAGACCCTCCCTGGGGAATGAGCAGTTTGGACCACATAATGGACACCCCAGCCCTGGAGTCTAACACTGGGAAGATAAGTCCCATTGGCTAATTTGAAAACCAAGAGGGCTGTAAGAAACCCAGACCCACTGGTGAAAGGCATGCACATGCTTGCTTACTCCTGTGAACAAGGAAGAGGAAGCAGATTGAAACTGCCTCGGGCTCGCTGGTTTCCAGATAACACTCCAACACACACCTTTGCCCACTCTTATCACCCACTCTGGCCCCTCTAGCTCCAGCACAACTCCCCACTAGGGTAAGCACTGCCTTTGTCAAGGCAAGCGTGCAATGGTGATGAATTTATGTCTAGAAACTTCCGGAGACTAAAAAAGGTGATAATATTCTGCTTCAAGAGCACAAAGAACCCTAACTAAGATGAACTCAATCAGATCCACACCAAGTCATATGATAACTAATATGGCAAAAATTAAAGATGGAAAATTCTAAAGGCAGCAAGAGAAAAACCAAAGAGTGATAGACAAGAGAACCTCCATGAGACTATCAGCTGATTTTTCTGCAGAAACTTTACAGGCCAGAAGGGAATGATATGATATACAAATTGCTGAGAGAGAAAAAGGTATAACCTAGAATACTCTACCCAGCAAGATTATCATGGAGAAGTAGAGACAGACAAAAACTAAGAATTCATCAACCTCATTCTGTTCCTTGGTCTGTGGATTCATTGTTGTTGTTCAGTCATTAAGTTGTGTTGACTCTTCTCGACTCCATGGACTGCACCAGTCCAGGCTTCCCTGTCTTTCACTATCTTCCAGAGTTTGCTGAAACACATGTCCACTGAATCAATGATACCATCCAACCATCTCATCTCACCCTCTTCTCCTTCTGCCTTCAATCTTCCCCAGCATCAGGGTCTTTTCCAATGAGTCAGTAGTTTGCATTAGGTGCCCAAAGCATTGGAACTTCAGCTTCAGCATCAATCCTTCCAAAGAGTATTCAGCGTTGACTTTCCTTAAAATTGACTGCTTTGATCTACTTGCTTTCCAAGGGACTCTCAAGAATCTTCTCCAGCACCACAGTTAAAAAGCATCAAATCTTTGATAGCCTTGACTACATGGACCTTTGTCAGCAAAATGATGTCTTTGCTTTTTAACACACTGTCTAGGTTTGTCATAGCTTTCCTGAAATTGTCTTCTAGCTTCATAGCTGCAGTCACCATCTGCAGTGATTTTAGAGTCCAAGAAGAGGAGCTCTGTTACTACTTTCACCTTTTCCCCTTTGATTTGCCATGAAGTAATGGGACCAGATGCCATGATCCTAGCTTTTTATTAATGAGTTTTAATCCAATTTTTCACTCTCCTTCTTCACCCTCCTCAAGAGGCTCTTTAGTTCCTCTTCACTTCCTGCCACTTGTGGTATCATCCACATATCTGAGGCTGTTGCTATTATCCCCAGCAATGTTGATTCAAAGTTATAACTCATCAAGCCTGGCATACTTTTTATTAAATTGAAAATAAAAATAAAATTATAGCTTTAGATATTTTTTTCTGCCATACCTGATTCCAGTAGAATATCTGGCATATCTTGTGATATTTTCCATAGGTCACTGAGGCTCTGTTAAGTTTTTTGGGTTTTTTTTTTCCTTTTTTTTTTTTTAATTGTGGCCTCTTTCCTTGGTTTTCTATTTATATATTTTCATCCATCTTTATTCTTTGGCCTCTGTGGGCCTCCCATTACAGTGGGCTTTTGTTGCAGAGCACTAGCTCTGGGTGCATGCGCTCCAGAGCACCAGCTCCTAATTGGGCACATAAGTCTAGCAGCTCCATGGCACATGGGAACTTCCCAGGCCAGGGATTGAACTGGCGACCCTTGCACTGCAAGGCAGACTCTTTACTCACTGGACCACCAGGGAAGCCTTATTTTATCCAACTTTTTTCAGTTTCTAGTTTAGCTTAGATGATTTCTATTTTTTATTCAGGGGTTTTATTGTTCCTTTGTTCCCCAAATGATATTTCTCACTTTCAGTATTATATATTACAGACCTTCTAACTCCATTTGGTTATTTTTTTCATATAGTCTTTTTTTTTAATCTAAACTTCATATTTTCATTTAAATAGCTGATTATTTATGTAGTGTCTATTTCAGAATCTTTAATTTTAAAAAACCCATTCATTCATCTAAATCATTTCTGAATATGCTTCTCTTGGTTATAGGTCGTATCTTACTTCTTTGAATTTTTATTAACTAATGGTCAGATGTCATATATCAGTACTCTCAATGAAGGGACGTTTGGCAATATCTGAGGATCTGGTTGGATGTCACATGTAGGGGCTGCTTGTGGAATTCAATGGATAGAGGCAGAATGCTGCTAAACATCTTAAAATGAGCTGGAAGACCTTTCAACCTACAATAAAACAATCTTTAAAGCTTATAGGTGAAATAAAGATGTTGTTAAGCACACAAAAGATTAAAGAATTCTTGGCAACCAGAAGTTGTAATGAAAATTGTCGCATTTATTGTATGTGTCAGTAAAAGTTTGGCATAGGACAACAAGAGTATACAGAAGCAAAGGAGCATAGAGAAGTTTCTTACATATTTTTATGAAATGGTATAATATTATTTGGAGGTATGAAAAATAAAATATTTCCTGCCGTATCTTCCTCATATGAGGATGTTTCAGTCAATCGCATCCACCACCATGGTGAGCTGGTGAGCTCTGAGGGGACTCAGGAAGGAGAAGACTGCCTGCCATCTAGCAGCCATCAGATTGTCGCCACCCCTAGAGTGAGCCACAAGGAAGCTCAGGATGTGAACGACACAGGGTCCTGGCCCCAGGTAGCTCATGTTCAAATACACCAGACAGTTTGAGTGAGCCTGGATTCTTGAATCTTTCCATACATAGAAAAGCACTAAATCCCTTAACTAGAGATACCTGGTTTTCTTTATGTAACAACCATCTTTTGTCGTTCAGATTACCTGCCTTTTGTTGCAAACTTTCTATATAACCTGGCTCCTCCTCTCCCGTCCTCCAAGCAGTTCTCAGTGTCTCCTGAGATGCTGTCTTCTGGGCTTGAAGTTGTAAAAATTCCCACTGAAAAAAACATAACTGTCAACTGTTAGGTGGTATTTCAGCTGACAGGAATCAGAACGTGATCACTTAAAAGTTGCATATTACGTATTCCAGAGAGACCATAAAAATGAGAGAGACAATGATAGAAAGAGGAAAGAAGGGAGAAAGGATGGAAAGAAAGAAGGAAGAAGAGAAAAACGAAACAGAAGTTAGCTAAAATAACCATGGCTGTCTAGGAGCTGCTAATTTGTACAGCCAGCTCTGAGCCATTTGATTCAAACCAAACAGGCTATTTGGATTAGAAATGGGTCTTCTAGAAAGAAGGCTATGTTGCTGTTTGCATTACAAATCAACCACGATCAGTGCCAAAGACAATCAAACTGTGTTGGAAAAGATGAAAGGGGAAATCCGCATGACTGATGCTGTCAAATGTCCCATATTAGCATTACAAGAGGAATTCTGTTCCTTGTCACAGTGATACCTTCAGACATTGATAGGCTCTTGAGTCATTGTTCTTCCTCCTGTGGTCAAGTACACTCAGTTCAGTCCAGTCCCTTAGTCCAGTTGCTTAGTCCATCATTGTGGCCCCATAAGCTGAGGCACACCAGGCTTCCCCGTCCTTCACCATCTTCCACGGCTTGCTCAACCTCATGTCCATTGACTCAGTGATCCCATCCAACCATCTTCTCCTCTCTTGTTCCCTTCTCCTTCTGCCTTCTATTTTTTCCCAGCATCAGGGTCTTTTCCAGTGAGTCCTCTCTTTCTATCAGGTGGCCAAAGTATTGGAGCTCCATCTTCAGCATCAGTCCTTCCAATGAATATTCAGGGTTGATTTCCTTTAAGATGACTGGTTCAAGCTCCTTGCAGTCCAGACTGGTTCAAGCTCCTTGCAGTCCAAGGGACTCTCGATAGTCTTCTCCTGCACCATAGTTCAAAGGCATCAATTCTTCAGCACTCAGCCTTCTTTATGGTCCAACTCTCACATCCATACCTGACTGCTGTGAAAACCACACCTTTGACTATACAGACTTCTGTCAGCAAATAAATGTCTCTGCTTTTTAATATGCTGTCTAGGTCAAGTACACTGGCTCTAGATAATTGGAAAATAAAACCACTCTTATCTTGAGAATAAAGTCATGGAAACTTTTATGGGGACTTAAAGGTATAAACTTATAAAATTGGTATTTCAGCTGACAGGAATCAGAACGTGATCACTTAAAAGTTGCATATTACGTATTCCAGAGAGACCATAAAAATGAGAGAGACAATGATAGAAAGAGGAAGGAAGGGAGAAAGGAAGGAAAGAAAGAAGGAAGTAGAGAAAAACGAAACAGAAGTTAGCTAAAATAACCATGGTTGTCTAGTAGCTGCTAATTTGTACAGCCAGCTCTGAGCCATTTGATTCAAACCAAACAGGCTATTTGGATTAGAAATGGGTCTTCTAGAAAGAAGGCTATGTTGCTGTTTGCATTACAAATCAACCACGATCAGTGCCAAAGACAATCAAACTGTGTTGGAAAAGATGAAAGGGGAAATCCGCATGACTGATGCTGTCAAATGTCCCATATTAGCATTACAAGAGGAATTCTGTTCCTTGTCACAGTGATACCTTCAGACATTGATAGGCTCTTGAGTCATTGTTCTTCCTCCTGTGGTCAAGTACACTCAGTTCAGTCCAGTCCCTTAGTCCAGTTGCTTAGTCCATCATTGTGGCCCCATAAGCTGAGGCACACCAGGCTTCCCCGTCCTTCACCATCTTCCACGGCTTGCTCAACCTCATGTCCATTGACTCAGTGATCCCATCCAACCATCTTCTCCTCTCTTGTTCCCTTCTCCTTCTGCCTTCTATTTTTTCCCAGCATCAGGGTCTTTTCCAGTGAGTCCTCTCTTCCCATCAGGTGGCCAAAGTATTGGAGCTCCATCTTCAGCATCAGTCCTTCCAATGAATACTCAGGGTTGATTTCCTGGTTCAAGCTCCTTGCAGTCCAAGGGACTCTCGAGAGTCTTCTCGACTGGTTCAAGCTCCTTGCAGTCCAAGGGACTCTCGAGAGTCTTCTCCCGCACCATAGTTCAAAGGCATCAATTCTTTGACACTCAGTATCTTTATGGTCCAACTCTCACATCCATATCTGACTATTGGGAAAACCATACCTTTGACTATACAGACTTCTGTCAGCAAATAAATGTATCTGCTTTTTAATATGCTGTCTAGGTCAAGTACACTGGCTCTAGATAATTGAAAAATAAAATGACTCTCATCTTGAGAATAAAGTCATGGAAACTTTTATGGGGACTTAAAGGAAAACTAAAAATTGTCATATATGTAACTCCTAAAAAAAAAAATCTGGAGCCGGGAAAGTGGAATGCAAGGTATTTCAGATGACTTAGGAATTTTTTGAACCAACTACTTGAGATCTTGAAAGAAAAGAACATGGGAACATTCAAACAAAGGAAAAATGGGCATACATCTCTCACACACAGCCACTGAAGCCACTACTCTGAACTGAAACAAGGTGCCCATGGAGAAAAATAATTTGAAGAGAGTTTAGGCAACCTTGAGAATTTAACCTCAAAGCCTGGGGAAAGGAGACCTCAAACACAGTAAGTTTAAGAATTAATAATAATAACGAAAAGGTAGACAAATATTGCACAAAGGAAGAAACAATCTACAAACTCACAAGTCCAAATAAATGAAGAGGAATTAGACAAACTTTCTGAAAGAGAACTCAGAATAAAGATAGTAAACATGATCCCAAACCTCAGAAACAGAATAATAGAGAAAAATCAATTAACACACTGAACAAAGACATATAAGAAATTAAAATTAAACAGAGACAAATAACTCAATCACTGAACTTAGAAACACTCTGAAAGTACTCCATAGTAGAGTATTTGAGGCAGAAGGACAGATAAGTGAACTGGAGGATAGAATGGTGGAAATAACTGCTGTAGAACAGAATAAAGTTCAAAGAATGAAAATAGCTGAAGATAGTCTCAGGGATCTCTGGGATAATATCAAGCACACCAACATTCAATTTATAGGGGCTTCAGAGCAGCAAGAACAAAAGAAAGGGTACAAGGGCATCCCCAGTGGTCCAGTGGGTAAGGACACTGCCTTGCAGTGCAAGGGGGACCTGTTCGATCCCTGGCCTGGGAAGATCCCATGTGCCGCGGAGCAGCTGGAAGGATGTGTCCAACTACTGAGCCAGCGCTCTGCAGAGGATGTGCCTAGAGCCGGGGCTCTGCAATGAGAGAGGCCACTGCAATGGACGACCCACACAGGCCAAAGAACAATGATGGCATTAAATGAAAGACCAGCAGAAGTGGCTAAAAAAAAAAAAAAAGATATGAGAAAAAAAATTTTATTGGAGTGTAGTTGATTTACAATGTTGCATTAGTTTCAGGTGTACAGTGAAGTTATTCTTTTACAACTTTTGGAAAGTTTTTAAAGTGATTATATTTGAAAACTTCCCTAACACAGGAAAGGAAGCCCCATCAAGTCCAAGACACAAAAAGCCCCAAACAGGATAAATCTGAGGAGAAACACACCAAGACACATACTAATTAAGCTAACACAGATTAAACACAAAGAATATTAAAAGCAACAAGAGATGCACTGTTGGTGAGAATGATACAGTCACTATGGAAGACAGTATAGCAATTTCTCATAAAACTAGGAATAGAATCACTATATGGCCCACCGATCTCACTACTAGGCATATACCCTGAGGAAATCAAAATTGAAAGAGACACATATACCCCATTGTTCACTGCAGCACTTTTTACAATAGCTAGAACATGGAATCAACCTAGATGTCCATCAAAAAATGAATGGATAAGGAAGCTGAGGTACATATATAAAATGGAATATTTCTCAGCCATAAAAAGAAATACATTTAAGTCAATTCTAATAAGGTAGATGAATCTAGAACCTACTATACAGAGTGAGGTATGTTAAAAAGAGAAGGATAAATATAGTATACTAACACATATATATGGAATCTAGAAAGATGGTGCTGATAAATGTGTATTCAGAGCACCAATGGAGAGGTGGACAGGGAGAATAGTATTACGGAATGTGTTGTGATGGAGGGGAATATGCTCTGGGACTAGGGAATCTCAAAAGGCGGCTCTGTGGTGACCTGGAGGGGTAGGATCGGGCGGGGAATAGGGGGAGGACAGGAGAGGGAGGTATATGTAGAGGTATGGCAGATGTGGGTCAATGTGTGTCAGTAAACAGCAAAACCCTGTACAAAATAATAATAATAAATAAAATTTGTATGGTATAAAAAAATTAAAATTACTTATTACAGATCTGTTGAATCTAAGAGAAAAGCAGGAATAAAAGAGAGCCAGTGGTTCTTTGAATTAGCAAAAAATGGAGCACCACCACCTTCAAGCCCTATAGGACATATATCAGTTCCTATTACACTTGTTTCTGATACTCAAGTCAATCAGTGTAACTCAAAGTGGGTAGTTATGTAGTTTCTAGTTGATTAAGAAACATACATATATTTTTCACCTCTTCCTGCCAAGAGGTGTAGTCTATTTTCCTACCCTTAAATCCTGGCTTAGTTTTGTGCCTTGTGACAACTGGAATGTGGCAAAGATGATGTTGCATGAAGTCCAGAATTTAGGTGTAGGTTGCTTTGCAGCTTCTGCCTGTGTCCTCTTGGAGTGTTCCTCATTACCTAGTAAGGAAATTGGGATGGACAACTGAATGATAAAAGATCCCTTGGAGAGACAGTTCCAGCTAAAAGCCAGCATTACAGCTAGAGATGTGTGAATGGCACTGTCTTAAACCCATCGAACTGCAAGGTGACAGATACCCCCCGGGAAAGCCCAAATAAGATCAGCAGAAGAACTGTCCAACTGAGCATAGTCCTAATTACTGATTGAGAAGCAAGTAGAATGTGACTGATTTAAACTACTTTGTTGTAAAGAAATAGATAGCTGACGCAGAGTACTCTGTAGGATTAAGGTTCATCAATGGCCCTCTCACGGACCTTCTGCCTGTGTGCTTAGTCGCTCAGTCCTGTCTGACTCTTTGAGACGCCATGGACTGTTGCTCACCAGGCTCCTCTGTCCATGGAATTTTCCAGGCAATAGTGGAGTGGGTTGCCATTTCCTCCTCCAGGGGATCTTCCTGACCCAGGGATCAGATGCCCATCTCCTGCATTGGCAGGCAGGTTCTTTACCACTGTGCCACTGAAGAAGCTGCAACTTTCTGCCTACTTTTGGTACAAAGATACAGACAGAACGGGAGGAGGTTTTCCATTCTGTTGATGTTTCTTTTTGAGAAGCTGATTTCTGAGAGATTAAACCGTCAGCAATTTGCCTCATCCCAACTCCTCTAGCATTTTGAGTTCATCATTTTGTGTTGCTGTTAGTACACCACTTTCACCTCTCCACATCATACACATCATAAAGAACTGACTATTGACAGACCACCTGTATATCTTACTACCTCTAATTCAGTTATTCCTTCTAATGGTACATGAAGCACATTCTAGTGCCACAATGGGAATCTGTTTTTCTTTCTCTCCTCCTTCCTTTGGAGATGACAAGTATTATTTTTACTTCTCTGGAGGTATATATTTTTATTTTTAGGCAATTTCTCTAAGAAAAGCAGGCAGGTAAAAAGATAAAAATTGGCAGTTTTCCCCCACAGACAGTTATTTTTTATTATTTTATTTATTGAAGGATGATTGATTTGTTGTTTTCTGCCAAACCTCAACATGAAAAAAAATGGGCAATGTTTTACACAAAAAATCCCTAGTCTCCCTCCTCCACGTCCTTCTCAAGTGACCCATTAACAGATCCTCTCTTTGATTGCTGTGGACACATTTCTTGTTTCTGTAGCCTTAGGAAATAATTCCCTTGGCCAAATGTACTCAGGATGGCAACCCCAGGTCTCTATAACAACGCTTAAGTTACCTGTCAGTGCTGCTAATTAGCTGCTTTTCCTGATATGGTAGTATTTACACATGACTTTTTCTGCCAGATGAAAAGAACATTTTAAAGGCAAGAGTCCTGCATTGTGTGGTCCTCTAACTCCATGATTATTTCAGCAACAGTTCAGTTGGGTTAGAATGTTGGAGATTGTCCTTAAAACAATGAGAACTTCAAGTATAAACACACAGGACAGTGAGAAGGAGAACCTACCAACCAGAAGAAATGAATCATTGCTGTTATTCAAGAGGGAGATAGCAGCAGATAAACTCATAACCAAAATGGAGAAGACAGCAAGATGAGTGGAGTCAAATCATGTCTTCATGCTCTATCCCGAAGAAGTTGTTCTAGTGACATTTCCCCAGTTGTCTTGAATGTTGATCTCCAGGTAAAGAAATAAAGTAGGAACAGAAGATTTTCATCCAGTCAGAGTAGAACCTGAAGAATTTTGGACAATACTGAAGAAAGTAACTTTAGCATATGATTTCCTGGGCCATAGACCACATAGACCAAAAAGTTGCACCATCATGGCAAAAAAAAAAAAAAAAAAAAAAGCATGGTTTAGTGGAAATCACTGGATTGATTAGAAGCCAAAGATCAAACATAAAATTATGGATTTGCCACCAACTTCTTCCTTAGCTTTAGCAATGTCCTTTATCCTCTCTGTACTTTGATTTCCCCAACTCTGAAGGGAAGGGATTTTATCATCACTAGCAAAGTCTTACTCAGGGACAAGAAACAGCAACTCTCTAGAAGGCTTTCTGCATTGTTTCTATAAAAACAATCATTTGGGGACCATGCAGCTCCAAGACCCATCCTGTACAGATTTCTGCTATTATGAGCTCTTTCTAACCCCATTAGAAGAGCTAACCAGTAAAGAAACGTCTAGGATGATCGAACTGAGATGTTTCTCTGTGAGTTTTATTATTTTCTAGTCATTCTCATTTAAACTCAACCTTGTGAGCAATTTGAGACTACAATTAAGAAATAGAGGGTTACAAGTTCTTAACTGAATCACCCAAGCACTGATAAGATTTTACAATAATCTAGCATTGCTCCCTACTTGCAGGGCAGGGGTGGAACGTGGGAGGGAGTCTAAAAGGGAGGGAACTTATGTATACTTATGACTGATTCACATTGTTGTGGTGTTGTTGTTGTTGTTGTTGAATGGCTAAGTCCTGTCCAACTCTTTGCAACCCCATGGACTACAGCCCACCAAGGCTCCACTGTCCCCAGGATTACTCAGACAAGAGACTGGAGTGGGCCACCATTTCCTCTGCCTTTGGTATGGCAGAATCCAACACAGCATTATAAAGCAGGCATCTTCCAATTTGAAAAGAATGCTCTAGAATTGTTCAGCTTTGCTTCAAATGTCGGTAAGCCCATGTTATTTATAATTGATTTCCTATTTGTGTTGCCAGCACAAAGAGGAGCAGATATGATGAGCAGAGAAGAAAGTCAATTGGTCCCTGGATGATCTTTGTGTATTGCTCACTTTTTACATTCTTTGCTTAGTGATGGAAACATGGTCAGTGGTCAGTGCTCTGTTTTCCAAAAACTGTTAGGATTCGGGACACTACAAAGGCACTGGAATTTAGTTGCTACTCACCATTTGATAACCTGCTTTCCTTTTTCAGTAGTGAGTTAAGTGGACAAATTCTGTCTTCCCTGAAAAGATCATATTTAAACTACTATTCTTCCCTTGTTGAAAAGGGAAGCTATTTAGTGCAGACTGATTCACAATGTGGCACTTAGAGACATCCAATTTTCAGAATACACAGAACATAGACGCGATAAGAAGTGTTGCCACCACTGAATGTGCAATTCTGTTTTCCAACTTTTTGCCAACACTTGAATACATTTTTTAAAACTCATCCATTTTTTAGAAGATAAAATAAGGTCTTGTGTGACAACTGAAAAAAGTGTGAGATTGAGTGGGAATTGGAAGCGTTGACAGAATAACTTTTAGCTTCCAAAAGAGGAATTTAGAATTCAGTTATCTGTTGAAGTTGCATTATTGGTGATGATGCTGGTGATAATCCCCATGAAAGAAACCAAGTTGATTGGAAGCTGGGTTGCTTTTTGTGAATGTGAATATCATTCATACTACTTTCAAGAAAATATCTAAAAAAGACATTTTAATGAGCTATTTAAAAGACTTTATGGCAACAGATAATGAAATAGTGGTTTTTGTTAGAACCCTAATAGAAAATTCTTCTTATTATTCTCATTATTATTATTATTACGGGTTTTGGTTTGATTAGAACAATGAAGAAAATCAGTCTTCACTTTCTGTATTTAAGAGATCCGAAGGGGACTTCACAGAGGAAGGGGTTTTGCAGAAAGGACTGTTGAAGAATGAGGAGGAATAGAGAGACATAGTGCAGGCGAGACCACTGCAAGGCAAGTGAACAATGCTGAGGGAAACCTGGAGCCAGTGTTTTTGAGCTTGTGTTTGAGAGAAGGGTAAATTCCATGTGAGAGCACATCCAGGGAGGAGGAAGCAGCCGGATAGGGAGGGTGGGAGGAACACAGCTAGTGAATATCCTTGGGGTGGCTTTAATCCTGTTTTAACTTTGGAGATATATTACAATTGCATCTTTGGAAGTTTTGAGTGTCTAAAGATGAAATGTGTACTTTTTGTTGCATGTACATTGACATTTTTGTAAAAGTGAAATTGATATATGTGCACTGTAAAAACTTGATAGTCAGTAAGAGCATATAATGAAAACTAAAATTCCTTTTCCTGCATAAGTTTTTCAACCCCACTCCTTAGAGGAAATTATCGGTCAGTTCAGGTCAGTCGCTCAGTCGTGTCTGACTCTTTGCAACGCCATGGACTACAGCACCCCAGACTTCCCTGTCCTTCACCATCTCCTCTCCCATCTCTCCTGTCCATTGACTCAGTCATGCCATCCAACCATCTCGTCCTCTGTTGTCCCCTTCTTCTATTGCTTCTATTTTTCCCACCATCAGGCTCTTTTCCAGTGAGTTATCTCTTTGCATCAGGCGCCAAAGTATAGGAATTTCGACCTCAGCATCATTCCTTCCTATGCATATTCAGGGTTGATTTCCTTTAGGATTGACTGGCTTGATCTCTAGCAGTCCAAGGGTCTCTCAAGAGTCTCCTCCAACACCACAGTTCAAAGGCATCAATTCTTCGGCACTCTGCCTTCTTTATGGTCCAGCCTTCACATCCATACATGACCACTGGGAAACCAATAGGTATGTATGGATGTTATATTATATTATTATAATATAGTTAATTATAGTTAATAGATTTTTCAGTTTCATATGTGTGTGTGAGCTTAGGCATTTTCTATGAATTTCTTGGTTTATGTGATTATATACATGGAACTTATTTATTTAATTTTTGAAAGCAGCATGGGATAGGGTGAGTGCAAGATACTGCCTCCCTTTCTTCTATCTAGCCTGTCTCTGTACTTTTAGGTCTATTTGAGCATTATAAATGGCTTCTAAGTATACCATGGAGTGAATCTAATAGAGATTATTTAACTAATCTCCTATTTCTACACATTTATCTTCAGACTTCTGTCCTATAAGGCAACAATTGCTTCAGCAAGCAATATCTCTTATTGCCTGGAGCCAGTGTTTTTGAGCTTGTGTTTGAGAGAAGGGTAAATTCCATGTGAGAGCACATCCAGGGAGGAGGAAGCAGCCGGATAGGGAGGGTGGGAGGAACACAGCTAGTGAATATCCTTGGGGTGGCTTTAATCCTGTTTTAACTTTGGAGATATATTACAATTGCATCTTTGGAAGTTTTGAGTGTCTAAAGATGAAATGTGTACTTTTTGTTGCATGTACATTGACATTTTTGTAAAAGTGAAATTGATATATGTGCACTGTAAAAACTTGATAGTCAGTAAGAGCATATAATGAAAACTAAAATTCCTTTTCCTGCATAAGTTTTTCAACCCCACTCCTTAGAGGAAATTATCGGTCAGTTCAGGTCAGTCGCTCAGTCGTGTCTGACTCTTTGCAACGCCATGGACTACAGCACCCCAGACTTCCCTGTCCTTCACCATCTCCTCTCCCATCTCTCCTGTCCATTGACTCAGTCATGCCATCCAACCATCTCGTCCTCTGTTGTCCCCTTCTTCTATTGCTTCTATTTTTCCCACCATCAGGCTCTTTTCCAGTGAGTTATCTCTTTGCATCAGGCGCCAAAGTATAGGAATTTCGACCTCAGCATCATTCCTTCCTATGCATATTCAGGGTTGATTTCCTTTAGGATTGACTGGCTTGATCTCTAGCAGTCCAAGGGTCTCTCAAGAGTCTCCTCCAACACCACAGTTCAAAGGCATCAATTCTTCGGCACTCTGCCTTCTTTATGGTCCAGCCTTCACATCCATACATGACCACTGGGAAACCAATAGGTATGTATGGATGTTATATTATATTATTATAATATAGTTAATTATAGTTAATAGATTTTTCAGTTTCATATGTGTGTGTGAGCTTAGGCATTTTCTATGAATTTCTTGGTTTATGTGATTATATACATGGAACTTATTTATTTAATTTTTGAAAGCAGCATGGGATAGGGTGAGTGCAAGATACTGCCTCCCTTTCTTCTATCTAGCCTGTCTCTGTACTTTTAGGTCTATTTGAGCATTATAAATGGCTTCTAAGTATACCATGGAGTGAATCTAATAGAGATTATTTAACTAATCTCCTATTTCTACACATTTATCTTCAGGCTTCTGTCCTATAAGCAACAATTCTTCAGCAACAATTGCTTCAGCAAGCAATAATCTCTATATTGTTGTGTCTTGACTCCTTTGCAGCCCCATGGACTGTAACCTGCTGGACTTGTCTGTCCATGGGATTCCCTTAGCATGGATACTGGAATGGATTGCCATTTCCTTCTGTAGGAGATTTTCCCAACCCAGGTATTGAACCTGCGTCTCCTACATTGGCAGATTTTGAGGTACAGTGCGTCAAAGTTAATGAGAACATAAAATTTTGGAAGGTGCCAGGTGGTGGATCTTTTTCAGTTTACTTTCCTGCCATTGGTTGTAGGACTGCCTGTTTCACCATTTCCTCTCAAACCCCAAATACTGTCAAATATTAAATCTCTGCCAAGCTAAGAAAAACTAGTTTCCTGCTATTTTAGTATATATTTATTTAATGCAGGATAAGGTTCAGTATGTATGTATATATGTATATGTATTTATATATATATATATATATATATATATACACACATACATAGACATATGTATATATATAAACACGGCCAAGTGTAAAACCTCTGATCCTTTCATTCTTCCTCTTCCTCTTCTCCTTGGGATTACGACTCATCACTTTCGCTCTGGCCCAACGTCTCTTCCTTCCTCCACACTAGTCAGGGCCCCTCCACAGGGCCCATAGTCATGTCACTGTCTCTAGCACTCATCCTCACTCTACAGAATGGTGACAGACATGCTCTGGAATCCTCTACTCATATTTTCCCTTCATTCTTCTAAATAACTCATTTTTTCCTCCTATGTTGCAGGTATGAGAAATTTCTCAGGTCTGGGAAAAACACTTATCCTCAGAGAACTGTCTAATATAATCACATATATAGTACCGATATACTGACAGGTGTCCAAATTAAAAAATCCACTGTCAACGGTTTCATATGGTTTAAAATAATCTATAAAAACCCTTTCAATTTATAGTCATCTCTGAGATGTGACTATGAAATTATGACACTAAAAAAAAAAAGCAGAACACGGGGCTTCCCCTGGTGGTCCAGTGGGTAAGGAACCTCCTTGGGGTGCAAGGGGCGCCGGTTCGATCCCTGGCCTGGGAAGATCCCACGTGCCGCGGAGCGTCTGGACTGATGTGTCCAATTACTGAGCCATACCACTGGACTGCATGCGCCCAGAACCAGTGCTCTGCAACGACAGATGCCACCACGGTGAGAAGCCCACAGGAGCCAAAGAACAAAGATGGATGAACATAGAGAAATGAAAGACCAATAGAAGTGGCCCACCTGCTCCCCTCCCTCCCCAACCCGACCTCCGCCCAAAATAAATAAATAAATAAATCTTTTTTAAAAAAAGGCAGAACAGAACTACTCATCCAAATAAGTACAAGGTTCCTTATTCTGTGAAGTATATTTTGGCCTGACATATACAACAAAGGGGGCTTCCCAAGTGACCCTAGTGGTAAAGAACCATCCTGCCAGTTCAAGAGACATAAGACATATGGGTTCAGTCCCTGGGTTGGGGAGATCCCCTGGAGGAGGGCATGGCTACCCACTCCGGTATTCTTGCCTGGAGGATCTGAGGAACGGAGGAGCCTGGCAGGCTACAGTCCACGGGGTCGCAGAATCAGACATGACTGAAGCAACTGAGCACACACGCATACAGCAGAGGAGCGTGAGTCCCTTTTTAACTGAAAAGGTCTCCAGAGGCATACATCAGCCTTTGTCTAGTTTTCTGACAAGTGCTGAACTGCTCGAGATTCAGATTGGTGCCGTCTCTCCTAAATCCCCCTTACTCTCCTCTCTCAGGTGCATGGGAGTTGTATTTCTGACAGAGGCAATGGATGAAGCCAACCACTCTGTGGTGTCCGAGTTTGTGTTCCTGGGACTCTCCAATTCCTGGGAGATCCAGCTTCTCCTCTTCCTCTCTTCTTCTGTGTTCTATGTGGCAAGCCTGATAGGAAACCTCCTCATTGTTCTCACCGTGGCCTCTGACATGCGTCTGCACACACCCATGTACTTCCTGTTGGCCAACCTTTCCGTTATTGACTTAATATGTTCCTCTTCCACAGCTCCCAAGATGATTTCTGACCTGTTCAGAAAACGCAAAACTATCTCTTTTGGTGGTTGTATAGTTCAGATCTTCCTTATCCATGCGGTTGGGGGCACTGAGATAGTGCTGCTCATGACTATGGCCTTTGACAGATATGTTGCTGTGTGTAAGCCTCTCCATTACCTGACCATCATGAGCCCAAAGAGGTGCATTTTATTTCTGGTCACTTCCTGGATCATTGGCCTGACTCATTCAGTGACTCAGTTGGCGTTTGTTGTAGGCTTGCCTTTTTGTGGCCCTAATGAGTTAGACAGCTTTTTTTGTGACCTTCCTCGATTTATCAGACTTGCTTGCACAGAGACTTACACGTTGGAATTCATGGTTATTGCCAATAGTGGCTCCATTTCTGTGGCCTCCTTTTTAATTCTGATCATCTCTTACCTCTTTATTCTGGTGACTGTTCAGAAGACATCTTCCGGTGGTGTATCCAAGGCCTTCTCCACTCTCTCAGCTCACGTCACTGTAGTTGTTTGCTTCTTTGGGCCGTTGATGTTTTTCTACGTGTGGCCGTTTCCCACATCACATCTGGATAAGTTCCTGGCGATCTTTGATGTAGTCATCACTCCTTTTCTAAACCCGGTCATCTACACCCTTAGAAATAAAGAGATGAAGGTGGCAATGAGGAGACTATGCTCTCAGTTTGTGAATTACAGTAAAATCTCTTGAATAGAGTGAGAAGGTATAAAAGGGCAACGTATTCTAGAATTTCAGAGGCATATGAACTAAGTAAGTTATGTTAAATTTAGGTATGTGAACTTTGATCAGAATGTCACTACCTACTAGTATGCGTTGTGTCCTTTTAATCCTCCCCCAATTGAATCTGATGCGAATCTCTGAACTCTGCTTATACAGAAGATTTAACAATGGCTTTCTTATCTCATCAGTGATGTTGCTTTTGTGTAGTGCCAAACAAAATGATATAAATGTTAAAGTCTCTCTTGAACGTCCAGTATGTGGCTTATTGTTTACTTTCTATTTTTCCCATGTTAAGTAGATGATAACTTGAACATAAATATTAACTTTTACTTACTCTTATTTATCATGCTTATAGCTGGTTTGTTTTCTAACTTTTCATCTTATTACCTGTCAGTTCCCTCATTATTTTCTTGCTAATCTGTTGCAGTACATGAAGGCGACAGAAACCGTAGCAGTTTTTTTGAAGAGAGGAAGTTTGACATAAAGAATTGTTACCTTGTGTTTTCAAAAAAAAAGAACTCTACCATATCAGAGGGATAGAATTTGTAGGAAACAGCTTTAACCCCCTAGGAATGGGAAATAAAGAGAAGAGGTTGAACGTATTAAAACTTAAAAAAGAAAACTGTTAAAAGCCTGGAGGTAGGAGCTGTGGAGCTGATAAGTCACAGAGATCGCCGGGGAGTTTCTACATACCCCTCCCCCAGTTTCAGTTTCCTCTAATGTTATTATCTTCTATTGTCATGGTATATTTGCGCGCGGGGGGGCCGGGATGGGGCTGTTGGGGAGGGACTGTGGCGAGCGGGCCACTTCTATTGGTCCTTCATTTATCTACTTTCATCCATCTTTGTTCCTTGTTCCGTGTGGGGGTCCCATTGCAGTGGCCTCTGTTGTCGCAGAGCACCGGCCGTGGGCACATGCGCTTCAGAGCTCCGGCTCGGTATTTGGACACATAGGTCCAGCCGCTCTGCGGCACGTGGGATCTCCCCAGGCCATGGATCGAACCGGTGCCCGTTGCACTACAAGGCAGTGTCCTCACCCACTGGACCCCCAGGGAAGCACTTCATAGTATATTTGTGAAAACTGAGAAACTAACACAGGTTAATTTCTGTTAACAAAAAAATAGACTTTATTCAGATTTCATCATATTTTTCCATTCCTTCCTTTTTCTATTCCAGAATATCACTTCTAGGATACCACATTCCTTTTAGTTATTATGTATTCTCTGGTGTGTCATTTTTTCAGTTTCACCCTGTTTATCCTGGCTGCAAGAGCTTTGTGGAACATTGGTCAGGTCTTTTGTAGCAGGTAAATTGATTTCGGTTTGCCTGAAGTTTTCCCTCATAATTAGGCAGAGGTTCTAGGTTTTTGTTAAAAATTCCGCAGAGATAAAGTGGCCTTCCTATTACATCATATCATTCTGCATATTATCAACGTGTCATCACTAATGATGTTAAACTTGCCCACACACTGCAACTAGAGAAAGCCTGTGCAAAGCAAACACAGACCAAACACAGCCAAAAATGAATAAATAAATAAAATTATTGTTCAGATTATTGTTAAATGAATTCTTGTAATTTATTCCTTCACTTGCCTGTTTTATGAATGTATAGAGAAAATTTATAAGAATTTCCATATTATTTGTATGGATTCCTTGGAAAGTGACTATCATCATATTACTCATGGAGTCTTCCACTCATCACAAAAGGATTTGAATTGGTGAATTAAATTACCGACACTAATTTTCATAAAGATTCCGGTGTCTTCCCTCCATCTTGTGACTCATTATCAAAATTTTCCCCTTTATTGCTTTGATCCCTATAAATATCTATTTCTAGAAGACAATTTCTGTGACTAATTGATTTTAGTTTTACAAGCCCAGGTTACTATAGCATTATTTGGTCACTGCCCTCTAGTGCAGTTAATTAGCTATTTTTCCCATTTTGAGAGACATTTTATAGATCTCTGTATGCTTGGGATAATACTCTGTAAATAGATACAAGGCTTCCCTTGCAGGCATGATGGCGTGACATTGACAACAGGAGAAATATATTAAACGAGATAAACTTCAGTCACAGGAAACACCCAGGTAAATGTTTGACTTTTGTTTCATTTAAGCTTTGCCCAGAGCCAATAAGAAACAGGTGTTGGTGATGAGAGGATGAGCACAATAGAACAATAAATATAAATGGTTGTGAATGTGATGAACAGGGGTTAGTCTTAATTTTTCACTAGGATTTGGAAGTGACTTGGAGATTCAGAAGTGCAACTGAAGACACATTGCAGAGTCTGGAGTCCGCACTGTGGTCAGGACCAGGACATAGTTTGAGTTGTTAACTTTTAACGAGGATCTTTAGAGAAATCTCTTAGCACTGAAAGTAAAGGCAAATATGCTTCTTGTCTTCATAACAAGATTGTTGTCTGCTTTACTTCTATCCTTAAAAAACTAAAATATAGAGAAGAAAAATTTAATTGGGTTCTAAACTTAAGTGAAATATTAAAAAATAAAATTCCATCTTCATAGAATCAAGGTGAAGGAAGAAGGATTGAGAACTTGTTTGAAGAAAAGTATCTATGGCTGTAATTCACCCTAAAGTATTGTAGTGTCAGTTAAAATTAGGTTATGAAGAAAAGAGGACAAAAAGTAGGAAAATAAATGAATAATGTTTAACAACCAGTGATCAAACCTTCTGTTTTAATTTCTGTTTTTTAAACATTTGTTAGATTTTATTCCTGAACACTGCAATAAGAAGTTTGGTAGTGAAATGGGGCTAGTTAGAGTCACAAAGATAAAGGGATAGAAGATGGATCCTATGTGGAAAAGCCAAAGGAAGTGATGTGATTAAAACTCGAGAGGACAGATGGGTAAGCTTCATTTGTTTTCACCATAGTCGAGGATATTAGACATTTGTGTGAAAGAGTTGCTGACACTTTGTGTACACTCACAGAGAAAGAATTAAGTGGACATCAGCTTAATTTAAAAAGCGAGAGATTTTCTTTTTGTAAGGAATATCCTTTGGAGTATTTTGTTAAGTAAAAGTGGGAAATTTTGTAAACTGAGGAAGAGCTGACATGTCCTGGATGGAGAAATGAAAGGAAAGAACTGGGGAAGAAACTGAATTAGAACATTTTTTTAGGTATCTTCCTGCTGACTGATTTTATTAGTTGAGCATATTAAGTATCTCTCTGTTATTTTCCAAAATGTTAATCGTAATATTACCATGAATCTATCCAAATGGTTTCCCAATTCTAATTCCATATAGATCAAGACATTTAAATGATGATTCCCTCAAATGCTGCAGAATCTGCATTTGTCACATATCATAATCATTTTAAGTGCTTGTGTGCTCAGTGACTAAATCATGTCCCAATTCTTTTGTGACCCCATGAACTGTGGCCCACCAGGCTCCTCTGTCCAGGGCGTTTCCCAGGCAAGAATACGGGAATGGATTGCCATCTCCTTCTCCAGGGGATATTCCCGATAGGGGTCAAATCCATGTCTCCTGCAT
Organism: Tragulus kanchil; assembly: GCA_022376925.1. Taxonomy (NCBI): domain Eukaryota; kingdom Metazoa; phylum Chordata; class Mammalia; order Artiodactyla; family Tragulidae; genus Tragulus; species Tragulus kanchil. Next base: position 259,549,274 of record JAIOJX010000032.1, read on the forward strand.
TGGCAGGCAGATTCTTTACCTGGGAAGTCGTGTCATTTAAGTCTGAATAAATGAAGGCTATAATTTGGGTCATTATAATTCTTGAAATTTTAGACAAAATATTTAGACGAAAACTAGAGAATTCCAAGTGTTCATCTTCTAAAAGCAATGGTCTTATGAGAGCACAAGCTTTCTCCATGGGAGATCGGGGATTCCTCAAAGTGATCAAGTGCCCAGAACCTAGTATCTCCCACTGGCAGCCATTCAGAGACTAATTCAAAGACATTAGATGGATAGTCAAGAAATGTGAAGCCTTGAACACGGGAGCTAGGTGACTTTCCACATAGACTGATATTTGCTGTTTGTATAGCTTTGCTTCTTTGCTCTTGAAGGAATTTTTAAAGCAGGTACATTTTGTCTCTGAGCCCATTTCTCCTTCTCATAGCTCTTATTCCTGCCTCCCGCTGAGCTCATCTGCTCTTTACCTGCCTTATGCAGCAGCCTATTCAAGCTAATCTTTCTTGGATGATGAATTAGGATCAAAAAGGATCCCTTATTTCTTCGTTGTCAAAAGTCTCATGTCTAGCATACGTAAGATCTTAGCTAAGGAAAATCATCTGGTAAGTTACTTATTTTGTCTGTTAGCTTAATGGAGCACCTTTCCCTTAGTAATGTAACTAAAATTAGGGAATTCAGTAAGCGAGCCTAACAGAAATCAATTCCTAAAGTAGCTGCTAGTAGAAAATAATGTGGGGTACTAGGGCTTTGAAAATTGCACATCTGAACAAGCTCCCATTCTACCTTTTTTTCCCCTTTATTATAATTTTCCATCTAACTGACCACCTCCTGGTCTCCAGCTGCATTCAAGAGACCAATTTTGCTTTGCACTTCTTTTTCTCATCTTTCTTTCAATTTTACCTCTGATTTATTAAAAATGTCAAACTTCTTTTTTAAAAAAAAGTCCTTCTTACCCTCTGGCTAGAGGCTGTCTTGGTGTAAACTTCACACAGAATCTCTGATTTATTTTTTCTTCTGAATGACCCTACAAATCGTCTTCTAACTTTGCTAATTCTATGTCTTATGAGTTCATTAATAGTCTAATTTACCATCAATTCTTTGGATATTCCCATCTGTACTTGTAGCTATTCCAACTTCAATTTGGAGGAAGCACACTTGTTTTCATTTCCTACTGTATCCTCATTGGTACCTCTGACTCATGGAAGCCTTCCAACAGTTTTGCTAAGGAGCATTTGATTCCTTAGTGGTCAGAAGGAATTCTTTTTGCATTGCTTTTTTTCCCATTTCATAGAGAAGTTTTTGAGTAGTTAGTTCATATTATGGACACTTGCTTAGTCATAAAATGTTCTTATTTAAAGTTGTTGTGATAACTTTATGGTCCCATTTTACATCTGTTCAGCTCCTTACTTTATTATTTTAATCCACATAATTTGTATATATTCTTTTTTTAAGTACTTGTTTTATTTATTTATTTATTTCTTATCTGTTTATTTTCGTCCATCATTATTCTTTGGCCTGTGTGGGCCTCCCATCTTAGTGGCCTCTCTTCTGGTAGAGCACTGGCTCTGGACACATATGCTTCAGAATGCTGTCTCAGTAGTTGGACACATCGGTCCAGCCTCTCCACATCATGTGGGATCCTCCCAGGCCAGGGATCGAACCGGCGCCCCTTGCAGTGAAACACGGACTCTTTACCCACTGGACCACCAGAGAAGCCCCTGTATCTATTCTTTAATCTTTATTTCATTGTAATAACAGAGTATATGGTTCTTTACAGATGCTGAATAAATTATATTTGTTGAATGAATAAGTGAGCAAGCCAAGAAATGCACCAAACATCATCTGTGAGCTGCTTTTCAATTAGTACAAAGGATTATGATACTGATGTCCTATCCCATGTTTGATAATATATTCCGGGAGATAAAACTCATGCCTATTCATTAGAAAACTGCTGAAAATTAGTGTGACAGAAGTTATAGTTGGGAAGATTCCGATACAGTGTGCAGTCAGACATCTGAGAAGAAACTTCCTGAGCATGGAAATGAAGCTCAACGCAAATGGTGTTTGAGAATCTCAGGTATTTGATGACTTATTACATTTCTTCAAATGGTCCTATCCTTTCTAGAGGAGGAAGATCCAAATACCAGACCCAAATTGCATGTTCTGTCACGTATAGGGACTGCTTAAAGGCAGGAATTTTTGTCAATGCTGTATCCCCTGTGACTGGAATGGTGCCTGGCATTCTGAGCACTCAAATATAATTACTGAATTAATGGACAAAAATCACTCAGAAAACCACTTAGGAATCAATCATACACCTACTTGTCCAAGAATATATTGATTGACCGATCTTCATGGGTTCCCTCTCATGGTTGGATATTGGTTATTCAGTCTTGGTCCTGGATATAGTTGAAATCAGAAATCACTGGCATATAGCTTCAGGGAGAAAGTCAAGATGCACAATGTGTCCTTCCTCCTTCAGTTTGTCAGTACATGGGGGGAAAATATTTTCCTTTTTCCTCTAAATTATTTGTTCACATGTAAGAAGGTTGTGGTAGACTGACTAATGTTATGGTCCCCAAAGATGTCCATGTTTTTGTCTCTGGACCTGTGAACCAGTCACATTATGTGGCAGAAGGGACTTTGTGTCAGAGTCGGGGAGGAGGTGTGATGACAGAGGCCGAGTGTGAAGAGGGAGGAAGGGTCATGACCCAAAGAATGCAGGCCCTTGGGAAAGGCAGAGAAATTGATTCTCTCCGAGATCCTCCAGAAGAAATGCAACTCTGCCCAAACCTTGATTTTTAGCTCAGAAGACCCATTTTGGTTCTCTCATCTCCAGAACCGTGAGATAATACATTTGTGTTTTTCAGCCATTACAGGAGAGTAGGAAACTATTGCACAAAGTTTATAAAACTTTGAAATGTTTATTTAATATAAAGTTTTTATAATACAACAGCTATGAAAATGCAGTGGGTTTTCAACCACAGTCAGGGCTTCTGGACCCTAGTGTAAACTCTCCCATCAGTCACATCTGTAACAATAAACAAGTAACTTCCTATAACTTATTCTGTATCAGGTGTTTCACTGGTGAAACAGATGTCGTACTAAATCAGAAACACCTCATTAAACAGCAGAACTCGATGGACCGCGGAGGTGCTGCTATGGCTTCCAGTGGGGTCGGCGTGACCGCTGCGGGCTCGGCAAATGAAGCTCCCGAAATCCCAGACAACGTGGGAGACTGGCTTCGGGGTGTCTACCGCTTCGCCACCGATAGGAATGACTTCCGGAGGAACTTGATCCTCAATTTGGGACTTTTTGCTGCTGGAGTTTGGCTGGCCAGGAATTTGAGTGACATTGACCTAATGGCACCTCAGCCTGGCGTGTAGCCGTGACGACACATGGAACCCCTGTACAGCACCCTCCAATCTGCGACTATTGCAAGACTTGCCCTGATGGCAGCTGAAGTTTGACAGATGGCACCTTCCCTTCCCTGCCTGACTTCCTTTTCTTCGCTGAATCCACTCAGGACACCTGTGGTCAGCAGGCAGCAGGCTTCTGCTAAAGTGCTGTCCTCTCTTCTGTAATATTCTGTACATAGTTCCTGAGTTTCTGCAGGGGATGATCTTTGCTCTTGTCCTGAGGAGTAATCTAATGGTATTTTAACAAATAAAGAGTGTGCACAAAGACAAAAAAAAAATAAATAAATAAACAGCAGAACTCTGGTCGTCTATCTCTGGCAGCTCTTTACTGCTTAGGGATTGTAGTTTTGTCTTTACCTCTCCATGCTGGAATCTGGCTTACATCTTTTTGTTCTTTTTCTGGAATTTAAGACTCAATCATCACCCTCTTCCAATTACAAATACAGACACTGTCTGACTGTTCACTCCATGGTTTTTTTCTGTCACTTTTTAATCATTCTAAATGTGTTTTCTAAGAGAAAGGTGAGTGCGTTTATGTGGCAGAGTTATATTTGAGGACACAGTAAATGAGCATCATTTATAAAATAAAATGTTTCTTCTCTATTTTGAAATGTATAAAAACCCTTTAGTGACTATTTTAAATTAAGAATTTATATATTTTATTAGGAATGCATTCCCTACTCTCAATGCATCGCTCCCCACCCTTTTCCCCTTGTTAACCATAAATTTGTTTTCTATGTCTGTGAGCGTGTTTCTGTTCAGTAATAAGTTCATTTGTATCATTTTTGAGATATCATATATAAGTGCTGTCGCATAATATCTTTCTCTGATTAATTTTACTTAGTACTTTAATCTCTACTTTCATCTATGTTGTGGCAAATAGTGTTATTTCATTCTTTTCATGGCTGAGTAATATTCCATTGTACATATATACCACATCCTCTTTATCCATTCATATGTAGGTGAACATATAGGTTGTTCCATGTCTTGATCTTTGTGAATGGGGATTTTTTTACTCTCCTCTGCTTTAGGAGACAATTGGGAGGTTCACGCATGAGAGCTCTAGGTCAATAACTCAGCCAAATATCATAATAAAATATCAGAATATAAACTCATTTAAAAAATCAAAATTTATGGGTTTCCCTGGTGGTCCAGTGGGGAAAGAGTCCACCTTGCAGGGCAAGGAGCACCAGTTCCATCCCTTGCCTGGGAAGATCCCACATACCACAGAGCAGTGGAACTGGTATGTCTAACTACGACCCAGTGCTCTGGAGCACATGTGCCCAAAGCTGGTGCTCTGCAGTGACAGAGGCCACTGCAATGGGAGGCCAACACAGGCCAAAGAATAAAGATGGATGAAAATTTAAAAAAAAAAAACAAAAAAGCAATAAAAAAGACCAAAATTTTTAAAAATAAAATAAAATTAGTTATTACAAATCTGTTATATCTAAGACAGAAGCAAGAATGAAAGAGAGCCAATGGTTCTTGAATTATTAAAATTGGATCAGGGCTTCCCAAGTAGCTCAGTGGTAGAGTTCGCCTGCCAATGCAGGAGACTTGGATTCGATCCCTGATTAGGGATCAACCAGTAACCAGCATCCGGGAAGATCCCACATGCTGCAGGGCAACTGAGCCTGTGAGCCACTACTATGGAGCCTGTGCTCTAGAGCCTCAGAGCTGCAACTACTGAGCTCATGTGCCACAACTATTGAAGCCTTTGTGCCCTAGAGCCTGAGTTTCACAACAAGAGAAGTCACGGCAACAGGAACCCTGCTCATCTCATCTAGAGAGTAGTCCCCACTCTCTGCAACTAGAGAAGAGCCTGTGACAGCAGTGAAAACCCAGAATAGCCAAAAATAAAAAATCTAAAAACAAAATTAAAAAAATAAAACTGGATCAACAGCACCTTCAAGCCCTATAGGACATATATCAGTTCCTATAATATACTTATTTCTACAACTTAGTCAATCAGCATAACTCAAAGTGGGTAGTTATATAGTTTCTAGTTGATTAAGAAACATACAAATGTTTTTTACATCTTCCTGCCAAGAGGTGTAGCCTATTTTCCTACCCTTAAATCCTGGCTTAGTCTTGTGCCTGTGGCAAAGATGACTTTGCACGAAGTCCAGAATTTAGGTGTAGGTTGCTTTGCAGCTTCTGCCTGTGTCCTCTTGGAGTGTTCCTCATTACCTGGTAAGGAAATTGGGATGGACAACTGAATGATAAAAGATTCCTTGGAGAGACAGTCCCAGCTAAAAGCCAGCATTACAGCTAGAGATGTGTGAATGGCACTGTCTTAAACCCATCGAACTGCAAGGCGACAGATACCCCCCGGGAAAGCCCAAATAAGATCAGCAGAAGAACTGTCCAACTGAGCATAGTCCTAATTACAGATTGAGAAGCAAGTAGAATGTGACTGATTTAAACTACTTTGTTGTAAAGAAATAGATAACTGACACAGAGTACTCTGTAGGATTAAGGTTCATCAATGGCCCTCTCACGGACCTTCTGTCTGTGTGCTTAGTCGCTCAGTCCTGTCTGATTCTTTGAGACCCCAAGGACTGTTGCTCACCAGGCTCCTCTACCCATGGAATTTTCCAGGCAATAGTGGAGTGGGTTGCCATTTCCTCCTCCAGGGGATCTTCCTGACCCAGGGATCAGATGCCCATCTCCTGCATTGGCAGGCAGGTTCTTTACCACTGTGCCACTGAAGAAGCTGCAACTTTCTGCCTACTTTTGGTACAAAGATACAGACAGAACGGGAGGAGGTTTTCCATTCTGTTGATGTTTCTTTTTGAGAAACTGATTTCTGAGAGATTAAACCGTCAGCAATTTGCCTCATCCCAACTCCTCTAGTATTTTGAGTTCATCATTTTGTGTTGCTGTTAGTACACCACTTTCACCTCTCCACATCATACACATCATAAAGAACTGACTATTGACAGACCACTTGTATATCTTACTACCTCTAATTCAGTTATTCCTTTTAATGGGACATGAAGGACATTCTAGTGCCACAGTGGGAATCTGTTTTTCTTTCTCTCCTCCTTCCTTTGGAGATGACAAGTATTATTTTCACTTCTCTGGAGGTATACATTTTTATTTTTAAGCAATTTCTCTAAGAAAAGCAGGCAGGTAAAAAGATAAAAATTGGCAATTTTTTTCCAAAAAGCTCTTCTATTTTCTTATTTTTTTAATTGAAGGATAATTGCTTTACAGAGTCTTACTATTTTCTGCTAAACCTCAGCATGAAAATAATGGGCAATGTTTTACACAAAAAATCCCTAGTCTCCCTCCCCCACGTCCTTCTCAAGTGACCCATTAACAGATCCTCTCTTTGATTGCTGTGGACACATTTCTTGTTTCTGTGGCCTTAGAAAATAATTCCCTTGGCCAAATGCACTCAGGATGCCAGCCCCAGGTCTCTATAACAATGCTTAAGTAACCTTTCAGTGCTGCTAATTAGCTGCTTTTCCTGATATGGTAGTATTTGCACATGACTTTTTCTGCCAGATGAAAAGAACATTTTAAAGGCAAGAGTCCTGCATTGTGTGGTCCTCTAACTCCATGACTATTTCAGCATCAGTTCAGTTGGGTTAGAATGTTGGAGATTGTCCTTAAAACAATGAAAACTTCAAGTATAAACACACAGGACAGTGAGAAGGAGAATCTGCCACCCAGAAGAAATGAATCATTGCTGTTATTCAAGAGGGAGATAGCAGCAGATAAACTCATAACCAAAATGGAGAAGACAGCAAGATGAGTGGAGTCAAATCATGTCTTCATGCTCTATCCCGAAGAAGTTGTTCTAGTGACATTTCCCCAGTTGTCTTGAATGTTGATCTCCAGGTAAAGAAATAAAGTAGGAACAGAAGATTTTCATCCAGTCAGAGTAGAACCTGAAGAATTTTGGACAATACTGAAGAAAGTAACTTTAGCATATGATTTCCTGGGCCATAGACCACATACCAGAGTTGCACCATCATGGCAAAAAAAAAAAAAAAAAAGCTACGAGACTCATCCTGTACATATTTCTACTATTATGAGCTCTTTCTAACCATGTTAGAAGAGCTAACCAGTAAAGAAACATCTAGGATGATCAGATTGAGATGTTTCTCTGTGAATTTTATTATTTTCTAGTCATTCTCATTTAAACTCAATGTTGTGAGCAATTTGAGACTAAAATTAAGAAATAGAGGATTACAATTTCTTAACTGAATCACCCCAAACACTGATAAGATGTTACAATACTCCAGAATTGTTCCCTAATTGCAGGGCAGGAGTAGAAATGCAAGCATAGAGAACAGACTTGTGTACACAGTGGGATAATTGAGAGAGTAGCATGGGCACATTTATATTACCATAGGTAAGATAGATAACTCTAGGAAGTTGCTGTCTAACACAGGGAGGTCATTCGGTGCTCTGTGACAACCTAAAGGGATGGGGTGGGGCGGAAGGTAGAAGGGAGTCCAAAAGGGAGGAGACTAATGTATACTTATGACTGATTCACATTGTTGTATTGCTGTTGCTGTTGAATGGCTAAGTCCTGCCCGACTCTTTGCAACCCCATGGCCTACAGCCCACCAAGGCTCCTCTGTCCCTGGGATTATCCAGACAAGAAACTGGAGTGGGTTGACATTTCCCTGACTTTGGTATGGCAGAAACCAACACAGCATTATAAAGCAGGTATCTTCCAATTTGAAAAGAATGCTCTAGAGTTGTTCAGCTTTGCTTCAAATGTTGGTAAGCCCATGTTATTTATAATTGATTTCCTATTTGTGTTGCCAGCACAAAGAGGAACAGATATGATGAGCAGAGAGGAGAGTCAACTGGTCCCTGGATGATCTCTATGTATTGCTCACTTACCACATTCTGTGCTTAGTGATGGAAGCGTGGTCAGTGGTCAGTGCTCTGTTTTCCAGAAACTGGTAGGATTCAGGACACTACAAAGGCACTGGAATTCAGTTGCTACTCACCATTTGATAACCTGCTTTCCTTTTTCAATAGTGAGTTAAGTGGATAAATTCTGTCTTCCCTGAAAAGATCATATTTAAACTACTATTCTTCCCTTGTTGAAAAAGGAAGCTATTTAGTGCAGACTGATATACAGTGTGGCACGTAGAGACGTCCAATTTTCAGAATACACAGAACATAGACGCGATAAGAAGTGTTGCCACCACTGAATGTGCAATTCTGTTTTCCATCTGTTTGCCAACACTAGGATTGATCTAGCCTTTTAGTCTTTGCCAATTGAATACATTTTTAAAAAATCATCTGTTTTTGGAAGATAAAATAAGGTCTTGTGTGACAACTGAAAAAAGTGTGAGATTGAGTGGGAATTGGAAGCGTTGACAGAATAACTTTTAGCTTCCAAAAGAGGAATTTAGAGTTCAATTATCTGCTGGAGAAGTTCATCGTTGGTGATGTTGCTGGTGATAATTCCCATGAAAGGAACCAAATTGATTGGAAGCTGAGTTTCTTTTTATGAATGTGAATATCATTCATAGTATTTTCAAGAGAATATCTGAAAAAGACATTTTAATGAGCTATTTAAAAGACTTTATGGCAACAGATAATGAAATAGTGGTTTTTGTTAGAACCCTAATAGAAAATTCTTCTTATTATTCTCATTATTATTATTATTACGGGTTTTGGTTTGATTAGAACAATGAAGAAAATCAGTCTTCACTTTCTGTATTTAAGAGATCCGAAGGGGACTTCACAGAGGAAGGGGTTTTGCAGAATGGACTGTTGAAGAATGAGGAGGAATAGAGAGACATAGTGCAGGCGAGACCACTGCAAGGCAAGTGAACAATGCTGAGGGAAACCTGGAGCCAGTGTTTTTGAGCTTGTGTTTGAGAGAAGGGTAAATTCCATGTGAGAGCACATCCAGGGAAGAGGAAGCAGCCGGATAGGGAGGGTGGGAGAAACACAGCTAGTGAATATCCTTGGGGTGGCTTTAATCCTGTTTTAACTTTGGAGATATATTACAATTACATCTTTGGAAGTTTTGAGTGTCTAAAGATGAAACATGTGTACTTTTTGTTGCATGTGCATTGACATTTTTGTAAAAGTGAAATTGATATATGTGCACTGTAAAAACTTGATAGTAAGAGCATATACTGAAAACTAAAATTCCTTTTCCTGCATAAGTTTTTCAACCCCACTCCTTAGAGGAAATTATCGGTCAGTTCAGGTCAGTCGCTCAGTCGTGTCTGACTCTTTGCAACGCCATGGACTACAGCACCCCAGACTTCCCTGTCCTTCACCATCTCCTCTCCCATCTCTCCTGTCCATTGACTCAGTCATGCCATCCAACCATCTCGTCCTCTGTTGTCCCCTTCTTCTATTGCTTCTATTTTTCCCACCATCAGGCTCTTTTCCACTGAGTTATCTCTTTGCATCAGGTGCCAAAGTATAGGAATTTCGACCTCAGCATCATTCCTTCCTGTGCATATTCAGGGTTGATTTCCTTTAGGATTGACTGGTTCAAGCTCCTGGTAGTCCAAGGGTCTCTCAAGAGTCTTCTTCAACACCACAGTTCAAAGGCATCAATTCTTTGGCACTCTGCCTTCTTTATGGTCCAGCTCTCACATCCATACATGACTACTGGTAAAGCCAATAGTCATGTATGGATGTTATATTATATTAATTTATATATTATATTATAGATAATTTTATTTAATAGACACTCCTATTTCATATGTGTGTATGTGAACTTAACATTTTCTATGCATTTATTGTTCTATTTACGTGATTATACACACTGTAATTTATTCATATAATTTTTAAAGCAACAGGGGATAGGATGAGTGCAAGATATTCCCTCCATTATTGTTATCTAGCCAGTTTGAGTACTTTTAGGTCAATTTTAGCATTATAAATGGTTGCACTGTATTCCGTGGTATGGATCTAATAGAGATTGTTTAGCTAATCTGCTATTCATAGATGTTTATGCTTCTGTCCTTAGAAGCAACAATTCTTCAGTAGATAGTCTCTGTATCTTTACTTGGTCCACTTTGTCTACAAGCACACATACATTTCTCTGGAGATATTTCTCTAGAAACAGAATAACTGAGTCAACGTATGTTGTTGCTGTATCTTGATTCTTTTGCAGTCCTGTGGACTGTAGCCTGCCAGGCTCCTCTCTCCATGGTATTTCCTTGGCAAGAATACTGAAATGGATTGCCATTTCCTTCTCTAGAAGATCTTTCTGACCAAGGGATTGAACCTGCATCTCCTGCATTGGCGGGCTTTGAACCCCCAGGGAGTCAAAGTTAATGAGAATATAAAGTTTTGGAAGGTATTGCCAAGGTGGTAGATATTTTTGTTCGCTTTGTCAGTAAGACTGACATCAGTCGTAGGCCGGCCCATTTCACCATTTCCCCTCAAACCCCAGATGCTTTCAAATATTAAATCTCTGCCAAGCTAAAAAAAACTTGTTACCTGCTATTTTAGTATATATTTATTTAATGCAGAATAAAGTTCCAAATGTGCATATATATACGTGGATATATGTATATATATATAAACACAGCCAAGTGTAAAGCCTCTGATCCTTTCGTTCTTCCTCTGCCTCTTCTCCTTGGGATTACGACTCATCACTTTCACTCTGGCCCCATGTCCCTTCCTTCCTACACCCTAGTCAGGGCCCCTCCACAGGGCCCATAGTCATGTCACTGTCTCTGGCACTCATCCTGACTCTACAGGATGGTGACAGACATGCTCTGGAATCCTCTACTCATATTTTTCCTTCATTCTTCTAAATAACTCATTTTTTCCTCCTATGTTGCAGGTATGAGAAATTTCTCAGGTCTGGGAAAAACACTTATCTTCAGAGAACTGTCTAATATAATCACATATATAGTACCAATATACTGACAAGTGTCCAAATTAAAAAATCCACTGTCAACTGTTTCATATGGTTTAAAATAATCTATAAAAACCCTTTTAATTTATAGTCATCTCTGAGATGTGACTATGAAATTACAACACTAAAAAAAAAAAAGCAGAACAGAACTACTCATCCAAATAAGTACGAGGTTCCTTATTCTGTGAAGTATATTTTGGCCTGACATATACAACAAAGGGGGCTTCCCAAGTGACCCTAGTGGTAAAGAACCATCCTGCCAGTTCAGGAGACGTAAGACATATGGGTTCAGTCCCTGGGTTGGGGAGATCCCCTGGAGGAGGGCATGGCTACCCACTCCGGTATTCTTGCCTGGAGGATCTGAGGAACGGAGGAGCCTGGCAGGCTACAGTCCACGGGGTCGCAGAATCAGACATGACTGAAGCAACTGAGCACACACGCATACAGCAGAGGAGCGTGAGTCCCTTTTTAACTGAAAAGGTCTCCAGAGGCATACATCAGCCTTTGTCTAGTTTTCTGACAAGTGCTGAACTGCTCGAGATTCAGATTGGTGCCGTCTCTCCTAAATCCCCCTTACTCTCCTCTCTCAGGTGCATGGGAGTTGTATTTCTGACAGAGGCAATGGATGAAGCCAACCACTCTGTGGTGTCCGAGTTTGTGTTCCTGGGACTCTCCAATTCCTGGGAGATCCAGCTTCTCCTCTTCCTCTCTTCTTCTGTGTTCTATGTGGCAAGCCTGATAGGAAACCTCCTCATTGTTCTCACCGTGGCCTCTGACATGCGTCTGCACACACCCATGTACTTCCTGTTGGCCAACCTTTCCGTTATTGACTTAATATGTTCCTCTTCCACAGCTCCCAAGATGATTTCTGACCTGTTCAGAAAACGCAAAACTATCTCTTTTGGTGGTTGTATAGTTCAGATCTTCCTTATCCATGCGGTTGGGGGCACTGAGATAGTGCTGCTCATGACTATGGCCTTTGACAGATATGTTGCTGTGTGTAAGCCTCTCCATTACCTGACCATCATGAGCCCAAAGAGGTGCATTTTATTTCTGGTCACTTCCTGGATCATTGGCCTGACTCATTCAGTGACTCAGTTGGCGTTTGTTGTAGGCTTGCCTTTTTGTGGCCCTAATGAGTTAGACAGCTTTTTTTGTGACCTTCCTCGATTTATCAGACTTGCTTGCACAGAGACTTACACGTTGGAATTCATGGTTATTGCCAATAGTGGCTCCATTTCTGTGGCCTCCTTTTTAATTCTGATCATCTCTTACCTCTTTATTCTGGTGACTGTTCAGAAGACATCTTCCGGTGGTGTATCCAAGGCCTTCTCCACTCTCTCAGCTCACGTCACTGTAGTTGTTTGCTTCTTTGGGCCGTTGATGTTTTTCTACGTGTGGCCGTTTCCCACATCACATCTGGATAAGTTCCTGGCGATCTTTGATGTAGTCATCACTCCTTTTCTAAACCCGGTCATCTACACCCTTAGAAATAAAGAGATGAAGGTGGCAATGAGGAGACTATGCTCTCAGTTTGTGAATTACAGTAAAATCTCTTGAATAGAGTGAGAAGGTATAAAAGGGCAACGTATTCTAGAATTTCAGAGGCATATGAACTAAGTAAGTTATGTTAAATTTAGGTATGTGAACTTTGATCAGAATGTCACTACCTACTAGTATGCGTTGTGTCCTTTTAATCCTCCCCCAATTGAATCTGATGCGAATCTCTGAACTCTGCTTATACAGAAGATTTAACAATGGCTTTCTTATCTCATCAGTGATGTTGCTTTTGTGTAGTGCCAAACAAAATGATATAAATGTTAAAGTCTCTCTTGAACGTCCAGTATGTGGCTTATTGTTTACTTTCTATTTTTCCCATGTTAAGTAGATGATAACTTGAACATAAATATTAACTTTTACTTACTCTTATTTATCATGCTTATAGCTGGTTTGTTTTCTAACTTTTCATCTTATTACCTGTCAGTTCCCTCATTATTTTCTTGCTAATCTGTTGCAGTACATGAAGGCGACAGAAACCGTAGCAGTTTTTTTGAAGAGAGGAAGTTTGACATAAAGAATTGTTACCTTGTGTTTTCAAAAAAAAAGAACTCTACCATATCAGAGGGATAGAATCTGTAGGAAGCAGCTTTAACCCCCTAGCAATGGGAAATAAAGGCAAGAGGTTACACGTATTAAAACTTAAAAAAGAAAACTGTTAAAAGCCTGGAAGTAGGAGCTGTGGAGTTGATAAGTCACACAGATCGTCCGGGGCATTTCTGCATACCCCTCCCCCAGTTTCAGTTTCCTCTAATGTTATTATTGGCTTCCATTTTCATGGTATATTTGTCAAAACTGAGAAACTGACACGGGTCAATTTCTGTTAACAAAATAATAGACTTTATTCAGATTCCATCGTATTTTTCCATTCACATCCTTTTTCTATTCCAGAATATCACTTCTAGGATACCACGTTGCATTTAGTTATTATGTCTCCTCTGGCATGTCATTTTCTCAGTTTCACCCTGTTTATCCTGGCTGTAAGAGCTTTGTGGAACATTGGTCAGGTCTTTTGTAGCAGGTAAATTGATTTGGGTTTACTTGAAGTTTTTCCTCATAATTAGACAGGGGTTCTAGGTTTTTGTAAAAAATACCACAGAGATAAAATGGCCTTCCTATTACATCGTATGCAGGTATACATATTATAAACATGTCACCACTAGTGATGTTAAACTTGCTTAGTTGGTTTACTGTTTGGTCCTAGTAACAAAAGACAGCTTTATTTATTTTTATTTTTATTTTATATTGGAGTAAAGCTGATACTGTGTTAGTTTCAGTTATACAGCAAAGTGATTAAGTAATACATACACAGGTAACTATTCTTTTTCAAATTCTTTTCCATTTATATTATTAAGGAATATTGAAGAGTTTGTTGTGCTATTCAGTAGGTCTTTGTTGGTTATTTTAAATATAGCAGTGTGTTCATCTAAATCTCAAATTCTCAATCAACTCTTCCCCTCACACTTCCGACCTAAGTAACCATAAATTCATTCTCTAAGTCTGTGCATCTATTTCTGTTTTGTAACAAAGTACATTGGTATCATTTTCTTAAAGTTTCTATGTACAAGAAATATCATATGATATTCTTTTTCTTTTTCTGACTTCACTCTGTATGGCAGACTCCACTCCTCTACAAATGACCCAATTTCATCCCTTTTATGGTTGAGTAATATTCCCTTGTACATGTGTACCACAACTTTCTACACTCATCTGTTGATGAATATTTAGTTGCTTCCATGTCTTGGATATACTAAATAATGCTGCAGTGAACATTGAGGTGTGCGTATCTTTTTGAAGCATATTTTTTTCCTGTATATTTGGCCAAAAGAGAGATTGCTGGATCACATGTTAACTCAATTTTTTTCTTTTTTAAGGAGTCTCCATACTGTTTTCCATAGTTGCCAGGCCAGTTTACATTCCCTCCAACAGTGTGGGAGGGTTCCCTTCTCTCCACGCCTTCTCCAGCATTTATTGTTTGTAGACTTTTTGATGATGGCCATTCTGACTGGTGTGAGGTAATATTTCTTTGTAGCTTTGATGTTGATTTATTAGGTGTTACATTTTCTACTTGCATCCTTTCTTCCTGTTGGAATCTTCAGTCCCTTTTCCCAATTTATCTGTGGTCTTGATGGTTTTTAGGAATTTCATACATGTAACTTTTATTTCTTAGGGATGTGTAAGACTTTATTGCAACTTCATCCTACCTTGGTTGGACTCTAAAGGTAAGCTGTGTACATGATGGTTCATGGTCCTCTTTTCTTGCTCCATTTATGATTCATTTACTTTTTTGCTTCCATATGGAACTCTTCTCCCTCCTGTTTTTGAGTTTCCTGACCTTATGCCCTTAGAATTGATGTCTTTGTATTGAGCCTCAGACTATTAACACTTAATTTTCCTCTGCAGTTCTCACTGGAGTGTCTATAATGCTGTTATCACCTTAGCCAGCTCTTGGTGTGCCACAATTTCATATGGGCTCTCTAGTTTAATTCTCTTTGAGTGGGCATTTGACTTTTCTGTTATGAAACATTGACACATAACTGTTACGATACCAACACGAATCAGTGACTGCTCTCTGTATCTTCATCCTGGAGAACAGAATATTGGAGGAAAAAAAATGGTCTTTTTTCCCCCTCTTATATTACTTCTAGTGCTAGAATTTACTCGCTAGTTCAGACCAGCACCAGCCAGTTGTTTTATTTGTATTGTTTTTTTCTATGTCATAAAAGAGTGATTAATAAAATAGTAATTACTAGTTCAAAAGTGAATGATTCTTACTACATTGAGACATGTGATTATGGTCACTATGATCAGGGAGACATGGATTAGGGTGTTCATTTCAAATGCTGCCTTTAGTACAGGAAAAGATTCAAAATATGAGGTCACTGCAGGGTATAGACTCTAACCCATCAGAACATGTCCTTGCCACAGAGTTGGAACAGGGTCTGGAGATTCTTGCTTTTCCAGGCTTTAACTTTTAGTAAAGGTTTCATAAGGTATTCGGGGGAAAGATCTTAGGTGGCGTGTGGAGCCTGAGAGGACTTCTGGCAGTGGTTATGTTCTCATCGTTGGGCACATATTGTGGAATTTTAGCAATGAGTTGTATAAAACAACTGTGTTCCAGCTGGATATTAACATTATTACCATGTGGGGCTTGAAGAAGTTGGAGTCAGTATCGGGCACTACTTGTACAGTCTTCTTCAGCAGCCCTGAAAACTTTGGTGGTAATCTGGGTTTCTGTCATTAGGGGATCAGACAGACAAAAAGTAGCACATAGCCACTGTGGATTACTATGCAGTATTTGGAATAATAGACTGAATGTACATGTAGCATCATGATCTATGTGAGTAAAGAATTGGCACAATATGCACAAAAATGTTTTATATGTAGATAACACACAAAATAATATACATGTTTTATAGTAGCACATAAAATACCAAGATATATTTTTTAAAACACTAGAAATGATTCTCTCTGAGGTAAAGGGACTAAAAATGGAATCAATAGAAATAAGAAAAGCAAGCCCTTTGTAAATCATTGCTGCTGCTAATGTACTATGAACTGAGAAATATACTTACCTCAATGTCTCTGCCTAAGGTTGAACAAAGGGAGAAATAAGCCTTGTAACTTCCTCTTAACATTTTGATGTTAACTCTTTTATTCATATTATTTCTACCTCCAAATGACAGGTACAGTATAGGACAATGGAATCATTCCAATGAGTGGATTTTTTTTGTTGTTAAGTTCAATCAATAAATATTAGACCCCTAGATTGCAGGAAACTGTGCAAGTTGCTTTGGAAGAGATAAATACAAGTTAGAAAAATTCTGCTTATTACAATGTGGTAAACTTATTATCTATAAAAGTCACATGAAAAACTACTTTTAGACCTCCCTGGTGGCACAGTGGATACGTATCCATCTGCTAATGCAGGGAACACAGGTTTTGTCCCTGGTCCAGGAAGATTCCACATGCCATGGAGCACGTAGACCCATGTGCCACAATGACTGAGTCTCCACTCTAGAGCCCACAAGCCACAACTCGCAAGCCCACATGCTGCACCTACTAAATCCTGTAACTCTACTGTGCTCTGTAACAAGAAAGGCCATCACAACAAGAAGCCCACACACTGTGACTAAAAGTAGGCCCTGCTTACCGCAACTAGAGAAAGCCTGTGCAAAGCAACAAAGACCCAGCACAGCCAGAAATGAATAAATAAAATTATTGTTAAAATTATTGTTTAATTTTTGTAATTTATTCCTTCACGTGCCTAATTTATGAATGTATAGAGAAAATTTATGAGATTTCTCCATATTATTTGTATGGATTCCTTGGAAAGTGACTATCATCAAATTACCCAGGGAGTCTTCCACTCATCACGATAGGATTTGAATTGGTAAATAAAATTATCTATGCTGATTTCCTTAAAGATTCCAGTGTCGTTGCTGGGAATGTAAACTGATACAGACACTATGGAAGACAGTATGGAGATTCTTCAAAAAACTAAGAATAGAACCACCATATGATCCAGCAATCCCACTGCTAGGCATATACCCTGAGGAAATCAAAATTGAAAGAGACATGTACCCCATTGCTCATTGCAGCACTATTTACAATAGCTAGAACATGGAAGCAACCTAGATGTCTATCGACAGATGAGTGGATAAAGAAGCTGTGGTATATACATACAGTGGAATATTACTCAGCCATAAAAAGAAATGCATTTGAATCAGTTCTAATGAGGTGGATGAACCTAGAACCTATTATACAGAGTAAAGTCTGTCAGAGAGAGAAAAATAAATACTGTATACTGGCACATATACATAGAATCTAGAAAGATGGTACTGATAAATGAATATGCAGGGAAGCAATGGAGAGGTGGACATGGGGAACAGTCTTATGGGCATTGAGGTGGGGGAGGGGAATACGCTGTGGGACTAGGGGATCTCAAACAGGGGCTCTGTGGTGACCTGGAGGGGTGGGATAGGGAGGGAGATAAGGGGAGGTTCGAGGGGTGGGGAGTATGTGTGTACCTATGGAGAATTTGGGTCTATGTGTGGCAGGAAACAACAAAACTGTGTAAAAAATAAATTCACACTAAATTAAAAAGAAAAAAAAAAAGATTGCAGTGTCTTCCCTCCCTCCTGTGACTCATTATCAACATTTTCCCCTTTATTGCTTCAATCCCTATAAATATCTATTTCTAGAAGACAATTTCTGTGACTAATTGATTTTAGTTTTATAATCCCAGGTCACTATAGCATTATTTGGTCACTGCCCTCTAGTGCAGTTAATTAGTTATTTTTCCCATTTTGAGAGACATTTTATAGATCTCTGTATGCTTGGGATAATACTCTGTGAATAGATACAAGGCTTCCCTTGCAGGAGTGATGGAGTGACGCTGACAACAGGAGGAATATATTAAACAAGATAAACTTCAGTGACAGGGAACACCCAGGTAAATGCTTGACTTTTGTTTCATTTAAGCTTTGCCCCAGAGCCAGTAAGAAACAGGTGTTGGTGATGAGAGGATGAGCACAATAGAACAATAAATATAAATGGTTGTGAATGTGATGAACAGGGGTTAGTCTTAATTTTTCACTAGGATTTGGAAGTGACTTGGAGATTCAGAAGTGCAACTGAAGACACATTGCAGAGTCTGGAGTCCGCACTGTGGTCAGGACCAGGACATAGTTTGAGTTGTTAACTTTTAACGAGGATCTTTAGAGAAATCTCTTAGCACTGAAAGTAAAGGCAAATATGCTTCTTGTCTTCATAACAAGATTGTTGTCTGCTTTACTTCTATCCTTAAAAAACTAAAATATAGAGAAGAAAAATTTAATTGGGTTCTAAACTTAAGTGAAATATTAAAAAATAAAATTCCATCTTCATAGAATCAAGGTGAAGGAAGAAGGATTGAGAACTTGTTTGAAGAAAAGTATCTATGGCTGTAATTCACCCTAAAGTATTGTAGTGTCAGTTAAAATTAGGTTATGAAGAAAAGAGGACAAAAAGTAGGAAAATAAATGAATAATGTTTAACAACCAGTGATCAAACCTCCTGTATTTATTGCTGTTTTTTAAAAACATGTTAGATTTTTTTTCCTGATCACTGCAATAAGAAGTTTGGTAGTGAAATGGGGCTAGGTAGAGTCACAAAGATAAAGGGATAGAAGATGGATCCTATGTGGAAAAGCCAAAGGAAGTGATGTGATTAAAACTCGAGAGGACAGATGGGTGAGCTTCATTTGTTTTCACCATAGTCGAGGATATTAGACATTTGTGTGAAAGAGTTGCTGACACTTTGTGTACACTCACAGAGAAAGAATTAAGTGGACATGAGCTTAATTAAAAAGGTGACAGATTTTCTTTTTGTAAGGAATATCCTTTGGAGTATTTTGTTAAGTAAAAGCAGGAAATTTTGTAAACTGAGGAAAGGCTGACATGTCCTGGATGGAGAAATGAAAAGAAAGAGCTGGGGAATAAACTTCATTTATTTAAGTCTGAATAAATGAAGGCTATAATTTGGGTCATTATAGCTCTTGAAAGTAATATTAAGATAAAAACTAAAGACTTCCAAGTGTTCATCTTCTAAAAACAGTGGTCTTAGGAGAGCACAAACTTTCTCCACGGGAGATCTGGGATTCCTCAAGTGATCAAGTGCCTAGAACCTAGTATCTCCCAGTGGCAGCCATTTAGAGACTAATTCAAACACATTAGATGGATAGTCAAGAAATGTGAAGCCTTGAACACAGGAGCTAGGTGACTTTCCACATAGACTGATATTTGCTGTTTGTATAGCTTTGCTTCTTTGCTCTTGAAGGAATTTTAAAGCAGGTACATTTTGTCTCTGAGCCCATTTCTCCTTCTCATAGCTCTCATTCCTGCCTCCCGCTGAGCTCATCTGCTCTTTACCTGCCTTATGCAGCAGCCTATTCAAGCTAATCTTTCTTGGATGATGAATTAGGATCAAAAAGGATCCCTTATTTCTTCGTTGTCAAAAGTCTCATGTCTAGCATACGTAAGATCTTAGCTAAGGAAAGTCATCTGGTAAGTTACTTATTTTGTCGGTTAGCTTAATGGAGCACCTTTCCCTTAGTAATGTAACTAAAACTAGGGAATTCAGTAAGTGAGCCTAACAGAAATCAATTCCTAAAGTAGCTGCTAGTAGAAAATAATGTGGGGTACTAGGGCTTTGAAAATTGCACATCTGAACAAGTTCCCATTCTACCTTTTTTCCCCTTTATTATAATTTTCCATCTAACTGACCACCTCCTGGTCTCCAGCTGCATTCAAGAGACCAATTTTGCTTTGCACTTCTTTTTCTCATCTTTCTTTCAATTTTACCTCTGATTTATTAAAAATGTCAAACTTCTTTTTTAAAAAAAAGTCCTTCTTACCCTCTGGCTAGAGGCTGTCTTGGTGTAAACTTCACACAGAATCTCTGATTTATTTTTTCTTCTGAATGACCCTACAAATCGTCTTCTAACTTTGCTAATTCTATGTCTTATGAGTTCATTAATAGCCTAACTTACCACCATTTCTCTGGATATTCCCATTTGTACTTGTTGCTATTCCAGCTTCAATTTGGAGGAAGCACACTTGTTTTCACTTCCTACTGTATCCTCATTGGTACCTCTGCCTCATGGAAACCTTCCAATAATTTTGCTTAGGAGCATTTGATTCCTTAGTGGTCAGAAGGAATTCTTTTTGCATTGCTTTTTTTCCCATTTCATAGAAAAGTTTTTGAGTAGTTAGTTCATGTTATGGACATTTGCTTAGTCATAAGATGTTCTTGTTTGAAGTTGTTGTGATAACTTTATGGTCCCATTTTACATCTGTTCAGCGCCTTACTTTATTATTTTATTCCACATAACTAGTATCTATTCTTTTATCTTTATTTCATTCTAATAGCAGAGTACAAGGTTCTTTACAGATGCTGAATAAATTATATTTGTTGAATGAATGAGTGAATAAGTCCAGAAATGCACCGAGGGGCTTCCCTGGTGGTCCAGTGGATAAGGACACTGCCTTGCGGTGCAAGGTACGCCAGTTCAGTCCCAGGCCTGGGAAGATCCCACGTGCCAAAGAGGAGCTGGATCAATGTGTCCTACTATGGAGCCAGCACTCTGGGATGCAGGCACCTGGAGCTGGTGCTCTGCAGTGACAGAGGCCACTGCGTTGGGAGGCCCACACAGGCCAAAGAACAAAGATAAATAAATGAAAGATAAATAAAAGTGGCCAAATAAAGGGAAAAAAAAAAGAAATGTACCAAGCTTCATCTGTGAGCTGCTTTTCAATAAGTACAAAGGATTATGATACTGATGTCCTATCCCATGTTTGATAATATATTCAGGGAGATAAAACTCATGCCCATTCATTAGAAAACTGCTGAAAATTGGTGTGATAGAAGTTATAGTTGGGGAGATTCCAATACAGTGTGCAGTCAGACAACTGAGAAGAAACTTCCTGAGCATGGAAATGGAACTCAGAGCAATGGTGTTTGAGAATCCCAGGTATTTGATGACTTATAACATTTCTTCAAATGTTCCTATCCTTTCTAGAGGAAGAAGATCCAAATACCAGACCCAAATTGCATGCTCTGTCACGTATAGGGACTGCTTAAAGGCAGGAATTTTTGTCAGTGCTGTATCCCCAGTGACTGGAATGGTGCCTGGCATTCTGAGCACTCAAATATAGTTACTGAATTAATGGACAAAAATCACTCAGAAAACCACTCAGGAATCAATCATACACCTACTTGTCCAAGAATATATTGATTGACCGATCTTCATGGGTTCCCTCTCATGGTTGGATATTGGTTATTCAGTCTTGGTCCTGGATATAGTTGAAGTCAGAAATCACTGGCATGTAGCTTCGGGGAGAAAGTCAAGATGCACAATGTGTCCTTCCTCCTTCAGTTTGTCAGTACATGGGGGGAAAATATTTTCCTTTTTCCTCTAAATTATTTGTTCACATGTAAGAAGGTTGTGGTAGACTGACTAATGTTATGGTCCCCAAAGATGTCCATGTTTTTGTCTCTGGACCTGTGAACCAGTCACATTATGTGGCAGAAGGGACTTTGTGTCAGAGTCGGGGAGGAGGTGTGATGACAGAGGCCGAGTGTGAAGAGGGAGGAAGGGTCATGACCCAAAGAATGCAGGCCCTTGGGAAAGGCAGAGAAATTGATTCTCTCCAAGATCCTCCAGAAGAAATGCAACTCTGCCCAAACCTTGATTTTTAGCTCAGAAGACCCATTTCGGTTCTCTCATCTCCAGAACCATGAGATAATACGTTTGTGTTTTTTAATCATTGCAGGAGAAATAGGAAACTATTGCACAAAGTTTATAAAACTTTAAAATGTTTATATAATATAAAGTTTTTATAATACAACAACTATGAAAATGCAGTGGGTTTCCAACCACAGTCAGGGCTTCTGGACCCTAGTGTAAACTCTCCCATCAATCACATTTGTAACAATAAACAAGTAACTTCCTATAACTTATTCTGTATCAATTGTTTCACTAGTGAAACGGATGTCATACTAAATCATAAACACCTCGTTAAACAGCAGAACTCTGGTTGTCTATCTCTGGCAGCTCTTTACTGCTTAGAGATTGTAGTTTTGTCTTTATCTCTCTGTGCTGGGATCTGCTTTACATCTTTTCATTCTTTGGAATTTAAAACTCAATCATTCTCCCCCCTCAATTACAGATACAGATACTTTCTGACTGTTCACTCCATATTTTATTTCTGTCACTTTTTAATCGTTCTAAATGTGTTTTCTAAGAGAAAGATGAGTGCATTTATGTGGCAGAGTTATATTTGAGGACACAGTAAGTGAGCATCATTTATAAAATAAAATGTTTCTTTTCTATTTTGAAATGTATAAAAAACCCTTTAGTGACTATTTTTAATTAAGAATTGATATATTGTCTTAGGAGTTCATTCCCTACTCTCAGTGTATCCCTCCCCACTATTTTCCCCTTGTTAACCATAAGTTTCTTTTCTATGTCTGCGAGCCTGTTTCTGTCCAGTAAGTAAGTCCATTTGTATCATTTTTGAGATTCCATATATAAGTGCTGTCACATAATGTCTTTCTCTGATTAATTTTACTTAGTACTTTAATCTCTACTTTCATCTATGTTGTGGCAAATAGTGTTATTTCATTCTTTTTCATGGCTGAGTTATATTCCATTGTACATATATACCACATCCTCTTTATCTATTCATATGTAGGTGAACATATAGGTTGTTCCATGTCTTGATCTTTGTGAATAGGGTTGCAATGAACATTAGGGATCTATCATTTGTATACCTTTGGATTATGAGCATTTATGATACACTTTCTTTTTTTTTTTTTAATTTTGGCCTCTTTTTTATTGATTTTCATCCATCTTTATTCTTCAGCCTGTGTGGGCCTCCCACTGCAGTGGCCCCTCCCACCGCAGAGCATCCACCCCTAGGGTCATGTGAAACCATTCCATCTAAGTATGCCGCTCCAATGGCATGTGAGGATCTTCCTGGGCCAGGGATCGAACCGCTGCCCCTTGCACTGCAAGGTGAACTCTCTACCCACTGGACCACCAGGGAAGCCCCTATGATACACTTTCTTAATTGAACAAGTGTGAAAATCTCATTAAGTACCTGGTTGTGTTAGTCACTACTGGTGATTGTGTGAGAAGTGGGGCTACTCAGATGAACCACAATTGATTCCTACAACCACAGGCTATGTTTTGATAAAGAAATGGAAATTGATATAAAACAGAGACAGTGAAATACATGCTATTAGGTTGCTGTAAAAATAATTTCAGTTTTGCATTGTTGCACGTCACCATTTCATATTGGAAGACGTTCTTAAATAGGAGTGGTTAATGCACATTTATTGCTTTACATTTTATGTTAATGAATTATTACTTGCTGTTTATTTCGTATGTATTTTAGACTGTGGAAATGATGTTAGACAAAAAGCAAATTTGAGCAGCTTTCTTACTTGGCTTCAAAATGGGTCACAAAACAGCAGAGACACCTTGCAACATCAACGATGCATTTGGCCCAGGAATTGCTAATGAGCATACAGTTCAGTGGTGGTTCAAGAAGTTTTGGAAAGTAGACCAGAGCCATGACGAGGAGGAGCACAGTGACCGGCCATAGGAAGGGGACAATGACCCACTAAGAGGACGGTGAAGCTGGTTTTCTTACAACAGCATAAGAAGTTGCCCAAGAACCCAACGCCAACCATCCTATGGCCATTTTTCATTGGAAGCAAATTGCAAAGGTGAAAAACCGTGACAAAAGGGTGCCTCATGAGCTGACCACGAATCAAATAAAAACATTGTTTTGAAGTGTGTTCTCTTATTCTATTCTGTAACAAGGAACCATTTTTCCATCAGATTGTGTGACATGTGACAAAAACTAGATTTTATATGACAACCGGTGATGACCAGCTCAGTGATGGGACCGAGGAAAAACCCCAAAGCACTTCCCAAAGCCAAATTTGCTCCAGAAAAAGGGTCATGGTCACAGCTTTGTGGCCTGCTGCCGGTCTGATCCACCACAACTTTATGGATCCCAGTGAAACCATTCCATCTAAGTATGCTCAGCAAGTCAATGAGATGCACTGAAAACTGCAGCGCCTGTTGGAGAGAGGGCCCCATTCTTTTCCCAGCAACACCTGGCTGCACATTCTGCAACCAATGCTTTTGAATTTGAACAAATTGGGCTACAAAGGTTTACCTCATCTGCCATATTCACCTGACTTCTTACCAACTGACTACCACTTCTTGAAGCATCTCAACAATTTTTGGCAAGAGAAATGCTTCACAGTGCTTCCAGCAGGAGGCAGAAAATGCTTTCCAAGAAGTCATCAAAGCACACATGGTTATGCCACGGGAATAAACAAACTTTTTCCTCATTGGCAAAAATGTGTTGGTTGTAATGGTTCCTATTTTGTTAAACACAGATGTGTTTGGGCCTAGTTAGAATGATTTAAAATTCAGGGTTCTAAACTGTAATCATTTTGCACCAACCTAATAACAGTGTAGAGGGAGTACAGAGACTTGGGCAATTAGGAAGATTTCACACATAAGGGAGCATTAGAGCTGGGGTGTCTATAATTGGATTTTGTGACCTGAAGAATAACATGAGAGACATTTTGAAAGAGAAAGACAGAAAGAGGCCTAAGTCCTTCTAATCGTACTCCCCCCAACCAAAAAAACCTCAAGTTTGCAAGGTTCATATTGCTCTAATTGGGCAATATAACTGATAGAGCAGAGGCTTAGAAAGCTATATGCTGTGCATGAGGGATCGTTAAGTGACTTGGATGAATGACTGGAATCATAGACATCTGTATAAATTATAGTCAAAAGAGTTTGAAGATGACCTTCTATGCTATTGAAGTAGACCACACTGGGCAACAGGAAATGAAACAGCCATGTAATACTAGAAGAGAGCAGAAGGGAAAGCGGTTCAGAGGAAGAATAATTTAGTGGTAGCAGTTTTGAGAGTCATAACGCAATGTGAGACCCAGCCTACTCCTCTAAGTAAAAGTCAGGTGTGATTGTAGTGAAGATCATTTGACTGTGTGAAATGCTAAATGAAAATGTTTTCAAGGGCTGAAGGCTTTCTTTCTCAAATACTAATACTTGTGTAGGAAATTCTTGCTCCTTTTCATTGTTCCTTTAGGTAACATGAAACGTGATCCCGGTGTCTGAGGCAATGGATGTCACGAATCACTCCATCGTATCAGAGTTTGAATTCCTGGGATTCACCAATTTATGGGAGATCCAGCTTCCCCTTTTTGGCTTTGCCTTTTTGTTCTACTCTGCTAGCGTGATGGGCAACCTTGTCATTGTGTTCAGTGTAACCTCGGATCCTCACCTGCACTCCCCCATGTATTTCCTCCTGGCTAACCTCTCAGTCATCGACATGATGTTTGCCTCAGTCGTAGCCCCTAAAATGATTTGTGATATTTTCAAGCAGCACAGAGCCATCTCCTTTGGTGGGTGTATTACCCAGATCTTCTTTAGCCACGCTGCTGGGGGCGCTGAGATGGTGCTGCTCATCACCATGGCCTTTGACCGATATGTGGCCATCTGCAAGCCTCTCCACTACCTGACCATCATGAGCCCACGAATGTGTCTATACTTTTTAGTCACTTCCTGGATCATTGGCCTTATCCATTCATTGGTTCAATTAGTTTTTATAGTAGATTTACCTTTTTGCGTCCCTAATGTGTTAGATAGTTTTTACTGTGACCTTCCACGGCTCCTCAGACTCGCCTGCACAAACACCCAAGAACTGCAGTTCATGGTAACTGTCAACAGTGGGCTCATTTCTGTGGGCTCCTTTGCCTTGCTGGTCATTTCCTATATCTTCATTCTATTCACTGTTTGGAAACATGCCTCTCGTGGGTTATCCAAGGCCCTTTCCACATTGTCAGCTCATATTACCGTGGTGGTTTTCTTCTTTGGGCCACTCATGTTTTTCTACACATGGCCTTCTCCCACCTCACGCTTGGATAAATATCTTGCTATTTTTGATGCATTTATCACTCCTTTTCTGAATCCAGTCATCTACACATTCAGGAACAAAGAGATGAAAGTGGCAATGAGGAGACTGTGCAGTCGTCTTGTGCATTATAGGAATATTTCCTGAGTGGATGTCTGTGAAGATATGGAACCATAGATTCTCTTTCCACCTGGTTGCAGAGAAGACATATTGACATTTCAGAGAGGTATTCAGGACTTAGGCAATGCTGTATGCCTAGAGATATACTATTTATTAAATTTTATATCTGTTTCACCATTAAATTATAAATAATGTCACTCTTTGATACTACGTATATCAAACTGTTAAAAAGCAAATCATATGTCCTTTGAAGTCTATGTGGTCTTAAGAGAATACCTTCTAAATGAACGAATAATGATATTTTATCTTTTCCTTTTATTGGACCAGTTATTCTATTGATAGAGAAACTGGGCATTTTTATTTTCTTTCATCTACTTACTGCCTATCTTGATTTTTATTATCCTTGTTCCTACTCTGTTTGCTTATTTCCTCAATTTTTACATATTTTGCATCCTACTGAAGCTTATTTGGAAGTCTGGGAAATTGTTAATCCTATGTTGAAATAAGAGAATTTAAAGCTAGGATAGACTGCCACCACTCTTAGTTTTCGATTCCTCAGTTCCACAGGCTAAACCCAGGAACTGAGAGGTGGCTACAACTTGCCAAAGAGTCCACAGCCAAAAGTTATCTGAGCGAGCCAGGTATCAGAAAGCATGCTTCCAGTTTCCTGGTCATTCATTGATCTTTCACTTTCCAATCAGTTTTTCATCAGATTTTCTGTTCATATTCAACTCTTTCAGCTTTCTGCTGTAGTTCTCTTTGAAGGGAGAACCTTCTATTTCCCCTTGTACATCTTTTTCCTGCCAACTTGTCATTAGCATTTAGTATTTCTTTATCATTTGGAAATCAGTTCCTGATTTCTACTGCTACTCTACCAAAGGGAGGTCCTACCAAAGGCAAATTTAAACCATACCTTTAATTGTGAAGAAAAAATTTTTTTTCTTTTCTTTATTTTAAAGGTTTTACAGAGTTTTGTTGTTCACAGACATGTATGTTCCCAGATCAGTCATATGCATATCCCTGGTCCCCACACCCCCAGTTCCTCCCATCCCACCTCTCCGGAACATCACCCCATGCCATTGTAAGCACTCCTATTCCCTTAGCACAATGACGATAGCTATCTTTCCACACATGACAGTATAGGTTTCCATGTTACTCCCTCCATGCCTCCCCCTCCCTATTTCTTCCCCACAATGTCCCTATGTCTATGCTCTGTCTGTTTTTATGAAGAAAATTTTAAATTCATTATTAAACAGTATTCTTTTGTCTACATTGGTGTTCAGCAAGACTAATGATTAAAAACTATTTTGTAGGCTTGAAGTCCCCACCTAGTATTTACAATTAATGATGCTCTCTCTATTGTGTGATTGGTGAGTTGTGTACATTGCATGAGTAAATCACACTAAGATCATTGTATCCCTCCCAGAAAGATAAATATTTCAGCAAATAGAAAATGAAATATTTATAAAATATGTGTAAAGTTTTCTTTTTGAAATAATTGTGCAGTTTGTTATTTAATATGATTACTAGAGAATAGAAAGAAATCTATTAGTTGAAGTTTCTTCCATGAGACAGTGGAGTTGATTTGTCATCATTTGTGTCATGCAGGAGGTAATAACTGATGCCACTCATACAGTGCTTTTTACAGTTTTGGTATTGTTTATAAGTTTGATGGGGCAGATATTGTCATTATTTCATTTCACCAAGGAAGGGCCTGAGGAAAAATATGTTAACTATTCTCAAGGTCTATTAAGAAATAAGCCTGGACACAAAGTCTTGCAGGAATTTCTTTTTTCTTTGAGGCATAGTCAGTTTACTATGTTGTATTAGTTTCAGGTGCACAGTAAAGTGAATCTGTTATACATATACATATATTCACCCTTTTTCAGACCCTTTTCCTCTATAGGCCATTTACAGAGTGTTAAGTAGAGTCCACTGTGCTACACAGTAGGTTCTTATTAGTTATCCATTTATATATAGTAATGTGCATCTGCTAACTTCAGACTCCTAATTTATCCCTCCTAACCCTTTTCTCCTTTAACCATAAATTTGTTTTTTAATGTCTGAGTCTATTTCTGTTTCATAGATAAGTTCATTTATATCATTGTTTTAGTGTGCATGTATAAGCAATATCATATAAAATTTGTCTCGCCCTGCCTGACTTAACTCAGTATGACAATCTCTAGGTCCAGCACTGTTGCTGTAAATGACATTCTCTCCCTTTTATGGCTAAGTAATATTCCATTGTGTATATGTACCATATCTTCTTCACCCATTCCTCTACTGATGGACAGTTATGTTGCTGGACATTTCTGTTACTTGCATGTTGTGGCTGTTGGTAACAGTGCTTCAGTGAGCACTGGGTTGTGTATATTCTTTTGAAACATGTTTTCCTCTAGAGAGAGACCCAGGAGTGGGATTGCTGGATCCACATATGGTAGTTCTGTTCATAGTTTTTAAAGAAACCTCCATGCTGTTCTGCATAGTGGTTGTACCAGTTTGCATTCCCACCAACGGAGTAGGAAAGCTGTCTTTTTTCCACACTTCTCCAGCATTTATTGTTGGTAGATTTTTTTGATGATGACTATTCTGATGTGAAGTGATGCACATTTCTCAAATAATTAGTGATTTATTAGTTGAGCATCTTTTCATGTGTTTTTTAACCATCTATATGTCTCTTTTGAAGAACATCTACTTAGGTTTTCTGCCCATTTGTTAAATTAATTAATTTTTTAAACATTTTACTTTCACAGAGTTTTGTTGTTTACAGCCATACATAAACCCGAATCAGCCGTAGGTATGCACATCCCCTCTCACTTGAACTTCCCTCCCTATATCCCTCCCCATCCCACCCCTCTATGATGTTACATAGCACCTGTGTAAGTTATCTTAGTCTTTATTGGGTTGTTTATTTTTTTGATATTGCACTGTGTGAGCTTTTTGTGCATTTTGGAGATTAATCCCTTTTTGGTTGCTTCACTTGCAAGTCTTTATCCCATTCTGACTGTTGTCTTTTTGTTTTGTTTCTGGTATCCTTTGCTGTGCAAAAGTCAGTTCTTTGCTACCCTATAGACTGTAGTCTTCCAGGTTCCTCTGTCCATGGAATTCTCCAGGCAAGAATTATAGAGTGGAGAGCCAGTCCCTTTTCCAGGGGATTCTTCCCAACTCAGAAGTCAAACCCTGGTCTTCTGCATTGCAGACAGATTCTTTACCATCTGAGCCACCATCTGAGGGAAGCCCTTTTAATTAGGTCCCATTTATTTTTGTGTGTTTATTTTCATTGTAGAAGATGGATTGAAAAATACTTTGCTACAGTATATGTCAGAGAGTATTCTGCCATTTTCCTCTAAGAGTTTATAGTGTCTAGTCTCACATGGAGGTCTTAATCCATTTTGAGTTTACTTTTGTGAGTGGTGTTAGGGTGTGTTAAGAATGGCAGTTTTGATCCAAGATCTGTTATCTTAACTCCTGCGTTATAATTGATCTCTGGTAATAAAAGATATCAGAATGACTCTTTCACTTGAAAATAACTCCTATTTGTGGGCATTCCTCAGGTTATTCTAGCACCCTTAAAACCCAATATATTTGTGAGATTATTAAACTTCAAGTTTTTTAAAGAAACCTCCATGCTGTTCTGCATAGTGGTTGTACCAGTTTTCATTCCCACCAACGGAGTAGGAGGGCTATCTTTTTCCACACTTCTCCAGCATTTATTGTTGGTAGATTTTTTTAATGATGACCATTCATTCTGACATGAAGTGATGCACATTTCTCAAATAATTAGTGATGTAGAGCATCTTTTCATGTGCTTTTTAACCATCCGTGTGTCTCTTTTGAAGAACATCTACTTAAGTTTTCTGCCCATTTTAAAATTTTATTTATTTATTTATTCTACTTTCACAGAGTTTTGTTGTTTACAGCCATACACAAACCCAAATCGGCTGTAAGTATACACACATCCCCTCTCACTTGAACTTCCCTCCCATCTCCCTTCCACCCCACCCCTCTATGATGTTACATAGACCTTGTGTAAGTTCTCTTAGTCTTGATCGGGTTGTTTGGGTTTTTTATATTGCACTGCATGAGTTTTTTGCATAATTTGGAGATTAATCCCTTTTTGGTTGCTTCATTTGCAAGTCTTTTATCCCATTCTGACTGTTGTCTTTTTGTTTTGTTTCTGGTATCCTTTGCTGTGCAAAAGTCAGTTCTTTGCTACCCTATAGACTGTAGTCTTCCAGGTTCCTCTGTCCATGGAATTCTCCAGGCAAGAATTATAGAGTGGAGAGCCAGTCCCTTTTCCAGGGGATCTTCACAACCCACGAGTCAAACCCTGGTCTTCTGCACTGCAGGCAGATTCTTTACCATCTGAGCCACCATCTGAGGGAAGCCCTAAGTTTAATTAGGTCCCATTTATTTTTGTGTGTTTATTTTCATTGTAGAAGATGGATTGAAAAATACTTTGCTACAGTATATGTCAGAGAGTATTCTGCCATTTTCCTCTAAGAGTTTATAGTGTCTAGTCTCACATGGAGGTCTTAATCCATTTTGAGTTTACTTTTGTGAGTGGTGTTAGGGTGTGTTAAGAATGGCAGTTTTGATCCAAGATCTGTTAACTCATGTGCTATAATTGATCTCTGGTAATAAAAGATACCAGAATGATTCTTTCACTTGAAAATAACCCCTATTTGTGGGCCTTCCTCAGGTTATTCTAGTGCCCTCAAAACCTGATATATTTGTGAGATTATTAAACTTCAAGTTATTTATTCTGTATGTTAAACCAGCCAGGCATCTTTTCTAGGTACTTAGTGCTATCAAAGTTGAAATAGCAAATTGTCCCTGATATACTGTAGAGGAAGGAGTCTAAAGGCTCAAGAAGAAATTTGAGTAGCTCTGTCATGTGAAATATACTAGGATAACCCTTACACTAGCCTTCTGGTAAGGGCTGAGAGGCATAGCATCACCTGATCTGCTTTACTAAAAATCATGGGAGGAAGGACTGTGCAACTACTCAATAAGTACATATTGCAATGGTTCTCCCAGTACTTTTCCCAAAGATACCAGGGACCATTTACTTACATAGTCACACACCAAGGAAAAGGAAATATCGTAACATTGTGAGGACTGTTGGAAACAGAGATTTTGATATTTGTGCTGGGATTCCTGAAGGCTTATTGTAACTCTTTTGTATTGTAGCTCTCTCCCATCCTTCAGTATCTCCCAGAGATTGCTCAGATTCATATCGATTGAGTCAGTGATACTATCTAACAATTTCATCTTCTGCCACCCCTTCCTCCTTCTGCCTTCGATCTTTCCCAGCCACTGGATCTTTTCAAATGAGTTGTTTCTTCACATCAGGTAGCCAAAGTATTGGTGCTTCAGCTTCAGCATCAGTCCTTCCAATGAATTTTCAGGGTTGATTTCCTTTAGGGTTGACTGGTTTGATTTCCTTGCTGTCCCAGGGGCTCTAAGTTTAATTGGATTTTTGTGTGTTTATTTTCATTGTAGAAGATGGATTGAAAAATACTTTGCTACAGTATATGTCAGAGAGTATTCTGCCATTTTCCTCTAAGAGTTTATAGTGTCTAGTCTCACATGGAGGTCTTAATCCATTTTGAGTTTACTTTTGTGAGTGGTGTTAGGGTGTGTTAAGAATGGCAGTTTTGATCCAAGATCTGTTAACTCATGTGCTATAATTGATCTCTGGTAATAAAAGATACCAGAATGATTCTTTCACTTGAAAATAACCCCTATTTGTGGGCCTTCCTCAGGTTATTCTAGTGCCCTCAAAACCTGATATATTTGTGAGATTATTAAACTTCAAGTTATTTATTCTGTATGTTAAACCAGCCAGGCATCTTTTCTAGGTACTTATTACTATCAAAGTTGAAATAGCAAATTGTCCCTCATACACTGTAGAGGAAGGAGTCTAAAGGCTCAAGAAGATATTTGAGTGGCTCTGTCATGTAAAATATACTAGGATAACCCTTACACT
Organism: Tragulus kanchil; assembly: GCA_022376925.1. Classification (NCBI taxonomy): domain Eukaryota; kingdom Metazoa; phylum Chordata; class Mammalia; order Artiodactyla; family Tragulidae; genus Tragulus; species Tragulus kanchil. Next base: position 259,581,734 of record JAIOJX010000032.1, read on the forward strand.
AGCCTTCTGGTAGGGGCTGAGGAACATGGCATTATCACGCCTGCTTTACTAAAAATCGCGGGAGGAAGGACTGTGCAACCACTCATTACAATGGTTCTCCCAGTACTTTTCCCAAAGATGCCAGGGACCATTCACTTTCATAGTCACACACCAAGGAAAAAGGAATATCATAACATTGTGAGGACTGTTGGAAACAGAGATTTTGATATTTGTGCTGGGATTCCTGAAGGCTTATTGTAACTCTTTTGTATTGTAGCTCTCTCCCATCCTTCAGTATCTCCCAGAGATTGCTCAGATTCATATCGATTGAGTCAGTGATACTATCTAACAATTTCATCTTCTGCCACCCCTTCCTCCTTCTGCCTTCGATCTTTCCCAGCCACTGGATCTTTTCAAATGAGTTGTTTCTTCACATCAGGTAGCCAAAGTATTGGTGCTTCAGCTTCAGCATCAGTCCTTCCAATGAATTTTCAGGGTTGATTTCCTTTAGGGTTGACTGGTTTGATTTCCTTGCTGTCCAAGGGGCTCTCAAGAGTCGCCTCTGGCACTACAGTTCAAAAGCATCAGTTCTTTGCTGCTCAGCCTTCTTTATGATCCAATTTTACATCCACACATGACTACTGGAAAAAGCATAGATTAGACTATAATGACCTTTGTCAGCAAAATGATATCTCTGCTTTTTAATACGTTGTCTAGGTTTTCCGTACCTTTACTTCAAAAAGCAAGCATTGTTTCATTTCATGACTGTATTCACCATGTCCGCAGTGATTTTGGAGCCCAGGAAAATAAAATCTGTCACTATTTCTACTTTTTCCCCTTCTATTTGCTATGAAATGAAGGGACCCCAGATGTGATGATCTTAGTTTTTTTAATGTTGAGTTTTAGGCTAGCTTATAAGCAGAGAGCTTTTGCATTCCCCTCTATCATCGAGAGGTGCTTTAGTTCCTCTTTACTTTCTGCCATCAGAATGGCATCATCTGCATGTCTGAGGTTGCTGATGTTTCTCCCAACAATCTTGATTCAACTTGTGATTTGTCCATGTCAGCATGTCACATGATGCTCTCTGCATATAAGTTAAATAAGCAGAGTGACAATATACACTGTACTCCTTTCCCAATTTTGAATCAGTCCATTGTTCCACATGCTGTTCTAACTGTTGCTTATTAACCCACATACAGGTTTCTCAGGAGGCAGGAAAAACTGTCTGTATTCCCATCTCTGTAAGAACTTTCCACAATTTGTGGTGATCCACACAGTCAAAGGATTTAGTGTAGTCAATGAAGCAGAAATAGATGTTTTTCTGGAACTCCTTTGCTTTCTCTGTATAAAATGTTTAGTTTCAAATCAAGCAAACTATTTTTTGATTTTTGCTGGGATTCCTGGATCTTTTCAAATGAGTTGTTTCTTCACAGTGATACTATCTAACAATTTCATCTTCTGCCACCCTTCCTCCTTCTGCCTTCGATCTTTCCCAGCCACTGGATCTTTTCAAATGAGTTGTTTCTTCACATCAGGTAGCCAAAGTATTGGTGCTTCAGCTTCAGCATCAGTCCTTCCAATGAATTTTCAGGGTTGATTTCCTTTAGGGTTGACTGGTTTGATTTCCTTGCTGTCCAAGGGGCTCTCAAGAGTCGCCTCTGGCACTACAGTTCAAAAGCATCAGTTCTTTGCTGCTCAGCCTTCTTTATGATCCAATTTTACATCCACACATGACTACTGGAAAAAGCATAGATTAGACTATAATGACCTTTGTCAGCAAAATGATATCTCTGCTTTTTAATACGTTGTCTAGGTTTTCCGTACCTTTACTTCAAAAAGCAAGCATTGTTTCATTTCATGACTGTATTCACCATGTCCGCAGTGATTTTGGAGCCCAGGAAAATAAAATCTGTCACTATTTCTACTTTTTCCCCTTCTATTTGCTATGAAATGAAGGGACCCCAGATGTGATGATCTTAGTTTTTTTAATGTTGAGTTTTAGGCTAGCTTATAAGCAGAGAGCTTTTGCATTCCCCTCTATCATCGAGAGGTGCTTTAGTTCCTCTTTACTTTCTGCCATCAGAATGGCATCATCTGCATGTCTGAGGTTGCTGATGTTTCTCCCAACAATCTTGATTCAACTTGTGATTTGTCCATGTCAGCATGTCACATGATGCTCTCTGCATATAAGTTAAATAAGCAGAGTGACAATATACACTGTACTCCTTTCCCAATTTTGAATCAGTCCATTGTTCCACATGCTGTTCTAACTGTTGCTTATTAACCCACATACAGGTTTCTCAGGAGGCAGGAAAAACTGTCTGTATTCCCATCTCTGTAAGAACTTTCCACAATTTGTGGTGATCCACACAGTCAAAGGATTTAGTGTAGTCAATGAAGCAGAAATAGATGTTTTTCTGGAACTCCTTTGCTTTCTCTGTAATCAGCAAAATGTTGGCAATTTGATCACTGATTTCGCTGCCTTTTCCACAAATATAACTATGTATTGAAGCCCATTACACACTTTAAATACAGATAATTATATTTGTCAATTCTTCCTTCAAGTTGAAAAAAAAAGTTTTTAGGAGTTGAGTGGTCTGCAGAATGTCAGGACGTCCTCTTTTTTTAAACAGAGAAAGTATTATTGAAAGGCCACGTAAAGAGATGAGTGGTCTCACACGCTTAAAAACCTTGAGCTCCCTGAACAGTTTCAGCAAAACATTTTTAAAGGGCAGGGGTGGTGGTCACAGGGTAGATAATCATCTTGTGCACATTTAATTGAATCACTTTGCTTCACACTAGAAACCTTAACACAACATTGAAAATCAGCTGTACTTCAGTTTTAAAAATAAAATCACCAGCATTAACTGAGCACTTAAGTCTTTTTTGTCGTTGCTATTGCTTTTTTTTCTGGCTGCACCACACAGCATGTGGAATTTTAGTTTTCCAACCAGGGATCAAACCTGTGCTCCCTGCATTGGAAGGCAGAGTCTTAACCACTAGACCTCCTGGGTCTCTGAGCACTTACTAGGAACCTCACATACTTTTTTCTTTTTAACTTTTTATTTATATTGAAATATAGTTGATTAGGGCTTCCTTGTGGCTCAGACAGTAAAGAATCTGCCTGCAATGCAGGAGACCAGAGTTCGATCCCTGGGTTGAAAAATCGCTGGAGATGGGAATGACTCCCCACTCCAGTATTCTTACCTGGAACATTCCATAGACAGAGGAGACTGGTGGGCTACAAGAACGGGTCTGTAACTCTTTCCCCAAAATTTTGACATGCAGTGTCACATGATGCTCTCTGCATATAAGTTAAATAAGCAGAGTGACAATATACACTGTACTCCTTTCCCAATTTTGAATCAGTCCATTGTTCCACATGCTGTTCTAACTGTTGCTTATTAACCCACATACAGGTTTCTCAGGAGGCAGGAAAAACTGTCTGTATTCCCATCTCTGTAAGAACTTTCCACAATTTGTGGTGATCCACACAGTCAAAGGATTTAGTGTAGTCAATGAAGCAGAAATAGATGTTTTTCTGGAACTCCTTTGCTTTCTCTGTAATCAGCAAAATGTTGGCAATTTGATCACTGATTTCGCTGCCTTTTCCACAAATATAACTATGTATTGAAGCCCATTACACACTTTAAATACAGATAATTATATTTGTCAATTCTTCCTTCAAGTTGAAAAAAAAAGTTTTTAGGAGTTGAGTGGTCTGCAGAATGTCAGGACGTCCTCTTTTTTTTAAGCAGAGAAAGTATTATTGAAAGGCCACGTAAAGAGATGAGTGGTCTCACACGCTTAAAAACCTTGAGCTCCCTGAACAGTTTCAGCAAAACATTTTTAAAGGGCAGGGGTGGTGGTCACAGGGTAGATAATCATCTTGTGCACATTTAATTGAATCACTTTGCTTCACACTAGAAACCTTAACACAACATTGAAAATCAGCTGTACTTCAGTTTTAAAAATAAAATCACCAGCATTAACTGAGCACTTAAGTCTTTTTTGTCGTTGCTATTGCTTTTTTTTCTGGCTGCACCACACAGCATGTGGAATTTTAGTTTTCCAACCAGGGATCAAACCTGTGCTCCCTGCATTGGAAGGCAGAGTCTTAACCACTAGACCTCCTGGGTCTCTGAGCACTTACTAGGAACCTCACATACTTTTTTCTTTTTAACTTTTTATTTATATTGAAATATAGTTGATTAGGGCTTCCTTGTGGCTCAGACAGTAAAGAATCTGCCTGCAATGCAGGAGACCAGAGTTCGATCCCTGGGTTGGGAAGATCGCTGGAGATGGGAATGACTCCCCACTCCAGTATTCTTACCTGGAACATTCCATAGACAGAGGAGACTGGTGGGCTACAGAACGTCAAGTCACAAGGGGTCACATAACTGAGCGATTAACGCTTTTTCACTTTATAGTTGATTAACAATGTTGTGATAGTTTCATGTGTACATTAAAGTAATTCAATTATACATATACATGTATGTATTCTTTTTTTAAAATTCTTTTCTTATGTAGGTTGTTACAGAATGTTAAGTATAGTTTCCTGTGCTATACAATAGGTCCTTGTTGACTATCCATTTTAAATGTAGCAATATGTACATGTCAATCCCAAACTCCCTAACTATCCCTTCTGGGAGACCTTATTTTGACTTAAGGAATCTTATTTTATTTGTCAACTGTGTGTCCTCAGAACATTTTTTTGGTGAATTATCTTGTATTTTTCAAATTTGCTGAACTCTAACAGTTCTTGTGGTTGGTTTCCTATTGTTTCTACCAGAAGTAAAGGGTACGTGCACACATCTCTTTGTCTGCTTCCACCCAGTCTCTCTCCTACTCTGTTTCTGCTCCAGGCATTTCCATTCTTTTCCATTATACTAAGTCTTTCTTATTTACTCATGCTTTCTGCTCCTGAACACACAGCAAGACATGGTTGACTCTGTCAAGATATCTAAGTTCTGTTTTTTTAAGAAATTGTTGGACTTTTTTTCATTTGACAATTAGAAAAGCACACATTCTTTTCATTCGAGATACCCCTGGGTCATATAATAAAATAGGAATATATATGTATAAAAACAAATGGTAAATATTTGGATTTTATAAGAAAACTATGCACCCCATTTCTCCCTCCCTCACAATCCTGTGGGACAATTCTCAGTCCTGATGACCTCAGTCTGAGCATCCCAGAATGCTAATGCATCACTTGGTCACAACCTTCTCCTAAAGCTAATTAGTCACATCTCTCAAAATAGAAGTGTTTTATATATTACTAATAATAGCTTCTTGTTCTAGAGAGGGAGGGTGGAAGTAAGTGGGTAATGCTCATACACAAAAGAGGATTTAGTTTGTGGAACTTGTCTGGCTCCCTGGCCATGCTACCATCTGAGATCTTTTGATAGACTTGGTAAATGGTAGACTGTCGTCCAGCACAAGAACCTCCTTCTCAGGTTCCCAAGCTTCCAGAGAGGGAGGCTGTAACAGAATGCACAGGAGCAGATGTTGTACAGGAAGAAGGAGTCAGAAATTGTATTTAGAAATACACATGAAAAAAATGAGGTTAATAGGAATAATTGCTTTAGATCATAAACAGAAATCATATTGGCCTGATGTACTCAAATAGCAATGGATCTGGAATCAGAAGACTTGATTTTTGGTTTCAAACTAAATAACTCTACATTCTGGGTTAGCTTCTAATTTTTCTGAACTTGAGATTCCTCATCTATAAATGAAAATCTTTTTACTATGGAAAGGTCCATCCAAAAGGTAATTATAAGCATCAAATATGTGTTAGCACTTAGTGTGTATATGCCATACTGATAATATATGCTTTTTCAGCTCTAAAATGTCATCATTAACTATTTTAGAAACTTCTTTTTTTTTTTTTTTTAAAGATTCATTTATTTATTTATTTTATTTTGGGCAGGGGTCGGGTTGGGGAGGGAGGGGAGTAGGCGGGCCACTTCCATTGTCTTTCATTTCTCTATTTTCATCCGTCTTTGTTCTTTGGCCCGTGTGGGCCTCCCATCGCGGTGGCGTCTGTCGTTGCAGAGCGCCAGCTCTGGGCGCATGCGCTCCAGAGCTCCGGCTCGGTGCTTGGACACATCGGTCCAGCCGCTCCGCGGCACGTGGGACCTTCCCAGGCCAGGGATCGAACCGGTGCCACTTGCACTGCAAGGCGGTGTCCTTACCCACTGGACCACCAGGGGAAGCCCAGAAACTTCTAAAATATGGTTTTAAAAATCTGTATTTTCTTCTCTGCATTTCAGAGTAGCATGGAAGATGACTACTAATTATATTATGAAACCTGGAGGATAGACTCTAGTTCCCTTCTACTTTGACCACCATTGCTTCTCTTTTAATGTCTCTCTATCTCTCTTGCTCCTTCCTTTATCTTTCTTTTTTGCATGCTTTTTGTTGTCTTCAAAATTTCAGAAGTTAAACCATGGACCACTATAAGCCTTCAGATGAGGTTTCCTTAATAGATAGCTTGGAATTTATTGCAAGAATATCAGGTATTCTCTTCAGAGTGGTTGGGGAAATTATAATGTTTAGTTTCTAATTTTTTATTATATAGTTTTTCATTTTACTTTTACAAAGTTTTATTGTTTAGAGCAATACATAAATCCAAATCAATCACAGGTGTACTCTCAACCCCTCCCACCTGGACCCCCTTCCTAGCCCTTCCCTAACCCACCCCTCCAGGTTGTTGTGTAGCCCCCATGTAAGTTCCCTTAGTCTTACAGCATATCCATGATGATTGTTCCTTTAATTATATGGTAGTGTACATTTCCGTATTACCTTTTCCAAACTTCTCATCCACTCCTCCCTGTAGTTTCTAATTTTTAAACTTCCCTATGCCTGCTGGACTTAATGAGAAAACATTAAACATTAAAACAGGAACTATACAAAACTGCAGAAATGAAAAATAGCCTTACTTCAGAGGAATGTTATTGATTAAACAATCAAGAAATCTTTGTTGTTTTATTCAGTATTTTAAGAAAACCCAAGAGGCAGGGAAAAAATGGTCTTTACCTTCCTCAATCGCGTACAGTGTATTTGGGAAGAGAGAGTCTGTAATATTAAAACCATTGAAGAACTATGATAAATAGCCAAGGATTCGCTCTAAATAAGGGATCAGTTATTATCTTTTCTCAGAACACTTTCCCCCTATCCTCTCAGCTTATTAAACTCCTATTGATGCTTCAAAACTCACTTCAAATCATTTCTCCTTTGTAAAACTGTCTCTAAATGTCCCAGTGGACTCTTGTGTGTTCTTCCTGGTCAATCATATTTTTATAACGGAAATGGTTGTTTTTCAAAAGGAATTTAAGCTTTCTGACCTCAAGGAATAGGAGAAGAAAGAGACTAACATAAATTTGAGTTGCTAGGGAAATTTTCATGAAGGAAATGGGATTTTTATTTACCTTTAAACAATGATTAGTGGTTGGAAATATTTTATATTGTGATATCCAATACATAAGCACTAGCTACATATAACTATTGAACACTGAATATGTGAGTAATGCAACCAAGGAAATTAATTCTTAATTTTATTTAATTACCACATTTTGCACTGAGAAGATCTAGGTTTCAGCTTATGTCTTCTCACTTAATTGATTCTCTAGTGAGTAAACTCTGATGCCATATGTGGGCTAGAAAATCTATATTCGCTGTTTGTAACTAGTTGCTTGTTCCTCACTAGACCAGTGTTTTCTCATTTTTAAATGGTTAACTGTAATTAAATAATCACTACTGAGGCTTCTGGAATAATAATATTATGACCAATTCCACTCACCATGCGCATTGAGGTATGTGTCTATATACCTCAACCACATTAAGAAGCAGAGGTGGGGCTTCCCTGGTGGTCCCATGGGTAGGGACACCGCCTTGCAGTGCAAGGGGCACCAGTTTGATCCCTGGCCTGGGAAGATCCCATGTGCCATGGAGCGACTGGACCAATGTGTCCAACTATGGCGCCAGAGCTCTGGGGCACCTGTGGCCAGAGCTGGTGCTCTGCGATGGGAGGCCCACACAGGCCAAAGAACAAAGATAAATAAATGAAAGACCAAAAGAAATGGCCAAAAAAAAAAAAAAGAAGAAGAAGAAGCAGAGCTTTGGAATCCATTTTTTTTCCCCTCTATTGTTGGATTTCTCTTGCCCCTTCAGTTCCAAGCCGGAGGCTTTTCATGCGTCCTTGTACCTTTATTTTGCCAGCACTTTAGTTTGTGCTCTAGCCTCCCCCTTTTCTCAACTCACTAGAGCTTTTAGCTACATATCTAAACATTGTGGAAGCAGGAGGACTGACACAGAAGTGTCTGATGCACAGGAAAATAATATGTCTTCCATTTGGCAATGCAAAATGGGTAAGAATTAGAGAAGTTCATATAGTACCCCAAAATTGTGGTCAGGAACGACTTGGCATCAGATGCCAGATATGGGAGTTTTGAAACAGAAAAATGAGATTAAGTGTAAAAGGGGCTAACAGAGAAGAGGGACAGAGGTTAAATTCTGACCTTCATCATTTCTTCATCCCTAGCAAATTCTAAAAGGGCTCCAAAAGCTATAACCCAGCTATATTACCAAACCTAGAGATTGAGAAGAATCTGGAAAGAGAATTGAATTGGCTTCCTTAATTTCCTTGACTTCACATGTCAAAGCCTCTTTATTCCCACCAACCCCACCATGCACATCTTAGCCATGTTCTGGATGTTAAAGATTCTACCTAGTATTTTACATATATATCTAGGTACCCATGCAGATACCTGGTGCAATGAATACCTATTCTCCTCTTTTCTTGGACCTGTTGTACTCTAGAGTCATCTCTATGCCCCATGCGTGGTGCTCCTATGCTCACCTCTACCCTATGAGTTTTGTGTGGATTGCAAATGTGGTTGAATATAGTGATATAAAATGACTCAAGAGACATATGATGTGCCAGAGATGAGGTGAGGTCAAGAAATGACACAACTTGAGTGCCTGAAGGATTGTTACATGAGCAATTTTAAAACGGACTAAGTGTGTTCTGGCAGATGCCATCCCCACCTCTTCTTTTTCATTTGTGGTGCCTCACCACCCCTCCCAATCCTTACCCTGCATATCTACTATGTTAGCATGTTTGTTCTATTCTTTTATTTGTGTATGAATAGTCCTGGAAGCTGTAGTGAAAGGGTTATTGCACTTGCAAGTGACTGCCACTTTAGGTGACCACAGGTAAAATGCTTATTTGGTGATGATATGGTCCTGAGAAGAAATTGAGATTTATAGTCTTCACAGTCTGGATGTTCTTGAATTCAAGTAATCATTATACTCATAATATAAATAATTATTAATATTTCAGTTTCCTTTTCTTTTTCTTTAGTTTTCTTTTCAGACTTTTAGCTGGTAAATCAAGTGACGGAATGAATCTTTCTGTGGTATCAGAGTTTGTGTTCCTGGGACTCACCAATTCCTGGGAAATACAACTTCTCCTCTTTGTGTTCTCTTCTGTTTGTTACATGGCAAGCATGATGGGAAACTCCCTCATTGTTCTCACTGTGATGACTGACCCTCACTTACACTCCCCCATGTATTTTTTGTTGGCCAACCTCTCCATCACTGACCTGGGAGTTTCTTCTGTCATTTCCCCCAAGATGATTTATGACCTTTTCAGAAAGCGTAAAGTCATCTCCTTTGGAGGCTGCATCACTCAGATCTTCTTCATTCACATCATTGGTGGTGTGGAGATGGTGCTTCTCATCGCCATGGCCTTTGACAGATATGTCGCTATATGTAAGCCTCTCCACTATTTGACTATTATGAGTCAAAAAATGTGTCTTCTGCTTCTTGTTGCTGCATGGATAATTGGCTTTATTCACTCTGTGGTTCAGCTGGTTTTTGTTGTAAAAATGCCAATCTGTGGCCCTAATATAATAGACAGCTTTTACTGTGACTTTCCTCGGTTCATCAAACTTGCCTGCACAGATACCTTCAGGCTAGAGTCCATGGTCACAGCCAACAGTGGATTTATATCCCTGGGATCATTCTTCATACTGCTTGTCTCCTACATTTTTATCCTCATCACTGTTCGGAAGCACTCTTCCGGTAGCTCATCTAAGGCCCTCTCCACTTTGTCAACTCATGTCATGGTGGTGGTTTTGTTCTTTGGCCCTTGCATCTTTGTTTATATCTGGCCTCACTCCACATCACACCTAGACAAATTCCTTGTTGTTTTTGATGCAGTTCTTACCCCTTTTTTAAATTCAGTCATCTATACCTTGAGGAACAAAGAAATGAAAATAGCAATGAAGAAAGTATGCAGTTACTTTATTATTTACAGAAGGATTTCTTAAATGCAAAAAGTATTATGAAGTCTCTTTACTGAGTTGGAGTAATATTATATTTCTATCATTTAATATAAGGAGTTTCCAGTACCATATGCACATTTGTGTGTCCCAGATTAAAACAGCATTATTATTTTTAAAACATTAACTGAAAAATTATATCACTGCCTGTGGTTGGAGGAAGCATGTGGTGTGGTAAAAAGTGTCTTCTGAAGAGGCCAATTGCTTGTCTCTCAGGAGACATTACCTTGATGTAATTTACTATGGTCTAAACTTCAAAACTGAGTCTCTTCAGTGTCTGAGTAGGTTATATAAGGTAATGCCAATTGACACCTAGTAAGTTGATTCCAGATGAAAATGTATACATCAAAATGCCCATTTATTAATTTATCACAAAAATCAGTCCAGTGGCCTGAAGTTCTGCATAAATTTAAGTCATTCTTCAGCTGTAGGATTGGTAGATGTTTTATATATGACTATATTCTCCTCTAAAGAAATGAAGGATTTGTATCAACAGATTTAGTATTGATACCCATTTCAACAAAGAGGAACCAAGTCTTATTCGCAAAGATCTACTGCAAAAAAAAAAAAAAAAAAAATCAATGGAAAGACAGACATGGAGAGTGGACATGTGGACATTGTGGGGAAGGAACAATGGAGAGAGGCATAAAGGAAGTAGCTTGAAGGCCTGTACTATCATACGTGAAGATAATAGCTATAGTTATCGCTCTGTGAGAAAAGCAGATCCTTCACGGGTGCTGTATGACGACGGTCTGGAGGGGTGGGGGAGGATATACATATGACTAATCTGAGAACATACATATCTGTAAACAACAAAACTCTGTAAAAGTTAAAAGTAAAATAAAAGTTTTTTTAAAAAGATCTATTGCAAATTATTGATTTTTACAGATTTTTATATAGTTTATCAATATTCCTAACTTATCTTACTTGATAATTAGTTTGCCTTTTCTCTTTATTTCCATTTTCCTTATATCATTTACTCATTGTTGAATCCATTTTTGAACCCTTGAGAAACCAACACCTGTGTATCAGTTTATTTTATTGTTTAGTCGCTAAGTCATGTCTGATTCTTTTGCAACTATCTGGATTGTGGTCCACCAGCTTCCTCTACCCATGGGATTTTCCAAGCAAGAAAACTGGATCAGGTTGCCATTTCCTCCTCCAGGAGATGTTTCCAACCCAGGGATCAAACCTGCGCCTCTTCATTGGCAGGTGGTTTCTTTTACCACTGAGCCACCTGGAAAGGCCTTTAAAAAATTAAATAAATTTCTTTTTCTATAACCTGTACTTTTCACATGTTATTAATGGAGACATTACCTTGATGTAATTTACTATGGTCTAAACTTCAAAACTGAGTCTCTTCAGTGTCTGAGTAGGTTATATAAGGTAATGCCAATTGACACCTAGTAAGTTGATTCCAGATGAAAATGTATACATCAAAATGCCCATTTATTAATTTATCACAAAAATCAGTCCAGTGGCCTGAAGTTCTGCATAAATTTAAGTCATTCTTCAGCTGTAGGATTGGTAGATGTTTTATATATGACTATATTCTCCTCTAAAGAAATGAAGGATTTGTATCAACAGATTTAGTATTGATACCCATTTCAACAAAGAGGAACCAAGTCTTATTCGCAAAGATCTACTGCAAAAAAAAAAAAAAAAAAAAAATCAATGGAAAGACAGACATGGAGAGTGGACATGTGGACATTGTGGGGAAGGAACAATGGGAGAGAGGCATAAAGGAAGTAGCTTGAAGGCCTGTACTATCATACGTGAAGATAATAGCTATAGTTATCGCTCTGTGAGAAAAGCAGATCCTTCACGGGTGCTGTATGACGACGGTCTGGAGGGGTGGGGGAGGATATACATATGACTAATCTGAGAACATACATATCTGTAAACAACAAAACTCTGTAAAAGTTAAAAGTAAAATAAAAGTTTTTTTAAAAAGATCTATTGCAAATTATTGATTTTTACAGATTTTTATATAGTTTATCAATATTCCTAACTTATCTTACTTGATAATTAGTTTGCCTTTTCTCTTTATTTCCATTTTCCTTATATCATTTACTCATTGTTGAATCCATTTTTGAACCCTTGAGAAACCAACACCTGTGTATCAGTTTATTTTATTGTTTAGTCGCTAAGTCATGTCTGATTCTTTTGCAACTATCTGGATTGTGGTCCACCAGCTTCCTCTACCCATGGGATTTTCCAAGCAAGAAAACTGGATCAGGTTGCCATTTCCTCCTCCAGGAGATGTTTCCAACCCAGGGATCAAACCTGCGCCTCTTCATTGGCAGGTGGTTTCTTTTACCACTGAGCCACCTGGAAAGGCCTTTAAAAAATTAAATAAATTTCTTTTTCTATAACCTGTACTTTTCACATGTTATTAATCTGAACTCTCTGAGTTACATATGTCAGGAATCCAATCAAAACAAGCTTAAAATAACTAAAACAACAACAAAAAAATTGTTTCAGTTGTTCAAGAGGAAAAGATCTATAGATCTGTTATACAACAATGTGAATATGCTTCCTATACCAAGCTGCTTCTACAACTGGTGAAATGTATGTTTGTGTGTGTGGATTTTTAACACAATGTAAAATTTTTAAAATATTTTTGAAAGGAACTTACTGACTCAGGTCACTGGGACGTCCAATAGTGGAGTCAGACTCTAGAGAGTCATTCACTTGCACATTTTTGGATTTTTCGCTCTCATTCACTCCATTTTTCTTGCTCTTTGCTTTGTTTCTTTCTCCCCTATTTCTCTATTGACTGTTTTTTCTCTTTACATTTGCCTTATTTTCTTCTGCTGCACATAGATGCTTTTATGCATGGTGCAGGAATGGAGGAGGGGCTGCAAATAACTCAGAGTTTAAGTCATTCCAGCGGAGCTGCCCTTTAGAAAAGGGAAACGTTTTCTTTCCTAACATTAGTATTAAAGCACAGTGAAAGGATTCTGGTTGGCATAGTTTTAGCACCACGCCATGTCTCTCATGGCCGGATCTGACACACGCACACTTTAGTGGCAGAGGCCAAGGTATGTGGTTAACAAACTCCAGAAAACTTGTGTTTTCACTTGTGTATTTGCAGTTCTCAAATGGGAGAGGCGGGCACTGTCATCAGTGGAAGGAGAAGAGCAATTCAGGACAAGCAAAAAGTTGTCATATGTTTTTTGCTTATTGAAATAGAAATGAGTTTCCTGTGTTGAGATGTTCTTCCACCCCATTCTCATCAATGTAATATTCATTTTTTCATATTGATTTATCAGTTCCACATATATGTTAAAGACATTAACTCCTTTATTATAATATTTCATTCAAAGTATCTCCCCCAACTTGTTTTCTTTTTAGCTTTATCATTTTCTGCAGCATAGAAGTTGTACTTTTCATGACTCCAACTCCACAGACCTTTTAAATTGTTACTTCATAGTTTTACTAAGATCTTTTCCATTCCAAAAAAATTCTTTCTTCTTTTCCTCTGTTCTAACTGAACGGTTTCCACTAACACAGCTTACAGATTGCTTTTGAGTTCCATATCATCCAGTCTTTTATTGATTCTATCTAGTTATTTTTATATCAGTTTAACTCTTCAATTGTGATTGGTCCTTTCTTATATTATCTAAGACTTTAAGTTCACACTGAGTTCTTCCTTTCTTTTCCCAAGTTATATGAACATCTGATAGATGACAGTAGATAGCTTACCGTAAATGGTATCAGATTCTTGATTTCCAAAGGAGAAGATTTCACATTGGGATCAAAAAGACTTGATTTTGATCCCCCAGAGCTTTGTGCAGGAAAAGTTTTATTAAACAGAAAAAGGAGAGAAGAGGCTTCCAGCTAAAGAAACTGAAAGGGGGATAGAAGAGTACCCACAAAAGCTAGTTTGGACGAGGCATTTAGTACTTTTCCAGTTGGTTATTAACAATAGATCAAAGAATGTTTTAAGGCTGTTTTAAGGCTGTAAAGGTCTTACAGCATTAACATAAGATTAGCCAGAGGGTGATCTCTGGCCATCAAGACTAGATGACACATTCCAATATAAAATGTTTGCATCCAGAAGACAATGAAGTTAGTTTCAGAGTAGGTCATTATCATAGCAAACAGTTTAGGGTACAAAACGTTTGTGCTTCCTCCTCCTTCTCCTCCTCCTTGGAAACTGCTGACCTCCTTATCAAGTCTGCCTATTCACCCATTTCACATTCTTATAGCCATTCTTTTTAAACTCCTCATCAGGTAAATTACTTGTCTCCGTTCCATTAGGGGCTCTTCTGGTGTTTCATTTTGTTCTTTTGTTTAGAACTTATTTATCTCTTTATTTGGTTCTTGTTTCTATGAATTAGGTGAAACAGCACCCTCTTCTGGTCTTGAAAGTGTGGCCTTGTATGGGAGAATCCTCTAAGGAGACTGCTTGTAACTTGGGGTTTTGGCAAGCTGGAGGCAGCATGAGCATTTTCTGCAGCATAGAAGTTGTACTTTTCATGACTCCAACTCCACAGACCTTTTAAATTGTTACTTCATAGTTTTACTAAGATCTTTTCCATTCCAAAAAAATTCTTTCTTCTTTTCCTCTGTTCTAACTGAACGGTTTCCACTAACACAGCTTACAGATTGCTTTTGAGTTCCATATCATCCAGTCTTTTATTGATTCTATCTAGTTATTTTTATATCAGTTTAACTCTTCAATTGTGATTGGTCCTTTCTTATATTATCTAAGACTTTAAGTTCACACTGAGTTCTTCCTTTCTTTTCCCAAGTTATATGAACATCTGATAGATGACAGTAGATAGCTTACCGTAAATGGTATCAGATTCTTGATTTCCAAAGGAGAAGATTTCACATTGGGATCAAAAAGACTTGATTTTGATCCCCCAGAGCTTTGTGCAGGAAAAGTTTTATTAAACAGAAAAAGGAGAGAAGAGGCTTCCAGCTAAAGAAACTGAAAGGGGGATAGAAGAGTACCCACAAAAGCTAGTTTGGACGAGGCATTTAGTACTTTTCCAGTTGGTTATTAACAATAGATCAAAGAATGTTTTAAGGCTGTTTTAAGGCTGTAAAGGTCTTACAGCATTAACATAAGATTAGCCAGAGGGTGATCTCTGGCCATCAAGACTAGATGACACATTCCAATATAAAATGTTTGCATCCAGAAGACAATGAAGTTAGTTTCAGAGTAGGTCATTATCATAGCAAACAGTTTAGGGTACAAAACGTTTGTGCTTCCTCCTCCTTCTCCTCCTCCTTGGAAACTGCTGACCTCCTTATCAAGTCTGCCTATTCACCCATTTCACATTCTTATAGCCATTCTTTTTAAACTCCTCATCAGGTAAATTACTTGTCTCCGTTCCATTAGGGGCTCTTCTGGTGTTTCATTTTGTTCTTTTGTTTAGAACTTATTTATCTCTTTATTTGGTTCTTGTTTCTATGAATTAGGTGAAACAGCACCCTCTTCTGGTCTTGAAAGTGTGGCCTTGTATGGGAGAATCCTCTAAGGAGACTGCTTGTAACTTGGGGTTTTGGCAAGCTGGAGGCAGCATGAGCATCCAGGCTGGAGGTAGTGCCAGGGGAGTGCTGCATCTAAGACAATCTTAAAGGAATGTCTGTGAACTGAGGGAGCACAGACTGTGAAGATTCTCTGTCGTGGGAAGGGCGTCAAAAATGGGGCTTCTTCACCATACAACCCAGCAATCCCACTCTTAGGCTTATACCCTGATGAAATTAAATCTGAAAGAAGCACCTGTGCCCCAGTGTTCATTGCAGCTCTCTATACAATAACTAGAACATGGAAGCAACCTAGATGCCCATCGATGAATGAATGGACACAAAAGCTCTGGTGCATATACACAATGGAATGCTACACAGCTTTAAAAAGAAATGCAGAAGAATCAGCCCTAATGAGGTGGCTGGCTCTAGAACCTATCATAAAAAGTGAAGTCAGTCAAAAAGAGAAGGACAGGGGCTTCCCTGGTGGTGCAGTGGGTAAGGACACTGCCTTGCAGTGCAAGGGGCGCCAGTTCAATCCCTAACCTGGGACGATCCCACCTGCCGCGGAGCAGCTGGACAGATGTGTCCAACTACAGAGCCGGAGCTCTGGAACACATGTGCCCAGAGCCAGTGCTTTGCAGCAAGGGAGGCCACTGCAATGGGAGGCCCACACAGGCCAAAGAACAAAGATAAATGAATGAAAGGTCAACAGAAGTGGCCAAAAAATAAAAAGAGAAGGACAAGTATAATATACTAACACATATATATGGAATCTAGTAGGATGGTGATGATGGCACATGCAGTGAAGCAATGGAGAAACAGACATGGACAGTGGACATATGGACATTGTGGGGAAGGAACAGTAGGTAGGAGGCATAAAGGAAGTAGCATGAAGGCCTGTACTGTCATATGTGAAGAAAATAGCTATAGTCATTGCTCTATGAGAAAAGGAGATCCTTCAAGGGTGCTGTGTGACAGTCTGAAGGGGTGGGATGGGGGGATATACATATGACTAATCTGGGAACATACATATCTGTAAACAACAAAACTCTGTAAAAGTTAAAAGTAAAATAGGGCTTCCCTGGTGGTCCAGTGGGTAAGGACACCGCCTTGCAGTGCAAGGGGTGCTGGTTTGATCCCTGGCCTGGGAAGATCCCACGTGCCTCAGAGCAACTGGACCGACGTGTTCAATTACTGAGCCTGAGCTCTGGAGCGCGTGCACCCAAAGCCGGCGCTCTGCGACAACAGAGGCCACCGCTATGGGAGGCCCACACGGGCCAAAGAACAAAGATGGATGAAAATAGAGAAATGAAAGACCAATAGAAGTGGCCCACCTGCCCCCTTCCCTTCCCAACCCCGCCGCCCAAAAAGGAATAAAAAGGTAAAATAAAAGTTTTTTTTAAAAAATGGGTCTTCTTAGCACCTTTAACAGGGTTCTATCAATTTCCTGCTTATTTGACAGATAATCCCTGTTACTAAATAGGTTGTCTTCTCTCATAGTCTAGGTGTACTTGAAACAACTGTTTGTTCAGCATGTCTTAGGGGAGCACAGCAGTGTATCCCTCCCTATTGGAGGTCTCTATAATAGGCAGGGTTACCATAGATTGTTGTTGTTCAGTCTCTAAGTCATTACCTACTCTTTGTGACCCCATGGAATGCAGCACACCAGGCTTCCCTGTCCTTCACCATTTTCCAGAGTTTGCTCAAACTCACATCCATTGAGTCAATGTTGCTATCTAGCCATCTCATCCTCTACTATCCTCTTCTACTTTTGCCTTCAATCTTTCCCAGCATCAGTGTCTTTTTCAATGAGTCAGCTCTTCAAAATCAGATGGCCAAATTATTGGTGCTTCAGCTTCAGCATCAGTCTTTCCAATGAATATTCAGAGTTTATTTTCTTTATGTTTTACTGATTTAATCTCCTTGCAGTCCAAGGAACTCTCAAGAGTCTTTTTCAGCACCACAGTAGCTCAGGGGCTTCCCTAGTCCTGCCTGCAATGCAAGAGACCCCAGTTCAATTCCTGGGTTGGGAAGATCCCCTGGAGAACAGCTACCCACCCCAGTATTCTGTCCTGGAGAATTCCATGGGCAGAGAGGAGCCTGGCAGGCTACAGTCTATGGGGTTGCAAAGAGTTGGATGTGACTGAGAGACTTCCCAAGACAGTTAGAAAGCATCATTTCTTTGGTGCTCTGCCTTCTTTCTGGTCCAGCTCTCACCTCTATATATGACTACTGGAAAAACCATAGCTTTGACTATATGGAATTTTGTTGGCAAAGTGATATGTTTGCTTTTAAATATGCTGTTTAGGTTTGTCATATCTTTCCTTCCAAGGAGCAAGTGTCTAATTTCGTGGCTGCAGTCACCATCCTCAGTGTTTCTGGAGACGAAGGAAATAAAATCTGTCACTGCTTCTACTTTTTTCCCTTTTATTTGTCATAATGTGATGGGACTGGATGCCATGGTCTTTGTTTTTTTGAATTTTGAGTTTTAAGCCAGTTTTTTCACTCTCCTCTATTACCCTTATCATGGGTATTCCATTTTTATGTAGACTGTCTCTATGCAGTAGATGTTCAATCAATCTTCACATCTTCTTCAGAAGCAATTACACTTTATGTAGGTATGGATTCAGTGTGCCTGTGGAAGGAGATGAGCTCAAGGTCTTCCTATGCTGTTGTCTTACCCTTCCCTCAGTCAGGGAATATCTGTAATTGTATACTTCCCTTGGTAGGAAAGATGGCCTGTGATACAGATTTCACTAATTTGTGGACAGGGCTAATGATTGGTTTGTTTCCTCAAGACCTAAGGAAGAGTACAAGTCTAAGTTCTTTAAGATGGAGACTAGGAAGAGATATGTGGAGGCAAGTCTTACATCATCACAGAGGCAAGTCATCTTTTTTTTTTCTTTGTAAATTTTTACAGAGTTTCGTTGTTCACAGACATGTATGTTCCCAGATCAGTCATATGCATATCCCTGGTCCCCTCCTCCCTCCCAGCCCCCAATCCCACCCCTCCAGGCTGTCACACAGAGGTGAGGCAAGTCATCTTGTTCCTATATAGTGAGTAGTCTCAAATAGTCTTTTGCATGGGCATTCTCTGTGCCCTCTCTGAAATATAAAGCCTCAGAACTGTTTATAGTGTCATACTTCACCACACTCTCAGTAGACTCATTGTCCAAATTTTCTGGATTACAGACCTATCTTCATAGTGATATAAATTTATTGGCAAGAGGGGGGCTATAGGGGTTTGGATGTGACTGAGAGACTTCCCAAGACAGTTAGAAAGCATCATTTCTTTGGTGCTCTGCCTTCTTTCTGGTCCAGCTCTCACCTCTATATATGACTACTGGAAAAACCATAGCTTTGACTATATGGAATTTTGTTGGCAAAGTGATATGTTTGCTTTTAAATATGCTGTTTAGGTTTGTCATATCTTTCCTTCCAAGGAGCAAGTGTCTAATTTCGTGGCTGCAGTCACCATCCTCAGTGTTTCTGGAGACGAAGGAAATAAAATCTGTCACTGCTTCTACTTTTTTCCCTTTTATTTGTCATAATGTGATGGGACTGGATGCCATGGTCTTTGTTTTTTTGAATTTTGAGTTTTAAGCCAGTTTTTTCACTCTCCTCTATTACCCTTATCATGGGTATTCCATTTTTATGTAGACTGTCTCTATGCAGTAGATGTTCAATCAATCTTCACATCTTCTTCAGAAGCAATTACACTTTATGTAGGTATGGATTCAGTGTGCCTGTGGAAGGAGATGAGCTCAAGGTCTTCCTATGCTGTTGTCTTACCCTTCCCTCAGTCAGGGAATATCTGTAATTGTATACTTCCCTTGGTAGGAAAGATGGCCTGTGATACAGATTTCACTAATTTGTGGACAGGGCTAATGATTGGTTTGTTTCCTCAAGACCTAAGGAAGAGTACAAGTCTAAGTTCTTTAAGATGGAGACTAGGAAGAGATATGTGGAGGCAAGTCTTACATCATCACAGAGGCAAGTCATCTTTTTTTTTTCTTTGTAAATTTTTACAGAGTTTCGTTGTTCACAGACATGTATGTTCCCAGATCAGTCATATGCATATCCCTGGTCCCCTCCTCCCTCCCAGCCCCCAATCCCACCCCTCCAGGCTGTCACACAGAGGTGAGGCAAGTCATCTTGTTCCTATATAGTGAGTAGTCTCAAATAGTCTTTTGCATGGGCATTCTCTGTGCCCTCTCTGAAATATAAAGCCTCAGAACTGTTTATAGTGTCATACTTCACCACACTCTCAGTAGACTCATTGTCCAAATTTTCTGGATTACAGACCTATCTTCATAGTGATATAAATTTATTCAGGGTACTGATTTTTCTTCCCACTCATGGCGCTCCTGCTGGCACTACCATTTATAGGTTTGTAGAATACCTTTTCTGCCTTATTTGTTCCTGTGGTGTCCCATGATACGTCAGCAGCTCTGCACACGTTTTTCCAAAAAAAAAGTCCAACAGCAGACCAAATGAATTTACTATACTTATGCTCCATAACCAAGAAACAGCTCACTGATGGCATGATGAAATGGCCTTATAAATGCTCAGCTTTTGTATCAGCTCTGTAGGTGTTTAGGATACACGTTTACAATGCTGTTTATTCTGTGCAGAACATATCTTTAAAATACGTAGTGGCCACTGCATATTGCCTTCTGTCCTATATCCAGCATATGTGAACCCAAGGTGGGGGAAAGTCATTTAGTCAATGGGATCAAATCATTTAGTATAGAAATTTTTGCTCCCTTTTCTTGTGAACCTTGGTTTAGTAAGCTCAGAGGTCCCACCACCCCCTGGGAAGGATATTCCAAAGGGAGCACAGCTAAGATTGGCTTCTGACAACTTTGGACTCCCCATATCATTGAATCTGTAAATGGAAGAGTTATTACCTATGACAATTGTGGGGACGTGAGCAAGAGTGAAGATGGAAGTACATAAGTCATATATTTAAATATTTGAAAGTTGTAAGTCAAGTTAACAAAATCTTGATTACAGATTTTATGTTCTATTTTCAACGTTGATAAATGTATATTGTTTCCTCTCTATCTCTAGTGCCTTATTGTGAGTTTTTAGGACCTTTGTTCTGGTCAAACAAAATAAGCCCCTAGGGGTAAAGTCCCTAGATCTGTAACCTCCTTGTAAACTCTGGCTTAGGCAGTATCACTTGATCACTTTCCTCTGGAACTGTTCATTAGCTTTATTTCCACAATGACAAGATTTTATGGCACTTTATATTAGAGAACACAGAAAACCTAAGCCTCTAGGAAGATGCACTTTTCTTTGTACAAGTAAAACAGAGGAATACAGATAAACTTAACAATAAGGAAAGTAACTCTAATGTCAGACATGAACTGCTAAGGATGTGAGTCATATCTGTAAATGCATGAGTATTATCATAAGGCTGGATAGCTAGTGTGTGAGATAACAAATTGACAAGCAGTGGACCATAAATGTAAAAGGGATATTGACATGTTGAAGAAGGTAAACTGAACTTTTATTGATTAACAGTGTTAGGTAAATGTGAAAGATATTAGAAAAGAATAATAGTGTTTGGGTTTATTGAAGATTTACAGCAGACCAAAGTTTTTTTTGCTCCATAACCAAGAAACAGCTCACTGATGGCATGATGAAATGGCCTTATAAATGCTCAGCTTTTGTATCAGCTCTGTAGGTGTTTAGGATACACGTTTACAATGCTGTTTATTCTGTGCAGAACATATCTTTAAAATACGTAGTGGCCACTGCATATTGCCTTCTGTCCTATATCCAGCATATGTGAACCCAAGGTGGGGGAAAGTCATTTAGTCAATGGGATCAAATCATTTAGTATAGAAATTTTTGCTCCCTTTTCTTGTGAACCTTGGTTTAGTAAGCTCAGAGGTCCCACCACCCCCTGGGAAGGATATTCCAAAGGGAGCACAGCTAAGATTGGCTTCTGACAACTTTGGACTCCCCATAGCATTGAATCTGTAAATGGGAGAGTTATTACCTATGACAATTGGGTGTTCGTGAGCAAGAGTGAAGATGGAAGTACATAAGTCATATATTTAAATATTTGAAAGTTGTAAGTCAAGTTAACAAAATCTTGATTACAGATTTTATGTTCTATTTTCAACGTTGATAAATGTATATTGTTTCCTCTCTATCTCTAGTGCCTTATTGTGAGTTTTTAGGACCTTTGTTCTGGTCAAACAAAATAAGCCCCTAGGGGTAAAGTCCCTAGATCTGTAACCTCCTTGTAAACTCTGGCTTAGGCAGTATCACTTGATCACTTTCCTCTGGAACTGTTCATTAGCTTTATTTCCACAATGACAAGATTTTATGGCACTTTATATTAGAGAACACAGAAAACCTAAGCCTCTAGGAAGATGCACTTTTCTTTGTACAAGTAAAACAGAGGAATACAGATAAACTTAACAATAAGGAAAGTAACTCTAATGTCAGACATGAACTGCTAAGGATGTGAGTCATATCTGTAAATGCATGAGTATTATCATAAGGCTGGATAGCTAGTGTGTGAGATAACAAATTGACAAGCAGTGGACCATAAATGTAAAAGGGATATTGACATGTTGAAGAAGGTAAACTGACTTTAAACTTTTAATTAGAATTACACAGTGTTAGGTAAATGTGAAAGATATTAGGAAAAGTCAATGATATTATGATGTTTGGGGTTTATATGAATGATTCTCATCCTCTATATTTTGATAAGCAGGTAAGAAAAATTGGTGACATAAGAAACTAAGAAAACAAGGGCTCTTGTCATCACTATTAGTTTTTCAAGAGAGACAAATTATAAACCAATGCTCTTCTGTGAAAAGGGAAGCTAATTTATTAGGTACTTGTAAAATTTTCAAGATGAAGAAAGGTCTGAATAGGAGATATCTGAAGGAAGAGATATCCAAAAACTGAATAAATTTAAATGTTGTCTTATATATGATATGGAAAGTATACAAATAAAGTGAAAACCTCCAGATATCAGCTGATTCCACTACTTTCTTAAGTGCTTTATAATGTTATATATATGTGTGTGTGTATTATTTAATGTTATATATTTTTAAATTTTATCTCTAAACTGTAAGTAGAATGCAGAAGGTTTAGAGAGAATCAACAAAGGTGATTTTTTTTTTTTTTGGAAAGTGGTAAGTACATGAAAAAGAGAGCCCAAGAGAAAAATGTAAAAGGGATTGAATTTTTGAGTCATGAAAACAGAAAACCAAGAGGTGACATATTTTGTTGAGTTTATGTACATAAAAAGTTAATTGAAAGAGGCATTGAAAATTATTTTATTGTACACAGTTATAACAAGTAAAAGAATCTGTCTTAATTTAGAAGAGGTATATATTTACTTATATGTGGAGACAAATTTATGACAGTTTTTAAGATAAAATGCAGGGCATTTCAACAGAAAGTAGTTATAACCTCTCAGTATTTTTAGACTGAGAAGGAATTAAAATTTTTTTGTACAAGTAAAACAGAGGAATACAGATAAACTTAACAATAAGGAAAGTAACTCTAATGTCAGACATGAACTGCTAAGGATGTGAGTCATATCTGTAAATGCATGAGTATTATCATAAGGCTGGATAGCTAGTGTGTGAGATAACAAATTGACAAGCAGTGGACCATAAATGTAAAAGGGATATTGACATGTTGAAGAAGGTAAACTGACTTTAAACTTTTAATTAGAATTACACAGTGTTAGGTAAATGTGAAAGATATTAGGAAAAGTCAATGATATTATGATGTTTGGGGTTTATATGAATGATTCTCATCCTCTATATTTTGATAAGCAGGTAAGAAAAATTGGTGACATAAGAAACTAAGAAAACAAGGGCTCTTGTCATCACTATTAGTTTTTCAAGAGAGACAAATTATAAACCAATGCTCTTCTGTGAAAAGGGAAGCTAATTTATTAGGTACTTGTAAAATTTTCAAGATGAAGAAAGGTCTGAATAGGAGATATCTGAAGGAAGAGATATCCAAAAACTGAATAAATTTAAATGTTGTCTTATATATGATATGGAAAGTATACAAATAAAGTGAAAACCTCCAGATATCAGCTGATTCCACTACTTTCTTAAGTGCTTTATAATGTTATATATATGTGTGTGTGTATTATTTAATGTTATATATTTTTAAATTTTATCTCTAAACTGTAAGTAGAATGCAGAAGGTTTAGAGAGAATCAACAAAGGTGATTTTTTTTTTTTTTGGAAAGTGGTAAGTACATGAAAAAGAGAGCCCAAGAGAAAAATGTAAAAGGGATTGAATTTTTGAGTCATGAAAACAGAAAACCAAGAGGTGACATATTTTGTTGAGTTTATGTACATAAAAAGTTAATTGAAAGAGGCATTGAAAATTATTTTATTGTACACAGTTATAACAAGTAAAAGAATCTGTCTTAATTTAGAAGAGGTATATATTTACTTATATGTGGAGACAAATTTATGACAGTTTTTAAGATAAAATGCAGGGCATTTCAACAGAAAGTAGTTATAACCTCTCAGTATTTTTAGACTGAGAAGGAAATTTACATGAATGGTGGTCTAGATTTTGAAAGTCAAGAGATTTTAAAACCAAGATAGGCCCCTTTCAGCTTAATAATTCTGTAATTTGGAACCACAGCTGCCAATATAAAGATTAAATGTCTGAGAATCTATTTCTGGAAGACTTATCCCTTTCTATATAGGTCAAGGAAGAGAATTAATCACAATAAAAGGCAAAGAATTGGGCCTTTTCTTTTATATCATGAATATTCAATTACTTAAACAAATGGTCATAATTAATGTGTTTGAGAAAAACAATCTAACAACTTTCTCTTCTGAGCAAACCAATCTATGAGAGAATGTGGTTTCAGAACATCATCAATCAGGAGGTTGATTATAGATATTAGGTGACTTCCAAGTGACTAGACATCATGGGGCTTCCCTGGTGGCTCAGCGGCAAAAAAATATGCTTGAAATATAGGAGATGTAGGAGATGAAGATTCGATCCCTAGATCCCCTGGAAAAAGGAATGGCTACCCACTGCAATATTCTTGCCTGGGAAATCCCAAGGACAGAGGAGCCTAGCGGGCTACAGTTCAGGGGGTCACAAAGAGTCCAACATGATTTACTGACTAAACAACAACAGCAGGTGACTAGACATCATGTCCTGATGTCTCCATCTAGAATCCTGTCTAGAATTCCACACTTAAAACTTTGTGTTTCTATATTTTTTGTATATTTCTCTTCTTTTTAGTACATCTAGGTCAAATTTGTTTTTGACTTCCTCTAAACCTTTTTTCCAGTACTCATTCCGCAGTAACTAAAGACCTATCAGTGTGGACCTATCAGGTTTCACAGTTACAGTTCCTTTCCCTATAAACTAATTTTCTTCAAGTTTCAGTTCTTAAGTAGTTGAAAGTATTGGAGAGCCAGAAGACAAATACACCTTACAACATGATGTGTATAACTGATAAGACTTATGAAAAAAGGCTTCCAGGAGACTGAATGCCTAAAACATACCTGCAGTGCAGTATTAAATGTTTATAATTATAAAATTTCTGAAGAGTGAATCCAGAAGGTCATAAAAATCATATTACATAAACTACCTCTTAAAGTGGGCCTTGTCTTTCCTCTCTTTGTCACTATAGACTTGCTTTCTTTAATTCCTATTCCTTTTTAGTATTCATTTTGACATAGTTTATTTTCCTTATCCCTTCACTTTTATAGTCTAGTCTCTTTTTTTGGTCCCTTGAGAACTCTTCTCAGTCTTTTTATGCATCTTACCAGTTACATAATCAGGCATACTTTTCTGTTTTTAACCATCCAGTTGTATCCATTCTATCTTTGCTGACTTGTTATAAATATATAATCACCTTTACCTATAAGATTTACAATCTGATTCTCCTATGTTGAAAGCTACTTGTTTACATCATGATTTTCACATCACTGAAACCTTTAACCAGTTCTTCACAGAGGCAGTATTTTTAGTATCTCCCTCTCTCCTTTTTTGGGCTTCCTCCATGGCTCAGTGGGTAAAGAATCTGCCTACAATCCAGGTTATGTGGGTTTGATCTCTAGGTCGGGACCATCGGGGTCTCAAAGCTATTTCTACAAAATGGTTTCCACTACACTGTGCATTTCATAGTTTTAAATTTTTCAGATCATGTACTAAGAATCCTAAGGCAATGTTCCTCAAATTACCTGTGCTAAAGGATAAGATGTTTTTCTTTAATTTCTAGTCCTTCATGAACTATCATTTTTGTAAAATACAAAGCTTGGTATCAATGTATATCAAATTGCTAGAGAAATTTTTAAATACTGAATTTTAAAATTCAGTATTTAAAATTTTTTAATTTTAAAATTATAAAAACTCTATACCTGTTACAAACTGGTAACAGTTAATGTACCTACATCTCTCTGCCTGGACCACTTTTCATTTCTTTAGGGAGTACATATATGAATTAACCAAAATCCCAGCCTTCAAGAAGCTTAGAGTCTACTTTGTGAGTTAGAACTTTTATCAATTCACTATAATACAGGGACAGTAAAATAAATGCTAATAATAATAAGCCAAAACTTTGTAAATATAGTAGACCTTTAAGTAATACTAAAGGGGAATGTGTTTCCACGGATGTGGCCAAAAAAAAAACAGTGCAGTATTAAATGTTTATAATTATAAAATTTCTGAAGAGTGAATCCAGAAGGTCATAAAAATCATATTACATAAACTACCTCTTAAAGTGGGCCTTGTCTTTCCTCTCTTTGTCACTATAGACTTGCTTTCTTTAATTCCTATTCCTTTTTAGTATTCATTTTGACATAGTTTATTTTCCTTATCCCTTCACTTTTATAGTCTAGTCTCTTTTTTTGGTCCCTTGAGAACTCTTCTCAGTCTTTTTATGCATCTTACCAGTTACATAATCAGGCATACTTTTCTGTTTTTAACCATCCAGTTGTATCCATTCTATCTTTGCTGACTTGTTATAAATATATAATCACCTTTACCTATAAGATTTACAATCTGATTCTCCTATGTTGAAAGCTACTTGTTTACATCATGATTTTCACATCACTGAAACCTTTAACCAGTTCTTCACAGAGGCAGTATTTTTAGTATCTCCCTCTCTCCTTTTTTGGGCTTCCTCCATGGCTCAGTGGGTAAAGAATCTGCCTACAATCCAGGTTATGTGGGTTTGATCTCTAGGTCGGGACCATCGGGGTCTCAAAGCTATTTCTACAAAATGGTTTCCACTACACTGTGCATTTCATAGTTTTAAATTTTTCAGATCATGTACTAAGAATCCTAAGGCAATGTTCCTCAAATTACCTGTGCTAAAGGATAAGATGTTTTTCTTTAATTTCTAGTCCTTCATGAACTATCATTTTTGTAAAATACAAAGCTTGGTATCAATGTATATCAAATTGCTAGAGAAATTTTTAAATACTGAATTTTAAAATTCAGTATTTAAAATTTTTTAATTTTAAAATTATAAAAACTCTATACCTGTTACAAACTGGTAACAGTTAATGTACCTACATCTCTCTGCCTGGACCACTTTTCATTTCTTTAGGGAGTACATATATGAATTAACCAAAATCCCAGCCTTCAAGAAGCTTAGAGTCTACTTTGTGAGTTAGAACTTTTATCAATTCACTATAATACAGGGACAGTAAAATAAATGCTAATAATAATAAGCCAAAACTTTGTAAATATAGTAGACCTTTAAGTAATACTAAAGGGGAATGTGTTTCCACGGATGTGGCCAGATGAAAGTTTGTAGGTTTGAAAGAGATGGCCTTAGTGATTAGTTCATTGTAACTAGGGTCAGATCGCATTAGTTTTGAATCCAAAGTCAAAATGTTTGGGGTTGAATTCCTTATTCTAATGTTGACTATCTTGTATCTCATGAGTAGTACAGGGCATCAGCCCTGGTAGGAAGCAGAGGGTATTAAATGCAGAAAAAACAAGTTGGTGCTAAGAGCAGCCCCATATAATAGCCACCAATTTTCCTGATCATGAGCATATTAGGTCAATTTTAATGCTAATCTAGAAATAAACTTTTATAACTATAATTCCCCTTCTTCAAATTTATTAACATAGTTATCATAATTTCAATTTTTTCTATTGTTCATCTTCAGGTAGTAATGGTAACAAGGCGAATGGATGGAGCAAATCAGTCTGTGGTACCAGAGTTTGTCCTTCTGGGACTCACGAACTCCTGGGAGATCCAGCTACTCCTCTTTTTGTTCTCATCCACATTTTTCATAGCAAGCATGATAGGAAACGCCCTCATTATTCTGACTGTAACGACTGATCCTCACTTACACTCTCCCATGTACTTTCTGTTGGCCAACCTCTCCTTCATTGACATGGGAGTTTCCTCTGTCACGTCTCCCAAGATGATTTATGACCTTTTCAGAAAACATAAAGTCATCTCCTTTGGAGGCTGCATCGCTCAGATCTTCTTCATCCACGTCATTGGTGGTGTGGAGATGGTGCTGCTCATCGCCATGGCCTTTGATAGATATGTCGCCATATGTAAGCCTCTCCATTATCTGACCATCATGAGCCCACGACTGTGCATCTCCTTTTTAGTGGCTGCCTGGATAATAGGCTTTATCCACTCCATTGTTCAGCTGCCTTTTGTGGTAAACTTACCCTTCTGTGGCCTAAATGTGTTGGATAGCTTTTACTGTGACCTTCCTCGGTTAATCAAACTTGCCTGCATAGACACTTACCAACTAGAGTTCGTGGTCACAGCCAACAGCGGATTCATATCTATTGGCACAGTCTTCATTCTGATCATTTCCTATATCATCATCCTTCTCACTTTTCAGAAACACTCTTCAGTTGGTTCGTCTAAGGCTCTGTCCACTCTTTCAGCTCACATCACTGCAGT
Organism: Tragulus kanchil; assembly: GCA_022376925.1. NCBI lineage: Eukaryota > Metazoa > Chordata > Mammalia > Artiodactyla > Tragulidae > Tragulus > Tragulus kanchil. Next base: position 259,610,462 of record JAIOJX010000032.1, read on the forward strand.
AGTTCTGTTCTTTGGTCCTTTGATTTTTATCTATACATGGCCATCTCCCTCCACACACCTGGATAAGTTTTTGGCCATCTTTGATGCAGTTCTCACTCCTTTCCTAAATCCAGTCATTTATACATTCAGGAATCAAGAAATGAAAGTGGCAATGAGGAGAGTATGCACACAGTTAGTGAATTATAGAAAGATCTCTAAAGTGATGCCTGCATGGTAATCACTCTTGTTAATTACTGACATTCAGTGCTAATGATAAAATTCAGAGAAAAACTTCTCTTTATCCCACTCTGATTTTATTATGCACACTTTGTCTTTTACTTAGGAGACAGTGACATTCACATCTGAAAAAAGAAAAGGAATTATATATGAAGCATTTATATTCAAAGATTATAGTAATCTTGAGCCTTAAATCCTAAGGGGTAATATTTATGTGACATAACTATTAGAAATACAAAACATAGAACACTTTTTTAAGACCTTCAGAACAGGGAGAACCTATCTGGCTCCTTTTAACAGAAGGGTATCTCACAGACAGGAATTTGTATCAGCACCTAATGGGAGATGTGCTAAGTGAGGAGTAAACTGAGCCTTCGTATTAGATGCTACAGCTTGCTCACATTCTCCCCTTCCTTTGGGTCTCTGCCAGGGCTGTGCAAGGATGGCAGTCTTCCAGAGCAAACACATAGAATATTTAAGAACAGATATTTATGAGGTTATACCTCTCTGGGTACAAACCATGGGAGCTGTTCCTGGAATACAAACAGCAGGAAACACCAGGATTTTCTCAGTGTTTAGTATTATGCTGTTCAAATCCATTACGTTTTCCTGCCTCTTTTCTTCCTATGTCTTTCTCTTCAATTTTCTTCAATGACTTACAGTCTGTAGTCTAGGAGAAACTTTTCCCTCTTTCCCTCTCTTCGCTTTCTTTCCATCCCATTATTTCACCTTTTTCCCCCACTTCTTGTAATTTGCTACCCCTGTTCCCTTTGAACATTCCTTACTATTGCCCCTTCAAAATTGCCCTCTTGTAGTTACTATAAATTGACTCCTTGATCAGCCTCGTGTTTTGAGAGAGAGACTGGCTGTTTTGGTCCCAGGAGATGAACAGTGGAAGGGAGAATAACTAAATGGCAAGGATAGGGTCACTTACAGAAGTGCCTTTCATATTTTCAACTGTGACCCATAGTAAGGAGCACTGTATACACTTCAGTACATACCACACCTCATTCCCATAAGGAACTTAAAGCTTCACATAATTGTATTTATTTTTTGAAAAAAACATACTTCTTTTGAACATTCTTCAGCATCTGTTCACAATTAGTTTTTCGAGCAACAGAATCTGTGCTAAGAAAATTCAGTAGAAGACGGATAATAACATTTGCTGCTGCTTGTTCAGAGCACAGTGAATAGCCCAGGATAAATTTGTTATGTCATTATAACACTGAACATAATGGTTTAATATAATATTTGGTAGTACAGAATTCTAAATGTATTTAAGTTCATCAAAGCTGAGCTATTCAAACTTTGCCAGAATTTTGACACATAATTATTTTGTGTCACACTCATTGCTTGAAGTTGTATATAGATAATTTATAATTTATCATGCATGTTTACATATATTTAAATGTCATCTTAATCCATTTTAAGGACTTTGATTATTATACTGAATAAGATAAGCAACTGGATTTTGAACCAGGGAGCAACAAGCTTATATTTTCAGTGTAAGCTGAAAATAAATCACTCTGGCTGCTTCATCCTTCAGAGCTTCAAGGATACTGTCAGGGAGATTATCAGAAGCTATTGTAATAATCCTAGCAAAAGATGATACAGACTTAGATCAGGGTGATAAAGGCAGAGGTAGTGAGACACGGTACACTCTAGATAGACACAATGCGTAGAAAAATGTCCAGTGCTATAGATAACCCTGACCATTTGGAGACTGAGAAATAATGCATCTCATGGGAGAATTTTCATATAAAAATAAACAAAACCGGGCTTCCCTGGTGGTCCAGTGGGTAAGGACACCGCCTTGCAGTGTAAGGGGCGCCAGTTTGATCCCTGGCCTGGGAAGATCCCACGTGCCGTGGAGTGGCTGGACCGGTGTGTCCAATTGCAGAGCCGGAGCTCTGGCGCGCGCCCCAGGGGTCTGCGACAACAGAGGTCACTGCAATGGGAGGCCCACTTACTATAAATTGACTCCTTGATCAGCCTCGTGTTTTGAGAGAGAGACTGGCTGTTTTGGTCCCAGGAGATGAACAGTGGAAGGGAGAATAACTAAATGGCAAGGATAGGGTCACTTACAGAAGTGCCTTTCATATTTTCAACTGTGACCCATAGTAAGGAGCACTGTATACACTTCAGTACATACCACACCTCATTCCCATAAGGAACTTAAAGCTTCACATAATTGTATTTATTTTTTGAAAAAAACATACTTCTTTTGAACATTCTTCAGCATCTGTTCACAATTAGTTTTTCGAGCAACAGAATCTGTGCTAAGAAAATTCAGTAGAAGACGGATAATAACATTTGCTGCTGCTTGTTCAGAGCACAGTGAATAGCCCAGGATAAATTTGTTATGTCATTATAACACTGAACATAATGGTTTAATATAATATTTGGTAGTACAGAATTCTAAATGTATTTAAGTTCATCAAAGCTGAGCTATTCAAACTTTGCCAGAATTTTGACACATAATTATTTTGTGTCACACTCATTGCTTGAAGTTGTATATAGATAATTTATAATTTATCATGCATGTTTACATATATTTAAATGTCATCTTAATCCATTTTAAGGACTTTGATTATTATACTGAATAAGATAAGCAACTGGATTTTGAACCAGGGAGCAACAAGCTTATATTTTCAGTGTAAGCTGAAAATAAATCACTCTGGCTGCTTCATCCTTCAGAGCTTCAAGGATACTGTCAGGGAGATTATCAGAAGCTATTGTAATAATCCTAGCAAAAGATGATACAGACTTAGATCAGGGTGATAAAGGCAGAGGTAGTGAGACACGGTACACTCTAGATAGACACAATGCGTAGAAAAATGTCCAGTGCTATAGATAACCCTGACCATTTGGAGACTGAGAAATAATGCATCTCATGGGAGAATTTTCATATAAAAATAAACAAAACCGGGCTTCCCTGGTGGTCCAGTGGGTAAGGACACCGCCTTGCAGTGTAAGGGGCGCCAGTTTGATCCCTGGCCTGGGAAGATCCCACGTGCCGTGGAGTGGCTGGACCGGTGTGTCCAATTGCAGAGCCGGAGCTCTGGAGCGCATGCGCCCACAGTCGGTGCTCTGCGACAACAGAGGTCACTGCAATGGGAGGCCCACATGTGCCAAAGAACAAAGATGGATGAAAATAGATAAATGAAAGACCAATAGAAGTGGCCCGCCCGCCCCGCTCCCTCCCCACCCCACCCCCCACAAAAATAAAATATACAAAACCCCCCAAATCTACAAAATGATTAAAGTTGTACTGATAGTGTAAATACACATTTGTGCTAAGTCATTTCAGTCATGTCTGACTCTTTGCTACCCCATGGACTGTAACCCAGAGGGTTCCTCTGTCTATGGGATTTTCCAAACAAGGATACTGAACTTTGTTGCCATTTGCTCCTCCAGGGGATCTTCCCCAGTGACAGACTGAAGCCAAGTTTCTTATGTGTCCTGCATTGGCAGGGCGGTTCTTTACCACTTGCGCCACCTAGGAAGCCTGGGAAGCCCAAAATACACACCTAGGAAGCCTAAATACACACTAGCTTAAAAAAGTACTCCAGAATAAAGAGGCATTTGAAACTTTAAGAAGGAATCTGAGAAAGAAGAGTCTGAGGGAAATAAAGTGATCTCTTACATAACAAGTAGAAAGCTATTAAACTCAATAGCACAAATAGTGATACAGGCTGAATATATTGTCAAGGCCCAGCTGAAATTTTTACTATATGATACATATCATAAAAAATATGTTAGCCACATATACAACAGTAAATGGCAAATGGTACAAAGAAATCATTTACTTTCTGTGTTTTATGCATTTATCCTGCCAAGATATCTAGAGCTGCAGTAGAAGTATGTGTACTTAACTAAAGACCCCAGATGTAATATTTGAAATATTATAGCCAAGTATCAGTCGTACCTCTGTTTAAAGTACTCTGCATTTCTAAAGAGTTAGCCTCTGTTTACAGGTATAGGAGCCAAGGTGAATAATGCATCTCATGGGAGAATTTTCATATAAAAATAAACAAAACCGGGCTTCCCTGGTGGTCCAGTGGGTAAGGACACCGCCTTGCAGTGTAAGGGGCGCCAGTTTGATCCCTGGCCTGGGAAGATCCCACGTGCCGTGGAGTGGCTGGACCGGTGTGTCCAATTGCAGAGCCGGAGCTCTGGAGCGCATGCGCCCACAGTCGGTGCTCTGCGACAACAGAGGTCACTGCAATGGGAGGCCCACATGTGCCAAAGAACAAAGATGGATGAAAATAGATAAATGAAAAACCAATACAAGTGGCCCGCCCGCCTGCTCCTCCCACCCCCCCCCCACAAAAATAAAATATACAAAACCCCCCAAATCTACAAAATGATTAAAGTTGTACTGATAGTGTAAATACACATTTGTGCTAAGTCATTTCAGTCATGTCTGACTCTTTGCTACCCCATGGACTGTAACCCAGAGGGTTCCTCTGTCTATGGGATTTTCCAAACAAGGATACTGAACTTTGTTGCCATTTGCTCCTCCAGGGGATCTTCCCCAGTGACAGACTGAAGCCAAGTTTCTTATGTGTCCTGCATTGGCAGGGCGGTTCTTTACCACTTGCGCCACCTAGGAAGCCTGGGAAGCCCAAAATACACACCTAGGAAGCCTAAATACACACTAGCTTAAAAAAGTACTCCAGAATAAAGAGGCATTTGAAACTTTAAGAAGGAATCTGAGAAAGAAGAGTCTGAGGGAAATAAAGTGATCTCTTACATAACAAGTAGAAAGCTATTAAACTCAATAGCACAAATAGTGATACAGGCTGAATATATTGTCAAGGCCCAGCTGAAATTTTTACTATATGATACATATCATAAAAAATATGTTAGCCACATATACAACAGTAAATGGCAAATGGTACAAAGAAATCATTTACTTTCTGTGTTTTATGCATTTATCCTGCCAAGATATCTAGAGCTGCAGTAGAAGTATGTGTACTTAACTAAAGACCCCAGATGTAATATTTGAAATATTATAGCCAAGTATCAGTCGTACCTCTGTTTAAGAAGCTTACTCTGCATTTCTAAAGAGTTAGCCTCTGTTTACAGGTATAGGAGCCAAGGTGAATTAAACACTGAAGATTATTTAGCTCGGAAAGTGAAGAGCTAATAATGGTCACCACTATACTTGAATAATTCTGCTGTAATTAAAATCTGCTAATTATCCAAAACCTAGGCAAAAGGAAATTGCAGAAAAAATTTTTCTCATTTTCACCCATGGCAATTAGGTAAAGAATTCCTTTACATATTCAAAGTTTCATAGAATCAAGTGACAAGAAGGGAAGCATTTGAAGCAGTATTCAAATGACTCCATGAAAGATAGAATTAAACACACATAAAGAATAAAGACATTTCATGAACACTTTCCAAAAAACTAAAGGAACATATGCTCCAAGCTACAATATAAGAAAAAGCACATTGGGGTGTCAATAAATGAAATGATGTAAGCAGAGGAAATACATAACAAGAGATCTGTATTAACTGACACATGAGCAATTAGTGAAACATCTCATACCCCATTAGACTTAAGAGAATACATTTGTTTTATCTATTACTAAGCTTAATTTTTTTAACTTTTTCTTTTGTATTGGAGTATAGCCAGTTAACAATGTCATGATAGTTTCAGGTGAACATGAAGTGACTCAGCCATACATATACGTGTATCCATTGTCTCCCAAACTCCCCTCCCATTCAGGCTGCCACATAACATTGAGCAGAGTTCCATGTGCTATACAGTAGTCCTCGTTGGTTCAGTTCAGTTTAGTTACTCAGTCGCGTCCAACTCTTTGCAACCCATGGACTGCAGACTTCCCTGTCACACACCATCTCCCAGAGCTTGATCAAACTCATGTCCATTGTGTCAAGGATGCCATATAATCATCTTATTTTCTGTTGCCCCCTTCTTCTCCTTCACTCAATCTTTCCCATCATCAGGGTCTTTTCCAATGAGTTGGCTCCTTGCATCAGGTGGCCAAAGTATTGGAGTTTCAGCATCATTCCTTCCAAGATATCTAGAGCTGCAGTAGAAGTATGTGTACTTAACTAAAGACCCCAGATGTAATATTTGAAATATTATAGCCAAGTATCAGTCGTACCTCTGTTTAAGAAGCTTACTCTGCATTTCTAAAGAGTTAGCCTCTGTTTACAGGTATAGGAGCCAAGGTGAATTAAACACTGAAGATTATTTAGCTCGGAAAGTGAAGAGCTAATAATGGTCACCACTATACTTGAATAATTCTGCTGTAATTAAAATCTGCTAATTATCCAAAACCTAGGCAAAAGGAAATTGCAGAAAAATTCTTCTCATTTTCACCCATGGCAATTAGGTAAAGAATTCCTTTACATATTCAAAGTTTCATAGAATCAAGTGACAAGAAGGGAAGCATTTGAAGCAGTATTCAAATGACTCCATGAAAGATAGAATTAAACACACATAAAGAATAAAGACATTTCATGAACACTTTCCAAAAAACTAAAGGAACATATGCTCCAAGCTACAATATAAGAAAAAGCACATTGGGGTGTCAATAAATGAAATGATGTAAGCAGAGGAAATACATAACAAGAGATCTGTATTAACTGACACATGAGCAATTAGTGAAACATCTCATACCCCATTAGACTTAAGAGAATACATTTGTTTTATCTATTACTAAGCTTAATTTTTTTAACTTTTTCTTTTGTATTGGAGTATAGCCAGTTAACAATGTCATGATAGTTTCAGGTGAACATGAAGTGACTCAGCCATACATATACGTGTATCCATTGTCTCCCAAACTCCCCTCCCATTCAGGCTGCCACATAACATTGAGCAGAGTTCCATGTGCTATACAGTAGTCCTCGTTGGTTCAGTTCAGTTTAGTTACTCAGTCGCGTCCAACTCTTTGCAACCCATGGACTGCAGACTTCCCTGTCACACACCATCTCCCAGAGCTTGATCAAACTCATGTCCATTGTGTCAAGGATGCCATATAATCATCTTATTTTCTGTTGCCCCCTTCTTCTCCTTCACTCAATCTTTCCCATCATCAGGGTCTTTTCCAATGAGTTGGCTCCTTGCATCAGGTGGCCAAAGTATTGGAGTTTCAGCATCATTCCTTCCAATGAATGTTCAGGGTTGATTTCTTTTAAGATTGACTGGTTTTATCTCCTTGCAGTCCAAGGGTCTCCTCAAGAGCCTTGTCCAATACCACAGTTTAAAAACATCGTTTCTTCAGTGCCCAGCTCTCATACCCATACATGACTGCTGGGAGAACCATAAACCTTTGACTATGCGAACTTTTATTGGCAAAGTTCTTTTTACTGCACTGTCTAGGTTTGTCATAGTTTTTCTTCCATAGCCTTTTAATTTTATGACTGCAGTCATCATCTGCAGTGATTTTGGAGACCAAGAAAATAGTCTGTCACTGTTTCCATTGTTTGTCTATCTATTTGCCATGAAGTGATGGGACCGAATTCCATTATCTTTGTTTTTTGAGTTTTAGGCCTGATTTTTCACTCTCCTCTTTTACCTTCATCAAGAGGCTCTTTAGTTCCTCCTCACTTTCTGCCATAAGGGTGGTGTCATCTTCATATCTGAGGTTATTGTTATTTCTCCCAGCAATCTTTTTTTTTTTTTTTTGTCCACTTCTATTGGCCTTTCATTTATTCATTTTCATCCATCTTTGTTCTTTGGCCTGTGTGGACCTCCCATCACAGTGGCCTCGCTTGCTGTAGAGCACCAGCTCTGGGCACATGCGCTCCAAAGCTCCAGCTTGATAGTTGGACATATTGGTCCAGTTGCTCTGCCGCACGAGATCTTCTCAGGCCAGAGAGCGAACGAGCGTCCCTTGCACTGCAAGGTGGTGTCCTTCCCCTCTGGACCACCAGGGAAGCCCCACTCCCAGCAATCTTAATTCCAGCTTCTGCTTTATTCAGCCCAGTATTTCACATGTTGTTCTATGCATATAAATTAAATAAGCAGGGTGACAATATACAGCCTTGAGGTACTCCTTTCCCAATTTGGAACCAGTCTGTTGTTAGGTTCAGTTTTACAACTTCACCTACAGATCAAAAGTAGAATCAGATTTACCAAGATATCAAAAGTAGAAATGCACACAGACTTTGGGTCTCAAAGAACCTTTTTTACTTCCAGTGGAAATGAGACATATTTTTTATACCAACAGACAAATAAATGGAAAAAAAAAAAAACACAACAAATTTTCCATCATTACTCATCTGATACATGATACATTCTGTTGGTTTCTTAAGGCTTTTATTCCAAAGCTCTACAAACTGGTTGTCCTACACAGAAGTTATTGTCTCACATTATGGAGCCTAGAAATTCAAAATGAAAGTGTTGTCAGGGTTGGTTATTTTTTTTTTAAAGGGGAGTTGTTTACTTTTTTTTAATTTTGGCCTCTTTTTATTAATTTTTTTAAAATTTTGGCCTCTTTTCATTGATTTTTTTATCCATTTATTTTCGTCCATCTTTACTCTTTGGTCTGTGTGGGCCTCCCATCACAGTGGCCTCTCCCATCGCAGAGCACTGGTTCTAGGCACATGCGCTCCAGAGCGCTGGCTCGTAATTGGACACACGGGTCCAGCTACTCTGCGGCACGTGGGATCTTCCTGGGCCACAGATCAAACCGGTGCCCCATGCACTGAAAGGGGGACTCTTTACCCACTGGACCACCAGGGAAGCCCAGAGTCGGTTATTTGTAAGAACTGTGAAGGAGGGATCCATTTCAGGTCTCTTTCCTTGTCTTGTAGATGGCTGTCTTCTCCCTGTTTCTTCACATCATTTTCTTCTCCAATTAGTGTTTTCACTCTCTTCAAATACTCAGAATAGAATTATTGGCTCATATGGTAGTTCTATTTTTGTTTTTTTCAGAAGCCTCTATACTGTTTTCTACATGAGCTACAGCAATTTGCATTCTTACCAATACTATGCTAGTTTCCTTATCTCCACATGCTCATAAGCACTGCTATTTCTTATCTTTTTTATAATAATCATTGTAATGGGTATGAGGTCATATATCATTGACGTTTTGATGTGCATTTCTCTGATGATTAGCACGTTTGATGTTGAGCACTTTTTCATGCAGTTGGTCACCATCTGCAGGTCTTTGGGAAAATGTCTATTTAGATCCTCTGTCAATTTCCAGGTAGGGGCTTGCTACTGAGTTGTTTGTATACTATAGATATTATCTTCTTATCAGATTCATGCTTTGCAAATATTTTCTCCCATTCAATAGGTTGCATTTTCATTTTACTGCTTGTTTTCTGTTGTACAGATGGTTTTCAGTTTGATGTCGTTTCCATTTGACTCTTTTTGTTTTTGTCATCTTTGCTTTTCAGGTCAGAGCCAACAATTCATCACCAAACTGATATCAATGAGCCCACCACTTAGACTTTCTTATATGAGTTTTAGGATTTCAGGACTTCTAATTAGGTCTGGAATTCATTACAAGCTTATTATTGTGTGTGGTGTCAGATAATGGTCTAGTTTTATTCTTTTAATGCAGTTGTCTACTTTTTCCGTCATTTACTGAAGAAACTCTCCTTTCTCAGTATATATTTTTGCCTACGTTGTCTTAAATTAGTTGACCACATATGCCTGAGCTAATTTCTGGTCTCTTTATTCCATTAACCTGAGTGTCTGCTTTTATGCAAATGTCATACTGTTTTGATTGCTAGAGTTTTCCAATATAATTTGAAATCAGGAAACAAGATACCTCCAGCTTTATTCTTCATCTCAAGATTTCTTTGACTATTTGATCTCTTTTGTGATTTCTCTATCATACTGTACCACCAAGAGAAATGAAAAGGCTTACTGAATTTTCAGCTAAACAACTGGTGTGAAGATGATATTTTGAGAATTCAGCGGCATTCTTTAGAATACGCTATACAGTTAACCCTTGAACAACAAGGAAATCAGGCACACTAACTCTCCATATATTTGAAAATCCACGTTTAAATTTACAGTTTGAATTCCCCGAAGCCTCTATACTGTTTTCTACATGAGCTACAGCAATTTGCATTCTTACCAATACTATGCTAGTTTCCTTATCTCCACATGCTCATAAGCACTGCTATTTCTTATCTTTTTTATAATAATCATTGTAATGGGTATGAGGTCATATATCATTGACGTTTTGATGTGCATTTCTCTGATGATTAGCACGTTTGATGTTGAGCACTTTTTCATGCAGTTGGTCACCATCTGCAGGTCTTTGGGAAAATGTCTATTTAGATCCTCTGTCAATTTCCAGGTAGGGGCTTGCTACTGAGTTGTTTGTATACTATAGATATTATCTTCTTATCAGATTCATGCTTTGCAAATATTTTCTCCCATTCAATAGGTTGCATTTTCATTTTACTGCTTGTTTTCTGTTGTACAGATGGTTTTCAGTTTGATGTCGTTTCCATTTGACTCTTTTTGTTTTTGTCATCTTTGCTTTTCAGGTCAGAGCCAACAATTCATCACCAAACTGATATCAATGAGCCCACCACTTAGACTTTCTTATATGAGTTTTAGGATTTCAGGACTTCTAATTAGGTCTGGAATTCATTACAAGCTTATTATTGTGTGTGGTGTCAGATAATGGTCTAGTTTTATTCTTTTAATGCAGTTGTCTACTTTTTCCGTCATTTACTGAAGAAACTCTCCTTTCTCAGTATATATTTTTGCCTACGTTGTCTTAAATTAGTTGACCACATATGCCTGAGCTAATTTCTGGTCTCTTTATTCCATTAACCTGAGTGTCTGCTTTTATGCAAATGTCATACTGTTTTGATTGCTAGAGTTTTCCAATATAATTTGAAATCAGGAAACAAGATACCTCCAGCTTTATTCTTCATCTCAAGATTTCTTTGACTATTTGATCTCTTTTGTGATTTCTCTATCATACTGTACCACCAAGAGAAATGAAAAGGCTTACTGAATTTTCAGCTAAACAACTGGTGTGAAGATGATATTTTGAGAATTCAGCGGCATTCTTTAGAATACGCTATACAGTTAACCCTTGAACAACAAGGAAATCAGGCACACTAACTCTCCATATATTTGAAAATCCACGTTTAAATTTACAGTTGAATTCCCATCTCTGTACTTCCACATCCAGTGATTCAACCAACCACAGATTGTGTCCTGTAGATCTTATAATGTTGTGTTTCTATTTTCAGTTGTCTCCAGATAATTTTCATTTATTTTTATTTTTTTCTTTGACTCATTAATTTTATTAGTTGCTTGTTGTTTACTCTGCATTTTTGTGGTTTTTTCCAGTTTTCTTTCTCATAATTGATTTCTAGTCCCATACTGCTGTGGTCAGGAAAGATGCCTGATATGATTTCTATATTCTTACATATATTGAGACTTGTTTTATGGCCTAAAAAGTGATCTTTCCTGGAGAATGTTTCATATACACTTTGTATTCTGTGCCTTTTGGGTAGAAGGTTCTATTTATATCTGCCTGGTCTAAGATATTATTTAAGGCCAATGCTTCTTTACTGATGTTCTGTTTGAATGATCTATCCATTGATGTGACTGGGCATTTAATTTCCCTATGATAGTTATGTTGCTTTCTAATTTAAATAACTCCACAGACTGAACAACATTACCCTCACTGTTGGCAACCTAGCTATTATTGCAGGCGACTGCCAAAGTTACCAATGCAAAAGTAAAGACTCAGTACACTGTCTGATGCCACACCTCACTATAGTCTCAATAGACTATCTATATTTTCTGGAAGGATTAGAGACTTGTCTTCGGAGTGATATAAAGTTATTCCAGGTACTTATTTTTCTTCCCCCACCATGGTGCTTCAGCTAGCACTACTATTTATGGGCTTATAGAATACTTTTTCCTACCTTATCTATTCCTATAGTGTCCCATGCAGTTTTGGATCTGGACACATTTTTATAGAAAATGAAGTGTGACAACAGTCTCACACCCATAGAATTTACTACAGTTACTATGTCCTATATTCCAGAGGGGAAAAAATCACTGATGGAGTGATAGAATGGTCTGGTGAATCCTCAGTTTTGTATCAACTGGGGAATGAACACCTTGCAAATTTAGAATGCTGTCTGCACCATATATTACCATATGTCCTTTAGCCAGAATGTATGAACTCAAGGGGGGAAAATTCTCTTTAACAATAAGGCCAAATTATTTACTATGGAAGATTATGCTTCCTATTCTTGTGAACTTTGGTTTAATAGAGTCAGAGGTCCTAGTGTCCCAGGAAAGAATATTCCAGACAAGATTGGGTGCATTTTGGGTGATATGGCCATAGACAAGGAAAGAATATTCCAAATGAAACTCAGCTACAACTGGCCTCTGACAGGTTGAGGCTCTTCATGTCACCAAACCAGCCAATGGAAAACTCCTTTCCTCTGACAACTGTGGGGACAATGGCAAGGGTGAAAATGGAAATCCATTGACCATTTAAAGAAATATTTAAAAGTTATAAATGAAAGTTAAAAAATCTTGAATATAGTGTGTGCTGTCCTTCTTTGTTGACAATATGTAGTGTTTCCTTTTCTAGTTTAGTGTCTTATTAAGAGTATTATGAGTCTTTGGAACCTTTGTTCTGGTCAGACCAAATAGATCCCTAGAGGTAAAGTCCCTTGATCCATGAAGTCCTTCTAAACTCCAGTCTAGGCAGTATCCCTTGATCACTGTCCTCTCGAGCTGTTTATTAGCTTTATTTCCACAAGGGCAAGATTTATGGAACGTTTTGTTAGAAAACACAAGAAAACCTAAGATTTCATAAAAAAATTTTCTACAGGTAAAATTGAAGAGCATGGATAAATTTAACAATAAGTAGAGTAACTCTAGTGTCAGATATGATTCTTTTGTTAAAACTACTATGAACATGAGTGAACGAGTGTTATCCTAAAGTAAGATAGCTAACATCTGGCATAACAAACTGATTAGTAGTGGCGAATAATGGTCAAAAGTTTATTGGCATTAGGAGATTGTAAATAAACCTTTAATTTACCTAGAATCATACAGTGTTAGGGTTATGTGAAAGACATTAGGAAAAGCCAAATGGCTTTATAATTTAGGAATTTATGATTTAGCATTCTCTTGCCAGTGATGATTATATGAATTATTCTTATTCTCTGCAACTTGGTAAACAGGTAAAAAAGACTGGTGACATATGAAACTGAGAAAACATGGGTTCCTGTAATCTCATTAGTTTCCAAAAAGATATAAAGTATAAACTGATTTTCAGTGATAACAGAAGGAAATTTGCTAGGTACTTAAAAAATTTTCAGGGAGGAAAAGAGTCTCATAGATACTTGAAAAGAAGAGACACCCAAATCTGAGTAAATTATTTCCAGTGTAAATGTCAACCTAAAATATGCTGTGTAAAACTTATAAACAAAATGAAAACTATAAGGAGATCAATTGATTCTCCTATATTCTTATATGCTATACAATTTTGGAATGGTTTTTATTAATTTTTCCTGTAAACTGTAAGTGAAATGCAGAAGGGTTTAGAGAAAGTTGACAAATGTGATTTTTTCCCCCCAGAAGTAAAAGGTAGATGGGAAAGAGATCCTAAGAGGAAATATAAAATAGATTTGGTTTTTGAGTCTTGAAAATAGAAAACTAAATGAAAGTTAAAAAATCTTGAATATAGTGTGTGCTGTCCTTCTTTGTTGACAATATGTAGTGTTTCCTTTTCTAGTTTAGTGTCTTATTAAGAGTATTATGAGTCTTTGGAACCTTTGTTCTGGTCAGACCAAATAGATCCCTAGAGGTAAAGTCCCTTGATCCATGAAGTCCTTCTAAACTCCAGTCTAGGCAGTATCCCTTGATCACTGTCCTCTCGAGCTGTTTATTAGCTTTATTTCCACAAGGGCAAGATTTATGGAACGTTTTGTTAGAAAACACAAGAAAACCTAAGATTTCATAAAAAAATTTTCTACAGGTAAAATTGAAGAGCATGGATAAATTTAACAATAAGTAGAGTAACTCTAGTGTCAGATATGATTCTTTTGTTAAAACTACTATGAACATGAGTGAACGAGTGTTATCCTAAAGTAAGATAGCTAACATCTGGCATAACAAACTGATTAGTAGTGGCGAATAATGGTCAAAAGTTTATTGGCATTAGGAGATTGTAAATAAACCTTTAATTTACCTAGAATCATACAGTGTTAGGGTTATGTGAAAGACATTAGGAAAAGCCAAATGGCTTTATAATTTAGGAATTTATGATTTAGCATTCTCTTGCCAGTGATGATTATATGAATTATTCTTATTCTCTGCAACTTGGTAAACAGGTAAAAAAGACTGGTGACATATGAAACTGAGAAAACATGGGTTCCTGTAATCTCATTAGTTTCCAAAAAGATATAAAGTATAAACTGATTTTCAGTGATAACAGAAGGAAATTTGCTAGGTACTTAAAAAATTTTCAGGGAGGAAAAGAGTCTCATAGATACTTGAAAAGAAGAGACACCCAAATCTGAGTAAATTATTTCCAGTGTAAATGTCAACCTAAAATATGCTGTGTAAAACTTATAAACAAAATGAAAACTATAAGGAGATCAATTGATTCTCCTATATTCTTATATGCTATACAATTTTGGAATGGTTTTTATTAATTTTTCCTGTAAACTGTAAGTGAAATGCAGAAGGGTTTAGAGAAAGTTGACAAATGTGATTTTTTCCCCCCAGAAGTAAAAGGTAGATGGGAAAGAGATCCTAAGAGGAAATATAAAATAGATTTGGTTTTTGAGTCTTGAAAATAGAAAACTAAAGAATAACTTAAGTTGTTGAGTTTATGTACATAAATATTAATAAAAGATACTGAAAATTTTTATATTGAATGCAGTCATAGAAAGTAAAAGAGGGGGGTCTTAAAATAGCAGAGGCAGACTTTTTCTTACATGTGAAGCAGGATTTTATGACAATTTGAAGGACAAGATGCTGTCCACTTTAGTCTAGACAGGTTCTTATTTTTTTTTTTAAGATTTATTTATTTATTTTTGGGAGGTGGCATGGGGAGGGAGGGGAGCAGGCGGGCCACTTCTATTGGGCTTTCATTTCTCTATTTTCATCCATCTTTGTTCTTTGGCCCATGTGGGCCTCCCATCGTGGCAGCCTCTGTTGTCGCAGAGCACCAGGTCTGGGCACATGCGCCCCAGAGCTCCGGCTCTGCAATTGGACACATCAGTCCAGCCGCTCTGCAGCACCTGGATCTTCCCAGGCCAAGGATTGAACCAGCGCCCCTTGCACTGCAAGGCGGTGTCCTTACCCAATGGACCACCAGGGAAGCCGTAGACAGGTTCTGAAAGAAAAAGTAAAAGTGAAATCATTCAGTCCTGTCCCACTCTTTGTGACCCCATGGACTGTAGCCTTCCAGGCTCCTCTGTCCATGAAATTCTCCAGGCAGGAATACTGAACTGGGTAGCCATGCCCTCTTCCAGTGGATTTTCCTAACAGGAATCGAACCCAGGTCTCCTGCATTGCAGACAGATTCTTTACCAGCTGAGCTACCAGCTCAGCTCAGCTGAGCAGATTCTAACCCCTTTTTTTTTTAAAATTTAGATGCTGAGGCAAAATGTCAACCTAAAATATGCTGTGTAAAACTTATAAACAAAATGAAAACTATAAGGAGATCAATTGATTCTCCTATATTCTTATATGCTATACAATTTTGGAATGGTTTTTATTAATTTTTCCTGTAAACTGTAAGTGAAATGCAGAAGGGTTTAGAGAAAGTTGACAAATGTGATTTTTTCCCCCCAGAAGTAAAAGGTAGATGGGAAAGAGATCCTAAGAGGAAATATAAAATAGATTTGGTTTTTGAGTCTTGAAAATAGAAAACTAAAGAATAACTTAAGTTGTTGAGTTTATGTACATAAATATTAATAAAAGATACTGAAAATTTTTATATTGAATGCAGTCATAGAAAGTAAAAGAGGGGGGTCTTAAAATAGCAGAGGCAGACTTTTTCTTACATGTGAAGCAGGATTTTATGACAATTTGAAGGACAAGATGCTGTCCACTTTAGTCTAGACAGGTTCTTATTTTTTTTTTAAGATTTATTTATTTATTTTTGGGAGGTGGCATGGGGAGGGAGGGGAGCAGGCGGGCCACTTCTATTGGGCTTTCATTTCTCTATTTTCATCCATCTTTGTTCTTTGGCCCATGTGGGCCTCCCATCGTGGCAGCCTCTGTTGTCGCAGAGCACCAGGTCTGGGCACATGCGCCCCAGAGCTCCGGCTCTGCAATTGGACACATCAGTCCAGCCGCTCTGCAGCACCTGGATCTTCCCAGGCCAAGGATTGAACCAGCGCCCCTTGCACTGCAAGGCGGTGTCCTTACCCAATGGACCACCAGGGAAGCCGTAGACAGGTTCTGAAAGAAAAAGTAAAAGTGAAATCATTCAGTCCTGTCCCACTCTTTGTGACCCCATGGACTGTAGCCTTCCAGGCTCCTCTGTCCATGAAATTCTCCAGGCAGGAATACTGAACTGGGTAGCCATGCCCTCTTCCAGTGGATTTTCCTAACAGGAATCGAACCCAGGTCTCCTGCATTGCAGACAGATTCTTTACCAGCTGAGCTACCAGCTCAGCTCAGCTGAGGCAGATTCTAACCCCTCAATATTTTTAGATTGAGGAAAAATGTATATAAATGATGGTTTAGAGTTTCAAAATTATGAGATGTCTGTAGGTCCATTTTAATTCGATAATTCTCTTATTTTTAATCCCAAGTACCAATATTTCCTTCATCTATACAAGATAAAATGTTTAGGAATCTGTTTCTGAAAGATAATCAATTCTATATGTATGAAAAGAAAGGACTAGTCACCATAAAAGGAAAACAGCTGGACTTTTTATAACATGTATATTTACTTAGATGACGGTAATTAATATGTCTGAGAAAACAGTTTTAAAACCTTTTCTAAGCACAACTAATTAATAAGTAATGGTTTCATAACCTAATCAAAGGTGTGATTATAGATATTTGATGACTTCCAAGTAAATAAACATCATAACCTGGTGTCTCCATCTAGAATACTGTCTATGACTACCTCTCAGGGCATAAATAAAATCCTGACTATTTCTTAAGTGGATTTAAAACTTTGACATGTGAATTTTACACATCAATCTGTGGGTTTCTACATTTTCTAATATTTGATTTTATATTTCTTTTCTTTTTATTTTATCTAGGAAAAATTTATTTTTGACATCTCTAACTTTCTTTTTCAAGTACTCATTTCAAGGTAACTAAGAGAAGTTGGTATTAATCTGTTAGGTTTCACATTTATAGCTCCTTCCCCTTTGAACTCACTTTTTCAAATTCTTCATTCTCATGTAGTTGAAGGATATTGGAAGCACAAAACTAAATTCACATCTAGGAGCATATAACTGATAAAGGTTTGTGGAGAAATGTCTTTCAAGACACTGCTTTAAAGCATATTCAAAGTTGTTTATGATTATAGAATTACTGAAGGAGGGACCAAGAAAGTAATGAAAAATCGTATCCCATAAACAACCTCTTATTCAAAGTGGTCCTTCTCTTTCTCTATCATTTTGCACATGCTTTCCTTAGTTTCTCTTCATTTTTGACATAGTTTCTTTTTCCTTAATTCTTCACTTTAAAATCTTTTGACGTAATTTCTTTTTCCTTAATTCTTCACTTTTACAATCTCTGTTTTTGGGGTAGGTTTTGGGGTTTTGTTTGTTTGTTTTTTGTCTCTTCAGAACACCTCTCAGTCTTTGTATTCATTTTATTAGTTACATAATCAGCCATAATTTTTTTGTTTTTCAATCACCCTGTTGGCTCTTCTCACAGGTTTGTTGAATTATTATATTACAAATATATAGTTACAATTTAGTATACCTGTTGCTATATCAATTGCAATCTGATTTTCCCATGTTTCTTTTATTATGTTTAGGTTTTAGTTTCCATAGCACTGAAACCTTTAACTTATGATGGAGACAGTGTTTTAGTGTCTTCCTCCTTCCTTTTTTATTCTAAGCATCTGTTAGCAATTGAGGCTACAAAAAAGGATAAACCCAATTCCTCCCCTCAATTCACTTATGTATATAACTAACTATAATGTAACATGGCATATGATGTTTTGGGGAGTGAATAAAGTGCTCTAACTAGGAACATGGGCAAGGAAGATATAAATCTGCTCATATTGTGAAGAAGTGATAGGAAAGCGAGTATAAATATTATGTGTTTACATTGAGGTATGAATTGTCCTTCTTTTCCAGAGAAAAGAGCAGTGGGTGGAGATGATGGAATGATGGAAGGGGCACTAGGGAAGAAAAACCAGTATATTAAAAGGCCTGTAGTGTGTAGCATTGTCAAATAATGAACAGATGATGTCGGATCACGAGATGCAAGAAAGGAAGTAGGAAAAAAATAGAAAATGAGATTATCAAGAACAAGACTCTAGACGGCTTTGAATGCTCTGATGGGACTTTGAAAATCATCTAGAAACAAACAACAATAAAGGATTCATTAAATTATTAACACATGACGGGTTGTATTTGGAGAATTGTTGGATTTTTGTTGGAATAGTAAAAACACTTGAAGGGAAAGTTCCTAATGAACTTTCTCAGTTTTTCTCAGTTTTCTCAGTATGAACGCATGAAAGTAGGGGCATTGAGAAGGGAAAGGAGCAGATAAATGGCAGATGCATTCAGTTAGAAAAGAACTGTGACATACTTTACCCTTTGAGTACTCAACTGTGACATACTTTACCCTTTGAGTACCTTTAAAAGGTACTCAAAACTATACGATTGCAGTGTATACTTAACTTCAATATTTAATAATGGGTATTTGCTATTTTTATCAGATTTTTTGGTAATGAATTCATTACAAATGAAATTGACACCATTTACCCTTCAGGTTCCTATCTTTCCCTCCCCAGATTAAGTAACAATTCTGAAGTGTTTGAATAGTTCTAGATCAAACTTAAATATTTTTGCTACATCTTTATGTATTTAATATTAATAATATTTAATAATCCCTGAGAGTTTTTGAAATTTATATTGTATTACTTTACATAAAATATTTTATAATTTGCTGTTTTTCAAGTTGACGTATATTTTTTCATGATGACAAAAAAACCTAGTTCATTCAGTTTCCATTCCAAATAATTTACATTGTATTAGTCTATAGTAATTTACTAATATTTGGCTTCATTGTGGACATACATGTTTTTCCATTACCAGGAACATTAAGGAGGAACAATTAACTGGACTGAGTGACAAATATTATCTCACATTCTGAGTTCAGTAAGATACTCATTTTCTCCATTTTACATATGTGAAAAGGGCCCAGAGGTAAAATGTATGTTACCCAATAATTATGTGACAGAATGTGAAATGTAATTTTTAATATACAAAAACCTGTATTCTTTTTATTATCCTATACAGCTTTTAACAGTAATAGAAGTAACTGCTATAAGATATTGTAAGAGCAAAAAGAGAGATGAATTTTAATGATTCAAGCATACACACACAGCCTATTTTTAATAAGTCCTAGAAGGAATCTAAATTGCCTGCATCCACACTGAGATTGGTGATTGACCTCAATACTTTGACTTGAATGGGACATTTCAAGCTTTTTACTGAAGACTTATTATGACCTCTAGCAGTCTTCTGGGCTTATTGAACTTATAAAGAAATATGAAAGGTAGAATTGTCTTACACTCCATTCAGTGAGGTTTAATGAAACACTGTAATCAGAAAACTACTCAGGTTGGAGGAATCAAGAGAGATTTCATGAAGGAGGTAGAACTTGGATACAGGCAACTTTATGGAGTCTTCTAAGTAATCAACTCATCTTGGACCTTGTTCAGAGGTTTTCAAACTTCTGAAGACAGAAAGATTGAGTGAAACTGATTAAACTGGAATTTTATATCATAAGTCCATCCAAAAAGCCTTCCATTCTAAAACAAAGTATTTGCTTGAACAAATAGAATAAGAACAAATGTTTCAGCTGACTACCAAGTTTTCCAAGACACTGGGGTACATTAATTAGGATAATAGATCATTGTCAAGGATGAATAATCATGGTCACCAATGTAGCAGCTATCAGTATGTTAAATGACAGTCATTGCCCATGAGAGGGGCTTATTTTCTCCAATGATTTCTACTATTACTCTATCATATATACGTTTTTATTCAGGTAATTATGAGTAAATAAAAGAAAATAGGGAATTGGACACAGACAAGATCTTGGAGTCGGTTGATTGGGGTTCTAAGATAAACCCTAAGTAAATTTATGGTTTGGGTCAGATTATTTAACATACTTGGGTATTTATTTCTTAATCTGTAATGACTTCACATTTTCTAAGTGATGGATATTGAATTTGTCTGTAAGTCCCAAAACTAACCTCATTGATTTCAATATCTCTGACTATATTGAAGATTCCTTTTAGTCCTATTCCTACTTTTGATTTTCTTTCAAAATTGTTACTTTACTGAATTCTACACACTCTAGACTTTTCCTTCTTTTCTCACATCGTCAGTCTCTAAGGCAAGCAAATACACTGTATTCACTCTTCTAGCACATATTTATTTGTGATCTAAATTTTTGCTACATTGGATTAAAGAAAAGAGATGTGATCCCTAATTCTATGTGGCTTGTAGCCTAGTTAGGAAGGAGAAATTGAATAAATTACAAATTACACTTGTGAGTCTTCCTGTAAGGCAATAGACCTGGATTTGATCCCTGAATTGGGAAGACACCCTGGAGAAGGAAATGGCAACCCACTCCAGTATTGTCTGGGCAAACCAATGGACGAAGGAGCTTGGCAGGTTCCAGTTCATGGGATCACAAAGAGTCAGACACAACTGAGTGACTAACATTTTCACTTGAAGACATTGAGTGAAACTGATTAAAAACTGGAATTGTTAAAATATCAGGTTGGAGGAATCAGAGATTTCATGAAGGAGGTAGAACTTGGATACAGGCAACTTTATGGAGTCTTCTAAGTAATCAACTCATCTTGGACCTTGTTCAGAGGTTTTCAAACTTCTGAAGACAGAAAGATTGAGTGAAACTGATTAAACTGGAATTTTATATCATAAGTCCATCCAAAAAGCCTTCCATTCTAAAACAAAGTATTTGCTTGAACAAATAGAATAAGAACAAATGTTTCAGCTGACTACCAAGTTTTCCAAGACACTGGGGTACATTAATTAGGATAATAGATCATTGTCAAGGATGAATAATCATGGTCACCAATGTAGCAGCTATCAGTATGTTAAATGACAGTCATTGCCCATGAGAGGGGCTTATTTTCTCCAATGATTTCTACTATTACTCTATCATATATACGTTTTTATTCAGGTAATTATGAGTAAATAAAAGAAAATAGGGAATTGGACACAGACAAGATCTTGGAGTCGGTTGATTGGGGTTCTAAGATAAACCCTAAGTAAATTTATGGTTTGGGTCAGATTATTTAACATACTTGGGTATTTATTTCTTAATCTGTAATGACTTCACATTTTCTAAGTGATGGATATTGAATTTGTCTGTAAGTCCCAAAACTAACCTCATTGATTTCAATATCTCTGACTATATTGAAGATTCCTTTTAGTCCTATTCCTACTTTTGATTTTCTTTCAAAATTGTTACTTTACTGAATTCTACACACTCTAGACTTTTCCTTCTTTTCTCACATCGTCAGTCTCTAAGGCAAGCAAATACACTGTATTCACTCTTCTAGCACATATTTATTTGTGATCTAAATTTTTGCTACATTGGATTAAAGAAAGAGATGTGATCCCTAATTCTATGTGGCTTGTAGCCTAGTTAGGAAGGAGAAATTGAATAAATTACAAATTACACTTGTGAGTCTTCCTGTAAGGCAATAGACCTGGATTTGATCCCTGAATTGGGAAGACACCCTGGAGAAGGAAATGGCAACCCACTCCAGTATTGTCTGGGCAAACCAATGGACGAAGGAGCTTGGCAGGTTCCAGTTCATGGGATCACAAAGAGTCAGACACAACTGAGTGACTAACATTTTCACTCTTTCACTTTGAGAGCAAATCAATTAAAAATTTATACAAGATAGTTTAAATATCTCACTGAGAAAATGTGAATATTGTATTCATCACAGTTCTTTACTGAAATATATTTTCTGATATGAAAGTCTGATGCTCCCTCCTGGTCAACAGTATTTTATTTTCTTATTCATTTATTATGTCTCACATATTGAATGTAACTGAAATAGAGAATTAGACTGATGAGCAAGTGAAATATAAAGAAGGAAACATAAGTGTTTACTGAATACTTAATATAACCATATAATTAAAATGTATCAGTTATTTTACCAATTACAGTTTCATTGATAAATAAATTGAGGCTCAAAGAGTTTAAGTAACTTGCCAAACATCAAGCTGTCAGTGATTGGACATTAGTGTAAATCTTGGTAATCTAAATCCAATGCTCATATTACTTTTGCTAAGACATGAGTGCATGCTAAGTCGATTCAGTTGTGCCTGACTCTTTGCCACCCCATGGACTGTATCCTACCAGACTCCTCTGTTCACGAGGTTCCTCTGTGTAAGGGACTTTCTAGGCAAGAATACTGGAGTAGGTTGCCATGCTCTCTTCCAGGAGATCTTCTCAACCCAGAGATCAAACCCACATCCTTAATTCTGCATTGGAAGACAGGTTCTTTACCACTAGCGCTACTTGGGAAGCCCTAAATAAATAATTACAGGATAATATGATTAGACCTTATGTACAGATTTGTATACAGTGGTTTCCACTGCATATGCATTTCATAGTTTTGAGATTTTCAGATCATGTGCTAAGCAACCTAAAGTAGTGTCTCTTACAGTACCTATGTTGTAGGATAAGATTTTTCTTTAATTTCTAGTCTTTTGTGAACTATTACTTTTGCGAAATACAAAGTCTGCAACTTGGGATCCGTATACATCAAATTGCTGAACGTTTTTAAGTACCCACAAACTCTCTACTTAATACACAAACTGATAGTAGACAGTTCATGGACCTGCACCTCTCTGTGTGGACCACTTTTTCTTGCTTCAGGGAGTTCAATGTGAATGAATCAAAATTTCTGCCTTAAAGAAGCTTAGAGTCTACCTGGTGATTTAGAATAATAATCAACTCACTATGATAAAACTAATAAAATGAATGCTAGTAATAACAAAATAAGACTTTGTAGATGTGTTAAACATTTAAATAACACCAAAGATGAATATATTCCTACAGATTGGGCCAGAGGAAAGTTTATAGGCTTGGAAGGGATCACAATAGTGATTAGTTCTATGTGACTGACACTAGATAACATTGGTTTTCAACACAAAAGGTTTGGGCTTCAATTCCTGTTATTCTTGTTGACTATTTTGTATCTCATGCATATTGTGACATCCACCCTGAATGGAAGCGGAAGATATTAAATGCACAGATAACTTGGTGGTAGAGAAAACCAGCACATGAGGGCCACCAGTTTTTCTGTATGGTCACATTGAAAAGGCTGTGAAGTCATTTTAATGCTGAAGTAGAAATAGCCATTCATAACATAACCTGTCTTCTAATGTATTAAAATAATAATTATTTTTAAACTTATCATATATTAACTTCCTTCAGGTAGCAAAGCCAATGTATGGAGCAAATCAGTCTGTGGTGTCAGAGTTTGTGTTCCTGGGAATCACCAACTCCTGGGAAATACAACTTCTCCTCTTTGTGTTCTCTTCCACATTTTTCATGGCGAGCATCACGGGAAATGCCCTCATTATTCTGACTGTAACAAGTGACCCTCAGTTACACTCTCCCATGTACTTTCTGTTGGCCAACCTCTCCTTCATTGACATGGGAGTTTCTTCTGTCAGTTTCCCCAAGATGATTTATGACCTTTTCAGAAAACATAAAGTCATCTCCTTTGGAGGCTGCATCGCTCAGATCTTCTTCATCCACGTCATTGGTGGTGTGGAGATGGTGCTGCTCATCGCCATGGCCTTTGCCAGATATATTGCCATATGTAAGCCTCTCCACTATCTGACCATCATGAGCCCAAGAATGTGTGTTTTCTTTTTAGTGGCTGCCTGGATGATTGGCCTTATTCACTCCATTGTTCAACTGACTTTTGTGGCAAACTTGCCCTTCTGTGGTCCTAATGTGTTGGATAGCTTTTACTGTGACCTTCCTCGGTTCATCAAACTTGCCTGCATAGACACTTACCAACTAGAGTTCATGGTCACAGCCAACAGTGGATTCATCTCCGTCGGCTCCTTCTTCATTCTGATCATTTCCTACGTTGTCATCATTGTCACTGTTAAGAAACATGCTTCAGGTGGTTCATCCAAGGCTCTTTCCACCCTTTCAGCTCACATCACTGTAGTAGTCTTATTCTTTGGTCCTTTGATATTTTTCTATGTATGGCCATTTCCCTCCAAACACCTGGATAAGTTTTTGGCCATCTTTGATGCAGTTCTCACTCCTTTCCTGAATCCTGTTATTTACACACTCAGGAATCAAGAAGTGAAGATGGCAATGAGGAGAGTGTGCAAACAGCTAGTGAGTTACAAAAAGTCTCTTAAATGATGACTGTATTGTGAGAGCCCTTATTGAATACTGATGCTCATTATTGATGTTCAAACTCAGAGAAATGCTCTTATTCATCCTGCATTGACTTGATTATACACTGATATAGAGTCCAGTCTGTCTTTTGATTAGGAGGGATGGAAAGGCACTTTTGAAAAGAGAGTTACAGATTAGGTATTTGTTAGTCAAATATTATAGTAACGTTGAACCTAAATTCCTAATACATAAGATTTATAGGAAGAAATTTTTTTAGGGAAACTCCTGGTACAACTTCTCCTCCCCATATTTTACATGGCAAGCATCACGGGAAATGCCCTCATTATTCTGACTGTAACAAGTGACCCTCAGTTACACTCTCCCATGTACTTTCTGTTGGCCAACCTCTCCTTCATTGACATGGGAGTTTCTTCTGTCAGTTTCCCCAAGATGATTTATGACCTTTTCAGAAAACATAAAGTCATCTCCTTTGGAGGCTGCATCGCTCAGATCTTCTTCATCCACGTCATTGGTGGTGTGGAGATGGTGCTGCTCATCGCCATGGCCTTTGCCAGATATATTGCCATATGTAAGCCTCTCCACTATCTGACCATCATGAGCCCAAGAATGTGTGTTTTCTTTTTAGTGGCTGCCAGGATGATTGGCCTTATCCACTCAATGGTTCAAATAGCTTTTGTGGTAAACTTACCCTTCTGTGGTCCTAATGTGTTGGACAGCTTTTACTGTGATCTTCCTCAGTTCATCAAACTTGCTTGCACAGACACATATCAACTAGAGTTCATGGTCACAGCCAACAGTGGACTCATCCCTATTGGCTCCTTCTTCATTCTGATCATTTCCTACATTATCATCATTCTCTCTGTTCGGACACAGTATTCATCAGTTTCATCCAAGGCTCTGTCCACACTTACAGCTCACATCACTGTAGTAGTCTTGTTCTTTGGTCCTTTGATTTTCTTCTACACATGGCCATCTCCCTCCATACACCTGGATAAGTTTTTGGCCATCTTTTATGCAGTTCTCACACCTTTCCTGAATCCTGTTATTTACACACTCAGGAATCAAGAAATAAAGATGGCAATGAAGAGGATGTGCAGGCAGCTAGTGAGTTACAAAAAGTCTCTTAAATGATGACTGTATTGTGAGAGCCCTTATTGAATACTGATGCTCATTATTGATGTTCAAACTCAGAGAAATGCTCTTATTCATCCTGCATTGACTTGATTATACACTGATATAGAGTCCAGTCTGTCTTTTGATTAGGAGGGATGGAAAGGCACTTTTGAAAAGAGAGAGTTACAGATTAGGTATTTGTTAGTCAAATATTATAGTAACGTTGAACCTAAATTCCTAATACATAAGATTTATAGGAAGAAATTTTTAGAAATACCTACCAGGGAGGGTTTCCTTAAGGCTTTCAGAGCAGGGAGACATTTCTCCCAGTCTCTCTAGTTCCAGGTGACTTCATCTTCACTACATCTACAAATACCTATTTCCAAGTATGGTCACATTCAGAGACACAGAGGCTTAGGATTTCAACATGTCTGGTGGACAAAAATCAATCCACGTCAGTAGTGTAATAGTGTAGGTATCTGAAAACAAGAATAATTGTGGATAGTTACCTGTTAAGTGTGATTACAAAGTAGACTTAAAGTAAATAATGGAAGCTATTATCTTTTAAGTAATAGAACATGTAAAGTCAGCATAAGGCACAAAATGTTGCTCTCATGAGCTAAAGCATCTATGCTAACTAAGAATATTACACCTATATAAAGGACATTTACTGTTTTTAGTCAAGAGCAAAACAAATGCATAAAGATAAATTTGTTGGGCTTCCCTGGTGGTGGTCCAGTGAGTAATCAGTCCGCCTTGCAGTGCAAGAGGCACTGGGAAGATCCCATATGCCGCGGAGCGGCTGGACCGGTGTGTCCAATTACAAGCCAGCGCTCTGGAGCGCATGCGCCCAGAGCTGGTGCTCAGCGACAACAGAGGCCAGTGCAATGCGAGGCCCACACAGGCCAAAGAATTAAGATGGATAAAAATAAATAAATGAAGGACCAATAGAAGAGGCCAAAATTAAAATGAAATTTTTTTTGAAAAAAAGAGATAAATTTGTTTTGTCATTCTAAGAGATAAAACCAAATTCTAGCCTTCCTTCAATATAGTATATGGTGGCAAAGAATTACTGAATTTTATAATATAAGGTCATCAAATCTGAGCTCTGTAAACATTTCCAAAACATTAACACATATCATTTTTATTCTTAGATTCATTATTTAAATATTAGATATTTATTTATATTCATATGTGTGTGTTTATTCATATTATATATGTATTTATTTATATATATGTATATATATATAAAACCAAGGGAAAGACAATTGACTTCTTGAACCATTTACAGTTTTCAATCTCCATTCTGTTTTGTCTTTTCAGACAAATCTGTCCTCTTTCTGATTTTGAAATAAGCATACATTTTATCTTAGGACAAATTTATCCCTTTTACCCATTGATAAATAAAAACAGATCCTATTATGTTGCACTGTTAAATATTTTTTATATCATACTTGCCATACAGGTTAGTTTATCCACTTTATGACTAAAACAACTAAATTTATTTACAAATATAACTTTTTAAAAAAGAAAAAATATAGCCAGATGGTAGTTTAAGGGACAAAATATTATTTTAGTCAGGAACTATTGCTATATGGAAAAAGTGACAGATGTGGGCTTCCCTGGTGATCCAGTGGGGAAACAGTCCGCCTTGCAGTGCAAGCAGCGCCGGTTTGATCTGTGGCCCAGGAAGATGCCACGTGCTGTGGAGCAGCTGGACCAGTCCAATTACAAGCCAGTGCTCTGGAGCGCATGGGCCCAGAGCCTGTGCTCTGCAACAAGAAAGGCCACTGCACTGGAAAGCCCACACAGGCGAAAGAATAAAGATGAATGAAAATCAATAAATAAAAAAATAAAAGAGGCCAAAATTTTTAAAAATAATAGTGACAGATGTAATTAATGTGATAACCATTTTGCAGTATACACATATGCCAAATCATCACATTGTATATCTTACACAAATGTGATATGTGTATATTTTTAAAAGCATATATGTTATATGTCAATTACATATCAATAAAACAGGAAAAAACATTTTACTATACTTGCTTTATCATGCATCTAGCCATTTATCAATACATCTTTGATGTATTTCAAACTGAATTATGAAGATTGTTTCCTGCATTTTAGTAAATATCATCATTAATTCATATCAACATTTATTGAGGTCTCTATGCTGGACGTGGTTTCATATGTACTGAAGGACTCTCTTTTGGAAAGAGTGTATGCAAAGGGATGATTCTTTTTTAAGTAAATTTTTCATCGATTTTACTTTTATGCACACTTTCTTTCTAGGTTCATTTGAATGAAGGTCCTAAAAGTGGCAGAAAGACATGGAATAATCGATACATTGCTGGGAGTCAGTCCTGGTAGGATTGTGGAGCTGGAGAACTTTGAGCAGGGTTTGAAGAGTAGAAGAGACACAGCTCTCTCCTGCATCCAGGACTTGCCTGCTGTACCTTCTGCTAGAAATATTGTCAATGCAGAAACATGACCTGCAACTGGCCTTTGTGCCCTGGAGGCAAGTCTATCTTAGGCACCTCTGCGAACTAAACCAGAAGCCAGCCCTGCAGGCCGAAACCCCAGGACAACATTATTACAGAACTATTAGGCTGTGTGAGTCTAGTGTCTGTCTGGTTCCCTGGAAATGGTAGCCTGCCAAGAACTGTCTCTCCAGTTGTTTCAGTCCCATGGAACCTAGGAACGCAAGGCCTCCAGTGCCCATACCCATGTGATCTGGTGACGACCCTGGGCAGCAGGCTCAGGTGAAAGCTCCCTGGGGAAACCCTGGCATCCCGAGCGCACAGGAACATGAGGATGGTGCCACCAGTCTCCGTCCAGGAGGCGCCCTGCAGGCCTGCAGACACCCAGGCCTCCCGCCTGTCCCTAAGGCCACCCTCCAGGACAAGAGCAAAGCGAGTGAGCTTCTCCTGCACCTTCTGGGCAGCCTTGGATCTGCTGCTTCTGAGCTGTGCCCGGCCAGGTAAGTTCAAGCTTGAGCCCTTTAAGGGTCCTTTCTCAGGTGTTCTGTGGAAATGGCTCCATCTGTTTGCAAAGCTGGGTGTTTTGGAAGCGCATCATTCGGGTACAGGTCTTAAAGTCTGGTAGTACCTGGTGTGAGGTTCAAACCTTTTGCTCCTCAGGGAGAAGTTGTGGGTTTTGAGTTCCATCCTGACGGTTCACCTGCACTGGGGGTTGGGGATGGGGGTTAGAGCCGAATTGTATCCTGTGAGTTTATAGCCTCTCCTCCCTGCTGTCTTATGGGTTTTCTCTCCTTGGCCTAACTCGTAGGAGTACCTCGGCCAGTTTTTAGGCTGTTTTCAGAGGAAGTTGATCCACATGTTGACCCAGTACGTACATGGTCAGAGGGGAGTCCAGAACTTGCTAAGCCACCATCTTGAACCAAAACAGAGACCATCTTTCTACTGATGACAGAAATAATAAGTAAGCAGTCTGTAACAGGAATAGACACTAATAGAGCCTAAGTGAAGATTACAGCCCAAGAGATACAGAGTCAAAAAACACCTGAATTGTGTTCCATGGACTGCAAGTAGGGGAGGCTTATAAAGACTTTTAAGAAGTGAAAAATAAGTTTTTGTCAGGATTTAGGGTTGGAATTGGCAAGAAGTAAGATGCTTGCTAAGCAAGGGTTTTTAGGGGTCCAAGATGGTTGCAGAGTTACAAGAAGATAGCTTGAGATTATAAGGTTGCGTTGGCAGCTGCTAGTAGATATTGTTTGGAGAACAGTTGTTGATGTCCTTGAGTTTGATAGCTTTCAGAAAATTCAAGTTGTTAGTCATATAGGAATGTGCCTGAAACTGCATCCGCAGTGGTCACCCAGGTGCCTTTTGAATGCCTGATCTATAGTTACTCAGTTTTGATTTTCAAATGTATTCTTTTCTTTAATGCTTAAAGCAAATATACCATGTATGTTTAACAGGCTACAAATAGGCTATTTTGTTTCACCTAAAGTTCCACTTAAATCATGTGTAAGCCAGAATGCTTTCCCATACCTCAATATGTGAACATTTCTTCCCACCACTATTATACATCACTGAGTGTTCACTGACCTTCTCTACCCAGATGGTGGGTCGATTTTGTTCTTATTGACACTCTTCTCTGTAAAGAAAGAGGGGCTTTTATATTAAAGTTGTATAAATTGACAATGATTATATTAACCCTTACCTTTCAGTCCCAAAAAAGAGCACAAATAATACATGTCAGACATTTTATCAGTAAATTTGTCAACATCATGCTTCTTTATCTGTTTGTATCCCATATCTCCCTTTTCACTTGTTCTGCCTTGGTATTTCAGGCTTTTGGCTGATGGGTGAAAAGCAGCAATCAGCTTTCAGACCTGTGATTACTTATACATTCTGATTCACAAATCTTGTGTTCATGCTTTGTTCCATATGTTGAAGAATGTTCTTTATGTTCAGTCAAGTAGAGCAGGTGTTGGTAAACTTTTTCTATAAAGGGCCGGGTGATAAATAGTTTTGAATTTGTGGGTTAAATGATCTCTGTTGCAGCCACTCAATTCTGCTGTTGTAGTAATCAAATAACCATAGAAACATATCAATGAGTACATATTGCTGAGTTCTGATAAAATATTATCTACAAAAGCAGGAGGCAGGCCAGATTTTGGGTGCCCGTCATATAGATTAAGCTATTCCTCCAACTATCAGTCTGTATCTTAAGAAAGAGTCTAAAATAAAAGGCAGTGTAATATCACACAACATGTGCAGCTAAATTCAGAGATTTTGGTACCAATACATATGCTGTATTGTCATTCTGAAGTCACTTAACCCCTATGAGTTTGTTTCTCCAAAGACTACAATAAAGTTTGCATGTTTATGGTTATGACTAAGTGAGATGATTTATGAAAAAACTTTATATCAATTTAAAATTATTTTAGTGGTACCGTTGCCTTTTGAATGCCTGATCTATAGTTACTCAGTTTTGATTTTCAAATGTATTCTTTTCTTTAATGCTTAAAGCAAATATACCATGTATGTTTAACAGGCTACAAATAGGCTATTTTGTTTCACCTAAAGTTCCACTTAAATCATGTGTAAGCCAGAATGCTTTCCCATACCTCAATATGTGAACATTTCTTCCCACCACTATTATACATCACTGAGTGTTCACTGACCTTCTCTACCCAGATGGTGGGTCGATTTTGTTCTTATTGACACTCTTCTCTGTAAAGAAAGAGGGGCTTTTATATTAAAGTTGTATAAATTGACAATGATTATATTAACCCTTACCTTTCAGTCCCAAAAAAGAGCACAAATAATACATGTCAGACATTTTATCAGTAAATTTGTCAACATCATGCTTCTTTATCTGTTTGTATCCCATATCTCCCTTTTCACTTGTTCTGCCTTGGTATTTCAGGCTTTTGGCTGATGGGTGAAAAGCAGCAATCAGCTTTCAGACCTGTGATTACTTATACATTCTGATTCACAAATCTTGTGTTCATGCTTTGTTCCATATGTTGAAGAATGTTCTTTATGTTCAGTCAAGTAGAGCAGGTGTTGGTAAACTTTTTCTATAAAGGGCCGGGTGATAAATAGTTTTGAATTTGTGGGTTAAATGATCTCTGTTGCAGCCACTCAATTCTGCTGTTGTAGTAATCAAATAACCATAGAAACATATCAATGAGTACATATTGCTGAGTTCTGATAAAATATTATCTACAAAAGCAGGAGGCAGGCCAGATTTTGGGTGCCCGTCATATAGATTAAGCTATTCCTCCAACTATCAGTCTGTATCTTAAGAAAGAGTCTAAAATAAAAGGCAGTGTAATATCACACAACATGTGCAGCTAAATTCAGAGATTTTGGTACCAATACATATGCTGTATTGTCATTCTGAAGTCACTTAACCCCTATGAGTTTGTTTCTCCAAAGACTACAATAAAGTTTGCATGTTTATGGTTATGACTAAGTGAGATGATTTATGAAAAAACTTTATATCAATTTAAAAATTAACCTGGTGGGGGGCTTCCCTGGTGGTCCAGTGGGTAAGGACACCGCCTTGCAGTGCAAGGGCCGCTGGTTCGATCCCAGGCCTGGGAAGATCCCATGTGCCGCGGAGCGGCTGGACCCATGTGTCCAATTACTGAGCCAGAGCTCTGGAGTGCGTGCACCCAGAGCTGGTGCTCTGTGACAACAGAGGCCACTGCGTGGGAAGCCCACACGGGCCAAAGAACAAAGATGGATAGAAATAGATAAATGAAAGACCTATAGAAGTGGCCGGCCTGCCCCCCTCCCTCCCCAACCTGTCCCCCCACGAAAAAAAAAAAAATTAACCTGGGTTCCTTTCCTGGAGTATAACCATTTGCTTGGATTCTATCAGTTTAAAAATAAAAATTGCTTTATGTTGTAATGCACATTAAACTTGCCTTCTACTTTGTACTTCCTCTCTCCTCTGCCTCTCTCTCTCTGTCTCTCTCTCTCTCTCTCACACACACACACACACACCCCTTGTGATTATATCTCCATTATCTTATCCTTTTATAGGACTGTGATATATACTTAAATTCTTTGTGTCTCATGCCAGACTGAAGATCTGATAGTTTACTTCATTTTTCAGTCCATTGAAAGAATAATAATGGGAAATATTTACAGAGCACATACTATGTGTCAAGCACTGCTCTTAACTTTAACTATATTGACTCAATCCTCACAGCAATCTTTGAGGTAGATACTTTTAATATCCTTATTTTACGTATTAGGAGAAGAAGGCACAGAGAGGTTAAATAGCATCTAATGTTGATAAAATAATAGATTTGAGTTTCAATGCAGGCAGTGTACTTCTTGAGAGTGAATTTTTTTTGTTATTTTGTTTTTTACAGTTTTGTTGTTTACTGTCTCACTTCAACCTGAATCTGCCATAGGTATACATATGTTCCCCCTCACAAACCTCCCCCTCATCTCCCTCTCCATCCCACTCCTCCAGGTCACCTCAGAGCCCCTGTTTGAGATCCTCTTGTCCCACAGCATATTCTCCTCCCTTACCACAATGTCTGTAAGACTGTTCTCCATGTCCATCTCTCCATTGCTGCTCTGCATATTCATTTATCAGCACCATCTTTCTAGATTCCTTATGTATGTGTCTGTATACAGTATTTATCTTTCTCTCTCTGACATACTTCACTCTGTATAATAGGTTCTAGATTCATCCACCTTATTAGAACTGATTCAAAGGCATTTCTTTTTATGACTAATATTCCCTTGTATATATGTACCACAGCTTCTTTATCCATTCATCTGTCAATGGACATTGAGGTTATTTCCATGTTCTAGCTATTGTAAATAGTGCTGCAATGAACAATGGGATATATAGTGTCTCTTTCACTTTTGTTTTCCTAAGGGTATATACCTGGTAATGGGATGTGGGTCATATGGTGGTTCTATTCCTGGTTTTTTGAGGAATCTCCACACTGTCTTCCATAGTGACTGTATCAGTTTACATTCCCACAAACAGTGCAAGAGGTTTCCCTTTTCTCCACACCCTCTCCAGCATTTATTGTCTGTAGACTTTTTGATAATAGCCATTCTGACGGGTGTGAGGTGATGTCTCATTGTAGTTTTGATTTGCATTTTTCTAACAATGAGCAGTGTTGAACATCTTTTCATGTGGTTTTTGGCCATCTATATGTCTTCTTTGGAAAGATACCTGTTTAGGTCTTTTTCCCATTTTTTGATTGTGTTGCTCATTTTTTCGGTGTTGAGCTGTCTGAGTTGCTTGTATAATTTTGAGATTAATTCTTTGCTGGTTGTTTCGTTTGCTATTATTTTTAATCATTATGCTATTTTTCTTCTTATTTAGTAGGTTTAATGTTGATCTTTGGAGAATCCTAGCTTACCTTTCTTCATTTAGGACCAATTTGTCTACATTATTTTTCCTCTTTATTTATGTCAGTTCCTTATTGATGATAAAACAATTCTAAATTAAATAAATTATAACAGTGCAATTCTGATATATACATACAGCTCAACTATCAAGTGATGAATTTTAGTAACATGAAAGCTGCTCAAGATATATTAATAAGGGAAAAAGCCAATAACAAACAAGATTCAAAACTTGATCTATTTTCAAAATAATGTGTGTGTGAAAGCTAACATGTAAATAGTGATTTTTTTTCTTTAGGAGGATATCAGTCTTATTATCTTCTTATAACTTTAATATTTCATAGCAAATATTACAGTGTAATAATGAAAGAAGCTACTAAAATTATCAAATGTGCAAAAAGTCTCTTAAATTATGATCTCTTTCACAGATTTTTTACACGGAACCTTGAAAGACATTTTGCTAGCCTATGAAAATAACCATTGGTGACTGTTTATTTGCCTTCATAATTGCCCTCTAAAAGAATTCTAACAGTCATAGTTTTTGTCTCAAAATTTTCATTGCCTTTCTCCTAGTATGAGATTTTTCTTGTTTCCCAAGGTATGTTTGTATTGCTATAAACTTCCCTTTTAGAACTGCTTTTGCTGTGTCCCATAGATTTGAAAACATTGTGTTTTCTTTCTTGTCTCCAAATATATTCGTATTTTTTTCTTTGATCTCTTCTCTGTCCCATTGGTAGTTTAGTAGCATATTGTATTGCCTCCACGTGTTTGTGCTTTTTGCAGTTTTTTTCCCCTTGTAGTTAGTTTCTAGCCTCATGACATTGTAGTCAGAAAATAAGTTGATGTTTCAGCTTTCTTAAATATACTAAGACTAGTTTTGTGGCCTAGCGTGTAATCTGTCCTAGAGAATATTCCCTGCACTTAAAAAGAATGTTTATTCTCCTGCTTTTCAATGAAATGTTTTAGATAGATAAACAGACATATACATACCACTTGATATGATGTGTCATTTAAGACCAATGTTTCCTTGTTGATTTTCTGTCTCTGTGATCTGTCCATATATATAATTAGACTTTAAAGTTTTCTACTATTATTGTGTTACTGTTAATTTCTTCCTTTATATTTGTTAGTGTTGGTTTTATGTAATAAGGGTGTCTGCATATTTACCATCATTATATACTTTTCTATTTTTAATAAGGGTGTCTAAAACAATTCAATAAATATAAAAGTGATTTTTTAGCATGATATCATATCAAGTGATGAATTTTAGTAACATGAAAGCTGCTCAAGATATATTAATAAGGGAAAAAGCCAATAACAAACAAGATTCAAAACTTGATCTATTTTCAAAATAATGTGTGTGAAAGCTAACATGTAAATAGTGATTTTTTTTCTTTAGGAGGATATCAGTCTTATTATCTTCTTATAACTTTAATATTTCATAGCAAATATTACAGTGTAATAATGAAAGAAGCTACTAAAATTATCAAATGTGCAAAAAGTCTCTTAAATTATGATCTCTTTCACAGATTTTTTACACGGAACCTTGAAAGACATTTTGCTAGCCTATGAAAATAACCATTGGTGACTGTTTATTTGCCTTCATAATTGCCCTCTAAAAGAATTCTAACAGTCATAGTTTTTGTCTCAAAATTTTCATTGCCTTTCTCCTAGTATGAGATTTTTCTTGTTTCCCAAGGTATGTTTGTATTGCTATAAACTTCCCTTTTAGAACTGCTTTTGCTGTGTCCCATAGATTTGAAAACATTGTGTTTTCTTTCTTGTCTCCAAATATATTCGTATTTTTTTCTTTGATCTCTTCTCTGTCCCATTGGTAGTTTAGTAGCATATTGTATTGCCTCCACGTGTTTGTGCTTTTTGCAGTTTTTTTCCCCTTGTAGTTAGTTTCTAGCCTCATGACATTGTAGTCAGAAAATAAGTTGATGTTTCAGCTTTCTTAAATATACTAAGACTAGTTTTGTGGCCTAGCGTGTAATCTGTCCTAGAGAATATTCCCTGCACTTAAAAAGAATGTTTATTCTCCTGCTTTTCAATGAAATGTTTTAGATAGATAAACAGACATATACATACCACTTGATATGATGTGTCATTTAAGACCAATGTTTCCTTGTTGATTTTCTGTCTCTGTGATCTGTCCATATATATAATTAGACTTTAAAGTTTTCTACTATTATTGTGTTACTGTTAATTTCTTCCTTTATATTTGTTAGTGTTGGTTTTATGTAATAAGGGTGTCTGCATATTTACCATCATTATATACTCTTATTTGTCTGAGCTCTTGATTATTACATAATGTCCCTTTTTGTCTGTTTTTATGATCTTTGCTTTAAGTCTATTTTTTCTGATATAGAGACTGTATCCGGACTTTCTTACCATCTACATTTGCATGAAATACCTTTTCCCATCATTTCACTGTCAGTCTCTGTATGGCTTTAGATCTAGAGTATGCCTTTTGTAGGCAGCATGTAGATAGGTCCTATATTTTATCCATTCAACTACTCTATGTCTTTTGATTGAAGCATTTGGTCCATTTACATTTTTTAAAATTTTTTATTGGAGAATAATTGCTTTACAATATTGTACTGGTTTCTGCCATACATCCACATGAATTAGCCACAGGTATACATATGTGCCCTCCTTCTCAATTTCCCCCGGCATCTTCGACCCCATCCCACCCATCTAGGTTGTCTCAGAGCTCCCTGTGTCACAAAGCAAATTCCCACCAGCCATGTGTTTTACATATGGTAATGTGTATGTCTCTATGCTACTTTCAATTCTTCTCGCCCTCTCCTTCCCACACTGCATCTGCAGGTCTGTTCTCTACATCTCTACTGCCCTGCGTATAGGTTCATAGCTACCCTGCATGCAGGTTCATCAGTACCATGTTTCTGTATTACATATACATACATTAATATGAAATATTTGTCTTTCTTTTTCTGACTTACTTCACTCTATACAAGAGGTTGTAGGTTCATCCACCTCATTAGAACTAACTCACATACTTTCTTTTTTATAGCTGAGTGAGGTCCATTTACATTGAAAGTAATTATTGCTAGATACATAATGTTGCCACTTTGTCCATTGTTTTGGGATTGTGTTTGCAGTTATTTTTTCTTCATCTTTTGCTTGCTTCCTTTGTCAGTGGATGACTATGTTTATTTTTAATATGTGTTTATTTATTCTTGGCTGTGTCAGGTGTTAGTTGTGACATACTGGACTTTTTCATTGTGGTGTTCAGGTGAATTATTCTGTATTTTTCAAATTTGCGGTACTCAGTTCTTTTGGTTGGTTTCCTGTTGTTTCTCCAGGAGTAAAGAGTATGTGCACGTATCTCTCCATTACCATCTCTGTTTCCACCCTGTCTCTCTTCTACTCTGTTCCTACTCCAGGCATTTCCATCCTTTTCCATAATTCTTTTGTACTTACTCATGCTTGCTGCTCTTAAGTGTTGTTGAATCTTTGAATGCACAAAGAGGCTTAGTTGACTAAGTGTATCAAGAGACCTACATTTCTGTTTTTTGGGGAAACTGTTGGACTTTTTTCCATTTAAATATTAGAAAAATACATATTTCTTCATTCGAGATTCTTCTGAGTCATATAATAAAATAAGGACAAAAAGCATATAAGAACCAAAATGGTAAATATTTTGTTTGAGAAAATTGTACACCTCTTTACTCTTCCCTCACAATCCTATGAGACAATTCCCTTGGCCTGATGACCTCAGTCTGAGCATCCCAGAACTCAGTGTATCACTTGGTCACCACCTTCTCCTGAAGCTAATTTGTTACAGCTCCTAAAATAGTGGTGTTTTATATAGCTGCTTATCCTAGGGAGGCGTCCGAGAGGATGTTGGTAATGCTCATGCACAAAGAAAATTTAGTTTGTGGAACTTCTCCGACTCCCTGTTCATGCTGCCATCTGAGATCTTTTTGATAGGTTAGGTAAGTGTGAAGGGTTGGTGGACTGTACTCCACCACAAGAGCCTCCTTCTCAGGTTCTGAGGCTTCCAGAAACTGTAACAGAATGAGCAGGAGTAGAAATTGTACAGGAAGGCAGGGTCAGTGAACTTACATGGAGAAAGACACAGGAACAAAAATGAGGTTTTATTTTTCCTAGCTTTATCAAGAAATAGTGGACATATACCAGTGTAATAAATTTAAGGTGTGCCACATGATGTTTGACTTACATATATTATGAAATAATTACAATATGTTTTATTTAGCATCCATCATTTGATGTAGATATAATAAAAAGAAAAGAGAAAAATTCTCTTTTTGATGAGAACTCTTAGGATATATTCTCTTAACAACTCTTCTATATATCATATAGGAATGTTAACGATAGTCATCATGTTGTAGTGTGGTTAATTTTTAATGAGAATTCAGACTTGAGAATCAGGATAGGAGAGAAAGAATAGTTACCATAAGCTGACAATTGCCATCTCTACTTTTAAAACCTCTGATTTTATTTTCTCCATATGTCAGGTCATCTTTGGCATCACTTGCTTTATTGTCCAGAATATAATTTGGTCAGAGAATTTCAATGTGACCTCTAGCCCCAAGAGATCTCTATCTCTTTTGATATTCCATTCTGCTTATTATGCTAAACAAATGGGCTACCTGAAAACTGTAAGTATTGAATTCCTGAGTGTTTCTCAATGGTGTCACAAAAATATTCTATTTAGCTTTTGTCCAAGTTCATGATTCCCATCTTCAATGTGATTCTGAGAGCTGCTTGGAAATTTTTGTCTTTTAACTGCTTATAGATTTCTGCCTTCTACAAATTTTGTACACATAGCATATTGCCTGATTTTCCACATCTCCAAAAAAACCTTTGCTCCTATATTATTGAAATTAGTCATCATTTCTGATCTTGCTTTCTCTACTTTGTCACCATTTGTTACCTCCCTACAATCTAAAATTTCTCTTTTCTGTTTGATTTCATCTGCTTCTTTTGTGACACTAAAGTCATCTCAGCCCTAAATCCATGCTTGCTTAGTCTTTTTTTTCTTTTTAATCTCTTTGTAGCATGGGAACATGACAATCACTACTTATCTCTTTGACATTCCTTTCTCCTTGGCTTTTGTTGTGCACAGAAACAAGACTTTTTAAAGGCAGATACTGGGATTTCCGTGATGGTCCTTTGGTTAAGACTCTGAGCTCCCAGTGCAGGGGGCACCAGTTTGATCCCTGTTTGGGGAACTAAGATCCCACATGCCACACAGTGCAAAAATAAAAATTAATAGAGGCAGATATTATATAAAAATAGTAGTGATAGTAGTATAATAAGAATGATGACAAATAAAAAGTGTTTGGTTTTTTTGTTGTTGTTGTTGTTGTTGTTGTTGTTGTTTTATAGTTCTTATGCTTTCCCAAATGGGAGAAAGGTTACTAGCTTTCATTTATTTTTTTTTTTTATTTATTTATTTTTGTACATGTATGTTCCCAGATCATTCATATGCATATCCCTGGACCCTCCCCCCACCCAGTTCCCCCCCTCCCATCCCTCCAGACCATCGCTCCAAGTGGTTGTAGGTACTCCTATTCCCCTACACATGTGGTTTTTCCATTAGTTTTCTTTTATCTCTTTATGTGTTATCCATTAAGCAAATCCTTTTTCTCATGATTTCATATTTTAGATAGCTTCCAAATTTTTGTTCCTAGCTGGGATCATTCTGACTTGACAATTATTATGGCTTCCTATGAATAAATTGCCCCCTGACTTTGGTGAATCTTTTACTGGGACCAAAATATTAACATATTTTCCTTTTTTTCCCCAGTCTAATCAGCAAGCACCTTTCTCCATTCGTGTTAAGTTATAACAGTAATGTGTGGATTTAACTCTAGGCTCTGCCACTAGTAGCTTTGAAATCTTGGGATTTAATTATGTATGTGTTAAATGTTTACATGTGTAAGATGGAATATTCTTCTGAATTAAATTGCATTTTTTTTCCAGATTTATTGAGATATAATTGACATATAGCTAACATATAACTGACATATAATTAGCACTGTGTAAGTTTCAGGTATGCATTTTTAAATTCTTGTTTAAAATTCATAGTAGGGATAACTGTTTTAGACCCTAGGCAAACAACCGTATTTGTATGATATGCTCAAAGAGCAATAGATTTGAAAGCAGACGACTTTTATTGGTTTCAAACTTGGTAAATCTATGTTTTGGGACACTTTCTAACTTCTCTGAACTTGAGATTCCTCATCTATACATGAAAATAATTCTACTATGGAAATAGCCATGCAAAAAGGTAATCAGAAGGCTCAAATATGTAAAAGTACCTGGTAAATATGTACCACACAGATAATGTATGCTCTTCTGTCTCTAAAATTCCATCATTAACTATTTCATGATTTTTTTAAATATAGATTTAATTTATCTGTATTTTCTTCTCTGACTTTAAGAATAGCCTAAAAGATGACTGCTAATTTTATCATAAAACCTGGATAGGCACTGTACATATTTCCTGCTGTGCTGGCTGCTATTAGAACTATTGCTTCTTTTTCAATTCCTCTCACTCCCCCTACCTCCCTCCTCTTTTTTTTTTTTTTTCTGTTTACATGCTGCTTATTGTTTTCTAGAACGTTGGCACTTTAACCATGAACCACTGTAAGTCTAAGATTAAGCTTCCCTACTAGATAGTTGGAAATTCATAGTGAAAATATTAGGCATTCTCTTGGGAGTGATTGGGAAATGTGTTATTGCTGAGTTTTGATTTTGGAAACTTCCCTTATGCCTGCTGGAATCAATGAGCAAAGTATTGGAGTAGAAAAATAGGAAATGTGGAAAATTATGGATCTGAAAAAAAGGCTTTACTTCAGAGAAGTGTTATTGTCTAATCACTCGAGAACTCTTTGCTACTTATTACTTGTTATTTTTAAAAACACAAGAGCCAGAAGAAATTATCTTTATTTTCCTCAAACTTACAATATATTTGGGGAGAGAAAATCTGTAATATTAAAACCATTGAAAGTGACTGTAAAAGCAGGCTGACTACAGGAAAAAAAAACCCATCGAAGAAGATTTAATAACCAAGGATTTGCTCTAAATAAAGAATCAGTTTTTATCTTTTTTCAGAATACTGTCTCCTCTCCTCCCAGCTTATTAAATTCCTGTTGATGCTTCAAAATTCACAGGTCCTTTCTCATTTGTAAAGTTGCCTCTGCATTTCCCGGTGGACTCTTGTGTGTCTTTTCTGGCCAGCAACAAACACCTAGAGCTTCTCCTATGATGCCATATACAGTGGTTTATTTTTTCTGTAAGGAAGTACTAATATTCAACTAAAATTTAAGTTTTCTGATTTCTAGGAATAAGAAAGGAAACATTAATATTAAGTAGAGTTACTAGGGACATTTTCATGGAGGAAATGCTATTTTGATTGACCTTTAAAGGATGAGTAGAGGTTGAAAATGATCTATTTTATGCTATCCAGTGCATAACTAATAGCTACATGAAGCTACTGAACACAGAAATGTGACTAGTGCAACTGAGCAAATAGATTTTTCATTTCACTTAATAGTTACATGTAATTAATGACAATTGTTTTGCACTGAGTAGATATAGTGTTTGGCTTATGTTTTCTCGCTTTCTTAGTTTTCTAGCGGGCAGACTGAAGCCATGGGTTGACTAGGAAATCTAGATTTTCTGTTGATAACTACCTGCTTGTTCCTCATTGGACCACTATTTTCTAATTTGTAGACAATTACTTTGGGCTAAATAATCACTACTGATGCTTTGGGATAATCATTTTATGGCCAGTTTCACTCGTGCACACTGAGGTGTGTGTATATGTGAATATATAAATGTCCACATTAAAAGTAAAACTTTGAGATCCATTTTTTCTATTGCTGGATTTCTCTTGTCCCTTCAGTTCCAGGTCTGAGGCTTCATGTGCACTCATGCACCTTTATTTTGCAAGATCTCTACGATTCATGCTCCAGCTTCCCCCTTTCTCATCTCACTCCAGCTTTTAGCTGCATATGCAAATATAATGGGAACAGGAGGGCTTGACACAGAGATGCACAGTCAAGAAAAGGTGCAGATCTTCCATGTGATAACAGTGTACTCTCTGCAAAAATAAGCAAGAACTAGAGAGGTTAGGTAGTACCCTAGATTGTGGTCAGGAAAGAGTCAGGCTAGGCACCAGATCCCAGACATAGGAAATTTGAAGTGAAGAGATAAGAAGTATAACAGGCGCCATGGGAAAGGGAGGGACAGGAGAAGGGCAGTGGTCTAGGACAACTGTGACATGTGTGTGTTTCTTCATCCCCAGAAAATTCTAAAAATAGGGCTCCGGAAGCTATAGCCAAGCTATATCACAAACCTCAGAGATTGAGAGGAGTCTGAAGAGATAATTGGCTTCAATTAATTCAAATTGGCTTCCTTAATTTCCTTGTCTTCCCATATCAAAATCTCCCTGCTCACACCAATCCTCCCTTGCACATCTTGGCTGTATTCTGGCTGCTGGCCGCACTACTTACTATTTCACTTATACTACCAAGTGCCCATGCAGCTACCTGGTGCCAAGAATATTCATTCTACCTCCCTTGGACCTGTCATACTGTAGAGTCACTCTTAGGCCCCATGCCTGGTTCTCTCATGCACACCTCTACTCCATGGGCTTCATTTGAATTGCAAATGTAATTGTAGGCAGTGACATAAAATGATTAAAGACATGTGTTATGTGCCTAAGATAAAGTGAGGTTAAGAAATGATACAACCTGAAAGGCTGAAGAATTGTTTTATGAACAGCTAAAAAATAGAACCAATGGGTTCTGGCAAATGCCATCATCCTCTCTTTGTTGTGCACTGTATCCCCTTCCCTGCGCCTCTCAGTCCTTGCCATGCTCATCTGCAATGTTAGCATATTTGTTCATTCTCTTGTTTGTAGATGAGTATTCCTAGAACCTGTGGTCAAAGGGATATTGTATGTGGAAATGATTCAACTGCTTTAGGTGACCACAGGTAAAATGCTTATTTAGTGATGATATGGCCATGGGAAGGAACAGAGAAGATCTAGAGTCTTCACAGTCTGGATGTCCTTGAATAATTAATCATTATAGCATGGAGAATTGTTAATATTCTTATGTTAGTTTCCTTTTCCTTCATCTGGAGAAATTCCAGCTGATAAATCAACTGACAGAATGAATCACTCGGTGGTGTCAGAGTTTGTGTTCCTGGGACTCACCAATTCCTGGGAAATACAACTTCTCCTCCTTGTGTTCTCTTCTGTTTTGTGTGGCAAGCATGATGGGAAACTCCTCATTATTCTCACTGTGATGATGAACCCTCACTTACACTCCCCATGTAGGACAACTGTGACATGTGTGTGTTTCTTCATCCCCAGAAAATTCTAAAAATAGGGCTCCGGAAGCTATAGCCAAGCTATATCACAAACCTCAGAGATTGAGAGGAGTCTGAAGAGATAATTGGCTTCAATTAATTCAAATTGGCTTCCTTAATTTCCTTGTCTTCCCATATCAAAATCTCCCTGCTCACACCAATCCTCCCTTGCACATCTTGGCTGTATTCTGGCTGCTGGCCGCACTACTTACTATTTCACTTATACTACCAAGTGCCCATGCAGCTACCTGGTGCCAAGAATATTCATTCTACCTCCCTTGGACCTGTCATACTGTAGAGTCACTCTTAGGCCCCATGCCTGGTTCTCTCATGCACACCTCTACTCCATGGGCTTCATTTGAATTGCAAATGTAATTGTAGGCAGTGACATAAAATGATTAAAGACATGTGTTATGTGCCTAAGATAAAGTGAGGTTAAGAAATGATACAACCTGAAAGGCTGAAGAATTGTTTTATGAACAGCTAAAAAATAGAACCAATGGGTTCTGGCAAATGCCATCATCCTCTCTTTGTTGTGCACTGTATCCCCTTCCCTGCGCCTCTCAGTCCTTGCCATGCTCATCTGCAATGTTAGCATATTTGTTCATTCTCTTGTTTGTAGATGAGTATTCCTAGAACCTGTGGTCAAAGGGATATTGTATGTGGAAATGATTCAACTGCTTTAGGTGACCACAGGTAAAATGCTTATTTAGTGATGATATGGCCATGGGAAGGAACAGAGAAGATCTAGAGTCTTCACAGTCTGGATGTCCTTGAATAATTAATCATTATAGCATGGAGAATTGTTAATATTCTTATGTTAGTTTCCTTTTCCTTCATCTGGAGAAATTCCAGCTGATAAATCAACTGACAGAATGAATCACTCGGTGGTGTCAGAGTTTGTGTTCCTGGGACTCACCAATTCCTGGGAAATACAACTTCTCCTCCTTGTGTTCTCTTCTGTTTTTTGTGTGGCAAGCATGATGGGAAACTCCCTCATTATTCTCACTGTGATGATGAACCCTCACTTACACTCCCCCATGTACTTTCTGTTGGCCAACCTCTCCTTCATTGACCTGGGAGTTTCTTCTGTCATTTCTCCCAAGATGATTCATGATCTTTTCAGAAAACGTAAAGTCATCTCCTTTGGAGGCTGCATCACTCAAATCTTTTTCATCCACTTCATTGGTAGTGTGGAGATGGTGCTTCTCATCACCATGGCCTTTGACAGATATGTCGCCATATGTAAGCCTCTCCATTATTTCACTATTATGAGCCGAAAAATGTGTATTTTATTCCTGGTTGCTGCATGGATAGTTGGCTTGATTCACTCCTTTGTTCAGCTGGTCTTTGTTGCAAAATTGCCATTCTGTGGCCCTAATGTAATAGACAGCTTTTACTGCGACCTTCCTCGGTTCATCAAACTTGCCTGCACAGATACCTACAGGCTAGAGTTCATGGTCACAGCCAACAGTGGATTTATATCCCTGGGATCATTCTTCATACTGCTTATCTCCTACGTTTTTATCCTCATCACTGTTCGGAAGCACTCTTCTGGTAGCTCATCTAAGGCCCTCTCCACTTTGTCAACTCATGTCATGGTGGTGGTTTTGTTCTTTGGCCCTTGCATCTTTGTTTATATCTGGCCTCACTCCACATCACACCTAGACAAATTCCTTGCTGTTTTTGATGCAGTTCTCACTCCTTTTTTCAATTCAATCATTTATACACTCAGAAACAAAGAAATGAAAGTGGCAATGAGGAAAATATGCAGTCACTTTATTATTTACAGAAGAATTTCTTAAATTACAGACATATTATGAAGTCTCCTTACTACC
This sequence comes from Tragulus kanchil, assembly GCA_022376925.1. Lineage (NCBI taxonomy): Eukaryota > Metazoa > Chordata > Mammalia > Artiodactyla > Tragulidae > Tragulus > Tragulus kanchil. Next base: position 259,655,455 of record JAIOJX010000032.1, read on the forward strand.
TTGGAGTAACATTAAATTTCTATTTGTATCAGGTGTTTCCAGTTTTTTGTTAATTTTAAGTGCTCGAGCTTGAAACAGCATTACTTTTTTAAAAATGTTAACTGAGAAATTCTATTGCTGCCTGTGGTTGGAGGAAGCATGTGGTATGGTAAATTGTATCTTCTAGAGAAGGCTAAATGCTTGTCTCTCAGGAGACATTGCCTCAATGAATTTACTATGGTTTAGACTTTGAAATTGTGTCTCATTAGTATCAGAGTGGATTATATAAGGGGATGCTAACTGACACTAAATTGATAATAGGTGGAACTATATATATCTAGATGCCCATTTATTAATTTGCCACCAAAAAAATAATCAAGTAGCCTCAGTTTCCACATTTTTTCACTCTAGGAAAATTTCTGGCAAGTGACATGATGATAGAAAGATTAATAAACAAATTCAGAATAAGAAGTGTTGACTGGGTTATATAAATATTTAAACATATCATATTTTGATATACTTAATGCCTATATCATCATATATGATATGCCTATCATCACATTTGTAAAGATAGAATCCTTGCACCAGGCTTTTTATCTGGACAGTGCTGGCTGGTCATCACAAGATTTACATTTGACCCTTGTCCTCACTATGTATATCAGGCTTTCTAACCTCTGTGTACTTACAGATGATTATTTCCTTATAAAATTACCCAGGTTCTTCCTTTTCCTTCTGCTGCCTTTATATTCTTTTGCATTTGAATGACTTGAGTCATTCATGGCAGACTAAATTTAATTTGAAAGTTTAGACTATTTTCTTCTATAGAAATAAGGATTTTCATCAACAGATTTAGAAATTTCAATTCATACACATTTTGACAAAGAACAAAGACTAATTCTCAAAAACAATACTGCCAATAACTCTGGTTTTCATTCATTCTTATACATACTCAATACATATTGACCAATTTATCATACTTCTTTGATCTTGTAAGTGGTCCTTATTCAGTGTGTATGTGCTCAGTGGCTCAGTCATGTCTGACCCTTTGCAACCCCATGAACTGTAGCCCACCAGGCTCCTCTGTCCATAGAATTTTCCAGGTAAAAATACCATAGCAGGTTACCATTTCCTACTCTAGGGGATCTCTCCAACCCAGGGACTGTTTCTTACATCTATGTTTCTTACATCTCCTTCTTTGACAGGTGAATTCTTTACCATTGTGCCACTTGAGAAGCTTGGTCCTTATTTACTTCATAAGTTATTCCACTTGATAATTTGTTTGCCTTTTCTTTTTATTTCCATTGCCCTTATATCATTTATTCATTTTTGAGTCCATTTTTGGACCCATGGGAAGCAAACACCTAACAGTTTACTGAGTGTGCTCAGTTGCTTCAGTCATGTCTGATTCTTTGCAACCCTGTGGACAGGGTCCTCAGGATCCTCAGTCCACGGGGATTACTAGCCATCACTAATCTCAGTCTCCCTATGATGTTTTGAATGGTGTTTTTGGAATGGAGGTTTCACTAAGTTTTATCTTCCATTGATTAAATAATATTCAGTAGATCCAGCAAGGTTTCCCATATCCTTACTGTTTATGTATATTATATTACAGAAATGCCTACTTCTCCCAATCTTTTCTCTTTAAACCTTGTGTCAGTTTATCTATGACAAGATAGATTCCCCAACAATATAATGAGTGATGTTTCTGTATCATCTAATGTAAAACTTTGTTATCTGGACAGTGCTGGCTGGTCATCACAAGATTTACATTTGACCCTTGTCCTCACTATGTATATCAGGCTTTCTAACCTCTGTGTACTTACAGATGATTATTTCCTTATAAAATTACCCAGGTTCTTCCTTTTCCTTCTGCTGCCTTTATATTCTTTTGCATTTGAATGACTTGAGTCATTCATGGCAGACTAAATTTAATTTGAAAGTTTAGACTATTTTCTTCTATAGAAATAAGGATTTTCATCAACAGATTTAGAAATTTCAATTCATACACATTTTGACAAAGAACAAAGACTAATTCTCAAAAACAATACTGCCAATAACTCTGGTTTTCATTCATTCTTATACATACTCAATACATATTGACCAATTTATCATACTTCTTTGATCTTGTAAGTGGTCCTTATTCAGTGTGTATGTGCTCAGTGGCTCAGTCATGTCTGACCCTTTGCAACCCCATGAACTGTAGCCCACCAGGCTCCTCTGTCCATAGAATTTTCCAGGTAAAAATACCATAGCAGGTTACCATTTCCTACTCTAGGGGATCTCTCCAACCCAGGGACTGTTTCTTACATCTATGTTTCTTACATCTCCTTCTTTGACAGGTGAATTCTTTACCATTGTGCCACTTGAGAAGCTTGGTCCTTATTTACTTCATAAGTTATTCCACTTGATAATTTGTTTGCCTTTTCTTTTTATTTCCATTGCCCTTATATCATTTATTCATTTTTGAGTCCATTTTTGGACCCATGGGAAGCAAACACCTAACAGTTTACTGAGTGTGCTCAGTTGCTTCAGTCATGTCTGATTCTTTGCAACCCTGTGGACAGGGTCCTCAGGATCCTCAGTCCACGGGGATTACTAGCCATCACTAATCTCAGTCTCCCTATGATGTTTTGAATGGTGTTTTTGGAATGGAGGTTTCACTAAGTTTTATCTTCCATTGATTAAATAATATTCAGTAGATCCAGCAAGGTTTCCCATATCCTTACTGTTTATGTATATTATATTACAGAAATGCCTACTTCTCCCAATCTTTTCTCTTTAAACCTTGTGTCAGTTTATCTATGACAAGATAGATTCCCCAACAATATAATGAGTGATGTTTCTGTATCATCTAATGTAAAACTTTGTTAATGTCATTATTTTTTTTTCTAAAGAAATTTCATCTGTGTGAAATGATTAGATGACATGTAGATCTTTCCTATCGGACCACTACTATCTAGTCAAAGGTTGGGCCCCTGAACTAAGTCATAATGACATATCTCCAAGCCACAGTTGAATGCTGCAGGCATGAGTCTCTGGCCACGATAGGCCAAATCGAAACTTTTCCTCAGAATGTTAGACTTCAAAGTGAAGCGAGAGCAAGCCTCAGTCCCTTTTACAATGTTTTGTGTATAAACTGCTGGCAATCATATTTCCTGCTGTCATAAATGAATCTGGGATACTTTTTTAAAGATACATGAGAGAAAAAGATGTAAGATATAAAGACAGAAGCTTAACAGTACTAAAATTCTTGGTTTCATCTGTCTTGGGCATTTAGCTTCATTCTCACCTTGCATTCAACTTGGTCGCTAGCTGAGCCAGTCAGTGACCCAATACATTCATCTCCTTCCCTATATTTGTTTAATTTGTGGTTCTGTCATCTACAATCAAAAAGATATTCACAGGGACTCCCCTGGTGGTCCAGTGGTTAAGAATCCACCTGCCAATGCAGGGGATACAGGTTTGATCCCTGGCCGAGTAAGATCCCATGTGCCACACACAGAAGTTAACTCAGGCTTGGGGGGGCCACAATGGGATTGTTTTTGCCACTTGATAATTTGTTTGCCTTTTCTTTTTATTTCCATTGCCCTTATATCATTTATTCATTTTTGAGTCCATTTTTGGACCCATGGGAAGCAAACACCTAACAGTTTACTGAGTGTGCTCAGTTGCTTCAGTCATGTCTGATTCTTTGCAACCCTGTGGACAGGGTCCTCAGGATCCTCAGTCCACGGGGATTACTAGCCATCACTAATCTCAGTCTCCCTATGATGTTTTGAATGGTGTTTTTGGAATGGAGGTTTCACTAAGTTTTATCTTCCATTGATTAAATAATATTCAGTAGATCCAGCAAGGTTTCCCATATCCTTACTGTTTATGTATATTATATTACAGAAATGCCTACTTCTCCCAATCTTTTCTCTTTAAACCTTGTGTCAGTTTATCTATGACAAGATAGATTCCCCAACAATATAATGAGTGATGTTTCTGTATCATCTAATGTAAAACTTTGTTAATGTCATTATTTTTTATTCTAAAGAAATTTCATCTGTGTGAAATGATTAGATGACATGTAGATCTTTCCTATCGGACCACTACTATCTAGTCAAAGGTTGGGCCCCTGAACTAAGTCATAATGACATATCTCCAAGCCACAGTTGAATGCTGCAGGCATGAGTCTCTGGCCACGATAGGCCAAATCGAAACTTTTCCTCAGAATGTTAGACTTCAAAGTGAAGCGAGAGCAAGCCTCAGTCCCTTTTACAATGTTTTGTGTATAAACTGCTGGCAATCATATTTCCTGCTGTCATAAATGAATCTGGGATACTTTTTTAAAGATACATGAGAGAAAAAGATGTAAGATATAAAGACAGAAGCTTAACAGTACTAAAATTCTTGGTTTCATCTGTCTTGGGCATTTAGCTTCATTCTCACCTTGCATTCAACTTGGTCGCTAGCTGAGCCAGTCAGTGACCCAATACATTCATCTCCTTCCCTATATTTGTTTAATTTGTGGTTCTGTCATCTACAATCAAAAAGATATTCACAGGGACTCCCCTGGTGGTCCAGTGGTTAAGAATCCACCTGCCAATGCAGGGGATACAGGTTTGATCCCTGGCCGAGTAAGATCCCATGTGCCACACACAGAGTAACTAGGCTTGTGGGCCACAATTACTGAAGCCCACATACTCTAGAGCCCGTGCTCTGAAACAAGAGAAGCAACCACAGTGAGAAGCCTGCACACCACAATTAGAGAGTACCCCCTGCTCACTATAAGTAGAGAAACCCTGTGCACTGCAATGAAGACCTAGCAGAACCAAATTTTTGTTTTTTAATTTAAAAAAAGAGGGATACTGGCAAATAAAATTCTAAGAATCCTGTGTATCCAGTTAATTCTGATGTGAAATCCTCCATTATTTTAAGAAAATATTTTTTTTTCTTATAAAAAAGAAAATATTTTCATCATGTAAGATATTTGGAGTTAGGTGAAAAATTAGAAATCAATATATGGAGATTAATTAATAGTAATATCTCAGTACATCTCTTTCTACTATTGTTCTATGCCTAAATGTAAATATATATTTGCAAAATCAGAGCTTAATGGTCTCTTCATTTTTTTTTTTTAAGATTTATTTATTTATTTATTTTGGGCGGGGGTCGAATTGGGGAGGGAAGGGAGCAGGTGGGCCACTTCTATTGGTCTTTCATTTCTCTATGTTCATCCGTCTTTGTTGTTTGGCTCCTATGGGCCTCCCACTGCGGTGGCGTCTGTCGTTGCAGAGCACTGGCTCTGGGCTCATGCGCTCCAGAGCTCCGGCTCAGTAGTTGGACACATCGGTCCAGTTGCTACGTGGCTCGTGGGATCTTCCCAGGCCAGGGATCAAACCCACGGCCCTTGCACTGCAAGGCGGTGTCCTGACACACCGGACCACCAGGGAAGCCCGGTCTCTTCATTTTTATTCAGCCTCTTTGATAAATACTATATTTTGAGAATTCTCTCAATTATTAAATATTTTAGTGGAAAATAATTTTAAACACATTCATCATATTGTAGTACATGACTGTATCATAATTATATTTGTTCTTCTTCTCTTATAGGTCAGTAAGATGATCTTCATTTTTTTAAACTGTATCTTTATTTGTGGTTCTGTCATCTACAATCAAAAAGATATTCACAGGGACTCCCCTGGTGGTCCAGTGGTTAAGAATCCACCTGCCAATGCAGGGGATACAGGTTTGATCCCTGGCCGAGTAAGATCCCATGTGCCACACACAGAGTAACTAGGCTTGTGGGCCACAATTACTGAAGCCCACATACTCTAGAGCCCGTGCTCTGAAACAAGAGAAGCAACCACAGTGAGAAGCCTGCACACCACAATTAGAGAGTACCCCCTGCTCACTATAAGTAGAGAAACCCTGTGCACTGCAATGAAGACCTAGCAGAACCAAATTTTTGTTTTTTAATTTAAAAAAAGAGGGATACTGGCAAATAAAATTCTAAGAATCCTGTGTATCCAGTTAATTCTGATGTGAAATCCTCCATTATTTTAAGAAAATATTTTTTTTTCTTATAAAAAAGAAAATATTTTCATCATGTAAGATATTTGGAGTTAGGTGAAAAATTAGAAATCAATATATGGAGATTAATTAATAGTAATATCTCAGTACATCTCTTTCTACTATTGTTCTATGCCTAAATGTAAATATATATTTGCAAAATCAGAGCTTAATGGTCTCTTCATTTTTTTTTTTTAAGATTTATTTATTTATTTATTTTGGGCGGGGGTCGAATTGGGGAGGGAAGGGAGCAGGTGGGCCACTTCTATTGGTCTTTCATTTCTCTATGTTCATCCGTCTTTGTTGTTTGGCTCCTATGGGCCTCCCACTGCGGTGGCGTCTGTCGTTGCAGAGCACCGGCTTTGGGCGCGTGCGCTTCAGAGCTCTGGCTCGGTAATTGGACACATCAGTCCAGCCGCTCCACGGCTCGTGGGATCTTCCCAGGCCAGGGATCGAACCGGCGGCCCTTGCACTGCAAGGTGGTGTCCTTACCCACCGGACCACCAGGGGAAGCCCGGTCTCTTCATTTTTATTCAGCCTCTTTGATAAATACTATATTTTGAGAATTCTCTCAATTATTAAATATTTTAGTGGAAAATAATTTTAAACACATTCATCATATTGTAGTACATGACTGTATCATAATTATATTTGTTCTTCTTCTCTTATAGGTCAGTAAGATTATCTTCAGTTTTTTTTCTCTGCCTTGAAAATTCTTCTGTACATCTCTGTCTGTATTTTAGATGACTTCCTTTCAGATAGGTATATTTGTAGTTAATAGGGTATAAAATATGTTAAGCTCTTATTATATTATCATTTCTCTCAAGATTTGTGCTTGATAAGAAATATCTATTACAGTACTCCTCCCAAACACTATGATCATTTATTTTATTTTATTTTAATTTTTATTTATTTATCTTTTTGGCGGGTGGGGTGGGGAGGGAAGGGGATGGGCGGGCCACTTCTGTTGGTCTTTCATTTCTTTATTTTCATCCGTCTTTGTTCTTTGGCTCCTGTGGGCCTCCCATCGCAGTGGCCTCTGTTGTCGCAGAGCACCAGCTCTGCGCGCATGTGCGCCAGAGCTCCGACTCGGTAATTGGACACATGGGTCCAGCCGCTCAGTGGCACGTGGGACCTTCCCAGGCCAGGGATCGAACCGGCGCCCCTTGCACTGCAAGGTGGTGTCCTTACCCACTGGACCACCAGGGGAAGCCCACTATGATCATTTATTTAAAATACTTATCAATTAAAAATATTTATAAATATACCAGTTTAAATATTTTTTTAAATTTCTTTTTTTAATACCTGTGTCTTTTCACATGATATTAATCTGAAATCTTTCAATTAATCTGTCAAGAATCCAATAAAAAAGCTTAAAATAACTTATGAAAGGAAAATTTTCAGTTGTTCCAAAGGAAAAAACCTAGAGATCTGTTGCACAATGTGAATATACTTAACGTACTGAATTGTACACTTAGAATGGTTAAGATGGTAAATTGTATGTAGTGTGTGTGTGTGGATTTTTAACCACAATTTAAAATAAAAAATATATTAAAAAAAAAAAAATTTATTGACTGAGGTTTCTGGGATGTCCTAGAGTGGAGCCAGCCTCTCTTCATTTTTATTCAGCCTCTTTGATAAATACTATATTTTGAGAATTCTCTCAATTATTAAATATTTTAGTGGAAAATAATTTTAAACACATTCATCATATTGTAGTACATGACTGTATCATAATTATATTTGTTCTTCTTCTCTTATAGGTCAGTAAGATTATCTTCAGTTTTTTTTCTCTGCCTTGAAAATTCTTCTGTACATCTCTGTCTGTATTTTAGATGACTTCCTTTCAGATAGGTATATTTGTAGTTAATAGGGTATAAAATATGTTAAGCTCTTATTATATTATCATTTCTCTCAAGATTTGTGCTTGATAAGAAATATCTATTACAGTACTCCTCCCAAACACTATGATCATTTATTTTATTTTATTTTAATTTTTATTTATTTATCTTTTTGGCGGGTGGGGTGGGGAGGGAAGGGGATGGGCGGGCCACTTCTGTTGGTCTTTCATTTCTTTATTTTCATCCGTCTTTGTTCTTTGGCTCCTGTGGGCCTCCCATCGCAGTGGCCTCTGTTGTCGCAGAGCACCAGCTCTGGGCGCATGTGCGCCAGAGCTCCGACTCGGTAATTGGACACATGGGTCCAGCCGCTCAGTGGCACGTGGGACCTTCCCAGGCCAGGGATCGAACCGGCGCCCCTTGCACTGCAAGGTGGTGTCCTTACCCACTGGACCACCAGGGGAAGCCCACTATGATCATTTATTTAAAATACTTATCAATTAAAAATATTTATAAATATACCAGTTTAAATATTTTTTTAAATTTCTTTTTTTAATACCTGTGTCTTTTCACATGATATTAATCTGAAATCTTTCAATTAATCTGTCAAGAATCCAATAAAAAAGCTTAAAATAACTTATGAAAGGAAAATTTTCAGTTGTTCCAAAGGAAAAAACCTAGAGATCTGTTGCACAATGTGAATATACTTAACGTACTGAATTGTACACTTAGAATGGTTAAGATGGTAAATTGTATGTAGTGTGTGTGTGTGGATTTTTAACCACAATTTAAAATAAAAAATATATTAAAAAAAAAAAAAAGAATTTATTGACTGAGGTTTCTGGGATGTCCTAGAGTGGAGCCAGCCTCAGAGACTCTAGGAATTCACTCACTTGCATGTTATTTTTTCCCTTTGTATTTTATTGCCTTAAAAAATATTTTAAGACATTATTTGAGAATTTGGCTCTGATTCTATGTAAGAAGCTTCCAGAGATAAGACCCATCTCTAAGTCAGCGTGAGTCAATAATTCAGTAAGCTTTGGAGCTAGAAATCAGTTTGAACATGATAACTTTCTAATAATTGTGAATAAAGCATTTTCAATGCCTGAAATTGCAAATGTCTATGGTTGTCGGTTTCAATATGATTTTGTAACACAAAGAAATTCAGGTAAAGTTCTTTCAGATAGCCAGAAAGTGGCTATCCTTTCCAATTAACAGAAATATTTGACTAGAGTAACTCAAACACGATGAAATAAGAAGTTCTATCTTGTGAAATCATGGAGCATCTACAACTAGTGAAAGCTTGGATTGCTAAATTAATGAAACTTAAAATAAACCATTTTAGGGATGCATGCATGTGTGCTGTCACTTCAGTCATGTCTGACTCTTTGCAACACTATGGACTGCAGCAGTCCAGGCTTTCCTCTCCTTCACTACCTCCCAGAGTTTGCTCAAACTCATGTCCATTGTGTTGAGGATGCCATAAAACTATCCTATTTTCTGTCACCCCCTTCTCCTCCTGCATTCAATCTTTTTCAGCATCAGGGTCTTTTCCAGTAAGTCGGCTCTTTGCATCAGGTGGATGAAGTATTGGGGCTTTAGCTTCAGCATCAATCCTTCTGATCAATATTCAGGGTTGATTTTCCTTAGGATTGACTGGTTTGATCTCCTTGCAGTCCAAGGGACTCTCAAGAGTCTTCTTCAGCACCACAGTTAGAAAGCATCAATTCTTGAGTGCTCAGCCTTCTTTATGGTCCAACTCTAACATCCACCTGGAAAAACCTTGGCTGTGACTGTATGAACCTTTTTCAGCAAAGTGGTGTCTCTGCTTTTTAATATGTTGTCTAGGTTTATCATAGCTTTTCTCCCAAGGACCAAGCGTCTTTTAGTTTCATGTCTGCAGTCACCATCTGCAGTGGTTTTGGAGCCCAAGAAAATAAAGTCCTTCACTGTTTCCATTGTTTGCCTATCTATTTGCCATGAAGTGATGGGACTGATGCCATGATCTTAATTTCTTGAATGTTGAGTTTTAAGCCAGCTTTCTCATTCTCCTCTTTCACCCTCATCAAGAGGCTCTTTAGTTCCTCTTTGCTTTCTGCCATTAGAGTGGTATGGTATCATCTGCATATCTATACCACTCTGTATATCTGACATTGTTGATATTTCTCCCAGCAATCTTTTTTTGGGGGTGGGGTGGATGGGTTGGGGAGAGAGGGAAGCGGGTGGGCCTCTTCGCTTGGTCTTTCATCCATCTTCATTCTTTGGCCCGTGTGGGCCTGCCATTGCAGTGGCCTCTGTTGTCACAGAGCACCGGCTGTGGGTGCATGCACTCCAGAGCTCTGGCTCAGTAATTGGACACATCAGTCCAGCCGCTCTGCGACACATGGGATCTTCCCAGGCCAGGGATCCAACAGGCGCCCCCTGCACTGCAAGGCAGTGTCCTTACCCACTGGACCACCAGGGAAGCCCTCTCCCAGCAATCTTAATTCCCACTTGTAAGCCATCTAGCCCAGCATTTTGCGTGATGTTCTCTGCATATAAGTTAAGTATGCAGGGAGACAATATACAGCCTTGACATACTCCTTCCCAATTTTGGACCAGTCAGTTGTTCCATGTAAGATTCTGTTGAAAGAAGTAACTGAATTTGATTTCACCTGTGTCTTCATCGCTTGTACATCTTTAGATTTTGCTCTCAGTCACTCTTATGTCTCTTGTTCCTTTCTGCCTTATTTTTTCTCCTCCTTCTCTATCTATTGAATATCTCTGTATATTTGTCTTATTTTCTTCTGTCGCTCATGGACTCTTTTTAACATTCTGTGGGGAGAAAGGAGAGGCTGAAGATAATTCATTCAGCAGAGCAACTCTGTAGAAAAGAGAAAGATTTTCTTTCCTAGCACCCATATTAAAACACAGTGAGAGGATTTTAGTTGGCATTGCTTTAGCTCTGTGCTAGGTCTCTCATGGGCCAGATCTGGACACATGCACACCCTAGCATCAGGGGCCAAGATGATGTGGTCAGCCTCCAGAGAACTACATGAATTTGAGGAAGAGCAATTCCCAAATGAGGGAGAGGATAGAGCTAGCAGTGTTTGCCTATCTATTTGCCATGAAGTGATGGGACTGATGCCATGATCTTAATTTCTTGAATGTTGAGTTTTAAGCCAGCTTTCTCATTCTCCTCTTTCACCCTCATCAAGAGGCTCTTTAGTTCCTCTTTGCTTTCTGCCATTAGAGTGGTATGGTATCATCTGCATATCTATACCACTCTGTATATCTGACATTGTTGATATTTCTCCCAGCAATCTTTTTTTGGGGGTGGGGTGGATGGGTTGGGGAGGGAGGGGGGCGGGTGGGCCTCTTCTCTTGGTCTTTCATCCATCTTCATTCTTTGGCCCGTGTGGGCCTGCCATTGCAGTGGCCTCTGTTGTCACAGAGCACCGGCTGTGGGTGCATGCACTCCAGAGCTCTGGCTCAGTAATTGGACACATCAGTCCAGCCGCTCTGCGACACATGGGATCTTCCCAGGCCAGGGATCCAACAGGCGCCCCCTGCACTGCAAGGCAGTGTCCTTACCCACTGGACCACCAGGGAAGCCCTCTCCCAGCAATCTTAATTCCCACTTGTAAGCCATCTAGCCCAGCATTTTGCGTGATGTTCTCTGCATATAAGTTAAGTATGCAGGGAGACAATATACAGCCTTGACATACTCCTTCCCAATTTTGGACCAGTCAGTTGTTCCATGTAAGATTCTGTTGAAAGAAGTAACTGAATTTGATTTCACCTGTGTCTTCATCGCTTGTACATCTTTAGATTTTGCTCTCAGTCACTCTTATGTCTCTTGTTCCTTTCTGCCTTATTTTTTCTCCTCCTTCTCTATCTATTGAATATCTCTGTATATTTGTCTTATTTTCTTCTGTCGCTCATGGACTCTTTTTAACATTCTGTGGGGAGAAAGGAGAGGCTGAAGATAATTCATTCAGCAGAGCAACTCTGTAGAAAAGAGAAAGATTTTCTTTCCTAGCACCCATATTAAAACACAGTGAGAGGATTTTAGTTGGCATTGCTTTAGCTCTGTGCTAGGTCTCTCATGGGCCAGATCTGGACACATGCACACCCTAGCATCAGGGGCCAAGATGATGTGGTCAGCAGCCTCCAGAGAACTACATGAATTTGAGGAAGAGCAATTCCCAAATGAGGGAGAGGATAGAGCTAGCAGTGGAAGGAGAAAAATGATTCAGGGCAGGAAAAAAACTGTCTGAGTTTCTTCTTATTGAATTTGAAATTAATATCCTTTGTTGCAGTATTCGCCACTCCTCATAGGTAAATGTTATTTTTTTTATATTGATTTATCATTCCTACATATGTGTTAGATATTAACTATATATTTGTGTTCAAAACGTCTCTCTCAAATTTTTGTTTCCTTTTTTAATTTTACTTATCATAATCTACAACATTAAAGTATTTTTTGTGACACCAACTCCACAGAGCTATTAAATTGTGACTTAACAGTTTCACTCTTTAGTTCTAGGGCTTCCCTAGTGGTCCACTGGGTAGAGAGTCCGCCTTGCAGTACACGGAGCACCAGTTCAACCCATGGCCGGGGAAGATCCCAGGTGCCGCAGAGCGGCTAGACCGGTGTGTCCAATTACGAGCCTGCGTTCTGGAACTCATGCGCCCAGAGATGGTACTCGGCAAAGGCAGTGGCCACTGCAATGAGAGGCCCGCACATGCCAAAGAATAAAAGATGCTTGAAAATAAATATAAAAATAAAAGAGGAATGATGGGGGAAATTTTTTTTTGATAGTTTTATTTAGTTCTTTTCCAGCCAGTACCTAATTAATGTTTATGAATATGTATTTTTAATAAAATATAGTTAATTTAAAATAGTGTGTTAAAGTATACAACAAAGTGTTTTATATATATATATATATACATATATATATATATATATTCTTTTTTTTTTTTCTTTTTAGGGAGGTGGGAGTTGGGTGGGAAGGGAGGAGGGTGGGGTGGGGAGGGAGGCAGGTGGGTGGGCCACTTCTATTGGTCTTTCATTTATCAATTTTCATCCTTCTTTGTTCTTTGGCCCGTGTGGGCCTCCCATCGCAGTGGCCTCTGTCATCGCAGAGCACCAACTCTGGGCGCATCCAGAGCTCCAGCTCGGTGATTGAACACATCGGGCCAGCTGCTCCACGGCACATGGGATCTTCCCAGGCCAGGGATCAAACTGGAGCCTCTTGCACTGCAAGGCAGTGTCCTTACCCACTGGACCACCAGGGAAGCCCTATGTATTCTTTTTCAGGTTCTTTTCCATTATAGATTATTTCAAGATGTTCCATTATAGATTATTTCAGCACAATACAGTTTTGCTGTAAAGCAGGTTTTTGTTGTTTATCTATTTTGTATATAGTAGTATGTCTCTTAATTCCAAACTCCTAATTTATCTCTCCTCCTCACCCCCTACCATCTACTCTGGTAACCATAAGTTTTCTATGTCTGTTAGTCTGTTTCTGTTTTGTAAATAAGTTCATTTGTATCATTATTTTAGATAATACGTATAGTGATATATGATATTTGTCTTTGTCTGATTTACTTTACTCTAGGTTCATTCTTTATGCTGAAAATTGCATTATTTCAATCTTTTTTGGATGAGTAATATTCCCTTGTATATGTACCACATCTTTATCTATTCATCTATTGATGGACATTTGTGTTGTTTCCGTGTCCTAGCTACTGATAATTTTACTGCAGTGAACATTGGGACTTTTTGAATTATGGTTGTTTCAGGGCATATGCTCAATAATGGGATTACTGGTCATATAGTAGTTCTCTTTTTCATTTTTTAAGGAGCCTCCATTCTGTTCTCCATAGTGGTTGTATCAACTTACTTTCTTACCAACGGTCCATGAGGGTTTTCTTTTCTCCACACCCTCACTAGCATTTATTGCTTGTAGATTTTTTGATGACAGTCGTTCTGACTGGTCTGAAGTAATATCTCATTGTGGTTTTGACTCCCATTTCTCTAATTATGAGAGATGTTGAGCATCTCTTCATGTGTTTGTTGACTTTCTATATGTCTTCTTTGGAGAAATGTCTATTTAGGCCTTCTGCCCATTTTTTTTTTTAACGGGGGTGGGGAGGAAGGGGAGTGGGCGAACCACTTCTGTTCCCTCTTTGGCTCCTGTGGGCCTCCCATCGTGGTGGCGTCTGTCGTTGCAGAGCACCGGCTCTGGGTGCATGCGCTCCAGAGCTCCGGCTCGGTGATTGGACACATCAGTCCAGCCACTCCACGGCACGTGGGATCTTCCCAGGCCAGGGATCGAACCGGCGTCCCTTGCACTGCAAGGCAGTGTCCTTACCCACTGGACCACCAGGGGAAGCCCGTTCTGCCCATTTTTGATCAGATTTTTTGTCTTTTTGATATTGAGCACATGAACTGTTCGTATGTTTTGGAGATTAATATGTTGTCAGTTGCTTTATTTGCAAATATTTTCTACCATTCTAATGGCTGTCTTTTTTTTTTTAATGGTTTCCTTTGCTATGCAAAAACATTTAGCTTTAATTAGGTCCCATTTGTTTATTTTTGTTTTTTATTTTCATCACTCTAAGAGGTAGGTCAAAAAAGATCTTTTGTGGTTTATGTCAGAGTGTTAATTAATACAAATCTACCCATCAGCAGACAAGCTGCCTAAAGTCTAGGAATTAACAATTTTAAAATCCAAAATACAATAAGAAGAAAAAAAGTGTAAAAGAGTAAAACAACTTTCTAAAAGATGACCGACTTCTATCAGTAGTTTAAGAAAAAGGAATTCATTACAAAGATCTACCAAAAATTGCTAACCAACACTTTCTAAGAAACTTTATAGTCATTAGTGTGATTTTTATCATAATTTTTATCATAGTTGTTACTTTGTATATCAATAGCTTATTTTGGTATATAGATCACAAAGAGTTTTGTCTCTAGCCTATATTATCTTTAGGATCCAAAAGCTTGAAATTGCCATGGCCATTTAGGTATGAAAACTATGATCCACTAATAGAAACAGATCAAGGAATGCTATAATATTCATATATGAAATTCTTGAAGCTTGTTTAAAATAACTGTGAAATGTTGGTAGCAATAAAAGTTATGGTGAATACCCTTTAAAGCAATTCATTAAAGGAGAAAGTCAATGTAGAAGAATACTATGTAATTGTATGCTTCTAATAAGTCACATAAATAAGTCATGGATGAGTGATAATATTATCCAGTTAGAAAATACCCAGGACCTTGTTAAAGATATTTGTGAGCTGTAGAATGTCAAAACAGCAAATAATCATGTGAAATTGATACTGATAAAAAGAGCAATGACCTCAGAGCATCGCTTGTGCTACTGTCACTGGAATTAGAAAGCCAGTGACAAGTTTAAGAATACAAATTAACAAGTGGTCCTAGATTCTTTTTTCAAATTTTTAAATCTACAGTGAGAAGAAAGGAGTAAACTATGTTAGGTGATAGATGTGTTAATTATCTTGATATTGGCAATCACTCCACAATGTATATGTATATCAAATATCACATTGTATACTTCAAATATATGGAATTATATTTGTCAATTTTTCCTCAATAAGTTAGGGTGGGGATGAAGAGCAGAGTATCTGATGGTTAGCCTAGATCTCTAACTTCACATCTCTCTGCTTGAGTATTATCATTGATAAAATGAAGGGGTTAGGGCACATGGTCTTTCAAATTCCAGCTATAAAATTCAACAATCCTGTTATAAATCAACAGTTATCTAGGTAGCCAAGGGAAATGGGCAGCAAAAAAGAAGCAAACATACTAAACTATGAGTGGGGGAAGAAAAAAAAACCAATTAGGTATTATGCCAGTTTGGTAAATAGTTTGAGAAAAGAACATTAACCATTTCCAAACAGGAATGGGATAACAGTAAAAAAGGAATAATATTCTAATTTTCAACACTGAATTGTTAAACATGTTCTCTGTTTGGCACCCTTTGAGAGATAAGACAGTTGGATGTGATGGAATAAGATGATAAGCAGCTTTCATTTGAAGCATTTTACATAATAATTATACAGAGCCAAGTATTTCCTAAAAATTGACAAAATGGGATAAAATACTCATCACCCAGCATTATCATGAATATTAAATAGTTTATATGAAACATTCAACCGCAGTTTAAAGCATAGAACTCCAATCTTAGCTTTGTCCTTACTCATTAGATATGTAGCAACATGAAAAGTGCCTAATATTATCTAGTAACATAAATAAGTCATGAGTGATAATATTATCCAGTTAGAAAATACCCAGGACCTTGTTAAAGATATTTGTGAGCTGTAGAATGTCAAAACAGCAAATAATCATGTGAAATTGATACTGATAAAAAGAGCAATGACCTCAGAGCATCGCTTGTGCTACTGTCACTGGAATTAGAAAGCCAGTGACAAGTTTAAGAATACAAATTAACAAGTGGTCCTAGATTCTTTTTTCAAATTTTTAAATCTACAGTGAGAAGAAAGGAGTAAACTATGTTAGGTGATAGATGTGTTAATTATCTTGATATTGGCAATCACTCCACAATGTATATGTATATCAAATATCACATTGTATACTTCAAATATATGGAATTATATTTGTCAATTTTTCCTCAATAAGTTAGGGTGGGGATGAAGAGCAGAGTATCTGATGGTTAGCCTAGATCTCTAACTTCACATCTCTCTGCTTGAGTATTATCATTGATAAAATGAAGGGGTTAGGGCACATGGTCTTTCAAATTCCAGCTATAAAATTCAACAATCCTGTTATAAATCAACAGTTATCTAGGTAGCCAAGGGAAATGGGCAGCAAAAAAGAAGCAAACATACTAAACTATGAGTGGGGGAAGAAAAAAAAACCAATTAGGTATTATGCCAGTTTGGTAAATAGTTTGAGAAAAGAACATTAACCATTTCCAAACAGGAATGGGATAACAGTAAAAAAGGAATAATATTCTAATTTTCAACACTGAATTGTTAAACATGTTCTCTGTTTGGCACCCTTTGAGAGATAAGACAGTTGGATGTGATGGAATAAGATGATAAGCAGCTTTCATTTGAAGCATTTTACATAATAATTATACAGAGCCAAGTATTTCCTAAAAATTGACAAAATGGGATAAAATACTCATCACCCAGCATTATCATGAATATTAAATAGTTTATATGAAACATTCAACCGCAGTTTAAAGCATAGAACTCCAATCTTAGCTTTGTCCTTACTCATTAGATATGTAGCAACATGAAAAGTGCCTAATATTATCTAGTAACATAAAATTAATACTGATCTAAAATGACATTTTTTGTTGCCATTGAGGGTAGAGCTAAATTTCTTTATCGTTAGAGTATTTAGGACATCTTCCTGTAATTCACAAGCTGATGGCACAGTTTCTTCATTGCTGCCTTCATCTCTTTGTTCCTAAATGTATAGATGACTGGATTCAGAAAAGGAGTCAGAACTGCATCAAAGATAGCAAGAAACTTGTCCAAGTGTGATGAGGGGAAAGGCCAGGTGTAGAAGAAGATTAATGGCCCAAAGAACAAGACCACCACAGTGACGTGAGCTGACAAGGTGGAGAGGGCCTTGGATACACTGCCTGAGGAGTGTTTCCAAACAGTGACCAGAATGAAGATGTAAGAAATAATCAGTATGAAGAACGAACCCACAGAAATGAGTCCACTGTTGGCAGTGACCATGAACTCTAGTCTATAGGTCTCTGTGCAAGCAAGTTTAATGAGTTGAGGGAGATCACAATAAAAACTGTCCAGTACATTAGGACCACAGAAAGGCAAGTCTGCAACAAAAGCCAGCTGGACCATTGAGTGGATGAGGCCAAGGACCCAGGCGGCAGCCAAAATCAAGACGCACATCCGTGGGTTCATGATGGTCAGGTAGTGGAGAGGCTTGCATATGGCCACATATCTGTCAAAGGCCATGGTGATGAGCAGCACCATTTCTGTGCCCCCAATAGCATGAATGAAGAAGATCTGAGTTATACAACCCCCAAATGAGATGGCTTTGTGTTTTCTGAAAAGATCATAAATCATTTTTGGAGCAGCAATAGAGCAAACTCCCACGTCAAGAAACGAGAGGTTGGCCAGGAGGAAGTACATGGGGGAGTGCAAGTTAGGATCAGAGCTCACAGAGATCACAATGAGGAGGTTTCCCACCAGGCTTGCCATGTAGAACACAGAGAAGAAGAGGAAGAGAAGAAGCTGGATCTCCCAGGAATTGGAGAGTCCCAGGAACACAAATTCAGACACCACAGAATGGTTGGCTCCACTCATTGGCCCTGCAAACAGAGGTGACACAGTTTTAACTGAAAAAGAGAGTAAAAGTGAATCAACCTTGTGAGGATTCAGTGACCACATGAAAGTACTGCCTTAATTCACAGAACCAAAACACCAGTAATGTAACCCCTTAACTTATAGTTGCATACAATTTTGTAAAGCAACTATCCTTCAATTAAATATATTTTAAAGGGGCTTCCCTGGTAGTCCAGTGAGTAAAGAGTCGGCCTTGCAATACAAGCGGCACTGGTTCAATGCCTGGTTGGGGAAGATCCCACATGCAGTGAAGCGGCTGGGCTGGTGAATCCAGTTATGAACTAGCACTCTGGAGGGCATGCGCCCAGAGCCAGTGCTCTGCAATGAGAGAGGCCATTGCAATGGAAGGCTGACACATGTCAAAGAATAAAGATGTAAGAAATAATCAGTATGAAGAACGAACCCACAGAAATGAGTCCACTGTTGGCAGTGACCATGAACTCTAGTCTATAGGTCTCTGTGCAAGCAAGTTTAATGAGTTGAGGGAGATCACAATAAAAACTGTCCAGTACATTAGGACCACAGAAAGGCAAGTCTGCAACAAAAGCCAGCTGGACCATTGAGTGGATGAGGCCAAGGACCCAGGCGGCAGCCAAAATCAAGACGCACATCCGTGGGTTCATGATGGTCAGGTAGTGGAGAGGCTTGCATATGGCCACATATCTGTCAAAGGCCATGGTGATGAGCAGCACCATTTCTGTGCCCCCAATAGCATGAATGAAGAAGATCTGAGTTATACAACCCCCAAATGAGATGGCTTTGTGTTTTCTGAAAAGATCATAAATCATTTTTGGAGCAGCAATAGAGCAAACTCCCACGTCAAGAAACGAGAGGTTGGCCAGGAGGAAGTACATGGGGGAGTGCAAGTTAGGATCAGAGCTCACAGAGATCACAATGAGGAGGTTTCCCACCAGGCTTGCCATGTAGAACACAGAGAAGAAGAGGAAGAGAAGAAGCTGGATCTCCCAGGAATTGGAGAGTCCCAGGAACACAAATTCAGACACCACAGAATGGTTGGCTCCACTCATTGGCCCTGCAAACAGAGGTGACACAGTTTTAACTGAAAAAGAGAGTAAAAGTGAATCAACCTTGTGAGGATTCAGTGACCACATGAAAGTACTGCCTTAATTCACAGAACCAAAACACCAGTAATGTAACCCCTTAACTTATAGTTGCATACAATTTTGTAAAGCAACTATCCTTCAATTAAATATATTTTAAAGGGGCTTCCCTGGTAGTCCAGTGAGTAAAGAGTCGGCCTTGCAATACAAGCGGCACTGGTTCAATGCCTGGTTGGGGAAGATCCCACATGCAGTGAAGCGGCTGGGCTGGTGAATCCAGTTATGAACTAGCACTCTGGAGGGCATGCGCCCAGAGCCAGTGCTCTGCAATGAGAGAGGCCATTGCAATGGAAGGCTGACACATGTCAAAGAATAAAGATGGATGAAAAAATAAATGATGACTTAGAGGCAAAAAAAAAAAAATTCACATTAAAAAATATATATAGAAAGAACCAATTGTAGTTACAGAAGATAAGTAGTAATTACTTGCCACAAAGCCCTGCTTCTAACTCCCCAGCCTCCCTAGAATTCTCTAGATTTTGAAAAAAGTCATAAAGTATTTTGCCGAATCAAAAGGGTTGTGAGATACAAGATAGGAGTTTCCTGGAATGCCATGAGGGAATAAAGAGGAAATATAAATAAACTTACTGATTTTTCTGTCACAGTTTATTATTCCTGTGCATAGATTTCCCCATACTTCAGACAGTTCTGATGACCTTCATTGTCTTTACCCTCTGATTATTTCCTATATGCAACACTATCAGTTTCATTAATACTCTCCTATATCTAGCTTTGTTATTACAGTTTTGTCAGATCATAGTCATTTTTTCCTCACAAAGAGAAAAGATAATGTAGAAACCCTAAAAATGTACCCTGAGCTATATCTGAGCTCAGGGAGTGGTAGGGATCACAAAGCTTGAGCTGTGAGAGCATATGACAGAGTTAGGACAAACCAGAAAAGAGATCTGTGCTGCAGACTCTTAGACATGAATGAGCTAATGCAATGTAGCAAACAAATTTTATGTGATATTAGGAAATTATGGTCCATGCCATGCTCACTTTTCATGGTTCATGGAGTGTCCAAAAGAACACTGAACTTGGAGTCAGAAATGTTGTGATCAAATCCTAGCCCTAAATTCGTGAGGAGTTGGAGTAAGTACTTTCTCTCATCCCTTCCACACTCAAATCACTTCTTGAACTTAGTTTCATCATCTGGAAAATAAAGGAACTGAGTAGGTGATACATAATCCTTTCAAGTCTAACATTCCTGTGACTTTATAACACAACGGCAGCTCTGTACATAATGAACTTCACTATAATGATGGTATTCCCTGCATTGGAATGTACCATATTCACCACCTTTTCCCTCATCTGAGGTTAATTAAAAGTCCCATATCCCATAAAAGCCCTCTCCTTGTATTAGTGTCCCTCTTCCCTTCTTCCCTCTGTGTTTGTAACACTTAACGTTTATTAGTATATTATTGTATATTTTCTGTCATTTCTTTTGCCCTTTATTATAACCATCTATAATCAATCGACAAACCTACTATTTCAATCAACAAACCTACTATCTAGGTACCTACTAAGCCCAGTGAATTGTTCCAGGACATTATAGACTTCCTATAGCATTAAAATATTCACTATCCTTAAGGCATTTACATTTTAGCACATACTAAAATATAAACAATACAAACTTGTTACATAAAGAATGTCAAAAAAACAAATAACAAAAAGAAGAATGTCAACTAAGTAGTGTAAGCACAGAATTTTTGAAACAGAAAAGATGCCCATGAGTCAGAGTGATCACGGCTATCTTCAGAAAGAAATCAAGACCTGTGATGCAATTTAAGATATGGATATAATTTATTTGGATATACAGCTTCATATCTGATTCCTAAAGAATTGTTGAAACATAATGAGGGAATAACTCCCAGTCTGAAGCAGTTTGATAAGCTCTCACTGAAAATAATGATAACAAGCCAAAGTAAAATAAAAACAGTGGCTATCACGGACAAGACGCTACAATAACACCTTTGGTGAAACTATCTTGTTTTATACTTATAAAAACCATAAAATTTAGTATTAGCTCCTTTTCACAGTGAAGGAAATTGAGACCATGAGAGAGAATACCATAGATAGCACAGTAGGTGGTAGAATTGATATTGATTGCCTGATCTGCCTCTTCACCAATACATAGAGACAATTTTTCTCATGATTTTCTAATTATTTATCATAACACATCGTTGAAATCAACATAGTAGGAAAAGACAAATCTGTGTAATACCTGCATCTCAGTGCTCCTGGTTGAGTTCCCAGACTGTCCTTGTCTGGATCCTCATGAAGGCCTTTAACTTTACATAGAAGAGACTTTGCTTCCTAGTGCCTTTAACCTTTAACCCACTACACCAAGTCAAATTCTATTCACCACCTTTTCCCTCATCTGAGGTTAATTAAAAGTCCCATATCCCATAAAAGCCCTCTCCTTGTATTAGTGTCCCTCTTCCCTTCTTCCCTCTGTGTTTGTAACACTTAACGTTTATTAGTATATTATTGTATATTTTCTGTCATTTCTTTTGCCCTTTATTATAACCATCTATAATCAATCGACAAACCTACTATTTCAATCAACAAACCTACTATCTAGGTACCTACTAAGCCCAGTGAATTGTTCCAGGACATTATAGACTTCCTATAGCATTAAAATATTCACTATCCTTAAGGCATTTACATTTTAGCACATACTAAAATATAAACAATACAAACTTGTTACATAAAGAATGTCAAAAAAACAAATAACAAAAAGAAGAATGTCAACTAAGTAGTGTAAGCACAGAATTTTTGAAACAGAAAAGATGCCCATGAGTCAGAGTGATCACGGCTATCTTCAGAAAGAAATCAAGACCTGTGATGCAATTTAAGATATGGATATAATTTATTTGGATATACAGCTTCATATCTGATTCCTAAAGAATTGTTGAAACATAATGAGGGAATAACTCCCAGTCTGAAGCAGTTTGATAAGCTCTCACTGAAAATAATGATAACAAGCCAAAGTAAAATAAAAACAGTGGCTATCACGGACAAGACGCTACAATAACACCTTTGGTGAAACTATCTTGTTTTATACTTATAAAAACCATAAAATTTAGTATTAGCTCCTTTTCACAGTGAAGGAAATTGAGACCATGAGAGAGAATACCATAGATAGCACAGTAGGTGGTAGAATTGATATTGATTGCCTGATCTGCCTCTTCACCAATACATAGAGACAATTTTTCTCATGATTTTCTAATTATTTATCATAACACATCGTTGAAATCAACATAGTAGGAAAAGACAAATCTGTGTAATACCTGCATCTCAGTGCTCCTGGTTGAGTTCCCAGACTGTCCTTGTCTGGATCCTCATGAAGGCCTTTAACTTTACATAGAAGAGACTTTGCTTCCTAGTGCTCTTCCATTAATGGAGGGAACAAAGGTACTCAGTCTCCTCATCAAGAAATAAAATAAAGCCCAGCACTACACCAAGTCAAATTCTATTCCCACTTACAAAACTGCCTCCTACCTTTTCTAATTCCCTTTCTTGGATCTCAATCTTGGATAACAATAGATAAACATTTAAAAAAATGTAATTTCAGTTTCTGACTGAATGTGCTTTTTATCATTTGTGTTAATTCTAGCTCATTAAGTTCAGGTGAAACTGCTTCTGTTGTACAAGGTAGCAATTAATTCATTTCTTTACAAAATGATCCTGGCACCAGAAATGTCTACTGAGTACTGACCTTTAGAGACTTCAACATTGTATACCAATGTACTCAAGCTGTTTCTATATTTGTCACCAGCCTACTCACATAAAGACATAACATATGACTGTCACTAAAGAATTAAGCATAGTCAACTTTTATTGGTTAAAATTAGCATTGCTTCATGTAAAAATAGCTATAAAAATGCTATTATTGGGAAAGATCTGGCTAATCAACACACAGGAGAATACTGACCAAATGATACTGTGGAGATTTAGGATTGTGCCAATATGAGTTCATTTATACAAGGGAATTGTTCCCTAGAATCCTGGCACACCAACAGAGGAAATTATGGATTAGCCACAAATGGGAAGAAAAAGAAACAAGAAAACATCTTAAGCATCATTTTCTTTACTTAATTTGAAATATTTATTTCCTGAGTAAGGTTAAAGAATCTCAAAGGAACATATAAATATATCTTTCTTATATTCATATTAAATTAACCTCACTCAAGAAACTTAGCAAATAAACAGGGAACTTCATAGGAATCCCCACTGTGTGTTTGTGTGTGAATTATGTTTAAGTCTATTATTCTACTTTACATTCAAAAGTCGGTATATTTATAATCTATATGGAACTGTTTAGCTATTGATTCAGTTACATGGCCTATAATTTCACATCAAAAAGAATACTTCTAACTCAGGAATAACTACTGTGTTGAACTTCACTGTAGATTGTGAATTAGAAAACTTAAATTCTATTCATGTTTGGTCAGTAACTCTCTCCATAACTTAGATAATTCACTTCATTTCTCTATAGTAATTTTCCGCATCTGTAAAACGAGCAGGTAATAGAAAATTATTTCTACAGTCCCTTCCTTCCAATTCCAAAACTTCTTATGTTATGAGCATCTATAGTATTCTCATTGATTCACGGGGAGAGGAAAAGTATAAAAGGTAAGATCAATTATTGAATATATGGCTTAGCAAACATAAGAAATAGAAAATCCAGAAGATAAATAAAATTCAATCTTGATAGTTTTTTTTTTTTTTTACTAATTATCATAGAAGTAAATACACACTGAGCAATAGTAGATCTGTTTAGTGTGAAGGGTAGAGAATAAAGAAAACCGTTTTGCCTTATGTGCAGCCCTATTATGGCCTGACCAACTCTGATGGCTCATAGAAGTAAGGGGAAAAGGTTTACAAAGACAAAGAAAAAACTTATCTGATGAAAAATAAAAATTCTGTCAAGCTAGAACATAGCTTCATTCATTCACTGACATGAAGTTCCTACCAAGAGCCAGTGTAGGAAAAAATATACCATATTTTAAAAAGAGCCAGCAAAAAAAAAAAAAGAAAGAAATAAAAAGAGCCAGTGGTTATGAGAGTACATATTTTAAATCACTCATCACAAAAGAAGGAGAGGGAAACAGAGAAAGAAAAAGAAAGGGAGGAAGGAAGAAGAGAGGAGAGAGGTACGAGCGTAGGGGAGGAAAAGGGAGGGGAGGGAAAGAGATACAAACACTATATTGCCCCTGGAGGCTAGGAACGTAGGGGAAAGAGTTTGGAGAGAGGGTCAATCTGTAGCGACCAAGGCAATATGCTGTCATGTATGGAATATCATTCTGCCTTTTCCTTACCTACCTCATGGTTTTAAAATATAAGATTTATTGAGGACTTTTACACCTGTGTTCATCAATGATATCCGCCAGTAGTTTTCTTTCCTTGTGATATCTTTGTCTGGCTTTGGTATCAGTATGACAACAGCCTCCTAGATTAAGTTTGGAAGTATGTCTTCCTCAGCAATGTTAGGAAGAGTTTTAGAAGGGTACACGTTAACTCTTCTCTAAATTTTTGGTAGAAATTGCCTGTGAAACCATCTGGTCCTAGACTATTGTGTTTTGGAAGATTTTTAATCACAGTTTCAATTTCTGTACTTGTGATTAGTCTGTTCATATTTTCTATTTCTTCCTGGTTGATCCTCAGTTGGTGTGATACACCACATCAACACACTGAAAAATAAAAACATATGATTATCTCAAGAGATGCAGAAATAGCTTTTGACAATATTCAACAGCCATTTATGATGAAAAAAGACTCTCCAGAAAGCAGTCGCAGAAGGAGCCACCTCAATATAATAAAGGTCATATATAACAAATCCACAGCAAGCATCATTCTCACTCTTGTGATTATTATTCAACATAGTTTCGGAAGTTCTAGCCACAGCAATCAGAGAAGAAAAGACAATTATTAAGAAAAATAATAAAAAGAGATCCAAATTGGAAAAGTAAAACTGTCATTGTTAGCCAGTGATGTGATACTATACATAGAAAACCCTAAAGACCTATCAGAAAGCTACCAGAACTTATCAATGAATTTGACAAAGTTACAGGTTATGGAACTAATACAAAGAAATCCCTTGCATTCCTATGTACTGAAAATAAAAGATCAGAGGGATAAATCAAGGGAAAATTTCCATTTACCATTGCATCAAAAGAATAAAATACTTGGGAATAAGCCTACCTAAGGAGATGAAAAGCCTGTATTCAGAAAACTGTAAGATACTACAAAATGAAGTTAAAGATGGCACAAGCAGAGGGAGAGATATACCATGTTCTTGGATTGAAAGAATCAATATTGTGCAAATGACAGTATGATCCAAAGCAATCTACAGATTCAGTACAATCCCTGTGAAATTACTAATGTCATTTTTCACAGATTTAGAATGAAAATTTATATGGAAACACAAAAGACAATGAATGGCTGAAGCAATCTTGAGAAAGAAAAATAGAGCTGGAGGAATCAGGCTCTCTGACTTCAGACTATACTATAAAGTTACAATAATCAAAACAGCATAGTGCTAGCACAGAAACAGAAATATAAATCAAATATAAATAGAATAGAAAACCCTGAGATAAACCCATGTCCATGTACCTATGGTCACCTGATCTGTGACAGCAAAAGCAAGAATATAGAATGGAGAAAAGACAGTCTTTTCAAGGGAAAACTGAACAGCTACATGTAAACAAATTAAATTAAAACACTCCTAAGGGCTTCCCTGGTGGTCCAGTGGGTAAGGACACCGCCTTGCAGTGCAAGGGGCGCCAGTTCGATCCCTGGCCTGGGAAGATCCCATGTGCTGCAGAGCGGCTGGACTGATGGGGGATACACCACATCAACACACTGAAAAATAAAAACATATGATTATCTCAAGAGATGCGAACTTTTGACAATATTCAACAGCCATTTATGATGAAAAAAGACTCTCCAGAAAGCAGTCGCAGAAGGAGCCACCTCAATATAATAAAGGTCATATATAACAAATCCACAGCAAGCATCATTCTCACTCTTGTGATTATTATTCAACATAGTTTCGGAAGTTCTAGCCACAGCAATCAGAGAAGAAAAGACAATTATTAAGAAAAATAATAAAAAGAGATCCAAATTGGAAAAGTAAAACTGTCATTGTTAGCCAGTGATGTGATACTATACATAGAAAACCCTAAAGACCTATCAGAAAGCTACCAGAACTTATCAATGAATTTGACAAAGTTACAGGTTATGGAACTAATACAAAGAAATCCCTTGCATTCCTATGTACTGAAAATAAAAGATCAGAGGGATAAATCAAGGGAAAATTTCCATTTACCATTGCATCAAAAGAATAAAATACTTGGGAATAAGCCTACCTAAGGAGATGAAAAGCCTGTATTCAGAAAACTGTAAGATACTACAAAATGAAGTTAAAGATGGCACAAGCAGAGGGAGAGATATACCATGTTCTTGGATTGAAAGAATCAATATTGTGCAAATGACAGTATGATCCAAAGCAATCTACAGATTCAGTACAATCCCTGTGAAATTACTAATGTCATTTTTCACAGATTTAGAATGAAAATTTATATGGAAACACAAAAGACAATGAATGGCTGAAGCAATCTTGAGAAAGAAAAATAGAGCTGGAGGAATCAGGCTCTCTGACTTCAGACTATACTATAAAGTTACAATAATCAAAACAGCATAGTGCTAGCACAGAAACAGAAATATAAATCAAATATAAATAGAATAGAAAACCCTGAGATAAACCCATGTCCATGTACCTATGGTCACCTGATCTGTGACAGCAAAAGCAAGAATATAGAATGGAGAAAAGACAGTCTTTTCAAGGGAAAACTGAACAGCTACATGTAAACAAATTAAATTAAAACACTCCCTAAGGGCTTCCCCTGGTGGTCCAGTGGGTAAGGACACCGCCTTGCAGTGCAAGGGACGCCAGTTAGATCCCAGGCCTGGGAAGATCCCATGTGCTGCAGAGCGGCTGGACTGATGTGTCCAATTACCGAGCCAGCGCTCTGGAGCACATGCGCCCAGAGCCGGCACTCTGCAACGACAGACGCCACCGCGATGGAAGGCCCACAGGAGCCAAAGAACAAAGATGGATGAAAATAGAGAAATGAAAGACCAATAGAAGTGGCCCGCCCGTCCCCCTCCCTCCCCACCCCTCCCCCCAAAAGATAGATAAATAAAAAGTAAATGTTTTAAAAAAAAAAACACTCCCTAATGCCCTACACAAAAGTAAACTCAAAATGAATTAAAGACCTAAAATGTCAGGTCAAATACTGTAAAACTCTTAGAGGAAAACATAGGCAGAACACTCTTTGACATAAAACACACCAAGATCTTTTTATCCACCTCCTTGAGTAATGAAAACAAAAATAAACAAATGGGACCTAAATAAACTTAAAAGTTTTTGCACAGCAAAGGAAACAAAGGCAACCAAAGGAGAAAAAGACAGCTTTCAGAATGGGAGAAAATATTTTCAAGGAAGGAAACAAAGGGGCTTCCCTGGTGGTCCAGTAGGTAAAAAGTCCACCTTGCAGTGCAAGGGGCACCAGTTGGAACCCTGGCCTGGGAAGATCCCACATGCCGTGGAGCGGCTGGACCCATGTGTCCAATGACCGAGCCGGAGCTCTGGAGCGCATGCGCCCAGAGCCGGCACTCTGCAACGACAGACGCCACCGCGATGGAAGGCCCACAGGAGCCAAAGAACAAAAATGGATGAAAATAGAGAAATGAAAGACCAATAGAAGTGGCCCGCCCACTCCCCTCGCTCCCACCCTCCCCAAAAGATAGATAAATAAAAAGTAAATGTTTTAAAAAAAAAAACACTCCCTAATGCCCTACACAAAAGTAAACTCAAAATGAATTAAAGACCTAAAATGTCAGGTCAAATACTGTAAAACTCTTAGAGGAAAACATAGGCAGAACACTCTTTGACATAAAACACACCAAGATCTTTTTATCCACCTCCTTGAGTAATGAAAACAAAAATAAACAAATGGGACCTAAATAAACTTAAAAGTTTTTGCACAGCAAAGGAAACAAAGGCAACCAAAGGAGAAAAAGACAGCTTTCAGAATGGGAGAAAATATTTTCAAGGAAGGAAACAAAGGGGCTTCCCTGGTGGTCCAGTAGGTAAAAAGTCCACCTTGCAGTGCAAGGGGCACCAGTTGGAACCCTGGCCTGGGAAGATCCCACGTGCCACGAAGCGGCTGGACCAGTGTGCCCAATTAGGAACCAGCACTCTGGAGTGCCTGTGCCCAGAGCAAGTGCTCTGCTACGAGAGACTCCACTGTGATGGGAGGCCCACACAGGCCAAGGAATAAAGATGAATGAAAATAAATGGATAAAAAATCAGTAAAATAGGCCAAAAAGAATTTTTTTAAATCTACTTTGAAAAAAAAAAAAGAAAGAAGGGTTAATCTCCAAAATATACAAACAACTCATGCAGATCAGTATCAAAAGCAAACAACGCAATTGAATAATTGCAGAAGATGTAAATAGACATTTCTCCAAAGACATACAGATGGCTAAAAAGCATAAGAAAAGATACCAATGTTACTAATTATTACAAATCAAAACTGCAGTGAGGTATAATCTCACACCAATAAGACTGACTCTCATCATAAAATCTACAAGCAATAAATGCTAGAGAGGGTGTGGAGAAAAGGGAACCCTCCCACGCTGTTGGCAAGAATGTACATTGGTACAGACACTATGGAGAAGAGTATGTAGATTCCTTAAAGAAAAAAAAAAAGTAAAAATTGAACTACTCTATGTTCCAGTAATTCCATTCCTGGGTATATATCCAGAAAAAATGAAGACTCTAATTCGAAAAGATACAAGCATCTCATATAGTATTATTAACTAAAGTACAGAGTTTGTTCAATTTTCACAAAATTTTATGCTAGTGTCCATTGTTTTCATTGTTCAAGACTCCACACTGTATTTAATTGCATTGAACCATTTCACCTGCATGCAGCGAATTCTCTTTGCATTTTTATTCTTCTAAAAATATTTTCTAATTTTCTTTGCTATGGCTTCTTAGATATATACATCATTTAAAAGGGGACATTTAATTTCCAAATACATGGGGTTGGTTAAAGCATCTTTGATACTAATTTCTCATTTTGATATTAATTTCTCATTTAAATGCTTTCTTCTTTGCAATCACCTTCTGTATTTTTTCAGTCTTCTAACTTTATTGAGACTTTCAATGGCTAAGTCAAAGATCTCTCTTAGTAAATGTCACATTGCACTTGAAAATATGTGGGTTATTTTCAAATATCTTTTGATAGTTCTAACATAATCCCACAGTGATGAGAGCAGACTCTGTATGATTTCAGTACCTTTAGACTATGAAATTTTTGTACCTTGTTTAAGCCCCTGGATATGCTCTAGAGTTTCTTAGTTTACAGTCTATGGGAACTTGAATAGAATTCATACCCTATAGTTGTATGAAAATTGTATATATCTTAATTCTGTTGAATTGCTTCATGATGCATTTCAGGACTACTATATCCTTCTACTTCTGTTCATCCTATTAATGCATTTTACGAAAGGGTTAACTCCAAAAAAAATGCAGATCAGTATCAAAAGCAAACAACGCAATTGAATAATTGCAGAAGATGTAAATAGACATTTCTCCAAAGACATACAGATGGCTAAAAAGCATAAGAAAAGATACCAATGTTACTAATTATTACAAATCAAAACTGCAGTGAGGTATAATCTCACACCAATAAGACTGACTCTCATCATAAAATCTACAAGCAATAAATGCTAGAGAGGGTGTGGAGAAAAGGGAACCCTCCCACGCTGTTGGCAAGAATGTACATTGGTACAGACACTATGGAGAAGAGTATGTAGATTCCTTAAAGAAAAAAAAGTAAAAATTGAACTACTCTATGTTCCAGTAATTCCATTCCTGGGTATATATCCAGAAAAAATGAAGACTCTAATTCGAAAAGATACAAGCATCTCATATAGTATTATTAACTAAAGTACAGAGTTTGTTCAATTTTCACAAAATTTTATGCTAGTGTCCATTGTTTTCATTGTTCAAGACTCCACACTGTATTTAATTGCATTGAACCATTTCACCTGCATGCAGCGAATTCTCTTTGCATTTTTATTCTTCTAAAAATATTTTCTAATTTTCTTTGCTATGGCTTCTTAGATATATACATCATTTAAAAGGGGACATTTAATTTCCAAATACATGGGGTTGGTTAAAGCATCTTTGATACTAATTTCTCATTTTGATATTAATTTCTCATTTAAATGCTTTCTTCTTTGCAATCACCTTCTGTATTTTTTCAGTCTTCTAACTTTATTGAGACTTTCAATGGCTAAGTCAAAGATCTCTCTTAGTAAATGTCACATTGCACTTGAAAATATGTGGGTTATTTTCAAATATCTTTTGATAGTTCTAACATAATCCCACAGTGATGAGAGCAGACTCTGTATGATTTCAGTACCTTTAGACTATGAAATTTTTGTACCTTGTTTAAGCCCCTGGATATGCTCTAGAGTTTCTTAGTTTACAGTCTATGGGAACTTGAATAGAATTCATACCCTATAGTTGTATGAAAATTGTATATATCTTAATTCTGTTGAATTGCTTCATGATGCATTTCAGGACTACTATATCCTTCTACTTCTGTTCATCCTATTAATGTATATTTTCTATTAATTTTTGAAAGCTTGATGTTGAAATTCTAACTAAAAATCTTAATCTGCTTTTAAAAATAATTATACGGTGGAACTCTTTTTTAAAAGATACATGCGAGGCTTCCCTGGTGGTCCAGTGGGTAAGGACACCACCTTGCAGTGCAAGGCATGCCGGTTCGATCCCTGGCCTGGGAAGATTCCACGTGCCGTGGAGTGGCTGGACCGATGTGTAAAATTACCGGGCCGGAGCTCTGGAGCGCATGCGTCCAGAGCAGGCGCTCTGCAACAACAGACGCCACCACGATGGGAGGCCCACAAGGGCCAAAGAACAAATATGGATGAAAATAGACAAATGAAAGACCAATAGAAGTGGCCCACCTGCTCCCCTCCCTCCCCACCCCGCCCAACATAAATAAATAAATAAATCTTAAAATAAATAAATAATAAAAAGATACATGCATCACAATGTTCATAGCAGCCTTATTTACAATAGTCAATCATAGAAGCAGCCCAAAGTGCCCAAGAACAGATGACTGACTTAAGAAGATACGATATATTTATATACAATGGAGTATTACTCAGCCATAAAAAAGAATGAAATATTGCTGTTTGAAGCAATATGGATAGACTTAGAGAACATGCTTTTAAAATCTCAGAGAAAGAGAAATAAAACATGTAAATTTTATGTGATATAAAAATAATACAAATGAATCGGCAAACAAATCAGAAACAAACTCATAAACATAGAAAACAAATTTACGGTTACCAAGGAGGAAGGGAAGACTAATTAAGATTATGAGATTAAGAGATACAAAAACTATTGTACACAAAATAGATAAGCCACAAGTATTTACTGTATAACACAGGGAATTATAACCAATAGTTTATAATAACCTATAGTGGAATATAATCAGAAAAAGATCACTGTGTTATATACCTGAAACTACTAAATCAGCCATACTTCAATTAGATAAATAAATATTAAAAACAAACTCTCCTTTAAAAAAAACAGTGAGGTACTCTGTTACTAATTATTTATACTACTTCTGAATAGTACACATATTTTTAATATTATACATACATAGAGAGGTTAATACATTTCTTCATGATAGCTTCTATATTTCTTCACGTACACAGTTTTGCAATA
Source organism: Tragulus kanchil (assembly GCA_022376925.1). Classification (NCBI taxonomy): domain Eukaryota; kingdom Metazoa; phylum Chordata; class Mammalia; order Artiodactyla; family Tragulidae; genus Tragulus; species Tragulus kanchil. Next base: position 259,687,653 of record JAIOJX010000032.1, read on the forward strand.
AATTTATTTTGTAATTTCAATACTTAGTTTTATTAGGTTATTGCTCTGGTTCTCATAATATAGAAATCTTTTGCACTTCATTAGTATTACCTCTTTTACCTGCAAAATATTCAACCTGTTTATAATCATTTGGTTTCACACAGTGATCTTTGCCATATAGAAATAGTGACTGGATTTAGGAAATAATCATACACACTGAGGCATATAAGAATTTACAACATCTGGTCTCAAAACAATTGATTAAGTAAAAATATTAATATATTATGAATTCTTGCTCTATGAGCTAGCCCAAATTTCACTTTCCAATCCTAACTAAATATAAAAGCATTGTAATTAATTAAAACTGAGTGTTGGGCTTCCCTGATGGCTCAGTGGATAAGAACCAATCTGCCAATGCAGGAGACACAGGTTCAATCCCTCATCCAGGAAGATCTCCATTACCACAGAGTAACTAAGCCCATACATCAATGAAGACCCAGCATAGTCACAAATAAATAAATAAAGGTTTAAAAAAAAAACTGAGTGTAGATGGCTAAATTCAGACATTAGAAGCCTCGAATTAATCTGTATGTACATATCTGTAAACAACAAATCTCTGTAAAAGTTAAAAGTAAAATAAAAGTTTAAAAAAAAAAAAAAGAAGAAGCCTCGAATTCTCAAAGCTACATAGGCAGTTTTCTTCTTTGTTTAGGTTTTTCCTCCAGGTATAATAGACACTGAGAAACACAAAGGACTTGAATATTGGTGCATATGTATATTAGAAGAGATACATCTTTGAGAATTGCTACCAAAGAGAAGAGAACCCAACATTTTGTTTTAATGGAAAACATGCCCATTGTGTAAGATTTTGGCCTTTAACAACATCTATAATAAAAAGTAATAACACAATATTCCAGTGATGAATTCACTCCTGCCTAGTATTTTCAGGCTCCTTAGAGCAAGAGTCCTTCAGGAAAAAAATGACCAGCTCAAAACAGAATTCTTGAGGAGAGACTTCACAGTGAATATTGAAAATGATTAAGTACACTGAAGATATATGAAAAGTGAAATTAAAGAGGTTAATGTCCAAGAAGAGTCAAGATCAATCTGAACTTCTTGGATTGTGTATGAGGAGAACTCTTCCTAAAACTTAAAACCTTGCCAAGCAGTCTCCTCATCGCCTCCTTCATCTCCTTATTTCTAAACGTATAGATCATAGGATTCATAAAAGGAGTAATGAGAACATCAAAGATGGCTAAAAATTTATCTATGGGCAAGGTAGGGAATGGCCACACATAAACAATAATGCAAGGGCCAAAGAAGAAGACCACCACAGTGATGTGAGCCGAGAGGGTGGAAAGGGCCTTGGATGAACCACCTGAAGAGTGTTTGCGAACCGTGACCAGGATGAAGACGTAAGACACAGTCAGGATAAAGAAGGTGCCTGTGGAGATGAAACCGCTGTTGGCCGTGACCAGAAACTCCAGTCTATACGTGTCCATGCACGCAAGTTTGATGAACCGAGGAAAATCACAATAAAAGCTATCCATCTCGTTGGGGCCGCAAAAGGGTAAGTTGACAACAAAAGCCAGTTGGACCACAGAGTGGATGAGTCCAATGGTCCAAGCAGCAGCCAAAAGAGAAATGCACATTCTCAGGCTCATGATGGTCAGGTAGTGGAGGGGCTTACAGATAGCAATGTATCGGTCATAGGCCATGACTATGAGCAGCACCATCTCTGTACCCCCAACAGTGTGAATAAAGAACATCTGAGTAATGCACCCTCTCAAGGAGATGACTTTGTGTCTTCTGAAAAGGTCAGAAATCATCTTCGGGGTGGCAATGCTGGAAACACCTGTGTCGATGAAGGAGAGATTTGCCAACAAAAAGTACATGGGGGAATGTAAATGGTGGTCTGAGAGAATTGTGAGCACGATGAAGACATTCCCCAGCATGCTTGCTATATAAAATAGTGTGAAAAGTAGGAAAAGAAGAATCTGGATCTCCCAAGAACTGGTGAGTCCCTGCAGCAAAAATTCGGCCACCACTGAGCGATTTCCTCCATCCATCAGCTTCCTGCACAAGGCTGACCCTGAAGTTAACTGAAGAGCATAGGAAGGAGACAGACGTAATGAGTTAGCTGGAAGGAAGGTCCTTGCAAAAATGTCAAAAACTGAAGACCGTCTTGCCATTGTACAGAGTTACTTAGAATTTACAAAATACAAGTATTAAAAAGAGCCAGAATCAGAAATGTTCCCTGCATAGATATTTGGTATCATTTAATCATGTACCTCAAATTTAGTTTGAGCTTTAGAATCTAATCAAGAAAAGAAAATGTAGACAAAAGCACCTTTGGATTTAAAGAGTGTTGAATAAGAATAGCTTTGTACTTCCAAGTGTCTCTATTAAAATATGCCACAGAATGGAAACATGTACAGAAGGTACAGAAAACTGTCTAGAGGGTGCTCTAATTTATTCTTTATAATGGCTGCCTGACTCACAATGTAGGTAGACCATAATTTATTTCCTGATATTTCTATTAATAAGGAACATTTAGTTTGGGGTGGGGCTACAAATAATGCTGTTCAAATATCTTCCAACCAAAGGGCCAGTCACAATAAAAGCTATCCATCTCGTTGGGGCGCAAAAGGGTAAGTTGACAACAAAAGCCAGTTGGACCACAGAGTGGATGAGTCCAATGGTCCAAGCAGCAGCCAAAAGAGAAATGCACATTCTCAGGCTCATGATGGTCAGGTAGTGGAGGGGCTTACAGATAGCAATGTATCGGTCATAGGCCATGACTATGAGCAGCACCATCTCTGTACCCCCAACAGTGTGAATAAAGAACATCTGAGTAATGCACCCTCTCAAGGAGATGACTTTGTGTCTTCTGAAAAGGTCAGAAATCATCTTCGGGGTGGCAATGCTGGAAACACCTGTGTCGATGAAGGAGAGATTTGCCAACAAAAAGTACATGGGGGAATGTAAATGGTGGTCTGAGAGAATTGTGAGCACGATGAAGACATTCCCCAGCATGCTTGCTATATAAAATAGTGTGAAAAGTAGGAAAAGAAGAATCTGGATCTCCCAAGAACTGGTGAGTCCCTGCAGCAAAAATTCGGCCACCACTGAGCGATTTCCTCCATCCATCAGCTTCCTGCACAAGGCTGACCCTGAAGTTAACTGAAGAGCATAGGAAGGAGACAGACGTAATGAGTTAGCTGGAAGGAAGGTCCTTGCAAAAATGTCAAAAACTGAAGACCGTCTTGCCATTGTACAGAGTTACTTAGAATTTACAAAATACAAGTATTAAAAAGAGCCAGAATCAGAAATGTTCCCTGCATAGATATTTGGTATCATTTAATCATGTACCTCAAATTTAGTTTGAGCTTTAGAATCTAATCAAGAAAAGAAAATGTAGACAAAAGCACCTTTGGATTTAAAGAGTGTTGAATAAGAATAGCTTTGTACTTCCAAGTGTCTCTATTAAAATATGCCACAGAATGGAAACATGTACAGAAGGTACAGAAAACTGTCTAGAGGGGTGCTCTAATTTATTCTTTATAATGGCTGCCTGACTCACAATGTAGGTAGACCATAATTTATTTCCTGATATTTCTATTAATAAGGATTTACCTAGTTTCTAGTTTGGGGTGGGGGCTACAAATAATGCTGCAAATATCTTTACACATACATCTTTTTGTGTTAATGTTTCTATTTCATGGCGTCAATTCTCAAGATGAGGTTACTGGGTCAACGTTTATATATATATATATATATATATATATATTTAATTTGGGTAGTTTTGCCTGATTGTCTTTCCAAAAGGCTATAATAATACATATTTCCACAAGAATAAATGTTAATACTTTTTAAACTTTTACCAGAATAGTGAGTGTAAAGTTATAGATTATTGTGACTCTTTTTCATTCCCTGACAACCAATAAATTTAAACATACTTTCTTGCAATTTGGATTTGCCCTTCTATGAATTACCTTCCATGGATTTTCCTATTATTGTGCTATCTTTGTCTTGTCATTTGTAAGAGCTTGTTTTATACTGTAAATGTTGTTTTGTCATTTGTTATATTTTTAAATCTATCATTTTGTTTATGATTTCTTTAGCTATACCCAATTGTTATATGATTAAATACAGAGCTTGCTTGCCTTGTAGCTACTGAATTTATTCTTCATTATGATCTCCCTTACTCCTGAATCATACAACTACATCCTTAGATATAGTTTTTCATTACATTTTGTTTTCTGTTTAGGACTGTCCTCTCCAGGTGTAATAGAATTACAGTGGCACCATGTGTTAAATGGCCCATTCTTTCCGCACTGAATTTAATTACCATTTTCATTTTGCTAAATTTTCAGATATTTGGAATCTGTTTCTAAATTCTTATTCTGTTTCCATAGATATATTTATCTACTTTTGGAGAAATATCAGAGTATTTCCTAACAGTGGCTTTATAGTATGTCACATAATAAACCAAGTCCCTCCTTTCCTATTACTATTTTTCATGCTTTCTTGGCTATTCTTGAGTATATATTATTCCATATAAAATTTAAGATCATTTTATCCAATCCCCCCAAAAACTTCCACTGGTCTTCTTGATTTTAATTATATTTAATTTATATATTATCTTGGAATGAAGTAACATTGTTATGATGGCATCTTCCCATTTAAAAACACGATACATGTAGGTAGACCATAATTTATTTCCTGATATTTCTATTAATAAGGATTTACCTAGTTTCTAGTTTGGGGTGGGGGCTACAAATAATGCTGCAAATATCTTTACACATACATCTTTTTGTGTTAATGTTTCTATTTCATGGCGTCAATTCTCAAGATGAGGTTACTGGGTCAACGTTTATATATATATATATATATATATATATATTTAATTTGGGTAGTTTTGCCTGATTGTCTTTCCAAAAGGCTATAATAATACATATTTCCACAAGAATAAATGTTAATACTTTTTAAACTTTTACCAGAATAGTGAGTGTAAAGTTATAGATTATTGTGACTCTTTTTCATTCCCTGACAACCAATAAATTTAAACATACTTTCTTGCAATTTGGATTTGCCCTTCTATGAATTACCTTCCATGGATTTTCCTATTATTGTGCTATCTTTGTCTTGTCATTTGTAAGAGCTTGTTTTATACTGTAAATGTTGTTTTGTCATTTGTTATATTTTTAAATCTATCATTTTGTTTATGATTTCTTTAGCTATACCCAATTGTTATATGATTAAATACAGAGCTTGCTTGCCTTGTAGCTACTGAATTTATTCTTCATTATGATCTCCCTTACTCCTGAATCATACAACTACATCCTTAGATATAGTTTTTCATTACATTTTGTTTTCTGTTTAGGACTGTCCTCTCCAGGTGTAATAGAATTACAGTGGCACCATGTGTTAAATGGCCCATTCTTTCCGCACTGAATTTAATTACCATTTTCATTTTGCTAAATTTTCAGATATTTGGAATCTGTTTCTAAATTCTTATTCTGTTTCCATAGATATATTTATCTACTTTTGGAGAAATATCAGAGTATTTCCTAACAGTGGCTTTATAGTATGTCACATAATAAACCAAGTCCCTCCTTTCCTATTACTATTTTTCATGCTTTCTTGGCTATTCTTGAGTATATATTATTCCATATAAAATTTAAGATCATTTTATCCAATCCCCCCAAAAACTTCCACTGGTCTTCTTGATTTTAATTATATTTAATTTATATATTATCTTGGAATGAAGTAACATTGTTATGATGGCATCTTCCCATTTAAAAACACGATACTTGGGACTTCCCTGGGAGTCCAGTGGCTGAGTCTGAGCTCCCCGCTCCATCCATTGTTAGAGAAACAGAGCTTACATGCTTCAACTAAGAGTTCTTATACAGCAGCTAAGACCCAGAACAGCCAAATAAATTAATAAATAAGGACAGATAAATAGAACATAGCATCTATTTATCTGTTAATCTTGTTTCATATCATCTAATAAGATTGTCTTTTTTGATATGTATTCTATGCCTTCTTTGTAAAAATTACTCCCATGTATCTTTTAGCCTTTTTTCTTGACATTATGAACAGAATCTCTTTTCTCATTGCCGTTTCTAGATTCCTCTTGCTAGAATAAAGAAAACTTCATTCTGTCATCATATGCAGATATCTTACCACATTCTGAGTAATTGTTCTTACAGTACTGTCTTATATTTTCTTGATTTACAATAATGCCATTAGCAAAAAGATATTTTTTTCCACATTTAATTTGTGTTGATTTGGTTAAGATCGTATTCATTGTATCATTCCTTATTAACATTCATTGTATCATTCCTTATTAACGTTATTAACATGGAAATCTATATACTTGTCTATATTTTCATGTTTATTGTCTCTTCCAAAGACACATTTAAGCACTCTTATTTTACAATAAAATGACAATTATTTTCCTATTAATATATTTTATTTCCTCCCACTTTTCCCATACACCAATTAAGCTGAGGCCTTTAAAACATTTTAAGACCCCTTGTCTCATCACTCTTCCCATTTAAACTAAATCAGTTCCTTTCTATTCTCCCTATTTCATTTCCTGTCATGATTTCCAGCTCCTTATCTTTAGCTTAATTGCATTAAGATATGTATTCTACTAATCTTCCAGCCTCAAATTCAGATTTCAAAAATAATCATTCTCTGCTTAAATTTATCTGAATTGGTCAGTTCCAAAAGGCCTTGTTATATTACTCATAAATCCTTTCGATGCTGTTTTTATTTTGTATTGAAATTAGCATCTTTTAGCAGCCCTGTGTTCAACAAAACCTAATATCACATATACTTAATATATGCTTCACACATATAGATTATAATATTTGAAATGAACCTTCAAAATCATCATCTATACCATTCGTTTCCAAGAATCATTCATTGTATCCAGTCAGTCTAATATTTTTCACCCTCTGGTCTCTCTAAGGATATAAATGCCACCTAATAACACAGTATTAAGTGTTGTTGGAATAATAACTTGGCAATAGAAAAGTATTTTAAAATCTTTGAAATAAATAGTATAGTACTGGAGTTTGAAGTAACTATAACTCTCAGTAGCAATATTCTTATTTATTGCTTTGTAATGAAGTGATTAAAGAAAAGATAACTTGAGAGTTTGATTTTTTTCAGCCTCCAAAGTCAGAATTAATTTCAACCCAAACACTTTCTGACACAGTAAAGGTTGATTGATCTTAAAAATAAGCAAAATTTTCTCTACAAAACAACAAAGAATTTAAAATAAAATCCAACCCTGTTAATCTTTCCAAATGTACAAATCTGGGTGTTACATAGTTTTTTTTAGTTTATTCATTTCTGTTCTTATATTTAATGCTCTAGAGGAAGATGTAAAATGCTGATTAAAATGAAAAATCACACACACACAAAGAAAAATCTCAAACCAGATTTCTGGGTTTAAACTTAACTACCTGCCCTATTGGGCTTCTCAGGCAGCGCTAATGATAAAGAATCTGCCTCCAAGGCAGGAGACAGAAGAGAGGAGGGTTTGCTTCCCAGATTGGGAAGATTCCCCTGGAGAGCATGGCAACCAACTTTGCCTGGAGAATCCCATGGACAGGGAGTCTGGCGGGCTACAGTCCATAGGGTCGCAAAGAGTGTGTGTGTGCTGAATTGACTTAGCACGCACACACCGACACTACCACTTACACTGACTTTACACAAATGATTTAATCTTACTGTTTCTAAGTTTATGCATTGTTAAATTGGTATTCTACTAATCTTCCAGCCTCAAATTCAGATTTCAAAAATAATCATTCTCTGCTTAAATTTATCTGAATTGGTCAGTTCCAAAAGGCCTTGTTATATTACTCATAAATCCTTTCGATGCTGTTTTTATTTTGTATTGAAATTAGCATCTTTTAGCAGCCCTGTGTTCAACAAAACCTAATATCACATATACTTAATATATGCTTCACACATATAGATTATAATATTTGAAATGAACCTTCAAAATCATCATCTATACCATTCGTTTCCAAGAATCATTCATTGTATCCAGTCAGTCTAATATTTTTCACCCTCTGGTCTCTCTAAGGATATAAATGCCACCTAATAACACAGTATTAAGTGTTGTTGGAATAATAACTTGGCAATAGAAAAGTATTTTAAAATCTTTGAAATAAATAGTATAGTACTGGAGTTTGAAGTAACTATAACTCTCAGTAGCAATATTCTTATTTATTGCTTTGTAATGAAGTGATTAAAGAAAAGATAACTTGAGAGTTTGATTTTTTTCAGCCTCCAAAGTCAGAATTAATTTCAACCCAAACACTTTCTGACACAGTAAAGGTTGATTGATCTTAAAAATAAGCAAAATTTTCTCTACAAAACAACAAAGAATTTAAAATAAAATCCAACCCTGTTAATCTTTCCAAATGTACAAATCTGGGTGTTACATAGTTTTTTTTAGTTTATTCATTTCTGTTCTTATATTTAATGCTCTAGAGGAAGATGTAAAATGCTGATTAAAATGAAAAATCACACACACACAAAGAAAAATCTCAAACCAGATTTCTGGGTTTAAACTTAACTACCTGCCCTATTGGGCTTCTCAGGCAGCGCTAATGATAAAGAATCTGCCTCCAAGGCAGGAGACAGAAGAGAGGAGGGTTTGCTTCCCAGATTGGGAAGATTCCCCTGGAGAGCATGGCAACCAACTTTTGCCTGGAGAATCCCATGGACAGGGAGTCTGGCGGGCTACAGTCCATAGGGTCGCAAAGAGTGTGTGTGTGCTGAATTGACTTAGCACGCACACACCGACACTACCACTTACACTGACTTTACACAAATGATTTAATCTTACTGTTTCTAAGTTTATGCATTGTTAAATTGGTATTTAAAAAGTCTGGCCTCAAAAGTCGCTATAGAAATGTAAAATAGGTAACCAATGGGAAGCTACTGTAAGATGAAAGGAACTCAAACAGGGGCTCTGTGACCACCTAGAGGGGTGGGATGGGGATGAAGACAGGAGAGAAGTTCAAGAGAGAGGAAGCAGATGTATACCTATGGCTGATTCTTGATGTTTGACAGTAAACAACAAAAATCTGAAATAAATTAAGTAAAAATACAGTAAGTAATTTCAAAAAATGAAAGAAAAAAATCACTATAGGCAAAGACCTTAGAATAGTATTTGACTCATAGCAAGAACTCAATAACTGTTAGCCATAAAGATGTTATTATAAATATTCTTAGTGGCAGCAAACTCTCCTGGTAGTCCTAATTCTCAGACTATTGTCCCTCCCTGGTTTTTCATCACTTGTTTGCTATATAAATAATAATATTATTTAAGATCTTGTTCTTTCTCTCTTCACCTTAACAGATTTTCATGTGTTCTAATTATATTAATACCTTCCCCCCCAAAGCCTGACCACTGTGTGAAAGACAGTATATATGAAAAGGTCTAGTATTTCCCCAGCATATAAATGCCAGTTGAATCTAAGGAGGTAGGTCATTCATCCCTTAATTCTATTCTAAACTGCCTAGTTTAATTTTCCATAGCTCACTAAACACTATCCCCTAGATGATTATATATTGGTGAAATTTCATATGACTACTGAAAAACTAATAATCTTCTCTCTACTCCCCATTGCAGCTTTTCCTCCTTATCTGTTGTAATACTTCGGGCACCTCATCCAGCCTGTTCTTCTCAAATCTTCATTGCCTTTCACTGATCATTACTGAAATCCTGCAATACAGGGCAACTGACATCTCCCCATCTAACCTGCATGTGGCCATCAGATCACTCTACCTAAGAAGCACTTAGATTATATAACTACTGTCACACACAAAAAATGTCCAGCGGTTCTTACCCCCTTTAAAAATACAGATTCCTTTATACTCAGCTATAAAAAAGGGACACACTTGAGTCAGTTCTAATGAGATGGAGGAACCTAAAGCTTATTACACAGAGTAAAGTAAGTCAGAAAGAGAAGGACAAACGTATATAATGACGGATGGAATTTAAAAGGCTCAAAAGTGTTTTAAAAAACCAATGGGAAGCTACTGTAAGATGAAAGGAACTCAAACAGGGCTCTGTGACCACCTAGAGGGGTGGGATGGGGATGAAGACAGGAGAGAAGTTCAAGAGAGAGGAAGCAGATGTATACCTATGGCTGATTCTTGATGTTTGACAGTAAACAACAAAAATCTGAAATAAATTAAGTAAAAATACAGTAAGTAATTTCAAAAAATGAAAGAAAAAAATCACTATAGGCAAAGACCTTAGAATAGTATTTGACTCATAGCAAGAACTCAATAACTGTTAGCCATAAAGATGTTATTATAAATATTCTTAGTGGCAGCAAACTCTCCTGGTAGTCCTAATTCTCAGACTATTGTCCCTCCCTGGTTTTTCATCACTTGTTTGCTATATAAATAATAATATTATTTAAGATCTTGTTCTTTCTCTCTTCACCTTAACAGATTTTCATGTGTTCTAATTATATTAATACCTTCCCCCCCAAAGCCTGACCACTGTGTGAAAGACAGTATATATGAAAAGGTCTAGTATTTCCCCAGCATATAAATGCCAGTTGAATCTAAGGAGGTAGGTCATTCATCCCTTAATTCTATTCTAAACTGCCTAGTTTAATTTTCCATAGCTCACTAAACACTATCCCCTAGATGATTATATATTGGTGAAATTTCATATGACTACTGAAAAACTAATAATCTTCTCTCTACTCCCCATTGCAGCTTTTCCTCCTTATCTGTTGTAATACTTCGGGCACCTCATCCAGCCTGTTCTTCTCAAATCTTCATTGCCTTTCACTGATCATTACTGAAATCCTGCAATACAGGGCAACTGACATCTCCCCATCTAACCTGCATGTGGCCATCAGATCACTCTACCTAAGAAGCACTTAGATTATATAACTACTGTCACACACAAAAAATGTCCAGCGGTTCTTACCCCCTTTAAAAATACAGATTCCTTTATACTCAGCTATAAAAAAGGGACACACTTGAGTCAGTTCTAATGAGATGGAGGAACCTAAAGCTTATTACACAGAGTAAAGTAAGTCAGAAAGAGAAGGACAAACGTATATTAATGCACATATATGGAATGTAGAAAGATGGTACTGATGAACCTATCTTCAGGGCAGCAGTGGAGACCCAGACAGAGAACAGACTTGTGGACATGGGGTGGTGGGAAGGGGAAAAGTGGGAAAGGAGACAGTGGGGCAAATTGAGAGTAGCATTGAAACATATACATGACCATATCTAAAAGTAGATAGCCAGCGGAAATTTGCTCTATGATGCCGAGAGCTCAAATCCCATGCTCTGTCATACCTAAAGAAGGGGGAGGGATTAGCAGGTGGAGGTAAAAGAGGGAGGGGACATACATATGCCTGTGGTTGATTCATGTTGACATATGACAGAAATCAATAAAATATTGTGAAGCAATCATCCTCCAATTAAAAATAAATTTGAAAAACAACCTTACGTATGAATTGCTAACATAGAATGTGCTTTTCTAATTTGGCTCCATACCGTCTTTCCGGGATGACCTCCCTCTATGCTCTTACTTTCAAGAAATACTTTATTTCCCTTTAACACTCTGCTCTATTGCCCATCAATGTGCTCCCCCCTAACTCTTTGCAGTCTGACCGCTGTCCCCGCCACCTTCTTTAAAATGGTCTCATGAAGATCACCAAATACATCAGAATAGCTAACTCTTCATCCTTCTGATATCTCTGCAACATCTTATACTTTTCACCATTTCCTACTTTCTGAAGAATATTATAGCTAATGGGATGTGCAAAGACTTTGTCATCTATCTCCCAATAGATAATGTATATTCTACAGGCTGGACCTACTGTATGCTGTGCTAAGCAGCTTCATTCCTGTCCAACTCTTTGTGACCCCATGGACTGTAGTCTGCCAGGCTCCTCTGTCCATGGAATTCTCCAGGCAAGAATACTGGAGTGGGTTGCCATTCCCTTCTCCAGGGGACCTTCCCTCAAGGGCTGAACCTGAGTCTCTTGCATTGCAGGCAGATTCTTTACCCGCTGAGCCACTGTGGAAACCCTGAAGGCTGTAACTCTTCAAATAAAAATTAGGGAACTAAAGCTTATTACACAGAGTAAAGTAAGTCAGAAAGAGAAGGACAAACGTATATTAATGCACATATATGGAATGTAGAAAGATGGTACTGATGAACCTATCTTCAGGGCAGCAGTGGAGACCCAGACATAGAGAACAGACTTGGGACATGGGGTGGTGGGAAGGGGAAAAGTGGGAAAGGAGACAGTGGGGCAAATTGAGAGTAGCATTGAAACATATACATGACCATATCTAAAAGTAGATAGCCAGCGGAAATTTGCTCTATGATGCCGAGAGCTCAAATCCCATGCTCTGTCATACCTAAAGAAGGGGGAGGGATTAGCAGGTGGAGGTAAAAGAGGGAGGGGACATACATATGCCTGTGGTTGATTCATGTTGACATATGACAGAAATCAATAAAATATTGTGAAGCAATCATCCTCCAATTAAAAATAAATTTGAAAAACAACCTTACGTATGAATTGCTAACATAGAATGTGCTTTTCTAATTTGGCTCCATACCGTCTTTCCGGGATGACCTCCCTCTATGCTCTTACTTTCAAGAAATACTTTATTTCCCTTTAACACTCTGCTCTATTGCCCATCAATGTGCTCCCCCCTAACTCTTTGCAGTCTGACCGCTGTCCCGCCACCTTCTTTAAAATGGTCTCATGAAGATCACCAAATACATCAGAATAGCTAACTCTTCATCCTTCTGATATCTCTGCAACATCTTATACTTTTCACCATTTCCTACTTTCTGAAGAATATTATAGCTAATGGGATGTGCAAAGACTTTGTCATCTATCTCCCAATAGATAATGTATATTCTACAGGCTGGACCTACTGTATGCTGTGCTAAGCAGCTTCATTCCTGTCCAACTCTTTGTGACCCCATGGACTGTAGTCTGCCAGGCTCCTCTGTCCATGGAATTCTCCAGGCAAGAATACTGGAGTGGGTTGCCATTCCCTTCTCCAGGGGACCTTCCCTCAAGGGCTGAACCTGAGTCTCTTGCATTGCAGGCAGATTCTTTACCCGCTGAGCCACTGTGGAAACCCTGAAGGCTGTAACTCTTCAAATAAAAATTGAACTAGAGTCATTAACATAGGGAGGGGCTTAATCCTTACAGATTTAAGTTCCCATTATATTGTACCCCCTCAAGACTAGTATGATGTTATATTTCAATTGTACTTCGATTTAAAAAGAAAATTTAAAAGATTAGACAATGTAGGGATATTTAAAGGAAGGACAGACAACTGGCAGTAGTGAAGGAGGGGCATTTTGGATATTACTGGAGGCTTGAATTCTTAATTCGTGGGGGAAGAAATAGGCTATATTGCTGCCCTGTCTATATTTTAAGATACATACGAAAGCATCTCTTAATGAAAAGTAAGTGATCCAAGGCTTAACTTTTAGAGTCTCTGGTGCTAGTATAAGTTTATTCTGATTCATTTCCAGATAGCTTAGCAATAAAATCTTATTTAATTTCCCCCTTTTCTATGCATACTTATGTGAGCATAACTGAAAAAAAATTATAACTAGAATCATTAACTTAGAGGAGGACTTAAAGCATTGTAGCCTAGAGGCCAAAGGGAAGAGCCAGGTTACATACACAATGTGCAACTTATCTTTGAATATATGAAAATATGTAAACTCTAAAACCTGCTTTGGGCATCCTTTTCAGAACTTCAAAAATGACTTTCTCACTCATCTCCAAACCCTCAAACATAGTTTACTTAGACTGATTATTTAAGACTGTTTACTTCTGCTGACTTCTCAGGAGAGGGAGAAATTATTATGATTCAGCAGATAATGAACTTTTATAGTTGTGAAAAGTGCCAAAGGACTCATCAGCTAAATCTTTGGTCAGTGACCCAACTACATAATTTTTTTAACTATTATACTGCTCCTTGATTTTATGATATGTAACATAAATACTTTTTATTACTAATGACATCTCCTTTCTCAGCTCTTTAAACATGCTAGTAGATCTCTGGTCTTCTTAACTATCTACACATATTTCTTCTTCGTTAACGTGTTAATGAATCTTGGTTGTATAATGTTATAAAGAGTCTGTCTAGGGCTTCCCTGATGGTCCAGTGGGTAAGGACACTGCCCTTGCAGGGTGGAACTCTTCAAATAAAAATTGAACTAGAGTCATTAACATAGGGAGGGCTTAATCCTTACAGATTTAAGTTCCCATTATATTGTACCCCTCAAGACTAGTATGATGTTATATTTCAATTGTACTTCGATTTAAAAAGAAAATTTAAAAGATTAGACAATGTAGGGATATTTAAAGGAAGGACAGACAACTGGCAGTAGTGAAGGAGGGGCATTTTGGATATTACTGGAGGCTTGAATTCTTAATTCGTGGGGGAAGAAATAGGCTATATTGCTGCCCTGTCTATATTTTAAGATACATACGAAAGCATCTCTTAATGAAAAGTAAGTGATCCAAGGCTTAACTTTTAGAGTCTCTGGTGCTAGTATAAGTTTATTCTGATTCATTTCCAGATAGCTTAGCAATAAAATCTTATTTAATTTCCCCTTTTCTATGCATACTTATGTGAGCATAACTGAAAAAAAATTATAACTAGAATCATTAACTTAGAGGAGGACTTAAAGCATTGTAGCCTAGAGGCCAAAGGGAAGAGCCAGGTTACATACACAATGTGCAACTTATCTTTGAATATATGAAAATATGTAAACTCTAAAACCTGCTTTGGGCATCCTTTTCAGAACTTCAAAAATGACTTTCTCACTCATCTCCAAACCCTCAAACATAGTTTACTTAGACTGATTATTTAAGACTGTTTACTTCTGCTGACTTCTCAGGAGAGGGAGAAATTATTATGATTCAGCAGATAATGAACTTTTATAGTTGTGAAAAGTGCCAAAGGACTCATCAGCTAAATCTTTGGTCAGTGACCCAACTACATAATTTTTTTAACTATTATACTGCTCCTTGATTTTATGATATGTAACATAAATACTTTTTATTACTAATGACATCTCCTTTCTCAGCTCTTTAAACATGCTAGTAGATCTCTGGTCTTCTTAACTATCTACACATATTTCTTCTTCGTTAACGTGTTAATGAATCTTGGTTGTATAATGTTATAAAGAGTCTGTCTAGGGCTTCCCTGATGGTCCAGTGGGTAAGGACACTGCCCTGCAGTGCAAGGGATGCCGGTTCAATCCCTGGCCTGGGAAGATCCCACATGCCGCAGAGCAGCTGAACCAATATGTCCAACTATCAAGCCGGAGCTCTGGAGTGCATGTGCCCAGAGCCGGTGCTCTGCAGCGAGAGAGGCCACTGTGATGGGAGGCCCACACAGGCCAAGGAACAAAGACAAATATATGAAAGATCAATAGAAGTAACAAAAAAAAAAAGAATCTGTCTAGTCATGTGTATAATACAATTATTTCCTGAAACTTGCATGTCATACTTATATTTATTCTTATTTCATATAGGCTTTAGAAAAGTTACTATTTTATACAGTATATATTCTTCTTTATTCTATACCCTCTGAAAATAAAATTCTGTAGAGTATCATTGTTCCTCACAGTTAGGCATATTAGTTATAAATTCATCTGAATTGAGAATGCTCCTATTACATAGTTTCAAATAAGACAGCTTCTTCAAGTTGTGTCCTACCATACATGCTATTATTTTTTAATTGTTTTATTAATAATTTCCTACAGAATACAAAATCAAAATTTATAACATTAATTTCCTTTTCTAAAAGTTTACAGCCTCTAAAAAAAATCTTTCATCTCTTTTGTTGCACAATAGCAGAGTAGAGCATAGGAAAGAGGAACATGATCCACATTTTACAGGTAGAAAATAAAGACTCAAAGAGATTAAATTAATTGCCTGACTTTGCACACCAAGTGTCCAATACAAACCCAATTCTTGCAATTGTTTTAAAGATGCAATTGGATTAAAAAAGTGCTTGAAGAAAATGTCGAAATGTTAACAGTTGTTTTCTGTGAAGAGGCTATGGGTGATAAAATTTTCTATTTTGCATGTGTTTTTCTCTTTAAAGAAAAATATCAATTTAAAAAACAAGTTGACTCCAGAGTCCACAGTTTTTCACTACACTATTTCATAAGTCACTGACAACCTAAAGACAAAATAACTTCGAAGGCGTTAGGAAGTAGCTTTTACTAGCAGGATACGTGACAGGAAAAGAGGGTCTTTGATGACTGCCACCTCATCTCCAACTCTGTCTAGGGCTTCCCTGATGGTCCAGTGGGTAAGGACACTGCCCTGCAGTGCAAGGGATGCCGGTTCAATCCCTGGCCTGGGAAGATCCCACATGCCGCAGAGCAGCTGAACCAATATGTCCAACTATCAAGCCGGAGCTCTGGAGTGCATGTGCCCAGAGCCGGTGCTCTGCAGCGAGAGAGGCCACTGTGATGGGAGGCCCACACAGGCCAAGGAACAAAGACAAATATATGAAAGATCAATAGAAGTAACAAAAAAAAAAAGAATCTGTCTAGTCATGTGTATAATACAATTATTTCCTGAAACTTGCATGTCATACTTATATTTATTCTTATTTCATATAGGCTTTAGAAAAGTTACTATTTTATACAGTATATATTCTTCTTTATTCTATACCCTCTGAAAATAAAATTCTGTAGAGTATCATTGTTCCTCACAGTTAGGCATATTAGTTATAAATTCATCTGAATTGAGAATGCTCCTATTACATAGTTTCAAATAAGACAGCTTCTTCAAGTTGTGTCCTACCATACATGCTATTATTTTTTAATTGTTTTATTAATAATTTCCTACAGAATACAAAATCAAAATTTATAACATTAATTTCCTTTTCTAAAAGTTTACAGCCTCTAAAAAATCTTTCATCTCTTTTGTTGCACAATAGCAGAGTAGAGCATAGGAAAGAGGAACATGATCCACATTTTACAGGTAGAAAATAAAGACTCAAAGAGATTAAATTAATTGCCTGACTTTGCACACCAAGTGTCCAATACAAACCCAATTCTTGCAATTGTTTTAAAGATGCAATTGGATTAAAAAAGTGCTTGAAGAAAATGTCGAAATGTTAACAGTTGTTTTCTGTGAAGAGGCTATGGGTGATAAAATTTTCTATTTTGCATGTGTTTTTCTCTTTAAAGAAAAATATCAATTTAAAAAACAAGTTGACTCCAGAGTCCACAGTTTTTCACTACACTATTTCATAAGTCACTGACAACCTAAAGACAAAATAACTTTGAAGGCGTTAGGAAGTAGCTTTTACTAGCAGGATACGTGACAGGAAAAGAGGGTCTTTGATGACTGCCACCTCATCTCCAACTCTTCTACCATCTCTTGTCATACGGAGATCCCCTGGAGAAGGGAATGGCAACCCACTCCAGTATTCTTGCCTGGAGAACTCCATGGAGAAGGGAGCCATGGTGGGCTACAGTCTGTGGGGTCTCTAACTGTCATGAGATTTTTATTTATGTTATGTATATCCCTAATCATACCATGGGCTTCCCTAGTGACTCAGTGGTAAAGAATCTGCCTGCCAAACAGGTGATGCAGGTACAATCCCTAGGTTGGAAAGAGGCCCTGGAGAAGGAAATGGCAACCCACTCCAGTATATTTACCCGGAGAATCTCATACAGAGGAACCTGGAGGGCTGTAGTCTATGGGATTGAAAGAGTCCTACATGACTTAGCCACTAAACAGCAACAAACTGTGCAGTGCTTCCTGCATACCTCAAGCTTCTACAACTCTGTCGCCTCTTTATTTGCTTGGCTGCAGGGTATATATGATCTTAGTTTCCCGACTAGGGATCAGCCAGCCAGAGGCTCCTAAAATGGAAGCATGGAGTCTTAACCACTGGACTGCCAGAGAAACCCATACAGCTCTCCCGCTCTGAACCTGCCCTCCTTGCACACCAGAAAGAGACATCAGCAACTTGACACCCAGCTTATGTATGCTGCCTATACCTGATCTTAGTTCCCTGTGGTGAGGTTTGCACATGAGAATTGTAGTTTACCACATTCCACTGTCAGCCTCATCTGTGTTGCATCAAGAACAACAGAAATTAATCTTCTCAGAGCCCCAGAAATGATTCATATCCAGTGATGAAAATATTATTAATCCTATTTGCAAAGAATAGCAATAAGAACCAGAAATCTCTCTCTTACCTGAGTTAAACCAGAGTCTGTTTTCCTCAAATGATGGATCAATTCCTTCCAAATTGTGCAAGAAGATAGAAAACTTCCATTATATATGAGCTATAAGTGCTAAAATAAAAAAATAAGAGTTTGATGGATTATGGGAACCAAATAACAGAAATTTAGAGTTTATAAAACACAGAAGCTGAAAACATCACTTAGGAATTTATCTACCATGAAAAACTAAGAGGAACTTCAGAATAGGGGAATAGAAAGGAATAAGATAAATAAAAAGATAAAAATATCATGCTTTTCCTCCTCCCTCTTTTCTAGTCAAAATTTCACTCTTCATTCACCATCCAGTTTAGCATCATCTCCCCAATACACTTGAAAAAGTCAGTGTTGTGTACATCTCCTTTCCATGTCTTGCCCAAAATACATATGTAACAAATACAGCAAAGAACAAAAATCACAGTCTGTAGTTAAGTTAAAAGGGAAAGAAATTACTGAGCAGTCACTGCAGGAAACCCAAGGATAGGTTGGATTGATTTTTCATCTGCTTAGCAGTAAAACATTTGTTTTACATATGTTTTGTATGATAGTGCTTGAAATAGAAACATTTTTCTAGGTTCAAGAAAGGACAATTTGACTTTGATTGAGATTGTAACTCTTTCTGAAACAAAGAGCTTAATATTGCTTTTCTCAAGTTAAAAAAAATTCTAATTAGTATGTGGCTGCAGGGTATATATGATCTTAGTTTCCCGACTAGGGATCAGCCAGCCAGAGGCTCCTAAAATGGAAGCATGGAGTCTTAACCACTGGACTGCCAGAGAAACCCATACAGCTCTCCCGCTCTGAACCTGCCCTCCTTGCACACCAGAAAGAGACATCAGCAACTTGACACCCAGCTTATGTATGCTGCCTATACCTGATCTTAGTTCCCTGTGGTGAGGTTTGCACATGAGAATTGTAGTTTACCACATTCCACTGTCAGCCTCATCTGTGTTGCATCAAGAACAACAGAAATTAATCTTCTCAGAGCCCCAGAAATGATTCATATCCAGTGATGAAAATATTATTAATCCTATTTGCAAAGAATAGCAATAAGAACCAGAAATCTCTCTCTTACCTGAGTTAAACCAGAGTCTGTTTTCCTCAAATGATGGATCAATTCCTTCCAAATTGTGCAAGAAGATAGAAAACTTCCATTATATATGAGCTATAAGTGCTAAAATAAAAAAATAAGAGTTTGATGGATTATGGGAACCAAATAACAGAAATTTAGAGTTTATAAAACACAGAAGCTGAAAACATCACTTAGGAATTTATCTACCATGAAAAACTAAGAGGAACTTCAGAATAGGGGAATAGAAAGGAATAAGATAAATAAAAAGATAAAAATATCATGCTTTTCCTCCTCCCTCTTTTCTAGTCAAAATTTCACTCTTCATTCACCATCCAGTTTAGCATCATCTCCCCAATACACTTGAAAAAGTCAGTGTTGTGTACATCTCCTTTCCATGTCTTGCCCAAAATACATATGTAACAAATACAGCAAAGAACAAAAATCACAGTCTGTAGTTAAGTTAAAAGGGAAAGAAATTACTGAGCAGTCACTGCAGGGAAACCCAAGGATAGGTTGGATTGATTTTTCATCTGCTTAGCAGTAAAACATTTGTTTTACATATGTTTTGTATGATAGTGCTTGAAATAGAAACATTTTTCTAGGTTCAAGAAAGGACAATTTGACTTTGATTGAGATTGTAACTCTTTCTGAAACAAAGAGCTTAATATTGCTTTTCTCAAGTTAAAAAAAAAATTCTAATTAGTATGTGGTGGCCAAGCATCAGTATGAGTCTTGGGAATAGCAAGCCCCTCCTTGATTGGATATTCTTGGAAATTATGCCTCAGAGTCCATCCTGATTCTCACCTTGGGAATAAAAAGAACAGAGGAAAGAAAGTAGCTTCTTGGTGCCAATTTTAATGGTATCTTAAATCAATGTGCAGAAATATTTTTGCTTTAAAATGAGTCAATACAGTAGATGTAACTAAGAAACCTAACACCCTAGGATGCTCGAGAATCAGCAGGATATAGAAAGAGTATTTCTCTGCTATAGTACTCACTAGAGGTTTCATGCCGAAAACACACTCTTTCATGGGAAAAAGCAGGTAACTGCAAATGAGAAAACCACAGAACACAAGACTATCTCTTACTTCAGTAATCTGGCTCACTAAATGCTTTCCAGTCCTATAAGACTCAAAATCCAGGATCCTAGCCTAGAGCTATGTGTCATCGGAGAGTTGTCGAGGTATAAAATACTAATATTAATTACTGTACTTTAAGAGGAATTGTTATGCCAGGACATTTTTGAAAATAGATACATATTTTCCAAACAGGTGGCCTTCCTTGACCACATTTTATAAAAGAGATTCTTATGGTTTTATTTTATTATCCTATAATATTTTCCTCTTTATCAATTATTGCCATTCTTCTTCAGGTAGTGTTGCTTCATATTAACTCTTTTTTTTTTTTTAAAGATTTATTTATTTATTTATTTTTGGGCGGGGGTCGGGTTGGGGAGGGAGGGGAGCGGGCAGGCCACTTCTATTGGTCTTTCATATCTCCATTTTCATCCGTCTTTGTTCTTTGGCTCCTGTGGGCCTCCCATCGCGGTGGCCGCTGTCGTCGTAGAGCGCCGGCTCCAGGCACATGCACCCCAGAGCTCTGGCTCGGTAGTTGGACACATCAGTCCAGCCGCTCCACAGCACGTGGGATCTTCCCAGGCCAGGGATGGAACCAGCGCCCCTTGCACTGCAAGGCGGTGTCCTTACCCACTGGACCACCAGGGGAAGCCCTCATATTAACTCTTAGAAAGGATTATAATTAATTAATTCCAAATGCCTACCATACCCATCACCGATCAGTTCAGTTCAGTTCATTCGCTCAGTCGTGTCCAACTCTTTGCAATCCCATGAACAGCAACACATCAGGCTTCCCTGTCTACCATCTCCTGGAGCCTTCTCAAACTCATGTCCACTGACTCAGTGGTGCCATCCAACCATCTCATCCTCTGTTGTCCCCTTCTCCTTTTGCTTTCTATTTTTCCTATGATCAGTCTCTTTTCCAATGAGTCGTCTCTTTGCATCAGCTGGCCAAAGTATTGGAGCTTCAGCTTCATCATCAGTCTTGGAGGAAAGAGAACCCTCCTACATAGCTGGTGGGAAGATAAGCTGGTGCAGTCACTGTGGAAAACAGTATGGAGTTTTCTCAGAAAGCTAAAAATAGAATTACCTTATGACCCAGTAATCCTACTCCTGGGCATATATGCAGACAAATTCAAAAAGGTGTGTGCACCTATGTTCATAACAGCACTAGTCACAATATCCAAGACATGGTATGCCAAAGGTCCTATAAGACTCAAAATCCAGGATCCTAGCCTAGAGCTATGTGTCATCGGAGAGTTGTCGAGGTATAAAATACTAATATTTTCGACAAGAGGAATTGTTATGCCAGGACATTTTTGAAAATAGATACATATTTTCCAAACAGGTGGCCTTCCTTGACCACATTTTATAAAAGAGATTCTTATGGTTTTATTTTATTATCCTATAATATTTTCCTCTTTATCAATTATTGCCATTCTTCTTCAGGTAGTGTTGCTTCATATTAACTCTTTTTTTTTTTTTAAAGATTTATTTATTTATTTATTTTTGGGCGGGGGTCGGGTTGGGGAGGGAGGGGAGCGGGCAGGCCACTTCTATTGGTCTTTCATATCTCCATTTTCATCCGTCTTTGTTCTTTGGCTCCTGTGGGCCTCCCATCGCGGTGGCCGCTGTCGTCGTAGAGCGCCGGCTCCAGGCACATGCACCCCAGAGCTCTGGCTCGGTAGTTGGACACATCAGTCCAGCCGCTCCACAGCACGTGGGATCTTCCCAGGCCAGGGATGGAACCAGCGCCCCTTGCACTGCAAGGCGGTGTCCTTACCCACTGGACCACCAGGGGAAGCCCTCATATTAACTCTTAGAAAGGATTATAATTAATTAATTCCAAATGCCTACCATACCCATCACCGATCAGTTCAGTTCAGTTCATTCGCTCAGTCGTGTCCAACTCTTTGCAATCCCATGAACAGCAACACATCAGGCTTCCCTGTCTACCATCTCCTGGAGCCTTCTCAAACTCATGTCCACTGACTCAGTGGTGCCATCCAACCATCTCATCCTCTGTTGTCCCCTTCTCCTTTTGCTTTCTATTTTTCCTATGATCAGTCTCTTTTCCAATGAGTCGTCTCTTTGCATCAGCTGGCCAAAGTATTGGAGCTTCAGCTTCATCATCAGTCTTGGAGGAAAGAGAACCCTCCTACATAGCTGGTGGGAAGATAAGCTGGTGCAGTCACTGTGGAAAACAGTATGGAGTTTTCTCAGAAAGCTAAAAATAGAATTACCTTATGACCCAGTAATCCTACTCCTGGGCATATATGCAGACAAATTCAAAAAGGTGTGTGCACCTATGTTCATAACAGCACTAGTCACAATATCCAAGACATGGAAACCACGTAAATGCCTATCGATAGAGGACTGGATCAAGACGTGCTACATATATACAATGGAATACACCTCAGCCATAAAAAAGAATGAAGGGGGGCTTCCCCTGGTGGTCCAGTGGATAAGGACACCGCCTTGCAGTGCAAGGGGTGCCGGTTCGATCCCTGGCCTGGGAAGATCCCACGTGCCACGGAGCGGCTGGACCAATGTGTCCAATTACCGAGCCGGAGCTCTGGAGCGCATGCGCCCAGAGCCAGCACTCTGCAACAACAGACGCCACCGCGATGGGAGGCCCGCAGGAGCCAAAGAACAAAGATGGATGAAAACAGAGAAATGAAAGACCAATAGAAGTGGCCCACCCGCTCCCCTCCCTCCCCAACCCGACCCCCGCCCAAAATAAATAAATAAATAAATCTTTAAAAAAAAAAAAGAATGAAGGGGAATTCCCTGGTGGTCCAGTGGCTAAGACTGTATGCTCCCAATTCAAGGGGCCCAAGTTCAATCCCTGGTCAGGAAACTAGAGCCCACATGCTACAACTGAGACCCAATGCAGTCAAATAAATATAAATAAAATATTTTTTAAAAAAGAATGAAATGCCTTTAGCAGCAACATGGATGCAACTAGAGATTATCATACTTAGCGAAGGAAATCAGAAAGACAAAGACAAGTACTGCATGATATCACTTATATATGGAATCTAAAATATAACCTATCTATGAAACAGAAACAAAATCAGAAACAAATGGACTGGTGGCTGCCAAAGAGGAGGGGCATGGGAGAGGATAATGATGGGAGTATGGGATTAGTAGATGTAAGCGGCGTCTTGCTGTGTAGCACAGGGAGCTAGCTATATTCAATACTTGTGAAAAAAGCATAATGGAAAATAATATGTATGTATGTATAACTGAGTCACTTTGCTGTACAGCTGTAATTAACACATTGTAATTCAAGTATATGTACAGGTACAATGTGCTCTGTTGTGTCTGACTCTTTTTGGCCCCACCAGGCTCCTCTGGTACCATTTCCTTCTCCAGGAGATCTTCCTAATCCAGGGATCAAATCTGCATCTCTTGCATCTCCTACATTGACAAGCTTCTTCAAGACATGGAAACCACGTAAATGCCTATCGATAGAGGACTGGATCAAGACGTGCTACATATATACAATGGAATACACCTCAGCCATAAAAAAGAATGAAGGGGGGCTTCCCTGGTGGTCCAGTGGGTAAGGACACCGCCTTGCAGTGCAAGGGGTGCCGGTTCGATCCCTGGCCTGGGAAGATCCCACGTGCCACGGAGCGGCTGGACCAATGTGTCCAATTACCGAGCCGGAGCTCTGGAGCGCATGCGCCCAGAGCCAGCACTCTGCAACAACAGACGCCACCGCGATGGGAGGCCCGCAGGAGCCAAAGAACAAAGATGGATGAAAACAGAGAAATGAAAGACCAATAGAAGTGGCCCACCCGCTCCCCTCCCTCCCCAACCCGACCCCCGCCCAAAATAAATAAATAAATAAATCTTTAAAAAAAAAAAAGAATGAAGGGGAATTCCCTGGTGGTCCAGTGGCTAAGACTGTATGCTCCCAATTCAAGGGGCCCAAGTTCAATCCCTGGTCAGGAAACTAGAGCCCACATGCTACAACTGAGACCCAATGCAGTCAAATAAATATAAATAAAATATTTTTTAAAAAAGAATGAAATGCCTTTAGCAGCAACATGGATGCAACTAGAGATTATCATACTTAGCGAAGGAAATCAGAAAGACAAAGACAAGTACTGCATGATATCACTTATATATGGAATCTAAAATATAACCTATCTATGAAACAGAAACAAAATCAGAAACAAATGGACTGGTGGCTGCCAAAGAGGAGGGGCATGGGAGAGGATAATGATGGGAGTATGGGATTAGTAGATGTAAGCGGCGTCTTGCTGTGTAGCACAGGGAGCTAGCTATATTCAATACTTGTGAAAAAAGCATAATGGAAAATAATATGTATGTATGTATAACTGAGTCACTTTGCTGTACAGCTGTAATTAACACATTGTAATTCAAGTATATGTACAGGTACAATGTGCTCTGTTGTGTCTGACTCTTT
This sequence comes from Tragulus kanchil, assembly GCA_022376925.1. Lineage (NCBI taxonomy): Eukaryota > Metazoa > Chordata > Mammalia > Artiodactyla > Tragulidae > Tragulus > Tragulus kanchil. The sequence goes on from JAIOJX010000032.1 coordinate 259,712,537, forward strand.
TTGGCCCCACCAGGCTCCTCTGGTACCATTTCCTTCTCCAGGAGATCTTCCTAATCCAGGGATCAAATCTGCATCTCTTGCATCTCCTACATTGACAAGCAGATTCTTTACCACTAGGGCCACTGTACTTCAATAAAAAATAAATTTAAAGAATAATGCAATTTGAATACAAGAGACAAATAATGTAGAATGAAAATTAAATTGTGGCATTTTGAAGTCTCTCTATCCAAGGAATTCAATTATTTAAAATATTCCTTTTAGAGTTAGCAATACACAGTCCCTTGTGGAAATCTAGATGGTAGGGGTGGCAGAGATCACTGCATGGAAAATATAGTTAGGTATACAAGTACTTTTTATACAATAATCATTAAAACTAAATAAATATCTGTATATTGAAAATACCTATTAAAAAAATACTCCTTTTAGAAAAAGAACAATTTCTTTTACTTTTTTAACTTTTATTTTACTTTTAACTTTTACAGAGTTTTGTTGTTTACAGATATGTGTCTTCCTAGATTAGCCATATGTATATCTCCCCATTCCCACCCCTCCCGACCATCTCACAGCACCCCTGAAGGATCTCCTTTTCTCACAGAGCAATGACTATAGCTGTTTTCTTCACATATGATAGTACAGGCTTTCATGCTACTTCCTTTATGCCTCCCACCCTTTGTTCCTTCCCCACAATGTCCATATGTCCACTGTCCATGTCTAGAAAAAGAACAGTGTCTTGATCACTGTCTGATGAACAGAGTTAAAAGGGAAAGGAATAATTTGTAGTAACATGGAGGAAGGTCATCAAAACTAAGAAGTGGTTTTAATGTTTTATTTGATTTTATTGAATAGGCATGCATATAAACACTATAGGCCAAGAATTGTTTAAAGCACTTTACAAGTATTAATTCAGTTCATCCTTATTACCTTATAAGGAAAGTATCTTTAGCCATAAGAAACTGCCATGTTTATAAGTCAATAATAGTCAAATAGAAATTAAAGATGATTCATTTTACAGATAACAGAACTTAAAGATAAAGAAGTTAAACAAGCCATGCATTATTGAAAAGCAAAGCTAAGGGCTTCCCTGGTGGTCCAGTGGGTAAAGACACCGCCTTGCAGTGCAAGGGGCACTGGTTCAATCCCTGGCCTTAGAGGATCCCACGTGCCGCAGAGCAGCTGGACTGAGGTGTCCAATTACCAAGCCGGAGCTCTGGAGCACGTGCGCCCAGAGCCGTTGCTCTGCAACAACAGACGCCACCGTGATGGGAGGCCCACAGGAGCCAAAGAACAGAGACGGATGAAAATAGAGAAATGAAAGACCAATAGAAGTGACCCACCCACTCCCCTCCCTCTCCAACCTGCCCTCCCCTCCAAAAGAAAAAAAAAGTTAAAAAAAAAAAAAGCAAAGGTAAGTTTTTAATTCATGCAATCTGGCTCTGGAGTCTGTAGTTATAACCATGTCACTGAAAAGAAAAGAGTTACCCAACTCAAAGGAGGGCTACCCTGGTGGCTCAGTGGTACAGAATTTGCTTGCCAATGCAAGAGATACAGGTTTGATCCCTGGGTGGGGAAGATCCCCTGGAGAAGGAAATGGCAACCCACTCCAGTATGCTTGTGTAGGAAATCCCATGGACAGAAGAGCCTGGCAAGCTACAGTCCATGGGGTTGCAAAGACTTAAAGCCACTGAGCACAACTCTGAGGAATTATGGCAAATTTCTTTTCCCCTCTGGATTTTTAAGTATAATTAAGGGAAGGATTAGCACTAACTGGGTCGTTGTCTTTGCCCATTATCTGGTTTCCATTTTTCAAATCCCCAGACAATTCAAGAACAAAGGTTTTGAAAAACTGTAGTAGTTACAAGGCTTTATTCACACTTACTGTGTGCATTCACTGAAATGCTTATGAAACCATATCCCAGTGATCCAATTTCAGGCTGATATTGTGATTTTTTTCAATTAATTTATTTATTTAAGATGGAGAATAATTATTTTACAATATTGTGATGGTTTTTGCCATACATCAACCTGAATCGGCCACAGGTATACATGTGCCCCCCACACACACCCAAACCCCTCCACCTCTCTTCCCTCCCTTTCCCTCTGGGCTATCCCAGAGTGCTGGCTTTGGGAGTCCTGCTTCATCCATCAAACTAGCCCTGGTCATCTATTTGACATACGGTGATGTACATATTTCAGTGCTATTCTCTCAAATCATCCCACCCTCGCCTTCTCCCACTGAGTTCAGTAGTCTGTTCTTTATATCTGTGTCTCATTTGTTGCCCTGCAAGTAAGACCATCAATACCATCTTTCTAAATTTCATGTATATGCATTAATATAGAGTTTTTGTCTTTCTCTTTCTGACTTACTTCACTCTGTATAACAGGCTCAAGGTTAATCCACCTCATTAGAACTGGCTCAAATGTATTCCTTTTTATGGCTGAGTAATTCACACAATTCCATTGTGTATATGTACCACAACTTCCTTATCCATTCATCTGCTGATGGACATCTAGGTTGCTTCCATATCCTAGCTATTGTAAATAGTGTTGCAATGAACATTGAGATATACATGTGTCTCTTTCAATTCTGGTTTCCTTGGGATGTATGCCCAGCAGTGGGATTGCAGGTTTTATGGCAGTTCTATTCCCAGTTTATAGGGATGATATTGTGATTTTTTTTAACTCAAAAATAATTCAAAATAACCTTAATTTTTTTCTTTTATTAAAGAACAATATAACAATATATTAAAATCCCCTTTTTACCTTTCATCTATTTTTTCACACATTGCAGCTGAAACACAACATCATGTATGTTTTACTTATTAATTACTACACAGATGTCTCACTATTGAACTTCAAAAGAAAAAAAAACTATCCTAAATAATTGCAAATTTTGTCATATTTCTGAAGTACTGCTCTTCAGAGTCTGTGTCACAAACCCCAAAATTCAGTCTGACAAGTGAGGATCCTCCTCAGAATCCAGAGGAGAAAAGAAATAAAAGAGACCAGTCCAAAGTCATTTTAATCAAGAAGACATAAGAAAAATGTGGAAATAGTCCTGCATTAATACTTCTATTCTGTCACATTGCACAAGAAAGAATACAATATCCTTCTTGGTTATGGGCAGAAAATGCAGTATGAAAATTCTGGACATTGATCATTAAACTAGTAAGTAAAGCATCCATGGTACTATATTTCCTTGATTCATGTCTATGGCATAGGCAGGAAATAGTAGAGTTGTTCACCTTTCTTGATATCAAAATCACTTAAAACAGCTTCCTGAAACTTAACATCTGACTGAATATCCTCCTCATTGCCACCTTCATCTCTTTGTTCCTCAAACTATAGATGGTAGGGTTCAGAAATGGGGTAATAACTACGTCAAATATAGCAAGGAATTTATCCAAATTTCATGTATATGCATTAATATAGAGTTTTTGTCTTTCTCTTTCTGACTTACTTCACTCTGTATAACAGGCTCAAGGTTAATCCACCTCATTAGAACTGGCTCAAATGTATTCCTTTTTATGGCTGAGTAATTCACACAATTCCATTGTGTATATGTACCACAACTTCCTTATCCATTCATCTGCTGATGGACATCTAGGTTGCTTCCATATCCTAGCTATTGTAAATAGTGTTGCAATGAACATTGAGATATACATGTGTCTCTTTCAATTCTGGTTTCCTTGGGATGTATGCCCAGCAGTGGGATTGCAGGTTTTATGGCAGTTCTATTCCCAGTTTATAGGGATGATATTGTGATTTTTTAACTCAAAAATAATTCAAAATAACCTTAATTTTTTTCTTTTATTAAAGAACAATATAACAATATATTAAAATCCCCTTTTTACCTTTCATCTATTTTTTCACACATTGCAGCTGAAACACAACATCATGTATGTTTTACTTATTAATTACTACACAGATGTCTCACTATTGAACTTCAAAAGAAAAAAAAACTATCCTAAATAATTGCAAATTTTGTCATATTTCTGAAGTACTGCTCTTCAGAGTCTGTGTCACAAACCCCAAAATTCAGTCTGACAAGTGAGGATCCTCCTCAGAATCCAGAGGAGAAAAGAAATAAAAGAGACCAGTCCAAAGTCATTTTAATCAAGAAGACATAAGAAAAATGTGGAAATAGTCCTGCATTAATACTTCTATTCTGTCACATTGCACAAGAAAGAATACAATATCCTTCTTGGTTATGGGCAGAAAATGCAGTATGAAAATTCTGGACATTGATCATTAAACTAGTAAGTAAAGCATCCATGGTACTATATTTCCTTGATTCATGTCTATGGCATAGGCAGGAAATAGTAGAGTTGTTCACCTTTCTTGATATCAAAATCACTTAAAACAGCTTCCTGAAACTTAACATCTGACTGAATATCCTCCTCATTGCCACCTTCATCTCTTTGTTCCTCAAACTATAGATGGTAGGGTTCAGAAATGGGGTAATAACTACGTCAAATATAGCAAGGAATTTATCCACTGGCACCGTGGGAAATGGCCATGAATACACAAAAATACATGGGCCAAAAAATAAGACCACCACTGTGATGTGAGCTGACAGTGTAGAGAGGGCCTTGGGCAAGCCACCTGAAGAATGTTGCCAAACAGTGACCAAGATGAAGATATAGGAGGTAATCAAAATTAAAAATGTTCCCAAGGAGATGAAACCACTATTGGCAGTGACCACAAGCTCCAGTCTGTAAGTTTCTGTGCAGGCAAGCTTAATAAATCGAGGAATATCACAGTAAAAGCTGTCTACTTTATTGGGGCCACAGAATGGTAGATTTACAACAAAAACAATTTGGATGAGTGAGTGGATGACTCCAATGGTCCAGGCAGCAACCAAGAGTAAATTACAAGTTCTGAAGTTCATGATGATCAGGTAGTGGAGAGGCCTGCATATAGCAACGTAACGGTCAAAGGCCATGACAATGAGCATAACCATCTCAGTTCCTCCAATAACATGAATGAAGAACATCTGAGCAATGCATCCTTGGAAAGAAATTACTTTTCTCGCTTTGAAAAAATCAGAGATCATCTTGGGAACTGTAATGGAGGAAACCCACATGTCAATAAAGGAGAGGTTGGCTAGCAGGAAGTACATGGGGGAGTGTAAATGGCAGTCAGAGGTCACGGTGAGCACTATGAGGAGGTTTCCTAACATACCTGTTACATAAAACACAGAGAAAACTAGGAAGAGGACAAGTTGCGGTCTCCAGTCCAAAGTCATTTTAATCAAGAAGACATAAGAAAATGTGGAAATAGTCCTGCATTAATACTTCTATTCTGTCACATTGCACAAGAAAATACAATATCCTTCTTGGTTATGGGCAGAAAATGCAGTATGAAAATTCTGGACATTGATCATTAAACTAGTAAGTAAAGCATCCATGGTACTATATTTCCTTGATTCATGTCTATGGCATAGGCAGGAAATAGTAGAGTTGTTCACCTTTCTTGATATCAAAATCACTTAAAACAGCTTCCTGAAACTTAACATCTGACTGAATATCCTCCTCATTGCCACCTTCATCTCTTTGTTCCTCAAACTATAGATGGTAGGGTTCAGAAATGGGGTAATAACTACGTCAAATATAGCAAGGAATTTATCCACTGGCACCGTGGGAAATGGCCATGAATACACAAAAATACATGGGCCAAAAAATAAGACCACCACTGTGATGTGAGCTGACAGTGTAGAGAGGGCCTTGGGCAAGCCACCTGAAGAATGTTGCCAAACAGTGACCAAGATGAAGATATAGGAGGTAATCAAAATTAAAAATGTTCCCAAGGAGATGAAACCACTATTGGCAGTGACCACAAGCTCCAGTCTGTAAGTTTCTGTGCAGGCAAGCTTAATAAATCGAGGAATATCACAGTAAAAGCTGTCTACTTTATTGGGGCCACAGAATGGTAGATTTACAACAAAAACAATTTGGATGAGTGAGTGGATGACTCCAATGGTCCAGGCAGCAACCAAGAGTAAATTACAAGTTCTGAAGTTCATGATGATCAGGTAGTGGAGAGGCCTGCATATAGCAACGTAACGGTCAAAGGCCATGACAATGAGCATAACCATCTCAGTTCCTCCAATAACATGAATGAAGAACATCTGAGCAATGCATCCTTGGAAAGAAATTACTTTTCTCGCTTTGAAAAAATCAGAGATCATCTTGGGAACTGTAATGGAGGAAACCCACATGTCAATAAAGGAGAGGTTGGCTAGCAGGAAGTACATGGGGGAGTGTAAATGGCAGTCAGAGGTCACGGTGAGCACTATGAGGAGGTTTCCTAACATACCTGTTACATAAAACACAGAGAAAACTAGGAAGAGGACAAGTTGCGTCTCCAAAGAACTGGTGAGTCCCACCAACACAATCTCAGACACCAACGAATGATTTCCTCCCCCCATGGTCTCAGTCACTTTGGGCTCCAAATTTGCCTGCAAGAACAGGAAAAATAAGAATTTTGGATAACTGGCCATATTACGCAAGGGTCCATTAGAGAAGCAGAACCACCAGGAGATAATATACCAAGAGATTTGTGACAGTGTCTTGATCTTACTGATCCAGCAGAAGCTAATTCAGCAGTCTCTGCATGTCTGTGGTCCTTGCATCTTATGCTGAATGACTACAGGACAGTCAGTCAGGATAGGAAGATGGATGTAAAATGGGGGAGAACAAAAAGGAACTTGAACACACAATCAAAGACTAAAGACTGCACAAATAACAAATGCTATAGGGAGTGTGGAGAAAAGGTAACTCTCCTACTGGTGGTGGGAATGTAAATTGGTGCAGGTAGTATGGAAGACTGTGTGGAGGTTCCTTAAAAAACTAACAATAGAGTTTCCGTATGATCTAGCAATCCCATTCCCAGAGACATCTACATAGAAAACTAATTCAAAACATACATGCACCACAATCATCATGGCAGAACTACTTATGATAGCCAAGACATGGAAGCAACCTAAATGTTCATCAGCAGAGGAATGGATAAGGATAGTTTATATGCGAGAGAGAGACATGCACACTCTAACACAATAGAATATTACTGAAATAAAAATCTGCCTCATGTATCTTGAAATGTTCCTCGTTTTCACAGCCCAGTGTAAAAGCTGCTCATGAAACCTCCGCGATTTTCCTAGCTAGAAAATAACTCTTCCCTTCCCTCTTGGGATTTATCATGATGATCAGGTAGTGGAGAGGCCTGCATATAGCAACGTAACGGTCAAAGGCCATGTGAGATAACCATGGAATGAAGAACATCTGAGCAATGCATCCTTGGAAAGAAATTACTTTTCTCGCTTTGAAAAATCAGAGATCATCTTGGGAACTGTAATGGAGGAAACCCACATGTCAATAAAGGAGAGGTTGGCTAGCAGGAAGTACATGGGGGAGTGTAAATGGCAGTCAGAGGTCACGGTGAGCACTATGAGGAGGTTTCCTAACATACCTGTTACATAAAACACAGAGAAAACTAGGAAGAGGACAAGTTGCGTCTCCAAAGAACTGGTGAGTCCCACCAACACAATCTCAGACACCAACGAATGATTTCCTCCCCCCATGGTCTCAGTCACTTTGGGCTCCAAATTTGCCTGCAAGAACAGGAAAAATAAGAATTTTGGATAACTGGCCATATTACGCAAGGGTCCATTAGAGAAGCAGAACCACCAGGAGATAATATACCAAGAGATTTGTGACAGTGTCTTGATCTTACTGATCCAGCAGAAGCTAATTCAGCAGTCTCTGCATGTCTGTGGTCCTTGCATCTTATGCTGAATGACTACAGGACAGTCAGTCAGGATAGGAAGATGGATGTAAAATGGGGGAGAACAAAAAGGAACTTGAACACACAATCAAAGACTAAAGACTGCACAAATAACAAATGCTATAGGGAGTGTGGAGAAAAGGTAACTCTCCTACTGGTGGTGGGAATGTAAATTGGTGCAGGTAGTATGGAAGACTGTGTGGAGGTTCCTTAAAAAACTAACAATAGAGTTTCCGTATGATCTAGCAATCCCATTCCCAGAGACATCTACATAGAAAACTAATTCAAAAACATACATGCACCACAATCATCATGGCAGAACTACTTATGATAGCCAAGACATGGAAGCAACCTAAATGTTCATCAGCAGAGGAATGGATAAGGATAGTTTATATGCGAGAGAGAGACATGCACACTCTAACACAATAGAATATTACTGAAATAAAAATCTGCCTCATGTATCTTGAAATGTTCCTCGTTTTTCACAGCCCAGTGTAAAAGCTGCTCATGAAACCTCCGCGATTTTCCTAGCTAGAAAATAACTCTTCCCCTCCTTTCCCATAGGACTTGGTATTTATCATAGCGCCTTTTGCCCTGCGGTATATTAATATGTGCATGCTTTATTTCCTCTGTTTTTAAATGCTATAAGTAGGGCTTCCTGTATTTTCATCTGTCTTGATACTCAGTTCCTAGAGTAGTTTCCGAGGGCAGAACTATCAGTTCTAGGAAGTCAGTGTTTTCTGAACTAATTTTAATTAATTCTTTTTCAATTTCAATTTAATTGTTTAATGTAAGATCATTTAGGAGATAGAGATAAGGAAAGTATACGAGCAGAAGAAATTGAAAGATTGTAAGGGATGGGAAGAAAAAAGGCTTAATGATAAAGGAAAGCAGAAAAATTACTCAGAGGAGTAAGAAATACAGAAAAACAGAATGATGAAAAAAAATCATGTGGAAGTAAAAAAGAAAAGAAAAAAGAATGCTATAGAAACTTCCCTCAAATTCTTTTTTTTTTTCAGTTTTTATTTTGCTTTTGCAGAGTTTTGTTGTTTACAGATATGTATGATCCCAGATTAGTCATATGTATATCCCCCCCTGCCATCTGATCCCTCGAGGTCATCACACAGCGCCCCTACAGGATCCCCTTTTCTCACAGCGCAAGGACAATAGCTATTTTTTTCACATGTGACAGTATAGGTTTTCATACTACTTCCTTTACACCTCCCACCCACTGTTTTCCCTCAAATTCTGAGACTAGATACTTATGTGCCTAAATGGAAAAATACAGAAAAGGAATTTAAAATTAGCTTACATCTTTAATGTTCCAAAGAGTCCTAGCCACACACCCAGTGAAAGACTTTAGAAGGAAAAGCTAATATCATTAAGACAAGATTTGAGTTTTCCTTCTCAAAAAATATTTGACAGACAATCTCATGGATGGCGGTAACAGACCTCAATTTGAAATTAAAATTTTCCCTGCTCTTCCATTTCTATCCATGAGACATTTTCCTAAAGAATATTCATGTCTTCCTTACCTTCCACCTCTCAGCTATTCCTCTCCAAGTGCATAGTGATGCAACATAACTTGCTGTTTCTGAGTTCTTCTCCCAATACCAGGCTGTAAGCTCATGGCAGAGTGGAATGGTATCTTTCACTCTGTACTCTCAGCAACCCAGACAATGCTGAAAACATAATAGAAGCTTAAGAAGTGCTTTTGGTTGAATGAAAAAAAATGGATGTACAAGTAATCCTGATATCAGGGTTCTCTAATACTTCAGGAAGACTGGGGTTTGATTTAAAATATTAGAATATTCAGTCTCAGCAATCACTTCAGGATTTTTCTCCTCAGTCATTTATTGTAATAACTGATTAAATGGTTAGTGTAGAAGGAAAAGACGTGCAATTCCTGCTTCTTTGGCAAATGCAGTCTAAATTGTATGTTTGGTCTACATAGGCATTGTCTTCGTCAACCAAGACCAATACTATTACCAACTGTGCACTGGATGTTTACCACCAAACTAATCTGAATCAAGAGCTAAAACTAAACGTTGCATATATATCCTTTGTGCCTCCTCCATCATACCTGACTCTCACATCATAGTTCTTATCCTTGAACTTGAGTAGAGTGGAGAAACTCAATGAACCAATGCTAACTGATATAACATTAAACATTGATCAAGAGTTGTAGGATAACAAAAAAACTCTGTAAAACCTTTAAAATAAAGAATTTTTTAAAATAATAAAATAAAAAACAGATGTGCACAACCAAAAAAAAGAGTTGTAGGATTAACCAACCTAAGATCAATAAATTTTTCTCCTTGTTTCAAAAAAATATATTGTTTTTATCCAAGCACCTTCTTTGTCCCCATTTCAAGACCAACGGAGTTTCCCTGCCAAGTATTTTTCAAGTCTGGCACCATTGACTCAACTACTGTTCTCAACTCTTTCTCTTCTGGATATTTTCTTCTATAACACAACTAAATCACAGCTTGAAATCTCTAGTGATGATTTAGTTATCAGAACATATCTTATTTGACAGACAATCTCATGGATGGCGGTAACAGACCTCAATTTGAAATTAAAATTTTCCCTGCTCTTCCATTTCTATCCATGAGACATTTTCCTAAAGAATATTCATGTCTTCCTTACCTTCCACCTCTCAGCTATTCCTCTCCAAGTGCATAGTGATGCAACATAACTTGCTGTTTCTGAGTTCTTCTCCCAATACCAGGCTGTAAGCTCATGGCAGAGTGGAATGGTATCTTTCACTCTGTACTCTCAGCAACCCAGACAATGCTGAAAACATAATAGAAGCTTAAGAAGTGCTTTTGGTTGAATGAAAAAAAATGGATGTACAAGTAATCCTGATATCAGGGTTCTCTAATACTTCAGGAAGACTGGGGTTTGATTTAAAATATTAGAATATTCAGTCTCAGCAATCACTTCAGGATTTTTCTCCTCAGTCATTTATTGTAATAACTGATTAAATGGTTAGTGTAGAAGGAAAAGACGTGCAATTCCTGCTTCTTTGGCAAATGCAGTCTAAATTGTATGTTTGGTCTACATAGGCATTGTCTTCGTCAACCAAGACCAATACTATTACCAACTGTGCACTGGATGTTTACCACCAAACTAATCTGAATCAAGAGCTAAAACTAAACGTTGCATATATATCCTTTGTGCCTCCTCCATCATACCTGACTCTCACATCATAGTTCTTATCCTTGAACTTGAGTAGAGTGGAGAAACTCAATGAACCAATGCTAACTGATATAACATTAAACATTGATCAAGAGTTGTAGGATAACAAAAAAACTCTGTAAAACCTTTAAAATAAAGAATTTTTTAAAATAATAAAATAAAAAACAGATGTGCACAACCAAAAAAAAGAGTTGTAGGATTAACCAACCTAAGATCAATAAATTTTTCTCCTTGTTTCAAAAAAATATATTGTTTTTATCCAAGCACCTTCTTTGTCCCCATTTCAAGACCAACGGAGTTTCCCTGCCAAGTATTTTTCAAGTCTGGCACCATTGACTCAACTACTGTTCTCAACTCTTTCTCTTCTGGATATTTTCTTCTATAACACAACTAAATCACAGCTTGAAATCTCTAGTGATGATTTAGTTATCAGAACATATCTTATTTGACAAAGCATAACAATGTGAATGAATTTGTTCTGCCCATTCTTCTCACCTACCTGATCACTAACAGGCCTAAAACAGCAGCATCTTCAGAAAAGCCACATCTGGCATATGGAGATAGTGAAATTTCCCCAAAGTAGAAAGGAGGTAGCTAATTAATAATACAGAGGTGAGTAAAAAGTGGTACCAAATAGAACATGAAAGGCCAATATGATTTTAATCTGTGTGGAGAATGGTCTCAGAATAAGATGGATTTTCCCAGAGCAACATAGGAGGAGGCAGTTAATGAGTCACCTAGGAGAAGAGATTCCCTCATGAATACATAGGCTTTATCAGATTATTTTCCTAACCCAGGACTTGAAGTGAAGGTAAAGTCCTAAAATTTATGAAAGTATTAAGACTTTTCTGGCAAATTCTAATGGCTAAGAATCCCTGCTTTCACTGCAGGGGGACACAGGTTCAATCCCTGATCAGGGAACTAAGATTCGATCCCACATACTACATGCAGCCAAAAAGAAAACATTATGAAAACATCTTGTAAGTAGTTTTTAATGAAAATAATCCTCATATTGTTCTCACATATGCATACATTATTATAAGACAATCACAAACACACACAATTTCCTAGACACATGCATTTGGGGAAGTTGAAAAAAAGAAAAACACAGAAAAGAGCTCGCCAATGAATTTGGTAACATTGCAAAATATAAAACTAAAACACAGAAATCTCTTTCATTTTTATACACAAACAATGAAAAATTAAGAAAAGAGATTAAGGAAACACTGCCATTTACCACTGCATCAAAAAGAATAAAATCCTTGTAATAAATCTGCCGTAGGAAGCAAAAGACTTGTACTCAGAAAACTATAAGATACTGATAAAAGAAATCAAACATGACATAAGCAGATGGAGAAATATACCATGTTATTGGCTTGGAAGAATAAACTTTGTTAAAATAACTACACTACCCAAAGTTATCTATAGATCCAGCACAACTCCTATCAAATTATCCAGGACTTTTTTCACAGAATTAGAACAAAAAATTCTACATTTTCTGTGAAAACACAAAAGACCCAAATAGTGAAAGAAATCTTCAGAAAGAAGAATGGAACAAGAGAAATCAGTCCCTCTGACTTTAGTATACTACAAAGCTACAGTAATGCAAACAATGGTACTGACACAAGAACAAATATATAGATCGGGGAACAGGATAGAAAGTCCAAAGATTAACCCACATGCCTGTAGCTACCTAATCGATGACAAAGGAGGCAAGAATATGCAATAGAGAAAAGACAGTCTCCACAATAAGTACTTCTGGGAAAAATGGACAACTACATGTGAAAGAATGAAATTAGAACATTTCGAAACACTGTACACAAAAATCAACTCAAGAAGGCTCACCTAGTAGTCCAATGCATGAGTATCTGCCTTGCAGTACAGAGGACAAGGATTTGATCTCTGGTCAGGGAACTACGATCCCACATGTTTTGGGGCAGCTAAGCCCACAAGCCTCAACTAGAGAGCCTGTATATCACAACTAGGACCTGAGGCAACCAAATAAATAAAAATAAATAAATAAATGTTTTTTGAATAATAAAATTTTTAAAAATAAACTCACAATGGATTAAACACGTAAATGCCAGATACTGCAGAACTATTAGAGGAAAATATAGACAGAACACTTTGACATAAATCACAGCAAGATCTTTTTCAGTCCACTTTGTAGAGTAATGAAAATAAAAACAAAAATAAACAAATGGGACCTAATGAAACATAAATCTTTGCACGGCAAAGAAAGCCATAAACAAAACAAAAAGACGATCCTCAGAATTGAAGAAAATATTTGCAAAGCAAACAAAAAACTATTTTCCAAAATATACAAATACTTCATGTATCTCAATATCAAAATAAACAGACAACCCAATCAAAAAATGAGTGGAAGACCTAAATAGACATTTCTACAAAGAAAACGTACAGATGACCAACACATGAAAAGATGCTCAACGTCATTTATTATTAAAGAAATGCAAACACTTCTAATGAAAACACTTCTTGATGTCCATCAACAGAGGCATGGATAAATAAGATGTGGAACATATATACAATGGAATATTACTTAGCCACAAAAAGGGATGAAACTGATCCATCTGTAGTGATGCGAATGAGCCTATAGTCTGCCATTCAGAGCAAGATAAGTCAAGAAGGAAAAAACAAGTATCATAATATCAACACATAGAGGCTTTCCTGGTGGTCCAGTGGGTAGAGAGTCTGCCTTGCAGTGTAAGGGGTGCAGGTTCAATCCCTGGCCAGGGAAGATCCCACATGCCACAGAATGGCTGGACCTGTGTGTCCAATTACAAGCCAGTGCTCTGGAGCACATGTGCTCAGAGCCTGTGCTCTGCAACGGGAGAGGCCACTGCAATGCGAGGCCCACACAGGCCAAGAATAAAGATGGATGAAAAATAAATAAAACAATAAAAGAGGCCAAAAAAATTTTTAAAAGAATATCAACACATACATATGGAATCTAAAAAATCTGTGGTCCTGATGAACCTATTTACAGGGCCAGGGTAGAGACACAGACGTAGAGAAAAAGCTTGTGCACACAGCAGGGGGAAGGAGAGGGTGGAATGAATTGAGAGAGTAGCACTGACGTGTACACACTACCTTGTGTAAAATAGACAGCTGGTGGGAAACTGCTGTGTAGCGCAGGGAGCTCAGCTCAGTGCTCTGTGATGACCTAGAGGGTGAGACGGGGGTGTGGTGGGAGAGAGGCTTAAGAGGGAGAAGAAGTAGGTATACTTATAGCTGATTCACACTGTCATACAGCAGGATCTAACACATTGTAAAGCAGTTACACTCCAATTTTTGATATATATGTATTTTATAATAAAAAAGTTTATTTCAAAGCTCTATTCTGTATTTCATGTATTTTTTTCAATGTAACATTTTTTTATTTGAAGGATAATTGCTTTACAGAATTGTGTTGGTTTCTGCCAAACATTAACATGAATCAGCCAAGCTTCTGCATTTCAAATCAAAAGAAAATTTCTTAAACTGAACACTTAATCAACATTCATTTTAAAAGCCAGTAAAGTGCACAGTACCAAATATTTTAAAATAATATTTATTAGCATATTAAGGTTTATGCTGTATAAATATAATAATGTCAATAACATGAACCACCAGTTTTTTAAAAAAAGGAATGAAATTGGGTCATTGTAGAGACAAGAATGGACCCAGACACTGTCATACAGAGTGAAGTAAGTCTAGAAAAGAAAAGCAAATATTGTGTATTAATGTGTATATGTGGAATCTGAAAAAAAATGATATAGATGATTTTGTTTACAAAGCATAAAGAGTGACACAGACATAGAGAACAAACGTATGGATACCAAGGAGTGGTGGGGTGAACTGGGAGATTGGGTTGACATGTATACACTATTGATAGTAAGTATAAAATAGATAACAGAGTAGAAACTGTTATATAGCATGGGGAACTCTATTCAGTGCTCTATGGTGACCTAAATGGGAAGGAAGTCTAAAAAAGAGTAGGTAGGGACTTCTGTGGAGGTCCAGAAGATAAGACTTTGCACTTCCAATGCAGGAGGCATGGGTTCAATCCCTGGTCAGAAAACAAAGATCCCACATGCCACATGGCACAGACAAAAAGGGTTTTTTTGATAATTTAAACATTGGAGTTGGAAAAGTAAATATGGTGATTTTAGGGACACACATTTGTATTTAGCAAAACATATTTGTAGCAGGTATGACTGAAGGTCCACAAATTTGGAAATAACAAGGAATACTATGTAGCCTTATTTTCTTTCAATCATGTGAACTCTGACTTTGAGCCCAGATTCTGCCAAGCTGCTGGAGAAAGGCCATGCCATCCACTGTCTGCATTCCCAGTTGCCAAGTTATGCTGAGATGCTATGATCTTTCAGCGCTGCAGCATGAAAGAGTTTCTTGATCATCTACCCAGGTGACTTTAGAAGCCCTTTGTACCAGATGATTGTGGTCCCTTCTGGTTCAGCATCTCACCGCTTCTCTGCACACTTTGAGCAGTGGAGTCAGAAGCAAGGCTAGGAGTCCCTGCGTCAGGGGCCGGGTTTCCTATAAACACAAATCACAATGACTCTGACTCTTCTCCCAGTCTGTTGTATCTTTTCTTTTTCTCTGTTTATTCTTCTCTTTCTTACCCCTTCAGGACTTAAACTCCATGGAGATTATACTCTATCAAAATCAGATTTATTGACATCAAAATGTGTATAGCCTACAATAAATATATGAAGCAGGAATTTCTAAAAAGACCTAGCTATGCACTTGAATTGGAGGATCAGAGATAAATACATGGCAAAATACAAATAAATGCTTCCAAAAATTATCCTACCACACATCAAAAACCCAACTTAATGACTTTTCTTATGTGAAAGACTTGGCTCTAAGTAGCTTTTGACTATTTCAAAAAATAAAATCTTCTCTCAACCAATTTCATTTTTTATGGACATTCAAAAAACTCTATGACCCTGGGATAGAATTAGTGGGATACCAGTTCATCATTAAACTACAAAAATGTAATGTTCTATTGGAAATATGAAAACACACTTTTTATTTCACAAGTGCTACAGTGACTGTCTTAGTTCCAGCTAATATAGCAAATAGACTCAGAAGTAGAAATGAGCTGATATAAAAGAAGTTACTGATGACTATTTGAATAATCACTTCAAATTTCTCAGAAGTAATGATTTGAAATTTTGCAGTAACTGGATTTTTTTTTTTTAAAGATTTATTTATTTATTTATTATTTTGGGCGAGGGTCGGGTTGGGGAGGGAGGGAAGCAGGCGGGCCACTTCTATTGGTCTTTCATTTCTCTATTTTCATCCGTCTTTGTTCTTTGGCCCCTGTGGGCCTCCCATCGCGGTGGCGTCTGTTGTTGCAGAGCACCGGCTCTGGGCGCATGCACTCCAGAGCTCCGGCTTGGTAATTGGACACATCGGTCCAGGCGCTCAGCGGCACGTGGGATCTTCCCAGGCCAGGGATCGAACTGGCGCCCCCTGCACTGTAAGGCGGTGTCCTTACCCACTGGACCACCAGCGGAAGCCCAGTAACTGGATTTTTAAAGCATTATTTTGGAGCAGAGGTTGGCAAACTATGGCAAATGGGTCAAAGCCAGCCAGCTGCCTGTTTTATAGGCATGCTCAGTCACTTCAGTCATGTCCGATTCTTTGTGACTCCATGAACTGTAGCCCGCCAGGCTTCTCTGTCCATGAAATTCTCCAGGCAAGAATTCTAAAGTGGGTTTCCATGCCCTTCTCCAGGGGATCTTCCCAACCCAGGCATCAAAACCTGTGTTTTTTATGTCTCCTGCATTAGCAGGTATATTCTTTACTACTAGCACTACCTGTGAAGCCCTATATATAGTAATAGATAGATAGATAGATAGATAGATAGATAGATAGATAGATATTGATTACCAGATGAGCTACCAGGGAAGCCCAAGGGATGGACAGATAGACAGACAGACAGACATCCCTTGGACTTCCCTGGTAGCTCAGCCGGTAAAGAATTTGCCTACAATGAAGGAGACCTGGGTTTGATTCCTGGGTCAGGAAGATCCCCTGGAGAAGCCAGTGGCGACCCACTCCAGTGTTCTTGCCTGGAGAATCCCACAGACAGAGGAGCCTGGCAGGCTACAGTCCATGGGGTTGCACAGAGTCAGACACAACTCAAGCGACTTAGCACACACAGAACCATTACCTGAGAATGGTTTGCACATTTTTAAATTTGAAGGGAAAAAAATCAAAAGCCAATATTGTATGCCATGTGAAAATTATATAAGAATCAGATATCATTGTCCATAAATAAAACTTTATTGGAACATGAAAAAATATCTATTTTTTATTTATTTTTGTTTTATTGTCATAGATTGGGTAACTTAAGCAACAAATGTTTCTCACAGTCTGGAGGCTAGAATTCCATCATCAGTACACCAGCAGATTTGGTTGTCCCCTTGGTCACAATCCCATCGTGTGGCGTCTGTTGTTGCAGAGCACCGGCTCTGGGCGCATGCACTCCAGAGCTCCGGCTTGGTAATTGGACACATCGGTCCAGGCGCTCAGCGGCACGTGGGATCTTCCCAGGCCAGGGATCGAACTGGCGCCCCCTGCACTGTAAGGCGGTGTCCTTACCCACTGGACCACCAGCGGAAGCCCAGTAACTGGATTTTTAAAGCATTATTTTGGAGCAGAGGTTGGCAAACTATGGCAAATGGGTCAAAGCCAGCCAGCTGCCTGTTTTATAGGCATGCTCAGTCACTTCAGTCATGTCCGATTCTTTGTGACTCCATGAACTGTAGCCCGCCAGGCTTCTCTGTCCATGAAATTCTCCAGGCAAGAATTCTAAAGTGGGTTTCCATGCCCTTCTCCAGGGGATCTTCCCAACCCAGGCATCAAAACCTGTGTTTTTTATGTCTCCTGCATTAGCAGGTATATTCTTTACTACTAGCACTACCTGTGAAGCCCTATATATAGTAATAGATAGATAGATAGATAGATAGATAGATAGATAGATAGATATTGATTACCAGATGAGCTACCAGGGAAGCCCAAGGGATGGACAGATAGACAGACAGACAGACATCCCTTGGACTTCCCTGGTAGCTCAGCCGGTAAAGAATTTGCCTACAATGAAGGAGACCTGGGTTTGATTCCTGGGTCAGGAAGATCCCCTGGAGAAGCCAGTGGCGACCCACTCCAGTGTTCTTGCCTGGAGAATCCCACAGACAGAGGAGCCTGGCAGGCTACAGTCCATGGGGTTGCACAGAGTCAGACACAACTCAAGCGACTTAGCACACACAGAACCATTACCTGAGAATGGTTTGCACATTTTTAAATTTGAAGGGAAAAAAAAATCAAAAGCCAATATTGTATGCCATGTGAAAATTATATAAGAATCAGATATCATTGTCCATAAATAAAACTTTATTGGAACATGAAAAAATATCTATTTTTTATTTATTTTTGTTTTATTGTCATAGATTGGGTAACTTAAGCAACAAATGTTTCTCACAGTCTGGAGGCTAGAATTCCATCATCAGTACACCAGCAGATTTGGTGTCTGGTGAGAACCCACTTGCTGGTTCACAGAGGCCCATCTTCTTTCTGTGTTCTCACGCGGAGGAGGAGCAGGAATGCTCCCTGGAGTCTCTTTAATAAGGTCACCACTCCCATTCATGACGGTTTCACTTTCATAATCTCACCACCTCCCAAAGGCCCCACATTCCAGTACCGTCACATTGTGGTGGGGGAGGGAGGATGGGGTTTCAACAGATGAATCAAGCATGCCATCCAAAACAGTCATAATCACAAATCGAGAAATAATAGCTCATGCTTTCCAAATACTTTAAGAGTCCACATAGATCAGCTTGTGAAATCTTTACAATAACTTCATGAGACAAATTCCATAACTATTCTCATGTATCTTTGAGGAACCTGAGTCACAAAGAAGTTAACGCAGTCCACCCAATGCCACGTACCTGGTGGAGGCCTACGTGCCAAGTGTGTCCACCAGCCCCACCTAGTGGTGCTGCTTCAAGTAGCAGCGCCCAGATGTAAACCCAGAGTGACCGTCAGTGCCCGACAAACTGCAGGATATTGTTACTGTTGATAATGATGAAGATGTTGTTTAACAAAGCAATCAAAAGAGATAACCCTTTCGCCAGGCACAGATGCTCACTATTTGACCAACTGCTCCATTCTGTGTTTGCTCTAAATGTTAGAAAACTCTTCCTTGTGATGAGGTATAATTACGTGCCTACTGGCTAGGGTCTGCTCTCTGAAGCCAGTGGCGACCCACTCCAGTGTTCTTGCCTGGAGAATCCCACAGACAGAGGAGCCTGGCAGGCTACAGTCCATGGGGTTGCACAGAGTCAGACACAACTCAAGCGACTTAGCACACACAGAACCATTACCTGAGAATGGTTTGCACATTTTTAAATTTGAAGGGAAAAAAAAATCAAAAGCCAATATTGTATGCCATGTGAAAATTATATAAGAATCAGATATCATTGTCCATAAATAAAACTTTATTGGAACATGAAAAAATATCTATTTTTTATTTATTTTTGTTTTATTGTCATAGATTGGGTAACTTAAGCAACAAATGTTTCTCACAGTCTGGAGGCTAGAATTCCATCATCAGTACACCAGCAGATTTGGTGTCTGGTGAGAACCCACTTGCTGGTTCACAGAGGCCCATCTTCTTTCTGTGTTCTCACGCGGAGGAGGAGCAGGAATGCTCCCTGGAGTCTCTTTAATAAGGTCACCACTCCCATTCATGACGGTTTCACTTTCATAATCTCACCACCTCCCAAAGGCCCCACATTCCAGTACCGTCACATTGTGGTGGGGGAGGGAGGATGGGGTTTCAACAGATGAATCAAGCATGCCATCCAAAACAGTCATAATCACAAATCGAGAAATAATAGCTCATGCTTTCCAAATACTTTAAGAGTCCACATAGATCAGCTTGTGAAATCTTTACAATAACTTCATGAGACAAATTCCATAACTATTCTCATGTATCTTTGAGGAACCTGAGTCACAAAGAAGTTAACGCAGTCCACCCAATGCCACGTACCTGGTGGAGGCCTACGTGCCAAGTGTGTCCACCAGCCCCACCTAGTGGTGCTGCTTCAAGTAGCAGCGCCCAGATGTAAACCCAGAGTGACCGTCAGTGCCCGACAAACTGCAGGATATTGTTACTGTTGATAATGATGAAGATGTTGTTTAACAAAGCAATCAAAAGAGATAACCCTTTCGCCAGGCACAGATGCTCACTATTTGACCAACTGCTCCATTCTGTGTTTGCTCTAAATGTTAGAAAACTCTTCCTTGTGATGAGGTATAATTACGTGCCTACTGGCTAGGGTCTGCTCTCTGAAGCTGCAGTCAGTCTGCTTTTACAGCTCCTTAAACTCTTAAATGCGGTATTTATATGTTGAAAATTCAGATGTTGAAACCCCTATGTGATAATATTTGAATATGAGTCCGTCGGGGCAGATTAAGTCATGATGGTGGAGCCCTCGTAAGTGAGGTTCAGTTCAGTCCCCTCGCTCAGCCGCGTCTGACTCTTTACGACTCGTGCCCTTATGAGAGACCAGAGAGCTCTCTCACTGTCTTTCCACCATATGATGAGACAGTGAGAAGCCAGGCATCTGCAGCCCAGAAGAGGGTCCTCACCGTAACCCAGCCAGGCTAGCACCCTGATCTTGGACTTCCAGCCCCTAGAACTGCAAGAAATAAATTTCTATTGTTCAAAAGCCACTCCGTCTATGGTTTTGTTCTAACAGCCTGAACAGTCTGGTTTCTAACAGGACATGGCAAAAATTGACTTGTTCCTTAATTGCTATGGATGTTGATATGTTGATTTTGATAGAGTGTGTCTGCCACCTACTGAAATTTTTGTGAATGACAAGACAGCAGAGTTTTTTATCTTAAGAATCTTGGAATGAAACCTAATTAACACTGTTCTAAAATCTAGGGCTTGAGATGACCCAAGAATTATGACTCTTTCTACCTTATGATCAATAAGGATACAATAAAGTAAGTAGAGACCAAACACCAGTTTTTTTCTTTTCTTTTTTTGGCCACTTCTATTGGTCTTTCATTTATTTCCATCTTACTTTGGCCTGTGTGGGCCTCCCGTTGCAGTGACCTCTCTCACTCCAGAGCTCCGGCTCAGTAGTTGGACACATTGGTCCAGATGCTCCGCAGCACGTGGAATCTTCCCAGGCCAGGGATCAAACCAGCGCCCCTTGCACTGCAAGGCAGTGTCTTTACCCACTGGACCACCACGGAAGCCCCAAACACCACTTTTGTTATTGATAAGCTGATGTTGGCCCATGTTGTAAAGAGCTATGAGGCCTGTATTCTCTGTATGCTCACTCGCAAATTAGACGCACTGCTATGAGTTCGAACAGTGCTAAGTCACCACACCCAAGTGGTAGCCTGTCGCTAAAGATCTTTGTGCCGAGAGGAACTGAGAAGAATGAATGCTAACAGAGGGAGTAGCCACCTTCTCCCTCTACATCAACTCAGCAAATATGATGCAATGTCCCCATACGGACAGTACTAGATGAACAGTGTCCATCCACAAGGAAAGAAATGTCAGGAAGCAAGAAAGACTGACCTTCCTTCCTCTCTCCCGTTCTACCACACCCCTGCCAAAAAATGGTCAGGAAATTGTAAAATTGTTGAGAATGAGTAAAGTGTATAAACAGCAAAAGCAGGAAAGACAAAGAATGAAATAAAATGGAATTTTTTTCACCAGTGCAGAAATCCAATGTTAAAGCTATTTGTTGTGAGAATTAAATTGCCTTACATATATAAAGCACTTAGCACATGCCTATTTCCACCCTGAGGAGTGAAACTTTTTTCAAGTATTTCTTTATTTGTTTGGCTGGCTTTGGTCTTAGTTGCAGCATATGGGATGCAGAGATCAAACCCAGGACCCCAGCATTGGGGACCCAGATTCTTAACCACTGGACCACCAGGGAAGTCCCTGAGACTTTTTTTTAAGATTTTTTTTTTTTTAATGTGGACCATTTTTAAATTCTTTATTGAATTTGTTACAGTAGTGCTTATGTTTTATGATTTTGTTTTTTGGCCATGAGTCATGTGAGATTTTAGCTCCCTGGCCAGGGATTAAACCATGCCCCCTGCATTGGAAAGCAAAGTCTTAACCACTGGACCACCAGGCAAGTCCTGGGAAATGTATCTTTTAAAGAGTACAGTAAGCCATGTCTCTACTCGCTCCATTGGGCTCCAGTTTTGCTCAGAGTAGAAGACTTTAAGGTGACCTACGAGGTGCTGCGTGATCTGGCCTCTCAGGACCAACCCCTCCACCACATCTCCCGTCACTCCGCTCCTTGTCCATCTTCCAGCCTGCCAGGCAGGCCCCTCCTCAGAGCCTTTTCTCTCTGTTTGGAATGCTCTCCTCCCAGACAGTTTTACCTTTCACTCCCTCTCTCCTCAAACATCACTATCTCAGTGAATCTTGATGGTCACAACCCAGTCACCATCAGCACTAAAACCTCACCCTTACTTCAGTTTTCTCTTTGCCACATAGTGTCATCTGACACTAGGGATTTTGTATGGGTTGTTTTGTTTGTGTCTCTTGTCCCGCATGTGCACATGTGTGAGGGGGCATGCACACATAGTTTCTTGTTTGTTTGTTTCTGCTTTGTAAACTACTTCACTAATTTCATATTCATGAAAAGAATTTTTTTCCTATAACTACTGGACAGAAAGTTTTACTCTGAGACAAAACAATATTCAGTTAGAAACGAATAAGTAGAAACACCAAAAGGTTTACAGAAGAACTGATCACAAAACTACAAACTTGTAAAGCAGAGGCCACATTACAACCTCAAGGGGAAAGTTAGCATTGACAAAGGCAGAAGTCATAATGACCGTCAGGCTCAGGAGTTCGGAAGAGCACCGTTGCTGCTCCCTAGTCTTTCTCCTGGTTTCCTTCATCTTCATTGTGATCACTATGCCTGTTGGGTAAGGTCTGTCGAAAATTAGGGACAAGTTGCCTAGTCTTGCCCCAGCCTGACATTGCCTCCAGCCTTCTGACCTAAGCTCACTCCCAAATGACATGGTTCCTCTCCACTCTTCACAGAGGCCCCGTCTGCTCTTTCATTCTCCTCCTGGGCATTTTCCATGCTAAGCCTTTCTACTCCTTGTTCCTCTTTTGACACCATCCTACTGTCCCCTCCTCCTCCCGATTGACTCCAGACATTTATATTGGCAAACCTGCGTCCTTTCTTGGGGGTCTGCCTCCACCCAGCAGGCTCTCAGGGTCACTGGGAGCAGAGAGCAAGGAGGGAGTGAGCAAAGTAAGGGTCTACAGACAAACACACACACACACACACACACACACACTTCTGAATGAAGCTCCAGGAGGCTAGAGATAGGTTTGTTTTGTTCATGACTGTATCCCCAGGCTGTAGAATACTGCAGAGTACATAGTAAATGATCAATAAATGTTTGTAGAATGATGGGAATACTAAATGAACATCTTGCCCAGTTTTTTCTAAAAGTGTAGTATACGGACACTTTTTAAGTCACCTGATTATGGTGTTGTCGTCTAAAAAATTAGGCACAACCTTAAAGTTGAAAGTTATGTTTTGTTTGATGAGAGTGTTTAGGACTTCAAGCCCAGGAGGTGACATCTCAAATAACCCTGAGAGAACTGTTATGAGGAGGTGAGCCAGAATATACAGGAATTTTGTAACAAAAGGCAAAAAGTCTGTGAACATCAGAAGATTATTATTAATTAATGAAAACCAGATATGTCAAGTTAAGGAATTTAGTGGTTTTCTATGTATGGGAAAATACAAGAGTCTGGGCACTGAAATCATTCCTTTGAGACAAAACAATATTCAGTAAACGATAAGTAGAAACACCAAAAGGTTTACAGAAGAACTGATCACAAAACTACAAACTTGTAAAGCAGAGGCCACATTACAACCTCAAGGGGAAAGTTAGCATTGACAAAGGCAGAAGTCATAATGACCGTCAGGCTCAGGAGTTCGGAAGAGCACCGTTGCTGCTCCCTAGTCTTTCTCCTGGTTTCCTTCATCTTCATTGTGATCACTATGCCTGTTGGGTAAGGTCTGTCGAAAATTAGGGACAAGTTGCCTAGTCTTGCCCCAGCCTGACATTGCCTCCAGCCTTCTGACCTAAGCTCACTCCCAAATGACATGGTTCCTCTCCACTCTTCACAGAGGCCCCGTCTGCTCTTTCATTCTCCTCCTGGGCATTTTCCATGCTAAGCCTTTCTACTCCTTGTTCCTCTTTTGACACCATCCTACTGTCCCCTCCTCCTCCCGATTGACTCCAGACATTTATATTGGCAAACCTGCGTCCTTTCTTGGGGGTCTGCCTCCACCCAGCAGGCTCTCAGGGTCACTGGGAGCAGAGAGCAAGGAGGGAGTGAGCAAAGTAAGGGTCTACAGACAAACACACACACACACACACACACACACACTTCTGAATGAAGCTCCAGGAGGCTAGAGATAGGTTTGTTTTGTTCATGACTGTATCCCCAGGCTGTAGAATACTGCAGAGTACATAGTAAATGATCAATAAATGTTTGTAGAATGATGGGAATACTAAATGAACATCTTGCCCAGTTTTTTCTAAAAGTGTAGTATACGGACACTTTTTAAGTCACCTGATTATGGTGTTGTCGTCTAAAAAATTAGGCACAACCTTAAAGTTGAAAGTTATGTTTTGTTTGATGAGAGTGTTTAGGACTTCAAGCCCAGGAGGTGACATCTCAAATAACCCTGAGAGAACTGTTATGAGGAGGTGAGCCAGAATATACAGGAATTTTGTAACAAAAGGCAAAAAGTCTGTGAACATCAGAAGATTATTATTAATTAATGAAAACCAGATATGTCAAGTTAAGGAATTTAGTGGTTTTCTATGTATGGGAAAATACAAGAGTCTGGGCACTGAAATCATTCCTTTGATATGCACCTCAGCTCTCTGGGGTCAGGGGATTGTGTTTTCATATCTTGAGTTTCCTCAGGGTTCATTGTGGGGAGTGGCTACAATCTGATGACTGCTAGGTTGCCAGTGTTCTTTGTTTCCTTCCTGAGTTCCCTCAGGGCTCACCATCAGCTGAGAACTGTGACATTCTTTGTTTACTGATATGGCAGACAATACTCTGTTTTCCAATATGCTTATGAAAGAATGGTGAGAGCCACCCCAGACTTCCTAACTAAAATCTTCTGGGTGGGGTCAGGAAATTTTCATCTCCATGGCCCACAAAAGTTTGAGAACAATTGATCCAGCCCAACCCAGTCATTTCACAAGAAGGGTATGATGACCAAGACTACAGACCTAGCTTGCAGAAAATAAGGGCTACAACTACCATTACATTCTTATTTCCATTGCAAACTATTTTCATTTGTATCATCTGAAATGGTGTTAAGGTCTCAGGAAGAACTTGGAGTTCCTATAAGGGGGCCATACAACACTAATTAAAATTTCTTTCTGACAAATAGTTACAAAATAAGAAATATGCAAAACTCTGAAGATTATATACAATTTTAAGGAAAATCTAAATTTCAGAAGTTGAATTTTTATTGTATTCTTTCAACCCCAAATTTCTACTATTACATTTCTTTGCTGTAGTAAAGAGTAATCATTCATTTAAGTGATTTGTCCTGAGTGTCACTAGGGGCTGCGTTTTCTAGCAGCAATAACAAAGAGACAAAGTTCCTGCCCTCATGGAGCAGCCACCAGGGAAACAGTCAATAAACACAAAGACAAGTGTATGATTCAGAGTCCTTAGTGCTGTGAAAGAGAAATGGAGTGAGTTACTGAGATGGAAGGCAGCAAGAGCAGGATGGAAAGAGAGGAGGGGTGCTGTTTTTATATCAGGGTTCAGCAAGGCTTCTCAGAGGGGATGGTACTTGAACGGAGATCTAAGGAGAGAACTGGATGAAGGAAAGAAGGAAGAAAGGAAGAAGTCAAAGCAAGGTCAAGAGCACTCAGTCAGGGCTGTTAAAAAACAGTGTGGAGTTTCCTCAAAAGCTTTAAAGTAGAACTATCATATGATCCAGCAATTCCACTTTTGGGTATTTATCTGAAGGAAATAAAATCACTTATCTTGAAAAGATATCTGTGTCCCATGTTCATTGCAACATTATTTACAATATCCACGACATAGAAACAACCTAAATGTTCATTAACAGATGAATGGATTTTAAAAAATGTGGTATAGGAACTTCTCTGGTCCAGTGATCAAGACGCCATGCTCCCAATGCTGGAGGCCTGGATTCAATCCCTGGCCAGGAAACTAGATCCCACATGCCACAGCTGAAGATGTTGTATGCTGCAACAAGGATTCCATGTGCTCAAGTAAAACCTCATGCAGCCAAATAAACTTGTTTTTATTTTAGAAAAAGAAAATGTGGTATGTATGTGTACAATTTGAATGTTATAAAACCACTTAAGAAGAAGGAGATTTTGCCATTTGTATCATCTGAAATGGTGTTAAGGTCTCAGGAAGAACTTGGAGTTCCTATAAGGGGGCCATACAACACTAATTAAAATTTCTTTCTGACAAATAGTTACAAAATAAGAAATATGCAAAACTCTGAAGATTATATACAATTTTAAGGAAAATCTAAATTTCAGAAGTTGAATTTTTATTGTATTCTTTCAACCCCAAATTTCTACTATTACATTTCTTTGCTGTAGTAAAGAGTAATCATTCATTTAAGTGATTTGTCCTGAGTGTCACTAGGGGCTGCGTTTTCTAGCAGCAATAACAAAAGAGACAAAGTTCCTGCCCTCATGGAACAGCCACCAGGGAAACAGTCAATAAACACAAAGACAAGTGTATGATTCAGAGTCCTTAGTGCTGTGAAAGAGAAATGGAGTGAGTTACTGAGATGGAAGGCAGCAAGAGCAGGATGGAAAGAGAGGAGGGGTGCTGTTTTTATATCAGGGTTCAGCAAGGCTTCTCAGAGGGGATGGTACTTGAACGGAGATCTAAGGAGAGAACTGGATGAAGGAAAGAAGGAAGAAAGGAAGAAGTCAAAGCAAGGTCAAGAGCACTCAGTCAGGGCTGTTAAAAAACAGTGTGGAGTTTCCTCAAAAGCTTTAAAGTAGAACTATCATATGATCCAGCAATTCCACTTTTGGGTATTTATCTGAAGGAAATAAAATCACTTATCTTGAAAAGATATCTGTGTCCCATGTTCATTGCAACATTATTTACAATATCCACGACATAGAAACAACCTAAATGTTCATTAACAGATGAATGGATTTTAAAAAATGTGGTATAGGAACTTCTCTGGTCCAGTGATCAAGACGCCATGCTCCCAATGCTGGAGGCCTGGATTCAATCCCTGGCCAGGAAACTAGATCCCACATGCCACAGCTGAAGATGTTGTATGCTGCAACAAGGATTCCATGTGCTCAAGTAAAACCTCATGCAGCCAAATAAACTTGTTTTTATTTTAGAAAAAGAAAATGTGGTATGTATGTGTACAATTTGAATGTTATAAAACCACTTAAGAAGAAGGAGATTTTGCCATTTGCAACATGAATGGGCCCTGAGGGCATTATGCAAGGTGATTTGTTAGGATGAGGAAAACAATACTGTATAATTTCACTTGTATATGGAATCTTAAAAAAAAGAAACCTAAATTCACAGATACAGAGAATGAATTGGTAGTTTCCAGAGGTGGGGGCTAGGAGGGTTGGAAAACAGATGAGGGTAGTCAAAATGTACAAACCTCCAGTTGTAAGATAAATAGGTCCTGGGGATATGAAGTACAACATGGTAACTAGAGTTAACAGTACCATCTTTAATATTTGCAAGTTACTGACAGTAGATCTTAAAACTTTCATCAGGGGCTTTCCTGGCAGCCCAGTGGTTAAGACTCCATACTTCCATTGCAAAGGGTACGGGTCCCCTCCCTGGTTGGGGAATTAAGATCCCACATGCTGCAGGTGACCAAAAAAAAAATAGAAGAAAAAATAAAATTTTCGTCACACACACACACAAAATTGTAACTATGTGAGGTGAAAAATGTTGACTAGATTTGTAGTCAAACAGCAAATCATGTTGCACACCTGAAACTAATATGTTGTATGTAAATTATGCAATTTTAAAAATCATCATGTTTAACATCTAAAACTAAAACAATGTTATATGCCAATTATAGCTTTATTAAAAATTAAATTTAGAAATCATTCATGGGAACAGTATTTCCAGAGTTCTTGAGAAGAAAGAAAGGAAGGAAGAAAATCCTCCCAAGAGAAACTAGTAAGGGAGCTGGGGAAGCAGGAAAGGGAGGGAGGAAAAATCAAAGTCTGGACTTCAGCCAGATCCTGCAGGAGAGCTCTGGAATGTAAATTCCTGCCCAGAGTTTAGAGTTTGTCCTTTGGGGTCAAACAAACTGGATTTTCCTAGTTTTGCAGCATTTGAGTTAGTGCAGGAGGAATGTAAACTCCCGGTCATTTCCTTTTGCCTTTGCTTAGGCAAAGCAACTCTAATACTGATTTCCTTTCCTTTGGCTATATAAGATGTTGTATGCTGCAACAAGGATTCCATGTGCTCAAGTAAAACCTCATGCAGCCAAATAAACTTGTTTTTATTTTAGAAAAAGAAAATGTGGTATGTATGTGTACAATTTGAATGTTATAAAACCACTTAAGAAGAAGGAGATTTTGCCATTTGCAACATGAATGGGCCCTGAGGGCATTATGCAAGGTGATTTGTTAGGATGAGGAAAACAATACTGTATAATTTCACTTGTATATGGAATCTTAAAAAAAAGAAGAAACCTAAATTCACAGATACAGAGAATGAATTGGTAGTTTCCAGAGGTGGGGGCTAGGAGGGTTGGAAAACAGATGAGGGTAGTCAAAATGTACAAACCTCCAGTTGTAAGATAAATAGGTCCTGGGGATATGAAGTACAACATGGTAACTAGAGTTAACAGTACCATCTTTAATATTTGCAAGTTACTGACAGTAGATCTTAAAACTTTCATCAGGGGCTTTCCTGGCAGCCCAGTGGTTAAGACTCCATACTTCCATTGCAAAGGGTACGGGTCCCCTCCCTGGTTGGGGAATTAAGATCCCACATGCTGCAGGTGACCAAAAAAAAAAAAATAGAAGAAAAAATAAAATTTTCGTCACACACACACACAAAATTGTAACTATGTGAGGTGAAAAATGTTGACTAGATTTGTAGTCAAACAGCAAATCATGTTGCACACCTGAAACTAATATGTTGTATGTAAATTATGCAATTTTAAAAATCATCATGTTTAACATCTAAAACTAAAACAATGTTATAT
The DNA here is from genome assembly GCA_022376925.1 of Tragulus kanchil. Classification (NCBI taxonomy): domain Eukaryota; kingdom Metazoa; phylum Chordata; class Mammalia; order Artiodactyla; family Tragulidae; genus Tragulus; species Tragulus kanchil. The sequence goes on from JAIOJX010000032.1 coordinate 259,741,864, forward strand.
GCCAATTATAGCTTTATTAAAAATTAAATTTAGAAATCATTCATGGGAACAGTATTTCCAGAGTTCTTGAGAAGAAAGAAAGGAAGGAAGAAAATCCTCCCAAGAGAAACTAGTAAGGGAGCTGGGGAAGCAGGAAAGGGAGGGAGGAAAAATCAAAGTCTGGACTTCAGCCAGATCCTGCAGGAGAGCTCTGGAATGTAAATTCCTGCCCAGAGTTTAGAGTTTGTCCTTTGGGGTCAAACAAACTGGATTTTCCTAGTTTTGCAGCATTTGAGTTAGTGCAGGAGGAATGTAAACTCCCGGTCATTTCCTTTTGCCTTTGCTTAGGCAAAGCAACTCTAATACTGATTTCATTTCCTTTGGCTATATACCCAGAAGTTATCCTAAGTGAAATAAGCCAGACACAGAAAGGCAAACACTGGAGGATCTCACATGTGGAATCTAAAAAATTGAACTCATAGAATCAGAGAACAGAACAGTGGCTGCCAGGAATTTGGGGGCTGAGGGAAGTGGGGAGATGCTGGTCAAAAGGTACAGGTTTTCACTGATAAAATGGTTAAGTTCCAGGGATATAACATACATCTTGGTGACTGTAGTTAGTAACACTGTACCGTGTACTTGACTTTGTCTAAGAATGTAGACCTTAAGTGTTCTCACCACACACACACACATACAAAAATAAGTTTGTCTGGAGATGGATGTATTAACTTGATTGTGGTAATCATTTCACAATATATATGTATATCAAATTTAAACCACCAAGTAGGGCTTCCCCTGGTTGTCCAGTGGATAAGGACACCGCCTTGCAGTGCAAGGGGCGCTGGTTCGATCCCTGGCCTGGGAAGATCCCACGTCCCGCGGAGCGGCTGAACGGATGTGTCCAATCACCAAGCCGGAGCTCTGGAGCACATGCACCCAGAGCCGGCGCTCTGCAACAGACGCCACCGCGATGGGAGGCCCACAGGAGCCAAAGAACAAAGACGGATGAACATAGAGAAATGAAAGACCAATGGAAGTGGCCTGCCCGCTCCCCTCCCTCCCCAACCCGACCCCCGCCCAAAATAAATAAATAAATCTTTAAAAAAAAAAAAAAAAAAAAACACCAAGTAGGGCTTCCCTGGTGGTCCAATGGGTAAGGACACCGCCTTGCAGTGCAAGGGGCGCCAGTTCAATCCCTGGCCTGGGAAGATCCCACGTGCTGCGGAGTGGCTGGACAGATGTGTCCAATTACCAAGGCGGAGCTCTGGAGCGCATGTGCCCAGAGCTGGTTCTCTGCAACAACAAATGCCACTGCGACGGGAGGCCCTCACGGGCCAAAGAACAAGGATGGATGAAACTAGACAAATGAAAGACCAGTGGAAGTGACCCACCCACCCCCACCAAAATAAATAAATTAATAAATAAAATAAAATAAAATAAAACCACCAAGTAGCATTTCGAGGGACTCCAAGGAGCTTTGGTCCTTTAGGTCTCAGCATAGAAAGAATGTAGTGAGATGCAAAGCAATAGATAAGAAGTGATTTATTAGAATAGGACTCTGGTGAGGCTTACAGGTGGACAGGTGAGCATTGCACTGCCCTGAGCACTTAATGGATTATATTCTTATAATGAAAGGAAGGGTCGGAGTGGGGAAAGGCCATCTCCTTCCTCATTCTTGAGTAGACATCATACTTCCATCATCAGCTCCTCCTCCAGGTTTTGCAAGGAAGTTTCCTTATTCCTATGACGACTGTCATAGCCTATGGAAAAATTGTTTCAAATCTCAGTACAATGAGACTCTTTGCTTTGAAATGTCACCTTTCCACTTCGTTTTTTTTTTTTTTTATGTGAGCAGAGAGCATGTCCTAGAGGCCATTAATGTACTAAGCTCACTGGGTAGGATGTAGGTCTCATGCCATCATTATTTTATTGTTTGGGGGCATATCGCATGCTTGTACTCCAAGGTTGGTTGCTAAGCAAGCCTACTTGGTTTCATAGTTTAGCAAACTTGCTTTCCTAAGTGACTATTAACCTACTGTGGTTCTCCAAGGCTCCCTAAAGTTTGCTCTCTATCTGTAATCCCCTAATATGGTTTCTGAGCTATTTGATTATCCTACTCTTTCAGTATCAAAATCATGTTGTTTAATTGTGAACAACAACAAAGCATGCATTTCTATGTATTTCCGAATTGCTGTTTAAATTGAAAATTAAAAATCATAAATATACAGGATTTTTTATTTGTCAGTTATACCTCAAAAAAAGCAATTCTAATCGCCCAAGGATAGTTCTTCTAAGACAGTGGCAGGTGTTGGCCATTGAAAAGCAGACAGAAATGTCTTATCAAGAGGCTCTAGGAAGAGCACTGACAGGTCCAAGAACTGAAAGGCTAGGAAGAGGGGAAATGGTTGGAAATAGGATTGTGATACTGGTGATGAAGCAAAATTCAGCATCTGTATCCTAATAACAAGTTAAATCTTGGAGGCAGAGTTTGGGCCAAAGTAGAAAAGAATAGTCATACTGTTTGTCCAGGCAAGAGAGCCACAGTGGGCTAACACCCTCAAAACTGTGTCCCTACTTGGAGAAGGTAGTTAGAAGTTTTATAGTAATGCTTCAGAGATGGTGTGATCAGCTCATAGACATTCCTCAGACTGGTTAGTGGTGACATTAAGTAGGAGTCAGCATCATCAACCTTCTGATTCCAACCAATCTGAGGTCTCCATGCTTGTGGACAGCATACCATAGTTAGCCATTAACTTCTCCCACATGGTGGAGGTTTTGTACTTGCAAAGCAACTTAGGAGGGCTTCCCTGGTGGTCCAGTGGGTAAGGACACCGCCTTGCAGTGCAAGGGCACTGGTTCGATCCCTGGCCTGGGAAGATCCCACGTGCCACGGAGCAGCTGGACCAATGTGTCCAATTACCGAGCTGGAACTCTGGAGTGCACGCACCCAGAGCCGGTGCTCTGCGACAACAGAGGCCACTGCGATGGGAGGCCCACATGGGCCAAAGAACAAAGATGGGTGAAAATCGATAAATGAAAGACCAATAGAAGTGGACCACCTGCCCCTCCCTCCCCAACCCACCCCCTACCCCCAAAAAATGAAAAGAAAAAAGAAAAACCTTAAGAATATTGTTGCATGTATCCCTTGATAGGGAACTAGGACCTAGCTAAGGCTAGGCTGCACTGCTGTTTCCTTTGTTTCTCTCTGATCTTACATTCTCTCCCTTCTCTAATTAACTGCTTGAGTCTTCCAGTGGAACTCAGGGAAGGAAGGTCATGGTTGAATTATTTCCTATAATCAAAGAAATGGGGGACACAGAACAGAGGCTTTTGTGCCCAGGAGCTCCAAAGAGCCCTACTTGGTATCAGTTCCCAACATTTCAGAACACCATTATATTTTTTTCATTCAGTAAACATATATTCAGTACCTATGATGTGCCAAATGCTATGCCAGCCCTGAGGATACAGTGGTGGACAGTGGAGACACAAGTTCTGTACCCTTCTGCACTTATAATCTGACCATGAAGAAAAACATTAATTTCAAGTACCATAGGACACAAAACAGGAAAACATAAATGCGTTTGTGAGTCAGAGAAGGTCTCCTTGAAGAAGCAGTATCTCAACTAAAAGTGAAGGCAAAGCTGGGCTGGCAGGGGAGGTAAGCAGTAGGGGGAACCACAGGAGGTGTAGGTGAAACCACATGTTCCAAGGCTAGGAGGCATAAAGAGTGTGGGGAGTTCAAGGAACTGAAAGAAACCTGACATGAATGAAGCATAAAGACCTAGTGGCAGGAGGTAAAGTTGGGAGTGATAGAAGTCAGTGGACTGAGGAGTAGCTAGGGGGCCAAGTCGAAGATGTAATCCAGGGAAAATGACAGGATTTAGATAGGACATGTAGTTAATTGGATGTGGAAGTGGTAGTTGGTATAATCCACATTTCTAAGAAAAACTAAGAAGGTAGGAGGAAAAACAAGTTAGGAGGAAAGTGTTTTACCACTTTGTTCTGTTTTTAATTAGTAGTTTAATTAATTTAAAATGCTTATTTTGATATTTCAAAAATGTCTGAAATCTGAGTGTTATGTAAAGATCCCATTTCTGTTTCTCATATATATTATACATGTTTATATATGAAAGAATGTGTACAAAATTGTAACAAGGGGTTCCTCTAGAAAGTAGAACTACAGAAGGTTTTCACTTCCTACTCTGGGTATTTCTGTATTAATTTTTATAAGCATATGTTTTTTACATAATGCTTAAAATGCCACTAATAATAATGCTCAGAAATGAGAGAAAAGGAAAATAAAGGAAGACTTTTTTGAAATATGAATTCTAGAGAGAAAATATAGAAGAAATTACTAAATTAAGAAATCACTCTTTTGTCATCACATTGTGACAGTTGATTCAGGTGCGAATCATCAATGGATGTTAAAATCATTAGGAAAAATTGGTACGAAACATGATGCTCATGGTAGATGAACTGTAAAAAATGACCCCAGTTCTTCTCCTGTAACCACACCTCTTGCAATGTGACTTTGTCTCCCATAAAGAGATGGAGTCTATTTTCCCCGTCCTATGCATTTCAACTGAGTCCCCGGTGGCTCAGATGGTAAAGAATAAGGAGACAGAGGTTATATCCCTGAGTCAAGAGCATCCCCTGGAAAACGGCATGTCTAGCCACTCCGTGTATTCTTTCCTGGATAATTCCATGGACAGAGGAGCCTTCTGTGCTACAGTCCATGGGTCACAAAAAGTTGGTCATGACTGAGTGATTAACATTTTCACTTTCATGAGTCTAGGTGTAGGTGAAACCACATGTTCCAAGGCTAGGAGGCATAAAGAGTGTGGGGAGTTCAAGGAACTGAAAGAAACCTGACATGAATGAAGCATAAAGACCTAGTGGCAGGAGGTAAAGTTGGGAGTGATAGAAGTCAGTGGACTGAGGAGTAGCTAGGGGGCCAAGTCGAAGATGTAATCCAGGGAAAATGACAGGATTTAGATAGGACATGTAGTTAATTGGATGTGGAAGTGGTAGTTGGTATAATCCACATTTCTAAGAAAAACTAAGAAGGTAGGAGGAAAAACAAGTTAGGAGGAAAGTGTTTTACCACTTTGTTCTGTTTTTAATTAGTAGTTTAATTAATTTAAAATGCTTATTTTGATATTTCAAAAATGTCTGAAATCTGAGTGTTATGTAAAGATCCCATTTCTGTTTCTCATATATATTATACATGTTTATATATGAAAGAATGTGTACAAAATTGTAACAAGGGGTTCCTCTAGAAAGTAGAACTACAGAAGGTTTTCACTTCCTACTCTGGGTATTTCTGTATTAATTTTTATAAGCATATGTTTTTTACATAATGCTTAAAATGCCACTAATAATAATGCTCAGAAATGAGAGAAAAGGAAAATAAAGGAAGACTTTTTTGAAATATGAATTCTAGAGAGAAAATATAGAAGAAATTACTAAATTAAGAAATCACTCTTTTGTCATCACATTGTGACAGTTGATTCAGGTGCGAATCATCAATGGATGTTAAAATCATTAGGAAAAATTGGTACGAAACATGATGCTCATGGTAGATGAACTGTAAAAAATGACCCCAGTTCTTCTCCTGTAACCACACCTCTTGCAATGTGACTTTGTCTCCCATAAAGAGATGGAGTCTATTTTCCCCGTCCTATGCATTTCAACTGAGTCCCCGGTGGCTCAGATGGTAAAGAATAAGGAGACAGAGGTTATATCCCTGAGTCAAGAGCATCCCCTGGAAAACGGCATGTCTATCCACTCCAGGTATTCTTGCCTGGAGAATTCCATGGACAGAGGAGCCTTGTGTGCTACAGTCCATGGGTCACAAAAAGTTGGTCATGACTGAGTGATTAACATTTTCACTTTCATGAGTCTCAACTGGCCTTGTGATTTGTTTTGACCTTTGGAAGGTGAAAGAAGTAACAGTTTGTCAGTCCCTAGCCTCGCCCTCACACATTTCCACTTGCTCTCTTTGAGCCCTACCATTGTCATGAGCGTAATCCAGGCTAGCCTGCTGAGAGACTCAAGGTGCCACTGGCAACAGTGCATCTATACCCAGGAGCAGGGTCACCTTGCCAATCCACAGCTAACCACAGACGAATGAAGAAATCCAACTGAAACCAGTTGGATTCACCTGTTTTCTGAGCTCAGATTTCAAATCCTCAGAATCATGAGCTAAAGAATCATTTTATAAGCCACTCTATTTTGAAATGGCTTGTTACACAGAATAACTAACTGATTTAAAACTACAGATTAGGGCTTCCCTGGTGGTCCAGTGGGTAAAGTGCAAGCAGCGCCGGTTCAATCCCTGGCACAAGAAGATCCCATATGCCGCGGAGCAGCTGGTCCGGTGTGTCCAATTACGAGCCAGCACTCTGGAGCACACACACCCAGAGCCGATGCTCTACGACAAGAGAGGCCACAGCGATGGGAGGCCCACACAGGCCAAAGAATTAAGATGGATGAAAATAAATAAATGAAGGGCCAATAAAAGAGACCAAAATTAAAAAAAAAAAAAAAAAAACAACTACAGATTAGTTACTAATACAAAGATGAAACGATCTTTGTAAAGATCAAAGATGAAACGTCGAATGCACTTCAGTGATGTTCTGATATTTACCACCTTGTGTGTCTATGTTAGTCACTCAGTCATGTCTGACTCTTTGTGACCCTGTGGACTGTAGCCCACCAGGCTCCTCTGTCCATAGAATTCTCCAGGCTAGACTATTAGAGTGGGTTGCCATTTCCTTCTCCAATTCATCACCTTAATCTTCACTAACAGTAGAATAACATGACGTTGTTTTCTTAGGTGATACAATATCAGATACACAATATTAATTATGATATATTCTTGCCAAAACTATTGAAACTGAATATAACCAAGCCTGTAAACCTCCCAGTGAAGTATACAGAAAATACAGGGGGGAGAAAAACAAGTGATGTGGCAGCATGAAGAAATAAACAAATCAATAACCTGAGAATTTTACAAGATGCTTGGCCTGGATCTTTTAAAACAGAAAAACGTGTCATAAAAATAATGCCAAAGAGATACAACAGTTCTGGGGACTCGGAAGCATAAGATCAAGTCACTGGCAGATTTGGTGTCTGGTAAGAGCCCACACTGAGATCATAGACAGCCTTCTCATTGTGTTCTCACGTTTTCACATGGTGGAAGGGGCAAGGCAGCTTGCCAGGGTCTTTTTTATAAGGGCACTAATCCTATTCATGAAGGCTCTACTTTTATAACCTAATCACCTCCCACAGTCCCCAGCTCAGATTTCAAATCCTCAGAATCATGAGCTAAAGAATCATTTTATAAGCCACTCTATTTTGAAATGGCTTGTTACACAGAATAACTAACTGATTTAAAACTACAGATTAGGGCTTCCCTGGTGGTCCAGTGGGTAAAGTGCAAGCAGCGCCGGTTCAATCCCTGGCACAAGAAGATCCCATATGCCGCGGAGCAGCTGGTCCGGTGTGTCCAATTACGAGCCAGCACTCTGGAGCACACACACCCAGAGTCGATGCTCTACGACAAGAGAGGCCACAGCGATGGGAGGCCCACACAGGCCAAAGAATTAAGATGGATGAAAATAAATAAATAAAGGACCAATAAAAGAGGCCCAAATTTAAAAAAAAAAAAAAAAAACAACTACAGATTAGTTACTAATACAAAGATGAAACGATCTTTGTAAAGATCAAAGATGAAACGTCGAATGCACTTCAGTGATGTTCTGATATTTACCACCTTGTGTGTCTATGTTAGTCACTCAGTCATGTCTGACTCTTTGTGACCCTGTGGACTGTAGCCCACCAGGCTCCTCTGTCCATAGAATTCTCCAGGCTAGACTATTAGAGTGGGTTGCCATTTCCTTCTCCAATTCATCACCTTAATCTTCACTAACAGTAGAATAACATGACGTTGTTTTCTTAGGTGATACAATATCAGATACACAATATTAATTATGATATATTCTTGCCAAAACTATTGAAACTGAATATAACCAAGCCTGTAAACCTCCCAGTGAAGTATACAGAAAATACAGGGGGGAGAAAAACAAGTGATGTGGCAGCATGAAGAAATAAACAAATCAATAACCTGAGAATTTTACAAGATGCTTGGCCTGGATCTTTTAAAACAGAAAAACGTGTCATAAAAATAATGCCAAAGAGATACAACAGTTCTGGGGACTCGGAAGCATAAGATCAAGTCACTGGCAGATTTGGTGTCTGGTAAGAGCCCACACTGAGATCATAGACAGCCTTCTCATTGTGTTCTCACGTTTTCACATGGTGGAAGGGGCAAGGCAGCTTGCCAGGGTCTTTTTTATAAGGGCACTAATCCTATTCATGAAGGCTCTACTTTTATAACCTAATCACCTCCCACAGTCCCCCAGTGCCTGACACCAACACACTGAAGGCTGGGGCTGCAACATATGAGATTTTTTAAATTACTTATTTTTTTTTTTAAACATTTATTTATTTATTTATTTTGGTGGGGGTGGGGAGGGAGGGGTGTGGGCGGGCCACTTCCACTGGTCTTTCATTTCTCTATTTTCATCCGTCTTTGTTCTTTGGCCCGTGTGGGCCTCCCATCGCAGTGGCCTCTGTTGTCGCAGAGCACCCGCTCTGGGCGCATGCGCTCCAGAGCTTGGGCTCGGTAATTGGACACATCGGTCCAGCCGCTCCGCGGCACGTGGGATCTTCCCAGGCCAGGGCTCGAACCGGCACCCCTTGCACTGCAAGGCGGTGTCCTTACCCACTGGACCACCAGGGAAGCCCACTTATTTTTTTTTTATTGAAGGATAATTGCTTTACAGAATTTTGTTGTTTTCTCTTCAACATGGGTATTAGCCATAGGTAAACATATGTCCCCTCTCTCCTGAACCAGCATATGAGTTTTTGAAGGAACACAAGCATTTGATCTACAGCACCAGTCAACCCACAGAATCGTGAGAAGTAATAAATAAGTCTTGTTGGACTAAGCTTTGGCATGACATGTAACACAACCATAGGTAACTGAAACAGATACTTCTCCGAAAAATCCCATGAGTCAGTTGCCATTATTATCCTCATCTTCTGTGGGAGAAAACTAATGCTTAGAGAGTTTAAATAGCTTACTCAAAGTCACAAAGCTCAAAAGTGGCAAAACCAGGAATTAAATGTATACTGGTCTCATTCTAGAGAATAACTCTGAAGTATTGCATTATGGAGCTTCTGACCAAGGCCAGTCTGCATCCTATAATATAAAATAACCTATGGACATGAACTTGGGCAAATTCCAGGAGATAGTGGGGGCTGAGAAGCCAGGCGTGAGGCTGTCCATGAGGTCGCAAGAGTTGGACATGACGTGGCAACTGAACAAAACAACAAAAAATGAAATCTAGTTACAGAGTCAAAAGCATCTAGAGATGATGTATTCAAAACCCAGTGCCAATTAAGGGGCACTAATCCTATTCATGAAGGCTCTACTTTTATAACCTAATCACCTCCCACAGTCCCCCAGTGCCTGACACCAACACACTGAAGGCTGGGGCTGCAACATATGAGATTTTTTAAATTACTTATTTTTTTTTTTAAACATTTATTTATTTATTTATTTTGGTGGGGGTGGGGAGGGAGGGGTGTGGGCGGGCCACTTCCACTGGTCTTTCATTTCTCTATTTTCATCCGTCTTTGTTCTTTGGCCCGTGTGGGCCTCCCATCGCAGTGGCCTCTGTTGTCGCAGAGCACCCGCTCTGGGCGCATGCGCTCCAGAGCTTGGGCTCGGTAATTGGACACATCGGTCCAGCCGCTCCGCGGCACGTGGGATCTTCCCAGGCCAGGGCTCGAACCGGCACCCCTTGCACTGCAAGGCGGTGTCCTTACCCACTGGACCACCAGGGAAGCCCACTTATTTTTTTTTTATTGAAGGATAATTGCTTTACAGAATTTTGTTGTTTTCTCTTCAACATGGGTATTAGCCATAGGTAAACATATGTCCCCTCTCTCCTGAACCAGCATATGAGTTTTTGAAGGAACACAAGCATTTGATCTACAGCACCAGTCAACCCACAGAATCGTGAGAAGTAATAAATAAGTCTTGTTGGACTAAGCTTTGGCATGACATGTAACACAACCATAGGTAACTGAAACAGATACTTCTCCGAAAAATCCCATGAGTCAGTTGCCATTATTATCCTCATCTTCTGTGGGAGAAAACTAATGCTTAGAGAGTTTAAATAGCTTACTCAAAGTCACAAAGCTCAAAAGTGGCAAAACCAGGAATTAAATGTATACTGGTCTCATTCTAGAGAATAACTCTGAAGTATTGCATTATGGAGCTTCTGACCAAGGCCAGTCTGCATCCTATAATATAAAATAACCTATGGACATGAACTTGGGCAAATTCCAGGAGATAGTGGGGGCTGAGAAGCCAGGCGTGAGGCTGTCCATGAGGTCGCGAAGAGTTGGACATGACGTGGCAACTGAACAAAACAACAAAAAATGAAATCTAGTTACAGAGTCAAAAGCATCTAGAGATGATGTATTCAAAACACGTACCAACTAGTGCCTTCACTGTAACAGTGTTTGTCACCTGGAGGCAATGTCTCCAAACACAGCGCTTCTATTCAGAAAACAATTTGTCATAAATAACCTCATTAGTGTTCACCCCAGGCAGTGCTGGAGCAAAGAGGGATGAAAAGACTTTTATGAAAAATAGCTGCTTTCCCATGGAGAATAAAGAAAGGAGGGATTTGCATTAGGACCACGCTTGAAAATGAACATGTGGTCTCAGTCAGTTACCATGGTTCAGGAGAATGAAGTCTTTGAAGAAAGATTAAAACTCAATGACAGGGGCTTCCCTGGTGGTCCAGTGGGTAGGGACACCGCCTTGCAGTACAAGGGTGCCAGTTCAATCCCTGGTCTGGGAAGGTCCCACGTGCCACGGAGCGGCTGGACCGATGTGTCCGATTGCAGAGCCGGAGCTCTGGAGCGCATGCGCCTAGAGCCGGCGCTCTGGGACAACAGAGGCCACTGCGATGGGAGGCCCATGCGGGCCAAGGAGTGAAGATGGATGAAGGTGGATGAATGAAAGACCAATAGAAGAAACCGCCCGCCCCCCTCCCTCCCCAACTCGCCCCCCTGCAAAAAAATAATAATAAAAATAAAACAAACAAAAATCTCAATGACAGAAAAGATGTTCAACATCACTCGTCATTAGAGAAATGCAAATTTAGACCAAAATGAGATATAACCACACATCTACTAGAAGAGCTAAAAGAAAATATAGTGACAAGATCAAATGCATATGGACCTCTTGCACATTACTTGTGCACACGTAAAATGGACAGCCCCAGTTAGACAGCTTCTTATAAAGCTACACATATAACGCCATCAGCAATCACACCCCTAGGCATTTATCCCAGAGAAGTGAAAATTTATGTCTACACAAAAGCACATATGTGAATGTTCATAGCAATTTTATTTATAATACCCAAACCTGGAAATAACTAAAATATCTCTCAGTAGAATAGGAAGAAGAATGCATATTAGTGAATCGCTTTGCTGTACATTAGAAACTAATAAACATTGTAAATCAACTCTGCTTCAATTAAAAATAAATTCATTTTTAAAGTGAAAGCAAAATTTTGGCTTTTCATTCTCTTCAGATATATACCTAGCAGTGGAATTGCTTGATCATATGGTAGTTCTATTTTTAGTTTTTCAAGGAAGCTCCACACTGTTTTCCCACAGTGGCTGCACCATTTTACAATCCCCTTAACAGTGTGTCAGGGTTCCCTTTTCTCCACACCATTTCCAGAAATCATTTGTAGATTTTTGGATGGTGGCCATTCTGACAGGTATGAGGTGACACTTTCTGGTCTGCATAGCATCTGCTTAGCCTTATGGGGATTTCCTTGACTCTTTGGTTTTTCTCTTGCTGCCTTTAGAACTCTCTGCTTTAATTTAAAAAAAAAAAAAAAAAACTTTATTTTTGGCTGTGCTGGGTCTTTGTTGATGTGTGGGTTTAGCTGCTCTGCGGTATGTGGGATCTTCCCGGATCAGGGATCGAACCTGGGTCTCCTGCACTGGCAGACGGGTTCTTATCCACTGAGCCACAAGGGAAGCCCCTGCTTTAACTTTTGCCATTTTAATTATGATGTGTCTTTGTGGGGGTCTGTTTGTGTTCATTTTGTTTGGGATCCTCTGTGCTCCCTGTACCTAGATATCTGTTTCCTTCCTTAGGTTTGGGAAGTTTTCAGCCCAAATGTCATTAGATGCATTTTCAACCCCATCCTGTCTCTTTTTTCTCCTTCTGGAATCAACAATGCAAATGTTGGTATGCTTGATGTTATTACAAGGATCCCTTAAACTGTTTCCTTTTGTTTGGTTTTTTTTTTTTTTTTTTTCTTTCTACTATTCTGGTTTGCATTATGCTGTCTTCCAAAGCACTTATGCATTCTTCTGTACCACCTAGTCTACTGCTTATTCCTTCTAGTATGTTTTTCATTTCAGTTACTATATTCTTCAACTCTCACTGGTTCTTTTTTACATGTTCAAGATCCTTGTTAAAATTCTTACTGTGTTTATTTATCTGTTTCAGTTAGCATTCTTATTTCTAATGCTTTGAATTCTGTAGCTAGTAGACCATTTGTTTTTTCATTAGTTTATTTTTTTCAAGGATTTTCTCTTGCTCTTTCAGTTGAGAAGAATTCTTCTGTTTTCTCTTTCTTTTTTTTTTTTTTTTGAGCATGCACTTTTTATCTTTTTTATAATGATACATATCTACCATCATAGTATTGTATAGGGTAGTTTCATTCCCTGAAAAATCCTCTGAACTCCGTCGTTCATTCCCCCGCCCTCCCTATATTCTCATTTTCCTTTTTATCTTTCTCTGACTCATGAAATTTGTCATCACAGTTAACTGTTAGTCTTGAATGGAGGTCCTTATTCAGGAGCTTCCCTAATACAGTCTGTTTGTGCCCATGGCTTTGGTGGGGGAGCTAGGTTTGATGTCACATCTTTCCTCAGGGGGTGCTGGCAGCTGTCACCTTGGTAGGAGGTAGGGCTGGAAATGGAAGGGCCTGAGCCAGGCAGGAAGTGGTTCTTCCCTCTGCTCAGTGGCTGTCACTCCCCTGTAAGAGTGCACTCAGGTCCTGAGTTTCTGAAGCTAAAACCCTGAGGGTCTGGTCCTAGCTGGCTCTGTTCTCTTTCGTACATTCTTCTTCCTCCCAACATCAGCACCCTCAGCCTCAGAGGGGAGCGGTGTTGGAGTAGGAGGGGCCAAAGTGGGATGTGGTGGTCCAGCCATTCAGAAATGTGGTCTGCCTCTGATGTGCCACCTGTGCCACCACCAGCAATGGCTTCCCCCTCCTTATTCACACTCTGCTTAGGACTTGAGCCACCACAGCACCTCATGGCCAAGATTTTTCCTTGGTGATGGGAGCCCTCACTCCAACGTGTAGCTGCAATGCATGGCAAACAGTGCTGGAGCCTTCCTTTGGCTCAGGTTGCAGCACGTACCAGGGTGGTCATGCAAAACCAATCAGCCAGCCATGTGGTCTCAATCTGACCTTTCCAGCCTGCTTTGTTGATTTTGTCTGTTTGTTTGTTTGTTTTGGCTGCACTATGTGGCTTGTGGGATCTCAGTTCCCTGACCAGGGATTAAACCCAGACTTCAGCATTGAATGCACTGATTCCTAACCCCTGAGCACCAAGGGAACTCCTCCACCCTGCTGTGGAAGCAAGAGAGCTTTATGCTAGTCCCAAATTAGTTTTCAGTGAGAACTATTCCACATATAGATGGATTTTTATGTGTCTTTTGAGGGAGGTGAGTTCCATGCTCTCTTACTCTGCCATCTTGATTCCTGCTTATCTAATTCTTTGATCGTTCTTATTCTGTCTTCTGAGTGTAAGCCAACAAGAGAATTTTGTGAATTCTGGCATAAAAAAGAAATAAATATTACTATGCATTTAGCCAACAGTAATAATTAGGAAGTACTTTCCACCAGATACTGTGCTGGGCCTAACAGGTATGATAAGATTGAATGTATGCTTTGCTTTGCTTCTTCACACATTCCACGATCACCTCACCTAGTACTTAACCTAATTCTGTCCCATAAATCATTGTTAGTTCTTAGATATTCTATCAAAATTTAAACGATATTTTTAGTGAAAAAGAAGGTAGAAAACAGAACTTTTTGGTTGTCACCAGAGAACTGGCAAGCTCAGGATGAAGTGGTATTGATAGAAGGGAGTGGCTTGGGCTTCCTCTGGTGGTCCAGTGGGTAAGGACACCGCCTTGCAGTGCAAGGGGCGCCGGTTCGATCCCTGGCCTGGGAAGATCCCACGTGCCGCGGAGCGGCTGGACTGATGTGTCCAACCACCAGCAATGGCTTCCCCCTCCTTATTCACACTCTGCTTAGGACTTGAGCCACCACAGCACCTCATGGCCAAGATTTTTCCTTGGTGATGGGAGCCCTCACTCCAACGTGTAGCTGCAATGCATGGCAAACAGTGCTGGAGCCTTCCTTTGGCTCAGGTTGCAGCACGTACCAGGGTGGTCATGCAAAACCAATCAGCCAGCCATGTGGTCTCAATCTGACCTTTCCAGCCTGCTTTGTTGATTTTGTCTGTTTGTTTGTTTGTTTTGGCTGCACTATGTGGCTTGTGGGATCTCAGTTCCCTGACCAGGGATTAAACCCAGACTTCAGCATTGAATGCACTGATTCCTAACCCCTGAGCACCAAGGGAACTCCTCCACCCTGCTGTGGAAGCAAGAGAGCTTTATGCTAGTCCCAAATTAGTTTTCAGTGAGAACTATTCCACATATAGATGGATTTTTATGTGTCTTTTGAGGGAGGTGAGTTCCATGCTCTCTTACTCTGCCATCTTGATTCCTGCTTATCTAATTCTTTGATCGTTCTTATTCTGTCTTCTGAGTGTAAGCCAACAAGAGAATTTTGTGAATTCTGGCATAAAAAAGAAATAAATATTACTATGCATTTAGCCAACAGTAATAATTAGGAAGTACTTTCCACCAGATACTGTGCTGGGCCTAACAGGTATGATAAGATTGAATGTATGCTTTGCTTTGCTTCTTCACACATTCCACGATCACCTCACCTAGTACTTAACCTAATTCTGTCCCATAAATCATTGTTAGTTCTTAGATATTCTATCAAAATTTAAACGATATTTTTAGTGAAAAAGAAGGTAGAAAACAGAACTTTTTGGTTGTCACCAGAGAACTGGCAAGCTCAGGATGAAGTGGTATTGATAGAAGGGAGTGGCTTGGGCTTCCTCTGGTGGTCCAGTGGGTAAGGACACCGCCTTGCAGTGCAAGGGGCGCCGGTTCGATCCCTGGCCTGGGAAGATCCCACGTGCCGCGGAGCGGCTGGACTGATGTGTCCAACCACCGAGCCGGAGCTCTGGAGCGCATGCGCCCAGAGCCAGCCTGCTCAGCAACGACAGACGCCACCACGATGGGAGGCCCACACGGGCCAAAGAACAAAGACGGATGAAAGTGGAAAAATGAAAGACCAATAGAAGTGGCCCCCCTCCCTCCCCAACCCGACCTCGCCCGAAATAAATAAATATTAAAAAAAAAAAAAAAGAAGAAGGGAGTGGCTTCAGGGCAGCTGACACTGAACAGGGGATGTGAGGGAGAGGGGTATCTGCCTCAAGCAAAGGAGTCACTGGACAGCAGTCCCATGAACTATTTGGTGATGCCAAATTTAAGATTGTTCACCCTGAACCAGTGTCACTCTGGCAACTCAAATTCATACCATTATTTCCAGGAAGGATTAATGCAAATATAACACCAAGGCTGGTTGCTCAGATAGCAATGGTATGTGCATAAATGCAGAAGATATTCTTCTTTGTAGTGGTCTAGTATTCTGTAGAGCTCACTGTGAATGCAGATCTCAGAGTAGTCACTAGGTACAGTGATTGATGGCCATTATTCCAAGTCCCTGGATTTGAGTGACTCATGGAGGAACAGGGGATGTCTGAGACCTGAATCAGTTATTGCTTTATTAAAAAGTTGAGACTCTCAAACACCAGGAAACATTTATTAAACATAGGCACACTCAGTCCTGTAGTACACTCAGGACCACAGAGATAGAATCACCTCTCTCACCTTGCTCACAAGTGCCCTTATACAGTAAACTCCCTTTCTGAAGCTTTTTTCTTGTCTTAAACCTATCTTGAACATTCTTGAATATGTTAAAGTTTACCTGTGATTGTTTTTATATCCAGTCTCTAATCACTCCAAGGACATTCTTTGTGAGCCGAGAATTAAGACATCAAAACTGTGCTGTCCCTGTCAAGAAGTCCCACCTGTTCCCTCCCTAAAAAAAAGAATCTAGATTAATATTAAATGAACGTCTTGCTTATTTAGATGTTGCAGAATGGGTCCTCTGGTGGTCCAGTGGGTAAGGACACCGCCTTGCAGTGCAAGGGGCGCCGGTTCGATCCCTGGCCTGGGAAGATCCCACGTGCCGCGGAGCGGCTGGACTGATGTGTCCAACCACCGAGCCGGAGCTCTGGAGCGCATGCGCCCAGAGCCAGCCTGCTCAGCAACGACAGACGCCACCACGATGGGAGGCCCACACGGGCCAAAGAACAAAGACGGATGAAAGTGGAAAAATGAAAGACCAATAGAAGTGGCCCCCCTCCCTCCCCAACCCGACCTCGCCCGAAATAAATAAATATTAAAAAAAAAAAAAAAGAAGAAGGGAGTGGCTTCAGGGCAGCTGACACTGAACAGGGGATGTGAGGGAGAGGGGTATCTGCCTCAAGCAAAGGAGTCACTGGACAGCAGTCCCATGAACTATTTGGTGATGCCAAATTTAAGATTGTTCACCCTGAACCAGTGTCACTCTGGCAACTCAAATTCATACCATTATTTCCAGGAAGGATTAATGCAAATATAACACCAAGGCTGGTTGCTCAGATAGCAATGGTATGTGCATAAATGCAGAAGATATTCTTCTTTGTAGTGGTCTAGTATTCTGTAGAGCTCACTGTGAATGCAGATCTCAGAGTAGTCACTAGGTACAGTGATTGATGGCCATTATTCCAAGTCCCTGGATTTGAGTGACTCATGGAGGAACAGGGGATGTCTGAGACCTGAATCAGTTATTGCTTTATTAAAAAGTTGAGACTCTCAAACACCAGGAAACATTTATTAAACATAGGCACACTCAGTCCTGTAGTACACTCAGGACCACAGAGATAGAATCACCTCTCTCACCTTGCTCACAAGTGCCCTTATACAGTAAACTCCCTTTCTGAAGCTTTTTTCTTGTCTTAAACCTATCTTGAACATTCTTGAATATGTTAAAGTTTACCTGTGATTTTTTTTTTTTCCAGTCTCTAATCACTCCAAGGACATTCTTTGTGAGCCGAGAATTAAGACATCAAAACTGTGCTGTCCCTGTCAAGAAGTCCCACCTGTTCCCTCCCTAAAAAAAAGAATCTAGATTAATATTAAATGAACGTCTTGCTTATTTAGATGTTGCAGAATGGTTCAGTATAAAGCCTGGCTGAAGAGTAAGACAGAATAGGGAATCTGGAATTCAGGTTCCACAATCACAATAGAGACTCCATTCAACTCACCCACCTATTATATGGTGCTAATTCAGCACTTATTATGGTGTCTAATAGATGTATGTGTGTGCTCAGTCATGTCTGACTCTTTGCAACCTGGTGGATTGTAGCCATCCAGGCGCCTCAGTCCATGGAATTCTCCAGGCAGCAGTACTGAAATGGGTTGCCATGTAATACTTCAGGGGATCTTCCTGAACCAGGCATTGGTGGGCGGATTCTTTTCCACTGCACCACCCATAGGTGTAGCTTAATAAATATTTATTTTGCTAGATTGAAAACAGAAAAGATAATGATCAGAAAAATTCTGTCTTGACTTAAGGCACCTCTGAAACAAATAGAAATATATCTGATACTACACTCCTAATTTTGATTTCTCTACCAGTTGCACAGACTTCTCCAAAATCTTTATCTCCATCTCTGAGTCAAAGATACACATTTTTAAAGGTCTACTAGACAGTGCCACCTGGATTTGACTGATACCATGAATATGTTTAAGTTACATCATCTCCAAATCTTCCAAGTCTTCCAGGCTAGACCAGTGGTTCTTAACTTGTGAAACCAGCACCTAAGAGATGATGGTGTCAGTAGGGTAGCAAGAGCAGGTTGCTGGGCAGGGTCAGCCCCAGGGGCAGGCAACAAAAGTATGCATTGTCTGTAGAAAATTTAATAATAAAGCCAGCTAAAAATTAGTCAGTAGTTTATTATCACTATGCACCAGCAATTCTACATAATGCCAGAGAGAAAATACCTTCCCCCGCCAAAAAAAAAAATTCTATGGGTCCAAGTTTTATATAATAGCTATGGTTACTTTTGAGTTTTAAAAATATTTATTTAAGCTACAAGCTGAACATTTTTATTACTTATCCTTTAATGAGCACCATACTCTACGTGGAATTTAAACCAAAAAAACTCCCAATTGTACAACTGCTCCCAGACACAAGTTGACTCAGTAGCAACTCTCATTCACTTAGAAAGTAAGTTGGCAATGGTCCAGAATTATCTAGATTGCTTCAGACATCCTTCATGTCTCCAGCTCCAGTGGTAGTACATGGTCTCATGTTTAACTAGTTGATTTGCCTACATGTAGTTTTGTTTAAACAGTAGATGTGGTAATAGTGTCTTAGTTCAGGCACCATCACAAAATACGAAGGATGGCATAAGAAACAGAAAGGTATGTTCTCACAGTTGTAGAGACTGGAGGTCTGATCTGAGATCATGGTCCATTTACAGTGAGGTGAAAATCACACAGAATATGTGAGTATATGTATTACTATAGAACTATAGATGTCTATAGAACTTCCACTGAACACAACTGTGTCCTTACTTGACTTCAGCTTACTCTTTGCACAGCATCTTTCAGTCTCTACCCCCACCTCCAGTCTCCCGACAGCCTGACCACATGGGTGTGTTCAAACCCTCCTTAACTTTCTCCCATTCACGAGTAAGTGCTCATCAGTGTGACCTGAAAAATTCTGTCTTGACTTAAGGCACCTCTGAAACAAATAGAAATATATCTGATACTACACTCCTAATTTTGATTTCTCTACCAGTTGCACAGACTTCTCCAAAATCTTTATCTCCATCTCTGAGTCAAAGATACACATTTTTAAAGGTCTACTAGACAGTGCCACCTGGATTTGACTGATACCATGAATATGTTTAAGTTACATCATCTCCAAATCTTCCAAGTCTTCCAGGCTAGACCAGTGGTTCTTAACTTGTGAAACCAGCACCTAAGAGATGATGGTGTCAGTAGGGTAGCAAGAGCAGGTTGCTGGGCAGGGTCAGCCCCAGGGGCAGGCAACAAAAGTATGCATTGTCTGTAGAAAATTTAATAATAAAGCCAGCTAAAAATTAGTCAGTAGTTTATTATCACTATGCACCAGCAATTCTACATAATGCCAGAGAGAAAATACCTTCCCCCGCCAAAAAAAAAATTCTATGGGTCCAAGTTTTATATAATAGCTATGGTTACTTTTGAGTTTTAAAAATATTTATTTAAGCTACAAGCTGAACATTTTTATTACTTATCCTTTAATGAGCACCATACTCTACGTGGAATTTAAACCAAAAAAACTCCCAATTGTACAACTGCTCCCAGACACAAGTTGACTCAGTAGCAACTCTCATTCACTTAGAAAGTAAGTTGGCAATGGTCCAGAATTATCTAGATTGCTTCAGACATCCTTCATGTCTCCAGCTCCAGTGGTAGTACATGGTCTCATGTTTAACTAGTTGATTTGCCTACATGTAGTTTTGTTTAAACAGTAGATGTGGTAATAGTGTCTTAGTTCAGGCACCATCACAAAATACGAAGGATGGCATAAGAAACAGAAAGGTATGTTCTCACAGTTGTAGAGACTGGAGGTCTGATCTGAGATCATGGTCCATTTACAGTGAGGTGAAAATCACACAGAATATGTGAGTATATGTATTACTATAGAACTATAGATGTCTATAGAACTTCCACTGAACACAACTGTGTCCTTACTTGACTTCAGCTTACTCTTTGCACAGCATCTTTCAGTCTCTACCCCCACCTCCAGTCTCCCGACAGCCTGACCACATGGGTGTGTTCAAACCCTCCTTAACTTTCTCCCATTCACGAGTAAGTGCTCATCAGTGTGACCTGTTCTTTCCCAACTTCTTTACAAACCACTACTTACAAATCAAGATCTAATTCAAATGACATTCTTTAGGGCACTCGCTCTTGAAACATCATGCTCTACTTAGTTGTTGCTATTATTATCATGCTGTATCATGCTATTATTATGATGATGCTACTTAGTCATTATGCTCCAAGAGCTTCTGTTCACATCTGCACTTCAGTATAGCTATGTAACTGTGAGTATGAGACAGTGAAAGAAAGCACTGGCCTGCTGCAGTCCATGGTGTCACAAAGAGCTGGACGTGACCTAGTGACGGAACAGCAACAACTTTGAGTGCAAGATGGTTAAACGATAAACTCTGACCAAGTTAAAAAGTTTAGTTTTACAGGAAAAAATAAGCATATTTCTCCACAACAGGACAACAGTCTTTACCCTGGACCCCAAATCACTTGGTATCTATAGAAAACACACTCTAGGGTGGCTTTATGATTCCTTCCTCCTTACCATGCATGTCCTGACATTCTTCTAACAGCAAAATATGGCAAAAGTAATGCACTATAATTCACATGACTGTGTTATATCATCAAAAAAGTGAATGGCTTTTGCAGATGTAGTTAAGGACCCTGATCCCTAATTAGTTGATTTTGAACTAGTCAAACACAGTATTGTCCTGGGTGGGCTAACCTTAAAAAGAGAGCCTGGAGGTCAGAGATTCTCTCTTTCTGTCATTAGCTATAAGCATCAAGCTGCCATGGATTTTACAGCCTCAGGAAAACTAATTCTGCCAACAACTGAAGAAAAGGCCTAGAAACAGATCCTTCCCCACTAAATCTGAAACAGGAGGGAAGGGGGCAGAGCACCATCTTTGAAAGAATGACATAGCCTGAGGACACAACATTAAACTATAGATGTCTATAGAACTTCCACTGAACACAACTGTGTCCTTACTTGACTTCAGCTTACTCTTTGCACAGCATCTTTCAGTCTCTACCCCACCTCCAGTCTCCCGACAGCCTGACCACATGGGTGTGTTCAAACCCTCCTTAACTTTCTCCCATTCACGAGTAAGTGCTCATCAGTGTGACCTGTTCTTTCCCAACTTCTTTACAAACCACTACTTACAAATCAAGATCTAATTCAAATGACATTCTTTAGGGCACTCGCTCTTGAAACATCATGCTCTACTTAGTTGTTGCTATTATTATCATGCTGTATCATGCTATTATTATGATGATGCTACTTAGTCATTATGCTCCAAGAGCTTCTGTTCACATCTGCACTTCAGTATAGCTATGTAACTGTGAGTATGAGACAGTGAAAGAAAGCACTGGCCTGCTGCAGTCCATGGTGTCACAAAGAGCTGGACGTGACCTAGTGACGGAACAGCAACAACTTTGAGTGCAAGATGGTTAAACGATAAACTCTGACCAAGTTAAAAAGTTTAGTTTTACAGGAAAAAATAAGCATATTTCTCCACAACAGGACAACAGTCTTTACCCTGGACCCCAAATCACTTGGTATCTATAGAAAACACACTCTAGGGTGGCTTTATGATTCCTTCCTCCTTACCATGCATGTCCTGACATTCTTCTAACAGCAAAATATGGCAAAAGTAATGCACTATAATTCACATGACTGTGTTATATCATCAAAAAAGTGAATGGCTTTTGCAGATGTAGTTAAGGACCCTGATCCCTAATTAGTTGATTTTGAACTAGTCAAACACAGTATTGTCCTGGGTGGGCTAACCTTAAAAAGAGAGCCTGGAGGTCAGAGATTCTCTCTTTCTGTCATTAGCTATAAGCATCAAGCTGCCATGGATTTTACAGCCTCAGGAAAACTAATTCTGCCAACAACTGAAGAAAAGGCCTAGAAACAGATCCTTCCCCACTAAATCTGAAACAGGAGGGAAGGGGGCAGAGCACCATCTTTGAAAGAATGACATAGCCTGAGGACACAACATTAAACTGATTAAAATCAAATGGGTCCAAGAGGGCAGACAAGTTAGCTTCAACTAGATCTTGATCCTCAGTATACGCTCACTGTAACATATAGTGCTAGTTGCTCAGTCGTGTCAGACTCTTTGTGACCCCATGGACCCCACCAGGCTCCTCTGTCCCTGGTATTCGTTTCATAAAGAATTCTCCAGGCAAGAATACTGGAGCAAAAAAAAAGAAAGAATACTGGAGTGAGTCGCCATATCCTTCTCCAGGGGATCTTTTTGATCCAGGATTCAAACCCAGGTCTCCCACATTGCAGGCAGATTCTTTACCGTTTGCACCAATAGGGACTACATCACTGTAACCTATTGTTATCACCAGCTCTGGGAAGCAGACTCACACATGACAAGGATGACAAGGTGAATAGTAGAGGGCAGTTTATTACTGGCAGGTCCGAGGCCTCACTTTAGCCAAGGACTCCAAGCAGAACTTGTGGCTAACATTTATACCTAAAGGCTATATGTCCATCAACCCACATCCCAAACTCCTGAGGTTGCCTAGGAAACATGAAAAAGAAAAATATGATTCAGTTGTAATCACAAAGGTACAATAAAAAATCACCTAAGCATATCACTTAGCTTGTCTCAACATGGATTAATTAACTAAGATTACAAATGATTATTTATCATATGGTGGATATTTCATTTTTCTTGGCCTAAGGGAGGCTTGGGTATGAGGTCTCCCTGGTCAGGCTCTCATCAGCCTGGGAGGCCCACAGTCCAAGATTCACTGAAAGTGTGAGATGCAGTCCTCTTCTTCAAGATGGAGTCAGTCTAGTCAGGGTGGCCTGTCCATTTCCTCCTTCACTATCAGCAAGCTAAATGGCACACCCAGAGGCGCCATGACAGTTCCAAGGCCAAGCATCAAAGATCAAAAAGTAGGCATTGGCTCATTTCCTGGAAATCTCCACCCCCTCCCCATAATGGTTGGAATAATCCTTCTTCACATTAGCCTATCAAATTGCCCACCCCATAAGACTAGAAACAGGAGGGAAGGGGCAGAGCACCATCTTTGAAAGAATGACATAGCCTGAGGACACAACATTAAACTGATTAAAATCAAATGGGTCCAAGAGGGCAGACAAGTTAGCTTCAACTAGATCTTGATCCTCAGTATACGCTCACTGTAACATATAGTGCTAGTTGCTCAGTCGTGTCAGACTCTTTGTGACCCCATGGACCCCACCAGGCTCCTCTGTCCCTGGTATTCGTTTCATAAAGAATTCTCCAGGCAAGAATCCTGGATCAAAAAAAAGAAAGAATACTGGAGTGAGTCGCCATATCCTTCTCCAGGGGATCTTTTTGATCCAGGATTCAAACCCAGGTCTCCCACATTGCAGGCAGATTCTTTACCGTTTGCACCAATAGGGACTACATCACTGTAACCTATTGTTATCACCAGCTCTGGGAAGCAGACTCACACATGACAAGGATGACAAGGTGAATAGTAGAGGGCAGTTTATTACTGGCAGGTCCGAGGCCTCACTTTAGCCAAGGACTCCAAGCAGAACTTGTGGCTAACATTTATACCTAAAGGCTATATGTCCATCAACCCACATCCCAAACTCCTGAGGTTGCCTAGGAAACATGAAAAAGAAAAATATGATTCAGTTGTAATCACAAAGGTACAATAAAAAATCACCTAAGCATATCACTTAGCTTGTCTCAACATGGATTAATTAACTAAGATTACAAATGATTATTTATCATATGGTGGATATTTCATTTTTCTTGGCCTAAGGGAGGCTTGGGTATGAGGTCTCCCTGGTCAGGCTCTCATCAGCCTGGGAGGCCCACAGTCCAAGATTCACTGAAAGTGTGAGATGCAGTCCTCTTCTTCAAGATGGAGTCAGTCTAGTCAGGGTGGCCTGTCCATTTCCTCCTTCACTATCAGCAAGCTAAATGGCACACCCAGAGGCGCCATGACAGTTCCAAGGCCAAGCATCAAAGATCAAAAAGTAGGCATTGGCTCATTTCCTGGAAATCTCCACCCCCTCCCCATAATGGTTGGAATAATCCTTCTTCACATTAGCCTATCAAATTGCCCAGCCCATAAGACTAGCCACTACATGTCAAGGCCACACTCACCCTCTGCAATGGCCTACACTCTGTCTGTGGAGTATGTTTCCCTATGAAAAAATCTACTTCTTACCTATTACTTTGTTTCTTACTGAATTCTTTCTGCAATGAGACACAAAGAACCTGAGCCTCACTAAATCCAGATACTAGGTGAGTGATTCTAATTAAAAGATCATAGGTTCAAGTCCCAAGCAGGATTTTGGCTGGGTTCCAGTCCCAGCCACGAGGATTCAAGTCCCAAACTAGGTTTTGGCAGGGTTTGAGTCCCAGCAAATGTGTTCAAGTTTCAGTCTGAAGTAAACAGTTTCAAAGCCACCAGAAGAGAACATGGCCCTGCCAACACTCAGCCTTGTAATACCCCAGACAGAAAACCTAGCAAACCTGTGTCAGAACTTCTGATCTGGAATAACGGTGACAATAAATAGAAGCTGTTTTAAAATGCCAGTTTTATGGCATCTTAAATTTGTTATACAGCAGTGGCAAACTAATACAGTGCAATTTTATGCATAATAAATGTGCTTGCTGTTAACGGTAGTTTCTTTGTTTCTGCCTGTCTCCTCTGTGTCTCCTTCTTTTATGTGTTCTAGTAAAATTCATTCTGCCAGTGCTGGACTGATGGGCCAGAGGTTTTATTCATTTTGCCTTTTTTTTCTAGACTGACTCTTTAACTGGGATTGCCATGGGCATGCTGGGCCTTTCTCCCCTTTCTTCCTTATCAGAGCTCCCATTTAGTTCAGGTAGCTAGCTGCCTCCCCACACCCATTCACCCCAGGGGCAGCATGGAACAATGGACAGGTTCCAAATTGGCAAAGGAGTACGAAGTTCATCAAGACTGTGTATTGTGACCCTGCTTATTTAACTTATGTACAGAGTACATCATGCAAAATGTTGGGCTGGATGCAGCACAAACTGGAATCAAGATTGTTGGGAGAAATATCAATAACCTCAGGCAGATGACACCATCCTTATGGCAGAAAGCAAAGAGGAA
The DNA here is from genome assembly GCA_022376925.1 of Tragulus kanchil. Classification (NCBI taxonomy): domain Eukaryota; kingdom Metazoa; phylum Chordata; class Mammalia; order Artiodactyla; family Tragulidae; genus Tragulus; species Tragulus kanchil. Next base: position 259,767,143 of record JAIOJX010000032.1, read on the forward strand.
CTAAAGAGCCTCTTGATGAAAGTGGAAGAGGAAAGTGAAAAAACTGGCTTAAAATTCAACATTCAGGTGGAGGAGGGAGGGGGCCAGGGAAAATCATATGACTGATCTGCGATTATACATATCTGTAAACAACAAAGTCCTGTAAAAGTAAAAAGTAAAATAAAAATAATTATTTAAAAAAACTCAAAATTCAAAGAACTAAGATCATGACATCCAGTCCCATCACTTCATGGCAAATAGATGGGCAAACAATGGAAACAGTGACAGACAATTTTCTTGGTCTCCAAAACTACTGCAGATGGTGACTGCAGCCATGAAATTAAAAGACGCTTGCTTCATTGAAGAAAAGCTATGACAAACCTAGACGGTATGTTAAAAAGCAGAGACATCACTTTGCCAACAAAGGTCCACGTAGTCAAAACTATGGTCTTTTTGGGTAGGGTAGCCATGTGTGGATGTAAGAGTCAGACCATAAAGAATGCTGAGCACCCAAGAATTGATGTCTTCAAATTGCGGTGCTAGAGAAGACTCCTGAGAGTTCCTTGGACAGCAAGGAGATCAAGCCAGTCAGTCCTAAAGGAAATCAACCCAGAATATTCACTGGAAGGACTGAAGCTGAAGGTCCAATACTTTGGCCACCTGATGCAAAAAGCCAACTCATTGGAAAAGATCCTGATGCTGGGAAAGACATAGAGCAGGAGGAAAAGGGGGCGACAGAAGATGAGATGGTTGGATGACATCACTGATTTAACAGACATGAATTTGAGCAAACTCAGGAAGATAGTGAAGGACAGGGAAGGCTGGCATGCTGCCATTCATGGAGTTACAAAGAGTTGGACATGACTGAGCAAATGAACAACAGCATGGTATGTGTGTGGTCAGTCACTCAGTGTGTCCAGTTCTTTGCCAGTCCATGGACTTCAGCCCACCAGGCTCCTCTGTCCATGGAATTTTCCAGGCAAGAATACCAGAGTAGGTTGCCATTTTCACTTCACCTCATGGTATTATTCTAATTTATGTTAAAATATCAGAGGCATAAAAAGCAAGTTATATGTAATTATGCTCTTAGTGAATTGCCTTAATTGAAAAAGAATGAAATTATAAAAATATTGAAACTACTTTGGAAAAGCCAAGACACATAGAAACTGCCTTCCCTTAAATAGTAGGTAAACATGTATTTATGTATCTAATAATCACTCTGTACACTGTAAACTTACACACGTGTCAATAATATCTCAATAAAGCTGGAAAAATAAATATAACATTAAAGAGTTATGGAATCGTCCCTAAAAATCTTTAAGACAGGGCTTCCCCTGGTGGTCCAGTGGGTAAGGACACCGCCTTGCAGTGCAAGGGGCGCCGGTTCGAGCCCTGGTCTGGGAAGATCCCACGTGCCGCGGAGCGGCTGGACTGATGTGTCCAATCACCGAGCCAGAGCTCTGGGGCGCATGCGCCCAGAGCCGGCGCTCTGCAAGGACAGACGCCACCGAGATGGGAGGCCCACAGGAGCCAAAGAACAAAGACGAATGAAAATAGAGAAATGAAAGACCAATAGCAGTGGCCCGCGCACTCCCCTCCCTCCCCAACCCGACCCCCACCCAAGTAAATAAATAAATAAATCTTTAAAAAAAAAAAAATCTTTAAGACATAAATATTGACCAGGAAATCCTTTTATTTCTTTCTCTGAGAATGTTGGCTGCTCTCATTAGTGGCCATTGAAAAAGATGCACAACGTGAGAATGGCAAGTTAAGTTTTATTTGGGGCAAAAATGAGGACTGCAGCCTCGTTTTTTATTTTGGTGAAGGAAAAGTTGGATGCAATCAAGCACTTAACTTACAAAAAGTTTTCTGCTAGAAGCTGACTGTCGTTGTCTGTGGGCGGGTTGGAAAAGAATTTCCAGACATGAGGCAGAATGAGAGAAGAACTAAGTTTATTACAGTGGGAGATGCTGTTAGAACAGCGAGCTGCCTCAAGGGAGAACCGACCTTGAACAGGGGTCTCTGATCCATTTTTAAAGCCAGGGTCCAGCGAGTGGGACAGCGGTCTTACTGGTCTTTGCTGATTGAACGGTGTACTGGCTGGGGGAAGAGTAATGGTAACTGTGGGGAAGGGAAGGACCATAAGGATCTGGTTTATCTGTTCCCACATTCCAAGATCCTCCTTGTTTGCCTTGTTCTTTCATCATTGGGACACACACTGAGGTCACCATGTAGGGATTTAGTGGTTTTCTGGGTATGAGAAGATGCAAGGATTGGGATTGTGAAATTAGTTCCTGAAAATATCTAACGACCTGTTCCATCAGTTTCCCTGGAGCACACCGTGCCTCACTTTCCACCCTGAACTTCTTTCAGGGTGTGTCAAAAGGTCAACTGCTGCAGCAACACAGGATTTCATCTCCACAGGTGAGGCAGGTGGCAAATACCCTCCGCAAGTGCCAATTTATAGTTGACATAAGGATATAGGCAGGAATATGAGTACATTATGGGGCAATAAGGGAGGGAAGGGGGCCTAGCTAGAAGTGACTCCTAAGTTTTGCCTGGTGCCCCTTCCAATAAAAGATTAATAGTACCAACCAATGACCCAGTAGCCCATTGATCTGTCATTGTGCCCATTACCCTCAAGAAATGGTGACTGACCGTGATACAAGAGAGAGGTAAAACAGGGTGAACTGAAAGCAACTTCTTTCCAATGAACCGCTTATCTCCTTTCTGTTACAGGAATTATCTTCCTGATTGTCTCACTGGGTGTGGATCTCAAAGTCTACCCATTCCCTGATCTCTCCACAGCCTGAAGACAATTGACCAGGAAATCCTTTTATTTCTTTCTCTGAGAATGTTGGCTGCTCTCATTAGTGGCCATTGAAAAAGATGCACAACGTGAGAATGGCAAGTTAAGTTTTATTTGGGGCAAAAATGAGGACTGCAGCCTCGTTTTTTATTTTGGTGAAGGAAAAGTTGGATGCAATCAAGCACTTAACTTACAAAAAGTTTTCTGCTAGAAGCTGACTGTCGTTGTCTGTGGGCGGGTTGGAAAAGAATTTCCAGACATGAGGCAGAATGAGAGAAGAACTAAGTTTATTACAGTGGGAGATGCTGTTAGAACAGCGAGCTGCCTCAAGGGAGAACCGACCTTGAACAGGGGTCTCTGATCCATTTTTAAAGCCAGGGTCCAGCGAGTGGGACAGCGGTCTTACTGGTCTTTGCTGATTGAACGGTGTACTGGCTGGGGGAAGAGTAATGGTAACTGTGGGGAAGGGAAGGACCATAAGGATCTGGTTTATCTGTTCCCACATTCCAAGATCCTCCTTGTTTGCCTTGTTCTTTCATCATTGGGACACACACTGAGGTCACCATGTAGGGATTTAGTGGTTTTCTGGGTATGAGAAGATGCAAGGATTGGGATTGTGAAATTAGTTCCTGAAAATATCTAACGACCTGTTCCATCAGTTTCCCTGGAGCACACCGTGCCTCACTTTCCACCCTGAACTTCTTTCAGGGTGTGTCAAAAGGTCAACTGCTGCAGCAACACAGGATTTCATCTCCACAGGTGAGGCAGGTGGCAAATACCCTCCGCAAGTGCCAATTTATAGTTGACATAAGGATATAGGCAGGAATATGAGTACATTATGGGGCAATAAGGGAGGGAAGGGGGCCTAGCTAGAAGTGACTCCTAAGTTTTGCCTGGTGCCCCTTCCAATAAAAGATTAATAGTACCAACCAATGACCCAGTAGCCCATTGATCTGCCATTGTGCCCATTACCCTCAAGAAATGGTGACTGACCGTGATACAAGAGAGAGGTAAAACAGGGTGAACTGAAAGCAACTTCTTTCCAATGAACCGCTTATCTCCTTTCTGTTACAGGAATTATCTTCCTGATTGTCTCACTGGGTGTGGATCTCAAAGTCTACCCATTCCCTGATCTCTCCACAGCCTGAAGACAAGGGTTTATGAATTTTCAAGGACAGCTTGGAGTTTGGGGATGAAGGGTATCACTTTGTCCTCTCGAGCAATGGAGACAGGAAGAGAGATAAATATAGACAGAAAAACAGAGACAGCGTATCCTAGCTTTCCAGGTTGGCACTGCCCGTCCCTAGCCAGGCCTAGCTGGACCAGAGTAGGTTTGTGACCAGTCTCTCTCTGGCTGTAGGCTGATTCAAGTTCTCACAGCCTAACAGGCAGCCCTTGCCTAACTAACGCTGGTAGGATGAGAAAACCACGAGCTGTTGAGACACAACGCGGCCACCAGAGGGCGCGAGCGCGAAAGTTCACGCGCGATGGCGTCGACCCGACCAGGAAGGAAAGGTCGCCGGCCTCCGAGAGATGGATGGGGCCAGGGAGCCGGTCGGGACGGATCAGGCTCGCGAGCTGGCGGCCTCCGTGCACTGCGTGTCCACCCTCCATTCTCATCCGCCTGAGGGCCCCACCCTTTCTGCGCTAGCAGGGTGACCTCGACGCCCGAGCGCGGTCCGAGGGCGTTCGCAGCTCCGTTCGGTCCTCGCGGCTCCAAACCCGCTTCGAGCCGGAGGCCTGCGGAGACGCGGAGGCCGGGGGTTCTCACGGGATCGCCCGAAGGGCTAGGCCCGGGGGCAGCCCGCAAGCAGGTGTCGCGCTCCCGCAACTCGCAGCTCGTAACAATGGCCCGAGGGGCTGCGGCCGCGGCAGCCGGCGCAGAAGAGCAGGGGCACCCGGGCGCTGAAAGCCCCGCCCCTCGGCCGGCTCCCTGACAACGCGGACCCGGCCGCGCCGCCAGCTCCCCGCCCCTCGGCGCCCCGCTCCAGGCGGGGCCGGGGCCAGAGCGCCACCGCCGCCGCGTCTGCAGCCGCAGCCGCTGCTCTGCAAAGAGGGGCCCGGGGCCCGGGGCCGGGCGCCCTCCCTCCCACTTTCTCCCGCCGCTATGAGCCAGGGAAGTCCGGGGGACTGGGCCCCCCTCGACCCTACCCCCGAGCCCCCAGCGCCCCCGAATCCTTTCGTGCACGAGTTACATCTCTCCCGCCTTCAGAGGGTTAAGGTAAGGTGTGGGCGGAGGGCGGAGGGAGGAATCGCCGGGATAGAAAAAGGAGGCCTTTTAGAGCCTTAGCGCAGATAGGGATGGAGATCCAGGAAGGAGGTGGGTGAGAGGCTAGCCGGACTGGAAGTCCGGGGCTGCTCACGTGGGGGCGGCAGTGGTGGGCAGGGAGTCCTTGGGAGGACGAAGGCTTGGGCGATGGGCAACCGAAGGTGTGTGAGACATGAGCATGGAGGTGAGCGTGGAGGAAGGACTGCAGGGGACCCAGAGGTGGGGAGATGGAGAACCCTGGCGACTGCGGATTACATCCCTGCGGAGGCCGATGGGCTGGGGTGGAGTAGGAGGGCCGGCGTGGGGACAGGGGCGTGCTTGGTGCTTTTCCGAGGCCCTGGGCCCGGAGCCTGCACCCCTTGTGCCCTTTCAACAACCCCTCTTTCCACCACCCTCCCCTTCCACGCGCACTGCAGCACCTCCGGGTGGGGGTGGGAGTGGGGGGAGGGAAGTAAAAATGGGGTTGGCTACAGGAAGTGGAGGGCCGCATCGGACTGGGGGAGCTGCGGAATGGCATGAGAAGGGAGTGTCCAGGTTTTCTGTTGCCTCCACCTCCCCCGAGGCTGGCTCCTGGGGCTTGGATTGTTTACCTGCACTTTCCCCAGGGCAGCCCTTGAAGTCACTCCGGTTCCTGGCAACCCCTACCGTGTGGAGTTAAGGGCGAGCGCTTTTCTCCCCCAGATCCCAGAACTGGGGGCGCGCTGCCCGGCCGAATTAGAGACTGGCCTGAGTCTGAAAAGTGGACCTCTGCGTTTTCCAGCCTCTACCTCCCAGGCCCAAAGTGAAAAGAACCAGGCACCTGGTTTCTCTTGGATGTGGGAGCTATTTTTGGAATAGAATGGGGGAGGAGGATCTAGCTCTGACCTGCTCTACACCAGGCAGTGCTGGGCGCTCTCATAGTGGTTCTCCTTGAATCCTCTTAACAGCCTTTCAGTTTTGTAAGTGTGATGGGGACCAACTGAAAGACGCAAAAGTGCACCCCGAGCCTATTAAATATCTTTTATCCTCTTTCCCTTACTGGTGTCTTCATCCCACCTTGGATTCCAATCCATCTCCTTTCCCCCACACCCCTTTGTCTCCTGATACCCCGGGGTGATGGCCCTCCGCTCCTGGGTCCATCCTTGTGGGAGAGGGAAGCCTGGAGGGAGCATCTCACAGCCCTGAAGAGGCCTTCTCTCCCACCGTCTGCAGTTCTGCCTCCTGGGGGCACTGCTGGCCCCCATCCGAGTGCTCCTGGCCTTTATCGTCCTCTTTCTCCTCTGGCCCTTTGCCTGGCTGCAAGTCGCTGGTCTTACTGAGGAGCAGCTCCAGGAGCCGATCACAGGATGGAGGAAGTAAGTGAGGGACTGGCCCCCAGAGCCCCAGTTTCTCCTTTCTCTTTCCTGCTGTCCATTCTGCGCCTTCTTTAAGGTGGAGGGAGGGTTCTGAAGCTCTTCCAGCCAGCTTGGGTAGGTGAGCTGAGTCAGCCAAGCTCAGACCCTGGTTACCCAGGACCTTAACTCTAAATGGTACACCCTGATGTGTCGCAGAGTAACCTGAGACTTCAGCTTCTTTGTCAGGTAATGGAGAGCCAGAGAAGGGCACCTGCTTTCCTGGCTGTCTGAGGTCGGGGATGAGCGAAGGTCAGGTCCGCCGCCTCCACTGATGCCCAGCCTTGCCCTGCAGGACTGTGTGCCACAATGGGGTGCTGGGCCTCAGCCGCCTGCTCTTTTTCCTGCTGGGTTTCCTCCGGATTCGAGTTCGGGGCCAGCGGGCCTCTCGCCTTCAAGCGCCCGTCCTGGTTGCCGCCCCTCACTCTACTTTCTTTGACCCCATCGTTCTGCTGCCCTGTGACTTGCCCAAGGTTGTGTCTCGAGCTGAGAACCTTTCCGTTCCCGTCATTGGAGGTGAGAGATTAAGAGGGGTGAAGGAAAGAGATGACCATTCTAGGCAAAAAGAGGCAGGAGTCAGAGGCTCTGGAGAGAACTGGTCCCAGGTGGAGAAGGGAGATGTTAGAAGGGTATCAACTGATGCTGACAAACGAAAAGCAAATTAACACTGTGGTGAAGCAGCCTCTTAGACTCTGAGGTCTCTGCTTAGAAGGGAGCAGGGAGCTCTGGTGCTGGTGGCCGTGGATAAGAACCTAATGACTCCGCGTGTCCTGTGTCCTTTCTGGATTCCAGCCCTTCTTCGCTTCAACCAGGCGATCCTAGTATCCAGGCATGACCCGGCTTCTCGGCGCAGAGTGGTGGAGGAGGTCCGAAGACGGGCTACCTCAGGAGGCAAGTGGCCCCAGGTAAATAAAAGGGTCGTAGGGCCTCCTCACATTTTACGTGCTCCTGAAGAGGCTTCTCTTTCCTCTGCTCTTCCGCCCTCCTCATAGTGACCCCTTGATGTTTTTCTTTCCCCAGGTATTATTCTTTCCTGAGGGCACCTGTTCCAACAAGAAGGCTTTGCTTAAATTCAAACCAGGTGACTAAAGCCACAGTGGATGGGAGGGCTCTGGGAAAGGAGCTGCATGGATGGAGAGGGACTCTGGAGTAACCCAAGAAGTGAGGGGGCTGGGGGAGGGAGGAAGACGGGGAACCTCCCAGCTGACCCTGGAAAGTCTCCAGGAAAAAAGTCAGAGAAAATTATAAAGCAGTGGAACAAAGGCAGATCTCACTGAAGAGCTGGAGCTGGTGCAGACCCCTGCACCCCGTGCCCTCTAGCTACCTCCACGTACTAACCTCTGCCTGGGGGGTGGGGGGCACATGGGATTCAGGAGCCTTCATCGCGGGGGTGCCTGTGCAGCCGGTCCTCATCCGCTACCCCAACAGTCTGGTAAGTCTTCATCTGCAGGGCGGCGCAAGCCACCCTGGTGGGAGTCAGTGCAGACTGCTCTGCACCTGGGCTCTGTGGGGTGGGGTCAGGGCCCTGGCCTCTGCTCAGAGAGGATCGGTCAGTTCCAGTGGAGACACCTAATGCCTTTCTCCTCTCACCTCTGCTTCTCCCTAGGACACCACCAGCTGGGCTTGGAGGGCCCTGGAGTGTGAGTAGTGGTGTTCCTGGGGTGAGGGTGGGGAAAGAGGAATGACCATTCTAGGCAAGGGGGGTCAGAGGCTCTGGAGAACTGGTCCCAGGTGGAGAAGGGAGATGTTAGAAGGGTATCAACTGATGCTGACAACGAAAAGCAAATTAACACTGTGGTGAAGCAGCCTCTTAGACTCTGAGGTCTCTGCTTAGAAGGGAGCAGGGAGCTCTGGTGCTGGTGGCCGTGGATAAGAACCTAATGACTCCGCGTGTCCTGTGTCCTTTCTGGATTCCAGCCCTTCTTCGCTTCAACCAGGCGATCCTAGTATCCAGGCATGACCCGGCTTCTCGGCGCAGAGTGGTGGAGGAGGTCCGAAGACGGGCTACCTCAGGAGGCAAGTGGCCCCAGGTAAATAAAAGGGTCGTAGGGCCTCCTCACATTTTACGTGCTCCTGAAGAGGCTTCTCTTTCCTCTGCTCTTCCGCCCTCCTCATAGTGACCCCTTGATGTTTTTCTTTCCCCAGGTATTATTCTTTCCTGAGGGCACCTGTTCCAACAAGAAGGCTTTGCTTAAATTCAAACCAGGTGACTAAAGCCACAGTGGATGGGAGGGCTCTGGGAAAGGAGCTGCATGGATGGAGAGGGACTCTGGAGTAACCCAAGAAGTGAGGGGGCTGGGGGAGGGAGGAAGACGGGGAACCTCCCAGCTGACCCTGGAAAGTCTCCAGGAAAAAAGTCAGAGAAAATTATAAAGCAGTGGAACAAAGGCAGATCTCACTGAAGAGCTGGAGCTGGTGCAGACCCCTGCACCCCGTGCCCTCTAGCTACCTCCACGTACTAACCTCTGCCTGGGGGGTGGGGGGCACATGGGATTCAGGAGCCTTCATCGCGGGGGTGCCTGTGCAGCCGGTCCTCATCCGCTACCCCAACAGTCTGGTAAGTCTTCATCTGCAGGGGGCGAGCGCAAGCCCACCCTGGTGGGAGTCAGTGCAGACTGCTCTGCACCTGGGCTCTGTGGGGTGGGGTCAGGGCCCTGGCCTCTGCTCAGAGAGGATCGGTCAGTTCCAGTGGAGACACCTAATGCCTTTCTCCTCTCACCTCTGCTTCTCCCTAGGACACCACCAGCTGGGCTTGGAGGGGCCCTGGAGTGTGAGTAGTGGTGTTCCTGGGGGTGAGGGTGGAGAGCGGGGACCACCAGAATTCCTGGCCCGTCTCCCACCCTCCAGACAAGGTGAATGGCCCTTGTTCATACCGGAGCTGAGAGAGCTCTGATCGCCTGAGATTATCAGAAAATGCCCTCAGCTGTCCCTCCTGGTCATTCCTGCTGTGATTATGGGGCCTTTTGACTCACCTTCCGACCTTTTCTCCTCGGTTGTCCGCAGCACCGGGCTTGCCCTTTCTCCCGGCTCCTCACACCTCACACACTTCCTCTGGCAGGGCCCTGCAGCGCGCTCTTACCCTGCCTACCACCTCTCTGGCCCTTCTGTCTCCCAGCTACATACTCATCCAGCTCACTGCAGCTCGTAGCTGATTTTTGTATCGGTGGGCAGAGCTTTGCCGCTCCTCTCCTTGGGCTGGGGGAGTGCCTGTCGTTCGAGACGGGTGAGCATCTGAGGTCTCTCTCCTCTTAGGCTCAAAGTCCTGTGGCTCACGGCCTCTCAGCCCTGCAGCATCGTGGATGTGGAGGTGTGACTCCCGTGGGTGGGGTGGGAAAATGGCCATCTGCTGAGCCAGGGAGATGTCAGGCAAGGGGGTGTGCGTGGTCACCCCTAGCTGCTTTGAGGTTCTGATGAGAAGTCTGTATGTGTTTCAGTTCCTCCCTGTATACCACCCGACCCCGGAGGAGAGCAGGGACCCCACCCTCTATGCCAACAATGTCCAGAGGGTTATGGCACAGTGAGTGCCCTACAGGGTGCTTCCTAGAGGCAGATACACGGGGCAGAGGAACTGCAGGAGAGGGAGGAGAGTTGGGTGAGGTGTTAAGGCCAAAATACAGGGGTGGGGGTTGGGGGGTGGGCGGTAGGGCCGCGGGAAGGGCTGTTGGACAGCTGAGGTGGGGGAGGGGAGAGTGAAAGGGCCGGATCTCGTCTCCCTGGCCTGCAGGCCAGAGTCTGCCTCATTCCTCCTGCATTCCATCCCTCTTCATCCTGTAGGGCCCTAGGCATTCCAGCCACGGAGTGTGAGTTTGTCGGGAGCTTGCCTGTGATTGTGGTGGGCCGGCTGAAGGTGGCCCTGGAGCCGAGGCTCTGGGAGCTGGGAAAGGTGCTTCGGAAGGCTGGGTAAGTGACCTTGAAGATGAGGGTGTGGGCAAGAGAAAAAGGAGGAGAAGAGAACGGGGAATGGGTAGGAGGAAGAAAAGTCCTAAAAAAAAGAAAAAAGTAGGATGATAAGAATTTTTTGAAATATAATGAAGTTAAAAGGAGGAGGGAATAAAGACACCTAATAACCCCAAAGACAAAGGTAGGCATGGCTTTCCAGGGACTGAGTCAGAGTCCGTCTTAGGAAAATACCAGACGTGCCTGCGCTGGGAGCATTCTTGGTGCTGGAGCCAAGGTCCTGGACCTCCATCCGCGCTCTACCCTGCCTACCACCTCTCTGGCCCTTCTGTCTCCCAGCTACATACTCATCCAGCTCACTGCAGCTCGTAGCTGATTTTTGTATCGGTGGGCAGAGCTTTGCCGCTCCTCTCCTTGGGCTGGGGGAGTGCCTGTCGTTCGAGACGGGTGAGCATCTGAGGTCTCTCTCCTCTTAGGCTCAAAGTCCTGTGGCTCACGGCCTCTCAGCCCTGCAGCATCGTGGATGTGGAGGTGTGACTCCCGTGGGTGGGGTGGGAAAATGGCCATCTGCTGAGCCAGGGAGATGTCAGGCAAGGGGGTGTGCGTGGTCACCCCTAGCTGCTTTGAGGTTCTGATGAGAAGTCTGTATGTGTTTCAGTTCCTCCCTGTATACCACCCGACCCCGGAGGAGAGCAGGGACCCCACCCTCTATGCCAACAATGTCCAGAGGGTTATGGCACAGTGAGTGCCCTACAGGGTGCTTCCTAGAGGCAGATACACGGGGCAGAGGAACTGCAGGAGAGGGAGGAGAGTTGGGTGAGGTGTTAAGGCCAAAATACAGGGCGGTGGGGGTTGGGGGGGGTGGGCGGTAGGGCCGCGGGAAGGGCTGTTGGACAGCTGAGGTGGGGGAGGGGAGAGTGAAAGGGCCGGATCTCGTCTCCCTGGCCTGCAGGCCAGAGTCTGCCTCATTCCTCCTGCATTCCATCCCTCTTCATCCTGTAGGGCCCTAGGCATTCCAGCCACGGAGTGTGAGTTTGTCGGGAGCTTGCCTGTGATTGTGGTGGGCCGGCTGAAGGTGGCCCTGGAGCCGAGGCTCTGGGAGCTGGGAAAGGTGCTTCGGAAGGCTGGGTAAGTGACCTTGAAGATGAGGGTGTGGGCAAGAGAAAAAGGAGGAGAAGAGAACGGGGAATGGGTAGGAGGAAGAAAAGTCCTAAAAAAAAGAAAAAAGTAGGATGATAAGAATTTTTTGAAATATAATGAAGTTAAAAGGAGGAGGGAATAAAGACACCTAATAACCCCAAAGACAAAGGTAGGCATGGCTTTCCAGGGACTGAGTCAGAGTCCGTCTTAGGAAAATACCAGACGTGCCTGCGCTGGGAGCATTCTTGGTGCTGGAGCCAAGGTCCTGGTGGGTGGTGTTTCCGGAAGAAAAACTGAGTCAGCACTGCACCTTCATCAATTCCCTTGTAGGCTGTCCCCTGGCTGTGTAGACACTGGGACAGAGCCAGGCCGGAGTCGAATGATCAGTCAGGAAGAATTTGCTAAGCAGCTGCAGCTCTCTGACTCCCAGACGGTGGCTGGTGCCTTTAGCTACTTCCAGCAGGTAAAGGGGCTGAGACGCTCAAGGTTTTAAGTACAGTATCCCAGGGGATGTGGATGGCCAGTTTGGAGTCTAGGCTGGATGCGCTAATAGTTGTTGGTAGAAAGACAGTTGAGCTTACCTGGGAGATTCTTTCCTTTATACATTGAAGAGCAGTGTTCTAGTCTTCGCGGGGAAGAACAATGGAGAAATAATGGTCAGTGAGAGCCATAAATTTCTTGGCACATTGGAGGTGTGTGCGAGGGGGAGGATCGGGTGGGAAAGCAGTGTAAGGAGATGACTCTGGACAGGTTAGACACTTGAGAGTTAAGGCCCAGAAGTAGCTGTAATGCTTGGGCAGGTTTTTTCTTAAATGTCCCAGAGCTTCTCTGGGGGATTCCTGAGCTTTCTCAGGAATCTTGGGGAACCATATATTCCCTGGGATTTAGACAGATTGTCCCATTGAATTATAATAACCTCAGAACAACCGCCAGTGGTCCTAAGGAGTTCTTTTGATCTAAGATAACAGACTGTACTTCTCAGAATCCTCTGAAGGGACAGGGAGCGACCCAGATGGGCTGGTTCCTTACACTGGGGCAGACTCTCCCTGAAAGGAGCTTCCCATCATAGCCTGTCCCGAACCCAGGTGGCCCTTGAAGATGAGGGTGTGGGCAAGAGAAAAAGGAGGAGAAGAGAACGGGGAATGGGTAGGAGGAAGAAAAGTCCTAAAAAAAAGAAAAAAGTAGGATGATAAGAATTTTTTGAAATATAATGAAGTTAAAAGGAGGAGGGAATAAAGACACCTAATAACCCCAAAGACAAAGGTAGGCATGGCTTTCCAGGGACTGAGTCAGAGTCCGTCTTAGGAAAATACCAGACGTGCCTGCGCTGGGAGCATTCTTGGTGCTGGAGCCAAGGTCCTGGTGGGTGGTGTTTCCGGAAGAAAAACTGAGTCAGCACTGCACCTTCATCAATTCCCTTGTAGGCTGTCCCCTGGCTGTGTAGACACTGGGACAGAGCCAGGCCGGAGTCGAATGATCAGTCAGGAAGAATTTGCTAAGCAGCTGCAGCTCTCTGACTCCCAGACGGTGGCTGGTGCCTTTAGCTACTTCCAGCAGGTAAAGGGGCTGAGACGCTCAAGGTTTTAAGTACAGTATCCCAGGGGATGTGGATGGCCAGTTTGGAGTCTAGGCTGGATGCGCTAATAGTTGTTGGTAGAAAGACAGTTGAGCTTACCTGGGAGATTCTTTCCTTTATACATTGAAGAGCAGTGTTCTAGTCTTCGCGGGGAAGAACAATGGAGAAATAATGGTCAGTGAGAGCCATAAATTTCTTCGGCACATTGGAGGTGTGTGCGAGGGGGAGGATCGGGTGGGAAAGCAGTGTAAGGAGATGACTCTGGACAGGTTAGACACTTGAGAGTTAAGGCCCAGAAGTAGCTGTAATGCTTGGGCAGGTTTTTTCTTAAATGTCCCAGAGCTTCTCTGGGGGATTCCTGAGCTTTCTCAGGAATCTTGGGGAACCATATATTCCCTGGGATTTAGACAGATTGTCCCATTGAATTATAATAACCTCAGAACAACCGCCAGTGGTCCTAAGGAGTTCTTTTTGATCTAAGATAACAGACTGTACTTCTCAGAATCCTCTGAAGGGACAGGGAGCGACCCAGATGGGCTGGTTCCTTACACTGGGGCAGACTCTCCCTGAAAGGAGCTTCCCATCATAGCCTGTAGCAGAGCAGAACCAGAACCCAGGGGCCCTGGTCCCCTGGAGACCTAGCACAGCAGGTACCCTCGGGGGTTTTGTGGCCTTTTTTTTGGTAAGAAATTTTGCCTTTGCCCCTCCTCCCCCACTTTTAATAGTTTGTTGGACCAGTTCTCCCACACAGGTCCGAGTCAGAGAGAACCAGTTTTTCCAGCTTGGGGTCCACAGTGCCCTGATTGTATATCACAACTGATGGTAACTTAAACATTCCTGAGGGATTCCATCATTCCCAGGAGATCCCTTTATAGGAGTGCTTTGTCACCAGGTGACTTGAGGGGCTAGAGCATGAGCACACCCATGCCCCAGCAGGACTATTGGGGATCCTGGAGAATTTAGAGTCCACAGTTCTGAGGATAGGGGTCACTGCTGAAAACTGCCAGGAGCCGAGATCCAGGGCAGGAAGGGAGAATACGGGCTTGGTCCCTGCATGGCCCTGGTTTCTCTCCCACCCTCCAGGATGCGGATGGTTTGGTGGACTTCCGCGATGTGGCCCTCGCATTGGCAGCTCTGAATGGGGGCGGGAGCCTGGAGGAGCTGACTCGCCTGGCGTTTGAGGTATCAGGAAGCTGTGGGGGTGGGGGGTCTGGAGTGGCGGTGCTCACCCTGCCCACAGCCCTGTGCGCCTGCTCTTCCCAGGAGCTTCTGTGTAGTAGGTGCTTGGTGTCCACTCTAGTGCCACACTGAACCACAGAACCCCAGCGTTTCTGCTGAGTCCTTGCTAGGAGCAGGAAGAAGGAAGCAGCTGTAACAGTTACAATTCCAAAATGGCTCGCAGGGCAGGAGGCTGGGCTCCACACTCTTGGAAGAGGAGGAGCCTGACAGACAGATATGTGGGGAGATGTCACAAAGAGAGAGCTTGACCTGCCTCCCTTTTCCTCCCAGCTCTTTGCCGAGGAGCCAGAGGAACAGGCCGAGGAAGAGGCCAAGGGGCCCGGCCGCCTGCTGTACAAAGATGGCTTCAGCACCATCCTGCACCTGCTGCTGGCTCACCCGCCCGCCACGACTCTGCATGCCGAGCTGTGCCAGGCGGGACTCTCCCTGAAAGGAGCTTCCCATCATAGCCTGTAGCAGAGCAGAACCAGAACCCAGGGGCCCTGGTCCCCTGGAGACCTAGCACAGCAGGTACCCTCGGGGGTTTTGCGGCCTTTTTTTTGGTAAGAAGTTCTGCCTTTGCCCCTCCTCCCCCACTTTTAATAGTTTGTTGGACCAGTTCTCCCACACAGGTCCGAGTCAGAGAGAACCAGTTTTTCCAGCTTGGGGTCCACAGTGCCCTGATTGTATATCACAACTGATGGTAACTTAAACATTCCTGAGGGATTCCATCATTCCCAGGAGATCCCTTTATAGGAGTGCTTTGTCACCAGGTGACTTGAGGGGCTAGAGCATGAGCACACCCATGCCCCAGCAGGACTATTGGGGATCCTGGAGAATTTAGAGTCCACAGTTCTGAGGATAGGGGTCACTGCTGAAAACTGCCAGGAGCCGAGATCCAGGGCAGGAAGGGAGAATACGGGCTTGGTCCCTGCATGGCCCTGGTTTCTCTCCCACCCTCCAGGATGCGGATGGTTTGGTGGACTTCCGCGATGTGGCCCTCGCATTGGCAGCTCTGAATGGGGGCGGGAGCCTGGAGGAGCTGACTCGCCTGGCGTTTGAGGTATCAGGAAGCTGTGGGGGTGGGGGGTCTGGAGTGGCGGTGCTCACCCTGCCCACAGCCCTGTGCGCCTGCTCTTCCCAGGAGCTTCTGTGTAGTAGGTGCTTGGTGTCCACTCTAGTGCCACACTGAACCACAGAACCCCAGCGTTTCTGCTGAGTCCTTGCTAGGAGCAGGAAGAAGGAAGCAGCTGTAACAGTTACAATTCCAAAATGGCTCGCAGGGCAGGAGGCTGGGCTCCACACTCTTGGAAGAGGAGGAGCCTGACAGACAGATATGTGGGGAGATGTCACAAAGAGAGAGCTTGACCTGCCTCCCTTTTCCTCCCAGCTCTTTGCCGAGGAGCCAGAGGAACAGGCCGAGGAAGAGGCCAAGGGGCCCGGCCGCCTGCTGTACAAAGATGGCTTCAGCACCATCCTGCACCTGCTGCTGGGCTCACCCCGCCCCGCCGCCACGACTCTGCATGCCGAGCTGTGCCAGGCGGGAGCCCGCCAGGGCCTCTCCCTCTGTGAGTCACCCCTTCCCAGGCCCCATGCGGGCGCTTGGGGTGCCACCAGTACCGGGCTGGGAGGGAACAGGGCTGGAGGCCAGCTTGGGGGGATCAGGATGTCCTCGGGACGAGGCCAGGAGAAACCACCTGGGGAGGCAGGGAACAGCACTTTGGAATTCAGACAGTGAGGCTGAGACGCGAGGAACGGGATGTACCGGCTCTGGGAGAAGAGTTGGGACCACTTCGTCTCCTCCTCAAACCTTTACTTTCCCTCCAGGTGAGTTCCAGAACTTCTCCCTCTACCACCCGCTCCACGGGAAGCTCTTCAGCACCTACCTGCGCCCCTCCCAGACACCACACACCGCCGCCTCCCCTGGCAGCACCCCCGCTCTGGCCAATGGGACTGTGCAGGCCCCCAAGCAGAAGGGTGACTGAGCACCTCGACCCCCAGCACCCCCAGCTCGCCACCCGCCCACAGACTCAGGGCAGCACCAGGGGCCAACCCTGGCCCACAAGCCCATCTGTGTCCTGCTTGACTTTTTGTTATTGCCATTGGGTTTTTTTTTTTAAGTTTGTTTTCACGTCTCGTTTGTTTGGTTTTATTTTGTAAGAAACTATTTTATATATAAATATATATCTATATCTATTTAAAAAAAAGAAAAAGCAGCAGCAGCTCGGTCCCATTGATGGTATCATTAGCTGGGGAGGAAAGCGGGCAGTGGTTTCAGACCGCCCATGGGAAGACCCTGGAGGTCCCCAAGGTTGGTCAGTCCTCTTGGCCACGGCTGATTAGCCCTCGTTCCCAGGTGGACAGATCGTGCAAGTCTCGTGCCTTTCCTCCTGGTGTCACACTCTGGAACAGGCCTCCTCGTGAACCGCTTTTCCAACCCCTTTTTTCCCTATCGTCCGATGTCACAAAGAAGAGCTTGACCTGCCTCCCTTTTCCTCCCAGCTCTTTGCCGAGGAGCCAGAGGAACAGGCCGAGGAAGAGGCCAAGGGGCCCGGCCGCCTGCTGTACAAAGATGGCTTCAGCACCATCCTGCACCTGCTGCTGGGCTCACCCCGCCCCGCCGCCACGACTCTGCATGCCGAGCTGTGCCAGGCGGGAGCCCGCCAGGGCCTCTCCCTCTGTGAGTCACCCCTTCCCAGGCCCCATGCGGGCGCTTGGGGTGCCACCAGTACCGGGCTGGGAGGGAACAGGGCTGGAGGCCAGCTTGGGGGGATCAGGATGTCCTCGGGACGAGGCCAGGAGAAACCACCTGGGGAGGCAGGGAACAGCACTTTGGAATTCAGACAGTGAGGCTGAGACGCGAGGAACGGGATGTACCGGCTCTGGGAGAAGAGTTGGGACCACTTCGTCTCCTCCTCAAACCTTTACTTTCCCTCCAGGTGAGTTCCAGAACTTCTCCCTCTACCACCCGCTCCACGGGAAGCTCTTCAGCACCTACCTGCGCCCCTCCCAGACACCACACACCGCCGCCTCCCCTGGCAGCACCCCCGCTCTGGCCAATGGGACTGTGCAGGCCCCCAAGCAGAAGGGTGACTGAGCACCTCGACCCCCAGCACCCCCAGCTCGCCACCCGCCCACAGACTCAGGGCAGCACCAGGGGCCAACCCTGGCCCACAAGCCCATCTGTGTCCTGCTTGACTTTTTGTTATTGCCATTGGGTTTTTTTTTTTAAGTTTGTTTTCACGTCTCGTTTGTTTGGTTTTATTTTGTAAGAAACTATTTTATATATAAATATATATCTATATCTATTTAAAAAAAAGAAAAAGCAGCAGCAGCTCGGTCCCATTGATGGTATCATTAGCTGGGGAGGAAAGCGGGCAGTGGTTTCAGACCGCCCATGGGAAGACCCTGGAGGTCCCCAAGGTTGGTCAGTCCTCTTGGCCACGGCTGATTAGCCCTCGTTCCCAGGTGGACAGATCGTGCAAGTCTCGTGCCTTTCCTCCTGGTGTCACACTCTGGAACAGGCCTCCTCGTGAACCGCTTTTCAACCTATTCCCTATTCTCTCTTGTTCTGTCCTCATTAGAGATTAAAAAATAGCTAACTACCAGTTCATATTTAATAATCCTACTGAGGTTGATCCCTCCCTGCCGCCGTAGGAGGGTCAGAGAGCTGTGTCAGGAACCAAGCATCCTGCCCGCAGCTCAGACCTGCCACCTGGGGGCTTCTGCCATATGATGAATTGGGGACCTTTAAGTCCCTTTTGTCCAGCTTCTTTTTCAAGGAACAAGAAAAGACCCCCTCCTAAAGAAGGTGATATGTCTGGGCAGGATTTCAGGAATTAGTTCCATTTAGGAAAAAGATAGCTATCCCAGAAATCCTGACAGGTGAAAAAGCAGCAGTTTTCCATCTGTGGACTTTGAAAGCAGACAGGGTGTCCAGAGAAGGCCTTCCAGCACCACGTCCAGGCTTCTGATGAGGGAGGAATCAAGTGGTCACGGACCCTAGCGCCAGGCTCATCAGGACGCCTCAGCATGGCCAGAAGCTGGAAAGCCGTCGGGATCCATCAAGTCCGGGGCCGCCCCTATCTGTTCATCTTTTCAGCATCTCACCCCATTTAGCAGCAAAGATGTGAGTACAAAAGGGCACATTGAGAGCATTTTCCAGCAACAAAATCTTTATTTTTTTCTTTTTCTCATACAACTGCTTCCAAAGGTACTTCCCCCCAACCTCTCACCCTCCAGCGGAGCCCGCGTGACGCCCCCTCAACTCTCCACAGGCAGAACAACAACAGAGGGCTAAGAGCGCGTGTCTGGTTATCTGTTCGAGTGCCACCAGGGTGAGATCTGCTGGTTGGGTTGGGGGCACTCACCCACAGGGCCTGGTGGGTAGGACAGGACGTCCTGCTGCCCCCTACTGCCTACGACGACGTTTCTTCCTCCTGCCCGTGGTGTAACTATCACGCCGCCTTTTACGAGGCTTTGAGGCGCGGACCGCTGTCAGAGCCACGGGTTTCTTCTCTCCAGGCACCACGGGTTCCTCTCCCTGGGAAGGCCCCTTTCGTCAGGGGCTTGTCCTCCCACCAGTGCTAGCTTCCCAGGCTTGGCATCAGGGTACGGAGACTTGCTGAGGCCTGTCGCCTCAGGAGCAAGGGAGTGGGATGCTCCCAGGGTCCCCTGAGGATGCCCTGAGGCAGGGTGAGAACCGAGGGGAGGCCCCCTTGGTGAGAGGCTAAGTTTCGAGGCCAAGAGGTAGGCAAAGTTGGAGAGTTCCTCATCTTCCTCCTCTTCCTCTTTGGCTTTGGCCCCCGGTTCTACTGAACTGCGTGCTTCAATAATAGGAGAGGCTTCTCTCAGAACTAAGGCATCTCTGGTTCCTCGACTTGGGGAAGTGCTTCTAAGGCCCTGGTGGGAGCGGTTGATTTGGGGTTCCCACGGCGTCGATTCTTGATCTCCTGGTAAGGAGCAAGGTCTTTAGGCTCCATTTAGGAAAAGATAGCTATCCCAGAAATCCTGACAGGTGAAAAAGCAGCAGTTTTCCATCTGTGGACTTTGAAAGCAGACAGGGTGTCCAGAGAAGGCCTTCCAGCACCACGTCCAGGCTTCTGATGAGGGAGGAATCAAGTGGTCACGGACCCTAGCGCCAGGCTCATCAGGACGCCTCAGCATGGCCAGAAGCTGGAAAGCCGTCGGGATCCATCAAGTCCGGGGCCGCCCCTATCTGTTCATCTTTTCAGCATCTCACCCCATTTAGCAGCAAAGATGTGAGTACAAAAGGGCACATTGAGAGCATTTTCCAGCAACAAAATCTTTATTTTTTTCTTTTTCTCATACAACTGCTTCCAAAGGTACTTCCCCCCAACCTCTCACCCTCCAGCGGAGCCCGCGTGACGCCCCCTCAACTCTCCACAGGCAGAACAACAACAGAGGGCTAAGAGCGCGTGTCTGGTTATCTGTTCGAGTGCCACCAGGGTGAGATCTGCTGGTTGGGTTGGGGGCACTCACCCACAGGGCCTGGTGGGTAGGACAGGACGTCCTGCTGCCCCCTACTGCCTACGACGACGTTTCTTCCTCCTGCCCGTGGTGTAACTATCACGCCGCCTTTTACGAGGCTTTGAGGCGCGGACCGCTGTCAGAGCCACGGGTTTCTTCTCTCCAGGCACCACGGGTTCCTCTCCCTGGGAAGGCCCCTTTTCGTCAGGGGCTTGTCCTCCCACCAGTGCTAGCTTCCCAGGCTTGGCATCAGGGTACGGAGACTTGCTGAGGCCTGTCGCCTCAGGAGCAAGGGAGTGGGATGCTCCCAGGGTCCCCTGAGGATGCCCTGAGGCAGGGTGAGAACCGAGGGGAGGCCCCCTTGGTGAGAGGCTAAGTTTCGAGGCCAAGAGGTAGGCAAAGTTGGAGAGTTCCTCATCTTCCTCCTCTTCCTCTTTGGCTTTGGCCCCCGGTTCTACTGAACTGCGTGCTTCAATAATAGGAGAGGCTTCTCTCAGAACTAAGGCATCTCTGGTTCCTCGACTTGGGGAAGTGCTTCTAAGGCCCTGGTGGGGAGCGGTTGATTTGGGGTTCCCACGGGCGTACGATTCTTGATCTCCTGGTAAGGGAGCAAGGTCTTTAGGCTCAGATGGATCCGTATCTTTCCTGCCCTCTTCTTGGGTGTCACAAGAATTACAACTTAGGGGGCAAATATCTTCGCTGGCCCCCAGCTGGAGACCAGAGGCATCCCTGACAGCGAATATGGCAACGTCGTCTGTGGTTTCCAGCAGAGGAGAAAGGGGATTGCCACTGCTCCCTGCCTCTGGGCCGGCCTCGAGGGAGGCGAAGGTGTCCTGGGTCTCCAGGATTAGGACACCGTCTTGACTTCCCGGCAGGAGGGTTTCTTTGGAAGCCCCCAGAGTAGAGGCCCCAAGTGTGCTCTCCAGCAGAAAGAGACAGCCTTCGGGCCACAGCTCGCAGGGATCCTGCAGAGTCTCGGGGCCCTGTGCTCTGTTCTTGTGAGGCCCCGAGGGTGGGCTGGGGGCCTCCTGTGGTCCCGATGAGCTGCAGTAGTTTCTCTTTTCTAGGCCACCTGCGGCATCTGTACCTCTACAGGGAACTGTGCTGCTTCCCACGTCCCCGGGGGCTGTGGTCTCTCGGGGACCCGGGGAAATACTTCCGCAGCCCAAGGCCTGGCCGCCCCTGTGATGGTTGCTTACGCATTCCCCCTCGTAGAGGCTCTCTATGACCTCCTCGATCTGTAAGGGCAACTCCAAGACTACGTTGTCCATCTCACAGAGCCACAGCTCCGGGCTGAGGCAGGGCCCGGCCTCATCCCCACCCTCAGCCGCTCCAAGCAAAGGGGTCTGGTCACAGCTCTCAACTGTGGGGAGACCGCTGTCACTTCCCCATGTGGCCTCTGAAGAGCCTTCCTGGGGCATTGCCAATGGCTCTGTTCCCTGAGGAGCCACTCCAAGACCCTCCACCTCTGGTCCTGTCTGCCACCCCAGGGTCTGCATTTCTAACCCCTGGCCTTGCAGAGGAGCCAGATCTGCAAGGCCAGCATCCAAACTGGGAATAGGCTCTAGCGGGGGGCCTTCCTGCCAGCAAAGGGCCGGGGCCTCGGAAGCCCTGCCAACCTCCAGGGAGCACCCAGGGGTCCCAGCACCTCCCAGGAGATCATCCTGCAGAGGCGATGTCTGGTTTGTGACCTTCCCAGAGCTGCTTCTCTCTATACCTGGGGGCCCTAGAGCTCCCTGTGGAGCTGCAGGTTCTACCTGCGGGTCCCAGCCTCTGGGGAATGGCAGCATGTTCCCATCCATGCCCAGCCCGCTCAGGCCACCAAGGGCCTGCTCCTGCCCTCCAGACACTTCTCTTGCCCGCTTTCCCAGAGAAGCAGCCTTTCCAAGGCGAACGGGGCTCCCAGCCATCCGAGGCCCAGGTGAGGGCCAAAGCCGCCCACCTCCATCTTCATCCTCATCAGAAACAGAAGGACTTGAATCTGATTGGGCTCCACTGCAACTGGGAGCTGCCTCTGCATCCTCCTCTTCCAAGGCCAGGAGTCGCTTCTGGACCAGCTGGAAGGAGAATGGACAGATACTGTTCTATACGAGGTTGGGAGATGGTAGGGCAGGAAGGGGACTTTCAGCAAGTGGCTTAGGTGATGGTATCAGAGCCAGGTAGCACAGCCCTTCTCAACCTTACTGGGTCCTATTCCCAGCATGCTTTGAGCCCTGCACACCCCCTTTCCCAGGGTCCCTTGCCTGCTTGTTCTGCACACAATGCTACAGCACCCAGCATCCACATCATCCACGACAGTGTATATAAACCACATGAGCTTCTCTGATATTCTCTACTTCCCAGTTTTACCTGGGCAAGATTGAATCCCTCTTCTTGTTCCAGCTCCTCAGTTAAGGCCAAGGGATCCCTCTGTTGTTCTGGGGACAGCAGGTCTGCCAGAAATTGAGGGTGAATGATAGCTTCCACCTGGGGAACAGACGTAAAAGTGATGGGAATCAGTGAGAGGCAGTAACGTGAGCCGAGAGGCGCTGGAGAAGCAGCTGTGCACCTCACCACCCTCTCCCAGGGTTGTTGGAGACCACCGCACACGTTCTTGTGTGGGCACACTCACACACATTCCTCAGCAGGGAAGACAGCCTAGTTCCCAACTGCTTCAGGCAAAACCATAGGTTCCAGCCTAGGACCTGCTAGAAACCACAGGCCAGCCCCTGGCCAAAGCCTGAGAAACCACGAGCTCATCGATCCCTGGGCAGGGGTCCCAGCACCTCCCAGGAGATCATCCTGCAGAGGCGATGTCTGGTTTGTGACCTTCCCAGAGCTGCTTCTCTCTATACCTGGGGGCCCTAGAGCTCCCTGTGGAGCTGCAGGTTCTACCTGCGGGTCCCAGCCTCTGGGGAATGGCAGCATGTTCCCATCCATGCCCAGCCCGCTCAGGCCACCAAGGGCCTGCTCCTGCCCTCCAGACACTTCTCTTGCCCGCTTTCCCAGAGAAGCAGCCTTTCCAAGGCGAACGGGGCTCCCAGCCATCCGAGGCCCAGGTGAGGGCCAAAGCCGCCCACCTCCATCTTCATCCTCATCAGAAACAGAAGGACTTGAATCTGATTGGGCTCCACTGCAACTGGGAGCTGCCTCTGCATCCTCCTCTTCCAAGGCCAGGAGTCGCTTCTGGACCAGCTGGAAGGAGAATGGACAGATACTGTTCTATACGAGGTTGGGAGATGGTAGGGCAGGAAGGGGACTTTCAGCAAGTGGCTTAGGTGATGGTATCAGAGCCAGGTAGCACAGCCCTTCTCAACCTTACTGGGTCCTATTCCCAGCATGCTTTGAGCCCTGCACACCCCCTTTCCCAGGGTCCCTTGCCTGCTTGTTCTGCACACAATGCTACAGCACCCAGCATCCACATCATCCACGACAGTGTATATAAACCACATGAGCTTCTCTGATATTCTCTACTTCCCAGTTTTACCTGGGCAAGATTGAATCCCTCTTCTTGTTCCAGCTCCTCAGTTAAGGCCAAGGGATCCCTCTGTTGTTCTGGGGACAGCAGGTCTGCCAGAAATTGAGGGTGAATGATAGCTTCCACCTGGGGAACAGACGTAAAAGTGATGGGAATCAGTGAGAGGCAGTAACGTGAGCCGAGAGGCGCTGGAGAAGCAGCTGTGCACCTCACCACCCTCTCCCAGGGTTGTTGGAGACCACCGGCACACACGTTCTTGTGTGGGCACACTCACACACACATTCCTCAGCAGGGAAGACAGCCTAGTTCCCAACTGCTTCAGGCAAAACCATAGGTTCCAGCCTAGGACCTGCTAGAAACCACACCCCCCGGGCCAGCCCACCTTGGACACAAAGACCTCTTGAGAACACAGCTCGTCCATGTAGCTCAGGAGACTTGAGTCTGGATACAGCCCTTCCTCCCGCTGCTGCTGCTCTTCCTGTTTCCCATCTGACTCTTCAGTGGCCAAATGGCTCCCCATCAGCTCTTCCATGATGTCGATGTACTCCTTCACCGCTTCTGGTGGGATCTCCTTAGGGGTCTCAGGAGGCGGAGGCCTCTGGGTCTTGCGCTGCCGCGCGGGGCCCGGGCCTTGGAGGCCGCCTTCTTGGGAATGTACACTGAGGGGCGAGGCGGGAAGGAGAAATGGGAAGTGGCGGTTAGACCTGGCTCCTGCCTCTGGCATCCCCCCACCCCCACTGCATGTAAGGGCAGCGACCTGGGTACACTGAGAGGGTTCCAGACTTTACCGGGCCAACCCGACAACAGTACTAGCCCAGGGAGGATACTTAGGAGCTGGAGGGTCCTGAGAATCTAGATGAGCAATCTCAGAACCCCTGGAATTCCAAGAAGTACCCCCTGGTCCAGCCCTCACTTGTTAGGTAGATGAGGCATTATATGCCTTAATTATAGTCTCGGAGAGCAGTTGGTTTACTTGGCCAAGATGGACATCTAGTTTGGGACAAAGGGAACTGAGGCACGTCCTGTTTGGAACATCACATGCCACTCCCTGGAGGGAAGTGACTAGTTTCTGTGTGCTTCCCTCTGAGCTCCTGTAGGAAGTGGGTGGCCTTACCTGATGGCTGGCAAACCTCAGGGACAGGTGGCCTTACCTCGGGCCCACTCATCAGGTCTGCCAGAAATTGAGGGTGAATGATAGCTTCCACCTGGGGAACAGACGTAAAAGTGATGGGAATCAGTGAGAGGCAGTAACGTGAGCCGAGAGGCGCTGGAGAAGCAGCTGTGCACCTCACCACCCTCTCCCAGGGTTGTTGGAGACCACCGACACACACGTTCTTGTGTGGGCACACTCACACACACATTCCTCAGCAGGGAAGACAGCCTAGTTCCCAACTGCTTCAGGCAAAACCATAGGTTCCAGCCTAGGACCTGCTAGAAACCACACCCCCCGGGCCAGCCCACCTTGGACACAAAGACCTCTTGAGAACACAGCTCGTCCATGTAGCTCAGGAGACTTGAGTCTGGATACAGCCCTTCCTCCCGCTGCTGCTGCTCTTCCTGTTTCCCATCTGACTCTTCAGTGGCCAAATGGCTCCCCATCAGCTCTTCCATGATGTCGATGTACTCCTTCACCGCTTCTGGTGGGATCTCCTTAGGGGTCTCAGGAGGCGGAGGCCTCTGGGTCTTGCGCTGCCGCCGGCGGGGGGCCCGGGCCTTGGAGGCCGCCTTCTTGGGAATGTACACTGAGGGGCGAGGCGGGAAGGAGAAATGGGAAGTGGCGGTTAGACCTGGCTCCTGCCTCTGGCATCCCCCCACCCCCACTGCATGTAAGGGCAGCGACCTGGGTACACTGAGAGGGTTCCAGACTTTACCGGGCCAACCCGACAACAGTACTAGCCCAGGGAGGATACTTAGGAGCTGGAGGGTCCTGAGAATCTAGATGAGCAATCTCAGAACCCCTGGAATTCCAAGAAGTACCCCCTGGTCCAGCCCTCACTTGTTAGGTAGATGAGGCATTATATGCCTTAATTATAGTCTCGGAGAGCAGTTGGTTTACTTGGCCAAGATGGACATCTAGTTTGGGACAAAGGGAACTGAGGCACGTCCTGTTTGGAACATCACATGCCACTCCCTGGAGGGAAGTGACTAGTTTCTGTGTGCTTCCCTCTGAGCTCCTGTAGGAAGTGGGTGGCCTTACCTGATGGCTGGCAAACCTCAGGGACAGGTGGTTCCTGAGGGTCGGGTTTCAAGGGGGCTGCGGGAGGCAGGATCGGGGGCCCACTCATCAGCTGTGCGTTCTGAATCTGCATCTTCTCCTCAGCCTCAAACTCCATGAACCTGCAGGGGGAGCAGAAGGCCCAGACAGCGCTGAGAAGACCAAGGGCCATTGGAAACCGAGGGGACCTGCTCACCACATAGCCCTGTCCCTGCAGTCATTTAGGGAGCTCATTAGGAAAATAATCTAGAGCTTGTAAACTTCACAGGACAGAGTCATGGCAGTTTTATAGCCTATCTCACTCAGCATTGAGGGTATACAGATTAATACAGGCTTGTTGAATTCAATCAGGCCTACTCCGCAACCTGGCAAGATCCCCTCCTTGAGGCCCCATCAGACCTGCCTACAACCGTGAAGAATGGCCGAATTTCCAAAACCCAGCCTAAGTGGCAATTCTAGGAAGTTCTCACTAAGAGACAGTACTGAGACTCAGGAATCCTGAGGCTGGGACTGGGGTTTTGGAAGGGTAAATCTAGGAGCTAGGGGTCCAGAAGATCTGGGAGTGAAAGTGATAGCTGAGCTTGGAGGAAAGGGTTCATTTTCCTGAGTTACTTTCTGTTTTTTAAAAACTAATTCATGAACTTATTCAAAAAATTTTATTTATTTATTTATTTTTGGGCTATTCTGGGTTTTTACTGCTGCCACAGGCTCCTCTCTGATTGCAGTGAGTGGGGGCTACTCTCTAGTTGAGGTGAACAAGCTTTTTGTTGCAGTGACTTCTCTTGTGGAACTCAGGCTCTAGGGCACACAGGCTTCAGTAGTTGCAGCACACGGGCTCAACAGTTGCGGTTCCGAGGCTCTAGGACACAGGCTCAGTAGTTGTGACTTACAGGCTTCGTTGCTCTGCAGCATGTGGCATCTTCCCGGATCAGGGATTGAACCTGTGTCTCCTACACTGGCAGGCAAACTCTTCACCACTGAGCTACCAGGGAAGCCCCCTGAGTTACTTTTTTAACCAAGGAGATTATCATGGAGGAATGGGGGATATGAGCCAGAAGAGCATTCTGGGCATCCAGGACCTTCCCCTGACAGATCTCAAGAACCAGCCCTTGCGTGAGGTGAGGGGCTGGATTCCTGTTCCACCATTTCCAGAGCAGTGGTGCCCTCAAGGTCTGCATCAGTAGCCACTTGGCTAACTGGGCAGTGAGATGAGAAAGAACCTGGGTTTGCCTCCTCATGACTAGGTTTCCTCCCACATGGAATTTTTGCACCAACTGGGCTCCAGTCCCATCCTAAGAGGTTCAGTTTCAAAGCCCCTATGTAACTCACAATCTGGAGAAGGGAAAGCCTCATCTTGGAAGAAAAGCCCAAGATGGTTGGAGAAGCAGCGAGGATCCAGGGCACCCTGTGATAGTCCACACCCCTCCACCAGCATCCCTCACAATAACCACCCACAGCCCAGATTCAACCTCTCCTCTGCCCTCAGCCACACAGTCTCCGCTCCCGCCCCAGAGAGGCTGAGGGTTATGAGAACTCACTTTTCTGCCATCTCATAAAAGATCATTCGGTCGAAGTTGCTGGTATGCTCCCACTCCTGCACAGCCCTCGGCAGTCCTTCCTCCAGGGTGATCGTGGGCTTCAGCCGGGCCAGGGAACGAAGCACTGGGCTAAAACCCCCACGGGGTCAGTCACCATCTACAAGTGTACCCGCGCCCACCTGCCCCGGCACCAACCCCAGTGCACACCTCCTGCCCCTCCTCAGTTCATGAATCCTTGGGTCCCTGTCACATCCCATAGTGGATTAAACTCCAGACCCCAATCTCCCATCCAGCCGTTTACCATATTGGTCTTTCTTCCCACTGAAATTCTCACAGCAAATCAGGTATTCTTCCCACAATTTAAAATCAACTACCTAAATTCTTACAGTGCTATCCTCAACAAAACACAAGGAAGAAAGCGCTCCATGTTATTCATTGTAAAGTAAGCTAAACCCTGCCCCCAAAGGCTCTTACATTTTAAAAAAGGCACTCACAGGGCTTCCACGGTGGCTCAACGGTTTAAAAAAAAAAAAAAAAAAAAGGCACTCACTAACCCAAATGAATCTAATTAAAGGCTGTGGGGTGTTTTTATTTGTTGTTTTTTAAGTGTTTTTTTCTTTTGCCTCTGGGATGCCGCTCATAATCAAATATCAATACTCTTTGAGCTCTTTGTGATTCATTTTTGCCTTTTGGACTTCCTGTGAATTCTCCTCAGTTGTTACTGAACCTAGAATCACCTGGGGAAGCTTGTTATAAACTTGGATCCCAGAGGCTCCGCAGTGGTGCCTCAAGGTCTGCATCAGTAGCCACTTGGCTAACTGGGCAGTGAGATGAGAAAGAACCTGGGTTTGCCTCCTCATGACTAGGTTTCCTCCCACATGGAATTTTTGCACCAACTGGGCTCCAGTCCCATCCTAAGAGGTTCAGTTTCAAAGCCCCTATGTAACTCACAATCTGGAGAAGGGAAAGCCTCATCTTGGAAGAAAAGCCCAAGATGGTTGGAGAAGCAGCGAGGATCCAGGGCACCCTGTGATAGTCCACACCCCTCCACCAGCATCCCTCACAATAACCACCCACAGCCCAGATTCAACCTCTCCTCTGCCCTCAGCCACACAGTCTCCGCTCCCGCCCCAGAGAGGCTGAGGGTTATGAGAACTCACTTTTCTGCCATCTCATAAAAGATCATTCGGTCGAAGTTGCTGGTATGCTCCCACTCCTGCACAGCCCTCGGCAGTCCTTCCTCCAGGGTGATCGTGGGCTTCAGCCGGGCCAGGGAACGAAGCACTGGGCTAAAACCCCCACGGGGTCAGTCACCATCTACAAGTGTACCCGCGCCCACCTGCCCCGGCACCAACCCCAGTGCACACCTCCTGCCCCTCCTCAGTTCATGAATCCTTGGGTCCCTGTCACATCCCATAGTGGATTAAACTCCAGACCCCAATCTCCCATCCAGCCGTTTACCATATTGGTCTTTCTTCCCACTGAAATTCTCACAGCAAATCAGGTATTCTTCCCACAATTTAAAATCAACTACCTAAATTCTTACAGTGCTATCCTCAACAAAACACAAGGAAGAAAGCGCTCCATGTTATTCATTGTAAAGTAAGCTAAACCCTGCCCCCAAAGGCTCTTACATTTTAAAAAAGGCACTCACAGGGCTTCCACGGTGGCTCAACGGTTTAAAAAAAAAAAAAAAAAAAAGGCACTCACTAACCCAAATGAATCTAATTAAAGGCTGTGGGGTGTTTTTATTTGTTGTTTTTTAAGTGTTTTTTTCTTTTGCCTCTGGGATGCCGCTCATAATCAAATATCAATACTCTTTGAGCTCTTTGTGATTCATTTTTGCCTTTTGGACTTCCTGTGAATTCTCCTCAGTTGTTACTGAACCTAGAATCACCTGGGGAAGCTTGTTATAAACTTGGATCCCAGAGGCTCCAGAATCCCAGAAATGAGCATTTTACCAGCCTCTCCGGTGACTGTGGCAGAGAATCCGGACTGCCCTCTAGGGGAGACCCTGCCCAGAGCCCATGAATGTGGAGATCAGAAATAGGCCAGGAGCTAGAAATTCAGCTTCCCAGACTCCAGGACACCCAGAGGTTCTGGAGAAAGAGAACAGTGATCTACACCAAGGGCTTCTGGGGAGCCGTTTGATGTATTCACTCCAGAGCCAGGATGGAAAGGGAAACTCCCTTAGGGGTTCATCCACAGGAGGAAGCACATGTACATTTTTTTCAAGTCCAGTAAGAGGTGTGCGCGCTAAGTCGCTTCAGTCGTGTCCAGCTCTTTGCAACCCCATGGACTGTAGCCCACTAGGCTCTTCTGTCCATGGGGTTCTCCAGGCAAGAATACTGGAGTGGGGTGCCATTCCCTTATGCAGGGAATCTTCCTGGCCCAGGGATTCAATCCGCTGTCTCTTAAATCTCCTGCACTGGCAGGCAGGTTCTTTACCACTAGCATCACCTGGGAAGCCCTAAGGATAAGTGCAAAAGGTGGCATATGTTATATGATTGTTTGCACAAAATGTTGAGAGAGTGCAGTGCAGTTGAGGGAGGCAGCGGGTCTTGATGGGAAGAAGAGAAAAGTCCCCAGATGGTTAATGACTTTGCTTTATAAAGATAACAGTCTGTGACCTTGAGCTCCCAGGCCAAGTTCCTGCCCAAACAGACATTTTGGCCTTTTGTGAGCTCTTTTCTAGACTGCTTTTTTTATAATAACAACAATAGCAGCTGCCATTTGATGAGGCATATTCTGTGCCAGGCACTCTGCTAAGGACTTCACAAAAATTAACTCATTTCATTGTCTTAACAACCCTCTGAGGTAGATATAACCATCCCCTTTCTAGGTGAAAAAACTGACAACAAAGATACTAAATGCCGGGACCCAAGATGACACAGCTAGTAAGTGGTGGGGCCCCAGCCCTTGACCACTAAGTGAGCTCTACCGCTTCCCTATTTCAACTTGAATTCTCCAATAAGACAGGGAGCAGTCTGCAAAATTCCCTGGTGGTCCAGTGGCTAGGATTTAGCCCTTTCATTGCTGTGGGCCAGGGTTCAGTCCCCAGTTGGGGAGCTAAGATCCCCACAAGCTGGAGGTCATGGCCCCAAAGCCAAAACCAAACAGGGCAGTAGAAAGGGTGGCCCCCGGTGCCAGGCCATCCTCCCACCCAGTGTGCGCCTATTTGGACAATTCAACTCCACGTCAAAAGGTAGGAGAGGGCTTCCCTGGAGGCTCAGTGGTAAAGAATCATGTAGGAGACACGGTCTAGATCAATCCCTGATCTAGGATGATCCCACATGCCTTGGGGCAACTAAGCCCAGAGGGCTACAACTATTGAGGCTGTGCTTGACAGCCCAGGAGCCACAACTATGGAAGCCAGCGTGCTCCTGAGCCTGTGCTGTGAGAGGCCTGAGCACCACAGCTGGAAAGTGTGCCCCCACTCAGGCAACTAGAGAACAGCTCCTGCAGCAACGAGGACACGGCACAGCCAAAAATGAATAAACTAAAAGAAAAAAAAAAGGCCGTAAAATAGCTCTGGAGGGCCCTGGCACTTGCCACCTTATCAGTGACCTGAGTTCCAATCACCTTTCTGAGTATCAGCCATCTCATCCATAAATGAGGATGACCAAAAGATGCCTGCCTCAGTGTATAGGATTGTGAAAATCACGTGAGAGAAGACACCTGAGGCTTGTTACCCTCTGGCACGCGGGTAAAAAGCTTGTTGCTGTTGTTACTTTAACTCTCAAGAGTGTCTCCATCACCTTACCGCCTGGCCTCAAGTGTTCCTAAAGAGCCTAACTGCTTCTGTCCATCTCCACATCCCCCTCATTTAAAAACCTCTAGGATAATGACCCTTAGGTCTCCCCACTTACATAAGAAAGCAAGAAAGGGCCTCTGCATCAGGACTCTGGGATAAGTGCCTCCGTGCCAAGGTTTTGTAGCTCTGCCAACGTCGGAAGTTCTCATAAACACCTCTGGACATATAGGAGAGGTCTCCCACTGAGGGCTTGGGTCTGGCGGCCGTAGAACTTCCTTGCCCCGCTGTCCCAGGTGGCCCTGGCCAAGGCTTTTCTGGGGGCACAATGGGGGCCAGTTGGGCAGCCAGGAGTGGAGCCTGAGCAGGAAGGCCTGGCCGACCCCCTTGGCTCAGCTCCACAGCCTTAGTGCCCAGAAGGGTCTTCATGTTCGAGGCTGTCAGGAATCCGGGGGTAGGACTCTCAGGAACCCCGCAGGGAGCACCAGAGGCAATCCAGTTGAGGGTGGTCTGAGTCAGGATAAAGTTCTGAGACTGAGAGGGCTCAGCCGGCCCCGCTTCTGTCATGGCAAGGACCTTGCCAGCTCTGACTCCATTGGAGCCAGGGCCTTCATCCCTGGTCGCCGACAACGGACTGGGGCAAGCAGAGAGCACCAGAGGGTTGCCTGGAGGGAATTCTGCAGGCGTGGGGGCCTGCGAGGGCAGCTCCCACAGTGGCTGGTCTGGTGGGTCAGGAGCAGACTGGGGGAAGGGAAGTGCCGTGAAAGAAGACAGGGCAGGGCCAGGTGTCCCGGTCCTGTCGGATCCTGCCAACGGAGACGCTGCAGAGACAAAAAGAGGAGATGGAGTGGGAGAACAAGAGACCACCAGCTAGGTTATCGGAGTTCAGCTCTAGTCGCTCAAGAAGCAGAGCAGTGATTCTCAGCAGGTGACGGAGGGGAACGTGTTATTTGCAAATGTCCCCCAAGTATTTCTGATGTCCCTTACTCCTGGTTGAGAATGACTGCGCCAGGGAGGTGGCAATGACTTTGGACCCACGAGCTCATACTCCGTAACACATGCCACCAGGCATACAGGTACCTTCTAAACACACTTAAGCCACCCGGCCCCTGCTCCTAGCTGTTCTGTGGTCCCTGCCACCACTCGCAGAGGGACTCTTACCAGGAACAGGGATGTGAGTTAGATGTTTTGTTCCCAGAAATTCTGTTACATAACAGTCAGGAATGACTAGCATAAGAGCCAGGAAATGGGCTATGTGGGAGAGAGGTTTCAGAGCTTTAAGCAGATTCTGGGCTTACTAAAACGTTATCTGTGATCCTTCTGCTTGGAACTCCTAATATTAGAAATTTAGGGCCCATTTTTTCCCTCTTTAGGGCCTACTTTTGAAAGGCATCCAAGCTGGGGTCCAGTTGAGGCTTTTCTGGGGGCACAATGGGGGCCAGTTGGGCAGCCAGGAGTGGAGCCTGAGCAGGAAGGCCTGGCCGACCCCCTTGGCTCAGCTCCACAGCCTTAGTGCCCAGAAGGGTCTTCATGTTCGAGGCTGTCAGGAATCCGGGGTAGGACTCTCAGGAACCCGCAGGGAGCACCAGAGGCAATCCAGTTGAGGGTGGTCTGAGTCAGGATAAAGTTCTGAGACTGAGAGGGCTCAGCCGGCCCCGCTTCTGTCATGGCAAGGACCTTGCCAGCTCTGACTCCATTGGAGCCAGGGCCTTCATCCCTGGTCGCCGACAACGGACTGGGGCAAGCAGAGAGCACCAGAGGGTTGCCTGGAGGGAATTCTGCAGGCGTGGGGGCCTGCGAGGGCAGCTCCCACAGTGGCTGGTCTGGTGGGTCAGGAGCAGACTGGGGGAAGGGAAGTGCCGTGAAAGAAGACAGGGCAGGGCCAGGTGTCCCGGTCCTGTCGGATCCTGCCAACGGAGACGCTGCAGAGACAAAAAGAGGAGATGGAGTGGGAGAACAAGAGACCACCAGCTAGGTTATCGGAGTTCAGCTCTAGTCGCTCAAGAAGCAGAGCAGTGATTCTCAGCAGGTGACGGAGGGGAACGTGTTATTTGCAAATGTCCCCCAAGTATTTCTGATGTCCCTTACTCCTGGTTGAGAATGACTGCGCCAGGGAGGTGGCAATGACTTTGGACCCACGAGCTCATACTCCGTAACACATGCCACCAGGCATACAGGTACCTTCTAAACACACTTAAGCCACCCGGCCCCTGCTCCTAGCTGTTCTGTGGTCCCTGCCACCACTCGCAGAGGGACTCTTACCAGGAACAGGGATGTGAGTTAGATGTTTTGTTCCCAGAAATTCTGTTACATAACAGTCAGGAATGACTAGCGATAAGAGCCAGGAAATGGGCTATGTGGGGAGAGAGGTTTCCAGAGCTTTAAGCAGATTCTGGGCTTACTAAAACGTTATCTGTGATCCTTCTGCTTGGAACTCCTAATATTAGAAATTTAGGGCCCATTTTTTTCCCTCTTTTTAGGGCCTACTTTTGAAAGGCACCGACAATGAAGTCTGAGACGTAGATCGGGGCTATGCGGACTCTAGTCAAAGAGACCAAGGATAATCACGACGTGTGTCTCCTAGGACTTTCAATAATAATAGGAGATTATATGACTAATTTCAGGCGACTCGCCTCCCCCACGTTATACAGATTATTCCACTGGCAAACTAACAACATTCAGTTTCCACTGCTTCCTGACCACTGAAGGAGACACAGAATACAAGCAGGGTCTTCACCTCAAGCCCAGAGCAAAGCACCAGGAATACCCCTTGAAGAACGGAACCCAATGAAACGGGCCTGAAGGCCCGAGTTCCGCAGAAGGTAGAAAGTCAGAGCACCTCAGGGAAGCCCGGGTCCTTCTTCCTCCTCGAGTGACCCACTTCCCCTAGCCCCCTGGAAAGCAAGGAAAACTGCTCCCTGAACTGAAAGAGAAGCCCTGGCAGGGACTGGCAGGAGCCCGGAGGCTCTGAGCAGAGGCACGTAGAGCACCTTCTGGCCTAGCTTCCAGGAGGGCAATTCTCTATAGATGTGGCACCAGATGGCCTCACTGAATGGTTTTCTATCTAGCAAGGCTTCCACTCCCTCCACTCAGTAAGATGGAAAGCGGCCCCACATCAGTTCTCTCAGGGCGACATTCTAGAGCAGCCTCCAGTTGCCTAAAGAAGACACCGGAACTGGGGCCTTCTCCGGAAAAACCTCTGTACCGCACACATCCCTGCCCCTGCCACACAAGCACATGTTGAAGGGGTCCCTCTTCCAGAGAAGCAAGGTGCTAACTGCCATCCCTTCCCTCACTCAGCATTTTCCTCTGAGGCGCTCTGATCTGCCACTCCTAGGCCCCCTTCCTTCCCAACCCCTAATCTTAAGGGCACCGTTTCCTTCCCCACTGTGATGCTCTAGGTGGCGTCTGCTGTTCCCACATCCCTCTAGGTCAGTCCAGGGAGCTCGTCCCCAGGTCAAAGGTCAATTTCAAATCTCCAAGGAGGGAGCAGGTGGCAGGAACCTCTCCCTCTCCCACCTGCAGACTTACCTCCATCTGAAGACATCCTCTCAGGTTTTGGCACTAACCGTGGCTGTCCAGAAGCCTCCAGAATGAGACAGGCAGGTCCAGGACCCAGAGAGCAACCTCCAGTAGATACACAGGGATCCAAGGAAGGGAGGATAAAGATCAGATCAAAACAGAACTAGAATCTAGGACTCAAGGCATTCTGCAGTGGGGGAGGGGAGAGGGGGAAAATGGGGAGAGGCTAGGGAGATATTCTCCAAAGGACTCTGGTATGTAGGCAGTAACCAGGAATTCCCTCCAAACCAGAGTATGGCCACACAATAGTTGGGTATCTCTTCAGGACAACTTGCAAGTTCTTTCTCAGATTCCCAACCACATAGTTTTACATCTCAGTTCCCTATACAATTCTTCACCGATAGATGTAGTTTTGTGTCTTTCAATTCCACCCAGTTTTGTACCTCATTTCCTGTTAATAGCCGACTGTGGCTAACTCTTGACAATTCAATATTTGGCTGTATTTTCTAAACCAAAATAAAAGCGCATAGTCTGTATATTTAAGCATCAAAGGAAGGGTTGTGTCACAAGATCTAGGGTGCTGAAATGCTGTGTGCATATCATTTCCTTGGAAAGCTGTTCTACAGATCCCACAAAGACCATCACCATCACCTTTGCAGGCTACAGAAGGCTCAGCCTTATTCTGGGGTGAAAAAGCCTCCCACTTCATTGAAAATTGCCACTGAAGCCTAAAATTTCAAAGTCAAAAAGTCCTTTCCATTTGTTAAATTATTTTTGTTGTTTTAAATTTTGTTAAATAATTTTAATTTTTCAAATGGGTAATAATACATCAGCACAGTTCAAAGTCAAACTATTCAAAATGAACTACACAGCATGTCCCCCTCCACTCCTTTCTTCTTGGAACCAAGTTGAGCTCTTTATGTCAGAGGAAACCAGATTTAGTCTGAATCATTGCTGAGTTATTTTACAACTACAAGCAAACACAAACTATACTTTAAAATTTTTTCCAGGTTTTTCTGGTTATAAAGCTAATATATCTACCAATGGTTTTGTCGTTTTAAATAATACCGCAGCAATCACCTTGGTAATGATATCTGGGTTTCAATTTCCAATTCTTTAAACCGAATTTATCGTTCTTTTAAAAATTGCGAAATGTCTAGGAAGCGCATCTTATTATGCTATTATTAGCTACTCACCACTACAGGAAAGAGTTGAATATGTGGTAGAGACCTGAGTTTGGAATCTTGGGCCGACCTTTAAAGCATGCTTCACCGGTTTTCTAAAACACCTTCACGCTGTTTTCGTTATACAGAATATGCAGTACCCCTCGTGCTTCTTTACCGCCAATGCTTTGAAACAGGGCGAGATAACCTGATGTGAAATAGGGGAAGAAAGAAAATCTTTTTTCTTTCCTAAGGTAAAAGGGGCTCTGGATCCCGAAGTCCTTATTTCTCCTGCTCCTAGAAACTCATTGCCTTTGAAATGGGTGTGTATCTTGAGATAAAGACAGGATTCTATTCGGTTTTATTTAATCTGTATGCATTCCAACCCCCCTCTCATCCTAGCGTCAAGCACACAGTGGGTACACACTGCACGTGTCATAACTCCTGGAAGATTGCAACTGGGCTGCTACTGGCCAAGTTCTGTGCTGGTGCGCCCCCTTCTGTGTGGCTGGAAAGAAAGTAACCTGGACTACATTTCCCGGCGTGCTTTGAGATAGAGACTTCCGGCTAAACAGGAAGGAAATTGGCCAACACGTGAAGGCTCAGCCTTATTCTGGGGTGAAAAAGCCTCCCACTTCATTGAAAATTGCCACTGAAGCCTAAAATTTCAAAGTCAAAAAGTCCTTTCCATTTGTTAAATTATTTTTGTTGTTTTAAATTTTGTTAAATAATTTTAATTTTTCAAATGGGTAATAATACATCAGCACAGTTCAAAGTCAAACTATTCAAAATGAACTACACAGCATGTCCCCCTCCACTCCTTTCTTCTTGGAACCAAGTTGAGCTCTTTATGTCAGAGGAAACCAGATTTAGTCTGAATCATTGCTGAGTTATTTTACAACTACAAGCAAACACAAACTATACTTTAAAATTTTTTTCCAGGTTTTTCTGGTTATAAAGCTAATATATCTACCAATGGTTTTGTCGTTTTAAATAATACCGCAGCAATCACCTTGGTAATGATATCTGGGTTTCAATTTCCAATTCTTTAAACCGGAATTTATACGTTCTTTTAAAAATTCGCGAAATGTCTAGGAAGCGCATCTTATTATGCTATTATTAGCTACTCACCACTACAGGAAAGAGTTGAATATGTGGTAGAGACCTGAGTTTGGAATCTTGGGCCGACCTTTAAAGCATGCTTCACCGGTTTTCTAAAACACCTTCACGCTGTTTTCGTTATACAGAATATGCAGTACCCCTCGTGCTTCTTTACCGCCAATGCTTTGAAACAGGGCGAGATAACCTGATGTGAAATAGGGGAAGAAAGAAAATCTTTTTTCTTTCCTAAGGTAAAAGGGGCTCTGGATCCCGAAGTCCTTATTTCTCCTGCTCCTAGAAACTCATTGCCTTTGAAATGGGTGTGTATCTTGAGATAAAGACAGGATTCTATTCGGTTTTATTTAATCTGTATGCATTCCAACCCCCCTCTCATCCTAGCGTCAAGCACACAGTGGGTACACACTGCACGTGTCATAACTCCTGGAAGATTGCAACTGGGCTGCTACTGGCCAAGTTCTGTGCTGGTGCGCCCCCTTCTGTGTGGCTGGAAAGAAAGTAACCTGGACTACATTTCCCGGCGTGCTTTGAGATAGAGACTTCCGGCTAAACAGGAAGGAAATTGGCCAACACGTGAGACCTTCGATTAGAGGCTGCTGCGGACGGAGTTGGACGTGTCTGCTTCGGTGTGGTCATGTTTCTCCAGTATTACCTCAACGAGGAGGGAGAGCGGGTCTACACGCTGAAGGTAAGAAGAGTAAAGGGGTAGTATGTGGGCTGAGCGGTCGAGACGGGCCAGTGAGTTGCGTTGCCCCGCTGCCTGAACGTAGCGGGGGGACTAGAAAGCCAGACGTGTGTGGCGTCTAGAGCTGACCGTCGCGTCTCCTGTCTTTAGGTTTACCCTTTTCGCGCGGCCCCCTCCCCATCCCAACCTCCGTGCCCCTTATGACCACTCCAAGGCTGGCTTTATGTTCTTTTTTCCCCCTCTTCGAGCAGAAGCTTGACCCTATGGGACAACAGACTTGCTCGGCCCACCCTGCTCGATTCTCCCCAGACGACAAATACTCTCGGCACCGAATCACCATCAAGAAACGCTTCAAGGTGCTCATGA
Source organism: Tragulus kanchil (assembly GCA_022376925.1). NCBI lineage: Eukaryota > Metazoa > Chordata > Mammalia > Artiodactyla > Tragulidae > Tragulus > Tragulus kanchil. Next base: position 259,804,707 of record JAIOJX010000032.1, read on the forward strand.
CCCAGCAGCCGCGCCCCGTCCTCTGAGGATCTCTTCAGATTTCGCGTGTCTTCTGCGGTGTGCCGGCGCCCAAGGGACTTGCTGAAGCCACGCTCTTCAATCTGTGAGCCTGAAGGCTCGCTCCGACCCTTGCTCCTGGGATCCGGTCTCGTCTCTGCCTTGGACCATGCTTGTTTGGAAGCAATCATGGTAGCATCCCCGTCAAGGGGGAGACGTTTGAATCTTTCCGTACTTTGAACCACTGCCAGGTTATTAAAGTGATTTCAGAGAGCTCTTATTTTTGTATGGTGTGGGAAGAAAAGAGGGGTTTAAAAACGAAAACGAGGGAGATGAGCGGGAAGAGGAGCCCGGGGGTGGAACGAGACCACCAGGAAGAGGCCCTGGGGTGGCTGCTGGAGCAGTAGTGCTCTGCCCGGGGTCCTGGGAGGGTGCCGGGGAAGGGGGTGAAGCTTGAGGAAGCCTTGTGCAGCTGTCAGCATTCACCGGAAAATACCCGTGTTGTCAGCGAAGTAATTTTGTCCCTTGAAGTGACATTTGACGCCAAATGGAAGAGTTGCTTGAGAAATAATAGCAGCTCTATCATAGAGGGAAGGCGTTGAATTGGAAGTCAGAAAACGAGTCTTCACCCCTCTCTGTTGACTCGGAGGAAGTCAGTCTGTTCCATTTTTCTCATCAGGTCTAAGTTCTCTTCCACCTCTGAAATTGATCAGGTTCAGTAATGGATCTTAATACATCCACAGTGTCCAACCGTGGTGAACAGGAGGAATGCCTTTATGCATTTTACTTCCTGGGAAATATTCCCAGGCTTCTAGTTCTCTCTTCTTACACACTACTTTATATTCTTTCTGGTAACTAGCTGGTGGAAGTCCTTCCCCCAAGGCTGGCCCTTTATGTTCTTTTTAGGTTTACCCTTTCGCGCGGCCCCTCCCCATCCCAACCTCCGTGCCCCTTATGACCACTCCAAGGCTGGCTTTATGTTCTTTTTTCCCCCTCTTCGAGCAGAAGCTTGACCCTATGGGACAACAGACTTGCTCGGCCCACCCTGCTCGATTCTCCCCAGACGACAAATACTCTCGGCACCGAATCACCATCAAGAAACGCTTCAAGGTGCTCATGACCCAGCAGCCGCGCCCGTCCTCTGAGGATCTCTTCAGATTTCGCGTGTCTTCTGCGGTGTGCCGGCGCCCAAGGGACTTGCTGAAGCCACGCTCTTCAATCTGTGAGCCTGAAGGCTCGCTCCGACCCTTGCTCCTGGGATCCGGTCTCGTCTCTGCCTTGGACCATGCTTGTTTGGAAGCAATCATGGTAGCATCCCCGTCAAGGGGGAGACGTTTGAATCTTTCCGTACTTTGAACCACTGCCAGGTTATTAAAGTGATTTCAGAGAGCTCTTATTTTTGTATGGTGTGGAAAGAAAAGAGGGTTTAAAACGAAAACGAGGGAGATGAGCGGGAAGAGGAGCCCGGGGGTGGAACGAGACCACCAGGAAGAGGCCCTGGGGTGGCTGCTGGAGCAGTAGTGCTCTGCCCGGGGTCCTGGGAGGGTGCCGGGGAAGGGGGTGAAGCTTGAGGAAGCCTTGTGCAGCTGTCAGCATTCACCGGAAAATACCCGTGTTGTCAGCGAAGTAATTTTGTCCCTTGAAGTGACATTTGACGCCAAATGGAAGAGTTGCTTGAGAAATAATAGCAGCTCTATCATAGAGGGAAGGCGTTGAATTGGAAGTCAGAAAACGAGTCTTCACCCCTCTCTGTTGACTCGGAGGAAGTCAGTCTGTTCCATTTTTCTCATCAGGTCTAAGTTCTCTTCCACCTCTGAAATTGATCAGGTTCAGTAATGGATCTTAATACATCCACAGTGTCCAACCGTGGTGAACAGGAGGAATGCCTTTATGCATTTTTACTTCCTGGGAAATATTCCCAGGCTTCTAGTTCTCTCTTCTTACACACATCTAACTTTATATTCTTTCTGGTAACTAGCTGGTGTGGAAGTCTACATGGGTCTTTTTGTGTGTGTGTGTTATGTGGCCGTGTTAGGTCTTAGTTGCTGCATGTGGGGTCTTTCCTTGCAGGACCTGGGCTTAGCTGCTCCCTGGCATTTGGGAGCTTAATCCCCATGCCAGGGATTGAACCCATGTCCTGTGCATTGCAAGGGAGATTCCTAACCACTGGGCCACCAGGGAAGTCCCTACATGGATCTTAACTGAGAAAAAGAGATATGAGATATTCAAGCAGAGATTTTTGTTGTTTTCCAGGCTATTCTTGGGGTTATTTATTTATTTAATCCTGGAAGATTAAAATCCTAGGCCTTGAGTCTCTGTCCTTCATAGGGCAACTATAAATTTGTAATCCAGTTACTTCATATCTAGAGGGATGATGAAGCAAAATGTCATACACAGGCATTCAAGAAATAGTACCTTCTTCCTCTCCTTATCAAGTTAATCAACTCAATGCTTCTCAAATTTCTCATTCGTGGCCTTTGATTTAATTGAATGTGCGCTTGGTGCTGCTATAACTTACATCAGCACAAACTCAATTTATCAAGACTGGCCCTGGAAAGGGGTAAATATGTTTCTCATGGACGCTGAAGTCTGTCCCAGCAGAAAAAAGTTAAAGATAGTTGTTCACTCTTGAGGAACAAAAAATCTGTAGACTTGGATCATAGTTAAGAAAAGACAGTTGGTTTTTACTTCAGTTACTTGCACTTAAGAGAATGGTGAAATGTGATACTTGTTTTCTGTCAAGCAATTTTTCATTTCTTAGGCTGTTTACTTAACAAGGCTCTTAGTGAAGAAGGGATTTTAAAGAATTGTCCTGTCTTAATGTTTGAAGAAATGAGGTTAATGTTTGAAGAAATGTCAGAAATTCTGCAAACAATTCTGCAAACAATTCTGCAAACCAGGAAAAAGTTCTGCTGTGGAAGTTTTAAGGAACTAAAAGAAACATGAAAAAGAACTAAAGTCAGGGGAATTCTTTGACTTCCCAGTGATTAGGACTCTGAGGTTCAGCTGCCCTGGGGGTTAGGGGTTGGTGCCAGAGGCCATGGTTCTGTTCCCTAGTTGGGGAACTAAGATCCTGCAACTGATGCATGGGTGTGGCTAAAAAACTGTAAACAGCTTTTTTTTTTTTTCTCTAAAATCCTGACTGTGATTCTGTCTTTGTAAACTACAAAAAGGGATTAGCATTTTCCATGCTACCTGCTATGTAGACTAAGGAATAAGCAAATTGGTGTGAATATACCAAAGGTATATCTCCCAGGTACTATGATTCTGAGATGTACTCAGAAATAGGAGAAAAAAGTATAGTATAAAGTGAATGAAAATACACTGTGGTATGAAACAACATTCAATGTTGTAGAAAGCCAGGATTTTTTTCAATAAGGGGAAAGTCTGTAAGACTTTGAACAGAAGCCTTGCCTGAGGAGAAAACTGATCTCTAAGGGAGCTAAATTTGCTTCCACAAGAAAGCTGTAAGCCTGAGTCAGTATCACAGGCTTTATAAAAAATTAAGCTTTGAGATCTTAAATAGGAATTTAGTTTACATTTTTGGATCTTTTAAACCAGAGAGTGGACTTTGTGTGTCTTCTGATAAAAGGGAGTTTCCTGGTTCTGGTCTTCAGTACTGTTCTGATCTATTATTAAGGATGATGTTAAACATTTCCACTTGTGCTGAGCAAGGACAGCACATAGCCAGCCCCCAGATTGTTGAATTTATTTTTAATATTTATTTATTTTTTTACATGTATGTTCCCAGATCATTCATATGCATATCCCTGGACCCTCCCCCCACGCAGTTCCCCTCCTCCCATCCCTCCAGACCATCGCTCCAAGTGGTTGTAGGTACTCCTATTCCCCTAGCACAATGACAATAGCTATCTTTTCCACACATGACAGTATAGGCTTCCATGTTACTCCCTCCATGCCTCCCTCCCACTGTTCGGTCTCCACAATGTCTTTATGTCTATTCTGTTTTTTCATGAGTTCACTGCGTATGTTATCATGACCATCTTACTAGATCCCATATATATGAGTTAGTATACTATACTTGTCTTTCTCTTTTTGACTTACTTCACTTTTTATGATGAGTTCTAGAGCCAGCCACCTCATTAGGACTGAGTCTTCTGCATTTCTTTTAACAGCTGAGTAGTATTCCATTGTATATATGTACCAGAACTTCTGGATCCATTCATTCGTCGATGGACATCTAGGTTGCTTCCATGTTCTGGCTATTGTATAGAGAGCTGCAATGAACATTGGGGTACAGGTGCCTCTTTCAGTTTTGATTTCATCAGGATATAGGCCTAATAGTGGGATTGCTGGGTCATAGGGTGCTTCTATTTTTAGTTTTTTAAGGAATCTCCATATTGTCTTCCATAGAGGTTGTATTAATTTACATTCCCACCAGCAATGCAAGAGGGTTCCCTTTTCTCCACACCCTCTCCAGCACTTGTTGTCTGTCGATTTCAGATTGTTGAATTTTAACTTAAATATCTTTTGATAAACAAGGCCCTAGGTATAGCACAGGGAAACTATATTCAGTATCCTGTGATAAACCATAATGGAAAAAAAAATATTTAAAAAGTGTATATGTGTGTGACTGAGTCACTGCTATACAGCAGAGATTGGCACATTATGAATCAACTGTATTTCAATAAATAAAATTAGAAAACTTAAGGAAAAATGTCTTGATAAAAACTCTAGGAAATAACTGAAACAACACTGATGAGTCAAGTTTATTGAACACCTCTATTGATGCATTAAATAAACATGCTGGGGAAAATATTCTGGTGGCAATAGTAGAGAAAACACTGAATGGAGTCAAGAGAAAATAGTGTCGTCTTCATGGCTAAAAGATGGTTTCTTTAATGGAGCTTTCAGTCTGTCTAGAAAATGAACACAGCATTTTCTTCCAGTTTTACTGAGGTAACTGACAAAATTATATATACTTAAGGTGTACAAACTGGTTATTTGATAGATGTATACCTGTAAAAAAAAAAAATAGGGCATATTTTCCAAAAGATAGGGGAAGGAAGTAGCACAAAGTATGTATGAACTTGAGCATACAATGCTTTAGGATAGACCACTACAAATAAAAACTACAGTGAGGGTCATGGGCACCCATATTATATGAGTTAGTATACTATACTTGTCTTTCTCTTTTTGACTTACTTCACTTTTTATGATGAGTTCTAGAGCCAGCCACCTCATTAGGACTGAGTCTTCTGCATTTCTTTTAACAGCTGAGTAGTATTCCATTGTATATATGTACCAGAACTTCTGGATCCATTCATTCGTCGATGGACATCTAGGTTGCTTCCATGTTCTGGCTATTGTATAGAGAGCTGCAATGAACATTGGGGTACAGGTGCCTCTTTCAGTTTTGATTTCATCAGGATATAGGCCTAATAGTGGGATTGCTGGGTCATAGGGTGCTTCTATTTTTAGTTTTTTAAGGAATCTCCATATTGTCTTCCATAGAGGTTGTATTAATTTACATTCCCACCAGCAATGCAAGAGGGTTCCCTTTTCTCCACACCCTCTCCAGCACTTGTTGTCTGTCGATTTCAGATTGTTGAATTTTAACTTAAATATCTTTTGATAAACAAGGCCCTAGGTATAGCACAGGGAAACTATATTCAGTATCCTGTGATAAACCATAATGGAAAAAAAAATATTTAAAAAGTGTATATGTGTGTGACTGAGTCACTGCTATACAGCAGAGATTGGCACATTATGAATCAACTGTATTTCAATAAATAAAATTAGAAAACTTAAGGAAAAATGTCTTGATAAAAACTCTAGGAAATAACTGAAACAACACTGATGAGTCAAGTTTATTGAACACCTCTATTGATGCATTAAATAAACATGCTGGGGAAAATATTCTGGTGGCAATAGTAGAGAAAACACTGAATGGAGTCAAGAGAAAATAGTGTCGTCTTCATGGCTAAAAGATGGTTTCTTTAATGGAGCTTTCAGTCTGTCTAGAAAATGAACACAGCATTTTCTTCCAGTTTTACTGAGGTAACTGACAAAATTATATATACTTAAGGTGTACAAACTGGTTATTTGATAGATGTATACCTGTAAAAAAAAAAATAGGGCATATTTTCCAAAAGATAGGGGAAGGAAGTAGCACAAAGTATGTATGAACTTGAGCATACAATGCTTTAGGATAGACCACTACATAAAAACTACAGTGAGGGTCATATGCAATATATGCCATATATGTTTGGAGGTACATGGTGTTGCGAGGTTGTTGATTTTTAAATTATGAATGGGGTTTTCAGGGACGATCTTATTAAATAGATGCATTTTGAGGTTCCGAGGGCATGGGGCTCCCACTGCTCCTTGAAATCCACCTCAAGTTGGTGCAACACGGCAGGACCAAGAGGGAAAAGCATTTTTCCGAATGCCCTCAGCTCAGGGGCCCGCAAACTACAATTCCCGTCGTGCTCCAGGCCGCGTACGTTCGGCCCCGCCCCTTGCTCGCCGGTCCTGCTGCGACATGGGCGGGCGCATGCGCGCAACCCTATCAGCCGCCTCGCGGGCTGCAGAGACTGGGCGGGGCTTTCGGGCGCTCGTGGACAAGGTGCCGCCCTTCGGCCGCTCCCCTATGCTTCTCTTCGGACCGTTAACCTCGAATGAGGAACGAGTGGGGAGGAAAGGGCGGGGCTGCGGCGGCGCGGGCACAGCCCGCCGGGCCCGGGGCCGGGGGCGGAGAGGTCACGTAACTGCTCCTCTGGCGTCTGGCCGGGGAGGGGGCGCCCTCCCCGGCAGCCCCAACCTTCCTGCGCGCGCCGCGGCTCGGAAACAGTTACCGGCTCATAAACAACAGCTGCGCGCGCACCCGCATCAGCTGGCGCCGAGATCCCGCACCTGCGACGTCCTCCTACTCTCATCCTCGCTGCTCTCTCCAGCTTAGCCAGGGCCAACCTGAGGCCGCCTCCTCGTCACTTAGGACCCGAAGGAAGAACAGCGAGAGGCTGACCTTGCGCCTGGGCTCTGGTAGGGGAGAGAGCCTCTTCGGCAAAGGGGTGGCCCGTCCTGTCACGCGCGAGAGAAACCGAGCGAGCCAGTCGGGGGTTCGATGGGCTAGCCGCGACCTGCCTCGTCTCTGCGCTGCAGTCCGCGGAGTCTGGATCCGCTAGCCGCCGCCTCCCAGATCCTAGGGACCTTCCTGCCAGAAGAGCGGGCGGCCCACCCCCGCAGACCTCTTGAAGCCTCTGCAGCCTCCTCTGCTCACCCTTCTCTCCTCATTCTCTTTCAGCCGTCGTGTGCGATAGTTTCCCCGTTATGCATGCGCACCTCTCCCACCAGACCCAGGTGGATTGTCGGCCTCAGAAACATCGGGTGGCTCTACACACACCTCCTCCCAGCCAGACCTGCGGGGTGTACACCTGATACACAACAGGTGGCCGGGGACACACCGTTTCGCAATCTGGTCTATGCTATATTCGCCTGATAAGGGTGGGCCTGTGCGCACTTTGCTCAACTAGCCGTGGGACGTTTACAGATAGACTGACGACCTCGGCCGAAACCTTAGGGTCGAGGCGAGAAAGGCTCCGTCACCTGCTCCTCTGAGACCATGGCCTTGAGCCCACATCCCTGGATCAGGGGAGATAACTAGGTATCTCTTCATTCTGAAAGAACGAAGTTACACGAGATTAGCATCGTTTTGTCTCTCTCTCTTTTTTTTTTTCCAGCTGTTCGTAGTGCAGTTTTTGAACAACTTATTCTTGAGTAGAAGGAGTCTTATATGTGGTGGCTTTTTGTGTGGTGTCAATCAAGGTAACTGAATTTTTTTTTTTAATTTTTGATTTTTGCAATCAAAAGTAGCTAACAGAGGAGGCAGGGTTTTGCAGAGTATTTCTTTTTCACCTTGTCCTGATAAAGGAAGAGAGAAAAATGCATCCTCCAGAAACCACCACCAAGATGGCTTCTGTTCGGTTCATGGTGACACCAACAAAGATCGATGACATTCCAGGTTTGTCAGACACCAGCCCGGACCTCAGCTCTCGATCCAGTTCACGAGTGAGATTTAGCTCCCGGGAGAGTGTGCCTGAAACCAGTCGCAGTGAGCCTATGAGCGAGATGTCTGGAGCCACCACTTCCCTGGCAACTGTTGCACTGGATCCAGCCAGTGACCGTTCTAACCCCCAGGATGTTACGGAGGGTAAGTAGAAGCACAGATAAGGAAATATTTCTATTACTGGCCTATTTATCCAGAATGACAGTATACCGAGATACCATGTTTTCATCATAGAACAGTATCATCAGGAACCAAAGAACCTCTTTTTGAGATGCTTGGGAACCCTTTGGAATAATGGTTAGCATAGCAGATCTCTGCAGTAGTAATTTGGCATGGGGGAAGGTATATGGCAAGAAGAAAAGTGGATGTATGTTTTGGCTTCCTCATTTTTGTCTCCTTAGAATTGAAATGCATATTTTGGTTAAGGATGGATATCAAAGAGTTTTTCAGGACAGAGAATCGTAAATGTAAAGTTTAGTGAAGAGTTAGCTTTGGGGGGGTCTAACGATTACAGTTTGCTTTTAAGGTAAGTTATATGAAGTAGTTATTGATCATATTATAGTTATTTGGCTTTCCTGCCTAGAGTTCAGATACTGTATCAAAGAATTCTCTTTAAAATTTTATGTTTTACAAAAGACAATTGTTCGAGGAGCTAAGCTCACTCAGGATGAGGCTAGGTAGATCTGAGTGGGCTATCCTGCCAAATGGAGAATTCTGAAGAGATTTTTTGGGTTCCCATATAATTTTTTTCATTTTGAACTTATATTTGATTCAGTACTCTGAGTACTGAGCCTTTGTACTCAGAAGTAGCACACCAGCCACTTCTGACTTATATTGGCCGCTGCCGACCTTTAGCCTCCTAAACCAGTTTGTGTCAGCAGGCTTGGAGGTTTCCATTGCATTTCGTGAGAAAGAGGTGATGAAACAAAACAGGTTGGAACATTTTTTGGACTCTAAAGTAGAAAAGTTTGAGAAACACTGTACTGCTTTATATATTTAGTTTTATCCTATGTTCTAATATAGATCTGTCTGGTAATGAAAACTTCTGGTAAGAATCTTAAAAGCTCTTAAAATGATATTCTACCCACATTTGAAAACCATCTTCAGCCACTGACTTGCCATTTTCTGGTGTCAGGAAATACTGTTCCTCCTAACTTAAAGGGTGCAGAAAACCGAAGTGATTTTAGTTCCTTATTTCTGTTTGTGTATTTTAATGTAAGGAAACAAGGTAGATGTGGTGAAGTTTTATAGTCCTAGAATTCATGTATCCTTGACTAATTTTTTTTGTGTGTGTGAAGACATTACAGGTCAATTTCTGAACTTGACAGTTTTCACCTTCATAACAGAGTTTTACGTTATATACTGTGGTATTAAAATTACGTTATGGAGGGAATTCCCTGGTGGTCCAGTGGCTGAGACTCTGTGCTCCCAATGCAGGGGGCCTGGGTTCGATCCCTGGTCAGGGAACTGGAGCCCACATGCTGCAACTGAGACCCAATGCAGCCAAATAAATATAAATAAAATATTTTTTTTAAAAAATTACATTATGGTATTAGAAATAATTTATCATTTTCTCTTCTTCCAAATTCTAAATTGTAGTTTTAGTTTTTACCCATCAGACTGTATTTAGGTTGTAAAAATACAAGGTAAAGACTATAACAGTGTTAATTTGTTTGATGTTGTAATTGTCACTTACTGTTCAGTATCGAAGTCCTGTCTGACTTTATTTGTGACCCCATGGCCTGTAGCCCACTGGGCTTCTCTGTCCTTGGGATTCTCCAGGCAAGAATACTGGAGAGGGTTGCCATTTCCTTCTCCAAGGGATCTTCCCCACCCAAGGATCGAACCTAAGTCTCCTACTTAGCAGGCGGATTCTTCACCAGTGAGCCATCTGGGATGCCTGTAATTGTTATTGGGTAGTGCAGGACACGGATCAGGAAGCCCCTGAAGAAGGAAATTGCAGCCCACTCTGTTGTTCTTGCCTGGGAAATCCCCTAAACAGAGACTTCTGGCAGGCTACAGTCCATGGGGTGGCAAAGAATCAGACTCAACTGAGCACACACTTAGAGTTAAGTGATGATAGTTTGCGAGTTATGTATTACAGAATTGTATTTTTGTTCTGTTTCTAAAAGTAGACTTATATGAGTAACGTATTAACCTTGCAGAAACAAGATCCTTGTCTGGGCTGCTGTTCTTATCTGAAAGTGTTCTTTAAGGTCTAGAGTGGTATTGCTTTACACCATAAGGGTAAAACTGGGGATGTGTCTAGGTGAAATCAATCTTGTTTAGGTGGGTACTAAACTTAAAGCCAGATCCTTTATCTAACTTATTCCTCTGATACTAGATGAAAGGAAAACAGTCCAGCCATTAGATCACGCTTTGTCCTAGCTTATTCTTGGGAAATGAGTTTCCTACTTTCCCAGTGAACTATTTTTTATGTTTTTACTGTCTTTTTAAAAAAATTCTTATGCTGGCTGTCATCCTGTGATATATTTCCCACACCATCAGAGGGAACTTGTTAGAAATATAATTTTTTCACCTTTGGCCTTGTAATATGCAGATGCCCTTATTAGACTTAGATGTGAATCTTCAAATACTCTTGTCAGGAAAATCAAGAACATGTGTTAATCTATATTTGTCTCTGGACTGAATTTAGTAAAGGAAAACAGCTACTTCCTTTATAGCCAGCTGATAGACTATAATTGACTCTGCCCATAAGCTCATAAGATATTTCAGAATTGTGATTGCTGTTTGACCATTTATAATTTTATTATTATTTTTATTTTGACCCTTTTTATGTCCTACAGTGGTTGCAACATTGGTATGATTCTCTCCTTCTCCACAATTCCCGTGCCTCTCACATTTTTTCCCACCTTCAGAATCTACCTTCAGTGCAGGAGATCCAGGTTTAATCCTTGGGTTGGGAAGATCCTCTAGAGAAGGAAATGACAGCCCACTCTAGTATGCTTGCCTGTAGAATTCCAGAGGAGCCTGGCAGGCTATAGTGCATGGGGTCGCAGAGTCCGACATAACTGAAGGACTGACACTTCCATTTAAGTTTCTTATCTTGTCATATACCTTTATTCACATTACATTACACAACCAAGTGGGGTAACACATGAAATTTTAAATATTTCTGTGTTTTAATTTTTTTCTACTGTTAGTCTTTTGAATAATATTTCTGATATCAAAAAATTTATAGTTCTCTTTCATTTTATTATGGTTCCATCAGAATTTGTCAGATTGTCAGCCTGGTAAATAAAATCAACAACCTTAGCACTATACTTGCTTGTGCATGAAGAATTGTCAGCCTGGTTTTAGAGTGGTATTGCTTTACACCATAAGGGTAAAACTGGGGATGTGTCTAGGTGAAATCAATCTTGTTTAGGTGGGTACTAAACTTAAAGCCAGATCCTTTATCTAACTTATTCCTCTGATACTAGATGAAAGGAAAACAGTCCAGCCATTAGATCACGCTTTGTCCTAGCTTATTCTTGGGAAATGAGTTTCCTACTTTCCCAGTGAACTATTTTTTATGTTTTTACTGTCTTTTTAAAAAAATTCTTATGCTGGCTGTCATCCTGTGATATATTTCCCACACCATCAGAGGGAACTTGTTAGAAATATAATTTTTTCACCTTTGGCCTTGTAATATGCAGATGCCCTTATTAGACTTAGATGTGAATCTTCAAATACTCTTGTCAGGAAAATCAAGAACATGTGTTAATCTATATTTGTCTCTGGACTGAATTTAGTAAAGGAAAACAGCTACTTCCTTTATAGCCAGCTGATAGACTATAATTGACTCTGCCCATAAGCTCATAAGATATTTCAGAATTGTGATTGCTGTTTGACCATTTATAATTTTATTATTATTTTTATTTTGACCCTTTTTATGTCCTACAGTGGTTGCAACATTGGTATGATTCTCTCCTTCTCCACAATTCCCGTGCCTCTCACATTTTTTCCCACCTTCAGAATCTACCTTCAGTGCAGGAGATCCAGGTTTAATCCTTGGGTTGGGAAGATCCTCTAGAGAAGGAAATGACAGCCCACTCTAGTATGCTTGCCTGTAGAATTCCAGAGGAGCCTGGCAGGCTATAGTGCATGGGGTCGCAGAGTCCGACATAACTGAAGGACTGACACTTCCATTTAAGTTTCTTATCTTGTCATATACCTTTATTCACATTACATTACACAACCAAGTGGGGTAACACATGAAATTTTAAATATTTCTGTGTTTTAATTTTTTTCTACTGTTAGTCTTTTGAATAATATTTCTGATATCAAAAAATTTATAGTTCTCTTTCATTTTATTATGGTTCCATCAGAATTTGTCAGATTGTCAGCCTGGTAAATAAAATCAACAACCTTAGCACTATACTTGCTTGTGCATGAAGAATGCTTTAAATGTACAGAAGGAACTGTTGAGAGTGGACATCTCTGGGAAGCTATGAAAATAGTGTGGAGAAAAGGAATTTTCCTTTAAGCGATGCAGTAAGGCATATATAATTTTTGTTTGTTTGTTTTTAATTTTTTAATTTATTAACACCAGAAACATTTTATGTTGAGGGGTAGCCAATTAACAATTTTGTGATAGTTTCAGGTGAACAGTGAAGGGGCTTGGCCATACATATATGTATGTCCATTCTCCCCTAAACCCCCCTCCCATCAGGCTAGTACATAGCATTGAGCAGAGTTCCATGTGCTGTTCAATAGATTTTTGTTGGTTATCCGTTTCAAACATTGCAGTGTGTACATGACTTTCCCAAAGTCCCAACCATTCCCTCCCTTCTGCAACCATGAGTTCATTTTCTAGGCCTGTGAGTCTCTTTCTGTTTTGTGAGTAAGTTCTTTGTATTGTTTCTTTTTAGAATTCACATAAAAGGGCTGTTATATGATATTTATGATATTTTTCCTTCTGCCTGACTTACTTCACTCAGTATGACACTCTTTGGGTCCATCCATGTTGCTGCAAATGGAATAAACCATATATAATTTTTTATATTGAAAGTATATCACTTATTTTTAAGTAATTCTATCCTAAAAAAATTATTTATTTATTTTTGGTTGTGCTGATTCTTCGTTGCTTTCTCTGCAGCAAGTGGGAGCTCTTTTTTGTGGTGGTACACGGGCTTCTTGATGCAGTGGCTTCTCTTGTTGCGGGGCACAGGCTCTGAGCATGCAGCACCCGGGCTTTAGTTGCCCTCAGCATGTGGAACCTTCCTGGACCACGAATCAGACCCATGTTCCCTACATCAGCAGGCAGATTCTTATCCACTGTACCACCAGGGAAATCTGTGAGTGTATCACTTTTTTTTTTTTTGGCCACTGATCTTTCATTTATTTATTTTCATCCTTCTTTGTTCTTTGGCCTTTGTGGGCCTCCCATTGCAGTGGCCTCTCTTGTCGTAGAGCACCGTCTCTGGGAACGTGCGCTCCAGAGCTGCGGCTTGGTAGTTGGCCACATCAGTCCAGCCATGCCATGGCACATGAGATCTTCCCAGGCCAGGGATCGAACCGGCGCTCCTTGCGCTACAAGGTGGTGTCTTTACCCATTGGACCACCAGGGAAGCCCCCTATCACTTTTAATATAAAAAAAATTTTAGTAGCCATAGCATTATTAGTTAGGGAGCTTCAGATAATCAAGAATCAAATTCTTGTCAAACCCCATTTTAATAAATGAGGAAACCCAGGGTTATAGAGATGGATATTTGTAGATTCTGAGTGGCAGAGCCAAGACCAAAGTGCAGGCCTCCTGACCTCTCTGTCCAGGGCTTTCCATTACATCATTTTACCTCTGCCATGATGAACATATTTTACCTTTGTCTCATAACTATTTGGGCTTCCCAGATGACTCGGACTATAAAGAATCCACCTGCAATGTGAAAGATCCAGGTTCAGTCCCTGTGTTGGGAAGATCCCCTGGAGCGGGGAAAGGCTATCTACTCCAGTATTCTTTCTTGCCTGGAGAATTCCATGACTTGTCTATGGGTCACAAAGAGTTGGACACGACTGACGAACTTTCACATAACTGATTAACTTAAATGGTTGTTAAAATAATAATACCAATAGAAAAATGTATCTTTATATGTCCTATATAGGCTCTAATAACATTTCAGCCATTTCCAATTCATCAAGTGCTCCTGGGGGCTCTGATTATATGTGAGGCACTCCAGTAGGAATTGTAGGTCAAACTGCCTTTTAATAAATACTCAGGTAAAGTATAGGTTCTGCGGTTGTAGCGCTCATGGTAATAGTGGTGAAAATGACAGGAACCACTTGCACCAACATTTACTGACCGGTTATTATGGGCTAGCCCTGCTCTGGTTGTTAGGGATGCAGGACTGAGAAAAAGAATCCAATTGCAGTTGTAAGGAAAATTACGATCTAAGAGAGAAAGCAAACAAAATTTCATATAAATTGTAATGCTATATGATAAATGTAGGAAGAGATATATAGAGCAAAAATACAAAAAAGAAAAATACAGTACATTTTAGAATAGTACAGTATAAAAATATGTGGGGCTTCCCAGGTGGTGCTCGTGGTAAAGAACCTGCCTGCCAGTGCAGGAGATCTAAGAGACTCAGGTTCTGTCCCTGGGTCAGGAAGGTCTCCTGGGAGGAGCAAATGACAATCCACTCTGGGATTCTTGCCTGGAACATCCCATAGACAGAGGAGCCTGGTGGGCTCCTACAGTCCATAATGTCTCCAAGAGTCAAGCACAACTGAAGTGACTTAGCAGTCACAATAGAAAAATATAGTAAAGGAAAATGAACTGAGGGAAAAATGGAGACACTGAGAGTCTGGAGGACTTGACAGGTGAAGTAGTAGTGAAAGATGTAGAAGGGTTAAAGACTGAGCAGACAGTCGAATGTTAGGGTTAATGTGTTCAGAGGGGGACCAGTTCCAGTGTTAATGTGATCTCGTGTAAAGCCTTGGGAGTGGGCTTCTGAGGTGGAGTAAAAAATAAAAGCCAGTTGAGCCAAGGAACTCTAAATGTACCAACTTGGACGCTGGCTGCCACCAGTTGATGGTTGTTAGCTGGTAGATAAGCAAAACTAATGTAGATAAGCTCTTCCTTCTTGGAGTCACTTCTCTCTGAAACCTTCTCTCTTTCAACCCCAAATCCAGATAGAATAGATCTGGTAAAAAGCCCCTGTGTCTGTAGCACCTATTTCAGTTAGGCTGTAAGGTTCTTGAGGACAGGAACACAGAGTTGTCTTTGTATTTATCAGAGCTTAATGTTGTCAGTTGAAAAAAAAAAAGCACATCCTAAAAGCTGAGAATTAACTTTTCATTTGGTAGACATACTGAGGATTTAAACCCCAAGACAGCATCTCAGATAAGTTGTGAGGGACTGTTACGAAGACAGAAGGGAAGAGCCAGGATATATAGGAGTTTTTGCTAAAAACCAAGTAGTTAAAACATCAAAAGATTACTGCTAATTAAAGAAGACCAGACATCTCAAGTTAACAAATTTAGTGCTTTTCTGTGTGTGTCAGAAGATGCAAGACTCTGGGCTTATTGAAATTATTCCTTTGAGCTGCACCTTAGCTGTCTAGGGCCAGTATCCTTTTTCTCCATCTTGAATCGCATCAGGGTTCACCACTGGGGGAATGGCTGCGAAAACTGATGTCTTGATGGCCTCCATAGCCTTTGTTCACTGATACGGCAGGCAGCATTCTTTGTCCATGGTATTTAAAAGCTCTTCAGCCAGAGCTGGGGACTATAGCTCAAAAGGAAAGAGGGATTAATGTAATATTCATGGGAAGAATTTTCCTATCCAAATGGGCTTCAGAGGGTAAGAGATGCTCACCACGTGGATAAGGCCCAGCAGGCTTTTCCTTAAATGCCAATAGGTCTTCCAAATTCTTATCTGCACTTGGCACCATTACATTACATGCGGATATTTAGTCCACTCAGCTGGCCTACCAATTCTGTATTGTTGGTTATCACATCAGTCTCTCGAGCTAGGGTTAAATAATGTTTGACGACGAATCAGAATGATAGTGGAAAGCTATCTTTTTTTTTTTGCTCTCTTAAGAACATGTTTCAAAATACCAAACACCTTTTTTATGCTCTTGAAAAAACTGTCTAGTTTTTTGCCCAAAACAAACCTAAGTGAACTATATTTTATTGCCAGTTGTAGATGACTATTGATTTTCTTTTAAATATATGTTCTGTATTATACAGTTACCGGACACTATCCATTTCACTTTGACACACTCCTAGAGAGTTGTAACTGACATTATATAAGGTAGTAAAATGGATAGTTTTGTAAAAACACATGGATTTGGTACCTTCTTAGCATTCCTAACAGCATCCTCTGATAGATTTTTTTCCCAAGCTTAATTTGCACCCCCACCCATTTTTTTTAAAGACAAATTATCACTTGTGTGAAACATTTTGGTTATAGCCCACATCTGTTTTTCCCCTCTCCTCCGTACTTCAGAGTCAGTAATTTAACTTTATAATGTCCTATCAATACTTTATACCACAAGTAGGAATCAGCTAAATCCAGAAAGTGGAAAATTTTATTGAATTACTGCAGTTTTCAACAAATAAGTGGATGGGGTGGAGGAGGAGCTGAGGGAAAGGGGAGGGATAAAAAGTCTATCAAATAAATACCATGTGTGGACCCTCTTTGGATCCTGATGTGAACAAACCATTGTAAAAAGAGTCCCCAGAAGATGCAAGACTCTGGGCTTATTGAAATTATTCCTTTGAGCTGCACCTTAGCTGTCTAGGGCCAGTATCCTTTTTCTCCATCTTGAATCGCATCAGGGTTCACCACTGGGGGAATGGCTGCGAAAACTGATGTCTTGATGGCCTCCATAGCCTTTGTTCACTGATACGGCAGGCAGCATTCTTTGTCCATGGTATTTAAAAGCTCTTCAGCCAGAGCTGGGGACTATAGCTCAAAAGGAAAGAGGGATTAATGTAATATTCATGGGAAGAATTTTCCTATCCAAATGGGCTTCAGAGGGTAAGAGATGCTCACCACGTGGATAAGGCCCAGCAGGCTTTTCCTTAAATGCCAATAGGTCTTCCAAATTCTTATCTGCACTTGGCACCATTACATTACATGCGGATATTTAGTCCACTCAGCTGGCCTACCAATTCTGTATTGTTGGTTATCACATCAGTCTCTCGAGCTAGGGTTAAATAATGTTTGACGACGAATCAGAATGATAGTGGAAAGCTATCTTTTTTTTTTTGCTCTCTTAAGAACATGTTTCAAAATACCAAACACCTTTTTTATGCTCTTGAAAAAACTGTCTAGTTTTTTGCCCAAAACAAACCTAAGTGAACTATATTTTATTGCCAGTTGTAGATGACTATTGATTTTCTTTTAAATATATGTTCTGTATTATACAGTTACCGGACACTATCCATTTCACTTTGACACACTCCTAGAGAGTTGTAACTGACATTATATAAGGTAGTAAAATGGATAGTTTTGTAAAAACACATGGATTTGGTACCTTCTTAGCATTCCTAACAGCATCCTCTGATAGATTTTTTTCCCAAGCTTAATTCGCACCCCCACCCATTTTTTTTAAAGACAAATTATCACTTGTGTGAAACATTTTGGTTATAGCCCACATCTGTTTTTCCCCTCTCCTCCGTACTTCAGAGTCAGTAATTTAACTTTATAATGTCCTATCAATACTTTATACCACAAGTAGGAATCAGCTAAATCCAGAAAGTGGAAAATTTTATTGAATTACTGCAGTTTTCAACAAATAAGTGGATGGGGTGGAGGAGGAGCTGAGGGAAAGGGGAGGGATAAAAAGTCTATCAAATAAATACCATGTGTGGACCCTCTTTGGATCCTGATGTGAACAAACCATTGTAAAAAGACTTTTGAAAAAATCAGGGAAACGTGACCATGTACTTGGTATTAAACAATATTAAGGAATTATTGTGAATTTTCTTAGGTATATTTATGGCACTTTGGTAACATAAAGCCCTCATCTATAGAGATATATATTGACACATTTATACGTGAAATGAAGTGTGTACTCCACCCTTCCTTCACACCAAAGCAATTTCTTGAGAGATAGACAAGATTGGCAAGCATTTATAATTTGTTGAATTGGAATAAAAGGTACATGAGAATTCATTTTTTACTATTTTCTCTGATTTTATGTAATTTGAAGGTATCCGTAATACAAGCTTTTAAAAAGTTGGACTGCACTCTAGAAACAGATTTAATAGAAAGGACTTTCTTTATATATATATATATTTTTTTTTTTTTTTTTCCACTTAAAAAAATTTTTTGGCCTCTTTTATTTTTTTGTTGTTGTTTTTTTTTAATTTATTTTCATCCGTCTTTATTCTTTGGCCCATGTGGGCCTCCCATTGCAGTGGCCTCTCTCATTGCAGAGTACTGGCTCTGGGCACATACGCTCCAGAGTGCTGGCTCGTAATTGAACACATTGGTCCAGCCACTCTGCAGCATGTGGGATCTTACCAGGCCAGGAATCAGACTGGCGACCCTTGCACTGCAAGGCGTACTCTTTACCTGCTGGACCACCAGGGAAGCCCCAGAAAGAACTTTCTTTTATAGAGTCTGTCCTAGAATACTCCTGATATTTGAATAAATATTAGTGTTTAGAAGAGTGATTGCTTCAGCTTCTTGTCTTTTGTCCTGGGTGGTCTCTCCTGTATCCTCACTAATTCTTTTCATCAGAAGCCTCATTCTTTTCCTGTCAGAGGCATGTTTCTTGATTCCATATTCTCATAAACTTTGCTTTGATGTTACCTATACATGGTTTGCATAGCTAAATCCAGAAAGTGGAAAATTTTATTGAATTACTGCAGTTTTCAACAAATAAGTGGATGGGGTGGAGGAGGAGCTGAGGGAAAGGGGAGGGATAAAAAGTCTATCAAATAAATACCATGTGTGGACCCTCTTTGGATCCTGATGTGAACAAACCATTGTAAAAAGACTTTTGAAAAAATCAGGGAAACGTGACCATGTACTTGGTATTAAACAATATTAAGGAATTATTGTGAATTTTCTTAGGTATATTTATGGCACTTTGGTAACATAAAGCCCTCATCTATAGAGATATATATTGACACATTTATACGTGAAATGAAGTGTGTACTCCACCCTTCCTTCACACCAAAGCAATTTCTTGAGAGATAGACAAGATTGGCAAGCATTTATAATTTGTTGAATTGGAATAAAAGGTACATGAGAATTCATTTTTTACTATTTTCTCTGATTTTATGTAATTTGAAGGTATCCGTAATACAAGCTTTTAAAAAGTTGGACTGCACTCTAGAAACAGATTTAATAGAAAGGACTTTCTTTATATATATATATATATTTTTTTTTTTTTTTCCACTTAAAAAAATTTTTTGGCCTCTTTTATTTTTTTGTTGTTGTTTTTTTTTAATTTATTTTCATCCGTCTTTATTCTTTGGCCCATGTGGGCCTCCCATTGCAGTGGCCTCTCTCATTGCAGAGTACTGGCTCTGGGCACATACGCCCAGAGTGCTGGCTCGTAATTGAACACATTGGTCCAGCCACTCTGCAGCATGTGGGATCTTACCAGGCCAGGAATCAGACTGGCGACCCTTGCACTGCAAGGCGTACTCTTTACCTGCTGGACCACCAGGGAAGCCCCAGAAAGAACTTTCTTTTATAGAGTCTGTCCTAGAATACTCCTGATATTTGAATAAATATTAGTGTTTAGAAGAGTGATTGCTTCAGCTTCTTGTCTTTTGTCCTGGGTGGTCTCTCCTGTATCCTCACTAATTCTTTTCATCAGAAGCCTCATTCTTTTCCTGTCAGAGGCATGTTTCTTGATTCCAGATTCTCATAAACTTTGCTTTGATGTTACCTATACTGGGAATGGAAGAGAGAAGAAAGAGGTCCTGGGACCTAAGACTCTTATATAGTCATACTTTCCCGTGTTAAGGCTGTTAAAGTAAGAGGAATGTTTCTAAGGCTTACTTTTTTTTTTTTTTTTTTTTAATTTTGGCCTCTTTTTATTTATTTGTTTGTTTATTTTTCATCCATCTTTTGTTCTTTGGCCTGTGTCGGCCTCCCGTTGCAATGGCCTCTCTGGCTGCAGAGCACCAGCTCTGGGTGCATGTGCTCCAGAGTGCTGGCTTGTAATTGGACACACTGGTCCCGCCACTCTGCTGCATGTGGGATCTTCCTGGGCCAGGGATTGAACTGGTACCCCTTGCACTGCAAGGTGGACTCTACCCACTGGACCACCAGGGAAGCCCCTAAGGTTTACATTTAAGGCAATTTATGCTGACCTAGAAAGACAATATTTTGCTGTAAACTTGGATGGAGGCTGTTTTTTCTTTTCTTCCTCTTCTGGACTTGCCAGACCTCAAATGGCAGCTCTTGCAAGCTTCACTAGAAAAGGGCAGACTGGATTTCAGTCTCCCCCTCCCTGCCTTTTTGGCCTGAGGTAATCTGCACAGCTGCACCTGGTGGACTTATTGACTCAGGTTGCACATTATATGTATTTAAGTTCTTGGTGGTGTGTTTCTTAGGAGTAGATATGAAAATTTAGAGAGCTGTATTGTAGGAATTATGAAAGCACTTTATTTTGTGATTGTGTAAACAGTATACTTTAATGACATTTTAGAAGTAAATGGAAAACCAAGAAGATATTACTCATTAAAACCCTGTTACTGGTGCTTTGTTGTACTTTGTAGAATCCCTGCAATTATGTATAAAGATATGAGCACAAAACTGTAGGGCATACAACACATACAGACAGACAGACACACATACACACACAGCACCTTGATTTAATTGTAGAAGTTCAGTAGTTGATTAACAGGAAATGTTATTGCCATATTTGCTCAGCTCTAAGGTGTATGTCATATTTTTCAAGTTTCTGATACTCAAGTACATTTTTACTTTAGAAAAATTTTAATCTACTTAAATCACGGGTAGAACCAACATTTACCAAGATTTCAGAATCAAACCGGTATTGTAAATAAATTAATCTGAGAGACGATGCAAAACCTGGAAATTTGAAGTTACCTCTGGACATCTTAACTGAAAAAAAAATGTAAGGACTAAAGCCTTTTTCTTCTTCTTAAGGTTTAAGTTTTTTATTTGGACAGGAAAGAGAAAAGAAAACAAAAGCAGTATGAAATTGTTAGAAAATGACAGATATGTCTTCGTCCAAACTTTAGTGTTTTTTGCGGGGGGCTATTTTAGAGAAGGAAATGGCAGCCCACTCCAGTGTTCTTGCCAGGAAGATTCCATGGACGGAGAGGCCTGGTGAGCTGTGGCCCATGGGGTCGCAGATATATACATGTGGCTCAGTGGTGAGGAATCTGCTGGCAGTGCAGGAGACTCAGGTTCCATCCCTCGGTTGAGAGGATCCCCCTAGAGAAGGGCATGGCAACCCACTCCCTTGTTCTTGCCTGGAGAGTTCCACAGATAGAAGAGCCTGGCAGGCTGCAATCCATGGGGTCACACAAGAGTTGGATATGTCTGAAGTGACTGAGCAGCGGTTTGGCCATGTTGGGTGCATGTGGGATCTTAGTTCTTTGCCCAGGGATTGAATTCATGCCCTTTGCACTGGAAGCAAGAAGTTGTAACCACTGGACCACAGGGAAATCCCATGTTTTTTCTTTTTTAAAAATTTTCCCGATGTTTTAACTGAGAGCTGCGTTTTAGTTGTTGTCTTTGTATTTTTGTTGCTCCATTGCTAGGCCTTATTACAGTTTATATGGCCTTGAGAAATCCATGCAGGATATTGAGCAGATAGCATTCATCTGTTTACAGTTGGAACCTTTTGATAGATGTCTTTAAAATTTCCTCAATTTTGTCAAAAGCTTTTACTTTGGGGACAAGAGTATTCATTTTCATATTGCTAATTTTAAAAAAGAAAACACTAATAAGTTTAAAACTCTTATATACATGTATAGAGTTTCACTTTGAGGAGCTGTGATAATTGAATCCGTCTGAGATTTTAAGAACATTTACTTTTAATAAATAAGCATTTTTTTAATATCCAGAAATAATACTTATTTCACAGTGACTAATTTACTTAAATTTTTTCCCCGGGTAGAACCAACATTTACCAAGATTTCAGAATCAAACCGGTATTGTAAATAAATTAATCTGAGAGACGATGCAAAACCTGGAAATTTGAAGTTACCTCTGGACATCTTAACTGAAAAAATGTAAGGACTAAAGCCTTTTCTTCTTCTTAAGGTTTAAGTTTTTATTTGGACAGGAAAGAGAAAAGAAAACAAAAGCAGTATGAAATTGTTAGAAAATGACAGATATGTCTTCGTCCAAACTTTAGTGTTTTTATGGGGCTATTTTAGAGAAGGAAATGGCAGCCCACTCCAGTGTTCTTGCCAGGAAGATTCCATGGACGGAGAGGCCTGGTGAGCTGTGGCCCATGGGGTCGCAGATATATACATGTGGCTCAGTGGTGAGGAATCTGCTGGCAGTGCAGGAGACTCAGGTTCCATCCCTCGGTTGAGAGGATCCCCCTAGAGAAGGGCATGGCAACCCACTCCCTTGTTCTTGCCTGGAGAGTTCCACAGATAGAAGAGCCTGGCAGGCTGCAATCCATGGGGTCACACAAGAGTTGGATATGTCTGAAGTGACTGAGCAGCGGTTTGGCCATGTTGGATGCATGTGGGATCTTAGTTCTTTGCCCAGGGATTGAATTCATGCCCTTTGCACTGGAAGCAAGAAGTTGTAACCACTGGACCACAGGGAAATCCCATGTTTTTTCTTTTTAAAATTTCCTGATGTTTTAACTGAGAGCTGCGTTTTAGTTGTTGTCTTTGTATTTTTGTTGCTCCATTGCTAGGCCTTATTACAGTTTATATGGCCTTGAGAAATCCATGCAGGATATTGAGCAGATAGCATTCATCTGTTTACAGTTGGAACCTTTTGATAGATGTCTTTAAAATTTCCTCAATTTTGTCAAAAGCTTTTACTTTGGGGACAAGAGTATTCATTTTCATATTGCTAATTTTAAAAGAAAACACTAATAAGTTTAAAACTCTTATATACATGTATAGAGTTTCACTTTGAGGAGCTGTGATAATTGAATCCGTCTGAGATTTTAAGAACATTTACTTTTAATAAATAAGCATTTTTTTAATATCCAGAAATAATACTTATTTCACAGTGACTAATTTACATCCTAAGATACATGTAAAATATTCTGCTTTTTTCCCCCTAGTTTAGCAGTGTGCTAATTTCCAAACAAAGTTTTAGAAATTAATAGGCTTTCCTATTAAATGAGGTTACTTCTCTATTGAAAAATAATCAGTTTTGATATTTTTTCATTTTTTAAAAGTCATTTTCTTCTGAGTTATGAATTTATTCTCTAGGAAGAAGCTAAAGCTGACAAGTTTAAATAACTTGTCCAAGGTTTTACAAGTAATAAATTGAAGAATAGTGATTTGAACCCAGTGTATGTGATTCCAACACCAGTATCAATTATCTTTTATTTTTTTGGCTGTGCCGGGTTTTGCTGCGTTCTGGGTTTCTCTAGTTGTGGCCGAGGCGGGGCTACTCTGTAGTTGCCATGCATGGGCTTCTCGTGGCGGTAGCTTTTCTTATCTGGCCATTACACTGTGCTAATGCAACAAGGCAAAATGGTTGTCTGAGGAGGCCTTGCAAATAGCTAAGAGAATAAAAGAAATGAAGACAAAGGAGAAAAGGAAAGATACACCCATCTGAATGCAGAGCTCCAAAGAAAAGCAAGGAGAGATTAAAAAAAAAAAAAAAAAAAGCCTTCTTAAGTAAACAATCCAAAGAAGTAGAGGAAAACAATAGAATGGGAAAGGCTCAAGAAAATTGGGGACACCAAGGGAATTTTTCATGCAAAGGTGGGCATAATAAAGGACTGAAATGGTATGGGTCTAAAAGAAGCAGAGGAGATTAAGAAGAGGTATCAAGAGTACACAGAAGAACTGTACCAAAAAAAGCCTTAATAACCCATATAACCATGATGGTGTGATCACATATCTAGAGCCAGACATCCTGGAGTGTGAAGTCAAGTGGGACTTAGGAAGCATTCTTATGAACAAACCTAGTGGAGGTGATGGAATTCCAGTTGAGCTATTTCAAGTCCTAAAAGCTATGCTATTAAAGTGTTGCACTGAATATGCCAGCATATTTGGAAAGCTCAGCAGTGGCCACAGAGCTGGAAAAGGTCAGTTTTCATTCCAGTCCCAAAGAAAGGCACAGCCATAGAATGTTCAAACGACCACACACTCATGTTACATGCTAGCAAGGTAATGCTCAAAAATCTTCAAGCTAGACTTAAAAAGTTAGTGAACTGAGAACTTCCAGATGTACAAACTGGATTTAGAAAAGGCAGAGGAATCAGAGATCAACCTGCCAACATCAGCTGGGTCATAGAAAAAGCAAGAGAATTCAGAAAAATATCTATTTCTGCTTCATTGACTATACTAAAGCCTTTGACTGTGTGGATCACAACAAATTGTGGAAAGTTCTTAAAGAGATGGAAATGCCAGACCAGCTTACCTGCCTCCTGAGAAACCTGTATGCATGTTCAGAAGCAACACTGAGAACCAGACATGGAGCAATGGACTGGTTCCATATTGGGGAAGGAGTACATCAAGGCTGTATGTTGTCACCCTGTTTATTTAACTTATATACAGAGTATATCATGTAAAATGCCAGGTTGGATGAAGCTCAGCTGGAATCAAAATTGCTGGAAGAAATATCAGTAACCTCAGATAGGCAGATGACACCAACCTTATGCCAGAAAGAGAAGAGGAACTAAAGAGACTTTGATGAAGGTGAAAGAGGAGAGTGAAAAAGCTGGCCTAAACTCAACATTCAAAAAACTAAGATCATGGCATCCAGTCATATTCCTTTATGGCAAAAGATGTGGAAAACATGGAGTGGTAACAGACTATATTTTCTTCGGCTCCAAAGTCACTGTGGATGGTAACTGCAGCCATGAAATTAAAAGATGCTTGCTCCTTGGAAGAAAAGCTGTGACAAACCTAGACAGCGTGTTAAAAAGCAGGGGCATCACTTTGTTGACAA
Source organism: Tragulus kanchil (assembly GCA_022376925.1). Classification (NCBI taxonomy): domain Eukaryota; kingdom Metazoa; phylum Chordata; class Mammalia; order Artiodactyla; family Tragulidae; genus Tragulus; species Tragulus kanchil. The sequence continues at coordinate 259,829,783 of JAIOJX010000032.1, forward strand.
AGGTCCGTGTAGTCAAAGCTATAGTTTTTTGAGTAGTCCTGTACAGATGTGAGAATTGGACCATAAAGAAGACTGAGCGCTGAACAATTGATGCTTTTGAACGATGGTGCTGGAGAAGACTGCTAAGAGTTCCTTGGACAGTGGGGAGATCAAGCCAGTTAGTCATAAAGGAAATCAATCCTGAATATTCATTGGAAGGACTGATGCTGATGCTGAAGCTTCTTATGAACAAATCTAGTGGAGGTGATGGAATTCCAGTTGAGCTATTTCAAGTCCTAAAAGCTATGCTATTAAAGTGTTGCACTGAATATGCCAGCATATTTGGAAAGCTCAGCAGTGGCCACAGAGCTGGAAAAGGTCAGTTTTCATTCCAGTCCCAAAGAAAGGCACAGCCATAGAATGTTCAAACGACCACACACTCATGTTACATGCTAGCAAGGTAATGCTCAAAAATCTTCAAGCTAGACTTAAAAAGTTAGTGAACTGAGAACTTCCAGATGTACAAACTGGATTTAGAAAAGGCAGAGGAATCAGAGATCAACCTGCCAACATCAGCTGGGTCATAGAAAAAGCAAGAGAATTCAGAAAAATATCTATTTCTGCTTCATTGACTATACTAAAGCCTTTGACTGTGTGGATCACAACAAATTGTGGAAAGTTCTTAAAGAGATGGAAATGCCAGACCAGCTTACCTGCCTCCTGAGAAACCTGTATGCATGTTCAGAAGCAACACTGAGAACCAGACATGGAGCAATGGACTGGTTCCATATTGGGGAAGGAGTACATCAAGGCTGTATGTTGTCACCCTGTTTATTTAACTTATATACAGAGTATATCATGTAAAATGCCAGGTTGGATGAAGCTCAGCTGGAATCAAAATTGCTGGAAGAAATATCAGTAACCTCAGATAGGCAGATGACACCAACCTTATGCCAGAAAGAGAAGAGGAACTAAAGAGACTTTGATGAAGGTGAAAGAGGAGAGTGAAAAGCTGGCCTAAACTCAACATTCAAAAAACTAAGATCATGGCATCCAGTCATATTCCTTTATGGCAAAAGATGTGGAAAACATGGAGTGGTAACAGACTATATTTTCTTCGGCTCCAAAGTCACTGTGGATGGTAACTGCAGCCATGAAATTAAAAGATGCTTGCTCCTTGGAAGAAAAGCTGTGACAAACCTAGACAGCGTGTTAAAAAGCAGGGGCATCACTTTGTTGACAAAGGTCCGTGTAGTCAAAGCTATAGTTTTTTGAGTAGTCCTGTACAGATGTGAGAATTGGACCATAAAGAAGACTGAGCGCTGAACAATTGATGCTTTTGAACGATGGTGCTGGAGAAGACTGCTAAGAGTTCCTTGGACAGTGGGGAGATCAAGCCAGTTAGTCATAAAGGAAATCAATCCTGAATATTCATTGGAAGGACTGATGCTGATGCTGAAGCTTAAGGTCCAATACTTTGGCCACCTGATTGGAAGAGCCAACTCATTGGAAAAGACCCTGATGCTGGGAAAGATTGAGGGCAGGAGGAGAAGGGAGTGACATAAGATGAGATGGCTGGGTGGCATCTCCAAATCAATGAATGTGAGTTTGAGCAAACTTGGGGAGATGGTGAAGGACAAGGAAGCCTGGCATGCTGCAGTCTATGGGGTCACAGAGAGGACTGAGCAACTGAACAACAGTGGTTGACTCTGTTGAAATATTTATTAAGCTGCAAATGTATAATATTTGAGTAGTTGGAAATATGAGCAAACACAATTTTTATGTTCTGTGTATATTTTTGCAATTATTTACCTGACTTTGGGGGCATGAAAGGAAATGTTTTTTTTTAAATGTAGTAAAATGATGTTTCCAGAATAACCTAAGGTTTTATGTTCCTAACAAGAAATCTGTTCTAAAAATGTATTTTTCACTGTCTTTTACACAGATAATCTCGAATACCTACGGCACTATCATGGTGCTGAATTATATGAGCATTTACTGATTTAGTTGTATTAATCTGTCTAAAGAAAAAGTGAAGAAAATGTTAGTCGCTCAGTTGTGTCTGACTCTGCAACCCCATGGACTGTTGCCCACCAGGCTCCTCTCTCCATAGGATTTCGATGAATACTGGAGTGGGTTGCCGTTTCTTTATCCAGGGAATCATCCCAATCCAGGGATCAAACCCAGGTCTCGACCTTCACTGAAGGCAGATTCTTTACCGTCTGAGCCACCAGGAAAGCCCAGGCCGTCTAAAGTTAATTAATATTTATATTTCGACCCATGTCTCAGTAGATCCATTTATTTATGGTTAAACATAAAACACTTTAATTAGAGACTTGTTTATGTGAGAGGAAAAAAATCTACTCAAAACATCAATATGTCATTCTGCATTAGCTTCCAGCACTCATGGGTTCCCACTGGACCACTGAATCTTAGCAGTAAATCTGTCCCTATCATCCTCAGTAGATCTATTTCAAAATGGAGTTGTTAGCTGGGAAGAAAGGAAGCAGTAGCTTATAAAAATAAGCTTTCTGAGACAAAAAATTAACAAGGAAATTTTGTTTCAAATTATGTTTTCATTTCCTTTCTTTACATTTTAGAAATATATCCCAAATGTTGACTATATAAAATCAGTTATATTTTCTATACCCTATTGTTAGCATTGTTCTAGAAGCCATATAGCATATTTCATAATGAAAGAATGAAATGTCATACCTCAGAAATGAAAATCTGAGTTAGTGAGTAGCCCATGTTCGTAGTTCTTTGGTTGGTGATTCTTGGGCCCTATCATACCTAGGCTGTAATTGACATTGAGATGAGCAAAGTTGTATAGGGAATTGTAATACTCTGAATAAGGTAACAGTAGAAGCTGAGGGCTCTAAGTACTCAGAGGTTTTTGATAATCCTTCTTTAGTAGTTGGATCAGTAGCCAAAATGGATGGCATAGCTATTAAACTAGTTAGCTATCAACTGTCCTACTATTGTTTCCTCTAGTCAAGACTTACAACTTTAGGTCCCTACAGAAGAAACTAGGCAAGGCGGTGCTATATTGGGCTCACAAGATTCTCTCTATGCTTATACTGTATTGTAACTTACAGTCCTGGTTTTATATTGCTTTTTATTATGTACTTAATTGGTTTACAAGACTGAATTCCTTGAAGGCAGGGACAGTGTCTTGTTCTCCATTGCATTCCTATTTCCTGGCACTTGGTGAACACTCAAATATATATTGAATAGATGCATGGTTCCTTGGGCCTCAGTAAAGCATAAGGTTTTTCTGATGTTTTAATTTGGAGAACTCTTTCTTATCCTTACCCTATAGTTTACGAATCCATCAGAAAATAGTGTCTTTTTGTATTTATTGTCTTTCAGGTGTTAGTCCCAAAGTACAAGTATCATTTTATAAAAATCCATTCATAGAAAATTTTATGTAATTTTGAGATTTAGAAGCATTAAGGCCTACTCAAAACATCAATATGTCATTCTGCATTAGCTTCCAGCACTGGACCACTGAATCTTAGCAGTAAATCTGTCCCTATCATCCTCAGTAGATCTATTTCAAAATGGAGTTGTTAGCTGGGAAGAAAGGAAGCAGTAGCTTATAAAAATAAGCTTTCTGAGACAAAAATTAACAAGGAAATTTTGTTTCAAATTATGTTTTCATTTCCTTTCTTTACATTTTAGAAATATATCCCAAATGTTGACTATATAAAATCAGTTATATTTTCTATACCCTATTGTTAGCATTGTTCTAGAAGCCATATAGCATATTTCATAATGAAAGAATGAAATGTCATACCTCAGAAATGAAAATCTGAGTTAGTGAGTAGCCCATGTTCGTAGTTCTTTGGTTGGTGATTCTTGGGCCCTATCATACCTAGGCTGTAATTGACATTGAGATGAGCAAAGTTGTATAGGGAATTGTAATACTCTGAATAAGGTAACAGTAGAAGCTGAGGGCTCTAAGTACTCAGAGGTTTTTGATAATCCTTCTTTAGTAGTTGGATCAGTAGCCAAAATGGATGGCATAGCTATTAAACTAGTTAGCTATCAACTGTCCTACTATTGTTTCCTCTAGTCAAGACTTACAACTTTAGGTCCCTACAGAAGAAACTAGGCAAGGCGGTGCTATATTGGGCTCACAAGATTCTCTCTATGCTTATACTGTATTGTAACTTACAGTCCTGGTTTTATATTGCTTTTTATTATGTACTTAATTGGTTTACAAGACTGAATTCCTTGAAGGCAGGGACAGTGTCTTGTTCTCCATTGCATTCCTATTTCCTGGCACTTGGTGAACACTCAAATATATATTGAATAGATGCATGGTTCCTTGGGCCTCAGTAAAGCATAAGGTTTTTCTGATGTTTTAATTTGGAGAACTCTTTCTTATCCTTACCCTATAGTTTACGAATCCATCAGAAAATAGTGTCTTTTTTTGTATTTATTGTCTTTCAGGTGTTAGTCCCAAAGTACAAGTATCATTTTATAAAAATCCATTCATAGAAAATTTTATGTAATTTTGAGATTTAGAAGCATTAAGGCCTTACTATCCATGATAGTTGGTCCTCACCAAAGTAGTTGATTCATTTAATTCTTTTTATAATTGTCTACATAGTAAGGCAAAATTTAGAATTTGTGGTCATTTTTATTATTTTTACAGATTTATTTTGGTCTTGGCTGTGCTGGGTCTTCATTGCTGTGTGGGCTTTTCTCTAGTTGTGAGTGGGGGCTACTCTTCCTTGTGGTTCATGGGCTTCTCATTTGTGGTGGCTTCTCTTGTTGCAGAGCACGGGCTTTAGGGCATGCAGGCCTCAGTAGTTGTGGCTCCAGGGCTTAGTTGCTCTGCAGCATGTGGGATCTTCCCAGACCAGGGATCAAACCCGTGCCTCCTGCTTTGGCAGGCGGATTTCTTACCGCAGAGCCACCAGTTCCATCATTGTCCCGGTTTTTGCACCACATTACTTTTGCCAACACTCACCTGTCAATGGCTTCATGTATCATGTACTCTTTTGTTTAAGGCTTCTGTAAATTTGAATAATGTTTTTGAGATTCATCCATACTGTTGCAGGTATCACTGGTTCATTCCTTTTTATATCTGAGTAGCAATACCTTGTATGAATATATTAGAGTTTACCTACTCATTTTTCTATAGGTTTCTTGTTATGGGCTGGGTTTCCAGTTTAGGGGTATTGCTAATAACTGCTATGAACATTCTTACAAAAATCCTGCATGTTTTCATTTGGAAGATAAAGACAGAGGAGTACAGTTGTTGGATTATATGGAAAAGTACCAGGCCCTTTTCCAATGTGAATGAACTAGTTTACATTTTAGTGACCGTGTACGAAACTCCCTCTGTTCCATAGCCCAACCAAATTTGCTGTTATCCATCTTACCAGTTTTAGCCCTCATGGTGGCTGTGGAATGGTATATTTCATTGTGGTAGTTTGTTGTTCTCTAAAGAGCTATTTCTTATATCCCACATTCTCTGTCTAACCACTGGTGCTGTTCAGTACTTACATTTTGCTTCTTTACCACTCCCCCCCAACTTATTCTGTGTTACTTTAACTTTGTCTTGAATTTTGTATGCCCCTGCACTATCTATAGTCCAGTCTAGGAGAGAACTATCTTAAACTTGCTAACCATTGTGGTACCAAAGCATCAAGTTGGTAAATAAATTACACCTACTCCAGGTTAACAGGTATTTGTTATCTTCCTACTTGTTTAGTTTGGAGGATTCTTTTTAGAGGGAAGGGGTGACAGGACAATAGTTGTAATTAGGCTTTTGTACAAGCTCTACATAGATCTATAAACACCAGTAATTGTTTCTGTCCATTGACTATAAAAGATTAGCCACATAAAAAAAAAAAAAAAAAAAAAAAGATTAGCCACAGATCAACTCTTTTTTTAAAAAAATTTCATTTATTTATTTATTTTGGCTATTCTGGGTTTTCACTGCTGCCACAGGCTCTTCTCTAGTTGCAGAGAAAGGGGGCTACTCTCTAGTTGAGGTGAGCAGGCTTGTTGTTGCAGTGACTTCTCTTGTTGTGGAACTCGGGCTCTAAGGCTCACAGGCTTCAGTAGTTGCGGCACATGGGCTCAGTAGTTGTGGCTCTGAGGCTCTAGACCAAAGGCTCAGCAGTTGTGGCTCACGGGCTTAGTTGCTCTGCAGCATGTGGGATCTTCCTGGATCAGGGATCGAACTGGTGTCTCCTGCATTGGCAAGTGAACTCTACCACTGAGCTACCAGGGAAGCCCAGGTTGACTCTTTTTATAAAGTAATTATGAAAAGCCAGATCCTGTTGGAAATGCCCAGTGACACAAAAGTTTTAATAAATTCGAAAACTAGAGCATAATACAGAAATCTATGACAATCTGGTAGTTACTGTAAGTTCCGTTGAGTGAACTAGTCAGGTAGTTACCTAAGCTGTAAATGTGGAGAAATCACCAAGGGCACCACTCCACCTGCCTTAGTTTTTTTCCAGGGGAAAAAAAATTCAGTAGTTACAAAGACTTCTTTTTCTTATAGTAGTTCTCAACCTTGGCTGCCTGTTAGAACCAATTGGGGAATCTTTTAAAAGGCCTGTTACCCAGCTTCTACTCCAGAGCAGTTATATCAGAATATCTGAGATGGAACTCAGGAATCTGCAGTTTTAACATCTCCCCAGGTGATTCCAGCATGCAGCCAAGATTAAAAACCAGTGTTACACAGGAACCCATAAAATAAAATTTAGGTAAGTGTATATGAATTTCCTTTCCAGTCTAGGAGAGAACTATCTTAAACTTGCTAACCATTGTGGTACCAAAGCATCAAGTTGGTAAATAAATTACACCTACTCCAGGTTAACAGGTATTTGTTATCTTCCTACTTGTTTAGTTTGGAGGATTCTTTTTAGAGGGAAGGGGTGACAGGACAATAGTTGTAATTAGGCTTTTGTACAAGCTCTACATAGATCTATAAACACCAGTAATTGTTTCTGTCCATTGACTATAAAAGATTAGCCACATAAAATAAAAAAAAAAAAAAAAAAGATTAGCCACAGATCAACTCTTTTTTTAAAAAAATTTCATTTATTTATTTATTTTTGGCTATTCTGGGTTTTCACTGCTGCCACAGGCTCTTCTCTAGTTGCAGAGAAAGGGGGCTACTCTCTAGTTGAGGTGAGCAGGCTTGTTGTTGCAGTGACTTCTCTTGTTGTGGAACTTGGGCTCTAAGGCTCACAGGCTTCAGTAGTTGCGGCACATGGGCTCAGTAGTTGTGGCTCTGAGGCTCTAGACCAAAGGCTCAGCAGTTGTGGCTCACGGGCTTAGTTGCTCTGCAGCATGTGGGATCTTCCTGGATCAGGGATCGAACTGGTGTCTCCTGCATTGGCAGGTGAACTCTACCACTGAGCTACCAGGGAAGCCCAGGTTGACTCTTTTTATAAAGTAATTATGAAAAGCCAGATCCTGTTGGAAATGCCCAGTGACACAAAAGTTTTAATAAATTCGAAAACTAGAGCATAATACAGAAATCTATGACAATCTGGCAGTTACTGTAAGTTCCGTTGAGTGAACTAGTCAGGTAGTTACCTAAGCTGTAAATGTGGAGAAATCACCAAGGGCACCACTCCACCTGCCTTAGTTTTTTCCAGGGGAAAAAAAATTCAGTAGTTACAAAGACTTCTTTTTCTTATAGTAGTTCTCAACCTTGGCTGCCTGTTAGAACCATTTGGGGAATCTTTTAAAAGGCCTGTTACCCAGCTTCTACTCCAGAGCAGTTATATCAGAATATCTGAGATGGAACTCAGGAATCTGCAGTTTTAACATCTCCCCAGGTGATTCCAGCATGCAGCCAAGATTAAAAACCAGTGTTACACAGGAACCCATAAAATAAAATTTAGGTAAGTGTATATGAATTTCCTTTCTTTATGAAGCTTCTGTGCTGACTACTAACAACGGTATTTGAAGTTTTTAAATTGGGCTTTACCATTTATAAGCTGTGTGGCTTTGGACAAGCTCTTAGCCTAGTGTTTCTGTGTCTGTGATGGCTAAGACATAATGAAAAGTTTCTAGTGCGGTGCAGAGCACAAGGTAGGTCTTTAGTAACTGTTGGCTTTATTGGAATAAATGAGGATTATAAACCATCATTCTTATCTTTTAAATGTAATGCCATCTTGCTTGTCAGGTGTTACTAACAACAGTGTCCTCAAATAACATCATTAACATGAAAATTAGCACGGAGCTCAAGTTACTGAACTCCCTTCTCAGTACTCAGAGCCTCTTACTCTGTTAAAGTCATCAGCTGAGAACATGGTTATCTGATAAAATATATTGAGTTAAGTATATTATTTTAAGTGTGTGCTGAAGGAACTATACACCTCTTAATCAGGGATTTTCTTGGATTGTTTTTCTTTAAAACAATGTTTAAACTGTACATAGCAAAAAAGTAACTCTTCCCTTTAAAAACATTTAGCTCTTTTAAACAGATTTGGACTTTCGAGAAAGTTAATGTCTCTTCTTGGGTGTCCCTACAACACCTAGAAGTCCTATATAAAATACATAGGTATTAAATACTTGTTGAATGAAAGTTATTATCTGAAAGATAAGAAAAAAACATTGATTTGCATGACTATTTTCAATATGCTTTGAAATAAAGCAACAACAGAAACATGCAAATAGTTTGATTTTCTAAATTCATGTAGTACCAGTCTTTAAAAAGAAACATTTATGAAATGAACTGTTCCCTAATCTTTGTCCTTGATGAGGGCAGAGGTAGAGATCCTGATGTGCAAATAATTTAAAGAAACAAGAGGGTGAGTACATAGAGGACAGAGTCCATGCATTCTGCCCATTCTCGGGTAGCCTAGTTCCAAAAATTCAGTAGTTACAAAGACTTCTTTTTCTTATAGTAGTTCTCAACCTTGGCTGCCTGTTAGAACCAATTGGGAATCTTTTAAAAGGCCTGTTACCCAGCTTCTACTCCAGAGCAGTTATATCAGAATATCTGAGATGGAACTCAGGAATCTGCAGTTTTAACATCTCCCCAGGTGATTCCAGCATGCAGCCAAGATTAAAAACCAGTGTTACACAGGAACCCATAAAATAAAATTTAGGTAAGTGTATATGAATTTCCTTTCTTTATGAAGCTTCTGTGCTGACTACTAACAACGGTATTTGAAGTTTTTAAATTGGGCTTCACCATTTATAAGCTGTGTGGCTTTGGACAAGCTCTTAGCCTAGTGTTTCTGTTTCTGTGATGGCTAAGACATAATGAAAAGTTTCTAGTGCGGTGCAGAGCACAAGGTAGGTCTTTAGTAACTGTTGGCTTTATTGGAATAAATGAGGATTATAAACCATCATTCTTATCTTTTAAATGTAATGCCATCTTGCTTGTCAGGTGTTACTAACAACAGTGTCCTCAAATTACATCATTAACATGAAAATTAGCACGGAGCTCAAGTTACTGAACTCCCTTCTCAATACTCAGAGCCTCTTACTCTGTTAAAGTCATCAGCTGAGAACATGGTTATCTGATAAAATATATTGAGTTAAGTATATTATTTTAAGTGTGTGCTGAAGGAACTATACACCTCTTAATCAGGGATTTTCTTGGATTGTTTTTCTTTAAAACAATGTTTAAACTGTACATAGCAAAAAAGTAACTCTTCCCTTTAAAAACATTTAGCTCTTTTAAACAGATTTGGACTTTCGAGAAAGTTAATGTCTCTTCTTGGGTGTCCCTACAACACCTAAAAGTCCTATATAAAATACATAGGTATTAAATACTTGTTGAATGAAAGTTATTATCTGAAAGATAAGAAAAAAACATTGATTTGCATGACTATTTTCAATATGCTTTGAAATAAAGCAACAACAGAAACATGCAAATAGTTTGATTTTTCTAAATTCATGTAGTACCAGTCTTTAAAAAGAAACATTTATGAAATGAACTGTTCCCTAATCTTTGTCCTGTGAGATGTGAGGGCAGAGGTAGAGATCCTGATGTGCAAATAATTTAAAGAAACAAGAGGGTGAGTACATAGAGGACAGAGTCCAATGCATTCTGCCCATTCTCTAGCCCTTGGCTTCCCTGGGAAAGCCACCTAAACCATTCTTGGGATTCTCACAGTTTAATAACAATAAGCAAGAAGTGGCGTGCTTAATCCTTTCAAGTGAAAGGTAAACATCACCACCTTGGAAGGCGGGTTTTCCAGGTTCCCCTCCCTTAGGGCTGTAGGTCACGTGAGCTGAAAGTACTTCCCGATTCCCGGGTCTCCCGGGGCGGTAATCAGAGTCAGAAAGGGGCACAGCAAGGAAGAGACAGGTAGCAAAAGCAGACTGAAGGGAAACGTAAATACGGGGAGAGCACGGGTTCCTAACTATAACAATGCCACACTTCACGGTGACTAAGGTAGAGGATACAGAGGAAGGGGCAGCCGTCTCCCAGGAGGGGGAAGCCAGTTTAGCAGAAAGAAAAGGCCCGATTCAGCATTCAGATGAACCAGGTGAGTACTCACCTTAGGAGCTTTGGGAAACTGGGGGTCTTCTTGAAAGAAATAGTAACTGAAATATTGAAAATTCCTCCTTAAGAATGGAGAAGTAGTATTATAATTCAGGTGCTTTTCAGTCAGCTGTTTCACTCTCTTGTATATCTTATAACTTTTTTCACATTTTGGTTTTTTCTTTTTTTCCACAATGAGTTCTGTGTTCATTACCTACAGGTGAAACTGAATCTGTGCCCATGTAGGGAAAGCGTTTTCAAGCAAAAAGAAAGGCACAGTTAGAAACTATTTATGTGGAATTTAGAGTTCATCTTTTGCTCAGACAGGTTAAATTATATCTGGAATGGGAGCATGGTTCAGCAGTTTTGTACAGTGGATTTTACACTTGTGACTTCTCAAGTTCTTCAGTATTTTGCCTCAGTTTTTACCAGTTAAACAGTGATTAACTAGTGAATGGTCTGAATTCTTTAATGAAAGAACTAAAGGACAGTGGGTCATTATGGTGACTAGCATAGCTTCAGGTTTAATATATTCCTATTAATTTTGCTAAATGGTAACAATTACATTGGCTGGGGGAATTGTGGCTTGGAACTTTTAACATGCCATTAAAATCTGAGTTAATATTATGGAATTAACTACAGCCATAGTTTGAAGCCCTTTATATTTTAAGTCTGTAACTTTAATAAATTGTCAAAAACTGCTCTAGTCCATGAATAAAAAGTAAGGGAATAGAAGTCTCTCAAAATTCTTTTTGATTCCGTGATTCTAACTTTCCCCTGTAATAAGTATCACATCACAGTTCATTGCTGTAACTGCGGTTGACTCTCTCCTGTCCTACCAAGCATTCATGAATTTTTAAGAATCTTTAACTTAAAGATAAGGCTTATCAAAATAAAGTTCCATTTGTTTATATTTTCATTTTAGTGAGAGAATTTACTAGGGGAAGATAAGAAAGGTTTTATAGAAACTCTTTGTTTGTCTGCCAGGTTGTTTTTTTTTTTTTCCCCCACTCTGCTATTTTTCATTTTGCTAAACAAATAAGGTGCTAGGTTGAAAGTAAGGTTATTTAGCGTCAACAAGGAGCTACTGGGTAGCACAGAGAACTTTGTAATCATCTATAGGGTAAAAACAAAAATTATATATATATATATATATACAGACACACACACACACAAACTGAATCATGTTGTACAGCTGAAAATAACACGTTATAGATAAACTAGATATCAATTTTTTAAAAAGAAAGATTAACCTACTTTGTGCATAAACCTGATTCTCCACAACTCTAGGTTAAAGAATTAGGTTCTCTTTTGGGATTGTTGTATTTGAAGCTGTGCTTGCTTGGTTGGTTGTACTTGCTGCCCTTAGATTTTAATCCCTTTAAGCTTTTGTTTTTGCTGTTGTCTCATAATCCCACAGAATGCAAACAGGTGCATTCTTCACTTCTACTCAGTTTCATTATATTTATTTTGTTGTTTTTATTATATTTGCTTATTTTACTCTTGTTATTTCATCTTTATTGTTCCCATAATGTTTGAGGATATCTGGTTTATTCAGATTAAGACAGTGTAGAAATCATTTATTATTAACCACCTAGAAAACTGGTAAAACATGTTTTTATAGCTATCAACATTATAATACAGTAGTATTGCTAAGTTTAATTTATCTTCTTCTATAGTAATTGCTTTGGACAAGGAAGAAGTGATAGATACAGTCTAACTCAAATTTAATAAGGCTTTTTATTTTGACGTTTTCCATGACAGCCCAGGAGGTATCCTCTTGAATGAACTATTGTTTGGTAAGTGAACAACTGATGGGAATACATTACTAAAGTGTATTTATTTTTATTTTAGGATGATATTAAAGGGGGAAAAGGAAGGAAGCATGTATGTGGAAAACCTCAGAGTTTTTTTTTTTTTCTTTTTTGTTTAGGAGTAAAGTGTTTTTGAGGATAGATAGTAGTTTTGGAGCAGTTGCTTGAGATGTGATAAATTATAACCCTTTGTTCTTCTGAGTTAAAATCCTAAATCAGCTGTGATTTGCGTGTGTGCAAGCACGTCTCATACTAGCCAGTTAGGTAACCAGTTGCTTTTTTAATCGAGTGTTTTTCCTTCTTTGTCTATTAGGAGAGAAAACTATCATGAACCATCATATAAATGAACATTTTTAGAAAACAGATCATTCTGTAAAATGTGATTTTTAGAAGATGAGGTATATTTGAGTGAGGCAAGTAATTTGAGATAAAATAGAAATATAAATGTAAACATAATCTAAACGAATTTTTTAAAGGTTTATTTAGTTAGTTATTTTTGAACTGTGGTGGGTCTTTGTTGGTGTACTTGAGCTTTCTCTAATTGTGATTAGCTGAAGCTACTCTTTGTTGCAGTGCACAGGCTTCTCATTGCAGTGTCTTCTTTTGTTGTGGAGCACAGGCTCCAGGTGTGCTGGCTCAGGAGTTGTGGCTCACGGGCCAAGTTGCTCCACAGCACATGAAATCCTCCTAGACCAGGGATTGAACCAGTGTGCCCTACATTGCAAGGCAAATTCTTAACCATTGGACCACCAGGGAAGCCCTAAACTAATTTTAAAAAGAAGTATGCTGTGTTGATACTTCTGTAATGTATAAACATATCAAATTACTGGTGTACAGTGTACCTGAAATTAATGTAATATTGTAAGTAAACTTCACTTTAGTTAAAAAACAGTACCGGAAGGAGCTAACGCGAACTAAGGCCGCGGCAGCCATCGCGCTTTGCAGGTTGGTGTTGAAGTGAGTAGGGCCGACGCCAAGCAGGAAATTGCGTCCTCTCCAATCGCAGATCCTATAAAATTTGGCTATGTCCTTCATATTTGACTGGATTTACAGTGGTTTCAGCAGCGTGCTACAGTTTTTAGGATTATATAAGAAAACTGGTAAATTGGTATTTCTTGGATTGGATAATGCGGGAAAAACAACATTGCTACACATGCTAAAAGATGACAGACTGGGACAACATGTGCCCACATTACATCCCACTTCGGAAGAATTAACCATTGCTGGCATGACCTTTACAACTTTTGATCTGGGTGGACATGTTCAAGCTCGAAGAGTGTGGAAAAACTACCTTCCTGCTATCAATGGCATTGTATTTCTGGTGGATTGTGCAGACCATGAAAGGCTGTTAGAATCAAAAGAAGAACTTGATTCCCTAATGACAGATGAAACTGTTGCTAATGTGCCTATATTGATTCTTGGGAATAAGATTGACAGACCTGAAGCCATCAGTGAAGAGAGGTTGCGAGAGATGTTTGGCTTATATGGTCAGACAACAGGAAAGGGCAGTGTATCTCTGAAAGAACTGAATGCCCGGCCTTTAGAAGTTTTCATGTGCAGCGTGCTCAAAAGACAAGGCTATGGCGAAGGCTTCCGCTGGATGGCACAGTACATTGATTAAGACCCACCCGCATTGGTTCCAGGTCTCACCATTCAGGCCTACTCAGAGATTTGATCACTCAACATGCATAACTTGAATTCAATAGACTTTTTATTGTTGGTAGGAAAACAGATGTTTTTTAGATTATTAATATTTTATTAACTTAATTTGAGTGAGAATTGAAAACTGGTTCAGATAAGTTTGAATATCACAATGTTCGCTTTCTAATTCCATAAAAATACTTAGTTTTTACAGTTTATAATCTGACATTACCCCCAGCACCATTTTTAAAGAGCACCTTTCCAGACAACATTTGAAGTACTTTTTAACAACATGAAACTACAAATATCAACCATATTTAAAAGCTCATCATGTTAAATTTTTTATGTAATTTTTTGGAACTAGTTTTTAAATTTTAGATTATATGTCCACCTATCTTTAGTAAACAGTTCATGATTAGATTATTCATGATTGCATGATGCCTTACAGTTTTCATTATTTTTTCTTATGCAAACATCATGCAATAAAACAAACCCTAATGTTTGGCAAAAAAAAAAAAAAAACAGTAGTGCATTCATCTCTACATGCTGGCTACTAGAATGCCAGTCTAGTAAAACCCTACTTCATTTTGGTTTCGGAGGGAAAGCAGAAACTTGGGCTTACATCTTTCTTGACTGTGTTCCCTCTCTCTGATCCAGCTTTGATGCCCTGCTTTATGTTTTCTGTGAGACCTGTCCATGACATAGCATGCACCACACTGTTGCAATCACCTGTTCACTTGTCACTCTCTAAGTAGACCAATTTACAGGTTCCTTGAGGGTAGAGATCTTGGATACTGTTATACCTCCACATCCAGGTGAATTGCACACAATAGGCAATTCAGTGTACAGACTTGATCTCTGCCTTTTTTAATTCACTAAGCACATGTTCATGCCAAATGTTTTACTTTTTTCCCGAGGCTATAAAGGTGAAGGAAGTAGAAGCACTCTACCAAAGGCAGCAGAATGGCTCTGGAGCCAGGCACCTGATCTTGAATCCCAGTCCTACTAATTAGGGCCAGTGATAATTTCTATTAATTCTTGCTTGAGTAACGTTGGGCAAGTGATTTAACTTTTCTTAGTCTTACTTTACTCATTGATAAAGGGAATAACAATACTACTTACCTCACAGGGTGGTTGTGAATTAATGGGAAAGTGAACAGTAAGCACTTAACACATGTGTGACACAGCACTCAAAAATAAGAGCTAACATTTACTTATCATACTGTGATTAGTGGTTTAATAAGAGCAAAAAGAAACCTCTTAGGATAGCAAATTCTGGAGAAGACTATATTGTTGCTCAAAGGGGACCCTGCAGATCTGTCTCAGAAGACAGGCCACACTGATCCTTTCTCTAACAATTTTTTTTTTTCCCTAAACTTTTTATTTTGTATTGGAGTATAGCTGATTAGCAATATTATGATAATTTCAGGTGAACAGCAAAGGGACTCAGTTTATGTATCCATTCTCCCTGAATGGGTTCCTCCCATCCAGGCTGCCACGTAACACTGAGCACAGTTCCCTGTGCTATATCGTACGTCCCTGTTGGTTATCCATTTTAAATATAGCAGTGAGGACACTGAATCTTGAAGGGAGGTCTTGATGAGATTACAAGCAATAGGAACAATTAGAAAGAATAAGAGGAAGGTATAGAGCAGGTGGGAAACAGAAGTGTGAAGTTTTTAGCACATTGGGCATGTGGTAAAGAGAGTGAAGTGTTAACCAATTTTGTTCCATCCCCACTCTGTGGGATAGTGCGTGCTACTGCCTATTTAAAGGCAACAAAACTGAGTCTGTTGACAATGAGTAACTTGCCTACTGCTACCTGCTGAGTAGTAGCGGAGCCTATGTTCAAAATTTCTTAATTTTATATGCTTCCCAACTCACCATGGTGCCGGGTGCTAACTTTTAAAAAACAATAGAAAGTTGTTTACTATCTTAATGTGCGTGGTTCACAGGGTTTGATATAAACATTATGAAATCTGTGATTTTTTAAATAGGAACAATGCATGAGTTTTACTGTTTATTGCGTTTATTTAATTAGTATAAATGCTGCATTTAATCATTTACTTAAATATTTATTGAAGGATAATTGCTTTGCAAGTTAAAGTATTTCCATGAAATAATTTGTTCTGGATCTTCTCCCTCACTCATCAGATTTTTGTTTGGTTTTTGCCACATTTCATGGCTTGTGGGATCTTAGGTCCCCAATCAGGAATTAAACCTGGGCCTCCACTGTGAAAGTGCCGATTTAACCACTAGACCACCAGGGAATTCCCTCATCAGATCTTACAGTGTCTATGGTCTGGGCAGATTTTAACATATGGACTTTCCTTTACTTGATAAAGCTAGCAGATGGGTCAATTTCTAAGGACATTTTTAGAAATGAATCCATGACAGAAAAGAAGGGAATCTTTCTTTCTTTTTTTTTAAGAAAGGAGAGAGGAAGAAATGAAAGAGGGCAAGAAAGCAGAGAGGGAGAGAGGAAGGAAAAGACAATGTAAGATGAACTGCTTGGGAGAGAAATTAGTATCAAGAATGTGCATACATGCTAAGTTGCTTCAGTTGTGTTGGACTCTGTACGACCCCATGAATTAGCCTTCTCTGTCCATGGGATTCTCCAGGCAAGTATACTTGAGTGGGTTGCCATTTCCTTCTCCCCGTAAGAGACTCATATTGGTATTGAACAGCATCTTCAAACATTAACTCTGCAACGCAGATGGCATAAGTGTACATTATGGAGAGAGGTATCATGTTAAGTGGAGCTTAAATTTTATTAAGAACCCTCAGAATATTAGATTGTAACCTAGACATTACTTCTTCTTATGTTCTATGTAGGTGATAAAACTGCCTTTTTATTGACTAGCATTATAGTAGGTTGAAAACTAAAGAGCTTCTTTGTATTGATTTAAAAAAAACCTTTTCTAGGGCTTCCCTAGTGGTCCAGTGGGTAGAGTCCACCTTGTAGTGCAAGGAACACCAGTTCAATCCCTGGCACAGGAAGATCCCACGTGCCGCGTAGCAGCCGGTGTGTCCAATTACAAGCCAGCACTCGGGAGCACATGTGCCCAGAGCCAGTGCTTTGCAACAAGAGAGGCCACTGCCATGGAAGGCCCACAAAGGCCAAAGAATAAAGATGGATGAAAATAAATAAATAATAAAACAAAAAAAGAGGCCAAAATTAAAAAAAAAAAAATTGCACAAACTTGTATCACCTCAAGACTAGGTTTATGCTCATTTCCTACAGGGTAACTTGCCTAATATTCTACCCCACCGTTGATTATTCCATCATTCAGTATCCATCACCACTCAAATATGCTTTGCATGTTCTTTGGTATTTCGATATTTAAATTATATTTATATCTGTTCCACTGCATTCTGTATTACATGAGGGTGAGGGACAGTGTTCTCATATTTTTTTCAAAATTCTATGTGTTTTTTCTTGTGGAAAATTTCAAACACAAAAACATTCAATAACTCTCTGTTCATTTCTCTTTCCTGTTGGTATTTTTTATTTTTAGATGTACTTTATATCTAGGGACATCAACCCTTAGTGATGACAAATATTTTCTCAGTGCTTCTTTTAAAGTTTTATTGAGGTATAATTGTAGTAAAAACAAACTACTTATATTTAAGGTATACAGTTTTAGCTTTAACATAGCACTCCAGTAATAGTTATCATAGTCAAGATAATGAACATTTTCCATCACCTCCAGAAGCTTTCTTCTACCCTTTTATAACCCACTTACCTAATTCTCTGGTCCCCAGGCACCCACTCATCTGCTTTCTTTCACTATAGTACGTTAGTTTGCATTTCCTATAATTGTACATGAATGAAATCATACAGTATGTGCTTTCACTTGTCTGACCTTTATACAGCACAATTGAGATTCATCCATCTAGTCAGTATCTTTTAAGATCCAACTAACATTAAGGTCTTTCTTATTTCTCAGAGCTTAACATTTAGGGCAGTAACTGAACATGATACAACCCACAGATGTTTGGACCTCACAAAGGCTTTTTTTTTTCTTTTTTTTTTTACAAAGGTTTTTTAAAAACATTGACCTGTTTGCCAAGTTTTGGATGTTTTTAGGATTAGTCTGTAAGCAGGACTTACTTTTCAGAGAGGGTTCCGGGAAGGTGAAATCTCCCTCTGTTACTAATTCCAATTTGTGTCTTCTACTCTTGAGCCAAATGCCCCTGGATCTGATAAGCACTTGGAGGTGAGTGAGGTTTGAGCTCTGTGGGAGCTCTGTCAGGTAGAGCTGACCTAGGACTTGCTCCTTAAGGGCTGGACAAGCTTCTCAGTGAAGATGAGAATGTCAGGTACAGGAAAAGAGTTGGCTTGGTAGAGATCCATGGACTCCCCTTATAGGAAGAAAGGGAAAGAGCCAGGAGACTGAAATCTCCCTGTCCCTGAGTCTGGGAGGGAAAAGGAGACCTGAGTGGGCAGTCCTTATTGACTGGCTGCTACCGTGCCTGTACCAGGGTAACTTGCCTAATATTCTGCCCCACCGTTGATTATTCCATCATTCAGTATCCATCACCACTCAAATATGCTTTGCATGTTCTTTGGTATTTCGATTTTTAAATTATATTTATATCTGTTCCACTGCATTCTGTATTACATGAGGGTGAGGGGCAGTGTTCTCATTTTTTTTTTTCAAAATTCTATGTGTTTTTTCTTGTGGAAAATTTCAAACACAAAAAAGTTCAATAACTCTCTGTTCATTTCTCTTTCCTGTTGGTATTTTTTATTTTTAGATGTACTTTATATCTAGGGACATCAACCCTTAGTGATGACAAATATTTTCTCAGTGCTTCTTTTAAAGTTTTATTGAGGTATAATTGTAGTAAAACAAACTACTTATATTTAAGGTATACAGTTTTAGCTTTAACATAGCACTCCAGTAATAGTTATCATAGTCAAGATAATGAACATTTCCATCACCTCCAGAAGCTTTCTTCTACCCTTTTATAACCCACTTACCTAATTCTCTGGTCCCCAGGCACCCACTCATCTGCTTTCTTTCACTATAGTACATTAGTTTGCATTTCCTATAATTGTACATGAATGAAATCATACAGTATGTCTGACTTTTATACAGCACAATTGAGATTCATCCATCTAGTCAGTATCTTTTAAGATCCAACTAACATTAAGGTCTTTCTTATTTCTCAGAGCTTAACATTTAGGGCAGTAACTGAACATGATACAACCCACAGATGTTTGGACCTCACAAAGGCTTTTTTTTTTTACAAAGGTTTTTTAAAAACATTGACCTGTTTGCCAAGTTTTGGATGTTTTTAGGATTAGTCTGTAAGCAGGACTTACTTTTCAGAGAGGGTTCCGGGAAGGTGAAATCTCCCTCTGTTACTAATTCCAATTTGTGTCTTCTACTCTTGAGCCAAATGCCCCTGGATCTGATAAGCACTTGGAGGTGAGTGAGGTTTGAGCTCTGTGGGAGCTCTGTCAGGTAGAGCTGACCTAGGACTTGCTCCTTAAGGGCTGGACAAGCTCCTCAGTGAAGATGAGAATGTCAGGTACAGGAAAAGA
This sequence comes from Tragulus kanchil, assembly GCA_022376925.1. Taxonomy (NCBI): domain Eukaryota; kingdom Metazoa; phylum Chordata; class Mammalia; order Artiodactyla; family Tragulidae; genus Tragulus; species Tragulus kanchil. The sequence continues at coordinate 259,849,254 of JAIOJX010000032.1, forward strand.
GTTGGCTTGGTAGAGATCCATGGACTCCCCTTATAGGGAGAAAGGGAAAGAGCCAGGAGACTGAAATCTCCCTGTCCCTGAGTCTGGGAGGTAAAAGGAGACCTGAGAGTGGGCAGCCTTGCTTCTGGGCCTCCGCATGACTGATGACTGGCCCGCTACCGTGCCTGTCCACAGGGGTAGAGGCTACTTTGCCTTTCTGTTCTTGAGACTGATACCGCTTGTGGTGCTCCAGCAATGAAACCTAAGCCCCTCTGAAATAACAGAGAAAAAGAGCCCATCTGGGAAAGCCAGGCAACCAGGAACAGAATAAGCACCTAGAGTAAACAATGCAGTAGACTAGCTAAATAGAAATGCCAGAGGAGACAGTAGCATGAATATGAAATAATAAACAATAAGCAAGTTAGGGTGAAGTACAAAAAAAAACTTGGGGCAAAAAATATGATTTCCCTGCTAAATACTTATTACCACCTGACTTGTAATCCATGCATATACACTAAAACAAAACAAAACAAGAACCTCCACTAACATGTAAACAACCCTAGAAGCAGGAATTGTTTCTCTTGTGTACAATGACTGCTGTCAGTGCCCAATGTCTAAAATGTGGTCTTGTACCTGATAAGACCCAGTAACAAACTGTTGAGTAAAGGGTTGAATATGTATTGTCATTTATTGGCCTGGAAGATTCAAAGCCCCGAGCTAAAAATACAGATTGAAAAAAAAGATAAGGCACTTGGCAGATAGATTGAGGATAGATACAGTAGAATAGATAAGAGAATTTGGAAGAGAACATTTGACGTGGCTAATACAAGTTACAGAAAAGAACAAATGGAGAAGCAGTAATTAAACAAATTTAAAAAAGGTTCTTGGGCTTCCCTGGTGGTCCAGTGGGTAAGGACACTGCCTTGCAGTGCAAGGGGCGCTGGTTCGATCCCTGGCCTGGGAAGATCCCACGTGCCACAGAGCGGCTGGACGGATGTGTCCACTTACCGAGCCAGAGCTCTGGAGCGTATGCGCCCAGAGCCGGTGCTCTGCGACAACAGAGGCTATCGCGATGGGAGGCCCACATGGGCCAAAGAACAAAGATGGATGAAAATAGACAAATGAAAGACCAATAGAAGTAGCCCGCCTGCTCCCTTCCCCCAAAATAAATAAAACAAATAAATCTTTAAAAGGAAAAAAAAAAAAGGTTCCTGAGCTAAAGAAAAAATTCGTTGTGAAAGTTGACATTTCAGGGAAGTTCAGTGTTGAAGAAAACACACTTAAGCTTATCCTAGTGAAGTGTTTTCTTCATTTATTTATTTATTTATATATTTTTAAATTTTAGCCTCTTTTATTGGTTTTTTATTTACTTTCATCCATCTTCATTCTTTGGCCTGTGTGGGCCTCCCGTTGCAGTGGCCTCTCTCCTTGCAGAGCACCGGCTCTGGGCGCATATGCTCTAGAGCGTTGTCTCCTAATTAGACACACCGGTCCAGCCACTTTGCAGCATGTGGGATCTTCCTGGGCCAGGGACTGAACCGGTGCCCCTTGCATTGCAAGGTGGACTCTTTACCCACTGGACCACCAGGGAAGTCCCCTAGTGAAGTTTTGAATGACCAGGTATTCATTGTGAAGGCTTCCAGATAGAATATGATACTCAGGATAAAGTCTGAGACTCACATCAGAATTCTGATCCACAACACTGGGAATTTAGAGACAGTGAAAGAGTATCCACAGATTACCAACAGAAAAAGACTATTACCCCAATTCCTCATTTCCAGTGAAGATATCATCCTCTCTACAAAGGGGGGAGGGTGCTATGGATAAATGTAACTTCAGAGAGTTATTACCCACATTACCTCTGTGAGAATATTTAAGAAAGATTTTTAATCAAGTAAGTGAGCCAGAGCAGAGATAATAAAATTAAAAGGATAGAAAACGTAGAAAATGACAGACTGTCTGGGAATGTTATATAAATGCTAAGTAAGGACGCTAATCAAAAGGGACATATTTCAGGGAACAATTCAATAATACGTATGATGTAACAATACTAAATAAGTCTAAGCCAAAACCTCAAAATGATAGGAGGAGAGAGCTAAGAGCTTTCCACTTGGAGGTGAGGAAAGGAGAAAGTTTCAGTGAGCACATTTAAGCACTTTAATCATCAGGGAAATGCACATCAAAACCGCAATGAGGTGCCACTTACGTCTGCTGGGGTGGTTCTAATAAAAAGGATAGGCGATAACAAGTGCTAACAAGAATGTGGAAAAATTGAAACCCTGATATACTTTTGGTGGGAATATAAAATGGTGCAGCCACTTTGTAAAATAGTTTGGCAGTTCTTCAAGAAGTTAAATACAGAGTTACCATATGATCCAGCAATTCCACATCTAGGTACATACTTAAAATGAAAATTATGTCCACACAATATATTGTAGAGGAATGTTCTTTGCAGAACTGTCCATGATAGCCCCAATTATAGAAACAACCCAAATGTCCACTGATGAATAGATAAATGTGGCATATTTGTATAATGGAGTGTTATCTGGCAGTGAAAACAAATAATATACAGATACATTGCTGTCATAGAGCATGAATGCAACATTATGTAAAATGAAAGAAGCCTGTCACTAAATCATATATGATTTAATATATATGTCACTAATCATATATGATTTCACTTACATGAAATGTCCCGAATAGGCAAATTTATGAAGACAGAAATAGATCAATAGTTGCTTTGGACTAGGCAAGGTGGGAATGAACTGGAAATTGACTTCTAATGGGATTCTTGAGGGAAAGATGGGGACCAAAATGTAAAATTATATTCTGGTGATAATCACATAACAATGTGACTGTATTAAACATCGAATTGCAATTAAGTGGGTGAGTTACATGATATATCTCAGTAGAATTGTTTTTAAATAAAGGGACTAAGTACGTGAAACGACTTGCATGAATCTCCAATGCCTTATGCTGAATGAAAGAAGCCAATCTCAAAAAAAAAAAGGCTACATACTGTAAGATTCCAGGTATATATTTAAATTATGGAGGATCATTACACATTTACTCATAATCAAAACATATATGTATGTGTGCATGTGTATGTTCACAAACATATACATTATAAACAGATTTTTTAAAAATAGGAATATGTACAGTAGTTTCTATTTTAACTTCTGTATGTTTGAAAATCTAGAAAATATTAAATTCAGCTTGCATTAAGCAGTTACCTTTTTGCCAGTAACATAAAATCAGCACAGGCTCTTAAAATATCAGAAATGTTTGCCAAATTCTCTTAGTCCTTGTAATGCAAAGCTCCAGCTCCTTAGTTCCTCAGCTCTGTGTCTCCTTAGAATTTGTGTGTTCAGGTCAGTTCTCATTCCTTTTTGTTAAGAAGGTAGTCTTTATGGTCAGGTCTTATTCTTCCAAAACCTTTAAATCTTTAAAAATGAAGAAAACATTAAATATGTTTTTCTACAGTACATGAAAAATGATTTGGATCATCTATAAAACCGAAGAAAGGCATAAGGTATCAATGATCCATTTTATTTTACCCTGTTCTAATTTTTTTTCCTTTTCTTTTTAACCTCAACTGTACTATTAACACTTTTCAGGAGTTCTTCTATGTGATCCTAGTTAAACTCCTTTCTCAAAGTTCCTCACAGAACTTAAAATGCTTCTTAAGCAGCTCCAATCCTCTGTTCTTATCTTCAACATGTGACTGAACTTCTGTTTGGCAGTTGTTATTCATTTGTTAAGTCGTGTCTGACTCTTTGCAACCCCGTGGACTGCAGCATGCAGCTTTCCTTCCAGGGAGCAAGCATCTTTTAATTTAATGGCTTCAGTCACTGTCCACAGTGATTTTGGAGCCCAAGAAAATAGTCTGTCACTGTTTCCACCTTTTCCCCATCTATCTGCCATGAAGTAATGGGGCTGGATGTCATGATCTTAGTTTTTTGAATGTTCAGTTTTAAGCCAAACTTTTCACTCTTCTTTCACCCTCATCAAGAGGCTCTGTAGCTCCTCTTTGCTTTCTGCCAGTAAGAGTGGTGTCATCTGCATATCTGAGGTTGTTGATATTTCTTCTAGCAGTCTTGTGATTCATCCAGCCTGGCATTTCACATGATGTACTCTCATATAAGTTAACTAAGCAAGTGTATATAATTGAAATAACAGGTATATTTCCAAAACAACTCTTCCCCACTCTTACTACCGTCTGTATTGACACTTACTCCTTATCTTCTTGCTTTTTATCAATACTCGTCTGTACATGGTGCTGCAGAGATTCTTTTGCCTCCTCTCTCTTTTTTTTTTTTTTGAAAATTTGGCATGCCACTCAGTTTGTGGAATCTTAGTTTCCAGGCCAGGAATTGAACCCAGGGCCACAACAGTGGAAGCATGGAGCTCTAACCACTGGACCACCAGGGAGTTCCCGTGCCTCCTTTCGTCTTTTTTTGCTTTATTGATGCCTTCCCCTAAGGACTAAACTGTTGAGTCTTTCTCCCCAACCTCTCCTTCTCCCTCCTTTTTCTGACCTGTTGTTGCTTATTTAGTTTCCCACATATTTCTCAGATCAGTCCCCATCTTCCTGTTCTCACTGTGATTGTACTGGTTCAGAACAGTCCATTGTCACTTCATGTCTAGCCCCCAAGAGCCATCTGTTACAGTCAGTACCAGGAGAAGTTTCTAATACATTAGTACACTCATTTTTTCCTTTTCTTTTTAACCTCAACTGTACTATTAACACTTTTCAGGAGTTCTTCTATGTGATCCTAGTTAAACTCCTTTCTCAAAGTTCCTCACAGAACTTAAAATGCTTCTTAAGCAGCTCCAATCCTCTGTTCTTATCTTCAACATGTGACTGAACTTCTGTTTGGCAGTTGTTATTCATTTGTTAAGTCGTGTCTGACTCTTTGCAACCCCGTGGACTGCAGCATGCAGCTTTCCTTCCAGGGAGCAAGCATCTTTTAATTTAATGGCTGCAGTCACTGTCCACAGTGATTTTGGAGCCCAAGAAAATAGTCTGTCACTGTTTCCACCTTTTCCCCATCTATCTGCCATGAAGTAATGGGGCTGGATGTCATGATCTTAGTTTTTTGAATGTTCAGTTTTAAGCCAAACTTTTCACTCTTCTTTCACCCTCATCAAGAGGCTCTGTAGCTCCTCTTTGCTTTCTGCCAGTAAGAGTGGTGTCATCTGCATATCTGAGGTTGTTGATATTTCTTCTAGCAGTCTTGTGATTCATCCAGCCTGGCATTTCACGTGATGTACTCTCATATAAGTTAACTAAGCAAGTGTATATAATTGAAATAACAGGTATATTTCCAAAACAACTCTTCCCCACTCTTACTACCATCTGTATCGACACTTACTCCTTATCTTCTTGCTTTTATCAATACTCGTCTGTACATGGTGCTGCAGAGATTCTTTTGCCTCCTCTCTCTCTCTGTTTTTTTTTTTTTTTTTTTTTTGAAAATTTGGCATGCCATTCAGTTTGTGGAATCTTAGTTTCCAGGCCAGGAATTGAACCCAGGGCCACAACAGTGGAAGCATGGAGCTCTAACCACTGGACCACCAGGAAGTTCCCGTGCCTCCTTTCATCTTTTTTTGCTTTATTGATGCCTTCCCCTAAGGACTAAACTGTTGAGTCTTTCTCCCCAACCTCTCCTTCTCCCTCCTTTTTCTGACCTGTTGTTGCTTGTTTAGTCTCCCACATATTTCTCAGATCAGTCCCCATCTTCCTGTTCTCACTGTGATTGTACTGGTTCAGAACAGTCCATTGTCACTTCATGTCTAGCCTCCAAGAGCCATCTGTTACAGTCAGTACCAGGAGAAGTTTTCTCTAATACATTAGTACATCTCATTCTTTTACTTTCTCATTTAAATTAACCCAGTAATATCTCACCATTGTCCACAGAATAAAGCCTATATGCTGTTTGGCAGGTCATACATGTACTTTCATTATCTAGAATATCCTAATTTAACAGCTTCCTTAGCCATTATTACTCATACATGCAAAGCACCATAGCAAATGTTCTTGAATGTATTTATTGTTTCTACACATTTGTTTCATCTTCCTGGATTGTTCTTTGCTCCAGTACCAAGCAAGAAGTTACTCCTCCTTTAAGACTGAGCTCAAATATTGCTTCTGCCTTCTTGGCCTCTCTGTCCTGTGATGTAATGTGGACACTCCCTGTGCTGTGTGTGCTCTGCTCAGTAGCTTCTGTTGTGTCTGAGTCTGTGACCCTGTGGACCGTAGCCTGCCTGGCTCCTCCCTTCATGGGATCTTTCAGGCAAACATACTGGAGTGGGTTGCCATTTTCCTCCTCCAAGGGATCTTCCTGACCGAGCAGGAGAACTCACGTCTCCTGTGTCTTCTGCATTGCAGGTGGGTTCTTTACCTGCTGAGCCATCTATATTCCTATTTATACCTAATATAGTACTCTAAGCACCCCATTGTTACTACCGATATTTGTCTTACCCATGTGTGCTATAAGTCCCTTAAAGACAGCTACTGCATTTGTGTATCTCTGTGTAGCCTCCAGTGCCTCACATATAGTCTGACACTTATGGGAGCTTAATAAATATTTGTTGAATTAATAGGTTGATTTATCAAAAGATAATACAAGACAGCATATATCCAGCAGTTTAGAGGAAGATTAAACCTTCTAGAAAATTAAACCTCAGAGTAGGGCTAAGAAAAGAAGCATTTGAATTGGGTCTTTGAAAGATGTACAGGTCAAAAAGGTAAGTAAAAAGACAGAAAGTACCCAGGGAACAAAGGGTTCATGACTTCAATGAAAGACCTGTTGTTGCTTATTTAGTTTCCCACATATTTCTCAGATCAGTCCCCATCTTCCTGTTCTCACTGTGATTGTACTGGTTCAGAACAGTCCATTGTCACTTCATGTCTAGCCCCCAAGAGCCATCTGTTACAGTCAGTACCAGGAGAAGTTTTCTCTAATACATTAGTACATCTCATTCTTTTACTTTCTCATTTAAATTAACCCAGTAATATCTCACCATTGTCCACAGAATAAAGCCTATATGCTGTTTGGCAGGTCATACATGTACTTTCATTATCTAGAATATCCTAATTTAACAGCTTCCTTATCCATTATTACTCATACATGCAAAGCACCATAGCAAATGTTCTTGAATGTATTTATTGTTTCTACACATTTGTTTCATCTTCCTGGATTATTCTTTGCTCCAGTACCAAGCAAGAAGTTACTCCTCCTTTAAGACTGAGCTCAAATATTGCTTCTGCCTTCTTGGCCTCTCTGTCCTGTGATGTAATGTGGACACTCCCTGTGCTGTGTGTGCTCTGCTCAGTAGCTTCTGTTGTGTCTGAGTCTGTGACCCTGTGGACCGTAGCCTGCCTGGCTCCTCTCTTCATAGGATCTTTCAGGCAAACATACTGGAGTGGGTTGCCATTTTCCTCCTCCAAGGGATCTTCCTGACTGAGCGGGAGAACTCACATCTCCTGTGTCTTCTGCATTGCAGGTGGGTTCTTTACCTGCTGAGCCATCTATATTCCTATTTATACCTAATATAGTACTCTAAGCACCCCATTGTTACTACCGATAATTGTCTTACCCATGTGTGCTATAAGTCCCTTAAAGACAGCTACTGCATTTGTGTATCTCTGTGTAGCCTCCAGTGCCTCACATATAGTCTGACACTTATGGGAGCTTAATAAATATTTGTTGAATTAATAGGTTGATTTATCAAAAGATAATACAAGACAGCATATGTCCAGCAGTTTAGAGGAAGATTAAACCTTTTAGAAAATTAAACCTCAGAGTAGGGCTAAGAAAAGAAGCATTTGAATTGGGTCTTTGAAAGATGTACAGGTCAGGTAAGTAGAGACAGAAGACAGGGAAATTTTCAATGAAACGTATTACAGACAAAGATGCATGTGTGTCTAGAATCAAAGGTTAAGGCCTTCCAGAGAATGTCGAACAAAGGGTTCATGACTTAAAACAGCAAATGATAAGGTTAGAGAGGAGTGCCCAGTGCTAGATTAAAGGAACTTGAAAGCCAGGATTAGATTTTTGGAATTCATCCTTTAAGCCAAGGGATTCAAACAGGTAAACTGGAATCTATGGCTGTTTAAGCCATTAATGTCTACTACCACCACCATTACCACTACCATGACCAACCTGAAAATTCATAATGGGAGTGGAGACAGAGCCTGTAAAGGCAGCCTTTTCTTTTTTTGGAGGGACTTGAATCAGTAACCCTGCATGGTGTTAGAATATATAAGAAGTGAGAACTATATTCTCTTAACAAAACAGTCGAGCACTCCTGGCATTTTCACTTGGAGATCTTTGTGTTTTTTAAATGATAAAGCAACCTGATAGAAACAAAATTAATAAGGAGGAAAATGTAGGATTACTTGAAGCTGGGAAAGTTGATGGTCAGGGAGAATAACTGAACTATCTTAACAGTCCAAGCTCTGGAAAATGAGACTTGATGGCAGTGCAGTGGAAAGAAGAGATTGGAAGGGAAGCCACAAATAACTATATTTTATAAATGAGAAAAGGGAAGAATCAAAAGTTGGAAACACATCTTCTGACTGGTTCTGGTTCTTATCTTACACACTTTTTAAATTGATTTTCATAGTTTTCTTTCTGTCAATTTTTGATATATAATATTAGGTAGGATACAAAGATTTATATGTATGGCAGTGACAGATTTTATTTTCTTGGGCTCCAAAATCCCTATGGACAGTGATTTCAGCCATGAAATTCAAAGACTTCTCCTCCTTGGAAGGAAAGTAATAGCATACCTAGACAGCATACTAAAAAGCAAAGATATCACTTTGTCAACTAAGGTCTCTATAGTCAAAGCTATGGTTTTTCCAATAGTTATGTACAAGATGTGAGAATTGAACCATAAAGAAGACTGAGTGCTGAAGGACTGATGCTTTTGAGTCCCTTGGACTGCAAGGAGATCAAATCAGTCAATCCTAAAGGAAATCAACCCTGAATATTCATTGGAAGGACTAATGCTGAAGCTGAAGCTCCAGTACTTGGCTACCTGCTGTGAAGAGCAAACTCTTTGGAAAAAATGCTGGGAAGGCCAACTGAGAAGAGGGCAAAAGAAGATAAGATGATTAGATAGCACCACTAACTCAGTGGACATGAATTTGAGCAAACTCTGGGAGATAGTTGAGGACAAAGGAGCCTGGTTTAGTCCATGGAGTCACAAAGAGTTGGACTTCACTTAGCAACTGAACAGCAACTATAGACTAATATATATACCACTATAGGTAATACGTAACTAATATTGTATACAGATCTATTATTAGGTGTATATTTCCCATGTTATCTCTAGACCTTCTCCCTTAGCTATGTCCTCATTGTCAACCCCTTTGACTAGAATGTCTCCCCTTGTCCATTTTCTCACCCATTCTGCTTTTTTTTTTTTTTTTAATATTTCTTCATTTGACTGTGCCAAGTCTTAATTGCAGAATGTTTAGTTGTGTCATGTGGAATCTAGTTCCCTGACCAGGGATCAACCCAGGTTGCCTACATTGGGGGCATGGAGTCTTAGCCACTGGACCACAAGGGAAGTCCCCAAATTCCGCTTTTTAATGAACTACCCATCTTTTAAGATTTAGTTCAGTTATCCCCTTGACACTATCCCTGGTCACCATTTTATTTAGACTTCCACTCAGAGAATTTCACTTGTTTTTCATCTGCCTTAGATGCCCAAGACTTTTCCTCAGGGCTCAACCCTTCCAAGAAGACGATCCCAGACATGTGCCGTGGTAATTCCTTTCCTGTGATGTTGAGTTCTCCATGATTTTTAAGATTGTTAAAAGTTTTACTTAAAGCTCCTGCTGCCTCAGTCCATATTGTTCTTCTCTTTTGGAGTCTTGCAGCACTAATGGCAATACCACAGGTTATCAGCTGTGCTACCTTGGGCAAATCATTTCAGTTTTCTGAGTTACTTTGCAACATGAGAGTATTTTTTTCTCCAAGGGTTGCTGTGCAGGTTTCATATGATGATAGTAGGAAAATTTCCCTAAATTGAGTCACTTGGAAACTACCTTTTTGATCTTTCCATTTTTATGTATCATTTTTGCCTTCATTTAATGTTTTTTTCTTGCATTGAGTCACTGGTTTTCTGGTTTCCTTTATATGGGAAACTGTCACCAAATGAAATTTCAGCATGCTTGCCACTCTGTAAATAAAATATAAACTAAAAATAGAAATAATATAAATGATTTTAATCTTGCTAGATACTGTTGCCAAGCAGAGGCTCCGAGCCTGTTAAAAAAAGAGACCATCTAGTTCTGAAGAGATGTTATAGATATTCTAGCACAGACCTAAGAAAATTCTAATTGATAAAATGCTTCAACTCACAGGTAACAGTGTTAATGGTAAGGGTGTAGGGAGAAGGTGGAATCACATCCTGATAACCTAAAATCACAGGTATAAAATCTGCCAAGATGTTTAGAGCAAACAAATTTAAATTTATGATAAATATTTATGAGTGCTTATAATCCTTTTTTTTTTTTAATATTTATTCATTTATTTGGCTCTGTCAGGTCTTAGCTAAAGCACGTGAGATCTTTGTTGCATGCTTAGTTGTTCCATGGCATGTGGGATCTTTGTTCCTCTACCAGCCATTGAGTCCACATCTCCTGCATTGAAAGGCCAATTCTTTCTTTATTTTCGGCTGTTCTGGGTTTTCACTGCTGTAACTGGTTTTTCTCTAACTGTAGGGAGTGGGGGCTACTCTCTAGTTAAGGTGAGCAGGCTTCTTGTTGCAGTGATTTCTTTGTTGTGGAACTCTGGCTCTAGGGCACACAGGCTCCAGTAGTTGCAGCACAAAAGCTCAGCAGTTGTGGCTCTGAGGCTCTAGAGCACAGGCTCAATAGATGTGGCTCATGGGCTTAGTTGCTCTGCAGCATGTGGGATCTTCTCGGATCAGGGATTGAACCTGCGTCTCCTGCATTGTCAGGTGAACTCTTCACCACTGAGCTACCAGGGAAGCCCTGCAAGGCCAATTCGTAACCAATGGGCGACCAAGGAAGTCTCCAAATGCTTGTATTCTTATAGAAGTAATCAAATATAAAAATAGCAAAAGTGAAATAGTGTGGTTTCTAAATATTTTCAAAGAGTAAAATGGAACCATATTCACTGTCTTCTGTAGATTTTTATAAACGCTTCCTAATATCTTTGTGCTTTCAGTTCTGTCTCTGTGTTGGATTCCATAACCACATGGGCTTCCCTTTATCTTCTCCTTCCCAGAATGGGAGATTTTTTTTTTTTCTTTTTAGTTTTTTATGTTGAATTTGACTCTTCAACAAGATTATGAGCTTCTTAATGTTGGGAAATGTACTCTTTTATTCCTCACAGTATCTAACAATTTTAGGTGTCTTTAAAACTTACTGAATTATGGTTTATTTGAGTTGGAATCGTTAGTAAACTTGTATGGGAAATGTAGTACGGGAACTCTTGGGCAATTACTATTGTAATTATTTTATCTAAAAATCTCAAATCATACGTTAGTGCATATTTAGTCCAAACTGTAAATGTTTCAAATTTTGAAATAAGTTGAATGGGTCAAACTTAATATCACACAACTGTATATTTTTAAGTCAATGAGCAAAGGGTTCACCCACATTACTTCTGTATTTTTATCATTACTGTTGTACAATTGCAAAATGTTTAAAGTTCCAAGAAATATCTTCAGCTATGTAAATTCTGATTTTTACTGTGATTATCTGCAGCACTACAATTTTTATTATTTCTCTTGAGGCTCAATCCATGGCTTGTCTCAGCTGTCTTATATTTATAGTTAACCATTTACTGAGTATCTACTGTCTCTAGTCCTCAGTAATTTTCTGTGGTGTAGTTTTATTCCTGTTGGCATAGTAAATTAAGACTAAGAAATAGTGTATCATTTTCCTGGAGTTATATGAATAGTGGATGGTAGACCTGAGATCTCACCTGAGCTTTAGCTGCTTCCAGATTCCGTGTTCTCTTTTGTTTGTGCCTGTGTTTGAGCCAGGACAGCAGCACAGCTAGCGCAGAAGGCCTCCTTTCACCACCTGCTGTCTTCATCGCCATTGTTGCTTTTCAGCCAGTCTTCCACAACTCAGTGAGTGGGATCTCTGTTCATGTAATTGCTCTGGGAAAAACTTTGACTCCTTTCTTTCTTCCCTACCCCATATGCAGTCATCAACATGCAGTCTTGTGACTCCTTCCGTCGATACATACCCAGCATCTGATTACTTCTCAGCACCCTCACTACTACTGAGCTGATCCACACTACCATTATCTTTTCTGGAATCACTGCAGAAGTCTTCTGTTTTCTGCTTCCTCGCTTGCCTCCTGCAATCTCCAGCTAGCGTGGTTATATTAAAACAGGTCAAAACCTTCCAGTGGATTTCTCACTCACTCAGAGTAAAATCACGAGTCCCTGTTGTGTCCTACAAGGTCCCAGATGACCTGTGCCCCTTCCCCTGACACGCATATCCATCTCTTATCCTGCATCTGACCACTTTTGCCTTGCTATTCTGTTGGGTAACTTAGCTTCCCTACTGTTCATTGAATAAACCAATATGTACCTGTTTCAGTGTTGACTTTGCACTAACTCTTCCCTCTGCCTGCAGTGTTCTTCCTGGTCAAATGTCACATTATCTGAGAGACAGTTTTTAGATTCACTGTCTAAACTATATATTAACACGCAAAGCATCCCCCCACTAATCTTCTCTATTCTTTTTTTTTTGGCCACTTCTATTGATCTTTCATTTATTTATCTTTGTTATTTGGCCTGTGTGGGCCTCCCATCGCAGTGGCCTCCCTCGTCGCAGAGTGCCAGCTCTGGGCACATATGCTCCAGAGCTCCAGCTCGGTAGTTGGACACATCGGTCCAGCCTCTCTGCAGCACGTGGGATCTTCCCAGGCCAGGGATTGAACCGGCGCCCCTTGCACTGCAAGGCGGTGTCCTTACCCACTGGACCACCAGGGGAAGCCCGTCTTCTCTATTCTTACTCTGCTTTTCTTTTTTGTTTGTTCTCTTATTACTCTTGACACTTAGGTTGGTTGTTTACTGTTTCTCTTCCCCACCAACATGTAAGCTCTTTGATGGCAGGGACTTTGTTACTACATTTCTAATAGAACAGTGTTTCACATGTAGAGTACTTATTGAATAAAAAAATGAAAAGGACTATAAAATTTAAAGTCACTGGAACATTACCTTTGAAGACTAATTCATGAGCCCTTGTTCCAGAAAATATCATCAGCCTCTCAACTTTCATCATCTTCACTACTGTCCGGATCATATCTTTCTAAAATTTCTGCAGTAGACTCCTGGCTGTGGTTCTTACATTTCTTCTCTTGCTCCTGCCACAATCTACTCTTCAACCAACAGCCTCCATCTTCTAAAAAGTTGATCAGACCTGTCATGCTTCTATTTCAAACCTTTCCAGCTATTTCATATCCTTTTCATACTTACACTCTATTTACCTTGATCTGCCATACTATAAGATGTATCTGATACCTAATTTGCTGACCTGCGTTTTTCTCTGTTTTTATAAAGCACCTTCCTACTTGCTGTATTTTAGCCACATTAATGTTTCCCAAATGTACCAAGCTTATTCCTATTCTAGGGCCTTTGTGTAGAGCTACTCTTATGCCCCGATCACTCTTAGTCAGGATCCTCACATGTTTGTTTGCATTACATGCAGATCTTAAAGTTAACTCAGAAATATCTTTCCTGGATACCTAATGCAAAATAGTCTCTCCAAAAAGAAAAAGCCTCTCAATTCATTCTTCTTCATTTTTAAAATATTTTGGCTACACCCTACAGCATATAGGACATTGGTTTCCAGACCAGGGATTGAACCTACCCCCTCTGCACCGGAAGCAGAGTTTTAACCACTGGATCACCGAGGGGACCCTCCATTCATTTTAAACTAGAATAAATATTATAAATAAAATAATCTTGATTATTTTCCTTTATCTTCCCATATCTACATTAGAATAGAACATTTGTCTTTCTTATTTACTGCTCTATCCCTAGCACATAGAACAATGTCTGAGACTTACTAATCACTCAAATACTTAAACAGATGGATGATTGAATGAATAAAGGAAACTTTATAATAGTCTTCTGGGGGCCTTCATGCAACCTTAGAAACTCAGCCTCCTCCCATGAGATCAAGTCATTAAAGTTAGTTATGTGACTTAGGAATTTTTAGTTTAGCAAATACTCTAGATGATTCTTTTGACCAGGAAAATCTGGAAAATACTGATTTAATGGTAGTATTACTCAGTGAATGAATGAGTAAATGAGAGTGATGATTCAGGAAATTATCTTTTAACCATAGTATACTGATATGAATTAGTTTGAGTATTTCCCAAAATATACACTATGAAGTGCTGATTATATAAGATGTTTGATGAAAAGCAAAGCATCTCTTCTCATATATTTAGGAATGCTGAATATTATATTCTTTGGAGATTAGGCAACCATTTGCATATGGGAGGTTCTGAGGAATTAAACATTACAGAAATCTACTCGACTGTTGAATATATTTGTCAAATTTGCTTAATATTCCTGCTTCAAATCATTTTCTCCCCAAACCCTTTTAATAATTAGGAGGGACTTCTCCGGCAGTCCAGTGGCTAAGACTTCATGTTCCCAATGTAGGGGACCCTGAGTTCAATCCCTGGTCAGGGAACTAGATCCCACATGCTGCAACTAAGACCCAGTGCAGCCAAATAAGTAAATTATTTTAAATAGTAAGGAATATGCATTGTATATGAAGTAGAGTCCATGGTTCAGTGCTGCCACTACAGCTTATTCTCCCCTAGGTTAATTGTCTACACAGATCTGTTACATGGCAGGTAGTGACGCTGAAATCTCAGCCTAGTCTATACACTGGTGCTGAATCGAATCTTGGAGATAAAAGTTCTGGGTGAAGTAGAAAGTATTATTGCTTTGCCAGGCAGGCTCCTCCCCTCAAACTGTATGTGTCCCAACCCATGGCAGTTGGGTGAATTTTATAGCAACCGTTCAAGGGTGAGGTTGCTGATAAGATTGAGATGTGTGCAGGACCTGCCTGCATGCTAAGTCATTTCAGTCGTGTCCAACTCTGCGACACCGTGGGCTGTAACCCACCAGGCTCCTCTCTCCATGGGATTCGCCAGGCAGGAATACTGGCATGAGTTGCCATGCCCTTCTCCAGGGGATCTTCACAACCCAGGGATTGAACTCATATCTCTTGCATCTCCAGAATTGGCAGACAGGTTCTTTACCACTAGGTCCACAAGGGTCTGTGTTTTTCTAATCTTGTCTGAGGTAATCTTCTTGATGACCTCCTCTGGTTCCTTTAGTCAGGCCTTGATTGTCTTCTCTGATATTGAGAATGCTGACATTTTCTGTTTGGGGGGTTTTAATTCTATAAAAGGCCTTAAAGATAGTGTTCTGTGTGTCCCTGGAGGTGGACCCAGGAGCTTGCCCTAATGCTGCGCTGTTGTTTCCTGGCTGTTCTCTCTTGACTCCGCATCCCTTCCCTTCCCAGATTAGCAACTGTTTGAATTTTCCCTTTGGAACTCAGGGAAGGTCAGGGAGACTGAACTGGAAGGCTTCCCATGCCCAGGAGCCCCTACAGGGTCCTACTCGGTTTTAATAGGTTGGGTTAAACCGTAAATCCCCACAGATACTGTCTTTTTTTGGCAAGTACTTCTGAATCTCTTTTAAAAGTTATATTCCTCTTACATTAAAAAAAAGAATCAGGGCTTCCCCTGGTGGCCCAGTGGGTAATGACACCACCTTGCAGTGCAAGGGGTGCCGGTTCGATCCCTGGCCTGGGAAGATCCTACGTACCGCGGAGCGGCTGGACCGATGTGTCCAATTACCGAACCGGAGCTCTGGAGAGCATGCGCCCAGAGCCGGGGCTCTGCAACGACAGGCGCCACTGCGATGGGAGGCCCACAGGAGCCAAAGAACAAAGACGGATGAAAATAGAGAAAATGAAAGACCAATAGAAGTGGCCTGCCCACTCCCCTCCCTCCCCAACCCGACCCCCACCCAAAATAAATAAATAAATAAATCTTTAAAAAAAAAAAAAAGAATCAAATAAGGATCTCTTGATTTTCCTTTATGGGATACACTCAAAGTATAAATAACTAGTGACTTAGTCATTTTTTGTAGGCAGTGCTTTGAATTTCCATCTTATTGCTTAATTACTTTGCTAAAATTATCTGATTATTTTATTTTATTAAATATTTATTAAAATAAATATTTTATTATTTATTTATGCCCAATTAATCAAGTGTAATTTGTTTTAGGTCTATCTATTTTCATTGGAATCAGTTCAAAATCTATGTAAAGAGGGATCGGTTTTTCAGATTATAGTTTATTTCAACTAGTTTCCCACCAAATTTAGAACCTACTCATAATAAAGACACAGAATTTAATAAACGTGAATGTTAGAGTAATGGTCTTTGATTCTATCTTTAATCTTTTTTGCCTGATTTTGAGTTTGAGTGACTTCGTATGATCATGATACTGCTTTTTTTTTTTTTAAAGTTGAAATTGAGAAAATTAGAAATGTGTTAGAAGACTGGTGATTTCAGGTTTTAGTATCTTTTTTTAAATTTTTGGCTGTTTTGGGTTTTCACAGCTGCTACAAGCTCTTCCTTAGTTGCAGAGAATGGGGGCTACTCTCTAGTTGAGGTGAGCAGGCGTCTTCTTGCGGTGATCTTGTTGTGGAACTTGGGCTGTAGGACTCACAGGCTTCAGTAGTTGCGGCACATGGGCTCAGTAGTTGTGGCTCCGAGGCACTAGAGCACTGGCTCCATAGTTTTGGCTCATGGACTTAGTTGCTCCGCAGCATGAGGAATCTTCCCGGATCAGGGTTTGAACTTGTGTCTCCTGCATTGGCAGGTGAACTCTTTACCACTGAGCTACCAGGGAAACCCAGGTTTTGGGGTCTTTAAATAGTTTTTTCTGCCCTTGGTCATGCCTGCTTCTTTTTCTGAATGCTTAAGCAGTGGTTTCTATTGATTTTGTTATTTGAATGAAATTACTGATTCTATCTTTAATGAAGACTAAAACCTACACTAACACTTAGATGCACAATATAGACTAGCTTTTATTAGCTTTAGGTTCTCTGCCCAGAATAGTAGATGAAGTGATTATCAAAGGATATTCAAGAAAAGACTATTGCTATGGGCAAACTAAGGGATAATAAGTCTCTCCATATAAACTATTTATAGAGAAGCAGTTTTGCAAGTGAATAGCACCCACAGTCATTTTTTTCCTCTCTCTCTCTGTTCTCTGAGGCACATGGCAAGAAATAGAATCTCTGTTCTTTATGATTTGCCCAGGATAAACTAAATATAATGAGCAAATGCCCATTTGTAAAACTGCCATATCATTACAGTTCCCAGAAAATAGTTTCAGTTCATTTTTCCAATGGCATTTACCTCTTGTGAAAAGGTGTATGATTCTGTTTTTTATTTGAACTACCCTTTTACCTGTACAGTATCACAGGCTTTTGTATATAATCTGGTTGGTTGTATTATACCAACCAGATTATATACAAAATAATCAGACCTAGGAGTAACTTAATCCAGGAAGGCTATTGAAGGGTTAAAATAGTTGCATTATTGGCAAATGTGTTAGAAGACTGGTGATTTCAGGTTTTAGTATCTTTTTTTAAAATTTTTGGCTGTTTTGGGTTTTCACAGCTGCTACAAGCTCTTCCTTAGTTGCAGAGAATGGGGGCTACTCTCTAGTTGAGGTGAGCAGGCGTCTTGTTGCGGTAATCTTGTTGTGGAACTTGGGCTCTAGGACTCACAGGCTTCAGTAGTTGTGGCACATGGACTCAGTAGTTGTGGCTCCGAGGCACTAGAGCACTGGCTCCATAGTTTTGGCTCATGGACTTAGTTGCTCCGCAGCATGAGGAATCTTCCCGGATCAGGGTTTGAACTTGTGTCTCCTGCATTGGCAGGTGAACTCTTTACCACTGAGTTACCAGGGAAACCCCGGTTTTGGTATCTTTAAATAGTTTTTTCTGCCCTTGGTCATGTCTGCTTCTTTTTCTGAATGCTTAAGCAGTGGTTTCTATTGATTTTGTTATTTGAATGAAATTACCGATTCTATCTTTAATGAAGACTAAAACCTACACTAACACTTAGATGCACAATATAGACTAGCTTTTATTAGCTTTAGGTTCTCTGCCCAGAATAGTAGATGAAGTGATTATCAAAGGATATTCAAGAAAAGACTATTGCTATGGGCAAACTAAGGGATAATAAATCTCTCCATATAAACTATTTATAGAGAAGCAGTTTTGCAAGTGAATAGCACCCACAGTCATTTTTTTCCTCTCTCTCTCTGTTCTCTGAGGCACATGGCAAGAAATAGAATCTCTGTCTTTATGATTTGCCCAGAATAGACTAAATATAATGAGCAAATGCCCATTTGTAAAACTGCCATATCATTACAGTTCCCAGAAAATAGTTTCAGTTCATTTTTCCAATGGCATTTACCTCTTGTGAAAAGGTGTATGATTCTGTTTTTTATTTGAACTACCCTTTTACCTGTACAGTATCACAGGCTTTTGTATATAATCTGGTTGGTTGTATTATACCAACCAGATTATATACAAAATAATCAGACCTAGGAGTAACTTAATTCAGGAAGGCTATTGAAGGGTTAAAATAGTTGCATTATTGGCAAATTGTTCTCATTACAGGAAGTAATTTAGTTAAAACAAGTACGATTTTGAGTAATATTTAGGACAACTCCCAGTATTAGGCAAACGGGTGTACCCTCATTAGTGACACAGGCAGGAAAAATGTGGAATGGGAGAGTTAAGATACATAACAATACAAAGGTGCCCAGACATATCTCAGACCATTGTTGAACACACAATTTGGATTGCATGCCCAGGAATGCCATTCAACTCCATCAGCTCATTTACCAGTTGTGGTTTTCTTTTTACAGGCATGGTTAGTTTCGTTCTAGTGGGTTCATGTGCTTGCTTAACTTCTAGATTTGCCCTTGTTTCAGCTTTTACATATATTAACGAACCGTTTATTTTCAGGTTCTTGGGAGTTAGTTTTCATATTACAAAATCAAGTAAATATTACCCTGTGTTCCTGTCATTATAATACATGAAAAAACTTGTAAAGAACTACACAATAGAGTTACTTCTGCTCATCTGAAATACAGTCATCTCTGGGAGTCCAGGTGGGATTGATTGGTTCCAGGACGCTACCTACTACCCTTGAATACCAAAGTCCGCGTATGCTCAGATCCCTTATATCATGTGGCATCATATAGTTGGCCCTGCGAATCCATGGGTCCCACCCCTACCCACAGGAAACAGAGAACTGACTGTATAGGAGGATGTTCAAGGGAAGAGTCTTGGCTTGACTAGAAAATATACATACATCATGTGTGTACAGCTCAGAAGGCAAGAAAATGGACATTAAAGAAAGCAGTCCATATGGACATATGGACATTGTGGGGAAGGAACAGTGGGTGAGAGGCGTAAAGGAAGTAGCATGAAGGCCTGTACTATCATAAGTGAAGAAAATAGCTATAGTCATTGCTCTGTGAGAAAAGGGGATCTTACAGGGGTGCTGTGTGATGGTCGGGAGGGGAGGGAAGGGGGGGATATACATGTGACTAATCTGAGAACATGCATGTCTGTGAACAACAAAACTCTGTAAAAGTTAAAAGTAAAATAAAGGTTTAAAAAAAAAAAAAAAGAAAGCAGTCATTCTTTTTAAGAAAAAAAAGTGATTTATATAATCCCCTCTGAAATCGTACCTATTCTGAGTTATCTGAGATTTTTTTTTTTTTTCGTAGATACATTCCCTGGTAATTCCAGATAATTTGTTTTAGGCTATTGTACTTTATTTTAAGGATTTATTTATTTATTTGTTTGTTTGTTTTGGTGGGGGTGGGGTGGGGAGGGAGGGGAGCAGACGGGCCACTTCTATTGGTCTTTCATTTGTCTATTTTCATCCATCTTTGTTCTTTGGCCCATGTGGGCCTCCCATCGCGGTGGCCTCTGTTGTCGCAGAGCACCAGCTCTGGGCGCATGCGCTCCAGAGCTCTGGCTCCATAATTGGACACATCAATCCAGCCGCTCTGCAGCCCGTGGGATCTTCCCAGGCCAGGAATTGAACCAGCGGCCTTTGCATTGCAAGGCAGTGTCCTTACCCACTGAACCACCAGGGAAGCCCGGCTATTGTACTTTATTTTAAAATAAGAAAGTTAGAAATACAGAGTATTAAGGAACATGAACATAGGTTTTCAAACATCAAGACTGTATCTCCACCCTTTCTCTTTTGTCAGTAGTGTGCTGTGTCTTTGGTCTCTCACTAACCCAAGCATCTATCTTACCGGTTATAGATGTTGAAATCCAAGGTTCTCAACTTTGTTCTCTCTCAGCTCACCTGAGAGATAAAGGCATTCCCATTAGTAACAGTATCTGGGAATCAGGATCTTGAGAGGGCTTGTTGGTATAGTTTAAGAAGAAAAATAGATGAGGTGAATAATGCTTCTGCAGTCTTTCCTTTAGAATCAATGGAGTAGATCTAGATGATGACCACGGTTCTTCTGGTTCTGAAATCATATAATTCTTCCTCTATTCTCCCTCTCATGTTACTTATATACCTGTCTCTTTGTAATAGTAGGATCCAATTTCCCACTGTGTGTGTGTGTGTGTGTGTATATATATATGAGAACAATCCATATTCTTTGTTTAGATAGGAAATAAAACCAGTTTAAAAACTGAGAATTGACTTTCTAGAGTGTTGGGGGAAATAACCTTTTAAAATTTTGGAATTTCTCTTTTTTTTAATCAAATTAAGGAAGAAAATCTCAAAATATATCATTAACTTCTCACATAGCATTTAAAACTTTAGTTCCAGGAACCAAATTTCTATCTTGTGTCCTTCTTGATCATATTATGTAGAATATACTCTTGTATATACTGTACACATCAGAAATCAGAATTCATTGGTTCTGTCTGGGTTGCTTAAAGTATTAGATTTAATTACATATGCATATATATTTGGAAGCATCGTGGAAAATGTTATTTCAGTTTTGTTTAAAATAGTTATTCTTAATCTTTTTTAAATCTTGGACCTCTTTGACAGTCTTAAACCTGCTTAAACCTAGCAGGCACTATGATACCTAACAAAATTTTCAAAGCAATGTGGAACCTAAAAGATATTATGAGGTATATACAACAACCATAATGTAATATGAAAATATCAGGTATTTATTGCTGACAAAACTATAGGTACTTTTATTTTTCTTTTTTTGGCCACTTCCTATTGGTCTTTCATTCATTTATTTTCATCCATCTGTGTTCTTTTGGCCTGTGTGGGCCTCCCATTGCAGTGGCCCCTTGTGCTGCAGAGCACCGCCGGCTCAGTAGTTGGACACATCAGTAAGAACACATGAAATCTTCCCAGGCCAGGGATCTGACCGATGCCCCTTGCACTGCAAGGCAGTGTCCTTACCCACTGGACCACCAGGGAAGCCCTATAGGTACTTTTTAAATGTAGTTTGTTGCCTACATCATGTTTGGAGAAAATACTAAATCTTCAGTTAGAGGTTAGTGAAAATGATGATGTAACTGTTTTCCTGTTGTTCATAGACCCTCACTCTAAAATTATTATTTTTAATATTATTTTTGTTTATTAATTTTCACAGTGTTATGTTGGTTTCTGCCATGTGATGCAAATCAGCTATAATTTTATCTTTCCCAATCACATTCAAGAAGTGCAGATGTAATTCTTTGTATCTCAAGAGATTTATTCTTTGAAGAAAGTAGAGGTCAGAGTCTTTTCCATATTGAGCTTTTCATGCTTTTAAGCCTTTGAAATAAGCAAGTTAAATGATGATTGTCAGTATCTCTTGGATTAGGAACTTGGCTTATTGTCACTGATTTTATTACAGAATACTGAAGAAAGAGGTATTTATAAAAGCCAGTTTAGTCATTTTATCTTAAAATTGAGTAAAAGCCTATCTGCTAGTAGTAATGAATGCTTTACTTATGTCTTGACTGGCAGGCACTATGGCCACATAGTCTTTGGTCATTAAAGAGAAAGTGTAATTCATGTCATAGGCCCTGGATCATTCTTCTACTTTATGGAACTAATATTGATTGGCTATATTTAGGTGATTTTTTAAAATTTACTTTTTATTATAGTAAAATATATATAACACAAAATTTGCTGTTTTACCATTTTATCCATTTTTTAGTGCAGTGACATTAATTTCATTCACAATGTTGTACAACCATTACCAGTATTTCCAAAATTTCTCGCCAGCCCAAACAGAAACTATGTCCTTTGGGAATTCTCTGGTGGTCCAGTGTTTAGGACACTATGCTTTCACTGCTGTGGGTAGGCCTGGTTTTGATCCCTGGTCGAGGAACTGTAAGATTCCACAAGCCACGCTGAGTGACCAAAACAATTTTTATAGAAAAAGAAACTTTGAAACTTCCCTGGTGGTCCAGTGGTTAAGACTCCATGCTTCCACTGCTGGAGACACAAGGTTTGATCCCTGGTCCCCCAGTCAGGGGACATATGCTACATAATGTGGCCAAAAAAAAAAGAGAAAGAAATTCTATACTCTGACCTAAATGAAGAGGTAAACTAAGGCAAACCAGAGAAGATGTGTTTCTCTAGTAATAGCAGAAGAGTTGCAGTTTGGGACAAGCAAACTAGCAAACTATAGGTGAGTCCTGTGAAAGTTTAGGGTAGGCTGTATTTATTGGCAGGGACTGTAAAGAAGGAGTGTTCAGTTTTAGTCAGTTGAAGTCAAAAACAGAGACTAGCCTTGAAAACTTCCTGAACAGATAGAATTAGTCTAGCCAAACAAACAAAGCTCAGTTCAGCCCACTTGTCAGAATAACCCAACTGCGTCATCTCTTGTTCATGCCTCAGGCAAAATTTACCAGTTTGACATGCAACAATCTCTGATCAGCCCCCATATAGTGTGAGAAAACTTTGCTTCTATAAATCAGGCATTTTGGGGAAATCAGCCTCTTTAAGTTTTGTCGTCCTGAGGGCACATGGATGAGCCTTGCATTTTATATCCTCCAGTTCTATTTTATGTTGATATTCTTTTACAGTTTATTAAGCAATAACATCTCATTCCCCATTCTGTCTCCAGTCCTCAGCCCCTAGTAACCAATAACCTATTTTCTATCTTTCTAAATTTTCCAAGTTGCCTAGATACTTCATATGAATGTAATCATACAATATTTGTTCTGCTTCTGACTTTTTCACCTTAGTGTAATATTTTTAGGGTTGTAGCATGCATCAGAACTTGATTCCCTTTTATGGTTGAATAATATCCCACTGTATGTATATATACATATTTCTTCTTTGACGTTTCAGTAGGGTTATGTCCCAATAAACCCTCCTAAATTAAAAAGACTGTAAGTCAGAATGCATTTACTACACCTAACCTACTGAACATTGTAACTTAGCCTCACCTATTTTAAACAGGCTCAGAACACTTCAGTTGGGCAAAATCATCTACCAGAAAGCCTATGTTATAACAATGTGTTGAATATCTTGTGTAATTTAATGAATACTGTACTGAAAGTAGAGAATAGATTGGTCATCTGGGTAAAGAATGGTTGTAAAATGGTTGGTTGTCCTTCTGGTTGGATGTCTGTCTGACTTGGTGCAGGTCCCTGCCCTGCCCAGCATCACGAGAGAATATGGTACTCCGTAAAACTAGCCTGGGAAAAGATCAAAATTCAAACTATGGTTTCGACTGAATGCGCATTGCTTTTGCTTTTCATGCTTTTTTGCATGAAATCAAAAAAACTTAAGTCAGGCCACTGTAAGTCAGGAACAATCTGTACCACATTTTGTTTACCCATTCATGTTTGGAGGTAATTTGGATTATTTCCACCCTTGGCTGTTGTGGATAATACTGCTGTAAACATTGTTGCACAAGTATCAGAGTCCCTGTTTGCAGTTGTTTTGGATATATACCATGGGTCACATGGTAGTTCTGTCATTTAACTTTTTGAGGAAGCAATGGGATTATTTTTTATAATAGTTCTATTTTTATTATCCTTTCTTGAGCATTAATTTTTTTTCTTTGCCTATTTCCTTCGTTGACTTTTGTTACTGATTTTTAATAAATTATTTGTTTTGTTCATTCATTTTTCTTTTCTTTTCAATTGTTTGTTTTTCAGACCCGAGTCAGAACTCCATCACAGGGGAACACAGCCAGCTGTTAGGTACAGTATTACTGTGGGGCTCACTCTAGTACCAATAACCTATTTTCTATCTTTCTAAATTTGCCAAGTTGCCTAGATACGTCATATGAATGTAATCATGCAATATTTGTTCTGCTTCTGACTTTTTCACCTTAGTGTAATATTTTTAGGGTTGTAGCATGCATCAGAACTTGATTCCCTTTTATGGTTGAATAATATCCCACTGTATGTATATATACATATTTCTTCTTTGACGTTTCAGTAGGGTTATGTCCCAATAAACCCTCCTAAATTAAAAAGACTGTAAGTCAGAATGCATTTACTACACCTAACCTACTGAACATTGTAACTTAGCCTCACCTATTTTAAACAGGCTCGGAACACTTCAGTTGGGCAAAATCATCTACCAGAAAGCCTATGTTATACCAATGTGTTGAATATCTTGTGTAATTTAATGAATACTGTACTGAAAGTAGAGAATAGATTGGTCATCTGGGTAAAGAATGGTTGTAAAATGGTTGGTTGTCCTTCTGGTTGGATGTCTGTCTGACTTGGTGCAGGTCCCTGCCCTGCCCAGCATCACGAGAGAATATGGTACTCCGTAAAACTAGCCTGGGAAAAGATCAAAATTCAAACTATGGTTTCGACTGAATGCACATTGCTTTTGCTTTTCATGCTTTTTTGCATGAAATCAAAAAAACTTAAGTCAAGCCACTGTAAGTCAGGAACCATCTGTACCGCATTTTGTTTACCCATTCATGTTTGGAGGTAATTTGGATTATTTCCACCCTTGGCTGTTGTGGATAATACTGCTGTAAACATTGTTGCACAAGTATCAGAGTCCCTGTTTGCAGTTATTTTGGATATATACCATGGGTCACATGGTAGTTCTGTCATTTAACTTTTTGAGGAAGCAATGGGATTATTTTTTATAATAGTTCTATTTTTATTATCCTTTCTTGAGCATTAATTTTTTTTCTTTGCCTATTTCCTTCGTTGACTTTTGTTACTGATTTTTAATAAATTATTTGTTTTGTTCATTCATTTTTCTTTTCTTTTCAATTGTTTGTTTTTCAGACCCGAGTCAGAACTCCATCACAGGGGAACACAGCCAGCTGTTAGGTACAGTATTACTGTGGGGCTCACTCTCTCTAAAGTCACCCTTTTCTTGCTAATACTAGGGACAGTATTCCCTTCTCTAACTTTAATTTCTGTATCCCTTTTCTACTTTTCACTCCTCAAATTTTTTTCTCCTGCTGTTTATATTCCCAACTTGGTAAGTTTTAGGAATCTACTCTGTAGTTGATTGCTGAGACTCAATTTAGTTACATTAAAAAGTAATTTTACATGGTCTATGGTTTTAGAAACATCTGTAAGAGTTAGACATTCTTTTTTCCAAGATAATTTTGAAAAGAAGATACAATATTTTATAATATCTTGTGATCACCTTCATTTTAATTCTCAAAAGTGCTTCATAAACTGCATAGCCTTCATTCAGTGAGCCAAAGAAATTGATGTTCCAATTCCTTGTCTGTGAAATAAGTTAATTTATTTCTTTCAGATGTTGCTTACTTAAGTTGCAGTAAACCTGAATTTGGTAAAAATTCCACATCTCAGGACTGATTAATTTTTCAAATATAAAAATAAAACATACTCTTGTAAGGAATTCAAACAATACAAAAAGTGAATATGTACATATATATACTTATATATATAAATATATATACTTTAGAGGCCTCTAAAGTATATCACCTCACCTCTACTTCCCTAGGATACTTGTTATAGATACTTTCTTGTGAATTCTTATAGAAATTTTTAATTAAGCATTCGGTCTCTTTTTTTAAAGTTGTTTTATTATTTATTTATTTTAGCCACATGGCATGTGGGATCTTAGTTCCCCAACTAGGGATCAAACCCGTGCCCCCTATATTAAAAGCAGAGAGTTCTAACTACTAGTCTGCCAGGGAAGTCTCCATTATACATTTTTTTTTTTTAAAGATTTATTTATTTATTTTGGGCGGGGGTCGGGTTGGGGAGGGAGGGGAGCGGGCGGGCCACTTCTATTGGTCTTTCATTTTTCTATTTTCATTCGTCTTTGTTCCTTGGCTCCTGTGGGCCTCCCATCGCGGTGGTGCCTGTCATTGCAGAGCCCCAACTCTGGGCGCATGCTCTCCAGAGCTCCGGCTCGGTAATTGGACACATCAGTCCAGCCGCTCCGCGGCACGTGGGATCTTCCCAGGCCAGGGCTCGAACCAGCGCCCCTTGCACTGCAAGGCGGTGTCCTTAACCACTGGACCACCAGGGGAAGCCCTATACATTTTTATATAAATACTTTGGCTATGTTTTTTTTCTTTTTCTATCAGTGGAGTTAAGTATACAGACTGTTCTGTGATTTCCTGTTTTTTCACTTAATATTTTATCTTGGACATCTTAGTACATAAAGATCTGCCTCATTTCCTTGTTTGTAGTAGAATAGTATGCTATTTATTTATATACTATAATTTTAAGCATTTTATGAGCATTTAAGTTATTCCCAGGTGTTATACTGTTACAAATTATGTTGCAATGAACATCTTGTACATATATGCTTGCTTTCTCATTGCCGGTATATTTTTAGGATAAATTCCTAACAGTGGGTCAAAAGGTACATGTATTTTCAAGAAGATACATCAACTTAAACACACCAATAAAGAGTATGGAAGCAAACTATCTCTCCCTGTCATCAAAAGTAGATATTATCAGTATTAACATTTTTCTTTAAGTAAGTTTGATTTTTAAATGCCATCTCTAGTCTTATTTATAATAACAAAAAATATATACTTATATATATAAATATATATACTTTAGAGGCCTCTAAAGTATATCACCTCACCTCTACTTCCCTAGGATACTTGTTATAGATACTTTCTTGTGAATTCTTATAGAAATTTTTAATTAAGCATTCGGTCTCTTTTTTTAAAGTTGTTTTATTATTTATTTATTTTGGCCACATGGCATGTGGGATCTTAGTTCCCCAACTAGGGATCAAACCCGTGCCCCCTATATTAAAAGCAGAGAGTTCTAACTACTAGTCTGCCAGGGAAGTCTCCATTATACATTTTTTTTTTTTTTAAGATTTATTTATTTATTTACTTTGGGCGGGGGTCAGGTTGGGGAGGGAGGGGAGCGGGCGAGCCACTTCTATTGGTCTTTCATTTCTCTATTTTCATTCGTCTTCGTTCCTTGGCTCCTGTGGGCCTCCCATCGAGGTGGCGCCTGTCGTTGGAGAGCCCCGGCTCTGGGCGCATGCGCTCCAGAGCTCCGGCTCGGTAATTGGACACATCAGTCCAGCCGCTCCGCGGCAAGTGGGATCTTCCCAGGCCAGGACTCGAACCGGCGCCCCTTGCACTGCAAGGCGGTGTCCTTAACCACTGGACCACTAGGGGAAGCCCTATACATTTTTATATAAATACTTTGGCTATGTTTTTTTCCTTTTTCTATCAGTGGAGTTATACTATACAGACTGTTCTGTGATTTCCTGTTTTTTCACTTAATATTTTATCTTGGACATCTTAGTACATAAAGATCTGCCTCATTTCCTTGTTTGTAGTAGAATAGTATGTTATTTATTTATATACTATAATTTTAAGCATTTTATGAGCATTTAAGTTATTCCCAGGTGTTGTACTGTTACAGATTATGTTGCAATGAACATCTTGTACATATATGCTTGCTTTCTCATTGCCGGTATATTTTTAGGATAAATTCCTAACAGTGGGTCAAAAGGTACATGTATTTTCAAGAAGATACATCAACTTAAACACACCAATAAAGAGTATGGAAGCAAACTATCTCTCCCTGTCATCAAAAGTAGATATTATCAGTATTAACATTTTTCTTTAAGTAGTAGATGAAATGCCATCTCTAGTCTTTATTTGTACCTCTTTAATTATGGATTAAATACTCTTAAATATATTAAGAGCAATTTTATGTTTCTGTCTTTTGATTTGCTGTTTAATGTATGCATTGTCAAACTTTTAGCTATTTGAATATATGCAGATTAGCTGTAGGAAACTGTAAGCTATCAAAAAGTCGAAAATAAAGTAGTTGACTTGTTTGCTTATTATAAGTTCACAGTATTGGGTACAGAAAGTGGGATACTCCTTTTTTGGTCTTTCTGTGTTAAGAACTTAAGTTTCTTTTTCTTTTGTTTTTTCATATTTTTTGGCTACTTCTGTTGGTCTTTCATTTATTTAATTTTCATCCATCTTTGGTTTCTGGCCTGTGTGGGCCTCCCATCGCAGTGGCCTCTCTCGTTACAGGGCACCAGCTCTGGGTGCATGTGCTCCAGAGCTCCGGCTCAGTAGTTGGACGTGTCAGTCCAGCCACTCCACGGCACGTGGGTTCTCCCCAGGACAGGGATCGAATCGGCGCCCTTTGCACCGCAAGGCGATGTCCTTACCCACTGGACCACCAGGAAAGCCCTTAAGTTTCTTAATTACTTCTCATTTCTTTGAGTCAGTTTATATGCTGGAACACTGACACCTTAGGCACTCAATAAATATTTGCTAGGTAAATGGTTTGACATGAACAAATAGCTAGAAATATGATCACCTGGGTCCTAGCCTTGTGGTATCAGAACTATCACTGTTCTCTCTTTTATACTACTATATTGTTTTATTTAAACTGTTCCAGATTAGTCTTCTTGGTATAAAAATTTTATATTGAATCCAAAATGATTAAGAATTCATCAAATGATTTTGGTAGATCATGAATAGTACAGTTCCCCTAAACTGTTACATTCCTTCTGTCTCTGATACACGCCTGACAGGTAGAGACGTTTGAAGAGTGGTTCATCATCTCAGCAGGAACACGCGTGTGTAATGGAGGTAGGGAGAGACCTGGCTGATGAAATGGACAGTCAAGGGAGTTGGTACCATTCCAGTGACTCAGCTGGGTTTTGTTTCCAAGTAAGCACCTTGTAGTGAAAGATAGTAGATGAACTAATTATAGACAAGAAGAAATAGTATGTGATCATAAAATTCCCTCTGTATTAGCTAAAACCCCTAGTATTTGCAAAGAGGCTGCTCCAGATATTAATCTCATTTGGCAGCCTATAGTTGTATTCACTTTTAATAAACCTGAGAATTTATCTAGTGTAGGTAAGTTCATCCTGCTACCCTGGGTTATCTCTCCTAGGTTCATTAGGTTAGATTATATTCTCCTTTTTTTTTCTTTTCTATATTCTCCTTTTTGTCTCATGCTGGTGATAACTGTCATCCTCTATCTCCTGTCCTAAGTGTGTTTCATTACAGCCTCAGAATCCTTACTGGTTTATTTTCATTCATTTGTTTATTTATTGGCCATGCCAGCAGCTTGTGGGACCCCAACCAGGGGTTGAACCCCGCACCCTCAGCAGTAAAGAGGTGGAGTTCCACTGACCTTCCAGGGCATTCTCCTTGCTGGTTTACTGTTTTTAATTTTGGAGTTACAAAAGAGTGAAAGATAATTTTTTGCTATATTTTCTAATCATCTTATAGTTCCTCAGAGAAGGCATTGGTAGCTTGAATTAAAATCTTGCCAGATTCTATAAAAATCTCACTTAAGATAATTTGTCACAATAGGTGAAAAACTGCTTCAATTGCCTTGCCTGCTGAATGGAGTTTATAATAGGATCTTTCAGATCTTCTAAATGCTTTTCTGTCAAAAGGGTAAAGTTATTTTAGTGCATCTACTGTTTCCACTGACTCATCATGTCTCTTTCAAAACTCAGGATCAGGCTGAGGAGTACGTAAGGGTGAAACTGCGGTGTGGTAAAGAATTAAGCTGTATGCTTACAATTTAAGAACTGTTTTTGTGTGTATCATTTTCAGTTTAAAACACTTTAGAGAGCAAGCAAGCAAATGAACAACGAGGCCTGGCATTTTTACAGTTTTCACCAAACGTTCAAGGGCAAGTAAGTTCACTCTTCTACACTTTCTCTCAAGGAATGGAAAAGCAAGTAGACACTCTCCAGCTCAGTTTGAGACCAGCAAAACCTTGATACCAAAACTTAATAATGACAGTGTGAGAACATTGTAGGCCAGTTTTAGTTATGAACACAGATACAGATATCCTAAATGAAATATTTGTAATCTGAATCAAGCAATATACAGTTGACCCTTACAGTCTGGGTTTGAACAGCACAGGTTCTCTTGGATATTTTTCAGTAGTAAATACTACAGTACTACATAGTTTGTGGTTGGTTGAATCTGCAGATGTATAGGAGGAATCTTAGATATGAAGAGTCAGCCGTAATTATCCTTTGAGTAACCCCCAGCCTCATTCAGGGGACACCTGTATTTTTAAAAGTTACTGAAGAAACATTACTCCTGTGACCAGTTGGGTTTCCGCTAAAGATACATGGTTGGTTTGTCATTAAAAATCAATTTATATAATTTAGTATTTAAACATACTGAAGAAAAGTATATAACCATCTTAACAGATTGCAGGCAAGAGATTTGATTGGAAACATATCTGATATTTAAATTCATGAATTTGGGCTTCCCTGGTGGTCCAGTGGGTAAGGACACCGCCTTGCAGTGCAAGGGGCGCCGGTTCGATCCCTGGCCTGGGAAGATCCCATGTCCCGCGGAGCGGCTGGACCCATGTGTCCAATTACCGAGCCGGAGCTCTGGAGCGCATGCGCCCAGAGTCAGTGCTCTGCAACAACAGAGGCCACTGCAATGGGAGGCCCACACAGACCAAAGAACAAAGATGGATGAAAATAGACAAATGAAAGACCAATAGAAGTAGCCTGCCTGCTCTCCTCCCTCCCCATCCCCCCCCATAAGTAGATAAATAAATAAATAAATAATAAATTCATGAGTTCATAGAACATTGGTCACCATTGGAATTGTCTAGTGAACCAATTAATTATTCTAATAGTTGGTGTAGAAGAAAAGAATGAAGTCTTTATCTTGCTTTTAATTATACCAATGAGTAAACAAATAGTAAATTAGAGGGAATGTGTCTCTCTTTTTTTTAAGATTTTATTTATTTATTTATTTTTGGCTATTCTGGGTTTTCACCGCTGCCACAGGCTCTTCTGTATTTGTAGGGAGTAGAGACTACTCTCTAGTTGAGGTGAGCAGGCTTCTTGTTACAGTGACTTCTCTTATTGTGGAACCCTGGCCCTAGGGCACACGGGCTTCAATAGTTGTGGCTCTGAGGCTCTAGGACACAGGCTAAATAGTCGTGGCTCACGGGCTTAGTTGCTCCGCAGCATGTGGGATCTTCCTGGATCAGGGATCGAGCTGGTATCGCCTGCATAGGCAGGCAAACTCTTCACCACTGAGCTACCAGGAAAGTCCAGGAATGTCTCTCTGTGAAAGTATTTCAGTTAAAAAATTAAGGAAAAATAGCAGAATATCACCAGTTTTGTAACCTCTTGAAATGAATCTAGGCATTCATCATCAACAGTTGCTGGTATCTCAAAAAGAAAGACAACTAAATGACATGTACCTCCCAATGAATGGTGAAAATCATTCATATGAAGGTGTTTTCCTCCCTCCCCCATAAAAATACTGGATGTGGTTAAGCCTCTAGACCTAATTACCAATTTATAGAAGGTAGACAAAAATGGAGCAACATGTTAAACAACAATCACGCAGATGCTTATCAAAATCCAGATTGTCAGAAACTTTACTGAACTCGTGATATAGCTGCTTCAACAAGTAAACTGTGAAGGGAAATAGAGAAAGCAGTAGACTTAATTAAGAGAGCAACCAGTCATAGCATATGCCTCTTATTTGGTTGTTGATTCAAACTTTCTTCTTAGAGTAGGAAATGAAAACACACTGCAGTATTCTTGCTTAGAAAATTCCGTAGACAGAGGAGCCTGGTGGGGCACAGTCCATGGGGTCACAAAGAATGGGACAGAAATGAGCATACATACACACTAAAAATTACAAACATAATCTATAACATTTGAGACAACCTTTCATGTTCACTCGGTCACATAGTTCAGACGCAAACCTGTGCCAGGGAAGATTAAATATACTTACTGCTCTTGTTTTGCCTTGCTGAGACCAACAAAGACCATTAGACAAATTCAGAAGTGTGTGGAAGGAATCTGAGGTTTATCTTACACCCAAGTTGAAGTGTAAGTGGTAATTGGAAAAAAAAAAAAGGGAGAGAAACATTATAGAAATAATAGCACCACAACAATAAAATGGTTATGAAAAGCAAGAATTTTGCCACACTCTGCTTTTCTGCTTACGAAAAAAAAGATTACGCCTTAACAAATGGATTTTCATTAGGGCCAATTTTCATTTGAATGTTCAATGAAACACTAGTTAGTTTCTCAGTAATATCAGCATTACATGTTTGGTAAAATGAGAATAAAGAAGCGTAATAGTTATCTGATGGGCTCTTTAATTCAAAGCATTACTGAGGTCAGTCTCAGGTATCTCAAGGCTTAAAAATTAAGGAAAAATAGCAGAATATCACCAGTTTTGTAACCTCTTGAAATGAATCTAGGCATTCATCATCAACAGTTGCTGGTATCTCAAAAAGAAAGACAACTAAATGACATGTACCTCCCAATGAATGGTGAAAATCATTCATATGAAGGTGTTTTCCTCCCTCCCCCATAAAAATACTGGATTTGGTTAAGCCTCTAGACCTAATTACCAATTTATAGAAGGTAGACAAAAATGGAGCAACATGTTAAACAACAATCACGTAGATGCTTATCAAAATCCAGACTGTCAGAAACTTTACTGAACACGTGATATAGCTGCTTCAACAAGTAAACTGTGAAGGGAAATAGAGAAAGCAGTAGACTTAATTAAGAGAGCAACCAGTCATAGCATATGCCTCTTATATGGTTGTTGATTCAAACTTTCTTCTTAGAGTAGGAAATGACAACACACTCCAGTATTCTTGCTTAGAAAATTCCGTAGACAGAGGAGCCTGGTGGGGCACAGTCCATGGGGTCACAAAGAATGGGACAGAAATGAGCATACATACACACTAAAAATTACAAACATAATCTATAACATTTGAGACAACCTTTCATGTTCACTCGGTCACATAGTTCAGACGCAAACCTGTGCCAGGGAAGATTAAATATACTTACTGCTCTTGTTTTGCCTTGCTGAGACCAACAAAGACCATTAGACAAATTCAGAAGTGTGTGGAAGGAATCTGAGGTTTATCTTACACCCAAGTTGAAGTGTAAGTGGTAATTGGAAAAAAAAAAGGGAGAGAAACATTATAGAAATAATAGCACCACAACAATAAAATGGTTATGAAAAGCAAGAATTTTGCCACACTCTGCTTTTCTGCTTACGAAAAAAAAGATTACGCCTTAACAAATGGATTTTCATTAGGGCCAATTTTCATTTGAATGTTCAATGAAACACTAGTTAGTTTCTCAGTAATATCAGCATTACATGTTTGGTAAAATGAGAATAAAGAAGCGTAATAGTTATCTGATGGGCTCTTTAATTCAAAGCATTACTGAGGTCAGTCTCAGGTATCCTCCAGAGGCATTTTAGGATTCTGGATAATTCTTTAAAAATCGTAGGATATGAGTTTGTTTTTTAGTGTTTGCAGAGTAGACGTTATTTGCTATTCAGAAACTAGAATTTCCATTCCACTTGGGATTTCCTGACCCAGAGTTCTGAAAGCTGTGCATTGGAAGCAGCATAATTTCCAAGGTATTCAGACCAGGAATTGATCCATGCCCTTCAGTATAACCACTTCTGATTTCATACCTGGTTGAACCATGCCTTTCAGTTAACTGCTTCTTTATTTATTTATGTATTTTTTGTCTCCCCTGCTCCTCCTCTGTCCCTCCAGTTAACCACTTCTGATGAGAGCTTTGCTCCTTGCCTGAAAAGCCCTGATGTTTTGTAATTGACCAGGAGCTCTGCTGGACTCCTTCCCCTGCCCCCACCCCCCATTCTCAAACACCACCACAAGTAGGCCCTGGGTAAGACAATCTGGGAGCCATCATTGGTGTCATAAATGCAGACAAAGTCTCCAGAGACATCCTTCCATCCATTCACCACCAAAACAAAATTAAGCAAGCAAGTGGAAGTTGAGCCAGAAACCTCCAGAACTGAAGTGTCTGTGAGTTAGGTAGTTGCACATGAAACTTGAGACTAGAGTGGCCTCAAACAGAGGTGCCAGGGCTGCAGCACAGGAGACCAGAGCTGTTAGGAGTTGGCTTAGACCAGCGGGCAGCAGGGTGGGGCAGGGTAGTTCTGAAGTCAGATTTTAGGTACAGCTGTTGAGCAACAGGGAAGTAGTGTGCTGAAGTAATCTATGAAGGAGAGATTTATCTTACAAGTTAATTAGGAAAAAAAGGAGAGAAACATTATAGAAATAATAGCACCACAACAATAAAATGGTTATGAAAAGCAAGAATTTTGCCACACTCTGCTTTTCTGCTTACGAAAAAAAAGATTACGCCTTAACAAATGGATTTTCATTAGGGCCAATTTTCATTTGAATGTTCAATGAAACACTAGTTAGTTTCTCAGTAATATCAGCATTACATGTTTGGTAAAATGAGAATAAAGAAGCGTAATAGTTATCTGATGGGCTCTTTAATTCAAAGCATTACTGAGGTCAGTCTCAGGTATCCTCCAGAGGCATTTTAGGATTCTGGATAATTCTTTAAAAATCGTAGGATATGAGTTTGTTTTTTAGTGTTTGCAGAGTAGACGTTATTTGCTATTCAGAAACTAGAATTTCCATTCCACTTGGGATTTCCTGACCCAGAGTTCTGAAAGCTGTGCATTGGAAGCAGCATAATTTCCAAGGTATTCAGACCAGGAATTGATCCATGCCCTTCAGTATAACCACTTCTGATTTCATACCTGGTTGAACCATGCCTTTCAGTTAACTGCTTCTTTATTTATTTATGTATTTTTCGTCTCCCCTGCTCCTCCTCTGTCCCTCCAGTTAACCACTTCTGATGAGAGCTTTGCTCCTTGCCTGAAAAGCCCTGATGTTTTGTAATTGACCAGGAGCTCTGCTGGACTCCTTCCCCTGCCCCCACCCCCCATTCTCAAACACCACCACAAGTAGGCCCTGGGTAAGACAATCTGGGAGCCATCATTGGTGTCATAAATGCAGACAAAGTCTCCAGAGACATCCTTCCATCCATTCACCACCAAAACAAAATTAAGCAAGCAAGTGGAAGTTGAGCCAGAAACCTCCAGAACTGAAGTGTCTGCGAGTTAGGTAGTTGCACATGAAACTTGAGACTAGAGTGGCCTCAAACAGAGGTGCCAGGGCTGCAGCACAGGAGACCAGAGCTGTTAGGAGTTGGCTTAGACCAGCGGGCAGCAGGGTGGGGCAGGGTAGTTCTGAAGTCAGATTTTAGGTACAGCTGTTGAGCAACAGGGAAGTAGTGTGCTGAAGCTGGCGCTCCTTTCCTCCTGTGGTAACTCTCAAGAGGGATGAAGTGGTGTTGAGTCTGGAGTATAGCACTAGTAAATGTCCAAATTACATAATAAAGAATGCAGTTGGGAAGATGTAAGTGTTTAAAGAGGGGGCAAACAAATAGTTGTTGATATTTTAAAAAATAAACAGTTGATTAGAGGGCTTCCCTAGTGGTCCAGTGGATAAAGAGACCGCCTTGCAGTGCAAGGAGCACCAGTTCGATCCCTGGCATGGGAAGATTCCACATGCCCTCCATCCAATTAGGATCCTGTGCTCTGGAGCGCGTGCACCCAGAGCCAGTGCTCTGCAATAGGAGAGGCCACTGTGATGGGAGGCCCACACAGGACAAAGGATAAAGATGAATCAAAATGAATGGATGGAAAAATCAATGAAAAGAGGCCAACAATTCTTAAAAAAGAAAAAAACAGTAGATTAGAAACAGGCAAAGGTATTTGTGAACAAAAAGAAAACCATACTTAGATATATCTTAATGAAGTTGCAAGACCTCTAAGGAAAGATCTTGAAAGCAACAGAGAGAAGAAAAAAAACCATATGATCAGAACATCAGGATGATAAACTTACCAGATAACCAATAATGTCTTAAAGTGTTTAGAAAAATTTTATTGTCCTATAATTGTATTTGCAAGACACTTGGGATTAAGAGCAAAATACTACCATAGATAAGTAAAAGCCAACAATGTTTTTTACCATGAAACTTGCTCTCATCTGTTTTCATCTAGGGACAGTTCTGTCCCCCAAAGGATATTTGGAAATGCTTGGAGGTTTTTTTTGGTGAGGGGGAGATACTTTTGATTGTTACTGACATCTAGTGACTAGAGGCCAAGGGTGCTCTTAAACATCCTAAAATATGCTGGACAGTCTCCCACAACAAATAATTATTTTGTCTGAAATTTCAGAGTGCTGAGTTTGAGAAACCCTCCTGTAAAGGAATTCTAAGGAATACACCTCAATTGAAAGGAAAATGATCCCTGAGGACTAGTATTCTGAAATGTAACAAAGAATATTGAACAACTGAAATAGTAAATGTGAATCCTGACCCAAATTAGTGTTATCAATATGAAATAATTTCAGTGTCCTATTTGTATAGTGAAAAAAAAAAAGACTCCTAGAAATGTTGGACAGTAATATAGAATTCAGGAGGCGAGAGTTGAAACTGAGTAATATAATAGAAATAGAGTGTGGAAACTCTAAGCGAGGAGAAAAAAGAAGCAGTAAGGGAAACAGAATATCCAGAGAGAAAACGAGAATGAATCACAGAGAAAGAAAACCAAAGAGAAATAAAATGATTACAGAATTCACTCTGAATATATCATTGCTAAGGTTGGTGGACGTCATTTGACAATTAAAAAGACTGTCAATTGACAGTTAAAAAGACTGACAATTAAAAGATTGTCAGATTTTTAAAAATATAGCTACTCGATCTTTACAGGAGATCTACCTAAAGCATAAGGACCCCCAAAAATGGAAAGTTGAAAAACAGAAAAGGATATGTAACCAAAAGAGAGCTGATATAGTTATCATTATCTTTTTCCTTCTAATGTCTTACGATTTATTCTCCTTTCTTTCTGACTTCTTAAAAATAGGTATTTAGCTCATATAATTTTTATTCTTTTTACTTTACTAATATAAAATTTTAAAGTAATAACTTTCCTTTGAAGTGCTACTTTTGCTACATCACACAAGTTTCCATAGTTGATGTCTTAATTGCTATTCAATGAAGTATTTTTAAGTATTTTAATCCTTGATCTTTGAATTGTTGGACATTGTGTGTTTTTTTTTAATTTGTAAATTTTCGTGATTTTTAGACTTATCTATTGATAATTAAATTCTAGCTTTTTATGCACCAAGATTATGGCTTACATTTGATGTTTGATGTATTTGATATTTGTTTAGTCTTTAAGATCTAGTACATGATAAGTTTCTATATGTAAATTTTCTATGTATGTTTGATTAAAATACGAAATCTCTTATTTTTCATGCAGAACTCTTATCTCCATTAAGGTCAAGGTCATTCATTGTGTTATTGAGATTTCTTTACTTTTACTATTCTGTCTGCTTCACCTATCAGTTATTGAGAAAAAGTGTGTTAAAAATCTCCCTGTGTGATGGTAGCTTTATTGATTTCTTGGTATAGTTCTGTTCATTTTGGCCTCAAACATTTTGAGGGATGGGTGGGTGGGTGGGACTTTTTTTTTTTTTGGCTGCACTTTACCTTGGCTTGCAGGATCTCAGTTCCCTGACCAGAGATTGAACCCAGACCACACCAGTGAAAGCACCAAATCCTGACCACTAGGCTACTATGGAACTCCCTAGGCAACCTTTTAGATTGACTCTGTTGATCCTTTCTCGCTGGTATTCATGACCTTGTGTAATCCTCTCTCGTTTCAGTGAGAGCTGGACATTATGACTCTAAAACTTCTGATTATTAGAATATGACAAAAGTGGTGTCACTTTCAAAATGAGATTTCAAAAAGACTATGATCCTGTCTTGCATTCCCTCTCTGGCTCTTTGATGACTTGCTTTGAGGGAGTCCAGCTATCATACTATAAGCTACCCTGTGAAAAGTCCCGCATGGCAAGAAACTGAGAAAGGCCCTTGGCCAACAGCCTGAAAAAAACAAACAAACTTGAATCCTGCCAACTATATAAGTGAGGTTGGAAGAGGATCTTCCCCAGGCCTTCCAATGAAACCACAGCTTCGGCAGAAGACTGTGAAGCAGAGTGCCCAGGCAGCTGAGCTATGCCCAATATTCCTAGCATCCACTAACTGAGATAATAAGTACATGTTGATTAAACCACTAAGTTTGAGAGTAATCTGTTACATGGAAAGATATAACTCTAAACAATAGATGTATGTTTAAAATTTGCATACTTTGTTAGTGAATTAGGCCTTCTGTTATGTGGTTACCCTGTTATTCCTAAAAAAGTTTTTCTCTTAGAGAAAAATTTATCTGCCAACCATAAAACTGTATCAGCTTTATTTTGATTAGTTTTTGCCTGATGTATCTCTTTCCTTTACTTTGTGTGTCTGTAGTATGTTTCTTGTAAACAATATATGCCTGAATTTTGTTGTTTAATTCAGTGTGCCAATCTTTATATTTCAACTTGTAAATTTTGTCTATTTGCCTTATTATAATTATTGCTATCATTGATATATTTGAACTATTGTGTTAGCCTAAGTTGTTTCAGTTTTCCTGCTTTTTGTTTCTTTCTATTCCCTTACTTAAAAAACGTTCTACCTTCCTGTCCCCCAAATGATGGAAATGACATTAACACCCTGTCACATCACTCTTCCAGCCCCAGCTCATCATGATGTCGTTATCTAGAATAGGTCAGTGGCAGAAGGAGGGACTGCTCAGTAAATGGACTTGGAAGAGCTATCCACTTGCTAAATAACTACATGGTCTGATTCCTTCCTATCTTTCTGACCACTCTATCCTTTCCTAACTCGATTTCAGCTATGTTGTCTAATTGGAACTCCCTAGGCAACCTTTTAGATTGACTCTGTTGATCCTTTCTCGCTGGTATTCATGACCTTGTGTAATCCTCTCTCGTTTCAGTGAGAACTGGACATTATGACTCTAAAACTTCTGATTATTAGAATATGACAAAAGTGGTGTCACTTTCAAAATGAAATTTCAAAAAGACTATGATCCTGTCTTGCATTCCCTCTCTGGCTCTTTGATGACTTGCTTTGAGGGAGTCCAGCTATCATACTATAAGCTACCCTGTGAAAAGTCCCGCATGGCAAGAAACTGAGAAAGGCCCTTGGCCAACAGCCTGAAAAAAACAAACAAACTTGAATCCTGCCAACTATATAAGTGAGGTTGGAAGAGGATCTTCCCCAGGCCTTCCAGTGAAACCACAGCTTCGGCAGAAGACTGTGAAGCAGAGTGCCCAGGCAGCTGAGCTATGCCCAATATTCCTAGCATCCACTAACTGAGATAATAAGTACATGTTGATTAAACCACTAAGTTTGAGAGTAATCTGTTACACGGAAAGATATAACTCTAAACAATAGATGTATGTTTAAAATTTGCATACTTTGTTAGTGAATTAGGCCTTCTGTTATGTGGTTACCCTGTTATTCCTAAAAAAGTTTTTCTCTTAGAGAAAAATTTATCTGCCAACCATAAAACTGTATCAGCTTTATTTTGATTAGTTTTTGCCTGATGTATCTCTTTCCTTTACTTTTAGTCTTTGTGTGTCAGTAGTATGTTTCTTGTAAACAATATATGCCTGAATTTTGTTGTTTAATTCAGTGTGCCAATCTTTATATTTCAACTTGTAAATTTTGTCTATTTGCCTTATTATAATTATTGCTATCATTGATATATTTGAACTATTGTGTTAGCCTAAGTTGTTTCAGTTTTCCTGCTTTTTGTTTCTTTCTATTCCCTTACTTAAAAAACGTTCTAACTTCCTGTCCCCCAAATGATGGAAATGACATTAACACCCTGTCACATCACTCTTCCAGCCCCAGCTCATCATGATGTCGTTATCTAGAATAGGTCAGTGGCAGAAGGAGGGACTGCTCAGTAAATGGACTTGGAAGAGCTATCCACTTGCTTAAATAACTACATGGTCTGATTCCTTCCTATCTTTCTGACCACTCTATCCTTTCCTAACTCAATTTCAGCTATGTTGTCTATTCTGTTTTATGAATCCATTAAGATTGTATCTGCTTTAGGATCTCTTAAAACTGCTATCCCCTCCACCTGAAATGCTGGTTTTTCCTGACGATCCTGTGCCGAGGGTATGCTAGAGCCAGCTAGCTCATACCAGCTTATAAAAGGCAGTTGTATGCATTCTTTCCAAAACCAAGTTCAGTGACTTCACATTAGTAGTTTAAAATTAGCATATGTGAAACAAAAAAAAATTAAAAAATAAAAATAAAGAAAAAAGAATGAAAAAAAAAACAAAAAAAGAATGAAAATTAGCATATGGGAATATTTGGCAAATGCTATAAATGTATTTAATTATGGAGAACCTGCTTACCATGACTCTAGTGATCTTACTGAAACTTGTCTGTCCTTCCCATGTGTAGTCATAATCTGAGTACATGTTTCATTTTCTTCATTGAAGTTACTACTTTTCTCTCACTGATAGTCTCTTATTTTTCTTTTAATTTTTAACACGAAAAACATTTTGTTACTGGGGTATAGCCAATTAGCAATGGAACATCATTTTTTTTTTTTTTTTTTAAGATTTATTTATTTATTTATTTTGGTGGGGCTGGGGTGGGGAGGGCGGGGAGCAGGCGGGCCACTTCTATTGGTCTTTCATTTGTCCATTTTCATCCATCTTTTTTTTTTCCTTTGGCCCGTGTGGGCCTCCCATCACGGTGGCTTCTGTTGTCGCAGAGCACCGGCTCTGGGCGCATGCGCTCCAGAGCTCCGGCTCGGTAATTGGACACATCAGTCCAGCCGCTCCGCGGCAAGTGGGATCTTCCCAGGCCAGGGATCGAACCGGCGCCCCTTGCACTGCAAGGCGGTGTCCTTACCCACTGGACCACCAGGGAAGCCCTGGAACATCATTTTTTTAAGTTACTTTCTGTCTTTTGTGACTTCAGTAAATGTACAGTGAAAGTATAATCTTTAACTGCCTTGTCTACTATTGTAGTGCCCAACATACAAGAACTTAGTATTTACTTATTAAATTAACTGAGTAAATGAATTACTCAAAAGTGATGATAATTTTTAGCTGTGTCATTTTCTGGAAGCATTAGAGAAAACACAATAATTATATTTCTTTTTATGACTTTTCATTATGGGAATTTCCACAGGTACAGAAAAGTAAACAGAATAGCATAATGAACTTCCATGAATCCATCACTTAGCTTCAGCAATGTTGCAAATTTATTTTCAACCCCTACCATACTTTTTCCCCAGAATATTCTAAGGAAAATTCCAGGTACCGTATGATTTTACTTGCCCCTTTTAAAGAAAATAACCAGTCCATATTCATATTCCTCTGGTTTATATTTGGTTTGAGTCAGAATTCTAACAAGTGTCTCACCTTGCAACTGATTCGGTATGTCATCTTAAGTCTATTGGGCTTCCCTGGTGGCTCAGACAATAGAGAATCCACCTGCAGAGCAGGAAACCTCAGTTTGATCCCTGGGTTGGGGCAATCTGCTGGAGAAGGGGATGGCTACAAACTCCAGCATTCTTACCTGGAGAATTCCACGGACAGAGGAGACTGGCAGGCTACAGTCCGTTGGGTTGCAGAGTCCTGCACGACTGAGCAATTTTCACTTACGTCTCTTAATTTATGAGTTCACCTGTTTTAGTTATGCCATTTATTTTTTGATGAAGTCAGATTGTCATGTGACACTGTCTACATTCTGGATTTTTTAAAATAATTTTCTAATTATATATTTTTTTGGCTGTACTGGGTCTTCGTTGCTGTGAGGTCTTTTTCTCTAGTTGTGGCAAGTGAGGCTGCTCTTCATTGTGGTGGCTTCTCTTGTTGCTCAGCACGGGCTCTGGGGCATGTGGGCTCAGTGGTCCACATATTCCACAGCATGTGGGACCCTCCTAGAGCAGAGATCAAACCCATGTCTCCTGCATTGGCAGACAGCTTCTTTACCACTTGAGTCACCAGGAAAGCCCCACATTCTGAATTTGATGACTTCATCTTTGTGGTGATGTTTAACATGCTCTTCCTTTGTTTTCTGTGAACTAATAGTTAGATTTAGAGGTTTAGTTAGATTCAGCTTCCATTCATTCTTCAGGTAAGAATACATTTTAAATTGCACAGTGTATTCTTTTATTGGAGTACATTAGAAGATTGTTTGGCCCACTTTTAGTGATACTGATTTGATCAGTGGATTATGTCTCAGGCTTTTACCTAAGCTTTTAGCAGTCATTGATGATCACTGCTCATAACCATTATTTTATTAGGGGTTGAAAATTGATG
This sequence comes from Tragulus kanchil, assembly GCA_022376925.1. Classification (NCBI taxonomy): domain Eukaryota; kingdom Metazoa; phylum Chordata; class Mammalia; order Artiodactyla; family Tragulidae; genus Tragulus; species Tragulus kanchil. Next base: position 259,891,843 of record JAIOJX010000032.1, read on the forward strand.
AGTTTTTCCCTAATTGTATCATTGTATCTGCATTTATTAGCCAGAATGTTTCTATAATGAAGAAATTTTCTTTAACTGGTTACCTTGAAATATAGTTAGTTGGTACAGGAAAGGTGGGATAATTCCTTGATTCCTTACAATTTTTTATTTTTCAGACTTTGATTTTTTTTTTATAGCAACTCTGTGAAGGGGACTAAATTATTTTACATACCATTTTGGATATTTCCAGTAGTTGCATTTCAATCCATTGCATTATACATTTTTAGTGTCCACAGCTTCAGATTGGCTCTTCTGTCTTTTGACATGATTCAGTTATTTTGACTGCTTGCTGTCTATTTCTCAAGCTCATCTTACATATTTAAGGCTATAGGACTTCAATGTCTTTAATGTTTTAATTTAATTATTTCTGACCTTTTTTTGGAAATGCATTATTTATTTATTTATTTTTGACTATTCTGGGTTTTCACTGCTGCTGCAGGCTCTTCTCTAGTTGCAGGGAGCAGGGACTATTCTCTAGTTGAGGTGAGCAGGCTTTTTGTTGTGGTGACTTCTCTTATTGTGGAACTCCAGCACCAGGGCACACGGGCTGCAGTAGTTGTGGTACAGGGGTTCGATAGTTGGGGCTCCAAGGCTGTTGAGCACAGGCTCAATTTTTGGCGCTCATGGACTTAGTTGCTCCACAGCATGTGGGATCTTCCTGGATCAGGGATCGAATCCATGACTCCTACATTGACAAGTGAGCTCTTTACCACTGAACTGCCAGGGAGACCCCTATATTTAATTTTTATATTGATTTCTGTTGCCTCAGTATTTAAAAACCTTAGGTTTTTCTGGGGGAGAGGCCACTTGCCGTGTCATATGTGGGATCTTAGTTCCCCAACCAGGGGAGCAGGTACTCAATGACTTTTTTCTTTTTTTTTTCCATGCTGGCTTTGACTGACATTAGAGTACAATCTCTATAGGCTAAAATCTTAAAAGAATAATATTCCAGAGGTCTTTGTATTAGGAAAAGGAATAACTCATGTTTATTTCTTAGCGATTTCTTTTTGCTTCTGTTCAAGAGTCACATTCTCCAGGCAGTGCTGCCACTCTGAGATGAAAATTTGAATATGAAAATGGTTCTGTTATTATTGGGACAACACAAATTCTTTGTTGCTGATGGTTCTTCATATCAGTGAGAAACTAACCTGGCTTACTTTTTTTTCCCAGATGATGGACATAAAAAAGCTCGAAATGCTTATCTTAACAATTCCAATTATGAAGAAGGAGATGAATATTTTGATAAAAATTTGGCACTCTTTGAGGTAATATTTGGGAGGAAACTGGGGCAGAGATGTTAGAAACAGAAATGTCAAGATTCTTGTTTCCACCCCATTTCATTTGAAAATTGTACAGGTTGGATAATTTAATAACTGTTAAAATACCAAACATCTTATAATTTGTCATTGTGGTTGATTCAATCAATATAATTATTGATAATAAATAACCATTGAATCAAATTTCTATGAAATGAAGAGGAATGCTGACATTACAGGTGTATGGAGAATCTTGCTCTAAATGTTTATGTTATAAGAATCTACCAAGTATATAATCTTTTCAACCCTGTTTGGGATGAATGACATTTACCTTAGAACTACTAGCCCAAAAACAGGGTAGGAAGCAGGCTGCTGGATTAAGAGGACCTGAATATCTCATCTGACTAAGATAGCATGGACTCCGATAGAATCTGTGGGCCTGTTGTCGAAAGGTGCTTGGTTTAGTCCAGCACTGCTTTGTCTTAATTTGGACAGTGATTCAAATGCCACTTTTCTCAATGTTCCTTTTTTTTTTTTTAATGATATTTTCTCTTAGCTTCTTCAAGGAAAGGTCTGAGGTGAATATTTGGTTCAGTCACAAAAGTTTTTCATTGACCTGTCCACTCTTGGTGCTATAAATAATAACTATAAATGTTAGTAATACTATTAGTAGGACTGTGATTAGATTATGTTATCATTGTTCCTTATGCAGTTCAAAATTACATGTGGGTTCAGTCATGTCTGACTCTCTGTGACCCCGTGGATTGTAGCCCATTTGCTTTCCATGGGATTTTCCAAACAAGAATACCAGAGTGGGTTGCCTTTTCCTACCCCAGGGTATCCTCCCCACCCAGGGAGCAGACCTGTGTCTCTTGTGTCTCCTGCACTGGCAGGCGATTCTTTGCCACTCGTGCCACCTGGGAAGCCCTTATGAGGTTATAACAGTCTATGAGGGACCAGTGTGGTTTTCTGTTTTCTATAAAATGTGACTTTTAGAATCATAAAACTTTTAATCTAAGAATTTTAAAAGAACTCATGTAGCCCTGATTACATATTATAATATGGGGGAAGAATAAAGTCTCACTAATTTTTGAAAAGTTACTGGAATTTTTTAATATTCTGTGAATAAAATTTGGCAGGTAATATTTGGGAGGAAACTGGGGCAGAGATGTTAGAAACAGAAATGTCAAGATTCTTGTTAAAAATTACCAAAAAAATCTTATAATTTGTCATTGTGGTTGATTCAATCAATGTAATTATTGATAATAAATAACCATTGAATCAGATTTCTATGAAATGAAGAGGAATGCTGACATTACAGGTGTATGGAGAATCTTGCTCTAAATGTTTTTGTTATAAGAATCTACCAAGTATAAAATCTTTTCAACCCTGTTTGGGATGAATGACATTTACCTTAGAACTACTAGCCCAAAAACAGGGTAGGAAGCAGGCTGCTGGATTAAGAGGACCTGAATATCTCATCTGACTAAGATAGCATGGACTCCGATAGAATCTGTGGGCCTGTTGTCGAAAGGTGCTTGGTTTAGTCCAGCACTGCTTTGTCTTAATTTGGACAGTGATTCAAATGCCACTTTTCTCAATGTTCCTTTTTTTTTTTTTAATGATATTTTCTCTTAGCTTCCTTCAAGGAAAGGTCTGAGGTGAATATTTGGTTCAGTCACAAAAGTTTTTCATTGACCTGTCCACGCTTGGTGCTATAAATAATAACTATAAATGTTAGTAATACTGTTAGTAGGACTGTGATAAGATTATGTTATCATTGTTCCTTATGCAGTTCAAAATTACATGTGGGTTCAGTCATGTCTGACTCTCTGTGACCCCGTGGATTGTAGCCCATCTGCTTTCCATGGGATTTTCCAAACAAGAATACCAGAGTGGGTTGCCTTTTCCTACCCCAGGGTATCCTCCCCACCCAGGGATCAGACCTGTGTCTCTTGTGTCTCCTGCACTGGCAGGCGATTCTTTGCCACTCGTGCCACCTGGGAAGCCCTTATGAGGTTATAACAGTCTATGAGGGACCAGTGTGGTTTTCTGTTTTCTATAAAATGTGACTTTTAGAATCATAAAACTTTTAATCTAAGAATTTTAAAAGAACTCATGTAGCCCTGATTACATATTATAATATGGGGGAAGAATAAAGTCTCACTGGTAAATTTTCTTGAAATAGTTACCTGTGAACTTTTTTATTATTTACTTAGCCATTTTCTGGTAGAGAGATCATTTTGATGCCTGTTCGCAGTGTTCTTCATTATTTATTTCTTCCTTATTTCTCGCTTTATAGGAAGAAATGGACACCAGACCAAAGGTGTCTTCTCTGCTTAGCCGCTTGGCCAATTATACTAACCTGACCCAAGGAGCAAAGGAACATGAAGAGGCAGAGAACATCACTGAAGGGAAAAAGAAGCCCACCAAGGTGAGACCTTAGAATAATAAGGACAAGTTAAAACAGCCCCATATACAAGAGAGGAAGAGATGTCCAGGGCATCACTCCTTGCTCAAAAACTGTTGAACCCTTGGTATATGCCAGGTATGTGAGGGAGTGAACCATGTAATGAGTAGCTGGGAGAAAGGCATTCCAGGGAGAGGGAATAGCACTTCAAGAGAAAAGTGTCAAAAAAAAAAACGAAAGAAAAGAAAAGTGTCAGCACCCATGAAGTTATGGAACAATATTACAAGTTAGCTTTCTGGTTCTTAAGGAGTAAAATGACCCTTGGATTTTTTATCAGCTATGTTTACCAACTTCTATGAAAGATTTGTGTCAAATTCTGAAGGAATCGCGTCAAGTCATTCTTGCATTTTTTTTAAAGAAAAAACTATTGCCCTTGAAAAACAGAAACCCTTAAATTGTTGGAAATGCACTTAAAAATTTGTGATCAGATTCCTATGTAAAAATATGTGGAGACCTTTGTAAAATCAAAATGTATATCTCGGAATTTCCCTGGTGGTCCAGTGGCTAAGACTCTGTGCTCCCAATGCTGGGGACCTGGGTTCAATCCCTGGTCAGGGAACTAGATTCCACATACCATAACTAAGACCCAGTGCAACCAAATAAATACATTTAAAAAAAAAAAAAAATGTATATCTCTAGGAATAGTAAGTATGGCGATAGACATTTGGGAGATAGAGATTTTATATGTACATATTTAAAAATACTGCTTAAATATGTCATCTCTGTTTTGCAATTAAAATGATAGGACACAAGTTTTTATATAAAAGTAAAGGGGTGAATCATCTCTTCTAGATGACTACATGATTTTTTCTTTGTGAACATCTTTCTTTCCAGACTCCCCAAATGGGTACCTTCATGGGTGTCTACCTCCCATGTCTACAAAATATTTTTGGAGTGATCCTGTTTCTACGCCTTACGTGGGTGGTGGGCACAGCTGGAGTTCTGCAGGCCTTTGCAATTGTTCTTATCTGCTGCTGCGTAAGTCCCAGGATGGCCCCTGGAAATCGCCTGGAAACATTGCAAGAGCTCAGAGTATCATGCTTTATTTGGGAATAAAAGAAAGAATACATACTGGCAAAAGATTCATGGTCTCAACAGGAGAGATTATTTTCATATTAAAATGGTCAGTTATTTAGGTCAAGTAAAGGAACATGAAGAGGCAGAGAACATCACTGAAGGGAAAAAGAAGCCCACCAAGGTGAGACCTTAGAATAATAAGGACAAGTTAAAACAGCCCCATATACAAGAGAGGAAGAGATGTCCAGGGCATCACTCCTTGCTCAAAAACTGTTGAACCCTTGGTATATGCCAGGTATGTGAGGGAGTGAACCATGTAATGAGTAACTGGGAGATAGGCATTCCAGGGAGAGGGAATAGCACTTCAAGAGAAAAGTGTCAAAAAAAAAACGAAAGAAAAGAAAAGTGTCAGCACCCATGAAGTTATGGAACAATATTACAAGTTAGCTTTCTGGTTCTTAAGGAGTAAAATGACCCTCGAATTTTTTATCAGCTATGTTTACCAACTTCTATGAAAGATTTGTGTCAAATTCTGAAGGAATCGCATCAAGTCATTCTTGCATTTTTTTAAAGAAAAAACTATTGCCCTTGAAAAACAGAAACCCTTAAATTGTTAGAGATGCACTTAAAAATTTGTGATCAGATTCCTATGTAAAAATATGTGGAGACCTTTGTAAAATCAAAATGTATATCTCGGAATTTCCCTGGTGGTCCAGTGGCTAAGACTCTGTGCTCCCAATGCTGGGGACCTGGGTTCAATCCCTGGTCAGGGAACTAGATTCCACATACCATAACTAAGACCCAGTGCAACCAAATAAATACATTTAAAAAAAAAAAAAAATGTATATCTCTAGGAATAGTAAGTATGGCGATAGACATTTGGGAGATAGAGATTTTATATGTACATATTTAAAAATACTGCTTAAATATGTCATCTCTGTTTTGCAATTAAAATGATAGGACACAAGTTTTTATATAAAAGTAAAGGGGTGAATCATCTCTTCTAGATGACTACATGATTTTTTCTTTGTGAACATCTTTCTTTCCAGACTCCCCAAATGGGTACCTTCATGGGTGTCTACCTCCCATGTCTACAAAATATTTTTGGAGTGATCCTGTTTCTACGCCTTACGTGGGTGGTGGGCACAGCTGGAGTTCTGCAGGCCTTTGCAATTGTTCTTATCTGCTGCTGCTGCGTAAGTCCCAGGATGGCCCCTGGAAATCGCCTGGAAACATTGCAAGAGCTCAGGAGTATCATGCTTTACTTTGGGAATAAAAGAAAGAATACATACTGGCAAAAGATTCATGGTCTCAACAGGAGAGATTATTTTCATATTAAAATGTAAAGGGTTTTCAGTTATTTAGTGTCAAGTTATTCACTACTTATATCTGTAATATGTTGTACTCAAAATGACAAAGACTTTGCTAGAAAGTAGAAGATACAGCCCCTGGCTTCAGAATACAAACCATTTGAACTTGAGAACACTAGTGCTGTTACAGAAAATGTGTTAGGAAATGCGATGTACTACTCCAGCGTGGTGCCACTGATCACCTGGTGGTGGTTTGGGAATAAGAGGTATTGTTTTGTTTTGAAGTCTTATCTGTTATTCCTTCCCCAGAAAGTGGGGTGTTCTTTTCAGGTCTTTTCTGTATTACACTGAGAACATTCTGGTCTTCCTTTACTTTAGACTCCTCTTATCTGTGTATCCCAGCCACACCTCTCAACTTTACTGTAAGTTGATAGATCATTATAAACATTTTTACTGTTAAGCTGTCTGCTGACCTCTTTGTTACTGTCACCATCACACACACACACACCCGCCCCCGTACATTATGCTCAGCTAAGTATCATGCAAAGCAGGGTAAGCGGACATAGTCCAAACAGTACCACCATTTTTTTTTTTTTGAAACTTCAGGGCTATATTTGAGTCCTTGATCACTTGTCATATCTTGTCAGGTACCAAGGCCAATCAGTCTCCCTCTGAACTCTCTTTTGTTCAGCCCTTTCTTTATATTCCCATTTTTACCACCGCAGTCCTTACCTCTCACTGAACTACTGTATTAACCTGCTGTCAAATCACTCTCCCTATCTGAAGTCCATTCTGTACTCTGCCAGTATCAGGTGATGTTTTTAAAATACAGTTTTTGTGAACTCAGAAGTCTTCAATGCTTCCTTCCCATTGCTGAGTATTGTTATTGCAGCCAGTGTTTTAGTCAGTTTCCAGTCTATTTTCCAGGTTTTTAACTAGAAGACCATGATACAATTAGTGATTCTTAATAGCACCTAACCTACTGATTACCACATAGGAGCATTTTAACAGAATGCTCCAAATACCAGTAGTGACTAGTGCAGTGTTGAAGCTCATCATCTCATTTGCATGCCACTAGGCCTGAGAGGCAACTCCCCCCATAAAAGTAGGTAGAGTTGAGTATTTGACAAGTTCTTTGAGAGCTACAGGTGGGAAAGTAATAAAGAGATGTCATCTCTGTATAGTAACAGCCTCTTTTTTCTTCCTCTACAGACAATGTTGACTGCTATCTCCATGAGTGCCATTGCCACTAATGGAGTGGTGCCAGGTCAGTAGCTGAGACTGGATTTCACAGATCGTCATTCATTACCCTGTGCTTGTGCTGTGAAGCCCAAGGTGCCGACTTCCAGAAAGTGCTATTTAGTCTGTTGGCCACAGGCACTGACACTATTTGACTTGAGAAACCTTCTTTTAAAAAAACATCTCTTTATGTTTTAAGCCAGAATATCTCATTTCTACTACATTTTTAGCTTCTTTGAGTTAGAATTGATATTTTATCCAGCTGTCTCATGCCTGTGGTAAATATCATTTGATATTTTTCTAAGTAATACAGACAAATTGTGCTGCTTTATGTAGAACATTAGATGTGCAATACAAAGGTAGCATCTTTTACTTTCTACTAAGAAATCTACCTTTATCACACTCAGGAGTAAAAGCCTAGAACATTTATCCTTCTTCTTTACAACTAGCTGCATTCCTGCTACTAGCATACTTTATCTTGTTCGCCTTCTGTGTTATCTTTCAGCTGGGGGCTCATACTTTATGATTTCCCGAGCACTGGGCCCTGAATTTGGTGGAGCTGTTGGCCTCTGCTTTTATCTTGGTACCACATTTGCGGCAGCCATGTATATCCTTGGTGCCATTGAGATTTTTCTGGTGAGTAATGACTTAATTGTGGTCTGTAGTATAGAAAAGCTAGAGAGTTGAACTTGTTTTGCTGTCTGATAGCAGAGCTTTTGAGAAATCAGGTGTAGGAATCAATCAGGTGATTGACTGCTGACCTTTTATTGACCTCCTACCATGAGTATGAGTCAGAGGGGTTGAAGGTATCCTTTGCCTGCCCACTCCTTCCCCTCTACCCTATCACCAGCACCCTGCCACCTCAACCAAAAAGTTAAAGTCTCAAAGGCAAGACTTGTGCTAATGGGGGATAAGTAAAATAATGTTTATCTCTTTTGATGTCTGTATCCTAATGACATAAAAGGTTTTCCATTTGTTTATTCACTAGGATATATTTTTTACTATTTAATGAGCACAGAAATAAGATGCAAGATAATCATTACAATTATTTTGTATCACACTTGGATTAAACTATTAACACTTACCTTGTTTTTCCATTCAGAAGTGTAAGGATTCAGAATAGCATGTAGACTTTTAAAGAAATCATTGATAACCCATTTTTGTAGGCATTTTTTTTTAATTTTTTTATTTTTTAAAGATTTATTTATTTATTGGCCACTTCTATTGGTCTTTCATTTATTTATCTTTGTTCTTTGGCCTGTGCCGACTTCAGAAAGTGCTATTTAGTCTGTTGGCCACAGGCACTGACACTATTTGACTTGAGAAACCTTCTTTTAAAAAAACATCTCTTTATGTTTTAAGCCAGAATATCTCATTTCTACTGCATTTTTAGCTTCTTTGAGTTAGAATTGATATTTTATCCAGCTGTCTCATGCCTGTGGTAAATATCATTTGATATTTTTCTAAGTAATACAGACAAATTGTGCTGCTTTATATAGAACATTAGATGTGCAATACAAAGGTAGCATCTTTTACTTTCTACTAAGAAATCTACCTTTATCACACTCAGGAGTAAAAGCCTGGAACATTTATCCTTCTTCTTTACAACTAGCTGCATTCCTGCTACTAGCATACTTTATCTTGTTCGCCTTCTGTGTTATCTTTCAGCTGGGGGCTCATACTTTATGATTTCCCGAGCACTGGGCCCTGAATTTGGTGGAGCTGTTGGCCTCTGCTTTTATCTTGGTACCACATTTGCGGCAGCCATGTATATCCTTGGTGCCATTGAGATTTTTCTGGTGAGTAATGACTTAATTGTGGTCTGTAGTATAGAAAAGCTAGAGAGTTGGACTTGTTTTGCTATCTGATAGCAGAGCTTTTGAGAAATCAGGTGTAGGAATCAATCAGGTGATTGACTGCTGACCTTTTATTGACCTCCTACCATGAGTATGAGTCAGAGGGGTTGAAGGTATCCTTTGCCTGCCCACTCCTTCCCCTCTACCCTATCACCAGCACCCTGCCACCTCAACCAAAAAGTTAAAGTCTCAAAGGCAAGACTTGTGCTAATGGGGGAAAAGTAAAATAACGTTTATCTCTTTTGATGTCTGTATCCTAATGACATAAAATGTTTTCCATTTGTTTATTCACTAGGATATATTTTTTACTATTTAATGAGCACAGAAATAAGATGCAAGATAATCATTACAATTATTTTGTATCACACTTGGATTAAACTATTAACACTTACCTTGTTTTTCCATTCAGAAGTGTAAGGATTCAGAATAGCATGTAGACTTTTAAAGAAATCATTGATAACCCATTTTTGTAGGCATTTTTTTTTAATTTTTTTATTTTTTAAAGATTTATTTATTTATTGGCCACTTCTATTGGTCTTTCATTTATTTATCTTTGTTCTTTGGCCTGTGTGGGCCTCCCATTGCAGTGGCCTTTCGTTGCAGAGCACGAGTTCTGGACGCATACGCTCCAGAGCTCCAGCTAGGTAGTTGGACACACGGGTCCAGCTGCTCTGCAGCACGTGGGATCTTCCCAGGCCAGGGATCGAACAGGCACCCCTTGCACTGCAAGGCGGTGTCCTTACCGACTGGACCACCAGGGAAGCTCCTTGTAGGCTTTTTAGATTGAAATAGGAATTAAGTCATGTCTCCAGTCATTTTCTGTCTCAGTTTTTCTTCCCTTTGTGAAAGCAAATGCAAATTACAGCAGCCCTTTTATTTGATTACTTTGAATGACCTCATTTTCTACTTCTTTTGTGTAACAGGTATATATCGTCCCCCAAGCTGCCATCTTTCATAGTGATGATGCACTCAAGGAGTCAGCAGCCATGCTAAATAACATGCGTGTCTATGGGACAGCCTTCTTAGTCCTCATGGTGCTGGTGGTATTCATCGGCGTACGCTATGTGAACAAGTTTGCCTCGCTTTTTCTGGCCTGTGTCATTGTGTCAATCTTGGCCATCTATGCTGGAGCCATCAAGTCTTCTTTCGCCCCGCCACACTTCCCGTACGTGTCTCTGACTGGCCATCTTTATTGGGTAGTCATTAACAGTGTCTGGTGATATGATCATTTCAAGGCAGAATTTCACAGTTTCGCTGAGATTTCCCTCTTGAGTAAGCCCAGTTAGCATCTGTGCAGGAAGCCTCCCAGCCTCATTTTCCTTATGTCCCACCATACAGTTGGCAGCTTTGGCCATCATTTGTATATATAGATAGTGAGTTTTTTAAAACCTCCTGATAATAATTACGCAACTTAAGGGAAAGAAATAAGCTCTTTTGATGTCTGTATCCTAATGACATAAAAGGTTTTCCATTTGTTTATTCACTAGGATATATTTTTTACTATTTAATGAGCACAGAAATAAGATGCAAGATAATCATTACAATTATTTTGTATCACACTTGGATTAAACTATTAACACTTACCTTGTTTTTCCATTCAGAAGTGTAAGGATTCAGAATAGCATGTAGACTTTTAAAGAAATCATTGATAACCCATTTTTGTAGGCATTTTTTTTTAAATTTTTTTATTTTTTAAAGATTTATTTATTTATTGGCCACTTCTATTGGTCTTTCATTTATTTATCTTTGTTCTTTGGCCTGTGTGGGCCTCCCATTGCAGTGGCCTCTCTCGTTGCAGAGCACGGGTTCTGGACACGTACGCTCCAGAGCTCCAGCTAGGTAGTTGGACACACGGGTCCAGCTGCTCTGCAGCACGTGGGATCTTCCCAGGCCAGGGATCGAACAGGCACCCCTTGCACTGAAAGGCGGTGTCCTTACCGACTGGACCACCAGGGAAGCCCCTTGTAGGCTTTTTAGATTGAAATAGGAATTAAGTCATGTCTCCAGTCATTTTCTGTCTCAGTTTTTCTTTCCTTTGTGAAAGCAAATGCAAATTACAGCAGCCCTTTTATTTGATTACTTTGAATGACCTCATTTTCTACTTCTTTTGTGTAACAGGTATATATCGTCCCCCAAGCTGCCATCTTTCATAGTGATGATGCACTCAAGGAGTCAGCAGCCATGCTAAATAACATGCGTGTCTATGGGACAGCCTTCTTAGTCCTCATGGTGCTGGTGGTATTCATCGGCGTACGCTATGTGAACAAGTTTGCCTCGCTTTTTCTGGCCTGTGTCATTGTGTCGATCTTGGCCATCTATGCTGGAGCCATCAAGTCTTCTTTCGCCCCGCCACACTTCCCGTACGTGTCTCTGACTGGCCATCTTTATTGGGTAGTCATTAACAGTGTCTGGTGATATGATCATTTCAAGGCAGAATTTCACAGTTTCGCTGAGATTTCCCTCTTGAGTAAGCCCAGTTAGCATCTGTGCAGGAAGCCTCCCAGCCTCATTTTCCTTATGTCCCACCATACAGTTGGCAGCTTTGGCCATCATTTGTATATATAGATAGTGAGTTTTTTAAAACCTCCTGATAATAATTACATATATTCAAACTGTTCATGAAGGGCTTTTCAGACAGCATAGTTACTGCCAGCAACCTTGATAAAGTATTTAAATTAGATTCCTTTTATTAATCAAGAGAGTCAAGGAAACCTAAATTCCTACCTGTTTATAAGTGAATTTTGTATTGTGCTGTTAGTACAATAATGGACTCTCTAGTCACAAAATAAAGGGAAATAAATATCACATCATTTGCATATATCTCTATATAAATTATATTACATACTATCTGTAGTATAGGTGCCTTCACGTATACTTTCTGAAATAGAAATGAATTTTTACAGATATGTGACTCAGAGGCTCACCTATTTTCCATTTGACTAGTGGCATAGGCACCAGCCAGCACTGAGTGTTGTTTGTTAGCTTTGTGTGGCATAGGGACTGTCTTTGAAAAATCATCCAGGTAATCCAGGCATCAAACTCATTAGTCTTACATTGATTTAATCTGATTACAGAAAAACGGATTTTTCAATATGAAAAAACAAGTCTAGAAAAATTAAATGACTTGCACCGAAATTAATGACTGGCAGAGCAAAACACACATCATGTGATCTCTTGAGTCCCAGTCCAGTATTTCTCCTCCTGTGCTAAGTGATGTCAGTGATGAAGTCCACCAGAAATATTTAGTCTGCTCATCCAGGGGCTGCAGAATCACTGGAGATCCACTTGAGGCAGCAGAGTGCTAAAGGCTGCCTTTTGGCTTTATCTTAGCTTGGGAAATTCCATTGTGCCTCAAGTTTTCCTTTGATACATCTCTTCTTTTTTGGTGGGCATAAGTTCATGATGTGTGATATATATATATTGTAAATATTTCAGGAAGACAAACCAAAAAACCTAGAAGAATGCATGAAACAATACTGGGAAATGTTGAGAATTGTAGTTGAGTAATGGGCACATGATTTATCACATATGTATACTATCATTTTGCAAATTTTAAAAGTTGCTTTTTTCCTCCTGAGAGTTATTTTAACTGTGGATATACTATTCCTTTATTTGTATTTATATTTCTGGGTTAAAGAAATAAAATGAGCAGTCTATATTTGTATTATGCTTAAATACCCTCACCCCACTGGATCTAGGCTTAAGTTCAGAAACAGTTTTCTGTTAGCACAGACCCTTGTGGCTCTAGTGGTAAAGAACTGCCTGCCAGTGCTGGAAACATAAGGAGACGTGGGTTCAATTCCTAGGTCAGGAAGATCGATAACAACCGATCTTCCTGAGAAGATCGGTTAACAACAGGAGAAGAGGATAACAACCAACTTCAGTATTCTTGTCTGAAGAATGCCATGGACAGGGGAGCCTGGTGGGCACCAGTTTATGGGGTCGCAAAGAGTTGGACACAACTGAAGCAACTTAGCACGCATAGAGGGGTGGCCTAATTATAGCCAAGCTATCTTCTCTGAAATAGTATTCAGAAGATTTGACCTTTTTCATAATATTTTCAAAGGGGCTGTTACAAGCTTTTTGTTAGGCCAAAATGAAAGAAGTAGATTCCTCTGGGTGTGTGTGTGTGTGTGTGTGTGTGTAAGAAGACCTAACAGTCAGTTAATAGCCTGGGCATTCTGTAAGATGATTCAGCACAGCATCTGCAGACAGTTCTTCTCTCTGAATTCTGTCGTTACTACCCACCACTTCTGTGAGTGTGGACAGAGCTACTTTTTCGGCCTGAACTTCAGTTCCACCACAGCATCAGAATACTAGTATATATTTTGTGAGATTGCTGTAGGATTAGGTTGGCAGAAAATGTAAGACACTTTTTACAGAGCTAGTCAATATTAGTTCTTGTCCCATCCATGACAGGAAAAACTCTTAGAGATGAGGATTTTTCCCTTTGCAAACCTATATACTAACCTATATCTAAAGTATTTTATTTTTAAAAAATAGTTTTTCCCCTTTGCTTCAATTTTCTCCCTGTTTGTTGTTGCTTAGGGTCTGCATGTTGGGCAACCGCACCCTTTCATCAAGACACATTGACGTTTGCTCTAAAACCAAGGAAGTTAACAACATGACTAAGAATATTCGGAAAGAAAATGCAGTCTGGGAAATGTTGAGAATTGTAGTTGAGTAATGGGCACATGATTTATCACATATGTATACTATCATTTTGCAAATTTTAAAAGTTGCTTTTTCCTCCTGAGAGTTATTTTAACTGTGGATATACTATTCCTTTATTTGTATTTATATTTCTGGGTTAAAGAAATAAAATGAGCAGTCTATATTTGTATTATGCTTAAATACCCTCACCCCACTGGATTCAGGCTTAAGTTCAGAAACAGTTTTCTGTTAGCACAGACCCTTGTGGCTCTAGTGGTAAAGAACTGCCTGCCAGTGCTGGAAACATAAGAAGACGTGGGTTCAATTCCTAGGTCAGGAAGATCGATAACAACCGATCTTCCTGAAAAGATCGGTTAACAACAGGAGAAGAGGATAACAACCAACTTCAGTATTCTTGTCTGAAGAATGCCATGGACAGGGGAGCCTGGTGGGCACCAGTTTATGGGGTCGCAAAGAGTTGGACACAACTGAAGCAACTTAGCACGCATAGAGGGGTGGCCTAATTATAGCCAAGCTATCTTCTCTGAAATAGTATTCAGAAGATTTGACCTTTTTCATAATATTTTCAAAGGGGCTGTTACAAGCTTTTTGTTAGGCCAAAATGAAAGAAGTAGATTCCTCTGGGTGTGTGTGTGTGTGTGTGTGTGTGTAAGAAGACCTAACAGTCAGTTAATAGCCTGGGCATTCTGTAAGATGATTCAGCACAGCATCTGCAGACAGTTCTTCTCTCTGAATTCTGTCGTTACTACCCACCACTTCTGTGAGTGTGGACAGAGCTACTTTTTCGGCCTGAACTTCAGTTCCACCACAGCATCAGAATACTAGTATATATTTTGTGAGATTGCTGTAGGATTAGGTTGGCAGAAAATGTAAGACACTTTTTACAGAGCTAGTCAATATTAGTTCTTGTCCCATCCATGACAGGAAAAACTCTTAGAGATGAGGATTTTTCCCTTTGCAAACCTATATACTAACCTATATCTAAAGTATTTTATTTTTAAAAAATAGTTTTTCCCCTTTGCTTCAATTTTCTCCCTGTTTGTTGTTGCTTAGGGTCTGCATGTTGGGCAACCGCACCCTTTCATCAAGACACATTGACGTTTGCTCTAAAACCAAGGAAGTTAACAACATGACAGTACCGTCAAAGCTCTGGGGCTTCTTCTGTAATTCAACTCAGTTTTTCAATGCCACTTGTGACGAATACTTTGTTCACAATAATGTCACTTCGATCCAGGGCATCCCTGGATTGGCTAGTGGTGTCATTACAGGTGAGTTAGCAGGTTTGGGGACACATTTTTTGAAAAGTTTTTCTCTGAGGAAAATAGGCTTTGCCATCTTAGACTCTTCTGTTATACACCAGCACTCACTGCCATGGAGCCTCTCCCCATCTTAAGTTCAGCATAGAGCTGTTAATTCAATATCGTTCTCCTTTTCTGTCAATGAATTTATCCCTTTTCAGGACTCCTTTGTAGCATTGTCTGCTAAAATTTACTGCTCTTAAAAGCAAATGACTTAATAAAATATTTTGTGTGTTATTATAAGATTGTTAGTGTTTTTCCCACAGTGACTGCTAGAATCACTTTAATGTCGTCACACCCACATGTATTAAATTTTTGAAATTCTTTAGGTGATTTCTCTCTTAACTATTTAGTCCACAAATTTCTTGGCGTGTAAGCAAGTTTACACTAAGATGTTAGCACTGATACCTAATTTTCTTTTTTGCGGGGGAGGGGGTATGGTAGAGAGTGGGGCGGGCAGACCACTTCTATTGGATTTTCATTTATCTGTTTTCATCCATCTTTGTTCTTTGACCCATGTGGGCCTCCCATCGCAGTGGCCTCTGTTGTCGCAGAGCACCGGCTCTGGGCACATGCACTCCAGAGCTCTGGCTCAGTAATTGGACACAGCGGTCCAGCCGCTCCGTGGCACGTGGGATCTTCCCAGGCCAGCGATCGAACCGGTGCCCCTTGCACTGCAAGGTGGTGTCCTTACACACTGGACCACCAGGGAAGCCCTAATTTTCTTTTTTTTTTTTAAATGAGCTTTGCAAGGGCATTCAGCTTTAGTTTGCTTAACTTGTACTAATTTGCATTGATAAACTTAACTGCATTATGTGTACCAAGGTATTTTGTCAGACAACATTTGAACCAGATGAGAAAGGGCATTAGGGTTTTTTTATATGTGCTTTATGATATGACATATGTCTGCATATATCTGTGCTCATATAGAAGCAAACATACCCTTAAAATTTATATAAATGACAGATTTGATTTAAAATATTGTTGGTTAGGAAGTTATCCAATTATGTCCTTTCTCTACTGCAGCTGCTTATATACCCTTTGTTCCCACTGCAGAGAATCTTTGGAGTAATTATCTACCAAAGGGAGAGATCATTGAAAAGCCCTCAGCCAAATCTTCCGATGTCTTAGGCAGCTTAAACCATGAGTATGTCCTTGTTGACATCACCACCTCCTTCACTCTTCTGGTGGGCATCTTCTTTCCCTCTGTCACAGGTAAGCAGATGATGTATTGCCTCTGTTATGGGTGATTAGACACAGGAAGGGATTTTTCTTAGGAGACAAAACTATATTCTCAAGATTCTTAGATTTTCCTCTATTCTTTAATAGCAATATGAATATCAAAGTGTGCAGGAACAAAAAAACAAAAAACAAAAAAAAAACAAAAGTGTGCAGGAGCTGAAGAAGTTAACTTGTCCGTTTTTTCTTTTTTAAAGGCATTATGGCAGGATCAAACAGATCTGGGGATCTGAAAGATGCTCAAAAGTCTATTCCCATTGGCACTATCCTTGCCATCCTGACCACCTCCTTTGTCTGTATCCTTTTGCTGGATCTTGTATAAGTCTTAGTCATAGAACAGCTGTAGAACAAGGGTGATCCGTATTTTTATCCTGATAATAAGATACCTGCTTTCTACCACCTCACTTTCTACCAGATGACCTGCCCACCTCATTGCTAAAACTCAAGGAAGAATTGATGTGATTAGTAAAGTTCAGTCATTCATTTTACTGATAAAAATATCCTGAATGTTTGTGTTCATCTTAGAGGGTGAATGGCAGTTTCCTTGACTCTCGGTGTCTTAGATTTAAGCAATGTTGTCCTTTTTGGTGCATGTGTTGAAGGCGTTGTCCTCAGAGACAAGTGAGTATTTGATTTCTTCATAACAATCGCCAGCCTGTCTTCCATTATGTCTGATCATTCCATACACCACCAAGACAGTTATAAACTCAAAGCCCACCTAAGGTGTATATCACAACAATTAGAAAAAAAAAAAAAATATATATATATACATATATATATAGGTCCTCAAAAGAGAGCTATATATAAGGGCCAGTATGTTGTTGTAAATGATGCAACAAATACTCTTCAGTAAAGCAGTGAATTTATATGAATAATGAGGACTTTTCTGTACAGTGAGAGCTGTTAGAAAACTAAGACTAAAAGTAAAGGAGGGCAAAAAATAAAAATTAAAAAAATGTTTCAGTTTCTGTCTTCTCTAGCTTCTCGAACTCCATGAGACGTAAATGTGATTGACAATCTAAATAAAACCTTGAAACTTATTTTCTTCTTCATACAGGCTGCTAGCATTTTTCTGTTTATCTGTAAACATGTAAAATTATGGATAGAGGAAAAAATGAGTGAATATCTGTCTAGTATTTTCATCTAAAGTTATTTCCAGGCTAAACGCCCCCACTCTGATTTCTCTCCCAGGTTTGGAGATGCTGTGAAAGGTAATCTGGTGGTGGGAACCTTATCGTGGCCGTCCCCGTGGGTGATTGTTATTGGCTCCTTCTTCCACGTTATTCCAGGCTAAGCCCCCACTCCCCTTTTTTAAAGTTATGCATTGGCAGGATCAAACAGATCTGGGGATCTGAAAGATGCTCAAAAGTCTATTCCCATTGGCACTATCCTTGCCATCCTGACACTCCTTTGTCTGTATCCTTTTGCTGGATCTTGTATAAGTCTTAGTCATAGAACAGCTGTAGAACAAGGGTGATCCGTATTTTTATCCTGATAATAAGATACCTGCTTTCTACCACCTCACTTTCTACCAGATGACCTGCCCACCTCATTGCTAAAACTCAAGGAAGAATTGATGTGATTAGTAAAATTCAGTCATTCATTTTACTGATAAAAATATCCTGAATGTTTGTGTTCATCTTAGAGGGTGAATGGCAGTTTCCTTGACTCTCGGTGTCTTAGATTTAAGCAATGTTGTCCTTTTTGGTGCATGTGTTGAAGGCGTTGTCCTCAGAGACAAGTGAGTATTTGATTTCTTCATAACAATCGCCAGCCTGTCTTCCATTATGTCTGATCATTCCATACACCACCAAGACAGTTATAAACTCAAAGCCCACCTAAGGTGTATATCACAACAATTAGAAAAAAAAAAAAAAATATATATATATATATATATACATATATATATAGGTCCTCAAAAGAGAGCTATATATAAGGGCCAGTATGTTGTTGTAAATGATGCAACAAATACTCTTCAGTAAAGCAGTGAATTTATATGAATAATGAGGACTTTTCTGTACAGTGAGAGCTGTTAGAAAACTAAGACTAAAAGTAAAGGAGGGCAAAAAATAAAAATTAAAAAAATGTTTCAGTTTCTGTCTTCTCTAGCTTCTCGAACTCCATGAGACGTAAATGTGATTGACAATCTAAATAAAACCTTGAAACTTATTTTCTTCTTCATACAGGCTGCTAGCATTTTTCTGTTTATCTGTAAACATGTAAAATTATGGATAGAGGAAAAAATGAGTGAATATCTGTCTAGTATTTTCATCTAAAGTTATTTCCAGGCTAAACGCCCCCACTCTGATTTCTCTCCCAGGTTTGGAGATGCTGTGAAAGGTAATCTGGTGGTGGGAACCTTATCGTGGCCGTCCCCGTGGGTGATTGTTATTGGCTCCTTCTTCTCCACCTGTGGGGCTGGACTTCAGAGTCTCACAGGAGCACCAAGGCTGCTGCAGGCTATAGCCAAGGATAACATCATACCCTTTCTGAGGGTGAGTGACCCTATCCTGTGCCTTTTTTCTCTTCCTTTTTTCTCAGGTTTTATGAGAAACAGTGTAATCTTCAAGGCTTAGAAATTATAGATCAAATAATATGAAGATGGGTTTTAGCACAAGACTCCTATAGCGCTCTGAATCTCTGGTATGAGTTTACTTGTGAGTAGAATAAAGGTATTTATTTAAAAGCTACCACAGGTGTAATGCTGTTATCGTTCAGATTTCTGAAACTGTAGCATAGGGGAATAAGGGAGCATTGACTGAAACCTTTCCACACTCATGTGTCTGATCTTTCACTTCTATGGACAGGTTTTTGGTCACAGCAAAGCCAACGGGGAGCCTACCTGGGCTTTACTTCTAACTGCTGCCATCGCAGAGCTGGGAATCCTTATTGCCTCCCTGGATCTTGTGGCCCCAATTCTTTCCATGTAAGAGACAGTTATTCTCTTCATTTATTCTTGCTTATGTGAAGTGTAGTTTCATGGGAATTCCCTGGTTGCCCAGTGGTTAGGACTCCGTGCTTTTGCTGCTAAGGGCATGGGCTCAGTGCTTGTCGGGGAACTTAAATCCTACAAGCTGTGATAGAGAAAAAATAGGTGCAGTGTGGCTCATCTGTGTGGGTTTTTTTTTTTTTTTTTTTGGCCACTTCTATTGGCCTTTCATCTATTTATTTTCATCCATCTTTGTTCTTTGGCCTGTTTGGGCCTCCAGTTGCAGTGGCCTCTCTCGTTGCAGAGCACCGCTCTGGGCGCACACACTTCAGAGCACTGGCTCGGTAGTTGGACACATCGGTCCAGCTGCTCGCAGCACATGGGATCTTCCCAGGCCAGGATTGAACCGCCACCCTTGCATTGCATGTAAAATTATGGATAGAGGAAAAAATGAGTGAATATCTGTCTAGTATTTTCATCTAAAGTTATTTCCAGGCTAAACGCCCCCACTCTGATTTCTCTCCCAGGTTTGGAGATGCTGTGAAAGGTAATCTGGTGGTGGGAACCTTATCGTGGCCGTCCCCGTGGGTGATTGTTATTGGCTCCTTCTTCTCCACCTGTGGGGCTGGACTTCAGAGTCTCACAGGAGCACCAAGGCTGCTGCAGGCTATAGCCAAGGATAACATCATACCCTTTCTGAGGGTGAGTGACCCTATCCTGTGCCTTTTTTCTCTTCCTTTTTTCTCAGGTTTTATGAGAAACAGTGTAATCTTCAAGGCTTAGAAATTATAGATCAAATAATATGAAGATGGGTTTTAGCACAAGACTCCTATAGCGCTCTGAATCTCTGGTATGAGTTTACTTGTGAGTAGAATAAAGGTATTTATTTAAAAGCTACCACAGGTGTAATGCTGTTATCGTTCAGATTTCTGAAACTGTAGCATAGGGGAATAAGGGAGCATTGACTGAAACCTTTCCACACTCATGTGTCTGATCTTTCACTTCTATGGACAGGTTTTTGGTCACAGCAAAGCCAACGGGGAGCCTACCTGGGCTTTACTTCTAACTGCTGCCATCGCAGAGCTGGGAATCCTTATTGCCTCCCTGGATCTTGTGGCCCCAATTCTTTCCATGTAAGAGACAGTTATTCTCTTCATTTATTCTTGCTTATGTGAAGTGTAGTTTCATGGGAATTCCCTGGTTGCCCAGTGGTTAGGACTCCGTGCTTTTGCTGCTAAGGGCATGGGCTCAGTGCTTGTCGGGGAACTTAAATCCTACAAGCTGTGATAGAGAAAAAATAGGTGCAGTGTGGCTCATCTGTGTGGGTTTTTTTTTTTTTTTTTTGGCCACTTCTATTGGCCTTTCATCTATTTATTTTCATCCATCTTTGTTCTTTGGCCTGTTTGGGCCTCCAGTTGCAGTGGCCTCTCTCACTGCAGAGCACCGGCTCTGGGCGCACACACTTCAGAGCACTGGCTCGGTAGTTGGACACATCGGTCCAGCTGCTCCGCAGCACATGGGATCTTCCCAGGCCAGGGATTGAACCGCCACCCCTTGCATTGCAAGGCGGTGTCCTTACCCACTGGACCACCAGGGAAACCCTCATCTTTGTTTTTAAAAACATAATAAATGGAGTGAAATATGCAAGGTGTGCTTAATGTTAGCAGTTATGTTAGGATTATAGATTTCCTCCCAACTTTTTTTTCCTGTATTTGTCTGCAAAGAGAAGATATTTTGGTAATTTGAGGGGGAATGTTTTCATTAAAGCTTAGCTTATTTTTTGGCCTTCCAGATTATTTTCAGTATGCTGAGGATAAGCATAAAAGGACTAAGACACAACCTTAGGGAACTGATGGTAGATAAACCAGTGATCCTTGTCTGGTGTGGTGAATACTGTGGTCAGGGTGAACAGTGCATGCTTCATGAGCTCTACAGTGAGGTAGCTAATGGGACTGAAAATCAGATTCTCTAGAGGAAGTGTTGCTTACATCGTGAAGGAGGACTGGTTATTTGCTAGGCTGTGAAAGGGTGAAAGAGATCTCAAGCAGGGGATGTGTGTAGGAATTGAGAGGGGAAATAGTGCAGTGATCTGGAGAAGTGAAAATCGGACTGAGAGTGAAAGGTGTGGCTAGGGGAAGTGCCGAGCAGGGAAGTAAGTAGAACTGGATCCCAGGGGACCTGAAACTTTTACCTGAAAGTAATGGGTAATCCTTTGAGGACAAAATGGCCCTGTTTCTACTTCACAATGATCAC
This sequence comes from Tragulus kanchil, assembly GCA_022376925.1. Classification (NCBI taxonomy): domain Eukaryota; kingdom Metazoa; phylum Chordata; class Mammalia; order Artiodactyla; family Tragulidae; genus Tragulus; species Tragulus kanchil. The sequence continues at coordinate 259,913,423 of JAIOJX010000032.1, forward strand.
TTCTATATTGAAGATAGATGAGGAAGAGGCCAGATTTGAGCTGGGAATGCCAGTTGGTAGCTTATTTAACTAACTCAACAAAGAAGAAAAGAGAACCTGAACTGTGCTGGTATAAGTAGAAATGGAATGGGAACCCTCTTGCACTGTTGGTGGGAATGTGAACTGATAGCAGCCACTATGGAAGACAGTATGGAGATTCCTAAAAAAACTAGGAATAGAACCACCATATGACCCAGCAATCCTGCTACTAGGCATATACCCTGAGGAAATCAAAATTAAAAGGACACATGTACCCCATTGTTCATTTCAGAACTATTTACAATAGCTAGAACATGGAAACAACTTAGATACCTATCGACAGATGAATAGATAACGAAGCTGCAGTACACGTATACAGTGGAATATTAGCCATAAAAAGAAATGCATTTGAGTCAGTTCTAATGAAGTGGATGAGTATAGAACCTATTGTACAGAGTGAAGTATGTCAGAGAGAGAAGGATAAATATTGTATACTGACACATATATATGGAATCTAGAAAGATGGTGCTGATAAATAAATATGAAGAGCAGCAATGGAGACGTGGACATGGAGAACGGACTTATGGACATTGGGGTGAGGGAGGGGAATATGCTGTGGGACTAAAGGATCTCAAATGGGCTCTGTGGTGACATGGAGAGGTGGGATGGGGAGGGAAATGGAAGGGAAGTTCGGGGGTTGGGAGGACATATGTACACCTATGGAGGATTCGGTTGATATGGGCTGATATGCTTCATGAGCTCTACAGTGAGGTAGCTAATGGGACTGAAAATCAGATTCTCTAGAGGAAGTGTTGCTTACATCGTGAAGGAGGACTGGTTATTTGCTAGGCTCTGAAAGGGTGAAAGAGATCTCAAGCAGGGGGTGTGTGTAGGAATTGAGAGGGGAAATAGTGCAGTGATCTGGAGAAGTGAAAATCGGACTGAGAGTGAAAGGTGTGGCTAGGGGAAGTGCCGAGCAGGGAAGTAAGTAGAACTGGATCCCAGGGGACCTGAAACTTTTACCTGAAAGTAATGGGTAATCCTTTGAGGACAAAATGGCCCTATTTCTACTTCATAATGATCACTTCTATATTGAAGATAGATGAGGAAGAGGCCAGATTTGAGCTGGGAATGCCAGTTGGTAGCTTATTTAACTAACTCAACAAAGAAGAAAAGAGAACCTGAACTGTGCTGGTATAAGTAGAAATGGAATGGGAACCCTCTTGCACTGTTGGTGGGAATGTGAACTGATAGCAGCCACTATGGAAGACAGTATGGAGATTCCTAAAAAAACTAGGAATAGAACCACCATATGACCCAGCAATCCTGCTACTAGGCATATACCCTGAGGAAATCAAAATTAAAAGGACACATGTACCCCATTGTTCATTTCAGAACTATTTACAATAGCTAGAACATGGAAACAACTTAGATACCTATCGACAGATGAATAGATAACGAAGCTGCAGTACACGTATACAGTGGAATATTAGCCATAAAAAGAAATGCATTTGAGTCAGTTCTAATGAAGTGGATGAGTATAGAACCTATTGTACAGAGTGAAGTATGTCAGAGAGAGAAGGATAAATATTGTATACTGACACATATATATGGAATCTAGAAAGATGGTGCTGATAAATAAATATGAAGAGCAGCAATGGAGACGTGGACATGGAGAACGGACTTATGGACATTGGGGTGAGGGAGGGGAATATGCTGTGGGACTAAAGGATCTCAAATGGGCTCTGTGGTGACCTGGAGAGGTGGGATGGGGAGGGAAATGGAAGGGAAGTTCGGGGGTTGGGAGGACATATGTACACCTATGGAGGATTCGGGTTGATATGTGGCAGTAAACAACAAAACTGAATATAATAAAAAGAAGGGAAAAAAAGTTAGTAGTAGAGATGAAAAGGAGAGGGGGTAAGTTTAGAGATTTATAAATAGGGGGAATCCACAAGACTTGATGAGTGAATTTGGAACAAGATTGAGTAAAGAGGAAACTGAGTATTATCCCAAGAATAACGGAGTAAAAAGTAGTTGTGTCTTTTTTTTTTTTTTTTTTTGATTTTTTTGGCCACTTTTTTTGGTCTTTATTTATTTCTTTGTTCTTTGGCCTGTGTGGGCCTCCCATTGCAGTGGCCTCTCCTGTAGCAGAGCACCGGCTCTGGGGCCTGTGCTCCAGAGTGCTGGCTCATAATTGGACACACCAGTCCAGCTGCTCCACGGCATGTGGGATCTTCCCGGGCCAAGGATCAAGCCAGCGCCCCTTGCACTACAAGGCATACTCTTTACCCACTGGACCACCAGGGAAGCCCAGTAGTTCTGTCTTTTACTGAACAAGAACTTAGAAAGGGACTTCCTCTGGTGATCCAGCGGGTAAGGACACCGTCTTGCAGTGCAAGGGGCGCCGGTTCGATCCCTGGCCTGGGAAGATCCCACGTCCCGCAGAGCGGCTGGACCCATGTGTCCAATCACCGAGCTGGAGCTCTGGCGCGCATGCGCCCAGAGCCAGCGCTCTGCGACGACAGAGGCCACCGCGATGCCCTTATTTTTCAGATCCGACAGATGAATAGATAACAAGCTGCAGTACACGTATACAGTGGAATATTAGCCATAAAAAGAAATGCATTTGAGTCAGTTCTAATGAAGTGGATGAGTATAGAACCTATTGTACAGAGTGAAGTATGTCAGAGAGAGAAGGATAAATATTGTATACTGACACATATATATGGAATCTAGAAAGATGGTGCTGATAAATAAATATGAAGAGCAGCAATGGAGACGTGGACATGGAGAACGGACTTATGGACATTGGGGTGAGGGAGGGGAATATGCTGTGGGACTAAAGGATCTCAAATGGGCTCTGTGGTGACATGGAGAGGTGGGATGGGGAGGGAAATGGAAGGGAAGTTCGGGGGTTGGGAGGACATATGTACACCTATGGAGGATTCGGGTTGATATGTGGCAGTAAACAACAAAACTGAATATAATAAAAAGAAGGGAAAAAAAGTTAGTAGTAGAGATGAAAAGGAGAGGGGGTAAGTTTAGAGATTTATAAATAGGGGGAATCCACAAGACTTGATGAGTGAATTTGGAACAAGATTGAGTAAAGAGGAAACTGAGTATTATCCCAAGAATAACGGAGTAAAAAGTAGTTGTGTCTTTTTTTTTTTTTTTTTTTGATTTTTTTGGCCACTTTTTTTGGTCTTTATTTATTTCTTTGTTCTTTGGCCTGTGTGGGCCTCCCATTGCAGTGGCCTCTCCTGTAGCAGAGCACCGGCTCTGGGGCCTGTGCTCCAGAGTGCTGGCTCATAATTGGACACACCAGTCCAGCTGCTCCACGGCATGTGGGATCTTCCCGGGCCAAGGATCAAGCCAGCGCCCCTTGCACTACAAGGCATACTCTTTACCCACTGGACCACCAGGGAAGCCCAGTAGTTCTGTCTTTTACTGAACAAGAACTTAGAAAGGGACTTCCTCTGGTGATCCAGCGGGTAAGGACACCGTCTTGCAGTGCAAGGGGCGCCGGTTCGATCCCTGGCCTGGGAAGATCCCACGTCCCGCAGAGCGGCTGGACCCATGTGTCCAATCACCGAGCTGGAGCTCTGGCGCGCATGCGCCCAGAGCCAGCGCTCTGCGACGACAGAGGCCACCGCGACGGGAGGCCCTTCCCCCTCCCTCCCCACCCTGCCCTATAAAAAAAAAAAAAGAAAAGAACTTAGAAAGTTGAGCGAATTTGTGAAGAGATTAAGTTTCTCTACACCCTAGTCTTAATCAAAGACTAGTGGGCTAGAACAAAAGCTTAAATACAGCAAAGTTTTCTAGTTATTTACAATAATCCTTGAATTATTTTACAATGATAATGAGTCCTTGTACTTTTTTTATTCTGCCAGGTTTTTCCTCATGTGTTACCTCTTTGTGAATTTGGCTTGTGCCTTGCAAACATTACTTCGAACACCCAACTGGAGGCCCCGGTTCCGCTACTACCACTGGTAGGTCTGCTTTTTTCCTTCTTCCCCTCATTTGGAGGGCCCTCATCACTGAACTTGGAAACTAGGCGATTCTGAACCCTCAACCCAGTTTTCTTCTTGGTCATCTGTTTGATGCTGTGTGTTTCAGCTTCTTGTGCTCACATGAATTTCCACCATCCTACTGTGTTGTTTTTTCTTTTAATTTTACTTATTTATTTATTTTCTGGGTTTTCTGGGTTTTCACTGCTGCCACAGGTTCTTCTCTAGTTGCAGGGAGTGGGGGCTACTCTGTAATTGAGGTAAGCAGGCTTATTGTTGCAGTGACTTTTTTTGTTGTGGAACTCTGGCTCTAGGGCACATGGGCTTCAGTAGTTGTGGCACCAAGGCTGTAGAGCACAGGCTCAATAGTTGTGGCTCACGGGCTTAGTTGCTCCGCAGCCTGTGGGATCTTCCCAGATCAGAGATTGAACCTGTGTCTCCTGCATTGTCAGGCGAACTCTTTATACTGAGCTACCAGGGAAGCCCCCTACTGTGTTTTTTTTAAATACATAGTTCAGGCTCTCATTTCTTCTTTATTGAATTAAATAAGTTTAATACATGGTTTTATAATGTTCACTTGAGGGTAAAGGTCAAAATTATGAAATAAATATTTCCAGGCTGCTGTGTTCCTCAGGTTAAAACAATCTACCTTTTGCTTATCAGATTACATATTCACTTCTTAGCTAAGTCCTGGGCTTTATAGCTTTCCATTTATCCTTTTATCTTCATCAGTTTTCCTCAGTGTTCATTCGCAGACTCTAGTCCTTACAACAACTTTCTTCAGTTAAGAGTACGAGCTGTGCTCCTGGTGGCTCAGTGGTAAAGAATCTGCCTGCCGATGCAGAGGACCACAGGTTCTGTCTTGGTGTGGGAAGATCCCACATGCCACGGAGCCACTAGGCTCATGCACCACAGCTGTTGAGCTCATGCTCTAGAGCCCACATGTCGCAACTACTGAAGCTCGAGCACTCTAGGGCCTGTGCTCTGCAACAAGAGAAGCCACCACAGTGAGAACCCTGTTTACGACTAGAGAAAAGCCTGTGCAGCAACGAAGACCCAGCGCAACCAAAAATAAAGATAAATAAATAAGACTATTTTTAAAAAAAAAGAAAAAAAAGACACGTTCAAGTAAATTTAAAAAAAAAAAACAAAGGAGTATGAGCTATGGCATCAGATAAGCTAAGTTCAAATTTTAGCTCTATTCTTTCGTAACTTTGTAGCTCTCAGCAAAGCTCATAACCACATAAAATTACATTTTATTTATTAAGAAAATGGGACTAATAGTATTACCTATTCTCATAGGATTGTTTTGAGATAATCTGAAGTGTTTGTCACATGTAAATCCCCCCCATCCCACCACTCCAGGCCATCACATACATATGACTAATCTGGGATCATACATATCTGTAAACAACGAAACTCTGTAAAAGTGAAAAAGTAAAATAAAAATTTTAAAAAAAAGTGCTTATCACAGTGCCTCATTCGAAGTAAAGGTCTTAATGAAGTGTTGCTACTGCTGTTGCTGTTGTATTCACATCTCTTCAGTACTTTAGGGGACCATCATATTTTCAGCTGCTGTCCCATTTCTTTTCTTTCATACATAGAAGTTCTTTAATATGTCCTCTGTCTACCTGATGATACATTCCTTTTCTCTGATTTTTCCCTTGATCCCTTTCTAGCTTCACTTACCAGTGGTGGGTAGTGATGTGACCTTTATCTGTCACTAATTTAGGTCTTCAATTGATCGTAATACCACTAATCCTCTTTCTAGCTTTAACTTTAAAAGTTCATTATGAACTTTTTCGTATTAGTAATTGCCTTTGTTATTTTTTTCCTCTCTCTTTACAGCCTATATATTCATTCATTGGATTCTAATTTTCTCCAGATTAACAACTGCTCTGTTTGTTCTTTGAAATTTGTCATACAATTTAGTTCATTCTGTACACAAAACTTCAGTAAATGTAGTTGTCTGTCTAATTTATTTGGTCAGAACAAGAATTTTATTTTTCTAAGTTCCCTATGTAAAGAAACTAATGGCAGGTATTTTTTGGTGTGTTCTGCGGGTGTGCTAATAAATTTTCATTAAGCTTTTAGCAGTATTCACATGAAATGCTTTTTTCTTTTTAAAGACCATAGGATTGTTAATAATTCTGATGTTCCATCCCTGCTTTGCCACATCGGTATTGTCCTCATAACCGCAGATGACTTTTGTAGCATCCCTGTTCATTTATATATTTTTCCTTCTTTTTTTTTTTTTTTTGGTGGGGGGCAGGTTGGGGAGCGAGGCACAGGCGGGCCACTTCTATTGGACTTTCATTTGTCTGTTTTCATCCATCTTTGTTCTTTGGCCTGTGTGGGCCTCCCATCACAGTGGCCACTGTTGTCGCAGAGCACCGGCTCTGGGTGCATGCGCTCCAGAGCTCCAGCTCGGTAATTGGACACATCGGTCCAGCTGCTCCGCAGCACGTGGGATCTTCCCAGGCCAGGGATTGAACCAGCGCCCCTTGCACTGCACGGCAGTGTCCTTACCCACTGGACCACCAGGGAAGCCCCATTTATATGTTTTTCAAGCATTAAGGGGCTTCCCTGTGGCTCAGATGGTAAAGAATCTCCCTGCAGTGTGAGAAACCAAGGTTCAGTCCCTGGGTTGGGAAGATCCCCTGGAGGAGGGAAAGGCCACCCACTACGGTATTCTTGCCTGGAGAATCCCATGGACAGAGGGACCTGGGGGACTACAGATCATGTGGTCACAAAGAGTTAGATACAACTGAGCAACTAATGCTTTCACTTTCTTTTCAAGGGTGGTTTGGGGCTCAGTGCAGATCTACAGATTGAGGCCAATCCGTGATAAGACAGCTATAAACACTGAGGATAAAAAGGACTTCCTTGGTAGTCCAGTGGTTAAGGCTATGTGCTTACATTGCAGGAGCATTGGGTCAATCCCTGGATGGGAAAACTAAGGTCCCACATGCTTCATGGCACAGCCACACGCAAAAAAAAAGAGAAAAGACTTTGGAAACTTTTATAGAAATTTGATATTGCCATCAAAGTAAAATCTAGTAGTTGTCTGTCTAATTTATTTGGTCAGAACAAGAATTTTATTTTTCTAAGTTCCCTATGTAAAGAAACTAATGGCAGGTATTTTTCGGTGTGTTCTGCGGGTGTGCTAATAAATTTTCATTAAGCTTTTAGCAGTATTCACATGAAATGCTTTTTTCTTTTTAAAGACCATAGGATTGTTAATAATTCTGATGTTCCATCCCTGCTTTGCCACATCGGTATTGTCCTCATAACCGCAGATGACTTTTGTAGCATCCCTGTTCATTTATATATTTTTCTTTCTTTTTTTTTTTTTTTGGTGGGGGGCAGGTTGGGGAGCGAGGCACAGGCGGGCCACTTCTATTGGACTTTCATTTATCTGTTTTCATCCATCTTTGTTCTTTGGCCTGTGTGGGCCTCCCATCACAGTGGCCACTGTTGTCGCAGAGCACCGGCTCTGAGTGCATGCGCTCCAGAGCTCCAGCTCTGTAATTGGACACATCGGTCCAGCTGCTCCGCAGCACGTGGGATCTTCCCAGGCCAGGGATTGAACCAGCGCCCCTTGCACTGCACGGCAGTGTCCTTACCCACTGGACCACCAGGGAAGCCCCATTTATATGTTTTTCAAGCATTAAGGGGCTTCCCTGTGGCTCAGATGGTAAAGAATCTCCCTGCAGTGTGAGAAACCAAGGTTCAGTCCCTGGGTTGGGAAGATCCCCTGGAGGAGGGAAAGGCCACCCACTACGGTATTCTTGCCTGGAGAATCCCATGGACAGAGGGACCTGGGGGACTACAGATCATGTGGTCACAAAGAGTTAGATACAACTGAGCAACTAATGCTTTCACTTTCTTTTCAAGGGTGGTTTGGGGCTCAGTGCAGATCTACAGATTGAGGCCAATCCGTGATAAGACAGCTATAAACACTGAGGATAAAAAGGACTTCCTTGGTAGTCCAGTGGTTAAGGCTATGTGCTTACATTGCAGGGAGCATTGGGTCAATCCCTGGAGGGGAAAACTAAGGTCCCACATGCTTCATGGCACAGCCACACGCACAAAAAAAAAAAAAGAGAGAGAAAAGACTTTTGGAAACTTTTATAGAAATTTGATATTGGCATTTCATTCAAACGTAAAACTTTTTTTCTAGTAATTCACTTTTATTGTATCTTACATAAGTTCTGTCTGTAACGTATTGGAATTAAAAAAAATAATATGTTACCAGTTTAAGAAGCATCTCTAGCACAGGTGCATGTATAGCTTCTTAGAAAAAAAATCCATTTTTATTTGTTTTTGTCTTTAATTTTCTAGGGCCCTCTCTTTCATGGGAATGAGCATCTGCCTGGCTCTGATGTTCATTTCTTCCTGGTATTATGCCATAGTAGCTATGGTAATAGCTGGTATGATCTACAAATACATCGAGTACCAAGGGTGAGTCTGTAGATACAGTCTTAATCAATGCTTAAACTGTGGAAATTGGCCAGTTTGGTTAGAGCCAGCCCCATGAAAGTTGTATTAGGGATCCAGATAACTTGATTCATCTGTTTCAAAATTCTGTGCCCCTAATTCTCCGAGCTGTCTTACAGACATAAAGCCATTGATCATAAAGGGAGCCTGTTGAGAAAATATGAATGTATCAATAAAAAGTAATTAAAAGGAAGTACTAAAATGATAATGATTAGTATTAAACAAGATATAATAACACAAGTACAAATATTCTTGCTTATCTCTTCAGACAAGGAATTGAGTCTGAGATATAAAAGAAATCAGCTCTAACTAACTCCATAACAACTTCATTAACAACTTCCAGATTAGGTATAAATAACACTGTGATTTAGAAGATTACATTGAGTTTTGCTTTCGCTGTATAATTTTTGAAATAATTTGAACTTTGGATCTGTAGGAATTTCCTAAGCCAAATTGCCATGTCACATTCCTGCTTTGAATGGTTACATCTTAGGACAAGTGAGTAACTCTCTCAAGCCTTTACTGTGAACTGTTGTTCAGTTAGTGTGTTGACAGGGGATAGTGTTGATCTGCTCACCGTGGGTTCAGTGTTAGTAGGGAGCATCATATAAAGAACGATTACCAGTTTTAATCTTCTGCCTAATGTGTATGTTACTTTTAGATAAATGGAAGGTAAACTTTAGTTTTTGAAATTGTACTTGCTAGATTTTAAATTCGTCTCTACTCTTTTCTCTTCTTTCAGAGCGGAGAAAGAATGGGGTGACGGTATTCGCGGGCTGTCCCTTAGTGCAGCCCGATTTGCTTTGCTTCGGCTGGAGGAAGGACCACCACATACTAAAAACTGGAGGTAAAAAAATCAACAGGGCTTAGTGGGGCTTGGCATTGCCACAGAGAACTGTGTACTTCCATCAGTTACAAGATAGGGAATCATGTGACTCAAGGGATTTGTGTAGTGGACCTGCTTTGACCGATTCTAAACCTTTGATCCTTTATGCCTCTTTAGTCATGTGATATACGATTTAGACTTCTACCCTTTTCATCCTTCCTTCAAGACTGATCAACTTGAGATAATACTGGGGAAATTCATAATCACTACACAGCCTCATCATTTTCTCTAATCTCTTCCTTCTGTCAAATTACATGTTTTATACAGATCTCCTAAATTAAAGGGAAGCATTGTCATTCTGTCCTCAGATCTAAAGTGTTTTATCATCCCCCTCCTGCCCCGCCAACCTCTTTTCAGGCCTCAACTGCTTGTATTGCTGAAACTAGATGAAGACCTGCATGTCAAGCATCCTCGCCTCCTCACCTTTGCTTCACAGCTTAAGGCAGGAAAGGGTCTCACTATTGTGGGTTCTGTCATCGTGGGGAACTTCCTGGAGAACTATGGCGAAGCTTTAGCTGCTGAGCAGGTAAGAATCAAGGCTTAATGACCTAGTGGAATTTAATTTAGCTCATGTTTTGTTCTCCTGAATCATAAGACATCAGATTTCTAAGTTGATCCCTTTCCTGAGTGACCTAGGAGGTGTCCTTGTGCTGGCTTTAAATATTCATATTCTCCAAAATTATAAGATGAACCAGGAGGTAATTTATTATTCCCATTTAAAAAGCCTTTCTACACTATAAGATTATCAAGGCTAAGCACTAGTTCCAAATAGACTATAGACATTGACTCAGTCCTGAGAGAAGTCACATTAATAAATCATCCCTTGAACCATGGTGACAGTTCCTCTCAATATGGATGTGACACCAAGGAGCGATGAGCAAATTTTCTTTTTACTAATCTTCATACATGTTATCAGGACCAAGATTCCTCTACTACATCTGATTAACTTATGGGGTATTAAAGTTCTCCCTGAAGAAGAAAGTAGTTTCCACTCTAATATTTATTATAAGTTATAGAATTACCCTGGGAACATTTCAATTGCATTTCAAAATTTTTACTGAGGGACTTCCCTGGTGGTAGCTTAGCTCCCATGCTCCCATTGCAGAGGGGCAGGGTTCGACTCCTGGTCAGGGAACTAGACCCCACATGCAGTATACAGCTAGAGAAGTCTCAATGCCATAGTGAAGACCCAGCACTGCATGAATAAATAAGTGTAATAATTTTTTTTTTAAATTTACTGGATTTAATTTTGGAATGAAAAGAAATTCTTACCTTTGAAACTCTAAAACTAGAAGTGCTGACGAAACATTAGTCCAAAATGATCATAAAAATAAATTAAAAGCACAGTATCAGAAATCAAGACACATGGATTCTCCTCGCTACACCCCGACTTAATCTCTGCCTTTGGGAAAATCATATCCATTTTTCACACCTGTTGTTCCCTTTAACATTCCACCAGGCGAGTGAAGTAAAACAATTACAGGTGTCATTATAATCATCCTCGCCTCCTCACCTTTGCTTCACAGCTTAAGGCAGGAAAGGGTCTCACTATTGTGGGTTCTGTCATCGTGGGGAACTTCCTGGAGAACTATGGCGAAGCTTTAGCTGCTGAGCAGGTAAGAATCAAGGCTTAATGACCTAGTGGAATTTAATTTAGCTCATGTTTTGTTCTCCTGAATCATAAGACATCAGATTTCTAAGTTGATCCCTTTCCTGAGTGACCTAGGAGGTGTCCTTGTGCTGGCTTTAAATATTCATATTCTCCAAAATTATAAGATGAACCAGGAGGTAATTTATTATTCCCATTTAAAAAGCCTTTCTACACTATAAGATTATCAAGGCTAAGCACTAGTTCCAAATAGACTATAGACATTGACTCAGTCCTGAGAGAAGTCACATTAATAAATCATCCCTTGAACCATGGTGACAGTTCCTCTCAATATGGATGTGACACCAAGGAGCGATGAGCAAATTTTCTTTTTACTAATCTTCATACATGTTATCAGGACCAAGATTCCTCTACTACATCTGATTAACTTATGGGGTATTAAAGTTCTCCCTGAAGAAGAAAGTAGTTTCCACTCTAATATTTATTATAAGTTATAGAATTACCCTGGGAACATTTCAATTGCATTTCAAAATTTTTACTGAGGGACTTCCCTGGTGGTAGCTTAGCTCCCATGCTCCCATTGCAGAGGGGCAGGGTTCGACTCCTGGTCAGGGAACTAGACCCCACATGCAGTATACAGCTAGAGAAGTCTCAATGCCATAGTGAAGACCCAGCACTGCATGAATAAATAAGTGTAATAATTTTTTTTTTAAATTTACTGGATTTAATTTTGGAATGAAAAGAAATTCTTACCTTTGAAACTCTAAAACTAGAAGTGCTGACGAAACATTAGTCCAAAATGATCATAAAAATAAATTAAAAGCACAGTATCAGAAATCAAGACACATGGATTCTCCTCGCTACACCCCGACTTAATCTCTGCCTTTGGGAAAATCATATCCATTTTTCACACCTGTTGTTCCCTTTAACATTCCACCAGGCGAGTGAAGTAAAACAATTACAGGTGTCATTATAATCACTGTTAAAAGATCAAAAGGGATGTGGAAATAGGAGAAGCAAAAGGGAAACCATAATTGAGAAAATTCCGAAGTGAAACAGAATCATCATATTGAATTTCTAGTAATGTGAGTCAGAACGAGACTGGCACCAAGGAAAGAAGGAGATTATGTTCACACTAACCTACTGGGCAGTTAAGAAGGAATACTGAATAGTCACTTTGTGAAGATCCCAATTCTCAATTTGTTTGGTATGTTAGAAAGAAAAACAAGAGAGGAAAAGGTAGAGGAACTTCATGTAGATAGTATCCACATGTGTAGTAAGCACCTAGAAAGTGCAGAAGCAAAGGATAATCAAATTTTATTGGGATAAATTAAACTTTTTGAATTGTTCTGTGGGAAGTATGATCTTAAGCAGAGTTTGGAAAGAGGTGGGGAATGTGATATGGAGAAGTAAGAAGTTAAAAGATCCAGAATGAAGTAATCCAGTTTTGAGGTTCTGGTTCTGTCTCTTTCAGACCATAAAGCATCTCATGGAGGCAGAGAAGGTGAAAGGATTCTCCCAGCTGGTGGTGGCTGCCAAGCTGAAGGAGGGCATTTCCCACCTCATCCAGTCATGTGGCCTTGGGGGCATGAAGCACAACACAGTGGTGATGGGATGGCCAAATGGCTGGCGCCAGAGTGAAGATGCTCGAGCTTGGAAGACTTTTATCGGTATAAACCACTTGTACTATTTTGAGTGCCCAGACAGAGAATATACTCTAACCCCATGACAGAGGATATACTCTAACCCCATGTTGCAGCCACCTCAGGTAGAAATGCTGCCATTGCTGAAGCATAGCCTTATGAGGGCACCTAAATAACTATTGGGCTTGCCCAGTGGTACCATGGTAAAGAATCTGCCTGCCAATGCAGGAGGCGTGAGAGACGTGGGTTCAATCCTTGGGTCAGGAAGATCCTCTGGAGGAAGAAATGACAACTTACTCCATTCATCGTGCCTGGACAGCGGAGCCTGGCAGGCTACAGGTCATGGGGTCAAAAAGAGTTGGACATGACTGAGTGAGCACACAGAGCACAAATAACTACTAGCAGTAATAATCTAATTCTGCTTACCTTCTCCAGCCTCAGGTGATGTTCATCATTTGTTTATCCTGCCAAGTCTTATGTTAGGAATTGTCTCTGAAATTGTTATATTTCCACGTGTGATCTCCCACATTGACATTCTCATAGGAATTGGAAGAAGTGTTCTTGAGTATCAAAATCTCCCAGATTCACATGCCGCCTTAGAAATATAGTAATCAGAATACACCCAGTGATGTAAATCATAGTTCTCAATCTAATTCTGTTAGCTCTTCAGACTTTTATTAATGACTTTGTTACTTGACTTGGTATAACCTACCGTGTAAATAGGACATCCTATTCAAAGGGCTGTAAAAGGACAGTAAGTCTCTTCTTTTCTCCTAGGCACAGTTCGAGTGACAACTGCTGCCCATCTGGCCCTGCTGGTCGCCAAGAACATCTCCTTCCCTTTTCTAATTGTTCTGTGGGAAGTATGATCTTAAGCAGAGTTTGGAAAGAGGTGGGGAATGTGATATGGAGAAGTAAGAAGTTAAAAGATCCAGAATGAAGTAATCCAGTTTTGAGGTTCTGGTTCTGTCTCTTTCAGACCATAAAGCATCTCATGGAGGCAGAGAAGGTGAAAGGATTCTCCCAGCTGGTGGTGGCTGCCAAGCTGAAGGAGGGCATTTCCCACCTCATCCAGTCATGTGGCCTTGGGGGCATGAAGCACAACACAGTGGTGATGGGTTGGCCAAATGGCTGGCGCCAGAGTGAAGATGCTCGAGCTTGGAAGACTTTTATCGGTATAAACCACTTGTACTATTTTGAGTGCCCAGACAGAGAATATACTCTAACCCCATGACAGAGGATATACTCTAACCCCATGTTGCAGCCACCTCAGGTAGAAATGCTGCCATTGCTGAAGCATAGCCTTATGAGGGCACCTAAATAACTATTGGGCTTGCCCAGTGGTACCATGGTAAAGAATCTGCCTGCCAATGCAGGAGGCGTGAGAGACGTGGGTTCAATCCTTGGGTCAGGAAGATCCTCTGGAGGAAGAAATGACAACTTACTCCATTCATCGTGCCTGGACAGCGGAGCCTGGCAGGCTACAGGTCATGGGGTCAAAAAGAGTTGGACATGACTGAGTGAGCACACAGAGCACAAATAACTACTAGCAGTAATAATCTAATTCTGCTTACCTTCTCCAGCCTCAGGTGATGTTCATCATTTGTTTATCCTGCCAAGTCTTATGTTAGGAATTGTCTCTGAAATTGTTATATTTCCACGTGTGATCTCCCACATTGACATTCTCATAGGAATTGGAAGAAGTGTTCTTGAGTATCAAAATCTCCCAGATTCACATGCCGCCTTAGAAATATAGTAATCAGAATACACCCAGTGATGTAAATCATAGTTCTCAATCTAATTCTGTTAGCTCTTCAGACTTTTATTAATGACTTTGTTACTTGACTTGGTATAACCTACCGTGTAAATAGGACACCCTACTCAAAGGGCTGTAAAAGGACAGTAAGTCTCTTCTTTTCTCCCTAGGCACAGTTCGAGTGACAACTGCTGCCCATCTGGCCCTGCTGGTCGCCAAGAACATCTCCTTCTTCCCCAGCAATGTGGAGCAGTTTTCTGAGGGCAACATCGATGTGTGGTGGATTGTGCACGATGGTGGGATGCTCATGCTGTTACCATTCCTGTTGAAACAGCATAAGGTATTTTGAGACCTTTTTTAAAAAAGTCTTTCTCCCTCAGCTTCTGTCCTTGTTCACTAGACAGCTTTCATCTTTCATTCTATAGTGTTGGGGCTTAGAAATATTGGAGATTATTCTTGGCCTTCTGTGATCCCAGATTCAACCTTATGAGAAGTAGTTTTCTTTGTAGTTGATTTCTAACTATCTCCAAGGGAGATTCTTCAAGTTAACAAAGCTCCTTATGAGCCCTTGGGAAAAAACATTAACAAGTGAATAAGTACTGTTTAAAAAAAAAAAAGATCAAAATGCTGGAAACCTAAGTGGGGTGTGTGTGTGTGTATGTGTCTTATATGTATATATGCTTATCCTTGGAAAGACTGAAATTTAAAATAGTAAATATGACCAGTGCCTCTCTTGGCTTGGCCCAGCTCTCCCTTGAGGTATTCTTTCTTTTCCTTCCTTAATAAACTTGTCTTTGTCAAAGGTAAAAAATAAATAAAATAGTAGATATTGTAGTCTGCACAGTGTCATTAGTATGCTACCTGACTAAAGCACCCTGTTAATGTATCACATGCCATCTTTTACATTTTGCCACTTTTCTTGTTATGAAATAAGAATTCTTTAAACTGTATTTAATGCATTCCATAGTTAAGCTTTTACCCACATACAAAGTGTGTGTGTTGGTCACTCAGCCGTGTCTGACTCTTTGTGACCCCTCTGAGTGTAGCCTGCTAGTTTCTTCTGTCTGTGGGATTCTCAAGGCAAGAATATTGGAATGGGTAGCCATTCCCTTCTCCAGGGGATCTTCCCAACCAAGGGATCAAACCTGTGACTCCTGCATTGCAAGCAGATTCTTTACCGTCTGAGCCACAGGGAAGCCCAAGTACAGTAATATAGCAAGTAAGAATCTAGAAACAAATACCCTGGTACTATACACGGTTGTTTTAGACAAAAATGCCATTTAAGAAGTAACTCTGTTTCTGTTTCCTGCATTAATATTCCGTGTATATATGGCACTTTCTCAGGTGTGGCGAAAATGCAGCATACGGATCTTCACAGTAGCCCAGCTAGAAGACAACAGTATTCAGATGAAGAAGGACCTGGCCACCTTCCTGTATCACCTTCGCATTGAGGCAGAGGTGGAGGTGGTGGAGATGGTGAGAAAACTGAGTTTGAGATCAGAGAGACTACCCTTCCCCCATCTCCTACCTTGTCATTCTAGAAATCTTTTCTAGTTTGGGAATTTCTTCACCTGCAAATGTAGGTTAATCCCTTAGTTCCAACAAAACTCTACTGTATTCATCTAGATAAGTACAACACACATGTGGTGTGTATTTGGTGGCGGTCTTTAGTTTTGCTTTCTTGTTATTACATAATCCTTCTGTTTCTGCCAGATTTTTGTCTGCTTAATATAGTTTTATTAAGCTTCAATTCACATAATCATGCTAAAGAAATACATAGATCTTTTAAAAAAATAACCTGGCAGGGCTTCCCTGGTGGTCCAGTGGGTAAGGACACCGCCTTGCAGTGCAAGGGGCCCTGGTCCAATCCCTGGCCTGGGAAGATCCCACGTGTTTCGGAGTGGCTGGACGGGTGTGTCCAACTATCGAGCCAGAGCTCTAGGGCACATGCGCCCAGAGCCAGTGCTCTGCAGCGACAGAGGCCACTGCGATGAGAGGCTCACACAGGCCAAAAAGAGCAAAGATGGATGCAAAAAAATAAATGAAAGACCAATATAAGTGGCCAAAAGAACCCACACAAAAACCTAGCAGTATTAAAAAAAGTAGGATTTTGTGTTTCAAGGAAACACATATGTAATGATTAAATTGTGAGAAAGACTCAGGCCTGTGGATTTGATCTATAGTCCTCAATATTGTATTTATGTAGCTCAATGACTGAAAAAAAACTGAAACCTGGGTTGATATTGTGGTACTTGTTCTGGTTTAATTTAGTGTGGCAGTGAAAGTATGTGGCTCTTCCTCCTTTGTGCTTATTGCCCACTCTGTGTGATCTCTACGGCAGCATGACAGTGACATATCAGCTTACACTTACGAGCGCACCCTGATGATGGAGCAGAGGTCCCAGATGCTCCGACACATGCGACTGTCCAAAACAGAGCGAGACAGAGAGGTGAGACCATGTTGCCTCAGCCTAAGCCTTGTGCTATCAAGTCTGTCCTTGAAAGGGATGATAGAATTGTTCTCACAGCATGGCAGACTCTTTTCTTTCTTGTTTCATTAGTTACTATAACTGCATTTCAAAATAATTAAAAATGATGCATGAGAGAAAAATTGGGTATAGAGTCATAGCTGTGTTGGGCCTTCCCCAGGCACAGTTAGTGAAAGATCGGAA
Source organism: Tragulus kanchil (assembly GCA_022376925.1). NCBI lineage: Eukaryota > Metazoa > Chordata > Mammalia > Artiodactyla > Tragulidae > Tragulus > Tragulus kanchil. Next base: position 259,930,516 of record JAIOJX010000032.1, read on the forward strand.
CTCAATGCTACGATTGACCAGCATTGGCTCTGATGAGGATGAAGAGACAGAGACCTATCAGGAGAAGGTGCACATGACCTGGACGAAAGACAAGTATATGGCATCCCGGGGACAAAAGGCCAAGTCAATGGAAGGATTCCAGGACCTGCTTAACATGCGTCCGTAAGTTTCCAACTCAAGCCTAACATAATATCCCAGTCAGTGCCACAAACGTGACTTTATTGGGTACACAGGACAGAACGTCATCTTCATTTCACCTCAAATCCATCCATCTTTCTGCTGTTTGCCTGTGCATATTCACCACCAATTAACATTGTACACAAGCTAACCATCTTTCTTCCTGTCCATACTGTGCTCCTGGTATTAAACCAAGCAAACGCAAAATGAGGAAACCCATGATAGCAGTATTATAAGGCAGTCATTTGTTCATCATGTTAATCATAGTCAAAAGCTCTCTATATCTCAGGTGTTTTAAAGTTGACAGTATGCCTTGTTTTCTCTTTGCCTTAACCCACTTCTGTTTCTGACTCCACACTCCTTTCAGGGACCAGTCCAATGTGGCGGATGCATACAGCAGTGAAGCTCAATGAGGTTATAGTTAACAAGCCTCCTTTCAGGAATGACTGAAAAACCTGAAACCTGGGTTGATATTGTGGTACTTGTTCTGGTTTAATTTAGTGTGGCAGTGAAAGTATGTGGCTCTTCCTCCTTTGTGCTTATTGCCCACTCTGTGTGATCTCTACGGCAGCATGACAGTGACATATCAGCTTACACTTACGAGCGCACCCTGATGATGGAGCAGAGGTCCCAGATGCTCCGACACATGCGACTGTCCAAAACAGAGCGAGACAGAGAGGTGAGACCATGTTGCCTCAGCCTAAGCCTTGTGCTATCAAGTCTGTCCTTGAAAGGGATGATAGAATTGTTCTCACAGCATGGCAGACTCTTTTCTTTCTTGTTTCATTAGTTACTATAACTGCATTTCAAAATAATTAAAAATGATGCATGAGAGAAAAATTGGGTATAGAGTCATAGCTGTGTTGGGCCTTCCCCAGGCACAGTTAGTGAAAGATCGGAACTCAATGCTACGATTGACCAGCATTGGCTCTGATGAGGATGAAGAGACAGAGACCTATCAGGAGAAGGTGCACATGACCTGGACGAAAGACAAGTATATGGCATCCCGGGGACAAAAGGCCAAGTCAATGGAAGGATTCCAGGACCTGCTTAACATGCGTCCGTAAGTTTCCAACTCAAGCCTAACATAATATCCCAGTCAGTGCCACAAACGTGACTTTATTGGGTACACAGGACAGAACGTCATCTTCATTTCACCTCAAATCCATCCATCTTTCTGCTGTTTGCCTGTGCATATTCACCACCAATTAACATTGTACACAAGCTAACCATCTTTCTTCCTGTCCATACTGTGCTCCTGGTATTAAACCAAGCAAACGCAAAATGAGGAAACCCATGATAGCAGTATTATAAGGCAGTCATTTGTTCATCATGTTAATCATAGTCAAAAGCTCTCTATATCTCAGGTGTTTTAAAGTTGACAGTATGCCTTGTTTTCTCTTTGCCTTAACCCACTTCTGTTTCTGACTCCCCACACTCCCCTTTCAGGGACCAGTCCAATGTGAGGCGGATGCATACAGCAGTGAAGCTCAATGAGGTTATAGTTAACAAGTCCCATGAAGCAAAGCTGGTTTTGCTGAATATGCCAGGGCCACCCAAAAACCCTGAGGGTGACGAAAACTGTATCCTTTCTGAGAGCAGAACAACTGGTAGGGAAGATCTTAGCCTGTTTTTTAGATGAGACACTCAGGAACTATAAAGGTCATGGTCAGTGACTTCCTCTCTTGAGAAGGGAAAACTGTTAAAAAAAAAAAAAAGTCTCAGGCAGGAATCCTTACTAAGTAGTGATACTATGCTTCTTCAGGGGAGTTGGGTGTAATGTTCTCTCTGAACCCTAAAGAGATTTTTTTGACTTTTAACGTTCATTATATAGTACCTCTTCTTATCATCATAGAGATGGAATACCCATATCCTTTCTCCTTTCCAGGCTTTGACAACTTCACAGAGCCTCTCTTTGGGTGAAGTTAGGGGAGAAGAAGTTAAAGGGGAACCTCCTCAAACAGAGAAAGAGATAAGGATTCTTCCTCATACTCTAATTCCGGGACTGTTTTCTCAGGACTCTGAAGGAAATGGCAACCCACTTCAGTATTCTTGCCTGGATGCTTCCATGGACAGAGGAGCCTGGCCTGCTATAGTCCATGGGGTCATAAAGAGTCAGACATGACTGAGTGTCTGTCACTCACTTAGCATTGCAATCACATAGACTTGTCCATTCTGACCAATACCATAAAGGAAAAGAAGTTCAAAGAAAACAAAGAATAAATCAGCTTTTCTTTCTTTTTTTTTAGTTGAAGATCCGGAGGCTCCTTCTTTTTTTTTTTTTTTGGCTTTTACTGATTTCTTTTTTTTTCTTTAATCCATTTATTTTCTTCCATCTTTATTCTTTGGCCTGTGTGGACCTCCCATCACAGTGGCTTCTCTTGTTGCAGAGCACTGGCTCTTGGCACATGCGCTCCAGAGCACTGGCCCACAATTGGGACACACTGGTCCAGCCATTCTGAGGCACGTGGGATCTTCTCGGGCCAGGGATCAAACCGGTGCCCCTTGCACTGCAAGGCGGACTCTACCCACTGGGCTACCAGGGAAGCCCCTAAATTAGCTTTTAATTGAAATTTATATTTCAATTATAAAAAAATAACTGGAGGAAAAGACTCTTAACTCGAGCAGCTTCACTTGGAAATTACTTGAATTCTCTCTTGGAATCTCACAGGCTACCCTGTTATGGCTTTTCTTCCCTTTTGGTTTATTTGCTATGCACTTATAACATATTACTTGTGGGTTTCCCCCATTTTAAAATAACATTTAGAGGAAAAATCTAACAAATGGAAAAGAGTCTTGTATTATTAATATTACTTATGTAAAGAGACTAGATCCCCAGATTACTTCACAGAGTTTAAGCTGAATCCAGAGTTCAGACTTACCTAGTCTGACTATATAATAATTAAGGATATTGATTTTGCAGCTTTGTAGTTGGACAGACTCAGATTATCATGATGCTAGGTTGTAAAGTATGCTCTTTTCCTGCTTGCTTGTCTCCTTGACAACTTCTGAAGACATGGAATTCCTCGAAGTGCTCACTGAAGGACTAGAGCGAGTCCTTCTTGTCCGAGGTGGTGGCAGTGAAGTGATCACCATTTATTCATAATCTACCCCAGAATGACTCTGCTTGGCCTCACCTTCTAAAAAGGCTTCTATCCTCTATGGAAATGCCAGCTCTTCAGTACCACTCCCATCAACCAGACACCTGTGTCCTTTATACATCACACTGAACTCTTGATGAGCTGAGCCTCAAGTCCTTGTGCAGGAAAGTACAAACAGATCTGCTCCTCACTACCGTTTGCCCTACTGTCCTTAAAGAAGATCTTCCCTCAACATCAGAATGATGCTCAAGTCCTATGAGCTACACCTATACCAGATGAAGGCAAGTTAGAATGAACAAGCTCAACCAATAAAATGATTGGCAAAAGGGATACTAGAAATTCAACTGAAGTCAAAAGGCAAGTACATGTCTAATACTAAAGAGGAATCTCAGAAGTCATGATTCAATGATGACACCATGGGGGTAACAGCAGAGAGAACAGCCTCATCATAGTAAGGGATTCACGGCCAAGTACGTGGGTATCCTACCTCTTTGTGTAGGTAACTGAGGCAAGCCAAGATGAAAATTTTTGTTAGTGCATCCACCTGCTCTCCGGACTCTAATTTTACATTGGGTATTAATATGTAAAAACTGAAACATGGAACTACAGCCTCTACTTCCTCCAGAACAAGATTCTCCCAAAGTATGTTTAGGTACACACAATGTGATACATATTTCAGTTGTTTCCCAAAACCCACTCTGTGGTTAAGAAGTCGTTAAAGGGGTGAGTAAAAGTTCTTTCAGATTCTTTTCAAACGATGCAAACTCTAAAAGATATCAAAATTTGCATACAGTCTGTGGTTACCTAAGTGATAGGGACAAAATTACATAAACTATTACCTAAGAAATGTAGATGATGATGCATATTGACCAACAGAGTCTCCCCTCCTCCCTTTTACTCCCTCTGGGTTATAGGCACAGATCAAAAATCATAGGAGCAAACACTAGGAAGACTGGCTAAAATCCTTCTTAAACCTTTGGACCATCCTACCCAGGGGGAGTCCAGCAGTGGAATTTGATGTTTAGAGCCATACTCCTTCCGTAGTGCCAAAGTTAACTGAGCTGCTGCTAGTCTTACCTACTTCCCTGAAGTGTTGTATGATTGGCAATGGCCTGATTCAAGAAAATTCTTTAATTAAGAAACCTGTGGACTCATTCCCAAAGCCATAGTGAAGACTTGAGGCATGCACCTCAGTGCTCAAAATATGAGTTCTTTTTTCAATTTTATTCTTCATTTTGATTGCAGAAACTTGGATCTGAGCTAAATGATTATCCAAGTTAAGTCTTTTGCTATTTCAGTTTTGTTTTCAGAAAGCTCAAAATATGTCAAGGAAATACTTGTGCTAACTTAATGATCACAAAACATATGATTTTCAAGCGTGAGAAACTGCCCTGTGAGGCTGAGTGGTAACTTACGTGAAATCTTCATTTATTTTACAGGATAGGTAAGAGTATTTTGAGAAACCATCTTGCCTGTATTCACAGCTGCTTTTGAAATTCATTTTATGAATGATAGTGCCACTCTTTGGTTACCTTGGGAATGTATGAAAGGGGACCATTATTTGGGTTAGTGAGGTAACTGAGGCAAGCCAAGATGAAAATTTTGTTAGTGCATCCACCTGCTCTCCGGACTCTAATTTTACATTGGGTATTAATATGTAAAAACTGAAACATGGAACTACAGCCTCTACTTCCTCCAGAACAAGATTCTCCCAAAGTATGTTTAGGTACACACAATGTGATACATATTTCAGTTGTTTCCCAAAACCCACTCTGTGGTTAAGAAGTCGTTAAAGGGGTGAGTAAAAGTTCTTTCAGATTCTTTTCAAACGATGCAAACTCTAAAAGATATCAAAATTTGCATACAGTCTGTGGTTACCTAAGTGATAGGGACAAAATTACATAAACTATTACCTAAGAAATGTAGATGATGATGCATATTGACCAACAGAGTCTCCCCTCCTCCCTTTTACTCCCTCTGGGTTATAGGCACAGATCAAAAATCATAGGAGCAAACACTAGGAAGACTGGCTAAAATCCTTCTTAAACCTTTGGACCATCCTACCCAGGGGGAGTCCAGCAGTGGAATTTGATGTTTAGAGCCATACTCCTTCCGTAGTGCCAAAGTTAACTGAGCTGCTGCTAGTCTTACCTACTTCCCTGAAGTGTTGTATGATTGGCAATGGCCTGATTCAAGAAAATTCTTTAATTAAGAAACCTGTGGACTCATTCCCAAAGCCATAGTGAAGACTTGAGGCATGCACCTCAGTGCTCAAAATATGAGTTCTTTTTTCAATTTTATTCTTCATTTTGATTGCAGAAACTTGGATCTGAGCTAAATGATTATCCAAGTTAAGTCTTTTGCTATTTCAGTTTTGTTTTCAGAAAGCTCAAAATATGTCAAGGAAATACTTGTGCTAACTTAATGATCACAAAACATATGATTTTCAAGCGTAGAGAAACTGCCCTGTGAGGCTGAGTGGTAACTTACGTGAAATCTTCATTTATTTTACAGGATAGGTAAGAGTATTTTGAGAAACCATCTTGCCTGTATTCACAGCTGCTTTTGAAATTCATTTTATGAATGATAGTGCCACTCTTTGGTTACCAATAGGATATGGAGCAAGCTGACTTGCTTCATTGTCTGCTCTCTTCTCACCCTCATGGACAGAGGAGAAAAACCCTTCAATGTGGCTGAGTTGTGTTATTTGCTTTGCTCTTCTTTGAACATCCAGGCTCAGTCAGGTAGCAAAACAGGTAGGATATTTTCAGTCTTTTTTTTTTTTCCCTGCTACTTCCTACAGAGGGTAGAAGCATTGTTTACAACTTCCATTGCAACACTCCGTTGCTAAGTTGAGTCGAGCAATAGCAGAAAAGGTCCCCTAAGACCCAAACTGTTAAATACTCATGCTTAAAAGGTCAGCTTGCCCAAGAATTCCTTTATATTTACACATACCCTCTGGCCAAAGTGTGTATATATTTCTTTCCATATAGAAGTGGGCAGAAAGAAAGGGTAGTTTTTATAAGAGCCTTTTGTGGCTAGAGCTCTGTAAGAATCCTTTAAAGGGATAATGGAATTAGTGGCTGCTAATATAGCCCTTACTGCACCCCAAAAACAATCACTGTTACACGGAGAAGTGGTTATTGGGCCAGATTTAAACTCATCTCTGTCTATAGCATTTCATGTCTGTGTGTTGCTTATGTTGTCTGCAAAGTGTCTTGTCTCTTTTTAATCACTGCAAATAAAGCAATACTGAAAACTTGACGAGAGAATGCATCCTAGGGGAAGGGGCTTTGTGTTTTAAGCAAGAAGAAATAGGAAAGATCTCTTCCTGACTATTGAATGAGATCCAGCTTTTAAGTCTCAGCTATGACTTTACTAGGGCAGGTTATGACAATATTCATTTTCTAGTTGCAGGCCCTGTGCCTTTCATAGCTGTCTTAAAAGCTGAAGTTTGAATTGCAGCATCTGTTTGACAGGTTCCCAGTTCCTCTCAGCAAGGGGAAGATCACTACTTTGTATCTTCCGTTGCCTCAAATTCCTGTTGCCCAAGCAACCCTGCCAATCCTTACTCCCCCTAAATGTGTTAAAAATCCATTTTGTGGATATTAAAGTAGCAATTACACCTTAAGTATTTTATGTGCTTTTTGGTCCTTAAGTATTATCTTTTGAGAAACCATCTTGCCTGTATTCACAGCTGCTTTTGAAATTCATTTTATGAATGATAGTGCCACTCTTTGGTTACCAATAGGATATGGAGCAAGCTGACTTGCTTCATTGTCTGCTCTCTTCTCACCCTCATGGACAGAGGAGAAAAACCCTTCAATGTGGCTGAGTTGTGTTATTTGCTTTGCTCTTCTTTGAACATCCAGGCTCAGTCAGGTAGCAAAACAGGTAGGATATTTTCAGTCTTTTTTTTTTTTCCCTGCTACTTCCTACAGAGGGTAGAAGCATTGTTTACAACTTCCATTGCAACACTCCGTTGCTAAGTTGAGTCGAGCAATAGCAGAAAAGGTCCCCTAAGACCCAAACTGTTAAATACTCATGCTTAAAAGGTCAGCTTGCCCAAGAATTCCTTTATATTTACACATACCCTCTGGCCAAAGTGTGTATATATTTCTTTCCATATAGAAGTGGGCAGAAAGAAAGGGTAGTTTTTATAAGAGCCTGTTGTGGCTAGAGCTCTGTAAGAATCCTTTAAAGGGATAATGGAATTAGTGGCTGCTAATATAGCCCTTACTGCACCCCAAAAACAATCACTGTTACACGGAGAAGTGGTTATTGGGCCAGATTTAAACTCATCTCTGTCTATAGCATTTCATGTCTGTGTGTTGCTTATGTTGTCTGCAAAGTGTCTTGTCTCTTTTTAATCACTGCAAATAAAGCAATACTGAAAACTTGACGAGAGAATGCATCCTAGGGGAAGGGGCTTTGTGTTTTAAGCAAGAAGAAATAGGAAAGATCTCTTCCTGACTATTGAATGAGATCCAGCTTTTAAGTCTCAGCTATGACTTTACTAGGGCAGGTTATGACAATATTCATTTTCTAGTTGCAGGCCCTGTGCCTTTCATAGCTGTCTTAAAAGCTGAAGTTTGAATTGCAGCATCTGTTTGACAGGTTCCCAGTTCCTCTCAGCAAGGGGAAGATCACTACTTTGTATCTTCCGTTGCCTCAAATTCCTGTTGCCCAAGCAACCCTGCCAATCCTTACTCCCCCTAAATGTGTTAAAAATCCATTTTTGTGGATATTAAAGTAGCAATTACACCTTAAGTATTTTATGTGCTTTTTTGGTCAGGTTTATTTTTCTTTTCATCATGTATGATCTGAATTCAGCATTAGTTTCTCACATCTTCTGCAAGTATCTCCAACAGAATTTTTATGTCCCAGCTTGTGTTAAATAGAAGTGAAATATTAAGAACAGATTTAAGGAAAACTTGTGCAACTTTTTTAAGGATTTTTCTCAACCATTTAATTTATTAAAAGGAGATGCTGCTGTAGTTCTTGATTTAGCAGCAACCATTCTTTGTTTACACAGTTATGGTTTTATTTGTTGTGTTGCTCTATACTGGAAATATAAATAAAGTTTTCTACCTTATTTTCAGTCAAGAGTTGTGGTATAGTTTATTTGTGTTTGTAGCAACGTAAACATTGTCTTTCTAGGATCTGTCTCTTCATCATGTAGAAAAGAGCTTTTTGTTCTTTTCAGTGAGAGATAATGTTCAGGATTAATCAACTGAGGAAGAGCCACAGGCATGAGGAATCCAGATATATAGGTTCCATGTGCTTCTTTCTCAAGTTCACAGAAGCAGTCCTCCTCCACTGAACTCCATCCTCTGAGAAAAGAAAAAGTGAATAGCTTAAGGGTGAATCAGTGTTGAAATAACTTCCTGAATTGAGTATTTAATACTTTAATCACAAGTTCTATTTTACTTTATCTTTTAAAAATAACTTCCAAATTCCTAATGGATCTTATTTAAGAAATGAGGAGAATGTGGACTTTGTGTTTTAAGCAAGAAGAAATAGGAAAGATCTCTTCCTGACTATTGAATGAGATCCAGCTTTTAAGTCTCAGCTATGACTTTACTAGGGCAGGTTATGACAATATTCATTTTCTAGTTGCAGGCCCTGTGCCTTTCATAGCTGTCTTAAAAGCTGAAGTTTGAATTGCAGCATCTGTTTGACAGGTTCCCAGTTCCTCTCAGCAAGGGGAAGATCACTACTTTGTATCTTCCGTTGCCTCAAATTCCTGTTGCCCAAGCAACCCTGCCAATCCTTACTCCCCCTAAATGTGTTAAAAATCCATTTTTGTGGATATTAAAGTAGCAATTACACCTTAAGTATTTTATGTGCTTTTTTGGTCAGGTTTATTTTTCTTTTCATCATGTATGATCTGAATTCAGCATTAGTTTCTCACATCTTCTGCAAGTATCTCCAACAGAATTTTTATGTCCCAGCTTGTGTTAAATAGAAGTGAAATATTAAGAACAGATTTAAGGAAAACTTGTGCAACTTTTTTAAGGATTTTTCTCAACCATTTAATTTATTAAAAGGAGATGCTGCTGTAGTTCTTGATTTAGCAGCAACCATTCTTTGTTTACACAGTTATGGTTTTATTTGTTGTGTTGCTCTATACTGGAAATATAAATAAAGTTTTCTACCTTATTTTCAGTCAAGAGTTGTGGTATAGTTTATTTGTGTTTGTAGCAACGTAAACATTGTCTTTCTAGGATCTGTCTCTTCATCATGTAGAAAAGAGCTTTTTGTTCTTTTCAGTGAGAGATAATGTTCAGGATTAATCAACTGAGGAAGAGCCACAGGCATGAGGAATCCAGATATATAGGTTCCATGTGCTTCTTTCTCAAGTTCACAGAAGCAGTCCTCCTCCACTGAACTCCATCCTCTGAGAAAAGAAAAAGTGAATAGCTTAAGGGTGAATCAGTGTTGAAATAACTTCCTGAATTGAGTATTTAATACTTTAATCACAAGTTCTATTTTACTTTATCTTTTAAAAATAACTTCCAAATTCCTAATGGATCTTATTTAAGAAATGAGCTCTAATACCAGCTGTGATCCCCCACTATCAAATGGGTCAGATATTTACTGTACATTACAGCTGCCCCAAATTTAACTTCCCTTTTGCTTACCTCAGGGGGTTCAATGAAGGCTAACCAATCTGATGCATGTGTAGGCAACAGTCCCATTGACTGGCACTTATAAACAGCCAATGCCAAACCCATAAGATTCCCAATGAGATACACCAAACCCTGAAGAAACTTCTGGCTTGAACTTTCTAGCATCTTGAAAGCTGTTGGGGTTAACAGAAAGTGTCAAAAACTGAAACAACTTTTCTCTTCAGTATGAATCAGGCCATATAGTAACATAAGTAATACATCAGCCCCCTACTGAGAGAGCAAAGAGAACCATTACCCACAAGCCCCACGTCCCCCCATGCCACGACCACCACCGTCACCAACCCGCACACACTCCCTCTGCAACTAGCCGAGGGCGAGAAGTGCCAAAGATGCACAGTACGGTTTTTGCCAAAGAATTTGCCTTTGATTGTTAAAGCTCAGTTAGGGTGGATTATTGTTTCAAGAATACTTACTGGCTGAAATGGCCATAAGTGCCTGAATGGGTCGCCAAGCCATCATACACACCATCATGGTAGGGAAGATGGAGATAGTGTTGCCCGCCATGTACATGATGAAGAGGTTCATGGGAATCTGTTTCAGGGGACCCAAGGCAATGTCCCAGCAGCGCTAAAACAAACACAGTTTTAACTGCTGATCACTACCCTTGGTTCCACATTGATCATGTCATGGATGTTAAAGTCAGATGAACATAGTTCCCAGTTCTGTGCTTCCTAGCTGACTCCTCAGTTCCTCCACCCCTGCCCTCTCCTACTCGGCTGCGGAGAAAATGTCAATAGTTCTCAAGAACTCTACTCATACAAAGCATATTTGGTTATAATGCAGTGAAGCTAGAAATCAGTAACAAAAACATAACTGTGTTCTAAACGATCAAAGAAGAAATTGCAGTGGAAAATAGAAATACTAACTGCTAACAAAAATACCGTATATTAAAACAGGCAGATCTTTGAGAAATTTACACCCTTCACTATGTATTAGAAGACTAACAGTATCTAAGCATCTATTTCAAGAAATCAGAAAAGGAATAAACCCAAAGAAGCAGAAAGGAAGGAAATCAAAATGAAAGCAGAAACTAATGAAATTTTCTTTACATCAACAAAGCAAAGGTGCTTTTTGAAAAGATTAAGAAAATCAATACTGGTGAGCCTGATGAATAAAAACAGGAGAGAAGATGAATATTCAACAGCAGGAATGAAAAGGGATAGCTCTATAGGTACTCCACAAAGTGATCATATGAGTTTGAGAAAATGGAACCCAGGAAAAAACTCCAACTAGAAAAAAAAAAAAACAAAAGATAACCCTTAAATGCTCATAAGAATTCAGGGTTTTAACAGAAAGTGTCAAAAACTGAAACAACTTTTCTCTTCAGTATGAATCAGGCCATATAGTAACATAAGTAATACATCAGCCCCCTACTGAGAGAGCAAAGAGAACCATTACCCACAAGCCCCACGTCCCCCCATGCCACGACCACCACCGTCACCAACCCGCACACACTCCCTCTGCAACTAGCCGAGGGCGAGAAGTGCCAAAGATGCACAGTACGGTTTTTGCCAAAGAATTTGCCTTTGATTGTTAAAGCTCAGTTAGGGTGGATTATTGTTTCAAGAATACTTACTGGCTGAAATGGCCATAAGTGCCTGAATGGGTCGCCAAGCCATCATACACACCATCATGGTAGGGAAGATGGAGATAGTGTTGCCCGCCATGTACATGATGAAGAGGTTCATGGGAATCTGTTTCAGGGGACCCAAGGCAATGTCCCAGCAGCGCTAAAACAAACACAGTTTTAACTGCTGATCACTACCCTTGGTTCCACATTGATCATGTCATGGATGTTAAAGTCAGATGAACATAGTTCCCAGTTCTGTGCTTCCTAGCTGACTCCTCAGTTCCTCCACCCCTGCCCTCTCCTACTCGGCTGGGAGAAAATGTCAATAGTTCTCAAGAACTCTACTCATACAAAGCATATTTGGTTATAATGCAGTGAAGCTAGAAATCAGTAACAAAAACATAACTGTGTTCTAAACGATCAAAGAAGAAATTGCAGTGGAAAATAGAAATACTAACTGCTAACAAAAATACCGTATATTAAAACAGGCAGATCTTTGAGAAATTTACACCCTTCACTATGTATTAGAAGACTAACAGTATCTAAGCATCTATTTCAAGAAATCAGAAAAGGAATAAACCCAAAGAAGCAGAAAGGAAGGAAATCAAAATGAAAGCAGAAACTAATGAAATTTTCTTTACATCAACAAAGCAAAGGTGCTTTTTGAAAAGATTAAGAAAATCAATACTGGTGAGCCTGATGAATAAAAACAGGAGAGAAGATGAATATTCAACAGCAGGAATGAAAAGGGATAGCTCTATAGGTACTCCACAAAGTGATCATATGAGTTTGAGAAAATGGCTAAATCCCTAGAAGAAAACATGACTTACCTAAATGGCATAAGAAATTATAAATTCAAGTAGTCTTATAACTTTAAGAAACTCTGAAATAATGATAACCCTTGGCAAATGCTCAATAAGGAAAAAGTAAAGCTAATCTTACACAAACTCAGAGAATAAAAAATGAACTCATACGGGGCTAATAAATACCCAAACCTAACAATGATGTTATAAGAAAAGCTTATAGACCAGTATCACTCATGAACCTAAATGCAAAAATCCTAGAAAAAAAATTAAGTCTAGCTATATAAACAGAATATTCCCTTGTTCATTTGAACTTATTCACATAAAAGAATGGCCATATCTGTTAACAATTCCCTAATGTGGTATTTACATAGATTGTTTTATCTGAGAGTCTGAATAGCAAATCATCCATAAAATAGAACTGTTCTAAAACAACTATAATAACTTATCTTTAAAATTTCTGGCCATTTCAGTAAATCTATCATGTATTACTCATATTTGATGAGCAAGATGAAAACTGACAGAATACTTATCAAGAAAATCAGTGACAGCAGCTCTGTCATTCTCATGCTGTGAAAATCACTGCATTTCATGAAACAAAGATCATGTAATATGGAAGAATATTAAGGATGAGAGGAAAGAAAGGGCCAGGCACTGTTCTAGGCTGTTGGGAGACAAAAATCTTGCTCTCCAATGGGGCCTACAAGAGTGAGAAGAGATAATAAAATAAGTAAACTATATTTGGATATGGAGAAATATAAGAAAATTAGGCAGGGAGTGCCATGAGGGTAGACTTCACTACAGAGGTAACATCTGAGAGACATGAAGCGGGGAGACAGCAGATCAGAAAGGAAAAGGGAGGAACAAGTACAGAAGGCCTAAAAGAAGGTTGTGAGGAGCAGCAAGGAGGCTATTCTGAGGACAGGAGGAAGCAAAGGCGCAAAGTGTTGGGAGATGGACTGGCTTAGACCAGTATGATAGATTAAAAGCAATAAGAAGAAAGATTCGAATCTATTTTGAAAGTAAAACCAACAAGACTAAACAGACTGGATGAGTAGTATAAGGGCCCTAGAGGAGAAAAAGATGACTTCAACGGGAATGAGCTTCCCCCAATAGATAATTTTCAACCAACTTTCTTATACCTTATGTTCAAACGTCTCTTATTTTCCCAACTATTGAGCACTTTTGGAGCCGAAATGTCGACTGATGTAACACTGGAGCAGTCTAGCTACCAAATACTGGGGATAAGGGCTTTCTTCAGGAAGATATCTATGTGCTGCCTGGGAGGAGATGGATGCGTAGGTCAGGACTGGCCCAAGGACTACGGTGCCATCTATACCTCTGTACCTTCTCCACGAGGATCCGGTCTGTCTCTTGGACGCTGGTATCAGGCACTTGTTTGTCCAAGAAACCAACCGGGTACAGCGAATCTCCCTGGCCACCGCCACGGTCACTTCGGCCCCTTAGAGACCAAAACAAAAAACAAAGCTGCAGCTTCCCACACTTTAGATTCCACATTTCCTGTTCTAATTATAGGAATAAAGATCGGCAGATGCATCGACCCAGATTGGGCCAAGCCCTGCCGTGGGTTCGTCAGATCCTGGCCTATTGGGAGGAGTGAAATAAGCATCCTTTGGTCACAGAAACCTCCACGGCAGAGAAGCCGCTAGCTCCCCCTGGAGTCGTCTTTGTGCCACCCATCTTTTTCAGAGAGCTGAGCCGGAGGGCTCAGGTCCTGTTCCTCTGGGGTGCTTCTAGGGTGAAAGCTCTGATACCGAGGTTTGTCCAGCACCTCACCTGCTGCCTCCTCCAGGCCCGCTCAGCTCAATCGCCCATTTGAAGCGCCGGCCTCGGTTGGCCACCAGGCTCCCTTGGGCCGTCATGGGAACAGTCCCCTACCAAAGCGGCAAAGTTCACGGCCACAGCGTAGCCGCCCAGCCAAACCGTGTCGGCGATTTCCTGGGCTCACTCTGCAAGTCCGCTTCCGGCGCGAAACTGTATGCGTCACTTCCGCCCCGGAAGTTGTCAGGTCGCCGTCGGTGAGTGAGTTTGGTGCTGCAAAAGCGGGAGAAGAGAAAGATTCGAATCTATTTTGAAAGTAAAACCAACAAGACTAAACAGACTGGATGAGTAGTATAAGGGCCCTAGAGGAGAAAAAGATGACTTCAACGGGAATGAGCTTCCCCCAATAGATAATTTTCAACCAACTTTCTTATACCTTATGTTCAAACGTCTCTTATTTTCCCAACTATTGAGCACTTTTGGAGCCGAAATGTCGACTGATGTAACACTGGAGCAGTCTAGCTACCAAATACTGGGGATAAGGGCTTTCTTCAGGAAGATATCTATGTGCTGCCTGGGAGGAGATGGATGCGTAGGTCAGGACTGGCCCAAGGACTACGGTGCCATCTATACCTCTGTACCTTCTCCACGAGGATCCGGTCTGTCTCTTGGACGCTGGTATCAGGCACTTGTTTGTCCAAGAAACCAACCGGGTACAGCGAATCTCCCTGGCCACCGCCACGGTCACTTCGGCCCCTTAGAGACCAAAACAAAAAACAAAGCTGCAGCTTCCCACACTTTAGATTCCACATTTCCTGTTCTAATTATAGGAATAAAGATCGGCAGATGCATCGACCCAGATTGGGCCAAGCCCTGCCGTGGGTTCGTCAGATCCTGGCCTATTGGGAGGAGTGAAATAAGCATCCTTTGGTCACAGAAACCTCCACGGCAGAGAAGCCGCTAGCTCCCCCTGGAGTCGTCTTTGTGCCACCCATCTTTTTCAGAGAGCTGAGCCGGAGGGCTCAGGTCCTGTTCCTCTGGGGTGCTTCTAGGGTGAAAGCTCTGATACCGAGGTTTGTCCAGCACCTCACCTGCTGCCTCCTCCAGGCCCGCTCAGCTCAATCGCCCATTTGAAGCGCCGGCCTCGGTTGGCCACCAGGCTCCCTTGGGCCGTCATGGGAACAGTCCCCTACCAAAGCGGCAAAGTTCACGGCCACAGCGTAGCCGCCCAGCCAAACCGTGTCGGCGACTTCCTGGGCTCACTCTGCAAGTCCGCTTCCGGCGCGAAACTGTATGCGTCACTTCCGCCCCGGAAGTTGTCAGGTCGCCGTCGGTGAGTGAGTTTGGTGCTGCAAAAGCGGGGAGAAGAGAAAGTTAAGCAGCATGGAAAAGTTCTCAAGAGACTGCCGCGCGTTCTGTGCTTTCTGAAGAGACCAGCTGGGTGTTCCCAGACCTCTGAGGTGCGCTTTGTGGGACAGAGGAAAGTCCATACTGACTGCGTTACAGGTTGAAGTCAAGGAAAGCTTCTGCAACTTTGACGCTTTCCTGGGAACACAAATTCAAATCTGTTTTTATCCTGGTTTCACCGCTCATTGTGTGACTTTGAACGAGTTATTTAGTGGCTTCTGACTGTTGGAATGTCCACCGTGTTCCAGGACCTTTGTGTTTATTATTTTCTTTAATTCTCCCAGTAACCCTGCGGCGTAGATAGGTTTATGCCTCCCTGCACAAAACCTGGGAGGCCGTGTGGGCGTGTTAAGGCTCTTGGGCTCCAGGTTCAATTTCCCTTTGCATCCTGGCTTCATTTCTTAATTGCGTGACTTTGGTGGGCAAGGTAGAGTCTTTGTTTTCAAACCTTTTCATATGTACCTGCTTTCAAGGCTTTTTCTGCTTTTATATTGAGTACTTGCTGCAAATGCACGACGTGTTTTTACTTTTTATTTTTAAAGTGTATTTGTTTATCTTTGGCTGGGTTGGGTCTTTGTTGCTGCATGCGGGCTTTCTTTAGTTATGAGGAGTAGGGGCTACTCTTGGCTTATGGTTCTCTTGCTTCTCGTTACAGTGGCTTTTCTTGTGCAGCAGGAACTCTAGGAGTCGTCTTTGTGCCACCCATCTTTTTCAGAGAGCTGAGCCGGAGGGCTCAGGTCCTGTTCCTCTGGGGTGCTTCTAGGGTGAAAGCTCTGATACCGAGGTTTGTCCAGCACCTCACCTGCTGCCTCCTCCAGGCCCGCTCAGCTCAATCGCCCATTTGAAGCGCCGGCCTCGGTTGGCCACCAGGCTCCCTTGGGCCGTCATGGGAACAGTCCCCTACCAAAGCGGCAAAGTTCACGGCCACAGCGTAGCCGCCCAGCCAAACCGTGTCGGCGACTTCCTGGGCTCACTCTGCAAGTCCGCTTCCGGCGCGAAACTGTATGCGTCACTTCCGCCCCGGAAGTTGTCAGGTCGCCGTCGGTGAGTGAGTTTGGTGCTGCAAAAGCGGGGAGAAGAGAAAGTTAAGCAGCATGGAAAAGTTCTCAAGAGACTGCCGCGCGTTCTGTGCTTTCTGAAGAGACCAGCTGGGTGTTCCCAGACCTCTGAGGTGCGCTTTGTGGGACAGAGGAAAGTCCATACTGACTGCGTTACAGGTTGAAGTCAAGGAAAGCTTCTGCAACTTTGACGCTTTCCTGGGAACACAAATTCAAATCTGTTTTTATCCTGGTTTCACCGCTCATTGTGTGACTTTGAACGAGTTATTTAGTGGCTTCTGACTGTTGGAATGTCCACCGTGTTCCAGGACCTTTGTGTTTATTATTTTCTTTAATTCTCCCAGTAACCCTGCGGCGTAGATAGGTTTATGCCTCCCTGCACAAAACCTGGGAGGCCGTGTGGGCGTGTTAAGGCTCTTGGGCTCCAGGTTCAATTTCCCTTTGCATCCTGGCTTCATTTCTTAATTGCGTGACTTTGGTGGGCAAGGTAGAGTCTTTGTTTTCAAACCTTTTCATATGTACCTGCTTTCAAGGCTTTTTCTGCTTTTATATTGAGTACTTGCTGCAAATGCACGACGTGTTTTTACTTTTTATTTTTAAAGTGTATTTGTTTATCTTTGGCTGGGTTGGGTCTTTGTTGCTGCATGCGGGCTTTCTTTAGTTATGAGGAGTAGGGGCTACTCTTGGCTTATGGTTCTCTTGCTTCTCGTTACAGTGGCTTTTCTTGTGCAGCAGGAACTCTAGGGCGCAGTGGGCTTCAGAAATTGCTGGGAATGGGGTCTGTAGTTGTGCTGGAGGGGCGTAGTTGCTCCTTGACATGTGAGATCTTTCGTCATCCCCCCACACTGACAGCCTGATTCCTAGCCGCTGGAGCAATAGGAAGTCTTGTGTTTTAATATCACTAATCTGCGACATTATTCAGTGATTGGGTTTTGTGTTTAATTGTATACTTCTATCACAATTAAACCTATTATCTGATGTTTGTTATTTACTTTTTTTTCCCTTTTTATAACCAATATTGCTGTCATTGTTCAGATCATATATCCCTTCCCTTTTAAAGTATTCCCCTACTTGATATGAATTTTTTAAAATCATAACTCAAAGCTTCTTTGGTCTCAGTAGAGTGCTTGTGTTCGTGCTCAGTCGCTAAGGCTTGTCCAAATCTTTGCGACTCCCTGGACTGTAGCCCATCAGGCCCCTCCCTCCATGGGATTTTCCGATCAAAAATACTGGAGTGAGTTGCCACTTCTTCCTCCAGGGGACCTTCTTGATTCAGGGATCAAACTTGTGTCTCACCTGTGTCTCCAGCACTAACAGGCAGATTGTTTGCCACTGATCCACCTAGGAAGTCCCTAGTAGGGTCTACAGGTCTATTTATTCCTTTATTCTAGGAATCCTTATAGTGTTATTTCCTGAAACATATTTCAAAGAACATGAAGCTGTTGAGGCTGTACTGAGAAAAGATTACAAGGTCAAATAAGTTCGAGATACTGTGTTCTGCACATACATCCCAGAGAGTCTCAGTGCTATGAGTATAACACTAAAGTTCAGTAAAGAATCTCCTTTCATTTTGTTTTCCAATCTGCCTGAATAAGAAACTCTTTTTTCCTATTACATCTGTTAATGACCAATGAGATCAGTGCTCCTTAGAACACAGGGGGCTAGCTAACTATGTGCTCGGATTCCAAAAAAAGACGAAGATACTCTAAAGATCTGACTGATGTTTTTTAAAGATTGTTAGGAGATCATGGGGAATAATAGACTATGGAAATGGAATTTGAGCTTGGAATTAAACTTTTGTGGATCCAAGTTTTTGCACAAAAATGTGTTTTGCAAGAAAAGTAAAGGGAAGCCTATATTCTAATCCTAACTCCAAATGAACTCTTAAGAGAGGGAGAAATTATGTTGGCCTTCATTTCTTCATCTTTAAGTAAGGGACTTACACTGGATTACTTCAGAGGGTACATTCTAGTACTAAAATGTATTTTTTTTAAATACATATTTTGCATATTATTCTTTCATGTGTGGCATATTCATAGAAAAAATCATAAACACATAAAGGAATAGTGAGATTTCAGATCATTTTTTAAAATTGTGTTTTCCATACTTTTCCTAATTCTCTGCATTATGCAGCTGCCACTTTTGGATTTAGGGAGAAAGAAATGTTATTAGAATATGACAGGACTCTAAACCTAAAAGCCAAATGGCTCTGTTCTATATTCAAATGAGATTGACCTTAAGAACCCTTAAAAAATACTGATACATTGGCCACACCTCTAGACATTTCAAATTCATTTGCTCAGAGGGGAGCAAAGCCATCGGTATTTTCTATATGGCTCTCCAGTTGATTCTTCGCAACTAGGACTCAACCATTGACCTGCTGGTATAAAATGACAAGGTTTGAATTTACACAGAGTAGTTGAAGCAATCATTAGTTTTTGAGAGCTTCCTTTAATGCTTCCCATTGGGAGAGACTTGAATTAGAAGATAGTAGAAATACTGAAATTGTTAAAATAAATATTAAACTTCCCTGACTTTGTGGCTTTGAGCAAATATTATTTTAATTAAAGAAACTGTGAGAAGGGAAATCATGATTCCACAGGTCATATGAGTTTCCTTGTTTGCTCATATGATTTATGCCACATAGACAGTTTTGGTTTGTGTCTGCCCCCCTTCCCCAAACACATCTTTAAGGGTCCAAGAAGCTGACTATTTTTAATATTTCATGCCATTCTCCTCAGAACAGGAGACTGCCTTTGTATTAAAACTTGAACAAAGAAATTTTCTATTCATACAATCAGATTTGTGAGAATAAATTTGGCTAAAGCAAAGAGCTTTACAGCTACGTCTTGAAGTTTTGGGTCTATGCCATTTTACAATGTCTCTGTAATAATTCTATTTGGCTATCTTCACCAGTTCAACCAGTTCCACCAGCCCGTTCAAGAAGCTCCTAACCCGTCTGGCACCTTCAGTAAAATTGGCTTCTATTGCAGTCTCCAGTTATTTGTGTTACTTAACTCTACTATTTTTATTGCCTTTGGAAAGGAACCCCCTTACTCTTGTCCCATTCAGAGTACAGTTTTTTCCATGTCACTAATGGGAATTTAACAAGATGAAGCTTTTTTCTCCATTTTGTCTGTTTGCATTTTCAAACCCCTTTATAAGGAAAAAAAAAATTATTTGGAGGCGGGTAGTAAGATCCTACCTTGCTAGTTTAGGTTGGGTTTCTGCATCGTTTCTGTGCAGATTACAGATTTTTCCCTTTCTGGTTCATGACTCTTTAGTGTCATGAAATGCCCCTGTCATATTAGACATGAACTAATATGGTGCTGGAAAAAAAGGTTGGTTAGTAATACCATTTTTCATTAGCAACTACCTTTTATTCATTTCAGGAGGAGTGTTGTGAAATTCACGTTTTAACAGGTTCCCATTATAGCACTTCCCTCTAGCACTTGCTTAGCAAGCTGTGAGGACTCAACCATTGACCTGCTGGTATAAAATGACAAGGTTTGAATTTACACAGAGTAGTTGAAGCAATCATTAGTTTTGAGAGCTTCCTTTAATGCTTCCCATTGGGAGAGACTTGAATTAGAAGATAGTAGAAATACTGAAATTGTTAAAATAAATATTAAACTTCCCTGACTTTGTGGCTTTGAGCAAATATTATTTTAATTAAAGAAACTGTGAGAAGGGAAATCATGATTCCACAGGTCATATGAGTTTCCTTGTTTGCTCATATGATTTATGCCACATAGACAGTTTTGGTTTGTGTCTGCCCCCCTTCCCCAAACACATCTTTAAGGGTCCAAGAAGCTGACTATTTTTAATATTTCATGCCATTCTCCTCAGAACAGGAGACTGTCTTTGTATTAAAACTTGAACAAAGAAATTTTCTATTCATACAATCAGATTTGTGAGAATAAATTTGGCTAAAGCAAAGAGCTTTACAGCTACGTCTTGAAGTTTTGGGTCTATGCCATTTTACAATGTCTCTGTAATAATTCTATTTGGCTATCTTCACCAGTTCAACCAGTTCCACCAGCCCGTTCAAGAAGCTCCTAACCCGTCTGGCACCTTCAGTAAAATTGGCTTCTATTGCAGTCTCCAGTTATTTGTGTTACTTAACTCTACTATTTTTATTGCCTTTGGAAAGGGAACCCCTTACTATTGTACCATTCAGAGTACAGTTTTTTCCATGTCACTAATGGGAATTTAACAAGATGAAGCTTTTTTCTCCATTTTGTCTGTTTGCATTTTCAAACCCCTTTATAAGGAAAAAAAAAATTATTTGGAGGCGGGTAGTAAGATCCTACCTTGCTAGTTTAGGTTGGGTTTCTGCATCGTTTCTGTGCAGATTACAGATTTTTCCCTTTCTGGTTCATGACTCTTTAGTGTCATGAAATGCCCCTGTCATATTAGACATGAACTAATATGGTGCTGGAAAAAAAGGTTGGTTAGTAATACCATTTTTCATTAGCAACTACCTTTTATTCATTTCAGGAGGAGTGTTGTGAAATTCACGTTTTAACAGGTTCCCATTATAGCACTTCCCTCTAGCACTTGCTTAGGAAGCTGGGAGGATGGCCATTCCCACACATGCCATAAAAGGATAAGAGTAACAACCATGGTATGAGTCATAATGATACATCCCTGATGGCCTAACATGTTTCTTCAAGCTTGGTTACTCTGGGTTCATTCTGGTGACTAATTTCAGGTATCTTGGAAGTGTCTCTGCATCAAGGATCTGAATGACCAATCCAGGTTCTCTGTGGCATTTTTTTCTTATGTGCTAATTTCAAAAAGCCTCACATGGTTCCATTATAAAGCATTGTGTTATAACCTGATTACTTTTGTAAGAAGGATTGTTATGGATTATTCAATCCAGAATGTTTGTGTCCCCCTAAAATTGATATGTTAAAGCCCCAACTCCAAGTGTATTTAGAGAGGGCCCTTTGTGGGGACAGGCAGTTAGGGTTATATGAGGTCGTGAAGGTAAGGCTGTCATCCTGGGATTAGTGTCCATGCAAGAAAAGACACCAGAGAGCTTGCTCTCAGTCTCACATGTGAGGACACAGTGAGAAGGTGGGTGTCTACAGACCAGGAGAGGGGCCCTCATGGGGAACTGAATCAATTGGCACCTTGGTCCTGGACTTCCCAGCCTCCAGAACTGAAAATAAATTTCTGTTAAAGCCACACATTCTGTGATATTTTGTTATAGTAGCCCAGGCAGACTTACAAAAGGATGAATGGGTTCAGGAGAATTGAAGAACAATTCAGAGTGTTTCCATGTCACTAATGGAATTTAACAAGATGAAGCTTTTTCTCCATTTTGTCTGTTTGCATTTTCAAACCCCTTTATAAGGAAAAAAAAAATTATTTGGAGGCGGGTAGTAAGATCCTACCTTGCTAGTTTAGGTTGGGTTTCTGCATCGTTTCTGTGCAGATTACAGATTTTTCCCTTTCTGGTTCATGACTCTTTAGTGTCATGAAATGCCCCTGTCATATTAGACATGAACTAATATGGTGCTGGAAAAAAAGGTTGGTTAGTAATACCATTTTTCATTAGCAACTACCTTTTATTCATTTCAGGAGGAGTGTTGTGAAATTCACGTTTTAACAGGTTCCCATTATAGCACTTCCTCTAGCACTTGCTTAGGAAGCTGGGAGGATGGCCATTCCACACATGCCATAAAAGGATAAGAGTAACAACCATGGTATGAGTCATAATGATACATCCCTGATGGCCTAACATGTTTCTTCAAGCTTGGTTACTCTGGGTTCATTCTGGTGACTAATTTCAGGTATCTTGGAAGTGTCTCTGCATCAAGGATCTGAATGACCAAGCCAGGTTCTCTGTGGCATTTTTTCTTATGTGCTAATTTCAAAAAGCCTCACATGGTTCCATTATAAAGCATTGTGTTATAACCTGATTACTTTTGTAAGAAGGATTGTTATGGATTATTCAATCCAGAATGTTTGTGTCCCCCTAAAATTGATATGTTAAAGCCCCAACTCCAAGTGTATTTAGAGAGGGCCCTTTGTGGGGACAGGCAGTTAGGGTTATATGAGGTCGTGAAGGTAAGGCTGTCATCCTGGGATTAGTGTCCATGCAAGAAAAGACACCAGAGAGCTTGCTCTCAGTCTCACATGTGAGGACACAGTGAGAAGGTGGGTGTCTACAGACCAGGAGAGGGGCCCTCATGGGGAACTGAATCAATTGGCACCTTGGTCCTGGACTTCCCAGCCTCCAGAACTGAAAATAAATTTCTGTTAAAGCCACACATTCTGTGATATTTTGTTATAGTAGCCCAGGCAGACTTACAAAAGGATGAATGGGTTCAGGAGAATTGAAGAACAATAAGTATCTTTTGTGCTTACTGAAGTGCTTTTGAAAGATAAAGTCATCTCTTAAAGCATGAAATAAATGTAGCTTTGTTTAATTTGTAGGAGTTTATTACGTAAATGAACACATTGAACACTGTTTACTGACTTCTTTTTTTTTTCATTTAATCTATATTGGATATCTTCCCTGTCGGTCAGTCCAGTCTACCTCATTCTTTGTAAAGGCCAGAGAGAATACATGGCATAAATGTATGGTAATTTAGTTTCCAGTCCCTAACTGATGGGCATTTAGGTCGTTCCCATTTGTCAGTGTCATGAAAAAAAAATGTTACTATAAAAATATCCCTGGGTACTTTGTCATCACAGTTCTGTGGGAGATTAGTACAATTAAGGTCAACTACCAAAGATTACAATATTCAATAGATTAATTTAGATTCCCTCCAAAATGTGCTAATTTATGCTTGAGTTTGTGGACTACGTTGTTTTTATTATTTATTTATTTATTTTTTTAAACATTTATTTTAGAAATTCACTTTCCTCCTCTGCCTCTTTGGAGCAGTCTCTCAGAGCCATCTGAGATACTGTCTCCTGGGTTGCAATCCTAATTGTGCCCCAAATAAAATTTAATCTACAACTCAAAAAAAAAAAAAAAAAAAACATTTATTTTACTTATTTATCTTTTGGGGGGTGAGGTGGGGAGGGAGGGGGACAGGCGGAACACTTCTATTGGTCTTTCATTTATCTGTTTTCATCCGTCTTTGTTCTTTGACCCGTGTGGGCCTCCCATCGCGGTGGCCTCTGTTGTCGCAGAGCACCGGCTCTGGGCGCATGCGCTCCGGAGCTCCAGCTCGGTAATTGGACACATAGGTCCAGCCGCTCCTCGGCACGTGGGATCTTCCCAGGTCAGGGATCGAACCGGCGCCCCTTACACTGCAAGGCGGTGTCCTTACCCACTGGACCACCAGGGGGAGCCCTACATTGTTTTTAGTCTTGTAGTGAGGTATATAGTATCCCCTGCAAAATTCATATCCACCTGGAACCTCAGAATGTGACCTTATTGGAAATAGGAGCTTTGCAGGTGCAGGTAGTTGAGATGAGGTCATACTGAATCAGAGTGGGTTCTAAATTCAATAACTAATGTCCTTACAAGAAGAGGTGAAGGCACACAGACATATATGCACAGGGTCGAAGTCCACGTGACAGTGGAGGGGGACTGGAGTAATGCAGCTACAGGTCAATGACTGTCACAGCCCCCAGAAGCTAGGAAGAGGCAACAAGAGAAAGATTTTTGCCTAGAGCCTACTGAAACATCTTTGGTTTTCTAGCCTCTGGAACTGTGAGAGGTTGCATTTCTGTTTAAAAACACTCTGTTTTTGGTGCTTTATTATGGTGATCCTAGAAACTAATACAAGTTTCCTTCTGAAAGGGGTTCCATTCAAATGAATTAAGCTAACCAGAGTTATTACAAATGGGAAATAACACATTCTAAAATAATATTTTCAAAAGCTGCCAAATCAAATCCTAAACTTTAAAATTTTTGCAGTTTTAATTTTCTAATTGCTGTAAATTAGCCAAGTGATTTCTTTTTTATGTCTACTTTAAAAATATGTTTATTATTTATTTGACTGTGTTGGTTCTTAGTTGCAGCATAGAGGATCTTTGTCGCATTGGTAGAATGTTTCATTGCACTGCACAGACTCTCTTGTTGTGGCACACAGGCTCAGTAGTTGTAGCATGTGGGCTTAGTTGCTCTGAGGCATGTGGGATCATAGTTCCCTGACCAAGGATTAAACCTACATCCCCTACATTGCAACAGATTCTCTTAACCACTGGATCACTAGGGAAGTCCCACTAAAATGACTTTTTAAAATTAATTAGAAAAGAAAAGAAAGGTATTTATTGTATAAAATGGAAAATACAAATAAATTAAAAAGATAATAAATCCTACCAAGCCAAAAAAAAAGTGATAATAATAATTTTCATGGACATTTTGATTTAGACTCTCCTAGACCTTTTAGATTTATATTTTGCTTTATTTTTGTTTATGTTCAGTTGCTCAGTCTTGTCTGACTCTTTGCAACTCCATGGACTGCAGCATGCCAGGCCTCCCTGCTTATCCACCTGGAACCTCAGAATGTGACCTTATTGGAAATAGGAGCTTTGCAGGTGCAGGTAGTTGAGATGAGGTCATACTGAATCAGAGTGGGTTCTAAATTCAATAACTAATGTCCTTACAAGAAGAGGTGAAGGCACACAGACATATATGCACAGGGTCGAAGTCCACGTGACAGTGGAGGGGGACTGGAGTAATGCAGCTACAGGTCAATGACTGTCACAGCCCCCAGAAGCTAGGAAGAGGCAACAAGAGAAAGATTTTTGCCTAGAGCCTACTGAAACATCTTTGGTTTTCTAGCCTCTGGAACTGTGAGAGGTTGCATTTCTGTTTAAAACACTCTGTTTTTGGTGCTTTATTATGGTGATCCTATAAACTAATACAAGTTTCCTTCTGAAAGGGGTTCCATTCAAATGAATTAAGCTAACCAGAGTTATTACAAATGGGAAATAACACATTCTAAAATAATATTTTCAAAAGCTGCCAAATCAAATCCTAAACTTTAAAATTTTTGCAGTTTTAATTTTCTAATTGCTGTAAATTAGCCAAGTGATTTCTTTTTTATGTCTACTTTAAAAATATGTTTATTATTTATTTGACTGTGTTGGTTCTTAGTTGCAGCATAGAGGATCTTTGTCGCATTGGTAGAATGTTTCATTGCACTGCACAGACTCTCTTGTTGTGGCACACAGGCTCAGTAGTTGTAGCATGTGGGCTTAGTTGCTCTGAGGCATGTGGGATCATAGTTCCCTGACCAAGGATTAAACCTACATCCCCTACATTGCAACAGATTCTCTTAACCACTGGATCACTAGGGAAGTCCCACTAAAATGACTTTTTAAAATTAATTAGAAAAGAAAAGAAAGGTATTTATTGTATAAAATGGAAAATACAAATAAATTAAAAAGATAATAAATCCTACCAAGCCAAAAAAAAAGTGATAATAATAATTTTCATGGACATTTTGATTTAGACTCTCCTAGACCTTTTAGATTTATATTTTGCTTTATTTTTGTTTATGTTCAGTTGCTCAGTCTTGTCTGACTCTTTGCAACTCCATGGACTGCAGCATGCCAGGCTTCCCTGTCCTTCACTGTCTCCTGGAGTTTTCTCAAAGTCATGTCCACTGAATCAGTGATGCCATCCAACCATCTCTTCCACTGTTGCCCACTTCTCCTCCTGTCCTCAATCCCTCCCAGCATCAGGATCTTTTCCAGTGAGTTGGCTCTTCCCATCAGGTGGCCCAAGTATTGGAGCTTTAGCTTCAGCATCCATCCTTCCGAAGAATATTCAGAGTTGATTTCCCTTTAGGATGGACTGGTTTCATCTCTTTGCAGTCCAGGGGACTCTCAAGAAGGTTCTGTAGCACCACAGTTTGAAAGTGTCAATTCTTGGGCACTTAGCCTTTTTTATGTCTAGCTCTCACAACCATACATGACTACTAGAAAAAAACCATAGCTTTGACTATAATGGACCTTTGTCAACCAAGTGATGTCTCTGCTTTTGAATATGCTGTCTAGGTTTGCCATGGCTTTTCTTCCAAGGAGCAAGCACTTTTTAATTTCATGGCTGCAGTCACTGTCTGTAGTGATTTTGGAGCCCAAGAAAATAGTCTGTCACTGTTTCCATTTTTTCCCCATCTATTTGCCATAAAGGGATAGGATTGGATGCCTTGATCTTAGTTTTTTATATGTTGAGTTTTAAGCCCGCTTTTCCACTCTCGTCTTTCACCTTCATCAGGAGGCTCTTTAGTTGCTCTTCATTTTCTGCCGTTAAGGTGGTGTCATCTGCGTATCTGAGGTTGTTGATATTTCTCCTGACAGTCTTGATTCCAGCTTGAGCTTTATCCAGCCTGGAATTTCACATGATGTACTCTGCATCTAAGTTAATTAAGCAGTTGATGTAATTAAGAAGTTGATGTACTTCTTTCCCAATTTTGAACCAGTCCGTTGTTCCATATCCGGTTCTAACTGTTGACTTGCATTCCGGTTTCTCAGCTTTCTCAGGAGGCAGGTAAGGTGGTCTGGGATTCTCATCTCTTGAAAAATTTTCCACAATTTGTGATCCACACTAGTCAAAGCCTTTAGCATAGTCAATGAAGCAGAAGAAGATCTTTTTTTGGAATTCCCTTACTTTTTCTGTGATTCACCAGATATCCACAGTTTGATCTATGGTTCCTCTACTTTTTCTAAAGCCAGCTTGTACATCTGGAAGTTCTTGGTTCATGTACTGTTGAGGCCTAGCTTGAAGGTTTTTGAACGTTACCTTCCTAGCATGTGAAATGAGTGCAACTGTGTGGTAGTTTGAACATTCTTTGGCATTTCTCTTCTTTGGGATTGGAATGAAAACTGACCGTTTCCAGTCCAACGTATGTTTTATAACATGGTATTCCATGAAGGACCATATTTGTATTTTTATAAAAGGCAAAGGATAGGCAAAGAAAAAAGTATGGCTAAATCTTTCAGTTTTTTAAAACTCTCGGATACCTCTCACAGATGTTCAGGTTCTGTTGCTTTTCTCTGCCCTTGCTGAGATCTGAGGCACTACCACAGTGCACCCTCTCCCTATTCCCACAGTCCTCTCCACCCAGCCTGCCGCTGGAAAACCACAGCTGCACCTAGCTCTTCAAGGAGCAAGCACTTTTTAATTTCTTTTTGGGGTAGTGATTTTGGAGCCCAAGAAAATAGTCTGTCACTGTTTCCATTTTTTCCCCATCTATTTGCCATAAAGGGATAGGATTGGATGCCTTGATCTTAGTTTTTTATATGTTGAGTTTTAAGCCCGCTTTTCCACTCTCGTCTTTCACCTTCATCAGGAGGCTCTTTAGTTGCTCTTCATTTTCTGCCGTTAAGGTGGTGTCATCTGCGTATCTGAGGTTGTTGATATTTCTCCTGACAGTCTTGATTCCAGCTTGAGCTTTATCCAGCCTGGAATTTCACATGATGTACTCTGCATCTAAGTTAATTAAGCAGTTGATGTAATTAAGAAGTTGATGTACTTCTTTCCCAATTTTGAACCAGTCCGTTGTTCCATATCCGGTTCTAACTGTTGACTTGCATTCCGGTTTCTCAGCTTTCTCAGGAGGCAGGTAAGGTGGTCTGGGATTCTCATCTCTTGAAAAATTTTCCACAATTTGTGATCCACACTAGTCAAAGCCTTTAGCATAGTCAATGAAGCAGAAGAAGATCTTTTTTTGGAATTCCCTTACTTTTTCTGTGATTCACCAGATATCCACAGTTTGATCTATGGTTCCTCTGTCTTTTCTAAATCCAGTTTGTACTTCTGGAAGTTCTTGGTTCGCATACTGTTGAAGCCCAGCTTGAAGGATTTTGGACATTACCTTGCTAGCATGTAAAATGAGTGCAACTGTGTGGTAGTTTGAACGTTCTTTGGCATTTCTCTTCTTTGGGATTGGAATGAAAACTGACCGTTTCCAGTCCAACGTATGTTTTATAACATGGTATTCCATGAAGGACCATATTTGTATTTTTATAAAAGGCAAAGGATAGGCAAAGAAAAAAGTATGGCTAAATCTTTCAGTTTTTTAAAACTCTCGGATACCTCTCACAGATGTTCAGGTTCTGTTGCTTTTCTCTGCCCTTGCTGAGATCTGAGGCACTACCACAGTGCACCCTCTCCCTATTCCCACAGTCCTCTCCACCCAGCCTGCAGCTGGAGCCACACTCCATTTCCCAGCACTGGAACTAGTCCTGCTACACTTCGTAGATGAGAGTAGTGCTGTTGACTATTTGTGTCCCCCTCCCCCCACCTTTTTTTTTTTTTATAACTTTGGCCTCTTTTTATTAATTTTTTATTTATTTATTTTCACCCATCTTTATTCTTTGGCCTGTGTAGGCCTTCCATCACAGTGGGCTCTCATTGCAGAGCACCAGCTCTGGGCACATGAGCTCCAAGAGCGCTGGCTCATAATTGGACACACCAGTCCAGCCACTCTGCGGCACATGGGATCTTTCTGGGCCAGGGATCAAACCAGTGCACCTTGCACTTCAAGGCAGACTCTTTACCCACTGGACCACCAGGGAAACCCTGTGTTCTCCCCTTTAAAGGATTCAGAGTTCAGGTGAGTTTGGGCAGCTCTGGTGGCTCAGTGGGTGAAGAATGTGCCTGCAATGCAGGAGACGCAAAAGATGAGGGTTTGATCCCCGTGTGAGGAAGATGTCCTAGAGAAGGGCATTGCAATCCACTTCAGTATTCTTGCCTGGAGAATCCCATGGACCCAGGAATCTGGTGGGCTACAGTCCGTAGGGTCACACAGAGTTGGTCACAGTTGAAACAACTGAGCACACAGGCGTCTGTTTATTTATTCAAGCCTCCTTGAGGCTTGCAGGATCTTAGTTCCTCTACCAGGAGATGAACCTGTCAGTGAAAGCCGAAGTTCTAACCATTGGCCTACCTTGAAGGTTTTGACTTACCTTCCTAGCATGTGAAATGAGTGCAATTGTGTGGTAGTTTGAACATTCTTTGGCATTTCTCTTCTTTGGGATTGGAATGAAAACTGACCGTTTCCAGTCCAACGTATGTTTTATAACATGGTATTCCATGAAGGACCATATTTGTATTTTTATAAAAGGCAAAGGATAGGCAAAGAAAAAAGTATGGCTAAATCTTTCAGTTTTTTAAAACTCTCGGATACCTCTCACAGATGTTCAGGTTCTGTTGCTTTTCTCTGCCCTTGCTGAGATCTGAGGCACTACCACAGTGCACCCTCTCCCTATTCCCACAGTCCTCTCCACCCAGCCTGCAGCTGGAGCCACACTCCATTTCCCAGCACTGGAACTAGTCCTGCTACACTTCGTAGATGAGAGTAGTGCTGTTGACTATTTGTGTCCCCCTCCCCCCACCTTTTTTTTTTTTATAACTTTGGCCTCTTTTTATTAATTTTTTATTTATTTATTTTCACCCATCTTTATTCTTTGGCCTGTGTAGGCCTTCCATCACAGTGGGCTCTCATTGCAGAGCACCAGCTCTGGGCACATGAGCTCCAAGAGCGCTGGCTCATAATTGGACACACCAGTCCAGCCACTCTGCGGCACATGGGATCTTTCTGGGCCAGGGATCAAACCAGTGCACCTTGCACTTCAAGGCAGACTCTTTACCCACTGGACCACCAGGGAAACCCTGTGTTCTCCCCTTTAAAGGATTCAGAGTTCAGGTGAGTTTGGGCAGCTCTGGTGGCTCAGTGGGTGAAGAATGTGCCTGCAATGCAGGAGACGCAAAAGATGAGGGTTTGATCCCTGTGTGAGGAAGATGTCCTAGAGAAGGGCATTGCAATCCACTTCAGTATTCTTGCCTGGAGAATCCCATGGACCCAGGAATCTGGTGGGCTACAGTCCGTAGGGTCACACAGAGTTGGTCACAGTTGAAACAACTGAGCACACAGGCGTCTGTTTATTTATTCAAGCCTCCTTGAGGCTTGCAGGATCTTAGTTCCTCTACCAGGAGATGAACCTGTCAGTGAAAGCCGAAGTTCTAACCATTGGCCTACCAGGGAATTCCCTGTCTGTCTTTTAAACATTTATTTTATTTATTTATTTTTGGGGG
Source organism: Tragulus kanchil (assembly GCA_022376925.1). NCBI lineage: Eukaryota > Metazoa > Chordata > Mammalia > Artiodactyla > Tragulidae > Tragulus > Tragulus kanchil. The sequence goes on from JAIOJX010000032.1 coordinate 259,961,123, forward strand.
TCGGGTTGGAGAAGGAGGGGAGCAGGCGGGCCACTTCTATTGGTCTTTCATTTCTCTATTTTCATCCATCTTTGTTCTTTGGCTTTTGTGAGCCTCCCATCGCGGTGGCCTCTGTTGTCACAGATGACCGACTCTGGGCGCATGTGCTCCAGTGCTCCGGCTTGGTAATTGGACACATGAGTCCAGCCGCTCCATGGCACGTGGGATCTTCCCAGGCCAGGGATCGAACCGGCGCCCCTTGCAGTGCAAGGTGGTATCCTTACCCACTGGACCACCAGGGAAGCCCCCTGTCTGTCTTTTAGAGCTTCACCATTAATGTTAGTATTTTAAAGACTCTGAAAAGTGATATATTACAGTAAAGAAATATTTGTTTTATTCAACAGTTACCAAACTTCTGTGGCCAGGGAAGCCATTTTTTCTTCTTCCCTCTTTTTTTTTTTCTGTCTGTCAACATCTTGCAAATTGGGTGTTCTAAGGAACAGAGCTAATTTTGCATAGCCAGTCTAGGCTCAGATTCAGTTTTGTTTCTGCCAGAGTGGTTTGACCTTGTGTCCAGCTCCAAGAAGCAGACTTCAGTTTTACTGGTCTTTCTGCAGCCAGTTTTTTGAGGCTGCAGACCTGTTTGCTCTTTCAAGCACCCTTCCCAAGGAAGATTATCCTGCTTCTGAAGCTTCTTTTCCTGCCATTTCCTTTCCTTTCTGCCGGCACCTTGCCTTTGAACTCCTTTCCACTATGCATTTGTTATGAGGCCTGTGTAGTATGGAAAGCAGCTGCATGACTGGATTTATTTTGGGAATGGTCATAGCTTTTAGATACCCTGCACTGATTACCAGGACATCAACATCACAGCGAGTCTGTCTGCCCAGCATTGGTCCCCTCCTGAAGCTGGTCTTCGTGAGAGATGTCCTAGAGAAGGGCATTGCAATCCACTTCAGTATTCTTGCCTGGAGAATCCCATGGACCCAGGAATCTGGTGGGCTACAGTCCGTAGGGTCACACAGAGTTGGTCACAGTTGAAACAACTGAGCACACAGGCGTCTGTTTATTTATTCAAGCCTCCTTGAGGCTTGCAGGATCTTAGTTCCTCTACCAGGAGATGAACCTGTCAGTGAAAGCCGAAGTTCTAACCATTGGCCTACCAGGGAATTCCCTGTCTGTCTTTTAAACATTTATTTTATTTATTTATTTTTGTGGGGTGGGGTGGGGAGGGAGGGGGCGGGTGGGCCACTTCTATTGGTCTTTCATTTCTCTATTTTCATCCATCTTTGTTCTTTGGCTTTTGTGAGCCTCCCATCGCGGTGGCCTCTGTTGTCACAGATGACCGACTCTGGGCGCATGTGCTCCAGTGCTCCGGCTTGGTAATTGGACACATGAGTCCAGCCGCTCCATGGCACGTGGGATCTTCCCAGGCCAGGGATCGAACCGGCGCCCCTTGCAGTGCAAGGTGGTATCCTTACCCACTGGACCACCAGGGAAGCCCCCTGTCTGTCTTTTAGAGCTTCACCATTAATGTTAGTATTTTAAAGACTCTGAAAAGTGATATATTACAGTAAAGAAATATTTGTTTTATTCAACAGTTACCAAACTTCTGTGGCCAGGGAAGCCATTTTTTCTTCTTCCCTCTTTTTTTTTTTCTGTCTGTCAACATCTTGCAAATTGGGTGTTCTAAGGAACAGAGCTAATTTTGCATAGCCAGTCTAGGCTCAGATTCAGTTTTGTTTCTGCCAGAGTGGTTTGACCTTGTGTCCAGCTCCAAGAAGCAGACTTCAGTTTTACTGGTCTTTCTGCAGCCAGTTTTTTGAGGCTGCAGACCTGTTTGCTCTTTCAAGCACCCTTCCCAAGGAAGATTATCCTGCTTCTGAAGCTTCTTTTCCTGCCATTTCCTTTCCTTTCTGCCGGCACCTTGCCTTTGAACTCCTTTCCACTATGCATTTGTTATGAGGCCTGTGTAGTATGGAAAGCAGCTGCATGACTGGATTTATTTTGGGAATGGTCATAGCTTTTAGATACCCTGCACTGATTACCAGGACATCAACATCACAGCGAGTCTGTCTGCCCAGCATTGGTCCCCTCCTGAAGCTGGTCTAATTCCAAGACTGGCTTTCCAAGGGAGCAGTCAACCAAGCTATAGTTGTCTCTCTCTTAGAAAACTCACTGAAAAGATGAAGTTAGGGGTGGGGAGTGTTTCACAGAAAGAGTCACTGTGCTGTTGTAATAGTGGAATGTTTTAACGTAGGTTGCCTTATTTCCCAGCATCCCTTGAGAGAAGAGTAACTGTTTTCCCCATTATGTAGCCGAGGTCCCAAAGGCAGTGATCTAGGCTCCTGCTAGAGATGAACCTTGCTCCAAAACTAGCTTTCCTTCCACTCCAGCATGCCGCTCCTACCTTCTTTGACTAGGTGACATTGTACCGAATTGCAGGCAATCTTTAGGGATAGGAGGGAAATGGTCTCTTTGGCTTCAGATTTGAAAAATCTGTAATAAATACCATCATCTGCCTTCCAGCTGTTAAAGGATCCGCTACCACTCAACTGTCCCCACCTCCACCCCCAACCCGCAAACAAAATCCGGGAATCTGCTGTTTCTGCCAGCAAGGAATGCATGTGTACTGTGGTGGTATTTGAAGCGCTTGTGGATCTCGCAAACCAGGAGTGAGTTTTGCTCATTTCCAGTGGTACTGTCATATCTGAAACTGTCCTTACTGCCATTCTTTCCTTCCACGGTGTGCACAGGGAGGTGGGGAAGGAGCAGCAGAATAAAGGGATTGACTTCTCACTCTGCCAAAGTCACCTGCCTGGAGTTTTCCAGGGGCTCTGAGGCTGAGCAGTGGATGTAGTTAGCCATGGAAAAGATGAACTGCTGTTGTGTTCTACGTCTCTTCGTGCTTGGTCTTCTACAAGGTCTAGAGGGGATGAAAATGGCATCACCATAGTAAGTGCTCAGACTCCCCAAACCTCCGACCTGAACCACAGCTTTTATACCGAAGATTGGGTCTTCTGTTCCTCCTTTCTACTAGCTCTCTTGCATCCTGTGTAGTATGGAAAGCAGCTGCATGACTGGATTTATTTTGGGAATGGTCATAGCTTTTAGATACCCTGCACTGATTACCAGGACATCAACATCACAGCGAGTCTGTCTGCCCAGCATTGGTCCCCTCCTGAAGCTGGTCTAATTCCAAGACTGGCTTTCCAAGGGAGCAGTCAACCAAGCTATAGTTGTCTCTCTCTTAGAAAACTCACTGAAAAGATGAAGTTAGGGGTGGGGAGTGTTTCACAGAAAGAGTCACTGTGCTGTTGTAATAGTGGAATGTTTTAACGTAGGTTGCCTTATTTCCCAGCATCCCTTGAGAGAAGAGTAACTGTTTTCCCCATTATGTAGCCGAGGTCCCAAAGGCAGTGATCTAGGCTCCTGCTAGAGATGAACCTTGCTCCAAAACTAGCTTTCCTTCCACTCCAGCATGCCGCTCCTACCTTCTTTGACTAGGTGACATTGTACCGAATTGCAGGCAATCCTTAGGGATAGGAGCGAAACGGTCTCTTCGGCCTCAGATTTGCAACATCCGTAATAAATACCATCATCTGCCTTCCAGCTGTTAAAGGATCCGCTACCACTCAACTGTCCCCACCTCCACCCCCAACCCGCAAACAAAATCCGGGAATCTGCTGTTTCTGCCAGCAAGGAATGCATGTGTACTGTGGTGGTATTTGAAGCGCTTGTGGATCTCGCAAACCAGGAGTGAGTTTTGCTCATTTCCAGTGGTACTGCCTTATCTGAAACTGTCCTTACTGCCATTCTTTCCTTCCACGGTGTGCACAGGGAGGTGGGGAAGGGAGCAGCAGAATAAAGGGATTGACTTCTCACTCTGCCAAAGTCACCTGCCTGGAGTTTTCCAGGGGCTCTGAGGCTGAGCAGTGGATGTAGTTAGCCATGGAAAAGATGAACTGCTGTTGTGTTCTACGTCTCTTCGTGCTTGGTCTTCTACAAGGTCTAGAGGGGATGAAAATGGCATCACCATAGTAAGTGCTCAGACTCCCCAAACCTCCGACCTGAACCACAGCTTTTATACCGAAGATTGGGTCTTCTGTTCCTCCTTTCTACTAGCTCTTTTGCATCCTGGTGATAGAGTAATCCTTCCAAAGTATTCATGTAACTCTGCCATTTCCCCACTCAATGCCTATGCCTTACTGTTGGGTTTTTACTTTCAACTGTCATTTTTATTATTTGCATTTATAGAAATTAGCATTTCAATTAATTTTGTATGAATTGATCTATGTAATATAATATCACAAAAAAGCAGCTTACATAGTTGTAAATAGGAAATGATCTCATTTCTGTTCTTAAATAGTCACATTTGCTTAGTAAAACATCTGAAAAAAACCCATGTTCAAATAGAAAAAGTGCTTGTCCATGAGTAATAGACTTTTACTGGTTTCTAATCATTTTTTCCCCTTCCCAGATACCTTCGCTTGATCATTCCAGATCTCCACAGCCTGTCAGGAGACAGTCTTTGCTCCTGCTACTCTCTAGAGCTCTTCCTACCAGACTAAGATCAGGATAGAGAGCGGTCCTGGAATTTATTATATATTTCTCTCACCTGTCAAAATCCTCTCAACTCCAACCTTCCTGCATGATGCCTCCCCTGACTCTTCAGTCAGAGGCATGCATACGACGTGGCATGAGAATTCTAAGGATTCATAGCCCTACAAGAGGCAGATGTAGAGCAGAGAGTCTGACTTGACTGCCTGAGCGCTCAGATGGAAGTAACATTTGAGGAAGCCGGAATAACAGGGGCTAAAGGGGTGAACTCTCTCAGAGACTGCCCAGGGCTCTCAGGGAACCGCATTTCCGTGCATGAGGTCCGGTGGTACAGGGATAGTAAAAATATGTGTGGAATGCACTCTTTTTGTAATCCATTAAAACAATCTCAGTTGAGTTCCACGGGGGGAAAAATTCAGCCTTATTGACTGAAAAGTGTCAGTGAAGAAAACTGACCTGCATTTTCATTACTAAAGTGGTATGTATTTCAAAAGTAGTAATGTGAAGGCAAATTTCTTTCTTGTCACCTTAAGTTATCTTGACATTTGGCAGCCCCATGGACCAGATATCTGTAAACTCTAGAACCGAGTCTGGAAACAAACCTGCCTGAGACTCTTGCCCTCAGAAGTTTTAGGAATGAGAGCATCAAGGTTCTCCTCCAGCCCTCAGACAACCTGTGGCCTTGTCTGAGCTGAGATCCTTCTCTGGTACACAGAAGATTCCCAGAGTCCTGGGGCTCCGTTATTTGTCTTACCACATCGCCCAGCCTTCCTTGAGGGTAATAACTATGCTTTACACTCTTTTCACCCTCTTCTGGTGAGGGTCCAGCACAGTGCCTTTGCATAGTGGGTCATCAAGAAATTCCTGTTTGTGATAATGGCGATGAAGAAATAGCTTGAGAGAAAGTGACTTCACCCATGTGTGTAGAGTCTTATTTTCTTTAAAACGGCACACCCACTTCATGAAAGGCCTACTCAGGGAATGTTCTACGCTGCACACCCCTAGAACCCAGAGATCCTGCTCCCTCGCACCCTCCCTCACCCCGCTGGACTCTCCCCCAGATAACAGGCAGGCCTGTGCAGAGGTGTGTGCCTGCTTGTACTTGATACAACCTGAGACGCTCTCAAAGGCATTGCTTATGCAAAACATACCCTAAAAATATGTCTCCCATTAACCTAAAGTCGTGCCAGAAATTTTCACCATTATTTAAATGTTTTTGTATTAAGTAAAGACCTTGTTACTGGAGAGGAAAAATACATTATTATTATCATCACAATGATATTTTAGCTCTGATTAGTTTTTCTACCAGGCCTCACATTGCTCTGAACTTCCAGAGCACCTAGGACATACCCTTTATCACTGCATTCACCACTAGGTATTGGAATGATCTCCTTCCCTGCAGTGTGACCCTGCACATGGTAGACCCTCAAAAATATTGTTGAATCCAACCTCAGCCTTTTCATACCATCCAGTTCATCACTTCATGGCAAATAGATGGGGAAAAAGTGGAAACAGTATCAGATTTCATTTTCCTGGACTCCAGAATCACTGTGGATGGTGACTGCAGCCATGAAATTAAAAGATGCTTGCTCTTTGGAATAAAAGCTGTGACAAATCTAGACAGCATATTAAAAAGCAGAAATATTACCTCAACAAAGGTCCATACAGTCAAATTTATGGATTTTCCAATAGTCACGTACAGATATGAGAGTTGAACCATCAGGAAGGCAGAGCGCTAAAGAGTTGATGCTTTCTAACTGTGATGCTGGAGAAGACTCAAGAGCTCCTTGGACAGCAAGATCAAACCAGTGAATCCTAAAGGAAATCAACCCTGAATATTCACTGGAAGGACTAGTGCTGAAGCTGCAGCTCCAATACTTTGGCCACCTGATGTGAAGAGCCAGCTCATTGGAAAAGACCCTCATGCTGGAAAAGATTGCGGACAAGAGGAGAAGGGACTGACAGAGGATGAGATGGTTGGATGGCATCACTGAGTCAATGCACATGAGCAAACTCTGGGAGATGGTGAAGGACAGGAAAGCCTTGTGTGCTACAGTTGATGGGATTGAAAAGAGTCAGACTCTGCACTACTTGGTTGGCTTCTGCAGAAGATGAAAGACCCACCAGTGATAAACTTTGTCTCATCACAACTGTGACCAATAGCTTACCTTTGAAGATGGATAGACTCTGTCTCCACTCAGATGAAGAGAGTTACCCTCAGTAATTAAAAGCACCTTAGAGAGAGACCCAACCCTAACCTCATCCTCTAGTGTTTTCCATCCAAAAGAAACAGACTGCTTCCTGGGGACAGGGTCTACATCATGCATATTTTGTGTATTTGTAAGAATCCAGTACAAAGTCTGGCAAATAAATAAAATAAGAGCTAACAATTAAAACTTAAACCCAAGTAAAACAAGAAACCTACTCGTAGGACATACCCTTTATCACTGCATTCACCACTAGGTATTGGAATGATCTCCTTCCCTGCAGTGTGACCCTGCACATGGTAGACCCTCAAAAATATTGTTGAATCCAACCTCAGCCTTTTCATACCATCCAGTTCATCACTTCATGGCAAATAGATGGGGAAAAAGTGGAAACAGTATCAGATTTCATTTTCCTGGACTCCAGAATCACTGTGGATGGTGACTGCAGCCATGAAATTAAAAGATGCTTGCTCTTTGGAATAAAAGCTGTGACAAATCTAGACAGCATTTTAAAAAAGCAGAAATATTACCTCAACTAAGGTCCATACAGTCAAATTTATGGATTTTCCAATAGTCACGTACAGATATGAGAGTTGAACCATCAGGAAGGCAGAGCGCTAAAGAGTTGATTCTTTCTAACTGTGATGCTGGAGAAGACTCAAGAGCTCCTTGGACAGCAAGATCAAACCAGTGAATCCTAAAGGAAATCAACCCTGAATATTCACTGGAAGGACTAGTGCTGAAGCTGCAGCTCCAATACTTTGGCCACCTGATGTGAAGAGCCAGCTCATTGGAAAAGACCCTCATGCTGGAAAAGATTGCGGACAAGAGGAGAAGGGACTGACAGAGGATGAGATGGTTGGATGGCATCACTGAGTCAATGCACATGAGCAAACTCTGGGAGATGGTGAAGGACAGGAAAGCCTTGTGTGCTACAGTTGATGGGATTGAAAAGAGTCAGACTCTGCACTACTTGGTTGGCTTCTGCAGAAGATGAAAGACCCACCAGTGATAAACTTTGTCTCATCACAACTGTGACCAATAGCTTACCTTTGAAGATGGATAGACTCTGTCTCCACTCAGATGAAGAGAGTTACCCTCAGTAATTAAAAGCACCTTAGAGAGAGACCCAACCCTAACCTCATCCTCTAGTGTTTTCCATCCAAAAGAAACAGACTGCTTCCTGGGGACAGGGTCTACATCATGCATATTTTGTGTATTTGTAAGAATCCAGTACAAAGTCTGGCAAATATTAGGAACTAAAAAATAAGAGCTAACAATTATATAGTACTTACCATGTACCAAGACTTCCTTGGTGGCTCAGACAGTAAAGAATTCACCTCCAATGAAGAAGACCAGAGTTCTGTCTCTGGGTTGATAAGATCCCCTGGAGAAGGGAATGGCTACCCACTCCCTCATTCTTGCCTGGAAAATTCCTTGAGCAGAGGAGCCTGGCAGGCTACAGTGCATGGGATCTCAAAGAGTCAGACACCATTGAGTAATTAACACTACCATGTGCCAGATAGAGTCCTCTAAGAATTTTATATGTGTTAACTCGTAATCCTCATATCTATGAGGCTTACCATTAATAACCTCAGTTTATAGATGGGAAAACCAAAGTTTCCCGGAATTTATGTGATTTCCCCAAGGTCACAGAGAGGCAGTCAGCCCTTTCAAATATTTTACCTTGGAGCACTTAGATAAATGTGAATGAATAAATCTCTCCCTGCACCGTGTGTTTATAGATTTTATCCCCAGACTGTCACGAGCACGGGGTCATTCTTTTGACTCTCCTATTCAGTTCCTAGAGCAGTATTATTTGCCACATCATAGCAGGACTACGTACTGCGTACCTGTGGCCGCCAGGAGGCACTGTCGCCACACGTTGTCTGCCCCTTCCCTCCCGCCCTGCGCCACCTGGGAGGGGCGGGGCCGGCGTTGGGCGGAGCCTCCGGGACGTTCAAGGGGGAGCTATCCCGGCGGGCCGCGCGCGCGGCGGCGTTTGAATGGCCGTGCTCGGGTCTGGGACGTGAAGTCGAGCGGTAGTCTGGATTGCCGGGCGCAGCCGGTCCGCGCCCGGGCTGGGCGGAGGCGCCGCGATACCATGAGGCGCCGGTAAGTGACGAGCGGGCCCAGGCCATCCTTTCTCCGGCAGCTGCACCGCCGGGGCCGGGCTTCTCGGGCCCGACCGCGCCCTGGGCCCGTCTTCAGGCCCCACGGCGGCCTCCGGTCAGCCCGGCCCGCGCGACGCTGCGGCGGTCGGGGAACGGGGCGGCAAGGCGGCGGTCTCCGGTGAAGCCCTTCCCGGCCGTGGCGAGAAGGGTCGGGGCAGCAGGTGCTGGAGGCTGCCTGGTGGGTGCGAGGGGCTGGGCCGGGAGAGGCGTGGACGGAACCTGCTGTCACTTATTTATTTTCTGTGGAGCCGACGTGTGCATCCCGGGAGGGGGAAGGACGCCGGCGTCTGAGGCTCTGTGCTTAAGGATAGGTTTTCCGAAGAGCCGCCTAGGCCCGGCAATGGTATTTCCTTAATTTCTGCCGGGTCCTCGCTTTCCTAACACATAACCTTTTGTTCAGCAGGACAAAAACTTGACATAACTGCATAGGAATTGCTGATTTCAGCTTTTAAAACCTCATTGTATTTTCTGAAAAGTTGTTCTGTAACTGTACCTAGGCTTTTACCACGCTCTTAAATTAGCTTAAATTTGGAGAAAACAAAGAGTTGATTTGTTTTCTTGTGGCTTGTAAAATTCCTTGAAAACAGAGGTGTCTATGTTAGTTTCTTTTGAGATTTAAAAAAAAAAAAGACTAACAAATTAGGTCTGTAACTACCATGAGTTTAGCACTCGGCAAAAATTATGAGAAACTACTCTGCCTAAGAGTTTACATTTCTGGAGTTTATTTGGTTGTGTATTTTTTCTTTTTTTAAAACGAGCTTCAGACTTGAATCAGAAGTTTATACATGAGGCTTTAGTTTAGTCAGTAATAGTGTTATAATAACAATACTGGTGAATATTTATTTTGTGCTTTCTATGTGCCAAGCGCTGTTTTAAGAACTTTGCTTTGGGACAGATACTGTTATTATCCCCACTCTGACAAGGAGGAAACCGAAACACAGAGAAGTTCAGTGACTTGTGCAGAATTACACAGCTAATATTGGGACCCAAGCAGGCCGGCTCCGCTCTTTTAGCCATACTCCTCTACTGCCTCTTTTACATGTGCTTGCTTGTAGTTTATGAAGCAGTTTCATTTCATGTACTTCTCTCAGCTGGGGAGATGCTATACTTGTGAACTACATTCGTGTACATACACATGCTATTAAATCGAGTTCTCTACTCTTGTAGACATAAGTTTTGTGTATTAAGCAAAAAAAAAAAAAAAATCCATTAGCTATTTTAAGATTAATAGAATTTATAGACTTCATGTTTGTGTTGAAGTTTATAGTTTAAATTCCTTTGTATCATTTCATGAAAATGTGGAGTTTGAAACCTATGTTTTCCTTAAAGTATATGATTATATATTAATGTTTCTGAAAACTTAATGAGTTAGCTTAAATAATAACTCCCTGACAAGAAGTAGGATTCAAAAGCAAAGTCATTTTATGGGAAATACCCATTTATACTTATTTATAGCTGAGTATTTAAATTTCACTCATCAGTTAGCAAACAATGTTAGGCTCAATTAGTTATACAAAAGAAATGTGCCAGGGCAACAAACCTGAGGGAAGTTAGTCTAATTTGGAATATAAAATGAACAACCACCCCCACCACCATCACAAAAGGAAAAAAACAAATATATATATTTATATATATATGTATGTATGTATGTATATAAAAGATACTCTTCATGACTGCAGTGGTGTGTGGTGAACCGGACTGAGGGGATCAGTAATGCTTCTGCAAATAACCCAAACTGAAGGATGAATGTAGGGCGTTGAATAGTATGGGAGGAGAATTTAGTGAGGAAACCGTGTGTTCAAAGACTTGGAATTGAGAAGCAAAATTATTTTCTAGAGAACATGAAGTCTCCTCTTTATGGAAAGTTCCTACTGAGGAAAATAAGATTGTAGCAGAAGACTGAGAGGAATATTATATGACATAGAAGTTTAGATTTGACACATGTATAAGGCAGAAAGATGACTTTAGAAGTTTAAAAACTTTTAAATCAGTAATTCTTAACTGCTGGCAGCTTTGCCCCTCAGGGGACATTTGGCAGTGTCACAACCTGGGGGGTGGGATGCTACAGGCCTCTAGTGGATAGAGGCCAGGAATGCTGCTAAACATTCTGCAGCAGAACACGAAAAACGGTTACCATGAATGTCAGCAGTAATGAGGCTGAGAAACCCTCTTGAAAGTTTTGTTTATATGGTCAGCCTCGGCTTCCGTGTGCTTTAGATAAGCATGAACGATGAATATTTGAAGCAGGAGTACAAGCAGTATCAAAGTTAGGGAGAAGCTGAGACCTCAAGAAGGCAACTACTGTTAAGAGTCCTGAAAGAAGCAAGAGGTGTAAGGAGCTAGGATAGGAGCGGTGAGAATGGAGAAATGGCAGCCCACTCCAGTATTCTTGCCCGGAGAGCCCCGTGGACAGAGGAGCCTGGGGGCTACAATCCATGGGGTCAGAAAGAGTCAGACACGACTGAGCACGCCGTAAGAATGCACAAGTGGTGAAATGCGACACTGATTTCAATAATATTTTTCCTTATTTATAGCTGAGTATTTAAATTTCACTCATCAGTTAGCAAACAATGTTAGGCTCAATTAGTTATACAAAAGAAATGTGCCAGGGCAACAAACCTGAGGGAAGTTAGTCTAATTTGGAATATAAAATGAACAACCACCCCCACCACCATCACAAAAGGAAAAAAACAAATATATATATTTATATATATATGTATGTATGTATGTATATAAAAGATACTCTTCATGACTGCAGTGGTGTGTGGTGAACCGGACTGAGGGGATCAGTAATGCTTCTGCAAATAACCCAAACTGAAGGATGAATGTAGGGCGTTGAATAGTATGGGAGGAGAATTTAGTGAGGAAACCGTGTGTTCAAAGACTTGGAATTGAGAAGCAAAATTATTTTTCTAGAGAACATGAAGTCTCCTCTTTATGGAAAGTTCCTACTGAGGAAAATAAGATTGTAGCAGAAGACTGAGAGGAATATTATATGACATAGAAGTTTAGATTTGACACATGTATAAGGCAGAAAGATGACTTTAGAAGTTTAAAAACTTTTAAATCAGTAATTCTTAACTGCTGGCAGCTTTGCCCCTCAGGGGACATTTGGCAGTGTCACAACCTGGGGGGTGGGATGCTACAGGCCTCTAGTGGATAGAGGCCAGGAATGCTGCTAAACATTCTGCAGCAGAACACGAAAAACGGTTACCATGAATGTCAGCAGTAATGAGGCTGAGAAACCCTCTTGAAAGTTTTGTTTATATGGTCAGCCTCGGCTTCCGTGTGCTTTAGATAAGCATGAACGATGAATATTTGAAGCAGGAGTACAAGCAGTATCAAAGTTAGGGAGAAGCTGAGACCTCAAGAAGGCAACTACTGTTAAGAGTCCTGAAAGAAGCAAGAGGTGTAAGGAGCTAGGATAGGAGCGGTGAGAATGGAGAAATGGCAGCCCACTCCAGTATTCTTGCCCGGAGAGCCCCGTGGACAGAGGAGCCTGGGGGGCTACAATCCATGGGGTCAGAAAGAGTCAGACACGACTGAGCACGCCGTAAGAATGCACAAGTGGTGAAATGCGACACTGATTTCAATAATATTTTTCCTAAGTTTGAAAATAATATATGCTCATTATAGGAAATTTAGGAAATGCAGAGAAAGTATGAAAAGAGTGAAAGCCACTTATAAAATCCCCCAAACAGAAAGAACAACTGTTAACATTTTCCTTTGGTAGTTCTTTTCAGTTTTTTTTTTTTTTTTTTTTTAATGCTGATTGCTATTTTTCTTTATAAATCTAGGATTATACATTTTTCTGATTGTGTGTGTGTGTGTGTGTGTGTGTGTGTGTTTGACTTAGCACATCATGAATATTCCCCATTCTTTGAAGAAATGTTCTTTTTTAGTGGTCAGTCTTTGTTTTTTGTGTATGTTCTTTTGAAGTAGGGAATTTTTGCTTTGTATTCAAAAGAGACTTTTTGAAGGAAGAAATAATAGCACATGATGACTGATTAACTATAGGAAATAGTAGAAGTAAAAGTTTGTGGCATCTCCAAGGTTTTAAGTCTGGGAAACTAAAATAACAGTGCATTTCTTTAAATAAACTGGGGTTCTTAGGGCTTCCCTAGCAGTCCACTGGTACTTCACCTTCTAATGAGGGGGTAACAGGTTCAATCCCTAGTCAGACTCAGATGCCACATGCCCCAGAGCTAAAAAACAGTGAGACAGAGGCAGTGTAAGAAATTCTATAAAAACTTTAGGAAATTGCCCACATTAAAAAAAAAACTCTAAAAACTGGGATTCTCATAGTTTATTTTTCAACTTAGGTATATAAACTGCCATTTATGGAGACACATAGTGAGATTTTAATGAGGACCCTTGATGCCTGTCAGCTTACATTTTCCCTAAAACTACTATAATTAGTAATCTTCCTTTTTTTTTTTTTAATGTTTTGGGTTTCTTTTATTTTGTACTAAGCTTATTTTTCAGTTCCTTCTTAGCAAGGCTTCTCCTTCTTGAAAAGGTTCTTTAAAATATGCTCTTTATTAGAATACTAAGTGAGGCTTGAATTTGTTGGTCATGAATCTTTACTTTTGTTTAAGCAAGAGGCAAGTACAACTTCCCCAGAGGAGGAGGAATTATCTTTAGAAAGTCTTGCCTACTAATGCGATGCTTCAGTACATCACATCAGTCAGTATTGCATTGCTATTTTATCAATCATTATAATTGTTAATCTCTACCGGTAAATTTGCTGCTTTGTGGAAAATAGTACTTTACTGGGAATATATACTTTCCATATTGGATAGGATATAATTTGTCATTTTTACAATTGACTTTTTAGTACTTTGTGTCATCCCCCACCCCTGGTTTCTTTTCCCTAGTAGCTAAGACCTGTTAACTTTGGAGAAGTTTTATGTTTTCTTTGTTCTTGAAACATGATGAGGGTAGAGATGGTTGGAAAGGATCTTCTGAAAATCACCCCCCATTTGTCACCTGTATAATCACCTGCCTCCGCTTCAGTTTTGCACACTGCCTAAAAGTATTTTTGCCTTTGAACAAGTCACTCAGGAACCTACCACCTGTGTGTGAATCATGAATGCCTATTCTAGCATTTCTTTCTTTAGTATAATCTTAAAGCAGGCAGCGTGGTGTCATATGGGAAACACTGTCACAGAAAGTCGCTAGGTCCTATTAGTGACTGAGTGTTCTTGGACAAATCCCTTAATCTTAATTCTGGTCTTCAGTCAAGGGGTAACAGGTTCAATCCCTAGTCAGACTCAGATGCCACATGCCCCAGAGCTAAAAAACAGTGAGACAGAGGCAGTGTAAGAAATTCTATAAAAACTTTAGGAAATTGCCCACATTAAAAAAAAAACTCTAAAAACTGGGATTCTCATAGTTTATTTTTCAACTTAGGTATATAAACTGCCATTTATGGAGACACATAGTGAGATTTTAATGAGGACCCTTGATGCCTGTCAGCTTACATTTTCCCTAAAACTACTATAATTAGTAATCTTCCTTTTTTTTTAATGTTTTGGGTTTCTTTTATTTTGTACTAAGCTTATTTTTCAGTTCCTTCTTAGCAAGGCTTCTCCTTCTTGAAAAGGTTCTTTAAAATATGCTCTTTATTAGAATACTAAGTGAGGCTTGAATTTGTTGGTCATGAATCTTTACTTTTGTTTAAGCAAGAGGCAAGTACAACTTCCCCAGAGGAGGAGGAATTATCTTTAGAAAGTCTTGCCTACTAATGCGATGCTTCAGTACATCACATCAGTCAGTATTGCATTGCTATTTTATCAATCATTATAATTGTTAATCTCTACCGGTAAATTTGCTGCTTTGTGGAAAATAGTACTTTACTGGGAATATATACTTTCCATATTGGATAGGATATAATTTGTCATTTTTACAATTGACTTTTTAGTACTTTGTGTCATCCCCCACCCCTGGTTTCTTTTCCCTAGTAGCTAAGACCTGTTAACTTTGGAGAAGTTTTATGTTTTCTTTGTTCTTGAAACATGATGAGGGTAGAGATGGTTGGAAAGGATCTTCTGAAAATCACCCCCCATTTGTCACCTGTATAATCACCTGCCTCCGCTTCAGTTTTGCACACTGCCTAAAAGTATTTTTGCCTTTGAACAAGTCACTCAGGAACCTACCACCTGTGTGTGAATCATGAATGCCTATTCTAGCATTTCTTTCTTTAGTATAATCTTAAAGCAGGCAGCGTGGTGTCATATGGGAAACACTGTCACAGAAAGTCGCAGTCCTAAGCCTGGCTCTCCTATTAGTGACTGAGTGTTCTTGGACAAATCCCTTAATCTTATCTGTAAAGTGAAATTATCTCCAAGGTCCTTTGCAGCTCTGAAGAGTCTGTGAACCTGTAAGGTATTTGCTTTTGTAATTACCACCTGAAGACTATTAGTTCTTCACATCTCAACACGAGTTACTCATAGGGCATAAATGATTTCTTCCAAAGGCATTTGTAAAAGCTACTCCCATGTAATAAGATTAGGGGAGGAATTTTAGAATGGAATTTTAAATGCCACTAGAATATAAGCTCCAGGAAGGCAGGGATCTTTGTTTTCTTCACTTGTTTCCCAATGCCTGGAATGGTTTTTGTTTTGTTTTGTTAATTTTGGTCTCTTTATTGATTTTTTATTTATTTATTTTCATCCATATTTATTCTTCGGCCTATGTGGGATCTTCGGCCTTTGTGGGCCTCCCACTTTAGCAGCTCTCTAGCCACAGAGCACTGACTCCGGGCACATGCGCTTCAGAGCACTGGCTCGCAATTGGACACAACAGTCCAGGCCCTCTGCAGCATGCGGGATCCTCCAGGGCCAGGGATCGAACTGGCGCCTCCTGCACCACAAGGCTCACTCCCCACCCACTGGACCACCAGGGAAGCCCTGAAATGGAAATTAATAGGTGTCTCAGATGGTAAGGAATCTGCTTACAATGCGGGAGACCCGGGTTTGATTCCTGGGTTGGGAAGATCCCCTGGCGAAGGAAATGGGAACCTACTCCGGTATTCTTCCCTGGAGGATCCCATGGACAGAGGAGCCTGGTGAGCTACAGTCCATGGGGTTGCAAAGAGTTGGACATGACTGAGCCACTAGTACTTTTAACTCCACTTTTCATGTATCTAATATTTGTTGAATGAGTGAAGGGATGAATTGTTTTTGAGGAAAGACAAGCTTTGAAAGAACTCAGAATGCAAGTCAGCCTGATTACAACCCAATAATTCTTACAATATAAAATACCTCCTAGTTGTTGTACAATCCAGATACTAAGTGAACACTCAGGAACCTACCACCTGTGTGTGAATCATGAATGCCTATTCTAGCTTTTTTATAATCTTAAAGCAGGCAGCGTGGTGTCATATGGGAAACACTGTCACAGAAAGTCGCAGTCCTAAGCCTGGCTCTCCTATTAGTGACTGAGTGTTCTTGGACAAATCCCTTAATCTTATCTGTAAAGTGAAATTATCTCCAAGGTCCTTTGCAGCTCTGAAGAGTCTGTGAACCTGTAAGGTATTTGCTTTTGTAATTACCACCTGAAGACTATTAGTTCTTCACATCTCAACACGAGTTACTCATAGGGCATAAATGATTTCTTCCAAAGGCATTTGTAAAAGCTACTCCCATGTAATAAGATTAGGGGAGGAATTTTAGAATGGAATTTTAAATGCCACTAGAATATAAGCTCCAGGAAGGCAGGGATCTTTGTTTTCTTCACTTGTTTCCCAATGCCTGGAATGGTTTTTGTTTTGTTTTGTTAATTTTGGTCTCTTTATTGATTTATATTTATTTATTTTCATCCATATTTATTCTTCGGCCTATGTGGGATCTTCGGCCTTTGTGGGCCTCCCACTTTAGCAGCTCTCTAGCCACAGAGCACTGACTCCGGGCACATGCGCTTCAGAGCACTGGCTCGCAATTGGACACAACAGTCCAGGCCCTCTGCAGCATGCGGGATCCTCCAGGGCCAGGGATCGAACTGGCGCCTCCTGCACCACAAGGCTCCCTCCCACCCACTGGACCACCAGGGAAGCCCTGAAATGGAAATTAATAGGTGTCTCAGATGGTAAGGAATCTGCTTACAATGCGGGAGACCCGGGTTTGATTCCTGGGTTGGGAAGATCCCCTGGCGAAGGAAATGGGAACCTACTCCGGTATTCTTCCCTGGAGGATCCCATGGACAGAGGAGCCTGGTGAGCTACAGTCCATGGGGTTGCAAAGAGTTGGACATGACTGAGCCACTAGTACTTTTAACTCCACTTTTCATGTATCTAATATTTGTTGAATGAGTGAAGGGATGAATTGTTTTTGAGGAAAGACAAGCTTTGAAAGAACTCAGAATGCAAGTCAGCCTGATTACAACCCAATAATTCTTACAATATAAAAATACCTCCTAGTTGTTGTAAAGCATCCATTGTTCATTTGACTGCCTTCCAGAACTATTCAGTAATCACTGCCCTTACTGTCCCTCCTGCTCACAAAGTGCAGTTTTGTCCATCACCATGTCTCACCTTTGTGCCAGCTTGACTTTTCAGTGTGCCTTTTGTTTATACTCTTATTTGCAGAAATCTGTTCTGCCTATTCCCTGTACTATTTAATATCATTATTAATAGTGTAGTTAGTGTTATTGCAAGACTGAATCATATATTGGTTACAATTTGGCCTTTCATCTATGGGGGATTCATGGCATAGCAATTAGAAACTAGCACTCTTGGCCTTTCTATACTAGTACTCTAATTCTGTAACTACCATATAAAATAATCCTTAGAAATTTTTTTGGCCACTTCTATTGATCTTTCATTTATTTATCTTTGTTCTTTGACCTGTGTGGGCCTCCCATCGCAGTGGCCTCTCGTTACAGAGCACCAGCTCTGGGCGCATGTGCTCCAGAGCTCCAGCTCGGTAGCTGGACACAGCCGTCCAGCCGCTCCGCGCCACATGGGATCTTCCCAGGCCAGGGATCAAACCGGCGCCCTTTGCACTGCAAGGTGTACTCTACTCACTGGACCACCAGGGAATCCCCTTAGGAATGTTTTTAATCATATGATTCCTGTGTACAGCTTGTTAATAAGTTTGTTTCATCTATAAATTAAAGTCCAAAATTCTGGACCCACCATTCAGTGATTGTGCATTTTAGCCAGCCTACCTTTCTAGACTGTCCTGGTCTTTTCCCTACAGTGACTCTGTCTCTAACTGCTCCCCCATTCCCACCCCATCACACAGCTTGCCAGATCTTTGTTCCCCACCCATGGATGGAGCACAGGCTGTCAGCAGTGAAAACCCAGAGTCCTAACCATTCAACTGCCAGGGAGTTTCCTGGACTCTAATTATTTAATTATTGACTAGATGGTATAGATAATAATGAAACAAAAGAACAGTTATTCTTCCTAGAAAGTATGTTTTCAGATAAGGAGAGACTGACAGACTGTTTGTCAAGAAGCCTTGTATTGGATAACATTGATAATCTGGCTGAAATAGTAATTTACTGAAAAATAAGGTCAAGGAACAAGAACCTTTTAAATTCTACATAAACAGTTTTTTCTCTCCTTGTTGGTAGACATATTTGGGCAATAAGTACTATTCAGAAGGAAATTAAGAACCTGTATTGTATGTATCATTAGCAGTATTAGCTGACTACTCAGTGAGGCTGACCATGTAAATCTGTGTCCACAACATTGTTTGGAAGGTTTATCAGTGTGGATGGGCTAGCTTTTATATATATATAATTTTGTTTCATTCTTTATTTTTGGCTGTGCTGAATCTTCTTTGCTGAATGGGGTTTTGTATAGTTACAGCAAGCGGGGACTGGTCTCTAGTTATGGTACACATTCTTCTCATTGTGGTGGCTTTTTCTTGTGACGCAGCTCTGGCTCTAGGGCACTCAGGATTCAGTAGTTGTGGCATGTGGGCTCAGTAGTCGTGACTTCTGATCTCTAGAACACAGGCTCAGTGGTTGTTGCTCCGTGGCCTGGGGGATCTTCCTAGATGAGGGACAGACCTCCTGCCTTGGCAGGAGGATTCTTTAGCGCTGATCTTGGTGGTTTAAAATAACAAAAGATTATTTCTTCTCAATTCATGTTACCTGTGAGTTGTCTGAGGGCTCTCCTCTGTATTATCCTTGCTCAGGAATACTGAGCAAGTCACCTGTGTGTGACTTCAAGTTGATGGGCAGGTATAAGCCTATCGTGTACCTGAAGGGAGAACTGGAATGTTGTGGCACAGTTTTAGTGTTTACCACATTTGGGACACTTTCTTTAGATATGTTCCTTCATGTATCAGCTATTTATTAGGTACCCACTATGTTACCAGGCAGGATTCTAGATACAGTGAACATGGTTCCTGGTCTTATAGAGCTCACAGTCTCCTGGGAAGACGTGGACAGTAAACAAACAAGGTAATTTCAGGTAGTGCTGTGGGAGTATGGTACTGCCGTAGAGAATGATTGGAGGTGAGAGTGGGGTTTTGCTTGAGCGGGTAGTCGGGAATCTTCCGGAGGGGTGACATTTGAGTTGGGAAGCAGCGGCCCTGAGAGTATAAGAGTATACGGGAGTGACCAGGGGTTGGGGGAAAATATTTTAAGGAGAAGGAATGCCACAAAATGGAAATGAGCTTGACAGGTTTAAGGACTGAATAGTGTGACTGGAGCATTTAGGAGGAAACTGATACCATAGGCCAAAGGAGGAATGATTGTAGTTTGGTCTAGGAAGACAGTAATGAAAATGGAGAAATGACAGTTGGGAATCTAAGGCAGAGTCAGTGGATTGGAGGTCTTTTGAATTTTTGTATAGTTACAGGGCAAGCTGTGTCCACAACATTGTTTGGAAGGTTTATCAGTGTGGATGGGCTAGCTTTTATATATATATAATTTTGTTTCATTCTTTATTTGGCTGTGCTGAATCTTCTTTGCTGAATGGGGTTTTGTATAGTTACAGCAAGCGGGGACTGGTCTCTAGTTATGGTACACATTCTTCTCATTGTGGTGGCTTTTTCTTGTGACGCAGCTCTGGCTCTAGGGCACTCAGGATTCAGTAGTTGTGGCATGTGGGCTCAGTAGTCGTGACTTCTGATCTCTAGAACACAGGCTCAGTGGTTGTTGCTCCGTGGCCTGGGGGATCTTCCTAGATGAGGGACAGACCTCCTGCCTTGGCAGGAGGATTCTTTAGCGCTGATCTTGGTGGTTTAAAATAACAAAAGATTATTTCTTCTCAATTCATGTTACCTGTGAGTTGTCTGAGGGCTCTCCTCTGTATTATCCTTGCTCAGGAATACTGAGCAAGTCACCTGTGTGTGACTTCAAGTTGATGGGCAGGTATAAGCCTATCGTGTACCTGAAGGGAGAACTGGAATGTTGTGGCACAGTTTTAGTGTTTACCACATTTGGGACACTTTCTTTAGATATGTTCCTTCATGTATCAGCTATTTATTAGGTACCCACTATGTTACCAGGCAGGATTCTAGATACAGTGAACATGGTTCCTGGTCTTATAGAGCTCACAGTCTCCTGGGAAGACGTGGACAGTAAACAAACAAGGTAATTTCAGGTAGTGCTGTGGGAGTATGGTACTGCCGTAGAGAATGATTGGAGGTGAGAGTGGGGTTTTGCTTGAGCGGGTAGTCGGGAATCTTCCGGAGGGGTGACATTTGAGTTGGGAAGCAGCGGCCCTGAGAGTATAAGAGTATACGGGAGTGACCAGGGGTTGGGGGAAAATATTTTAAGGAGAAGGAATGCCACAAAATGGAAATGAGCTTGACAGGTTTAAGGACTGAATAGTGTGACTGGAGCATTTAGGAGGAAACTGATACCATAGGCCAAAGGAGGAATGATTGTAGTTTGGTCTAGGAAGACAGTAATGAAAATGGAGAGAAATGACAGTTGGGAATCTAAAGGCAGAGTCAGTGGATTGGAGGTAGGGCCTTTAGGAAAAGAGCAGTCAAGGATGGATGTTTTGTTTTGAGCTTAAGCAACTAGGAAGAGGATGGTTGCATTTATTGCCTTAGGAAAGTAGAAGGAGCAGATGTGAGAGGGTGGATATTAAAGGTTCTATTTTCAGTATGTTAAGTTCAAGTATGATGACTGTTAGACATCCATGTGAAACTGATTTGTAAAATGTTAGAGACTCAAGTCCAAAGTTTAGGGGAGGCATAGAGACAAGTGTTTTGTTTTAATGAGGCTTATGTGTTAAATTTAGTCACAGATAAGTCAGACCTGTGTGTTGCCTCCACTGGAGAACGGAGTGTACCCTAAGAGAAGGGAGTATTCCCTAGGGGAGTGCTTTCAGCCTTCACTATGTGTTCTGATTTCAGCCCAAGAGGTAATGGTGGTAACAGACCTTTATAATTGATAGTTAGGTACTGTAATTTGAGTGTAAGAAGTGTTAGGAACCATTGTCATCTTCGTTGATTTCTTTGTTTTCTTCTCAAAGGGCAGTCTACCCTAGTATTTAGAGTTTTAGCATATACTTAAGCCTATTGATTTCAAAATTAGAAACATATGTTATAGACTGGTAATCCTAGCCCAAGTCATGAAGATAAGGTGTTAAAATTATTTTATATTAGCTTGTCTTTTTTGAGAGTTGTGTGTCTTATTGTTTCACATACATAGACTCATGAAAACATCAGAACTATCTTTAGCAGCTAAACAAAGAGTCAAAAGGATCCGTAGAGAATGATTGGAGGTGAGAGTGGGGTTTTGCTTGAGCGGGTAGTCGGGAATCTTCCGGAGGGGTGACATTTGAGTTGGGAAGCAGCGGCCCTGAGAGTATAAGAGTATACGGGAGTGACCAGGGGTTGGGGGAAAATATTTTAAGGAGAAGGAATGCCACAAAATGGAAATGAGCTTGACAGGTTTAAGGACTGAATAGTGTGACTGGAGCATTTAGGAGGAAACTGATACCATAGGCCAAAGGAGGAATGATTGTAGTTTGGTCTAGGAAGACAGTAATGAAAATGGAGAGAAATGACAGTTGGGAATCTAAAGGCAGAGTCAGTGGATTGGAGGTAGGGCCTTTAGGAAAAGAGCAGTCAAGGATGGATGTTTTGTTTTGAGCTTAAGCAACTAGGAAGAGGATGGTTGCATTTATTGCCTTAGGAAAGTAGAAGGAGCAGATGTGAGAGGGTGGATATTAAAGGTTCTATTTTCAGTATGTTAAGTTCAAGTATGATGACTGTTAGACATCCATGTGAAACTGATTTGTAAAATGTTAGAGACTCAAGTCCAAAGTTTAGGGGAGGCATAGAGACAAGTGTTTTGTTTTAATGAGGCTTATGTGTTAAATTTAGTCACAGATAAGTCAGACCTGTGTGTTGCCTCCACTGGAGAACGGAGTGTACCCTAAGAGAAGGGAGTATTCCCTAGGGGAGTGCTTTCAGCCTTCACTATGTGTTCTGATTTCAGCCCAAGAGGTAATGGTGGTAACAGACCTTTATAATTGATAGTTAGGTACTGTAATTTGAGTGTAAGAAGTGTTAGGAACCATTGTCATCTTCGTTGATTTCTTTGTTTTCTTCTCAAAGGGCAGTCTACCCTAGTATTTAGAGTTTTAGCATATACTTAAGCCTATTGATTTCAAAATTAGAAACATATGTTATAGACTGGTAATCCTAGCCCAAGTCATGAAGATAAGGTGTTAAAATTATTTTATATTAGCTTGTCTTTTTTGAGAGTTGTGTGTCTTATTGTTTCACATACATAGACTCATGAAAACATCAGAACTATCTTTAGCAGCTAAACAAAGAGTCAAAAAGGATCCTTAAGGTGATGATGTTTTAGACGTGTATATATGTATCTGCATTTCTGAGTTTAAGAAGACAGAAAAGATTAGAGTATTTAATTCTCTGTGAATTTTTCTGGAAAAATAATAGAATATTCTAACAGAGTAAGGGGTATTCATTAAAACATGTGAAAATAATTAAGCAGTTTAAGAAACCCCGAGTCTTCTCAAAGATTCGGATGTTTATGTAGCTCTAAGAAGAGTAATATATAATATGTTTTAATTTAGTTAAACCACAATTGAAATAAAGAATAAAAAACAAAACAAACCAAAAAAAAAACCATAATTGGGATTTGGGGATTAACACATACACACTACTATATTATAAAACAGATAAACAGCAAGGACCTACTGTAAAGCACAGGGAGTTATAGTCAGTAAAGAATCTGAAAAAGATAGTATGATATAATATTATATATATATAATATCACTTTGCTATACACCTGAAACTAGCACAGCATTGTAAACTAACTATACTTCAATCTTTTAATAATTGAAAATAAAACAATACTTACATTTGATACAGAATTCAAAAAAGTCCAAGGAAAGCTTCCTTTCACCTGCCTCCCTCAGCCACACATATCCTCTTACTTTGATGACTTTTGTCATTGGTTTCTTGTGTATCCTTCTGAAGATACTCAGGGAATAGATAAGCAATCACTCATGTATACTTTATTTTTTACCTAATTAATAAAATACTGTCCTTTATCTTATGTCCCCCCTGCCAACTTCCCAGTATAAGGCGTAAAGTCACTGAAAAAATTAAGTCTGTAAGTCCAAAGCTATTTTTTTGAAGGGGGGAGTGCGGGTTGGGGAGGGATGGGGGTGGGTGGGCCACTTCTGTTGGTCTTTCATTATCTATTTTCATCCATCTTTGTCCCTTGGCCCACGTGGGCCTCCCATCACAGTGGCCTCTGTTGTCGCAGAGCGCCGGCTCTGGGCGCAGCAGCTCGGTAATTGGACACATGGGTCCAGCCACTCTGCGGCACTTGGGATCTTCCCAGGCCAGGGATCGAACCGGCGCCCCTTGCACTGCAAGGCAGTGTCCTTACCCACTGGGCCACCAGGGAAGCCTGGTCCAAAGCTATTGATAATTATCACCTAATTATTAGAATTTAGCTAACTTTTTTTTTTTCTTCCCATTTTTAATCTCAGTTCATAGTATACTCAGGGGACTTAATTATTGAAACTGAGGAGTGGGTAATAGAAATGGTAATTCCCACTGAATATCAATTTTGTGATTTTAATTTCAGAGTGACTTAATTATAAGAGAGTTGGATTTTAGTTTGGTCTAATCATGTATCTTCATGCTGTACCCACAAAATTGCCAGAAATATGTATTTTCATGCTTGACCCACCTTCCTGAATTTGACAACTCTCATACCAGCCTTCTGTGAGAAACTGGATTAAGAGATGTGGTGAATCATTCAGCGGGTAAAAAAGCCCTTAGGGTTTACTCCAGGTACTAGGGGTTTTAAGTTGCTAAGAACGTGGAATCAGAATGACAGTACTTAAGTTTTATGATTGGAACATTTAGTAATGTCAGGCTCTGAGAACTTGGTAAATACATTTCCTCAGTAGAAATAAACCTAGAAATGAACTAGAAAATCTGGGTGACTTGATGGGGCAGCCTTTCCCTGGACAGTGTGTGAAGAAGAGGCACCGGCCTTGTTTTGTGCTTCTTTTTCTTTTTCTCCATCGTTGTTCACTTTCTGTCTCTGCCTCCAGTGTATACCTGAAGCATAATTTCAAAACGTTAACCTTCAGTCAGATTAGACTCTAGCAGGGATTAAAGAACTTCAAATGAAAAGAAACAAATCAACAGAATTATCATCACTCTGCCAGTGTGATCGTGTTTCATACAGTTATGAAAAGCATACTTGACATACAAGTATTTGCTGCCCTTTGTAAACCATGACTACCACTGTCCCCACCCTAATATACCAATGAAATGTGAACGTCGCATTTAGAGAAGCACGGAACCTTTTTTTGTATCTGACTTGACCTTAGAGTGTATGTTTTTTAGTTCTCACTTGTGATGTTGTACCTGCTGTATACTAGATCACATGGTCTGTATAGCACACCCTTTATATTGAACACCCTTGTTGAAATAGTTATGAAAATATATCTTACACATTCGTTAAAATTTAGTTAAACACTCATGGAGAATCATTGGACAAGTCTTCCTGTCCTGGAAGAATGACTCTTTATGTATCTTTGCTTTAAGCCATTCTGTATTCTATTTCATATTTTTAGCTCAAAGAGCAACCCCACCCCAACCTGCTCTTGCATACATCATATCACTCTGCTTAACATAATCCATTATATTGCTTGTTTGTGTTTTGCCCACTATGAATCTGATGATGATGATGAGAATTTTACAGTAGGGAAGTTTGGGAAGTTTAAGGTTATAAGTAGGAATGAAGCAGAAAACTACTAGTTACTCTGATGTAATTGTAGGTAGTACCTAGAATTCTTCTATTTAAGTGATTCAGGTCATGCATCTTAACAATTATTTTGTGTTACTGTACATAACTGAAGAATTTGTGTGTCTTAAAACTTAAGAAACTGTATTTCTATTATATACTATCCTCATGACAGTACTTAAGTTTTATGATTGGAACATTTAGTAATGTCAGGCTCTGAGAACTTGGTAAATACATTTCCTCAGTAGAAATAAACCTAGAAATGAACTAGAAAATCTGGGTGACTTGATGGGGCAGCCTTTCCCTGGACAGTGTGTGAAGAAGAGGCACCGGCCTTGTTTTGTGCTTCTTTTTCTTTTTCTCCATCGTTGTTCACTTTCTGTCTCTGCCTCCAGTGTATACCTGAAGCATAATTTCAAAACGTTAACCTTCAGTCAGATTAGACTCTAGCAGGGATTAAAGAACTTCAAATGAAAAGAAACAAATCAACAGAATTATCATCACTCTGCCAGTGTGATCGTGTTTCATACAGTTATGAAAAGCATACTTGACATACAAGTATTTGCTGCCCTTTGTAAACCATGACTACCACTGTCCCCACCCTAATATACCAATGAAATGTGAACGTCGCATTTAGAGAAGCACGGAACCTTTTTTTGTATCTGACTTGACCTTAGAGTGTATGTTTTTTAGTTCTCACTTGTGATGTTGTACCTGCTGTATACTAGATCACATGGTCTGTATAGCACACCCTTTATATTGAACACCCTTGTTGAAATAGTTATGAAAATATATCTTACACATTCGTTAAAATTTAGTTAAACACTCATGGAGAATCATTGGACAAGTCTTCCTGTCCTGGAAGAATGACTCTTTATGTATCTTTGCTTTAAGCCATTCTGTATTCTATTTCATATTTTTAGCTCAAAGAGCAACCCCACCCCAACCTGCTCTTGCATACATCATATCACTCTGCTTAACATAATCCATTATATTGCTTGTTTGTGTTTTGCCCACTATGAATCTGATGATGATGATGAGAATTTTACAGTAGGGAAGTTTGGGAAGTTTAAGGTTATAAGTAGGAATGAAGCAGAAAACTACTAGTTACTCTGATGTAATTGTAGGTAGTACCTAGAATTCTTCTATTTAAGTGATTCAGGTCATGCATCTTAACAATTATTTTGTGTTACTGTACATAACTGAAGAATTTGTGTGTCTTAAAACTTAAGAAACTGTATTTCCTATTTAATATACTATCCTCATATGTTTAAAAAGAAACAGTTCTTTTATTTAAAACATGAATTTTTTTTTTTTACTGCATAAAACTGATACAGAAAAGTAAGCCAAAGAAAATGATTCAACCTTAATATTGTAGAGAAATAAACAAGGAAAAAAGGATTCAGGTGTAATACCACTCTTTAGAAAGAACTTTTATCCTTTCAGTGTCTTTTATTTTCCTGTGCTCATGTATATGTATATATTTAACAAATTAGGAACTGGTATTAATATTTGCTGCCATCACAAGTCTTGTTTCTCAAACCAAAAGCAATTTTCTCGGTGATGTTTATGTGTAACTTAATAACAGTTAACATTTGCAGAGTGATTAACCGTGTGCTAGGCATTGTGGTAAGTGGATTATTTTATTTAATCCTATTATTTTATTTTATTTAACTCTATTCTGAAAATAGGAGGTTAAGTAACTCGCCTAATATCACGTAACTAGTAAATGGTTAAAGCAGCTCTCCAGCCCAGGAAGCCTGACTCCAAGACTTGTTTTCCCATTACCACATGCTGCCAAGTTCTTTCAGTTTAATCACATAAGAAAAATGCAGCTTACACTAAATAGTTCAAAAGCAGACTAAAATGTATTATTTGTCAAATTTCAAAAGGGAAAAATTGGTAACAGAGTCTTCTGTTACCAGGAGTGCTGAGAGTGTTGATTCTCTACTTGTGTTGGCAGGAGTCTGGATCTGGAGGACAGCTGTCTTCTCTGCCACATTTGCTGAGCTTACAGTTATCCAATTTAGAAAATATAAAAATCTAAAATGGCAGTTTAAAAACATTGTTTCTATGCAAAGTAATGATGGGCAGATTGGATGAAGGCAAGTGACTCAAATACTTCCTGTCAAATTCAGTGTAGGTTAGGAAGCTAAAGATAAGTGAAGTAAAACTCTAACGGAGTTTAGAATTTTGAACTAGTGATACTTTGTGGGTATTACTAAGTTTCAGTCACTTTAAAGAAACACAAAGGAGAAATAGGTGATGCCTGTGTGTTTTTAGATTTTAAGTTAAAATGTTCAAGATGTATGCATATATCTGTCACTTTTTTTTTCATAAATTCTCATTTTAAGTGAATTTTTTTATGATTTTTGAAAGACCAGCCATCACTCCAGATCACATTATATGAAAGGATTCTTACTCTGTACTTGAAGAGCTCTAAAGGCATATTTTCAGCCAAGCAATATGCTTATCCAAAGGGAATAATTAAATGTGTACAAATATTTATGTATACAGGTGTTTATCAAGTATTTTCTATTATGACAAAACAAACAGTATTCATGTGATAAAGTATATATTAATTTAAATCATTTTCAGAAAGACTTTTTAATATATAGAAAAATGTTAATTGCAAAATGCAATACATGAAACTAACTCTCTTAAAAGCTCCAGGATATTATTGGTGGTTGAATTATTGGGGTTTTTTTATTTGAATTTAGTCTGTTTTAGCCTAACATTTGTATCAAATGCAAAATTTGGTATGAAGGGAATATGAAGTAAAAACTTTCTCCGCTGACCCCCACCTTTGCTGTTCACCTCTGTGGAAGCATTCAGTGTTGAAGTATTCTAAAGTAAGAGAAAATTTTTATCACTGTTTATTTCTGATTTTTTTCTCTTTTATGCATCATGCTTCCTCCGCTCCCAGATCCAGGAATGTGGAACACAAGAGGAAGGGACAGGACATGTTCTTCCTGTGCACAGTTTCTTCTGTTTCTATCTGCCACCCAACCCTGGCTTTCACAGTATTTTTTTTTTAATTTTTAATTGAAGAATAGTATTATTGCTGAGATAAAACTGTGGATATGTAGTCACTAAATGGAACTCACCTCGAGCCCAAAGAGCAAGGACATGTCTTTTTAACTGTATCTTCGAGAACATTGCAATATATATAGCCCATAATAAGCTTTGCTCATTGAATCACTAGTTCTTATAGCATTTACAATTTTAATCACATAGAAAAATAGAGAGGATGGTATCATGAACATCTCAGTTACCCAGCTTCAACAGTTACCAGCATTTCTTATTTCATTAACTTTCCCTTTCTCTCTGCAAATCCTATACATCATCTCTTTTTGTCTGTATGATGTGTATATATCTCTGAAAAATTCTCATAAAAATATATAACCACAATATCATTCAACTAGAAATAATAATATCTTACTCTCATACACTGTTGAGAATATAAAATAGTTCAAAAAAGATTGGCAGTTTTTTTACAAAGTTAAGAACATCTTCCATAATTCTCTTAGGTATTTATCCAAGAGAAATTAAATTATCTGTTTATCCTAAGACTTGTACGTGACTCTTCATAGCAGCTTTAGGAATAATAGCCTAAACTGGAGACAACCCAAATGTCTATCAACAGATAAATGGATAAACAAATTGTGATACATCTATGTAATGGAATACTGCTCTGCAATAAAAAGGAATGGAATATATATATATATATATCACAACATGGATTATTCTCAAATAATTATGTTGAGTGAAAGAAACTATCCCCTCCTCCAAAAAAAGAGTTCATAGGGCTTCCATGGTGGTCCAATGGGTAAGGACACCTCCTTGCAGTGCAGGGGGTGCCGGTTCGATCCCTGACCTGGGAAGATCCCACGTGCCACAGAGCGGCTGGACCGATGTGTCCAGCTACTGAGCCGGAGCTCTGGAGCGCATGCACCCAGAGCCGGTGCTCTGCGGTGAGAGAGGCCACTGCGATGGGAGGCCCACACAGGCCAAAGAACAAAGATGGAAATAAATGAAAGACCAGTAGAAGTAGCCAAAAAAAAAAAAAAAAAAAAAAGTTCATAGTGTATGATTCTGTTTACATAAATTCTAGAAAATGTAAACTAGTTTATAGGGACAGCAGATCCAGTGGTTGAGAGGAGAGACTAAAAAGGGACACAGGAAATTTTTGAAAATGAAAGATGGGGTCACTATTGATTTTTAATGGCTTAGTGGGTGTGTAGGTGTATATACATACACTTTATTTATTTACCTTTTTTTAATTTAATTTAAAAAATTTTGGCCTCATTTATTGGTGTTTTTTATTGCTTTATTTTCCTCCATCTTTATTCCTTGGCCTGTGTGATCCTCCCATTGCAGTGGCCTCTCTTGTTGCAGAGCATCAGCTCTGGGCACGTGCGCTCCAGAGCACTGGCTCACAGTTGGACACACCGGTCCAGCCATTCCACAGCATGTGGGCTTTTCTGTGCCAGGGGTTGAACTGGTGCACCTTGCACTGCAAGGTGGACTCGCTACCCACTGGACCACCATGGAAGCTCTAATTTAAAAATTGTTACGGCTGCACTGAGTCTTTGTTGCTGTGTGTGGGCTCTCTGGTTAGGGTCCTCAGGATTCTTGTAATGGTTTCTCTTGTTGCAGAACATGGACTCTAGAGCATGGGGGTTCAGTAGTTGTGGTACATGGGCTTAGTTGCCCTGTGGCATGTTGGATCTTCCTGGACACGAACATGTGTCCCCTACATTGGCAGGCAAATTCTTTACCAGTAGACCACCAGGAAAGTTCCATGTATACACTTGAAATGTGTGTAGTTTATTGTGTGTTATTCCAAATAATTATGTTGAGTGAAAGAAACTATCCCCTCCTCCAAAAAAAGAGTTCATAGGGCTTCCATGGTGGTCCAATGGGTAAGGACACCTCCTTGCAGTGCAGGGGGTGCCGGTTCGATCCCTGACCTGGGAAGATCCCACGTGCCACAGAGCGGCTGGACCGATGTGTCCAGCTACTGAGCCGGAGCTCTGGAGCGCATGCACCCAGAGCCGGTGCTCTGCGGTGAGAGAGGCCACTGCGATGGGAGGCCCACACAGGCCAAAGAACAAAGATGGAAATAAATGAAAGACCAGTAGAAGTAGCCAAAAAAAAAAAAAAAAAAAAAAGTTCATAGTGTATGATTCTGTTTACATAAATTCTAGAAAATGTAAACTAGTTTATAGGGACAGCAGATCCAGTGGTTGAGAGGAGAGACTAAAAAGGGACACAGGAAATTTTTGAAAATGAAAGATGGGGTCACTATTGATTTTTAATGGCTTAGTGGGTGTGTAGGTGTATATACATACACTTTATTTATTTACCTTTTTTTAATTTAATTTAAAAAATTTTGGCCTCATTTATTGGTGTTTTTATTGCTTTATTTTCCTCCATCTTTATTCCTTGGCCTGTGTGATCCTCCCATTGCAGTGGCCTCTCTTGTTGCAGAGCATCAGCTCTGGGCACGTGCGCTCCAGAGCACTGGCTCACAGTTGGACACACCGGTCCAGCCATTCCACAGCATGTGGGCTTTTCTGTGCCAGGGGTTGAACTGGTGCACCTTGCACTGCAAGGTGGACTCGCTACCCACTGGACCACCATGGAAGCTCTAATTTAAAAATTGTTACGGCTGCACTGAGTCTTTGTTGCTGTGTGTGGGCTCTCTGGTTAGGGTCCTCAGGATTCTTGTAATGGTTTCTCTTGTTGCAGAACATGGACTCTAGAGCATGGGGGTTCAGTAGTTGTGGTACATGGGCTTAGTTGCCCTGTGGCATGTTGGATCTTCCTGGACACGAACATGTGTCCCCTACATTGGCAGGCAAATTCTTTACCAGTAGACCACCAGGAAAGTTCCATGTATACACTTGAAATGTGTGTAGTTTATTGTGTGTTAGTTATACTTTAGAGTTATAAACAATTGCCTTAATATTGCATATCCAGTTGATACTCAAAGTTCCCTGATTCTTGCACATCTTAACAGTTTTTAAAAATAGAGGGCTTCCCCGGTGGCTCAGTGGTAAAAAGTTTGCCTGCCAGTGCAGGAGACACGGGTTCAATCCCTGATCTGGGAAGATCCCACATGCTGTGGAGCAACTAAGCCCATAAGCTGCAACTGCTGATCCTGTGATCTGGAGGCTTGGAGCCACAACGATGGAGCCCATGTGCTGCAACTACTGAAGCCCGAGAGCCCTAGAGCCGTAATTCCACAACAAGAGAAGTCACCACAACAAGAAGCCTGCTCACCTCAACGAGAGAGTAGCCCCCCACTCCCTGCAACTAGAGAAGAGCCTGCAGTAGCAGTGAAAACCCGGAAGAGCCAAAAATAAATAAATAAATAAATAAATTGTTTAAAATAAATAAATAAAATAAAATAAAAATAAAACAGATGTATTTTGTTGACCTGGAGGAGGAAATGGCAATGCACTCCAGTATTCTTGCCTGGAAAATTCCAGGGACAGAGGAGGCTGGCAGGTTGTAGTTCACGGGGTCAGAAAGAGTCAGACGTGACTGAGCACATATGCATTTGGTTGATACAGCCCCTTTTAATACGTAGGTTCCTTCTCTCTCTTTTTTCTTTTGTTTGCAAAGAATTCCATTGAGGAATTTCAACCTTGTGGCAGTGCTTAGGCTCCTCTGTATTTCCTCTTAATTGGTGATTGGTAACAGGTAGTGAAGCTTACACTCTGGTTAAATCAGGTTAGGTTTTTTGACAAGAATACTTAACAGTCGTGTCTTACAGTGTTTCCTGTTGTATGTGTCACATCATCAGGATCCATATGATGTTGGTTGTCTCCTTTGTAATGATAAAATGGATGTTGTCAATCTAATCTATTCATTGTAAAGTTCCCCATTAGTTTTTTTATGTGTTTTTGCTTTCTCTTTGTGCTCAAGTTGAGTAACCATTTCTGGAGGAGAATTGAAAATAGAGAAGTAAGGAAAGCTCTAGATTCGGATTTTTGAGTTTGCTTTGTTTTTACTGTGGTGCATTAATAAGGAGCTTTCCTTCCTTTCATTTTCACAATTTATTGTTTTTCTTCAGTACTCATATCTAGTTTACCCTGAGACATACTTCTGGTTATTTCACTGCCCCTCAAATTATATATACTGCTAATGCTTTTTTTTAAAAGCAGTCTATACTATTTCTCCTTTATAGCTCTTAAATTACTTTATGTTAATTGGCTTTCTTTGATCCCACTTTTAAACCCTGCAACTGCTGATCCTGTGATCTGGAGGCTTGGAGCCACAACGATGGAGCCCATGTGCTGCAACTACTGAAGCCCGAGAGCCCTAGAGCCGTAATTCCACAACAAGAGAAGTCACCACAACAAGAAGCCTGCTCACCTCAACGAGAGAGTAGCCCCCCACTCCCTGCAACTAGAGAAGAGCCTGCAGTAGCAGTGAAAACCCGGAAGAGCCAAAAATAAATAAATAAATAAATAAATTGTTTAAAATAAATAAATAAAATAAAATAAAAATAAAACAGATGTATTTTGTTGACCTGGAGGAGGAAATGGCAATGCACTCCAGTATTCTTGCCTGGAAAATTCCAGGGACAGAGGAGGCTGGCAGGTTGTAGTTCACGGGGTCAGAAAGAGTCAGACGTGACTGAGCACATATGCATTTGGTTGATACAGCCCCTTTTAATACGTAGGTTCCTTCTCTCTCTTTTTTCTTTTGTTTGCAAAGAATTCCATTGAGGAATTTCAACCTTGTGGCAGTGCTTAGGCTCCTCTGTATTTCCTCTTAATTGGTGATTGGTAACAGGTAGTGAAGCTTACACTCTGGTTAAATCAGGTTAGGTTTTTTGACAAGAATACTTAACAGTCGTGTCTTACAGTGTTTCCCGTTGTATGTGTCACATCATCAGGATCCATATGATGTTGGTTGTCTCCTTTGTAATGATAAAATGGATGTTGTCAATCTAATCTATTCATTGTAAAGTTCCCCATTAGTTTTTTTATGTGTTTTTGCTTTCTCTTTGTGCTCAAGTTGAGTAACCATTTCTGGAGGAGAACTGAAAATAGAGAAGTAAGGAAAGCTCTAGATTCGGATTTTTGAGTTTGCTTTGTTTTTACTGTGGTGCATTAATAAGGAGCTTTCCTTCCTTTCATTTTCACAATTTATTGTTTTTCTTCAGTACTCATATCTAGTTTACCCTGAGACATACTTCTGGTTATTTCACTGCCCCTCAAATTATATATACTGCTAATGCTTTTTTTAAAAGCAGTCTATACTATTTCTCCTTTATAGCTCTTAAATTACTTTATGTTAATTGGCTTTCTTTCCCACCAGGCTGTGAGCTTCTAACGAAATAAAGTATATCCTTTTTTTTGTTTTGTTTTTTTGGCGACACAGCACTTGGGATCTTAGTTCCCTAACCAGGGATCAGACCCTCACCCACTGCAGTGGAAGCGTGGAGACTTAACCACTGGACTGCCAGAGAAGTCCGGGCATATACCCATTAATCTCTTGACATATAGTAGGTGCTCAGTAAATGCATGTTGAACTGAATGCTTACACTTTCTTGTCTTTAACCATTTTAAAAGTGAACCTTAAAATACTAGTATAATTTGATATTCATATGCTCACTATTACCTTATTGAGTTTGTCTGGATGATCTGTCCATTGATGCACATGGGGATGTAAAAGTCACCTACCACATTGTCAGTTTCTCCGTTTATGTCTGTTAATATTTGCTTTATATATTAAATGCTCCCGTATCACCACATTTTATTATTTTTTTGGAGTCAAGCAGGGTAAATACAAAACATCGTCACTTTCATAGAAGAGTAAAATGAGGCTCAGATATTTCCTAGTTCATGTAGCTGGTTAAGTGGGAAAGCTGAGAATGTGAACATGGGTCTGTGTGAGCCCTAATCTTTTAACTACATTTGCCTTTAAGGTTGGATGAGTCTTTAAATTTTCACCCAGATGGTGAGTGAAATTCCTGCTGCATGGTGAGCAGAACGATTTCTAGACACCTGAGTGCAGCAGGAGGAGCCTGGAGGCCTTTGTAGATTAAGCTTTTAACTCCCACTTCCCTCCAAGTGAGGACAGTCACCTCCCATCATTGCCCAGGGCAGGCAGTGAGGGAGTCTGTCCAGCCCACCTGTATGAGTAGAATACAGAGAAAGCCAGAAGAGCAGGCCTCAGTCTTCACATGTCAGATCAGAACAGATAGATTTTCCAAATGCTTTGAGGAATGTTTCTGGAACCTCTAGGCCTGAAGTGTGGACCTCAGTTTCTTGGCAAAAAAAGAATGGACATGGACCCAGTAAGCCTTATTTCACTTCCATCAAGTGAGTTCTGAGTGTCCAAGAAGCCTAGTGAAAAGCTATTAATGGCATGTGCTCTGCACCCTAGTTTTTTAAAGTCAGATTCTCAAGATACTATTTATGTGGGCTTCGACGTGTGCACAGTTGTGTAAATACTGCCACAGTCAGGATATAGAGCTTGTACTCAGTCCATCATGTTTCGTCCCTTTCTCTTGCTAAGTAATTATACAGAAAATAAATCTAGGAGAGTAAACATTTTAACTGGGGCAGGGTGTGGGTGATAGTGCATCCCATTTTGCTTAGGACGAACCTAGTTTATGCCTATTGACCCAGAATAACTTTTCATAGTATTTTTTTTTTTATGAAATGTGTCCTAGTTTGGATGATAAATTATATGGTGGTTGTAAACTGCATGACGAAGTTTGGTCATTGTTCATTGCTCTACAGTGTTGTCAGATTTGCCTTCCAAACTACCAGAGTCACATATATTTACTATAAATATGAGTGATAGTAGCAGTAATAACTTGCATGCAGTCGTATTTGAACTCTGCAGCAGCCTTATTTTGCATTTGAGAAAATTAATTCAAAATAGAACTCTGATCTGCCAAAAATCACAAGATTGAAAGTCTCTCTACCCATTTACCCTTCATATCTCCTATTAGTTGAAAGTCATTTGAGTGTATTGGTTAAGAGTGGAGGCAATAGTGAACGAACACATTGCTTCCAGTCCTGACTCTTACTGCTTTTTGGTGTTTGACCTTAGGCAAGTCATGTAGTCTTTCTGTCCTTCAGTTTTCTAGTCTATAGAAAGGATATAATATGATATAACTACAGTGCCTATGGCTAGCATATAGAAAGCTCTTGATAAAGGTTGCTAGTATTTTTAATTATATGACCATTATTTCATTAACATTTGCAATGAAACCCCCCTCCCTCAACAGAAAATCTCCCTTCCCCCCATGTGAAAAATATAGTAAGGAATGTTTTGCTCAGCTTCCTTTGTGATTTAAAAATATGTTGATCTCTAATAGTATCATAATGATGATTATGTATAATACTGTTATTATGATTATAGAGGTCATCAATATTTAGATAAATAGTCTTGATGTAGTAAATCAATTCCACAAACTGTTCCTTGGAACATTGGAATCTTTCAGATTTTATATGTATTGGTCAAAATTTAAAGATTTTTTAAAAAGTCGGATGGTGGCTAAGTTTGCAAATCAGTTAAATAAAATTATTCAGGCTCCCTTGGAGCCTTTTTAATGTATTTAATTAATTTCCAGTAAGCAGTTTAACATCTAGTGTATCTAAACTTAGGATGAACAGAGTAAAACATCCATTAAATCTGTGTTGATACTCTAAATATAATTTGGGAAACTGTAGTAAGCAGGAGGAACATTTTAGAGATTTGGGGATTTTGCCCTCATAGCTTGCAAAGGCTGATTTATAGGGACTGGAAGAGACTGAAGACAAGAAAATAAAATAATCCTTACAGTTATTAGGCTTGAAATGACTGGGCTAGTGTTCCGACACTCGAAAACGAAAGGTCCAGATGGATCTGCGAAATATTTTGAAGAAAGGTTTTTTTTTTATATATTTTTATTTTATTTATTTATTTATTTTTTTTAAACCTTTATTTTACTTTTAACTTTTACAGAGTTTTGTTGTTTACAGATATGTATGTTCTCAGATTAGTCATATGTATATCCCCCCCTTCCCTCCCCTCCCGACCATCACACAGCACCCCTGAAGGATCCCCTTTTCTCACAGAGCAATGACTAGAGCTATTTTCTTCACTTATGATAGCACAGGCCTTCATGCTACTTCCTTTACGCCTCTCACCCACTGTTCCTTCCCCACAATGTCCATATGTCCACTGTCCATGTCTGTCTTTCTGTCGCTTCACTGCATGTGCCATCATCACCATCCTACTAGATTCCATATATATGTGTTAATATACTATATTTGTCCTTCTCTTTTTGACTGACTTCACTTTTGATGATACGTTCTAGATCCAGCCACCTCATTAGGGCTGATTCTTCTGCATTTCTCTTTACAGCTGTGTAGTATTCCATTGTATATATGTACCAGAGCTTTTGGATCCATTCGTTCGTCGATGGGCATCTAGGTTCCTTCCATGTTCTAGCTATTGTATAGAGAGCTGCAGTGAACATTGGGGTACAGGTGCTTCTTTCAATTTTGATTTCGTCAGGGTATAAGCCTAAGAGTGGGATTGCTGGGTCGTAGGGTGCTTCTATTTTTAGTTTTTTAAGAAATCTTCAGACTGTCTTCCATAGAGGCTGTATCAATTTACATTCCCACCGGCAATGCAGGAGTGTTCCCTTTTCTCCGCAGCCTCTCCAGCATTTATTGTCTGTCGATTTGTGGATGATGGCCATTCTGATGGGCGTGAGGTGATATCTCATTGTAGTTTTGATTTGCATTTCTCTAATTATAAGCGAAGTTGAGCATTGTTTCATGTGTTTTTGGGCCATCTGTATGTCATCGTTGGAGAGGTGTCTGTTTAGGTCCTTTTCCCATTTTTTGATTGGGTTGTTCGTTTTTCCAGTGCTGAGTTGTCTGAGTTGCTTGTAGATTTTGGAGATTAATTCTTTGTCTGTTGTTTCATTTGCTATGATTTTCTCCCACTCTGTGGGCTGTCTGTTCAGCTTTTTTGTAATTTCTTTTGCTGTACAAAAGCTTTTAAGTTTCATGAGGTCCCACATGTTCATTTTTCTTTTTAGTTCCGTTATTCTAGTAGCTGGGTCAGAGAAGATCTTGCTTTGATTGATGTCCTTGAGGGTTTTGCCTATATTCTCCTCTAAGAGTTTGATGGTTTCTGGCCTTACATTTAAGTCTTTAATCCATTTTGAGTTGATCTTTGTGTATGGTGTCAGGGTATGTTCCAACTTCATTTTCTTGCATGTAACTGTCCAATTTTCCCAGCACCATTTGTTGAAGAGGCTGTCTTTGTCCCATTTTATATGTTCGCCTCCTTTGTCAAAAATAAGGTACCCATAGGTGCGTGGCTTTATCTCTGGGTTCTCGATCTTGTTCCATTGGTCGATATTTCTGTTTTTGTGCCAGTACCATACTGTCTTGATGACTGTTGCTTTGTAGTAGAGCCTGAAGTTGGGGAGGCTGATACCCCCAGCTCCATTCTTCTTCCTGAGGATTGCTTTGGCTATTCGAGGTCTTTTGTGTTTCCAGGCGGGCCACTTCTATTGGTCTTTTTTTTTTTTTAGATTTATTTATTTATTTTGGGCGGGTGTCGGGTTGGGGAGGGAGGGGAGCGGTTGGGCCACTTCTATTGGTCTTTCATTTCTGTATTTTCACGCATCTTTGTTCTTTGGCTCCTGTGCGCCTCCCATCACGGTGGCGTCTATCGTCGCAGAGTGCCGGCTCTGGGCTCATGCACCCCAGAGCTCTGGCTCGGTAATTGGACACATGGGTCCTGCCGCTCCGCGGCACGTGGGATCTTCCCAGGCCAGGAATTGAACTGGCGCCCCTTGCACTGCAAAGCAGTGTCCTTATCCACTGGACCACCAGGGGAAGCCCTTGAAGAAAGATTTAAGAAGATACCTTGTTTGGGTCCTCCCTGGCATTCCAGTGGTTAGTACTCTGTGCTTCCATTGCAGGAGGGTCAGGTAAGTCTTAGTGATTGATTGGAAGGAAGGTGCAGTGACTCCCAGGTTTCCAGTCTGAGAGAAATTTGATGCCAGTCATTTAATATTAGGTAGCCGGGAGGGGAACCAGTTGGCCCAACATTGGAAGCAATCAGAGAAGTTTGTTCTAGGTGTGTAAACTTGGACCTAGCAGTGGTAAATTAGGAAGTCAAATGCCTAGAAGTGAGAGGACAGTCTGGACCTGCAGAAAACACTGAAACAATGAAAACATCTTTTTCCAGTTTCAGTGTAGAGAGAAGAGAATTGCTGAAGGAAAAGGAATCAAAAAGGAGTAAGGGAACAAGGAGAACCAATATAGTGCTCTGTCCAGTGAACAGAAAGATTGAGGGTGGGGAGAATGCAGTGATGAAAAGGCCAAGTGGTGATGAAGGATGAGCACTGTCTGTGGAGATGACTTGGCTGACCTAAGTGGTGCTCATCAGTGCTCCAAAGCCTCCCTTATAGCTTCAAGTAACCTTGAAGATGCAATGGGTTTTTTTGTTGTTGTTGTTCAGACAAGAAGGCGGAGTATAACTAAGGTTAGAATTGTCTTTTCCTGTTTTTTGGATTGGACTACTGTCTTGATGACTGTTGCTTTGTAGTAGAGTCTGAAGTTGGGGAGGCTGATCCCCCCAGCTCCATTCTTCTTCCTGAGGATTGCTTTGGCTATTCGAGGTCTTTTGTGTTTCCAGGCGGGCCACTTCTATTGGTCTTTTTTTTTTTTTAGATTTATTTATTTATTTTGGGCGGGTGTCGGGTTGGGGAGGGAGGGGAGCGGTTGGGCCACTTCTATTGGTCTTTCATTTCTGTATTTTCACGCATCTTTGTTCTTTGGCTCCTGTGCGCCTCCCATCACGGTGGCGTCTATCGTCGAGAGTGCCGGCTCTGGGCTCATGCACCCCAGAGCTCTGGCTCGGTAATTGGACACATGGGTCCTGCCGCTCCGCGGCACGTGGGATCTTCCCAGGCCAGGAATTGAACTGGCGCCCCTTGCACTGCAAAGCAGTGTCCTTATCCACTGGACCACCAGGGGAAGCCCTTGAAGAAAGATTTAAGAAGATACCTTGTTTGGGTCCTCCCTGGCATTCCAGTGGTTAGTACTCTGTGCTTCCATTGCAGGAGGGTCAGGTAAGTCTTAGTGATTGATTGGAAGGAAGGTGCAGTGACTCCCAGGTTTCCAGTCTGAGAGAAATTTGATGCCAGTCATTTAATATTAGGTAGCCGGGAGGGGAACCAGTTGGCCCAACATTGGAAGCAATCAGAGAAGTTTGTTCTAGGTGTGTAAACTTGGACCTAGCAGTGGTAAATTAGGAAGTCAAATGCCTAGAAGTGAGAGGACAGTCTGGACCTGCAGAAAACACTGAAACAATGAAAACATCTTTTTCCAGTTTCAGTGTAGAGAGAAGAGAATTGCTGAAGGAAAAGGAATCAAAAAGGAGTAAGGGAACAAGGAGAACCAATATAGTGCTCTGTCCAGTGAACAGAAAGATTGAGGGTGGGGAGAATGCAGTGATGAAAAGGCCAAGTGGTGATGAAGGATGAGCACTGTCTGTGGAGATGACTTGGCTGACCTAAGTGGTGCTCATCAGTGCTCCAAAGCCTCCCTTATAGCTTCAAGTAACCTTGAAGATGCAATGGGTTTTTTTGTTGTTGTTGTTCAGACAAGAAGGCGGAGTATAACTAAGGTTAGAAAGGGTTAAAGAGAAAATGGAAACTAAAAAGCACTCATTGTAGAAATTTGGCAGGAAAGACAAGTAGAGAAAGAGTATAGGAGTTGATAGGGGAAACCTGAGCAAGTTTGAAAGCGAAGAGAAGGAATCAGTTCAAAGGGAGACATTGAAGATATAAAAATGTCTGTGGGAGCTAAGTCCTGAGTGAAGTGAGAAGGGAAGAACTGAGAAAGTTAGATGGAGTTGCCCTAATTTTGGAAAGTTAAAATAAATTCCTATGAAATGTTGCCTCTGTATTGACGTTTACACCTTTCTCACTTTTTCACTATAAAGTAGTTATGTATAGTTCAGTTCCCTTTTATAAGATGCCTTTATAGCCTAATTAAGTTAGAATATTATTTAGATTATGAAGATAGTTCATGTTCATAGTAGAAAATAGAGAAGTGTGTAAATGAAGGGAAAAACTTACCTATAATTCCACCAGGAATAAGTAACTTCAGTTAATGTTTTGATAGAGCTCTTTGAAATGGATTGATTATATACACATAGCTCTTAAAAAACCAGGATTATACGGAACATTCAGTTTTCTATCCTACCTTTTATAACACTATTACTTTTTTAACCTTCTTCCACTTGACAAGACATTATTTCATTGTAAGTAACTGATCCCATTTCAGCCAGTTTTGGCATTCTCAATTCATTTTTTATCATCTTGTCATTTTAACCTGATCCAAATTCCATTACTTAAGTGCTACAGATACCAAAGCATTTATTGAGAATCTGATAGCTGAATTTTGGAGGAAGGAATAGGTGGTAACGGACACAGTGGAAATTAGATGCTCTTGGACTGCAGAAAACACTGTAAAACATTTTCAGATGTAGAGAGAAGAGAATTGCTGAAGGAAAAGGAATCAAAAAGGAGTAAGGGAACAAGGAGAACCAATATAGTGCTCTGTCCAGTGAACAGAAAGATTGAGGGTGGGGAGAATGCAGTGATGAAAAGGCCAAGTGGTGATGAAGGATGAGCACTGTCTGTGGAGATGACTTGGCTGACCTAAGTGGTGCTCATCAGTGCTCCAAAGCCTCCCTTATAGCTTCAAGTAACCTTGAAGATGCAATGGGTTTTTTTGTTGTTGTTGTTCAGACAAGAAGGCGGAGTATAACTAAGGTTAGAAAGGGTTAAAGAGAAAATGGAAACTAAAAAGCACTCATTGTAGAAATTTGGCAGGAAAGACAAGTAGAGAAAGAGTAT
This sequence comes from Tragulus kanchil, assembly GCA_022376925.1. Lineage (NCBI taxonomy): Eukaryota > Metazoa > Chordata > Mammalia > Artiodactyla > Tragulidae > Tragulus > Tragulus kanchil. Next base: position 260,002,168 of record JAIOJX010000032.1, read on the forward strand.
AGGAGTTGATAGGGGAAACCTGAGCAAGTTTGAAAGCGAAGAGAAGGAATCAGTTCAAAGGGAGACATTGAAGATATAAAAATGTCTGTGGGAGCTAAGTCCTGAGTGAAGTGAGAAGGGAAGAACTGAGAAAGTTAGATGGAGTTGCCCTAATTTTGGAAAGTTAAAATAAATTCCTATGAAATGTTGCCTCTGTATTGACGTTTACACCTTTCTCACTTTTTCACTATAAAGTAGTTATGTATATAGTTCAGTTCCCTTTTATAAGATGCCTTTATAGCCTAATTAAGTTAGAATATTATTTAGATTATGAAGATAGTTCATGTTCATAGTAGAAAATAGAGAAGTGTGTAAATGAAGGGAAAAACTTACCTATAATTCCACCAGGAATAAGTAACTTCAGTTAATGTTTTGATAGAGCTCTTTGAAATGGATTGATTATATACACATAGCTCTTAAAAAACCAGGATTATACGGAACATTCAGTTTTCTATCCTACCTTTTATAACACTATTACTTTTTTAACCTTCTTCCACTTGACAAGACATTATTTCATTGTAAGTAACTGATCCCATTTCAGCCAGTTTTGGCATTCTCAATTCATTTTTTATCATCTTGTCATTTTAACCTGATCCAAATTCCATTACTTAAGTGCTACAGATACCAAAGCATTTATTGAGAATCTGATAGCTGAATTTTGGAGGAAGGAATCCGCATCCCCAGGCCCTAAAGACTGTCCCAGAAAATCTCAGCTTAGCTTCTGTTCCTCTCCCCTGCACTGAAATTCTTGAGGGAAAAAATCCATGCTCATTTTTTCCTTTTCCTTTTGTGTGTTTCATCTTTTCCTGGGGAAACGTCTGATTTGTCTTTAAGCCCTGTAAATTCCTTGATGGACCCTGAAAGAGAGCCCTTATACCATAAGGGAAGGTAGGGCTCCATTGTAGTTTATGTTTATTTTTCCTTCTCTTGTCATCTCCTCAAGAAAATTAACACTCTTATTTTACTTGACTTTTCAGGATTGAAACTGTTGCTTCTGTTGTAGTTGGGAATGAATTGGATTCAATTAATGAAAACAAAGATGTTGTAAAATGACATAGATTCTGTGACCTGTACTCTTGCCCCTAACTAAGTGTCTTTGGGCAAGCGTCTTGATATATCTTGATTGAGAAAACATTAGGCTGAAACTTTAAATTCTAACTCTTCTTTACGTCTTACTTACGTATTTTACTACTATACAATAGTGGTCAGTTTTAAGCCTCAAGACTGAAGGAATACAGTTCATGCTGTTTGTGATAAGAGTGGCTATGGTGGTGATTGGAGGAGAATCACTGATACCAGGAATAATTATTATTATAGTTCTTTGTAACAACCAGGCTCTGCTTTTGAAGGTGAGAAATGAAATTGCAGAGTTAAACACAGTACACATAATTGATATGCTGTATCATATTGATGTAAAAAGGAAGCTTAAGTTCATTTGATCTTGAGCTGTAATTTATTAGAGACAATAGTCCAAACATGTTTCATTCCTGTATGATGAGGTTTTCTCATTGTTGTGAGTAGATGGGAGGATCTAAGTTACTTAGAATTAGTCACTTGATTTGATAGCCATGGTAAGATTATAGATACCTTTTCATCTTTCTGGTAGGAGGTAAGTATTATATAATAGAAAGGGAATTCATGCCTTTAACTCCTTCTACACGCCACTGTTTTTCTACCTTCTCAAGAAAAGCAGTCACTTTTTTGTCTTGATTTAAGAAAACATACACTAAGATTCAGAATAGTTTAGCAAATAGTATTTTGGTCTCTTCTTGGTATCTCCCAGCCCTTGGTTTTATTCTCTTAAGGCCTTGTTTCCTTTTATTGTTTTTTAATTAGAAGTGTCTCTTCCAGTTTCTATCACCACTGCCTTGGACTGCTGTTAGTCCCACTTCAGATTATTCTCTTTATTACCAAATGGTACTTAGGAAACACCGAGAACCCTCAATAATTGCTTTGAACTATTTGAGTAGCACTGCTATATGTTCTTGGGGAAGAGGATAATCCTGTGTTAATTGCCCAAGGAAGTTGCTACCAAACAAATGTACGGGACATAAAGCAAAATGGAATTTGTAGTGTAAAAATTCTTTGTAATAAGACTTGATTATTACAATTCTGATGATTTCTTTCCCTTTTTTTTAAACTTTACAAACTTTACTCCAGTATAATTTATTTAACATAAAAGTTACCTATTTTAAATGTACAGTTCACTGTTTGTAAGTATGTACAAAATTGTGCAGTTACAAACCTGGATCTACTTGCTCACCACAGAACCTGGATCTACATTCCAGCCCTAGGTTTCTTTTCAGACAGTTCATGCTGTTTGTGATAAGAGTGGCTATGGTGGTGATTGGAGGAGAATCACTGATACCAGGAATAATTATTATTATAGTTCTTTGTAACAACCAGGCTCTGCTTTTGAAGGTGAGAAATGAAATTGCAGAGTTAAACACAGTACACATAATTGATATGCTGTATCATATTGATGTAAAAAGGAAGCTTAAGTTCATTTGATCTTGAGCTGTAATTTATTAGAGACAATAGTCCAAACATGTTTCATTCCTGTATGATGAGGTTTTCTCATTGTTGTGAGTAGATGGGAGGATCTAAGTTACTTAGAATTAGTCACTTGATTTGATAGCCATGGTAAGATTATAGATACCTTTTCATCTTTCTGGTAGGAGGTAAGTATTATATAATAGAAAGGGAATTCATGCCTTTAACTCCTTCTACACGCCACTGTTTTCTACCTTCTCAAGAAAAGCAGTCACTTTTTTGTCTTGATTTAAGAAAACATACACTAAGATTCAGAATAGTTTAGCAAATAGTATTTTGGTCTCTTCTTGGTATCTCCCAGCCCTTGGTTTTATTCTCTTAAGGCCTTGTTTCCTTTTATTGTTTTTTAATTAGAAGTGTCTCTTCCAGTTTCTATCACCACTGCCTTGGACTACTGTTAGTCCCACTTCAGATTATTCTCTTTATTACCAAATGGTACTTAGGAAACACCGAGAACCCTCAATAATTGCTTTGAACTATTTGAGTAGCACTGCTATATGTTCTTGGGGAAGAGGATAATCCTGTGTTAATTGCCCAAGGAAGTTGCTACCAAACAAATGTACGGGACATAAAGCAAAATGGAATTTGTAGTGTAAAAATTCTTTGTAATAAGACTTGATTATTACAATTCTGATGATTTCTTTCCCTTTTTTTTAAACTTTACAAACTTTACTCCAGTATAATTTATTTAACATAAAAGTTACCTATTTTAAATGTACAGTTCACTGTTTGTAAGTATGTACAAAATTGTGCAGTTACAAACCTGGATCTACTTGCTCACCACAGAACCCTGTGCCCATTTGTCCCTATTCCCTCTCACATTCCAGCCCTAGGCAACCACTAATCTTACTTTTACAGACATTTTATATAAATGGAATCACATAATATGTGATCTTTTGCGTTTGCCTTCTTTCACTTAGCCCAGTGTTCATACATATTGTGACATGTGTTAGTCCTTCACTCCTTTTTGTTGCTTCATTCCTTTTTGTTTTGAGTAGTGTTCCAGACATACTACATTTCGTTTATCTGTCCACCAGTTGATAGACATTTGAGTCATTTCCACTTTTTGCCTATTGTGAATAATGTTGTAATGAACATTTGCACACACATTTTCATGTGGACATAAACTTTTCATGAGTAAATATGTTGGAATGAAATGGCTGGGTCATAGAGTAAATCTAGGGCTTTCCTGGTGGCTCAGTGGTAAAGAATCTGCCCACGGACTTCCCCTGGTGGTCCAGTGGATAAGGACACCGCCTTGCAGTGCAGGGGGTGCCGGTTCGATCCCTGGCCTGGGAAGATCCCACGTGCCGCGGAGCGGCTGGACTGATGTGTCCAATGACCGAGCCGGAGCTCTGGAGCACATGCGCCCAGAGCCGGCGCTCTGCGACGACAGAGGCCACCGCGATGGGAGGCCCACAGGAGCCAAAGAACAAAGACAGATGAAAATAGAGAAATGAAAGACCAATAGAAGTGGCCGGCCTGCTCTCCTCCGTCCCCAACCCAACCCCCGCCCAAAAAAAAAAAAAAAAGAATCTGCCCACAGTGCAGGAGACACAGGAGACACGGGTTTGATCCCTGGCTCGGGATGATCCCTTGGAGGAGGAAATGGCAACCCACTGCAGTATTCTTGCCTAGGAAATCCCATGGACAAAATAGCCTGGCAGGCTACACTCCAGGGGGTTGCAAAGAGTCAGATGTGACCTAGCGACTAAACTACAACAACAACATGGTAAATCTGTATTTAAAATTTTAAGAAGCTGCCAATCTGTACCATTTTACATTCCCACAACAATGTGGGAGTGCTTCTCCACATGTTTCTCAACATTTGCTGTTGGTTGTCATCTTTGTTGTAGCCATACTAGTGGTTGTGGTGCAGTATCTCATTGTGTTTTTTTGTTTGTTTTTTATGTAATTTTTATTGGAGTATTGTTGCTTTACAGTGTTGTTGTTAGTTTCTACTCTACAATGAAGTGAATCAATTATATATACATAGAGTCCCTCTCTTTTGGATTTCCTTCCCATTCAGGTCACCACAGAGCATTAAGTAGAGTTCCCTGTTCTGTATAGTAGGTTCTCATTAATTATCTAATTTATTTGTGTGTGTGTGCATTGTTCAGTCATGTCCAATTTTGCGATCCTATAAACTGTATCCCGCCAGCCTCCTCTGCCCATGGAATTCTCCAGGCAAGAAATACTGGGGTGGGTAGCAATTCCCTTCTCCAGGAAGCCTTCCTGACCCAGGGATTGAACCTGGATCTCCTACATTGCAGGTGGATTCTTAACTGTCTGAGCCTCCAGGGAAGCCCATCTGCTTTACACATAGTATCAATAGTGTATGTATGTCAATCCCAATCTCCCAATTCATTCCACTCCTCCCTTTTCACCTCTTAGGGTCCATATATTTATCACTCTAGCTTATTGCTTCTTTGTTTCTAGACTGGCTTTAAACCTGATTTCATCCTCTGGCTCTTTGTTTTTGTCTGTAATTTAGGTGAACTTAACTTATTTCAGAGTATAGCATTAGAATCCCCTGTATTGGTGACCAGAATATTCTACCTGATTAAGGAGGACTGGTAAACAGTTTCAAGATCTTAGAATGAAAGTACTAATTATTTTACTAATTGTAAATTCCATTTCAAATATCTGATTCTATGATGATGTCAGCTAATTAACTGACATAGTAGTAAAACAAAGTGATAATAAAAAAAGTAAAAATAGTTCTAATTTCATTTCAGATTATCAAATTACAGCTATATGCCATTTGATAGGAAATTATAAAATTAATATTCTTAGTGTTTTTATTGACTTTTCTTTTCAAACTTATTAACTTTTAAGCATCGTGCATTTTAACATGGGAATTTTTCTATTTCTTGCCAATTTCAAGTTAAAACTTCCAGCCTTGTCAGTTTTTGCTTTGAGTATTTTTTACCTGTGTTTTCAGTGTATACCCATTTAAAATTACTATGTTTTCTTGATGATTTGTCCTTTCATCTGTATGTAATGTTCTTTTTCACCCCTGATAATTTCCTTTGCTGCTCTGACATCTTTATCTGGTACTAATATGGACACTTCTCTTTTTTTAAATTAATGTTTGCATAATCTTCTTCTTTCTTTTGCTAATTTTTTTTAATGATGAGACTTTGAAGACAAATTAGGATCTTTCTTTTACTTGCTACTTTCCTTTGTCAGTTTATTTGAGGTGGATCTTCTTGAATATTGTTAGGTTATGTTTCTTAATATGCTCTTCCAGTCTCTGGCTTTTAACTGATATGTTTAGACCATTCATATATAATGTAATTACTGATATGTTTCTGCCATTTTATTTTTTGTTTCTGTATTCTCAGCTTTTTATTGTTTCTTTTCTTGCCTTCCTGTGGATTATTTGAACACATTTTAAACATTGCTTCTTGATTTATCATTAGTATTTTTTGGTGATTTCTTGACTATATCAGTAGCAGTAGCTTCTGGCCATAGTTCTAGGTATTATGTTACACATCTGTCGTTTATCACAGTGTACTTGAATGAAGCGTGGGAACTTTACCTCTTTTTATGTCTCTTTGCCTTTCCCTACAACAATGTAATTGTCTTAAAACACTCCACTGCATGTGTTTTGAACCACATCAGGTAGTGTTATAACTTTTTTCAACATTTTCATGTTGAAGTATTCTACCTGATTAAGGAGGACTGGTAAACAGTTTCAAGATCTTAGAATGAAAGTACTAATTATTTTACTAATTGTAAATTCCATTTCAAATATCTGATTCTATGATGATGTCAGCTAATTAACTGACATAGTAGTAAAACAAAGTGATAATAAAAAAAGTAAAAATAGTTCTAATTTCATTTCAGATTATCAAATTACAGCTATATGCCATTTGATAGGAAATTATAAAATTAATATTCTTAGTGTTTTTATTGACTTTTCTTTTCAAACTTATTAACTTTTAAGCATCGTGCATTTTAACATGGGAATTTTTCTATTTCTTGCCAATTTCAAGTTAAAACTTCCAGCCTTGTCAGTTTTTGCTTTGAGTATTTTTTACCTGTGTTTTCAGTGTATGCCCATTTAAAATTACTATGTTTTCTTGATGATTTGTCCTTTCATCTGTATGTAATGTTCTTTTCACCCTGATAATTTCCTTTGCTGCTCTGACATCTTTATCTGGTACTAATATGGACACTTCTCTTTTTTTAAATTAATGTTTGCATAATCTTCTTCTTTCTTTTGCTAATTTTTTTTAATGATGAGACTTTGAAGACAAATTAGGATCTTTCTTTTACTTGCTACTTTCCTTTGTCAGTTTATTTGAGGTGGATCTTCTTGAATATTGTTAGGTTATGTTTCTTAATATGCTCTTCCAGTCTCTGGCTTTTAACTGATATGTTTAGACCATTCATATATAATGTAATTACTGATATGTTTCTGCCATTTTATTTTTTGTTTCTGTATTCTCAGCTTTTTATTGTTTCTTTTCTTGCCTTCCTGTGGATTATTTGAACACATTTTAAACATTGCTTCTTGATTTATCATTAGTATTTTTTGGTGATTTCTTGACTATATCAGTAGCAGTAGCTTCTGGCCATAGTTCTAGGTATTATGTTACACATCTGTCGTTTATCACAGTGTACTTGAATGAAGCGTGGGAACTTTACCTCTTTTTATGTCTCTTTGCCTTTCCCTACAACAATGTAATTGTCTTAAAACACTCCACTGCATGTGTTTTGAACCACATCAGGTAGTGTTATAACTTTTTGCTTCAACTGTCAAATATAATTTACCTTATCATTTTCGTTCTGTCTCCATGATGTTGTAAGATTCCTTCTTTAATTCCCTTTTATCTGATAATGTTTGGTTTCTCCTTCATTCCTAAAGGACATTTCCTCCACATGTGAAATTACGGGTTGACAATTCTTTTCTTTTACTACTTGACGTATATGCCACTGCCTTGTGACTCTTCCTTAGTTCTCTCCATCTCTTCTCTAGGTATGATCAATCAATTTCATTTTACGTGAAGACTTCTTCCTTCAGTCTGCTAGCCTGATCCACTTGTTGTACATTTGTGGCGCACAGCCTTCATCCTGAGACCTTTCTTCGTAACCGTCATGAAAATGGTTGTTGTCATTTCCCCTCTTGGCTCTCCATTTCTCGTATTTCTCATTTTTTTGCTTATGACTTCTCAGATTTGCTACAGGAAAAATTTGTTTTTGGAACTTAGAATTTCTGAAGATTGTTTTGTTTTTTTCTGCACTTGCACTTAGGTGATGATTAGTCAGGATTATAAAATTTTAGGTTTCCTACGAATTTTGAAGGTATTGTTCTATGTTTTTATCATTTGTACGTGACTTGGTTTGGGTAGAGGGGAGTGTTGATTTGTTTGTTTATTGTGTGTCTTGACCATTTCTGGCTTTTCTGGTGTCTGAGATATGGCTATGATGTGCCTACAGGTCTGTTTTCATCTGCAGTCCTGGCCCTCAGTGTGCCCTCTAATCAGGGAATGTATGTCCTTCAACATGAACAGTTTTATATTATTTCTTTGATTTCCTCTTTGTTTTTTTTTCCTGTATTCTTTCTGAAACTCTGTTTATTTGGATGTTGTTCCTTATAAATCAGTCTGGATTTTTTTTTCTGTTTACCCTAAGTGCTAGGAGATACCCTCAGTTTTCTTTTCCAACTTCAGTTGAGTCTTACCTGCTAACTTCCCACACCCATTTTTTTTTTTTTTTTTAATTTCAAAGAGACTCAAGTTTCTTTTCATCTCATTTGTGTTTCATGAATCCAATTTGTTCTTATCTCTAGGATTTTCTGGAAGTTTGGTTTATTGAGATATTTACATGTAACAAAAATTCATCCTTTTTAGTGCATAGTTCTATTCTTTTGACAGGTAACTACCACCATAATCAAGATATAAGACAGTTCTTCAGGGACTTTGACCGTTGCTGATTTCAGTGTTTTCAGGAATGTGTGTTTTCCTCTGGAACTGATTGGAGTTCCCAAAGAAGCATCTTCTGTACTCTTCTCTGGAGAATTTAAGCCTGGCTGCAAGCCTCTGTGAGGCAAGTAGTAGAAAGAAGTTAGAGGCCTTAACATTTAATGTGTAAACTTTCACTTGATTCCTCTGTTTAGAATAGGTTCCTCTCATTTTGTAGGCAGCCCACTCCAGCATTCTTGCCGGGAGAATCCCACAGACAGAGGAGCCTGTTCACGGGCTTTCAAAGAATCGGGACACAACTGCAGGGAGGAGACAGCCCCACCCTCGTTTGTGCCTTGTATTTCCTATCGCAAGGGCTCTGCTCCATATTTTCCACATGGAAAGCTCCAGCCTTTTACTGGAATAGGGGAATGGGATCTAGGACTCTGTGTCTTTAATGGATGTTCATTCCTTTACTTGTTCTTAAGTGCACCTTTATCCCACTTCTGAACGTCTTCAGTATTGCCAGCTTGTAAACCTTTGGGGGATTCTAGTTTTCATCTTTCCTCACTGCTGCTTTAGTTAGGGTTTGACTTTCCCAGATCTGCTAAGGTATTTATCCCTTAAGCTTTGCAGTTTCCAAAATGTTATTGCCATTGCCTCATCTTTTGTTCTTTGTCCTTACAGAGATTATGCCTTTAAAACGTTACTGTCATTGTAATGGGATTTCAGGAAAAGGTGAATGTAATTGCATGTGTTTAGTCCATTATCTTTAAAAATCCCCTTAAGTTAAATGAAAAAAAAAAAGAAAAAAACCAATTCCGGACATGACCCTTTACGATCTAGTTTCTGCCTGTCTATCCAGCCTCATTTCTCATTCCACTGCAGCTCACCCCCAGCCTAAGCTCTTGTCACATGTATCTACTTAAGAGATTCCAAACAAATCAGGTTGCTTGTGCCTTTCTGCACATAGGGTTTTCCTAATGTGCTATTTGCCCTAAAATTTGGCTCTCCTCAGGGAGATTTGCTGACTGGCATGGGTGCCTCTCTGTCAGAGTCCTTATTGTATTACTGCAGTCATTTGTTTACTTTTATGAGAGTCTCATACTAGAGGTTTTTTGAACCTGTAGTAGATGGGCTGTCTATGAATTAGCAGCAAGAAACCAGAAGACCTTGAAACTGCAGAATTTCATGTGTTTGTACATATTTTTGGAAAATTAACTAAGGCAAAATTTTTTAAACTAAGAATGTGCATCAGAAATACCTGAGCTTTTAAAATATGTAAATTTTTTTGGACTTTTTTCCCTGATACCTGCTGATTTATAGTCTGAAATTAGGGTCCATGGAATTTCCTGGTTGCCCAGTGGTTACAACTCTGGTTTCACCTCCAAAGGCCCAAGTTCATTCATGGTTGGGAACTGAGATCCCACTAGCTGTGCAGTGCAACTAATAAATAAATAATAGTTTTCATGAAATTATGGCCCAGAAAGATGTATTTTCAAAAAGCGGCCTAGATGATTTTTCAGAACAGGCAAAAAACTGTGGCCTGGCGTGTAGTGAATCCTCAGTAAATGTATATAGAAAGAATGAGGGAGAAACTTGGGTTTCAGGGCATGACCTGAAATAAATTTGCTGTGTGAAATTTGAGTGCAAGTGAGAAAATCACTCATTTTCTCTGTTATATAAATGAAAAAGTAACAACAACTCAGTCATGTCTAACTCTTTGTGGCCCCATGGAGTAGCCCACGAGGCTCCTCTGTCCATGGTGTTTTTCAGGCAAGAATACTGGAGTAGGTTGCAATTTTCTACTTCAGGGGATCTTCCTGATGAAGGGATCAAACGCACCTCTTGCATGTCCTGTATTGGGAGGTGGATTCTTTCTCACTAAGTACCGCCTGGAAAGCCCCTACACAAATGAAGCTACATACAGCAGCTATTTTTTGCCCTTTAGATATAATTGGAGGAGTAACAAGGTGTGGGTGTTTTTTGTTTGTTTGTTTAGATGGAAGAAAGCTTTGGAAAGCTTCAGAGTTTTGTAACTAGTTGCAATTTAAGAGTGAGAACAGAACTTTAATTTCCTGGAATGTCCTGCCTATGCTTCCCTCTGTGTTTAAGGCTGTAAAAAATGTATACCTTAGAATCATACTTAATAGACATTGTAGGTTTGGTTTCAGACCAGCTTTTTTTTTTTTTTTTTTTTGAAACTTTTATTTTACTTTTAACTTTTACAGAGTTTTGTTGTTTACAGATATGTATGTTCTCAGATTAGTCATATGTATATCCCCCCATCCCACCCCTCCAGACTGTCATGCAGCACCCCTGAAGGATCTGTTTTTCTCACGGAGCAATGACTATAGCTATTTTCTTCACATATGATAGTACAGGCCTTCAAGCTACTTCCTTTACACCTCTCACCCACTGTTCCTTCCCCACAATGTCCATATGTCCACTGTTCATGTCTGTCTTTCCTTCACTTCACTGCATGTGTTATCATCACCATCCTACTAAATTCCGTATATATGTGTTAGTATATTGTACTTGTCCTTCTGTTTTTGACTGACTTCACTTTTTATGATAGGTTCTAGAGCCAGCCACCTCATTAGGGCTGATTCTTCTGCATTTCTTTTTACAGCTCTGTAGTATTCCATTGTATATATGCACCAGAGCTTTTGGATCCATTTGTTCGTCGATGGGCATCTCGGTTGCTTCCGTGTTCTAGCTATTGTATAGAGAGCTGCAGTGAACATTGGGGTATAGGTACTTCTTTTGGATTTAATTTCATCAGGGTATAAGCCTAAGAGTGGGATTGCTGGGTCGTATGGTGCTTCTATTTTTAGTTTTTTAAGATATCTCCAGACTGTCTTCCATAGAGACTGTATCAAATGACATTCCCACCAGCAATGCAGGAATGTTCCCTTTTCTCCGCACCCTCTCCAGCATTTATTGTCTGTTGATTTGTGGATGATGACCTTTCTGACGGGTATGAAGTGATATCTCATTGTACTTTTGATTTGCATTTCTCTAATTATAAGCGAAGTTGAGCATTGTTTCATGTGTTTCTGGGCCATCTGTATGTCCTTTTTGGAGAGGTGTTCAGACCGCCTTAATACAAAGGTAGTCACACATATTTTCTGGTTTTCCAATGTATGTAAAAATTATGCTCACACTATACTACTTGTAGTCTACTAAGTATGCAATAACATGTTAAAAAAAAAAAGGCTCCACTCTAGTTTGAAGTTAATGGATCTGAAGGAAAACCAAAGGGCACACATCGTGGAATCCAATGTGGAAGATATCGAAACGAAATGACCTTCTCCAGATTACCTCTTCACAATAGCATACAGTCATTTCAGCCTTTCTAAATAAAAGATTTTTGTTTGTTTTTTAAAGTACATGCCTTAACTTGAAAAGTCTTTGTTGCTGGGAATCCCTGGTGGCCCAGTGATTAAGACTTTGTGCTTCCACTGCAAGGGGTACAAGTTCCATCCTCAGTTGGGGAACCTAAGATCTCGCAAGCTGTGCAATTCGGCCAAAAAAAACGAAAGTACTTTAATGCCAAAAAAGTGCTAATCATCATCTGAGCCTTTGACAGGTCATAATCTTTTAGCTGATAGAAGATCCTTTTTTTTTTTAACTATTTTACTGTTTAATTGGCTGCATTGCATCTTAGTTGCTGCATGCAGAATCTTTTGTTGTGGTATGCGAGCTTAATTGCCTTGCAGCATGTCGGATCTTAGTTCCCTGACCAGGGATCGAACCTGCGTTCCCTGCATTGGAAGGCAGACTCTTAACCATTCGACTACCGAGAAAAGTCCCTGGTGGGAGATCTTGTCTCCAGGTTGATGACTACTGACTGATCAGAGAGGCGGATGCTGAAGGTTGGAGTGGCTGGCATTTTCTTCAGTAGACAGCAGTGAGGTCTGCTGCATTGATTGACTCCTTCCTTCACAGTTTCTCCAACATACAGTGCAGTTTCACAGCACTTTACCCACAGCAGTACTTCTTTCAAAAGTGGAGTCAGTCCTCTCTAAAAGCAGTCTTGCTTTATGGAGTTTGTGCAGTATTCTGAATTCTTCCATTTTTTTGGTTTCAGCCCCAAATTTTCATGACTTTACATTTCCTAATAAAGGTTGAGCATTGTTTCATGTGTTTCTGGGCCATCTGTATGTCCTTTTTGGAGAGGTGTTCAGACCGCCTTAATACAAAGGTAGTCACACATATTTTCTGGTTTTCCAATGTATGTAAAAATTATGCTCACACTATACTACTTGTAGTCTACTAAGTATGCAATAACATGTTAAAAAAAAAAAGGCTCCACTCTAGTTTGAAGTTAATGGATCTGAAGGAAAACCAAAGGGCACACATCGTGGAATCCAATGTGGAAGATATCGAAACGAAATGACCTTCTCCAGATTACCTCTTCACAATAGCATACAGTCATTTCAGCCTTTCTAAATAAAAGATTTTTGTTTGTTTTTTAAAGTACATGCCTTAACTTGAAAAGTCTTTGTTGCTGGGAATCCCTGGTGGCCCAGTGATTAAGACTTTGTGCTTCCACTGCAAGGGGTACAAGTTCCATCCTCAGTTGGGGAACCTAAGATCTCGCAAGCTGTGCAATTCGGCCAAAAAAAACGAAAGTACTTTAATGCCAAAAAAGTGCTAATCATCATCTGAGCCTTTGACAGGTCATAATCTTTTAGCTGATAGAAGATCCTTTTTTTTTTAACTATTTTACTGTTTAATTGGCTGCATTGCATCTTAGTTGCTGCATGCAGAATCTTTTGTTGTGGTATGCGAGCTTAATTGCCTTGCAGCATGTCGGATCTTAGTTCCCTGACCAGGGATCGAACCTGCGTTCCCTGCATTGGAAGGCAGACTCTTAACCATTCGACTACCGAGAAAAGTCCCTGGTGGGAGATCTTGTCTCCAGGTTGATGACTACTGACTGATCAGAGAGGCGGATGCTGAAGGTTGGAGTGGCTGGCATTTTCTTCAGTAGACAGCAGTGAGGTCTGCTGCATTGATTGACTCCTTCCTTCACAGTTTCTCCAACATACAGTGCAGTTTCACAGCACTTTACCCACAGCAGTACTTCTTTCAAAAGTGGAGTCAGTCCTCTCTAAAAGCAGTCTTGCTTTATGGAGTTTGTGCAGTATTCTGAATTCTTCCATGTTGTTTCAGCAGTTTTCATAGCCTCTTCACCAAGAGTTGATTCCAGCTCAAGGATCTACTTTCTTTCCTCATCCAGAAAAAATCAGCTCCTCATCTGTTAGTTCTGTCATGAAATTGCAGTGGTCCAGTCACATCTTCCGGCTCTACTTCTAATTCTAGTCCTCTTGCTATTTCCACTGTATCTGCAATTGCCTCCTCTGTTGAAGTCTTGAACCCTTAGAGTTATCCATTAGGGGTGGGATCAACTCTTGTTGATATTTTGACTTCTTCCCATAAATCACAAATGTTTTGAAATGGCATCTAGAATAATGAATCTGTTCCAGAAGGTTTTCAGTTTTCACTCTGCTATATAGCCTTACAAAATACATTTTTTTTTAAGTAATAATACTTGAAAGTCAAATTTGCTTCATGATCCATGGGCTGCAGAATGAATGTTGTGTTACCAGGCATGAAGACTACATGAATCTCATTGCATATTTCTATCGGAGCTCTTGAGTGACCAGGTCCATTGTAGATGAGCAGTCGTATTTTGAAAGGAATCGTTTTTTCTGAGCTGACGGTGTCAGCAGTGGACATAAAAATTCAGTAAACCGTGTTGTAAACAGATGTGCTTTCATCCAGGCTTTGTTGTTCCACTTAGAGAACACAGGTAGAGTTGACTTAGCATAGTCCTTTGGGCCCTAGGATTTGGGGAATGGTAAATGAACATTGACTTCAACTTAAAGTTATTAGGCCCTAACAAGACAGACAAACTGTCCTTTGAAACTTTGAAGATAAGCTTTGACCTCTCTCATAGCTATGAACATCCTAGATGGCATCTTCTTCCAACAGAAAGGTGTTTCATCTCCATTGAAAATCTGTTGTTTAGTGCACATGCGTGCAAAGTCGCTTCAGTTGTGTCTAACTCTGCGACACTATGGACTGTAGGAACCCACTCTGGACAAGAATCCTGGAGTGGATTTCTGTGCCCTCCTCCGGGGAATCTTCCCAAGCCAGGGATCAAACCTGTGTCTCTTGTGTCTTCTGCATTGGCAGGCAGGTTCTTTACCACTAGTGCCACCTGAGAGTATAGTCACCTTCATTAATTAGCTAGATCCTTCTGGATAACTTGCTACAGCTTCTACGTCACTTGCTGCTTCACCTTGCACTTTTATGTCATGAAGATAACATGAGGTTTTTCCTTAAACCTCGTGAATTAACTTCTGCTAGCTTCATACTTTTCTTCTGCAGCTTTTTGCCTTTCAGCATTTAAAGAATTAAAAAAGAGTTACGACCTTGCTCTGGGCTAGGTTTTAGCTTAAGAGAATATTGTTGTTAGTTGGAACATCTATCCAGATCACTAAAGCTTTCTCCATATCAATAATAAAAGCTGTTTCACTTTAGCATTCGTGTCTTCACTGGAATGACACTTTTTATTTCCTTCAAGAACTTTTCTTTTGCGTTCACAACTTGCCTGACGGGTGCCCGTGGCCTAGTTTTTAGCCTTCTTACCTTCTGACATGCTTTGCTTACTGTGTTTCATCATTTCCAGCTTTTGAAGGGAGAGACTTGTGACTGTTCCTTTCACTCGAACACATAGAAGCCATGGTAGTGTTGTTCATTAACTTAATTTCAATATTGTCCCTTAGAAATAGGGAGGCCCAAGGAGAGGGAGAGAGATGGAGACTGACTAGTCAGTGTATCATTCAGAAAACACACATTCGACAGTTAGGTTCACCACTTTATGTGGCCACAGTATGTGGTGCTCAAGTAGCATCAAAGATACCTGATCACAAAACATTATGACAAATATAATCACGAAAGAGTATGAAACATTGTGAGAATCACCAAAATGTGTCACAGACATGCAGTGAACAAATTGCTGTTGGAAAAATGGTGCAGTAGACTTGCTTGATGCAAGGTTGCTGCAGACTTTGAGTTTGTTTTAAAAAAGAAATTGTGAAGGACAATAAAATGAGGTTTGCCTATATTGTCCTCTGCTGTACTCACAGATGTTTTATGTAACATAGCTGTTATATTTTTATGTGTGTTAAGGAAGAAATCGGGCTCTTTTGCTTTTTGTATTTTCTATTTATTATTTTTATTTTTTGTCTAGGTATTTAAGAGATTATGGCATCTGAAACCCACAATGTTAAAAAACGCAACTTTTGTAATAATACTGAGGATCATTCCATTGATCTTCCTAGAAAAAGGATCTCTAATTTCACTAAAAAGAACATGAAGGAGGTAAGTCCATGGTTTCTACAAATGAGTAAGACAGCATCTCAGTCTGTTTAGGCTACCACAGCATTATACTAGAGACTAGATGGCTCTATAAACAGCAGAAATGTATTTCTCACAGGACTGGAGCCTGGGAAGTCCAAGATCCTGGCTGTCACGGAGTTGGTATCCAGTGAGGGCCCAATTCCTGGTTCATAGATAGCTGACTTCCGTCTACTTCCCCACATGGTGGAAGGAGAGAGAGAATTCTCTACTCTTTTATAAGGACACTAGCCCTATTCATGGGGTTTTATCCTCATGACCTAATCACCTCCTGAAAGCCCTTCCTCTTAATACCAGTCACTCTCAGGAGGGAGTGGTTTAGGGTCTGAACATAGGAATTTCAGGGAAACACAGTCATTCAGTTTGATACAGTTTAAACAGTTAAGTCTGTGGGTAGTTCTGAGTAAATGGGAGGGTGACAGTTTTGCTTAATCTGCCAAAATTGAGGAGAATTAATAAAATAATTGAAATCTGTTTATATTCCAAAAACTCTAAAAACCTTTTGGCCACTATATTGTTTTGATATGGTATAATTTAAATATTTCAGTTTAATTCTAGAGGAATCACAGAAGTACTTTTTGTTCACCATTGCAAGGTTCATTAGCACTGATATAATTTCTTTAAATCCATATTAAAATTCAGCCCATTTATTTAGCACCCTGCATATATAATACATGACCAGTAGCATGGAAAGTAGCCAAATGGATATGTTGGATTGTCCAACATGTTGTTGGACAATAATTGTAACTAATAATTGACAATACAGCACTGATACAGTGAAAGCTTTGTCTGGGGCTTCCCTGGTGGTCCAGTGGTTAAAGTCTGCCTTACAGCACAAGGGGTACCGGTTCAATCCCTGATCCGGGAAGATCCCACGTGCCACGGAGCAGCTGAATTAGTGTGCCAGTTATGAGTCAGCGCTCTGCAACGAGAGTGGCCACTGCAATGGGAGGACCACAGAGGCCAAAGAATAAAGATGGATGAAGATAAATAAATAAAAAACAAAGAGGCCAAAACTAAAAAAAAACAACAAAACTATCTGAAGAATTTGACTGTTTAGTTTCAGACTTACTGACATCAGTCACAAAGTTTACATAACTTTGTTAAATGACTTAAATAATTCTGCAACTATCTACTTGTATTTTTCAGGTTAAGAAATCTCCAAAACAGTTGGCTGCTTACATAACTAGGTAAGAACTTCTTTGAAATATGTGTGAAATGGCAAATACTGAAAGCTGGTAAAAGTGAAAATAGAAAAAAATAACAAATGTTGTCTTTTAGTATGATAATTTATTGTCAAATAACCCCTTTGTGCCAGGCACTATGCTAAGCATATCAATGTAAGATAGACACATATTATTACCCCAAACAGGTGGTAAGTAAAACTAAAAATTTGTGATATCTTTAGGGTCATACAGAAGGTGGTAAAAATGGCATTTACTTTCAGATCTAATGAACTCCAGAGGCACTTTCTATTAAACCACTGGTTCTTAAAGTGTGATCTGAAGACCCTGGAGGTCACTAAAGCCTTTTCTCGTCAAAACTATTTTCATAACCATACTAAGATGTTATTAACCTTCATCTTCACTCTGTTACAAGTTTACGATAGAGTTTTCCAGAAACTGCATGATATAAGATACCACAATATATTGAATGCAGAAGCAGATATGAGGATCCAGCTGTTTTCTGTTCAGAGATTAGAGATTTTGCACAAATGTGAAACAGTGTCATTCTTCTCACTATATTTTTTTTGTTTTGGAAAGTAAAGGATTTTAAAAACTATTCTATGTAATACTAAGTGAGTTTTATCATTTTTAAATCAAAATTAACAGATTTTCTGTTTTAATTTCTTATTCATAAACTATCAATAGATACTGCTCACATAATTTTTTGAGAGATCAATAATTTGAGTGCAAAGCATCCTGAAGCAAAAACATTTGAGAGCTGCTCTACCAAACTGTGAGATGTGCTTAGTGTTTTATCTTTTTTAAAAAAATAAATTATTTATTTATTTATGTATTTTTGGCTATTCTGGCTTTTCACTGCTGCTGCAGGCTCTTCTCTAGTTGTAGGGAGTGGGGGCTACTCCCCAGCTGAGGTGAGCAGGTTTCTTGTTGCGATTACTTCCCTCGTTACGGAACCTGGGCTCTAGGGCACACAGGCTTCAATAGTTGCAGCACATGGGCTAAATTGTTGTGGTTCTGCAGCTCTAGAGCACAGGCTCAATAGTTGTGGCTCATGGGCTTAGTTGCTCCACAGCATGTGGAATCTTCCTGGATCAGGGATCGAACCCAGGTCTCATGCATTGGCAGGTGAACTCTTTACCACTGACCTACCAGGGAAGCCCCATATCTTATGCAAACAAATTAAATATATTTCAGCTTAATCTAAGTGTTCTCTTTTATATTAAAATACATATGCAGATTTATATGATTCAGACTTGCATATTACTGAATCAATTTGCAAGAAAATGATTAGGTGAATAGAAATTGTTATAATTTTCATACTCCACGAATGCCCTGTAATGTTTCATTTTAAAAGCATCTAGTTTATTGTGCTGCTGCTTCATTTTCTTTTGGTATAAAGCAACATCCTTTTCGTTGCTTTCCACATAGTTTGTAATTTCCCTTTTATTTTTCTATTCAATCTAAG
Organism: Tragulus kanchil; assembly: GCA_022376925.1. Classification (NCBI taxonomy): domain Eukaryota; kingdom Metazoa; phylum Chordata; class Mammalia; order Artiodactyla; family Tragulidae; genus Tragulus; species Tragulus kanchil. The sequence continues at coordinate 260,020,758 of JAIOJX010000032.1, forward strand.
ACTTAAGGTTTTTTAAAATTTTTCTGGTTCTGATTTTAGTGGCTTGTGATCACAAACTGTGGCCTACTAAATCTCGCTCTTTAAAAACTTTTTTTTTTAATTGAGGCCTATTTTATTGGTTTTCTATTTATTTATTTTCATCCATCTTTATTCGGGTAGTGCTAGTGGTAAAGAACCCACCTGCTAATGCCGGAAACCTAAGAGATCTGAGTTCAGTCCCTGGGTTGGGAAGATCCCCTGGAGGAGGGCATAGCAACCCACTCCAGTGTTCTTTTTTCATTTTTTTTTTAAATCATCGTTAATTTTTCATCCATCTTTATTCTTTGGCATGTGTGGGCCACCCATTGCAGTGGCCTCTCTTGTTGCAGAGCACTGGCTCTGGGTGCATGTGCTCCGGAGCACTGGCTTGTAATTGGACACACTGGTCCAGCCACTCTGCAGCATGTTGGATCTTCCCAGGCCAGGGATTGAACCAGTGCCCCTTGCACTGCAAGGTGGACTCTTTACCCACTGGACCACCAGGGAGGCACCCTCTCTTTAAAAATTTTTAAACGTTTTCTATGGTTCTTTTTTATTGAAGAAAATCAATTCTTTTTTACAGAACAGTTGGACAAGCTGTGAAAAGCCCAGATAAACTACGTAAGGTGATCTATCGAAGAAAGAAAGCCCATCATCCTATTCAAAATCCTTGTTACAGAAAAAAGCAGTCCCCTAGAAGTGGGGGCTGTGTCATGCAAATAAAGAAAATGAGCTGGCAGGTACTTTAGGGAAGCCCCATATCTTATGCAAACAAATTAAATATATTTCAGCTTAATCTAAGTGTTCTCTTTTATATTAAAATACATATGCAGATTTATATGATTCAGACTTGCATATTACTGAATCAATTTGCAAGAAAATGATTAGGTGAATAGAAATTGTTATAATTTTCATACTCCACGAATGCCCTGTAATGTTTCATTTTAAAAGCATCTAGTTTATTGTGCTGCTGCTTCATTTTCTTTTGGTATAAAGCAACATCCTTTTCGTTGCTTTCCACATAGTTTGTAATTTCCCTTTTATTTTTCTATTCAATCTAAGACTTAAGGTTTTTTAAAATTTTTCTGGTTCTGATTTTAGTGGCTTGTGATCACAAACTGTGGCCTACTAAATCTCGCTCTTTAAAAACTTTTTTTTTTAATTGAGGCCTATTTTATTGGTTTTCTATTTATTTATTTTCATCCATCTTTATTCGGGTAGTGCTAGTGGTAAAGAACCCACCTGCTAATGCCGGAAACCTAAGAGATCTGAGTTCAGTCCCTGGGTTGGGAAGATCCCCTGGAGGAGGGCATAGCAACCCACTCCAGTGTTCTTTTTTCATTTTTTTTTTAAATCATCGTTAATTTTTCATCCATCTTTATTCTTTGGCATGTGTGGGCCACCCATTGCAGTGGCCTCTCTTGTTGCAGAGCACTGGCTCTGGGTGCATGTGCTCCGGAGCACTGGCTTGTAATTGGACACACTGGTCCAGCCACTCTGCAGCATGTTGGATCTTCCCAGGCCAGGGATTGAACCAGTGCCCCTTGCACTGCAAGGTGGACTCTTTACCCACTGGACCACCAGGGAGGCACCCTCTCTTTAAAAATTTTTAAACGTTTTCTATGGTTCTTTTTTATTGAAGAAAATCAATTCTTTTTTACAGAACAGTTGGACAAGCTGTGAAAAGCCCAGATAAACTACGTAAGGTGATCTATCGAAGAAAGAAAGCCCATCATCCTATTCAAAATCCTTGTTACAGAAAAAAGCAGTCCCCTAGAAGTGGGGGCTGTGTCATGGCAAATAAAGAAAATGAGCTGGCTTGTGCAGGCCACCTCCCTGAAAAACTACAGCCTGACAGTCGGACATACTTGATTCACCCCAGTGATTCTGCTTCTTCACAGACAGAAAGCCCATCATCCAAATACAGTGGGTTTTTTTCTGAGGTAAGTCATTTGTATAAGCTTAACTCTGTTTTTTTATTATTGGCTTTTTCCTTCCTGTAATCTACTAGTAAAATAATTCTCTGGTTATTAAATTCAGACCGTTTGAGAGATTATAACTCCCTGAGACAGTTTTCTAGATTAACTAAATTTGAATCTGTTGTTTATTCCATTTTTTTAAGTTAGTGATATCTGAGATGGAATGAAATGAATGCATACCCAGATGGCAAGTTATCTGGTAGAGACTTAAAAGGAAGAGATCAGATATCTTGCCTAAAAAGTGGACCACAAAGCCTCAGTTATCCAGACACACTTTGCTGGGCTTCAAAATTTGCCATGGAACCTTGGTTTAGCCAAATGTGCTTAGTTTTGCTGCTCTTAGGCAAAGTTAGTTGTTTGAACAGACTCATGCAAATTGTTTTGGGTGATAGAAATGTTTTAAAACTGGACTGTAGGGAATTCCCTGGTGGTCCGGTGGCTAAGACTCTGCGCTCCCAATGCAGGGAGCCTGGGTTTGATCCCTGGTCAGGGAACTAGAGCCCACATGCTACAACTGAGACCCAATGCAGCCAAATAGATATAAATAAAATATTAAAAAAAAAAAAAAAAACTGGACTGTAGTGATGGTTGTACAACTCCATAAATTTATTAAAAATCATTGAAATTAATTTCAGTGTGTGAGTTTTATGGTATGTAAATTATAATTAGCTCAGGAAAATAGTTTTTTTCTAACTGGTCATTTGAAAGACTGGTTGATAAAAAATTTATAAACACATGAGTTTATAATAATAATTATTGCATTTTTATTGTAAATGTTATAGAAAATAAATCTTAGGCAAAAATTGTCCATATCTCATCATTTATAAATAACAGTGTTAGGTTTTTGATGTATCTTTTTATATTATACATATTGTTTAAGCCTGGCGTGCTGCAGTCCATGGGATTGCATGAATATACCTTAATTTCTTAAACTATAGTTTGGTAAACTTAGAATTCTCTCTGGCACGACAGTTTGAAAAGCGTTTTTTGTAGAACTTTTTATACTAAAATGATCATAAGTATGTAAATGACTTAAAATGAGCATCATATGTAGGATAATAATTACAAGCAAATAATGTGAAAGAACAGTGGAAAACAAAGTGTTATTAGCTAAAATCATAATGAAATGATTCCATTTGCCAGTGAAGATGTTCTTGTAAAAATAAGTTCCCAGAGTAATAGAAAGTTAGTAATGCTAGGAGAGGTGAAGTGTCGATAGTATCTGAGAAAAGAGGGCGCAAGGAGAATTTGACTTAGTAGTGAATTTTTTTTTTTAACTTTTATTTTACTTTTAACTTTTACAGAGTTTTGCTGTTTACAGATATGCATGTTCTCAGATTAGTCATATGTATATCCCCCCATCCCACCCCTCCAGACTGTCATGCAGCACCCCTGAAGGATCTGTTTTTCTCACGGAGCAATGACTATAGCTATTTTCTTCACATATGATAGTACAGGCCTTCAAGCTACTTCCTTTACACCTCTCACCCACTGTTCCTTCCCCACAATGTCCATATGTCCACTGTTCATGTCTGTCTTTCCTTCACTTCACTGCATGTGTTATCATCACCATCCTACTAAATTCCGTATATATGTGTTAGTATATTGTACTTGTCCTTCTGTTTTTGACTGACTTCACTTTTTTTTTTTTAATGAGTTTTTTTTTTTTCTGAGGGGGGAGGGGGCGTGTTGGGGAGGGGCGGGGGACGGGCGGGTCACTTCTATTGGTCTTTCATTTATCTGTTTTCATCCATCTTTGTTCTTTGGCCCGTGTGGGCCTCCCATCGCGGTGGCCTCTTTGTCCCAGAGCACCGGCTCTGGGCGCATGCACTCCAGAGCTCTGGCTCGGTAATAGGACACATTGGTCCAGCCGCTACGCGGCACATGGGATCTTCCCAGGCCAGGGATTGAACCGGCGCCCCTTGCACTGCAAGGCCGTGTCCTTACCCACTGGACCACCAGGGAAGCCCCTGACTTCACTTTTTATGATAGGTTCTAGAGCCAGCCACCTCATTAGGGCTGATTCTTCGGCATTTCTTTTTACAGCTCTGTAGTATTCCATTGTATATATGCACCAGAGCTTTTGGATCCATTTGTTCGTCGATGGGCATCTAGGTTGCTTCCGTGTTCTAGCTATTGTATAGAGAGCTGCAGTGAACATTGGGGTACAGTTGCTTCTTTTGGATTTAATTTCATCAGGGTATAAGCCTAAGAGTGGGATTGCTGGGTCGTATGGTGCTTCTATTTTTAGTTTTTTAAGATATCTCCAGACTGTCTTCCATAGAGACTGTATCAAATGACATTCCCACCAGCAATGCAGGAATGTTCCCTTTTCTCCGCACCCTCTCCAGCATTTATTGTCTGTCAATTTGTGGATGATGGCTAGTGGTGAATTTTCATAAGCCCTGGAGAATAGGAAGATACCTAAACATAAGTGTTAAAATTGAGGATTGCTGTCATACTAATTCATTCACAAGTATTTATTTGATGGCTCCCTGCTGTGCAGTGCATTCTGAGGCTCTGAGAAAGAGATTGGCGGGTGAAAAAACAGACACTGCCCCTTCTTTCATGCAGTTATAGAAGTGATGAAACCAGCATAGATGAGAAAATCAAAGAAACTACATATCCTGAAGGAAAAGAACATGCGACCATCTAGTCCAGAAGTCTGACCTCAATTGGGACCTGCATTGGTTCTTCAGTTGAACTGAGGTGATAAACATTCTCAGTGAAAAAAAAATTTTTTTTTAAGCTTCAGTTGTACATTTGTGTTACTGCCACAGTGTGGCATTTTTTTAGGCCCTCTTTTTACTTCACTCCCATTTTGACTACTTTTCACAAACCTTCATTAACCCCACGCTTAACTAATATGTTTATTGATTGTTCTTTTGTTGTTTCAGATATTTTTCCTGGTTGGCTAGTGCCTCCTCCGAAAACCTAAATTTAAAATTGATTTCATCAAAGTTCAAATGTACACAACCTTTTTACCTGACACCTAAGTATCTACACAAGAGAACTGAAAAAATAAGTCCACACAGATGCTTATGAACAAGTGCTGATAACATTATATAATAGCTAAAAGTGGAAACAGTCCAAATGTTCATCACCTGACTATGGATAAATAAAATGTCATAGTCCATACAATAGAATATTGTTTGGTCATTAAAAAGGAATAAAAAAGCAATATATGCTGCACTGTATATAAATCTTTCATCTGTGTGAAAGAAGCAGCATACCAAAAAAGGCCACGTGTTGTACTATTCAGTTTATGTGAGTCATCCAGATTAGGTAATGTCACAGAGACAAAATAGATTAATGGTTGTGGGAGCTGGAGAGAAGGGAGAATGGAGTCCAGCATTTCTTTTGTAAGTGATGAAAAGGTTCTTATGGTAGTGCTTGCACAGCTCTACGAATGTACTAAAGATTAATGAATTGTACATTTTTAATGGGTAAATTTATATTATATGAACTGTACCTCAATCTGTAATTGAAAAAAAATGGATCTAACTGTTCTAGTTCTTTAACAATTAATCCTACAGGAGTTTTTGTAAAAGTGTACATATCCTACAAGGTGAGGATTGCTGTCATACTAATTCATTCACAAGTATTTATTTGATGGCTCCCTGCTGTGCAGTGCATTCTGAGGCTCTGAGAAAGAGATTGGCGGGTGAAAAAACAGACACTGCCCCTTCTTTCATGCAGTTATAGAAGTGATGAAACCAGCATAGATGAGAAAATCAAAGAAACTACATATCCTGAAGGAAAAGAACATGCGACCATCTAGTCCAGAAGTCTGACCTCAATTGGGACCTGCATTGGTTCTTCAGTTGAACTGAGGTGATAAACATTCTCAGTGAAAAAAAAATTTTTTTTTAAGCTTCAGTTGTACATTTGTGTTACTGCCACAGTGTGGCATTTTTTTAGGCCCTCTTTTTACTTCACTCCCATTTTGACTACTTTTCACAAACCTTCATTAACCCCACGCTTAACTAATATGTTTATTGATTGTTCTTTTGTTGTTTCAGATATTTTTCCTGGTTGGCTAGTGCCTCCTCCGAAAACCTAAATTTAAAATTGATTTCATCAAAGTTCAAATGTACACAACCTTTTTACCTGACACCTAAGTATCTACACAAGAGAACTGAAAAAATAAGTCCACACAGATGCTTATGAACAAGTGCTGATAACATTATATAATAGCTAAAAGTGGAAACAGTCCAAATGTTCATCACCTGACTATGGATAAATAAAATGTCATAGTCCATACAATAGAATATTGTTTGGTCATTAAAAAGGAATAAAAAAGCAATATATGCTACACTGTATATAAATCTTTCATCTGTGTGAAAGAAGCAGCATACCAAAAAAGGCCACGTGTTGTACTATTCAGTTTATGTGAGTCATCCAGATTAGGTAATGTCACAGAGACAAAATAGATTAATGGTTGTGGGGAGCTGGAGAGAAGGGAGAATGGAGTCCAGCATTTCTTTTGTAAGTGATGAAAAGGTTCTTATGGTAGTGCTTGCACAGCTCTACGAATGTACTAAAGATTAATGAATTGTACATTTTTAATGGGTAAATTTATATTATATGAACTGTACCTCAATCTGTAATTGAAAAAAAATGGATCTAACTGTTCTAGTTCTAAAATTAATCCAATTAATCCTACAGGAGTTTTTGTAAAAGTGTACATATGCACATACATAAGGTGTTCATTCATGCACAGTTTTAATAGGGAAAGGTCAGAATCAGTCTAAAATTGTGGTACATAAATACTGGAGAATATGTAATTGTTTCTTTTTTTTTTTTTTAGACAATTTTATTTATTTATCTTTTGGGGGGTAGGGTGGGGAGGGAGGGGAGTGGGTGGGCCACTTCTATTGGTCTTTCATTTCTCTATTTTCATCCATCTTTGTTCTTTGGCCTGTGTGGGCCTCCCATCGTGGTGGCCACTGTCATCTCAGAGCACCTGCTCTGGACGCATGCGCCCCAGAGCTCCAGCTCGGTAGTTGGACACATCAGTCCAGCTGCTCTGCGGCACGTGGGATCTTCCTAGGCCAGGGATCGAACCAGCGCCCCTTGCACTGCAAGGTGGTGTCCTTACCCACTGGACCAACAGGGAAGCCCCTAATTGTTTCTTAAAAGTTAGATTGAGCTATATGTTTTTTGTTTTTCTTCAAAAAACACTTTTATTTCACATGTCAATATAAACTACATCTAGATTTTAAGTTTTTTTATATTAGGGAGTAATGTCAACATTCATTGCTTTCCAAATGGGTATTCAGTTTATCTGATCTATTTATTAAGAAATTAAGAAATTTTTAAAAATTATATTAAGTAATGTTTGTCATAAATTGTTAGTTGTGTTTACGTTTGTCTATGTCTAGAGTTTCTGTAATGTGCTGCTATTTGTCTGTGTTCTTGTCAGTATCTCACTCTCTCAGTGTGGTTTTGTAATATGTTTTCATGTCATTGTTTAGTCACTAAGTCGTGTTTGATTCTTTTGGGACTGTATGTAGCCCACTAGGCTCCTCTGTCCATGTAATTTTCCAGCCAGGAATACCGGAGTGGATTGCCATTTCTTTCTCTAGTCATATTGACAAATCTTCATAACATTTAAGTGAAAATGCAAGGTTTTAAGAAATACAAATATATATCTGCCTATTTTGTCTTTGTCTCAAAAGGTTTTAAGTCGTTATGACAAAAAGATTAATGAATTGTACATTTTTAATGGGTAAATTTATATTATATGAACTGTACCTCAATCTGTAATTGAAAAAAAATGGATCTAACTGTTCTAGTTCTAAAATTAATCCAATTAATCCTACAGGAGTTTTTGTAAAAGTGTACATATGCACATACATAAGGTGTTCATTCATGCACAGTTTTAATAGGGAAAGGTCAGAATCAGTCTAAAATTGTGGTACATAAATACTGGAGAATATGTAATTGTTTCTTTTTTTTTTTTTTAGACAATTTTATTTATTTATCTTTTGGGGGGTGGGGTGTGGTGGGGGAGGGGGGCCGGTGGGCCACTTCTATTGGTCTTTCATTTCTCTATTTTCATCCATCTTTGTTCTTTGGCCTGTGTGGGCCTCCCATCGTGGTGGCCACTGTCATCTCAGAGCACCTGCTCTGGACGCATGCGCCCCAGAGCTCCAGCTCGGTAGTTGGACACATCAGTCCAGCTGCTCTGCGGCACGTGGGATCTTCCTAGGCCAGGGATCGAACCAGCGCCCCTTGCACTGCAAGGTGGTGTCCTTACCCACTGGACCAACAGGGAAGCCCCTAATTGTTTCTTAAAAGTTAGATTGAGCTATATGTTTTTTGTTTTTCTTCAAAAAACACTTTTATTTCACATGTCAATATAAACTACATCTAGATTTTAAGTTTTTTTATATTAGGGAGTAATGTCAACATTCATTGCTTTCCAAATGGGTATTCAGTTTATCTGATCTATTTATTAAGAAATTAAGAAATTTTTAAAAATTATATTAAGTAATGTTTGTCATAAATTGTTAGTTGTGTTTACGTTTGTCTATGTCTAGAGTTTCTGTAATGTGCTGCTATTTGTCTGTGTTCTTGTCAGTATCTCACTCTCTCAGTGTGGTTTTGTAATATGTTTTCATGTCATTGTTTAGTCACTAAGTCGTGTTTGATTCTTTTGGGACTGTATGTAGCCCACTAGGCTCCTCTGTCCATGTAATTTTCCAGCCAGGAATACCGGAGTGGATTGCCATTTCTTTCTCTAGTCATATTGACAAATCTTCATAACATTTAAGTGAAAATGCAAGGTTTTAAGAAATACAAATATATATCTGCCTATTTTGTCTTTGTCTCGAAAATGGTTTGAAAGATACTTACCAGTCTGTTAACTGATTACTTCTCAAGAGTCATATAAACATTTCTGTGGGAAAGTAGAAAATACTTTTTATTTTATAAAGTTGTATGCTATTTGAACTTTTTGCGACAGGAATATATTACCTTAATTATATAGAAAAAAATGAATGAATTTAAACACTTGTCACAAAACTGAAGTCTTGTGATTCCCTACTCATGCTCCTCAGTTGGTAATGACTAGTCTATATGGTTATGTTTTCCTTTAATTCACATTATCAATTAAACTGTAGGTTTCTAGGTGAGCAAAAATAATTTATTCTATGAATCACTGAGGTTTAAAGGGAAAATGGTAACAAATAAGAGAAAGATTTGATGGGGCCTCCCTGGTGGTCCAGTGGGTAAGGACACCGCCTTGCAGTGCAAGGGGTGCCAGTTCGATCCCTGGCCTGGGAAGATCCCACATGCCATGGAGCGACTGGAACGATGTGTCCGATTACCTAGCTGGAGCTCTGCAGCGCAAGTGCCCAGAGCCGGTGCTCTGCGACAACAGAGGCCACCGCGATGGGAGGCCCACATGAGCCAAAAAACAAAGATGGATGAAAATAGATAAATGAAAGACCAATAGTGGTGGCCCGCCTGCCCCGCTCCCTCTCCAAACCCCACCCCCTGCCAAAAAAAAGAAGACGATTTGATGAAAAAAAATGAACCAGTCTTAAATTTATTCAAATCATTTGTTTACTGTGTTCACCACAGTATTTCTTTCTGTGGGCCAGTAAAAGGAATCACCTTTGCGTAATCCTAAAATATGTCTACCAGAATAATTTAATTGAAAACAGTGATTTCATGTCATATTTCAATGTGCTTTTTAACAAATTAGATTAATGCCTTTCAGGTTTCTCAGGACCATGAAACAATGGCACAGGTTTTGTTCAGCAGGAATTTGAGATTGAATGTAGCTTTAACTTTCTGGAGAAAGAGAAGTATTAGTGAACTCGTAGCTTATTTGTTGAGGTAAGTGTGGTTCCTTAGTGGTTTTGTTCAGTAAAAGTAATTTCCAGTATATTATCTCTTCTTTTTTGTGTAATACTGACTAAAATTTTAAACTTCCTCTGTTCAACTCGTAGAGACAATATGGTTTAAATTACTTTTATCTCCAGTTTGAGTAACCAAAATACAGAAAACCACCTGTTTTATCAGAATGAACAAACCTTTTACCCTCTCTGACTAAGATTCTTATCAATAAAACTAAAAGATACCATTATGTGAAAACCAGTATTTAAAAAAAGGAAAAACTCCTCTGAGTAAAAATTTTAACCATTACCTTCTAAGTATTTAAATAGTCTCCTCAAATGTTACCTTGGTGAGGCCTTCCTTGACTACCTTATTTAAAATATATATATTTTTCACTCCCTATCTCTCTTTCCCAATTTATCTTTTTCCACAGCACTTCTCACCATCCACATACTTTATATCCTTCATTTGTTTCTTGTCTGTTCCTGCCCTCGCCACCCCGCCCCTACTCACACACGCATTGAAATATAAGCCCTGGCTCTTTGTTCACTACTGCCCCTGATCTCCCCTACAAACGCAGTCCCAGGAGCTCTGGAGCGCAAGTGCCCAGAGCCGGTGCTCTGCGACAACAGAGGCCACCGCGATGGGAGGCCCACATGAGCCAAAAACAAAGATGGATGAAAATAGATAAATGAAAGACCAATAGTGGTGGCCCGCCTGCCCCGCTCCCTCTCCAAACCCCACCCCCTGCCAAAAAAAGAAGACGATTTGATGAAAAAAAATGAACCAGTCTTAAATTTATTCAAATCATTTGTTTACTGTGTTCACCACAGTATTTCTTTCTGTGGGCCAGTAAAAGGAATCACCTTTGCGTAATCCTAAAATATGTCTACCAGAATAATTTAATTGAAAACAGTGATTTCATGTCATATTTCAATGTGCTTTTTAACAAATTAGATTAATGCCTTTCAGGTTTCTCAGGACCATGAAACAATGGCACAGGTTTTGTTCAGCAGGAATTTGAGATTGAATGTAGCTTTAACTTTCTGGAGAAAGAGAAGTATTAGTGAACTCGTAGCTTATTTGTTGAGGTAAGTGTGGTTCCTTAGTGGTTTTGTTCAGTAAAAGTAATTTCCAGTATATTATCTCTTCTTTTTTGTGTAATACTGACTAAAATTTTAAACTTCCTCTGTTCAACTTCGTAGAGACAATATGGTTTAAATTACTTTTATCTCCAGTTTGAGTAACCAAAATACAGAAAACCACCTGTTTTATCAGAATGAACAAACCTTTTACCCTCTCTGACTAAGATTCTTATCAATAAAACTAAAAGATACCATTATGTGAAAACCAGTATTTAAAAAAAGGAAAAACTCCTCTGAGTAAAAATTTTAACCATTACCTTCTAAGTATTTAAATAGTCTCCTCAAATGTTACCTTGGTGAGGCCTTCCTTGACTACCTTATTTAAAATATATATATTTTTCACTCCCTATCTCTCTTTCCCAATTTATCTTTTTCCACAGCACTTCTCACCATCCACATACTTTATATCCTTCATTTGTTTCTTGTCTGTTCCTGCCCTCGCCACCCCGCCCCTACTCACACACGCATTGAAATATAAGCCCTGGCTCTTTGTTCACTACTGTATCCCTGACACTTGATTCATCACAGACACTTAGGTCATTTGTTGAGTGAGTGAATCTCTCAGAAGCAGTGTGATGGTTATAATATGAAAGTATATAAGGAAATCAACTCTCTAAGCAGTTTTGTTTTCACAGGATAAAAGACCTTGGAGTTGTGGTGGATTGCCTTCCTGTTCTCACCAATAGGTGAGAAAACTATTTTTCAGAAAAAAAGTAAGTTTGAAAGAGGGACATATGTTCATATGCTTATAACTTAGTATTTGTTTCTTTTAGTTTACAGGAAGAAAAACAGTACATCTCACTTGGCTGCTGTGTAGATCTGTTGCCTCTAGTAAAGTCACTGCTTACAAGCAAATTTGAAGAGTAAGTGTTAATCTGAATCTCAGTTGATTTTTCTCTTTCAACATCCTTGATTTTGTGTCTTAACAGTGCATACTTGGTAGACTGAGCTCCCTGAGACATACAATTTCTGTTTTAAGAATATAGAATGACTGAAGAAAAATTGTAAAACTATCTATAAACATGTTGCATAAGAATACAGATTTGTAGAAAATTAATTTTTAAAGGTGGGTCTGTGTGGTTTTTAATCAGTGTGAGTGTGATTTTTGAGGGGGTGTAGAATATTGTCTTTGCTAAAGTCTTAGATGAAAACACTTGAATTTTGTAACAAAATGTCATTTCAGATATATAATAGTTGGTTTAAACTGGCTTCAAGCAGTCATAAAAAGGTGGTGGTCAGAACTATCATCCAAAACAGAAATTATGAACGATGGGTGAGTGTACCTTTAAAGATAAACTCATGATACTAAAGACTTTTTTTTTTTTTTTTTCAGGAAAGTAGCTTGATTAAGCTAGGTGGTAATTTTATTTTATGATTGTAAGTTGTTACTGTTCATTTGCTAAGTCATGTCTGACTCTTTGCCACCCCGTGGACTACAGCATGTCAGGCTTCCCTGGCCTTCATTATCTCCTGGAATTTGCTTAGACTCATGTCCATTGAGTCAGTGATGCCATCCAACCATCTCATCCTCTTTTGCCTCCTCCTCCTCTCACCCTCAGTCTTTCCCAGCATCAGGGTCTCTTCCAGTGAGTTGGCTCTTCACATCAGTTGGCCAAAGAATTGGAGCTTCAGTTTCAGCATCGATTCTTCCGATGAGTATTCAGGGTTGATTTCCTTTAGGATTGACTGGTTTGATATTCTTGCTGTCCAAGGGACTCTCCAAGAGTCTTCTCTAGCATTGCAGTTCAAAGGCATCAATTCTTGGACACTCAGCCTTTGATTCAGCTCTTCACACCTGTACATGACAACTTGAAAAACTATAGCTTTAACTAAATACAGACCTTTGTCTGCAAAGTGATGTCTAAGCTTTTTAATTCACTGTCTAGGTTTGTAATAGCTGTTCTTTCAAAGAGTAAGCATCTTTTAATTTCATGGCTGCAGTCATTGTCCACAGTGATTCTGGAGCCCAAGAGAATAAACTCTGCCACTGTTTCTACTTTTTCCCCATCTTCTTGCTATGAAGTGATGGGACTGGATGCCATGACCTTTGGTTTTGAATGTTGAGTTTTAAGCTAGCTTTTTCACTTTCCTCTTTCACCTTCATCAAGAGGCTGTTTAGTTCCTTTTTGCCATCTGCCATTAGAGTGGTATCATCTGCATATCTGCGGTTGTTGGTATTTCTTCTGGTAGTCTTGATTCCAGTTTGTGATTCATCTAGCCCAGCATTTTGCATGAAGTTAAATAAGCAGGGTGACCATAAACAGCCTTGACATATTCCTTTCCTTGAAGCAGTCTCTGTTGTTCCATGTCCGGTTCTAACTGTTGCTTCTTGACCTGCATACAGGTTTCTCAGAAGGCAGGGATACTAAAGATCTATGATACTAAAGACTTTTTTTTTTTTTTTTTCAGGAAAGTAGCTTGATTAAGCTAGGTGGTAATTTTATTTTATGATTGTAAGTTGTTACTGTTCATTTGCTAAGTCATGTCTGACTCTTTGCCACCCCGTGGACTACAGCATGTCAGGCTTCCCTGGCCTTCATTATCTCCTGGAATTTGCTTAGACTCATGTCCATTGAGTCAGTGATGCCATCCAACCATCTCATCCTCTTTTGCCTCCTCCTCCTCTCACCCTCAGTCTTTCCCAGCATCAGGGTCTCTTCCAGTGAGTTGGCTCTTCACATCAGTTGGCCAAAGAATTGGAGCTTCAGTTTCAGCATCGATTCTTCCGATGAGTATTCAGGGTTGATTTCCTTTAGGATTGACTGGTTTGATATTCTTGCTGTCCAAGGGACTCTCCAAGAGTCTTCTCTAGCATTGCAGTTCAAAGGCATCAATTCTTGGACACTCAGCCTTTGATTCAGCTCTTCACACCTGTACATGACAACTTGAAAAACTATAGCTTTAACTAAATACAGACCTTTGTCTGCAAAGTGATGTCTAAGCTTTTTAATTCACTGTCTAGGTTTGTAATAGCTGTTCTTTCAAAGAGTAAGCATCTTTTAATTTCATGGCTGCAGTCATTGTCCACAGTGATTCTGGAGCCCAAGAGAATAAACTCTGCCACTGTTTCTACTTTTTCCCCATCTTCTTGCTATGAAGTGATGGGACTGGATGCCATGACCTTTGGTTTTGAATGTTGAGTTTTAAGCTAGCTTTTTCACTTTCCTCTTTCACCTTCATCAAGAGGCTGTTTAGTTCCTTTTTGCCATCTGCCATTAGAGTGGTATCATCTGCATATCTGCGGTTGTTGGTATTTCTTCTGGTAGTCTTGATTCCAGTTTGTGATTCATCTAGCCCAGCATTTTGCATGAAGTTAAATAAGCAGGGTGACCATAAACAGCCTTGACATATTCCTTTCCTTGAAGCAGTCTCTGTTGTTCCATGTCCGGTTCTAACTGTTGCTTCTTGACCTGCATACAGGTTTCTCAGAAGGCAGGTAGGTGAGGTGATCTGGTAGTCCTGTCTCTTGAATTTTCCACAGTTTATTGTAATCCACACAGTCAAAGACTTTAGCGTAGTCAGTGAAACAGATTGTCAGTATTTAATACTTACTATCTTCATTTTCAGAAAAATACTAAATTGAGATGCTATACATATGTGGAAGCTTACATGTGAAAGTTAAATTCCAGAGCCCAGTAGCCCCCTGTGTCTATTGTTCTGGCAGAACATTCAATTTTGGAGGCCACAGCGTAGACTTACATCCATTACAAAGGAGTGAGAGAGAGAAAAAGAGATGACTTTTGGTGAAGTAAGATTAAGACTCAGGAATGGAGTCATCCTATGTGGTCATTGACTTTCTGGACATTAATATGGTAATCCATTGTGGATGGTTACAGTTCTAAAAGCTAAATTATAATAATAATTTGAGTATTGTCTTGATGTGAAAGTGTGTGCATGTTCTACCAAATGAGCCAGATTATCCTGAAGCTACAAAAAAATAATACATCTCAACAGATTCCTTTCAGTCCATAATTTGCTTTCTAGGCTCTCAGGATTTCCCCCGTTCACACCAAAGAACTGGATGTCCAAACATCTCATTGTTTTCTTACTTGCTTCAACAACTGAGTAACATTTAATTTCCGTGATTGACATGTACAAGTTTAAAGAGTTGCTTGACTTCAGATGGTATAATATTATCCTGAAGAAGGCTTGAAAATTTTAAAGCTATTTTCATTAAGTGTTTTAGCTACCCAAGTCCATAGCTTATTATATTTGTATTTTCTTCTTTTTTTCTCCTAGAAATATTCAGATTTTAAAACAACAGTTAAGTAGGTTGTGGGAACAGGAAAACCATCTTACATTGGTTCCGGGATATACTGGTAATATAGCCAAGGTAATCTACATTTAAGATTAACTAAAATTTTGAAATAATGTAACAGTGTTATACCATCATAAATAAACTGGTTCAGATGTCCAGCTAAGTACTGTTCCTGTCTGAAGTTAATTTCACATCCCAGAGGTTAAATAAGCAGGGTGACCATAAACAGCCTTGACATATTCCTTTCCTTGAAGCAGTCTCTGTTGTTCCATGTCCGGTTCTAACTGTTGCTTCTTGACCTGCATACAGGTTTCTCAGAAGGCAGGTAGGTGAGGTGATCTGGTAGTCCTGTCTCTTGAATTTTCCACAGTTTATTGTAATCCACACAGTCAAAGACTTTAGCGTAGTCAGTGAAACAGATTGTCAGTATTTAATACTTACTATCTTCATTTTCAGAAAAATACTAAATTGAGATGCTATACATATGTGGAAGCTTACATGTGAAAGTTAAATTCCAGAGCCCAGTAGCCCCCTGTGTCTATTGTTCTGGCAGAACATTCAATTTTGGAGGCCACAGCGTAGACTTACATCCATTACAAAGGAGTGAGAGAGAGAAAAAGAGATGACTTTTGGTGAAGTAAGATTAAGACTCAGGAATGGAGTCATCCTATGTGGTCATTGACTTTCTGGACATTAATATGGTAATCCATTGTGGATGGTTACAGTTCTAAAAGCTAAATTATAATAATAATTTGAGTATTGTCTTGATGTGAAAGTGTGTGCATGTTCTACCAAATGAGCCAGATTATCCTGAAGCTACAAAAAAATAATACATCTCAACAGATTCCTTTCAGTCCATAATTTGCTTTCTAGGCTCTCAGGATTTCCCCCGTTCACACCAAAGAACTGGATGTCCAAACATCTCATTGTTTTCTTACTTGCTTCAACAACTGAGTAACATTTAATTTCCGTGATTGACATGTACAAGTTTAAAGAGTTGCTTGACTTCAGATGGTATAATATTATCCTGAAGAAGGCTTGAAAATTTTAAAGCTATTTTCATTAAGTGTTTTAGCTACCCAAGTCCATAGCTTATTATATTTGTATTTTCTTCTTTTTTTCTCCTAGAAATATTCAGATTTTAAAACAACAGTTAAGTAGGTTGTGGGAACAGGAAAACCATCTTACATTGGTTCCGGGATATACTGGTAATATAGCCAAGGTAATCTACATTTAAGATTAACTAAAATTTTGAAATAATGTAACAGTGTTATACCATCATAAATAAACTGGTTCAGATGTCCAGCTAAGTACTGTTCCTGTCTGAAGTTAATTTCATATTTATAAAACGCTTAAGGTTCTCTAGATATGAATATGACTTTGGCAAGGAATACAAGAATAAGTCATTAAATGTGTACAGCCAGGAAATAATGTGCTAGTAGGTATTTGATGACCTTGCTACAATTCCAGAAAAATACAGTACATGATATAATAAGATTATTCTGGAAGTACCTTGTATTCTTAGTAGAACTGAAAGATTATTTCCTTAGAAATTTGCAGTATACTGTATTCGTTATTGCAAACAATATTGAGGGATTAAAAGTTCTGTAAAGTTCCTTAAGCTATGATAAAACCTCTTTTACATTATTAAACCCTCCTGTAACTTTTTGAGGTAGAAATCAGAGTGGCCATCTTCAGTCTGGCTTAGCATTTATGTAGCCCTGAAGGAGCTGTTGTGAATGATGTAATGATCTTGCTTAGAGCTATAAAAGCAGAGGTTTTTGATCACAGAAACAAGAGCATTCCCCAAGCACTTCGCAAACACTGAACACAGGCTGTGTACTACACAATTGCAGACAAAGTGTTGAGTAAGGCAGATTTTTTGCCTGCAAAAAAAAGGCAAAGCAAGCGACAAAAAAGGGAGAAGAAAATGGGGTGTGTGTATGTGTATTTATAGTACTGGCTAATGAAATGTTTTTGTTATATTTTCTAAGGATGTAGATGCGTATTTATTACAGTTGCATTGAGAGACTTCATCTATAGTGTTTGGCTATGCAGAACATCCCTGGATTATATGATTTCCCCAAAAATATCTCATCTGAGAACTGTGAACTATGGAAGAAATCAAAACCATTTTTTCCTTTAAAAAAAAAAAAGCATAATGAAACCACTAATGAAATGCTAATGATCTACTTCACATTGAAGTGGAAAAATATCCAAAAGGAGCAGCTTCAGCTTCAATGAGGTGAAAGTGCACTAAGAAGATTGTTCACCTTTGCCGTGTTTGGGATTTACACGGTTATTTGGAAACATTGTTGAAGAACTACTGGGTCTTAATGCAATCTCGCATAAGAATATAATTTATACTATGTGAAAAATAAGACGGGACTTATTACTAGGAATCACAGAGACCAATCATCATTACTTTTTTTAAGATTGTGTTTTATAAGAAAACACTTAAATGTGTGCAGCTACTATTTTCTAGTATTTATAAAACGCTTAAGGTTCTCTAGATATGAATATGACTTTGGCAAGGAATACAAGAATAAGTCATTAAATGTGTACAGCCAGGAAATAATGTGCTAGTAGGTATTTGATGACCTTGCTCCAATTCCAGAAAAATACAGTACATGATATAATCAGATTATTCTGGAAGTACCTTGTATTCTTAGTAGAACTGAAAGATTATTTCCTTAGAAATTTGCAGTATACTGTATTCGTTATTGCAAACAATATTGAGGGATTAAAAGTTCTGTAAAGTTCCTTAAGCTATGATAAAACCTCTTTTACATTATTAAACCCTCCTGTAACTTTTTGAGGTAGAAATCAGAGTGGCCATCTTCAGTCTGGCTTAGCATTTATGTAGCCCTGAAGGAGCTGTTGTGAATGATGTAATGATCTTGCTTAGAGCTATAAAAGCAGAGGTTTTTGATCACAGAAACAAGAGCATTCCCCAAGCACTTCGCAAACACTGAACACAGGCTGTGTACTACACAATTGCAGACAAAGTGTTGAGTAAGGCAGATTTTTTGCCTGCAAAAAAAAGGCAAAGCAAGCGACAAAAAAGGGAGAAGAAAATGGGGTGTGTGTATGTGTATTTATAGTACTGGCTAATGAAATGTTTTTGTTATATTTTCTAAGGATGTAGATGCGTATTTATTACAGTTGCATTGAGAGACTTCATCTATAGTGTTTGGCTATGCAGAACATCCCTGGATTATATGATTTCCCCAAAAATATCTCATCTGAGAACTGTGAACTATGGAAGAAATCAAAACCATTTTTTCCTTTAAAAAAAAAAAAGCATAATGAAACCACTAATGAAATGCTAACGATCTACTTCACATTGAAGTGGAAAAATATCCAAAAGGAGCAGCTTCAGCTTCAATGAGGTGAAAGTGCACTAAGAAGATTGTTCACCTTTGCCGTGTTTGGGATTTACACGGTTATTTGGAAACATTGTTGAAGAACTACTGGGTCTTAATGCAATCTCGCATAAGAATATAATTTATACTATGTGAAAAATAAGACGGGACTTATTACTAGGAATCACAGAGACCAATCATCATTACTTTTTTTAAGATTGTGTTTTATAAGAAAACACTTAAATGTGTGCAGCTACTATTTTCTTATGTTGAAAAGACTTTGAAAGTTTAAACCATTATTATAGCAAATAATCAGTACTAAAAGTTTTTTGTTCACACTGAGATACTGTGTATGCAAAATGCCTTAATTATTAATAAGCCAATGTGTATGATATCAATATCTGTTTAAGAAAATTAAAAACAGCCATGCTTCTGGCATGATAAAATCATGGCATTAAATCAGGGGTTTCCATTCATAGAACATTGTTGTTAAAACTTACTCCACATCATTCTTAAAACTTGAGAATATTTTTAGTATCTCTGATTTTTTTTTTTGCCAGAATTATTCATGTATGTATGGGTTATTCCTATATATAAGAAAAAAGTGAATATGTATTTGTATGAATGCTTAACTGGAAAATGTCTATGGAGTTGGCTAATTTATATTCACTTTTTATTACGTGTAGATTTCTGATATTTTCAGTTCTGTATCATTTAAGTTTTCTTTATTTGAGTAAATTCACTAAATATTTCTATTTTTTGCTTTTCTGATTTTATATGAACTCTACTTTTTTTCACTACATATGTTTAATGAGTTACAAACAATGCTTTAGAAATGTTTACATTTAGTGCTGACCTTGTACTTTAAATTCCGACACTTTACTACCTCCTCCAAAGGTTGGTATGAAATGCCAGCAGACATTGTATAAGGTCTTTTTTTATTTTTTAATACCATTTTTAGTATCAGAGAACCCACTTCTGGAATGTCTTAACAGCTGTATACATTACCTTGAAAGTAATTGGGGTTTAAATACCACTGTTGGTGGTTCATATATCATCTCATCTTTAATAAGCCTGAGAGCCATCTGAGCAAAGACTTTTTAGTAATTGAATTTCTGTGCAGTAATCCTTCAAGCATTTGAATGTAAATCTTTAGCATTTATCCAGTTAATCACTGTGGATGTGAACCTGAAACAAAACATCTCCTTGCTTTTAAAAGTTTTGTTTTTTCACAGTTCTATTTTTGTGTTGCTGTGTTTTTTATAACTATGTATTCCTCACAGTGAGCATCAATTGTAGTAACTGATTATTCTCTAAAATTTTTAGATAATAATTTCAGGTTATTGCATTTCTGCGTTTTGAGAATTGAATTATTTAAGAAGTCATTTTTCAGGAGCTGGAAATTTGAATTGTAAACCTGCATCATCTCTGTGAAACCGTAAGATGATGAAATACAACCTTTCTTTGTTCCTATTCCTTTAGTTTTCTCTCTCTTATCTAATAGTTTCAACCAGTTAATACAGTTGGTACATGGTGCTCATGAGGCTAAAGATAGGACTTCAGTCCTTTTAGGTTTGTTAACTTTACACACAGCACAGAAGTATTTGTGGTTACAGGTTGCACCTTAAGTATCCATCTCACCAATTCAGCCCTTTGTCACAGGGAAGATGGCGTGTACAGCATAACACAAACCATTCACTGGAAAGACAGTTCAAATAATTGGCACATGGGAAATTACAGACTTTCAATATTTTAAAATAATGTAATGTCTAAAATTCTATGTAAATATACTTTTCTCTGGTTAAGGTCAATGAGTAAATAGTGTCTTCTGAAAACCAAACTTGAATTAATGGAACTTCAGTAAAAAATTAGGTACAAATAACAAATGAAACAATAAGAAAAGATATTATCTTGTTAACACACTAGTACAAATATAAATGAAACATAGTAAGAAAAGATATTACCCTGTTAATGCTGAGTTTGGGTTTGTTAAAGGGAAGTAGGTAATAGTTCATTTTTACCTACTCAGAGCTATTTAAGGCAGCAGTAGCAGTCTTTGGCTCACAAATATTATTCAGTGGCACACACTCCCAATTTCTGTTCTTGGCCTTTGCAATTTACCTTAGTTCTTATCTCTCAGTTATTTTTATGATTCTTAGATAAAAGATGTTGGATAAGTAAGTATTGTTGAACTCTTAATTGCTATTAAGCCCTTCTCATGCTGTTTGGTCAGAACAGTGTTGATCTCCAGAAAGTGTTTACCAAATACTTTGGCTGTTGTATTGACCTAGATTAGGACAATTGCTGTCTTATCATCGCTCTTTTGTTGCTATGCTGCTGAGCAGTGTTCACTGAAGGACTATCCAAGATCTCCATGCCTTTCTATCTCTTCAACCTTATTCAGTTTTTTAAGATGGTAGAGGGTTATAGTAATTTGCTTCTCTTAGAGGTAAAGTAAATGGTTTTATAATGAGTGTTCAGAATAAAAAATGAAAGCCAGGAAGCAAGCATTATCTGATGATTTCAAAAACTAATCTTTTGGCAGTAATTGACATACATTATTTACATGAATCCTGAGGTGTGAGAATTTGGATATAAGTATCTGTATCCACTTTCAATTGTTAATATCAGCACTGCACTTTAAGCACCACTAAGAAATTAAATCCTAGTCCCCTTAAACATACTTGGTACATATCATGTCGTAATCTTAAAAACAGTTGTATGGATTCAAAGTTATACATCTGAACTTTGAAATAGTTTTCTCAAACTTAGAACATTTGTGTATTTGACAGGTTGTTGATATAATTAATATCAATGAATATCTAATTTGAATAGTGATTATGGTTTTTTTCTCTTTTTTTGTTATTTTTGAATAGTGATTATGTTAAATGCTGATAATAGCAATTATATTTAAATGTTTATTTAGTTACCTAAGGAATTTGAAAAACAAGATTAAAGTCAATATTTTGATAGTCATTCCTAGTTATTTTCTTCCTATTTTAAGAACAGAATGGTAATGTCAGTTGCCTTTTTTGATTTAAAGAGAAAAAAAGAGTCACAAACTGGAATGCTATTTTTGGATGCACTGCTTATCTTTCAGCACAGACTTCTATTTTCTGAATTATTTCAGAGGAAAATAATACTGCTGTACATTTGTTGGTAGGTATTTACTTCTATGTTACTGTTTCTCCCTTAGGTGTTTTTCTTTTTTTTTTTTTTTAGTCTTTTTTTGGGGAGCGGGGGGAGGGGGTGGTGGGCCACTTCTATTGTTCCTTCATTTTATCTATTTTTATCCATCTTTTGTTCTTTTGGCCTGTGTAGGCCTCCCATCGCGGTGGCCCATTGGACGCATCGGTCCAGCCGCTCCGCAGCACGTGGGATCTTCCCAGGCCAGGGATCGAACCGGCGCCCCTTGCACTGCAAGGCGGTGTCCTTTCCACTGGACCACCAGGGAAGCCCTCTTTCTCCCTTAGTTTTTATTTCTTCTAGCTATGGAAATTGTCATAGAACTTTGTGACACACTATCCATGCTTTTTATTCTATAACAGGCATATAGAATAAAAAGTTCATCCTTAAATACCATACTGTTCTAATTTGTAGTATAGCTTGACTGATTCAGTTAACAGCACCAAGCATAACAATAAAAATAAATACTGTATTATCATATATCGAGTATACTGGGTGCATTTTCCAAAACTACTTAAAATCATATTTTAAATGATTGTATTTGTAATTTTCTCTGAGATCATTGAGTTAACAGTAAATGCTAAAATCAAACTTTACTAAAAATTAGGCATAATTACACTTGAACTAGTGTTCAAGTTCTGTGCTTTACAGTATTCTGTATTTTCATTCATATTTAAACTAGGATTTCTTTTTTCCTACCATTTTTTTCTTTCTTTTTTTTTTTCAATATCCTAGACCTGGCCAAGACCATTGTGACACTATGGATTTACACAAAAGCTAAGAAGAGTTGATCCAGGTATTTTCTAGGGTAAGAAAGTTGTTGTGGGAGTCCTGGGACACACCAGATGACTAGAGTTACTTGCTTCTAGAATTACTGTATTGCCCTTATCAACCAAACTTGGAACATGGGGTCTAGCTTGGAATTAGACTTCACTTTCCAGAAGTCAGGAGCAGAGTTTGCATCCATTTATTTTTCTACTTTAAAAAAGAAAGTAAAGGAGGAAGAGGAGGAGAAAGAAAAAGAAAAATTGAAAAAAACTTCGTTAGACCTTTGTATAAATTAGTTGAATGGGTGAAAGAGGACCTACCTCACCTCTCCCTTGCCCGGCAGTGCATTCCTGTTTTTCCTCTCTGTAAAACTGTAGCCTGGCCTCAACAATAGTAAGAGAAATGCAAATGCATACCTTTCTTTTAGGCAAATTCTAAAGCTTACAGGAGGTTTAGAAGATGTGTTCTTTTCCCCTAGCCATCCAGATTCCTTTTCCTTTACTTAGATGACAAGAAATCAGTGAGAGAAGAAACCAGTTCACTTGTTGATTTCTTTTGGAGGCCCCCCTGCCTCTCTCTTAGACACTGGTATTCTTCAGGTTCTGTCTTACCTTCTGTCCTCACTCTCCCATTTCCCTGAAAATCATTGTTTATTCCCATGGCATCCTTTACTATCCACGTTAGTTCTCATTTGAGGGTGGAGAGAGGTTATTTTTGACTGATCAAATTTGCATGAAGTTTTCTAAAGACTGAGAAAACAACTGAACTGTGTATTTGTCGTTCTTAAATGTACATCTTGCTCTAAACCTATCTCTTAGCTCATACATTATATATATCCAATTTTGCCTACTGGAAACATTCATTGGGATATTGTTTGGATATCCTAAATAAAATATATCCATAATTGACATGATTCTCCACCTGCACTCCTTCCACCAGACCTGTCACCCACCAGGTCACCCACCCCTGCCCCACCACTACCACCAAAGATCCTGGATTTCTGTTCTCATTGAGTATTCCTAATATCAGCAATTATCAAGCCACAAACCCATGAGTCATCTTTCATTCGTCTCCAAATCACTCATCATGCTGGTACAACACCCTCAGTTTCTCTCATCTTGCCGCATTCCTTCACTTCTGCCATTACCTTTAGTCTACATTATCCCAGCAGCCTCCTGACTGGCTTCTCTGGCATTCATCCTACATTCCTGCAACCTATTCTCCATACATAGCTTCCCCAGAATAGTCTTTGTAGCACAAGTTTTACCATGTCAGGCCTCTTAATGAGAGACCCATATACTGGAAAAGCTTGAAGATAACTGGAAAGCTCCTTCAGTGGCCTGTCTTGCTGTAGAACCTGGGCTCTCAGTAGTTGTGGCATGTGGGACACACCATTTGGGACAGGGGCTCTGCTGACAATAGTAAGAAGAAATTTGCAGTGCATTCCTGTTTTTCCTCTCTGTAAAACTGTAGCCTGGCCTCAACAATAGTAAGAGAAATGCAAATGCATACCTTTCTTTTAGGCAAATTCTAAAGCTTACAGGAGGTTTAGAAGATGTGTTCTTTTCCCCTAGCCATCCAGATTCCTTTTCCTTTACTTAGATGACAAGAAATCAGTGAGAGAAGAAACCAGTTCACTTGTTGATTTCTTTTGGAGGCCCCCCTGCCTCTCTCTTAGACACTGGTATTCTTCAGGTTCTGTCTTACCTTCTGTCCTCACTCTCCCATTTCCCTGAAAATCATTGTTTATTCCCATGGCATCCTTTACTATCCACGTTAGTTCTCATTTGAGGGTGGGAGAGAGGTTATTTTTGACTGATCAAATTTGCATGAAGTTTTCTAAAGACTGAGAAAACAACTGAACTGTGTATTTGTCGTTCTTAAATGTACATCTTGCTCTAAACCTATCTCTTAGCTCATACATTATATATATCCAATTTTGCCTACTGGAAACATTCATTGGGATATTGTTTGGATATCCTAAATAAAATATATCCATAATTGACATGATTCTCCACCTGCACTCCCTTCCACCAGACCTGTCACCCACCAGGTCACCCACCCCTGCCCCACCACTACCACCAAAGATCCTGGATTTCTGTTCTCATTGAGTATTCCTAATATCAGCAATTATCAAGCCACAAACCCATGAGTCATCTTTCATTCGTCTCCAAATCACTCATCATGCTGGTACAACACCCTCAGTTTCTCTCATCTTGCCGCATTCCTTCACTTCTGCCATTACCTTTAGTCTACATTATCCCAGCAGCCTCCTGACTGGCTTCTCTGGCATTCATCCTACATTCCTGCAACCTATTCTCCATACATAGCTTCCCCAGAATAGTCTTTGTAGCACAAGTTTTACCATGTCAGGCCTCTTAATGAGAGACCCATATACTGGAAAAGCTTGAAGATAACTGGAAAGCTCCTTCAGTGGCCTGTCTTGCTGTAGAACCTGGGCTCTCAGTAGTTGTGGCATGTGGGACACACAGGCTTAGCAGTTATGGCACAGGGGCTTAGTTGCTCTGCTGCATGTGGGATTTTCCTGGATCAGGGATCAAATCTGAGTCTCCTGCATTGGCAGGGGGTTTCTTTATCACTGAGCCACTAGGGACGCCCTAGATTCTGATTCTGTATTCCTAATTAAAAAGTAATCATTGCTTTCTGTCCTAGAGGAAATTCACTTAATGCTGGAATGGAGAAAAAAAATTACTTAACGGTAAATAGAAATAAAGGTAGATAAAGCTAATTATACACGAGGATACACACATACTCAAATCCATAAATAATATGAATATTATCTAATACCTAACATCAAACTCTTATCCTATACTGTAGTCCATCATAAAATTATTATATCTTTATGCAGAACAAAGGGAATGGAGTTTTCTTACTAATAGGTGTACAAACAACTGAATGGACATTTTCCTGTAATGGATTAGTGTGTTTACACTACTAACTAGGTGAAATTGCTTCGTCTTCACCAGCTGTTAAGATCACACTTTATATTGGCTTGCTTTCACAAAGAACCATTTAAGTCTGTGCTTTAAAATACAGCAATAAAATTTTATTCTCCATGTTATTTTCAAAAATTTTGGTGATTTAATCTAGTATAATTTTGTTTTCTTTGACTTACACTTTCAAAGACAATTAACAGCAAAATAGATCAATAGAAAATTATTTAGTACCCTCCTAATTTTTAAGCATTCAAATACTGTGTGACTTTTTTGATTTTCATCAAAATGAACTTTTTAAAATAAATATAAAATTAGTTTTTACATATGACTGGGTAGCAATTAAAACATATTAACATGCTAGGTTTTTAAGAATGTTTGATTATATTGATTCAGAGCTGTGTTATTTTTGCCTTAGTCTAATAATTTAATCCATAACTTCTGCTTAGGATGTAGATTAATGTGTGTAATGACTTTATTCTGTAAATCTTCAATATAGCAAAGGTTTGCTTTAAAATTTCTCATAGCTAATAATTATAAAGTGGTCAAATTTAAAGTATTTTTTTATAAATTTTATTATTTAAATATTGATATTAATTTGGAATTAAATAGTAAAAACTGGTTATTATAATTGACATGTGTTTGATGTAGTCTTCAAAAACATAACTGATGTTTTAGAGAAGTATTAAACCATATATCTTTTTAAGGTTTTTTTGGAAAAATGATATACTTTTGTAATTTAAACTAAATGAAAACAATATGACTTTGTTTTTCTGTTTTTATTAGGTAGTAGAACCTAATAATTCTTTGCAAATATAAATTGATAGGGGAGGACTAAGATAAAATTTGTATTTAAATGATACAGCTTAATACTTTTTAAAATGTTAATTCAGCTGTTGACTAGTACGATATTTGAGGAACTGCGTTGTATCTTTGAAATCAAATACTTTAATTAAAAGATATTTATAAAATATACACAGCTTACATGAACTGCTTGTAGCAGCTGGCTCACCCCCATTTGTCAAATCACATGTGGTGTGAGTTTCATGTCTGCTACTTTTATCTCTTGATCAATCTTTTCCGTCTCTTATTTTAAGTAAAAAGCAACAGCTGACTGTACGGAAAGAAAAGCTTCCTCAAATACATACTAGTAATATTTACTAGTACTGATGAAAGTAAATTGTCACAATTGATAGTTAGAAATATATGTGGACAACACCATAAGCCAAACGTTTACAAATTTTATTCTCCATGTTATTTTCAAAAATTTTGGTGATTTAATCTAGTATAATTTTGTTTTCTTTGACTTACACTTTCAAAGACAATTAACAGCAAAATAGATCAATAGAAAATTATTTAGTACCCTCCTAATTTTTAAGCATTCAAATACTGTGTGACTTTTTTGATTTTCATCAAAATGAACTTTTTAAAATAAATATAAAATTAGTTTTTACATATGACTGGGTAGCAATTAAAACATATTAACATGCTAGGTTTTTAAGAATGTTTGATTATATTGATTCAGAGCTGTGTTATTTTTGCCTTAGTCTAATAATTTAATCCATAACTTCTGCTTAGGATGTAGATTAATGTGTGTAATGACTTTATTCTGTAAATCTTCAATATAGCAAAGGTTTGCTTTAAAATTTCTCATAGCTAATAATTATAAAGTGGTCAAATTTAAAGTATTTTTTTATAAATTTTATTATTTAAATATTGATATTAATTTGGAATTAAATAGTAAAAACTGGTTATTATAATTGACATGTGTTTGATGTAGTCTTCAAAAACATAACTGATGTTTTAGAGAAGTATTAAACCATATATCTTTTTAAGGTTTTTTTGGAAAAATGATATACTTTTGTAATTTAAACTAAATGAAAACAATATGACTTTGTTTTTCTGTTTTTATTAGGTAGTAGAACCTAATAATTCTTTGCAAATATAAATTGATAGGGGAGGACTAAGATAAAATTTGTATTTAAATGATACAGCTTAATACTTTTTAAAATGTTAATTCAGCTGTTGACTAGTACGATATTTGAGGAACTGCGTTGTATCTTTGAAATCAAATACTTTAATTAAAAGATATTTATAAAATATACACAGCTTACATGAACTGCTTGTAGCAGCTGGCTCACCCCCATTTGTCAAATCACATGTGGTGTGAGTTTCATGTCTGCTACTTTTATCTCTTGATCAATCTTTTCCGTCTCTTATTTTAAGTAAAAAGCAACAGCTGACTGTACGGAAAGAAAAGCTTCCTCAAATACATACTAGTAATATTTACTAGTACTGATGAAAGTAAATTGTCACAATTGATAGTTAGAAATATATGTGGACAACACCATAAGCCAAACGTTTACAAATACTGAAGAAACCTGTTTGAAACATTCAACAATTTAAAGTAACAAAATTTTTATAAAGAACAGAACTTCAAAATTAAAGTTGAATCTATGGAATTTTTTTCTCCTCAAGTAAGACTAACAGAAATTTCTTTTTTCCTGTTAGTCATTCTGATTATACATCTCCCTATAAATTGTATTTCAAGTAAGTTTCCTAAAACTTTTTTGTCTTTTTTGGCCACACTGCACAGGATGCAGGATCCTAGTTCCCCAGCTGGGGATCAAATCTATGTCCCCTGCAGTGGAAACAGGGTCTCAACCACTAGACCACCAGGGGAGTCCCCAGTTTCCTGAAACTTTATTGGAAAATTTAAAAGGTGGTTTCATGTCCCAGTGAATGCTAACAGGTGTGACTGAGGCCCTGTCTAATGTTCTCTGTTTACTGTCTGTCATTGTTTCCAGATGGTAAGTCAGAGCAATAAGCCCAGATACTCAGTGGGTAATAAGATACTGGCTGATTGAGGTAGTGAGGCAGTCCACAATCAACAGGTTACTTGTGATATGCATGTTGATGTTAAATAGGTTATGTATAGTACCTGTCCTCAAAGAGTTGTTTCAAAATACTAAATGTACTGTGGTCTAAAACCATACTGCTGGGAAAGACTTTTCAGTTGTTTTCTTCTTGGATTGATCCCTTGACAATTATGTAGGGCCCTTCTTTGTCCCTTTGTAACAGTCCTTTTTAAAAAGGTATATTTATGTATTTTGGGGTGAACTGGGTCTTTGTTGTAGTTGCACAGTTGTGTGAGTTTATCCTTGCAGTGGTTTTTGTTGTTGCAGAGCAGAGTCTCTGGAATACATGTGCTCAGTAGCTGTAGCTCATAGGCTTAGGTGCCCTGCAGCATGTGGAATCTTCTCAGACCAGGTGTCCAACCCATGTCCCCTGCATTGGCAGGCAGATTCTTGACCACTGGCCCACCAGGGAAGTTGTAACAGTCAATATTTTGAAGTCAATTTTGTCTAAGTATTGCTACTCTGACTTTCTTTTAATTGCTATTGAATAGAATATGTTTTGTCATTCCCTCACTTTCAGTCTGTGTCTTTAAATCTGAAGTGAGTCCCTTGTGGGCACTCATATATATGAGTCTTGGTTTTTGTATACATTCAGCCACTCTGTGTCTTTTAGTTGGAGTACTTAGCCAATTTGCATTTAAGACAGTCATCAATATATATGTTATTATTGTCATTTTGTTAATTGTTTTGGATTTGTTATTGTAAGGTTTATTTTCCCCTTCTTTTGTTCTCTTGTGATTTGATGACTGTTGTTACTGTTGTAATTAATATAAAAAGAGCATTCTATCCAAATGCAGCAGGAGACACATCCTTTTCAAGTCCACATGGAACATTCTCTAGGATAGATAATATGTTAGGCCACTAAACAAGCCTCAGTAAATTTTAAAAATATGATATGAAATCATATCAAGCATCTTTTCTGACCATAACGCTATGGGATGCAGCAAAAACAATGTAAAACCAGATAGTATAAAATTTCTATAGGAAAACATAGGCAGAGCACTCTTTGATACAAACAGCAGCAGTATTTTTAGGAGTCTGTCTTCTAAAGCGAAGACTAAAAGCTCTGGAAGCATGGAGTCCTAGTCGCTGGACAACCAAGGAATTCCCCTCTCTGTAACTCTTGATTACACCATCTCCTGATCATCTTTAAGCTTATTTTAATTTCTCTACAGCTTTATTAAGGTGTAATTGATATACAAAAACTGCACATTTAATGCACACAATTTGATGATTATTTAATGTCACAAAGCAACAAATAAACATCCATCACCTCCAAAAGTGTACTTGTGTCTTTTATGTGTGTTTGAGAATTACCCTCTTAAAATATTAAGTGTTCAGTATAGCATTATTCACAATAGCCAAGATAAAGAAACAAGTGTGTGCTAACAGACAAATGAATTTGTTCTATACATAAAGTGGAATATTACTTAGCCTTAAAAAAGAATTAAAGTCTACTATTTCCAACAGCATGGTTGGACCTGAAGACATGATAAGTGAAATAGCTTATTCACAGAAAGCCAAGTACTACATGATGCCATCTATATGAGATTTTTTAAAAAAGAAAAGCTTAGAGAAGCAGAAAATAATGCTGGTTCATTCCCTCACTTTCAGTCTGTGTCTTTAAATCTGAAGTGAGTCCCTTGTGGGCACTCATATATATGAGTCTTGGTTTTTGTATACATTCAGCCACTCTGTGTCTTTTAGTTGGAGTACTTAGCCAATTTGCATTTAAGACAGTCATCAATATATATGTTATTATTGTCATTTTGTTAATTGTTTTGGATTTGTTATTGTAAGGTTTATTTTCCCCTTCTTTTGTTCTCTTGTGATTTGATGACTGTTGTTACTGTTGTAATTAATATAAAAAGAGCATTCTATCCAAATGCAGCAGGAGACACATCCTTTTCAAGTCCACATGGAACATTCTCTAGGATAGATAATATGTTAGGCCACTAAACAAGCCTCAGTAAATTTTAAAAATATGATATGAAATCATATCAAGCATCTTTTCTGACCATAACGCTATGGGATGCAGCAAAAACAATGTAAAACCAGATAGTATAAAATTTCTATAGGAAAACATAGGCAGAGCACTCTTTGATACAAACAGCAGCAGTATTTTTAGGAGTCTGTCTTCTAAAGCGAAGACTAAAAGCTCTGGAAGCATGGAGTCCTAGTCGCTGGACAACCAAGGAATTCCCCTCTCTGTAACTCTTGATTACACCATCTCCTGATCATCTTTAAGCTTATTTTAATTTCTCTACAGCTTTATTAAGGTGTAATTGATATACAAAAACTGCACATTTAATGCACACAATTTGATGATTATTTAATGTCACAAAGCAACAAATAAACATCCATCACCTCCAAAAGTGTACTTGTGTCTTTTATGTGTGTTTGAGAATTACCCTCTTAAAATATTAAGTGTTCAGTATAGCATTATTCACAATAGCCAAGATAAAGAAACAAGTGTGTGCTAACAGACAAATGAATTTGTTCTATACATAAAGTGGAATATTACTTAGCCTTAAAAAAGAATTAAAGTCTACTATTTCCAACAGCATGGTTGGACCTGAAGACATGATAAGTGAAATAGCTTATTCACAGAAAGCCAAGTACTACATGATGCCATCTATATGAGATTTTTTAAAAAAGAAAAGCTTAGAGAAGCAGAAAATAATGCTGGTTGCCAGGGGATGAGGGGAGAGGGATATAAAGAATAATTGTTCAATGAGTATAAAGTTTCAGTTATATAATATTAATAACTTCTAGAGATCTGCTGTAAACATAGTGTCTATAGTTAATAACTGTCTCATTTAGCCATTAACACCTTTGGAAGCTGATGAAAATTTTCCCTTAAGAAACTGATCTAATTCATTCGTGTTGATGTTTGACAGAAAACAAAATTTTATAAAGCAATTATCTTTCAAGTAAAAAATTTTTTTTAATTTTTAAAAAGAGAAGCTGATATAATTCAAATTTTTGCTAAAAACATTCTTTTCACCTTTGTGTTGCTTTGAGTTTTTTTGTTTTTTACATGTCATATGTACCCTTGTTCATACTAATTTAGACCGTAAATCTGCTAGGCTGCATGTGCTTCAGTCCTGAAGCAGTTCGTGTCCTTTATCACGTCAGGAAACGCCTTGCTTGGTAAATTCTGAGTGTCTTATTTTCACTTGTTCTTTCCTAAATTGTCACAGCAACATTCTTTCTAAATGGATACTTGTGGCTTTTAGGGGGAAAGTCACATTTTCATTATAAATGGAATGTAAAAGCAAAACTGTAGCTCTTTGGGTTTGTGATGCCAACGTCTTTTATTTAAAATATTATATAAACTAGGTAAAATCATAAGTATACCTACCAATCACCTCCTCACTTAATATAACCATTTTAGCTAAAATACCATTGCCTTGTGAAATTGGCATTATATAGTGGTTATTCAGGGACTGCAGATTGCATTCCTAATGAATAAGATAAAGCCATATGCCAGCAGCACTCCCTCTGTTATGGGTGTGGTTTGCCTGAAATGAATACATTCCCTAAACTATTTCGACTGAAAATGCTGCACGTTCCTTCCAAAGTTGCTTTTGTCGTAGGGAAATTGAGTTTTTCCTTCTAAAGATTCAGAAGAAAGCTCTTGTGTAGCAGATGCAGAGTCACAGGTAGTTGTGACAGAGGGGAAAGAGCACTGGCTCAGGATCAGGGGACCCTGAGTTAATAAGCACTTAAAACAGGCTCAGAAATTATCAGGTTAGGTAGATGTTATGTATGTGAATTAGGAGAAATGGGTCTGACTTTAGCTTAATACTCAAGATAATAACTCTGGTCCATGTTAACTTCTGCTTTGACTCCACAGAGAAAGAATATCTGGATAAAGTGATGTCAGATTTGGCTTTAGAAGACAGATTTAGATAGTGTTTTATATCACCTGAAACTTCTTTATATTTCTGAAATCTGTGCCAGAAGTAGAGAGCTAAATTCTTAATAAGGTTAGCTCCTTCACTGTAGCATGGTCTTCCCTTCTTATTGTATTCTTTTTTTTTTTTTTTTTTTGTATATTTCATATATTAAAGATCCCAGTAAATATACGACAGCTAGTTGATTATAAGTTTTAAATCTCAGTATTTACAGAAACATTGCAGCACTTTATTTGGAAGAGTACTCAATAAATACATTGCCTTCTGACAGTATTTGCTGAGTCACTTGATTCAGTTTGTGATCCCTTCAGCACTTTTAGGGAACTTAAACACTTTGTGTGAAGCAACAGCAAAGCTGTAATTGTGTCCCATAAGCACATTTTTGACTCCTACTTGCAGGTCTAGATTTCCACTCATGAGTTTTTCCAGCATTTTATACCTACTTACCCGAGACAGTTTGGCCAAGTCAGAGATTTATGAGAATCAAGTGATTCCCTTCCTCCAATTTAACTCAACTTCAGCACTTTTGGGTTTGTGATGCCAACGTCTTTTATTTAAAATATTATATAAACAAGGTAAAATCATAAGTATACCTACCAATCACCTCCTCACTTAATATAACCATTTTAGCTAAAATACCATTGCCTTGTGAAATTGGCATTATATAGTGGTTATTCAGGGACTGCAGATTGCATTCCTAATGAATAAGATAAAGCCATATGCCAGCAGCACTCCCTCTGTTATGGGTGTGGTTTGCCTGAAATGAATACATTCCCTAAACTATTTCGACTGAAAATGCTGCACGTTCCTTCCAAAGTTGCTTTTGTCGTAGGGAAATTGAGTTTTCCTTCTAAAGATTCAGAAGAAAGCTCTTGTGTAGCAGATGCAGAGTCACAGGTAGTTGTGACAGAGGGGAAAGAGCACTGGCTCAGGATCAGGGGACCCTGAGTTAATAAGCACTTAAAACAGGCTCAGAAATTATCAGGTTAGGTAGATGTTATGTATGTGAATTAGGAGAAATGGGTCTGACTTTAGCTTAATACTCAAGATAATAACTCTGGTCCATGTTAACTTCTGCTTTGACTCCACAGAGAAAGAATATCTGGATAAAGTGATGTCAGATTTGGCTTTAGAAGACAGATTTAGATAGTGTTTTATATCACCTGAAACTTCTTTATATTTCTGAAATCTGTGCCAGAAGTAGAGAGCTAAATTCTTAATAAGGTTAGCTCCTTCACTGTAGCATGGTCTTCCCTTCTTATTGTATTCTTTTTTTTTTTTGTATATTTCATATATTAAAGATCCCAGTAAATATACGACAGCTAGTTGATTATAAGTTTTAAATCTCAGTATTTACAGAAACATTGCAGCACTTTATTTGGAAGAGTACTCAATAAATACATTGCCTTCTGACAGTATTTGCTGAGTCACTTGATTCAGTTTGTGATCCCTTCAGCACTTTTAGGGAACTTAAACACTTTGTGTGAAGCAACAGCAAAGCTGTAATTGTGTCCCATAAGCACATTTTTGACTCCTACTTGCAGGTCTAGATTTCCACTCATGAGTTTTTCCAGCATTTTATACCTACTTACCCGAGACAGTTTGGCCAAGTCAGAGATTTATGAGAATCAAGTGATTCCCTTCCTCCATAATTTCTCTCCCAAGAGCTTTTTTCTGATTATTTGACTTCTTGTTGATATTGTCCTTCTCTATGTCTTATTGTAGATCAGAAAGCAATAATGCTAAAGAACACAAATATTTCACCGTTTTTGGAAGCCCTTGTTATAATTGAAGGCCCTCAGAAGAAAAAGTTTCTAAAGATGATAATATCTAACACTTACTGAACACTGTGTGCTAAGCAGTGGTCTGAGCACTTTACATGTATGAACTCATTTTGTCCTCAGACCACCATATGGTAGGTTGTATGATCGTCCTTACCAGGAAATGGAAATAGAGAATTTAAGTGATAAAGCAGGCAGCCAGACTGAACCACTGAGCTACCTGAAATAGTAAAAGAATGGAGGTGAGAAAGAGGGGTAGAGATGGGGCAGTCTAAGCACAATTATACATTTGAATATGACATTTAATTAGGTATTGCTGTCATCCTTGATATATGTGAAATGTATGATTCTTCAAAGAATGTTTTATTCTCCCAGAATTTAAACCATGCCTCTGTGCTACTACAGCACTAAACAAAGTCATTCCCATGGTGCCATCCCTTTTCAGTTACAGGTAGTACAAGAAATTTTTCATTTACAATTTATTTTGCGGGGCTTCCCCTGGTGGTCCAGTGGGTAAGGACACCGCCTTGCAGTGCAAGGGGCGCCGGTTCGAGCCCTGGCCTGGGAAGATCCCATGTGCCGCGGAGCGGCTGGACTGATGTGTCCAATCACCGAGCCGGAGCTCTGGAGCGCATGCGCCCAGAGCCGGTGCTCTGCCACAGCAGAGGCCACCGCGATGGGAGGCCCACAGAAACCAAAGAACAAAGACGGATGAACATAGAGAAACGAAAGACCAATAGAAGTGGCCCGCCTGCTCCCCTCCTTCCCCAACCCAACCGCCACCCAAAATAAATAAATAAATAAATCTTTAAAAAAAAAAATTATTTTGCTAAATATAGCAAGAAATTAAAGGTGTTCCTGCTTATATTTTTCCTTAACTATGGAGGCTATAGTAGATAGCAGAACCTCTTTTGCATCAAGGTCGACAAGATCAGGTCTAATCTATGGTTACATTATAATCTACCAATACCCTAATAAATAAAACTATTTAAGAAAATTCATGCTAAAATAACTCTAGTAAGCCTTGCATTAAGCCAGAGGAAAGGAACAGTTGTGTTGCTATTATATCTAAAGTGCTTTGCTTTTACCACAGTTTTATTTCGATAACTTGTCCCACTGTCCTTGTCTATGTGAAAAGTATTCATTATTCAAACATTGCCATTCAACAGGAAATCTTTAAGGAGTAGAATGGAAAGTCCTTTTATCATTAATTCTGTTTGTAACTAGGACACCATATAATATGGTCAGGAAAGGAAAATAAGACTCCTAATTTGTGAGTTATAACAGTTTTGGACGGACTAAGATAAAGCATAAACAGTTCAAATGCCTACGGAGTAACAATAAAATATGATACAATATTGTTTAAAAAGTGACAGATTTATGTCTGCTGCAATAATGAAATGTATGATTCTTCAAAGAATGTTTTATTCTCCCAGAATTTAAACCATGCCTCTGTGCTACTACAGCACTAAACAAAGTCATTCCCATGGTGCCATCCCTTTTCAGTTACAGGTAGTACAAGAAATTTTTCATTTACAATTTATTTTGCGGGGCTTCCCCTGGTGGTCCAGTGGGTAAGGACACCGCCTTGCAGTGCAAGGGGCGCCGGTTCGAGCCCTGGCCTGGGAAGATCCCATGTGCCGCGGAGCGGCTGGACTGATGTGTCCAATCACCGAGCCGGAGCTCTGGAGCGCATGCGCCCAGAGCCGGTGCTCTGCCACAGCAGAGGCCACCGCGATGGGAGGCCCACAGAAACCAAAGAACAAAGACGGATGAACATAGAGAAACGAAAGACCAATAGAAGTGGCCCGCCTGCTCCCCTCCTTCCCCAACCCAACCGCCACCCAAAATAAATAAATAAATAAATCTTTAAAAAAAAAAATTATTTTGCTAAATATAGCAAGAAATTAAAGGTGTTCCTGCTTATATTTTTCCTTAACTATGGAGGCTATAGTAGATAGCAGAACCTCTTTTGCATCAAGGTCGACAAGATCAGGTCTAATCTATGGTTACATTATAATCTACCAATACCCTAATAAATAAAACTATTTAAGAAAAT
This sequence comes from Tragulus kanchil, assembly GCA_022376925.1. Lineage (NCBI taxonomy): Eukaryota > Metazoa > Chordata > Mammalia > Artiodactyla > Tragulidae > Tragulus > Tragulus kanchil. The sequence continues at coordinate 260,056,957 of JAIOJX010000032.1, forward strand.
TCATGCTAAAATAACTCTAGTAAGCCTTGCATTAAGCCAGAGGAAAGGAACAGTTGTGTTGCTATTATATCTAAAGTGCTTTGCTTTTACCACAGTTTTATTTCGATAACTTGTCCCACTGTCCTTGTCTATGTGAAAAGTATTCATTATTCAAACATTGCCATTCAACAGGAAATCTTTAAGGAGTAGAATGGAAAGTCCTTTTATCATTAATTCTGTTTGTAACTAGGACACCATATAATATGGTCAGGAAAGGAAAATAAGACTCCTAATTTGTGAGTTATAACAGTTTTGGACGGACTAAGATAAAGCATAAACAGTTCAAATGCCTACGGAGTAACAATAAAATATGATACAATATTGTTTAAAAAGTGACAGATTTATGTCTGCTGCAATAATGATGAACCTTGAAAACAGAATGCTAAGTAAATTAAGCCAGTCACAAAAGGCTGCATTGTGCGATCTGTACATATGAACTGTCCAGAACAGGCACGTTTATAGAGATAGAGTACTGATAATTTGTCGCCTAGGGGAGAAGTTTAGGGAAGGATTGGGAGATGACAGCTGAAGAGGGTAGGATTAGGGGAGTAGTGATGAAAATTTTCCAAAATTGATTATGGTGATGGACACAAGAGTCCTGTGAATATACTAAAAGCCACACAATTGTACACTTTTAAGTGGGTAAATTAGATCTCTGATAAACCTGTTTTTATTTTTTAACTTAGTGGCTTAGAAATAGCTACCTTATTACACTCACAATTTGGGCAGTCAGGAATTTGGGCAGCACACAGGAACAGTCTGATAGACAGTCTAGTGTAGTCTACCATGACTGGATCCTAAGTGGGGATGACTCGCTGACATGAGTTGTTTGGTGTGACTCAGCTATGATCATAGGCATTGGTATGCTGGACCAGCTTGCACCAACTTCTGGAATAGCCAAGCTGCATATCCCAATGCTCCCTTCAGTGTCATTGGTCATGGTAGGAGTATTTATACCATGAAAATTAGAAAATACCACAGATTACAGTTTCTTAATTTATTAGAGCTGACTACAAGAAAAAAAATGAAATAGAATGACATCAGAAGCTTCTTTAAAAAACTTGCAGTTATTTTGTGCTTTGTTGTTTTGTGTTTATACCTAAGATTTTAACATAACAAATGTCTTGTCTCTCCCAAAAAGAACAATCACCTTCATGTCATTTAGAAAAGTGCTTTGCTTTTACCACAGTTTTATTTCGATAACTTGTCCCACTGTCCTTGTCTATGTGAAAAGTATTCATTATTCAAACATTGCCATTCAACAGGAAATCTTTAAGGAGTAGAATGGAAAGTCCTTTTATCATTAATTCTGTTTGTAACTAGGACACCATATAATATGGTCAGGAAAGGAAAATAAGACTCCTAATTTGTGAGTTATAACAGTTTTGGACGGACTAAGATAAAGCATAAACAGTTCAAATGCCTACGGAGTAACAATAAAATATGATACAATATTGTTTAAAAAGTGACAGATTTATGTCTGCTGCAATAATGATGAACCTTGAAAACAGAATGCTAAGTAAATTAAGCCAGTCACAAAAGGCTGCATTGTGCGATCTGTACATATGAACTGTCCAGAACAGGCACGTTTATAGAGATAGAGAACTGATAATTTGTCGCCTAGGGGAGAAGTTTAGGGAAGGATTGGGAGATGACAGCTGAAGAGGGTAGGATTAGGGGAGTAGTGATGAAAATTTTCCAAAATTGATTATGGTGATGGACACAAGAGTCCTGTGAATATACTAAAAGCCACACAATTGTACACTTTTAAGTGGGTAAATTAGATCTCTGATAAACCTGTTTTTATTTTTTAACTTAGTGGCTTAGAAATAGCTACCTTATTACACTCACAATTTGGGCAGTCAGGAATTTGGGCAGCACACAGGAACAGTCTGATAGACAGTCTAGTGTAGTCTACCATGACTGGATCCTAAGTGGGGATGACTCGCTGACATGAGTTGTTTGGTGTGACTCAGCTATGATCATAGGCATTGGTATGCTGGACCAGCTTGCACCAACTTCTGGAATAGCCAAGCTGCATATCCCAATGCTCCCTTCAGTGTCATTGGTCATGGTAGGAGTATTTATACCATGAAAATTAGAAAATACCACAGATTACAGTTTCTTAATTTATTTGAGCTGACTACAAGAAAAAAAATGAAATAGAATGACATCAGAAGCTTCTGTAAAAAAAAACTTGCAGTTATTTTGTGCTTTGTTGTTTTTTTGTGTGTTTATACCTAAGATTTTAACATAACAAATGTCTTGTCTCTCCCCAAGATAGTAGAATGAAAACCAATACTAGAACATTTTCATTGTGCAGCAAGGCAGCTCTGTGCCAAACTATGTCTTAGGTCTTCCATGTGACCTGTTCTTTCAGAAAAGTAAAGGATGGCGGCTTAGGTTGGGAGTATCACAGAGCACCTTGAAAAGCCCAGGAATCTGTCATTTACTCTTCAAGATCCGTGATTATCATTCTGTCACTGAATCAGACTTGGGTCTGCTCACCCACAGGCAGTAAAGCCAATCCACTGACACCAGATTGTGGTGAAGGAAAATGCAGCATGTTATTGCAGGCAAAGCCAGCCAAGGAGTATGGGCAGCTTGTGCTCAAAAGACCCATACTCCCTGATGGCTTTTAGGGAAATGTTTTTAAAGACAAGGTGAGGGAGACGGTTACAGGATGCATGACCAACTTGTGGACATTCTTCTGATTGGTGGCGAGGTCAACATTATCAGCCTTCTGTTTCAGTCAGTCTGGGATCTATGTTTGTGGTCAGGATGCAGTTAACGTTTTCCACCTGTGGGGGGTTTTAGTATCTGCAGGATAGCTCTGGGATATGACTTCAAGATAAAGGACAGAAATGAGAAATGGTAAGGACCAACAGAAGCAGAAGAGATTAATAAGAAATGACAGGAATACAAGGAAGAACTGTACAAAAAAAGGTATTAATGAACTACAATGGTGTGGTTACTCACCTAGAGCCAGACATCCTGGAGTGTGAAGCTTAGTGGGTCTTACTACAAACAGAGCTGGTGGAGGTGATAGAATTTCAACTGAGTTACTTAAAATCTTAAAAGTGCTGTTAAAAGTACTGTTAAAGTGCTGATTTCAGTGTTTCATCAAATTTGGAAAACTCAGCAGTGGCCACAGGACTGGAAGAGGTCATGAGTTTTCATTTTAGTCCCAAAGAAGGCCATTGCCAAGGAATGCTTAAACCACTGTACAATTGCATTCATTTTGCATGGTAGTAAGGTTATGCTCAATATCCTTTAAGCTAGGCTTCAGCCATATGTGAACTGAAAACTTCCAAATATACAAGCTGAATTTAGAAAAGTCAGAGGAACCAAGATCAAACTGCCAACATTCATTGAATTGAAGAGAAAGCAAGGGAATTCCAGAAAAATCACATGAAAGCCTTTGACTGTATGGATCACAACAAACTGGAAAATTCTTTTGGGGGAGGGTAGGGATGGGGTAGGAAGGAAGGGAGTCGAGCAGGCCACTCCTATTGGTCTTTCATTTCTCTATTTTCATCCATCTTTGTTCCTCTTTGGCCCGTGTGGGCCTCCCATTGCAGTGGCCTCTGTTGTCACAGAGCACTGGCTCTGGACACATGCACCCCAGAGCTCTGGCTCGGTAATTGAACACATGGATCCAGCCACTCCATGGCACGTGGGATCTTCCCAGGCCAGGGATCGAACCAGCGCCCCTTTCACTGCAAGGTGGTGTCCTTACCCACTGGACCACCAGGGAAGCCCTGGAAATTTCTTAAAGAGATGGGAATACCAGACCACCTTACTTATCTCCTGTGAAAACTGTATAGAGGTAAAGAAGAAACAACCTTATATGGAACAAATGTTTGGTTCAAAATTGGGAAAAGAGTATGTCAAGGCGTTTTATGCTTATTATCATGAGAAATGCTGGGTTGTATGAATCACAAGCTGGAATCAAAATTGCCAGGAGAAATATCAACAACCTCAGGTATGCAGATGATACCACTCTAATGGCAGAAATCCGAGAGAAACTAAAGCGCCTCCTGATGAGAGTGAAAGAGGAGAGTGAAAAAGCTGGCTTAAACTCAACATTCAAAAAAACAAAGATTATGACATCCATTCACATCAGTTCACAGCAAATATGAGTAAAGTGGAAACAGTGACAGATTTTATTTTCTTGGGCTCCAGAGTCACTGTGGATGGTGACTACAGATGTGAAATTAAAAGATGCTCTCTGGAAGGAAAGCTGTGACAAACCTAGACAGCATATTAAAAAGCAGAGACATCATTTTTCTGACAAAGGTCCATATAGTCAAAGCTATGGTCTCACGTACAGATATGAGAGTTGGACTATAAAGAGGGCTGAGCAGTGAAGAACTGATGAACCATAAACTGCCAACATTTTCATATGAACTTGAAAAAAAAAGCTGAATTTAAAAAAGTCAGAGGAACCAAGATCAAACTGCCAACATTCATTGAATTGAAGAGAAAGCAAGGGAATTCCAGAAAAATCACATGAAAGCCTTTGACTGTATGGATCACAACAAACTGGAAAATTCTTTTGGGGGAGGGTAGGGATGGGGTAGGAAGGAAGGGAGTCGAGCAGGCCACTCCTATTGGTCTTTCATTTCTCTATTTTCATCCATCTTTGTTCCTCTTTGGCCCGTGTGGGCCTCCCATTGCAGTGGCCTCTGTTGTCACAGAGCACTGGCTCTGGACACATGCACCCCAGAGCTCTGGCTCGGTAATTGAACACATGGATCCAGCCACTCCATGGCACGTGGGATCTTCCCAGGCCAGGGATCGAACCAGCGCCCCGTTCACTGCACGGTGGTGTCCTTACCCACTGGACCACCAGGGAAGCCCTGGAAATTTCTTAAAGAGATGGGAATACCAGACCACCTTACTTATCTCCTGTGAAAACTGTATAGAGGTAAAGAAGAAACAACCTTATATGGAACAAATGTTTGGTTCAAAATTGGGAAAAGAGTATGTCAAGGCGTTTTATGCTTATTATCATGAGAAATGCTGGGTTGTATGAATCACAAGCTGGAATCAAAATTGCCAGGAGAAATATCAACAACCTCAGGTATGCAGATGATACCACTCTAATGGCAGAAATCCGAGAGAAACTAAAGCGCCTCCTGATGAGAGTGAAAGAGGAGAGTGAAAAAGCTGGCTTAAACTCAACATTCAAAAAAACAAAGATTATGACATCCATTCACATCAGTTCACAGCAAATATGAGTAAAGTGGAAACAGTGACAGATTTTATTTTCTTGGGCTCCAGAGTCACTGTGGATGGTGACTACAGATGTGAAATTAAAAGATGCTCTCTGGAAGGAAAGCTGTGACAAACCTAGACAGCATATTAAAAAGCAGAGACATCATTTTTCTGACAAAGGTCCATATAGTCAAAGCTATGGTCTCACGTACAGATATGAGAGTTGGACTATAAAGAGGGCTGAGCAGTGAAGAACTGATGCTTTCAATCTGTGGTGCTGGAGAAAACTCTTGAGAGCCCTTGGACAGCAAGGAGATCAAACAGTCAATCCTAAAGGAAATCAATCCTGAATATTCATCGGAAGGACTGATGCTGAAACTCTAATACTTTGGCCACCTAATGTGAAGAGCCAGCTTATTGGAAAAGATGAGAACGATCAAAGTCCAAAGGAGAAGAGGGCAACAGAAACAATATGGTTAGACAGTTATCACTGACTCAGTTGACATGAACTAGAGCAAACTCTGGGACATGGTGAGGGACAGGCAAGTCTGGTGTGCTGCAGTCCTCAGGATCACAGAGTCGGGCACAGCTTAGCAACTGAACAACAACATGACTCAGAGTATCATCTATTGCCCTTGAGGAGGAGCTAAAGATCCTTGACTTTGTTTAATGGTTACAATATTATTTTGCCTTGTTTGCTCCTTTGTGTCTAAGTTTTCTCACTTCTCTGATTAAATTCACACTTTGAAACAGGGAAGGCTTAGGAGGCTAAAAAGTTTTCCTGCAAACAAGAGGCAAGCAGAGGAGATAGAGAAATTTTTCCTGGGATTGCCCCATAGGTTCCTGCTTTATTACAATTTCAGACGTTATACTTTAGATGTTTTTGCAGTGGAAAGTGAATTCATCACAGTTAAGGTCCCTTTGGTGAACCTCTTGTCCATGTTGAGGGTAAGATCCTTTGGGTTGATCTGTTCAGAAGTTCCTACTACTTCACTTTATCTCTATGTTTGGGAGAGTGAGAAATCTGAATTAAATTATCACGTGTGTTCTGGCCAACAGATGGTTATACACTTAAAAGCAGAGTTTTAAAACCGTATCTTCATTTTAAAAAGACTTTGTTCTACATACCTGCTTTATGCAAGGCTTCATGGGCTCTGTAAGGAGGTACATGGAAGAATACATGCTAAAAAGTAAGTTGCAAAAAGCATATGCTGGGAGGAATGTGGTTCGGTTGCTTTTGTCTGTATTTTTCTTTTGGTGTCATATTTGGACATAGACCGATTAGTTGGAAGGAATCTGGAAAATATAGTCTCTGTACTCAAATTTCAAGCACTGTTTATCATACACCAAATCTGTTTGGGCAAAACCTTTATACATTTACTGTGGTTAGAAATTCTTTATCTTCTAGTTGGAATAGTTTTATTACTAATGTCAACCAAACTACTGTGTTCTCTGTATTTTACAGTTAATTAGGAGTAGACAGGCTTGAGAAGGTTAAGTGGTGAGAGTATCAACACCTACATCGAGGCAAAAATGCCTAGCCCTCTTCAGTCTGGCTCAGAATCTGCTCAAATCAAAGCATTTCAACCCAGTACTGCTAGTGACCTCACTGGGCCTTCCTGGCACCTTCACATGGTTTTAGTAAATTTGAAATTACTGAGGTAAAACTTCATGAACCTATTTGGCAAGTTGGCTTTGAAGGAGGAGATGAAGGAAATTACTAAATCGTCTCCCATATCTTTTGTAAGAAATAGCTAGAGGATCTTTCCAACGTGAAAGATCAAGTTTTGAAACACTCAGTATTATTGCAAACAGAGGCAAGCAGAGGAGAGGCTTAGGAGGCTAAAAAGTTTTCCTGCAAACAAGAGGCAAGCAGAGGAGATAGAGAAATTTTTCCTGGGATTGCCCCATAGGTTCCTGCTTTATTACAATTTCAGACGTTATACTTTAGATGTTTTTGCAGTGGAAAGTGAATTCATCACAGTTAAGGTCCCTTTGGTGAACCTCTTGTCCATGTTGAGGGTAAGATCCTTTGGGTTGATCTGTTCAGAAGTTCCTACTACTTCACTTTATCTCTATGTTTGGGAGAGTGAGAAATCTGAATTAAATTATCACGTGTGTTCTGGCCAACAGATGGTTATACACTTAAAAGCAGAGTTTTAAAACCGTATCTTCATTTTAAAAAGACTTTGTTCTACATACCTGCTTTATGCAAGGCTTCATGGGCTCTGTAAGGAGGTACATGGAAGAATACATGCTAAAAAGTAAGTTGCAAAAAGCATATGCTGGGAGGAATGTGGTTCGGTTGCTTTTGTCTGTATTTTTCTTTTGGTGTCATATTTGGACATAGACCGATTAGTTGGAAGGAATCTGGAAAATATAGTCTCTGTACTCAAATTTCAAGCACTGTTTATCATACACCAAATCTGTTTGGGCAAAACCTTTATACATTTACTGTGGTTAGAAATTCTTTATCTTCTAGTTGGAATAGTTTTATTACTAATGTCAACCAAACTACTGTGTTCTCTGTATTTTACAGTTAATTAGGAGTAGACAGGCTTGAGAAGGTTAAGTGGTGAGAGTATCAACACCTACATCGAGGCAAAAATGCCTAGCCCTCTTCAGTCTGGCTCAGAATCTGCTCAAATCAAAGCATTTCAACCCAGTACTGCTAGTGACCTCACTGGGCCTTCCTGGCACCTTCACATGGTTTTAGTAAATTTGAAATTACTGAGGTAAAACTTCATGAACCTATTTGGCAAGTTGGCTTTGAAGGAGGAGATGAAGGAAATTACTAAATCGTCTCCCATATCTTTTGTAAGAAATAGCTAGAGGGATCTTTCCAACGTGAAAGATCAAGTTTTGAAACACTCAAGTAGTTGTGCATTGCCTAAGGATAAAATACCTTGGCTTACAGGCCCCTCATTTTCTTGGCTTTGCTTTCTTATCCAGCCTCATCTCATCTCAACATCATACCCGCACTGAGGGGCTGTGCTTTTTTTAGCTGGTTTATCTGACACACCCTGTAATTTCAATCCAACTTGCTGTTCTCTCAGCCAAGAACATTCCTCCCTCCCTCTGCCTCTTCACTCCAGCTACCTTCTTCACCTCCACCGAAAATCACCCTTCCTTGAATCTTTGATTCTTAACTTTCTCTTCACTTCCAATTTTCTGCTTTGTTTTGGCCACACCTTGTGGCTTAGGGAATTTTAGTTCCCCGACCAGGGATTGACTGGGCCCTCAGCAGTGAAAACATGGCGTCCTAACCACTGGACTGCAGGGATTCCCCCAACTTTAGTTCATGTCAGGGGTTCCTCTGTCTACATTACTCTTACCATGGTACATAAATATAATTGTCAATAGTGCATTTTATTTATTTCCTTGTCAGTAGCTCTTAGGTAGAGTCAGTCCATTTAATGCACCATTGTATCCCCAGCAACCAGCTCCATGCATCCGAAGTAAGAAGTGTTCAATACAAATCTGTTGAATGAATGAGTAAACAAAGGGCTCCTGGGTGTTTATCATTAAACCAGAATATTGAGATAAGTCCCAGGTGTCTGTACTTATCAATCATCCGTTCTTCTGGACTCTACTGCCAACTCGCACCTGTTTTTCTATAGGGACAATTCATTCAGTAATAGAATTCTTGTAACAGGACCCTACCGTGCTGTCAACGAACACATCTGCAAACCCTCCTCGGTTACTGCCATTGAGATTTGCTGTCTAACACATGCATCATTAATTGTTAGACTGTATATTTTGTTGCAGACTTAATGGAAGGTGTCTGCTCAATAAGGTACCCAGCACAGTACCTTTTACAGTTTCATTGTTTTATAGATGTATGCTGATAATGACTTTAAAACCCAGGGGAACAGCTCATCCATATTTCTACTAGTACCTATTTGGCAAGTTGGCTTTGAAGGAGGAGATGAAGGAAATTACTAAATCGTCTCCCATATCTTTTGTAAGAAATAGCTAGAGGGATCTTTCCAACGTGAAAGATCAAGTTTTGAAACACTCAAGTAGTTGTGCATTGCCTAAGGATAAAATACCTTGGCTTACAGGCCCCTCATTTTCTTGGCTTTGCTTTCTTATCCAGCCTCATCTCATCTCAACATCATACCCGCACTGAGGGGCTGTGCTTTTTTTAGCTGGTTTATCTGACACACCCTGTAATTTCAATCCAACTTGCTGTTCTCTCAGCCAAGAACATTCCTCCCTCCCTCTGCCTCTTCACTCCAGCTACCTTCTTCACCTCCACCGAAAATCACCCTTCCTTGAATCTTTGATTCTTAACTTTCTCTTCACTTCCAATTTTCTGCTTTGTTTTGGCCACACCTTGTGGCTTAGGGAATTTTAGTTCCCCGACCAGGGATTGACTGGGCCCTCAGCAGTGAAAACATGGCGTCCTAACCACTGGACTGCAGGGATTCCCCCAACTTTAGTTCATGTCAGGGGTTCCTCTGTCTACATTACTCTTACCATGGTACATAAATATAATTGTCAATAGTGCATTTTATTTATTTCCTTGTCAGTAGCTCTTAGGTAGAGTCAGTCCATTTAATGCACCATTGTATCCCCAGCAACCAGCTCCATGCATCCGAAGTAAGAAGTGTTCAATACAAATCTGTTGAATGAATGAGTAAACAAAGGGCTCCTGGGTGTTTATCATTAAACCAGAATATTGAGATAAGTCCCAGGTGTCTGTACTTATCAATCATCCGTTCTTCTGGACTCTACTGCCAACTCGCACCTGTTTTTCTATAGGGACAATTCATTCAGTAATAGAATTCTTGTAACAGGACCCTACCGTGCTGTCAACGAACACATCTGCAAACCCTCCTCGGTTACTGCCATTGAGATTTGCTGTCTAACACATGCATCATTAATTGTTAGACTGTATATTTTGTTGCAGACTTAATGGAAGGTGTCTGCTCAATAAGGTACCCAGCACAGTACCTTTTACAGTTTCATTGTTTTATAGATGTATGCTGATAATGACTTTAAAACCCAGGGGAACAGCTCATCCATATTTCTACTAGTAGATCAGGCTTGAATGTTGTTGGTCACACCCTGTCAGTTGCTTCTCTGACCAGTTCCCACACAGAGATGGGATCAGAGAGCTCAGTAATTCTCATGTCAGCACTATCAACCTCTGTTCAGGGACTTCACTATTAGCTTCTGGTACTTTTTTGGCCTCACCTGTCTACACAAAATCATAAACTGTGAATGGAAAAGATTATGGGCCTTTGAAAACCAGAGTTGGGTAAGGCTGGGATAGGGGAATTGAACTCCTTTGTTGGTAAACCTAGTTGCTCAAGATGCTTTATCTGTAAGTTGTTCATATTCATTTTAATGTAATGGGTCAGAGTACTCTAGCTGAAAGAACAATACTGTTCGCTGATTTCTGTTACACTTTTCTGTCTGGAATTAGGAAGTAAGCTTCTCACAGCTGTGAGATTATTTTTTGTTTTAGAAAAGCATTCTGAATCTATAAAAATATTGAGTCACTGTGTTGTACACTTGAAACTAATATATTTCCCTCCTTGTGAGAGCCCATGTCTGATGCAGAAAAGGATAGAAAGAGGGACTTCCCTGGTGGTCCAGTGGTTAAGACTCTGTGTTCCCAATTCAGCGGGGCCTGGGTTCGATCCCTGGTCAGAGAACTAGATCCCACATGCCGCAACTATGACCCAGTGCAGCCAAATAAATAAATAATTAAAAAAAAAAAAAAAGGATAGAAAGAGATCTCTGTTGTCAAGCCTTTTCCAGCTCCTATGTAATACATGTGGGAGCATCAGGCCCATTTGAAAATGTAACAAATGTGCCAGAAAAAAAACCTGCCACAATGATAAAATCTTATAAGTCAACTATACATCGACTTAAAAAAACAAGTAAAATGTTTAATTACTTAAAAGCATTATGATTTTAAGGAGCAGTTTGGTCTGGAATATAAAATTAGTCTTTCAAATCTTGGATTTCCAAAGCTTGTGTCTGCTGTGTGGCCCAGAATATCACACATTGGCCTTTTAGGCTGTTAATTTCTTTTGTAAAATGATCTCCTCATGTGACTATAGGGGAGTTTATTTCTAAGTGATATAAACAAATGAAGAATGGAAGGGATGAGGTGAAATTACTTTAAAATAGATAAAACATCTGATTGTAGTGTATATAGGAGAAACGCATGTATGTTTCACCTTCCTCTGGAACAAATGTATGGTCATGGAAAGCTCATTAAATTGATTCTGGTTCTTATCCTGCATTAATCTCAGCAAGATTACACTAAAATCACCTAGGATTGGTCACCATAATAATAAGAGCACTTCCATTTATTGAGTGCTTTCCACATGCCTTTAGCTGTGGTAAACACCTCACTTCCGTTGTCTCATTTAATCCTCATAACAGCCTGGTGAGACAAGTGCTCTATTCCTGTTTTTTCCACATGAAGTTGAGACTCAGTAAAGTGAAGCCACCCAACCAAGATTGCACTGTTTGTAATTGACAGCCAATATTCAATCCCTGGTTTGACTTCAAAGCCAAGGTATGTATTTTTTTTTTTTTTTTAATATTTATTTATTTGGCTGTTCTGGGTCATAGTTGCAGTATGTGGGATCTAGCTCCCTGACCAGGGATCAAACCCAGGCCCCCTGCACTGGGAGCCTGGAGTCTTAGCCACTGGACCACCAGAGAAGCCCCTGTATTTTTTTATATATGTTTCTTTATTTATTTATTTGCCTCTAAGTCATCGTTTATATTTTTTAATTTTGGCCTCTTTTTTTTTTTTTTTCTTTTTTTAAAATTAATTTTCATCCATCTTTATTCTTTGGTCTGTGTGGGCCTCCCATTGCAGCCGCCTCTCTCACTGCAGAGCACCGGCTCTGGGCGCATGCATTCTAAAGCGCTGCCTTGCAATTGGACACACCGGTACAGCACTCAGTAGGCACGCAGAATCTTCTGGGGCCAGGGACCAAACCGGTTCCCCCTGCACTGCAAGGTGGACTCCCCACCCACTGGGCCACCAGGGAAGCCCCAGGGTGTGTGCTTTTTTTTTTTTACTTTATTTTTTTTGTTTTTTTAAAGATTTATTTATTTATTTTCAGCGGGGGTCGGGTTGGGGAGGGAGGGGAGCGGGCGGGCCACTTCTATTGGTCTTCCATTTCTCCATTTTCATCCATCTTTGTTCTTTGGCTCCTGTGGGCCTCCCATCGCGGTGGCGTCTGTCGCTGCAGAGCACCGGCTCTGGGCGCATGCGCCCCAAAGCTCCGACTCTGTAATTGGACACATGGGTCCAGCCGCTCCGCGGCACGTGGGATCTTCCCAGGCCAGGGATCGAACCAGCGCCCCTTGCACTGCAAGGCGGTGTCCTTACCCACTGGACCACCAGGGGGGCGGGGAAGCCCCCAGGGTGTGTATTTTTAACCCCCACAATGTTTAAGTGTTGATTTGGAGCTGGAGAACTTAGTACCCTGATATATAATCATTTCTGCTTCTGGAAATATGCTAACAGTAGTTGCATAGGAAGTATTCCGCTTAAGAAAACAAAGCTTGGCATTTATATTATATTTGTTTTCTAAGAGCTTTACTAGACTACTTACTTAATGCAAATGCTTTCTCCTGAGATAGGTAAGCAGCTCTCAAACTTGGGGTGCATCAGAATCACCTTGTTTATTTCTTGTAAATAAGAAAATACCCAGGGCCCCGCCCCATTCCTACTGAGTCAGAATCTCCATGGGTGGGGACCAGACATCTGATCTTTAATAAGCTTCCCAAGTGGTTCTGACACATACAGAAGTTTGAACAGCACTGTGGTCTGTGAACAGTGGAAGATTTTTTAGAAATGATAATTCTCAAATTTATAGATTTACTTAAGACTTCACAGTAGTTTGTGAATGGCAAAAATATGAAAACCTAAGTCTCTTTTTTTTTTTAATTTTGGCCTCTTTTTTTTTTTTTTTTCTTTTTTTAAAATTAATTTTCATCCATCTTTATTCTTTGGTCTGTGTGGGCCTCCCATTGCAGCCGCCTCTCTCACTGCAGAGCACCGGCTCTGGGCGCATGCATTCTAAAGCGCTGCCTTGCAATTGGACACACCGGTACAGCACTCAGTAGGCACGCAGAATCTTCTGGGGCCAGGGACCAAACTGGTTCCCCCTGCACTGCAAGGTGGACTCCCCACCCACTGGGTCACCAGGGAAGCCCCAGGGTGTGTGTTTTTTTTTTTTACTTTATTTTTTTTGTTTTTTTAAAGATTTATTTATTTATTTTCAGCGGGGGTCGGGTTGGGGAGGGAGGGGAGCGGGCGGGCCACTTCTATTGGTCTTCCATTTCTCCATTTTCATCCATCTTTGTTCTTTGGCTCCTGTGGGCCTCCCATCGCGGTGGCGTCTGTCGCTGCAGAGCACCGGCTCTGGGCGCATGCGCCCCAAAGCTCCGACTCTGTAATTGGACACATGGGTCCAGCCGCTCTGCGGCACGTGGGATCTTCCCAGGCCAGGGATCGAACCGGCGCCCCTTGCACTGCAAGGCGGTGTCCTTACCCACTGGACCACCAGGGGGGCGGGGAAGCCCCCAGGGTGTGTATTTTTAACCCCCACAATGTTTAAGTGTTGAGTTGGAGCTGGAGAGAACTTAGTACCCTGATATATAATCATTTCTGCTTCTGGAAATATGCTAACAGTAGTTGCATAGGAAGTATTCCGCTTAAGAAAACAAAGCTTGGCATTTATATTATATTTGTTTTCTAAGAGCTTTACTAGACTACTTACTTAATGCAAATGCTTTCTCCTGAGATAGGTAAGCAGCTCTCAAACTTGGGGTGCATCAGAATCACCTTGTTTATTTCTTGTAAATAAGAAAATACCCAGGGCCCCGCCCCATTCCTACTGAGTCAGAATCTCCATGGGTGGGGACCAGACATCTGATCTTTAATAAGCTTCCCAAGTGGTTCTGACACATACAGAAGTTTGAACAGCACTGTGGTCTGTGAACAGTGGAAGATTTTTTTTTTAGAAATGATAATTCTCAAATTTATAGATTTACTTAAGACTTCACAGTAGTTTGTGAATGGCTAAATTATAATTCATGAATTCCAAATCATCATCCTGCTTGAATTCAGTTAATAATTGTTAATTGGCAATGTCTGCATTATGATCTATCATAATGGAACTGATTGTCATCTCATTCTTTTTTCCTGATTGTTTGTGATAATAACTAGTAGTGTTTTGTATGTATGGAATCTTTTTCACTTGGTATGTGAAAGATATTTCCTGTAACCACTATTAATAAAATCTTAAGCAGTTTAAAACAACAACTGTTCAGACTCCAAATAAAGAATCACAAAATCCCAAGATTAAACTCATCACGGACAGCCATATGTTGCTTGAATTCTCCGTTATAGCATCTCCAGCAAGTGGCCTATTTCTGCTAGATAGCTAGCTTTTCTTGGTAACAGTCTGTTCTGTCTAACTTAGAAAGTTCTTTCCTATAATGAGGTGAAATCCATTTCTCTAGAGCTTGCATACATTGGTCCTAGTTCTAACTCCCTTATCAGAACTTCTTACTCAAATCAAACCAGCCAAAACCTTTGGTCAAGAAAGCAACTCCAATTGTTAGTTTTTGTAAGTTCACAGGATACCTTCCTGAGGCTGTTCCATGGCTAGGTCATCATCTGTCAGACTGTTTTCTGTACAGATGCACTTAGAATTATAGGATAGGACATAGACTAAATTCATTGATTTATACTGTTTTTTAAAATAAATTTTAGTAATCCTTTATATGGGTATTTATTCATTTATGTATTTATTGATGTATAGTTGACTTACTTAATGCAAATGCTTTCTCCTGAGATAGGTAAGCAGCTCTCAAACTTGGGGTGCATCAGAATCACCTTGTTTATTTCTTGTAAATAAGAAAATACCCAGGGCCCCGCCCCATTCCTACTGAGTCAGAATCTCCATGGGTGGGGACCAGACATCTGATCTTTAATAAGCTTCCCAAGTGGTTCTGACACATACAGAAGTTTGAACAGCACTGTGGTCTGTGAACAGTGGAAGATTTTTTTTTTAGAAATGATAATTCTCAAATTTATAGATTTACTTAAGACTTCACAGTAGTTTGTGAATGGCTAAATTATAATTCATGAATTCCAAATCATCATCCTGCTTGAATTCAGTTAATAATTGTTAATTGGCAATGTCTGCATTATGATCTATCATAATGGAACTGATTGTCATCTCATTCTTTTTTCCTGATTGTTTGTGATAATAACTAGTAGTGTTTTGTATGTATGGAATCTTTTTCACTTGGTATGTGAAAGATATTTCCTGTAACCACTATTAATAAAATCTTAAGCAGTTTAAAACAACAACTGTTCAGACTCCAAATAAAGAATCACAAAATCCCAAGATTAAACTCATCACGGACAGCCATATGTTGCTTGAATTCTCCGTTATAGCATCTCCAGCAAGTGGCCTATTTCTGCTAGATAGCTAGCTTTTCTTGGTAACAGTCTGTTCTGTCTAACTTAGAAAGTTCTTTCCTATAATGAGGTGAAATCCATTTCTCTAGAGCTTGCATACATTGGTCCTAGTTCTAACTCCCTTATCAGAACTTCTTACTCAAATCAAACCAGCCAAAACCTTTGGTCAAGAAAGCAACTCCAATTGTTAGTTTTTGTAAGTTCACAGGATACCTTCCTGAGGCTGTTCCATGGCTAGGTCATCATCTGTCAGACTGTTTTCTGTACAGATGCACTTAGAATTATAGGATAGGACATAGACTAAATTCATTGATTTATACTGTTTTTTAAAATAAATTTTAGTAATCCTTTATATGGGTATTTATTCATTTATGTATTTATTGATGTATAGTTGACTTACAATGTGTTACTTTTAGGTGTACAGCAAAGTAATTCATATATATGTATATATATGTATATATAATTTTTCAGGTTCTTTTCCCTTATAGGTTATTATAAAATATTGAGGTAGTTTCCTTTGCTAAATTGTAGGTCTGTGTTGGTTTTATGTTTCATATGTGTTTATGCTGAAGGTATTTAAATATAAAGGCCCATATGACAGGAAATGGAATGTGATCTTACATATGTTTTTTTTTAAATTTTTGGCCTCTTTTATTGGTCATTTATTTTCATCCATCTTTATTCTTTGGCATGTGTCGGCCTCCCATTGCAGTGGCCTCTCTTGTTGCAGAGCACCAGCTCGGTGCATGTGCTGCTGGCTCATAATTGGACACACCAGCTGAGCCACTCTGTGGCACATGGGATCTTCATGGGCCAGGGATTGAACCAGCGCCCCTTGCACTGCAAAGCAGACTCTACACACTGGCCATCAGGGAAGTCTGATCTTACATTTTTTGAAAGCATTCTAAGTATACCATTTTAATGTTACTGTTACTAGCATGATATATTAGATGCAGCAGCCAGATTTAAAGTTTAAAGTGTTTACTTTCTCTGTGTATTGTTCAGAACTCTCAAAAAATCTGGTGGTTGTTAACAAGTCTCTTCTAAATGAGAACTGTACATTAAGTTTCTGAGATTCATTTGTTCCTTTGCAGCTCAAAAGAAAAAGAACATTTGTGTCCTCACTGCCTAAGAACTTCTAGTTCTAACATTTCTTCTTTTAGATAAATATTTCCTTTTCACCATCCTTGCCCACAGACCAAAACTTGTTCTGGAGCCCAAGAGAAAAACAGTGAATGTGTCATAACCAGTGGTGCAGTTGCCACCAATGTTAACTTTTAGTGGTCTGGATTCAGTGAGAGTCAAATCAGGCAGAAGCTAATAAGGTAGGGCAGTGTTGAGAAAAGACATTTTCCTAGGACTTTCTTGCTGTAAGTACTCTTGGATATAAGTTTCAAATTTTAGAAGATAAGACTAATGTTAGTTACTACACTGATTGTTAAGATAGACTAGCCAGGGTGAAAAAACTTTAATACACTAATCACAGATGGAAACAACACTATATTAGCATATAATAGCATAGAAAATCTGCAGTTCAATTACAATTTATGGTGTTAGCTATGTCCAAGAGACAGTTCCTGCTCCAGTATCTTTTTCCTGGGGCCAGAGAGAGGCCAGTATTCTCCTCGGCCTCCTTCAGTGCATCTAGACTTTTGTCCTATCATGGATCTTCTTTCCTGAAATTATTGTGTTCTCTCTCTTTTTTAAATTTCCTATTCTTTTTTTTGGTCACTTTTTACTTTTATAGAGTTTTGTTGTTTACAGATATGTATGATCCCAGATTAGTCATATGTTTTTCACTCCCCCCATCCCACCCCTCCAGGCTGTCCCACAGTGCCCCTGCAGGATCCCCTTTTCTCACAGCGCAATGACAATAGTTTTTTTTTTTTTCACGATAGTATATGTCTTCATGCTACTTCCTTTACTACTGTGATCTCTTTTTGTCAATTTTTACCAATCTATTCAAGATACCTTGCCACCACTTTTTTAGCATCTGGTTCTATCTAGATTCCTACTATCACTGATGACATTTTCAAAATGCAAGTTGATTCTTCAGATGTAAAACAAAGTACAAGAAAAGCCATTCTGTTGCTTCTGCTTATTTTCTAAGAGAAGAATGTGAAATTATGAACATGCTCTGACAACTGAAAATTACACCGTGAAAAACTACATACCTGTTTATCAAAAAGAGACTAAATGGCATTTGAACTATAATATATAGCTTACTTTAAAGTCTGATTTTTGGAAAATTATAAGCAAAAATATATTGATTTGTATAATTAAACTTTCTTGAGTAAAGTCCCATGCAAACTAACAAATAATGTGCACTAACTAATTTTATAAGCAGAAGGTAGGAAGAGCAGCAATTGAAAATTATGACCAACTCACAGCACTGCTGACGTAGTGTTTCAGACAGCAGTCCATCTGAAAATTGCAGGAATGCTAACTATCTGCCTCTGCTCATTAATTGTGGGAGCTCAACAACTTGCCAAGCATTGTATGGCTGCCAGTCTTGCTCATGGAATTCTAATTTGGAGTCTTCCGTATACCAAGGCCAACTCATGTATGAGACATAGTAGACACTGCTTAGGGCACAGGATGCTTTCAGGAGCCCATAAATATCTTAATTTCTCACTAAATATAGAAATTAATGCTATATGAAATTCTATGGAGCTGTTTGTCACGTGGTAAGAACTAAAGAAAGAACTTGTATTTCAGCATCTGAATTGGAGGGTCATAGCCCATCCGTGAACAGAAGCCCTAATCAGTGATCTCAGCCCTTCCTGACATAGGGAACATATGCATAGCAACATAAAGGAACGCGTTAAAGATTCTGAACCCCTGGCCCTACCCAGGCCTTGCTATTCAGAATGTGCATTTTCACAAATCCTCAAGTTATATGTACACATGGGAAAATTGAGAGTTACTGTCAGTTTTAGAAGAATCTGCACCTAGGAAATAATTCTGCATTCTACAAGGGGGAACTTCTCCAAAAGTAATACCGTTGAGTTGAAAAAAAAAATCCTTATCTAACAACTCTACCCATCAAGAAATGAGTAGTTCAGATCCTTCAAGAAGCAGAGAAATGTTCCCACAAATGTGAAAAAGATGGTCAAAAAAGACAGTAAGAAAACAGTAAAACTCTTACAAGAAACACAGGGGAGAGTCTTCATGACATTGGGTTAGGCAGTGGTTTTTCAGATATAAAAACAAAAGTAAAAAAATTGCGACTACATAAAAATTAAAAACTTTTACATGTCAAAGGACACTATCAACACAATGAAAAGAGAACCTATGGAATGGGAGAAGGTATTTATAAATCCTATATCTGATAGAGTTAATATCCAGAACTACAACTCAACAACAGAAAAACAAATCTCTTTAAAACAGGGGCAAAGGATTTGAAGAGATGTTTCTCCAAAGAAGATAATGCAGACAGCTAATAAGTGCTTGAAAAGATACTCAACATCGTTAGTTGTGTTAGTTCCTTTGGACTGCTATAGGAAAGTTGCACAGACTCGGCAGCTTAAGAACCACAGAAATTTATTTCTTACGGTCTTGGAGACCGGTTAGTTCAAAGTCAAGGCACCCACATGGTCTTGCTCTGGTGCAGTCCCACTTCCTGGTTAATAGATGGCCACCTTTTCCTTGAGTCCTCACAGGGTGGAAAGGCCTGAGCTCCTGGTGGGGTGTCTGTTATAAGTACACTAATCTCATTCATGATGGCTCTATCTTATGGCCTAGTCAGCTCCTAATACTAGCATCTTTGGGAGTTAGGATTTCAACATAAATTTTGAGGTGACATTCAAATCATAGCACTAGTCAAATCAAAATCACAGTGAGAGACTGCTTTTCATCCATTAGGAGGAAACAACAACAAAATAGGAAGTGTTGTGGAGGTTGCAGAGAAACTGGAACTGTTGTGCATTGCTAGTGGGAATGTAAAATGATGTCTACCCAGGCCTTGCTAGTGAGAATGTGCATTTTCACAAATCCTCAAGTTATATGTACACATGGGAAAATTGAGAGTTACTGTCAGTTTTAGAAGAATCTGCACCTAGGAAATAATTCTGCATTCTACAAGGGGGAACTTCTCCAAAAGTAATACCGTTGAGTTGAAAAAAAAAATCCTTATCTAACAACTCTACCCATCAAGAAATGAGTAGTTCAGATCCTTCAAGAAGCAGAGAAATGTTCCCACAAATGTAAAAAAGATGGTCAAAAAAGACAGTAAGAAAACAGTAAAACTCTTACAAGAAACACAGGGGAGAGTCTTCATGACATTGGGTTAGGCAGTGGTTTTTCAGATATAAAAACAAAAGTAAAAAAATTGCGACTACATAAAAATTAAAAACTTTTACATGTCAAAGGACACTATCAACACAATGAAAAGAGAACCTATGGAATGGGAGAAGGTATTTATAAATCCTATATCTGATAGAGTTAATATCCAGAACTACAACTCAACAACAGAAAAACAAATCTCTTTAAAACAGGGGCAAAGGATTTGAAGAGATGTTTCTCCAAAGAAGATAATGCAGACAGCTAATAAGTGCTTGAAAAGATACTCAACATCGTTAGTTGTGTTAGTTCCTTTGGACTGCTATAGGAAAGTTGCACAGACTCGGCAGCTTAAGAACCACAGAAATTTATTTCTTACGGTCTTGGAGACCGGTTAGTTCAAAGTCAAGGCACCCACATGGTCTTGCTCTGGTGCAGTCCCACTTCCTGGTTAATAGATGGCCACCTTTTCCTTGAGTCCTCACAGGGTGGAAAGGCCTGAGCTCCTGGTGGGGTGTCTGTTATAAGTACACTAATCTCATTCATGATGGCTCTATCTTATGGCCTAGTCAGCTCCTAATACTAGCATCTTTGGGAGTTAGGATTTCAACATAAATTTTGAGGTGACATTCAAATCATAGCACTAGTCAAATCAAAATCACAGTGAGAGACTGCTTTTCATCCATTAGGAGGAAACAACAACAAAATAGGAAGTGTTGTGGAGGTTGCAGAGAAACTGGAACTGTTGTGCATTGCTAGTGGGAATGTAAAATGATGTAGCTGCTAAGGAAAAGTATGGTGCTTGCTACAAAAATGAAGCAAAGAATTACCGTATAATTCAGCCTTCTCATTTTTGGTGATATACGAAGAAGTGAAAGCAGGACTTGAACAGATACTGGTACACCCACATTCGTGCTGGCATTATTCACAAAAACCAAAAGGTGAAAGCAACCCAAAAGTCAACAGATGGATTAAAAAGAAATGGAGTAAAAAATGGCAAAAAAAAAAAAAATGGAGTACATAAATACAATGGAATATTATTCAGTGTTAAAAAGGAAGAAAATTATGACATACTGAGCTGACTCAATGGAAAAAAAGCCTGATGCTGGGAAAGACTGAGGGCAGGAGGAGAAGGGGCCAACAGGATGAGATGGTTAGATGGCATCACCAACTCAATGGACAAAATCTGAGCAAACTCCAGAAGATGGTGAAGGACAGGGAAGCCTGGCATACTTCAGTCCGTGGGGCCACAAAGAGGACCCGACTTAGTGACTAAACAACAGTAAGGATGAACGTTGAGGATATAATACTAAATAAAACAAGCCAGTTGCAAAAGACACATACTGTCTGACTTCACTTACATGAGCTACCTAGAATATTCAAATTCATAGAAACTGCAGGTAGAATGGTGGTTTCCTGGGACTTGGAGCAGGGCTAATGGGGAGTTGTTTAATGGTACAGAGTTTCAGTTTTGCAAGTTCAAAAAGTTCTGGAGACTGGTTGCACAGCAATGTAAGTAATATACTTAACACTACTGAACTGTACACTTTAACATGGTTAATATGGTAACTTTTGTGTTATTTACATTTTACCAGAATTATTTTAAAAAGGAAGTAATACTCAAATCAAGACATGAAGACTATCCAGCTTTCAGACTTATTATGCACAGATGTAAACAGAAGGCGAATGCTTTATAAGGGTTAGCAATTTAGGCAGACAGCACCAAGAAGGCACAAGGAGGGCTCAGAAAGGCCTTGTGTGAGCCTAGACTTCAACTACAGTTACTTTTCAGGTACTGTGACATCTTGGAGATAGTCCATTAGCCTCAGTTCCTGCGGTGCATTGAACATCCCTACACTTGCAGCCACAAGTTAGTGGGAAGTGGGTCCACCAGGCCGAAAAGCCCAAGAGCACAGAGGGCAGTGAGTATTACATAACTCCTTTATTCTAATACTTAAGCTTCTTTTTCACTATTGTTCAGATACAATATGTGTAATTTAGCATTTACAAAACACTTTTGGTAAAACATCAAAGGATATTAAAATTTTTGCCTCTGCTTAATGTCAAAGATGACTGTTTTCTCCTCATGTTTATAAGCTGGCATATCTTCACACTTTCTTACTTTCTTGTACTTACTTTTTCACAGAACGTGGTGGAAGGGATAAGAATTTAGGGTAAAACAAAAAAGTGAAATATTACCATTGTGATTTATTTCTGTAGGAATTAAGACAAATTAGATGCCTCTTGAACTCTAAGTCCATTTCAGAAGACTTCCAGAGGGAATCTTAGAAAACCAAACCTCGGGTCCTAGTGGATGACAGGCATTTTTAAATATCAAGGAATTGACTCCAGTTTACTTGAGTGAAAAGATTAGTCCGTGGGGCCACAAAGAGGACCCGACTTAGTGACTAAACAACAGTAAGGATGAACGTTGAGGATATAATACTAAATAAAACAAGCCAGTTGCAAAAGACACATACTGTCTGACTTCACTTACATGAGCTACCTAGAATATTCAAATTCATAGAAACTGCAGGTAGAATGGTGGTTTCCTGGGACTTGGAGCAGGGCTAATGGGGAGTTGTTTAATGGTACAGAGTTTCAGTTTTGCAAGTTCAAAAAGTTCTGGAGACTGGTTGCACAGCAATGTAAGTAATATACTTAACACTACTGAACTGTACACTTTAACATGGTTAATATGGTAACTTTTGTGTTATTTACATTTTACCAGAATTATTTTAAAAAGGAAGTAATACTCAAATCAAGACATGAAGACTATCCAGCTTTCAGACTTATTATGCACAGATGTAAACAGAAGGCGAATGCTTTATAAGGGTTAGCAATTTAGGCAGACAGCACCAAGAAGGCACAAGGAGGGCTCAGAAAGGCCTTGTGTGAGCCTAGACTTCAACTACAGTTACTTTTCAGGTACTGTGACATCTTGGAGATAGTCCATTAGCCTCAGTTCCTGCGGTGCATTGAACATCCCTACACTTGCAGCCACAAGTTAGTGGGAAGTGGGTCCACCAGGCCGAAAAGCCCAAGAGCACAGAGGGCAGTGAGTATTACATAACTCCTTTATTCTAATACTTAAGCTTCTTTTTCACTATTGTTCAGATACAATATGTGTAATTTAGCATTTACAAAACACTTTTGGTAAAACATCAAAGGATATTAAAATTTTTGCCTCTGCTTAATGTCAAAGATGACTGTTTTCTCCTCATGTTTATAAGCTGGCATATCTTCACACTTTCTTACTTTCTTGTACTTACTTTTTCACAGAACGTGGTGGAAGGGATAAGAATTTAGGGTAAAACAAAAAAGTGAAATATTACCATTGTGATTTATTTCTGTAGGAATTAAGACAAATTAGATGCCTCTTGAACTCTAAGTCCATTTCAGAAGACTTCCAGAGGGAATCTTAGAAAACCAAACCTCGGGTCCTAGTGGATGACAGGCATTTTTAAATATCAAGGGAATTGACTCCAGTTTACTTGAGTGAAAAAGATTAGCTAATCTACTTGAAGTAAATGAGGTTTGAAAGGTCAAGAGGGCAAAAATCACTTAAAGTAGCAGGGTATTTGGGGATTAGCACAGCTAAAGTTTCCCAAGCATTCAGCTAGTATTACTGTTTTTAAAAATAAACCCATTGACTTACATATAAGCAGAGAAGCTAAGGGTATGTTATTCATTACTTTGTAGCCACACCTTATAACCTACTGTGACAACCAGAGTGTGAAGTATAGCTTGAATGGCACCATGACACTGAGAGTTGCTGACAAACAGAATACTGAGACAGTGGTGAAAAAAAGATTAGATTTATCACCATGTTATTATGCCATGTTAAGTGATCATGAAAATTCTAGATAAGATAGCAAATGTTTTTGGCTGATTCAAATCTTAAAGGGTTCAAAGTAGTTTATTTTTAAAATAGCATTATATTTTATTAATGTATATGTATATATGTTTATATTTGTAATTATGAAATACTTCTAATCAGAAACATAATTATTTGAAAAAGAAAATATTACCTATAAAGCCCAGAGTCAACCTCTGTTGGTATAATCCAATGTTTATGAAAATTCCTTGTTTGGGTTTAGAGTGTTGTCTCTGTCCCTATCCTTGCTCACCCCCTTGTGGCCATGATTTGAAGAAGCCAAGAACCAGGCAACAACAAAAAAGGAGAGAAAGCAAAATTCCTGAGTGATAAACTGATCACCTTTTATTTTAACATTATTTCCCATAATAAGAGTAGGTCTGCTTAAAGTCCATATGGGTCAGGATCTTTGAGGAAACAGGTCGAAGATCTGAAGTGATGATCGTAAATTATCCCTTCGTTAAACTTTCTTGGAAGTATGGACATTGGTAAAGAAAACTAAAAAGGACGTCCTACTTATACTTCCTATTGGCTGAATCCAACTTGAAGCACTAAGATGGCAAGGAATCAAGTTTTTGCAATCCATCAAGGCCCAGTCTTCCAGATGATCTCTGAAATCTTGGCTTAGCCCCTGTGATCAACACTGCAGGGCTCCCCTCATTTTGGTAAATTATTCAAAACTGGTCCAATGGTGTAATGTAAATAAATAAATGCAGATAAATGTCCTCAAACTCTCTTTTCACCAGACGCGATTCGTAATAAACAGTACGTATTTTTCCAGCTATTTTTCTGTGCAAAGATGTTACCTCCTTTAAACACACAAATGGTAGGCCTGTCATTTTACATGTCTTGCATAATGTCTAAAAGCTTTTTAAATGCTCTGTCCTGGACTGTTTCTGTCTAAATCGGAGCCTCATTTGCAGACACTACTTAAGATCCTCGTCCCTCGAAGTCTTAATCATCATTTTACTAGTCTGAGTCCTTGACTTCCCTGTGGATCACAGTAACTTACATTTCACTTACGCGTTGTAGGCGGCCCCTTAAGCCCTGCATCGCGGAGGGCGCGGAGGGCGACGCAACACTTCGTATCGCAAGTGGATTGGCCAAGACGCCTACGCTCGGGTTTGAGCCCACCGTGGGCGCCCGAACCCGGCGCGCAGAGATGACATCAGCGAGCGGCCTCGGCGACGGCGAGAGACGGGGCGGGTTTCCGGGGCTACCGGCCTGACCGCCGAGAGCTGCTGTCATGGCGGACGCTCCGCGGGCCCTCCTTTCCGTCCTCCTGCTGCTACTATCAAGAAATACCCAGAGCTCCGAAGTGTCTGGCGCTGCCTCGGAGGGCCCAGGAGGGAGTGGGGTCGGCATTGGAGATCGCTTCAAGATTGAGGGGCGTGCGGTTGTTCCTGGAGTGAAGCCCCAGGACTGGATCGCGGCCGCCCGAGTGCTGGTAGACGGAGAAGAGCACGTCGGCTTTCTCAAGTGAGCATTCTGAGGGCAGCGTGAAAGCGGTTGGGATGGAAGCTGGAAGGGACTCCCCTCTAGGGGAGCTAAGTGTCAAAACCTGAGGACGTCGCTGTCCGAGGCTGACAGGGCGGGCACCGCTGGCAGTCTGTGCTGGGAGTGCCTTGCCAGGCAGTCTGACGCTTTCCCCTTCCCGGTCCTGTACCTCAGAAATGAGGGTGGCAGGTGCTCGCCCTAGGGCCAGAGCAGTGGAGTCTGTTATCTTCAACTCCATTCTAGCGCTGGATGGTGACGCCCACCTTGGGGCCCTGGGGACCGGTGGACCCCTTATTTGCCTTTTGCTGAATTCTTTCCTTTGCATTTCATCTGGTTTCCCTGGAGTCTGGCCTCTTTTTGCATTCATTTCAGTCTTTTGGTAGCTTCATGTTGTGTAGAATGATGCTAAACAAGTGGAATTCTTAAAGCCCACGGGGCTTCTAGTGATGACACAGACTGAGGCTAATCTTGCTGCTTCTAAAGGACCTGAGGCTAATCGCGTCTGTCCTGGACTGTTTCTGTCTAAATCGGAGCCTCATTTGCAGACACTACTTAAGATCCTCGTCCCTCGAAGTCTTAATCATCATTTTACTAGTCTGAGTCCTTGACTTCCCTGTGGATCACAGTAACTTACATTTCACTTACGCGTTGTAGGCGGCCCCTTAAGCCCTGCATCGCGGAGGGCGCGGAGGGCGACGCAACACTTCGTATCGCAAGTGGATTGGCCAAGACGCCTACGCTCGGGTTTGAGCCCACCGTGGGCGCCCGAACCCGGCGCGCAGAGATGACATCAGCGAGCGGCCTCGGCGACGGCGAGAGACGGGGCGGGTTTCCGGGGCTACCGGCCTGACCGCCGAGAGCTGCTGTCATGGCGGACGCTCCGCGGGCCCTCCTTTCCGTCCTCCTGCTGCTACTATCAAGAAATACCCAGAGCTCCGAAGTGTCTGGCGCTGCCTCGGAGGGCCCAGGAGGGAGTGGGGTCGGCATTGGAGATCGCTTCAAGATTGAGGGGCGTGCGGTTGTTCCTGGAGTGAAGCCCCAGGACTGGATCGCGGCCGCCCGAGTGCTGGTAGACGGAGAAGAGCACGTCGGCTTTCTCAAGTGAGCATTCTGAGGGCAGCGTGAAAGCGGTTGGGATGGAAGCTGGAAGGGACTCCCCTCTAGGGGAGCTAAGTGTCAAAACCTGAGGACGTCGCTGTCCGAGGCTGACAGGGCGGGCACCGCTGGCAGTCTGTGCTGGGAGTGCCTTGCCAGGCAGTCTGACGCTTTCCCCTTCCCGGTCCTGTACCTCAGAAATGAGGGTGGCAGGTGCTCGCCCTAGGGCCAGAGCAGTGGAGTCTGTTATCTTCAACTCCATTCTAGCGCTGGATGGTGACGCCCACCTTGGGGCCCTGGGGACCGGTGGACCCCTTATTTGCCTTTTGCTGAATTCTTTCCTTTGCATTTCATCTGGTTTCCCTGGAGTCTGGCCTCTTTTTGCATTCATTTCAGTCTTTTGGTAGCTTCATGTTGTGTAGAATGATGCTAAACAAGTGGGAATTCTTAAAGCCCACGGGGCTTCTAGTGATGACACAGACTGGAGGCTAATCTTGCTGCTTCTAAAATTAATGGGCCCTGAAGTCCCTAATCGAAGCACCGTTTTTTGCCTGGAAGTGGGATTGTTGTTCTTTTTTACACTTGAAGTTATCGAGGGATTTGCAACATCACCGTTGTCATTTACGTGAGCGTCTACAGTGATTAACGTCCTTCTGTCCTTTGTAGCTATTAGTAGAAATAGGATTTGAGCCTATATTTAAAAAACACTGGTGAATTCATTAGCCCTGTAGCTCTGTATCAGCCTGCTTTTCGGATGTCTAGGCACAGGTATAATACAACGTTTTAAATCTTTCAACTGCTGCTTGGGAAGTGAAACTTTGAACTGAAGGTATTTGGTAAAGGAAGTGTTTCTCTGGTGGGCTTGTATACTAACAAGTGGTATTTGAAATGGAGACAATAAAGCTATGGACATTTAATTCTAAAGCTGTTTTGCAAGTATTCAAAGATTCCAGGTGCCTTTGAATGAGAATTTCAACTTCAGATTAATAAATAATGACATGAAGCTTACAATAATCTTTAAAGTGCTATATATCATTAAAAAATCTGACATTGGGCTTCCCTGGTGGTCCAGTGGGTAAAGAGACTGCCTTGCAGTGCAAGGGGCACCTGATTGATCCCTGGCCGGGGAAGATCCCACGTACTGCGCTTAGCAGCTGGACCGGTATGTCCAGTTAGGAGCCAGTGCTCTGCAACAAGAAAGTCCACTGCAATGGGAGGCCCACACATGCCAAAGAATAAAAAGATGGATGAAAATAAATATAAACAAGTAAATAAATAAAAAGAGGCATAAATAAATGACAGTGAATATATTTTTTAAAAATTCTGGGATTATGGCATTCTTTTAAGTTTTATCCTAATAAATGAACTTTTAATAGTAAAACTCTCATTAAGCTTTAGAAAATTAGCCTTAATTAACCATTTTACCTCTTTTTTCTTCTACCATATACAGCATTATTTTTACTGAAAATAATATGTGATTTATTTGTTGAAGAAAATATAAAGATAGTAGAGATAACAAGCCTTAACGTTTTATTGTATCTTTTTGGAACTATGATCTGTATTTTTAATGGTAATATATAATATACAATGCTTCGTAACTTGATTTTTTTCAATTAGTATTTTGTTAGCAGTTTCTGATACTATTTCATGTTCTTTCATTTGAATGTAGAAAGGTTAAGAATTAATTTGAGGAGCTTATGGTGGCAAACGTTTTGGAAGAGGGATAGGCAATTTGTCTTGTACGTGTTATACATAACTGGCATGCAGTTTTGACTGTGTTTATGCTTATTGGAGGTGACTAGGGACTCGGCTAAATGAGGATCAGGGAAGTTTCAGCTGAAGATTCATTTTTCTGATTGTGAGCGTCTACAGTGATTAACGTCCTTCTGTCCTTTGTAGCTATTAGTAGAAATAGGATTTGAGCCTATATTTAAAAAACACTGGTGAATTCATTAGCCCTGTAGCTCTGTATCAGCCTGCTTTTCGGATGTCTAGGCACAGGTATAATACAACGTTTTAAATCTTTCAACTGCTGCTTGGGAAGTGAAACTTTGAACTGAAGGTATTTGGTAAAGGAAGTGTTTCTCTGGTGGGCTTGTATACTAACAAGTGGTATTTGAAATGGAGACAATAAAGCTATGGACATTTAATTCTAAAGCTGTTTTGCAAGTATTCAAAGATTCCAGGTGCCTTTGAATGAGAATTTCAACTTCAGATTAATAAATAATGACATGAAGCTTACAATAATCTTTAAAGTGCTATATATCATTAAAAAATCTGACATTGGGCTTCCCTGGTGGTCCAGTGGGTAAAGAGACTGCCTTGCAGTGCAAGGGGCACCTGATTGATCCCTGGCCGGGGAAGATCCCACGTACTGCGCTTAGCAGCTGGACCGGTATGTCCAGTTAGGAGCCAGTGCTCTGCAACAAGAAAGTCCACTGCAATGGGAGGCCCACACATGCCAAAGAATAAAAAGATGGATGAAAATAAATATAAACAAGTAAATAAATAAAAAGAGGCATAAATAAATGACAGGGAAAATATTTTTTAAAAATTCTGGGATTATGGCATTCTTTTAAGTTTTATCCTAATAAATGAACTTTTAATAGTAAAACTCTCATTAAGCTTTAGAAAATTAGCCTTAATTAACCATTTTACCTCTTTTTTCTTCTACCATATACAGCATTATTTTTACTGAAAATAATATGTGATTTATTTGTTGAAGAAAATATAAAGATAGTAGAGATAACAAGCCTTAACGTTTTATTGTATCTTTTTGGAACTATGATCTGTATTTTTAATGGTAATATATAATATACAATGCTTCGTAACTTGATTTTTTTCAATTAGTATTTTGTTAGCAGTTTCTGATACTATTTCATGTTCTTTCATTTGAATGTAGAAAGGTTAAGAATTAATTTGAGGAGCTTATGGTGGCAAACGTTTTGGAAGAGGGATAGGCAATTTGTCTTGTACGTGTTATACATAACTGGCATGCAGTTTTGACTGTGTTTATGCTTATTGGAGGTGACTAGGGACTCGGCTAAATGAGGATCAGGGAAGTTTCAGCTGAAGATTACCCATGCCATTTCTTGCTCTCATCACTGTGTTTGTGAACCCTAATTTATCTAGTCCTCTGTTTGGGGACATTTAGGTAGTTTTCAGTTTTTAAAAAATTGTATGCTGTGCTTTATGTACTATATGTAAGAGTATGTACTGTACATTTTTTGAACTGCTTATTATGGACGACTTTAGACATACACTAAAATAGACAGAATAGCTTAGGAACCCATCAGAGTTTACTGTTTGACTTCGTATCTGTGCCTCTTTAATTTTCTTCTGGGATACTTTAACATAATATCTTAAACATAGTTTGCTTTCACCTGTGAACACTGTTATGAATCTCTGAAAGATAAGGGTTTAAAAAACCCACAGTACCATTATTGATTTGATAAATAGTAATGCCATGGTGTCATTTAATACCTTGTCCATTTTTACTCTGTCCAAGTTTCCCCCCTTACCTCAGAAATACTTTAAGATGACTGTTCTTTCAAATCAGCGTCCAACAAGGTCTGTATATTGAAGTGTACATTCTAAAAGCCAAGGTTTAAACTCTCATAAAATGTCTATGTTATCTTTTAAAGTAAAATATTTACTTTGGGTGAAAAATATATTTGCTTTTTCTTTATGCCGTTTCTGCTATTATTTGTGTTGCACAGGAATTAATTTAATTCTCTTTTTTCTGAACCTAGAAAAAAGTTTTGAAATTCATTCAGTTAAGGTTCCGTCAAGAAATCAAATAATTGGGCTCCCACGTGCCGTGGAGCGGCTGGACTGATGTGTCCAACTACTGAGCCGGAGCTCTGGAGCGCATGCGCCCAGAGCCGGTGCTCTGCGACAACAGAGGCTACCGTGATGGGAGGCCCACATGGGCCAGAGAACAAAGATGGATGATAATAGACAAATGAAAGACCAATAGAAGTGACCCGCCTGCTCCCCTTCCTCCCCACCCCACCCCCACCAAAATAAGTAAATAAATAAATCTTTAAAAAAAAAAAAAAAAGAAACCAAATAATTGGAATAATTCAAGGAAAGTTTGATGAAAGGATTAACCAGGGTAGCCTTGGTGTGAGGAAATAATCAGATTATGCAGTACTCCAGAGTTTACAATTTAGGGCTGTTGTTACCTCTAAGCCTGAAAGGAGGCAGGGAAATAAAGACTACTGAAACCTAAAAAAGAGGAAAGAACTGCCTTAGAGGAACTAGGTCCCTAGCCAGAGCCAGTCAGGGAGCCTCTCTTGGAGAAAACTGGGGAAATAGTATACTAAGCTCCTTTTCTTCCCTTTCTGCCATGTGGAGAGAAGGGTGGAGAATGATCTGAGGGGAAATAGAAGACATCCAGCGTAAGAGTAAGTTAATTTGATGTTTTTATTTCAGTTCTGTTTCAATTTAGTGTGTACTTTGAAGTAGTGGGGAACTTTTTCTCTTACTTTTTAGTAAATATTGTGGCTGTGACAGAATCAGTTATTCCTTTAACTACAAACAAACTTAATTATTTATTATTTTTAAAAAATTTTGGCTTCTTTTATTGTTTTGTTTTTTTATTTATCCATTTTCATCCATCTTTATTCTTTGGCCTGTGTGGGCCTCCCATTCCTGTGGCCTCTCACTGCAGAGCACTGGGTCTGTCTGGGCGCATGCACTCCAGAGTGCTGACTCACAATTGGACATACCGGTCCAGCCGCTCTATGGCATGTGGGATCTTCCTGGGTCAGGGATCGAGCTGGTGTCTCTTGCACCGCAGTGCAGACTCTTTGCTCAGTGGACCACCAGGGAAGCCCAGAACTTAATTATTTAAGGAGCATTATTTTAACATTATTATGAAATTGACAGTTCTCTGATAAAGTCAATCCTTTTAGTATCATTTGTTCTCCTGAATCAGAAACTTTTTTCCCCTCAGAAGGGCAGTGTCTCCTTAGCAAAACAAATTAATTTTGGTCTGTGAACCTGAAATGGCCAGGTCTTGATGGGGCAGTTTTCTAAGTCTAGAAGGTTTAGAAGCAATCAGTAAGGAAAAAGTGGATGGTTTTAACTCTCATAAGGATTTTAAACTTCTACCTATCCAGACAGAAGTAACCAAAATAGATGGGAACTATCTGTAACAAGTGGAACAAGCAGAGTTAAAATACGTTTTGTTTTTTTTTTTAAATCAAGACAAAAGGGAAGAGGCATTTTTAGTTAAGAAATTGTTAGACAGAATTGGCAAAACTGGAACCTCAGTATTGTAGGAATGGCATATTATTCACCCCTTGAGTGAAGACATGTCTTTAGAACTGGCCCTGTGCTCCTGTCACCAGCCGTCTCTGTCCTGCAAAAGAAACAGAAGTGCTTTCTGGGTCAGGGTTCTGTGGGATGGTCTGGGGCATTTTCATTTCCCATGCAGTGTACTTATGGAAGCTGAAATGTGGGACAGATTTGCCAGTTTGAGTTTGTTTGCTACATATTTTGTCAAAATATTTGAGAGTTAGCTAATGGTTTAAAACAAAAGAATGAGCTGTGCTGAGAAGTGACTAAACAATGATTATTTCATTGTTCCAGGACAGATGGGAGTTTTGTGGTTCATGATATACCTTCTGGATCTTATGTAGTGGAAGTTATTTCTCCGCTTACAGATTTGATCCTGTCCGAGTGGATATCACTTCAAAAGGCAAAATGAGGTGAGTGCAGCTGATTTAATTTTTACCAAGGCTAGGCAACTGAATATTTCAGTATATGTTCCTTCCAGAATTTATAGTTTAGATTGAGAAATTTCTTATTTGACACGTATTCCTTAAAACATTTACAACATCCTTACATTGTTGTAATTTGAGTATTCTGGGCGCATGCACTCAGACATCACAATTGGACATACCGGTCCAGCCGCTCTATGGCATGTGGGATCTTCCTGGGTCAGGGATCGAGCTGGTGTCTCTTGCACCGCAGTGCAGACTCTTTGCTCAGTGGACCACCAGGGAAGCCCAGAACTTAATTATTTAAGGAGCATTATTTTAACATTATTATGAAATTGACAGTTCTCTGATAAAGTCAATCCTTTTAGTATCATTTGTTCTCCTGAATCAGAAACTTTTTTCCCCTCAGAAGGGCAGTGTCTCCTTAGCAAAACAAATTAATTTTGGTCTGTGAACCTGAAATGGCCAGGTCTTGATGGGGCAGTTTTCTAAGTCTAGAAGGTTTAGAAGCAATCAGTAAGGAAAAAGTGGATGGTTTTAACTCTCATAAGGATTTTAAACTTCTACCTATCCAGACAGAAGTAACCAAAATAGATGGGAACTATCTGTAACAAGTGGAACAAGCAGAGTTAAAATACGTTTTGTTTTTTTTTTTAAATCAAGACAAAAGGGAAGAGGCATTTTTAGTTAAGAAATTGTTAGACAGAATTGGCAAAACTGGAACCTCAGTATTGTAGGAATGGCATATTATTCACCCCTTGAGTGAAGACATGTCTTTAGAACTGGCCCTGTGCTCCTGTCACCAGCCGTCTCTGTCCTGCAAAAGAAACAGAAGTGCTTTCTGGGTCAGGGTTCTGTGGGATGGTCTGGGGCATTTTCATTTCCCATGCAGTGTACTTATGGAAGCTGAAATGTGGGACAGATTTGCCAGTTTGAGTTTGTTTGCTACATATTTTGTCAAAATATTTGAGAGTTAGCTAATGGTTTAAAACAAAAGAATGAGCTGTGCTGAGAAGTGACTAAACAATGATTATTTCATTGTTCCAGGACAGATGGGAGTTTTGTGGTTCATGATATACCTTCTGGATCTTATGTAGTGGAAGTTATTTCTCCGGCTTACAGATTTGATCCTGTCCGAGTGGATATCACTTCAAAAGGCAAAATGAGGTGAGTGCAGCTGATTTAATTTTTACCAAGGCTAGGCAACTGAATATTTCAGTATATGTTCCTTCCAGAATTTATAGTTTAGATTGAGAAATTTCTTATTTGACACGTATTCCTTAAAACATTTACAACATCCTTACATTGTTGTAATTTGAGTATTAATATTGTACAGTTGAACTTTCTCCTACTGTGGCTTAATATTTAAAAAACCCAACACAATTATACAGAGAAGAGCTAAGATTACTTACTATAGGAGCAAAAGCACAGTGAAAGTTTTAATTGAAATGTGATTATAAAAATTGGAAATATTTTCACTTTTCTAAGTTGAAACTATTTATCATGTTTTTCATTGGGCTATTTTGATAATACCTCTTAGTACCTATGTTGATCTAGAAATTTCTATAGTTCTTCCTTTCTGGAACATTTAATGTGCAACGGAAATTTACTGTTTCTTTGGAAAACACTAGATTATATCTTGGAGTTTATTTCAAAATGAAGATCATAGTGAGAACAAGTACAGTATTAGAGGCTGGCAGACAAGGAAAAAGTTTCAGAATTTCTAAATAGATGAACACATGCTTTGAAGTCGCGGTGACTTTTAGACTAATTTTACACTAAGTTTAGACTTGATTAGGCTCTGATTCTGGAATACCACAAACCCCTTTCAAGTTAGAATCAATTGTGTAGATGTCCACAGTGTTCACATTTAGTCTTCTCTTGTTACAGCCTTAATTTATTTATTTGTTATTAGTCTCATGCCAATAGTGCTCTCTTTGGTCTAATCTGACCAAGAAGTGTAAGAAGCAGTTTTCTTGCTTGTTTGTTTGCTTTCTTGCTTGCTTGTTGTGCTGTAATCAACAAGTACCTAACCATTTTAAGTGGTAATGCTTTTTCTGTTTTAGCTATCATAATATTACTTAATATTGCAGAAATAGAGGTCATGAAAAGGCAAAAACAATTTGGGGGTTAGAAAAGGAATGTTTTACTACTGGCCTTCTCATTACATACCTAGCATATTTAGATTGATTTGTAGAGATCCCAGATTGAGTTGATGTGAGAGGGAGATTTGATTTATACCGTAGTATTTATATTTTATTTAGCATTTACTCCTAAAATGCTTTCCTCCTTCTTTTGCTCCTTTTTGGTCATTGAACATTTTTAAAGTATAATATATAAATATGCTATAATTAAAATAATGAGCCTTACCTATCCTTTATCTCAGCTTTATATTAGTCTGTTGATTTCAGTTCTTAGTAATGAGCAGATAAAGTTTTCTTTTTCCTCTTTTAGCATGTGTAATGAACATAGACAGTTATTCTGTGGTAATTTTTTTTTTTTTTTAAACATTTATTTATTTTTTGGGGGGTGGGGTAGGGAGGGTGGTCAGGTGGGCCGATTCTATTGGTCTTTCATTTGTCTATTTTTCATCCATCTTTGTTCTTTGGCCCGTGTGGGCCTCCCATCGTGGTGGCCTCTGTTGTCGCAGAGCACCGGCTTGGTAATTGGACACATTGGTCCAGCCGCTCCGCGGCATGTGGGATCTTCCCAGGCCAGGGATTGAACCAGCGCCCCTTGCACTGCAAGGCGGTGTCCTTACCCACTGGGCCACCAGGGAAGCCCCTGTGGTAATTTAAATTCTTGGTATTATTATAAAATCAATAATGTGTTGCTATTACAAATACATTTTTTAGAAACAAATTTATTCCTTCTCTATTTTTGAAGTTGAATTGTTATCTTAGATTATTTTCATTTTTTCAAATTCTAGTATTTCTTGCTACTGGCTGTTCAGAGCAAGGGTGAAACTTGAATTAAAGTAATACCTGCAAATATATCTATAATTTTTTTTTTTAAGATTTATTTATTTATTTATTTGGGTGGGGGTGGGAGGGAGGGAAGCAGGTGGGCCACTTCTATTGGTCTTTCATTTGTCCATTTTCATCCATCTTTGTTCTTTGGCCCGTGTGGGCCTCCCATCGCAGCGGCCGTTGTCGCAGAGCACCAGCTCTGGGCGTATGCGCTCCAGATCTCCGGCTCGGTAGTTGGACACATCAGTCCAGCCGCTCCAGCGCACGTCGATCTTCCCAGGCCAGGGTTCAAACCGCGCCTTGCAGTGCAAGGCAGTGTGCTTACCCACTGGACCACCAGGGAAGCCCTACAAATATTTTTAATGTTATAAATGGATTGTTTCAAAATTATTGAGCCTCATTAGCTGTGACTTTCTCATGTGTTTAGAGGCATAAATTTAAAATATATGTATATTTAGAATTGCCAACATAGAGGTAGAGAGAGGGATTTATAGATTTACCATATGCACTTTATATAGGTTTAAAAGTCTTTAAAAAATACTAAAAACGCTGTTTCTCCTAGGGTTCAGTAGCTAGGACTTTGCACATTCATTACAGTGAGCCTAGGTTTTATCCCTTTTTGGGGAACTAAGATCCCGCAAGCCAAGTGACCAGGCCAAACAAACAATAAACTGAATACTGGAAGGAGTGAGAGTTCTTAAAAGGGGATACTTGTTGATTAAAAACTAGAATTTATTTTTATTCTTTTTACTTTTGAGTTTTGAATAAAGTTGTTGTTCAGTGACTCAGTCGTGTCTAACTCTGCAACCCAGGCCAGGGATTGAACCAGCGCCCCTTGCACTGCAAGGCGGTGTCCTTACCCACTGGGCCACCAGGGAAGCCCCTGTGGTAATTTAAATTCTTGGTATTATTATAAAATCAATAATGTGTTGCTATTACAAATACATTTTTTAGAAACAAATTTATTCCTTCTCTATTTTTGAAGTTGAATTGTTATCTTAGATTATTTTCATTTTTTCAAATTCTAGTATTTCTTGCTACTGGCTGTTCAGAGCAAGGGTGAAACTTGAATTAAAGTAATACCTGCAAATATATCTATAATTTTTTTTTTTAAGATTTATTTATTTATTTATTTGGGTGGGGGTGGGAGGGAGGGAAGCAGGTGGGCCACTTCTATTGGTCTTTCATTTGTCCATTTTCATCCATCTTTGTTCTTTGGCCCGTGTGGGCCTCCCATCACAGCGGCCGTTGTCGCAGAGCACCAGCTCTGGGCGTATGCGCTCCAGATCTCCGGCTCGGTAGTTGGACACATCAGTCCAGCTGCTCCGCGGCACGTGCGATCTTCCCAGGCCAGGGTTCAAACCGGCGCCCCTTGCAGTGCAAGGCAGTGTGCTTACCCACTGGACCACCAGGGAAGCCCTACAAATATTTTTAATGTTATAAATGGATTGTTTCAAAATTATTGAGCCTCATTAGCTGTGACTTTCTCATGTGTTTAGAGGCATAAATTTAAAATATATGTATATTTAGAATTGCCAACATAGAGGTAGAGAGAGGGATTTATAGATTTACCATATGCACTTTATATAGGTTTAAAAGTCTTTAAAAAATACTAAAAACACTGTTTCTCCTAGGGTTCAGTAGCTAGGACTTTGCACATTCATTACAGTGAGCCTAGGTTTTATCCCTTTTTGGGGAACTAAGATCCCGCAAGCCAAGTGACCAGGCCAAACAAACAATAAACTGAATACTGGAAGGAGTGAGAGTTCTTAAAAGGGGATACTTGTTGATTAAAAACTAGAATTTATTTTTATTCTTTTTACTTTTGAGTTTTGAATAAAGTTGTTGTTCAGTGACTCAGTCGTGTCTAACTCTGCAACCCAGTGGACTGCAGCACTCAGGCTTCTCTGTCTTTCACTGTCTCCCTGAGTTTGCTCAGATTGATGTTCATTGAGTCAGTGATGCCATCTGTCCATCTCATCCTCTGTTGTTCCCTTCTTCTGCCTGCAGTCTTTCCCAGCATCAGGGTCTTTTCCAATGAGTCAGCTCTTCACATGAGGTTGCCTAAGTAGTGGAGCTTCAGCTTCAGCATCAGTCCTTCCAATGAATATTCAGGGTTGATTTCCTTTAGGATTGACTAGTTTGATCTCCCTGCTGTCTAAGGGACTCTCAAGAGTCTTCTCCAGCACTACAGCACAATTCAAAAGCATCGGTTCTTTGCCTCTCAGCCTTTTATGGTCCACCTCTCACATCTGCACATGACTAGTGTTGACTGTATGGACCTTTGTCAGAAAAGTGATGTATCTGGTTTTTTAAAACACTGTCTATGTTTGTCATAGCTTTTCTTCACAGGAGCAAGTGCCTTTAAGTTTTGTGGCTGTAGTCACCATCTGCATTGATTTTGGAACCCAAGAAAAGAAAATCTATCACTGTTTCCACGCTTTCCCCATCTATTTGCAATGAAGTGATAAGACCGAATGATGTGATCTTCGTTATTTGACTGTTGAGTTTTACACCAGCTTTTCACTCTCCTCTTTCACTTTGATCAAGAGGCTCTTTAGGGCTTCCCTTGTGGTCCAGTGGGTAAGGACACCGCCTTGCAGGGCTGTGACTTTCTCATGTGTTTAGAGGCATAAATTTAAAATATATGTATATTTAGAATTGCCAACATAGAGGTAGAGAGAGGGATTTATAGATTTACCATATGCACTTTATATAGGTTTAAAAGTCTTTAAAAAATACTAAAAACGCTGTTTCTCCTAGGGTTCAGTAGCTAGGACTTTGCACATTCATTACAGTGAGCCTAGGTTTTATCCCTTTTGGGGAACTAAGATCCCGCAAGCCAAGTGACCAGGCCAAACAAACAATAAACTGAATACTGGAAGGAGTGAGAGTTTTTAAAAAGGGGGATACTTGTTGATTAAAAACTAGAATTTATTTTTATTCTTTTTACTTTTGAGTTTTGAATAAAGTTGTTGTTCAGTGACTCAGTCGTGTCTAACTCTGCAACCCAGTGGACTGCAGCACTCAGGCTTCTCTGTCTTTCACTGTCTCCCTGAGTTTGCTCAGATTGATGTTCATTGAGTCAGTGATGCCATCTGTCCATCTCATCCTCTGTTGTTCCCTTCTTCTGCCTGCAGTCTTTCCCAGCATCAGGGTCTTTTCCAATGAGTCAGCTCTTCACATGAGGTTGCCTAAGTAGTGGAGCTTCAGCTTCAGCATCAGTCCTTCCAATGAATATTCAGGGTTGATTTCCTTTAGGATTGACTAGTTTGATCTCCCTGCTGTCTAAGGGACTCTCAAGAGTCTTCTCCAGCACTACAGCACAATTCAAAAGCATCGGTTCTTTGCCTCTCAGCCTTTTATGGTCCACCTCTCACATCTGCACATGACTAGTGTTGACTGTATGGACCTTTGTCAGAAAAGTGATGTATCTGGTTTTTAATACACTGTCTATGTTTGTCATAGCTTTTCTTCACAGGAGCAAGTGCCTTTAAGTTTTGTGGCTGTAGTCACCATCTGCATTGATTTTGGAACCCAAGAAAAGAAAATCTATCACTGTTTCCACGCTTTCCCCATCTATTTGCAATGAAGTGATAAGACCGAATGATGTGATCTTCGTTATTTGACTGTTGAGTTTTACACCAGCTTTTTCACTCTCCTCTTTCACTTTGATCAAGAGGCTCTTTAGGGGCTTCCCTTGTGGTCCAGTGGGTAAGGACACCGCCTTGCAGGGCAAGGGGTGCCGGTTCGATCCCTGACCTGGGAAGATCCCACTTGCTGCGGAGCGGCTGGACTGATGGGTCCAGTTACCGAGCCGGAGCTCTGGAGCGCATGCACCCAGAGCCCGTGCTCTGTGACAACAAAGATGGATGAAAATAGATAACTGAAAGACCAATAGAAGTGGCTCGCCCATACCCCTCCCTCCCCAACCCGTCCCCCCCTCAAAATAAATTAAAAGAAAAAAAAAAAGAGGCTCTTTAGTTCCTCTTTGCTTTCTGCCATTAGAGTGGTATCTGCTTATCTGAGGTGTTTTTTTTTTTTTTTATCTGAGGTTGTTGATGTTTTTTCCCGTAATCTTGATTCCAGTTTGTGATTCATCCAGCTTGGCATTTCGCATGAAAGGTTCTAACTATTGCTTCTTGACCTGCCTACAGGTTTCTCGGGAGGCAGATAAGGTGGTCTGGTAGTCCCATCTATTTAAGAATTTTCTACAGTTAGTTGTGGTCCACACTGCTAAAGCCTTTTAAGACAGAGGAACCAGAGATCAAATTACCAACATTTGATCTCTGATTCCTCTGCCTTTTCTAAATACAGCTTACACTTCTGGAAGTTCTTGGTTCCTGTACTGTTGAAGGCTAGCTTGAAGGATTTTGCTAGCATGTGAAAAGAGCGCAATCATCCAGTAGTTTGAACATTCTTTGGCACTACAGCACAATTCAAAAGCATCGGTTCTTTGCCTCTCAGCCTTTTATGGTCCACCTCTCACATCTGCACATGACTAGTGTTGACTGTATGGACCTTTGTCAGAAAAGTGATGTATCTGGTTTTTAATACACTGTCTATGTTTGTCATAGCTTTTCTTCACAGGAGCAAGTGCCTTTAAGTTTTGTGGCTGTAGTCACCATCTGCATTGATTTTGGAACCCAAGAAAAGAAAATCTATCACTGTTTCCACGCTTTCCCCATCTATTTGCAATGAAGTGATAAGACCGAATGATGTGATCTTCGTTATTTGACTGTTGAGTTTTACACCAGCTTTTCTCTCTCCTCTTTCACTTTGATCAAGAGGCTCTTTAGGGGCTTCCCTTGTGGTCCAGTGGGTAAGGACACCGCCTTGCAGGGCAAGGGGTGCCGGTTCGATCCCTGACCTGGGAAGATCCCACTTGCTGCGGAGCGGCTGGACTGATGGGTCCAGTTACCGAGCCGGAGCTCTGGAGCGCATGCACCCAGAGCCCGTGCTCTGTGACAACAAAGATGGATGAAAATAGATAACTGAAAGACCAATAGAAGTGGCTCGCCCATACCCCTCCCTCCCCAACCCGTCCCCCCCTCAAAATAAATTAAAAGAAAAAAAAAAAGAGGCTCTTTAGTTCCTCTTTGCTTTCTGCCATTAGAGTGGTATCTGCTTATCTGAGGTGTTTTTTTTTTTTTTTATCTGAGGTTGTTGATGTTTTTTCCCGTAATCTTGATTCCAGTTTGTGATTCATCCAGCTTGGCATTTCGCATGAAAGGTTCTAACTATTGCTTCTTGACCTGCCTACAGGTTTCTCGGGAGGCAGATAAGGTGGTCTGGTAGTCCCATCTATTTAAGAATTTTCTACAGTTAGTTGTGGTCCACACTGCTAAAGCCTTTTAAGACAGAGGAACCAGAGATCAAATTACCAACATTTGATCTCTGATTCCTCTGCCTTTTCTAAATACAGCTTACACTTCTGGAAGTTCTTGGTTCCTGTACTGTTGAAGGCTAGCTTGAAGGATTTTGCTAGCATGTGAAAAGAGCGCAATCATCCAGTAGTTTGAACATTCTTTGGCATTGCCCTTCTTTGGGATGGAAATGAAAACTGACCTTTTTCCGTTCTGTGGCTACTGCTGAGTTTTCCACATTTGCTGTGATATTGATTGCAGCACTTTAACAACATCATCTTTTAGGAGTTGAAATAGCTCAGCAGAATTCCGTCATCTCTAGCTTTGTTTGTAGGAATGCTTCCTAAGGCCCACTTCACATTCCAGGATGTTTCACTCTAGGTGAGTGGCCGCACCATTGTTATCCGGGTCCTTAAGACCTTTGTATAGTTCTTCCATGTATTCTCGCCACCTCTTCTCAATCTTTTCTGCTTCTGTTGGGTCCTTGCTATTTCTTTCCTTTATTGTGCACACCCTTTTCATGAAATGTTCCCTTGGGATCTCTAGTTTTCTTGAAAGAGTCTTTCCCATTCTGTTGTTTTCTTGTATTTCTTGGCATTGTTCATTTAAGAAGATTTTCTGTCTTGTTGCTATTATCTGGAACTCTGCTTTCAGTTGGCTGTATACCTTTGAATAAAGTAGTCTAAGCAATTAGAAATATTTTCCTAAAATATAAGATTTTATTCACTTTTTCACCTTGGGTAAATAATACTTTCTGCTTTACCTTTAAGGACTGGTTGCAGCAGTGGGATTCATATTCACAGATTTATGCCTGATGTTTGGATACCTGAGCATAGGTTTTAAAAAAAGGCCCCTATCATTTTCATCATTAGAGGTGGGCAACAGAGTAGAGAACAAAGAAACATTTATATAAGATACTGGTATTCTTTTTTTTTTTTTTGAAAATTAGGTTATTTTTTAAAAAACATTTATTTTTATTTTTATTTTTTTATTTATCTTTTGAGGGGTGGGGTGGGGAGGGAGGGGGACGGGCGGACCACTTCTGTTGGTCTTTCATTTCTCTGTTTTCATCCGTCTTTGTTCTTTGGCGTCTGTGGGCCTCCCATTGCGGTGGCCTCTGTCGTCGCAGAGCGCCGGCTCTGGGCGCATGCGCCCCAGAGCTCCGGCTCGGTAATTGGATACATCGGTCCAGCCGCTCCGCGGCACGTGGAATCTTCCCAGGCCAAGGATCGAACTGGCGCCCCTTGCACTGCAAGGCGGTGTCCTTACCCACTGGACCACCAGGGGAAGCCCCGATACTGGTATTCTTGACCATTTTTTTGTGCATGTGCATGATAAGTTAGTTTCAAACAAATGGAACTCCCATTTATGACATTTTGGCAGAATGAAAAATTTTAGAAATGCTGGGTAAAACATGATAAACATTGCTGTTTAAATGTATAACTCTCTCAAAGTAAATGAACTCCCCAGAGGATGAACTATTAACTACTTTCCCACCTCGGGGTTTTGTTATTTTCTGACCTAAAGGCTAGATTATATTAGCAGTATGTGGGTGGAAGGCATGCTTTGGGCATGCTTGGAATCAGAGACTTCAGACTTGGTTCCCTCTCCGACCATTGGCCTAAAACCCAAGAGATCAGATTCCCAAGGTAGCCCTAGCTTTTGGAGGAGAAAAAAATCTATACTGAAAATTGATAACCACCACCTTTATGAAATTTGGGGTATAAATTTATTATTCCCTGCATGATCCAAAAACTCCCAATCTGAACAATTAATAATATGACCCCTGGTCATAATCCTGAACTTCTGGCAGAGACAAGTACATAACCTCTCTGGAGGCAGGTAATCATTGTCCATACCCACACATAAGTGACGTCTACATAACTTAAAAAATACCCAAGAAGATAATGTACATGGAGTCAGCAGATGAACTGGACCTCTGAGAACTCTTATTTATTTATCTTTGATTGTGCTGGGTCTTCTTTGCTGTGTGGGCTTTTCTCCAGTTGTAGCAAACAGGGGCTACTCTCTAGGTGCGCAGCAAGGGCTTCTCACTGCCCTGGCTTTTCTTGCTGTGGAGCACAGGCTCAAGGGCTTCAGCAGTTGTGGCTGCTGGTTTCTAGAGCACAGAGCACAGGCTCAGTAGTTGTGGTGTGTGGTCTTAGTTGCTCCATGACATGTGCGATCTTCCCAGTTCAGGGGTCAAACCTGTGTCTCCTGCATTGACAGGTAGATTCTTCACACACTGATCCACCAGGGAAGCTCGAGAACTCTAGATAGTAGAATTATTGGATATTGACCATAAAATGGGTTAAAGTAAACTTAAAATGCTTTATTAAAATGCTTTAAACAAAATAAATACTTACTGCCATAACACCAAAGTAGACCATCGATATTTGAAAAAACTGTAAAATATAACTTTTACAATCAGTGTATGTTTTGGAATACAGGACTTAATGGATGTGCTAAGCAACTGAATAGAGGTTTGATGAGTTGGAAGAAGGGTTAGAAAAATTACCCAGAAATCAATACAGATAATCGCAGAGGATACTGTCAAAGTGAGAGTTTAACAAGATGTAGAGTAAGAATGGAAAGGGCACTCGCCTGGTGACTCAGTGGTAAAGAATCCGCCTGCCAATGTAAGAGACATGAGTTTGATCCTTGATCTGGTAAGACTGCACCTGCCATGGAGCAACTAAGACCCTGCTTCACAACTGTTGAGCCTGCGCTGTAGATCCCAGGAGGCACAGCTAA
The DNA here is from genome assembly GCA_022376925.1 of Tragulus kanchil. NCBI lineage: Eukaryota > Metazoa > Chordata > Mammalia > Artiodactyla > Tragulidae > Tragulus > Tragulus kanchil. The sequence goes on from JAIOJX010000032.1 coordinate 260,100,261, forward strand.
TGAAGCCTGTGAGCCCTAAAGCCTGTGCTCCACAACAGGAGAAGCCACCTAGTGAGAAGCCCACTCGGCAGTGAAGCACAGCACAGCACCCCCTGACCAAATAAAGAATGAAAAGGTCTAACACAGAAGGAAATGATAGAGAAGCTAGGAGAAGCAGTTTTTAAAAAGTAACTGGCATATGTGAACATGGGTGGTTGAAACTAGTAGCATGTTGATAAAAATGTAAGGCTACCTATGGCACTGTTGCAGGACTTTCTTAAATCATGTTTTTCTTACCAAATGCCCTTTAAAATTAGGTGTACCCCACCTGGAGGAGTGCGGCGCGGAATGGGATATGCATATGACTAATCTGGAATTACACGTATCTGTAAGCAACAAAACTCTGTAAAATCAAAAAAGCAAAATGAAACCTGGTGATTGTGAAAAAAAAAAATTAGGTGTACCCTATAATGCATATCTCAAACAGTCCAAAAATTCCAGCATTTTTGTATATTTATAGCAAAATAAATTCATTATTAAATAGAGTCAAAAAACTTTAGAGCTAGAAGTATTCCAGAAGAACTTCTGGTAGAACCAAAATGTTAAGAACTTAAGACTGCAAGCCTAGGTAATAACAGAGCTATAACTAGAAACCAGCTCTCTTGATTTCAGATCTAGTGTTGTTCTCCTCCATTTTGCTAAGTATTTTAGGCATACAGATGAAATTACTTTGATCAGATTTTTCAAGATGAAAAAGTTAGATGCCAAAGCATTTTGGAAAAAGTTAAAGGTAATTATAAGGCATTGCTGTATATTATAAGCAGTTCTTTTAACTAGTAATGCTTTTAAGAGGATTACTGATGCTTTTTTCATCTTGGCTTTATCAGAGCAAGATATGTGAATTACATCAAAACATCAGAAGTGGTCAGATTGCCCTATCCTCTCCAGATGAAATCTTCGGGCCCACCTTCTTACTTTATTAAAAGGGAATCTTGGGGCTGGACAGACTTTTTGATGAACCCAATGGTATGTATCAGGCTATAATAAAGTATCTTTACTAATGTCTAATTTCTTTCAGGCTGTTGAAAAATTCTAACCCCTGTGATAGGAAAGCTGGGGTCAGATTGTTGGATGAAAGGATTACTGGGTTTCATAAACTCACTGAGTTGATGAGTGTCAGGAAAAAAGTAGCTTTTGGAATACATAATGAAAAAAAATACTAAAAATGGCATGATAGAGTTGATCCTGAAATTTGCAGCAGAAATTAGATAAGTAGGTATGTTTAAAGTTCAGATAGAGTAAGAGTATATGGTAGGTCTCCATGGGGTCACAGGGAGTTGAACACAACTGAGTGACTAAGCACACACACACTCATATGGTAAGTCATACATGGGGCTAGCTGTCTCATCCTTCATACTACCCGTGTTAGTCCACAGATGAATGTGCCATCATTTAATAAATTGCCCCTCTTGACGCATCTCTTTTTTTGAATGTGTAATGAACAGAGAAGTTATTCTGTGGTAATTTAAGTACTTGGTGTTTTCATAGAATGGTATTATGGTATCCACTAATATAAAATACTAATAGCATAATTCTTTAGAAACAAGTTAACTTTTTCTTTGCTGTTTGAAAGTTGAATTGTTATCTAAGTTTTGGTCATATTTCCTGCTGATAGCTGTTTAGATCACAAACAGAGATGTTTCAGGCTTCTGGTAGAACCAAAATGTTAAGAACTTAAGACTGCAAGCCTAGGTAATAACAGAGCTATAACTAGAAACCAGCTCTCTTGATTTCAGATCTAGTGTTGTTCTCCTCCATTTTGCTAAGTATTTTAGGCATACAGATGAAATTACTTTGATCAGATTTTTCAAGATGAAAAAGTTAGATGCCAAAGCATTTTGGAAAAAGTTAAAGGTAATTATAAGGCATTGCTGTATATTATAAGCAGTTCTTTTAACTAGTAATGCTTTTAAGAGGATTACTGATGCTTTTTTCATCTTGGCTTTATCAGAGCAAGATATGTGAATTACATCAAAACATCAGAAGTGGTCAGATTGCCCTATCCTCTCCAGATGAAATCTTCGGGCCCACCTTCTTACTTTATTAAAAGGGAATCTTGGGGCTGGACAGACTTTTTGATGAACCCAATGGTATGTATCAGGCTATAATAAAGTATCTTTACTAATGTCTAATTTCTTTCAGGCTGTTGAAAAATTCTAACCCCTGTGATAGGAAAGCTGGGGTCAGATTGTTGGATGAAAGGATTACTGGGTTTCATAAACTCACTGAGTTGATGAGTGTCAGGAAAAAAGTAGCTTTTGGAATACATAATGAAAAAAAATACTAAAAATGGCATGATAGAGTTGATCCTGAAATTTGCAGCAGAAATTAGATAAGTAGGTATGTTTAAAGTTCAGATAGAGTAAGAGTATATGGTAGGTCTCCATGGGGTCACAGGGAGTTGAACACAACTGAGTGACTAAGCACACACACACTCATATGGTAAGTCATACATGGGGCTAGCTGTCTCATCCTTCATACTACCCGCGTGTTAGTCCACAGATGAATGTGCCATCATTTAATAAATTGCCCCTCTTGACGCATCTCTTTTTTTGAATGTGTAATGAACAGAGAAGTTATTCTGTGGTAATTTAAGTACTTGGTGTTTTCATAGAATGGTATTATGGTATCCACTAATATAAAATACTAATAGCATAATTCTTTAGAAACAAGTTAACTTTTTTTTCTTTGCTGTTTTTGAAAGTTGAATTGTTATCTAAGTTTTGGTCATATTTCCTGCTGATAGCTGTTTAGATCACAAACAAGAGATGTTTCAGGCTTACATCCTTTGAAAGGGATAAATTAGTACCTAGAATCTGCAGTTAGACATAAAGAAGCCAGGAGGGTAGGGTGGATGGGCAGAATCAGTAGTGAGACTCCAAAGCTAATTGAGAATTATCTTCCATGTTCTCATTTCTGAAATTTCCATGGGAATATATGTAGTACTAGAGGGTGCTCGGTCATTTTTTTAAAATGCATCTGCTATAGTAGTTGCCTGGTAGTATATTGTACCTTAAAAGGAAAGTATTGTGTTTTTTCTAAGAACCACAAGTCATCTGAAAAGAGCCCAGCTGGCCATCAGGACCACCAATCTCAGTAATAGACTTCAGATTGAAGAAAGTGGATGAATAGTTCTGTTTCCAAACTATTTGTGTTAAATAAAGCTCTGAACTCTGCAGAATGATAGGCAGCACAGATAGGCAGCAGGGTGTCCATATGAAGTCCGCATACTTACAGGCTAGGCTCTTACATTACAACAGTGCTCCTTGCTGTCAGCAGGGCTCATTCAGTAGAACTGAAGTGGTGGTTGCTGGTTTTACTCTGTTTACAGTATTTAATTCCACCATTGGTTGTTCAGTTCAGGTTTTGTTCTACAGTTAAGTGGGAAAACATTTTCTGAATTTTTTTTCTTTCATAGGTTATGATGATGGTTCTTCCATTATTGATATTTGTGCTTCTGCCCAAAGTGGTTAACACAAGTGATCCTGACATGAGGCGGGTAAGACGACTGAACCGTGTTCTGGTGCCTGGTTCATCCTTTGTAGCAGAATGGCTTGTTCAGCTTTATCCTAATTCCCAAGCCAAATTCATCTACAGGTTGTGTTGATACAGTATTATGTTTCTGGCATTTAATTGTTTCCATTGGACCAGATAAATTCAGTTAGTTCTACCTGATAAAACCATGTGTCTCTTCATATAGTTAAAACATTCTGCTTAGTACTTGCCTCTTTGCACTTCACTAGTTAAATAATTGAAATGCATAATAATACCAGTATACCGAATCCAGGTATTTCACAAAATGGTAGTTTCTTATAATCTGTCTTGTCTTTACAAGACTCTTCAGAGTATATACCTTAGTTTATGTGTTCAGACACACAAAAGAAATTTGGATAGATCATGGGAGAATAATGATTTTCAAACTCTCTGTCACAGAATCATACTGTTTAGGATTACCAAGTAAGGTGCTTCAAATTTAGTGCTACCGCCTTTTCTTTTTTAAATACTGACTCCTGTATAGAATCTTCAGAATTAAAAAAAAAAAAAATCTGTTCTTTCACCCCAAAGCATCAACGTATATCTCCTGAATTCAAAATTTTTCCCTCGCAATTAGGTTATTGATGTATTTATACCATATTGATTACTGAAAAAAACATGTATTATCAGATCTTGGGTTCTGAATACAGGGGATACAAAAATGGATTATATGTCATCCCTTTTGTGAACAAGCTCATAGTTCAGTTAAATGTAGAAAATAGAATGGATTTATAAAGCACTCTTCTTACTATGAGAGGAGTGTGTGTGTGTTAAATGCAAAAATAAGGCATACATAAATAAAAATGTTACTGATGTTCTTAGGGATTAAGTTCTTTAGAAGGTAACGCATTTATCTCAAGCTAGAATGACAGGAAAATGCTTCATGAAGAAAGAAAGCTCTATGATGTTTCAAAATGTTTTCCTGCTAAATTTTGGCATCTTTGCCTCAGTGTTGGTCAGAAAGTGTATATCCTGTATCCTTGTATCTGTTAAGGCAGTTAGCTCTGTGGTATCAATAGAAAGTCACATAGGATTAAAAATTCATTTCTCTTTTTAACTGATTTTTAAAATTTATTTATTTTTGGCTGTGCTGGGTCTTTACTGCTGCATGGGCTTTTCTCTAGTTGTGGCAAGTTGGGGCTACTCTCTAGCTGCAGTGCGGAGACTTCTCTTTGTGATGACTTTTCTTGTTGTGGAACATGGGCTGTAGGGCGTGCATACTTCAGTAGTGTGGCGCATGGGCTCAGTAGTTGCATTTCAATAGGTGCATTTCCTGGGCTCTAGAGCACAGGCTCAGTAGTTGTGGTGCATGGGCTTAGTTGCCCCATGGCATGTGGGATCCTCCCGGATCAGGGAGGATTCTCCTGCAGTTGGCAGGCGAATTCTTTACCACTGAGCCACTGAGGCCCTAGAAATTCATTCCTTGTAAAATGCTTTTCCATAGTAAGTGATACAAAAAGTTGTTCATTCAAGAGTTTCAGAATTGAACAAATTCAAAAATAGAGTTGATGATATATTTTTTTCAGAGACTCAAAACCTGTGACTATATTCATTTAATTCTTAATTACTAGGGGATGTTAACATATTTGATTTATATCTATAATCTTTCTTTTCTTGGCCTTACTTGTAAAATCACTTTCTGCTTGAAAACACATAACTAAATTCTACCTTTAAAGAGAAAGCCCTAGGTAATAACTGAATGAAAAATTCAGTTATAAATTATAGATAATAGAGTATTTCCTATTTTTTTCATGTCTAAACTAATACAAGTTCACTTTTGAAATGTCACATGAAATTCAAATGAAACAGACATTAATATTGTCAAAAGTGAAACAGTCCATTAGAGATTGTTGGCCCAGTAAGGGTAGGACAGAACCCTCAGAATAAAAGTGCCATATTCTTGGTCCTGCCAGTGACTGTGTGTAACATTTTAAGATTTGTGTTGCTTAGAGACTGACTGAGGTTACTCAAGTCGTACAGTGTTCATAAATTTACTACTAAAGCCCTTAGGAATCAAGTCTTGGAAATACCACAGGTATCTTCAAACTTTTTTGGTACCTTAATTACAGTTAAAGATTCAAATTCTGGCTATATGCATCTGGAGAAAGCATGAGTTTAAAAACACTTGCTTAAACTACGAACAAGTTTATTAATCAGGAAACAAAAGAAGGCGACAGCAATATAATCACAGTATGTCCGTTATCAAAGAAAATGCCCTTTATAAAAAAATGAACAGACTCAAACCCCAGGTAACACTTATCAGACATTTGCTAAAGATCTGAATGCTTAGTGATATAAAGGATGATTTTGAAATGCTGTTTGGTATGATGTTACATCATTGCTCAGAACCAATACCGTTTACTTGTTCTGTGTCTCTCTGCCTTCCTCAATGGAAGTGTTTGTTGATAAATGACTTGAAGGATCTCTGTGCCTTTCATATCATTGCATTTTGTCTTCCCACAGGAGATGGAGCAGTCAATGAATATGCTGAATTCCAACCACGAATTGCCTGATGTTTCTGAGTTCATGACAACTCCCGAATCTAGCAGTGGCAGCAGTAAAACAGGCAAAAGCGGGCTGGATAGTTTTCATTAGAGTTTCAGAATTGAACAAATTCAAAAATAGAGTTGATGATATATTTTTTTCAGAGACTCAAAACCTGTGACTATATTCATTTAATTCTTAATTACTAGGGGATGTTAACATATTTGATTTATATCTATAATCTTTCTTTTCTTGGCCTTACTTGTAAAATCACTTTCTGCTTGAAAACACATAACTAAATTCTACCTTTAAAGAGAAAGCCCTAGGTAATAACTGAATGAAAAATTCAGTTATAAATTATAGATAATAGAGTATTTCCTATTTTTTTCATGTCTAAACTAATACAAGTTCACTTTTGAAATGTCACATGAAATTCAAATGAAACAGACATTAATATTGTCAAAAGTGAAACAGTCCATTAGAGATTGTTGGCCCAGTAAGGGTAGGACAGAACCCTCAGAATAAAAGTGCCATATTCTTGGTCCTGCCAGTGACTGTGTGTAACATTTTAAGATTTGTGTTGCTTAGAGACTGACTGAGGTTACTCAAGTCGTACAGTGTTCATAAATTTACTACTAAAGCCCTTAGGAATCAAGTCTTGGAAATACCACAGGTATCTTCAAACTTTTTTGGTACCTTAATTACAGTTAAAGATTCAAATTCTGGCTATATGCATCTGGAGAAAGCATGAGTTTAAAAACACTTGCTTAAACTACGAACAAGTTTATTAATCAGGAAACAAAAGAAGGCGACAGCAATATAATCACAGTATGTCCGTTATCAAAGAAAATGCCCTTTATAAAAAAATGAACAGACTCAAACCCCAGGTAACACTTATCAGACATTTGCTAAAGATCTGAATGCTTAGTGATATAAAGGATGATTTTGAAATGCTGTTTGGTATGATGTTACATCATTGCTCAGAACCAATACCGTTTACTTGTTCTGTGTCTCTCTGCCTTCCTCAATGGAAGTGTTTGTTGATAAATGACTTGAAGGATCTCTGTGCCTTTCATATCATTGCATTTTGTCTTCCCACAGGAGATGGAGCAGTCAATGAATATGCTGAATTCCAACCACGAATTGCCTGATGTTTCTGAGTTCATGACAAGACTCTTCTCTTCAAAATCATCTGGCAAATCTAGCAGTGGCAGCAGTAAAACAGGCAAAAGCGGGCTGGCAAAAGGAGGTAGTCAGGCAGGCCAGGGACGACATTTGCACAAACACGGTAGCACTGAGTGACAACCACATCTTGAGGGAAAGCTGTATGAAACAACTACTGTACACTTAAGTCATCCTTAAAGTTGATCTCTTACAACTGTTATGTGTGATAACTCTTTAACACATGTTTTGTATTTGGTACCCAAGAAAACTCAGCTTTCATTCTTTGTGTGTATGAGGTGAATATTGATGTCACTGAATTAATTACAGTGTCCTATAGAAAATGACATTAATAAATTATATGAAGTATGATACATTATGTATATTAAAATAAGTCTTAATCCAGACATAAAATTACCTTGTCTTTTTTTTCCCCCACTTTAATGCTTCCTTTATTCCTGACAGGTTTTTTCTGTGTTTCATTATCTGAGGCTTGAATTTGACCTTTCAGTTTAAAAAAAGTGGCAGATACTTTCAGAGCAGTGTGTACCATGGGTTTTTGTGTAGCCAGATCTTTTAAGATTCTTAACTCCTACCCTGTCATTTAACAGTCTTTGATATTTGAAATAGAACCACATGTTTCTGATGTAGTTTTAATTTTTATTATTAGAGTTAGTTTCAGAGTGTTTGTATGTGAATTAGAATAGATGATATCAGTCTTCAAATTCTGGTTACCATCTGTGGTTTCATTTTAACAGTTATTGAATATCATCACTATGCTGTGATCCAAGCTGAGATACAGAAATGGATAATATCCAGTGCCTGTCTTCAATTGAGCATATTATGTAAGGAGCAAAATTATGAAATGCTTAGTGATATAAAGGATGATTTTGAAATGCTGTTTGGTATGATGTTACATCATTGCTCAGAACCAATACCGTTTACTTGTTCTGTGTCTCTCTGCCTTCCTCAATGGAAGTGTTTGTTGATAAATGACTTGAAGGATCTCTGTGCCTTTCATATCATTGCATTTTGTCTTCCCACAGGAGATGGAGCAGTCAATGAATATGCTGAATTCCAACCACGAATTGCCTGATGTTTCTGAGTTCATGACAAGACTCTTCTCTTCAAAATCATCTGGCAAATCTAGCAGTGGCAGCAGTAAAACAGGCAAAAGCGGGGCTGGCAAAAGGAGGTAGTCAGGCAGGCCAGGGACGACATTTGCACAAACACGGTAGCACTGAGTGACAACCACATCTTGAGGGAAAGCTGTATGAAACAACTACTGTACACTTAAGTCATCCTTAAAGTTGATCTCTTACAACTGTTATGTGTGATAACTCTTTAACACATGTTTTGTATTTGGTACCCAAGAAAACTCAGCTTTCATTCTTTGTGTGTATGAGGTGAATATTGATGTCACTGAATTAATTACAGTGTCCTATAGAAAATGACATTAATAAATTATATGAAGTATGATACATTATGTATATTAAAATAAGTCTTAATCCAGACATAAAATTACCTTGTCTTTTTTTTCCCCCACTTTAATGCTTCCTTTATTCCTGACAGGTTTTTTCTGTGTTTCATTATCTGAGGCTTGAATTTGACCTTTCAGTTTAAAAACAGTGGCAGATACTTTCAGAGCAGTGTGTACCATGGGTTTTTGTGTAGCCAGATCTTTTAAGATTCTTAACTCCTACCCTGTCATTTAACAGTCTTTGATATTTGAAATAGAACCACATGTTTCTGATGTAGTTTTAATTTTTATTATTAGAGTTAGTTTCAGAGTGTTTGTATGTGAATTAGAATAGATGATATCAGTCTTCAAATTCTGGTTACCATCTGTGGTTTCATTTTAACAGTTATTGAATATCATCACTATGCTGTGATCCAAGCTGAGATACAGAAATGGATAATATCCAGTGCCTGTCTTCAATTGAGCATATTATGTAAGGAGGAAACACAAATAATAACAACGAGTGAGTGGCCTGGGGAAAGAAATGCAGGAGTAAGAGAGCCTTGTAGAGACCGAGGATGGAAAATCAACGTCAGAGCTCCAAGTGGTCATGTTGGTAATACAGCAGCGGTCCTTACAGATCCTCTCATCTTTACCATTACTGGTTCTCAGAGGTGTTGGAATATGAGTTACTATTTTGCAGTTAGTTAGAAGTATCATAAAACCTTTTTATTTCAATAAATTATGACACCTTTTCATTTGGATTATTTCAATGTAAAGAACTCTGATGTCACAGTATTGCTTCTAGTAGGGCTTCTATCTTCTCCTGTGTTAAAGAATGCCCATGTTGCTTTCTTAGGATTATTAAATTTTAAAAAAAAGATTAGGTTGATTTTAAAGCCTTATTTTCCCTTTTATAGTAGGTACCATTGTTCATTTAAAAGCATTTTTATTTGTTCATTTATTTATTTTGGGTGTGCTGCATCTTTGTTGGCCACCATTCATTTTGAAATGTAGTATGTGAGGCTTTTGGGGTTTTTTTTTTTGAAAGGAATAAGCTTAAAAAAAGAGAATTCCCTGGTGGTTCAGGGTTAGGATTCTGTACTTCCACTGCAAGGGGTACCAGTTCGATCCCTGGTCAGGGAACTAAAATCCTGCAATTCAAAGGAGCCAGAATAAACATAGATTTTAACATAATGTGAATATAAATATATATATATATATATATCCCTTATCACACTATAGAATGTTATTAGCTGTGTATGAAAACCTTATCTTTGCACAGACCCGTCATCAAATGCTTGGTGTGCTTACAGGTGCAAAAATGATTGTATAATAGACAATCTGGAGTTGAGTGCAGAGAGCCACTGTTGAGTTACTAACTTGTTCTGTGACTTTGGGCAAGTCAGATTCCCTCTTTGGACCATGTGTTCTAGCATTGGATCCAGAGCTCCCCAATTTTTATTTTTATTACTTCAGTTATTTTTATTTTGCTCTTACAGAGTTTTGTTGTTTACAGATATGTGTAATTCCAGATCAGTCATAGGTTGTCCTGGTCCCACCCTGCTGTGCCCCCTCCCATTCCCCCATCCCACCCCTCCAGGCCATTGCATAGTCCCCATGTAAGATCCCTTAGTCCCACAACACATTGACAATAGTTATCTCTTTTACATAATCCTTACATAGGATTCTGTGTTACTTCTCCCCTATGTCTCACCCACTCTTCCCTCCCCTCAATGTCCATAGTTCTGTTCTCTATGTCTGTTTTTCTGTTGCTGCTCTGCGTGTGTATTTATCAGTGCCATCTTACTGGATTCCATATGTATGTGTTAGTATACTGTACTTGTCCTCTTTTTTACTTACTTCAGTTTGTATAATAGGTTCTAGATTCATTCATCTCATTAGACTGATTCTTCTGCATTTCTTTTTATGACTGAGAAATATCCCGTTGTATATATGTACCAGAGCTTCTTTATCCATTCATTCTTCGATGGACATCTAGTGGCGTCCATGTTCTAGCTATTGCATAGAGTGCTGCAGTGAACATTGGGGTACAGGTGCCTCTTTCAATTTTGACTTCACCAGGATACACGCCTAATAGTGGGATTGCTGGGTCATATCGTGCTTGTATTTTTAGTTTTTTGAGGAATCTCCATACTGTCTTCCATAGCGGCTGTATCAATTTACATTCCCACTAGCAGTGCAAGAGTATTCACTTTTCTCTGCACCCTCTCCAGCATTTATTGTCTGTCGATTTGTGGATGATGGCCATTCTCACTGGTGTGAGGTGATATCTCATTGTATTTTTGATTTGCATTTCTCTAATTTGCATTGAGCATCTTTTCATGTGTTTTTTGGCTATCTGTGTGTCTTCTTTGGAGAGATGTCTCTTTAGGTCTTTTTCCCATTTTTTGATTGGCTTGTTTTTGCAGTGTTGAGTTGTCTGAGCTGTTTGTATATTTTGGAAATTAATTCTTTGTCGGTTGTTTCATTTGCTACTATTTTCTCCCATTCTGTGGGTTGTCTCTTCACCTTGTTAGTAGTTGTTTTTGCTGTGCAAAATCTTTTGTTTCATTATGTCCCACATGTTTATTTTGTTTTTATTTCTGTTATTGTAGTAGGTGGATCATGGAAGATCTTGCTTTGGTTTATGCCCTTGAATGTTTTGCCTATATTCTCCTCTAAGAGTTTTATGGTTTCTGATCTTACATTTAGGTCTTTAAATCATTTTGAGTTTATCTTTGTGTATGGTGTTAGGGAATGTTCCAACTTTAATTTTTTGCACATAGCTGTCCAGTTTTCCCAGCACCACTTGTTGAAGACATTGTCTTTGTCCCATTTTATATTTTCACCTCCTGTGTCAAAAATTAAGCACCTGGGCTTCCCTGATGGTCCAGTGGGTAAGGACACTGCCTTGCAGTGCAAGGGGTGTCGGTTCGATCGATCCCTGGCCTGGGAAGATCCCACATGCCACAGAATGGCTGCACTGATGTGTCCAATTACTGAGCCGGAGCTCTGGAGCGCATGCGCCCAGAGCCAGCCCTCTGCGACAGTAGAGGCCAATGGGAGGCCCACACAGGCCAAAGAACAAAGACAGATGAAAATAGAGAAATGAGAGACCAATAGAAGTGGCCCGTCTATCCCCCTCCCTCCCCACCCCACCCCCCGAAAAATAAATAAATAAAATAAATGTTTATCTTAAAAAAAAAAATTACGCACCCAGGGCTTCCCTGGTGGTCTAGTGGGTAAAGAGTCCACTTTGCAGTGCAAGGGACACTGGTTCGATCCCTGACCCGGGAAGATCCCACATGCCGCGGAGCAGCTGGACTGGTGGGTCCAATTAAGAGCCAGTGCTCTGGAGCGCATGCGCCCAGAGCCAGCCCTCTGCGACAGTAGAGGCCAATGGGAGGCCCACACAGGCCAAAGAACAAAGACAGATGAAAATAGAGAAATGAGAGACCAATAGAAGTGGCCCGTCTATCCCCCTCCCTCCCCACCCCACCCCCCGAAAAATAAATAAATAAAATAAATGTTTATCTAAAAAAAAAAAATTACGCACCCAGGGCTTCCCTGGTGGTCTAGTGGGTAAAGAGTCCACTTTGCAGTGCAAGGGACACTGGTTCGATCCCTGACCCGGGAAGATCCCACATGCCGCGGAGCAGCTGGACTGGTGGGTCCAATTAAGAGCCAGTGCTCTGGAGCGCATGCGCCCAGAGCCAGTGCTCTGCACTGAGAGAGGCCACTGCAATGGGAGGCCCACACATGCCAAAAAAAGAATAAAGATGGATGAAAATAAATAAATTTTGAAATTACCTTTCAAAAAATAGTAAGATACCTTATTATTAATAAGGTGCATGGGTTTATCTCTGGGTTCTCTGTCTTATTCCATTGGTCTATATTTCTGTTTTCGTGCCAGTACCATACTGTCTTGATGACTGTTGCAAAACTTCCAAATTTTTAAGCAACTTTTTGGGAGTCAAAACCTCAGGATTTGTCAGGTTAACATTTTTTAAAGTTTGGGTATTTTACCTAGCATGCTCAGAGTAGTAAAGTATATAATCATTTTTTTATATTTCTTCTGACAAGAGAGAAGAAGCAACCATTCAGCATACTTTTCTGTAGCGGGAAGGGTTTCAAGGTTCTGTAGAGGAGGTCAATAATAATAAAGGAAACCTTTTTCATTTAAGTAGTCACTCATACTCTCAGAAAGGTTTTGTGTATGTGTGTGTGTATGTGTGTTCAATTAAAAAAATTATGAAAGTATTTTTATTAAATATCTTAAAGAAGAAACTAAAACAACTATTTTCATTTTTTAAAATTGCCTTCCAGGTCACATAGTCACATTTTTGCATGCTTGTAATCTTTAAAAATTGGGCAAAACGTTGTCTTTTAGGATGGCTTGTGTATGCATTTTGTATTTTAACCCAATAAAATTCCGTTAAGCAATATCCTCAGGGGACACAGTAGATGCTGGTGACCCACCGCTTTAGTGCTGTTCAAAGAGCATGTGGACCTAGTTGTGTTCTCCTTTTAGCATTTTAGGTGTGCGTGTTGTTATCAGAGTCAATTATATTTTTAATTTGTAAGTTATATGAAAATATCCAATTGGTGTAAGTATTTATAATTATTTGGGAGAACCTGAGGAGGCTAGGTTTTACAAAATGCAGATGTTGCCTATAAATTATGACCTTTTTTTTGGCCACTTCTATTGATCTTTCATTTATTTATCTTTGTTTTTTGTCCCACATAGGCCTCCCACTGCAGTGGCCTCTCTTGCTGCAGGCGCCGGCTCTGGGCACGTACACTCCAGAGCTCCAGCTCGGTAGTTGGACACATCAGTCCAGACAATCCGCGACACATGGGATCGTCCTAGACCAGGGAACGAACCAGTGCCCCTTGCACTGCAAGGCAGTGTCCTTACCCACTGGACCACTGGGGAAGCCCATGACCATGTTTTAGTAGTCTTGAAAAAAAGATGATGAAACACTGAAATAGGTATTTTAGAAAAAAACCAAAAACACCCCATCCCCAAATTACTCCAAGTATTAGCTTATCTCCTTTCCCACAGTAACACAGTTTTATCATGGAGGATAGGGAACTGAAGCCTTTCACAACAGCTTCAGTCAGGTACGATTGGGCCAGTTTGGGCAAACCTGGGAAGAGGGAGGAGTATTTCTTCTGACAAGAGAGAAGAAGCAACCATTCAGCATACTTTTCTGTAGCGGGAAGGGTTTCAAGGTTCTGTAGAGGAGGTCAATAATAATAAAGGAAACCTTTTTCATTTAAGTAGTCACTCATACTCTCAGAAAGGTTTTGTGCTAGTGTGTGTGTATGTGTGTTCAATTAAAAATTATGAAAGTATTTTTATTAAATATCTTAAAGAAGAAACTAAAACAACTATTTTCATTTTTTAAAATTGCCTTCCAGGTCACATAGTCACATTTTTGCATGCTTGTAATCTTTAAAAATTGGGCAAAACGTTGTCTTTTAGGATGGCTTGTGTATGCATTTTGTGTTTTAACCCAATAAAATTCCGTTAAGCAATATCCTCAGGGGACACAGTAGATGCTGGTGACCCACCGCTTTAGTGCTGTTCAAAGAGCATGTGGACCTAGTTGTGTTCTCCTTTTAGCATTTTAGGTGTGCGTGTTGTTATCAGAGTCAATTATATTTTTAATTTGTAAGTTATATGAAAATATCCAATTGGTGTAAGTATTTATAATTATTTGGGAGAACCTGAGGAGGCTAGGTTTTACAAAATGCAGATGTTGCCTATAAATTATGACCTTTTTTTTGGCCACTTCTATTGATCTTTCATTTATTTATCTTTGTTTTTTGTCCCACATAGGCCTCCCACTGCAGTGGCCTCTCTTGCTGCAGAGCGCCGGCTCTGGGCACGTACACTCCAGAGCTCCAGCTCGGTAGTTGGACACATCAGTCCAGACAATCCGCGACACATGGGATCGTCCTAGACCAGGGAACGAACCAGTGCCCCTTGCACTGCAAGGCAGTGTCCTTACCCACTGGACCACTGGGGAAGCCCATGACCATGTTTTAGTAGTCTTGAAAAAAAGATGATGAAACACTGAAATAGGTATTTTAGAAAAAAACCAAAAACACCCCATCCCCAAATTACTCCAAGTATTAGCTTATCTCCTTTCCCACAGTAACACAGTTTTATCATGGAGGATAGGGAACTGAAGCCTTTCACAACAGCTTCAGTCAGGTACGATTGGGCCAGTTTGGGCAAACCTGGGAAGAGGGAGGAGTAAATTAGCAAGGTCAGGTGGTAAACAAGAAGAATGGGCAGAGCCATAGAAACTAGCTGTGCATAGCACTTCCAACAGAGAGCTTTGACAAGGCATTTACTTGCATTAAAATTTAATAAACTAGTAATGACTGAAGATTCACATCTGTATGTCTTTAAATAATGTCGAAATTAAATTTTTCATATAGTAATTCCACTCAATGAGCTCCTACTACATATATTTGGATATTTTAAAACATGTTTGAAATAACTGTAAAATTAGAAAATCTTTAAATGATCATGAAAATTTGGCATGGAGATTAAGAAATGGAATCATTCTAAAAGTGTTATGAGGTTATTCATAAGGGACTACAAAATGTATGAAGGAAGCTTCCTTGCAATCACTGCTGTCGGGAAATCTTTGCATCTGCATAGGAAAGAGAAAATTTTCATTTCACGCTTGTCTCTTCACAGGCCTGGACAGACCTACCTTTCCCCCCACAACTGGTTGGACTGAGGGTGGGACTTGAGCCAGTCAATTGGGTGGTATGTTGATCCTGAGTTACAGGTAAGCAGAATCAGCTGTCTAAGAAATTGCCCCAGAAGAGCGTGGCAGATAGCTACCTGGGAGAAAGATCATGGGAACCCCAGAGACTGGTGGAGCAAGGAGCTGCTGGACAACCTTTCAAGTCCATGAAGGCTCAGTCACTCTTCTTGCAAGGATTCAGTGAAACTCTGGAATCCCTTCCTGGACCATCTGCACCCTAACCCCTTACTCACCACTTGACTGATTTGGAAAGGACTGTGTCCAGTGTTAGCCTCTGTAGTAAGATACGTAGAGCAGGTCTAAAGAAAAGCTGCCAGTGATTAATATTCATAGCTTTCTATACAAATGGTTCTACTGACTTCATGACTGTATTAACTAGGTATACTTTAAGAAGGATTAAAGTGGCTATAATTTTTCGTTTGGTAAAGAGAATGCTGAGGGGATTTTTCATATGGTTGATAATCTCTCTAAAACAAATTCTGATAAACTGTACCACTCTGTGAAGTCTGAGAAACAAAATGGACATAAATACAACAGAAGGAATTAATTTTTTTTCAGCATGTTTTATTTTTAATCTTTACAGCATAGGAGAACAAATGAGGTTCTGTTTCTGTTCTGTACACGTGGAATAATTAAATTTTCATCCTACTTAAGCGTTGAATATGCTGTTTGAAGGGAAATGTATCAATTGGACACATGCCCCATGATTTCTAGTCTGCACATAAGGTATTTGGAGAAGGATGAAAAGGCAGCATTTCTCCCAAGCAATAATCACAGTAAAATCTTCACTTAGCAAAAACTTGTTTGAGGTTAGATTAGAAATTAATTTCTTATAAAGAGGAATTTCGTCATAATAAGGAAAATTATGAGTGCCAATGGCCAGATTTACTTTTCTTGGCAGTCTTAACAATTTGGGCAGAAGTCACCTCCTAGGAAGATTTATACATGCATCTATTGGTCTCTTAAATTTCTTCTCATCCCAAGAGTAAATTATTTTCTCAGAATGTGAGCAATGGTATGTATAATTGATACTTTATGGAGGAGGAAATGAGATATATCAACAAAATTGGGCAGTGAGGAAGGGCAGAGGGAAATCGAAATCTGACAATAGGAACTTTCCCTGCTTTAATGTACACCTGTTGACTTGTCATCAAGCTTACCCCTGTGACTGGTTGTCCCCTGGGAACTGGGTGCAACCCAAAGAAGTGTCCCTTCTGTTTGTGCCGTGTGGCTCTGCTTTTGTGGGCTGTTATCCCAGTTAGGCCAAAGGCTGTCCCTTGGGAATCTGAAATGAAAACTGAGGGGCTAAAGGAGTAGTTTTCAACGTATTAACTTGCAATGTGTTCATGGCTCTTTAGCATGTGTACTCCAAAAAAAGAGAGAACAGGTTCCAAGCTGATGTGGAAGATGAATTTTGAGGACAGTGCCTTTGTTCAGATTCTTTCCTGGGGCTGCTTTGTTCTTGCCCTTGCATTCTAAGGAGTTCTGCTGTGTCATCTCCTATAGTGTTTATATGTTTTACTTAAGCTAGTTCCAGTAGGTATCAGGTGTTTGGACCCAGGTGTCCTAATGAAAGGGGTGAATAGGTAATGAGGCCAGTGGTTTCCAAGGAGGAAGAGAAAGGAACATTTTTAGCCAAGGTGCCTTCCCCTTGATTCCCACACCTATGACAATAATCTCTTTTGCCTAAGACTTTCTTTAAGCCCAGAGCTAATGTTTATAACAACGAGGACATGTCCTTGCTGGAGGACATGTCTCTCCTTAACTTGTACCTATGTTATCAAAAGGTGTATGTTGTGGTTGTGAGTCTGGTAAGATCTTTATCACCTTAAAAATATTCTTTTGAACAGTTGTTAATAACCAACTGGAAAAGTACAAACGCCATGCCTAAACTAGCTTCGGGGATATTCTTCATCCTCCCTTCCAGTGCCTGTGCTGGAACCTTTCTCTATCCCTTTTTTCTTTAATAAACTTTTTACTGCATGAAGTTCTGAGTGACCAAAGCCAAGTGTTTTTAATCCCAATGTGAATTCTCCTTTGGAGATAAAGAATCTGACACCATTCACAGTAAGCTATCTACTGGTCGTTTGTCATAATGGGGGCTCGTCAGGGATCTTCAAGACAAGGTAAGGAAACTCAGAGCTCCAGTTCTTCTGTTTTCTCAGCACACATTTTCTGCTTTACTTTATTAATCCTACAATATGCTAATGCATGAGTGCAATGTGTTTGAAATGTATGAAAATCTGTACGAAGTGAGTATGGAGTCCAGCTTTGCTGTTCCGTGGACTTGCCTCATACAGCTTAAGTCGGTCCTGAAAGGGAACCCTGACATGGGGTTTCTACAGTCCCACTAGTGTCAGGAGGTGTCCTCCGTCCTCTCAAGGGGGCCAACCAAAGAAACTGACAGAGTGTGTGGACCGAATTCTCCTTTCCTAGTTAACTTTTCCAGGTCTCTTTGACCGTTTCGTAATTGCATAAGGTTTCATAGTTGTCTGGGAAGGAAAGAGGGTACAAAGGTTTGGGCATAAGGTTTGGGGCATTTGGAGAAGGTGGCTCCAGTGACAAGTAGAGGGGGAAAAAAGCTGCTGATTTTATATATAACCTAGTCACTGTGTCCAAGTGCTTTTATTGACACTTTAAGAAATCGGTTAGGATCAAGTTAATGGTCCATTAATCCAGGTTATAGCTAATAAATAGCCTTTATTTGGCCCTGTTCTGAGGTTTAGACCCTCTGGGCCCCAGAGAGGTGATGCTGGGAGTTTGGGAAGGAAACTCCTTTGCACACTTTTTGGCAGCACTCTCTCAAGAACTGCACCCTCAGCCAGGCTCCAGATGGGTGGGCCCAAAGTCCCCAGAAATGACTCCTTGCATGCACAGAAGGGGCTTTAAAAATCTGCTTCCACTCCTTTAGTTTCCTGCGTTATTATAGGTCAGCAGAGCAGAGGCAAGCATGTTTAAAAAGATGAGAAGTGGCTGTCCTATGGCAGTTAGGACTGCCTTGTCCTGCCAGATCTCTCTGATGGACTGAGGGTACTTCAGGCTTCTTTGAAAGTGCTCTGAAATCCTTCCCATTTGGTACTACCCAGCACTGGTCTGCAGTTTCCTCATTTATAAGATAGGAAATGTTTTTCCTGTTTGAGTATTATCATGGGTTGAAATGGGTCTCCTCAAAGTGATGTAGTCTTAATCCCCAGTACCTCAGAATGTGACCTTATTGGGAAATGGGAGCTTTATATAGGTAATCCAGTGAAAATGAAATCTTTAGGGTGACCTAATCCAGTATGACTGGTGTCCTTATAAAAGATATGAATTTGGGCACAGAAGGAAGATGACAAGAGACAAAGGAAGAAGACAGCTATCTACAAGCCATGGAATGCCTGAGGCTACCAGGAGCTAGGAGAGAAGCCTCAAGCAACTCCCTAGAGCCTTCAGATGGTGCATGGCCATCTGCTGATAACCTGGATGGTGGATGTCTGGCCTCCAGAACTGTGAGATAATCCATTTCTGTTGTTTAAGACACCCACTTTGTGGTGCTATATTATGACAGTCCTAGGAATCAAATGCAGTTATTTTAAAAATTAGACTTTTTAAGTCTTTTTAAAAGTCCCTCTGGATAATGATTGCTTCTTCTTCAGTTCAAAATTACAGAGGACAGTAACCTCTGTAAACTAAATTAGATTGTGCGATCTAAAAGAGATGAAAAAGACAGAAGTAACCTGTTTCTAATCTACAATTTTCTCCCCATGTTAACTGAAGCCTCAATAAATAGCCTTTATTTGGCCCTGTTCTGAGGTTTAGACCCTCTGGGCCCCAGAGAGGTGATGCTGGGAGTTTGGGAAGGAAACTCCTTTGCACACTTTTTGGCAGCACTCTCTCAAGAACTGCACCCTCAGCCAGGCTCCAGATGGGTGGGCCCAAAGTCCCCAGAAATGACTCCTTGCATGCACAGAAGGGGCTTTAAAAATCTGCTTCCACTCCTTTAGTTTCCTGCGTTATTATAGGTCAGCAGAGCAGAGGCAAGCATGTTTAAAAAGATGAGAAGTGGCTGTCCTATGGCAGTTAGGACTGCCTTGTCCTGCCAGATCTCTCTGATGGACTGAGGGTACTTCAGGCTTCTTTGAAAGTGCTCTGAAATCCTTCCCATTTGGTACTACCCAGCACTGGTCTGCAGTTTCCTCATTTATAAGATAGGAAATGTTTTTCCTGTTTGAGTATTATCATGGGTTGAAATGGGTCTCCTCAAAGTGATGTAGTCTTAATCCCCAGTACCTCAGAATGTGACCTTGTTGGGAAATGGGAGCTTTATATAGGTAATCCAGTGAAAATGAAATCTTTAGGGTGACCTAATCCAGTATGACTGGTGTCCTTATAAAAGATATGAATTTGGGCACAGAAGGAAGATGACAAGAGACAAAGGAAGAAGACAGCTATCTACAAGCCATGGAATGCCTGAGGCTACCAGGAGCTAGGAGAGAAGCCTCAAGCAACTCCCTAGAGCCTTCAGATGGTGCATGGCCATCTGCTGATAACCTGGATGGTGGATGTCTGGCCTCCAGAACTGTGAGATAATCCATTTCTGTTGTTTAAGACACCCACTTTGTGGTGCTATATTATGACAGTCCTAGGAATCAAATGCAGTTATTTTAAAAATTAGACTTTTTAAGTCTTTTTAAAAAGTCCCTCTGGATAATGATTGCTTCTTCTTCAGTTCAAAATTACAGAGGACAGTAACCTCTGTAAACTAAATTAGATTGTGCGTATCTAAAAGAGATGAAAAAAGACAGAAGTAACCTGTTTCTAATCTACATTTAAGTTATGGATAGGAGCTCCCCATGTTAACTGAAGCCTCAATGTTATTTTCTGCTTTTGAAGAACTTCAGTGGTGATATTTCCTGCAATATACGAATATTAGGATTGCCAAACAGTGCTTAGCAGTTCTGTGTATTTTATTTTATTAATTTACTTTTTGGTGCCAGAACCTGGGAATGAACCAGGGATCTTCATCTGTGTGTTTTAAAATGTATGTTTCTGTACACAAGGACAGACCCTTAGATACTTACCAGAGGTTGTCTCTGAGTAGTAAGTAGAATTACTGGTAATTTTTTATGATTTGCTTATTTATTTCCCAAGTTTTCTAAGCAAATACATTCTATTTTATTAATCACCATGTCATAAAATATAATGATTATAGAACAGAACCTAGTATAGTTTTTCTTTTTTTATTTCTGACTCTCCAGGATAGGCCCTACTTCTGTGTACAAAGGCTTCATCGAAAAATTTTCCAGTCATGGCAATCTACTTTTTCAGAATTGTCCTCCAAATCCCAGTTCAAACCTGTCTTCCAGCTGCGGTGATTCCCATGCTAGCCTACTGTAAACTGCCACAGCGGGGTGGGCTGTAGCTAGTAGTTCATAGCGTCATGAATTGTCACTGAAAATAGCTGGACTGCAAACCTGTCTTTGGATATATATGAGGTTACTAAAAGAAGCACCAGCTCCCCAGTGAGTGATGTTGGTGATAAGTGGGTTGAGTAAGAACTGTTTTCTGTTAGAGGCACAAGCACCCATTCCTTTACTGGAATGCCACTGAGATGCATTCATACAGGATGACTCCAGAAAATCATTACTGAAGTCTGGGAATTGGACTCTTCAGAGAATTGCCCTTAGTAGAAGCCTAAGGGCATTTCTTGGTGGTGTGAGGCTATATTATGACAGTCCTAGGAATCAAATGCAGTTATTTTAAAAATTAGACTTTTAAGTCTTTTAAAGTCCCTCTGGATAATGATTGCTTCTTCTTCAGTTCAAAATTACAGAGGACAGTAACCTCTGTAAACTAAATTAGATTGTGCGTATCTAAAAGAGATGAAAAAAGACAGAAGTAACCTGTTTCTAATCTACATTTAAGTTATGGATAGGAGCTCCCCATGTTAACTGAAGCCTCAATGTTATTTTCTGCTTTTGAAGAACTTCAGTGGTGATATTTCCTGCAATATACGAATATTAGGATTGCCAAACAGTGCTTAGCAGTTCTGTGTATTTTATTTTATTAATTTACTTTTTGGTGCCAGAACCTGGGAATGAACCAGGGATCTTCATCTGTGTGTTTTAAAATGTATGTTTCTGTACACAAGGACAGACCCTTAGATACTTACCAGAGGTTGTCTCTGAGTAGTAAGTAGAATTACTGGTAATTTTTTATGATTTGCTTATTTATTTCCCAAGTTTTCTAAGCAAATACATTCTATTTTATTAATCACCATGTCATAAAATATAATGATTATAGAACAGAACCTAGTATAGTTTTTCTTTTTTTATTTCTGACTCTCCAGGATAGGCCCTACTTCTGTGTACAAAGGCTTCATCGAAAAATTTTCCAGTCATGGCAATCTACTTTTTCAGAATTGTCCTCCAAATCCCAGTTCAAACCTGTCTTCCAGCTGCGGTGATTCCCATGCTAGCCTACTGTAAACTGCCACAGCGGGGTGGGCTGTAGCTAGTAGTTCATAGCGTCATGAATTGTCACTGAAAATAGCTGGACTGCAAACCTGTCTTTGGATATATATGAGGTTACTAAAAGAAGCACCAGCTCCCCAGTGAGTGATGTTGGTGATAAGTGGGTTGAGTAAGAACTGTTTTCTGTTAGAGGCACAAGCACCCATTCCTTTACTGGAATGCCACTGAGATGCATTCATACAGGATGACTCCAGAAAATCATTACTGAAGTCTGGGAATTGGACTCTTCAGAGAATTGCCCTTAGTAGAAGCCTAAGGGCATCTGGTGGTGTGAGGCTTGTTCAAGGGCCATAAATAATAAGATTAGGATCTTTTGAAAAAAATAAGGCTCACTAATATAGACAAGTCTGAGTGATGATAAAGACTAGTGAGCAGACCATGAGCTATGATTAGGTTTTGACTTTCTTTGCGTAATCACAGATCATTTCAGGTGGTACCATCACCCCTCCCTGCCCCCAGCACATGCACATACCCACCCATACACACACACAGAGCACAGATGTGCAAAATGTTAATAACTGGGGAATGTGAGTGAAGGATATCTGAGTTCCTTGTACTATTCTTTTTAAATTTTATTTATGATATTTATTTGGCTGTGCTGGGCCTTTGTTGCAGCATCCAGGATCTTAGTTGCTGCATATGGGATCTAGTTCTCTCACCAGGGTTCAAATCGGGGCCCCCTATACTGGGAGTGTAGGAGGTTTTAGCCACTGGATCATCAGAGAAGTCTCCTTTGTACTATTTCTGGACGCTTTTCTCTAAGTTTAAAGTTATCCCCCTACCCCCAAAATTTGTATGTTTAAAAATAACTTTCTTTTGGTTCCTTTCTGGGTGCTTGAAAAACATTTCCATTCCCCTTTCCACTCTATCTGGGACTCTTACTGGAAAGCATTTATATCATCTCACACTTTCCTGGTGATTCGAGTGGGGGACATAGGAATTAGTATCACTTCCAATGGGAGTGAAATGTGGGGGCACTAGCTCTTTGAACAGCTGGGGAAGAAAGGCTGCTCTCCTGGTTTGTTGCAGGATCTGTACTGACTGGGTCAAGGGCTGTGGTTTGAGGTCTGCCTCACCTCCCTTATCCTAGATGGAAATGGAACCATTTAGTCACAGGAATTTTGCCAGCATTATTTCATCTTAATTTGGTCATTTTTAACTGAGAAGAAGGGAAAATCACAAAGGTAACAAGGGGGACGTGTGTCCACATGGTGTATCAACCTCGCTTCTCTTAAAAGGCCAAGCGACGCGAGTGTGTGTGGAATCTTTAACATAGGTGATCTAGCAAACTCACTGAGACATAGCAAGCTCACCATTTTCTTATTTAAACACGGTCAATTGGACTACGATTTGGTTACATTTCTTTAATATCCAGAATAATGCTAGTACAATATGGAAAAGCAGCCCAGTCCCTACATCCTTTGTTGTACTTCCAATATTTACAGGAAACAATGGGATTTTCCATACCACAGATTAGGTGCAGATTTCACAATGACAAAGAGCTAAACATTAGCATCTCTCGAAGGACATTCACCAAAGGAGCAAAGCAGAAGCCAGAAATATTGACAAAGTGCTTTAACCAAAAATTGTACTGAAAACAGATTCTTTGACGAAGCCATCAGATTCACACCAAGAAGAAACAAACCACAATGTTAGCCACATAGCAGCATCCAGTCGGCCACAAATCCAGGTGGCACATAATTTACCACAGACAAAGCTTTGGAAATGGGACATAAGAAGGCCTAAGATCCCAAGTCTGCCCACACCCCACGTATCTACCTGTCAGGTCCCTGTAGTGTACAATTGGAGCTGTTCATTCTGAGGACCCCACCAGAGGCCCTGTTCTGAAGAAGTCTAGTTTTCCCTAGGAGTGTGAAACATTCTTTTTGTCTTTGTTAAGGGGCATAGGTAGTCTGTTTTACTGGCTGCCTCCCACAACCTGTGATGAAGGAGGCCTAGGCCTCACAATTAATTTCACAAAAGACAAGGAAGTCTAAGCTCTAGGCAGTTGTGGAGTGAGAAAAACATGCTTCCAGCAGCCTTCTCTGTCCATTCTGTGTCCTTTTGTTTGAATTAGCTTGTCTCTGCTGTGAACTCAGTGAGTGAGCTCAGAGCACTGTTCTCTTGGAGGGATTTTCAGTCTGGTCAGGAGTCAGAGCCTTAAACTAAAAGAATCAACTGTTTAGAGCTGGTGCAACAGGTTTGCCTATGAAGTCACACCCTGTTGGCATCCTATAGGCCTGGGAGCCTCTGTCTTGGAGAATTGAGCTGGTTAATATTCTCTAGCAAATTCTTGGCAGATGTCAGCCTGCCCTTCATAAAGACTCAACAGCTACATTGCTTCTAAAATGTTCCATCTCAGCATTAAGTTCCTACAGGCCAGAGAGGCCTGGGTTTCCACTACCTGAAGCCACCTTGGAACTCCCTAGAGGGCAATTCACTCTTCAGTGGAAGGTTGGAGCTCTCCTATACCTGCATACAATAATGCTAGTACAATATGGAAAAGCAGCCCAGTCCCTACATCCTTTGTTGTACTTCCAATATTTACAGGAAACAATGGGATTTTCCATACCACAGATTAGGTGCAGATTTCACAATGACAAAGAGCTAAACATTAGCATCTCTCGAAGGACATTCACCAAAGGAGCAAAGCAGAAGCCAGAAATATTGACAAAGTGCTTTAACCAAAAATTGTACTGAAAACAGATTCTTTGACGAAGCCATCAGATTCACACCAAGAAGAAACAAACCACAATGTTAGCCACATAGCAGCATCCAGTCGGCCACAAATCCAGGTGGCACATAATTTACCACAGACAAAGCTTTGGAAATGGGACATAAGAAGGCCTAAGATCCCAAGTCTGCCCACACCCCACGTATCTACCTGTCAGGTCCCTGTAGTGTACAATTGGAGCTGTTCATTCTGAGGACCCCACCAGAGGCCCTGTTCTGAAGAAGTCTAGTTTTCCCTAGGAGTGTGAAACATTCTTTTTGTCTTTGTTAAGGGGCATA
Organism: Tragulus kanchil; assembly: GCA_022376925.1. Lineage (NCBI taxonomy): Eukaryota > Metazoa > Chordata > Mammalia > Artiodactyla > Tragulidae > Tragulus > Tragulus kanchil. The sequence continues at coordinate 260,125,256 of JAIOJX010000032.1, forward strand.
GGTAGTCTGTTTTACTGGCTGCCTCCCACAACCTGTGATGAAGGAGGCCTAGGCCTCACAATTAATTTCACAAAAGACAAGGAAGTCTAAGCTCTAGGCAGTTGTGGAGTGAGAAAAACATGCTTCCAGCAGCCTTCTCTGTCCATTCTGTGTCCTTTTGTTTGAATTAGCTTGTCTCTGCTGTGAACTCAGTGAGTGAGCTCAGAGCACTGTTCTCTTGGAGGGATTTTCAGTCTGGTCAGGAGTCAGAGCCTTAAACTAAAAGAATCAACTGTTTAGAGCTGGTGCAACAGGTTTGCCTATGAAGTCACACCCTGTTGGCATCCTATAGGCCTGGGAGCCTCTGTCTTGGAGAATTGAGCTGGTTAATATTCTCTAGCAAATTCTTGGCAGATGTCAGCCTGCCCTTCATAAAGACTCAACAGCTACATTGCTTCTAAAATGTTCCATCTCAGCATTAAGTTCCTACAGGCCAGAGAGGCCTGGGTTTCCACTTACCTGAAGCCACCTTGGAACTCCCTAGAGGGGGCAATTCACTCTTCAGTGGAAGGTTGGAGCTCTCCTATACCTGCATACTGAATTCTCAGGACAATGAAGCGAGCTATTTTTATATCCCCTTAGCAAAAGGGCCTAAAAAGAACTGGCCTACATTAGGTAGAAAGAAGTCCAGAGATTTCTGCATTCAACTGCAGATGTAGTCAACCAGTTAAATATGAACTTCTGTATATCAAGAGTTTCAGCTTTAACATCCTTGCTGTGTGCTATACTGCTACTTTCTTTGTGGACCATTCATTAATTTTATGCCCTATTGTATTGTTTTAATTTTTGGCATGAAGGCTTATTTTCAGAATTATCAAAAAAACCTCTTTGATTTGGTTTATTTATATACAAGGTATCAATTAACTTTTTTATAATCCTAATACTTAAATATATGTTGACCTTTTTTTCTTTTTTGGACCATACTGCATAGCATGTGAAATGTTCGACCCCCAACCAGGGGTCAAACCTGTTTCCCCTTGCAGTGGAAGCACGGAGCCCTAACCACTAGACTGCCAGGGAATTCTCTATGTCAATAACTTTATTCTTATACATTATATTGGCCTAAATTTTGTTTTTAAATAAAATGGTCATTTTCAGTGACCATAGCCAGTTTTACTGAACCTCAACCGTATTTTACTGGCCTTCTCATTTTTGTGAATATGGAGAGGAATCAGTAAGTCAGTTCTCAGCCATGATTTGAAGGATCTTTTTTTTTTTTTTTTTTAAAGAGGCTCTCCTCACCATCCCCCAGCCCCACCCCGCTAAAGTCTCTCTAAATAACAGTTCTGACTGGAAGCAGCACAGTGACCTATGCCTGGGTGTGAACTGAGGGTGTAGATGAGGGCCTGCAAAATGGCCTGGAAGAATTTCAAACACATGGAGTGAAACCAAATTTGTGCTGCACATTTTGCCTCAGGTTTGCCATGTGAAGAAATTAGAGTGTAAGACTGCTGAAAACAATTTAAGAGAATGAGATTAAACAGACCGCAGATGGTCTTTACCCAGTGAAGGGCTGTCATACAAGTCTTCCCAAGGATGAGCATAAGTAAGTGGGTTCAAATGGGCACAAATTAGAATATATATTTCTTTGCATAAAAGGAAAAAATTTCCCATTGGTAAAAGAATGATTGTTGAAACCTGATGATCTTTATTAGCAGAATAGAGGCCCCTCTGTAGGACTGAGTGTGATCAGGTTCTAGTGTCCTTCCAGACCCGGGACTCTGAGAGGAAGGGTGGTTCTGTGGGCACCAGGAGTTGGCATCAGTTATGAAAAGGAGGAGTAAGAGCTTTGCTCAGATGTAGGGACAGGAAAACACACCACAGTACAGAGCACGTACTAGCAGCATAATACGGATCAGTTTATAAAGGAATAGAGTCTTAGAAACCAGTTGAGTATCACTCTTGTTAACAGGTGACACGGACTTCATCTTCCCAGTTTTCGCTGAAATGAGACAACTGCATAGACATGTATGTATTGCACACAACTCTATAACAGGTTTCATTTCTGTCCTCACTGTTCCCCACAGAAGTTCAGACAGGAGCTCCCTTGACTGTTATTCACTGTGACCCAAGGTGCCGCCTCCTGTGAAGGGTCACGAGCCTGTCTCTCTTACTTCAGTGGCAAACTCCAGAGGCATCAAAGGACTGGGCATAGACATGAGCATTCACTACGGCAGCACTTGTGGCAGCTGCGACTCCTTCCTTTTGGCAGTAGACCTTTGGTCCTTTACAGAGTCCTCAGGGACTCAAAAGGACAGATGTCTTTTTGGAAAGTAAACCAGAATCAGCTTGCCCATCCTCAGAGGACCTTGACCGTGGTTATTCTTTGGGGAGGAGTCGTTACTTTTCAGGGCAGCTTGCTGTTCCCCTGCCAGTACAACTTCTCTTCCACTGTTTTCTTTTTCCGTCGGCAGAGCAGCAGCATCTTAAAGGTCTTCCTGAAGGTTCTGTTGCAGAGGGCATAGCAAATGGGGTTGACAGTACTGTTGACGTAGCACAGCCAGTAGCCCAGATGCCACAGGGTGACTGGGACACACTTGTCGCAGAAGGTGGAAACCAGGACCATGATGTTGTAGGGAGTCCACGTGATGATGAAAGCCAGGAGAATGGCACTCAGGGTCTGGGCTGCTTTCCTCTCTTTGACGAGGACCATCCGCTTTCGTTTGGTCATCTGGTGGCTGAGGTTGGGGTCGAGGCCTTTTGTTGAGGGGTCCTTGGACACTGGGAAGGAACACGGCATGATTTTTATCTTGTGGCATCCATTGTTAGTGTCCTGGGTCCCATCAGCTTTCACCACCAATCGGAATTTATAGGCTACACACCTCTGACCCTTGGGCCGATGAGCAGCAGCTGGAGACAGGAAGTATTTGGGGGTGTCATAGTCACTTTTTTCAGTTTGAGCATTCACAAAAGTCTCCTTGCTCTCTTCAGCACTGAATTCTTCCCTTGGGCTTTCCTTGGCCTGACTGTTGTAAACCACCTGAAAGACAGGGTCAGTGATGGGCTTGTCTTCATCTTCTGAGGAGGGGTAGCTGCTGCAACTGGTTAGTTGTTCAGCTTTGGCCCACTCAGCGCTTGGGCTGGCAGCTTGGGATGGCTTCCCAGTGATGGAGGTGCTCCTGTGAGAGGATGACCAGGAGGCCTGGTTCCTTTCCCTCTGGGCCAGGGCTGGCCGGGGGCAGCTGAAGCAGGACCTGAACAGAGCCCTGTGAGCTGGCTTTCTCTTCTCAGCTTCAGCCACAGAGTCAGAGCCCTGGAGGTCAGCCAGGTCTTTGGTTCGCTTCTCTGTTTCCCGGTAGATGCGGCAGTAGAGGATTGTCATGACAGAAACTGGAATGTAGAAGGCGGCAATGGCAGTGCCAAAAGTGATGGTCGGCTCAGAGAGGAACTGGATCTGGCACTCATCTGGAGGTACGGTCCGTTCCCCAACCAAGTACTGCCAGCAGAGGATCGCTGGGGCCCAGAGGAGGAAGGAGATCAGCCAGGCCAGGCCAATCATGATGCCAGCTCTCTTTGGGGTACGCTTGGCCCGGTAAGTCAGGGGTCTTGTGATTGAAAAGTAGCGGTCAAAACTGATCACCAGAAGGTTCATGACGGAAGCATTGCTGGCCACGTAGTCCAGCGCAAGCCACAGGTCACAAGCCAGACTCCCCAGAACCCAGCGTCCCATGAGGATGTAGGTGGTGTAGAGGTTCATGGAGAAGACCCCAATGATGAGATCTGCACAGGCCAAACTGAGCAGATAATAATTGTTAACTGTCTTTAGCTGACTGTTGACTGTGAAGGAGATCATGACTAAGACGTTGCCCACAATGGTGATCAGGCTCACCACAGCCGTCACAGCTGCAATGGTGATGATCTCCCACAACCCGTGACGTTCCAAAGGCTGGTGACTCACTGGGGTGCTATTGACAGTGGATGCATTGTGATAAGATTCCCCTTCCATCCTGGTGCAGGAGTGTCCATTAGAAATTCTAGGTTCTAGATTATTCTCTTTTCTGTCACACTTCTGCCCAGCATCTGGAAGAGAGGGAAATACATTAGTTCCACTCATCAGCATGAATTTCTTTTTCACCCAGTGTTTATAATTTCCAACAGGACATTAAAGGTGGTCCCACACCTATTCAGAGCAAGATGTTGAAATCTCTCAAGGTTTTTTTTTTTCTTTATTTTTTAAATGAAAGGATAAGATAATAGCTTTTCAGAATTTTGTTGTTTTCTGCCAAACATCAATATGAATCTCTAAAGTTTTGATAATACTTTTTATAGGTATCTCCTTTTGCTTTTTGATGATCAGTGCCTGAGAGCATTTCTTGTACATGAGGCTTCTGCCCTCTTGTGGTTTTGATGGGCACTTTAAAAAAATGGGTTGAGAAGATGACAGGGCAAACAGAAAGCGGGGGCGGAAGGAATCGAATTGTTGGAAAGCAGTAAAGAGAGAAAAACAGGTGATGTTAAGTTACCCTAGACTATTGCCTTCCTTTTTTCAGGGAAGATCCTCTGTTTTTTGTTGTTGTTGTTGTTGTTGAGTGCCTCCTTTTTAAGCTCCTGGTGGTAAGTACCTATTTTGTCATGCAAAGGCAAGTGGTATCTACTTTATAAGTCCAGTTATTGAGTTTAATTATAAATTCAGTTATCGAACATTATTGAGTCACTGTTGTGAGCCAAGGCTGTATTGCAGCACTTCTCTCTGATTTAATGCACAAACTCCTCACATGTTTCTACTTTTCATCTAGAAAGTTCAAAAGTTGCCCCAGCTGCTGAAGATTATGGTCCCCCACCATTGGGGGGCTATTTACAATGTTACTAATTGTTTTGAATTATCCTTTTTTCCTGATTATAAAGTAATATGCTCCTTATAAAAGTTCAAGCAATGTCAAAATTATAATGTAGAAAGCAAAAGTTTTCTAATTCTATCTTGGCAGGGTAAATCTGTGTTATTTTTTTTGACATTCCCATTCTGGGCATTGTTGTCTTCTTTGTTTTGTTTATGGCTTCTTTTGCTGTGCTAAAGCTTCCGTCCACTCATGAATTTCTTTTTTTTCCCCATCCTGGTGCAGGAGTGTCCATTAGAAATTCTAGGTTCTAGATTATTCTCTTTTCTGTCACACTTCTGCCCAGCATCTGGAAGAGAGGGAAATACATTAGTTCCACTCATCAGCATGAATTTCTTTTTCACCCAGTGTTTATAATTTCCAACAGGACATTAAAGGTGGTCCCACACCTATTCAGAGCAAGATGTTGAAATCTCTCAAGGTTTTTTTTTTTCTTTATTTTTTAAATGAAAGGATAAGATAATAGCTTTTCAGAATTTTGTTGTTTTCTGCCAAACATCAATATGAATCTCTAAAGTTTTGATAATACTTTTTATAGGTATCTCCTTTTGCTTTTTGATGATCAGTGCCTGAGAGCATTTCTTGTACATGAGGCTTCTGCCCTCTTGTGGTTTTGATGGGCACTTTAAAAAAATGGGTTGAGAAGATGACAGGGCAAACAGAAAGCGGGGGCGGAAGGAATCGAATTGTTGGAAAGCAGTAAAGAGAGAAAAACAGGTGATGTTAAGTTACCCTAGACTATTGCCTTCCTTTTTTCAGGGAAGATCCTCTGTTTTTTGTTGTTGTTGTTGTTGTTGAGTGCCTCCTTTTTAAGCTCCTGGTGGTAAGTACCTATTTTGTCATGCAAAGGCAAGTGGTATCTACTTTATAAGTCCAGTTATTGAGTTTAATTATAAATTCAGTTATCGAACATTATTGAGTCACTGTTGTGAGCCAAGGCTGTATTGCAGCACTTCTCTCTGATTTAATGCACAAACTCCTCACATGTTTCTACTTTTCATCTAGAAAGTTCAAAAGTTGCCCCAGCTGCTGAAGATGATGGTCCCCCACCATTGGGGGGCTATTTACAATGTTACTAATTGTTTTGAATTATCCTTTTTTCCTGATTATAAAGTAATATGCTCCTTATAAAAGTTCAAGCAATGTCAAAATTATAATGTAGAAAGCAAAAGTTTTCTCTAATTCTATCTTGCCAGGGTAAATCTGTGCTATGTATTTTGACATTCCCATTCTGGGCATTGTTGTCTTCTTTGTTTTGTTTATGGCTTCTTTTGCTGTGCTAAAGCTTTTAAGTTTAATTAGGCCCTGTTTATTTTTGTTTTTATTTTCATTATTCTAGGAGGTGGATTGTAAAAGATCTTGCTGTGATATATGTCAAAGAGCGTTCTATGTTTTCCTCTAAGAAGTTTTATAGTGTCTAACCTTACATTAAGATCTTTAATCTATTTTGAGTTTATTTTTGTATATGGTGTTAGGGAGTGTTCTAATTTCATTCTTTTATATGTAGCTGTCCAGTTTTCCCAGCACAAGTTATTAAAGAGACTGTCTTTTCTCCATTATATATATATTTGCCTCCTTTGTCATAGACTGACTGACCATAGCCGTGTGGGTTTATCTCTGGGCTTTCTATCCTTTTCCATTGATCTGTATTTCCATTTTTATGCCAGTATCATACTGCTTTGCTTTCCGTAACTTTGTAGTATAGTTTGAAATCAGGGAGCCTGATTCCTCCAGCTTTGTTTTTCTTTCTCAGGATTGCTTTGGCTATTCAGGGTCTTTTTTATTTTCATACTGAATCAATAGATTTCAATTAAAGCAGAGTATCCTCCGTAACTGAAGACTGGATGATTCCAATCAGTTGAAATCCTTAAGGGAAAAGACTGAGGCTCCAAGAAGAAAGAATTCTGCCGCCAGATTGCCTTCAGATTCATGACTACGGTGTTAACTTCTGCAGGTTTTCCAGCCTGCTGGCCTGCACTGCACATTTCAGACTTGTTAGCTCCCTCAGTTCTTAAAAAATTCCTCAAAAGCTCCCCGCCTTTGATTAAATGGAATTTTAATTGCAGCACTTCTCTCTGATTTAATGCACAAACTCCTCACATGTTTCTACTTTTCATCTAGAAAGTTCAAAAGTTGCCCCAGCTGCTGAAGATTATGGTCCCCCACCATTGGGGGGCTATTTACAATGTTACTAATTGTTTTGAATTATCCTTTTTTCCTGATTATAAAGTAATATGCTCCTTATAAAAGTTCAAGCAATGTCAAAATTATAATGTAGAAAGCAAAAGTTTTCTCTAATTCTATCTTGCCAGGGTAAATCTGTGCTATGTATTTTGACATTCCCATTCTGGGCATTGTTGTCTTCTTTGTTTTGTTTATGGCTTCTTTTGCTGTGCTAAAGCTTTTAAGTTTAATTAGGCCCTGTTTATTTTTGTTTTTATTTTCATTATTCTAGGAGGTGGATTGTAAAAGATCTTGCTGTGATATATGTCAAAGAGCGTTCTATGTTTTCCTCTAAGAAGTTTTATAGTGTCTAACCTTACATTAAGATCTTTAATCTATTTTGAGTTTATTTTTGTATATGGTGTTAGGGAGTGTTCTAATTTCATTCTTTTATATGTAGCTGTCCAGTTTTCCCAGCACAAGTTATTAAAGAGACTGTCTTTTCTCCATTATATATATATTTGCCTCCTTTGTCATAGACTGACTGACCATAGCCGTGTGGGTTTATCTCTGGGCTTTCTATCCTTTTCCATTGATCTGTATTTCCATTTTTATGCCAGTATCATACTGCTTTGCTTTCCGTAACTTTGTAGTATAGTTTGAAATCAGGGAGCCTGATTCCTCCAGCTTTGTTTTTCTTTCTCAGGATTGCTTTGGCTATTCAGGGTCTTTTTTATTTTCATACTGAATCAATAGATTTCAATTAAAGCAGAGTATCCTCCGTAACTGAAGACTGGATGATTCCAATCAGTTGAAATCCTTAAGGGAAAAGACTGAGGCTCCAAGAAGAAAGAATTCTGCCGCCAGATTGCCTTCAGATTCATGACTACGGTGTTAACTTCTGCAGGTTTTCCAGCCTGCTGGCCTGCACTGCACATTTCAGACTTGTTAGCTCCCTCAGTTCTTAAAAAATTCCTCAAAAAGCTCCCCCCGCCTTGATAAATGGAATAAGCACTTTGATAACTGGAAAAAAGATCATTTATAGTGGCAATGTTATCTTATAATCATACAACTCAATCTGGCATTGGGCAGCTTCAGGTTTAAAACCTAGTTCCATTGCTTACTATATGACTTAGGACATTTTTCCACCTCTTTAAGTCTTAGATTTTTAAACTTCAAAGTAGGGATACTATGAATCCTTAGGGCTTCTCAAGTGGCTTAATGGTAAAGGATCTGCATGCAGCAGATGTGGGTTTGACCCCTGGTTAGGGAAGACCCTTGAAGAAGGAAATAGGAACCTATTTCATTATTCTTACTTGGGAAATCCCATGGACATAGGAGCTTAGTGCGGCTGCAGTCCATGAGGTCGCAAAGGAGTCGTACACAATTTAGCAACTAAATACCACCACCACTAAGAGGCCTTACCTCATAGGATTGTTTTAAAAATTAAACAAGATAATCTGAGTTAAGGGCTTTGCACAATGCCCGACATAGAAGAATGCTCATTACAAGGTAGCAATCTGGCAAGAAGGACATCCAAAGGACTCTTCCTACTGTGGGTATGGGTCTACGGCATGGCCTGTTTTGGAACAAAGTGGAATAAAACAATAAGGCCATACTTCTGCAACCTTGAGCTGGCTGTTGCAGATGCTTCATGGTGCTGGTGATACTCTCCCTGTCAGTTATTGTTTGTGCCCTACCTCTTGGGGCAGAACAGATTGTTTCCAAATCCTGGAGATAAGGAGCCTACAGTCCTCCTCAAAATCAGCTCATTGGACTAGGACTACCTCAAGATTCTTAACTGAGAAAAACTGGCTCCATAGTCAAGTAAGCTGTGGCAATGCCACCTCTTATGACTGAGGCTCCAAGACGGGGAAAGAATTCTGCCCCGTAACTGAAGACTGGATGATTCCAATCAGTTGAAATCCTTAAGGGAAAAGACTGAGGCTCCAAGAAGAAAGAATTCTGCCGCCAGATTGCCTTCAGATTCATGACTACGGTGTTAACTTCTGCAGGTTTTCCAGCCTGCTGGCCTGCACTGCACATTTCAGACTTGTTAGCTCCCTCAGTTCTTAAAAAATTCCTCAAAAAGCTCCCCCCGCCTTGATAAATGGAATAAGCACTTTGATAACTGGAAAAAAGATCATTTATAGTGGCAATGTTATCTTATAATCATACAACTCAATCTGGCATTGGGCAGCTTCAGGTTTAAAACCTAGTTCCATTGCTTACTATATGACTTAGGACATTTTTCCACCTCTTTAAGTCTTAGATTTTTAAACTTCAAAGTAGGGATACTATGAATCCTTAGGGCTTCTCAAGTGGCTTAATGGTAAAGGATCTGCATGCAGCAGATGTGGGTTTGACCCCTGGTTAGGGAAGACCCTTGAAGAAGGAAATAGGAACCTATTTCATTATTCTTACTTGGGAAATCCCATGGACATAGGAGCTTAGTGCGGCTGCAGTCCATGAGGTCGCAAAGGAGTCGTACACAATTTAGCAACTAAATACCACCACCACTAAGAGGCCTTACCTCATAGGATTGTTTTAAAAATTAAACAAGATAATCTGAGTTAAGGGCTTTGCACAATGCCCGACATAGAAGAATGCTCATTACAAGGTAGCAATCTGGCAAGAAGGACATCCAAAGGACTCTTCCTACTGTGGGTATGGGTCTACGGCATGGCCTGTTTTGGAACAAAGTGGAATAAAACAATAAGGCCATACTTCTGCAACCTTGAGCTGGCTGTTGCAGATGCTTCATGGTGCTGGTGATACTCTCCCTGTCAGTTATTGTTTGTGCCCTACCTCTTGGGGCAGAACAGATTGTTTCCAAATCCTGGAGATAAGGAGCCTACAGTCCTCCTCAAAATCAGCTCATTGGACTAGGACTACCTCAAGATTCTTAACTGAGAAAAACTGGCTCCATAGTCAAGTAAGCTGTGGCAATGCCACCTCTTATACAAAGCTCTCAGGGTCTCAGAAGACACGTGAGCCCAGTGAAGGCCGAGGGTCCTGAGGTCAAGGACACTACTGAATTTGTTTTGATCCAGAGGTGACTCAGCATATCTAACCTTTTTCGGTGGAACATTTGTAAGTATTTTGTAGAATCCCATAAGTGTGACCACACTTGGGAAGTGTGGTTTAGTGGGAAACATACTGAACTAGGAGCGTGGTGATCTGACTTCTCATTTCATCTAAAATCTTGTCTGTTGAGACAAATCTCTGGGCCCCAGTTTCCTCGCATATAAAATTAAGAGGTTGGCACTGGTGATTTATCCTGTAAAATGAGTTCAGGCTTTTTCTGTAGATTCACAGTGGAAAACACTGGATGTTGTATTCATTTTCAACCTCAACTTTCTTGTATCCTCAGCCAGGAACTAGTTATTTAGCTGCTTTGTAACACAGTGCGGTGAAAGCAGCTCTCAGCTGATTTTCTGTTAAATGGGTGTAACAATATTTGTTAAATGAGTACAACAGTATCCGCCCTACCCATCTTACAGAGTTGTTTGGTGGATTCCCAAATGAGATAATGTAGGGAAGTCACCAGGTCCTTCTCTAATGGCAGTTTGGGGTTTTATTTATTACAAAATGAAGAGTTAGTCTAGGTAAGTGGATCTCACCATAAGCCACTCATTAGAATCATCTGGGAACCTTTAAAAAATACTAATGTCTGGGCTTTACCTCAGACCCATTAACAAAAATATGTGTAGAGTCTTGGGGGCATGTTATTGTGAGATTACTCAGGTGATTGTCACATGGAGCCAGGGCGGAAAGCCAGAACCTCTCTAGACCCTTGCTATTCAAGGTGAGAAGACAGGGGGACACTGTTGGCACCGCTGGGGCACATTAGAACAGAAAGATCTTCCGGACCAGAATCAGTGCTTCTCAAATTGCTCGTGAATTATCTGCCTCTGGACGGAGGAGGGGTCTTGTTATATTGAAGAAGAATAGGGCTTGTTATTCCACCTTTCTCAAAACCTCTTAATCCTGTTCCAAGCAGGACTAGGACTACCTAAACTAAGGCTCCATAGTCAAGTAAGCTGTGGCAATGCCACCTCTTATACAAAGCTCTCAGGGTCTCAGAAGACACGTGAGCCCAGTGAAGGCCGAGGGTCCTGAGGTCAAGGACACTACTGAATTTGTTTTGATCCAGAGGTGACTCAGCATATCTAACCTTTTTCGGTGGAACATTTGTAAGTATTTTGTAGAATCCCATAAGTGTGACCACACTTGGGAAGTGTGGTTTAGTGGGAAACATACTGAACTAGGAGCGTGGTGATCTGACTTCTCATTTCATCTAAAATCTTGTCTGTTGAGACAAATCTCTGGGCCCCAGTTTCCTCGCATATAAAATTAAGAGGTTGGCACTGGTGATTTATCCTGTAAAATGAGTTCAGGCTTTTTCTGTAGATTCACAGTGGAAAACACTGGATGTTGTATTCATTTTCAACCTCAACTTTCTTGTATCCTCAGCCAGGGAACTAGTTATTTAGCTGCTTTGTAACACAGTGCGGTGAAAGCAGCTCTCAGCTGATTTTCTGTTAAATGGGTGTAACAATATTTGTTAAATGAGTACAACAGTATCCGCCCTACCCATCTTACAGAGTTGTTTGGTGGATTCCCAAATGAGATAATGTAGGGAAGTCACCAGGTCCTTCTCTAATGGCAGTTTGGGGTTTTATTTATTACAAAATGAAGAGTTAGTCTAGGTAAGTGGATCTCACCATAAGCCACTCATTAGAATCATCTGGGAACCTTTAAAAAATACTAATGTCTGGGCTTTACCTCAGACCCATTAACAAAAATATGTGTAGAGTCTTGGGGGCATGTTATTGTGAGATTACTCAGGTGATTGTCACATGGAGCCAGGGCGGAAAGCCAGAACCCTCTCTAGACCCTTGCTATTCAAGGTGAGAAGACAGGGGGACACTGTTGGCACCGCTGGGGCACATTAGAACAGAAAGATCTTCCGGACCAGAATCAGTGCTTCTCAAATTGCTCGTGAATTATCTGCCTCTGGACGGAGGAGGGGTCTTGTTATATTGAAGAAGAATAGGGCTTGTTATTCCACCTTTCTCAAAACCTCTTAATCCTGTTGAGCAACTGTACATAGCAAGGCTGAGGGTAATTTCTGAACTTCCTAGAAAATGGGAACCGTAGCTTATAATGTGCTGTTGAACTTAGAAATTGAACTTTTCTAACTGAAATGTCCAGTACCAATACAGATCCTCCTCTGCCTTCCAAGGACAGTTGAGTTGTTTTTACTGCTCCTATTTGAAATTACACATATTTCCTTTCTACCTCTGGTCCCCTCTCTTCTTTCTTTTTTTCTCACTGCTTCATTCTTGAGAGAATGACTACCCCCCTTTCCCCCGATTCCTAAGCTGCTGGGAATGGACAGATATTTCCACAGACAAAGCCATTTGGGGCATGAAGTAGGGTCTGTGACTGAAGGATTGGTTTCTTTTTGTTACGATAGCTAGATGGTAGTTGAAGGTGCAAATTCACTTTAAGCTATCTTAGTATTTTACAGTAAACTTTTTGAATCATTAATAGGTTTTTGACTGAAAAATTATATTTATGGAGGGGTAACTGAATTTTCTTTGGTATGTGTTGTGGAGGAAATAAAATATAAGTGGTTATGGGGAGATGAGAATTCTGAGTTCTTCCTTGTTGAATGTGTGCATGCTCAGTCTCTCAGTCATGCCCAACTCTTTATGACCCCATGAACTGCAGCCTTCCAGGATCCCCTGTCCATGGGACTTTCCTCCCAAGAATACTGGAGTGGGTTGCTGTCTTCTCCTCCAGGGGGTGTTCCTGACCCAGGGGTGAAACCTGAATCTCCTGCATTGCAGGCAGATTCTTTACTGCTGAGTCTCTGTGGAAGGCCTCTTGCTTGGTTACTTAAACTGTAAAAGTTACCATCTAGAATATGTTTATTTCTAGGGTGCATCAGCAGAGAGCAGATAATCATCCCTGGTTTATTTTCCGTTATTGAACAGAAAACAAGAATCTCAGAGAAATAAAACTGTCCTTTTTCCTGACCTTGGTAGATGGCTTCCTGCTTCTTTGCTGTTAATAAATCATTACAAATGAAGCAAAATAGCATAAAAACAAAGAAAGGTACCTCTGTACCAGATGAGTTTCTCCCCTAGTCGGTGAGTGGCCTTGATGACTTCTGGGGCTTTGCTTTTCTGAAATAACCTCTTCTCTGAGAAACTTTATGCCAGAACCACTCTTGACTGTTTCTGTAGCAACCACAGTGGAAAACTTCAGTAGCATTTGCAATCCAGTGATGTCAGGACACCATCAGCATCATACACTGTTGCTGTGTATTCGTGTGCTGCTCCCTCTCTGCCTTCAAGGAGAAATCATAGGAAGTAAGCGCAAACACATGGTACCATCAGGTTAGATATCAGGAAGCACTTCTGGTGGCAACATGTGTGACTAAGGGAGATTCTGGACTTTGCATTTTTGGTTTCTACTTTCAAGTTCTATCTAACCCTTAATAGAATAGAATGCTGTCCAAAAATGTATGCTGATTAAGAAAGGACTTCTCGACCACTCTTGCCTTCTGAGACAGACCACGTTCTGCCCGCAGAATGTGGAGCTCTCTAAATAAACCTGTTTTCACTTGGAAAAAAAAAAAGAGAGAAGCATCTCAATGTTGCTGAAGCAGTAATATTTGGGACAGAATTTTAATCTGACATGTTTTTAAAAATATGTGCTATCTTCACCACTGGGCTACATGCCATAGGACATATAAGAGCTAAGCAATAGTTCTTGAACTGAAGGAGTTAAAACTTTTACAATTCTAAGAAAAAAGAGGATATAAGAATTGTTGAGCCTTTAGGCTACTTTTTTTTTTTTTAAAGATTTATTTATTTATTTTATTTTTGGGCGGGGGTCGGGTTGGGGAGGGAGGGGGGGGGGCGGGCCACTTCTATTGGTCTTTCATTTCTCTATTTTCATCCGTCTTTGTTCTTTGGCTCCTGTGGGCCTCCCATCGCGGTGGCGTCTGTCGTTGCAGAGCGCCGGCTCTGGGCGCATGCACTCCAGAGCTCCGGCTCGGTAATTGGACACATGGGTCCAGCCGCTCTGTGGCACGTGGGATCTTCCCAGGCCAGGGATCGAACCGGCGTCCCTTGCACTGCAAGGCGGTGTCCTTACCCACTGGACTACCAGGGGAAGCCCTAGGCTACGTTTGTGAGACAGAAAAGTCCATTATCACAGTCATCAAATGATTGTATTTTCATTGTAGCAGGAAAACCGAAGTGGGAGTGCTTTACATGAAGGCATAAATTGGAGTCATTCAATGCTTGTGTTGTGAGACCCTCAGGCCTTGGAGTTGCCTACCTGGGCTGCCTTCTGTTGGGATCTGTCTTGTCACTTTATCCCACAGTCCTGGGCAGGTGTTATCTTTTTAAAAAAATTTTTGGCCTCTTTTATTGATTTTTTTTATCCATTTATTTTCATCCATCTTTATTCTTTGGCCTGTGTGGGCCTCCCATTGCAGTGGCCTCTCTCGTTGCAAAGCGCCGTCTCTGGGCGCATGTGCTGCACAGCGCTGGCTTGTAGTTGGACACATCGGTCCAGCTGCTCGGTGGCATGTGGGATCTTCCCAGGCCAGGGATCAAACCGGCGTCCCTTGCACTGCAAGGCGGTGTCCTTACCCACTGGACTACCAGGGGAAGCCCTAGGCTACGTTTGTGAGACAGAAAAGTCCATTATCACAGTCATCAAATGATTGTATTTTCATTGTAGCAGGAAAACCGAAGTGGGAGTGCTTTACATGAAGGCATAAATTGGAGTCATTCAATGCTTGTGTTGTGAGACCCTCAGGCCTTGGAGTTGCCTACCTGGGCTGCCTTCTGTTGGGATCTGTCTTGTCACTTTATCCCACAGTCCTGGGCAGGTGTTATCTTTTTAAAAAAATTTTTGGCCTCTTTTATTGATTTTTTTTATCCATTTATTTTCATCCATCTTTATTCTTTGGCCTGTGTGGGCCTCCCATTGCAGTGGCCTCTCTCGTTGCAAAGCGCCGTCTCTGGGCGCATGTGCTGCACAGCGCTGGCTTGTAGTTGGACACATCGGTCCAGCTGCTCGGTGGCATGTGGGATCTTCCCAGGCCAGGGATCAAACCAGTGCCCGTTGCACTGCAAGGTGGACTCTTTACCCACTGGACCACCAGGGAAGCCCAGGTGTTATCTTTTTATGTGTGCCAGGGTATAGGAAAGTCTGGGTAGTACTGCCACAAATGGATTTATGTACTCTGAAAGTCCAGAAACTCTTGACTTATTGTTCAAGTCTTCCTAACAGACTTGGAGATATGGATTATATATGCATCTTTGTATTCCCCAGTCTGGTGTGTTCTGGAAGCAACAAGAGAATAGACTCATAGACTCATGCATATAGACTGTACATGAGTCAAGGAGCAGGGAGTGATCAAATGCACCAAACAAAACTGATACACCAATAAAACATGACTATTGGGTCTAGTTCCATGGAGATCATAAATCACCTTGGTAAAGTGGTGGGGTTGAGAGCCTTGTGTAGTGAGTTAAAGGCTGAGTGGAAGAAGAAATGAAACAGAGCTTTAGATGACTCTTCTGACGAACTTTGGTATAGAAAGAAGTAGAGAAATGGGGCAGAAGCTGGATTAGAATATGCAGACAAGAGTTATACTTTTTTATTTATTAAGGTGGGAATATAGCATGTTTGCAAACTAATGTGAGTGACCCATTAGAAGATAAACACAGATGCTTTATCAATTAATGACTATCTGATGTTGCTGGAGAGATGTCCTCCAACAGGTGAGCAGGGAGAGGAGCCAGTGCAATAATAGAGGCATCGGCCTAGCCCTGGAGCCAAGCCCCTGTGGAGAAGAGGAGAGGAGTCAGGGTGCATGTGTACAGGTATAGATAGATTACCTGGGATTTGTAGTAGTGGTAGAGGTGGAAAGCCTTTTCTGATTGCTTCCATTTCTCTGTGAAATAGAAAGCAAGAAGAGCAGCTAAGAATGAGGATGAAGGGAGAGAGGGGAGGGGATCACGTTATGAATTCTCTGTGTTAGGAGTTTGTTCTGTTCATTTTGGGGAGTTCTCTACTCCTGACTCTAGCTCTGGAGGTCAAAGCACCACTGTGAACTGACAGATGGGCCTTGCCCTTATCTTCACAGGTTACAGGCTGAATCCTGGCCTGAAAGGATGGATCCTGCCAGACTCCCTTCCCCTGAAGTCTGAGGGCACCCCTCAGTGTTGGATGCAGCTGTTCGAAGCACAAAGTAAATAAAAAGACATCTTATTTGAGAGACTTTATCAGTGTTTTCCAGTTTGCATTACTCATAGACTGTGCATCAGAAGTCAACTAAAGTAGAAAATCTGATTACCTACAGAGAGAAGAATCAGGAAACTGTTTTTATTAACCCCAGAAAAAGTATATTAATATCTGCAAGGGGACAGTGTCTTTAAAAAATCCTATCATAACATCTACTTTCATCAAACAGTGAGCACTTAAGAAATCCATTGTTTTGGACTGGGAATTAGGGGGTTTTCTTATAACGTTTAAATGCCCAATACTACCTTGGGACAGTGGTTCTCAAACTTGGGCACCCATCACAGTCACCTGATGAGGGCTTTGTTAAGTCCCTAATTGCAGAGTTTCTGTTTCTGGGGTAAAACCTGAGAATTCGTATTTCTTTCTTAGTTTTTTTGGACTGTGCTAGGTCTTCATTGCTATGGGCATACCCTAGTTGCAGCGAGCAAAGACTACTTTCAACCTCATCATTTTGGAGGCTTCTAGAGGGACAGTTACAGAGTTAAATCAGTTGTGCTAGTGGTTCTCCTCCTGGGTGCTTTTACCCCTGGGGACAAATGTCTGAGACACTTAAGTGCAGGGGCGGGAGGGTTGCCAGTGGGTGGCACCTAGTGAGTAGAGGCTGGGGATGCTCTTAAATTCTACAATGCACAGGACAAGCCACCACCACCACAAAAAATTATCCAGCCTTAAATGTGCCAGAGCTGAGAAGCCCTGCTTTGTGCTATCTGGTATGAGATTAATATGTGGCTCTTCATTCTGGTGACAGCCTGAATTTGTAGTATGCTTGTGAATATTTATCTACCAGTTTCCAGTCCCACTTCCAACAGTCCTAATATGCAGACTTTTGCCAGTTTCTGTGGTGTAAAAATTCCCACTGTAACCAGTTTCAAGCAGCCAGCTTTCTAAGTAGATAATGTACCAAACCATTATAGCTCCCAGTCACATGGGGGAGGAGGGCCAGGTTGTCCAATGGGTTCTCCTGTTAGTTCCTTTGTGGGGTTCAGAGAAAAGGATACAATTCTTGTTACGTTCACATCTGTTTAGTGTTTCTCTAGGGGCCAAAATATGAATCTGAGAGTTTAGCATAAGAATGAATAACTTAATTCTGAGTGCCACTGACAGTCTTAATTTTACAAATAAAGACAGTTTAAAAAAAGAGAGAAATAGGATAGGGTGGGGGAAAAAAGAGAAGGAGTGGAGAAGAGTAGTGAGGGAAAAGAAAGAAAAACTGATGTATCATGTGAGAAGTAATAGCGTCTATTGACAGAAATGTTAGCTATTAAGATAATGAAGTAACAGAGAAAAATACAGAATACAATGTTAAAAGAAATACTATTATCCTTATATATCACCTCTCAAAACCCTGTATGTCCTCTCTTGACTAATGGCATCCTCACTCAAGCAAGAAACCTGGGCATCACCCTTAACTTCTCACCTCCAATTGCAGAGTTTCTGTTTCTGGGGTAAAACCTGAGAATTGTATTTCTTTCTTAGTTTTTGGACTGTGCTAGGTCTTCATTGCTATGGGCATACCCTAGTTGCAGCGAGCAAAGACTACTTTCAACCTCATCATTTTGGAGGCTTCTAGAGGGACAGTTACAGAGTTAAATCAGTTGTGCTAGTGGTTCTCCTCCTGGGTGCTTTTACCCTGGGGACAAATGTCTGAGACACTTAAGTGCAGGGGCGGGAGGGTTGCCAGTGGGTGGCACCTAGTGAGTAGAGGCTGGGGATGCTCTTAAATTCTACAATGCACAGGACAAGCCACCACCACCACAAAAAATTATCCAGCCTTAAATGTGCCAGAGCTGAGAAGCCCTGCTTTGTGCTATCTGGTATGAGATTAATATGTGGCTCTTCATTCTGGTGACAGCCTGAATTTGTAGTATGCTTGTGAATATTTATCTACCAGTTTCCAGTCCCACTTCCAACAGTCCTAATATGCAGACTTTTGCCAGTTTCTGTGGTGTAAAAATTCCCACTGTAACCAGTTTCAAGCAGCCAGCTTTCTAAGTAGATAATGTACCAAACCATTATAGCTCCCAGTCACATGGGGGAGGAGGGCCAGGTTGTCCAATGGGTTCTCCTGTTAGTTCCTTTGTGGGGTTCAGAGAAAAGGATACAATTCTTGTTACGTTCACATCTGTTTAGTGTTTCTCTAGGGGCCAAAATATGAATCTGAGAGTTTAGCATAAGAATGAATAACTTAATTCTGAGTGCCACTGACAGTCTTAATTTTACAAATAAAGACAGTTTAAAAAAAGAGAGAAATAGGATAGGGTGGGGGAAAAAAGAGAAGGAGTGGAGAAGAGTAGTGAGGGAAAAGAAAGAAAAACTGATGTATCATGTGAGAAGTAATAGCGTCTATTGACAGAAATGTTAGCTATTAAGATAATGAAGTAACAGAGAAAAATACAGAATACAATGTTAAAAGAAATACTATTATCCTTATATATCACCTCTCAAAACCCTGTATGTCCTCTCTTGACTAATGGCATCCTCACTCAAGCAAGAAACCTGGGCATCACCCTTAACTTCTCACCCCGACCTTCCCACTTAGAATTGGACAAGAAGGCCTGTCAGTTCTCCCATCTGCTATCTGTGCCGTTATTCTCCTCCTTAGCTCTTCATTTAGGCCTAATTATTTGTGACTTGGACTCTTCCGGTAGTTTCCTAATGGCTGCCTAGAATTCTGATAGTCCTGTATGGAATGTTTTTCAGAGTATAGTGGTTAGGTCACAGCATAGAGTCTGAAGCCAGACTGCTCCGGGTTCCAATCATTCCATTACTCACTAGCTATGTGATCTTGGAAGTTATTTAATGTCTCTTTGATCCCTCATCTGTGAAATACAGGATGACACTAGGAGTACCTGATAAGGCTGCTGGGAGGTGTAAAGGGAAGTGCTATATGGGAAGTGTCAGTACTCAGAGCCGTGCTCTGTTACTTGAAGATTTTCTCTCCAGTTTACACTCCTCAGCAGTTCCCTGTGCTCACTTATCAACCAGACAAGCTCCTGCTCAACCATCAGGCCTTGGCTCCTGGATGGGTTTTCTCATGAATCCTTGGGAAACTTTTTTAGGTGGTTTAACTTTTCTTCCTTCGGGCCTTCCCCTTGAACCTCTTATTCTACTCAGCACAATGGTGCAATCCTGTCTTTAGAGTTATTATCTTCCTTGTGGGAAGTGAACTACTTTTCTTTTTTAAATCTTCAAGCATTGTCCCTAACACAAGAGTAGATAATTAGAAGCAATGAACAGTGTTGACTATAAAAGTGTAAGAAAGGGTCAGAAAGGGTTGGGAAGGAAACATCTATTTTGCCACACTGCTTGGATGATGGATGCTTTGTGTAATAAGTTAAAAATGGCTCCTATGTATCCATGTTACTGTAAGAATCACAAAGATACGACAGACAGCAAGCTGTTAGGGAAAGAGCCTATTTGGGAAGAGTTCCTGGGCAAGATCCACAGGTCCAAAAGGTGGGCCAGTGAAGTCACATCCCAGAGATGGGACGAGGAGGTTTTATTTGGGAGGAGAAGGGGAAAGAAGAAAGGGGAGGGGGTTTTTTAGAGCAGGCGCAGAAACAAAGTCTTTGTCTAAACTGTATGTCCTCTCTTGACTAATGGCATCCTCACTCAAGCAAGAAACCTGGGCATCACCCTTAACTTCTCACCCCGACCTTCCCACTTAGAATTGGACAAGAAGGCCTGTCAGTTCTCCCATCTGCTATCTGTGCCGTTATTCTCCTCCTTAGCTCTTCATTTAGGCCTAATTATTTGTGACTTGGACTCTTCCGGTAGTTTCCTAATGGCTGCCTAGAATTCTGATAGTCCTGTATGGAATGTTTTTCAGAGTATAGTGGTTAGGTCACAGCATAGAGTCTGAAGCCAGACTGCTCCGGGTTCCAATCATTCCATTACTCACTAGCTATGTGATCTTGGAAGTTATTTAATGTCTCTTTGATCCCTCATCTGTGAAATACAGGATGACACTAGGAGTACCTGATAAGGCTGCTGGGAGGTGTAAAGGGAAGTGCTATATGGGAAGTGTCAGTACTCAGAGCCGTGCTCTGTTACTTGAAGATTTTCTCTCCAGTTTACACTCCTCAGCAGTTCCCTGTGCTCACTTATCAACCAGACAAGCTCCTGCTCAACCATCAGGCCTTGGCTCCTGGATGGGTTTTCTCATGAATCCTTGGGAAACTTTTTTAGGTGGTTTAACTTTTCTTCCTTCGGGCCTTCCCCTTGAACCTCTTATTCTACTCAGCACAATGGTGCAATCCTGTCTTTAGAGTTATTATCTTCCTTGTGGGAAGTGAACTACTTTTCTTTTTTAAATCTTCAAGCATTGTCCCTAACACAAGAGTAGATAATTAGAAGCAATGAACAGTGTTGACTATAAAAGTGTAAGAAAGGGTCAGAAAGGGTTGGGAAGGAAACATCTATTTTGCCACACTGCTTGGATGATGGATGCTTTGTGTAATACGAAGTTAAAAATGGCTCCTATGTATCCATGTTACTGTAAGAATCACAAAGATACGACAGACAGCAAGCTGTTAGGGAAAGAGCCTATTTGGGAAGAGTTCCTGGGCAAGATCCACAGGTCCAAAAGGTGGGCCAGTGAAGTCACATCCCAGAGATGGGACGAGGAGGTTTTATTTGGGAGGAGAAGGGGAAAGAAGAAAGGGGAGGGGGTTTTTTAGAGCAGGCGCAGAAACAAAAGTCTTTGTCTAAACTGAGTGGGAAATTAGTGATGAGTCGGCTGTTCTTGAGTTGTCTGTGGGCATTGGGGTGTGCAGTTCTTGTTACTTTCCACACCTGGTGGACAATCTTCATGGCCAGGGCTAGCTCCTTATCGCCGGCCTCAGGAGACTCCCAGGTACCAGCAGATCAGCAACAGGCCCTTTGCTGCTGAGTGTTAATCCTTTAACAGCCCATAAACCTAATAGTTACCAATTGCCCCTTTCCTCCCTAGGTTAAAATACAGTGGATCCATAAAATGGACTACTGTTTTGCAAATAAGAAGGAACAAAATATTAAGTCACAAAACATGGGTGAGTCTCCACAACTTTCTACTAAGTGACACTGACACACAGAGGCTGTTAATTTCACCACTATCCACATGAGTGATTTACCTTCTCTAGGGGCAATTTCCTTATCTGTAAAATAAGCATGACAGTAGTACCCCCTTCACAGGGCTGACTGGAGAATTAAATGCTCATGTGCTCAGTTAAGCGTGAGCTAAAGTGGTCACTTCTACAAAAATTCTTTTGAGGTTCTCCTCTCTCTCCGTGGGCTTCCCTGGTGGCTCAGACAGTAAAGAGTCTGCCTGTAATGTGGGAGACTGGGGTTCAATCCCTGGGTTGGGAAGATCCCCTGGAGAAGGAAATGGCTACCCACTCCAGTATTCTTGCCTGGAGAATTCCATTGCTCATCCTTGGGACTGCAAACAGTTGGATTCAACTATAACCCCTGAGAGATCATTGGACTGCAAGGAGATCAAAGCTGTCAATCCTAAAGGAAATCAACCCTGAAAATTCATTGGAAGAACTGATGCTGAAGCTCAAGGTCCAATACTTTTTGTCCACCAGATGTGAAGAGCTGACTAACTGGAAAAGACCCTGGTGCTGGGAAAAACAGAAGGCAGAAGAGGATGACAGAGGATGAGATGGTTGGATGGCACCGCCGACTCAATGAACATGAGTTTGAGCAAACTCCGGGAGATGATGAAGTAGGGAAGCCTAGCATGCTGCAGTCCATGGGGTCAGAGTGCACACAACTGAGTGACTGAACTCTCTCTCTACTCCCAGTTGCTTGTAGCAGCCTGCACCTCACACTTGAAGCTCTCTCCCTTCCCTTCATACCTCCTCCTGAACTGAGAGTTCAGTATAACTTTAATAATTACAGAAATTCATTCTTGCAAGTCAGGAGGCTAAATAGAAAAAGAAAAAAAAAAAAAAAGGAAAAAACTCACTGGAAGGCTCACCGCACAGTTAACCACTAGTGTAATATGGATTGACATTTTTATTCTATTACAAGTTAAGCATTAAAGGGCTGTTGCATACAAGCTTCAATTATACACAATGGGCCATCTCCGAGAACCCTGCCTCCCAGGTAATGAGCATTCAAGCTGAAACACCTTTGTGGAGCTCAGGAGAAACACTCTGACCAGCCTCACCTGTGAAATCCCCTCCCAAGACTGAATGGAACCAAGAAATGTTTGAGTTTATTCCCTTTCCTTTTAGTAGAACACAAGCCAAAGTGCTAGCTCAGGCAAGATGGTTCTTCCCAGATCACCTCCGTTTGTTGATTTTCCCAGTAAGTAGCTATTTCCTGCTCCAACAACTCAGCTTTCAATTTACTGGCCTGTCCTGCGGTAAGTAGTAGGACCTTGGACTTTGGGGGCGTGGGGTAACATTAATATTTTGGTATATACTTTTTAAGACCCTTATACAAGTACACCATATTAATATTTCTTTATTATTTTAATCAGAACATGAGGAAACTATTATATAAACCATTTATTTTATAACCTATCCTTTTACTTACCACGGCCCCAGAAACACTCCCACCCACAGCTTCCACTGGTCAGGCCTTTCCTCAGAACCCTCGGCCCTCCCCAGCCCTGGCTCGGGCCCCACCTGCCAGGCCCCAGGGCCGCCCCGCCCCCGCCGCGACCGCTTCCATTCCCGGCCCCGCACCCCGCGCTGGCTGACACCTGGGGCCCGGAGCTCGCCGCTCCTCCGTGCGGCCCGTTTCCGGTGGGGCAAGGGCGCCTCTGCGGCGGCCCGGCTTCTGTGCACTCAGCATTGCCGGCAGCAGCCAGATGCAGGCGGAGCGAGGAGCTCGCGGCGGCCGGGGACGCCGACCCGGCCGCGGCCGGCCGGGCGGGGATCGCGATCGCGAGCGAGCGGGCGCCGGAGTCGCCGTAGGAAGAGGCGGCGGCGGGGATGGAGGCGGCCGCCGGGGCCGCGGCCGGGGATTCCGGGGCGGCCGCGGAGGCCGAGGAGGAGGCGCCCCGCGAGGCGGTCGCCGAGAGTCGGGAGGCTGGGGCGCCAGGGCCAGCGAACCGGTAAGAGGCCACAGGTGGAGTCCGGCGGGGGGGTCGCGGCCGCGTGGGCCAGGGCTGGCTGGGGTCCCCTCCGCGAATCGGGAACCGCCAGCCGCGTGCCCGCAAGCCGGGCGGCGACGGCGCCTGCGCTGGGAGGGCGGCGGGGGCGCGCGCCGCGGTGTGTGCGTGGCGCGGGCGTTTGTGAGCTCTTGCTGGCCTCTCTGCCGGGCTCCTGGCGAGTCGGGGACGGGGGCTTCCCCAGCCTGCCAGTTATTAAAGAACACAGCAGTCGAGGCTGTCATCCGCAAATCCAGGAGGCTCGTTGGGTTTGGGTGTGGTGCCAGTATGATGGGCAGGGGTGCAGGCAACCAGGGCTTGGTCTCCTGGTGCCTGATCTTGCAGAGAGACGTTTCTGAATGAAAGGATGACCCCGACGGGCTGAACTCTATAGTATTTGGGGCCAGGATCATCTGCATGGTTCTGTCTTTTTTAATTAGTGTAGTCTCTGTTATTATATATGTATAGGAATCAGAGGTCATTGGTCTTCATCTCTCTATATTTTCAGTCTGTAAATGTTTCAGCAGTCAGGTCTCAATTTTAATTAATAGCAATATAATCGGCCACATTCACATATTCATATTTGGAAATGTCGTACAGCTTGGAGCAGGGAATGGTTTGGGACCGACTTAACACTATACTGATATTTTAGCCAGTGGAGTTAAATTACTGTCTTTATGAACTGTTCTGCTGTTACTTTTAACATTTGTAGTACAAACCGTCTTTATATTTTGAGTCTCATGTGCATAGATTGAAAATTTATCATTTTTGGTTGAGGCAGAATTACCTATTACTGAAGTATTTGTAATATCTCACAGGCATAGTAGGAAGAATGTCCCTAAAGAAAGGAGTTGTGTACAGAGAGTTGGGAAAAAATGATAAAGCTTAAAATTAGGTATGGCATATTCCGCCTTTATAGGATTAAGGTAGGTAATGAGTAAAATTTGAGAGAGGTATGAAGAAATTCTTAGCTTACCAGGCAATGAAGGAAACTGACCAGTCCAGTGCACACTGTATATCCCATTTTATCTTTATAACAGTATGTATATTAAACTTTTATTACAACTTTTTTTTTTTAGTAACTTGAAGTTGTTTAAACAATGTTATAGCAAATGTATTATATTCGTATACACACGTTATGGCAACCCACTCTAGTATTGCCTGGGGAATCCATGGACACAGGAGCCCAGTGGGCTACGGTCCATGGGGTCGCAAAGAGTTGGGCACAACTTAGCAACTAAAACAGCAGTGCAGACTGTGTGTATAAAATCTTGTTTATATAGATTGCTTAAGCTGTTGTAGTTAGTGGCAGAGCTAGGATTTATACCCAGCTGCCCTTAACTATGTTTTATCTCTGATGTGTTTGTGAATCAATTACTGCTTTACTGAAAATAAAAGTAGATACTCCGTGGTTACAGGGAGCATGTTTTAACTGTAATTACAGTTATTATGGTCTCTTTAGTGTTGATCTCTGTCGAACTAAATTGAGTAACATGATGTATATCATTTAGAAATGAATTATATATATATATGAAAACATTTATTGATTTATTTATTTTTTGGGGGTGGGTGGGGAGGGAGGGGGGCAGGTGGGTGGGCCACTTCTATTGGCCCTTCATTTATCTCTTTTCATCCATCTTTGTTCTTTGGCCCGTGTGGGCCTCCCATCGCGGTGGCCTCTGTTGTCGCAGAGCACCAGCTCTGGGCGCATGCGCTCCAGAGCTCCGGCTCGATAATTGGACACATTGGTCCAGCCGCTCCGCAGCACGTGGGATCTTCCCAGGCCAGGGATCCAACCGGTGCCCCTTGAACTGCAAGACGGTGTCCTTACCCACTGGACCACCATGGAAGCCCTGAATAATATATTTTTAAATTTACACTAACATAGTAACCATCGTACTGAGGCTTTAGGCTTTTATCAGTTGAATAGTCTGAAAAATTCCATCTTTAATTTTCTTTTAGGATTTTCTCACTTTCCAGTTTAATGATTCAGTGTGTCAGTGAATGTAGTTGCTTGGCACAGTGCCTGGGGCATAGCTGCCTCCACTGTTACTACCACCATCATATTTTCAGGCAGAACTGGACGAAGAGAGGTTGGAAAGATGATGCCTTCATTTTTTGGGGGGGCGGGGGTCGGGTTGGGGAGGGAGGGAGGGTGGCAGGCGGGCCACCTCTCTTGGTCTTTCATCTATCTATTTTCATCCATCTTTGTTCTTTGACCCGTGTGGGCCTCCCATCGCAGTGGCCTCTGTTGTCGCAGAGCACCAGCTCTGGGCGCATGCGCTTCAGAGCTCCGGCTCGATAATTGGACACATCGGTCCAGCCGCTCCACGGCACGTGGGATCTTCCCAGGCCAGGGATCGAACCGGTGCCCCTTGCACTGCAAGGCGGTGTCCTGACCCACTGGACCACCAGGGAAGCCCTGAATAATATATTTTTAAATTTACACTAACATAGTAACCATCGTATTGAGGCTTTAGGCTTTTATCAGTTGAATAGTCTGAAAAATTCCATCTTTAATTTTCTTTTAGGATTTTCTCACTTTCCAGTTTAATGATTCAGTGTGTCAGTGAATGTAGTTGCTTGGCACAGTGCCTGGGGCATAGCTGCCTCCACTGTTACTACCACCATCATATTTTCAGGCAGAACTGGACGAAGAGAGGTTGGAAAGATGATGCCTTCATTTTTTGGGGTGGCGGGGGTCGGGTTGGGGAGGGAGGGGGGTGGGCGGGCCTCTTCTATTGGTCTTTCATTTATCTCTTTTAATCCATCTTTGTTCTTTGACCCGTGTGGGCCTCCCATCGCAGTGGCCTCTGTTGTCGCAGAGCACCAGCTCTGGGCGCATGCGCTTCAGAGCTCCGGCTCGATAATTGGACACATCGGTCCAGCCGCTCCGCGGCACGTGGGATCTTCCCAGGCCAGGGATCGAACCGGTGCCCCTTGCACTGCAAGGCGGTGTCCTGACCCACTGGACCACCAGGGAAGCCCTGATGCCTTCATTTTGATTTAGGTTGGGGGCCTCTAGGTCAATTCCGCTTCTCAGATTCTGAAGTGCTATTCCTATTTAGGTTTGCAAGGAATACCATTCTTGATGCGTAACGACTAAATGCGACAAAGTTGGTTAAGCTGCCTCAGCCCTCCTTGTTCTCATATCCTTTGGTGCATTTGTATCCCAAATGGAGATTCATTGAAACAATTAGAAAGAAAAAGCTTTACAATAGAGTTTTAGCTTTGTAAGGACCAGGTACCTAACTTGAGAATTTAATACTATCTATTCCCTTTACTTTCTACTTTAGGTTACTATGGATATGTGGCTTATAAATGGAAAACAATACAAAATAAAACAACTTCTTGATATGTAATACTCCAAAGTAACTTGGTTGAGTATGTTGCATCTACTAGTCTTTTACTCTTCAATCATTTCTTCTGTAGATGTGAACCCCAAGCCTACAGAGGTTTGAGTAAGCATGTCGTAAGGCTACTTATCTTCATTGAATACCTGCTGGAAATGTAATATGGTACTTAATTCAATGATTAACTTAAATCCCCAATACTAGGATTTTCTTAGTATTAATCTTTTTGATGAACTATTAACAGAGGGTAAGTCAAGGACTGTTGGCAGTTGGAAATTTTTTTTCTTCCCTGTAATATTAATGTAACTCACATTTATTGAACACTTAGTAGTATGAGATGAGAAAACTAAGGCACAGTTAGGAAAGATTAGGTAATTTATCCAGTATCACTCAACTACCAAATTGCAGAGCCTGAACTCTACCCAGGCATTTCTGGAGTGACTCTGAGGTATGAAGCAGATGTGTGGAGGACTGAGTAGTCCTTCTCACATACCCGTTTTTTTGATGTTTTGATATGATTGTAAGGTTTTAAGGTGACAGTACCATTTTCAACTATTGTGGGTGCAGATCTTTGCTTTCTTGCTCCGTGACAGGGACCATTTTCAACCTATCTGGGCGCATGCGCTCCAGAGCTCCGGCTTGGTAATTGGACACATCGGTCCAGCCGCTCCGCGGCACGTGGGATCTTCCCAGGCCAGGGATCGAACCGGTGCCCCTTGCACTGCAAGGCGGTGTCCTGACCCACTGGACCACCAGGGAAGCCCTGATGCCTTCATTTTGATTTAGGTTGGGGGCCTCTAGGTCAATTCCGCTTCTCAGATTCTGAAGTGCTATTCCTATTTAGGTTTGCAAGGAATACCATTCTTGATGCGTAACGACTAAATGCGACAAAGTTGGTTAAGCTGCCTCAGCCCTCCTTGTTCTCATATCCTTTGGTGCATTTGTATCCCAAATGGAGATTCATTGAAACAATTAGAAAGAAAAAGCTTTACAATAGAGTTTTAGCTTTGTAAGGACCAGGTACCTAACTTGAGAATTTAATACTATCTATTCCCTTTACTTTCTACTTTAGGTTACTATGGATATGTGGCTTATAAATGGAAAACAATACAAAATAAAACAACTTCTTGATATGTAATACTCCAAAGTAACTTGGTTGAGTATGTTGCATCTACTAGTCTTTTACTCTTCAATCATTTCTTCTGTAGATGTGAACCCCAAGCCTACAGAGGTTTGAGTAAGCATGTCGTAAGGCTACTTATCTTCATTGAATACCTGCTGGAAATGTAATATGGTACTTAATTCAATGATTAACTTAAATCCCCAATACTAGGATTTTCTTAGTATTAATCTTTTTGATGAACTATTAACAGAGGGTAAGTCAAGGACTGTTGGCAGTTGGAAATTTTTTTTCTTCCCTGTAATATTAATGTAACTCACATTTATTGAACACTTAGTAGTATGAGATGAGAAAACTAAGGCACAGTTAGGAAAGATTAGGTAATTTATCCAGTATCACTCAACTACCAAATTGCAGAGCCTGAACTCTACCCAGGCATTTCTGGAGTGACTCTGAGGTATGAAGCAGATGTGTGGAGGACTGAGTAGTCCTTCTCACATACCCGTTTTTTTGATGTTTTGATATGATTGTAAGGTTTTAAGGTGACAGTACCATTTTCAACTATTGTGGGTGCAGATCTTTGCTTTCTTGCTCCGTGTTTATATGTCAGCTGCTTGTACTCATTTTTAAATTACTTATATCCAGTAAAAGATAAGACAACTGTTCATGATCTAAACATTAAGGAGAGTAGACTTGGAGACTTTTTTTCCTTTGGATGAAGCTTTTGCTTTGCACGCAATGATATAAATCTTTTTCCTGAGTAGTCATTAATACTGGATCCCTCTAATGTTTTCATTGCTACTGTTTTACTAGTAAAAGGGAAATTTCTGACTTTGATGTTCAATCTTAGTATGAGCAGGGAAGAAGAAATGATGGCAAATCAAAGTTGCTGGCAGTCAGAGGCACCTGCTCTTTGGTTGTGACTGACAAGAGTCGCCTGCATCATGACGGCCGTCTAGAGACATAGAGCCTATTAAAGCTTAGACTCAGGTGACAGCCTCATATTTTCAGAGTCCAGAGTGCTAACCATTACACCATGGGGCCTGCTTCAGCCTCGTATTTTCAGATAGCCTGAAAAAAATTAGGTTAGGAACTGAACGTGTGTAAGTGACCCAAAAGAAAATTGCTTTGAGATTAGCTTTCGGTCCTCGCTGAATCGGCCCTCTCCCTTGCTGCTGCCAGCCACTGCTCCAGCCCTGTGCCTGTTCTGGCACCCAGCTCTTTGCTCACGTAAACTGTCTGAGGTCTGCTTTTCTCGCTGACCATTGTTTCATTTACATATTTTCATTGTTGACACAGGCAACTGATCTGTGAAACTTCCTAATTGCATACTAAAAGTTTTTTTTGATAAATTTATGTAAGGTATTGTACTTGAACATTTATAATGAACATTTAAATCAATGGTCTGATTGTTTAAGAATATAAAATTTCCAGCATAAAATATATACTATAAATACTTTAGTCATTTAATATTCACTGTAATTATATATCAATTCTTCCATCTTTTTATTTTTTTTTGATGTGTTATTTTTTCTTCCAGTTTGAGGTATAATTGATATATAGTACTTTATGAGTTTAGGTATGCAGCATAATTGGGTATATACATCATGAAGTGATCATCATGATAAGTTTAGTGAATATGTGTCATCTCACATAGATGCAGAATTCAGAAAATAGAAAAAATTCTCTTAAAAAAATTCTCTTATGAGAACTCTGACCATTTACTCTTAACTTTCAGATATTATATATATATAATATAGCAGTGTTAATTATATTTATTGTGTTGTACATTAAATCCCTAGTACTTATTTATCTTATAATTGGAAGCTTGTACACCACCATCTATTTAAGAATCATATTAATAAACTCTTAACAGTAAGAAGATTTATGTTATTCCTCATTTTTTAACTCGTGTTTTAATTTCACATCTCCCATAGAACCAGATCCAGTGTAATGTATTTTTGAATTTGAAAATCTTCTAGTGATTACCCTTTCTGCCTCCTTGTACAAAATTGTGTGGTTACAAAAAAAAGTAACCCCTCAGACATAGAGAGCAGACCTGTGGACATGGGGAGGAGGGGGAAGGAGAGGGTGGGACAAATGAGGAGAGTAGCTGAGAACCATACACATCAATGGAGTACTTCTCAGCTATAAAAAGAAATGCAGAAGCATCAGCTCTAATGAGGTGGATGGATCTAGAGCCCATTATGAAAAGTGAAGTAAGTCAAAAAGAGAAAGTCAAGTACAATATACTAACACATATATATAGAATCTAGTAAGAGGATAATGGTAATCCATGCAGTGAAGCAATGGAAAACCAGATATAGAGAACAGACACATGGACATTGTGGGGAATGAACAGTAGGTGGGAGGCATAGAGGGAGTAACATGGAAACCTATACTATCATATGTAAAAAAGATAGCTATGGTCATTGTGCTGTGGGAACAGGGGATCCTGCAGGGGCATGGTGCAACGGCCTGGAGGGGTGGGATGGGGGGCGCTGGGACAGGGTGGAGAGGGGGCGGGGGCCAGGGATATGCATATGACTGATCTGGGAACGTACATGTCTGTGAACAACAAAAACCTGTAAAAAAGCCACAAAAACCCCCACAAAAACCCAAAAAACAGATAGCCAGTGGGAATTTGCAGTATGACTCTGGGAATCTCGAATCAGGGCTCAGGGACAACCTAAAAAGGGGGTGAGGTGGAGGGAAGAGTCATAGGTATACCTATGGCTGATATATCGTGATGTATGGCAGAAACCAACACAATATTATAAAACAATTATCCTGCAATTAAAATGTAAAAATATTTTGTAAACTTAGGGCTTGGGTATAATTTTTTCTTAGAATAAATTAAAATCACATTGATATGCAACACATTTTAATTAGTTTTAAACCACCATCTATTTAAGAATCATATTAATAAACTCTTAACAGTAAGAAGATTTATGTTATTCCTCATTTTTTAACTCGTGTTTTAATTTCACATCTCCCATAGAACCAGATCCAGTGTAATGTATTTTTGAATTTGAAAATCTTCTAGTGATTACCCTTTCTGCCTCCTTGTACAAAATTGTGTGGTTACAAAAAAAAGTAACCCCTCAGACATAGAGAGCAGACCTGTGGACATGGGGAGGAGGGGGAAGGAGAGGGTGGGACAAATGAGGAGAGTAGCTGAGAACCATACACATCAATGGAGTACTTCTCAGCTATAAAAAGAAATGCAGAAGCATCAGCTCTAATGAGGTGGATGGATCTAGAGCCCATTATGAAAAGTGAAGTAAGTCAAAAAGAGAAAGTCAAGTACAATATACTAACACATATATATAGAATCTAGTAAGAGGATAATGGTAATCCATGCAGTGAAGCAATGGAAAACCAGATATAGAGAACAGACACATGGACATTGTGGGGAATGAACAGTAGGTGGGAGGCATAGAGGGAGTAACATGGAAACCTATACTATCATATGTAAAAAAGATAGCTATGGTCATTGTGCTGTGGGAACAGGGGATCCTGCAGGGGCATGGTGCAACGGCCTGGAGGGGTGGGATGGGGGGCGCTGGGACAGGGTGGAGAGGGGGCGGGGGCCAGGGATATGCATATGACTGATCTGGGAACGTACATGTCTGTGAACAACAAAAACCTGTAAAAAAGCCACAAAAACCCCCACAAAAACCCAAAAAACAGATAGCCAGTGGGAATTTGCAGTATGACTCTGGGAATCTCGAATCAGGGCTCAGGGACAACCTAAAAAGGGGGTGAGGTGGAGGGAAGAGTCATAGGTATACCTATGGCTGATATATCGTGATGTATGGCAGAAACCAACACAATATTATAAAACAATTATCCTGCAATTAAAAATGTAAAAATATTTTGTAAACTTAGGGCTTGGGTATAATTTTTTTCTTAGAATAAATTAAAATCACATTGATATGCAACACATTTTAATTAGTTTTTAAACATACATGTAAAATTTTATTGTGAATGCATCTCATTTCCCCTGATGAGTTTAGCTGGGTGTCCATGAATGAGTATTACTTACTACCTGAATGAGACAAGATTTATCACCAAGGTTCTTCCTAATTTTTTTTTTTAATTATTTATTTATTTGGCTGTACTGGGTCTTAATTGTGGCATGTGGAATCTAGTTCCCTGACCAGGGATCAAACGCAGGTCCCCTGCACTGGGAACACAGAATTTTAACCACTGGACCACCAGGGAAATCCCTCTTCCTAATTTTTGTTGTTATAGATGTAAGTACAGAGCAATATAATTCTCATAAATTGGTAGATGGGAACGGTTAGAGTTTCATCATATGTGTCACTCAGTTCTTTGAACACCTTTCTGATCATCTGCCAGAATCATTATTGTAAAACATTTCAATAATCTGTCGGCGGACACCTTGATTAGGTCCACTTTTAATTTTGTTGAAAACAAGGAATTGGAAACTACTTATTTGTGAAAGGTCTTTATAGTTACACTTTATCAATATGTGCACATTATTTTAAATTACCTTTTCTTAGGGTTCAGGGAACACACCACAGTCAGACTGAATGGCTGAGAAGGAATTTGCTCTCAAGGCTGAGTGTCCTATATTTCTTTCTTTCTCTCTTATTAAAGATATTTTTGATGTGGACCATTCTAAAAGTATTCTTTTAATTTGTTAAATATTCCTTCTGTCTTATGTTTTGGTTCTTTGACTGTGAGGCAAGTGGACTCTTAACACCTCAACCAGGGATTGAACTCCCAAGTCTAAACCACTGGACTGCGAGGGAAGTGCCCATGTCCTGTATTTCCAAGATAGACTGCTCTTAGGAAAGAATCTAGAGATCGAATATCTGGAACCTGATTCTTTAAAAACATGCGTGCTGGGCTTCCCCTGGTGGTCCAGTGGGTAAGGACACCGCCTTGCAGTGCAAGGGGCACCGGTTCAATCCCTGGCCTGGGAAGATCCCACGTGCCGCGGAGCGGCTGGACTGATGTGTCCAATCACCGAGCCGGAGCTCTGGAGCGCATGCGCCCAGAGCCGGCGCTCAGCAACCACAGACGCCACCGCGGTGGGAGGCCCACAGGAGCCAAAGAACAAAGACGAATGAAAATAGAGAAATGAAAGACCAATAGAAGTGGCCCGCCCGCTCCCCTCCCTCCCCAACCCGACCCCCGCCCAAAATAAATAAATCAATA
Source organism: Tragulus kanchil (assembly GCA_022376925.1). Lineage (NCBI taxonomy): Eukaryota > Metazoa > Chordata > Mammalia > Artiodactyla > Tragulidae > Tragulus > Tragulus kanchil. The sequence continues at coordinate 260,158,379 of JAIOJX010000032.1, forward strand.
AATCTTTAAAAAAAAAAAAAATGCGTGCTCAGAAGCCCTTTGAAAAATCTTTTTGAACCCCTTCCCCCAGGCCTTTGCATGATCCATCTGAGGCCTGCTGACTAGGATCACATTACTGATGAGCTCTCCCTTCTCTCTGGAGCCTGTGAAAAAGATAATGTCCAGGAACAGAGGACATCAATAAGTGAACACTGCTAACTGCGTGACCGTCAGAGGCCCTGTTCAGGGTCTCCTTAGGGATGTTCTCCCTGAATACCCTCTCATCTCCTCATACCCTGAACCCCAGCTCCCACTTGGCTCTGTGGCCCTTATTTGAGCTGCCTTGTCATCTGGGCCCAGCCCTTGACATTCTGATTTGTCTTAGACAGCAGGGCTTGTCTTGTTCACTGTTCAAAGGTGAAAAAAAAAAAAAATCACAATATTTAACCCTTATTCACCCCACTTAGTAACATAGTGGGGCTTCCCAGGTGGCAGTAGTGGTAAAGGACCTGCCTGCCAGCTCTGGAGACAGGAGACCTGGGCTTGATCCTGGGATCGGAAGATTCCCTCAAGGAGGGCATGGCAACCTATTCCTGTATTCTTGACTGGAGAATCCCGTGGACAGAGGAGCCTTGTGGGCTACACTCCTCGGGCTACAAAGAGTTGAACATAACTGAGCATAATTTCATTTATTGCATGTATTCACCGAGAAGACTGGGGTATATTTTGTTTCCTGCATTTTTTTTGTTTGTTTGCTTTTTTTTGCCATGTGGAGAGTGACATTTTCAATTTTCCAATTGTGGTCAGTATTGGTGATGTTTTAAACTACTGCTAGGATGGAAAGTGGCAAGCTTGTGATTTGAGCTTGCTGCCTGGGGAATTAGGTACTAAACCGTTTCTCCTTCTTCCTGTTTTCTTCAGGAAGAAGTAGTGATTACTTTTCACAGTCCTGGGCAAGTGGCCTCTCAAGAGGCTGTGTAAGCTGTTGAGTTGCAACTACGCTGCAACCTGCCTGACTTGCCGTTTTTGAGAAGTTAATCTAAATGGCTGTAAAGGTGTTATCTATTCAGATGTCACTGTTTCCTGATGCACTTTGAAATACCAAAGGGGAAAATTAAGACCATACTGACACAATAATTTCTATTTTATAGAAGCAATGCAGGAGATGCAGGTTGGATTTCTGGGTCAGGAAAATCCCATGGAGGAGAAAATGGCCACTCCCTCCAATATTCTTGCATGGGAAATTCCGTGGACTGAAGATCATGGTAGGGTACAGTCCATGGGGTCACAAAGGGTCGATTGAGTGACCGAGCACACACGTGCCAATTAACTTATTAGGGCACTGTGTTCATTCTCTTTAAAATTTCGTCTTCTTTTGTTAGAGCCATTTGTGTATCTGTGTTAAGGTACCAAGAATAAATTCTTTCATACTTTTTCTTTTTTGGATGGAAATAATCAACAACTTTACTGGTCTGAATATTTTCTCTGCAGGTGTCATGGGGGTATTGCATTGATAATTGTTGTAGACAGTCTCTCACTTTTGAGTGAATTTTGTCAGTGGATGTTGAGAAATGCAAATTGATAGCCTTAGTTCTATCCTGACGTTGCAAGGAGGATGTTTTTAGAATTTGACCAACCTGATGTCTGTCAACCTTAAATTACTTAAAAGGGAACTTCTATAAAGAACAATACTTTCAAGAATCCTATTTCTACTGTCCATGTCACATCACTGGTATGTGCAAATACAATGAAAATCAGACCATAGGTAGGAGATTGATAGACTGAATTCTATATCATACCTATTTAATCCTACCTTTTGTCTTCTTGCTATTAATGATTGACACAGATGCATCTGACCCTTAGTATTAAGTTAAAGTTCTGTTGAGGGATAGCAAACACATTTTAATATCAACCTTAAGCAAACCTTTGGGATGAGAGGACTATTACCAAAAATTCATCTATCGTCTTGGGTTTATCAGTGCTGTGATTCCTCCATTTCTGTATTTAACTGTGGCAAGTTACTCACTCTGGGAGACTGTCAATGAATGTGTATTCTGTGGAACAAGTCAGTCACCAAGTTTAGACATCTATAGTCTCTGGTTTGAAAGGACTCTTAACAGCTGCAATTTGGGAAAATGTAAAATACTTGGCTAGCCTTCACAAAATCTAATGCAGTATGAATTTCACTTAAAATGTGAATTTGAGTCTGTGATTCTACTGTGAATCTAGAGTTCACATCCCAGTAGCTGGATTCATAATATTGAGGACTAGTAGGTAGTTACAGAATATTGAGTAGAATTCCCAGTCTATAAATAGATCCTTGTCATTTGACAATTAAGTTGTAAAAACTATTTTTCTTTTCTTCACAGCCAAGAGCATCATTGAAAAACGTCTTCTTGACCGAGCACACACGTGCCAATTAACTTATTAGGGCACTGTGTTCATTCTCTTTAAAATTTCGTCTTCTTTGTTAGAGCCATTTGTGTATCTGTGTTAAGGTACCAAGAATAAATTCTTTCATACTTTTTCTTTTTTGGATGGAAATAATCAACAACTTTACTGGTCTGAATATTTTCTCTGCAGGTGTCATGGGGGTATTGCATTGATAATTGTTGTAGACAGTCTCTCACTTTTGAGTGAATTTTGTCAGTGGATGTTGAGAAATGCAAATTGATAGCCTTAGTTCTATCCTGACGTTGCAAGGAGGATGTTTTTAGAATTTGACCAACCTGATGTCTGTCAACCTTAAATTACTTAAAAGGGAACTTCTATAAAGAACAATACTTTCAAGAATCCTATTTCTACTGTCCATGTCACATCACTGGTATGTGCAAATACAATGAAAATCAGACCATAGGTAGGAGATTGATAGACTGAATTCTATATCATACCTATTTAATCCTACCTTTTGTCTTCTTGCTATTAATGATTGACACAGATGCATCTGACCCTTAGTATTAAGTTAAAGTTCTGTTGAGGGATAGCAAACACATTTTAATATCAACCTTAAGCAAACCTTTGGGATGAGAGGACTATTACCAAAAATTCATCTATCGTCTTGGGTTTATCAGTGCTGTGATTCCTCCATTTCTGTATTTAACTGTGGCAAGTTACTCACTCTGGGAGACTGTCAATGAATGTGTATTCTGTGGAACAAGTCAGTCACCAAGTTTAGACATCTATAGTCTCTGGTTTGAAAGGACTCTTAACAGCTGCAATTTGGGAAAATGTAAAATACTTGGCTAGCCTTCACAAAATCTAATGCAGTATGAATTTCACTTAAAATGTGAATTTGAGTCTGTGATTCTACTGTGAATCTAGAGTTCACATCCCAGTAGCTGGATTCATAATATTGAGGACTAGTAGGTAGTTACAGAATATTGAGTAGAATTCCCAGTCTATAAATAGATCCTTGTCATTTGACAATTAAGTTGTAAAAACTATTTTTCTTTTCTTCACAGCCAAGAGCATCATTGAATTAAGACATGACTAGAAAATGTTATTCTAAGAGCAATTATTTTATGTACATTGAGGGGGAAATTAAGCAGATAAGGCCGTTTTTTACAATTCTTTTTCCATTTTTACAATTCGGAAGTAGACTTAAGGTGGAGGATTTTTAGAAAGAGTTGGCAGGTGGGGCGTCAGGCTTGGTTCTTATCTGGTTTGGGTGTGGCTCCCTGGGGGACAGAGGAGAGGAGGTCTGAGCTTGTTGGTGTCTGAGGAAGGCTGGTTCACACTGGCAGGGGGACCACGGTGATCCCCTGTGGGATGGAATCCTGAAAGCGTTAAGTATTAGAGTTGAATTATGGACGAATAGGAATTACTGTGTCAAGGTGGTACATGACAGGACTTTGTAGACAAATAAATAGCCAAAGTATAACTTCTCAAAACCTGCTAAGTATTCTGCTTTTTCCCTATCTCTCTTCCTTTCTTTCCTTTTCCTCCCATCTGTTTTCTTTTTTTTTTTTCTTTTCTGTTTTTCTTTCAGGGGCTGTATCACATGATGATCAGTGTATTTTGCAGTCTGGCAGACTGGTTAGAATTTTATCCTCCTACCCCCATTTACTCATTGTAAAATCTCAGGAAAGTTGCATAAGCTTTCTAAAACTCAAGTTTCCTTATCTGCAAAGGGTGGGTAGGAGTGTCTGCCTTACCAAGTTGTAAAGATTGAAGTAACATGAACACATCAAAAGTGGTTCGTGTTTTTCACTCTGTTGGGCCTCCCTTATGAACAGTCAGTCACCAAGTTTAGACATCTATAGTCTCTGGTTTGAAAGGACTCTTAACAGCTGCAATTTGGGAAAATGTAAAATACTTGGCTAGCCTTCACAAAATCTAATGCAGTATGAATTTCACTTAAAATGTGAATTTGAGTCTGTGATTCTACTGTGAATCTAGAGTTCACATCCCAGTAGCTGGATTCATAATATTGAGGACTAGTAGGTAGTTACAGAATATTGAGTAGAATTCCCAGTCTATAAATAGATCCTTGTCATTTGACAATTAAGTTGTAAAAACTATTTTTCTTTTCTTCACAGCCAAGAGCATCATTGAATTAAGACATGACTAGAAAATGTTATTCTAAGAGCAATTATTTTATGTACATTGAGGGGGAAATTAAGCAGATAAGGCCGTTTTTTACAATTCTTTTTCCATTTTTACAATTCGGAAGTAGACTTAAGGTGGAGGATTTTTAGAAAGAGTTGGCAGGTGGGGGCGTCAGGCTTGGTTCTTATCTGGTTTGGGTGTGGCTCCCTGGGGGACAGAGGAGAGGAGGTCTGAGCTTGTTGGTGTCTGAGGAAGGCTGGTTCACACTGGCAGGGGGACCACGGTGATCCCCTGTGGGATGGAATCCTGAAAGCGTTAAGTATTAGAGTTGAATTATGGACGAATAGGAATTACTGTGTCAAGGTGGTACATGACAGGACTTTGTAGACAAATAAATAGCCAAAGTATAACTTCTCAAAACCTGCTAAGTATTCTGCTTTTTCCCTATCTCTCTTCCTTTCTTTCCTTTTCCTCCCATCTGTTTTCTTTTTTTTTTTTCTTTTCTGTTTTTCTTTCAGGGGCTGTATCACATGATGATCAGTGTATTTTGCAGTCTGGCAGACTGGTTAGAATTTTATCCTCCTACCCCCATTTACTCATTGTAAAATCTCAGGAAAGTTGCATAAGCTTTCTAAAACTCAAGTTTCCTTATCTGCAAAGGGTGGGTAGGAGTGTCTGCCTTACCAAGTTGTAAAGATTGAAGTAACATGAACACATCAAAAGTGGTTCGTGTATCACTCTGTTGTCCTCCCTTATGCAGTCTTCTCAGAGTATGCAGGTCAACTGCAAAGCCACAAGCTAAGTCACATACATGAACTTAGGTTGTTGTTCTGTCGCTAAGTCATGTCCGACTCTTTGTGGCCCTATGGACTGCAGCACGCCAGGCTTCCCTGTCCTTCACCATCTCCTGGAGTTTGCTCAAACTTACGCCCATTGAGTTGGTGATACCAGTTTCCTTTAGAATTGACTGGTTTGATCTCCTGTTGTCCAAGGGACTCTCAAGTCTTTTACAGCACCACAATTCGAAAGCATCAGTACTTCAACGTTCAGCCTTCTTTATGGTCCAACTCTCACATCTATACATGACTGCTGGAAAAACTATAGCTTTGACTATACAGACCTTTGTCAGAAACGTGATGTCTCTGCTTTTTAATATACTGTCTAGGTTTGTCATAGCTTTCCTTCCAAACAGCAAGCATCTTTAATTTCATGCGTGCAGTCACCGTCCACATTGATTTTGGAGCCCAAGAAAATGAAATGGGACATTGTTTCCACATTAGATGCCATGATCTTAGTTTTTTGAATATTGAGTTTTAAGCTAGCTTTTTCACTCTTCTTTTTACCTTCATCAAGAGGCTCTTTAGTTCTTTACATTCTGCCATTAAAGTGGTATCATCTGCATATCTGAGGTTGTCGATATTTCTTTCAGCAATCTTAATTCCAGCTTGTGATTCATCTAGTCAGGCGTTTCACATGATGTACTCTGTATATAAGTTAAATAAGCACGATGATAATATACAGCCTTGATGTACTCCTTTCCCAACTTGGAACCAGTCCATTGTTCCATGTCTGGTTCTAACTGTTGCTTCTTGTCCTGCATACAGGTTTCTCAGGAGGGAGGTAAGATGGTCTTGATAGTCCCATCTCTTTCAGAATTTTCCATAGTTTGTTGTGATCCACACAGTCAGAGGATGAAGCAGAAGTAGATGATTTTCTGGAATTCCCTTGCTTTTTTATGATTCAGCCTCAAAGTTGCCCTGAGATTAAAGAATAGGGCCTTCTCAGATATTTCCTGGGCATGCCCACAGCCTTGCGCATATACATGGTCTTCTAGGTTCTCAGGAATATGTCAGAGCTTTATGTTGCCCTGTTGGGCATCTCATTCTCCAGCTTAAACTTGTAAGTTTCAGCCTCTTTTGAGCCCAGCTGATATTACTGCCTCAAGCTGTGATTTTAAACCTTTGCTGCTGATTTTTTTGTTTGGTTTTGTTTTGTTGTTGTTGTTTTTAATAAATTTCCTGGTTGTAGGACTGTTTATACATAGTGAGTCCTGGGGGGAAAAAAAAAAAAAAAATTTTTGGGACTTCTGGGGGGTGTTGTCCAAGGGACTCTCAAGTCTTTTACAGCACCACAATTCGAAAGCATCAGTACTTCAACGTTCAGCCTTCTTTATGGTCCAACTCTCACATCTATACATGACTGCTGGAAAAACTATAGCTTTGACTATACAGACCTTTGTCAGAAACGTGATGTCTCTGCTTTTTAATATACTGTCTAGGTTTGTCATAGCTTTCCTTCCAAACAGCAAGCATCTTTAATTTCATGCGTGCAGTCACCGTCCACATTGATTTTGGAGCCCAAGAAAATGAAATGGGACATTGTTTCCACATTAGATGCCATGATCTTAGTTTTTTGAATATTGAGTTTTAAGCTAGCTTTTTCACTCTTCTTTTTACCTTCATCAAGAGGCTCTTTAGTTCTTTACATTCTGCCATTAAAGTGGTATCATCTGCATATCTGAGGTTGTCGATATTTCTTTCAGCAATCTTAATTCCAGCTTGTGATTCATCTAGTCAGGCGTTTCACATGATGTACTCTGTATATAAGTTAAATAAGCACGATGATAATATACAGCCTTGATGTACTCCTTTCCCAACTTGGAACCAGTCCATTGTTCCATGTCTGGTTCTAACTGTTGCTTCTTGTCCTGCATACAGGTTTCTCAGGAGGGAGGTAAGATGGTCTTGATAGTCCCATCTCTTTCAGAATTTTCCATAGTTTGTTGTGATCCACACAGTCAGAGGATGAAGCAGAAGTAGATGATTTTCTGGAATTCCCTTGCTTTTTTATGATTCAGCCTCAAAGTTGCCCTGAGATTAAAGAATAGGGCCTTCTCAGATATTTCCTGGGCATGCCCACAGCCTTGCGCATATACATGGTCTTCTAGGTTCTCAGGAATATGTCAGAGCTTTATGTTGCCCTGTTGGGCATCTCATTCTCCAGCTTAAACTTGTAAGTTTCAGCCTCTTTTGAGCCCAGCTGATATTACTGCCTCAAGCTGTGATTTTAAACCTTTGCTGCTGATTTTTTTGTTTGGTTTTGTTTTGTTGTTGTTGTTTTTAATAAATTTCCTGGTTGTAGGACTGTTTATACATAGTGAGTCCTGAGTCTACTCAAATGAAAACAAGATCTAAGAAGGGAGCTTTTCACAGAGTTTCCAGAAAAGTCAAATAGCGACAACTCTTTGGGACTTCTGGCGGACCTTTCTGCCTCTCCAGTGACTGCAAGGCTGCTGACTTTCAGTCATCACTCTTGTGAGGCTTTTGGATTTCAGGGCTGTTGTAGGGCTGGGTAGAGCGGGATCGGAATAAGCAAGCTGCTCTTCTTACAGAAATTCAACTTTTTTCCTTGGATGAATACTCCTTGGATTGTTGCACATTTCTGGTTAATTTCCATAGTTCTGAAGGTGTTGGTTTTGACGTTTTCTGGGTCATTGTTCTTATTGCGTTTGTGGCAGAGTGAATTTTTGGAAGTCCTTACTCCACCATTGTGGAAATACTTCTATTGGTTTTTGAAGCAGCCTTTCCTACTCTTTCTAATTGTTGGAGACTTCTTGTGATAAAACATGTCTCTCCTTAACACTGTTACATGTAAGACAGAGTTCTATTCTTTGGAACAACAGAGTTTTTGATGGACCCAAAGCATAGAACTCCCTTAAGACTAAGAAATGTCCAGGGGGGCTTCCTTGGTGGTCCAGTGGGTAAAGAGTCTGCCTTGCACTGCAAAGGGTGCCAGTTCAATCCCTGCCACGGGAAGATCCCACATGCTGCAGAGCGACTGGACTGATGTGTCCAGCTACTGAGCCAGAGCTCTGGAGTGCATGCACCTAGAGCTGGTGCTCTGCTACAGGAGAGGCCACTGCAATGGGAGGCCCACACTGGCCAAAGAACAAAGATGGATGAAAATAAATAAATGAAAGACCAGTAAAAGGGGCCAAAATTTTAAAAAAAAATGTCCAGGGAACTTTTTAGTGTTTAATATGCAGGAATTTTTTTCCCCACTGAAGCTGTCTACTTGGGATTGATCACATATAGTCAGAATATATTGGTAGGTAAAAACTAACAATTTTAAATTATTTAGTCAAATATAATTTATCATTTTATGAGACTATTTTGATTCCTCTGAAGATTTTGGCACCTAATTTAGCTTGTATTTTTTAGTACATCCTGGGTGGCCCTCACTTATATGTGATTGATACACACTATATTATGGTTTCCATTATGTGATTTCTTCAATTCTAACTAAACTCACCTCAAATTTGACCTCTACCAATATGCCTCCCCATGTTACCCAAATTAATCTGTTACCTTTCCTTTTCTTTTGTATCAGATAAAAAGGTGTCTTCTAAGACCAAATGTTCTACCTATTCTGTTAAATAACAGAAAAATATCAACAAGAAAATAAAAATTACCTGTAATATCACCTCCGCCCCAGATATAACCACTGTTAACATTTTGATATTAAATGCAACTGGAAAGATGTCATGATAAGATTTTGAAGGGGCAAAGATAATAGATATTTATGTGAAAATTATAAGGTATATACACGCATTTAAAATATTCTAAAAGGATATGAACGCATCTCAAGCTACTAATCTGCTTTTTGATTAGGGAAAATGGAGATTGTGGAGCTTTATCTTTCCTTTTATTCAGTTTATTATAGTTGTGTGTTGTTAGAAACACATGCCATTTTGGAAAGAGGATTTTACAAATAAACTTTGATTTGAAAATGTGATGAGACAGGTTGGGAAGATGATGTATTTACAAATAATAGGGATTTTCTCTGGGTGGAAGGTCTGCATGGTGTCAGGTACCGCACAAAGGGCTTCTGTGGAAAGAGGATCGCTTTAGCTTGGGCAGGCTATTTTCCTGTCTTTTCTCCTAGTCTCTCTCTCTACATGAACACACACAGTTTTGTTTTTTTCTTAAATATTTCTTGACACTTTAAAGAGTACATAGTAGAGGTGATGTCCCTTTACCCCTAAAACACTGAGGTGTGTATTTTCTGAAAGCAAGGAAATCTCATATATAACATTATCATAGCTATCATAATCAAGAAATTCAGTTCTACATAACTATTATCTAACCTTATTGAGATCTTTCTGGTTGATCCAATAATGTCCTTTTTTTAGCTTTGACTCTTGAGGCAATGACTTAGAAGTATAGAACATTCCACTGTAGCGCTGACTGTGGCATCTTGGTGGCTGGGTCCTCAGTTGCCTGTTTTCTGCTTTTTTTCTTTCTTTTTTTTTTTTTTCCAGCCTCTAGACTTCTCATCTATTTTACAAGCTACCTTAAATTCTTTCAGTAAATTCCTTTACTACCTGAGTTTGCCCAAATTGATTTCTACAGTTTGCAACCCTAACTATAGACTGATAGATTAGCTTTTTCATAATCTCTGTTTTTCAGAATTGTATTAATCTTCACATGCTCATTAGTTCACTTGCCTTTTTTCCATCTTTTTTCATGAAGCTTCTAGTTTTCCTCAGTTAGCAGTGTTTTACTTCGTAAATAGAGCACTTATTTTTCATCTTTATTATAGTCAGTTAATTACTTAGATATTGCAGTCATGAATTCAAGCTACTTTAAGGCCTGTACATGATACAGCATTGTGGTGTTTGGACGAGTGATAAGATTTAGAAGGTATATGTGGCAAGCTAAAGAGTGTGTTTTTCACATATATGGAATCTAGTAGGATGGTGATGATGGCACATGCAGTGAAGCGACGGAAAGACAGACATGGACAGTGGACATATGGACATTGTGGGAAAGGAACAGTGGGTGAGAGGTGTAAAGGAAGTAGCATGAAGGCCTGTACTATCATATGTGAAGAAAATAGCTATAGTCATTGCTCTGTGAGAAAAGCAGATCCTTCACAGGTGCTGTATGACGATCTGGAGGGGTGGGATGGGGGGGAAATACATATGACTAATCTGAGAACATACATATCTGTAAACAACAAAACTCTAAAAGTTAAAAGTAAAATAAAAGTTAAAAAAAAAAAAAAGTGTGTTTTTAGACAGTGCTGTTTGGGGAGTTCAGGAGAGGGAAACCCTTTATGTTTCATTTGCCTTTGTTACGCTATTTGAAGTTCCCTTTTGGTGGTTGAAAGCTCAGTAACTAAAAGTTCCTGCTTTCCCAAGGGCCAGACCTATACAGAAGCTTTAAATCATATTGGGTTTTATATTTTCCTTATTCTAAATCTTTTGAACTTTCCAGTTAATGCAAACCAGAGGTTTTAAACTGTGAGAGTAAAACAGGAATTATTGTATTCGAGAGTCATATCTATGTATAGCACCCCTATTCACTCTTATTTTCTGCTTATGTTTTATTTTATTTTATTTTTTTTGGTGGAGGGGCGGGTTGGGGCAGGAGTGGGGGTGGTGGGTGGGCCACTTCTTTTGGTCTTTTTCATTTATCTGTTTTCATCCATCTTTGTTCTTTGGCCTGTGTGGGCCTCGCATCACAGTAGCCTCTGTTGTCGCAGAGCACTGGCTCTGGGCGCATGCGCTCCAGAGCTCCGACTCGGTAATTGGACACATCAGTCCAGCTGCCCTGCGGCACGTGGGATCTTCCCAGGCCAGGGCTCGAACCGGCGCCCCTTGCACTGCGAGGTGGTGTCCTTACCCACTGGACCACCAGGGAAGCCCCTGCTTATGTTTTAAATTCATTTGTTGGGTGTATTATTCAAACTTTATTCTTGATTTTGTCTACACTGTGGAGTCCTTGCCACTTTTACCTTTGCCATTTTTAGTCAATTATTAAATATTAGAATAGCTAGTTTTTTTTTTTTTTTTTGGATAGCTAGTTTTTAAAACCATCTGCTTATATGGTTCTGTATGTTTTAAATTGAAAAAGTAGATTCCAGGAGAAATTTGGTGCTTTTCTGTTTTTTCTTAACTATTTTCTAATTTGTTACTAATGAATTGGCAAAAGTACATATATTTAAACTAGAATTTAATTACAAAAATGTGCTGTTAGTTCTGTGTATAGAATAAAGGGATTGGAAGGAAAAGCTTTTTTTAATCTAGCAGTTCAGAATAATTAAAGTAACTATCTTTTCAGTAGTGTTTCTCCATGCTGTAAAGTTAGGTCAGGAGTAACCTAGGACAGAGCATTTCTTGTGCCTTAATTTTATTATTATTTTTGTTTCTTTCAGCAAGTGGAAATTGTAGGTTCTTTATTTTGCCTCCAAGAGGTGGTAGAAAGGTAAATTAGATTCCTTACAAATATTTAAAAATCTATGTAATTTCCTTGCAGATAAACTTCCTAATGAAATAATATGCAGAAAGACTTCTAGAACTATGGCTTTTTTAAAAAGTGTGGATCATATTCAGTATTGGTTCCACTTACTTTTTTCCTGGTGGGAGTGGATCCAACTCATTAATGAAGCCGTTTGGCATTATTTAACCTGTGGCCCAGCAATTCCATATTTAGCAATTTTTCTTACAAATAAGAGAATAGTTAGCATATGTAAGTACATGATTGTTGTTTGTAGCATTGTTTAAAATAAGGATGGTCCAGAAACAATTTCCTAAATCTCTATGAAGAAGGACTGGTTAAGTAAATCATGTTATGTCCATTCAGAGGGATACTATGCAGCTGTTAAATAATAGGGTAGATGGGGAAAATGTCTAATATTGAGGGAAAAGGTTACTTCAGAAAAGTTAAGTATTAAAAAAAAAAAAAAGGTAAGTATGGCTTCAGAGCAGGTTCTCAAAGTCATCCTTACATTTGAATGATGATCAGAACCTCCCTGTGAAGAAGGCAGGCAGTATTAAATGTAGTTTTATAGAGAAAGCGATTAGTAGTTGGGTGGACTTAGGCCTTTTAAAGAATACAGCCAAGTCTGTGGTGGGGGGATGAATACTTGAACTTGAGGTTTCTGACTTCTAGGATGAAAATTTTTTTGCTCTTGTTGTTTATGAATGATCAAAACAATGAATTGTGAATTGCTTTTTTCCCTCTTAGAAGGGTTATGTATTTTTCTTGCTTCCTTATCAGGCGTATATAACTTTCTTTTATAATATAGCAAATAGGCTACATTGAATTTTAGTTTAGTCCTTGGAACTTTATTGACTTAAGCTTTTTTTTTTTTTTTTCAGTGCTTACCTTACTGTTCTTACAGATAGGAGAAGGTGGGATAGTAAAATGTGAAGTTGGGAATTTTAAGATTTTCACCAAATGACACAGAAATGGCGGTTTCCGCCCAGCATCCTTGGTCTAGGGGGTGGCTTCACCACACTGTATTCCCCGGCCTGTAAAAAGTTGTGCGTCCCATCCCCCAGACTCTAGTTCCTTAAAATTCAAGGGTTCTAAGTGGGCTGCTGTGCCAGGTGGTATTAAAAGCACTAGAAAACTTTTGTATCCCACTTATTTTTCATTCTCAATTTCTTTTTTCTCTAAAATTGGGACGTCAATAGTGAACGAATATTAATCCATTCTCATTCTCTGTCTCTCTTATAGAACTTTTAAGTGTGAAAAGAGACGCCTTTCAGAGACGACTCAGTTTTAGAATATCGTCACTACAGTTTATAACCAATTAAACCATCCTGCAACTTAAAAAAAAAAAATCACGTTAGATTCAAATGTGTCTGTAATTCCCCATTCTAGATGAGCAGACTTCTTAAAATCTCTATGAAGAAGGACTGGTTAAGTAAATCATGTTATGTCCATTCAGAGGGATACTATGCAGCTGTTAAATAATAGGGTAGATGGGGAAAATGTCTAATATTGAGGGAAAAGGTTACTTCAGAAAAGTTAAGTATTAAAAAAAAAAAAAAGGTAAGTATGGCTTCAGAGCAGGTTCTCAAAGTCATCCTTACATTTGAATGATGATCAGAACCTCCCTGTGAAGAAGGCAGGCAGTATTAAATGTAGTTTTATAGAGAAAGCGATTAGTAGTTGGGTGGACTTAGGCCTTTTAAAGAATACAGCCAAGTCTGTGGTGGGGATGAATACTTGAACTTGAGGTTTCTGACTTCTAGGATGAAAATTTTTTTGCTCTTGTTGTTTATGAATGATCAAAACAATGAATTGTGAATTGCTTTTTTCCCTCTTAGAAGGGTTATGTATTTTTCTTGCTTCCTTATCAGGCGTATATAACTTTCTTTTATAATATAGCAAATAGGCTACATTGAATTTTAGTTTAGTCCTTGGAACTTTATTGACTTAAGCTTTTTTTTTTTTTTTTCAGTGCTTACCTTACTGTTCTTACAGATAGGAGAAGGTGGGATAGTAAAATGTGAAGTTGGGAATTTTAAGATTTTCACCAAATGACACAGAAATGGCGGTTTCCGCCCAGCATCCTTGGTCTAGGGGGTGGCTTCACCACACTGTATTCCCCGGCCTGTAAAAAGTTGTGCGTCCCATCCCCCAGACTCTAGTTCCTTAAAATTCAAGGGTTCTAAGTGGGCTGCTGTGCCAGGTGGTATTAAAAGCACTAGAAAACTTTTGTATCCCACTTATTTTTCATTCTCAATTTCTTTTTTCTCTAAAATTGGGACGTCAATAGTGAACGAATATTAATCCATTCTCATTCTCTGTCTCTCTTATAGAACTTTTAAGTGTGAAAAGAGACGCCTTTCAGAGACGACTCAGTTTTAGAATATCGTCACTACAGTTTATAACCAATTAAACCATCCTGCAACTTAAAAAAAAAAAATCACGTTAGATTCAAATGTGTCTGTAATTCCCCATTCTAGATGAGCAGACTTCTTAAAAATGACTGAAATGGTGATCCTTCATTTCTCTTCACCAAAGTTAAAGGATTTTTTTTTTTTTTTTGCTGATAAGAAGTGAACAGTAGAGATAAAAACAAATGTGTAAGTGCTTTAGGGCCTAATCAAATGAAGGACAATTAAGCCGTCTGGCAGATGCAGGTTAAACTAGATGTGTGAACTCCAGGGCCCTTGTCTGGCTTCAAAACGGCAATGACAAGAAAATTTCAGGCCACTTGAAGGCTTCGTTGGTACACTGAATGTGTGTCTGCTTGAAGCTGATGTGAAACTGGCAGCCAAAGTGCAGTTTTAGCCTTGAACAGCAGATGGGAAAGCAGTCCAACATTCTTCCAATTGGGAGGAACATTCATTTCATGCTTCAGTGATGGACTGAACAGCCTTGGAAACCTGAGTGTATTCAAACCTTAGCTGAGTAGATTAAACAGCGGCAACAAATCTTGATTCTGATTTGAATTCTTCACTCCTCAATTTTGACAGTTTCGTAGATAGTTGATATTATTTAAAACCAGACTGGAAATCTGAAAAATCACATATGTTCATCATTCTCTTTTGTGTTTCTACTCTCCATGTTTTGTTAGAAAAGTACAGTTTTATCCATAGAGGGAAAAAGAGTCAGAATTAGAAACACTTGTAGGAGAGAATCTCTTTTTGATGCTGGGGTTTCTTGTCTCTTGTGAGGTTTATTTCTGATCCTTGGTGCGTATGTCATGACCAAGGGCGAGGATGTTTAGGAAATGTGTAAGTTTAATATGGTGATTTATTTATCCTTAACGTAGGTGTTTCTAGATGAAAACTTTGACTGGAACTGACTTGCAGTGTAAACTACAGATCTGGTTTGTGAAATTTCAATGTAGTTTCATTGATTATTGAGCAGTAGTGGCTTAGCATCTAGCTAGAGCTTACAGAATAAATTTTGTGGAATAAAGACCATACTTTGGGAGTGGTTCTTTTGCATCATCGTCCTCTTCTGATATATGAATTTTTGTTTATACTGCTTCCTTCATTTTTGGATTGTAGTTTATAACCAATTAAACCATCCTGCAACTTAAAAAAAAAAAATCACGTTAGATTCAAATGTGTCTGTAATTCCCCATTCTAGATGAGCAGACTTCTTAAAAATGACTGAAATGGTGATCCTTCATTTCTCTTCACCAAAGTTAAAGGATTTTTTTTTTTTTTTTGCTGATAAGAAGTGAACAGTAGAGATAAAAACAAATGTGTAAGTGCTTTAGGGCCTAATCAAATGAAGGACAATTAAGCCGTCTGGCAGATGCAGGTTAAACTAGATGTGTGAACTCCAGGGCCCTTGTCTGGCTTCAAAACGGCAATGACAAGAAAATTTCAGGCCACTTGAAGGCTTCGTTGGTACACTGAATGTGTGTCTGCTTGAAGCTGATGTGAAACTGGCAGCCAAAGTGCAGTTTTAGCCTTGAACAGCAGATGGGGAAAGCAGTCCAACATTCTTCCAATTGGGAGGAACATTCATTTCATGCTTCAGTGATGGACTGAACAGCCTTGGAAACCTGAGTGTATTCAAACCTTAGCTGAGTAGATTAAACAGCGGCAACAAATCTTGATTCTGATTTGAATTCTTCACTCCTCAATTTTGACAGTTTCGTAGATAGTTGATATTATTTAAAACCAGACTGGAAATCTGAAAAATCACATATGTTCATCATTCTCTTTTGTGTTTCTACTCTCCATGTTTTGTTAGAAAAGTACAGTTTTATCCATAGAGGGAAAAAGAGTCAGAATTAGAAACACTTGTAGGAGAGAATCTCTTTTTGATGCTGGGGTTTCTTGTCTCTTGTGAGGTTTATTTCTGATCCTTGGTGCGTATGTCATGACCAAGGGCGAGGATGTTTAGGAAATGTGTAAGTTTAATATGGTGATTTATTTATCCTTAACGTAGGTGTTTCTAGATGAAAACTTTGACTGGAACTGACTTGCAGTGTAAACTACAGATCTGGTTTGTGAAATTTCAATGTAGTTTCATTGATTATTGAGCAGTAGTGGCTTAGCATCTAGCTAGAGCTTACAGAATAAATTTTGTGGAATAAAGACCATACTTTGGGAGTGGTTCTTTTGCATCATCGTCCTCTTCTGATATATGAATTTTTGTTTATACTGCTTCCTTCATTTTTTGGATTGTAGAAGCTGAGTTTATATTTCCAGTTTATGTATACAGTGACTTTTGGTGCCTCAGCCATCTGTACTTCCCCACTTCCAAAGCTTTAAAAACACATTTACTCTAAAAGAACAAGTTAAAGAGATGCTGTTCTTTTTTAGTGCAGAAGCTGACTGTGTAACATTGTATAAACACACACAGTTGGCCTGTGCCCCTCTCTATATTCTACGCATATATTAGTATGTTAATGAATATATAAGTTGATTATATGCTATTCAGAAGCTCTTTATACTCCCAGTTTTTTGTTTGTTTATGGTAATTTACATGACTTGGTTTTCCGTAATGAAAATTCTCTGGGCAACCTATCTTCCTTTCTTGTTTTCTGACCTAAATAATGATTACTGATAACGTTATGAACTGAATGTTTCAGTTGCCCCCAGATTTTCATATTGAGGCCTTAACTGTTGGGTGACAGGGGCTTAAGAAGGTGAGAAGGTGTAAGGGCAGAGCCCTCATCTGATAGAGCTGATTCTCTTGTCGGGAAAGGAAGAGAGACCAGAGCTCTCCTCAATATGTGAGGATACAGTCAGGTAGCTGGTCCTCACCAGACATGGTCTGATGGCACTTGATCTTGCAGTTGCCAGCCTTCAGAACCATGAGAAATACATTTCTGTTGTTTAAGCCGCACAGACTGTGATATTTGGTTTTGGCAGCCCTGACCCTAACCCTGACTAATACAGATGATTTTCTAACCATTCATAGGTGGTTTTGTAGTACCTAGTGTGAAGACTTCAGACAAAATAGATTAAGAAACTGGTGGGAATTTTAATACACTTGACTGTTTGTGAAGTGAATAGTCCAGTCTGCTTTTTGTTGTGGCTTACATATATCAATTCTTTTAGTTACTGATGTTTTGACCTCTTATTTGTGATTGTTTAGTTGATATATAAATAACACCATTTCCCCCACTTTAAGTGGCCTGGAGTAAAGATCCCACCTGACACTGGGTTAAAAAGGACTTTGCGTTTTCACTGGAGAGAGTTATTTTTAGAGAGTGCATATTCATTTTTTATTGTTGCCCTAATGAACTGCCCAAAACTTAAGTGATTCAAGACAATGTTCCTTGGCTCTTGGCTTCTTCCCCTGTCTTTGAAGCGAGCAACTTAGCATCTTTCTGACTTTACTTCTGAGGTCACATCTCTCCCTTTTTCTTTATTCTACCTTCTTCTACATCTAAGGATTCTAGTGATTACGTTGGACCCATCTATATAATCCAGAGCAATCTCCCCAAAGTCAGCTGATTAGCAACCTTAATTCCCATCTGCAATCTTAATTCCCTTTTGCAGTGTACCCTAACATATTCATAAGTTTAGGGGGTTAGGACACGAACGTTTTTGGGGAGCCATTATTCTGCTATCACAGGCAGAAAGTGATATATTTAATAAAGTATAAGAAAATTTTGCTTGGAAAGATAAAAATTCTTATTTAGTTTAAAGTATAAGTCTGACCTAAATAATGATTACTGATAATGTTATGAACTGAATGTTTCAGTTGCCCCCAGATTTTCATATTGAGGCCTTAACTGTTGGGTGACAGGGGCTTAAGAAGGTGAGAAGGTGTAAGGGCAGAGCCCTCATCTGATAGAGCTGATTCTCTTGTCGGGAAAGGAAGAGACCAGAGCTCTCCTCAATATGTGAGGATACAGTCAGGTAGCTGGTCCTCACCAGACATGGTCTGATGGCACTTGATCTTGCAGTTGCCAGCCTTCAGAACCATGAGAAATACATTTCTGTTGTTTAAGCCGCACAGACTGTGATATTTGGTTTTGGCAGCCCTGACCCTAACCCTGACTAATACAGATGATTTTCTAACCATTCATAGGTGGTTTTGTAGTACCTAGTGTGAAGACTTCAGACAAAATAGATTAAGAAACTGGTGGGAATTTTAATACACTTGACTGTTTGTGAAGTGAATAGTCCAGTCTGCTTTTTGTTGTGGCTTACATATATCAATTCTTTTAGTTACTGATGTTTTGACCTCTTATTTGTGATTGTTTAGTTGATATATAAATAACACCATTTCCCCCACTTTAAGTGGCCTGGAGTAAAGATCCCACCTGACACTGGGTTAAAAAGGACTTTGCGTTTTCACTGGAGAGAGTTATTTTTAGAGAGTGCATATTCATTTTTTATTGTTGCCCTAATGAACTGCCCAAAACTTAAGTGATTCAAGACAATGTTCCTTGGCTCTTGGCTTCTTCCCCTGTCTTTGAAGCGAGCAACTTAGCATCTTTCTGACTTTACTTCTGAGGTCACATCTCTCCCTTTTTCTTTATTCTACCTTCTTCTACATCTAAGGATTCTAGTGATTACGTTGGACCCATCTATATAATCCAGAGCAATCTCCCTAAAGTCAGCTGATTAGCAACCTTAATTCCCATCTGCAATCTTAATTCCCTTTTGCAGTGTACCCTAACATATTCATAAGTTTAGGGGGTTAGGACACGAACGTTTTTGGGGAGCCATTATTCTGCTATCACAGGCAGAAAGTGATATATTTAATAAAGTATAAGAAAATTTTGCTTGGAAAGATAAAAATTCTTATCTTTCAGCCTGTGTTTTCTTGGAAGAATTGTGGTATGTAATTCTCAATTGTTTAAACCTGTATCCTCTTTTGGAAAAGCAAACATCTCGTCTAGTCTGTGGTCAATAATAAACCTGTTAGTCTTTTTCTCTCTGAAATATTCACATACCATCCCTACATCTGGGCCATTGTTTTGGACTTCTGGAGTATTTTAGGCTTTGGGGTATAATAGTCACACTTTATTTATTTATTTATTTATTTATTTATTTATTTATTTATTTGGGGGAGGTGGGGAGGGAGGGGCAGGTGGGCTACTTCTATTGGTTTTTCATTTGTCCATCTTCATCCCCTTTGTTCTCTGGCCCATGTGGGCCTGCCATCACGGTGGCCTCTGTTGTCGCAGAGCACTGGCTCTGGGCGCATGTGCTCCAGAGCTCCAGCTCAGTAACTGGACACATTGGTCCAGCCGCTCTGCGGCACGTGGGATCTTCCCAGGCCAGGGATCGAACTGGCGCCCCTTGAACTGCAAGGCAGTGTCCTTACCCACTGGACCACCAGGGAAGCCCAATAGTCACACTTTTGTTTGACTTAAAAATCTGTCTAGTGTTTGCTTTATTCTTATTACCACCTCTATTTCCCCCATAATAATTATTTGCTATTACTATTGTGAACTTATTCCAAGAGATAAGCATGCCTAACATCTTTTCTAAAAATGTCCATATACTTATGAGGTAGGTAGACTGTGGATAGTGCTTGCTGAGAAAAGTGAAAGATCTGTAGTCTGAATTGCTTGGTTGATTAGAGGCTGACTTTCAGTCTCATTGTTGTATCAACTGAAATAACATAGCAGTAGGAGAAGGTGATTGCTTTTGTTGGTATGTAGTCTCAGAGCATGCATCTTGTAGGGGGATTTAATATAAGTATATGTGTGTTTTAAAGTAGACTTTATAGACGTTTTAGAACAGTTTTAGACTTACAGAGATGCTAAGAAATGAGTATAGAGTGTCCCTATATATCCCATACCATTTCTGCCCCTGTTATTAACATCTCATGGTAGTATGGAACTTGTGTTACAATTAATGAACCAATATTGATTTATTGTGATTAATGGACAACTAAGCTGTCAATTTTGTTTTCTAATAGAAAAGGAATAATTTGATATTAGAGAACATTATTTATAAGATATAACTTAATTTTGGGGAGGTTGTTTAGTTATGCTTTATTCTTCTTTGTGATTTGACTTTGTATTGGCTTCTTTGTCTTTAAAGACTGACGTGAAGTAGGTTTGAATGTTAGGTTTAGCTCCGAGTTTGAAAGTAGTATTTTTGGTTAGGACGGAGTGAGAGATGGTCAGATTAACCTTGCACTTTTCATGTCTCTATGGATCTGCCTTCCCATCACATTTAATAAAGTCTGAACTTCCCTGTGAGGTTCTTTATGCTCTGACTCCTGTGGACCCTCAGACCTCACTCCTTTACGCTTTCCTTAAGCTCAGTGTACTGGCTTTACTTCTGTTTTTTGAATGTGCCAAGATTGTTGTCTCCTGAGGGCCTGAAACGTTCTGCCTTGCCATCCCCAGCACCCTGCAAGGCTTACTCCCTCATTGGGTTCTCTGCTTGAATGTCTCTGGAGACGATTCACTGATGCTTCTATATAAAATAGTGCCCTCATCATTCTCTAAACCATTACCCTACTTTATCTTTGTAGGGTTTTATTTGTCACTATCTGAAAGCACTGTGCTTTATGCATGTAGCTATACAAACATTATATATCATTTATTTGTTGGTTGGTTGACTCCTACGGTAGAATGTCCGCTCCAAGAGGGCAGGGAATATTCCATGCACATCGAACAGTGCCTGGCATAGTATAGGCTCTCAATGGATACTTGTCATGTGACCGAATAGTGAAGTTCGTGTTGAAGCATGGCATTAGAATATTCCAGAAAAATTCACGTTTATTTCCTGTTAGTAGCTTTATGGTTTCCCTGCTACAACTAAAAACAATAAAGGGAGGTTGACTGTAGCTGAAACTGCATCCTTGCTCTGGGCTTCTCTCTGCATACAGTCCTCTACTTTCCCATCATAAAAAACACCAGCAGGCATTTAAATGCCTCCACCAAAAAAAGAAGCATGTCAGAATTTCCAATACAGGCTTTCTTTCTTTCGAGGTCCTTAACAGCCAGAACCTGTTCTAGATTAGTCTTTCTTAGTCTCTAGTAATGTACCTGATGAGCAGCTGTTGACAATGAACAGTTCTCCACCCAGCGGCCTCTTAAACCCCATGTGATGGCAGGGAAGGTAAGAGGTGGGGCTTACAGAGGAGGGCTAGAACAGGACAGTGTTCCAGAGGTCAGGACGTGAAGTAGGTTTGAAGGGGCTCCGAGTTTGAAAGTAGTATTTTTGGTTAGGACGGAGTGAGAGATGGTCAGATTAACCTTGCACTTTTCATGTCTCTATGGATCTGCCTTCCCATCACATTTAATAAAGTCTGAACTTCCCTGTGAGGTTCTTTATGCTCTGACTCCTGTGAACCCTCAGACCTCACTCCTTTACGCTTTCCTTAAGCTCAGTGTACTGGCTTTACTTCTGTTTTTTGAATGTGCCAAGATTGTTGTCTCCTGAGGGCCTGAAACGTTCTGCCTTGCCATCCCCAGCACCCTGCAAGGCTTACTCCCTCATTGGGTTCTCTGCTTGAATGTCTCTGGAGACGATTCACTGATGCTTCTATATAAAATAGTGCCCTCATCATTCTCTAAACCATTACCCTACTTTATCTTTGTAGGGTTTTATTTGTCACTATCTGAAAGCACTGTGCTTTATGCATGTAGCTATACAAACATTATATATCATTTATTTGTTGGTTGGTTGACTCCTACGGTAGAATGTCCGCTCCAAGAGGGCAGGGAATATTCCATGCACATCGAACAGTGCCTGGCATAGTATAGGCTCTCAATGGATACTTGTCATGTGACCGAATAGT
This sequence comes from Tragulus kanchil, assembly GCA_022376925.1. Classification (NCBI taxonomy): domain Eukaryota; kingdom Metazoa; phylum Chordata; class Mammalia; order Artiodactyla; family Tragulidae; genus Tragulus; species Tragulus kanchil. The sequence continues at coordinate 260,180,395 of JAIOJX010000032.1, forward strand.
GAAGTTCGTGTTGAAGCATGGCATTAGAATATTCCAGAAAAATTCACGTTTATTTCCTGTTAGTAGCTTTATGGTTTCCCTGCTACAACTAAAAACAATAAAGGGAGGTTGACTGTAGCTGAAACTGCATCCTTGCTCTGGGCTTCTCTCTGCATACAGTCCTCTACTTTCCCATCATAAAAAAAAAACACCAGCAGGCATTTAAATGCCTCCACCAAAAAAAGAAGCATGTCAGAATTTCCAATACAGGCTTTCTTTCTTTCGAGGTCCTTAACAGCCAGAACCTGTTCTAGATTAGTCTTTCTTAGTCTCTAGTAATGTACCTGATGAGCAGCTGTTGACAATGAACAGTTCTCCACCCAGCGGCCTCTTAAACCCCATGTGATGGCAGGGAAGGTAAGAGGTGGGGCTTACAGAGGGAGGGCTAGAACAGGACAGTGTTCCAGAGGTCAGGAAGTTTTGGTTTTCTTTCCTGTGTTTTTGAGGGTATGAGATGAATCACGACACTTAAGAGGAGAATGGGAAATGTACACAGATGTCAGTTTATGAGAGTCAGTGGTGGGGTTTCCTTCTCCTGGTGATACCATCAAGTGGAAGATGAGGAACAGGCTGACCCTCAGCTCAGGTGTGTGGAATATCTTGTAATTGGAGAGTTCAAGAGAGGGTCTCTGCCTCACAAGCAGCAGTAGAACTACCCAGAGGAGACGCCAAGGTGGAGTTGGTCACAACTGCCGGCTTCTCAGTACAGCTCAGCCCTGTGAACAGGTTACCTGAAGACTTGGAAAAGCAAAGAGGAGCTGGCAAGTGGCGCTGGGGGTGAAAACCCAGGTAAGCAACCTGTACAGAGGACCAGGGGTGCGAGTTTCTCATTGTTTTCCTTTTCTCTCCCGTTTTGAACCTGAGGCAGGCTCTCAGGAAAGCTGTGTCCGTAGTAGCTAAAAACTAAGAGGAGTTCCATCTTTCTGACCAGAAGACTAGGAAAATGCAAGCTAGAGAGTATGAGGGGAGGTCCCCTCTTTCTTTTGAATCATGGGGTGAATGGGGCTGGGCAGGAGACCCTCTGGAGGTCCAGGCTGGTGGTGTTGGCAGCTAAAACGTGTGTAGAAATCTGTCTTTCCGGACAGAGGAACCAGGAAACTGGGTTCCAGCAGTCCAAATAGCATGAGAAAAAATTTTTTTTTTTTTACTTTCTTTCCTTTTTTCCCTTTTTCTGTTTGTCCCTCTGAGGGATAGTGTGGGCAGTTAGAACTCTAAGAGAAACTCGACTTTTGGGCCAGAGGATGGTGAGAGAACTGGAAGGGGAAGGGGAATTGACGTATCTTGACATGAACGGAAGGGTAGCCTTTCTTCTTTTAGAATAAGCCATAGGAGGAAGTGTTTGTGACTTTGGGTTAGACAAACATTGCTTAGATGCAATACCGAAAGGATGAGATGAGATAGAAAAAAAATTTGCTACGTTGGACTTCCTGAAAATTAAAACCCTCTGCTTTGGGAAGGATGCTATTGAGAAAATAGCCAAGCTACACAGGGCTATATGGGAAATTGCTGTTCCCTTCCGTGCAGTTTTGCTGTGACCCTAAAATTGTTATAAAGAATAAATTTTATTAAAAGGCAAGCCACAGGCTTGGGAGAAAATATTTTCAAATTACATATCCAACTAAGGGTTTGTATCCAGAAAATATACAGAGCTCTCAAAACTCAATACAAAAGTGAATCATTAAAAATGGAGAAAAGACATAACAGAGGGTACCAGGAAGATAGATTGATGGCAAATAGTCCAAGGTGGTCGACGGCCTGTTACTAGGGAAATCCAAAATAAAACTGCAAGGAGAAGCCGCTTTCGGTCTCTTGTTTAGTCACTAAGTTGTGTTCAACTCTTTTGTGACCCTGTGGACTATAGCCTGCCAGGCTCCTCTGTCCGTGGAATTTCCCAAGCAAGAATACTTGAGTGGGTTGCCATTTTTTTCTCCAGGGGGTCTTCCTGACCCAGGGATTGAACCTGTATCTCCTTCATTGGCAGGTGGGTTCTTTACCACTGGGCCCTGAAGGAAGTTCTTATGTCTCTTAGAATGGCTTAAAAAAATCTGCCAATACCAAGTCCCAGCAGTTTCTTATCAAGTTAAACTTCTCCTGTGACCCAGCAGTCCTGCTGACAGATTTGTATTTACCTCAAAGACATGGAAACTCATGTGCCTGAATGTTTATGGCAGTTGTTTTTCCGTAATTGCCAAAAGCCAGAAGCAACCAAAGATAATCTTTAACTGGTGAGTGGATACAGAAATTATACAAGGGGCAAGTTAGCAGTAAAAAGGAGTGAACCACTGTTGCTCAGAACAACATGGATGGATCTACCGTGAATGTTCTAGGTTAAGAGAGAGGAGCTTGGAGCGTGGGATGATGGAAGACTTTGGGGCAGTGGGGGACTGATCTTTATCTTGGTGGTGGTGGTTACATTGACTCCATCTGTCTAAACTCTAAGTTTTGTATTTTACTATGGAAACTGATAACAGGAAACAGTTATTGGAGATGATTTAATTATAATTTTTATCAGATTCTAAAAAGTTAAGTATTGCAGACTGAGAGGACTCTTATTTTTCACATGAAATACTTTGGCTTTGAGGGAGGTCATCAGCTCTCTTCAGCGGAGAGAGAAGACCCTGTCCATTCAGCAGCCTGGTAACCCTGTGAGATCTTTCCAAGTGAATTAGGTGCCTCAGCTGACAATCTACCAGTCTGGGTCTTACTGCTGTCTTAGTGGCTTCAGGACCGTTAGAAATAATAAGAGGAATTTCCTTTTTCTTTTTAACCTTTAGTGCAGCAAATTAATTGCTGTGGGTAATACCTGAAGGCTGGTCTTGAGGATGGTGTTCAGAAAGATGCAAGGTGCATCTTGCAGGGGATTGTGGCGTTTTTCTTTGTGACAGACCCAGGGCCTTCTTCCTGTCCCTTCTGTTCTCTGGGGCTGTCTCTGAGGTGGCCCATTCAGAGCTATATTAATGATACATCACACCCTGACATTTTCTTCTCTTCTTGTCAAAACTGTGATAATGACAGTGTGTTACTCTCAAGGAAGGGCTTTGAGCTTCAAGTTTCTTTCATCACTGTATTGCCTCTTTAGACATCCCAGTGGGACTCCTCTTTTGGGGACAGATGAGCATTTTTGTGCTGAGCATATTATGGAAAGAGACAGTGTTTTCCTTCTGCCAAGGCTAGAGCTCATGTTCAAATAGGTTTTAGCTTTTTCACTTTTAGGCCTCTTGAGAGTTTCGATTTACAATTTTCAACTCACAGGCCACCTTGTTAGAGGAGGGCAGTTCTGAGAGTTTGATGTGTGTTTCCTCCACAAAAGACTATTTGGACACTGTTGGTGGGTATCTAGAGAAGGCAGAATGAAGCGTGGCTCTATTTCTATGAAGTGGAGAGTCTCACGCTTACACAGAAGATGAGGCACAAGTAATGTCAGTATTATTAACTCCAAGGGGATTTTGCCCACATGTGGTTATTCAGGGTCACTGTGCTGTGGCCTAGCTTCCAGGCCCTTGGTTTGTGCGCACACCATAATCCTGGTCCTGCGCTTTGCATCTTGTCCTTGAGGATTGAGAGCTTTGAGAAAATCCACTGTTCTCTAATGCCAGGTAAGAAGCTCTCTCCCTTCCTTATGCGTCTTTGCTGCCCTTTCTTTTAATTAAAGTTTTTCCTCCCTAATGTTGGGAGAGCTTCATAAAGGTCACACCTGAAAAGAGCTGCAGAAGACAAATGTAGATTATAGTATTCTGGCCTTTCACGGGGGAAATCATCTAGCAAAGCTCTCTCTCTGCCTCTGGAAAGTGCGTTTTGTCTCATTTCTCAATTTTGGTTAAAGCAGTGTGGGTCTAGGAAGGAAAGGATTTTTGCTAATATGTAGCCACGATGTTATTTCTGTTGACGGCAGAGGAACAGAGCAGGCAGCTCAGCCTGAAAATAGGAGCGGGCCTTCTTGAGCGTCCTGCACATGTCATGCATTGTGTAGCAAATGCAGGGCTCACGTTTAACGCGGGCACTTGTCTTCACTGCAGACAGTGCTGTCTTATGCCATCCACAGAATATTTGCCCTTGAAATCTCTAAATATGATGCTTATAGAAGTTGTCATCCGATTTCTTTGGACACTCGGGGAGCTGGCTGACAAGAGTGCCTGTGGCTTTTCTCTTCAGCTTAATGTTGTCGTGTGTAGGTGCTCTTGAAGATAAAAGATTTTAATGTAAAAAGATCAGCCTGCCCACAGAAGAGACATATTATTCATTGTGTATAGATTCCGTTCATCAGGGAAGGGCCCAGTAGGGGGGTAAATTCAAAAGAGGAGCTTCAGCTGGTAGGAAGCCAGAGACGGTGGAAGCACACCTCAGATCATCTCATAAGTGTCAGGTAAGATGCATGCGTCAAGAATGACTTGCCAGGGCTTCCCTGGTGGTCCAGTGGGTAGTAAGGACACTGCCTATGCAAGGCAGAATGAAGCGTGGCTCTATTTCTATGAAGTGGAGAGTCTCACGCTTACACAGAAGATGAGGCACAAGTAATGTCAGTATTATTAACTCCAAGGGGATTTTGCCCACATGTGGTTATTCAGGGTCACTGTGCTGTGGCCTAGCTTCCAGGCCCTTGGTTTGTGCGCACACCATAATCCTGGTCCTGCGCTTTGCATCTTGTCCTTGAGGATTGAGAGCTTTGAGAAAATCCACTGTTCTCTAATGCCAGGTAAGAAGCTCTCTCCCTTCCTTATGCGTCTTTGCTGCCCTTTCTTTTAATTAAAGTTTTTCCTCCCTAATGTTGGGAGAGCTTCATAAAGGTCACACCTGAAAAGAGCTGCAGAAGACAAATGTAGATTATAGTATTCTGGCCTTTCACGGGGGAAATCATCTAGCAAAGCTCTCTCTCTGCCTCTGGAAAGTGCGTTTTGTCTCATTTCTCAATTTTGGTTAAAGCAGTGTGGGTCTAGGAAGGAAAGGATTTTTGCTAATATGTAGCCACGATGTTATTTCTGTTGACGGCAGAGGAACAGAGCAGGCAGCTCAGCCTGAAAATAGGAGCGGGCCTTCTTGAGCGTCCTGCACATGTCATGCATTGTGTAGCAAATGCAGGGCTCACGTTTAACGCGGGCACTTGTCTTCACTGCAGACAGTGCTGTCTTATGCCATCCACAGAATATTTGCCCTTGAAATCTCTAAATATGATGCTTATAGAAGTTGTCATCCGATTTCTTTGGACACTCGGGGAGCTGGCTGACAAGAGTGCCTGTGGCTTTTCTCTTCAGCTTAATGTTGTCGTGTGTAGGTGCTCTTGAAGATAAAAGATTTTAATGTAAAAAGATCAGCCTGCCCACAGAAGAGACATATTATTCATTGTGTATAGATTCCGTTCATCAGGGAAGGGCCCAGTAGGGGGGTAAATTCAAAAGAGGAGCTTCAGCTGGTAGGAAGCCAGAGACGGTGGAAGCACACCTCAGATCATCTCATAAGTGTCAGGTAAGATGCATGCGTCAAGAATGACTTGCCAGGGCTTCCCTGGTGGTCCAGTGGGTAGTAAGGACACTGCCTTGCAGTGCAAGGGACGTCAGTTTGATCCCTGACCTGGGAAGACCCCACGTGCTGCGGAGCGGCTGGACCTACGTGTCCAACTACCGAGCCCGAGCTCTGGAGCGCATGCGCCCAGAGCCGGTGCTCTGCGGCTAGAGAGGTCACTGTACTGGGAGGCCCACACAGGCCAAAGAACAAAGATGGAAATGGATGAAAGACCAATAGAAGTGACCCCCCCCCCAAAAAAAAGAATGACTTGCCAGATAACTGGTGGCTCATTCCTCCTCATTCGGCCAGTGTGTGTATAGGCTGCCCCGTGTCACATAATGGTAGGGACTTAGGAGAGTTCTCTTAGGGCCATTTGTTCTTTCATGTGAGATGGCAAGTTAAACAGCTTTCACTGAGCAGGGCCCCAGTTTAGTAAAGAGAGAACAACTGCAAAGTGTGGAGATTGCATCTTTTATCTCTGGGAATTTGACCTGGTTAAGTTTTTGGCATAAGGCAAGTAAGATTGAAATTCAGTCCAGGGAGTGAGGTGACGTGTAGAATGTGTATGAAGGCACACGAATTTCTAGCTTCCCCACCCACCGTAGCTTAGCAAGTCACGATGGAAAGTGCAGTGAAAGCTGCAGGTCATGAGCCCGAGTTATGAGGCACTGTGGGAAGTGTGTCCTCCCAGATGGTAGCATTCATTCTTCAATTAATAAGAATAGGTGGCAGAAGGTTTTAATCACACCTGTTTGGTTATAGGGTCTTTTTTCACATTTTATCCATTTGTCATCCACTGACATCATCTTCTTTCAGTTTCTACAATTTTTGCAAATGTTCATCAACTCCCCTGTTTAACAGCATATTTTTCCTTCATGTCATTTATTATGTGTGTCTTCTCCCCGCATCTTTCTCCCCAGTCTCTGGTCATATTTATTGCTTTTAACTAAAGTGATTGATAACTTTCCATTCTTGGGTAAATTCAAGGGGCTTCAGCTGGTAGGAAGCCAGAGCGGTGGAAGCACACCTCAGATCATCTCATAAGTGTCAGGTAAGATGCATGCGTCAAGAATGACTTGCCAGGGCTTCCCTGGTGGTCCAGTGGGTAGTAAGGACACTGCCTTGCAGTGCAAGGGACGTCAGTTTGATCCCTGACCTGGGAAGACCCCACGTGCTGCGGAGCGGCTGGACCTACGTGTCCAACTACCGAGCCCGAGCTCTGGAGCGCATGCGCCCAGAGCCGGTGCTCTGCGGCTAGAGAGGTCACTGTACTGGGAGGCCCACACAGGCCAAAGAACAAAGATGGAAATGGATGAAAGACCAATAGAAGTGACCCCCCCCCCAAAAAAAAGAATGACTTGCCAGATAACTGGTGGCTCATTCCTCCTCATTCGGCCAGTGTGTGTATAGGCTGCCCCGTGTCACATAATGGTAGGGACTTAGGAGAGTTCTCTTAGGGCCATTTGTTCTTTCATGTGAGATGGCAAGTTAAACAGCTTTCACTGAGCAGGGCCCCAGTTTAGTAAAGAGAGAACAACTGCAAAGTGTGGAGATTGCATCTTTTATCTCTGGGAATTTGACCTGGTTAAGTTTTTGGCATAAGGCAAGTAAGATTGAAATTCAGTCCAGGGAGTGAGGTGACGTGTAGAATGTGTATGAAGGCACACGAATTTCTAGCTTCCCCACCCACCGTAGCTTAGCAAGTCACGATGGAAAGTGCAGTGAAAGCTGCAGGTCATGAGCCCGAGTTATGAGGCACTGTGGGAAGTGTGTCCTCCCAGATGGTAGCATTCATTCTTCAATTAATAAGAATAGGTGGCAGAAGGTTTTAATCACACCTGTTTGGTTATAGGGTCTTTTTTCACATTTTATCCATTTGTCATCCACTGACATCATCTTCTTTCAGTTTCTACAATTTTTGCAAATGTTCATCAACTCCCCTGTTTAACAGCATATTTTTCCTTCATGTCATTTATTATGTGTGTCTTCTCCCCGCATCTTTCTCCCCAGTCTCTGGTCATATTTATTGCTTTTAACTAAAGTGATTGATAACTATCAAGCCATTTTCCCATTCTGTGAACATTGCTGTATCCATTGATGAACACGAACAGGTTACTGTGTGTAAAATAATCTCCAAGCACAGCAAAGGAAGTATAGCCAATGTTTTATAATGACTCTAAACGAAATGTAACCTTTTAAAATTGTGAATCACTATGTAGTATACCTTAAACTTTTATACTATTGTACATCAACTATCCTTCAGTAAAGACAAATCAGTTTTAAAAAAGGAAAATCTGGCTGTTTGCAGTGTTAAGCCCATTGCAGCATAATCCCTGGGAAGATGAAACAGTCGCGGATGGGCCTGGTGTACCACTTGCTTTCTTAGGAAGAGTAAACTGTCAGAGGCTGTGGTCAAGAAGAGTGCGTTTAGTACACAGGAATGCTCAGTGTACATGCAGTCGTCATGAAGGTTGATTATTTTTTGTGTATATAAGACCTTTCAGTCAGATGTTTTGATAAGGCCAGGTTTTCACGTGAAGGCCTGTTCATTGGATTTCTAGTCATTGTGTGACTGAGATCACAACCACGACAAGAAGCAAATTGTCTTGGTTGTAGTTACACTTAGTGCCTTCTTTACTGGAGAAAAACTGTTGATGTTAATCGAGTTTGTAGAATTTTACCTGGAAGTTGGGACCTCTTACAAGGTGGATTTATTTGGTAGTTTAAACCTTTTTTAGCCTGAGTTCTTAAGTGGAGCTCAAGCTGTAAAGCAGGTACCATGAAACCCATTTGTTCCATTGCCACTCTCACCTCCTTTCCAGAAAGACTTCATGGAAGGACACACACCAAGGACGGTGTAAATTTTGCAGGTGGCCCGGAGAAAGCCTCCAGGCTAATTTCCCAGACTGCCCTTGAGTCATGGCAGCAGTAAACTCTCCAGGCCTTAGGTAGCCAGGCTGCCAGCAGATGATAATTCGCTCTCTGTGCCTATTTTTAGGTAACTCTGGAAAAAAAAATTACTCAGGTGAGACATATAGAAGGCCTTGAGGAAGATGTAAGGCCCTGGTGAGTGAGGAAGCTTGTGGAGAGGTGCCACTGAGCAGCTGTCTGGAGGTGGGGCTACCATTTCCTCTGCTCTCAGAGCTTCCGTCCTCTCTTCTTTCTCACCCACTGATCACAAGGAGAGACAAGAGACTGTATGTAATCTCATGCTATAAAAATATTCAAATTTGAATGCAGTCTGGATCACTTTTTTTCCGCCATTCTTAATGGCCACAAGAATTTGGAACTGAAATGCTATGTGCATTTTTCTGGGCTCAATAGATCATTTATATGTATGCCATATATTGTACTTACTAATTTTTCCAAATATGTTTATACTCTCATATGTATTTTATTTAATACACAATGACAAATGGAAATATCCTGCTTGGTATACCTGTATGTTGTGTGTACAAGATGTTTTTGATTTGATTATTTATTAAAATTCAGCTTTTTGAAATGATATAAAAATGATTTTGCTAGCACAGTTTTTTTGAACTTTTTATCTTATACTAGAGTATGGTTGACAGTGTTGTGTTAGTTCAGGTGTACAGCAAACTGATACATGTATCAATTTTTTTTCAAAGTCTTTTCCCCATTTAGGTTGTCGTATATTACTGAGCAGAGTTGCCTGTGCTATGCAGTGGTTATCCATTTTAAATAGGACAGTGTGTACAGGTCCGTTTCAAACTCTTAACTGTGACTCTGTATCACTCTTCCCTTCTGCTAACTGTAAACTTGTTTTCTAAGTCTGTAGCACACTTTTCTAATACCACGAGCTGTCGTGGAACTCTATGATCAGTTGCTGCTTATGGCCTAAATGATTGTAGATAAAGGTAACCTTAATAGGGTTATGGATATAAAAGTTGGCAGAGGGAATTCCCTGGTGGTCCAGTGGCTAAGACTCTGTGCTCCCAATGCAAGGGGCCCAGGTTTGATCCCTGGTCAGGGAACTAGAGCCCACATGCTACAACTGAGACCCAATGCAGCCAAATAAATATAAATAAAATATTAAAAGTTGGCAGCTAGACCATTAAATAAGAGTATGTTTGGAGCTTGATAACATTAAAAAATTTTATAGTAGAATGAATTAATATAATTTGCCAATTATACACATTGTAACATTTTTGGTTGGCTCTATTTGACATTATTACTTAATTATTGAAAATAGTTTTCGGTGACTTTCTGCAGGAGAGTTTCCTTAAATGTGCTTTCTTTTATGTCTTTTTATCCCACTCATTTCCTTCTGTGATTAATTATATTTTGTGAGGAACATACGAGGTTGCTGAAAAATGTGTGATTGACTGTTTTAAACCTCCTTATTAGGTAAGGTCAAAGCAGGAAAGCCTTTCCTACACTCATTTACTCCAGAAGAAAGTAGAACAGGCACCTTCAAAAGCTAGGTTCCTGAATATAAAGGCTTATAATTTTCCAATATGTTTATACTCTCATATGTATTTTATTTAATACACAATGACAAATGGAAATATCCTGCTTGGTATACCTGTATGTTGTGTGTACAAGATGTTTTGATTTGATTATTTATTAAAATTCAGCTTTTTGAAATGATATAAAAATGATTTTGCTAGCACAGTTTTTTTGAACTTTTTATCTTATACTAGAGTATGGTTGACAGTGTTGTGTTAGTTCAGGTGTACAGCAAACTGATACATGTATCAATTTTTTTTCAAAGTCTTTTCCCCATTTAGGTTGTCGTATATTACTGAGCAGAGTTGCCTGTGCTATGCAGTGGTTATCCATTTTAAATAGGACAGTGTGTACAGGTCCGTTTCAAACTCTTAACTGTGACTCTGTATCACTCTTCCCTTCTGCTAACTGTAAACTTGTTTTCTAAGTCTGTAGCACACTTTTCTAATACCACGAGCTGTCGTGGAACTCTATGATCAGTTGCTGCTTATGGCCTAAATGATTGTAGATAAAGGTAACCTTAATAGGGTTATGGATATAAAAGTTGGCAGAGGGAATTCCCTGGTGGTCCAGTGGCTAAGACTCTGTGCTCCCAATGCAAGGGGCCCAGGTTTGATCCCTGGTCAGGGAACTAGAGCCCACATGCTACAACTGAGACCCAATGCAGCCAAATAAATATAAATAAAATATTAAAAGTTGGCAGCTAGACCATTAAATAAGAGTATGTTTGGAGCTTGATAACATTAAAAAATTTTATAGTAGAATGAATTAATATAATTTGCCAATTATACACATTGTAACATTTTTGGTTGGCTCTATTTGACATTATTACGTAATTATTGAAAATAGTTTTCGGTGACTTTCTGCAGGAGAGTTTCCTTAAATGTGCTTTCTTTTATGTCTTTTTATCCCACTCATTTCCTTCTGTGATTAATTATATTTTGTGAGGAACATACGAGGTTGCTGAAAAATGTGTGATTGACTGTTTTAAACCTCCTTATTAGGTAAGGTCAAAGCAGGAAAGCCTTTCCTACACTCATTTACTCCAGAAGAAAGTAGAACAGGCACCTTCAAAAGCTAGGTTCCTGAATATAAAGGCTTTAAATAGGATCTGTTCTCTAGTTATGCATTAGTTACTTCCCCAATTTTACTGGTTTGTCTGCAAGCTCTTCATGATAAAGATAATTATTAAATATTGAGTGTTGCTTTTCTGGAAAGAAAATATTTAAAAAATAATGTTGATCAAACATACTATTCATAGACTAGCCAATTTCAAGTTCACGTATGTTAATATGTTAAATAGGACCTTTGCTTCAGTGAGTAAATATATTTGTTGGTTCTGCTGTATATATTGATACTTTTGTCTAGTTTTAGCCATTGTTAAAAATGGGGTGTTGAAGTCTCCAAATATTATTGTTGAACTATTAATATTTTCCCCTGTAATTCTGTCAGGTTTTGGTTCTTATATGTGAGGTTCTGTTGTTAGGAAGATATGTTTAAATGTTATTAATTGTTACTTGTCTGATAGATTGACCTGTTTATCATTGAATAATGTTGTTCTTTGTCTCTTATAGCACTTTTCCCTTCAAGTCTATTTTACCTGATACTTGTATAGCCACTCCAGTTTTCTTTTGCATACTATTTGCATTGAGTATCTTTTTCCATTGTTTTACTTCATTTTAATGATCTTTTAATTTTTGACTCAAACGTGTCTCCTATAGATAGCTTGTAGTTGGATTTTAAAGGAATGTATTCTGCCTGTTTCTACCTGTTTTTTTTTTTTTTTTTTAACTTTGGCTGCTTTTATTGGTTTTTTATTTGTTCATTTTCATCCAGCTTTATTCTTTGGCCTGTGTGGGCCTCCCATTGCAGTGGTCTCACTTGGTGCGGAGGGTTGGGGAGGGAGAGGGGTGCCGGGCCACTTCTATTGGTCTTTCATTTATCTATTTTCATCCATTTCGGTGCAGAGCACCAGCGCTGGGCGCATGAGCTCCAGAGTGCTGGCTCATAATTGGACACACTGGCCCAGCCACTCCGCGGCACGTGGGATCTTCCCGGACCAGGGATCAAACCGGTACCCCTTGCACTGCAAGGCGAACGCACTGGACCTCTGGACCATCAGGGAAGCCTCTGTCTCTGTCTTTTTGATTGATCTGTTGACGTTTAATTTTATCATTGACATAGTTGGATATTTGTATATGCCATTTTATTTTTGTCTTCCACAGGTCTCCTGTATATCATTCCTCTATTCCACTTTTACTGCTTTCTTTTACACCAAGTGAATTCTTTTAATGTAACAGTTTAATTCTTTTCTTCTTTCCCCACTTTTTAAGGAGGTTATTTCCTTAGTGGTTGCTCTGGCGTTTATCATATATATTTTCTAACTTAGCAGAATTCGCATCAAGTAAGTTAATTCCAGTGAGATATAGAAACTAGTCCAATACAACTCTAGTCCTATTTTCCCCCTTTTGTGATTTTATTGTTATATATATTGCATTCATACTGAACTAACAATACTTTGTTATAATTATCACTTTATATAATTTTATATCTTTTAAAATTAAATAAAATTTCATCAAATATCTTTTATGAAATAAGAATGAAGAGTAAGAATATATTTATAGCTTTTATTGCAAGAACCTTATGAGTCTATAACATACAGAAATATAATTATGCACACATTATTTTGTAATTGCTTTTAAAATTGGTTTTTAGAGGAGAAGCTGTATTAGATATATGACTTGCAAATATTTCTCCCATTCTGTAGGTTGCCTTCCACTTTGGTGGTTTCCCTTACTGTGCAGAAACTTTAGTTTGATGTAGTCCTGCTTGTTTTTGTTGTCAAGTCCAAAAATTTATTTCCAAGACTAATGTCAAGGAATTGACCACCTATGTTTTTTATTAGGAGTTTTATGGTTTCAGAGCTTATATTCAAGTCTTTAATCCATTTTGAGTTAGTTTGTACATGGTGTAAGATAGGGCTCCAGCTGAATGTAGCTCACCAGTTTTCCCATCACTGTTTAAAGAAGAGGCTGTTTTTTTATCCACTGAATATTCTTAGCTTCTTTTTTTTTTTTGAAGGTGGAGGGTTGGGGAGGGAGAGGGGCGCCGGGCCACTTCTATTGGTCTTTTATTTATCTATTTTCATCCATTTCTGTTCTTTGGCGCATGTGGGCCTCCCATCCCAGAGGCCTCTGTCGTCGCAGAGCACCGGCTCTGGGCGCATGCGCCCCAGAGCTCCGGCTCGGTAATTGGACGCATCAGTCCAGCCGCTCATTGACATAGTTGGATATTTGTATATGCCATTTTATTTTTGTCTTCCACAGGTCTCCTGTATATCATTCCTCTATTCCACTTTTACTGCTTTCTTTTACACCAAGTGAATTCTTTTAATGTAACAGTTTAATTCTTTTCTTCTTTCCCCACTTTTTAAGGAGGTTATTTCCTTAGTGGTTGCTCTGGCGTTTATCATATATATTTTCTAACTTAGCAGAATTCGCATCAAGTAAGTTAATTCCAGTGAGATATAGAAACTAGTCCAATACAACTCTAGTCCTATTTTCCCCCTTTTGTGATTTTATTGTTATATATATTGCATTCATACTGAACTAACAATACTTTGTTATAATTATCACTTTATATAATTTTATATCTTTTAAAATTAAATAAAATTTCATCAAATATCTTTTATGAAATAAGAATGAAGAGTAAGAATATATTTATAGCTTTTATTGCAAGAACCTTATGAGTCTATAACATACAGAAATATAATTATGCACACATTATTTTGTAATTGCTTTTAAAATTGGTTTTTAGAGGAGAAGCTGTATTAGATATATGACTTGCAAATATTTCTCCCATTCTGTAGGTTGCCTTCCACTTTGGTGGTTTCCCTTACTGTGCAGAAACTTTAGTTTGATGTAGTCCTGCTTGTTTTTGTTGTCAAGTCCAAAAATTTATTTCCAAGACTAATGTCAAGGAATTGACCACCTATGTTTTTTATTAGGAGTTTTATGGTTTCAGAGCTTATATTCAAGTCTTTAATCCATTTTGAGTTAGTTTGTACATGGTGTAAGATAGGGCTCCAGCTGAATGTAGCTCACCAGTTTTCCCATCACTGTTTAAAGAAGAGGCTGTTTTTTTATCCACTGAATATTCTTAGCTTCTTTTTTTTTTTTGAAGGTGGAGGGTTGGGGAGGGAGAGGGGCGCCGGGCCACTTCTATTGGTCTTTCATTTATCTATTTTCATCCATTTCTGTTCTTTGGCGCATGTGGGCCTCCCATCCCAGAGGCCTCTGTCGTCGCAGAGCACCGGCTCTGGGCGCATGCGCCCCAGAGCTCCGGCTCGGTAATTGGACGCATCAGTCCAGCCGCTCTGCGGCACGTGGGATCTTCCCAGGCCAGGGATCCAACCTGCGCCCCTTGCACTGCAAGGCAGTGTCCTTACCCACTGGACCACCAGGGAAGCCCATTCTTAGCTTCTTTGTCATAAATTAATTGACCAAATGTGCAGGGGGCTATTTCTGGGCTCTTCATTCTGTCCCATTGAACTATGTCTGCTTTTATGCCAGTACTGTGCTGTTTTGATTGGTATAGCTTTATAATAGAGTTGAAAATCAGAAATTGTGACGCCTCCTTCTTTATTCTTGTTTTTCAAGTTTGCTTTGGCTGTTTGCGGTCGTTTGTGTTTCCTCACAAATTTAAGGATTGTTTTATTTCTGTGAAAAATGCTATTGGAATTTTAATAGGTCTTGCATTGAAGCTGTAAATTGCTTTGAATAGTATGGACATTTCAACTATTCTTCCAATCTATAAGCATGAAACTAGCTTTCCATTTATGTGTATTGTCGATTTCTTTAATCATTATCTTAGTGTTCACAGTATATGCCAGACTAATTTCATAGTAATGTTTATATAATGATGCCTTCCTGTTAGTTTCCACATGGCTTCGTCAGTATTTTCTTATTTATTCTGCTATTTTTCCCATCATGAAACTTTGCAAATTTTATTTGGTCCCAGATTTTTGCAAAATGAAGCAAGCATAAAATCTCTAGGAGTTTTTTTTTTTTTTTTTTTTTTTAATTTTTAGCCACTTTCATTGGTCTTTCATTTATTTATTTTCATCCATCTTTTGTTCTTCGGCTCCTGTGGGCCTCCCATCGCAGTGGCCTCTGTTGTCGCAGAGCACCGGCTCTGGGCGCATGCGCTCCAGAGCTCCGGCTCGGTAATTGGACGCATCGGTCCAGTTGCTCCGCGGCACGTGGGATCTTCCCAGGAAAGGGATCGAACCGGCGCCCCTTGCACTGCAAGGCAGTGTCCTTCCCCACTGGACCACCAGGGAAGCCCATTCTTAGCTTCTTTGTCATAAATTAATTGACCAAATGTGCAGGGGGCTATTTCTGGGCTCTTCATTCTGTCCCATTGAACTATGTCTGCTTTTATGCCAGTACTGTGCTGTTTTGATTGGTATAGCTTTATAATAGAGTTGAAAATCAGAAATTGTGACGCCTCCTTCTTTATTCTTGTTTTTCAAGTTTGCTTTGGCTGTTTGCGGTCGTTTGTGTTTCCTCACAAATTTAAGGATTGTTTTATTTCTGTGAAAAATGCTATTGGAATTTTAATAGGTCTTGCATTGAAGCTGTAAATTGCTTTGAATAGTATGGACATTTCAACTATTCTTCCAATCTATAAGCATGAAACTAGCTTTCCATTTATGTGTATTGTCGATTTCTTTAATCATTATCTTAGTGTTCACAGTATATGCCAGACTAATTTCATAGTAATGTTTATATAATGATGCCTTCCTGTTAGTTTCCACATGGCTTCGTCAGTATTTTCTTATTTATTCTGCTATTTTTCCCATCATGAAACTTTGCAAATTTTATTTGGTCCCAGATTTTTGCAAAATGAAGCAAGCATAAAATCTCTAGGAGTTTTTTTTTTTTTTTTTTTTTTTAATTTTTAGCCACTTTCATTGGTCTTTCATTTATTTATTTTCATCCATCTTTGTTCTTCAGCCTGTGTGGGCCTCCTATTGCAGTGGCTTCTCCTGTTGCAGAACACGGACTCTGGGTGCCTGTGCTTCAGAGCACTGACTCGTAATTGGGCACACTGGTCCCACCAGTATGTGGGATCCTCCTGTGCCAGGGATCGAACCGGTGCCCTTTGCAGTGCAAGGTGGACTCTTCACCCACTGGATCACCAGGGAAACCTCCCACCCAAAGCCAGGAGTTTAAGAGACACCTTTCTCTAAGTTGCATCAAATGTTTTACAAACTTTATTACTTCTTCCTACCTCCTGGTGATGGAGGCTAATGACGACTCTTGTCTCCACATTTAGGTGGAGGTAATGAGATTATTGTTCAGTGATTCTTCTCAGTTGGGGATTAGTGAGTCATTCAGCAGTGCAAGGCCCAACCTATTATAAACACTTTATAAATATTAAATGATGGTGATGACAGAGTCATTAATTCCGTCTAGATCTCCTGTCTCCCATTTCAGTGCTTATTTCTGGTTCATAGTTCCTTGGGTGTTTCAAATCATAATCTTTTCATGTCGAGCTAATTATTTTGCTCAGGTTTACATTTTTGCCATGGGCTATATCTGTGTTCAGTTTTCTACTAACTGGAGAACCTCTTTGAACTCCCTTTACCCAGTGGGTCAACAAAAGAATATTGGATTTTCCCAAATTAAGCCCTGCATGTATTTTCAGCTGTAGTTCTATCCCCTAAATTCTCATCAGTTGAAAAACTTTTTTTTTTTTGGACTGCTGCTGACTTTTTAAATTTATATAGCACATCTCATTCAGTCACATATGTTTAATCTGCCAGTATCTTCTGGTTCTGAGAAACTCACAGGAATGTCGGGAAACCTTTAGGTTTTAGTCTTTGCCCTGTCTAGTTTATAATATGACTTGCCATCTCTTTGTGCTGTCAAGGAGGTTTATGATATTTGAGGGCTGAAAGTGATCTTGAAAGGTCAGTTACTCCATTGCTTCATGAAAGTTTATGAAATTTGATTCAGGCAAGGATTATAGACTAGTGTTAAATTTGATAGGTGAATGGTTGATGGGGGACTTGAAATTTGTAGTGGACAAAATAACACCACACAGATAATTTGCTAGCGCAACAGGAAAAGTCAATACAGTGGGTAGATCATTTGCTGGCTCATGGAGCGGGCACTCCTTTGCAGTGCAAGGTCCCACCAGTATGTGGGATCCTCCTGTGCCAGGGATCGAACCGGTGCCCTTTGCAGTGCAAGGTGGACTCTTCACCCACTGGATCACCAGGGAAACCTCCCACCCAAAGCCAGGAGTTTAAGAGACACCTTTCTCTAAGTTGCATCAAATGTTTTACAAACTTTATTACTTCTTCCTACCTCCTGGTGATGGAGGCTAATGACGACTCTTGTCTCCACATTTAGGTGGAGGTAATGAGATTATTGTTCAGTGATTCTTCTCAGTTGGGGATTAGTGAGTCATTCAGCAGTGCAAGGCCCAACCTATTATAAACACTTTATAAATATTAAATGATGGTGATGACAGAGTCATTAATTCCGTCTAGATCTCCTGTCTCCCATTTCAGTGCTTATTTCTGGTTCATAGTTCCTTGGGTGTTTCAAATCATAATCTTTTCATGTCGAGCTAATTATTTTGCTCAGGTTTACATTTTTGCCATGGGCTATATCTGTGTTCAGTTTTCTACTAACTGGAGAACCTCTTTGAACTCCCTTTACCCAGTGGGTCAACAAAAGAATATTGGATTTTCCCAAATTAAGCCCTGCATGTATTTTCAGCTGTAGTTCTATCCCCTAAATTCTCATCAGTTGAAAAACTTTTTTTTTTTTGGACTGCTGCTGACTTTTTAAATTTATATAGCACATCTCATTCAGTCACATATGTTTAATCTGCCAGTATCTTCTGGTTCTGAGAAACTCACAGGAATGTCGGGAAACCTTTAGGTTTTAGTCTTTGCCCTGTCTAGTTTATAATATGACTTGCCATCTCTTTGTGCTGTCAAGGAGGTTTATGATATTTGAGGGCTGAAAGTGATCTTGAAAGGTCAGTTACTCCATTGCTTCATGAAAGTTTATGAAATTTGATTCAGGCAAGGATTATAGACTAGTGTTAAATTTGATAGGTGAATGGTTGATGGGGGACTTGAAATTTGTAGTGGACAAAATAACACCACACAGATAATTTGCTAGACGCAACAGGGAAAACGTCAATACAGTGGGTAGATCAGGCTTCATGATACAAACTTTTTTGGTTTGTAGCTTTACTTGTCTTGGCCACTTATCATATGTCATCTGATGTGATAAGGATCAGAGCACCATCTATGATGTATTTTAGACAAAATTATTTAACTCAACTCTGGGCATTTAAATAAAAAAAATATCTACACTTTCCTATAAATTAATATACTACAGGGTAATAGCCAGACAGAAGATGGCTTCTTTTTCTCTCTTCAGTAAATAAATGTCATAAAAATAGAGGTGGTGGTAGATTCAAAGAGGTTTAAGGGACAAGCAGTGAGATACAATGCATGGTCTAGAATTGAGTGCTGGTTTGGACAAACCAACTGTAAAGGAAATTTTGGGAGTCGGGGAAATTTGGAAATAGTCTGGATGCTATAGGAAACGAAATTTACTGAAATGCAGTGGTGAAGAATATTGATGAAAAAAATCTGGTGACCAAAAGTATATATAAATATAAACATAGGAAAAGATCTGGAAGTATGTATACCAAGCTGTTAGTAGTGGTATTCCCTGGTTATGGAACATGGAGCTTTTATTTTTTTGGCTTGTTTCTCCATCCTAATTCTCTTCAATATGCATGTTCTGTTACTGGGTCAATAAAAACTTAAAGTTTAACTCATCCTGTATAAATGGATTATTTGAATGTATTTCACAAGTTTTTATGGCATTTCACAAAGATTTTTATAATCTTTGGGCTACTGCTTTGAATTGTGTCTTTAGATTTATATGCATTTTTAAAAATTTGTACTAAAGTAGATGGAATAATATGATGAATTTCTGTGTACTCATCATCCAGTTTCAGAAATTATCAATTATGCCCAGTTTGTTTCATCTCTGCCCACCAGTCCTCTCCACCTATTATTTTGAAGCAAATACCACATGCCCTAGATTTGCGTCCATAAATAGTTCAATATTTATCTCTAAAAGATAAAAAACATTTAGCAATTAAATGGTATCATGCCAAACAAATAAGCAAATAAAGTAATATTTCCTTAAAATAAGAAAATAGCTTGTTCAAACACTTCTTCAATGGTATTATGTGATATTTTTCTAGTTAAATTGTTATATATATATATAATTTTCTGTGTCACTCAGCCTGTGAAATCTTGGTTCCCTCAGGGATTTAACCCAAGCCATGACCATGAAAGCACTGATTCCTAACCACCAGACTTCCAGAGAATTCCCAGTAGTTATATTATTTGGATCAGAGTACAAATAAGTTCCCACCATTACAGTGGCTATGTGCCCATTAAGCTGTTTTAATCTATAGACTTCTCCCTCTTCTCTCACCATTTTCCCCTTGTTATTTATTTGTTGAAGAAACAGGACCCTTCATCTTCTGCAATTTCTCATGTTTGGCATTTTTCTGCATGCTGTCTCAACATTTTAATGCCCAAGTCTGAGACTGTTCTCTGGAATGCATCTGGTCAGGGCTCCCATTTATAGCGTATAAAATATTGTTATGGGATATGTTTGTACAGTCTGTGTATTGGAAGCGTGATTTCCATCCTAAAGTCTCTTGACTGTAAGACTCTTACACTTTGGTTATTTTAGTAAGAAGAAACAACTCTGTGAAATTTCCATCCCTTTAAAAGTTCTTTCTTTTGAAAGCACAATCTGTGGTATAATGGGTCAATAAAAACTTAAAGTTTAACTCATCCTGTATAAATGGATTATTTGAATGTATTTCACAAGTTTTTATGGCATTTCACAAAGATTTTTATAATCTTTGGGCTACTGCTTTGAATTGTGTCTTTAGATTTATATGCATTTTTAAAAATTTGTACTAAAGTAGATGGAATAATATGATGAATTTCTGTGTACTCATCATCCAGTTTCAGAAATTATCAATTATGCCCAGTTTGTTTCATCTCTGCCCACCAGTCCTCTCCACCTATTATTTTGAAGCAAATACCACATGCCCTAGATTTGCGTCCATAAATAGTTCAATATTTATCTCTAAAAGATAAAAAACATTTAGCAATTAAATGGTATCATGCCAAACAAATAAGCAAATAAAGTAATATTTCCTTAAAATAAGAAAATAGCTTGTTCAAACACTTCTTCAATGGTATTATGTGATATTTTTCTAGTTAAATTGTTATATATATATATAATTTTCTGTGTCACTCAGCCTGTGAAATCTTGGTTCCCTCAGGGATTTAACCCAAGCCATGACCATGAAAGCACTGATTCCTAACCACCAGACTTCCAGAGAATTCCCAGTAGTTATATTATTTGGATCAGAGTACAAATAAGTTCCCACCATTACAGTGGCTATGTGCCCATTAAGCTGTTTTAATCTATAGACTTCTCCCTCTTCTCTCACCATTTTCCCCTTGTTATTTATTTGTTGAAGAAACAAGACCCTTCATCTTCTGCAATTTCTCATGTTTGGCATTTTTCTGCATGCTGTCTCAACATTTTAATGCCCAAGTCTGAGACTGTTCTCTGGAATGCATCTGGTCAGGGCTCCCATTTATAGCGTATAAAATATTGTTATGGGATATGTTTGTACAGTCTGTGTATTGGAAGACGTGATTTCCATCCTAAAGTCTCTTGACTGTAAGACTCTTACACTTTGGTTATTTTAGTAAGAAGAAACAACTCTTGAAATAGGAATCATTGCGGTAGACTTTAGAGATTCAATTACCCTCTTTATAGGAACTCATCAGATTTCCTTTTGACAGCAGAATGAAAGGTTTGTCCTGAAAGCACAATCTGTGGTATAATGGGGTTCTCTTGAAATACTGTTTAATATTTTCAGAGAGCTTGGCCTATGTAATGTGCTGTTTATCATGATGCCTATGTACTTTTTTTTTGTTTTTAAACAATTTACTGCTAAGACTACTAAGGTCAAGATTTCTACTGCCTGCTTATGTATTTGTCTCTAATGACTGCAGGTTGAAGATGACAGTGATGCAGAGACCTATGGAGAAGAGAGTGAAGAACAGGGAAATTATTCTAAGAGGAAGATAGTCTCTAATTGGGATCGATATCAAGAAACTGAAAAAGAGGTCAATAATGAAAGTGGAGAATCACAGAGGGGGACAGATTTCAGCGTTCTCCTCAGCTCTGCAGGTATGAATTCCAATTGCATGTTACTTAGTGCTGCAAAAGTTGCATAGACATTTATATTCCTTTTAAAAGAGCATTTTAGTAACTAGCAGTTCATTGTTTGGAATTTAAATCCAGGTAAAGGACGGTGTGTTTCATGGTTTGCAAGGAAAATGTGATGTTTCTTTCAGTGGAAGTCTTGGATTTCCATGTTCTGGTGTAGAATGACTTAAGTTCTGGCTGAAATGGACAAAAGGCTTGATAGGACTGAAGAATGCTCACCTGTACCCTACTAAACTGGATGGGCTGAGATAGGCATGTTTTCTTTGATTTCAGAGGAGTTGGTATTTAAGTTTATACAAAGCTATATAAAGTTTCTAGAATATGTGTTTTTTCTTCCTTCTTGTATAGCCAGGAATATACAAATTAGTGGGTTGGCAAAGACGGAAGTCACGTATACCTGAACACCAAAGCTTTTCTTTTTGTTTTTGGATGATCTTCTTTATCAGTAAGGTGAAAACTGATTTCTTCTACAACCAGCTGTTTTAAGGTTGACTCCCTTAAGTGATGCACAGCAGTGTGAAGCTGGAGAGTAGTAACAGGAAATGGCATAAGAATTGAAATGATAAATGAAGGATAGATTTGTGGTTTTCAGGAGTTAGGGATGGGGGAGGATGGGAGACGGATATGCTTGTAGCATGAAGGATCCTTGCGGTGCTGGTCCTGATCAGTTTCCTGATTGTGGTGGTCAACACACTTAGACACACATGTATGCGCACAAGTGAGCACAGATAGAACAGAAGTCTGAATAAGATTAGGTTCGCCGTCAATTCCTGATTGCGATATTCGATTATAGTTTTGAAAATTGTGACCATTGAGGCCACCTGTATAGGAGATCTTGCTGTACTGTTTCTTACAACTATGTGAATTTGCAATTTCCTGAAAAAGTTGCCAGATTAAAAAAAAGAAAAAGTAAAGGATGAAGCTGTGAGAAGCAGAGAAATAAAGTGACAGTAATATTTTCAGATGGTTGGTTTTGAATTTCCTCTTCTTCCCAACTTTTATGTTACTGTTGAGTTGTACCCTTTTACTCATCTGCCTGTATTTTTGAAAGCTTGTACCAAACTAAGACTCATAAAGTGATGGATTCTCTTCCAGCTTAAAAGAATGAACCCTTTGAGTAGGAAAGGAAGAAGTAAGTGGAGGGAAAATTAGATGTGAGAAGGAGAAACAGATTCAGCCTGGGGCCATTCTGCTTGTGCCAATAGCATAGTCCCCTTGTGTAGATGGTGGTGGCATCTAGCTCGCTGGCTGTTCAAGGACAGAAAGCCCATCTTTTTGCCACTCAGATGAGTGTTTCTCTCTTATGTGCATTTTGACCATTTATGGGTTTATTAGTGCTTTTCTTCAACTAGGCGAAAGCTGAAATGTGAGCAGTTTTTTAAACACCTGTTTTACTAAAAGATTTAGGGGGAAAATTGAAGTAGTGCAATAAAATTAACATGTGGACCACCTACCAGTGGATCTGACTGAATCCCTTGTGAAGTCAGTTACTAGGATGGTATCTGGCAATGAAATACACTGCATACATGTTTGAAGGCAGTTCAGAATTCTAGTCTAACCCAGCTCTTACGTGCATTGGCTTATGATTTTCGTCCCTTATTTTAATGCTTTATTTATAACTTAAAGCCTGATGTGGTTTGAGTCTCATAAGCATTTTTCTTATAGTATGTCTTTGCTTACTGATTTCCTGTGTGGCTTGTTCATCTGTACTTAGTTTCTTGGGAGATCACAACCATCACAGCTTGATATGTACTTAAATTCTTCCCCATTCTGCTGCTGATCTGTCATTTTCTTTTCACTACAGCATAAGCCTGAGCAGAGCTGCCATGCTTTCTTCCTCTATGGTGGGTAGGGCTAGGTTGGTTTACTTTTGAAAAGTGAAGTTCATTCTGTGATCATAAAATATTACTGATGTCCTATAGACAGGCTGACCATATCCCTTAGAATGATTCTGACTTTTAGTATGCTGTCCTTGTTTGTATGAATAAATATACACTCCAGACAAAATATCATAGACGTGCACATCATGAACTTTCCTGGATCTGCGAAATGGTTCTCCAAAGAGGAGACAAGCTGAATGTCCTAGTTTTTGCCAGTTTGTTGAACCGTTAGACCTTTTTCTTTTGGCCAGTTTTTGAAAGCTTGTACCAAACTAAGACTCATAAAGTGATGGATTCTCTTCCAGCTTAAAAGAATGAACCCTTTGAGTAGGAAAGGAAGAAGTAAGTGGAGGGAAAATTAGATGTGAGAAGGAGAAACAGATTCAGCCTGGGGCCATTCTGCTTGTGCCAATAGCATAGTCCCCTTGTGTAGATGGTGGTGGCATCTAGCTCGCTGGCTGTTCAAGGACAGAAAGCCCATCTTTTTGCCACTCAGATGAGTGTTTCTCTCTTATGTGCATTTTGACCATTTATGGGTTTATTAGTGCTTTTCTTCAACTAGGCGAAAGCTGAAATGTGAGCAGTTTTTAATCACCTGTTTTACTAAAAGATTTAGGGGGAAAATTGAAGTAGTGCAATAAAATTAACATGTGGACCACCTACCAGTGGATCTGACTGAATCCCTTGTGAAGTCAGTTACTAGGATGGTATCTGGCAATGAAATACACTGCATACATGTTTGAAGGCAGTTCAGAATTCTAGTCTAACCCAGCTCTTACGTGCATTGGCTTATGATTTTCGTCCCTTATTTTAATGCTTTATTTATAACTTAAAGCCTGATGTGGTTTGAGTCTCATAAGCATTTTTCTTATAGTATGTCTTTGCTTACTGATTTCCTGTGTGGCTTGTTCATCTGTACTTAGTTTCTTGGGAGATCACAACCATCACAGCTTGATATGTACTTAAATTCTTCCCCATTCTGCTGCTGATCTGTCATTTTCTTTTCACTACAGCATAAGCCTGAGCAGAGCTGCCATGCTTTCTTCCTCTATGGTGGGTAGGGCTAGGTTGGTTTACTTTTGAAAAGTGAAGTTCATTCTGTGATCATAAAATATTACTGATGTCCTATAGACAGGCTGACCATATCCCTTAGAATGATTCTGACTTTTAGTATGCTGTCCTTGTTTGTATGAATAAATATACACTCCAGACAAAATATCATAGACGTGCACATCATGAACTTTCCTGGATCTGCGAAATGGTTCTCCAAAGAGGAGACAAGCTGAATGTCCTAGTTTTTGCCAGTTTGTTGAACCGTTAGACCTTTTTTCTTTTGGCCAGTTGATTGAGTGGTATCTAGTTGAGATTCCTTCAACAATTATTGAAGCACCCACCATTTCCAGGTACCGTTTCAGAGGCTGAGCCTACAAAAGTGAAATAGAACAGGCACCTGCCTTGTGGAGTTGACATTCTAGCGGGTGGAGGTGCACAATAAAGAAAAGGAAGCTGTGTAAGATGTTAAATGGCTATAATTAGGATATGAATGAAGTGAGGAGGGGCTGTTACAATTTTAGACAGGTAGCCAGAGAAAGTCTGACTGCTAAGCTGACATTTGAATGAAGACTGGAGGAAGATGAGGGAGTAGGCATTGAGGCTGTCTGTGGGAAGCGTGTTGCAGGCAGAGAGAGGAGCGAGTTCAGAGGCTTTGGGAGAGGAGTAAAGGAGAGAACAGAGGGGCGGCTTGACCAGAGCAAATTTTAAGCAGGTTGGCAGTGAAGCCAGATCACGTGGAAATTGTAGACCTTGTCACATGGCCAGATCACATGGAAACTTGTAGATCATTATAAAGATGTTGGCTTTTATGCTGAGTGAAATGTGTAGCCACTGGGAGGTTTTGAAGAGAAGAGTGATATAACTCTTGTTTTAATGGGATCAGTCTATCTGCTGAGTTGGAAAAACCTGAAGACAGGTGTGGGAAGGAGCAGGTAGACCAGGGAGGCTCTTGCAATAGAGCATTCCTCAGTATCCATGGAGGATTGGTTCCAGGACCCCCAGTGGATAGAAACATCTGCTCAGGTCCCTTATGTAAAATAGTGCAATAGAGTCAGCTCTCTGTTCCCATGGGTGCCACATCTGCAGATATGCATCTGTGGTTGAATCCATGGATGAGGAACCTGCACATATGAGGTCTGGCTGTAATGCAGACAGGCATTGATGGTGGCAAGGGCCAGGGGTGAGAGCAGTGGAGGTGCTGAAACGTGGTTGAGTTTGGGGTCTATTTTGGAAAAATTACAAATGTAGGATATGAGATTGGACTTGCAAATGTGGTGTATGAAATGAAAAGATGCACACAGATGACACCAAGTTTTCGACCAGAACAGCAAGAAGGGGGTTCACGTTAACTGAGATGGATAAAAGTATAGGAGCTGCTGAGTTTACATGTGTTAAAGTTGAGATGGTGGTTAGACATCTGTATTAGTCAGAATACTGTAGGAAATAGACGGTGTGCTTGGTATAACTATAAGCCAATTTTAACAAAGCAGTCACTTACAAAGGTATGGGTTGGATGTGGAGAAAGCACAAAGACAGTACAGTATTGGGAAAGCAGGTAAAGGCAGAGATGTTACCACCCCTGTCACTGGAATGCTGAAGAAGCGCATCATGTGAGGTGTTAGCTTTGAGAGGCTGAATCGCCTTGGTCAGAAGATGTGGCCAGCAAAGGTGACTCCACCCAGAGAACAGGGAAATGAGTAGTCTAGTCTTAGATTCCTGTTTCCCTCCATTCTCCTGCCAAGGTTACCCTAAACCTAACCTCATGACAGTCAGAAAGCAGGGGAAGCCTGGAGTTGTGATCCAGATGGATCAGCCTCCTGAGGCAGAGTAGGGAGGAGACCATGGAGAGCGAATCTGGAGTGGTGACTGCAAGAGACCAGCACAGCATCCAACAGGAAATAGGGAAATGTCAAGCGGGTGGCTGGATGAAGTTATGTGGGGGTCAGGACCCGGGTTTGGATAAGAGATACACATGTGGGTGATGCCAGCCTGTAGATGGTATGGAAAGTCACAAGAACACATGAGGTGTCCAAGGAGGTTAGTGGCTACAGAAGCACTAAGCCCTGGGCACCAGTGTTTAGTGGTTAGGGAGGTGAGAAAAACAGCAAGGAGAATGGACTTGTTTCCAGGAAGAAAGAGGGATCTGTATCAAACGCAGCTAGTGACAACCAAGAATTGACAGTTGAATTCACTAGTGATCTTAGTTAAAGCAGTTTTATTGGAGTGGTGAGATACATTCTCTCCTGGGTTAAATAAGAATATGGAAGGAGAGACATGTCAGACAAATTGTAAACATCTATTAATATTAAGGAGTTTTGTTCTGAAGGGAAGGAGAATGATGGGCTGGTGGGAGAGTGGTAAAATGGAGAACTCATTGAATGTTTATTGATTGATAGAAAGGAAAAATTGACAAAGTTTCGACCAGAACAGCAAGAGGGTTCACGTTAACTGAGATGGATAAAAGTATAGGAGCTGCTGAGTTTACATGTGTTAAAGTTGAGATGGTGGTTAGACATCTGTATTAGTCAGAATACTGTAGGAAATAGACGGTGTGCTTGGTATAACTATAAGCCAATTTTAACAAAGCAGTCACTTACAAAGGTATGGGTTGGATGTGGAGAAAGCACAAAGACAGTACAGTATTGGGAAAGCAGGTAAAGGCAGAGATGTTACCACCCCTGTCACTGGAATGCTGAAGAAGCGCATCATGTGAGGTGTTAGCTTTGAGAGGCTGAATCGCCTTGGTCAGAAGATGTGGCCAGCAAAGGTGACTCCACCCAGAGAACAGGGAAATGAGTAGTCTAGTCTTAGATTCCTGTTTCCCTCCATTCTCCTGCCAAGGTTACCCTAAACCTAACCTCATGACAGTCAGAAAGCAGGGGAAGCCTGGAGTTGTGATCCAGATGGATCAGCCTCCTGAGGCAGAGTAGGGAGGAGACCATGGAGAGCGAATCTGGAGTGGTGACTGCAAGAGACCAGCACAGCATCCAACAGGAAATAGGGGAAATGTCAAGCGGGTGGCTGGATGAAGTTATGTGGGGGTCAGGACCCGGGTTTGGATAAGAGATACACATGTGGGTGATGCCAGCCTGTAGATGGTATGGAAAGTCACAAGAACACATGAGGTGTCCAAGGAGGTTAGTGGCTACAGAAGCACTAAGCCCTGGGCACCAGTGTTTAGTGGTTAGGGAGGTGAGAAAAACAGCAAGGAGAATGGACTTGTTTCCAGGAAGAAAGAGGGATCTGTATCAAACGCAGCTAGTGACAACCAAGAATTGACAGTTGAATTCACTAGTGATCTTAGTTAAAGCAGTTTTATTGGAGTGGTGAGATACATTCTCTCCTGGGTTAAATAAGAATATGGAAGGAGAGACATGTCAGACAAATTGTAAACATCTATTAATATTAAGGAGTTTTGTTCTGAAGGGAAGGAGAATGATGGGCTGGTGGGGGAAGTGAGTCAGGCTTTTTTTTTTTTAAACATGGAGAACTCATTGAATGTTTATTGATTGATAGAAAGGTACAGAGAAGAGGTTAAAAATAATGAGAGGAGAGGTGAGAATTGAGGATCTGTGTGCTTTTGTCCACATTAGGTGATGGAATCATTTGTAGGGATGGAGCAATTGTCTGCTGCTTGGGACTTGGGCAGTTTTTCAACTGTAAAAGGAGGAAACCCAGAATATTTGGGCATAGGTTTAGGTCGGTGGGTAGATTTGACAGAGGCTTGAAGAATTCTCTTCTGATTGCTTATTTTCTTAGTGAAATAAGAAAGCTGTGAGTGAGAGTCAGGGAGGAGGTACTGGAAATGTGAGGAAAAAGTAGAAATTAAATCGTTATCTATATATTGTCAATGTGCTGTGGGTTAAGGGATCTTACACAGGGGCTATGCGATGGCCTGGAGGGGTGGGATGGGGGGGATGGGATATACATATGATTAATCTGGGATTATACATATCTGTAAACAACAAAACTGTAAAAGCAAAAAAAAAAAAAAGTTTTCTAAGGAGAAAAACAAACCCCTCATGGTTGCCAAAGGGAAGAGGAAAGGGGGAATAAATTATGAATATGAGATTAACAGATACACACTACTTTATATGACATAGATAAGCAACGGGATCCCACGGTATGGCACAGGAAACTAGATTCAATATCTTCAGTAATGAAAAATAATGTGAAAAATATAACTGAATGACTGCGGTATACCTGGAATAACACAATATTGTAAATCAACTGTATTTCAAGAATAAAAAGATACTAACAAGAAATAGTAGTTCGTGGTTTAGGAACTTGAAAGAAATAGGGAAATGTGATATGCTTGCTGAGAGCTAAGGGAGGCCCATTGGAGGTTGATGGTCATAAATTTAAGGTGAGAAACGTATGTTTTTCCCCCAGTCACGTTCTGCTATATGAGTGCAGGTATATATAACTGAAGTAATACGATACCACTGTGTGACTGTATTCATATAAAGTTCATACATGAGAAAAAGGTAAGCAGTGTTATTTAGGGATGCATGTTCAAATGTTAAAATGAAAATCAAGGAAACGATTATTAAAAAATCAGGACTGTGGTTGCCTCCAGTGGAGAGATGAGGGCTAATGACTGGGGAGATGGACATGGTAGGTGTGGGGAGGTGGGGGGAGGGAGACTGTGCCTAGGGTGGCAGTATTCAGTTTCTTGATCTGGGTAACAGGTACGTAGGTTTGTTTAGTAATTCTTTAAATTGTATTTGTCATAGCTCAGTTGGTAAAGAATCTGCCTGCAGTGCGGGAGACCAGGGTTTGATTCCTGGGTCAGGAAGATTCCCTGGAGAAGGGAATGGCAACCCACTCCAGTATTCTTGCCTGAAGAATCCCATGGACAGAGGAGTCTGGCAGGCTACAGTCCAGGGGATGGCAAAGAGTCAGACATGACTTAGCCACCACCACCACCACCATCTGTCTGAGGAACTAACTTCAGCTCAGGGACACTGAGCAGGACCTAGCGGTAGGATGCTGTCAAGTGATTCTCAGATTGCTTATTTTATGTATTTCTCTACAGATGAATAAAAGAGTCTAAAAATGGATTTCTCCTGGTAGAGTCTGAGTTTCTACTGTAGACCAAAAGAGACATTTAGGGAGGGGCAACCCTTTGAGAACCTCCATGTGTGTGTCCAACATGCAGGGGCTTTCTGCTTTGGGTTTCTGGCCAGGGGTAATAGTGTCACATTTTTATGAATGGAGGATATGGGAAAGGGACTGGTTTGCTTGAAGTCCTACTGTTTCTGATAGGATTGAGAGTCTTCAGACACTGTTTTTTAGTACTCTTTCTGTAAGCCTTCAGCTTGTAGCTAATCATGCTTTCAGCTTTTCTTTTTGGACAGTATTCTGGCAATTCTGAATTATGTTGCAAAAGCTTTGAAAATGGTACCGTACTTTGAGATTGAGGCAGAAAAACTTAGATCTTTAAGCAAATTTTCTGCCTCCTACTTTTTTTTCAAATGGTGAGTTATTAAGATCAGGCCATATGCTTTTTTTTTTTTCATTCAAGATGTCACAGATAACCATAGTTAGAAAACTATTTACAGTGGAGCAGCATATACTAGAGTAATATTGAAGATAAACATAAGAAAACCAGTCTTTTATGTGCAAGTCTCTGAACTGTTTAAATAGAACAAATAAAAATGAAATGATTAGACTACAGTTTGGTCAGCATAGCTATCTAGGCCTGTTTTCATTTGAAGCTGTTACGGGAAGAGCGAGCGTATCTTGCCTATTAGTGGGATGCTGCTTGGTTTATGGATTATTGAATAAAGCCAATTTAGACCTTCATAAAATTCTGCTATCTTATCTTCCTCATAATTTTGTGAAAAGTTAATTTTGGGGGGAGATTTTAATTATAATGATATTTGATTTTTTTTTTTTTTTGTCTTCTCTATTCTCTTGCCAGCAGTTAGCCTGAAAAGACGGCTGTCACTCTTGTGCCTGTATTCTGTAATTAAACTTTGAATCTTTTTTCCCATGAAGCAGCAGGATAGTTGAGTTGTATTTGACCACCTTGATACAGTTCTTTTGTTCTTTTGCCTCTTTTTATTTGCTGTTTTACTAGTTTTTGCTAATATATTCTCATATTACAGGCAGTTTAGTGGAGGAAGCTTTCCTTTGATATTTGAATCATTTGAAATGCCACAAGCAGAACTATATATTAAAACAGTCTTTATTTGAACAACAACAATAAAAAGACAGGTTAAACAATACACATACAAAGTCTTTCCATTCTTATAGCTGGACATTGAAATGGATCTAATTTGATTTTCACTTCTTTTTATTTTTCCAGTCTCCAAAGATAGAAGCAGATGAATACCTAGAAATTTGTTTGTTACCCTGCTGGTCTCCTGCACCATTGTGTTTTCTGTTGTTTCGATGAAGGCTCTTTCTTTGTCTTTTTTTACTGGTCCACCTGCCTCATTTTTTATCATGTATATCATCACTGTTAATTTTCATTTCCTTGCTCTGAAACTGAACTTTTCTTTCAATAGATAGAGCCTAGGCAGCTTTAATTCCTTTTCCTTTAAATCGGTGACCTTTTGATTTCCATTTATTGAGGGACTCTGGTTGCTCCATCACGATTTTTTTCAGGGCTGTGTTTTGTACCTCTCCTGGTACTCCTCTCTTTTTTGTTCTTTAATTGGAGGCTACCATTATTGGCTTCTTCAGCTATATCTATTGTTTCTTTAGCTTTCTCATAAAATAGAATTATTTCTCTCTTTTGCACCTTTGATAAAGTCTATCCACTTTATTTCCCCACAATTTGAGAAGAGGAAGGAAGCGTAGATCTTCTATATAGGTCCGATCATTTAAGTCATCCAAAAAATTAAGCAAACATCCAATCTTTTCTTCTAGAGATTTCAGCATTTATAGCACTGCTGTATTTCTTCTTATTTAGCTCTTAATTTAGCTTGCAATTTATTTTGCCTTCTTTTATTTATTTATTTTTGCAAATTAATCTTCCTCGAGAAGTATTACAAGATCTGTCTTTATATCTGTCAAAACTTTTTAGCAAAATCAGACACTACAGTATGAGTTCTTAAACACTTTGTATAATGTGTTTCTCGTTTGAATATTCTGTGCTTGACCTTTATCTACTAATCTTTTTTGTTATCATGGGCTGTGCCAGTTGAGAAGCCTTTTATGTTAGTTATCAGTCATTAGACATTTTATACTCATCACAAGGAGGTTTAACATGGAGAGCTTCTAATTTAGGCTTTGTCTTTATTTTCATGAGTTTTGACTTTGATTTTCTTAATACTCCTATGGAAAGTCTGTAGACATTTTAACCTGTTGAATTTTATTATCTCCAGAGGTACCCAGCTTTCTTCCAGTTTGATCTGTTTCTTAAAAAAATCTGTCTCATGTCAAATTACAGTCATTCAAATAACACTTGATGACAGATTTTAGTTCCAGAGCAGCCATTTCTTCATCATCACCATCTTTGGTTCTTGTGTCTTCTTGTGCCTGGTCCTTCAAAGCTGAGCCACAGGATCACTAGCAGCGACCAGATTGTCTCAAGTTCACTTTATGAACTGTTTACTTGACCTGTTAGAAAATTTAGATAACTTATTCTTCATAGAAATCTTAATGAGAGCACATTATTGAATCTTTTTGGGTTTGACTTGCATTCTAGATACTGTTCTGGTTGACAGATATCTAACTGGCTGCATCATCAGGTCTGTGTGTTCCATTCTGGCAGCATCTGATGTGTTTCTCTCGAAGCACCTGTCCACCCTCTCAGTCTCTTTATTCTTGTGGACTAGTACTTTCCTTTAAAAAAAAAATTACCCTTTTTAAAGACTTTTGGGAGACAGAGCAAATAAATGCTCGTGATCAGTGTCACATTTAAGTGGAAGTTGGTAAGTTCTCTTTACTTGCTCTAGAAAGATAATTTAAAAGTTTATTTTGGTAAAGCCTTTAGTGAAGGTCGGGGTAGAACCTGTTCTAATATGAAAAATGTGGAACATGAATTTAAAGGCTATAAAAGGGAAGGTATAACCACAGGACTGTGATAACTAAGTCATCTGTTGCAGTAAAGGTTCCTGAAATGTCTTATGTGTATTTTGGTTGTGGAATAGAAGTGCATTGGATTCTTTATATCTGTCAAAACTTTTTAGCAAAATCAGACACTACAGTATGAGTTCTTAAACACTTTGTATAATGTGTTTCTCGTTTGAATATTCTGTGCTTGACCTTTATCTACTAATCTTTTTTGTTATCATGGGCTGTGCCAGTTGAGAAGCCTTTTATGTTAGTTATCAGTCATTAGACATTTTATACTCATCACAAGGAGGTTTAACATGGAGAGCTTCTAATTTAGGCTTTGTCTTTATTTTCATGAGTTTTGACTTTGATTTTCTTAATACTCCTATGGAAAGTCTGTAGACATTTTAACCTGTTGAATTTTATTATCTCCAGAGGTACCCAGCTTTCTTCCAGTTTGATCTGTTTCTTAAAAAAATCTGTCTCATGTCAAATTACAGTCATTCAAATAACACTTGATGACAGATTTTAGTTCCAGAGCAGCCATTTCTTCATCATCACCATCTTTGGTTCTTGTGTCTTCTTGTGCCTGGTCCTTCAAAGCTGAGCCACAGGATCACTAGCAGCGACCAGATTGTCTCAAGTTCACTTTATGAACTGTTTACTTGACCTGTTAGAAAATTTAGATAACTTATTCTTCATAGAAATCTTAATGAGAGCACATTATTGAATCTTTTTGGGTTTGACTTGCATTCTAGATACTGTTCTGGTTGACAGATATCTAACTGGCTGCATCATCAGGTCTGTGTGTTCCATTCTGGCAGCATCTGATGTGTTTCTCTCGAAGCACCTGTCCACCCTCTCAGTCTCTTTATTCTTGTGGACTAGTACTTTCCTTTAAAAAAAAAATTACCCTTTTTAAAGACTTTTGGGAGACAGAGCAAATAAATGCTCGTGATCAGTGTCACATTTAAGTGGAAGTTGGTAAGTTCTCTTTACTTGCTCTAGAAAGATAATTTAAAAGTTTATTTTGGTAAAGCCTTTAGTGAAGGTCGGGGTAGAACCTGTTCTAATATGAAAAATGTGGAACATGAATTTAAAGGCTATAAAAGGGAAGGTATAACCACAGGACTGTGATAACTAAGTCATCTGTTGCAGTAAAGGTTCCTGAAATGTCTTATGTGTATTTTGGTTGTGGAATAGAAGTGCATTGGATTGATGGCTGTCAGCTGAACTGTCTTGGTTCTGGTTGTCACTTATTAACTACATGCCCTTGAGGGAGTGAGACTCTTGGAACTTCCTTTTTTTATTTTTATTTTTTACACTGTGAATTAGAACTAATACCTGCCTTGTTTTAATCCAGGATGGTTGTAGGAACTATAGACTATAAAGTGCTGTAAAAAACTAAGAATTATTTTACAGGCAAAGACGAGCAAAGTTTTGGAGTAGAATATATGGTGTAAGAGTGATTCTTGGGAACAGCTAGTTGTCATATTTGAAGTCAGGCCATTACCATGGGGGACCTCATTAAGATAACAGCATAATTTTAACTGACACATAGAATTAGAATGTAGCACACAGTGATCATTAGTTCGTTCTCTCTCTTATGAGCTTTATTGACTTCTTTCAATCTCTGCAAGTACAGAGAGGATACAGAGAACTTGAAAGATGATTAAAAACAAGAAAAACTGGATTACTGTTGAAAGGCTCATGGTGCTAAGGAGTCTGAGAAGTGATTTACTCATTATGTGTTCCAGGCTGTAAAGACAATGGGGAAAATAACAAATGTGCTCAACTAAAATGTTGGGGAGATATGTACTTATGTGTATTTTGTATATGAGATGTTAACTAGGCATATAAGGCAGAGTTGTGGAATTGTCTTGGTTGGAAATCTTTCAAATGGGTATGGTCTCATTGGACTGGAATGGATTCGTCAATGGTCCTTCTTGCTGCACAGGGACAGGCAAGGTGATTTATCAAGGAATTTTGTTCTATTTCTTTTGGCCGCACCTTGTGACTTGCCAGGTTTTCAGTTCCCCAACCATGGACTGAACCTGGGCCATGGCAGTCAACGCACTGAATCCTAACCACTAAACCATCAGGGGACTCCCAAGGAATTTTTTTTTAAGCCCAATAATTTTGTTCTCCTGACTTCTTTAAATTTTGCAATGATTCTATAGCATTTGACCCAAGTGCATTAAGTTAACACATCCAAGCATTCTCAGAAGGGTTAGGCTTTAAAAAAAAAAAAAAGCAAGAGGCATGTGTGAAATGGATCCCTGTGGCCATTAGTGACCCTGTGACAGTAAATGACCTTAAGCTAACAAGCTGCTGGCAATAAGTAACTACCATTTCCTGGATACCTACCAGGTGCAGGCTCTGTATAAGCTATGATAACAAAGGCTTTTTTTTTGTATCATTGATTTAGAACTGTAACTATAGATATATTTCATTATCTCTGCATGTATTGAAATTGTGTAAAAAAAATTAAATATAATATATAGCATTCACATGTAGCAGAATAAGGATTAAATTTAAGTATGCCTGGCTTCAGAGTTGCTGTCTTTTGTTTGATACTGTCCACTAAAATCCACATATATATCAAGATATACATTCTTTTGTATGTTTTCTGCAAAAGGAAGCTTTATTTTTTTTTAAGGAAGCTTTATTGTTTACACTTGGCATGCAGCTTTGGAGAGGGTTTGTGGCTGATTAAGAAGCTTCCTTTCAGCTGAAAGTAGAGACTCAGGCAAAAGTCCAGAGGCCAGGGAACTGCAGCAGAGCCTTAGAAGATGCTGCCCCTCGAAGCTTGTAGTCATGCTTAACAGTGATCATTTCAAAGAGGTGTCACCCAGTCCTGCCTCAGGCTGGCCTGAGGAGTTAATCAGATGGTTGTGCTTCTTGATGAATTTCACCTTGTTGTCTAGGAAGTGTTTGTCCAGGAGGTCAAAGAGGTGGGAGTCTCTGTGGGCAGAACCCAGGACACGCAGATTCATCAGGACCTGGTTCAGGGTTTCCTCTGGGGCCAGGATCTCTTTCTTGGGTCAAGGCCGTGACCCCACTCATCTTGAGGCAGCTTCTGCATGTCCTGGAAGAGGACTCAGTGATAGTCCTGCTTTCGTTCTAGAGATGTTTGGCGTCCTTGCATTTTTCTAGCAGCTCTGGTTCACACGTTTGCAGTTGGAATGGAGATCCAGAGGGGGCGCGGTACAGGAAACCCACAGACGCAGGTTGACCTGGCGGGTGATGCAGCTTTGATGTTGGTAGAGTAATTCTGCTACATCTCGGAGCTCATGGTTGACTGGGGGGAGCTAACTACAAAACTGGTGTTGACTGTTGAGGGAAGCAAGGGATGGCACAGAGATAGTCCTGGAAGCTGTAGCTGGAGAGGGAATTGTAGAGGGGATCAGAGGCTGGAGAACAGGGGCAAATCTCAGGTCTCCCTCTCAACACTGCCGAGGCAAGACAGATTCAAGGACTGCCTGGTGCTATTGATCCTTTTTTTTTTTTAAGCCAATATCATAAATTGGGAAAAAAAACCAAAACCCTCAAATGTACCTTTTAGAATTGAAAGGTGATCTAATTCAAAAGATTAGAACACATACAGAAGTCAGAAAGAGAAAGACAAATACCATATATTAACATATATATGGAATTTAGAAAGATGGTACTGACGATCCTACTGCAGGGCAGGAAAAGAGACAGATGTAAAGAACAGACTTTTGGACTCAGTGGGAGAAGGCGAGGGTGGAATGATTAGCACTGAAACATGTACATCACCATATGTAAAACAGATGACCAGGGCAGGTTCGATGCATGAAGCAGGGGACCCAAAGCCAGTGCTGAGACAACCCAGAGGGTTGGGGTGGGAGAGGAGATGGTTCAGGATCGGGGTGAACACATGTGACTGATTCATGTGGATGTATGGCAAAACCATCACGATACTGTAAAATAATTACCCCCCAATTATAATAAGTTAATTAAAAAAAATTTTTTTTTTGGCAGGGTGCAGGTTGGGGCGGGAGGAGGGCGGGCGGCCCACTTCTTTTGGTCTTTCATTTATCTTTTCTCATCCATCTTTGTTCTTTGGCCCATGTGGGCCTCCCATCGCGGTGGCCTCTGTTGTCACAGAGCACTTGCTCTGGGCACATGCGCTCTAGAGCTCCGGCTCGGTAATTGGACACATGGGTCCAGCCGCTCTGCGGAATGTGGGATCTTCCCAGGCCAGGGATCGAACGGCTGCCCCTTGCACTGCAAGGCGGTGTCCTTACCCACTGGACCACCAGGGAAGCCCATAAGTTAATTTTTTAAAAAGGAATACATACAGGATATTGCACTGTATATTCTTAGTGTGCTGTCATACTTGAAGGAAATGGTAGGAATGCCTTCACATGATTTGTTATTGCATTGGTCCCAGCATTTTCGTTTACCTAAGAATGGAATGGATGCTAATCAACTGTCAATATATGCTGCTTAATTCACTTGCTGAGGGTGATGTACGTTCTGCAAATAGTGAGGATGTCAACTTAATGCTCTTCATACTCTGTGGTGAGAATTGCCCTTGGAAATTAAATCTATATCTTATGTTTCATTGGCACTTGGGAAAGAGAAATACCAGTCTTTTGGTCATTATTTATTATCCTTTAAATATTGCATCCTGTGTATTGTATGTGGAGGCAAATACTTTAAAAAATATGTTTAATAATGATACTCTTAAAATTGTGAAATTTGAGCATGTTATATTCATCTATTCATCTAGTATTTACTAGCTAAGTAGATAATCTATGTGGCTTTAGTATATACTTTGAGAATCACAGACTGTGATTTACTGCCTCAGTGGTCCATATATTTTCTGCTACAGTTGGTCTCCATTTTAAGAATTGCAGTCCTGGGAAGATGGCCTTCAGTGAAAAGCAACTTACTTTGTAGCCTAGCATAAATCTATTCCAATAAGTGAGGAAGGTGGTTGAGTTGCAGAATATCTTGCTTGAGGATTTATTTAATACTAAGTGACATGAGAGCCCATTTATTTATTTGGTTTAAAACCACAGAAATTTATTTGGAGGATGATAGTCCATTTATCAGCAAGAGTGCATTCCCTCTGAACCCTCTAGGAAAGAATACTTCCATGTCTTTTCTAGTAGCTGATGGTTCCAGATGTTCCTTGGCTATAGCAACATCACTCCAGTCTTAAATTCTGTCTTCACTTAAGGCCCAGTTATTTATTTTTGATGTTTTAATTTTCTAGTACTACTTAGATTTTTCAAAAGACTTGCAACAATAGATTTCCCTTATATCCTTCACCTAGCTTCATCTAATGTCAAATAACATCTTGTAAACATAGTACCTTTATCAAAATTAAGAAATTCACATTGGTATACTATAGACTTCATTTGAATTTCCCCATTTTCTCCCCACTGATGTCCTTTCTGTGTCCTGACCCAGGACACCATATTGCATTCATTGATCTCCGGTTTGTGACAGTCTTTCAATCTTTGCTGGACTTAACACTTTTGAAGAAGAATGTTCAGGTATCTTGTAGCATGTTTAATTTGGGTCTTTCTGACATTGACTCATGATTAGACTGAGGTTATGGGTTTGCGGGGGAATACTGCAGAGACGATGTGCCTTTCTTGTTGGCATACATGATTCAACCAGACATGGTTATGAAAACATGGCTTATTAGTTCATTAGCTGCTAGTTGTTTCCTTTATACTGAAAAATATGGGAAACTAGGTTGGGATTTATTTCAACTGTCTGACGTATTATGACAGACAGTCTGGAGCTCTAACATGGGAGTGAGTTTCTTGACTGCTGATGATTATCAACTCAAGCAAGATGATAATTATGTGTTAACCTATGTCTGCTTCATATTGGTAACATTGACAAGGCATCACTATTATTATTTTTCACAGTATCCGCTTAGATTTCATATTGAGATATCTTCCCATAATTTTGAAAGAAAATCCAAATGGATTGTTGCCAGGGCTTAGAGGACTCTTGGAAACAGTTGATTGTAATATTCGTACATGAACTCAGTGTAACCCCAGACCACTGAGCAGTTTCAACTTGGTATTCCCTATTTTAAAGTGAGAGAAGTGAGAGAGTACTTATTTGCAAAGCATTTCTGAATCCCAGGTGCTTCTGTTTTGAGTTTCACTTGGAGGCTGTCATGATGTCATTTTTAGGGTCGGCTAGAGTTACCTTTATGAGAAATGTATCTTTTCTTTTGGGCTTCCCTGGTGGCTCAGTGGTAAAGAATCTGCCTTTAATGCAGGAGATACAGGTTTGATCCCTGGGGTTGGAAAGATCCCCTGGAGAAGGAAATGGCAACCCACCCCAGTATTCTTGCCTGGAGAGTTCATGGACAGAGGAGCCTGTGGGGCCCATGGGGTCGCAGAGAGTCGGACACAACTGAGCGACTAAATAAGAATAGTCTTTTCCCTTACGTTTTGAAGTAAGAATGGTATTGCACATTAGCAGTTTTCTTCCTATTCTTGACACTTTAATCGGTATATGATACAAATAGAATTTGGGAACAGCTGAGGGTCTTGCCTCTACCATGGATAGAGGAGCCTGGTAGGCTGTAGTCCAGAGGGTTGCCAAGAGTCGGACACGACTGAGCAACTAAGCACACACATACCTCTGCTCAGAGCAGGAAGTTATTGGGGGGCTCTCTTTTTGTATAACTAATGATAAATGGGGCACATTGAGGGACACATTTTACCTTTATACCTTGGCCGCTTTTTCTCTCTGTGGCCCTTTCTTTTCTTTCCCATTTGGGTACTTGACCACCTATTGTAATGCCCAAGGCTTTTAGGTGTTTGTTTACACTTTGCCTGCTTTCAGGGTTCTTCTCCCAGGAAGCCCATCCACACATAGTTTATATTCATGTTTTGCGCTCACATCACATACGGCCATTGGGCCACAGCTGAAAAAATGAGAGGGAGCATTGTATGAGAGGCAGTCCATTTGGAGCATTCATGTGAGGGACTGTGCTAGGACCATCTTACGTAAGAAAAGCAACAGGTAAAGTGAAATCATTGTAGAGCAGGCTGCTGGGTGATCTTGTCAAGTTAAGACATTCTCACTGCACTGGTACTTGAAAGGTAAGCTGCTAACAAAAAGATATTATTAAAACGGGTCTGTGTAGGAGTGTGCATGTCTGTCAGCTATACAGTATAATACCGAAAGAGGAATTTGCTATTCTGATGTGACTTTAAAACAATGTATCTTCAGTTGTATCTGTTTGATTTTCTTGTGCCTCATCTCTACTGTGCTTGTTTGCTATGAGCTATACTAGTCTACTTAAGGGATCATTGAAAAAAATAGTACTAATTCAACCAGAATATCTTCTGTTTTTCGCCCCTGTTAATTTTATGCTTTTTTTCTTGAACACTCAAAATCATAGTGAAAGAGTAAGTTGTTCCCTATTTCGAAACCCAGAGAATAAAGACTTAAGAACTACTAGTACACAATGAGTTCATAGCTAAAACAGATAAGAATTCACCTGAATGGTTTCTTCTAATAACCAGTCTTAAATCTTTTGGGTTGCCTCTGCTGTTCCAATAACCAGAATGTGTCATAAAAACACACAGCCACATATAAGTTGAACTTTTCTTTACCACTTCAAGTCTTTCCTGCTTTTGTACATGCACCTTTTAAGAACCCCAAGGGAGACAGACTAACTACTCTTAGTTGAGTGAAGTTAGTATGTTATGAACTTTATCTTTTTCCTTATTCTTCAAGGGGCATCATAGAATGTACATCCTGAAACAATCTTAGATCTCATTTGGTTCAAATCTTTTAATTTTCAAATTGGGAAATTGAAACACAAGTTGAGGTTTAACCTAAGGCTGTATCAGTGTTGGTTGGAGATGAATTGCTCAAATAAGGATCTTTTCTGAAGGTTCATATGATAGTGTGGTTTCCAGATACCCTATGAGTTCTAGGTATTATTTGCCGGGGAATTTGAGTTGATTCCTTTGGAATTCTGTCCTTTGGGATAAACTATAATCAGATTGGTATGTTGAGAGAAAGCAGGAACCTTTTTTTTTTTTTTTCAGAATTTAAAGTTGTGAATGTTCTCAAGTATATAAACTTTCCCAGACATACTCATATAGGATGAAAAAGAAACTTGATTCTTCGAAAAGGTAAATAAAATCGACAAACCACTGCCCAGACTCATCAAGAAAAAAACAGAGAAGAACCAGAGCAACAAAATCAAAAATGAAAAAGGAGAGATTGCAACAGATAATGCAGAAATCCAAAGGATTATACCGAAAGAGGAATTTGCTATTCTGATGTGACTTTAAAACAATGTATCTTCAGTTGTATCTGTTTGATTTTCTTGTGCCTCATCTCTACTGTGCTTGTTTGCTATGAGCTATACTAGTCTACTTAAGGGATCATTGAAAAAAATAGTACTAATTCAACCAGAATATCTTCTGTTTTTCGCCCCTGTTAATTTTATGCTTTTTTTCTTGAACACTCAAAATCATAGTGAAAGAGTAAGTTGTTCCCTATTTCGAAACCCAGAGAATAAAGACTTAAGAACTACTAGTACACAATGAGTTCATAGCTAAAACAGATAAGAATTCACCTGAATGGTTTCTTCTAATAACCAGTCTTAAATCTTTTGGGTTGCCTCTGCTGTTCCAATAACCAGAATGTGTCATAAAAACACACAGCCACATATAAGTTGAACTTTTCTTTACCACTTCAAGTCTTTCCTGCTTTTGTACATGCACCTTTTAAGAACCCCAAGGGAGACAGACTAACTACTCTTAGTTGAGTGAAGTTAGTATGTTATGAACTTTATCTTTTTCCTTATTCTTCAAGGGGCATCATAGAATGTACATCCTGAAACAATCTTAGATCTCATTTGGTTCAAATCTTTTAATTTTCAAATTGGGAAATTGAAACACAAGTTGAGGTTTAACCTAAGGCTGTATCAGTGTTGGTTGGAGATGAATTGCTCAAATAAGGATCTTTTCTGAAGGTTCATATGATAGTGTGGTTTCCAGATACCCTATGAGTTCTAGGTATTATTTGCCGGGGAATTTGAGTTGATTCCTTTGGAATTCTGTCCTTTGGGATAAACTATAATCAGATTGGTATGTTGAGAGAAAGCAGGAACCTTTTTTTTTTTTTTCAGAATTTAAAGTTGTGAATGTTCTCAAGTATATAAACTTTCCCAGACATACTCATATAGGATGAAAAAGAAACTTGATTCTTCGAAAAGGTAAATAAAATCGACAAACCACTGCCCAGACTCATCAAGAAAAAAACAGAGAAGAACCAGAGCAACAAAATCAAAAATGAAAAAGGAGAGATTGCAACAGATAATGCAGAAATCCAAAGGATTATAAGAGACTATTATGAACAACTCTATGGCAACAAACTGGACAACCTGGAAGAAATGGACAGTTTCTTGGGGAAGATTAATCTCCCAAGACTCAACCAGAAAGAAATAGAAACTGTGAACAACCCAATCACAAGCTCAGAAATTGACTTTGTGATCAAAAATCTACCCAAAAATAAAAGCCCAGGGCCAGATGACTTCACAGGTGAATCCTACGAAGCATTTAAAGAAGAGCTAATGCCTGTCCTTCTAAAACTCTTCCAAAAAATTGCACAGGAAGGAACACTTCTAAACACATTCTATGAGGCCACCATAGCCAGGCAAAGACAACACAAAGAAAGAAAATTATAGGCCAATTTCACCAATGAATTTAGACGCCAAAATCCTCAACAAAATCCTAGCAAACAGAATTCAGCAACACATCAAAAAGCTCATACATCATGATCAAGTTGGGTTCATCCCAGGCATGCAAGGATTCTTCAATATCCACAAATCAATCAATGTGATACACCATATGAACAAACTGAGAGACAAAAATCACATGATCATCTCAATAGATGCAGAAAAAGCCTTCGACAAAGTATAGCATCCATTTATGATAAAAACTCTTCAGGAAATGGGCATAGAAGGAACCTATCTCAACATAGTGAAAGCCATCTATGAGAAGCCCACAGCGAACATTATCCTCAATGGTGAAAAACTCAAAGCATTCCCTCTAAGATCAGGAACAAGACAAGGGTGTCCACTTTCACCACTCTTATTCAACATAGTCCTGGAAGTTCTAGCAACAGCAATAAGAGAAGAGAAAGAAATAAAAGGAATCCAGATTGGAAAAGAAGAAGTCAAACTCTATTTGCAGATGACATGATATTATACATAGAAAATCCCAAAGACACTATTACAAAACTACTAGAGTTAATCAGTGAATTCAGCAAAGTCGCAGGATACAAAATCAATATACAGAAATCACTGGCATTCCTATACACAAACAATGAAAAATCAGAAAATGAAATCAAAGAGGCAATCCCCTTCACCATTGCAACGAAAAGAATCAAATATCTAGGAATAAACCTACCCAAAGAAACAAAAGAACTGTACACAGAAAATTACAAGACACTCATGAGAGACATTAAAGAAGACTTAAAAAGATGGAGAGATAGTCCATGTTCCTGGGTCGAAAGAATCAATATTGTGAAAATGACCATACTACCAAATGTCATCTATAGATTCAATGCGATCCCTATCAAACTTCCAATAACATTCTTCACAGAACTAGACCAACGAATAACACAGTTCATATGGAAACACAAAAGACCTCGAATAGCCAAAGCAATCCTCAGGAAGAAGAATGGAGCTGGAGAGATCAGCCTCCCCAACTTCAGGCTCTACTACAAAGCAACAGTCATCAAGACAGTATGGTACTGGCACAAAAACAGAAATATCGACCAATGGAACAAGATAGAGAACCCAGAGATAAACCCACGCACCTATGGGTACCTTATTTTTGACAAAGGAGGCGAACATATAAAATGGGACAAAGACAGCCTCTTCAACAAATGGTGCTGGGAAAATTTGGGAAACATAAGAGCCAATCAAAAATCAAAAAGAATTCAGCAACACATCAAAAAGCTCATACATCATGATCAAGTTGGGTTCATCCCAGGCATGCAAGGATTCTTCAATATCCACAAATCAATCAATGTGATACACCATATGAACAAACTGAGAGACAAAAATCACATGATCATCTCAATAGATGCAGAAAAAGCCTTCGACAAAGTATAGCATCCATTTATGATAAAAACTCTTCAGGAAATGGGCATAGAAGGAACCTATCTCAACATAGTGAAAGCCATCTATGAGAAGCCCACAGCGAACATTATCCTCAATGGTGAAAAACTCAAAGCATTCCCTCTAAGATCAGGAACAAGACAAGGGTGTCCACTTTCACCACTCTTATTCAACATAGTCCTGGAAGTTCTAGCAACAGCAATAAGAGAAGAGAAAGAAATAAAAGGAATCCAGATTGGAAAAGAAGAAGTCAAACTCTATTTGCAGATGACATGATATTATACATAGAAAATCCCAAAGACACTATTACAAAACTACTAGAGTTAATCAGTGAATTCAGCAAAGTCGCAGGATACAAAATCAATATACAGAAATCACTGGCATTCCTATACACAAACAATGAAAAATCAGAAAATGAAATCAAAGAGGCAATCCCCTTCACCATTGCAACGAAAAGAATCAAATATCTAGGAATAAACCTACCCAAAGAAACAAAAGAACTGTACACAGAAAATTACAAGACACTCATGAGAGACATTAAAGAAGACTTAAAAAGATGGAGAGATAGTCCATGTTCCTGGGTCGAAAGAATCAATATTGTGAAAATGACCATACTACCAAATGTCATCTATAGATTCAATGCGATCCCTATCAAACTTCCAATAACATTCTTCACAGAACTAGACCAACGAATAACACAGTTCATATGGAAACACAAAAGACCTCGAATAGCCAAAGCAATCCTCAGGAAGAAGAATGGAGCTGGAGAGATCAGCCTCCCCAACTTCAGGCTCTACTACAAAGCAACAGTCATCAAGACAGTATGGTACTGGCACAAAAACAGAAATATCGACCAATGGAACAAGATAGAGAACCCAGAGATAAACCCACGCACCTATGGGTACCTTATTTTTGACAAAGGAGGCGAACATATAAAATGGG
This sequence comes from Tragulus kanchil, assembly GCA_022376925.1. NCBI lineage: Eukaryota > Metazoa > Chordata > Mammalia > Artiodactyla > Tragulidae > Tragulus > Tragulus kanchil. Next base: position 260,224,818 of record JAIOJX010000032.1, read on the forward strand.
ACAAAGACAGCCTCTTCAACAAATGGTGCTGGGAAAATTGGACAGCTACATGCAGGAAAATGAAGTTGGAACATACCCTGACACCATACACAAAGATCAACTCAAAATGGATTAAAGACTTAAATGTAAGACCAGAAACCATCAAACTCTTAGAGGAGAATATAGGCAAAACCCTCAAGGACATCAATCAAAGCAAGATCTTCTCTGACCCACCTACTAGAATAGTGGAACTAAAAAGACAAATGAACATCTGGGACCTAATGAAACTTAAAAGCTTTTGTACAGCTAAAGAAATTACAAAAAAGCTGAACAGACAGCCCACAGAGTGGGAGAAAATCATAGCAAATGAAACAACAGACAAAGAATTAATCTCCAAAATCTACAAGCAACTCAGACAACTCAGCACTGGAAAAACGAACAACCCAATCAAAAAATGGGAAAAGGACCTAAACAGACACCTCTCCAACGATGACATACAGATGGCCCAAAAACACATGAAACGATGCTCAACTTCACTAATAATTAGAGAAATGCAAATCAAAACTACAATGAGATATCACCTCACACCCGTCAGAATGGCCATCATCCACAAATCGACAGACAATAAATGCTGGAGAGGCTGCGGAGAAAAGGGAACACTCCTGCATTGCTGGTGGGAGTGTAAATTGATACAGCCTCTATGGAAGACAGTCTGGAGATTTCTTAAAAAACTAAAAATAGAAGCACCATATGACCCAGCAATCCCACTCTTAGGCTTATACCCTGACGAAATCAAAACTGAAAGAAGCACCTGTACCCCAATGTTCATTGCAGCTCTCTATACAATAGCTAGAACATGGAAGGAACCTAGATGCCCATCGACGAACGAATGGATACAGAAGCACTGGTACATATATACAATGGAATACTACACAGCTGTAAAGAGAAATGCAGAAGAATCAACCCTAATGAGGTGGCTGGATCTAGAACGTATCCTAAAAAGTGAAGTCAGTCAGAAAGAGAAGGACAAATACAGTATATTAACACATATATATGGAATCTAGTAGGCCACGCACCTATGGGTACCTTATTTTTGACAAAGGAGGCGAACATATAAAATGGGACAAAGACAGCCTCTTCAACAAATGGTGCTGGGAAAATTGGACAGCTACATGCAGGAAAATGAAGTTGGAACATACCCTGACACCATACACAAAGATCAACTCAAAATGGATTAAAGACTTAAATGTAAGACCAGAAACCATCAAACTCTTAGAGGAGAATATAGGCAAAACCCTCAAGGACATCAATCAAAGCAAGATCTTCTCTGACCCACCTACTAGAATAGTGGAACTAAAAAGACAAATGAACATCTGGGACCTAATGAAACTTAAAAGCTTTTGTACAGCTAAAGAAATTACAAAAAAGCTGAACAGACAGCCCACAGAGTGGGAGAAAATCATAGCAAATGAAACAACAGACAAAGAATTAATCTCCAAAATCTACAAGCAACTCAGACAACTCAGCACTGGAAAAACGAACAACCCAATCAAAAAATGGGAAAAGGACCTAAACAGACACCTCTCCAACGATGACATACAGAGGGCCCAAAAACACATGAAACGATGCTCAACTTCACTAATAATTAGAGAAATGCAAATCAAAACTACAATGAGATATCACCTCACACCCGTCAGAATGGCCATCATCCACAAATCGACAGACAATAAATGCTGGAGAGGCTGCGGAGAAAAGGGAACACTCCTGCATTGCTGGTGGGAGTGTAAATTGATACAGCCTCTATGGAAGACAGTCTGGAGATTTCTTAAAAAACTAAAAATAGAAGCACCATATGACCCAGCAATCCCACTCTTAGGCTTATACCCTGACGAAATCAAAACTGAAAGAAGCACCTGTACCCCAATGTTCATTGCAGCTCTCTATACAATAGCTAGAACATGGAAGGAACCTAGATGCCCATCGACGAACGAATGGATACAGAAGCACTGGTACATATATACAATGGAATACTACACAGCTGTAAAGAGAAATGCAGAAGAATCAACCCTAATGAGGTGGCTGGATCTAGAACGTATCCTAAAAAGTGAAGTCAGTCAGAAAGAGAAGGACAAATACAGTATATTAACACATATATATGGAATCTAGTAGGATGGTGATGATGGCACATGCAGTGAAGCGACAGAAAGACAGACATGGACAGTGGACATATGGACATTGTGGGGAAGGAACAGTGGGTGAGAGGCGTAAAGGAAGTAGCATGAAGGCCTGTACTATCATAAGTGAAGAAAATAGCTCTAGTCATTGCTCTGTGAAAAAAGGGGATCCTTCAGGGGTGCTGTGTGATGGTCGGGAGGGGAGGGAAGGGGGGGATATACAGGTGACTAATCTGAGAACATGCATGTCTGTGAACAACAAAACTCTGTAAAAGTTAAAAGTAAAATAAAGGTTTAAAAAAAAAAAAAAAAAGAACATTATCCTCAATGGTGAAAAACTCAAAGCATTCCCTCTAAGATCAGGAACAAGACAAGGGTGTCCACTTTCACCACTCTTATTCAACATAGTCCTGGAAGTTCTAGCAACAGCAATAAGAGAAGAGAAAGAAATAAAAGGAATCCAGATTGGAAAGGAAGAAGTCAAACTCTCTCTATTCGCAGATGACATGATATTATACATAGAAAATCCCAAAGACACTATTACAAAACTACTAGAGATAATCAATGAATTCAGCGGAGTCACAGGATACAAAATCAGTATGCAGAAATCACTGGCATTCCTATACATGGACAGTGAAAAATCAGAAAAGGAAATCAAAGAGGCAATCCCCTTCACCATTGCAACCAAAAGAGTCAAATATCTAGGAATAAACCTACCCAAAGAAACAAAAGAACTGTACACTGACGATTACAGGTCACTCATGAGAGAGATTAAAGAAGAGTTAAACAGATGGAGAGATATTCCATGTTCCTGGGTCGAAAGAATCAATATTGTGAAAATGACCATACTACCAAATGTCATCTATAGATTTAATGCGATCCCTATCAAACTTCCAATAACATTCTTCACAGAACTAGACCAACGAATAACACAGTTCATATGGAAACACAAAAGACCTCGAATAGCCAAAGCAATCCTGAGGAAGAAGAATGGAGCTGGAGGGATCAGCCTCCCCAACTTCAGACTCTACTACAAAGCAACAGTCCTCAAGACAGTATGGTACTGGCACAAAAACAGAAATAGAGACCGATGGAACAAGATTGAGAACCCAGAGATAAACCCATGAACCTATGGGTACCTTATTTTTGACAAAGGAGGTGAAACTATAAAATGGGTCAAAGGCAGCCTCTTCAACAAATGGTGCTGGGAAAAGTGGACAGCTACATGCAAAAAAATGAAGTTGGAACATTCCCTGACACCATACACAAAGATCAACTCAAAATGGATTAAAGACCTAAATGTAAGACCAGAAACCATCAAACTCTTAGAGGAGAATATAGGCAAAACTCTCAAGGACATCAATCAAAGCAAGATCTTCTCTGACCCACCTACTAGAATAGCGGAACTAAAAAGAAAAATGAACATGTGGGACCTCATGAAACTTAAAAGCTTTTGTACAGCAAAAGAAATTACAAAAAAGCTGAACAGACAGCCCACAGAATGAGAGAAAATCACAGCGAATGAAACAACAGACAAAGAATTAATCTCCCAAATCTACAAGCAACTCAGACATCTCAGCACTGGAAAAACGAACAACCCAATCAAAAAATGGGAAAAGGACCTAAACAGACACCTCTCCAAAGAGAAGCACATGAAACGATGCTCAACTTTGCTTATAATTAGAGAAATGCAAATCAAAAGTACAATGAGGTATCACCTCACACCCGTCAGAATGTCCATCATCCACAAATCGACAGACACCAAAAGAGTCAAATATCTAGGAATAAACCTACCCAAAGAAACAAAAGAACTGTACACTGACGATTACAGGTCACTCATGAGAGAGATTAAAGAAGAGTTAAACAGATGGAGAGATATTCCATGTTCCTGGGTCGAAAGAATCAATATTGTGAAAATGACCATACTACCAAATGTCATCTATAGATTTAATGCGATCCCTATCAAACTTCCAATAACATTCTTCACAGAACTAGACCAACGAATAACACAGTTCATATGGAAACACAAAAGACCTCGAATAGCCAAAGCAATCCTGAGGAAGAAGAATGGAGCTGGAGGGATCAGCCTCCCCAACTTCAGACTCTACTACAAAGCAACAGTCCTCAAGACAGTATGGTACTGGCACAAAAACAGAAATAGAGACCGATGGAACAAGATTGAGAACCCAGAGATAAACCCATGAACCTATGGGTACCTTATTTTTGACAAAGGAGGCGAAACTATAAAATGGGTCAAAGGCAGCCTCTTCAACAAATGGTGCTGGGAAAAGTGGACAGCTACATGCAAAAAAATGAAGTTGGAACATTCCCTGACACCATACACAAAGATCAACTCAAAATGGATTAAAGACCTAAATGTAAGACCAGAAACCATCAAACTCTTAGAGGAGAATATAGGCAAAACTCTCAAGGACATCAATCAAAGCAAGATCTTCTCTGACCCACCTACTAGAATAGCGGAACTAAAAAGAAAAATGAACATGTGGGACCTCATGAAACTTAAAAGCTTTTGTACAGCAAAAGAAATTACAAAAAAGCTGAACAGACAGCCCACAGAATGAGAGAAAATCACAGCGAATGAAACAACAGACAAAGAATTAATCTCCCAAATCTACAAGCAACTCAGACATCTCAGCACTGGAAAAACGAACAACCCAATCAAAAAATGGGAAAAGGACCTAAACAGACACCTCTCCAAAGAGAAGCACATGAAACGATGCTCAACTTTGCTTATAATTAGAGAAATGCAAATCAAAAGTACAATGAGGTATCACCTCACACCCGTCAGAATGGCCATCATCCACAAATCGACAGACAATAAATGCTGGAGTGAGTGTGGAGAAAAGGGAACCCTTCTGCATTGCTGGTGGGAATGTCATTTGATACAGCCTCTATGGAGGACAGTCTGGAGATTTCTTAAAAAACTAAAAATAGAAGCACCATATGACCCAGCAAGCAATCCCACTCTTAGGCTTATACCCTGATGAAGTTAAATCCGAAAGAAGCACCTGTACCCCAATGTTCATTGCAGCTCTCTATACAATAGCTAGAACATGGAAGCAACCTAGATGTCCATCAACAAATGAATGGATACAGAAGCACTGGTACATATATACAATGGAATACAACAAAGCTGTAAAAAGAAATGCAGAAGAATCAGCCCTAACGAGGTGGCTGAATCTAGAACGTATCATCAGAAGTGAAGTCAGTCAGAAAGAGAAGGACAAATACAATATACTAACACATATATATGGAATCTAGTAGGATGGTGATGATGGCACATGCAGTGAAGCGACAGAAAGACAGACATGGACAGTGAACATATGGACATTGTGGGGAAGGAATAGTGGGCAAGAGGCGTAAAGGAAGTAGCATGAAGATCTGTACTGTCATATGTGAGGAAAATAGCTATGGTCGTTGCTCTCTGAGAAAAGGGGATCCTGCGGGGGTGCTGTATGACGGTCTGGAGGGGTGGGGTGGGGGGGATATACATATGACTAATCTGAGAACATACATATCTGTAAACAACAAAACTCTGTAAAAGTTAAAAACAAAATAAAAGTTTTTTTTTTTTTTTTAAAAAGAAACTTGGAATCCTAGACACGCCCCAGGGTGCTGTCTTTTGTCTGATTTGAGCTGTCTTGTTCTGCTGCCCCTCCTCTCACCTGACACAGGCACCCATCTTTCTCTGTCCCTCTTCCATGCTCGCCTTCACTAGACCCCGGACTTCAGTGTGGAGGTGAATTATTGCTGACTGGTTTCCAGGTTTGTGATGTATATCCTTTTAATGCTTCTTGGGTAGTAGGAGTCATGGCAAAGGAAAAATCTGAGACTGACTTCTGCCTTTTTTTTTCATGACGTATCACCTCACACCCGTCAGAATGTCCATCATCCACAAATCGACAGACAATAAATGCTGGAGTGAGTGTGGAGAAAAGGGAACCCTTCTGCATTGCTGGTGGGAATGTCATTTGATACAGCCTCTATGGAGGACAGTCTGGAGATTTCTTAAAAAACTAAAAATAGAAGCACCATATGACCCAGCAATCCCACTCTTAGGCTTATACCCTGATGAAGTTAAATCCGAAAGAAGCACCTGTACCCCAATGTTCATTGCAGCTCTCTATACAATAGCTAGAACATGGAAGCAACCTAGATGTCCATCAACAAATGAATGGATACAGAAGCACTGGTACATATATACAATGGAATACAACAAAGCTGTAAAAAGAAATGCAGAAGAATCAGCCCTAACGAGGTGGCTGAATCTAGAACGTATCATCAGAAGTGAAGTCAGTCAGAAAGAGAAGGACAAATACAATATACTAACACATATATATGGAATCTAGTAGGATGGTGATGATGGCACATGCAGTGAAGCGACAGAAAGACAGACATGGACAGTGAACATATGGACATTGTGGGGAAGGAATAGTGGGCAAGAGGCGTAAAGGAAGTAGCATGAAGATCTGTACTGTCATATGTGAGGAAAATAGCTATGGTCGTTGCTCTCTGAGAAAAGGGGATCCTGCGGGGGTGCTGTATGACGGTCTGGAGGGGTGGGGTGGGGGGGATATACATATGACTAATCTGAGAACATACATATCTGTAAACAACAAAACTCTGTAAAAGTTAAAAACAAAATAAAAGTTTTTTTTTTTTTTTTAAAAAGAAACTTGGAATCCTAGACACGCCCCAGGGTGCTGTCTTTTGTCTGATTTGAGCTGTCTTGTTCTGCTGCCCCTCCTCTCACCTGACACAGGCACCCATCTTTCTCTGTCCCTCTTCCATGCTCGCCTTCACTAGACCCCGGACTTCAGTGTGGAGGTGAATTATTGCTGACTGGTTTCCAGGTTTGTGATGTATATCCTTTTAATGCTTCTTGGGTAGTAGGAGTCATGGCAAAGGAAAAATCTGAGACTGACTTCTGTTTTTCTCAGCTCTTTTAAGGACCAAGTTGTACATTTAATTTTCATTCATTCCCAATGTGTTAGTCGCTAAGTCATGTCCAACGGTGACCTCATGGACTGTTACCCACCAGGCTTCTCTCTCCATTTGTTTTTCTAGGCAAGAATACTGGAATGGGTTGCTGTTTCCTTCTCCAGGGAATCTTCCCAGCCCAGGGACTGAACCAGTGCATGTTCTGAACTGCAGGCAGATTCCTTACTATCTGAGTCACCCAGTTTTGTTTTGTTTTCTTTTTAGTGTACTACTACTCCTTTTTTTTTTTTTTTTTAAAATTTCGTGAGAGATCTCCTCTGTACAAGAGATTTACCATCTATATTCTAGTACTGCATGTTCAGGGCCTGTTCAAGAAATAGCAAAAATATTTAAGTCCCACTTTGATCAGAATGACCCATCTATCTATATTGGATCTCTGCCTAGAGAAAGATTTTTTAAAATTCATTTTATTTATTTATTTTTGTCTATTCTGGGTTTTCACTGCTGCTGCAGGCTCATAGAGAACAATTTTTCTGCTATCATCATCCACTCTGATCCCCCAGTTTTTCTGGACCAGTTCATTTGTAGCCTTTCTAGTTGAAGCCGGGCTGGTATAACAGAGAGGACCCACCTGCCTGAAGGTTTTATTATTGGAAGCTCAGCGTATAATAGAGCACCTGTGGTTCTCCATTCAGAGACAGAGGTTCAAGGTTCAAAATCTCATGGACAGAGATATAGAGATGTGAAAGGAAAATATGCGTGGACCGTCCTGTCTTTAGAAGTGTCCTTGAGGAGGGAACAAGGTGTGCTGGGTGAAGGCCCTGGGCTGGGGTACAGCAGCCTGACTCTAAGTATGCTGTTGGAGCCTCCTTATATGAGAGTGTATAACATTGGAAAAAATTTAAAAACTGAGTGTATAAAGTTGGAGCTTATCGTGATGTATGGTATTTGATGTGCTGGTGGATAAAGGCCAGGGTTTCCAGGTTTGTGATGTATATCCTTTTAATGCTTCTTGGGTAGTAGGAGTCATGGCAAAGGAAAAATCTGAGACTGACTTCTGTTTTTCTCAGCTCTTTTAAGGACCAAGTTGTACATTTAATTTTCATTCATTCCCAATGTGTTAGTCGCTAAGTCATGTCCAACGGTGACCTCATGGACTGTTACCCACCAGGCTTCTCTCTCCATTTGTTTTTCTAGGCAAGAATACTGGAATGGGTTGCTGTTTCCTTCTCCAGGGAATCTTCCCAGCCCAGGGACTGAACCAGTGCATGTTCTGAACTGCAGGCAGATTCCTTACTATCTGAGTCACCCAGTTTTGTTTTGTTTTCTTTTTAGTGTACTACTACTCCTTTTTTTTTTTTTTTTTTAAATTTCGTGAGAGATCTCCTCTGTACAAGAGATTTACCATCTATATTCTAGTACTGCATGTTCAGGGCCTGTTCAAGAAATAGCAAAAATATTTAAGTCCCACTTTGATCAGAATGACCCATCTATCTATATTGGATCTCTGCCTAGAGAAAGATTTTTTAAAATTCATTTTATTTATTTATTTTTGTCTATTCTGGGTTTTCACTGCTGCTGCAGGCTCATAGAGAACAATTTTTCTGCTATCATCATCCACTCTGATCCCCCAGTTTTTCTGGACCAGTTCATTTGTAGCCTTTCTAGTTGAAGCCGGGCTGGTATAACAGAGAGGACCCACCTGCCTGAAGGTTTTATTATTGGAAGCTCAGCGTATAATAGAGCACCTGTGGTTCTCCATTCAGAGACAGAGGTTCAAGGTTCAAAATCTCATGGACAGAGATATAGAGATGTGAAAGGAAAATATGCGTGGACCGTCCTGTCTTTAGAAGTGTCCTTGAGGAGGGAACAAGGTGTGCTGGGTGAAGGCCCTGGGCTGGGGTACAGCAGCCTGACTCTAAGTATGCTGTTGGAGCCTCCTTATATGAGAGTGTATAACATTGGAAAAAATTTAAAAACTGAGTGTATAAAGTTGGAGCTTATCGTGATGTATGGTATTTGATGTGCTGGTGGATAAAGGCAGGGGAAGAGTAGGAGGAGGTGGTGAGGAGGGCAGGGTTTCCTGAATTTGTCTCATCTTCAGCATTTGTTGATATGTTAAATCAGATCTTTCTATGGTAACAGTATATGAGAAACAGTATCTTTTTCCAAAAGAAAATTTAATATTTATATTTTAACATAGTTGATTTACAATATTGTGTTAAGTTTCAGGTGTGCAACAAAGTGATTCTGTTATACATATGCATATATCTATTCTTTTTCAGATTCTTTTCACATTACAGACTATTAGAGAATATTGAGTAGAGTTTCCGGTGCTATACAGTAGGTCCTTGTTGACTGTCTACTTATTATATAGTAGTGTGTATACGTTAATCCCAGACTCCTAGTTTTTTTTTTTTAAAGATTTATTTTTATTTATTTTTGGGCGGGGGTCGGGTTGGAGAGGGAGGGGAGCTTGGTCTTTCGTTTTTCTCTGTTCATCCGTCTTCGTTCTTTGGCTCCTGTGGGCCTCCCATCGCGGTGGCGTCTGTCGCTGCAGAACACCGGCTCTGGGCGTATGCGCTCCAGAGCTCTGGCTCGGTAATTGGACACATCAGTCCAGCCGCTCCGCGGCACGTGGGATCTTCCCAGGCCAGGGCTCGAACCGGCGCCCCTTGCATTGCAAGGCGGTGTCCTTACCCACTGGACCACCAGGGGAAGCCCAGACTTCTAGTTTTTATCCCACTTTCTACCTTCCCCCTTGAGAAACAGTATCTTTTAAGGGGAGAGGGTACTGGAGCCCACTCCCAGTTGTTACCCTGAAGGCTGGCTTCCTTGTCTCCCTCTAAGAAGTCTCCTCTTTGAGTTTCCTTTAAATGTGCTTATTGTGGTTTTTTTTGTTGTTGTTGTTGTTTGTTTCTTAAAAGGAAAGTGGCTGGATTTTTGTTTGAGTGAAGAGATGCCCATTTTCAATCTTCCTATCTCTTGGTACCTATCTGTGCCAAAATGGAGGGAACAAGGTGTGCTGGGTGAAGGCCCTGGGCTGGGGTACAGCAGCCTGACTCTAAGTATGCTGTTGGAGCCTCCTTATAGAGTGTATAACATTGGAAAAAATTTAAAAACTGAGTGTATAAAGTTGGAGCTTATCGTGATGTATGGTATTTGATGTGCTGGTGGATAAAGGCAGGGGAAGAGTAGGAGGAGGTGGTGAGGAGGGCAGGGTTTCCTGAATTTGTCTCATCTTCAGCATTTGTTGATATGTTAAATCAGATCTTTCTATGGTAACAGTATATGAGAAACAGTATCTTTTTCCAAAAGAAAATTTAATATTTATATTTTAACATAGTTGATTTACAATATTGTGTTAAGTTTCAGGTGTGCAACAAAGTGATTCTGTTATACATATGCATATATCTATTCTTTTTCAGATTCTTTTCACATTACAGACTATTAGAGAATATTGAGTAGAGTTTCCGGTGCTATACAGTAGGTCCTTGTTGACTGTCTACTTATTATATAGTAGTGTGTATACGTTAATCCCAGACTCCTAGTTTTTTTTTTTTAAAGATTTATTTTTATTTATTTTTGGGCGGGGGTCGGGTTGGAGAGGGAGGGGAGCTTGGTCTTTCGTTTTTCTCTGTTCATCCGTCTTCGTTCTTTGGCTCCTGTGGGCCTCCCATCGCGGTGGCGTCTGTCGCTGCAGAACACCGGCTCTGGGCGTATGCGCTCCAGAGCTCTGGCTCGGTAATTGGACACATCAGTCCAGCCGCTCCGCGGCACGTGGGATCTTCCCAGGCCAGGGCTCGAACCGGCGCCCCTTGCATTGCAAGGCGGTGTCCTTACCCACTGGACCACCAGGGGAAGCCCAGACTTCTAGTTTTTATCCCACTTTCTACCTTCCCCCTTGAGAAACAGTATCTTTTAAGGGGAGAGGGTACTGGAGCCCACTCCCAGTTGTTACCCTGAAGGCTGGCTTCCTTGTCTCCCTCTAAGAAGTCTCCTCTTTGAGTTTCCTTTAAATGTGCTTATTGTGGTTTTTTTTGTTGTTGTTGTTGTTTGTTTCTTAAAAGGAAAGTGGCTGGATTTTTGTTTGAGTGAAGAGATGCCCATTTTCAATCTTCCTATCTCTTGGTACCTATCTGAGCCAAAAATGCATTTTTTAAAAAACATAGTGTTACCCTTACCATACCTAGTGTGTGCCTTTGTGATTTCTTTCCCAAGGGATCCTGTAATATTGATTATTTTACTTCTACCTAGGATGTTACTACACCACAGGAAGCTGGCACGGTGGGAGGTAGAAGGAACAAGCCTATGATTCTGGTTGTCTAGGACACTTACTTCAAAGGTTCGGCTGGGCACCCGAGACAAGGGTACAACCCATCTAGAAAGAGTCTTTGTTTCTGTCTTGGCATTTACATTTACTTAAAATGTTTGTAATGAAAATAGTTCTCTGATAAATAGTTAAGCATCCCTCGGATACTTCACAACCTAACTAAAGATGTAGGATTATAACCAACTCCTAATATGCGTATCTCAGAGGAGACCATTGGATTGCCTGCTGGAGATTTTGTTTACAGACCTAGTTAGGAAATATTAGATCTGATGTGAAAATGGCAAAAATTACTTGTGAAAGTTGGGTGGTAAGTACACGGATACTGGCCATCTGTTTGAAGTAATTCAAAGTAATATATTAAAAACAGAACATCAAGAAAATATGTTAGGGTCTTCCCTGGTGGTCCAGTGGGTAAGGACACTGCCTTGCAGTGCAAGGGGCGCTGGTTCGATCCCTGGCCTGGGAACATCCCACGTGCCGTGGAGTGGCTGGGTCGGTGTCCAATTACGTGCCAGCGCTCTGGCGCACATGCGCCCAGGGCTAGTGCTCTGCAACGAGGCCCACACATGCCAAAGAATAAAGATGGATGAAAAATAAATGATGACTTAGAGGGCAGAAAAAAAGAAAAAGATAACCCAATCCAAGAGGGGGCAGAAGACCTAGACATTTCCCCAAAGAAAACATACAGAGGGCTAATAAACACATACCTGCAAAAGAAAAAGACACATATACTCCAAAAAAAAAAAAAAAAGAGAGAAAATATGTTTGAAGTATTTTAAAACATTTTTGCGGTGGGGAAAGACATTGCTCACCTGGGAGATGAGCTTCTAAATAGGAATCATTTGGGATTTGGGAACAACAGTTGTGAGAATTCCTCAGTAAATAGGAAATAGTGCTGGAGGTAATCAATGAATGGAAATGAATACATTACTACATAATCAATGTGTGACCATAATTGAAACATGGTTTGGAGAAAAGGAAAGTGATATTTCCCAAGGGATCCTGTAATATTGATTATTTTACTTCTACCTAGGATGTTACTACACCACAGGAAGCTGGCACGGTGGGAGGTAGAAGGAACAAGCCTATGATTCTGGTTGTCTAGGACACTTACTTCAAAGGTTCGGCTGGGCACCCGAGACAAGGGTACAACCCATCTAGAAAGAGTCTTTGTTTCTGTCTTGGCATTTACATTTACTTAAAATGTTTGTAATGAAAATAGTTCTCTGATAAATAGTTAAGCATCCCTCGGATACTTCACAACCTAACTAAAGATGTAGGATTATAACCAACTCCTAATATGCGTATCTCAGAGGAGACCATTGGATTGCCTGCTGGAGATTTTGTTTACAGACCTAGTTAGGAAATATTAGATCTGATGTGAAAATGGCAAAAATTACTTGTGAAAGTTGGGTGGTAAGTACACGGATACTGGCCATCTGTTTGAAGTAATTCAAAGTAATATATTAAAAACAGAACATCAAGAAAATATGTTAGGGTCTTCCCTGGTGGTCCAGTGGGTAAGGACACTGCCTTGCAGTGCAAGGGGCGCTGGTTCGATCCCTGGCCTGGGAACATCCCACGTGCCGTGGAGTGGCTGGGTCGGTGTCCAATTACGTGCCAGCGCTCTGGCGCACATGCGCCCAGGGCTAGTGCTCTGCAACGAGGCCCACACATGCCAAAGAATAAAGATGGATGAAAAATAAATGATGACTTAGAGGGCAGAAAAAAAGAAAAAGATAACCCAATCCAAGAGGGGGCAGAAGACCTAGACATTTCCCCAAAGAAAACATACAGAGGGCTAATAAACACATACCTGCAAAAGAAAAAGACACATATACTCCAAAAAAAAAAAAAAAGAGAGAAAATATGTTTGAAGTATTTTAAAACATTTTTGCGGTGGGGAAAGACATTGCTCACCTGGGAGATGAGCTTCTAAATAGGAATCATTTGGGATTTGGGAACAACAGTTGTGAGAATTCCTCAGTAAATAGGAAATAGTGCTGGAGGTAATCAATGAATGGAAATGAATACATTACTACATAATCAATGTGTGACCATAATTGAAACATGGTTTGGAGAAAAGGAAAGTGATATTTCCTCTTGGGAAAAAAAAAAGATTGTTGTTATCCACTCTGTCCTGCTAGATAAAAGATTTAGTTATGTATCGTGTGTAGTTTAAATACTTGAGCCTTATCTCACTCTCAAGTTACTGAGCCCACAAACCTGGAATCAATTGAAGGCAACTGAAGTATTTGGTACAGTGTTGTGAGTGAAAACATATTGTAAGGAAGCTTCTTGGATTTCTAACAATTCACCACTTTTTCCTCCTTTTTTGACAAATTCTCACTCTTTGATTTCTATGCCTTACTTCTTGATTGCAGATAATATAATTTTCTGAGATTTTGTGAATGTTAGTTACTTCTGGGATATCCTAGCCCCGATTACAAATGTTTAGTCCTTTTTTGTCTTCTTGTAATGTATTTGACTCCTTGTTCTTGGTTGCTTGATCACTATTGAGACAACAAAATAATTGAGCAGCAGTCTGCATGTCTAGCCAGCACTGTTTGCCAACATGTGCCCCCTTAGGCTAGCAAAAGCTAGGGCTTGACTGTAACTCATTCCAGGAATTTTAGATAAATGTATTCGGTAGTGTCTATACAGATTCAACTGTGTGTATTGAAATAGAAAGGACTGTTTTTGTGGATCCTCTAGATGGCAGAACAGTTACAACAAATATAACTCAAGCCTTTCTAAGAAGTGTGGGGAGGGGTGAGCAAGGAGAGTTGGGGATGAAGGGGACCTATTAGCTAACAGGGCTCCAGGCTTTCTATCTCAGCCCAACCAGGGAAGAATCTGCTTTGATATCTACGATCTTGTTTGAAAGAATGCAACATTGTTAAAAAATCATGGGTTAACGTTAAAAAACCTCAAGCTGTGTACAGCAATATCCAACCACAGATTTCTATGAGGATTAATGAATGCATTTACCTGTATACCCTGAACATCTCTAGGGACTGTGGCTGACTCCACCCTAGCACATATGCTGATGAATTCCAGAGTGATGCTGGCCTGCTTCTACACTCTTCCTACCTTCATTTCTATCAGAGAGGATCAAGTGCAGCGTAGACTTTAGCTTTTGTGACCATAATCGAAAACATGGTGTTTTGGACCATAATTGAAACATGGTTTGAGAAAAGGAAAGTGATATTTCCTCTTGGGAAAAAAAAAAGATTGTTGTTATCCACTCTGTCCTGCTAGATAAAAGATTTAGTTATGTATCGTGTGTAGTTTAAATACTTGAGCCTTATCTCACTCTCAAGTTACTGAGCCCACAAACCTGGAATCAATTGAAGGCAACTGAAGTATTTGGTACAGTGTTGTGAGTGAAAACATATTGTAAGGAAGCTTCTTGGATTTCTAACAATTCACCACTTTTTCCTCCTTTTTTGACAAATTCTCACTCTTTGATTTCTATGCCTTACTTCTTGATTGCAGATAATATAATTTTCTGAGATTTTGTGAATGTTAGTTACTTCTGGGATATCCTAGCCCCGATTACAAATGTTTAGTCCTTTTTTGTCTTCTTGTAATGTATTTGACTCCTTGTTCTTGGTTGCTTGATCACTATTGAGACAACAAAATAATTGAGCAGCAGTCTGCATGTCTAGCCAGCACTGTTTGCCAACATGTGCCCCCTTAGGCTAGCAAAAGCTAGG
Source organism: Tragulus kanchil (assembly GCA_022376925.1). Taxonomy (NCBI): domain Eukaryota; kingdom Metazoa; phylum Chordata; class Mammalia; order Artiodactyla; family Tragulidae; genus Tragulus; species Tragulus kanchil. The sequence goes on from JAIOJX010000032.1 coordinate 260,239,985, forward strand.
GCTTGACTGTAACTCATTCCAGGAATTTTAGATAAATGTATTCGGTAGTGTCTATACAGATTCAACTGTGTGTATTGAAATAGAAAGGACTGTTTTTGTGGATCCTCTAGATGGCAGAACAGTTACAACAAATATAACTCAAGCCTTTCTAAGAAGTGTGGGGAGGGGTGAGCAAGGAGAGTTGGGGATGAAGGGGACCTATTAGCTAACAGGGCTCCAGGCTTTCTATCTCAGCCCAACCAGGGAAGAATCTGCTTTGATATCTACGATCTTGTTTGAAAGAATGCAACATTGTTAAAAAATCATGGGTTAACGTTAAAAAACCTCAAGCTGTGTACAGCAATATCCAACCACAGATTTCTATGAGGATTAATGAATGCATTTACCTGTATACCCTGAACATCTCTAGGGACTGTGGCTGACTCCACCCTAGCACATATGCTGATGAATTCCAGAGTGATGCTGGCCTGCTTCTACACTCTTCCTACCTTCATTTCTATCAGAGAGGATCAAGTGCAGCGTAGACTTTAGCTTTTGTCCCTACTTTGAATGAGATCAGTGTTGTTGGCATAGATTTAACAGATCTGATAACAGTGACTCTCAAACTCAGAAAGAAGACTCAACTTAGATACCCATAGAGATGCATTCCTCACAGAGAGCATATTTGTAAGTATGCCACTTCTCCATTCTCATCTTTGAGTAGAAAGCTGATTGTAGTACTACTTTAATTTCTTCTGCAAAATACTCATCCCAATTCCCTTGTAATTTCCTTTTAATAGCAAGATCAATGTTTGGTCCCTTTGGACTACTGATGAAGTCCTGGACCAAAATATGGTATGCAGGTATGATTTCTATGTGGTAAATACAGCAAAAGTATAAGGAACCCTGTGTTTGGACAATATGCTGGACAGATCCAGTCTCTTTGTAGTCATTATTTCTAAGTTTGACTGCTCCAGAAAGTTGCTCACATTGAGACACTATTTATCTTAGTTGCTTATTACTAGTGAGTTGAACCTAAGGTATATTTCAGGATCCACTGTTCTGTTTGATAAGATTGTACTTGAGAGTGTATTAGGATGCATTTGTACATTCAGTTAACTACTGATTAACTAGTCCTGGGCTTGTCTTGGTAATAGACAAATGAGTGAGATGTGGCCCTCATTTTTGAGGTCCTCACCCAGGAGGGTGCAGAGTTAAATTAGGCAAGATAAGTAAGTATATAAGTAGATACTCAAGCCTTTCTAAGAAGTGTGGGAGGGTGAGCAAGGAGAGTTGGGGATGAAGGGGACCTATTAGCTAACAGGGCTCCAGGCTTTCTATCTCAGCCCAACCAGGGAAGAATCTGCTTTGATATCTACGATCTTGTTTGAAAGAATGCAACATTGTTAAAAAATCATGGGTTAACGTTAAAAAACCTCAAGCTGTGTACAGCAGTATCCAACCACAGATTTCTATGAGGATTAATGAATGCATTTACCTGTATACCCTGAACATCTCTAGGGACTGTGGCTGACTCCACCCTAGCACATATGCTGATGAATTCCAGAGTGATGCTGGCCTGCTTCTACACTCTTCCTACCTTCATTTCTATCAGAGAGGATCAAGTGCAGCGTAGACTTTAGCTTTTGTCCCTACTTTGAATGAGATCAGTGTTGTTGGCATAGATTTAACAGATCTGATAACAGTGACTCTCAAACTCAGAAAGAAGACTCAACTTAGATACCCATAGAGATGCATTCCTCACAGAGAGAGCATATTTGTAAGTATGCCACTTCTCCATTCTCATCTTTGAGTAGAAAGCTGATTGTAGTACTACTTTAATTTCTTCTGCAAAATACTCATCCCAATTCCCTTGTAATTTCCTTTTAATAGCAAGATCAATGTTTGGTCCCTTTGGACTACTGATGAAGTCCTGGACCAAAATATGGTATGCAGGTATGATTTCTATGTGGTAAATACAGCAAAAGTATAAGGAACCCTGTGTTTGGACAATATGCTGGACAGATCCAGTCTCTTTGTAGTCATTATTTCTAAGTTTGACTGCTCCAGAAAGTTGCTCACATTGAGACACTATTTATCTTAGTTGCTTATTACTAGTGAGTTGAACCTAAGGTATATTTCAGGATCCACTGTTCTGTTTGATAAGATTGTACTTGAGAGTGTATTAGGATGCATTTGTACATTCAGTTAACTACTGATTAACTAGTCCTGGGCTTGTCTTGGTAATAGACAAATGAGTGAGATGTGGCCCTCATTTTTGAGGTCCTCACCCAGGAGGGTGCAGAGTTAAATTAGGCAAGATAAGTAAGTATATAAGTAGATACTCAATGCAGTCTAGCAGGATGTTACAAAAGGAGTGTTACCAAAATGCTATGGAAGTTTCTAGGCATGAAAACTCTTCTGTAGGTATTACCACAGCTACCCAGACTCACTGCATGCTAGAACTTACTGCAAGGACTGTTGTCCTTGCAACATACAGGAAGACATTCAATTGATGAAGGATTAGCACCATGTACTAAGTTTAGTACTAAATTTAAGATTTAGTTTATACACCAAAAAACTCTATTAACATATATATCTGTATAAATATATAAATGTACACAGATATATACCAGTAAACATATATATACATACATATTTCTATAAACATATATACAGATATAAATCTATAAACATATATGTATTCACGCACATATCTGTATATATAAAGATGACTGAACCGGAAGCTGGCTTTGACTTCTGTTACTTGAAGAGCATGCTGTTGAATGCTTTGTTCCTATAATGATAATCAATAAATAGGAAGCCCACATGTTCTGAGATGACAACAGTGTGACATCACACTGGATCTATAAAAGTGGTAATGTTTGATTGTATTATCAAGCTACTTCATTAACACCTTTAATACCATATGAAATGTGGAGAATGACAGAGTCTTCATCCTCTTGAATGGTACTGGTAGTAACTAGTATATGGGACTGGAAGCATGCTATAGGAATTCTCTAACACACCATCATTTCAAGCAAACTGAGTAATGATAGACAAGTCTTCAAGTTGACTTCTAGGAATTCATGAGTTGTTATTTTTTGCACATAATCTTTACGTCGATCCTGAGTTTGGGAGGCTAAGACATAAACGATACTTCAGATTAGGACTACTGCTGCTAACCAAAGGATAAAGTGCACATGTGCTCACTGTGGAAGGATGGTGATTCTGCTCTCTGGTTTGTAGCTAGAGCTGTATAAAGATAAATTCAGTTAATTTTACTGATTAACTAGTCCTGGGCTTGTCTTGGTAATAGACAAATGAGTGAGATGTGGCCCTCATTTTTGAGGTCCTCACCCAGGAGGGTGCAGAGTTAAATTAGGCAAGATAAGTAAGTATATAAGTAGATACTCAATGCAGTCTAGCAGGATGTTACAAAAGGAGTGTTACCAAAATGCTATGGAAGTTTCTAGGCATGAAAACTCTTCTGTAGGTATTACCACAGCTACCCAGACTCACTGCATGCTAGAACTTACTGCAAGGACTGTTGTCCTTGCAACATACAGGAAGACATTCAATTGATGAAGGATTAGCACCATGTACTAAGTTTAGTACTAAATTTAAGATTTAGTTTATACACCAAAAAACTCTATTAACATATATATCTGTATAAATATATAAATGTACACAGATATATACCAGTAAACATATATATACATACATATTTCTATAAACATATATACAGATATAAATCTATAAACATATATGTATTCACGCACATATCTGTATATATAAAGATGACTGAACCGGAAGCTGGCTTTGACTTCTGTTACTTGAAGAGCATGCTGTTGAATGCTTTGTTCCTATAATGATAATCAATAAATAGGAAGCCCACATGTTCTGACGATGACAACAGTGTGACATCACACTGGATCTATAAAAGTGGTAATGTTTGATTGTATTATCAAGCTACTTCATTAACACCTTTAATACCATATGAAATGTGGAGAATGACAGAGTCTTCATCCTCTTGAATGGTACTGGTAGTAACTAGTATATGGGACTGGAAGCATGCTATAGGAATTCTCTAACACACCATCATTTCAAGCAAACTGAGTAATGATAGACAAGTCTTCAAGTTGACTTCTAGGAATTCATGAGTTGTTATTTTTTGCACATAATCTTTACGTCGATCCTGAGTTTGGGAGGCTAAGACATAAACGATACTTCAGATTAGGACTACTGCTGCTAACCAAAGGATAAAGTGCACATGTGCTCACTGTGGAAGGATGGTGATTCTGCTCTCTGGTTTGTAGCTAGAGCTGTATAAAAGATAAAAAGCAAAGAGGCGGACTGTGTACGTTTATGTGGTTGTAAGAGGGGTCCTCATTTTGTCTCCTTTGTTGAACTCTATGCCCAAATTACTTGTATTATTTTTTGCAAGTTTTTGTTGAAGACTTACACAACCACAGTTCCTTTGCTCCTTAAAGAGATCTCTCTTCTATGAGTTCATGTTTTCTTAGAAGGATGTTTGCCAGCTTCCTTCTCAGCTTCACGTCACAGTTCTGTGTATGTGCCTCACGCTAATTAATTATGCCACCAGATCATTTGATAGCCTATATTTAGGAGCGATTTCTCATTCAGAGAGGTTCTCTCCCATTTCGAAATTTCCCAGGGGGTGCCCGCGTCTGTGTGAGCCAGGGTTGAGGTGGGTCTCCATCCCTCCCTCTCCAACTCCCTCTTCCTTTGATGGCCTGGCTGCTCGCTGGTGCTTTCCTTCCCCCACTTTTATCATCATCCGTGGATTTTTATTAACATGACATTTACTCCCCCTTTGAATTATTAATGAGGTAAACTGTGAAATGGTGCTTTCATCTTTAGTGGCTGATGCTGTAAAAGTGCCAAGTGCAACGCAAGCCTCTCTCCCTTGCCTGGCTCCTGTCCCGCGTCACCATCGAGCCTCTGTGACAGGACTTGAAATGATAGGGCTCCCACCACTTGGAGCTCATTTACACTGAAAGGATATAATCATCAGTTTGCTGTCAAAGCCACTTCCCCAGCCCAGACTGTGATGTCACAAACCAAAGATGATTCTCTCTCAGCAGGAGGAAGCTGGAGAGGAGATGAATCTCCATGATGAACCATCAGCCTTATTCAAATTTGGTCATTTCATGAAGAAAAATGAGCCATAAGAAGGAAGACAAGATAACCGGCTAGTTGAAATACCCTGTTGAATTAAGCTGAAAAAACTTTTCCATGATATTGAAATGGGGGAAATTCTTTCAAAAATTCTAAGAAAAAATTTTGGGAGTTATAATAATGCAGATATCAGTAAATATTAAAAATATTATAGTACTCATCCCTTTAAATTAAAGTTAACACTTAAAAATAGCTTATAGGACTATTTCTAATTTTCTATGCAAGATTATTTGATTTACTGTTTCAGACAAATGACATATCACTCTAGAAAGCTAGCAAAAACACTAAGTGGATTTACTTTATTTTGACCTGTATACCTACTTTTATATTTTCATGGTTTAAATAAAAAGTATAGCTTTTGGGTGACTTAAAAAGAACAGAAGCTAAAAATACAATGATAAATATCATTATGAGGATATATATGGTAACTAAAATGTTTGCTCTATTTCTATGAAAGAATCCACTAATACAACATCATATCACTTTAATAGTATAATACTTTTATATCATATGAACATAAAAGCATTTTAAATTATAGAAACAGTGATTTAATACTTCCCAAGCAGGTTCAAAGTCTCTTAAAAGTCTTTAAACACCACAACACCAAAACTTCCATAAATAAATGAAATCCTTAGATATCAAACCAAATCTTTTGATATAAAATCTCTTATCCATTTGTACGATGAGATACTAAGTTGAAGCAATTTTTTCACTTGAGTCATTGATAAATGATGTGTTAAAAATTAATGTTTTTGCTCTTGACTTTTCACTTAAGATGAAGAAACTATAGAATAATGTAGAATAAGTTGTTACAAGGTTTTTTTTGAAAGCTGCTATTTAAATCTCAATAATCATTATTCAGAGTGGACTATTATAGAGAAACACTGATACAGGTAGGAAAGAAAAATGAGGATTCATTGGGACTGATGCTAACCAGCCTAAAGGGAAGGTGGGTTTGGCCATCCATTGTCTGTAGACGATAAAGCATAGAAGTAAAGTCTCCAAATTGGTGGGATGTGAGTCTTTTTGTACCTTACAATGAGTAAACACAATCCAGAAGACTTGAGGAATATGATTTTATACTCCTTAAGTTCTGTGTATTGAAAGCAATTGTTTGAGCCTAACATTGTCAGTCTCTTATTTTTCCCTAAGTTATTTAAGCCAATTCTTTAATTGAGTTAAAATATTAATATTTTTTACTTAAAAATATATGCATAGTTTCAAAACATGTCAGTTTACAAAATATAATGAGGAAAAAGATTAAAAGAAGTCTTAAGGGTTCAGGTGTGTCTCAGTGTAGTTAAAAAACAATACTTTTAGTTAGGGCTGGTATACAAAGTAAGCATTTTGAAATTTTTAAGTAAGTATTCTCTGGAACAAATTGGTACACTACACTATTACTGCTTACATTTGAGTTGCTACTTTCCTTTACTGGAAAATGATGGGTGGATTTCATTCCGATGCAAGACTTATGATATTTAAGGTTATTGATAGACTGTCTTGAAAAGAGTGATGAAGTTGTGTAATTTACTCTATGATTAAAATTTGAAAAAAGGAAAGAATTCAGTGAAATGGAATAATTTCAAACTGACTGTTAGGAAAGTACTGAATTTAGATAAATTTACTTTAGATAAATTTTCTTATATAGCAGAAGATCTCTATAGTTGCTTTTATTGTTTCTCTTATCTGCTGTCTTCTAGATTAGAAGCATATTATTTATAGGGCTTATTTATGAAAAGAAATTAAGCTCTGAACTTTTCCTATTGAAGTTAACTAATATAGTAGGTTAAATTTTTGCTTAAAATCTAGGGAACTTAAATTCTGACATTCTTTTCATTTTTTTGTACATAAGACAGTTTCTCTGAAAGTCTTATTATGGAGCAATTTCTAAAGAATTTTTAAAAGACACTGTACCCTTTAAAATTTTCGGTTTCAGTAGTTCTTTGCATTTTACAGGTTGGGCCATTTGATCTGAGTTAAGGCTTTTGAGGTATTAAGATACCAGATATTTTGGTGGTGTTAAATCAGAAAAGTCCTCATTTATAAATATTATGAAAATATGCCCAGATCCTTAGGATATTCTACTGAAGTGTGATACCTTAGTTTACTAGAGATTGTTTTTCTTGAATGTGAATGATAATGACGTCACAGGTGTGTGTGTGTGTGGCTAATGATAAAAATCAGTCATTGAGGTTTACTCTTTGCATCCATAGAAATAATATTAAATACTAAAAACATGTTTTCTCTTCTTTGTTTTGCCAAGTGCCCTGGGAAACAAATCACATTTGAATATGTTTGGTGAATAGCAACTCGGATGGCTCTTCTGCCCCCTTTAGGGCTTTCTTCAGGGATTTTTCTGAAGCTATTAAGTAAAACAAAATTGGGTATTTTAAAAATGAAGATAAAGATGGAACAAATTTACTGAAAAGAATGAATAGAATTTTTGGAGTATTTACTTACCTACTTATGGATGATTAGTTAATGCAGCATAAGTAAAAACAAGTATTTACCCCACAAGGCTTAAATCTGCACAGAGCTTAAGAGAGGATCACATGAAATTCAAATCTCCTGGCTTATCCGCAGCATCAGCAGGTTTGGTTTCAGTGGTCGAGACAGATTAATGTTATAAAATTAAATCTTACCTGGCACTGGTTTGCTTCATTGAAGCTCAGTCATTTGAACTCTGGCTGAAAATAGTAAGCTTCGATACCTGAAATGCCATCTCTGCTGCCTTCTGTGTTTTCTTTCACCACTGTGTTTTCTCTCCTACGGAGTCTCTGTGTCTGTATTCTGGCAGTCCTGTAGCATTGGTTAGGATGGCATGCAGTAGATGAAGATTTCTTCCGGATAGAATGATAGAAGTAGAAGGGTGAATTTTGCGTTTCTCTATCTGATAACAGCCTTCAGTCTGACTACAGACAACTTGAGTGTTCAGAACTTATTAAAAATTCATTGACTGTTTCAGCAGCTGAGAAATCCTGGGTCTTTCTATCTGCAAGAGTCCGTATTTCAGAATTACACATGCCCCCCAATCAAGTTGCCTTTAAAAAAATTGCCTGGTCCAGAAGCACGGATGTTGTTTCTTGCCTTTGCTGGCTTTTCTTGTTTTTCCCTTTACCAACTTTTCAGTTCATGAGCTTCCTTTCTGCAGAGGATGAAGGGATTTCTTCAGTCCTTCTATGTTTCTTTAACACACAGTTCTGGTCCACTGTTCTGTGAATAGGGAGGGGAAAATCCAAAGGGAGGTACAGCTTTATCATAATCTCTGGACAGTGAACACGCTTGATATGAATGAAGAGCTGATATGAGCTTTTCAAACCAGACAGCAAACTGATGGGATGACGCTTTCATACATAATAAACCCATTAATTACTTCTCCTGATGGACAGCGGTGTGCCCTGAAAGCAAAGAAGGAAGGAGCAGATGATCACATTCTGTTAAATAGGTTCTCTCTGTTTGAGCAGCTTGTCATTGAGAAGTGCATCCAGGAAAAGCTGCAGCTTTGGAATGTGATCAGGTAGAGTGGGCAAGAGTTGTTTTGACAGACAGTTAAGTGACGTATCTGGGGAGGAAAAAGAGAGCTGAGCACAGAGGTAGCTGAAATAAGGCTCCAAAATGCTTTTGAAAATGTTCATTTTTCTCTGTTAGTACTTATGGCTGTAAGAAAGTCATCTGTGTTTTACCTCTGCAGTATTTGCAGGGATTTTGGAGTATTTTCTCAATGCAGCATAAACCTGGCTTATCCGCAGCATCAGCAGGTTTGGTTTCAGTGGTCGAGACAGATTAATGTTATAAAATTAAATCTTACCTGGCACTGGTTTGCTTCATTGAAGCTCAGTCATTTGAACTCTGGCTGAAAATAGTAAGCTTCGATACCTGAAATGCCATCTCTGCTGCCTTCTGTGTTTTCTTTCACCACTGTGTTTTCTCTCCTACGGAGTCTCTGTGTCTGTATTCTGGCAGTCCTGTAGCATTGGTTAGGATGGCATGCAGTAGATGAAGATTTCTTCCGGATAGAATGATAGAAGTAGAAGGGTGAATTTTGCGTTTCTCTATCTGATAACAGCCTTCAGTCTGACTACAGACAACTTGAGTGTTCAGAACTTATTAAAAATTCATTGACTGTTTCAGCAGCTGAGAAATCCTGGGTCTTTCTATCTGCAAGAGTCCGTATTTCAGAATTACACATGCCCCCCAATCAAGTTGCCTTTAAAAAAATTGCCTGGTCCAGAAGCACGGATGTTGTTTCTTGCCTTTGCTGGCTTTTCTTGTTTTTCCCTTTACCAACTTTTCAGTTCATGAGCTTCCTTTCTGCAGAGGATGAAGGGATTTCTTCAGTCCTTCTATGTTTCTTTAACACACAGTTCTGGTCCACTGTTCTGTGAATAGGGAGGGGAAAATCCAAAGGGAGGTACAGCTTTATCATAATCTCTGGACAGTGAACACGCTTGATATGAATGAAGAGCTGATATGAGCTTTTCAAACCAGACAGCAAACTGATGGGATGACGCTTTCATACATAATAAACCCATTAATTACTTCTCCTGATGGACAGCGGTGTGCCCTGAAAGCAAAGAAGGAAGGAGCAGATGATCACATTCTGTTAAATAGGTTCTCTCTGTTTGAGCAGCTTGTCATTGAGAAGTGCATCCAGGAAAAGCTGCAGCTTTGGAATGTGATCAGGTAGAGTGGGCAAGAGTTGTTTTGACAGACAGTTAAGTGACGTATCTGGGGAGGAAAAAGAGAGCTGAGCACAGAGGTAGCTGAAATAAGGCTCCAAAATGCTTTTGAAAATGTTCATTTTTCTCTGTTAGTACTTATGGCTGTAAGAAAGTCATCTGTGTTTTACCTCTGCAGTATTTGCAGGGATTTTGTGGAGCTATTTTCTCATGATATAGCTTTCCCTAAAGAAGGAAGATAATTTTTAAAAAGTCTTTGAGATAGAAAAGTATGAGTTTAAAAAAATGACAGCAGGGAAAAGGCTGCTTTTTTGTGAAAGATGTGTAAAAAAAAATTGTCAGCTGTATTCAGACATAAAGGGGAAGCAGAGAAAAGGCTGCTTTTTAAAAAATGTTTTTTTTGTGTCTTTACGTATGTTTTAGGCACATGTATTTTGTTGCTTTGGAGTAAAGTATCACTTGCCATAAAAATTTAGCAGTCTTCCTTTTAAGATGTTCTTAAATTAGATGGAATTTTGAATAGATCTAAAGATTAATAGATCTAAAATGTCAGTTTCATAGTATTTTACTTCATTATTAATGTATCTCAAGATTATTTTTTTTCCTGCTTGTTCATAGAGTCTCTTTAGGAGAGTTTCCGGGCAATAGGGTGATTTCAGATGTTTTTTAAAAAGTAGTAAAAAAAATTCAAACGTATATAAAACTATAAAAAATAATATATGACCTTTTATAAGCCTACTTTCCAGATTCAGTAATTATGAAGATTTTATTTCTTTTGCCACATTAACACTGCAGAGGGGGAAAGGGTAGGATGAACTAAGAGAGTAGCACTGACATGTGTGACATAGACAGCTGGCGGGAAGCTGCTGTGTAGCAGAGGGAGCTCAGCTGGGTGCTCTCTGATGACCTAGAAGGGTGGGCTGGGGAGCGGGTGAGAGGGAGGCTCAGGCCGGAGAGGATATATGTATATAGGCTGATCCACACTGTTGTAGAGCAGAAACTGACCAACATTGTAAAGCAGTTATAGTCCAGCTAACAAATAATTTTTTTGCCATGTTAGCTTTATTTAGCCTTTTTCTTTTTCTTAGCTGAAATATTTTAAATAAATCTCATTTCACCCCTGAATGCTTTTGTGTGTGTGTGTGTGTGTGTGTGTGTGTGTATTTTTTCCCCTATATGCATAACACCTGCCAAGCAATTTATTTCAAGTCTGTCCTTTCTTGGTCACTCATCTTATGATCTACTATCTTTCATTTATTTGTCAGGAAATTCTTTTTTATATCTAACCCAAGTCCAAGTTGCTAACGTAAAGTTGTTTCCGCCAGTTTTGTCTTCAGAAAAGGCAAAAGATATAGTTTGTGGAAATTTTCCATTTTGGGACAGTATGTAGTTTTAAAGCGTGAACACTTTCTCACATGACCACTGTGCCATTATCACACTTAACAATAGTAATAATTAACAAAAGGGTACTTGTTAATAATTGTTTGGGGTCATATAATATCCAATGCTGAAGAATTGATGCTTTCAAACTGTGGTGCTGGAGAAGACTCTTGAGAGTTCCTTGGACATCAAGGAGATCAAAGCAGTCAGTCCTCAAGAAAATCAACCCTGAATATTCATTGGAAGGACTCATGCTGAAGCTCCAACACTTTGGCCCCCTGATGTGGAGAGCTGACTCCTTAAGAGAAGACCCCGATGCTGTCAAAGATTGAGGGCAGGAGGAGAAGGGGCGACAGAGGATGAAATGGTCAGGTGGCATCACCACCCAATAGGCATGAGTTTGAGGAAGCTCCAGGAGATGGTGAAGGACTAGGAAACCTGGTGTGTTGCTGTCCATGGGGTCACACAGAGTTGGACATGACTTAGTGATTTAACGACACCAACGACAGTATCCAGCCTGAAACTTCTCACGTCTCAGAATCTCTTCCCATAGATTTTTTTTTTTTTGTGGGGGAATTAGGATCTAGATATAGTCCATATATTATGTTTAGTTGTTAGGCGTTAGAATTTTAAACACTGTCTTAGATGATCACATATGAGAGGGAGATAAAATTTAGTTTTACTGTAGTAGTCTATGCACATTCATAATATGAATATAGAAGAGAATATGTGTCTTAAATACTTTCCACTTCACATTATGTGTGATACTAAAAAAGGAATATAATTTTATATGGTAATGATTGGCCATAGGTTAGGTTCATTGCTGTCTGTAAGTTTTGGTTTTGATTTGTTCTAGAGTATGTAGCTCAGATGGTTAAGAATCTGCCTGTGACGCGGGAGATGTGGGTTTGATCCCTTGATCGGGAAGATCACCTGGAGGAGGGCATGGCAGCCCACTCTAGTATTCTTACCTGGAGAATTCTATGGACAAGGGAGCCTGGCAGGCTACAGTCCATCAGGTCGCAAAGAACTGGACATGACTCAGTGACTTAACACTCACATAATTCAGTATTCTGCCCAAGCTAGTGAGCCTTTGGTACTGGGCAACTTCAGTCAAGTGCATTCCAGTTATTTTCTGCTTTATTGCTGAGGAAGACCATCTTGCTTGTTTACTTTATCAAACACATTAGAAGATTGTGCTAATAAAAATGACAGGTTTAAACAAACACAATAGAAGATTGCTCTAATAAACACTACATGTTTAAAGCTGTTAATTGTTAAGCTACTTTTAGCAATGAAATATGACTTTATTATTGTTGTTTTGATTTTATTTTTATTTTTGGCTATTCTGGATTTTCACTGCTCCCATGGGCTCTTCTCTAGTTACAGGGAGTTTGGGCTACTCTCTAGTTGAGGTGAGCAGGCTTCTTGTTGTGGTGACTTTTCTTGTTGTGGAACTCGGGCTCTAGAGCTCATGGGCTTCAGTATTTGAGGCACATGGGCTCAATAGTTGTGGCTCCGAGGCTCTAGAGCAGAGGCTCAATAGTTGTGGCTCACGGACTTAGTTGCTCTGCAGCATGTGGGATCTTCCCGGACCAGGGATTGAACTTGTTTCTCCTACATTGGCAGGCGAACTGTTTACCACTGAGCTACCAGAGAAGATCCAAATGTGACTTTAAAGTTACGTGAAGATCTAAGAACAGAGACATCATTGTGTGCATGTAGACAAATGACTGTAATACTGTGTAATTACATAATATCCTTAAGATAATATAATTTTGTAAATTGTATAATAATTTCCCAGAATATGTTTTTTTTTTTCCCTATGAATTTTTATTTTCCTATAAGATTTGAACTCTCAACTCCTTTCTGAAAATGGAGAGTATTTGGCTGCCTCCTTAACTTTTCCAGGCGTGCAGTACCATGCAGTTGTCCAATAACGTATGTGCTGCATTCTCCACTGTTGAGGTTTATTTTTCATTCTCATCCAGGTTCTTTCTCTCCCTCTCCATCTTCCAGGTTGGCTGGATAAATGAGAAGGGGGAAGGTGAAATGTGAGGAGCCATTAAAAGGGCATGGATGGAAATTATACCCTGACTCAGAGCCGGTGTAAGGAGCATGCACGTATTTCTTGAGGGCTGCAGAGCTCTGCTCTCCCAGGGTGTCCATATGTGGTGCACCCCGGCTGTGTCTCCTGTCGTATGATCATTTGGTCGCTTTGTGTAGCACTGCTTCATGTTCTCAAATTATGTGTTGTCCCTTAAATCTTGCTGGACAAGGAGTATACGTGTTTATTATCTACGTATGTGAAAGCTTGACAAGGAGTTAATGACTATAACCATTTTATACACATAAACTGAGTAGAAAAAGGTGAGCCAAAAAATATTTGCTTTCTGTAGAATGGACTTTCTGCTTTGAGGAAAGACATTGTCTCTGAATACTACTTTTCAGAGATCTCATGGGTTGAGCAATTAGTTGGGTGAATGGCTTGTTCACCCCCACAGGAAGAGGAGGGAGTGTCTCAGGGACTTTTATGTTCTCTTTGATGCGTATGATAAAGCACAGTGTTCCTTTGTTCAGATGTTTCAACTGCTATCTTCCATTTTGTGATTCCCTTTATTCTGTAAATTTAAGTTAATCTAAACTTGCTCATTTCTACTATAAAACTGACTAAAGAAGTTCAGATGTTTCATGGTCTTCATAGATTTTTAAAGAGTTTCATGTATAATAAGATGAATGACTTTTTCCCCACAGAGTTCTTTCTTGCAAGAACATTTGGTACATACCAAGAAGTATGGTCATAGCTGTTTTTGAATTTTTACACAACTAGGACTACTTTTATAAAGAAAAAAACGTAACCCCATGTTTATTTTCTCTAGTCCTTAGATGTGTTGATCTTAGATTTGTGTTTCATAGCTTAATACATGGCAACTACTTATTTTTAAGGCATTTTAGATATCTATAATCTCAGTTGAGTGGGATTGTTTTCAGTTAATAAACCAAGAAAAAAGTTGCATTTTAAGGGTGTTGGAAAATCACGCAAGTTCTTTCTAAAATAAGTATGCTTTTTTGGGGGTGGATTGCTTTAAAGACATCAAATCTTCGTTAGCTTACTTGGGCCATTCTAGATCACTGTCACCCATTAATTGTAATAATTCACAGCTATTTGATCCCTTCATAGGTACACGGCACACCTCCTAGATTCTTTGAGTGTATGATACATCTACTTTTGTAGCTTTGGAGCAGATGGTTATCAATCTAACTTATTTTTAAAAATATTTATTTATTTGGCTGCACTAGGTCTTAGTTGCAGCATGGGAACCCTTAGCTGTAGTATGTGGGATCTAGTTTCCTGATGAGGATTGAACCTGGGCCTTCTTCGTTGGGATTCTGGAGTCTTAGCCACTGGACCACCAGGGAAGTCCCTCAGTCTTATTTTATAAAAAGGAAATTGAGATACAAGAGTTAAATAACTGCTCAGTTTGAACTGTGGTACAAACTCTTAAAAAGAGTAGAAAAAGGTGAGCCAAAAATATTTGCTTTCTGTAGAATGGACTTTCTGCTTGGGGCAATTAGTTGGGTGAATGGGGCTTGTTCACCCCCACAGGAAGAGGAGGGAGTGTCTCAGGGACTTTTATGATCTCTTTGATGCGTATGATAAAGCACAGTGTTCCTTTGTTCAGATGTTTCAACTGCTATCTTCCATTTTGTGATTCCCTTTATTCTGTAAATTTAAGTTAATCTAAACTTGCTCATTTCTACTATAAAACTGACTAAAGAAGTTCAGATGTTTCATGGTCTTCATAGATTTTTAAAGAGTTTCATGTATAATAAGATGAATGACTTTTTCCCCACAGAGTTCTTTCTTGCAAGAACATTTGGTCCATACCAAGAAGTATGGTCATAGCTGTTTTTGAATTTTTACACAACTAGGACTACTTTTATAAAGAAAAAAACGTAACCCCATGTTTATTTTCTCTAGTCCTTAGATGTGTTGATCTTAGATTTGTGTTTCATAGCTTAATACATGGCAACTACTTATTTTTAAGGCATTTTAGATATCTATAATCTCAGTTGAGTGGGATTGTTTTCAGTTAATAAACCAAGAAAAAAGTTGCATTTTAAGGGTGTTGGAAAATCACGCAAGTTCTTTCTAAAATAAGTATGCTTTTTTGGGGGTGGATTGCTTTAAAGACATCAAATCTTCGTTAGCTTACTTGGGCCATTCTAGATCACTGTCACCCATTAATTGTAATAATTCACAGCTATTTGATCCCTTCATAGGTACACGGCACACCTCCTAGATTCTTTGAGTGTATGATACATCTACTTTTGTAGCTTTGGAGCAGATGGTTATCAATCTAACTTATTTTTAAAAATATTTATTTATTTGGCTGCACTAGGTCTTAGTTGCAGCATGGGAACCCTTAGCTGTAGTATGTGGGATCTAGTTTCCTGATGAGGGATTGAACCTGGGCCTTCTTCGTTGGGATTCTGGAGTCTTAGCCACTGGACCACCAGGGAAGTCCCTCAGTCTTATTTTATAAAAAAGGAAATTGAGATACAAGAGTTAAATAACTTGCTCAGTTTGATCCAGCTAGGAAGGTGTTCAACTGTGGTACAAACTCAGTAAGATGCCCTCCTCAGGGAAAAGATAATGGAGCCTGTTCCTTTACATATGAGAGTCCCAGTGTAATTTTCAGAGTGGTGTCTCTCCAGCATAATCAGCACTATCAAAATGAGGTCTTACAGTTTCTCTGAGATCCCAGATGATTGGCAGATGAGCCTGAGTTGACTGTCCTTGAGAAAAGGACAGTGAATTTAATATAGAAGGAAGATTTCCTTTCTAGCTTCCACGCTTAACATTTAAAAAGGGGTGTTTTTTTTTTAAATTATTCATTTTATCCTTTTATAGTCTCTCAAACAGTATGTTTTAGAATACCAGTCACTTAGGTTTACCTAAAAAATTTTAAAGTGTGATGCTCTGAGGGATATGAAGTAGACTTGTACTTGACAATAAAATTGATAGGAAACAATTCTTCACATGCAGATATACTGATTTCAATTTTATCATCTTTGGATTTGTTTTATGTTTCGCTTTTAAACTTCTTTGGTTCATTACCATAGCACTCACTTGTTTCTCTGATCTTGGGCTTAACATGTGTCCTGGCCCTTTCCATCCAAGCTGTCCTTCAGATTTTGCCTTCTCGTGGTGACCTGCAGACAACCACTAGAGGTCTCCAGACCACACTATAGACTGATTTTACACCCAGGCACACCCAGAGAATGGGATTGAAGAAAAGGTAGCTTGGTTTTAGAAATAAATAACTGTATGGATTAATGGTAATAATTCACAGCTATTTGATCCCTTCATAGGTACACGGCACACCTCCTAGATTCTTTGAGTGTATGATACATCTACTTTTGTAGCTTTGGAGCAGATGGTTATCAATCTAACTTATTTTTAAAAATATTTATTTATTTGGCTGCACTAGGTCTTAGTTGCAGCATGGGAACCCTTAGCTGTAGTATGTGGGATCTAGTTTCCTGATGAGGGATTGAACCTGGGCCTTCTTCGTTGGGATTCTGGAGTCTTAGCCACTGGACCACCAGGGAAGTCCCTCAGTCTTATTTTATAAAAAAGGAAATTGAGATACAAGAGTTAAATAACTTGCTCAGTTTGATCCAGCTAGGAAGGTGTTCAACTGTGGTACAAACTCAGTAAGATGCCCTCCTCAGGGAAAAGATAATGGAGCCTGTTCCTTTACATATGAGAGTCCCAGTGTAATTTTCAGAGTGGTGTCTCTCCAGCATAATCAGCACTATCAAAATGAGGTCTTACAGTTTCTCTGAGATCCCAGATGATTGGCAGATGAGCCTGAGTTGACTGTCCTTGAGAAAAGGACAGTGAATTTAATATAGAAGGAAGATTTCCTTTCTAGCTTCCACGCTTAACATTTAAAAAGGGGTGTTTTTTTTTTAAATTATTCATTTTATCCTTTTATAGTCTCTCAAACAGTATGTTTTAGAATACCAGTCACTTAGGTTTACCTAAAAAATTTTAAAGTGTGATGCTCTGAGGGATATGAAGTAGACTTGTACTTGACAATAAAATTGATAGGAAACAATTCTTCACATGCAGATATACTGATTTCAATTTTATCATCTTTGGATTTGTTTTATGTTTCGCTTTTAAACTTCTTTGGTTCATTACCATAGCACTCACTTGTTTCTCTGATCTTGGGCTTAACATGTGTCCTGGCCCTTTCCATCCAAGCTGTCCTTCAGATTTTGCCTTCTCGTGGTGACCTGCAGACAACCACTAGAGGTCTCCAGACCACACTATAGACTGATTTTACACCCAGGCACACCCAGAGAATGGGATTGAAGAAAAGGTAGCTTGGTTTTAGAAATAAATAACTGTATGGATTACCAGGAAAAAGAGTGGTCATATTTCAGATTTAAAAATAGATTTTCACAAAGTTTATACCTTCAAACCTATTTTTAAAACCTTAGTAAATAGCTAAATATATAAAGAAGCTTGGAGTTTTTTAAGTGGGTGGCCTCGTTGTCTGAGCTGGTAAGAGAACTGTAGAAAGAGATACAAGTTCTTGGAATGGAGAAGCTTTGGGAATCTTCTAGGGGCTGAAACAGTTTTCATTCAACATTTTAATTTAGATTTAGATTATTTGAAAGACAGAGGATAAGAAAATAGCCCCAAGATTAGGTAGTGTATAAAGCTGTTAGAAGTAAATTCTAGAGTAGCACTCTGAGAGAGAAATGATAGATCCATTTTAGTGTGTGCCTAAGTGAAAGTAACGCTGATAAACAACTATGTGATGACGTGCCTGGCGGTACATGGAGAGTTATAGGAAGTTTTTAAGCAGGGACATTCTATGATTTGCTGTGTTCCTAAAGAGTCCCATGTAGCATGGTGAGAAATTAAGAGATTGATAGACTAGTAAGGATATTATTATGATTCAGGCAGAATATGATGCTTCCTATCTTAGCTTGGGCTGCTATAACAAAATACCATATGTTAGTATCTTTTAATTAAGCCAAAATTTATTAGAAATGCTTAATCTCAGTTTAATAAATCTTCCATAGTTCACAAGTGTATATTATTGAAATATAGTTGATTCACAAGGGTTTTCACAAGTGATGCTCTGAGGGATATGAAGTAGACTTGTACTTGACAATAAAATTGATAGGAAACAATTCTTCACATGCAGATATACTGATTTCAATTTTATCATCTTTGGATTTGTTTTATGTTTCGCTTTTAAACTTCTTTGGTTCATTACCATAGCACTCACTTGTTTCTCTGATCTTGGGCTTAACATGTGTCCTGGCCCTTTCCATCCAAGCTGTCCTTCAGATTTTGCCTTCTCGTGGTGACCTGCAGACAACCACTAGAGGTCTCCAGACCACACTATAGACTGATTTTACACCCAGGCACACCCAGAGAATGGGATTGAAGAAAAGGTAGCTTGGTTTTAGAAATAAATAACTGTATGGATTACCAGGAAAAAGAGTGGTCATATTTCAGATTTAAAAATAGATTTTCACAAAGTTTATACCTTCAAACCTATTTTTAAAACCTTAGTAAATAGCTAAATATATAAAGAAGCTTGGAGTTTTTTAAGTGGGTGGCCTCGTTGTCTGAGCTGGTAAGAGAACTGTAGAAAGAGATACAAGTTCTTGGAATGGAGAAGCTTTGGGAATCTTCTAGGGGCTGAAACAGTTTTCATTCAACATTTTAATTTAGATTTAGATTATTTGAAAGACAGAGGATAAGAAAATAGCCCCAAGATTAGGTAGTGTATAAAGCTGTTAGAAGTAAATTCTAGAGTAGCACTCTGAGAGAGAAATGATAGATCCATTTTAGTGTGTGCCTAAGTGAAAGTAACGCTGATAAACAACTATGTGATGACGTGCCTGGCGGTACATGGAGAGTTATAGGAAGTTTTTAAGCAGGGACATTCTATGATTTGCTGTGTTCCTAAAGAGTCCCATGTAGCATGGTGAGAAATTAAGAGATTGATAGACTAGTAAGGATATTATTATGATTCAGGCAGAATATGATGCTTCCTATCTTAGCTTGGGCTGCTATAACAAAATACCATATGTTAGTATCTTTTAATTAAGCCAAAATTTATTAGAAATGCTTAATCTCAGTTTAATAAATCTTCCATAGTTCACAAGTGTATATTATTGAAATATAGTTGATTCACAATGTTGTGTTGATTTCTTCTGTACAGCAAAGTGATTCAATTTTTTTATACACATATACACACATTCGTTTTAAAGATTCTTTTTCGTTGTGGTTTATCACAAGGTATTGAATATAGTTCCTGTGCTATCCGGTAGGACCTTGTTGTCTATCCATTCTCTATATGCGAGTTTGCATCAGCTAATCCCAAACTCCCAATCCATCCCTCTCTCACTCTGTCTTCCACTTGACCACCACAAATCTTGTTTTCTATCTCTATGAGTCTGTTTCTGTTTCATAGATAGACTCAAATGTAAGTAATATCTTGATATTTGTCTTTCTCCTTCTTACTTCACTTAGTATGATAATATCTAAGTCCATCCATGTTGTTACAAATAGCATTATTCTTTTTTATATGGCTGAATAGTATTCTATTGTACCACAAAAAATTCTTTAAACATTCATATCTAGTCACTGGGCATTTAGGTTGTTTCTATGCATGGACTAGTGTCTTAACAGGCATTTGTTTCTCATTGTCCCAGAGGCTGCAAAGACCAAGTTTAAGATGCCAAGTTTAAGATGAACGGGTTCTGATGAGGGACCTCTTCCTGCCTTGCAGACAAGTTCCTTCTCACTGTATCCTCATATAGACAAGAGAGGAAGCTCTCTTGTCTCTTCTCCTTATAAGGGCACTAATCCCCATCATGGGAACTCTACTCTTGTGACCTCATCTAAACTTTATTACACCTCAAAGGCCCCACCTCCTTGTATCATCATATTGGGGATTAGGAATTCAGCATGTGGATTTGGGGGCACACAAACATTCAGTCCGTCACCTTTCCTTAGACTAAGGTAATAACAGTGGAAAAGAAAAGAAGTGGACAGATGAAAGGAATATTTCGGGAGTATGAAAGATAGAACTTACTGATGAATTGAGAAGTCTTGGAGAGAGAAGTGATGGAGCCGTGAATGTGGGGAGTGACTCTCAGTGGTCTGGTTTGAGGAGCTAGATGGAGATGCCATTTGCTGGAACCAGGGAAGCTCCCTGGCAAGCAGCTTTGGGAAGAGGGAGATCACAGGAGAAAATAGTGAGCAAGCTGAGCTGTAGATCGGAAACCAGGGTTTAAAAAAGTTCAAATATTTTATTCACATTTTTTTTCAAAAACTTTTTTTCCCCGTTTAAAGATTCTTTTTCGTTGTGGTTTATCACAAGGTATTGAATATAGTTCCTGTGCTATCCGGTAGGACCTTGTTGTCTATCCATTCTCTATATGCGAGTTTGCATCAGCTAATCCCAAACTCCCAATCCATCCCTCTCTCACTCTGTCTTCCACTTGACCACCACAAATCTTGTTTTCTATCTCTATGAGTCTGTTTCTGTTTCATAGATAGACTCAAATGTAAGTAATATCTTGATATTTGTCTTTCTCCTTCTTACTTCACTTAGTATGATAATATCTAAGTCCATCCATGTTGTTACAAATAGCATTATTCTTTTTTATATGGCTGAATAGTATTCTATTGTACCACAAAAAATTCTTTAAACATTCATATCTAGTCACTGGGCATTTAGGTTGTTTCTATGCATGGACTAGTGTCTTAACAGGCATTTGTTTCTCATTGTCCCAGAGGCTGCAAAGACCAAGTTTAAGATGCCAAGTTTAAGATGAACGGGTTCTGATGAGGGACCTCTTCCTGCCTTGCAGACAAGTTCCTTCTCACTGTATCCTCATATAGACAAGAGAGGAAGCTCTCTTGTCTCTTCTCCTTATAAGGGCACTAATCCCCATCATGGGAACTCTACTCTTGTGACCTCATCTAAACTTTATTACACCTCAAAGGCCCCACCTCCTTGTATCATCATATTGGGGATTAGGAATTCAGCATGTGGATTTGGGGGCACACAAACATTCAGTCCGTCACCTTTCCTTAGACTAAGGTAATAACAGTGGAAAAGAAAAGAAGTGGACAGATGAAAGGAATATTTCGGGAGTATGAAAGATAGAACTTACTGATGAATTGAGAAGTCTTGGAGAGAGAAGTGATGGAGCCGTGAATGTGGGGAGTGACTCTCAGTGGTCTGGTTTGAGGAGCTAGATGGAGATGCCATTTGCTGGAACCAGGGAAGCTCCCTGGCAAGCAGCTTTGGGAAGAGGGAGATCACAGGAGAAAATAGTGAGCAAGCTGAGCTGTAGATCGGTTAAGTCTTACCTTCTTAAATACTTTGAGCATGTAAAAGAATACAGTCTTTTCATGTGTGAGTCAACATACTCTTACATGTAATCTTTGTAAATAGGCCTTTTTCTGTTTCAAATGATGTCTTTTAACCTCACTTTTGATTTTTCTCATCTCCACTATTTACGTGCAGTTCATACTTATCATAACTTGTCTCCTTGCAGGTATGCCAGGGAGGTAGGAAAGGAGTTGATGGATTAGTCTCTCTGTATGTGGTGTGGTTTGAAAAAGCCACTCTAGGAGAGAATATGCCCACAAATATTTCCATCGCCACCCTTACCTGGGTGAGAATAATTGACTAAAAATCTCCTATGAGTGACTTTTGATGTGTCCAGATTTCTCTGTTTTTTGGTTTCCTGGTCACAGTGGCTCTTGGGCAGAATGGGCTGTCCTCAGATGATCCAGACGCCTCATTTTCTAGATGAAAATGCTGAGCATCTGAGAGGTTGGCATTTACCCAAGGACACAGATCTTGCAACTGGTTAATAGAGATGTTAATAGAGATGGAACAGTAGAACCTCAAGAATAGGACTCCCAGCCTGTATTTCTTTCCATGAAACAGCATTTATTTGTCAGCTTTCCCTCATAAGAGAAATTCTCATGAATAATGAGAGAAGTGAAATATGTTTTACCAGAAATGTGTTTAGTAAAGTAAAAATGTGTTCTGTAGAGATTTCACATTTATAATTTTCTAGGATTGATATTTTAGTTTCAGTTGAACAGTTTAGCACCTAAAACATCTGGAGTATTCTAGGCGAGTGGGGAAAAATCAGTCGTCATTTAGACTAAGGAATAACTGGAAAAGAAAAGAAGTGGACAGATGAAAGGAATATTTCGGGAGTATGAAAGATAGAACTTACTGATGAATTGAGAAGTCTTGGAGAGAGAAGTGATGGAGCCGTGAATGTGGGGAGTGACTCTCAGTGGTCTGGTTTGAGGAGCTAGATGGAGATGCCATTTGCTGGAACCAGGGAAGCTCCCTGGCAAGCAGCTTTGGGAAGAGGGAGATCACAGGAGAAAATAGTGAGCAAGCTGAGCTGTAGATCGGTTAAGTCTTACCTTCTTAAATACTTTGAGCATGTAAAAGAATACAGTCTTTTCATGTGTGAGTCAACATACTCTTACATGTAATCTTTGTAAATAGGCCTTTTTCTGTTTCAAATGATGTCTTTTAACCTCACTTTTGATTTTTCTCATCTCCACTATTTACGTGCAGTTCATACTTATCATAACTTGTCTCCTTGCAGGTATGCCAGGGAGGTAGGAAAGGAGTTGATGGATTAGTCTCTCTGTATGTGGTGTGGTTTGAAAAAGCCACTCTAGGAGAGAATATGCCCACAAATATTTCCATCGCCACCCTTACCTGGGTGAGAATAATTGACTAAAAATCTCCTATGAGTGACTTTTGATGTGTCCAGATTTCTCTGTTTTTTGGTTTCCTGGTCACAGTGGCTCTTGGGCAGAATGGGCTGTCCTCAGATGATCCAGACGCCTCATTTTCTAGATGAAAATGCTGAGCATCTGAGAGGTTGGCATTTACCCAAGGACACAGATCTTGCAACTGGTTAATAGAGATGTTAATAGAGATGGAACAGTAGAACCTCAAGAATAGGACTCCCAGCCTGTATTTCTTTCCATGAAACAGCATTTATTTGTCAGCTTTCCCTCATAAGAGAAATTCTCATGAATAATGAGAGAAGTGAAATATGTTTTACCAGAAATGTGTTTAGTAAAGTAAAAATGTGTTCTGTAGAGATTTCACATTTATAATTTTCTAGGATTGATATTTTAGTTTCAGTTGAACAGTTTAGCACCTAAAACATCTGAAGTATTCTAGGCTGGATGGATAAAGGTCACTGAGGATAGATTGTTTCCAGGCTGCTGATGGGGAGCAGGGGAGACAAGTATACAAACGAACAGTGTCATCCTCAGTGTGATAGTTACTAAAGTGACTGTGGAATAGTGAATAGGATGGGGCTTCCATGCAAGAGGAGACAGTTCTACCTGCAGGGATCAGGGAGGTTTTGGAGAGGAGTTGTGTTGGGCTAGGTACTGGCTCAGTGTTCTTTGAACCCCTCCAGAAGAATCACTTTTAAGAAACTCATTTTATTTTTCTTGTTTATTCTGAAGCATTAACAAGAGGCTTGTTATGTGCTAAGTGAATTCGTTTGAGATTATTTGTAAAGCATTTAAAATATAGGAGTGGCAACAGTCTGAGACACACACACATCTCTTCCTCTTTTTAACCCAAGTATTCTAGTTGCCATAACAACCTGATTATGGGAGTGCATTTGCTAGTATGGTTGAGGTTGTGTCAGCAGATCCATTATAAGCTGTAGTTTTCCTCATTTTAAAATTCAATGTCATATTCACTGATGTGACATAAAATCCCATCCATCAGTTTTATTTTCCCATCTACTTGAGTTCCCAAAAGCCGTCCTCCTTTCCCCTCACACTGACAAAGTCCATATATTTGGTGCCTCTAGGATTCTACTTTTGTTTGTGAGTATTGTATTGCTCAACAAAATCTCCATATCTGATCAAGTTCTCTTACTTCATAATGAAGGAATTGAGGATCTGAAGGGTTACATGACTTGCCTGAAGGCAAATAATTCACCAGGGATTTAGTAGTTAGTATGCCACAGCAGTGATGGTGTTGAAGTTCAACAGTGATCTCCTTGACCTTTGGTTAAATTTCATAATGACATGCCGTTAATTTATTTGAATATGTGTCTCTTTGTATATCTGTTATGTGTCCTTTCTCATATAATAGCATTCTTCTGTCACACACTGGATTGTAGACATTTGTTTATATGTCTGTCTCCTAAACGAGTGTCTCAAGGGCAGACACCAAGCTTTACCCACGTCTCCAGCATTTGCCGGGAGACGCCAGTGCAGCCTTCTCCTCCTCCTTGCTCTGACTCAAAGTTTCCTTGGTTTCCGATCTTCTTTGTTGCCTTTTCCTTCTTCTCAAACGTGATGTCCCGTTCACTGGTTTACTGTGGTTTTACCACTGGCTCTCTCCTTTCACTAGAGGGCATGAGAGGAGGTGGAGGTAGAGGGAAGAAGGTCTTCTAGGCTGAGGAGGATGCACAGGGAGGAGTGAAAACTCAAGGAAGTGTGGTCCTTTGAGGTCTGCTGCTTCCTTCAAGTGCTCCCGGAACTGTGAGTGGTGGATTAGAGACTGAGGGACCTAAAGGCAAACTCACACTGGACTTTCTGCTAAGGAACTTACAATTTGTCTAGTAGGTAATAGAAACCCATTGAAAGCTCTTAAGTGGTGATATGATATGAGACTACTTAGAACTGCTGACGTGAAGACTCAAAAGTACATGAGAATAAGAGTGAGGCATTAGATGCATACTCTCTGAAGTAGGAAAGGAAGCAGTTAATTCTGCCTAGGGCATGATGATAGGGAACTTTTTCAAAAGTGGAGATATTTTAGCTGGATTTGAATGGGCAGCTAGGATTACATCAGGCAGGGACGTTGGAGAGAGGGCAGCTCAGAGACAAGAAGCAGCTTGGATGAAGGATTTGGAGGTAAGGGCACGGTTGGCATAGTAGGAGAATCTTGATTATATAGGTGTGAGTGCAGTGGAAGGTCCAGGGGAGCCTGTGGCTTGGATGAGACTGGATATGTTGGGCTGTGACCAGGTGACTGCAGGTATTTTGGGATAGACTTTGTGTTCTAGATAGATTAAAGCCATGGTCTTTGAAAAAGCAAGGAAGTGCTGGGCTGACACAGAGAAATGGTTCTGGCAATTTAAAGTCCAAATCAGACAATGAGAGAGAGAGGCTGTTCTGCTAGACTGGTGGAACAATGAGGGTGTCTGTTGAACTGGGGTGTGGATGAGGGATGCTGAAAATGGAGGAGGAGAGGCATTTCAGAGGCACATTTATTGGATGTGGTGATTAGGCATAGAGCAAAGGAGGGGAAGCGGTGGAAGAGGAAGTTTTCTCACTCAGACTTCCAGGTGAATTATTCTGCCACATGTCAAGATGCAGAAAGTAGGATGTGGAGATAGGTTTGGGTTACAGATAATATTTAGGGAATTATATCCAAATTCTAAGAATTGAGGTATCATTCACTCATAAAATGCTTGGATCCTAAGTGAACGTTTACTTGAGTTTGACAGTTAAGGTATCATCCTCACTCACGTTCCCTTTCTCCTTTCCTTTCACTAGAGGGCATGAGAGGAGGTGGAGGTAGAGGGAAGAAGGTCTTCTAGGCTGAGGAGGATGCACAGGGAGGAGTGAAAACTCAAGGAAGTGTGGTCCTTTGAGGTCTGCTGCTTCCTTCAAGTGCTCCCGGAACTGTGAGTGGTGGATTAGAGACTGAGGGACCTAAAGGCAAACTCACACTGGACTTTCTGCTAAGGAACTTACAATTTGTCTAGTAGGTAATAGAAACCCATTGAAAGCTCTTAAGTGGTGATATGATATGAGACTACTTAGAACTGCTGACGTGAAGACTCAAAAGTACATGAGAATAAGAGTGAGGCATTAGATGCATACTCTCTGAAGTAGGAAAGGAAGCAGTTAATTCTGCCTAGGGCATGATGATAGGGAACTTTTACAAAAGTGGAGATATTTTAGCTGGATTTGAATGGGCAGCTAGGATTACATCAGGCAGGGACGTTGGAGAGAGGGCAGCTCAGAGACAAGAAGCAGCTTGGATGAAGGATTTGGAGGTAAGGGCACGGTTGGCATAGTAGGAGAATCTTGATTATATAGGTGTGAGTGCAGTGGAAGGTCCAGGGGAGCCTGTGGCTTGGATGAGACTGGATATGTTGGGCTGTGACCAGGTGACTGCAGGTTTTTGGTATAGACTTTGTGTTCTAGATAGATTAAAGCCATGGTCTTTGAAAAAGCAAGGAAGTGCTGGGCTGACACAGAGAAATGGTTCTGGCAATTTAAAGTCCAAATCAGACAATGAGAGAGAGAGGCTGTTCTGCTAGACTGGTGGAACAATGAGGGTGTCTGTTGAACTGGGGTGTGGATGAGGGATGCTGAAAATGGAGGAGGAGAGGCATTTCAGAGGCACATTTATTGGATGTGGTGATTAGGCATAGAGCAAAGGAGGGGAAGCGGTGGAAGAGGAAGTTTTCTCACTCAGACTTCCAGGTGAATTATTCTGCCACATGTCAAGATGCAGAAAGTAGGATGTGGAGATAGGTTTGGGTTACAGATAATATTTAGGGAATTATATCCAAATTCTAAGAATTGAGGTATCATTCACTCATAAAATGCTTGGATCCTAAGTGAACGTTTACTTGAGTTTGACAGTTATATATCGCTGTGTAATCATCCTCACTCACAAGATACAAAAGAGTGGCTCTCAGCTTCAGGGAGCATCAGAAAGACCTGGCTGGCTTGGTAAAACACGGGTCACTCTTACTATATACCCGCCTTCAGAGTTTCAGACTCAGTATGTCTGGGGCAAGGACTTGAGAACTTACATCTCCAACAGTCCCAGGAACTTTGAAAATCACTGCTAGAGAAAGCATCACCATCACTCTGGAGAGATCTTTCCTCCTCTTTCCTTTGGGAATCATGGCTTGCTGGCTAGCATCATGATTAGTTCCCTTTCTTGGATGGCCTACAAATAGAGTTACACAGTATGTAGTCTTTCATGTCTGGCTGTTTTTCATACAGTGTAATGATTTGAGAGAATTTCCTATGTTGTTGCATGTGGTTTATTCCTATTTACTGCTGACTCGTGTCCTATCATATGAAGTTGTTTATTGATTCTGTTCACAGACATTTGGTTTAGTCCCAGTCTTGGGCTAGTTGTTTATTGATTCTGTTCACAGACATTTGGTTTAGTCCCAGTATTGGGCTATTATGGATAAAATTTCTATGAGCATTTATGTACATGTTGTTCTGTAGTTGCATTTTTTCATTTTTTCTTGAGTAAATACCTAGGAATAGAAATGCTGGATCATAGGGTAGATCTGTGTTCAGATTTCTAAGAGACTGTCAAATTGTTTTGCATAGTGGTTGTAATATAACATGTTGAATTGAGATTGAATATTAATTGACTCTAGTGAAGGTACTAGATTTTAATTAGACTGAAGGACTTTTATCAAAGGGCTAGAGTGGACAGGAAAATTTGGCAAAATCAACCTTTAGGGCATATGCATAGTTAGCCAACAATGATGCAGCCCTCTCCAGATCTTGAGAGAATTTAAATCTATACTTAGTCTTTTTTTTTTTTTTTTAAGATTTATTTATTTATTTATTTTGGGCGGGGGTCGGGTTGGGGAGGGAGGGGAGCGGGCGGGCCACTTCTATTGGCCCTTCATTTATCTCTTTTCATCCATCTTTGTTCTTTGGCCCCTGTGGGCCTCCCATCACGGTGGCGCCTCTGGGCGCATGCGCTCCAGAGCTCCGGCTCGGTAATTGGACACATCAGTCCAGCCGCTCCGCGGCACGTGGGATCTTCCCAGGCCAGGGATCGGACCAGCGCCCCTTGCACTGCAAGGCGGTATCCTTATCCACTGGACCACCAGGGGAAGCCCTATACTTAGTCTTAAAGCATGTAGATCACTGTTATTCTAAGGACCTTTATTAAGCAGTTACTTAGGTGCTAGTCACAGAAAGGTGCATGTTCTTAGATACTTCTCCTAAGGAGCTCACAGGTAAATTCTTATACTTTAAACAGGTATAAAGCCATGCTTTAAAGTCTAAATTGCTTTTTCCTTTTAAAACATTTATTTATTTATTTTGGGGTGGGGGCGGGTGGGCCGCTTCAATTGGCCTTTCATTTGTCTATTTTTCATCCATCTTTGTTCTTTGGCCCGTGTGGGCCTCCCATCATGGTGGCCTCTGTTGTCGCAGAGCACCAGCTCCGGGCGCATGCGCTCCAGAGCTCTGGCTCGGTAATTGGATACATCAGTCCAGCCACTCCGTGACACGTGGGATCCTCCCAGGCCAGGATCGGACCAGCGCCCCTTGCACTGCAAGGCGGTATCCTTATCCACTGGACCACCAGGGGAAGCCCTATACTTAGTCTTAAAGCATGTAGATCACTGTTATTCTAAGGACCTTTATTAAGCAGTTACTTAGGTGCTAGTCACAGAAAGGTGCATGTTCTTAGATACTTCTCCTAAGGAGCTCACAGGTAAATTCTTATACTTTAAACAGGTATAAAGCCATGCTTTAAAGTCTAAATTGCTTTTTCCTTTTAAAACATTTATTTATTTATTTTGGGGTGGGGGCGGGTGGGCCGCTTCAATTGGCCTTTCATTTGTCTATTTTTCATCCATCTTTGTTCTTTGGCCCGTGTGGGCCTCCCATCATGGTGGCCTCTGTTGTCGCAGAGCACCAGCTCCGGGCGCATGCGCTCCAGAGCTCTGGCTCGGTAATTGGATACATCAGTCCAGCCACTCCGTGACACGTGGGATCCTCCCAGGCCAGGGATTGAACCAGCGGCCCTTGCACTGCAAGGCGGTGTCCTTACCCACTGGACCACCAGGGAAGCCCCATAAATTGCTTTTAGTTACAATTTATGTCAATGTTATTATCATGGAAATCTTAAGCACCAAAGAATCATGACATAACCAAACACTGCAAACTCCAGATATTTCTTATTACTGGGAAAAAGATGGCTTTGTCAGTCAGTGGTGATGACCCACGTGGAGTCACCATCTGGGAACAAAGTGGGATTCAAATCTCAGACTGTATAATGGAATAAAGCCAGTGTGGGTCAAAATTTTAAATATAAAGCAAGAATCTCATAAAAGTATTAGAACAAATCACTGACACATTCTTCTCTAATGTCAGAATGGGGAAGATCTTTTTAAATATCACATAAAATCCAGAAAGACACTTAAATTTAATCATATAAAATTTAAAATTTCTGCATAGCAAAAACCATAACCAAGAGCAGAAGATGTATGATTTATGTGCATGTAGTGAGGTTAGTGGGGAGGATTATAACTCATATTACAGAGAACTGATTTCCAACACATATATAATGAGTTTCAACACTTATTAAAAATGGGCAAAGGCTATGAGCAGACTGTTCACAGAAAATGAATTGCAAATGGCTCTTAAACATGTGAAAAGATGCTCAACCCACTCATGACAGGAGAAATGCAAATTAAAATTGAACTGAAATCCGTATTTTTCAGCTTTCAGACTGACAGACTTCAGAAAGTTGGAGACACCATGTTGGCAAGGGGGCAGCTGCATAGTGTTGGAGAAAGGCATTGGGGTTGAGGGAGGAGCAGGAACAGAGACACAGGCTGAAAAGAAGTCGGGTCAGCAGATTGGAGCAGGGAAAACAGGGCAAGCACATCGACAGTAGCAAGACCGTGGCAGCAGCAAAGGCATGTCGGGGAGAAGATGGGCAAACTAGACCTCAGGAGCCATCACCCAGTATTCACTACGGTGCAGACAAACCACCCTGCAAGTATCATAGTCCAAGGGTCACTTTATAATGATTGATCAGGGTCATTACGGAAGGGTGCATTATGCCCAAAAGGTGTTTCTTTTTTTTTTTTTTTCCTTTTCCCCATCATGCCTCTTTTTTTAATATTTATTTTCATCCATCTTTAAAAAAAATTTTTTTTAAATTTTTCCTCATCATGCCTCTTTTATTTGTATTTATTTTCAAAGATATTTTTATTGGTTGGCACATGTGGGCCTCCCATTGCAGTGGCCTCTTTCATTGCAGAGCACCGACTCTGGGCCCATGCGCTCCAGAGCACTGGCTTGTAATTGGACACACTGGTCCTGCTGCTCTGCAGTATGTGGGATCTTCCTGGGCCAGAGATTGAACTGGTGCCCTTTGTACTGCAAGGCGGACTCTTTACCCACCGGACCGCCAGGGAAGTCCCAAAAGTTTTTTTTTTTTTTTTTTAAAGAAAGCATTAAGATAGAGTTTTGGGGAAGTTCCCTGGTGGTCCAGTGATTTAGACTCTGCACTCCCAATGCACGGGGCTTGTGTTCGATCCCTGATTGGGGAACTAGATCTGACATGCCACAACTAAAGATCCCACTTGTGGCAACTAACACTCAAGAGAGACAAATAAATTTTAAAAAAAGTTTTGGAGCTTTCTATATGGTACTCTTGGTAAAGAATCCACCTGCCAATGCAGTAGAGGTAAGAGATGCAGGTTCAATCCCTGGGTTTTAAAGATCCACTAGAGGAGAAAATGGCAACCCACTTCAGTATTCTTGCCCGGGGAATTCCCCGACAGAGCTGCCTGGTAGGCTACATACCACGGTTGCGAAGAGTTGGGCATGACTGACCATCTGAGCACCGGGAAGAGTTGGGGTTGAGGGAGGAGCAGGAACAGAGACACAGGCTGAAAAGAAGTCGGGTCAGCAGATTGGAGCAGGGAAAACAGGGCAAGCACATCGACAGTAGCAAGACCGTGGCAGCAGCAAAGGCATGTCGGGGAGAAGATGGGCAAACTAGACCTCAGGAGCCATCACCCAGTATTCACTACGGTGCAGACAAACCACCCTGCAAGTATCATAGTCCAAGGGTCACTTTATAATGATTGATCAGGGTCATTACGGAAGGGTGCATTATGCCCAAAAGGTGTTTCTTTTTTTTTTTTTTTCCTTTTCCCCATCATGCCTCTTTTTTTAATATTTATTTTCATCCATCTTTAAAAAAAATTTTTTTTAAATTTTTCCTCATCATGCCTCTTTTATTTGTATTTATTTTCAAAGATATTTTTATTGGTTGGCACATGTGGGCCTCCCATTGCAGTGGCCTCTTTCATTGCAGAGCACCGACTCTGGGCCCATGCGCTCCAGAGCACTGGCTTGTAATTGGACACACTGGTCCTGCTGCTCTGCAGTATGTGGGATCTTCCTGGGCCAGAGATTGAACTGGTGCCCTTTGTACTGCAAGGCGGACTCTTTACCCACCGGACCGCCAGGGAAGTCCCAAAAGTTTTTTTTTTTTTTTTTTAAAGAAAGCATTAAGATAGAGTTTTGGGGAAGTTCCCTGGTGGTCCAGTGATTTAGACTCTGCACTCCCAATGCACGGGGCTTGTGTTCGATCCCTGATTGGGGAACTAGATCTGACATGCCACAACTAAAGATCCCACTTGTGGCAACTAACACTCAAGAGAGACAAATAAATTTTAAAAAAAGTTTTGGAGCTTTCTATATGGTACTCTTGGTAAAGAATCCACCTGCCAATGCAGTAGAGGTAAGAGATGCAGGTTCAATCCCTGGGTTTTAAAGATCCACTAGAGGAGAAAATGGCAACCCACTTCAGTATTCTTGCCTGGGAAATTCCCAGACAGAGCTGCCTGGTAGGCTACATTCCACGGGGTTGCGAAGAGTTGGGCATGACTGACCATCTGAGCACCAAGATAGGGTTTTAAATCAAACACATTTAGCACTCTCAATAAATGGTCATTTAAGGACGGGTAGTTATTTAAGTTATCTTTAACTTATAGCAATTACTGTGAAGATGTGAGTGAATGAAGTGCATCTCTTACTGTTTTAGTTGCTTATCGCCACCCTTAGTTTCTCTTACAATGAGTTAACGTTTACACTGAATGTTTAGGCTAATGGTGGCCAGCCACCCTCTGTCTCTATTGGCTGCCAAGGAATAGGTAGCATAATTTATGGATGGGGAGAGAGATGAACTACCGCTGCTTGATTCTGAAAAAGCAAAAAATATGTATAATTTAACAGAATGGTGATCTTGGGACTTCCCTGGGGCATGTGTCCACCTGCCGTTGTTGTAGGGAAGGTCAGGACTGAACACAAGCTGTTAAAGACTTAAGCATGGACAACATGCTAGTGACTATAATAAAAAGGAGGTAGACCTCCAGATATAGAGAATAAACTAGTGGTAAACAGTGGAAAAGGGACAGGGGTGAGGGGTAATATAGGGAGAGTATTATGTATAAAATAAGCTGGGCTTCTCTGGTGGCTAAGTGGTAAGGAATCTACCTGCCATTGCAGGGCCTGCAGATTTGATCTCTGTGTTGGGTATATTCCCTGGAGTAGAAATGGAAAACTACTCCAGTTTTCCTGCCTGGAGAATCCCATGGACAGAGGAGCCTAGTGGGCTGCAGTTCATAGGGTTGCAAAGAGTCAGACACAACTGAGCATGCACATGCACGCTTTTATTTTTAATTTCCATTGCCTCCTCATTCCCTCATATTTCTTATCCTCCTTTTATTACTTTTGCTTCATTGCTCTTTTTATTTTCAGAATTCTAAAATTTGTGATCCTTTTTAAAGTAAGGTTCTTGTCACTTTTCATGACTAGTTTAGTATTGGAGGCAGAAGGTGAGATCAGATAGCAATTTGAGATACCTTTTGGTCTAGGATGTTATCATCATTCTTGCCTGGGAAATTCCCAGACAGAGCTGCCTGGTAGGCTACATTCCACGGGTTGCGAAGAGTTGGGCATGACTGACCATCTGAGCACCAAGATAGGGTTTTAAATCAAACACATTTAGCACTCTCAATAAATGGTCATTTAAGGACGGGTAGTTATTTAAGTTATCTTTAACTTATAGCAATTACTGTGAAGATGTGAGTGAATGAAGTGCATCTCTTACTGTTTTAGTTGCTTATCGCCACCCTTAGTTTCTCTTACAATGAGTTAACGTTTACACTGAATGTTTAGGCTAATGGTGGCCAGCCACCCTCTGTCTCTATTGGCTGCCAAGGAATAGGTAGCATAATTTATGGATGGGGAGAGAGATGAACTACCGCTGCTTGATTCTGAAAAAGCAAAAAATATGTATAATTTAACAGAATGGTGATCTTGGGACTTCCCTGGGGCATGTGTCCACCTGCCGTTGTTGTAGGGAAGGTCAGGACTGAACACAAGCTGTTAAAGACTTAAGCATGGACAACATGCTAGTGACTATAATAAAAAGGAGGTAGACCTCCAGATATAGAGAATAAACTAGTGGTAAACAGTGGAAAAGGGACAGGGTGAGGGGTAATATAGGGAGAGTATTATGTATAAAATAAGCTGGGCTTCTCTGGTGGCTAAGTGGTAAGGAATCTACCTGCCATTGCAGGGCCTGCAGATTTGATCTCTGTGTTGGGTATATTCCCTGGAGTAGAAATGGAAAACTACTCCAGTTTTCCTGCCTGGAGAATCCCATGGACAGAGGAGCCTAGTGGGCTGCAGTTCATAGGGTTGCAAAGAGTCAGACACAACTGAGCATGCACATGCACGCTTTTATTTTTAATTTCCATTGCCTCCTCATTCCCTCATATTTCTTATCCTCCTTTTATTACTTTTGCTTCATTGCTCTTTTTATTTTCAGAATTCTAAAATTTGTGATCCTTTTTAAAGTAAGGTTCTTGTCACTTTTCATGACTAGTTTAGTATTGGAGGCAGAAGGTGAGATCAGATAGCAATTTGAGATACCTTTTGGTCTAGGATGTTATCATCATTCTCTGCAGTCTCCATGGTTTAAGCATTGTACATTGTGGATTATGCTTTCAGATTTTGTAAGTATTAGGGGCAAATAGGGCACCAAATATTTAATGAGATTTCTGTCTGCTTACATTCCTATCAAAGACTGTAATTATCTGCTCAACCCAAAAAGTTAGCTTAATTTACATTTTCCTTCTTACTCATATTTTGGTTGCTATCTAGATTTTTTTTTTAATTCAATCCTTTGCCCAAATATATTTCAGTAGGCTTTTTGAGTTACTAAGGCAGAAGCTTCAGAGAAAATATAAACCATTCGAGAGTACTTTGAATGCTGCTGAACATAGATCCTATAGAATTTTTCTGATAGGAAAGGCTATATGGGATGTTAAAAAAAATAAAAGGACAGCAATATATCCTCTATGGTATCTAAAAGGTAAGCATATCAATTTTGTATTGAATTCTTGAACAGGTAATCATCAACCAAGATATTTTGTGCTCTTTTTGGTGCAAAGTTGTAGAAAGATAACTATTTGTCAGTGGTCCTTTCAGAGACTTATCTAGGTAGAAAATCTAATGATTGAGAAATGGTGACATTAGTAACTCAGTTGTTTGTGAGATTAGAAATAAATGGAAAAATTGTGTTGACTAATACTGGGGTACTCCTTTTGTTTATTTCTGCTTTTAAATCCTGTGGACAGAGGTCATGTCTGACTTGACACTCTAGTGTGTATGTGGCTTTCTTCTTATAGTGCCATGTTGGACACTCAAATAGTTATTGATTGACATTTTGTCTATATTGTTTTCCTCAGTTGGACAGTTTCATCCCATATCCATTTCAGCTGTCTCAGAAAATTAGGTAAATTTGGGTTGTTAACGCAAAAACCAAATGCATGTTTACTCTATTTTTCTATTTATGCTGTTTGGGAGCCATTTAAGAAAGAAGCAATTCTGTTTTATTATTTATGCAATTTCATTATCTTTTCAGAGATTCATTGTAATTTTTGCCATTCAGCGTGCTGATTTCTCACAAGAAAGAGGAGAAATACTGAAATTGTAGTAAATGAGACTTAATTTCACATTTGCCTCGAACCAACAAATACTACAGGTGCTACCAATTATGGACAAGTGTCTATGTAGACAGACAAAGAAGGGTGAATTTAGGAGTTGTCTTCTAATAGTTCAGGGAATAGGTTGCAAGGTGTTTTGCTGTCTTCTCAGTGAGTTGCCTCTTCCAGCTACCTCCATCTGTACCCCTTGAAAATTAGAGTGAATTTTTCTTTCCTCTTTGATGTGGAAAACAAAACTGGCATTTTTCTAATTGAAAATAATATTACTCATCCCCACTCCCCCCACCCCTGTTCATGAGCTGCTGTTGTCTCTTGAATATATAGCCAGCCACCTTGGCACGGACTCCTATTTCTTAAGTTAAGCCAGAGAAGGAGAATTTGGCCCTAATGCACATCTTTTGTTCCTGCATGATCTAGAGATCTTGCTCTTGAAATGGAATGGATTTTTGAGTTCCAAGCTCTGCTTATGTGATTGGAGAAGAGTGAATTGTGTGTGGAGGTATTTAGGAAATTAATGTTTGGCATTGGTCTTCTCTGGCCTTAGAGATGGAGATGAGAGTAATTTCCCTAAAGAATAGAAATACCCTTCTCAGTTAAGATACAATTTAACTTTGAAGTCTAGCTATCAAACTCCCTCCTCTGCTGCCACGGTCTTCCCTAAATAATTTCGGCTTTATTTTATGTTCTTTGTATGTGTGATACTTTAACAGTGGACATGGTCCTTGAATTTGGGAAGTAGCCCCCACCTAAGTTTTCTTCTGCCTTACTAGTTTGCTTGGCTTGTTCTAGGGTCACCCTGATCGGGTTGGTAAGTACCTTTTCCTTCACAGTTGGGAGAAGCTAAATAATAACATTTTCCTTAGGGTTTTTTTTTTTTTTGAACAGAAGTTTATTCTTAAGTGTACAGCAGGTTCCAAGACAATACTTCATTTGAGCCTATATGTGACAACAGATGTTATGGCAGGAAATCCAGATGTTTAAACAGAAATGGAATTAAGAATCATCATTGCCCCATGCACATAGTGCAGCTTTCTTTTTGCCAGATTTCTTCATTCCACCTGTGGCCGGGGGGTCTTTACCTTATATGGTCTGCATTTACCTTATATGGTCTTCTTTTTGGCCACCCCGTGTGACTTGTGGGATCTTTGTTTCCCAACCAGGGATTGAACTTGGGCCCTTGGCAGTGAAACCACCCGGTCCTAAACACTGGACCACCAGGGAATTTCTGGCCTTCACTTTTAGCTCCTGTTTCTTTTGCTTCTTGTTCTCCTGGAATGCCTTGTCTTCCTCCTCCATCTCCTTAGCCTGCTTCTTGGCTGCTTCAGAGATTCTTCTTGCCGCCTTCATGGCCCAACATGGTGCCTGCTGCCCCTTTTCCCTCTTCACCCCTTATTATGGATGCTAGAGATGCTTGTCATTTGACATAAAGTGAATTTAGCTTCTGAGGCCATGCTGGCTCATTTGGCTGAAGGTGCCTTGTAACTTTTTATAGCCTTTGAGACCAGATGAACTGGATGCTGTAGAGGTAATTAAAGTGATGAACTGTAGACACTCTAACCTTTATTATTTGGTTAAATATTTAAAATAAATTTCATTTGTAGGAACTGTAAACAGAATTATCTTAATGTTACATGCACATATATTTTAAAAATACAAATAATCTGTATTAACTTGGTTACTGATTTGTTGTTCATTCCAGAAACATCTGTTGAACACCACCATGTGTTTGGGTACTGTGCTAGGACCCTGGCAAGGCTGGTAGAGGTACAAAGAGGAGCAAGACTTGGTTCTTGCCTTGGAGGAGCTTTCAGGCTAGCAGAGTGGATGGATACGCAAATACGTGACCAGCACCTGGTAGAGGTACACAGAAAGGGTAGGGCACAACAGAGGAAGTGAATATTCTCCTTGGAAACCCGTACCAAGAGGTACTCCTAGGGAGCAACAATATTTGAGTGATGTACAGAGGAGGAGTTTGGGCTTCCGAGAGGGGCGAGATAGGAAAGAGTTTCCGGTGGAAAGGGAAAAAGGCAGAGGTTTCAAGGTGAAAGTGATCAGTGATGTTGAACTCAGTAAAGCAGGATGAGGATTTCTAATAAATAGGTGTGGCTTAAGAGTCACTGTGGCAGTTCAGCGGGGGCAGTGAGTACAGAGGCCAACAAGTTGGGGTCTGAGGATGAATGAGAAGAAAATGGAGACTAGGTTTAGCTCATGTTAAGAAGTTTGTTGGAGAAGAGGCAAAGGTTGAGGGAGAGAGAATCCAAGGAAAGGGTGTGCGTGGATTGCAGAATATTTCAAACATCTTCCAAGTATAGGAAACTTAAGCTTGTAAGAAGGATGCAAAGAAGCCATAAACGATGACACTGAAGTGGAAGAAAAAGGGAATGATAATCTGCTGATCAAAGGCTGAAAGGAAGTAGGAAAGGATGTCTCATGGAAACAATTAATGCCATAGGTCACTTTGTTTTCTTTGTGTCTCTGTTGTTTTTTTTCTTGGAACCCTAAAGAGCAATGCTACACTCACATAAGCTGGAAATACTGTAGACATAAAGTCAATAGCATAATTCCTGACAAGGATCCAGTGTTATGTTTAGTATAAGCTAGGTGAGTTCAGAAAGAGGGGAGATTAGGGTTTCCCCTGGTGGTCCACTGGGTAAGGACACCGCCTTGCAGTGCAAGGGGCGCCGGTTCGATCCCTGACCTGGGAAGATCCCACGTGCCGCGGAGCAGCTGGACTGATGTGTCCAATTACCGAGCCAGAGCTCTGGGGTGCATGCGCCCAGAGCCGGCGCTCTGCGACAACAGACGCCACCGCGCTGGGAGGCCCACAGGAGCCAAAGAACAAAGATGGATGAAAATAGAGAAATGAAAGACCAATAGAAGTGGCCCGCCCGTCCCCCTCCCTCCCCACCTCACCCCCCAAAAGATAAATAAAATAAATGTTTAAAAAAAAAAGGGGAGATTAGAAACTGGGCATAGAGATTACAGATTTACCAAGACTATAGAGAAAATGTGCTGAAGGACGTGAATGCTGTGCTGCAATTTGAGAGTTTGTTTCTATTCACATAGACTGGGAAGGGAGTTTGCACTGCAAGGCAACTCTTTACCCACTGGACCACCAGGGAAGCCCTAGATGTATTCTTAAGGTCTCAAACTCCTGCCATAGTATCTAAGAGTACAGAGATAATGTTTTTCCCTTGCATTTTTTTGTACTTTTAGATATTTATTAAATGTTCCTAAAAGTATTGTTACTTAATGCCCTTTGCCTCAATGGTATCTGTATAATACTGGTATTCTTTAGATATTCAGGTATTTAAATTTTACTTTTAAAATATGCAGGATAAATTTATTTAGTGATGCTTGCTTCTGTCAATTTGTACAGTCACTGAGACAGCTGATACAGGCAATTAGATATCTGATATTTTCATAAGTGTATTAGATATTTTTAGAAATACCATGTGGTCTCATGTTTATATCTAGTTGTATATGTACTTGAGTATATTACGCATATCCTTTAAAGAAATTTTATGTCATTCTTGCAAAAGAAAAACCTTTAAAACAGTTGGAATTGTTCATGTATTTTCTACCTACTAGAGACTTACTATTGTAGTATTTTCTATCCATCACAGAGCCTAGCCGTGTGTTTTCTCCAAATGAATGTGTCCAAGGGAGTCTAAGCAGTCATACTTCATGGTAAAATTGCAAATTTAATTACACAATCCCCCAATATGTCTATATTACAGATATTTCTATTTTCCTCTTCTTTTTTTCCCCTCAGTCTCTTAGGACAGTTTTTCATTTTTCCTCTTCTGTTGTTGGGGTAACTTTACCTCACTTTTCAAGAAAGTAAAGCACTAGTTGCACCCTGGCTGCTTGGCTCTTCCCAGTCTCCTGCTGGGGTATTCACTCTTGCTCTTTGTCCAGATCGATTTCTAGTGGTATTGTAAGAATCTGGCTGCTGATTTTCTGTCAGTGATATCTTGGAATTATATAGGAAAGGCAGTGAGAGGGGCTAGAGTTGTCACCTTTTTCTTTTTTTAAAAAAATAACTATGAGTTTAATGCATAAAAGAAAGACTTGAAAGTCATACATTCAAAAACAGGGTCATTATTTACATGCCAATGAAATTACACATGAAGACAGAAATAAATAAGCCATCATCAGTGACTTGAGTAGCAAAGTTTATTTTCTCTGGGAAGAAAGCTTGCTTGCTGCCACTGTCCTTTAAACATAATTTATAAAATAATCTGAGGAAAAAAGAAAACATATTAAGTTTCCCATCATAAAGGCATAAAGACTTTTAGATATTTATTAAATGTTCCTAAAAGTATTGTTACTTAATGCCCTTTGCCTCAATGGTATCTGTATAATACTGGTATTCTTTAGATATTCAGGTATTTAAATTTTACTTTTAAAATATGCAGGATAAATTTATTTAGTGATGCTTGCTTCTGTCAATTTGTACAGTCACTGAGACAGCTGATACAGGCAATTAGATATCTGATATTTTCATAAGTGTATTAGATATTTTTAGAAATACCATGTGGTCTCATGTTTATATCTAGTTGTATATGTACTTGAGTATATTACGCATATCCTTTAAAGAAATTTTATGTCATTCTTGCAAAAGAAAAACCTTTAAAACAGTTGGAATTGTTCATGTATTTTCTACCTACTAGAGACTTACTATTGTAGTATTTTCTATCCATCACAGAGCCTAGCCGTGTGTTTTCTCCAAATGAATGTGTCCAAGGGAGTCTAAGCAGTCATACTTCATGGTTAAATTGCAAATTTAATTACACAATCCCCCAATATGTCTATATTACAGATATTTCTATTTTCCTCTTCTTTTTTTCCCCTCAGTCTCTTAGGACAGTTTTTCATTTTTCCTCTTCTGTTGTTGGGGTAACTTTACCTCACTTTTCAAGAAAGTAAAGCACTAGTTGCACCCTGGCTGCTTGGCTCTTCCCAGTCTCCTGCTGGGGTATTCACTCTTGCTCTTTGTCCAGATCGATTTCTAGTGGTATTGTAAGAGTCTGGCTGCTGATTTTCTGTCAGTGATATCTTGGAATTATATAGGAAAGGCAGTGAGAGGGGCTAGAGTTGTCACCTTTTTCTTTTTTTAAAAAAATAACTATGAGTTTAATGCATAAAAGAAAGACTTGAAAGTCATACATTCAAAAACAGGGTCATTATTTACATGCCAATGAAATTACACATGAAGACAGAAATAAATAAGCCATCATCAGTGACTTGAGTAGCAAAGTTTATTTTCTCTGGGAAGAAAGCTTGCTTGCTGCCACTGTCCTTTAAACATAATTTATAAAATAATCTGAGGAAAAAAGAAAACATATTAAGTTTCCCATCATAAAGGCATAAAGACATTAGGGAAATTAAAAAATTCGATTTAACTTAGAAATCAAGTCTAGGGCTTCCCTGGTGGTCCAGTGGGCAAGGACACCGCCTTGCAGTGCAAGGGGCGCTGGTTCGATCCCTGGCCTGGGAAGATCGCATGTGCTGCTGAGCGGCTGGACCAATGTGTCCAGTTACCAGCCAGCACTCTGGAGCATGTGCGCCCAGAGCCGGTGCTCTGCAACTAGAGAGGCCACTGCGATGGGAGGCCCACAAGGGCCAAAGAACAAAGATGGATGAACATAAATAAATGAAAGACCAATAGAAGTGCCACCCCCCCCCCCCAAAAAAGAGAAAAATCAAATATTGTAGTTTTAAACTAGTATTTGCAAAAATGTGGTCTCTCTCTCTCTCTTTTTTTAAAGATTTATTTATTTATTTATTTTGGTGGAGGTGGGGTGGGGAGGGAGGGGAGCGGGCGGGCCACTTCTATTGGTCTTTCATTTCTCTGTTTTCATCCATCTTTGTTCTTTGGCTCCTGTGGGCCTCCCATCGCACTGGCGTCTGTCGTTGCAGAGCGCCAGCTCTGGGCGCATGCGCTCCAGAGCTCCGGCTCGCTGATTGGACACATCAGTCCAGCCGCTCCGCGGCACGTGGGATCTTCCCAGGCCAGGGATCGAACTGGTGGCCCTTGCACTGCAAGGCGGTGTCCTTACCCACTGGACCACCAGGGAAGCCCCCTGCTGTCTCTTTTTTAACTAATTTTGATTAGAGGATACTTTCTTTATAATATTGTGGCGCTTTTTCATACATCATCATGAATTGGCCACAGGTATATATGTGTCTCCTTCATCCTGAATCCCCCTCCCACCACCCTCCCCACCCTCTCTCTCTGGGTTGGCCCAGAGTCCTGGCTTTGGGAGCCCTGCTTCATGCATCGAACTTGCACTGGGCATCTGTTTTACAGATGGCGATTGTACATGTTTCAGTGCTATCCTCTCAAATCATCCCACCCTCGCCTTCTCCCCCTGAGTGCAATAGTCTGGTCTTTACATCTATGTCTCCTTTGCTGCCCTACATATAGGATCGTCAGTACCATCTTTCTAAATTCTATATATATGTGCATTAATATACAGTGTTTGTCTTTCTGATTTAATTCATTCTGTATAATAGACTCCAGGTTCAACCACCTTATTAGAATGGACTCAAATGCGTTCCTTTTTATTCATCAGAACGTCTACACATAATAAATGCTGGAGAGGGTGTGGAGAAAATGGAACCCTCTTACACTGTTAGTGGGAATGGAAACTGGTACAGCCACTTTGGGAGACAGCATGGAAATCCCTTAGAAAACTGGCAATAGGACTGCCATACGACCCAGCAGTCCTACTCCTGGGCATACACCCCTGAGGAAACCAGAATTGGAAGGAAGTTGTGGTGCGTATATGCAATGTCTCACCTTTTTCTTAATCTCCCTGTTTTCAGGGGAGCCCTCCTCTTCCTTCCACAGCTATGCCTGGTATTCCTGAGCCCAGAGCTCCTCTGACTGAGTCCATGGCTCTAAGCTCATCGGCACATTGGAACCACCCTTGGAAATTTTGGAACTACTGATAACCAGTCACACCACATACCAGTGGGACTCATATATTTTTCTTTTTTTTCCAGGATTTCCCCCCGCCCCCATCATGCCTCTTTTATTTATTTATTTATTTATTTATTTATTTATATTTATTTTCATCTATCGTTTTATTCTTTGGCATATGTGGGCCTCCCATCTCAGTGACCCTTCTTGCTGCAGAGCACCGGCTTCTGGGCGCATGTACTCCAGAGCGCTGGGTGGTAATTGGACACACCAGCTCAGCCGCTCTGCAGCACGTGGGATCTTCCTGGACCAGGGATCGAACCAGCGCCCCTTGCACTGCAAGGCAAATTCTTTACCCACTGGACTACCAGGGAGGCCTCTCACATTTTTTTTAAAGTTCTCCAGGTGATTCCAAAATACAGCCAGGTGGGGGAACCAAGTGCTCCAGTGGATCCTTCTGTGATCTGGCCCCTCATACCATCTAAGGCCCCCTTTACCCCTTCACCTTCACTCCCCCCATCACCTCTCCCACCACATCAGCTTGCACACTGTTTGCCCACTGAACGTGCTTACCCGTCGAGGTCTGTGCATCCAGCCCACTGGCTCTGTCTGGGGTGTTCTTTCCTGGGTGGCTGGTTTCTCCTTTTAGGTTCCTGCTCTCTAGCAAGAAGCACATAGCATGCTCTGTCCCGCCACCCTCTGCCCCAGAGCAGTTATCACAGGTCCGCTGGCTTGTTTCACCCCACCCAGAGTGGAAGTACCATGGGGGCAGGCCTTGGCTGTGTTCCATGGAGATTTCTGGGCGCAGAGTAGTTGTTTACTGTCTATCAGTTGAACAAAGCTCCCTAGAGAAGTTTTCTGCTGGCCTTGGCGGGAGAGTCGGTAACTTGTTGGTGTTGTTTTGGGCATGAGCTCCGGGGTGCCTGATGGCTCCAGGATTTTTTCAGCCTGCCTTTCCCTTTGCAGCCCTTCCTTTACCCTGGTGTCAAGAGACACCCGTACCTCCATTCCTAAGCCTTTCTTCTGAACTGCCATTCTGAACTGACCAGCCACCAGGTCAGTTACCTTCCCACATTTGGCTGCTGTAATTTCTTCTCTTTGTCTTTAGGATTAATAGTTATTTAAGTGAATAGTCAGGAGAGAGTGGAAGTGACACTTGTGTTCTCAGTGCACTCTGTTTAAATCAGAAGTTGTGCCCTTCATCAGCTCCTCCTTCACTCACTCACATGAGTTTATTGAATATCAACTCTGTGACAGGCACTGTGAATAAAATACACAGCTCCTACTCTCACTGAGGTTGTGTCCTAGGGTTCGTGAGTGGTGAATTTGGATGAAAGAATTAGTATAGCTGATTTACAGTGTGTTGATTTTGATTTCTATTGCATAGCAAAGTGATTCAGTTATGTATACATTCTTCTGCATGTTCTTTTCCATTGTAGTTTATCACAGGATATTGAATATAGTTTCCTGTGCTATACAATAGGATCTTGTTGATCTCTTTTATGTGTAGTAGTTTACATCTACTAATCCCAAACTCCCAATCCTTCTGTCCCTAGACCCCTCCCACCTTGGCAACCACAAATCTGTTCTCTGTGTGTCTGTTTCATAGATATGTTCATTTGTCTCATATTTTAGATTCCTCAAGGACAGGTTCTTTTTACTGTTCTTGCAATATTTCTAAAGGCTTGAAATTTGAAAAAAAAATTTTTTTTTTGTAATGTGTCATACAGGAACTGAATTGTTAAGAGCCTTCGAGGCCATGTCAGAGGCCCCTGAAGGCTTTGTGAACCATGGAAGGTCTTAAGCAGGAGAGTTCTGTGATAAGCTTTGGATTTAGAAAGATTAACTCTAAGTGTAAACTAGGATGGGTTTGAGGTATGTAAGACTGGAGGAAGGGAGAGCAGATAGGACGCTTTTGTAATAATCCAGAAATGATGAAGGCCTAGATGAGACCCTGAGGATGGTGCAAAGCTGCTTTCCCCATAATGCCCATGTTATCAGGTTCCCTTGGAGAAGTTTTCTGCTGGCCTTGGCGGGAGAGTCGGTAACTTGTTGGTGTTGTTTTGGGCATGAGCTCCGGGGTGCCTGATGGCTCCAGGATTTTTTCAGCCTGCCTTTCCCTTTGCAGCCCTTCCTTTACCCTGGTGTCAAGAGACACCTGTACCTCCATTCCTAAGCCTTTCTTCTGAACTGCCATTCTGAACTGACCAGCCACCAGGTCAGTTACCTTCCCACATTTGGCTGCTGTAATTTCTTCTCTTTGTCTTTAGGATTAATAGTTATTTAAGTGAATAGTCAGGAGAGAGTGGAAGTGACACTTGTGTTCTCAGT
The DNA here is from genome assembly GCA_022376925.1 of Tragulus kanchil. NCBI lineage: Eukaryota > Metazoa > Chordata > Mammalia > Artiodactyla > Tragulidae > Tragulus > Tragulus kanchil. The sequence continues at coordinate 260,284,382 of JAIOJX010000032.1, forward strand.
GCACTCTGTTTAAATCAGAAGTTGTGCCCTTCATCAGCTCCTCCTTCACTCACTCACATGAGTTTATTGAATATCAACTCTGTGACAGGCACTGTGAATAAAATACACAGCTCCTACTCTCACTGAGGTTGTGTCCTAGGGTTCGTGAGTGGTGAATTTGGATGAAAGAATTAGTATAGCTGATTTACAGTGTGTTGATTTTGATTTCTATTGCATAGCAAAGTGATTCAGTTATGTATACATTCTTCTGCATGTTCTTTTCCATTGTAGTTTATCACAGGATATTGAATATAGTTTCCTGTGCTATACAATAGGATCTTGTTGATCTCTTTTATGTGTAGTAGTTTACATCTACTAATCCCAAACTCCCAATCCTTCTGTCCCTAGACCCCTCCCACCTTGGCAACCACAAATCTGTTCTCTGTGTGTCTGTTTCATAGATATGTTCATTTGTCTCATATTTTAGATTCCTCAAGGACAGGTTCTTTTTACTGTTCTTGCAATATTTCTAAAGGCTTGAAATTTGAAAAAAAAAATTTTTTTTTGTAATGTGTCATACAGGAACTGAATTGTTAAGAGCCTTCGAGGCCATGTCAGAGGCCCCTGAAGGCTTTGTGAACCATGGAAGGTCTTAAGCAGGAGAGTTCTGTGATAAGCTTTGGATTTAGAAAGATTAACTCTAAGTGTAAACTAGGATGGGTTTGAGGTATGTAAGACTGGAGGAAGGGAGAGCAGATAGGACGCTTTTGTAATAATCCAGAAATGATGAAGGCCTAGATGAGACCCTGAGGATGGTGCAAAGCTGCTTTCCCCATAATGCCCATGTTATCAGGTTCCCTTGGAGGTAAAGCTGTTTCTGTGGTAACACAGTCTGCCATATACCATTATTAAGAAAAACAAACTTAGTCTTAGAGACTAAGTGTCTCTTATGATTGTACCCAGAGATGGAATACTAGGATTTATGACAAAATTGATATTGCCTTACATAAAAAGACCCACCAGAGAGGAACATGGATTATTACTGTTAGGGGCCAGCTCCAGGTGCTGTCATTATGCGACATGGCCCAGAACTGAGTTCAGCAGGTCTGATGGATAAAATGTTGGAAATAGTAATAATATATTTCTTTATTGCTGTTGGAGCCAAAAATTGTCTATTTTATCGGGTTGCATGTTTCTTTTCCGTTGGACAGTGTTTGCTGTCTCTTGTTGCTATGGAGAGTCTGTCCCTGCTGTGGTAGGCTACTGAATGCCTTAAGGATTCTTTATATATCTGCTTTAGTGGAAGGGCATGTCTATCATTTTTACTCCCAAGTTTTTCTCTTAACAAAAGAGCTTTTGGTTAGCTGAATGTTTTAAAATTATATTGATTCCTGTCCCACGCAAAGGTATTGTTCTTTGTGCTTATTATAAGGAACTTTGCCCAGAGAAGCATCAGTCCAGAGAAATCCCACTTCATTCCTACAATTTAGGAGGTAATTGAGGAGAATGTGAACTGGTCACTTCATTCCTACAGACCCTCCCACCTTGGCAACCACAAATCTGTTCTCTGTGTGTCTGTTTCATAGATATGTTCATTTGTCTCATATTTTAGATTCCTCAAGGACAGGTTCTTTTTACTGTTCTTGCAATATTTCTAAAGGCTTGAAATTTGAAAAAAAAAATTTTTTTTTGTAATGTGTCATACAGGAACTGAATTGTTAAGAGCCTTCGAGGCCATGTCAGAGGCCCCTGAAGGCTTTGTGAACCATGGAAGGTCTTAAGCAGGAGAGTTCTGTGATAAGCTTTGGATTTAGAAAGATTAACTCTAAGTGTAAACTAGGATGGGTTTGAGGTATGTAAGACTGGAGGAAGGGAGAGCAGATAGGACGCTTTTGTAATAATCCAGAAATGATGAAGGCCTAGATGAGACCCTGAGGATGGTGCAAAGCTGCTTTCCCCATAATGCCCATGTTATCAGGTTCCCTTGGAGGTAAAGCTGTTTCTGTGGTAACACAGTCTGCCATATACCATTATTAAGAAAAACAAACTTAGTCTTAGAGACTAAGTGTCTCTTATGATTGTACCCAGAGATGGAATACTAGGATTTATGACAAAATTGATATTGCCTTACATAAAAAGACCCACCAGAGAGGAACATGGATTATTACTGTTAGGGGCCAGCTCCAGGTGCTGTCATTATGCGACATGGCCCAGAACTGAGTTCAGCAGGTCTGATGGATAAAATGTTGGAAATAGTAATAATATATTTCTTTATTGCTGTTGGAGCCAAAAATTGTCTATTTTATCGGGTTGCATGTTTCTTTTCCGTTGGACAGTGTTTGCTGTCTCTTGTTGCTATGGAGAGTCTGTCCCTGCTGTGGTAGGCTACTGAATGCCTTAAGGATTCTTTATATATCTGCTTTAGTGGAAGGGCATGTCTATCATTTTTACTCCCAAGTTTTTCTCTTAACAAAAGAGCTTTTGGTTAGCTGAATGTTTTAAAATTATATTGATTCCTGTCCCACGCAAAGGTATTGTTCTTTGTGCTTATTATAAGGGAACTTTGCCCAGAGAAGCATCAGTCCAGAGAAATCCCACTTCATTCCTACAATTTAGGAGGTAATTGAGGAGAATGTGGAACTGGTCATTCATTGCACTATAGATAAGAGGTTCCCAGCACTGAGCTAGGTGCAGTTGGTTTCTCTGATCGGCTCAGGGGCACGGATCGTGGCCTAATTAATCTTTATGTTTTCTTTCCGTTACCACATTGTCATTGCTGACTTGACATCTGGTGAATTGAGCAGGGGATGGGAGAGAAGTAGGTCTTGTTCTGTGAGCTACATTCAGAGCTGCATGGGACTGAGACAGCTTTATTCAGTAGGTGCCTGTGTATATTGAGTAAACACGATAACATCTATTTTACTTGAAGACTTGGGGAAATAAAAGTAATTTTAAAAATTTAAAAATTGTGGTAATGAACACATAACATAAAATTTACCACCATAGTCATTTTTAAGTATATAGCTCAATAGTGGTAACTAATATGCACATGATCTCCGGAACTTTTTTTTTTAACACAATTTATTGCAGGTCTCCGAAGTGTATATAAAATATTTTAGTGCAGGGCTTCCCCTGGTGGGCCAGTGGGTTAGGACACCACCTTGCAGTGCAAGGGGCGCAGGTTCAATCCCTGGCCTGGGAAGATCCCACGTGCCACGGAGCGACTGGACTGATGTGTCCAATTACCGAGCCGGAGCTCTGGCGCTCATGTGCCCAGAGCCAGCGCTCTGCGACGACAGAGGCCACCGTGATGGGAGGCCCACAGGAGCCAAAGAACAAAGACAGATGAAAATAGAGAAATGAAAGACCATTTTTTTTCTTTATTGCTGTTGGAGCCAAAAATTGTCTATTTTATCGGGTTGCATGTTTCTTTTCCGTTGGACAGTGTTTGCTGTCTCTTGTTGCTATGGAGAGTCTGTCCCTGCTGTGGTAGGCTACTGAATGCCTTAAGGATTCTTTATATATCTGCTTTAGTGGAAGGGCATGTCTATCATTTTTACTCCCAAGTTTTTCTCTTAACAAAAGAGCTTTTGGTTAGCTGAATGTTTTAAAATTATATTGATTCCTGTCCCACGCAAAGGTATTGTTCTTTGTGCTTATTATAAGGAACTTTGCCCAGAGAAGCATCAGTCCAGAGAAATCCCACTTCATTCCTACAATTTAGGAGGTAATTGAGGAGAATGTGGAACTGGTCATTCATTGCACTATAGATAAGAGGTTCCCAGCACTGAGCTAGGTGCAGTTGGTTTCTCTGATCGGCTCAGGGGCACGGATCGTGGCCTAATTAATCTTTATGTTTTCTTTCCGTTACCACATTGTCATTGCTGACTTGACATCTGGTGAATTGAGCAGGGGATGGGAGAAGTAGGTCTTGTTCTGTGAGCTACATTCAGAGCTGCATGGGACTGAGGCAGCTTTATTCAGTAGGTGCCTGTGTATATTGAGTAAACACGATAACATCTATTTTACTTGAAGACTTGGGGAAATAAAAGTAATTTTAAAAATTTAAAAATTGTGGTAATGAACACATAACATAAAATTTACCACCATAGTCATTTTTAAGTATATAGCTCAATAGTGGTAACTAATATGCACATGATCTCCGGAACTTTTTTTTTTAACACAATTTATTGCAGGTCTCCGAAGTGTATATAAAATATTTTAGTGCAGGGCTTCCCCTGGTGGGCCAGTGGGTTAGGACACCACCTTGCAGTGCAAGGGGCGCAGGTTCAATCCCTGGCCTGGGAAGATCCCACGTGCCACGGAGCGACTGGACTGATGTGTCCAATTACCGAGCCGGAGCTCTGGCGCTCATGTGCCCAGAGCCAGCGCTCTGCGACGACAGAGGCCACCGTGATGGGAGGCCCACAGGAGCCAAAGAACAAAGACAGATGAAAATAGAGAAATGAAAGACCAAAAGAAGTGGCCTGCCCATCCCCCTACCTCCCCACCCCACCCCCCAAAAGATAAATAAATAAAATAAAATAGAAAACACATCTCTACCTTCTGTTTAAAAAAAAAAAAATTTAGTGCAACATCTTACAAATAGTTTTCCTGTTAAAAAACAAACAATAACAAATGAATGGTTTTCTATATCATCCATGGGTAGCTTCTCCTATCACTTTCTTTTCTTCAGTAGTTAACACAGAGAAACTTGTTTGAAAAGAATATGAAAACTTGCTATAGAAATCCCCCTGAGGAAAGAGGGTGTGGTCATGTCCATGTCTCTGGAGAACTTTTTAATCTTGCAAATCTACAACTTAATACCCATTAAATAGCAAGTCCCCTTCCCCTGCCCCCCGCCCACTGTCTTCCAGTCACTAGTAACCACCATTCTATTTGCTGTTTCTGGGAATTGGGCTACTTTAAGATACCTCATGTGTGGAATCACACAGTATTTGTCTTTTTACAGCTGGCTTATTTCAGTTAGCATGATGTTTTCAAGGTTCATCCATGTTTTAACATGTCTGGATTGTCTTCCTTTAAGGCTGAATAATGTTCCATTGTATGTATATGTCACATTTCATGCCACTTACCTGTCAGGAGGCATTTGGGTTGCTGCTGCTTTCTTGGCTACTATGGATAGTGCTGCTGTGAACATAGGTGTGCAAGTATGTCCTTTAGACTCTGGTTTCAATCCTTTGGATGTATATATTCCAATATGTATATGCAAATATATTCCAATATATTTGTATGTGCATATATATACATATTTATATGTGTGTATATATATATATATATATATGCTGGATCATGTGGTAGATAATCATCTAAATTTAATTTTTTGAAGGAACCTCTATACTGTTAGCTGTAGCAGTCACATTTTACAAACTCCCAGTAGTGTACAAGGATTCCAGTTTCTCCACATCCTCACCAACATTAACACATTTCTATTTTTATGTTAAAACACATGTACTGTGGTATTGACTCTTACATTTTGAATGGTTTTTAAATGTAAAACAGAAACCTTCAAACAAATTTTGATTCTGTAGTAGATCCTCTAATAAAAGTAGTTCTTTGGTTAAAAAAAGCATCTAAGAAGCCCCGAATTGCAAAAGAAATCCTCAGGATAATCTTGTTGAGAAGAATCCATGCACGTACATGAAGATAAAAAGCATCATCTTCCCAAAGCAGCATGTCACAAAGAACAACTTCATTTTCTAACACTTAGTACCACAGGCATTTAGTAGGGAAGTGAAGTCTAATTATGTCAATAATGGAAGATATCCTGGAAGTGATATTTTTGAAAAGGAACTTGAAGTAGGCTGGTAAATGTGAGTTGACAGCAAGAAGAATAAGCATTACTGTAAAGAAAAAAAGTGATCACGTAGTCATACAATCATAGAAGTTGACATTGGCAGCTACTGCTTAGTGACTTTTCTTCTCTGTATTTAGTCATAGTTGTAATTGAATGTGGTAACTATGAGTTTATTTAATGAGGACAGGTTGAACATTTTTATTTAGATTTTCTTCAAGATCTGACAGTAAGTCTTCAAATGCCATGATGATTTTTATTTTTTCATGATGATTTGTGTCACTGGATTTGTAGAGTGGATTTAAAGGACTGCTTGATGAACACTATTTTGTTAGCTAATCCCCTAGGTCCAAGTGGTTTTGATGATTGTGATTTAGGGTAGGCTGTGACTTTAGTTTCTCTTTCTTTGCCATGGCTTGAAGGAAGAAAGAGCATTTATTGTCAAGAAAGCAAATGGTGAAAAATTGCAGTGTCTAGGTAGCTAACAAAGTGTTCTACTTTTTGCAAGTATTGCCCCATCCTGTGTACATCCAAGTTAGTCTTTTTTTGGGGGGGAGGGAGCACTTCTATTGGTCTTTCATTTATCTATTTTCATCCGTCTTTGTTCCTTGGCCCGTGGAATCTTCCCAGGCCAGGGATCGAACTGGCGCCCCTTGCACTGCAAGGAGGACTCTTTACCCAGTGGACCACCAGGGGAGCCCTGTCTTTTTTTAACACATAATTTTTTTTTTCTTTTGTATTGTGTACCAATGTATCTTAAGATTTGTCCATTCTCAGGTTTTAAATTGCCCTTCTTCTGTTGGTGATTGAAATTATTCTCACTTTCCTGTATTTTGCTTGAAATCTTGGTTTCATTTTTCAAGTGTCAACTGTGCAGTTACAAAAACTAATACTAAAACTATCAGACTAGAATGGACTTGCTACATTCTGATGGGGTACTAGTAGTTTGAGTAGTTGGTCCAGAGAGCTGGTGATGATTCCATTCAGTCCTGGCCATATTTTTTGGTTGGTAGGTTTCAGGTGCCTTTGTCTCGGGAAAGCCTTACTGTTTGCTTAACCTCAAACAGTTGGATGTTGAAGAACTAATTTCATATTTAGAAATGAGTAAATGACTCTTTGATATAAAATACTAGTGGCAGAAAACAAATCTGTTTCCGTTTAGCAATGTGTGAATTAAATATCATCACATTTTGAGCAGATTAATCTTTCAGCAGGCACCTTCTAAGGAGGCTTCTTTGGAGCACTGATTTTATAAGGTGTTAATAGATATTCTGTGAAGAAAGACATTTGTAGTTACTGGGGTTGAGGAACCTTGGATTAAGCAATATAAATCAGGTCAATATAAATCTTTAGGACCTCCTAGAGCCGTTAATATTTGCATGTTTGTTTTTAATTGCTCAAGAATGAGGTGTAGCATGCAGCGTTTCTGAACGTGGCTTTCTTTTTTCTCAGGGCATCTTGCAGGACTAATATCCTGTAGGACAAACTGCAGAAAAATGGACTAGGAATTACTCGAGCTAAGTTTTGTTATAGGTTACAAGATGGATGTATGGTCCAAATAAAACTGAATCCCTGATGGTTAGCTTAACAGATAAGAGTGTCACAGGTCACATAGACATTTCAACTAGATTCTACATGTGCATCCTGGTCTGCAGTTTCATAGGTGTGACTGAAGTCGGCCAATGAGTCTGCAGGTGAAGTGCTGAGACGAGGAATACTGCTTTATTCGGAAAGCAGGCAGACAGAAAAATGACAGATTGATTTTTCAAAATAACCATCTTATTGGGTTCTGGATGCAGACATATTTTATAGAACCGAGAAGTGGGGAGGTGAGGAAGTAAAGGAAAAAGTCCCGGAATGGCCAGCCTCAGGGAAGGACTGTGTTAACTTCTTCCTTTCTGTAGCGTATCCACAGGTGGACAAGGTCCTGAACAAAGACATTTTGGTTAAACATTCAGGCAGAGTGGCCAGGTTCCCCTAGGCAGGCCATTATATACGGATAGAATCCTTTTAGTGGACAAAAGCAATGAGAAGCAAAGGTTAAAGAAAATGAACGAAATCCAATATGGAGTGAAAACTGGCTCTTCCCTGTAAGACTGCCACACTGTCTTAATTATAGTTATATAGTAAGTCTTGGGGCTTCCCTTGTAGCTCAGGAGGTAAAGAATCTGCCTGCAATGCAGGAAACCAGGGTTCGATTCCTAGGTCGGGAAGATCCCCTGGAGAAGGAAATGACAACCCATACCAGTATTCTTGCCTGGAGAATCCCATGGACAGGAGAACTTGGTGGGCTATAGTCCATGGAATCATAAGAGTCAGAGATGACTTAGCGACTAAACCACCACTATCATAGTAAGTCTCAACATCTGAGAAGGCAAAGTCTCATTTTGTTATGCTTTAAATTTTTTTTATTTTTTAGGTCATTCTCAGCCCTCCTATGTGAAATTTAGGACTAGTTAGTTAAGTCACATCCAAAGTAAAAAATAACATCAAACTTAAAGAACAGATCCATGTATATGTATGCTTGAGTTCCTTTGCTGTCTACCTGAAACTATCACAATATTGTTAATCAACTGTACTGTAATATAAACCAAAAATTTTTTTTAAAAACCTAGACTTAAGGATTTTGTCTGGATTTGCATTGAATTTATAGATAACTTGGGGTGAACTGACCTTGTGATACTGAGATTTCTCATTCATGATCATGGTACTACTCTGTTTATTCAGCTCTTTTCTATTCTTGAATGAGATATTGTAACTTTTTCCCACAAGAGTCTTTGACATATTTTAATGTATTTATTCTGATAATTTTGTTATTATGATGCATAGGATTTTTTATCAGTTATATTTTGTAACTATCATTGGAACACATTTGATTCAGGAACCTTAGTGAAGTCTCGTTAATTCTTACAGCTTGTTTGCGTATACTTTTGCATTTTCCATGTAGCTGGCTGGGTTGTCTACGTACAAGATGAGCTTTGTTTCTTCTTTTCTACTTCTTACATCATTGATTTCTTTTTCTTATCACACTGTTTTTTGCACAAGTTGAATGAAGCAGTGATGGAGGGCATCCTTGGTTTTATTTATTTATTTTTTTCAGTTGATTAGAAATGCTTCCAAAGTTTCACAATTATGCATGTATGTTTGAGGATTTTGATAATTTAGTCAGTTTAAGAAAATTCCCTTCTATTCCTAATTCTGCTTTTGAGTTTAAAAATTTGAAGGTGGTTCATTTTATGATTGTGTTTTCAAGAAATTAAATAGTTACTCTTAGATAAATTTCTTGTCAGTGGTATTGAGACTCCTTAAACTGGGAATAGAACTGCCATACTACCCAGTAACCTCACTGCTGGGCATATACCCTGAGGAAACCAGAATTGAGAGAGACACGTGTTCCCGGTGTTCACTGCGGCACTCTTTACAATAGCTAGGACATGGAAGCAACCTAGATGTCTATCAGCGGGGTAGAGATGACTTAGCGACTAAACCACCACTATCATAGTAAGTCTCAACATCTGAGAAGGCAAAGTCTCATTTTGTTATGCTTTAAATTTTTTTTATTTTTTAGGTCATTCTCAGCCCTCCTATGTGAAATTTAGGACTAGTTAGTTAAGTCACATCCAAAGTAAAAAATAACATCAAACTTAAAGAACAGATCCATGTATATGTATGCTTGAGTTCCTTTGCTGTCTACCTGAAACTATCACAATATTGTTAATCAACTGTACTGTAATATAAACCAAAAATTTTTTTTAAAAACCTAGACTTAAGGATTTTGTCTGGATTTGCATTGAATTTATAGATAACTTGGGGTGAACTGACCTTGTGATACTGAGATTTCTCATTCATGATCATGGTACTACTCTGTTTATTCAGCTCTTTTCTATTCTTGAATGAGATATTGTAACTTTTTCCCACAAGAGTCTTTGACATATTTTAATGTATTTATTCTGATAATTTTGTTATTATGATGCATAGGATTTTTTATCAGTTATATTTTGTAACTATCATTGGAACACATTTGATTCAGGAACCTTAGTGAAGTCTCGTTAATTCTTACAGCTTGTTTGCGTATACTTTTGCATTTTCCATGTAGCTGGCTGGGTTGTCTACGTACAAGATGAGCTTTGTTTCTTCTTTTCTACTTCTTACATCATTGATTTCTTTTTCTTATCACACTGTTTTTTGCACAAGTTGAATGAAGCAGTGATGGAGGGCATCCTTGGTTTTATTTATTTATTTTTTTCAGTTGATTAGAAATGCTTCCAAAGTTTCACAATTATGCATGTATGTTTGAGGATTTTTGATAATTTAGTCAGTTTAAGAAAATTCCCTTCTATTCCTAATTCTGCTTTTGAGTTTAAAAATTTGAAGGTGGTTCATTTTATGATTGTGTTTTCAAGAAATTAAATAGTTACTCTTAGATAAATTTCTTGTCAGTGGTATTGAGACTCCTTAAACTGGGAATAGAACTGCCATACTACCCAGTAACCTCACTGCTGGGCATATACCCTGAGGAAACCAGAATTGAGAGAGACACGTGTTCCCCGGTGTTCACTGCGGCACTCTTTACAATAGCTAGGACATGGAAGCAACCTAGATGTCTATCAGCAGATGAATGGATAAGGAAGTCGTGGTAGCTGTACACATAACCTCTCTAAACGCTTTTATTCTGTTCATATTCTGTGAAGCTGAGAAGGCATTCTGCTTCCATTAATCTCTGCCTCCTGCTTGATAACCACTGAATTGATTTGTATATATTGTTCCTTCCTTCTCTGCTTGCAGAAACGAAGTAGGGAGATCACTTATGCGTATATTTATAAATATTTATGATCATTTGCATATGCACACATACACTACCTTAAGAAAGACCCCAAGAAGGATCATTGTATATATCTTTTTTTTTTGGCCTTTTTATTTCGTATTGGGGTATAGCCGATTAATAGTGTTATGATGGTTTCAGGCGAACAGTGAAGGGACTCGTCCATACATATGCATGTGTCTATTCTCCCCCAAACCTCCCTCTCACCCAGGGTGCCACATAACATTGAACAGAGTTTAATGTCCTATACAATAAGTCCTTATTGGTTATCCATTTTAAATATCATGCTATATATATCTTGCAACTTTTCTAATGTAACAGTATGTCATTAAACTCTTCCTGGATCTTTTAACAATGCTTAGAACTTCTTTCTATGAATACATGATAATTCAAACATTCCTCTACTGAATTCTTCCCAGTTTTTGAGAATAATAACTGTGAACACTCGTGTACACATATCCTCACTTACACTAGTATTTTTATGTGATGGAGGGCATCCTTGGTTTTATTTATTTATTTTTTCAGTTGATTAGAAATGCTTCCAAAGTTTCACAATTATGCATGTATGTTTGAGGATTTTGATAATTTAGTCAGTTTAAGAAAATGCCCTTCTATTCCTAATTCTGCTTTTGAGTTTAAAAATTTGAAGGTGGTTCATTTTATGATTGTGTTTTCAAGAAATTAAATAGTTACTCTTAGATAAATTTCTTGTCAGTGGTATTGAGACTCCTTAAACTGGGAATAGAACTGCCATACTACCCAGTAACCTCACTGCTGGGCATATACCCTGAGGAAACCAGAATTGAGAGAGACACGTGTTCCCCGGTGTTCACTGCGGCACTCTTTACAATAGCTAGGACGTGGAAGCAACCTAGATGTCTATCAGCAGATGAATGGATAAGGAAGTCGTGGTAGCTGTACACATAACCTCTCTAAACGCTTTTATTCTGTTCATATTCTGTGAAGCTGAGAAGGCATTCTGCTTCCATTAATCTCTGCCTCCTGCTTGATAACCACTGAATTGATTTGTATATATTGTTCCTTCCTTCTCTGCTTGCAGAAACGAAGTAGGGAGATCACTTATGCGTATATTTATAAATATTTATGATCATTTGCATATGCACACATACACTACCTTAAGAAAAACCCCAAGAAGGATCATTGTATATATCTTTTTTTTTTGGCCTTTTTATTTCGTATTGGGGTATAGCCGATTAATAGTGTTATGATGGTTTCAGGCGAACAGTGAAGGGACTCGTCCATACATATGCATGTGTCTATTCTCCCCCAAACCTCCCTCTCACCCAGGGTGCCACATAACATTGAACAGAGTTTAATGTCCTATACAATAAGTCCTTATTGGTTATCCATTTTAAATATCATGCTATATATATCTTGCAACTTTTCTAATGTAACAGTATGTCATTAAACTCTTCCTGGATCTTTTAACAATGCTTAGAACTTCTTTCTATGAATACATGATAATTCAAACATTCCTCTACTGAATTCTTCCCAGTTTTTGAGAATAATAACTGTGAACACTCGTGTACACATATCCTCACTTACTTATGCTAGTATTTTTATGTGATGGATTCCTAGGAAAATGACTGCTACGCCTGACTTTCCATGCCTTGAAACATTATTTTTTATGGCACCTATGACAAAGCAATTTCATTTTAAATGTCTCTATTTTCAGTTTGTGCATTTGTAGTTCAAAACAGGAGAAAATACAGCCATTAGAATGCATGCAGCGTGTCTGCACGTTACTACCATGGCACCAGAGCACTCTGAATCACACACCGCTTTTGTAAAGGGCCTTAGCGACATCTGTCTCAGTTTCCTGTTCTATAGATGTACAACCTATATCTGGAGATGGCAGGATTAATTTTCAAGGTAAATAGTTTTTGAGATCTGTACTTTGCCAGGAAGTGCGCTATCTGCTTTACATACCTGATTTCATTGGATTTTTACTTAACTATATTAAGTATGTGTTCTCATTTACCCTTTACAGTTGAAAAAGCTGACGTTTAGGATTTAGGTGGGTAGCTTCCTGACTTACACAATTAGAAGGGGGTAAAAATGGAGTTTGAAACCACACTTTTCTGATAATATAGAGGCCGTGTGTCATTAAGCTACTTCCTTTCTGAGAGACCATTTAACCAGGGCACTAGGTAAATACATTGTATTCAGATTGTGTCTGTAGTGTATTGGGTTCAAGATGCAAAAAGTTAAATGCATTCATTGTCCACTAGTTAGTCATATTCTTTGGTGAGGATGCTAACGCCCTGCTGAGAGAGTTAACAGAGAGATTGCTGTGAAGGGAGCCAGCCTGCGTTCGTATTGCTCAGAATGGCTTTCCGAGGTTATTTTGAGAGAGATCAATATAAAAAAAAATAAATAAAACCAGCCTGGGCATAGGTGACACTTTGTGTGACTTTTGTCCTCCCACCCCCTACAAATTCTTTGCTGTTGTTTGGGTTCCTAAAAGAATTGCTTGAAATCTAGCTCCTGAAGATCTTTTAAATCATGTTATCTTGATTTTATTAGGTACTTGTGCTAAGTAATAGATTGAGCCTCAGCAGTCAAGAAAGAGGAATTTCTTTTTTTTTTTTTTCCCCCCCACAATAGTTATCTCTTATACATATGATAGTGTAGATTTCCATGTTACTCAGAAAGAGGGATTTCTTTAGCAATGAAAGTTTCTTTTCTTAAATCAACCTTTTACCATTATGGGTCCCTCTTTTTGCTACTATTAATTTTTAATTTTAGACATGTTTGACAAGTAGAATTTGGAGTAGTTGATCTGTTTTAATAACTTGTGGTCCAAATCTTCATTGCAAGCAGAAATCACTTATTAACTGAGTTGGTGATTTTTTTTTACTTCAAATAAAATTTCGAAAGAGCCTTCACTGCTTTCTCCTTCAAATGCTGTTAGACCCTTTTCTGACATTGTGAGGGTACATATTTGAAATTACATGTAGCCATAAAAAGTATGTTGGCAGTCCACATTTAACAGATTTTCACATTCATTAATATTTAGTCTGCTTAGTGGTTCATTTTTTTAGAAGAGAGAAATCATCTCTCATAGTATCTTACCAAGTTTGGGTCTCTGAGATTATTTTGGGGACAGAATCATGTGATTCCTTTAGAACAAAGATTTCCCCATTCTTAGATGCTTTAATTCTAAAAGATGTAATGTCTTGACTCTCCAATTTAGTTGTCAATTTAGTTCTCTCAAACTTCCTTTTGATTTCTCACTTTCAGCTTTAAAAAAATAACAGATCACTTCTCACTGAGGCCTTCATCCCAGCCAGTGTTAATACGTGACAAGTGATGCTAGAAAGTGACTGAATCATAGGCTACATCTCATCAATTTTTTAAAAATTATTTTGGCGGCGGAGGGTCCTAGTTATGGCCTATGGAATATAGTTCCCTGACCAGGGTTTGAACCTAGGTTCCCTCATCGGGAGTGTGGAGTCCTAGCCACTGGCCCACCAGGGAAGTCCCTCTAGAAGAATTGTAAAGGTAAATGGGGAGGAAGGAAACAATGGTCATTTTAACAGATTGAACATTAGAGCTGAAAAAAAATTAATCTTCTAGTCTGTATTTTAGGTTTCACAGATTCACAGCCATTTGCTAAAGATATGGACAGGATGTTCACAAGATGTTCTTTTTGTATCATGGTGACAATAACCCAGCTTCCTGTCTTGTAGCTTCTCCTCTTGTAATAATTACTGAAATAGTGAAGGCTTCTGTTACCAGCCACTCTATAGTTGCCATATGTTCTGGCCTGGGGTTTCTCTGCATCTCTATGTGGAGCTGGAAAGATCACTCAGGTATAACCATATTCCCTCAGAGCTTCACAGCCTTGTTCCAGCTTCCAAAAGATCTACTCAAGCAGTGTGTAGACAAGAGTAGTTGATCTGTTTTAATAACTTGTGGCAAACTGCTATTCTTTTTTTACTTCAAATAAAATTTCGAAAGAGCCTTCACTGCTTTCTCCTTCAAATGCTGTTAGACCCTTTTCTGACATTGTGAGGGTACATATTTGAAATTACATGTAGCCATAAAAAGTATGTTGGCAGTCCACATTTAACAGATTTTCACATTCATTAATATTTAGTCTGCTTAGTGGTTCATTTTTTTAGAAGAGAGAAATCATCTCTCATAGTATCTTACCAAGTTTGGGTCTCTGAGATTATTTTGGGGACAGAATCATGTGATTCCTTTAGAACAAAGATTTCCCCATTCTTAGATGCTTTAATTCTAAAAGATGTAATGTCTTGACTCTCCAATTTAGTTGTCAATTTAGTTCTCTCAAACTTCCTTTTGATTTCTCACTTTCAGCTTTAAAAAAATAACAGATCACTTCTCACTGAGGCCTTCATCCCAGCCAGTGTTAATACGTGACAAGTGATGCTAGAAAGTGACTGAATCATAGGCTACATCTCATCAATTTTTTAAAAATTATTTTGGCGGCGGAGGGTCCTAGTTATGGCCTATGGAATATAGTTCCCTGACCAGGGTTTGAACCTAGGTTCCCTCATCGGGAGTGTGGAGTCCTAGCCACTGGCCCACCAGGGAAGTCCCTCTAGAAGAATTGTAAAGGTAAATGGGGAGGAAGGAAACAATGGTCATTTTAACAGATTGAACATTAGAGCTGAAAAAAAATTAATCTTCTAGTCTGTATTTTAGGTTTCACAGATTCACAGCCATTTGCTAAAGATATGGACAGGATGTTCACAAGATGTTCTTTTTGTATCATGGTGACAATAACCCAGCTTCCTGTCTTGTAGCTTCTCCTCTTGTAATAATTACTGAAATAGTGAAGGCTTCTGTTACCAGCCACTCTATAGTTGCCATATGTTCTGGCCTGGGGTTTCTCTGCATCTCTATGTGGAGCTGGAAAGATCACTCAGGTATAACCATATTCCCTCAGAGCTTCACAGCCTTGTTCCAGCTTCCAAAAAGACCATTCTACTCAAGCAGTGTGTAGACAAGAGCTTGTCTTGTGAATACTTCCCACTCCTCTCCACCAGCGTAGAGATTTTGACCTGGTTAGACTGGCCTTTGTGGTTCCGGAGCTGCAGGCTCTGAGAAGAAATGTGGTTCTTTCAGGGCTCCCTTCATCTCAAACACTGATTAGTTCTGGCTTGTGAAGGTAGTGCTTGAGGCAGTGGCTTTCAAACTGTTTAGAACAGGATCCAGGTAAGGAATACAGCTTGTAGAGTCATCCTTTCCACTCACACACCAGAAATAAGACTTGTGCAATCTTTTTTTTTTTTTTTTTTCATTTTATTTTTATTTCTTTATTTTAAAGGTTTTACTGAATTTTGTTGTTCACTGACATGTATGTTCCCAGATCAGTCATATGCATATCCCTGGTCCCCGCCCCACCCCCAGTTTCCCCCATCCCACCCCTCCAGACCATTGCCCCATGCCATTGTGAGCACTCCCATTCCCTTAGCGCAATGACAATAGCTATCTTTTCCACACATGACAGTATAGGTTTCCATGTTACTCCCTCCATGCCTCCCCCTCCCTATTTCTTCCCCACAATGTCCATATGTCTATTCTCTGTTTTTCCATGAGTTCACTGCATGTGCTATCAAGACCATCCTACTAGATTCCATATATATGTGTTAGTATACTGTACTTGTCTTTCTCTTTTTAACTTACTTCACTTTTTATGATAGGTTCTAGAGCCAGCCACCTCATTAGGACTGAGTCTTCTGCGTTTCTTTTAACAACTGAGTAGTATTCCATCGTATATATGTACCAGTGCTTCTGTATCCATTCATTTGTCGATGGACATCTAGGTTGCTTCCATGTTCTGGCTGTTGTATAGAGAGCTGCAATGAACACTGGGGAACAAGTGCTTCTTTCAGTTTTGATTTCATCAGGATATAAGCCTAATAGTGGGATTGTTGGGTCATAGAGTGCTTCTATTTTTAGTTTTTTAAGGAATTTCCATACTGTCTTCCATAGAGGCTGTATCATTTTACATTCCCACCAGCAATGCAAGAGGGTTCCATTTTCTCCGCACCCTCTCCAGCATTTATTGTCTGTCTTGATGATGGCCATTCTGATGGGTGTGAGGTGATATCTCATTGTAGTTTTTTTTTTTTTTTTTAAGATTTATTTATTTATTTATTTTGGGCGGGGGTCAGGTTGTGGAGGGAGGGGAGCAGGTGGGCCACTTCTATTGGTCTTTCATTTCTCTATTTTCATCCGTCTTTATTCCCTGGCTCCTGTGGGCCTCCCATCGCTGTGGCGTCTGTTGTTGCAGAGCGCCGGCTCTGGGAGCATGCACTCCAGAGCCCGGCTCGGCAACTGGACACATCGGTCCAGCCGCTCCGCAGCACGTGGGATCTTCCCAGGCGAGGGATCGAACTCGGCGCCCCCTGCACTGCAAGGCGGCATCCTTACCCACTGGACCACCAGGGGAAGCCCTCATTGTAGTTTTAATTTGCATTTCTCTAATAATAAGCGAGGTTGAGCATCATTTCATGTGCTTTGGGGCCATCTGTATGTCCTCTTCGGAGAGGCGTCTCTTTAGATCTTTTTCCCATTTTTTGATTGGGTTGTTCGTTTTTCCTATGATTGGGTTGTTCGTTTTTCCTGTGGTGAAGTCTTGTTTTACTACATGCAGTGTCTTCGATACATTTTATTTAATTTGAAAATACTTTCTTTATTGATTTAACAAAACACTAATATGCCAAGACTTGCAATTTAAAAGCAGTGCTGCCTTGAGACCGTTGATCAGTTTACCTTGTAGTATACATCACACATTGCGGTTATAAAACTCCTTGTCTTCTGTGTGTGCATATGTAACTGACAAGATTACTGTGTGACTTTTAAACATGTGTGTCCACTGGTGGAAATGAATACTCCAAACTATTTTGTTGATTTAGAAATAGTAGTGGGCTTCCCTGATGGTCCAGTGGGTAAAGAGTCCACCTTATAGTGCAAGAGACACCGGTTCGATCCCTGGCCCGGGAAGATCCCATGTGCCACGGAGCAGCTGGATTGGTGTGTCCAATTATGAGCCAGTGCTCTAGAGCCCAGGCGCCCAGAGCTGGTGCTCTGCAGAGAGAGAGGCCACTGCAATGGAAGGCCCACAGAGGCCAAAGAATAAAGATAGATGAAAAATAAATAAAAATCAATAAACGGAAGCCAATTTTTTTTTAAAAAAAGCTCTTAGAAATAGCAGTTACAAACTTACCAAATTGAGTATATGTTGTTAAATGGTATATATTACAAAGAGGACCGTAGGTTCTTAGAATTTGTTTTTATTTTTCAGATGTTAGCTCAGTCATGTCAGTAAGATGTAACTTGTTTGTACCATTTAACGCTACTCTTAGTGGCCTGCATCTTGATCTGGTAAGATATACTTACTGTCTGTTCAAACTAATTTCATAGGACCCTAGATAGTATTTCTCATTGTAATTTATGTGCCTGGAGATCAATGTCATCTCAGAATCAAGCTTATTCAAATTAGTGTGAACTGGATGTTTTATTCTTTCTCTGAGCCCTGTCTTCTGTTAAAGGGATTATTTTGATTATGATGAACTTTTTTTTTTTTTTCTGTTGCAAATTAGCTATACTTATAGATGTGAGAAAAGAATCGTTCTAACCAGATAGATAATGTGTTCTCCTTACTACAATTCTCATGGCCAATCTCTTTATTGAGAAAAAAAGAGATGAACTAGTAAATTCTTTTTTTTTTTTTTTAAAGATTTATTTATTTATTTTGGGCGGGGGTCAGGTTGGGGAGGGAGGGGAGCAGGTGGGCCACTTCTATTGGTCTTTCTCTATTTTCATCCGTCTTTGTTCTTTGGCTCCTGTGGGCCTCCCATCGCGGTGGCGTCTGTCGTTGCAGAGCACTGGCTCTGGGCGCATGCGCTCCAGAGCTCCGGCTCGGTAATTGGACACATTGGTCCAGCCGCTCCGCGGCACGTGGGATCTTCCCAGGCCAGGGCTCGAACCGGCGCCCCTTGCACTGCAAGGCGGTGTCCTTACCCACAGGACCACCAGGGGAAGCCCGAACTAGTAAATTCTTGATTTTGCTATAGTACTATTTAAGTTTAATGAAAATACTCAGCCTAGCTTCTTTTTGGCAAATAAACAGGTTTAAAAAGGTCTCTTAATTTGATGGTCGTCTGCTGACTGAAATAACTTCAAAATAAATCCTTACAAATGATGCTATAAGCGGAATGAAATGATTGCAGCTTCAGTTTCTGAAAGCTGCCCTTAAGTGAAGAGGGACAGTGATTCAGGCTGTAGGCAGTTTTCTTATTGCTTATACCACACTCGTCTCTGTAGTTATTCTTAGAGAAAAGCACCTATTCGTGACTTCTCAGTTTTCTAAGGAGTGGGTGGTGTGCAAGTGAAGTCTAGGATCTGCCCAGCAAAGAAGGAAGCTTAAAATTCATGACATGGTGCAGTAAGATGTAACTTGTTTGTACCATTTAACGCTACTCTTAGTGGCCTGCATCTTGATCTGGTAAGATATACTTACTGACTGTCTGTTCAAACTAATTTCATAGGACCCTAGATAGTATTTCTCATTGTAATTTATGTGCCTGGAGATCAATGTCATCTCAGAATCAAGCTTATTCAAATTAGTGTGAACTGGATGTTTTATTCTTTCTCTGAGCCCTGTCTTCTGTTAAAGGGATTATTTTGATTATGATGAACTTTTTTTTTTTTTTCTGTTGCAAATTAGCTATACTTATAGATGTGAGAAAAGAATCGTTCTAACCAGATAGATAATGTGTTCTCCTTACTACAATTCTCATGGCCAATCTCTTTATTGAGAAAAAAAGAGATGAACTAGTAAATTCTTTTTTTTTTTTTTTTAAAGATTTATTTATTTATTTTGGGCGGGGGTCAGGTTGGGGAGGGAGGGGAGCAGGTGGGCCACTTCTATTGGTCTTTCTCTATTTTCATCCGTCTTTGTTCTTTGGCTCCTGTGGGCCTCCCATCGCGGTGGCGTCTGTCGTTGCAGAGCACTGGCTCTGGGCGCATGCGCTCCAGAGCTCCGGCTCGGTAATTGGACACATCAGTCCAGCCGCTCCGCGGCACGTGGGATCTTCCCAGGCCAGGGCTCGAACCGGCGCCCCTTGCACTGCAAGGCGGTGTCCTTACCCACAGGACCACCAGGGGAAGCCCGAACTAGTAAATTCTTGATTTTGCTATAGTACTATTTAAGTTTAATGAAAATACTCAGCCTAGCTTCTTTTTGGCAAATAAACAGGTTTAAAAAGGTCTCTTAATTTGATGGTCGTCTGCTGACTGAAATAACTTCAAAATAAATCCTTACAAATGATGCTATAAGCGGAATGAAATGATTGCAGCTTCAGTTTCTGAAAGCTGCCCTTAAGTGAAGAGGGACAGTGATTCAGGCTGTAGGCAGTTTTCTTATTGCTTATACCACACTCGTCTCTGTAGTTATTCTTAGAGAAAAGCACCTATTCGTGACTTCTCAGTTTTCTAAGGAGTGGGTGGTGTGTGCAAGTGAAGTCTAGGATCTGCCCAGCAAAGAAGGGGGGAAGCTTAAAATTCATGACATCGTGGTTATTATGGTTGCCATGAGATCTGCCCTTAGTATTTCTTAAATTAATACAGATTGGTTTCTTTCAGAATTTAATATTCTATGTGATAATCCCAATTTGGGGTCTAAGTAACTGTTTCCACAGCATTTTACACTTAGCAAAAATGTTTATAGGCCATTTCATGTGAAAGAAAGAGAAAATAGTTGGCTCAAAGTGTTATGGACTATAATTTATGCATGTTTTATTCTTGCTAGCATTCTTTTGTGGAAAGTCTCATTATGTCTATGACCATACTTTTTCTTGGCTTAAGCTGGATTCGAAATTCGTATTTGGTTAATGAACTGTCTGTTAAGGGTTACTAAAGTGATTCTTTGTCACAGATAGCCTCAGAATAGTCCTCCTGTCATGGTTGACTTCCTCGTCTCAGGTTGCTGGGTATCAAGATGCTATCCTGAATCCCATTTTATTCCCCTAATCTCAGTTTTGGGACATGGTTCTGCTTCCTCCTGAAAGATTAGGAAACCACAGACACAGGGACAGAGAAAGACAGTAGCGGGTTATTTGTTGTCTGAGGGAAGACATTTGTTAATTTTGTCCTGTTGTTCTGAGGACTTACCACGTCAAATTGGACCAGTTACTTAATCTGCTCCTCAGGATGCTGCTGCCTTCACAGGACCATTCTGGTATGTCTCAAGCAGATGCCTGATTTGCAGCAGCATGTATGAAGAAAGACCTGGGTGGATTTTATTTTATTTTTTTTTTCAGTAGCAGTTTTAACCAAGCAGTGCCAGTTTTAACCAAGCATGCTTTATTCATCAGTCTGTTATCATATACTTTTTTATTCAGTTTGTTAGTAGTTTAATGCCTTATGTTCCTATTTGTTCTGA
Organism: Tragulus kanchil; assembly: GCA_022376925.1. NCBI lineage: Eukaryota > Metazoa > Chordata > Mammalia > Artiodactyla > Tragulidae > Tragulus > Tragulus kanchil. The sequence continues at coordinate 260,305,442 of JAIOJX010000032.1, forward strand.
ATAAATTTCCCTCCTCAGATATGTGAAGACTAGACTGATCTGCTTCACTGTATATTGAGGGACACTGTGTTTCCCATTTATCACCTGCTGCTAATCTTCAGCAGTAAAATTAAATTGACATTTGTTAAAGGCTGTTTTGATCTATCTTTGAAAAGGGTAGTAAAGAGTAATTAGTCACAGTAATGGCTCCCCCTCCCCATTTTGTGTGCAAATTTAGGTTTCTTGTTGGAACAAATTCATATTTTGCAACAGTGGTAGAGAATTCTTGCTTTAGCTTCATGGTTTGTTTGAACAATTAAACATTCGATGCATCCTTGAAGCATTTGTAAATGCAGCAGCCTTGAAAATGAGCCTTACACTTAGCAAAAATGTTTATAGGCCATTTCATGTGAAAGAAAAGAAAATAGTTCTAAAGTGTTATGGACTATAATTTATGCATGTTTTATTCTTGCTAGCATTCTTTTGTGGAAAGTCTCATTATGTCTATGACCATACTTTTTCTTGGCTTAAGCTGGATTCGAAATTCGTATTTGGTTAATGAACTGTCTGTTAAGGGTTACTAAAGTGATTCTTTGTCACAGATAGCCTCAGAATAGTCCTCCTGTCATGGTTGACTTCCTCGTCTCAGGTTGCTGGGTATCAAGATGCTATCCTGAATCCCATTTTATTCCCCTAATCTCAGTTTTGGGACATGGTTCTGCTTCCTCCTGAAAGATTAGGAAACCACAGACACAGGGACAGAGAAAGACAGTAGCGGGTTATTTGTTGTCTGAGGGAAGACATTTGTTAATTTTGTCCTGTTGTTCTGAGGACTTACCACGTCAAATTGGACCAGTTACTTAATCTGCTCCTCAGGATGCTGCTGCCTTCACAGGACCATTCTGGTATGTCTCAAGCAGATGCCTGATTTGCAGCAGCATGTATGAAGAAAGACCTGGGTGGATTTTATTATTATTTTGTTTCAGTAGCAGTTTTAACCAAGCAGTGCCAGTTTTAACCAAGCATGCTTTATTCATCAGTCTGTTATCATATACTTTTTTATTCAGTTTGTTAGTAGTTTAATGCCTTATGTTCCTATTTGTTCTGAATAAATTTCCCTCCTCAGATATGTGAAGACTAGACTGATCTGCTTCACTGTATATTGAGGGACACTGTGTTTCCCATTTATCACCTGCTGCTAATCTTCAGCAGTAAAATTAAATTGACATTTGTTAAAGGCTGTTTTGATCTATCTTTGAAAAGGGTAGTAAAGAGTAATTAGTCACAGTAATGGCTCCCCCTCCCCATTTTGTGTGCAAATTTAGGTTTCTTGTTGGAACAAATTCATATTTTGCAACAGTGGTAGAGAATTCTTGCTTTAGCTTCATGGTTTGTTTGAACAATTAAACATTCGATGCATCCTTGAAGCATTTGTAAATGCAGCAGCCTTGAAAATGAGCCTGCTTTTCTTCTATGACCCACAAGGCTGGCAGCAGCCCCTGTCCTACAGTGTTTTTCCTTTTTTCCCATGGCCCAGAGGTTGGTCTCAATTCCTTTCTGTTGAAAAAGTGTCTACAGCTACGTGGTGTGGGCAGCTTGCTTGAAATCATCACTCAAGATAGAAAGTCAAGGACATTGGCAGTATGACTTTAAATTTCCTGGGTGACTAAGATTAGCATTTCTGTGCCTCAGTGACTAACAGTCAACATAAAGACTCGGGAGGAAATAAAGAGAGTGTGGGAGGCAGAATGCATCAGAGCAAGTAAGACTCAGGTACAAAGACTGGTAAAACAGGTACACTCTATGTGCTGGGCGTAATTGCTTATTCTGGGTCAGGCATCCTGTTCTCCATGTTCAGGGTTCTAAAGGTCCACAGGGAGCAAGTTTTCTCTCCCCATTGATCAGTTGCTTCTTTGGAGAGCACTCTGCCCATCTTACCGTTCCCCATCTTCCAGCTTCAAACTCCTGTTAGTCCTCAAAATGCATTATACAGTGCTTGCTGGCCACGGTGTTCCCTCCCATTCTTTCATGGCCACCGTTGCCACCAGTGCTACAGCCCTGCCTGCCTCAGTTGATCTGCTTTCACCTTGCTGGCCCTGCTCCTGTCAAATCTGGGAATACTTCTCTTAGGTTCCTTTCATGGCATGAACTGTGAGATTACAGAGCTTTCAGGTTTGCTTATGTGGAGACTCATCTTTGAATTGACAGCACTTGGTAAACAATTTGTTTTCATCTTTTTTTTTTTTTAAATTTATCTTTTGGGGGTGGGGTGGGGAGGGAGGGGGACGGGCGGGCCGCTTCTATTGGTCTTTCATTTCTCTATTTTCATCCGTCTTTGCTCTTTGGCTCACGTGGGCCTCCCATCTCGGTGGCCTCTGTTGTCGCAGAGTACCGGCTCTGGGCGCACGCGCCCCAGAGCTCTGGCTCGGTAATTGGACACATCAGTCCAGCCGCTCCGCGGCACGTGGGATCTTCCCAGGCCAGGGATCGAACCGGCACCCCTTGCAGTGCAAGGCGGTGTCCTTACCCACTGGGCCACCAGGGAAGCCCTGCTTTCATCTTTGTTGAATTGGTTTGTCATGAGGTTCATGGAATGTTTTTTTTTTTAATAGTAGTACCAGTGCATTATCCAGAAGAGAGAACTTTCTTTTTTAAATACACCGTATTCTTCACTTTGCTCTTATATTTTCATATCAGAAGTGGTCCAAAATCAGTACATATAAAATAGCTTCACTTTAAAAAAAAAAAGTTTGATTTTATATTGGAGTATAGCTGACTAACAGTATTGTGGAGGTTTCCAGTGCACAGCAGAGGGACCCAGGCACACATATACATGTATCCATCCTCTCCAACTTCTCTCCCATCAGTCTGCCACACAACATTGAGCAGAGTTTCCTATGTAAAATAGCTGCATTCTTTCAAAAGATTGCATAGAATTCCATGGTATACAGGTTCATAATTTACTTTACCAGTTAGAGGACTTCCATTTTGACTAAGTGTTGAAGAGAACCAAATCTTTAGCTTACAGCTTTGCTCATTTGATGGTTGAAAGACTTTGGCATAGATTAGCTCCTGGTTTGATAGATTTCAGACCATAATTCCTCTCCACTACCCACAGACTTCATCACCAGACCTGGAAGGACGCACAGTGATGTTTGTGTCCTGATGCTGAGTCCACTGGCACAGTGGGAAGAGTCCTGAAAGCTGCCCCTAAACCAAGATGGCCAGCACTGCAGCAGTGATGGCAAACCACTTCCCCATCTCTCACTAAACCCCAACTGTGGCTTCAACTCAAATTCACCTTATCACAGAGGCCCAGGGAAGCTACCCCTCACAAGGGAAAATGTGAAGTCAGAGTAGTAAAAAAGAGTGCTCTTAACCATTTGCAGTTGAAATATCTTACTATTGCAAATTCTGTGAAAACATACGACCATGTGAATATATTCCTAGGCCTCCCAGGGCCTTGGAAGGAGCCTGTGCGGGTGAGGAGCTCTGAAGCCTAAGATTTATATGTTTCTCGTAGGTTGCCTCTGGCCCTTCTTCATCTTCTATGGTAGAGAGAGATCCGAATGTCCTGAGTATGATTGGGAGCAGTGCCTTTAGAGTGTCTTATGCATATAGACACTAGAGAGCTTATTGAAGTGAATTCACTTCTTCAGCTGTGGATTTACCTGACTTGTTGAAATGGATTAGCCCTTTCCATGTGCCAGGCTTGGTCATGAGCCCTTAACACATTATCTCATTTAATTCTTAGACAACCCTGTGAGTTAGGTACCATTATTATTTTCAATTTACAGAAATCTGAGGCATGAAGACGTTAAGTAACCTGCCACAGTCGATAGCTCAGGCTGCCCCGTCTGCGTCGTTCACCCACTGTACTGTCACGGACAAGTAAAGATATGTTCCCTTCTCACAAGAAAGATTAAGAAAAGATATCCAGGCTGAGCAGACGAATGTCTCCTCACACTAAGGATAGGCGCTGCCTGAGAGCCTGGCCTCTCTGAGACCAATACAGGGTACAAAGGTTCTTCCTCTTACCCGCTTTTTAGTGATAATGAAACACTTTACAACTCAAAAGAGCACCCTTTGTAACTTAAGAATTGTAAGAATGTTTCTGCTCAAGAGCAAAGGTGTGGGTGGGGGAGAAAGGGCTCCGTTGATGACCTCTTTTACATCTCTTGAGAGACAAAAACCTCATTACTAACCAATTTGAAATTTCTAGTTGGAAAAAATATAAAGAAACTATGGTCAAATAAGCCAGGATTCTGCCTCTAGCGATGAGAAATGTGTGACTCATGCCACTTTGCCCAAGGGGCATTCTCCTCATAAGATTCAGAGACCTAAAAGTATATAAGAAGTCTTCTAGTTCTAGAAATGTGGCTTCAACTCAAATTCACCTTATCACAGAGGCCCAGGAAGCTACCCTCACAAGGAAAATGTGAAGTCAGAGTAGTAAAAGAGTGCTCTTAACCATTTGCAGTTGAAATATCTTACTATTGCAAATTCTGTGAAAACATACGACCATGTGAATATATTCCTAGGCCTCCCAGGGCCTTGGAAGGAGCCTGTGCGGGTGAGGAGCTCTGAAGCCTAAGATTTATATGTTTCTCGTAGGTTGCCTCTGGCCCTTCTTCATCTTCTATGGTAGAGAGAGATCCGAATGTCCTGAGTATGATTGGGAGCAGTGCCTTTAGAGTGTCTTATGCATATAGACACTAGAGAGCTTATTGAAGTGAATTCACTTCTTCAGCTGTGGATTTACCTGACTTGTTGAAATGGATTAGCCCTTTCCATGTGCCAGGCTTGGTCATGAGCCCTTAACACATTATCTCATTTAATTCTTAGACAACCCTGTGAGTTAGGTACCATTATTATTTTCAATTTACAGAAATCTGAGGCATGAAGACGTTAAGTAACCTGCCACAGTCGATAGCTCAGGCTGCCCCGTCTGCGTCGTTCACCCACTGTACTGTCACGGACAAGTAAAGATATGTTCCCTTCTCACAAGAAAGATTAAGAAAAGATATCCAGGCTGAGCAGACGAATGTCTCCTCACACTAAGGATAGGCGCTGCCTGAGAGCCTGGCCTCTCTGAGACCAATACAGGGTACAAAGGTTCTTCCTCTTACCCGCTTTTTAGTGATAATGAAACACTTTACAACTCAAAAGAGCACCCTTTGTAACTTAAGAATTGTAAGAATGTTTCTGCTCAAGAGCAAAGGTGTGGGTGGGGGAGAAAGGGCTCCGTTGATGACCTCTTTTACATCTCTTGAGAGACAAAAACCTCATTACTAACCAATTTGAAATTTCTAGTTGGAAAAAATATAAAGAAACTATGGTCAAATAAGCCAGGATTCTGCCTCTAGCGATGAGAAATGTGTGACTCATGCCACTTTGCCCAAGGGGCATTCTCCTCATAAGATTCAGAGACCTAAAAGTATATAAGAAGTCTTCTAGTTTCCTAGAAAGGGAGGTCCCTGTGACAACCTTCTGTTTGCTTAAAGATAAGATAGTTTAACTTGCATTTAGTTCATGTGGTAAAAGTAGAGTTTTTCTTTTAATCACAGTTTAAATAAGTAAGTGATAATTTTTATTTTAATGATTTCATATATATATAAGGTTTTACTAATAAAAAGAAGAAAAAGAATAGTAACATGCATTGTTTGTTTCTCTGAGTTCTAATCCCCGCAATGCTTGAGTAACCAGACAAGAGATAAGAGAGGTAACAATAAGGTAAAAGAATTTCGGTAATGCTTAGACAGAAGGAATTCCGAATTCCAGAACCCTGCGAGTCAGTAATGCTTAGAAGGAAGGAATAACGAATTCAGTATTCCTATGGCTGTAGGAAATGCGAAAATTTTCATTATGAAAGGGGGGAGAGTAGATTGTACGGGAGCTCGTGCATGCAACTCAGCTGCGACTGAGGGGGGAAGCTCTCCAGCTCTGGGGTAAGATTTATCTGTTATTGTTGATTGAGTTCTGAAGTTTGAATTATTATTGAATTGAGTTCTGATTATTTCTGATTAGTTGTGTTTGCCTTTATTTGATGATTAATAAACCCACTCTTGGTTTGACAATACTTGAGACCACGACACTTTACTGTCCAAGTCCGAGACTCACGACTCTCAGGGGACTTACGCTGTGTCTGTAAAAGTTCTCTGAGCTATTCAATGTAGTGTCTCTTAGTGAGAGCTAGTGAGAATAGTAATCAGAGTAAGCTACAACACAGTGCCCGCGACAGTACCACGTCCCCTTTGTGATGGGGCTGCTGTAATCCTGACCTGACGTAGAACGTTGGGATGGAAACCTTCCAGGGTCCTCAGATGGCCGTCTTTTGTTTTTCCTGTTGTAAGAAGGCTATGTAAAAAAGAAAGATTCCTAGAAGAGAGGCTAAAATAAATGATAGAGTTCCTAAGCAAATGAGAGTTCAGACTGGTTAGCCAGGGAGAGGTCAGTTATTGAAAAGCTACTTAATTTTACTGTGTCTTCTAAAGAAGTACTTCTCACATTTTTGATGTTTATTAGCAGGAGAGTTCTTATCTATAGAATGATGTTTTCAAGATGTACCTAATTCGTCTGGGCTTCCCTAGTTGCTCAAATGGTAAAGAATCTGCCTGAAATGCAGGAGACCTAGGTTTGATCCCTGGGTCAGGAAGATCCCCTGAAGAAGGAGATGGTTAAATAATATAGGGTGAGTTTGATGAAACCTAAGAAAAATGCTTTCTTAATGATAACACACCAGAACAGTGCACCAAAAAGAGGCATAGGATGTCAGTCTCTCTAGGTATATAAATATGACTAAGGGCTTTCCGTTTCAGATGTGTTAGGAGCTGAATTCTAGCCATGGTTTGAAAAACTTCCCTGTCACAAAAAGACTTAGCACGTAAACTAACTTGGCTTTTGACACCTTTTTAGGTCAAAATCTTTAACTGTATACCTCATTCACTGTGCTCTTACTAGTTTATATTATTCCACTCTCACCTGTACGTACGTGCAGGAATCACCTTTAGATATCTTAGGCCTCTAACAACCACACCCCTGTATTAGGAGCCCTGTCTGATGGTTCCGGTGCCTGGAAGTATCACTGTCACTGTCTTGACTGGTGCATGAAAGAAGCGAATGGCAGTGGAATGGTTCCACTCTTCTTTTATCCATCTCTTCAACCAAAATCTCATAGACGGCCATCAAAGCCTGCCTTCTTCGGTTGCCAGTGTTCCCTTTATCCTGTTGGGATCAGGTGAGCAGCCGTGGTTTTGTCTTAAAGAAAAGTAGCACCCGGAAGACGTGGGGGCAGATTTTTCTCCTTCCACTGTCAGCAATAATCATGTATCCTTCTGGGACTTTGTAAAATGATGTTGTTAGGTGGGACGGAGGTAGTTTTTTTGGTAATTGTTTTAGGGAATCATCAGAAAGAAGTTCCAAGGGCCTTGCAAGAAGTCATCATTGTGTTGCTTCATAGTCTAGAAGATATGTCAAAATTCACATGTTGACCTAGAGTTTAGTGAAGAATGAGTTTCAGTTCTCATTTTGACATGAATAGTTCAATATTTTTTAAAAGGTTTTTACAGCGTAGGGAGTGTTATAAGATGTTTAAAAAAGACAGAGACATTTAATCACAGTTATATAGTTTATATTGCAAACATAACTTACAGTTTTTAAAATTTTTTTGTCTGTGCTGGGTCTTTGTTGGTGCTTGTGGGCTTCCTCTGATTGTGGTGAGCAGGGAGCTACTCTTTGTTGTGACGTGCGGAGCACAGGCTCTAGATGTGCGGGGTTCAGTCACTGCAGCACAAGGGCTTAGTTGCTCTGCAGCACGTGGAATCTTCCTGGAACAGGGATTCAACCTGTGCCCTCTGCCTTGGCAGGTAGATTCTTATCCATTATACCGCCAGGTAAGTCCCTATAGTTTTAAAATTACAGAATTACATATTTCCTCTATTAATTCAGTGTAGAAACTGATTGTTTTAATTATTTATTGCCTGTCTCCTTCAAATAATGCTGAGAATTCCAGCTCCATGAAAACAGTGGAATACTCTGTAAAGAGAAGCAGAAGTGTGTTCTGAATGCTTACACTGTATATCTTTAATGCTCCAGAGTGCTTTGAAAAAATTCCAAGAGCATGTTCATTAAAGGAATAGAAGACAGTCACAGTAAACATTTAAAATGATGTACGATGAAAAGCGTAATATGAGGTACGATTTAATGTAATGAAGGATTCTCAGGAAGTCCTCCAGACTCTAGTGACTGAGTCCTGGACAGAGCAGATGTAAAACACTTCCATCCTCGCAGAAAGGTCTTTTGGACAGCACTGCTCTGAAGAGCTGTGTTAAATCTAACACCCTCCCACTGACGACCGAGTCATCACATGCAGGTCTCTAGGAGGTTGAGAGTGACCTTGTCTCCTACTTTAGGTAGAATCAGCCGCCTAATCTGAACTCTTCCACCTGCCCCGTATTCCTATCAGAATTTGTGTCACATTGTCATGATCACTTTTAAACTTTTCGACATCGTATTCACTCAGCTGGTTCCCCGCTGGCTTGTGGAATCCTAAAATTTCTACTTCTTTATACTCAGTATGTGCTGCTTTATGTTATTGGCTGGTTCTGTTACTTCTTGGAGGACAGGGGCCAAACTGTGCCCCAGTCCTCTGCATTCAGTATGTTTAAAAAGACAGAGACATTTAATCACAGTTATATAGTTTATATTGCAAACATAACTTACAGTTTTTAAAATTTTTTTGTCTGTGCTGGGTCTTTGTTGGTGCTTGTGGGCTTCCTCTGATTGTGGTGAGCAGGGGCTACTCTTTGTTGTGACGTGCGGAGCACAGGCTCTAGATGTGCGGGGTTCAGTCACTGCAGCACAAGGGCTTAGTTGCTCTGCAGCACGTGGAATCTTCCTGGAACAGGGATTCAACCTGTGCCCTCTGCCTTGGCAGGTAGATTCTTATCCATTATACCGCCAGGTAAGTCCCTATAGTTTTAAAATTACAGAATTACATATTTCCTCTATTAATTCAGTGTAGAAACTGATTGTTTTAATTATTTATTGCCTGTCTCCTTCAAATAATGCTGAGAATTCCAGCTCCATGAAAACAGTGGAATACTCTGTAAAGAGAAGCAGAAGTGTGTTCTGAATGCTTACACTGTATATCTTTAATGCTCCAGAGTGCTTTGAAAAAATTCCAAGAGCATGTTCATTAAAGGAATAGAAGACAGTCACAGTAAACATTTAAAATGATGTACGATGAAAAGCGTAATATGAGGTACGATTTAATGTAATGAAGGATTCTCAGGAAGTCCTCCAGACTCTAGTGACTGAGTCCTGGACAGAGCAGATGTAAAACACTTCCATCCTCGCAGAAAGGTCTTTTGGACAGCACTGCTCTGAAGAGCTGTGTTAAATCTAACACCCTCCCACTGACGACCGAGTCATCACATGCAGGTCTCTAGGAGGTTGAGAGTGACCTTGTCTCCTACTTTAGGTAGAATCAGCCGCCTAATCTGAACTCTTCCACCTGCCCCGTATTCCTATCAGAATTTGTGTCACATTGTCATGATCACTTTTAAACTTTTCGACATCGTATTCACTCAGCTGGTTCCCCGCTGGCTTGTGGAATCCTAAAATTTCTACTTCTTTATACTCAGTATGTGCTGCTTTATGTTATTGGCTGGTTCTGTTACTTCTTGGAGGACAGGGGCCAAACTGTGCCCCAGTCCTCTGCATTCAGTATGTGGTGTATGGAGACGAAGATGCTCTGCATCACAGGTGCACAGATTACCATCTGAGGGCCACATGTGGCCCATTGCCGACTTTTTGTACATAAAGTTTTATTGGAACACAGCCACACTCATTCACTTGCTTATTGCCTATGAATACTTTTGCACTGTAACAGTGAGATAGTAGTTGCAGCAGAAACTCTCTAACCCATAAAGCCTAGAGTGATGTTTGTGCCTTTGCTGATCCTCTTTCTGCATTTGTAACATCACAGGCTCTTACAGTTTGCTAATCACAGGATAAATCCATTAGTATGCCTAAGTGAAGTGACTGTGATTGCTCCTCATTAATGCATCTGCTTGACTGTTATTGAAAGGTTACATATAATCATCATCAACATTATGGGAGTCGAACGCGTATTTCAGAGATAGAATGAATTCCCAAGTATTAATACTCAGTTCCTTCAATTGGTAAAACAATGTTTAACTAAATCTTACGTTACTAATTCTTTTTTTCTGCATAATGAGTATGTTTCATTGAAATGGAACAAAAGCACAGTAATTAGCAAGATTATATCCCTTTCTTTTCAGCATATCCCTTTTTAAAGGTAGTTTCCCTTAATCTTGTAAAAGCTTGCTAATTATTGTATAAAATTTGTATCTGTAAAATATGTGTTCTTAGGTTAACCCAGAAAGCACAAAATTTTTTAAAAATTAATATTAAATGGAGGGCTTCTCTGGTGATCCAGTGGGTAAGGTCACACCGCCTTGCAGTGCGAGGGGCGCTGGTTCGATCCCTGGCCTGGGAAGATCCCATGTGCCACAGAGTGGCTGGACCGATGTGTCCAACTACCGAGCCAGAGTTCTGGAGCGCATGTGCCCAGAGCCGGTGCTCTGTGACAACAGAGGCCACTGCGATGGGAGGCCCACACGGGCCAAAGAACAAAGATGGATGAAAATAGATAAATGAAAGACCAATAGAAGTGGCCTATCCACCCCCATCCCCCCCCAACCCCCCCCCCCCAAATTATTAAAAAAAAAAATGGATACAGACTTCCCTCATGTCTCAGGCAGTGAAGAATCTGTCTGCAATGCAGGAGACCTGGGTTTAACCTTGGGTTAGGAAGATCCCCCTGGAGAAGGGAATGGCTGCTCACTCAAATATTCTTGCCTGGAGAAAATCCCATGGACAGAAAAGCCTAGCAGACTACAGTCCATGGGGTTGCAGAGAGTCGGACGCGATTGAGTGACTAACATTTTCATTAAATGTATATGTGATGCTAGTTACAGTACCTGTAGAGCAGATCCAGATTAACATTCATTCATTCACTTGTTTTTTTCCTAATGAAACTTTGAGCTTCATATAGGGTATTGTGAATGTCCTTAAGATGTGGTCACAGGACAGAATGGGAATAAGGGAGGAACATTTAAATATCAAAAGTAAAGCAGAAAACAACATTTCATGAAATAAGCTGTTCAGAGGAGAAGGCCTCTAAGATAACACAGGATTTGATTGTTGAATCAGATTCATAAGAATCATATTGTACCTCCTATTAGGCTTTACTAGTGGTGTTTTAAGGATGCAGATGGTCCTGAGGCACTGCAAAGCATGATGAGGACCAGGGCTGCAGGTCCTCGGCATTAAAGTTACCACATCTCTAAGCAATGCCTGTGATGTGTTAGGACAGTGTTTCCATTGGGAAGCATTTCCATTTGGTACTCTGATGATGACAGAATTTATGTGACATATTTTCCAAGGGAATTATACTCCCATAAATCCAAAGATTCCAGATTTATTAATGATAGGTGACCCACCCCAGACAGATTAGGTGAAAAAAAAATTGTGAAAGTTAGTTGCTCAGTCATGTCTGACTCTTTGCAACCTCATGGACTGTAGTCCACTAGGCTCCTCTGTCCATGGAATTCTCAGGCAAGAATACTGGAATGAGTATAGCCATTTCCTTCTCCAGGGGGATCTTCCTGACCCAGGGATTGAACTTTGGTCTCCTGCATTACAGGCAGATTCTTTACCTTCTGAGCCACCAGGGAAGCCCAGACAGATTAGGTACATCTTGCTAAAATGATTCCATAGATAAGGACTCTCCCCATTAATAAACATCATTTAATTTTTTTTTTTTTTTTTTGGTCAAGAGCTCTGACACTAGTTCTTCACAAGAAGACTTGACCAGGTTAGCTGCCCTCTTTCTTTCCTAGAGCATTTCCATACCTCAGTCCCTTCAGCCCCACAAAGGGAGACAATGAATTGTAGGCTTGCTGCTAACCGCTTCTTCCCAGTCTCTCTCCCTAGTCATGCCCCCTCCCTCCTTGCCACCCTCTCACATTCGTGCTGTGGAGGCTGGAGGCAGGATGATAAAGCCACATCGAGTAGAACATGTGCGCTGAGCTTTTCTTTTCTTTTTTCTCAACATTTATGGAAATTTGTATATGATTCTTTCACCTATATTTTTGGAAGAGGAAGAGAAGTGTCCAGAGGAATCCTTCTGACGCTCAGTCCTCACTGTGTCATTGCTTACTCACTGTTGTTGCTGCCACTCTGTGGGGTGTAGTTTAAGGGTCTTCCTTCCACCATTTCAAGGCAGTGCAGTCTGTTCCCAACTTACCTTTCCAACTCTCTTGGTTTCCATTTTCCTAAATAATCGTTGCCAACAAGAAAGAACCACCTCTCCCTCCAGCTTGGCTTCCTCCCATCTGCAACTCTTGGTAAGTTCCTTCTGCCCCAGATGCTCCCTCTCACTCACTCTTCTCAGTCTAACCTCAGTACCAGTCCTCTCAGTTCTGGATGAAACCTTACCTGTTCTGCCAACCTGTTTCTGCTGTTTAGTTTATAGTCGGCTTATTTCTGAAATGCTCCATCACTGTTTGCGTCTGTTGCCGGGAACATGCCTGGTTTTCTCCCTCATTAGTTTTTGAGCTCCTGGTGGATGGACACGGTTTGTATATGCCTTAGGTGCTTGGATTTCAGAAGTTATTCTCTATTTCTTAGCAGTTGATCCATGCGTTCAGAGTACTTGAATAGCAATAATAATGATAATGGTAATAAAATGTGGTCAGGGCCATATTTTTCAAGCTGGTGAGATACTTTTGTTTTTCTCTGTCTTGTGTGTGTTTTTAAAAATCAGACCTGTCATTCGTGCATGAGGCTAGCACAGCAGCAGCAGCAGGGCGGGTGAGAGTGGAGGACTCTGTAGACAAGACAGATCAGACCCCTGGGCCGCCAGGATTGCTCCTGTTTAACTTTGAGCGAGTTACATCATCTTCTGTTCCTGAGTTTCCCCATCTGTAAAATGGGGCAGTAAGAGGACTTAAACCATGGTGGCTGTGGAAGTTAAGTGAGTGATGTGCGAAGAGTGTCCGTGTCCGGCACGCAGGAGAGCTGTTGCTCCTCCTTGTACTTAGTTTCTGTTATTGTTGTTGAGATATGAAAAGAGCCAGCACTTTTCCTTTTAAATGTCCTAAAATAAGTCAGCCATTCATCAGTGGTTAAGAGCTTAAGTTACTTGGGGAAGCTCGTTATGCCTTCAAGAGATTTTGACTGTATTTGGGATGAGTTCTGATGCCAGAGCAGCTGGCGGCTCCCGGAGTCCATGGGTTGCAAAGAGCTGGACATGACTGAGCGGCACACACGTGCACACGTACACAGACACCCACCATTCTCCAGGCACACTCATTTCTGCCCCAATCTACCCCAAGGTTTCTATTAATGGATAATCCTGCCTGACTGCCCAAGTCTTCCCTTCATTAGGCTATGAGATCCCCAGAGGCTCAGTGGGCTGGCAACAAGGAGAGTGCTGCAGTTAACCTCTTTCTTGAAATAAGAACTAGCGACTTGAAATGAAGTGTATGTATGTGTAAAGAAAGATGCTCTCTCTCTCTTTTTTTAAATTTGGTAGAAGACTCGGTGTAGAAAATGATAAATAGAGGAAGGAAATAGACATGTGGAATTGGAAGCCATATTCATTAAGACAAAAAGAATTGGTAAGCCTCAATTACCAGGAGGGCTGTCTCAAAGCTTGTATAGAATGTAGGCATTGTTCTCTAAGCTTTTAGGTATTCAGTAATAATGACTTGATAAGTGCAGAGCATGCTCAGGATGGTGAGAGATCAGGGCTGTTGGATCAGCCACCTCTGTGAGATTCTTTTGATGAGCCTTTTAAGAACCAGACAGACATGGCTATTAACTAGTGAGATTAGATGTTATTTTTATATACTTATCATTGGGATACAGATTAAAATGGTTGAAAGTAAAATCATTTCCTATCAAATCAGCGAATATAAATGAGTAATAATGTTTACTATTGATGTACGCATAGTGTGAGAGGCACTCTGATTATGTACTTATTGGCAATGTAATTGATAGAACCTTTAGTTAAAGTATTAATATGTTTCTAGATATAAACAGTTCTTCCTTTTAATGACTTTACTATTCTGACGCTAACATTAAGAAATAGAGCATCAGATAAAGATTTATGTGTAATAAAATTTATTGAATCTTCTTTTATGATGAAAAGTGGGAATCCATCTAAATTTCCAGCAATGTTGGAATGGTTGAATTATGTGATAACTATAAACTGGAGCATTATACAGCCATTAAGTTTGGGTTACAGAAGAATACATGGTAACTTTGGACATATTTGTGGTAATGATTTTAAATGGTATATTTAGAATATGTATAATTTATATAAAATTATAAACAGAGAGCATGACCAGATGAATACAGTGATGAGTTGTCTAACTATGGTAGAATAACAGGTAATTTTAGTTTTCTGTATAATTTCAATACACTTTATTGAAATTTAAAAAAATGTTTCTCCTTTTATAATCAGTAAAAATGTTATTATAAAAGGGATGACTGTACTCTCCTGTGGTCTGAGCACCCCCATCATAGGGCTCTCTAATGGCCTGTGTCAGTCTCAGTTAATAAACACACTGTTTTGCCAGCAATAAGTTTAGCCTGGCATGAAAACAGGTGTCCTATAAATGTTTCTTGATTTGAAATTACTCTCTAGGGTAAAGTTGGGCCTGATCACTTTGCCTGTCCCTGTTGGCAGCATAAAGGAATGAAAATCTTAATTGTAGAGAGTGTCACTTTTTTTTTTTAAGCTGAAATTCAGTGGAAGGGATTTGGTCACAATAAGTGGTCGGAGCTAGATTTTGTAGAAGAGCATTGAAAATTATCAAGGACAAACAAAAATGTAGCTATTGAAAATGGAAACAATGAGGAAGTGTGTTTAGAAAATTAATCATCAAACATTTTTTCAGTGTCTTTTATGTACTTGCCACTGTGCTAGAGAGCCAAAGATGAATCAGGTGTGGCCCTTGCCCTCAAGCTCACAGTGCAGTGGTGAGATAGACATACAGGCAGTCATTCGGACACCATGTGTTATGTCTAGTAACAGAGGGAAGTCCTGGCTGTTTCAGAGAGCAGGAGAAGGGTGCTAATGCAGGTAGGAGTGGGCAGAAGGAACCCTTTTTAGAAGAGGATGATGAAGATTGATGATGGTTATTTTCAAAATGCATAGGAGTGAGCTGGATAAAGGAGAAAGGGGGGCAGTTACTGCAGAGAGAAGGAACAACAAAAGCCAGGGCATGGAGGAGAGGAGGGAGATATTACATTATACCGCAGAGTGGAGGGATGTGTGTGCCTATTACTGGAGTATAGGAAAACAGTAGTTAGTGCTTAGGGTTCAGGCAGATGAAGAAGGCAGGGAGCAGATAACAGTGCTCTCTTCAGAGGCCTAAATTTCTTAAACTTTGTATTCTATGTAGTTATTCAGGAAGGGGGCGGGTGGACCTCTTCTGTTGGTCTTTCATTTCTCTGTTTTCATTCATCTTTGTTCTTTAGCCCCTGTGGGCCTCCTATCACAGTGGCCTCTGTTGTCTCAGAGCACGGGCTCTGGGCACATGCGCTCCAGAACTCTGGCTCGGTAATTGGACACATCGGTCCAGCCACTCTGCGGCACGTGGGATCTTCCCAGGCCAGGGATCGAACTGGCGCCCCTTGCACTGCAAGGCAGTGTCCTTACCCACTGGACCACCAGGGAAGCCCAAGGTGGTAAATTTTATGTGTATTTTATCACAATTTAAAAACAGTAGGACAAATTCTTATGCATACTGAATCTCTATAATGCCCTGATACTTAGAGAAGTAGCTGTGTCTTGAATCTAAGGTTAGGATTTTACTGGACCAGCAAAGACAGGAATAAGGGGTGCTAATGGGAGTTAACGCATGTGGTCAGTTAGCTCTGGGGAGCTGGGTGGACAGGGAAGAAATAAGAGGTTAGGAAGAGCTCTTAAAGAGCATGTATACTAAACTCTGTAAAATCAAAAAAGCAATACTGTGAAAGAAAGAAAGAAAAGACCATGTATACTGAAAAGAGGGACTTCCCTGGTGGTCTGGGGTTAAGAATCTACCTTCCAATGGAGGGAACTGGGGTTTGATCCCTGGTCAGTGAATAAAGGTCCCACTTGCCTTGGAAAAATTAAGCCTTTGCACTGCAGCTTCTGAGTCTGAGTGCTCTGGAGCCCAAGCACCACAACTAATTATTAATTCTTGTGCTTCCCAGGTGGTGCAACTGGTAAAGAATCCATCTACCAATGCAGGAGATGTACGAGAACGTAGGTTTGATCCCTGGGTCAGGAAGGAAATGGCAACCCACTCCAGTTTTCTTTCCTGGAAAATCCCATGCACAGAGGAGCCTGGCATCACACAGAGTTGGACACAACTGTAGTGACTTAGCATGTTAAGAGCACATACTGAGAAGCTTCCAAAGAGACAGGAGATTGTAATTTGAGAATAGGAGATGGAAGTTTAAACATATTCTGTGGAAGTGATACTTACCTACATTCATTATAAATAAAATCCTGCTGTTAGATGGGAAGCTCTTTAGAGGTTGCTTGAAATTGTTCTTATTGGTACTTTGTAATAGTTGAGAGAATGAGACAGAGTATGTAAATGTGCTCCATAAAATGATGAGTTGAAGGATGTGTATATATTGAGTCTCACATATCTGGAAGGAGCATCCCACACATAGGAAATGCCTCTTGCTTGCCCATCTTTTTCTTCTGGTGGTCTTATTCTGAGCCACAGATTGCTGAGGTGTTTGCCAAGTAGACATTCATATGGTCCATTCCCATACCTTTCTTGTTTTCTGCCTAAGGATTGATATTCCACTGAGATTCCTTTTTTTTTTTGTCATTTCTGGAAAAGGTGTTTTGCTTAAAAAATTTCTGAATCTCTATAATGCCCTGATACTTAGAGAAGTAGCTGTGTCTTGAATCTAAGGTTAGGATTTTACTGGACCAGCAAAGACAGGAATAAGGGGTGCTAATGGGAGTTAACGCATGTGGTCAGTTAGCTCTGGGGAGCTGGGTGGACAGGGAAGAAATAAGAGGTTAGGAAGAGCTCTTAAAGAGCATGTATACTAAACTCTGTAAAATCAAAAAAGCAATACTGTGAAAGAAAGAAAGAAAAGACCATGTATACTGAAAAGAGGGACTTCCCTGGTGGTCTGGGGTTAAGAATCTACCTTCCAATGGAGGGAACTGGGGTTTGATCCCTGGTCAGTGAATAAAGGTCCCACTTGCCTTGGAAAAATTAAGCCTTTGCACTGCAGCTTCTGAGTCTGAGTGCTCTGGAGCCCAAGCACCACAACTAATTATTAATTCTTGTGCTTCCCAGGTGGTGCAACTGGTAAAGAATCCATCTACCAATGCAGGAGATGTACGAGAACGTAGGTTTGATCCCTGGGTCAGGAAGGAAATGGCAACCCACTCCAGTTTTCTTTCCTGGAAAATCCCATGCACAGAGGAGCCTGGCATCACACAGAGTTGGACACAACTGTAGTGACTTAGCATGTTAAGAGCACATACTGAGAAGCTTCCAAAGAGACAGGAGATTGTAATTTGAGAATAGGAGATGGAAGTTTAAACATATTCTGTGGAAGTGATACTTACCTACATTCATTATAAATAAAATCCTGCTGTTAGATGGGAAGCTCTTTAGAGGTTGCTTGAAATTGTTCTTATTGGTACTTTGTAATAGTTGAGAGAATGAGACAGAGTATGTAAATGTGCTCCATAAAATGATGAGTTGAAGGATGTGTATATATTGAGTCTCACATATCTGGAAGGAGCATCCCACACATAGGAAATGCCTCTTGCTTGCCCATCTTTTTCTTCTGGTGGTCTTATTCTGAGCCACAGATTGCTGAGGTGTTTGCCAAGTAGACATTCATATGGTCCATTCCCATACCTTTCTTGTTTTCTGCCTAAGGGGATTGATATTCCACTGAGATTTCATGACAGTTTTATAGATGTTGTTGTTCAGTTGCTCAGTCCTGTCTGACTCTCTGTGACCCCACAGACTGCAGCATGCCAGGCTTCCTTGTCCTTCACTGTCTCCCTGAGCTTGCTCAAACTTATGTCCATTGAATCGATGGTGCCATCCAACCATCTCATCCTGTTGCCCCCTTCTCTTCCTGCCCTCAGTCTTTCCCAGTATCAGCGTCTTTTCCAGTGAGTCTACTCTTCTCATCAAGAGGCCAAAGTATTGGAGCTTAAGCTTCAGCATCAGTCCTTCCAATGAATATTCAGGGTTGCTTTCATTTAGAATTGACTGGTTTGAACTCCTTGCAGTCCAAAGGACTCTCAAGAGTCTTCTCTAGCACCACAGTTCAAAAGTATCATTTCTTTGGCACTGAGCCTTTTTTATGATCCAACTCTCACATCTGTACATGACTGCTGGAAAAACTACAACTTTGACTATATGAACCTTTGTCAGCAAAGTGATGTCTCTGCTTTTTAACGTATACTGTCTAGGTTTGTCATAACTTATCTTCCAAGGAGCAAGTATCTTTTAATTTCATGGCTGCAGTCACTGTCTGCAGTGTTTTTGGAGCCCGAGCAAATAAAGCCTGTCACTGTTTCTCATTTTCATCTGTCTCTGTGCCATGAAGTGATAGGACTGGATGCCATGATCTTTGTTTTTTGAATGCTGAGTTTTAAGCCAGCTTTCTCACTCTCCTCTTTCACCTTTATCAAGAAGCTCTTTAATTTCTCCTTGCTTTCTGCCATAGGATGATGTCATGCATATCTGACGTTACTGATATTTCTACCTGAAATCTTGACTCCAGCTTGTGCTTCATCCAGGCTGAAGTTTTGCATGATGTCCTCTGCATATAAGTTAAATGAACAGGGTGACAGTATACAGCTTTGACGTACTCCTTTCCCAATTTTGAACCAGCTTATTATTCCATGTCTGGCTCTAACTGTTGCTTCTTCTGGTGGTCTTATTCTGAGCCACAGATTGCTGAGGTGTTTGCCAAGTAGACATTCATATGGTCCATTCCCATACCTTTCTTGTTTTCTGCCTAAGGGGATTGATATTCCACTGAGATTTCATGACAGTTTTATAGATGTTGTTGTTCAGTTGCTCAGTCCTGTCTGACTCTCTGTGACCCCACAGACTGCAGCATGCCAGGCTTCCTTGTCCTTCACTGTCTCCCTGAGCTTGCTCAAACTTATGTCCATTGAATCGATGGTGCCATCCAACCATCTCATCCTGTTGCCCCCTTCTCTTCCTGCCCTCAGTCTTTCCCAGTATCAGCGTCTTTTCCAGTGAGTCTACTCTTCTCATCAAGAGGCCAAAGTATTGGAGCTTAAGCTTCAGCATCAGTCCTTCCAATGAATATTCAGGGTTGCTTTCATTTAGAATTGACTGGTTTGAACTCCTTGCAGTCCAAAGGACTCTCAAGAGTCTTCTCTAGCACCACAGTTCAAAAGTATCATTTCTTTGGCACTGAGCCTTTTTTATGATCCAACTCTCACATCTGTACATGACTGCTGGAAAAACTACAACTTTGACTATATGAACCTTTGTCAGCAAAGTGATGTCTCTGCTTTTTAACGTATACTGTCTAGGTTTGTCATAACTTATCTTCCAAGGAGCAAGTATCTTTTAATTTCATGGCTGCAGTCACTGTCTGCAGTGTTTTTGGAGCCCGAGCAAATAAAGCCTGTCACTGTTTCTCATTTTCATCTGTCTCTGTGCCATGAAGTGATAGGACTGGATGCCATGATCTTTGTTTTTTGAATGCTGAGTTTTAAGCCAGCTTTCTCACTCTCCTCTTTCACCTTTATCAAGAAGCTCTTTAATTTCTCCTTGCTTTCTGCCATAGGATGATGTCATGCATATCTGACGTTACTGATATTTCTACCTGAAATCTTGACTCCAGCTTGTGCTTCATCCAGGCTGAAGTTTTGCATGATGTCCTCTGCATATAAGTTAAATGAACAGGGTGACAGTATACAGCTTTGACGTACTCCTTTCCCAATTTTGAACCAGCTTATTATTCCATGTCTGGCTCTAACTGTTGCTTCTTGTCCTGCATACAGGTTTCACAAGAGGCATGTAAGGTGGTCTGGTAGTCCCATCTCTTTCAGAATTTTTCACAGTTGGTTTTGGTCCACATAGTCAAAGGCTTTAACATAGTCAGTGAAGCAGAAGTAGGTGTTTTTCTGTAACTCCCTTGCATTTTCTATGATCCAAAGGATGTTGGTAATTTGATCTCTGGTTCCTCTGCCCTTTCTAAATCCAGCTTGTACATCTGAAAGTTCTTGATTTATGTATTACTGAAGCCTAACTTGAAGAATTTTGAGCATTACCTTGCTAGCATGAGTGCAGTTGTGTGGTAGTTTGAACATTCTTTGGCACTGCCTTCTTTGGAATTGGAATGAAACTGACCTTTTCCAATTCTGTGGCCACTGCTGAGTTTTCCAAATTTGTTGGCATATTGAGTGCAGCCGTTTAACAGCGTCGTCTTTTAGGATTTTAAATAGCACAGTTGGAATTCCATCACCTCCGCTAGCTTTATTAGTAATGCTCCCTAAGGCCCATTTGACTTCACACTCCAGGATGTGTGGCTCTAAGTGAGTAACCACACCATTGTGGTTATCCATGTCATTAAGACCTTTTTCTACAGTTTCTTCTGTGTATTTTTGACACCTCTTCTTAATAGCTTATGCTTCTGTTGGGTCCGTACTATTTTTACCCTTTACTGTGCCCATCTTTGCATGAAATATGCTCTGGTGTTCCCAGTTTTCTTGAAGAGATGTCTAGTCTTTCCCATTCTATTGTTTTCCTCTATTTCTTTGCATCATTCACTTAGGAAGACTTTCTTAACTTTCCTGGCTATTCTTTGGAACTCTGCCTTTGGATGGGTGTCTGTTTCTTTTTCTCCTTTGCCTTTTACTTCTCTTCTTTTCTCAAATATTTGTAAGGCCTTCTTAGACAACCATTTTGCCTTTTTACATTTCTTTTTCTTGGGGATGATTGTGATCACTGCTTCCTGTGAAGTGTTATGAACCTCCATCCATAGTTCTTCAGGCAGTCTATCAGGTCTAATCCCTTGAATCTATTTGTCACTTCCATTGTATAGTCGTAAAGGTTTTGATTTAGCTCATACCTGAATGGCCTAATGTCTTCCCTACTTTCTTCAATTTAAGTTTGAATTTTTCTGTAAGGAGCTCATGATCTGAGCAACAGTTCACTCCTGGTCTTGTTTTTGCTGACAGTATAGAGCTTCTACATCTGAGCTGCAAAGAATATAATCTTGAATTGTATTGCCCGGGCAGTGGATTATTGCTAGAATCTCGGGCTGTTTTTTCCCCTTTTCTTGACAAGTTTTTCTCTAGTTCCTCTGCCCTTTCTAAATCCAGCTTGTACATCTGAAAGTTCTTGATTTATGTATTACTGAAGCCTAACTTGAAGAATTTTGAGCATTACCTTGCTAGCATGAGTGCAGTTGTGTGGTAGTTTGAACATTCTTTGGCACTGCCTTCTTTGGAATTGGAATGAAACTGACCTTTTCCAATTCTGTGGCCACTGCTGAGTTTTCCAAATTTGTTGGCATATTGAGTGCAGCCGTTTAACAGCGTCGTCTTTTAGGATTTTAAATAGCACAGTTGGAATTCCATCACCTCCGCTAGCTTTATTAGTAATGCTCCCTAAGGCCCATTTGACTTCACACTCCAGGATGTGTGGCTCTAAGTGAGTAACCACACCATTGTGGTTATCCATGTCATTAAGCCCTTTTTTCTACAGTTTCTTCTGTGTATTTTTGACACCTCTTCTTAATAGCTTATGCTTCTGTTGGGTCCGTACTATTTTTACCCTTTACTGTGCCCATCTTTGCATGAAATATGCTCTGGTGTTCCCAGTTTTCTTGAAGAGATGTCTAGTCTTTCCCATTCTATTGTTTTCCTCTATTTCTTTGCATCATTCACTTAGGAAGACTTTCTTAACTTTCCTGGCTATTCTTTGGAACTCTGCCTTTGGATGGGTGTCTGTTTCTTTTTCTCCTTTGCCTTTTACTTCTCTTCTTTTCTCAAATATTTGTAAGGCCTTCTTAGACAACCATTTTGCCTTTTTACATTTCTTTTTCTTGGGGATGATTGTGATCACTGCTTCCTGTGAAGTGTTATGAACCTCCATCCATAGTTCTTCAGGCAGTCTATCAGGTCTAATCCCTTGAATCTATTTGTCACTTCCATTGTATAGTCGTAAAGGTTTTGATTTAGCTCATACCTGAATGGCCTAATGTCTTCCCTACTTTCTTCAATTTAAGTTTGAATTTTTCTGTAAGGAGCTCATGATCTGAGCAACAGTTCACTCCTGGTCTTGTTTTTGCTGACAGTATAGAGCTTCTACATCTGAGCTGCAAAGAATATAATCAGTCTGATATTGGTATTGACCATCTGGCGATGTCCACGTGTGGAATTGTCTTTTGTGTTGTTGGAAGAGGGTGTTTGCTATCACTGGTAAGTTCTCTTGGCAAAACTCTGTTAGCCTTTGCCCTGCTTCATTTTGTACACAAGGCCAAACTTGCCTGTTACTCCAGGTATCTCTTGATTTCCGGGTACTTTTGTATTCCTGTCACCTGCGATGAAAAGGACATCTTTTTCTGGTGTTATAGAAAATCTTGTAGGTCTTCATAGAACTGTTCAGCTTCTTTGGCTTTAGTGTTTGGGTCATAGACTTGGATTACTGTGATATTGAATGATTTGCCTTGGAAATGAACTGAGATCATTCTGTCATTTTTGAGATAACACCCAAGTACTGCATTTTGGACTCTTGCTGACTGTGAGGGCTACTTCATTTCTTCTAAGAGATTCTTGCCCACAGTAGTAGTTATCAATAATGGTCATCTGAATTGAATTCACCCATTTCCATCCATTCTAATTCACTGATACCTAAAATGTCAGTGTTCACCCTTGCCATCTCCTGTTTGACCACTTCCAAGTTACCTTGATTGATGGATCGAACATTCCAGGTTCCTATGCATTATCATTCTTTACGTCATCGAACTTTACTTTTACCACCAGACACCTTCACAACTGGGTGTCATTTTTGCTTTGGCTCAGTCTCTTTATTCTTTCTTGAGCTATTTCTCTGCTCTTCTCCAGTAGCATATTGGACACCTACCAACCTGGTTGGTTCATCTTTATAGATGTTGACTCCACTCTGCAGATGCTGATTTAGTTGCTCTTGGGTAGGACCTGAGCATTCTATTTTAAACAGACTCATTGATTAATTCTGAAATATATGAAAGTTATACACTGACTTTTTGAGAAATATTAATTTTGTCATTATTAGATTAGAATTTGCCTTACTATATTTGCCTTTGCTGAAGAGTATGACCATTACCCAATGTTTTCAGACATTATTGAAGTTTGGAGTAGAGTCTGGAATTTATTTTCTTAGAAAATTTGTCAGTAGGATACTAGTATGGATCTTTTTCTTAAAAACACAAAAGCAGAGGCATGTGCTATTCGTGTTTGATTAGTCAATAGCATTAACCTCTATTTAAAAAGGTTGATTAATTTCCTCCACGTGGAAGAAATTGTTTAGTCATTTGAAACTATATAACTTATAAGAAGTTTAATTATAAAACATCATACTTTAATTTAAAAGTCTGGGAAGCTATAACATGCTTCATTAAATTTTATAAAATGCTCTGTTTTTCTTTGACACCAATTATAGCAAACGTTCAACTTATGTTGTTTAAATTACTTAACAAACAAGATACTGAAGAAGGTTTCCATATTTATAACATCAATTTGATTTTGAAAGTATGGAGTCAGGGCTAAATGAGCTAAAATCCTCCAGTCATTTAAAAGAAATTTCAAGAAATTTTAAAAAGTTAATTACTCTCTTCTGGGCCTGCCAGTTGTTTCTGCTTTGCTTTTCTTAGGTACATATATGGATCTGCTTTTACGTAAGGAAGCATAAAGTGAAGTATTTTATATTTCTGGTTTTGTTGCGTAGTTTAATTATAGAGTAAAACAGGTACAGAAAACTGCACAAAATACATTTATAGCGTAAGCACAAGACAGGTACCCTTGCAATCACCATCTGTGTCAAGAAATAAAACCTTATAACCCAGGGTTCCTCTTTATGCACCAGCCTCAGTCCTTCCCTCTGTTTTTAACCCCTGAACTGGTTTGTAGTAATGATATCCTTTGTTTTCAAAAGTTTTTTTTTACCCAAATGTGTCCTAGACATTAGTTTGTCTCATTAAAATTTTTTGATCTGTTTTCTTTTAAAATTTCTTAGTGGATAACAGCACAGGTCAATAATATGAGCCACATGTGCAATTGTATATGCAGTTTGACAAATATAAGGGGAAGAAGTGGAAATAGTGACAGATTTGCCCTTATTGGGCCCTAAAATTACTGCCAATGGTGACTGCATCTGTGAAATTAGAAGGCACTTGCTTCTTGGAAGGAAAGCTATGACAAACCTATGACAGTGTATTAAAAAGCAAAGACAGCACTTTGACAACAAAGGTCCATATAGTCAAAGCTATGGTTTTTCTAGTAGTCATGTGTGGATGTGAGAGTTAGACTATAAACTAATGTGAACAGCTGACTCATTGGAAAAATCCCTGATACTAGGAAAAATTGAAGGCAGAAAGAGAAGAGAGCTACAAAGGTTGAGATAGGAGGATGGCATCATTCATTCAGTGACCATGAACTTGGGCAAACTCCTGGAGATGGTGAAGGACAGGGAAGCCTGGCGTGCTGCAGTCCATGGGGTGGCAAGAGTTGGACACAACTTAGCAACTGAACCACAACAAATGCAACTTTAAATTTTTTAGTAGCCAAGTTATAAAAAGTAAAAAAGGTTTCCATATTTATAACATCAATTTGATTTTGAAAGTATGGAGTCAGGGCTAAATGAGCTAAAATCCTCCAGTCATTTAAAAGAAATTTCAAGAAATTTTAAAAAGTTAATTACTCTCTTCTGGGCCTGCCAGTTGTTTCTGCTTTGCTTTTCTTAGGTACATATATGGATCTGCTTTTACGTAAGGAAGCATAAAGTGAAGTATTTTATATTTCTGGTTTTGTTGCGTAGTTTAATTATAGAGTAAAACAGGTACAGAAAACTGCACAAAATACATTTATAGCGTAAGCACAAGACAGGTACCCTTGCAATCACCATCTGTGTCAAGAAATAAAACCTTATAACCCAGGGTTCCTCTTTATGCACCAGCCTCAGTCCTTCCCTCTGTTTTTAACCCCTGAACTGGTTTGTAGTAATGATATCCTTTGTTTTCAAAAAGTTTTTTTTTTTTACCCAAATGTGTCCTAGACATTAGTTTGTCTCATTAAAATTTTTTGATCTGTTTTCTTTTAAAATTTCTTAGTGGATAACAGCACAGGTCAATAATATGAGCCACATGTGCAATTGTATATGCAGTTTGACAAATATAAGGGGAAGAAGTGGAAATAGTGACAGATTTGCCCTTATTGGGCCCTAAAATTACTGCCAATGGTGACTGCATCTGTGAAATTAGAAGGCACTTGCTTCTTGGAAGGAAAGCTATGACAAACCTATGACAGTGTATTAAAAAGCAAAGACAGCACTTTGACAACAAAGGTCCATATAGTCAAAGCTATGGTTTTTCTAGTAGTCATGTGTGGATGTGAGAGTTAGACTATAAACTAATGTGAACAGCTGACTCATTGGAAAAATCCCTGATACTAGGAAAAATTGAAGGCAGAAAGAGAAGAGAGCTACAAAGGTTGAGATAGGAGGATGGCATCATTCATTCAGTGACCATGAACTTGGGCAAACTCCTGGAGATGGTGAAGGACAGGGAAGCCTGGCGTGCTGCAGTCCATGGGGTGGCAAGAGTTGGACACAACTTAGCAACTGAACCACAACAAATGCAACTTTAAATTTTTTAGTAGCCAAGTTATAAAAAGTAAAAAAAATGCAGTTAATCTTAACAATAATATATTTTAATTATTTAGATATATTCAAAATGTGGTTTCAACATTTAATCAATGTAAAAATTACTGAGATTACACAAATATTTTGGTGGGACATTACTTAAGATTTGAAATCTGCTATTTTATACTTATAGCGCACTTCAGATTATCTTGAATTTGGTCATTTGGAAACCCCTTTTAGCTAGCTGCTGTATGTTTGTGACATGCCTCATGATTTAGAGGGAGGTACCTCCTTTCTGTCATTTAGGATATTCCAAACTCATCTTTTACCTGCCTGATCCTAGTCCTAGAAGTAGCCATTTATCTAGGGATTCTAGTTCTTTTTCAGTGCTAATGGTTTTACAGACCAAGATACGGCGCTAGGTGTATGCCTTGCTCCTGAGATGCCTTGCTAGTCAGAGATAGGGAGTATACAAATGTGTATGTGTGTGTCTGTGTGTGTATACAAACATACATACAGGAGTAGACGCATATGTGTGTGTTTATCTCTACGTACACCATTTTATCTTTTGTGGGCATGAATTCACACTAATACATCCAATTCCAGTCTGTCCCCACGAAATTCATTCTTGCCTTTCCCTTCATATTTTTGTGTTCCTTTTTGCACAGTGAGAATCCCTGCACTCAGCAACAGTAACCCATTTATTTGTTTACTCAGTCCTGTAATTTATCTAGTATACTGGTATAATTTCCAGACTGCTTCTCTCATTTTCCACTGCAAAAAACCAAACCTCTAGAGAGAGATGGGGATTTATTTGCTATTTTCCCCCACAATTAAGAGTATACAATCGGCCTTCCCTGGTGGTCCAGTGGGTCAGGACACCGCCTTGCAGTGCAAGGGGCACCGGTTCAAGCCCTGGCCTGGGAAGATCCCACGTGCCGTGGAGCGGCTGGACTGATGTGTCCTATAACCGAGCCGGAGTTCTGGAGCGCATGTGCCCAGAGCCGGCGCTCTGCGACAACAGAGGCTGCTGCGATGGGAGGCCCACACGGGCCAAAGAACAAAGATGGATGAAAATGGACAAATGAAAGACCAATAGAAGTGGCCCGCCTGCTCCCCTCCCTCACCACCACCAAAAAAAAAAAAAAAAAAAGAGTATACAGTCAAGTATGGTACTTTATAAATTTCTCTTTTTATTTTAAAATAAATATCTTGAGCCGGTTATTCCTCCCTTCCCTTCTCCTTTCAGTGTGGTATTTTTATTTGACGTATAATACAAAGGAGTTTTTTTTTTTTTTCCTGCCTGTTTTAGGTGTTTCATCTCCTACCCACCCATACTGATTCAGCTGTATGTGTAACATAGCTAAGCTTCCAAAGGTTGAGACTATACAAGGTGTATCCAAAGAAGTCTCACTCCCTTCTATATCTTGTCTACCTGCTTCTCTCATTCCTTGTAGGTAACTGCCATCACTCTTGTTTTGCTTATCCTTCTCATGTTTCATTTTATAAGGATGGACATATGATGCTTTCTTCATTTCCTCTTCCTTCTCCCACACTGTGTTCAGAATAGGCACATCTAAGAGACCAAGTAGATACCTGGTTGCCAAGGATTAGAACAGGTTTCTTCCTAGGATGATGAAAGTGTTCTGAAATTGCAGTAGTGGCTCCCCAACTCAAAAGGTACTAAAAACCATTGAATTGTGCACTTTAAATAGGCGAGTTCTATGGCAATGTAAATTATATCTCAGTAAAAATGTTACTTTTTAAAAAGCAGCAAGTTAAATGTACTCTTTTTACACTTGGCTTATTTTACATTCAGCTGTATTTCCTGGAGATGACTTCATGTCAGTTCACAGAAATCTTTGCTTTTTTAACTAGCTACTTAGTACTCTGTTGTGTGTATCAAAAATCATTCATGCAGCTATTCTCCTGTTCTTGAACATTTAGGTGATTTTAAATCTGTTTCGGTTACAAATGGTACTGCAGTGGATAACCATGTGCACATACACCCTCCCACTGTTGAAGATTATCTTCATGGGTACTTCCCTTGAAGTGAGATTATAGGATCAAAGGGAAAATGCCCATGTAGTTATATGATAATTCACTTCTCTTCCATTTTGCATTCTCATCAGCAACAAGCGTCTGTCTTCCCATAATTTTGCCAGTTGGAGTATATTATCAAGTTTTTTAAACTTCACCAATATGGTGGAATCTTGTGAATTGTCTTTTCCAGTTTTTCTGCAGGATTTTTATTCATGTTCTTCATTTAAAAAAACCTCTTTGTTTTAAGTCAACTATATTTCAATAAAATTAAAAAGTTAAAATATCTTTGTATATTAGAGGTATTAACCCTTTATCTTGGTAGTACGTTGCAAATATTTTGTCTCAGTTTGTCTTTAAGTTTTGCTTATGTGAAAGTTTTTATGTAGTCAAATTATCAACCTTTTTTTCCTCATCTGGATTTTAAATCAGTGCTAGAAAGCCTTTCTCTATCCTCAGGTTAAAGAGGAATTCCCTGTAGTCTCTTCTCATGATTGTTGAGCTTCATATTTTACATTGAGGTCTCTGATGCATTTGGAATTTATTCTCCTGTATAGTTTGAGGCCTGGATCTCATTTTATGTTTTTCCAATGACTATCCATTTGTACCAGTCCTGTTTGTTAAAAGAGCTGTCTTTGCCTCAGTTGTATGAGATACATCTCCATCATATGGCAGAGATGGGTTTATTTCTTGACTTCCTTTTCCATTGACATCTCTGTATATTCATACTATGTTAATGAAAGCAGCTTCTTTTTCTAAAATTGTTTGTTTATTTATGGCTGTGCTGGGTCTTCATTGCTTTGCTAGGACTTTCTCTAGTTGGAGCAAGTGTGGCTCTTTGTTGTGATGCTCGGGCTTCTCATGGTTGTGGAGCCTGGCTCTAGACACATGAGCTTCAGCAGTTGTGGCATGTGGGCTCAGTTGTGACACACAGGCCCTGTTGCCCTTGTTGTCCTGAGGCGGGTAGAATCCTCCTGGACCAAGGATTGAACCCATGTCCCCTGCATTGGCAGGCAGATTCTTATCTACTGTGCCACCAGGGAAGTCACAAAGAGGCTTTTTAATGTTTTTCATTCCTCTTCCTTTTGATGTATTCCTAGCTATTCTTGTATGTTTATTTTTACATTTGAACTTAATAAAGAACAACTACAAAATTACTATAGAAGAGCTCATTGCTATCTTGAAGAATTTCATGAAATTGAGTATATTTCCTTTTTGCAACAAGCGTCTGTCTTCCCATAATTTTGCCAGTTGGAGTATATTATCAAGTTTTTTAAACTTCACCAATATGGTGGAATCTTGTGAATTGTCTTTTCCAGTTTTTCTGCAGGATTTTTATTCATGTTCTTCATTTAAAAAAACCTCTTTGTTTTAAGTCAACTATATTTCAAAAAAATTTAAAATAGTTAAAATATCTTTGTATATTAGAGGTATTAACCCTTTATCTTGGTAGTACGTTGCAAATATTTTGTCTCAGTTTGTCTTTAAGTTTTGCTTATGTGAAAGTTTTTATGTAGTCAAATTATCAACCTTTTTTTCCTCATCTGGATTTTAAATCAGTGCTAGAAAGCCTTTCTCTATCCTCAGGTTAAAGAGGAATTCCCTGTAGTCTCTTCTCATGATTGTTGAGCTTCATATTTTACATTGAGGTCTCTGATGCATTTGGAATTTATTCTCCTGTATAGTTTGAGGCCTGGATCTCATTTTATGTTTTTCCAATGACTATCCATTTGTACCAGTCCTGTTTGTTAAAAGAGCTGTCTTTGCCTCAGTTGTATGAGATACATCTCCATCATATGGCAGAGATGGGTTTATTTCTTGACTTCCTTTTCCATTGACATCTCTGTATATTCATACTATGTTAATGAAAGCAGCTTCTTTTTCTAAAATTGTTTGTTTATTTATGGCTGTGCTGGGTCTTCATTGCTTTGCTAGGACTTTCTCTAGTTGGAGCAAGTGTGGCTCTTTGTTGTGATGCTCGGGCTTCTCATGGTTGTGGAGCCTGGCTCTAGACACATGAGCTTCAGCAGTTGTGGCATGTGGGCTCAGTTGTGACACACAGGCCCTGTTGCCCTTGTTGTCCTGAGGCGGGTAGAATCCTCCTGGACCAAGGATTGAACCCATGTCCCCTGCATTGGCAGGCAGATTCTTATCTACTGTGCCACCAGGGAAGTCACAAAAGAGGCTTTTTAATGTTTTTTCATTCCTCTTCCTTTTTGATGTATTCCTAGCTATTCTTGTATGTTTATTTTTACATTTGAACTTAATAAAGAACAACTACAAAATTACTATAGAAGAGCTCATTGCTATCTTGAAGAATTTCATGAAATTGATGCATTAACTTAAGGAGAACTGACATTTTACTCAGTCCTCAAATGTAAGTATAATTCCATTCACCTCCTCCTCACTCCTTGTATTGTTGCTTACTTCTATGTACAGTAATGACCCCCTCCTTAAAATGTTGTTACTGTTACTTTAAGCATCAGTTGTCTTTTCAAAATTGAGAGAAGAAAAATGGCCACTTTTTTGTCTCTTCACATACTTACCATTGTCTGAAGGTCCCATTTTCCATCTGGTGTCCTTTGATGATGCTGAGGTGTCCTTAGCAAGAACACGGGGACAACTTTTCATGCATTCAAGTATCCTTTTGTGTTCTCAAAGTGATGGGAGAGGACATTCTTGCCTTGTTTCTGATTTTATGGGAAGAGCACTCATATTCTTGGTCATTTTGTTATGACACAGTGGGCTGAGTATACATGTGTAAACATTAATGACTTCAGGTGTTGTGTATGTGAGAGACTTACTGTGTTAAAGCTCCTCTCAGGCTCACTGCATTTGCCACTTAGGGTATGCTAGTCATTCCACCATGAAGCTTAGGAAATCCTGCAAGACAACTTTAATAATAGATTAAGCAAAACATAATTAGGAGTGCTCAAAGCTCCTTATGTTCTTTAATGTGTTGTACAGTCCCAAATTAATGGTGTTTTGGTTGTCTCTATTATCATCTTCATTAACTGAATAATTGCAGTGTTGAGTGTTTATCAATCAGCATTATTTGGCATCTGTATGTATATTTCCATTCTCTTTAAAACCAATCAGTTTAGAAGTTGAACGTTTGGTTTCACCTTTTGCTTAAAAGTAGACATGCCTGCTATGTTGAAGTTAAAGGCTCTTTATATTATTCTTTTTGTCCTCTTATGCCTTTTATGTGATATCTCTGAATAATAGTTCAGGCTATAAATGATTGCTATATTAAATTTTACTAATGAGTTTTAGAAAGTTCTTATCAGATACAAATTCCAGTCACTGACCTCTAGGGACTGAGGTTTTCCCCTTTGCCATCAGTGCATCAGTCCATCAACATAGTACATGGGAGTGTCATGTGTCACCAGTCTGGGTATGATGATTGATTTGGTCAATTAGCAGTGAAAGACAAGCTTCTTCCTTTGAAGGGAACATGAGAGAGCTAAGATTAGAAGAGCTAAGCATTTTGCATGGGCAGAACATCAACTAAGGTTCCCTCTTTGAGAGGAATTAGGTTACGTATTGGTGGACATCTGTACTTGGGTATGTTTCATATTGTAGTTTTGCCCTTTTACTAAGAATTGTCTCTAGTATTATAAATAATAACTTTCTGAGGAATCTCATTCAGATGTCCTTTCCTATGAATAGTTGACGATTCTCATATTTAAAAAGTTTTTTCATAAAGCACATTTAATGACTACAGCCCCACAACTGATAATTTTTAAATAGTAAGTGAAAAACCTACTGTATTACGCTGGATGCCTTCCAGCTCTGGTCTGTTACCTTGGTGAGTGGTGCGCAGGGCGAGCACCTAGGGAGCACTGACGCTGAGGGTGCTCTTCTGTTAGACGTTCTGTGTGCTTTCACGTCTACTTGACAGTCACTCTGGGAAGTGGATAGGACTAACTCTTATACTGCAGATGAGAGGGTTAGGAGGTGCATTCAGCTTACTGAGGCCGATAAGCTGATGAGTCGTGGAACTGCATCTTAGGTACATGCTCTCTGATTTCCTTCCCCTCGTGCTGCTCGTGTGGATCTGTCAAAGATTCACAGGTAACATACACCATGCAGGGAATACACAGGTGGCACATATGCTTCTTGAAGCCCAGAGTGCCTTCCCTTTCCTTTCTTCAAATCTCGTTATTGGAAGATCCACTATAAAAATAGCGAGTTGATTTGGATTTCATTTCTTTTTCTCTCTCAATAGATAACTGGAAAATTCAAGGAAACTCTCTAAGTCACCAGCTAGTTGTCAGCTAATTGTCAGACTGGGAAATTTGCGATGATGGTTCTTAATTGCCGTCCCACTTTTCTACAAAGTATAAAACAGATTCAAGTTTCATCTTTTCATATTGCCAATTTGATAAATACACAATGGCTTCTCAGCATTTAAATAATATATGCTTTTACTTCCTAAGCTCTGTATTATTAA
This sequence comes from Tragulus kanchil, assembly GCA_022376925.1. NCBI lineage: Eukaryota > Metazoa > Chordata > Mammalia > Artiodactyla > Tragulidae > Tragulus > Tragulus kanchil. The sequence continues at coordinate 260,337,884 of JAIOJX010000032.1, forward strand.
CCATTGTGTTTAGCTCTTTAACTGTCTCAGTTTATGACTCAGAGATTCTTACTTTAAAACCCTGGCCCTGGGAGTGCCTTAGATTTCAAATATCACGTATGCTTTTAACAGAGTTACTCTCCCACTTGGTCTCGGCATACTGGATAAAATGTATACCTCCTTTTTCCAGGCATTGCATTATTTCTGAGTCACTGTGAATGAAAAATGTGTAGTGCCCTGTGAAAGGCTATGTAAAATATTAAGTCATTTAAATGTATCTCATCAAAAAAAAGGGAACATACTGATTAAAGTGTCACAGAAGAGAGTGACAGCTAGTGACCCTGTTGATCTTGTTGGGCCTGTGGTTCTTTCTTTCGCCCGTGGAGGTGTCCAGTGCTGATTTTCCCTTGCTGCCTCAATGGTGATAGCCAGTTTGTGGAGCAAGCTTGAACCATGGGTATTCTTTTATTTATTCACTTATTTATTTTTACAGAGTTTTGTTGTTTACTGCCACATGTCGACCTGAATCCACCATAGGTATCCATATGCCACCCCCCCCCAACACCTGTTCTCCATCTCCCTCCCCATCCCACTCCTCCAGATCACCACAGAGACACTGTGTGAGAGTCCCTCATCCCACAGCATATTCCCCTCCCTCACCACAATGTCCATAAGTGTGTTCTCCGTGTCCGCCTCTCCATTGCTGCTCTGCATATTCATTTATCAATACCATCTTTCTTGATTCCATATATATGTGTCGGTATACAATATTTATCTCTCTGACAAACTTCATTCTGTATAAGGTTCTAGATTCATCCGTCTCATTAGAATTGATTCAAATGCATTTCTTTTTATGACTGAGTAATATTCCATTGTACATGCGTACCACAGCTTCTTTATGCATTCATCTGTTGACGGACATCTAGGTTGCTTCCATGTTCTAGCCATTGTAATTAGTGCTGCATGAATGGTGGGGGTACATGTGTCCCTTTCAATTTTGATTTCCTCAGGGTATATGCCTAGTAGTGGGATTTCTGGGTCTATATGGCTTCTCAGCATTTAAATAATATATGCTTTTACTTCCTAAGCTCTGTATTATTAACCATTGTGTTTAGCTCTTTAACTGTCTCAGTTTATGACTCAGAGATTCTTACTTTAAAACCCTGGCCCTGGGGTGCCTTAGATTTCAAATATCACGTATGCTTTTAACAGAGTTACTCTCGGCATACTGGATAAAATGTATACCTCCTTTTTCCAGGCATTGCATTATTTCTGAGTCACTGTGAATGAAAAATGTGTAGTGCCCTGTGAAAGGCTATGTAAAATATTAAGTCATTTAAATGTATCTCATCAAAAAAAAGGGAACATACTGATTAAAGTGTCACAGAAGAGAGTGACAGCTAGTGACCCTGTTGATCTTGTTGGGCCTGTGGTTCTTTCTTTCGCCCGTGGAGGTGTCCAGTGCTGATTTTCCCTTGCTGCCTCAATGGTGATAGCCAGTTTGTGGAGCAAGCTTGAACCATGGGTATTCTTTTATTTATTCACTTATTTATTTTTACAGAGTTTTGTTGTTTACTGCCACATGTCGACCTGAATCCACCATAGGTATCCATATGCCACCCCCCCCCCAACACCTGTTCTCCATCTCCCTCCCCATCCCACTCCTCCAGATCACCACAGAGACACTGTGTGAGAGTCCCTCATCCCACAGCATATTCCCCTCCCTCACCACAATGTCCATAAGTGTGTTCTCCGTGTCCGCCTCTCCATTGCTGCTCTGCATATTCATTTATCAATACCATCTTTCTTGATTCCATATATATGTGTCGGTATACAATATTTATCTCTCTGACAAACTTCATTCTGTATAAGGTTCTAGATTCATCCGTCTCATTAGAATTGATTCAAATGCATTTCTTTTTATGACTGAGTAATATTCCATTGTACATGCGTACCACAGCTTCTTTATGCATTCATCTGTTGACGGACATCTAGGTTGCTTCCATGTTCTAGCCATTGTAATTAGTGCTGCAGTGAATGGTGGGGGTACATGTGTCCCTTTCAATTTTGATTTCCTCAGGGTATATGCCTAGTAGTGGGATTTCTGGGTCTATATGGTGATTCTGTTCCTAGTTTTTTGAGGAATTTCCATACTGTCTTCCATAGTGGCTGTGTCAGTTTACATTCCCACCAAGAGTGTAGGAGGGTTCCCTTTCTCCAAGCCCTCTCTAGCACTTACTGTTTGTGGGCTTTGTGATGATGGCCATTCTAACTGGTGTGAGGTGATATCTCCTTGTAATTTTGATTTTCATTTCTCTAACAATGACGCAATGTTGAGCATCTGTTGATGTGTTTGCTGGCCATCTGTAAATCTTCTTTGGAGAGATGTCTGTTTAGGTCTTTTTCCCATTTTTTGATTGGATTGTTTGTTTTTTTGGTGTTGAATTGTCTGAGCTGCTTGTATATTTTGGAAATTAATTCTTCGTCAGTTGTTTCATTTGCTATTGTTTTCTCCCATTCTGAAGGTTGTCTTTTTACCTTGTTTATAATTTCTTTTCCTGTGCAAAAGCTTTTAAGTTTAGTTAGGTCCCACTTGTTTGTCTTTGCTTCCACTACTCTAGGAGGCGGGTCATAGAAGATCCTGCTTTGATTTATGTCATCAAGTGTTCTGCCTATGTTTTCCTCTAAGAGTTTCATGGTTTCTGGTTTTACAGTTAGGTCTTTAATCCATTTTGAGTCGATCTTTGTGTATGGTGTTAGGTAGTGGTCCAACTTCATTTTTTCACATGTAGCTGTCCAGTTTTCCCAGTACCATTTCTTGAAGAGGCTGTCTTTGCCCCATTGTAAATTTTTGCCTCCTTTGTCAAAAATAAGATACCCATAGGTGCGTGGGTTCATCTCTGGGTTCTCTATCTTGTTCCATTGGTCTGTATTTCTGTTTTTGTGCCAGTACCATACTGTCTTGATGACTGCCACTTTGTAATGTAGTCTGAAGTCAGGAAGATTGATTCCTGTAGCTCCAGTCTTCTTTCTCAAGACTGCTTAGGATATCCGGGATCTTTTGTGTTTTCATATAAATTGTGATATTTTTTGTTCTAGTTCTATGAAAAATGCCGTAGGTAATTTGCTAGGGATCACATTGAGTCTGTTCCTAGTTTTTTGAGGAATTTCCATACTGTCTTCCATAGTGGCTGTGTCAGTTTACATTCCCATCAAGAGTGTAGGAGGGTTCCCTTTCTCCAAGCCCTCTCTAGCACTTACTGTTTGTGGGCTTTGTGATGATGGCCGTTCTAACTGGTGTGAGGTGATATCTCCTTGTAATTTTGATTTTCATTTCTCTAACAATGACGCAATGTTGAGCATCTGTTGATGTGTTTGCTGGCCATCTGTAAATCTTCTTTGGAGAGATGTCTGTTTAGGTCTTTTTCCCATTTTTTGATTGGATTGTTTGTTTTTTTGGTGTTGAATTGTCTGAGCTGCTTGTATATTTTGGAAATTAATTCTTCGTCAGTTGTTTCATTTGCTATTGTTTTCTCCCATTCTGAAGGTTGTCTTTTTACCTTGTTTATAATTTCTTTTCCTGTGCAAAAGCTTTTAAGTTTAGTTAGGTCCCACTTGTTTGTCTTTGCTTCCACTACTCTAGGAGGCGGGTCATAGAAGATCCTGCTTTGATTTATGTCATCAAGTGTTCTGCCTATGTTTTCCTCTAAGAGTTTCATGGTTTCTGGTTTTACAGTTAGGTCTTTAATCCATTTTGAGTCGATCTTTGTGTATGGTGTTAGGTAGTGGTCCAACTTCATTTTTTCACATGTAGCTGTCCAGTTTTCCCAGTACCATTTCTTGAAGAGGCTGTCTTTGCCCCATTGTAAATTTTTGCCTCCTTTGTCAAAAATAAGATACCCATAGGTGCGTGGGTTCATCTCTGGGTTCTCTATCTTGTTCCATTGGTCTGTATTTCTGTTTTTGTGCCAGTACCATACTGTCTTGATGACTGCCACTTTGTAATGTAGTCTGAAGTCAGGAAGATTGATTCCTGTAGCTCCAGTCTTCTTTCTCAAGACTGCTTAGGATATCCGGGATCTTTTGTGTTTTCATATAAATTGTGATATTTTTTGTTCTAGTTCTATGAAAAATGCCGTAGGTAATTTGCTAGGGATCACATTGAGTCTGTAGATTACATTTGGTAGTATGGTAATTTCTACGATACTGATTCTTCCAACCCAGGATTGTGAACCATGGGTATTCTTAACCCTATGGTACTGTGGGCATAGAGATGGCTTTGATGCTAAGGATGGTAAGGAAAAGGGGAGGTGCTGGAGTTCATCTTCAGAGGAATAGAAACATTGGTTTAATGCCTGTAAATATCGAGAGGGTTTTAATGAATTGATTTCATTGCAGCTTAGTTTTTGAAGCTGTTCTCATTGCTTTAGCTTCTCTCCCCTAATTTGATGCCAAGTCACAGTGATTTATTTGTGTAAGATTGTTTTTCTTCCAGAGAGCTCAAGGCAGTTTAATAGTAGATGTTCATGATCTTGAGGTCTGCCCAGAAGTGGGCAAGTAGAGAGTTGAAGTGCTAACTAGCCAGCAGTGGTGGTGGACTCGTGTGTCCCCTCCCTCTTCATCAGAGCTGCCTTCTCTTGGCTAGACTTTGGAAAACTCTGATTTCAGGTCTGTCCTTATAGGAGTAAATGCCTCAGTCAATCTGTAGAATGTTCCTTTTTTCCTAGCCTCACCATTGTGTACTTTAGATGGATCTCCTCCTGGCAGAATGAGTAAGGCTCCCTTCAATGAGTTGGTTGTCTGAGGTGCATTCAATCACTTTGTAAAATCCTAGAGCAGAAATTCCATTAGTGTTTGGGAGAGAGGAACCCTCTGCCTGGCATCGCTTTAGCCATTGGACAGGTAAATAGACACTTGTACTGGTAGCATGATCTTTAGGCCCCAGTAACTAACTTCCATTTGCTTTTTGCCTGTGCACCAGTCACAGAGCCTTACAGATACTGGTGGTGTGTGGTAAATGGGTTTGCTTTGTATTGTTTTTTGTTTCTGTTCTGATCTTTCCTGTGGGTGATTTAGACTTCTCACTAGTTGTCTGACAAAGTTCCCAGCCAGCTCACAGCTTCCCACTTTGTTGGTTCTTACTCCCTGGAGCTCCCCATTGACAGATATCAGAGAAAAAGAAGGAGGGTGTGCCTCTCACAGAGGCCAAGGGGACCCCTGAAAGAGACTCATTTTAACAGGCAGTACCCTGCTCAGTAGGACTTCGCAGGTGGCTCAAGTAGTAAAGAATCCATCTGCCCGTATAGGACCCATAGGAGATGCAGGTCGAATTCTGGGTCTGACAGATCTCCTGGAGAAGGAAATGGCAACCCACTCCAATATTCTTCCCAGGATCATCCCATGGACAGAGGAACACATACTTTGTTGTTGTTGTTGTTGTTGTTAATTTTTTTTGTTAATTTTTATTTTACTTTTTACTTTTACAGAGTTTTGTTGTTTACAGATATGTATGATCCCAGATTAGTCACATGTGTACTCCCCCCATCCCACCCCTCCTGGCCGTCGCACAGCACCCTTGCAGGATCCCCTTTTCTCACAGCGCAATGACAATAGCTATTTTTTTCTCATACGATAGTATAGGTTTTCATGCTACTTCCTTTACGCCTCCCACCCACTGTTCATTCCCCACAATGTCCATATGTCTACTGACCCTGTCTGTTTTTCCATAGCTTCACTGCATGTGTTATTATTACCATCCTACTAGATTCCATATATATGTGTTAGTATACTGTATTTGTCCTTTTTTTGACTTACTTCACTGTTTATTATAGGTTCTAGATCCATCCACCTCATTAGGACTGATTCTTCTGCATTTCTCTTTACAGCTGGAACACATACTTTTAACGCTTAAAAAAAGAAGTCCTAAGTAAATATAAAGTTATGTTTATAATTTTATATACCTTTTAGATAACAGTAACTTAGTCATTCTAAATGTGTTTTGATTTTAAACATTTGAAAAAAAAATTGCTTAGATGATTTTTAACTGGTAACTTGATGAGGGTAAGAATGTAACTGACACTTTTTAGTATCTCTCCAAAATTCTTTCACTTCTAAAGCTCAATTGTTAATTCCAAGGAACAGTGTGCTGACAGTGCCTGCAGTTAAGAAGCTCTCACTAGTTGTCTGACAAAGTTCCCAGCCAGCTCACAGCTTCCCACTTTGTTGGTTCTTACGCCCTGGAGCTCCCCATTGACAGATATCAGAGAAAAAGAAGGAGGGTGTGCCTCTCACAGAGGCCAAGGGGACCCCTGAAAGAGACTCATTTTAACAGGCAGTACCCTGCTCAGTAGGACTTCGCAGGTGGCTCAAGTAGTAAAGAATCCATCTGCCCGTATAGGACCCATAGGAGATGCAGGTCGAATTCTGGGTCTGACAGATCTCCTGGAGAAGGAAATGGCAACCCACTCCAATATTCTTCCCAGGATCATCCCATGGACAGAGGAACACATACTTTGTTGTTGTTGTTGTTGTTGTTAATTTTTTTTGTTAATTTTTATTTTACTTTTTACTTTTACAGAGTTTTGTTGTTTACAGATATGTATGATCCCAGATTAGTCACATGTGTACTCCCCCCATCCCACCCCTCCTGGCCGTCGCACAGCACCCTTGCAGGATCCCCTTTTCTCACAGCGCAATGACAATAGCTATTTTTTTCTCATACGATAGTATAGGTTTTCATGCTACTTCCTTTACGCCTCCCACCCACTGTTCATTCCCCACAATGTCCATATGTCTACTGACCCTGTCTGTTTTTCCATAGCTTCACTGCATGTGTTATTATTACCATCCTACTAGATTCCATATATATGTGTTAGTATACTGTATTTGTCCTTTTTTTGACTTACTTCACTGTTTATTATAGGTTCTAGATCCATCCACCTCATTAGGACTGATTCTTCTGCATTTCTCTTTACAGCTGGAACACATACTTTTAACGCTTAAAAAAAGAAGTCCTAAGTAAATATAAAGTTATGTTTATAATTTTATATACCTTTTAGATAACAGTAACTTAGTCATTCTAAATGTGTTTTGATTTTAAACATTTGAAAAAAAAATTGCTTAGATGATTTTTAACTGGTAACTTGATGAGGGTAAGAATGTAACTGACACTTTTTAGTATCTCTCCAAAATTCTTTCACTTCTAAAGCTCAATTGTTAATTCCAAGGAACAGTGTGCTGACAGTGCCTGCAGTTAAGAAGCTCTCACCCTGTAGATGACAATTTTGTATTTTCCAGTAAGTGTTATTGTTAATAGGAAGAAACGATTCCCGCTTTCTGGTTCAAACCTTGAACTAGTAACATATCATTATTCATTCATGTAACTGTTAGTGCATTAATTTAGTATAAAGACATTTTATAATCAAAATGGGAAAATAGTTTATTTACATGAGAGATCTTCTGCTCCCATGCCCCCTGCATATTTTGGTTTTGTCTTTTTCTCTGAATTGTCTGTCTATTGCCTAGCTTTCTCCCTCTCTCTAAAGGAGAAGGCATGGAATGTCTTCTTTGTTCCTGGATGTGGAAGTGAAAATGTCTCCACTGTAAGCCTTCTTTTTTTTGTAAATTTTGCCGTTTATTTATTTATTTATTTATTTATTTTTCATCCGTCTTTATTCGTCCGCCTGTATGGGCCTCCCATTGCAGTGGCCTCTCTCACTGCAGGCTCTGGGCATATGTACTCCAGAGTGCTGGCTCCTAATTGGACACAGTGGTCCAGCTGCTCCGCGGCATGCGGGATCTTCCCGTGCCAGGGATTGAACTGGTGCCCCTTGCACTGCAAGGTGTACTCTTTACCTGCTGGATCACCAGGGAAACCCATACTCTATGCCTTTTTGAGGAACCTGGGATTTGCAAAATCACAATCCTAAAATAATAGGACTTAAAGGAAAAATAGATGTATGGGCCTGGCCACTCAGGACTTATGCAAGTTTGTGGCCAGGTGACTAACTATCTCAAGCAACAGCAACAAAAAAACCCAACAACTGGTTCTTAGGGAGATCATTTGAGGTACAGCCCAGGAGACAACTCAGGAGTGGTGGGAGGCTGCTGCAGGGGGTAGTAAGAATGTCCGAAAGCATGCTAGTCTCTGCAGCATCTTCAGAACTTGGCAAGCATCATGCCAGGGACACGAATCGTGCTTCAGCACTCCAGCTCTATCCCAGCTAGCTTCTCTTCTCCAACGGCAGTCTTCTGCAGCAGCTGGGACTCAAACCTCCTAGAGCTTCATCCATTCAATGGATTCTTTGTCTTTAAAAAACATTGATCTGTATATAATAGCCCATACATGGAGACAGCCTGAATGACCTTTGGATGAATGGATGGAATGTAGTGGAGGGACTATCCTGGTGGCCCAGTGACTAAGACTCAGTGCTCCCTCTTTAAGGGGCCCAGGTTTGATCCTTGATGAGGAAACTAGCCACAACTAAGAGCTGACCCGTGGCAACAAAGATCCAGCATACTGCATGGAAGACTCAGTGCAGCCAAATTAAAATAATAATACAAATATTTAAAAAATGAACACAAGATACATATGTATATTTATGGCTGATTCATGTTGATGTTGGCAGTAAACAAGAAAACTCTCGAAAAGGTATTATCGTTCAATTTTTAAAAATTTATATTAAAAAACCTAAAATATATGGTTTATACATAGAATGAAATATTATTCAGCCTTAAAAAGAAAGAAAATTATGACACATTCTATAAGATGGGTGAACCTTGAAGACCTGCTGCTGAGTAAACTTAAACCACATATGATTCTGCTTGCAGGAGGTTCTTAAGAGACAGAAAGTAGACTGGGAGTTGCTGGTGGCTGGAGGAGGCAGGGTTGGGGCTTATTCTTTAACAGGTGCAGGGTTTCAGTGTGGGCGGAGAGGGAGGTTCGGAGATGGGTGGTAGTGATGGTTGTGTAACAGTGTGAATGTACTTGCTGTCACTGACCTGTACACTTAAAAATGATCCAAGGGGTACATTTTGTGTTGTGTCTGCTTTACCGCAAATGTTTTTTTTCAACATGGATTTGTGAGGTGTCCAGCCTAGGAGGTGAGCAGGCTTTGGTCTGTTGTGCTGTGTTCATTTGTCTTCCGCTATCACTTGTCTTTCAACTCCATGGCTTCCGGCTGTATGATGCTACACCTGCTGTAGAGTCATGGGCATTTTGTACCGTGTTTGTAAAGTTTGCCTCCATCCCCAAGGCTATAAAAATATAGTAAGTTTTGCCCATTGTTTTCTCCTAGCCCTTTCACCTTTTTAAAAATCTTTAAAGTTTTTTTTTGATGCTGGGAATTTAGTGGTTGAGGAGAGTACAGCTAGTGCTTCATTACTTTCACGGATTATTAGGACCTGAAGGGAACAGCCTTTGCTCTCTGTTTGATTCTTACAATTTCTGAGTTTAGACTTGTATACCCTTGTCGGAATGGAGAGGTGAGGGGAACAGAAACCACATGGCAACACGAAACCTGTGCTTCCTGGGTGGACCACTTGATAAATGATGAGGACATTTACAACAGGCTGCCTAAAGTAAGGTTACACTTCCTTCATTCTGGATGAGCTGACTTAGCAAAAAATCTTTTTTTTAATGTATGAAAGCCATCGGGCAGAGTCTTGGCCATGTCCCTTAACAACCATGTATTTTTTAAAAAGCATAGTTTAGTTTGGAAGCAAGATAAGCTTGGTACCCCAAGCTTTCCTATGAGATACCCTTTAACTTCCCCAAAGCATGTCATGATCTCAGCCTTAGGTGGCTGCCCTTGAGACTTGCATTGTCTGAATGGGGAGGAAAGCAGATGGCCTCCCGTTCCACCATTGGAAGCCTCTCTCGTAAGGAGAGACCAGCTAACCTAGTGCCTCGAGGTGTCGGTGGGGAGCTGGAGTTGAGTGAGCAGGGGTGCATCCTGATGATCCTGGAATGCTATCATACGAGGCTAGGTGTGGTCCATATGCTGAGGGGGGAGACACTCCATCTTCATTTTTCTTTTCATTCATGGTTTGGTGGGAAGAGCTGTGAACCATCAGCAAGAAGATCTTGCTCTTTCATTCACAGTTGCTGTCACTGACCTGTACACTTAAAATGATCCAAGGGTACATTTTGTGTTGTGTCTGCTTTACCGCAAATTTTTTTTTTCAACATGGATTTGTGAGGTGTCCAGCCTAGGAGGTGAGCAGGCTTTGGTCTGTTGTGCTGTGTTCATTTGTCTTCCGCTATCACTTGTCTTTCAACTCCATGGCTTCCGGCTGTATGATGCTACACCTGCTGTAGAGTCATGGGCATTTTGTACCGTGTTTGTAAAGTTTGCCTCCATCCCCAAGGCTATAAAAATATAGTAAGTTTTGCCCATTGTTTTCTCCTAGCCCTTTCACCTTTTTAAAAATCTTTAAAGTTTTTTTTTGATGCTGGGAATTTAGTGGTTGAGGAGAGTACAGCTAGTGCTTCATTACTTTCATGGATTATTAGGACCTGAAGGGAACAGCCTTTGCTCTCTGTTTGATTCTTACAATTTCTGAGTTTAGACTTGTATACCCTTGTCGGAATGGAGAGGTGAGGGGAACAGAAACCACATGGCAACACGAAACCTGTGCTTCCTGGGTGGACCACTTGATAAATGATGAGGACATTTACAACAGGCTGCCTAAAGTAAGGTTACACTTCCTTCATTCTGGATGAGCTGACTTAGCAAAAAATCTTTTTTTTAATGTATGAAAGCCATCGGGCAGAGTCTTGGCCATGTCCCTTAACAACCATGTATTTTTTAAAAAGCATAGTTTAGTTTGGAAGCAAGATAAGCTTGGTACCCCAAGCTTTCCTATGAGATACCCTTTAACTTCCCCAAAGCATGTCATGATCTCAGCCTTAGGTGGCTGCCCTTGAGACTTGCATTGTCTGAATGGGGAGGAAAGCAGATGGCCTCCCGTTCCACCATTGGAAGCCTCTCTCGTAAGGAGAGACCAGCTAACCTAGTGCCTCGTAGGTGTCGGTGGGGAGCTGGAGTTGAGTGAGCAGGGGTGCATCCTGATGATCCTGGAATGCTATCATACGAGGCTAGGTGTGGTCCATATGCTGAGGGGGGAGACACTCCATCTTCATTTTTCTTTTCATTCATGGTTTGGTGGGAAGAGCTGTGAACCATCAGCAAGAAGATCTTGCTCTTTCATTCACAGTTGCTTGAGTTTGAAAAGTCAGATACCCAATGTGGGACTCATAGTTTATGTCCGTGAAGTGAAGCAGTTGAATCAGAGGGTGGTGGCAGCCCCTCGGGTGTCTCTGATATTCTCTGGAATGCTTCGGCTTGGAGGGCTTCTGCCTTCCCTCAGTGAATGTTGCATTCCTCTTCAGGGTTTGCCTTCTCTGCGCCTTGCCCACCCCACCCATCTGACACACACAGAAAAACAGACCCACGTGCCCTTGACCCTAGCTACGATCATCAAGTCACGGAAACGAGTACCTGCTCTTAGATAATTGAGTGACTTTGAACTTGACCTTAATCATTTTCTTTTTGTTAGGATAGTTGCATTACTAAAGTCAAATCTAACAACATAATATAAACATAGGCCTTCATGGATATAAGGAGAGTAATTCATGTACAGGAAGTAGTTAGAAACTCTGGAAGCTAGAAACGTGTGTGCTAGACAGTGTGCTAACTAGTGCACTAAACATAAAAAGAGGGTGTTTCATCAGGGTCATTGCTTTGGTTTGATTGGGTCCAGGAGTGAATTTTGCTTTTCTTTCCCCTAGCTGGGAAGAAAGAATTCATGGAGGTGAGTTTGGATTTGACATTGAGAGGATGGGCAGATTGTGAGGGTAGAACTGCAAAAGTTTATTTAGCATACGGATACATGTCAGATCCTGGAGCAGGTGTTTTAGATGTATTACCTCTTATCCTAGAACTAGCCCTACAGGAGGTGATCATCCTCATTTTTTTCCAGAGAGAGCACTGATGCCCAGAGAGTTTAAATAACTTCCTCAAGATTTCACAGCAAGTAAGTGATGAAAAGTAGTTCTTTCTGACCTCAGAGTGAATGCTATTTTATATATACCATTATGATTTATAAGAAATATATATTTGATCTCCCCGCCCCCTATTTCTGGTACAGAGCTCCTAAAACTGGAATTTTCTGAGCAACTGACAGTCAAAGGTTTTTTTTTGTTCATGCCAGTGAGATGACTTTTGGACCACACCTAAAAATGGGGCCACTTGCCAGGCGAACCAGCCCTGTGATGAGCGAGTTGAAACGTTCAGTCCCACCCTCCTGACCTTTGGGGAGGAGCGGGGAGGGACGGTTCAGTCCGTTCCCAGTGCCCACTGATTTAATCAACTCTGCCTCTGTAATAAAGCCTCCCCAAACTCCCCCCAAAATGGGGAGGAGGTTCCAGGTTGGTGAACACTTGGAGGTGTGGGGAGGGGTGGTGTTCCTAGAGAGAGCGTGGAGCCTCCAAGCCCTTTCTCCATACCATGTCCTGTGTGTCTCTTCCACCTGGCTGTTCATCTATATCCTTTATCATATCATTTTATAATAACCTGGTAGATGAAAGTCATGTTTTTCTGAGTTCTGGGAGCTGTACTAGCAAATTAATTGAGCCCAGTGAAGGGGCCGGTTGAAATCGCTGTTCCGTAGTGGGCAACTTGGAAGCACAGGTGACAGCCTGGGCTTGGAGCTCTCTGGCAAGAGTGTGTGTGTGTGTCTGTCTGTGTATTTGTGCCTGGGGGAACTGAGCCCTTCCCTGTGGGATCTGATGCTGTCTCTGAGTACACAGTGTCAATATTGTGTTGCATGGTAGGAGAACACCCAGCTGGTGGTGCAGAGAACTGGCTGGTGTGGGGAAGGGTTAATGTTTTATTCAGGTATATATAGATTTGTTTTTTCTTTGCTGAATCTATCTCCTTACATAGGATCCCATTTGTGTTTTGAGGAAATTTAGTTAATGAGATTATATAACATCAAAAATATGCAAAATTAAGTAGATCAAGATACTATATTAACCAGGGTCTTAATTGTAAGTAACAATACCTGATGTAGGCTAATTTAAGCAGAAAAGGAATTTATTAGAAATGTACTGGCAGTTCTCAGCCTCTCTGGAAGGGCCTGATAGCCAGGCCCAGGGCTAGAGGGCCCAGAGCAGGGCCTTGAATTCCACTGCAGAACTGAAGAAGCTGTGCCACCATGCGGGGGGGAACTCTGCGCTTATACCAGCTGCACTGGTGTTGCCCACACTAGCACTGCTCTGTCCTTTTAAGGAAGGCTGGTTATAGTTGGGACCACCCAACACCAACCATGGATTCTGAATAATGGTCCCTTATCCTTGTTATTAGCTTTTGATTCAAGTATTGGGATAGGTATTTGCAGTCAACATGGCCCTGTTTAGGTGCCTTTGCTTTAGAGAAGCAAATGCGGAGTAACTGGCATTTTCTGCTTTGATGGTAGGAAGGGGACTCAGATCTGGTGCCTTCAAACAGGTGACAGTGCTTTAGCAATTCTGAAGGTTGTCAGGGGCAAATAGGTCATCAAATAATAGGAAAGACTGCTAAAGATAAGGACATAAGATTGAGGCAGAAATGATTTTACTTAAAATGTAAAAGCAAGCTCAATCTGGGTTGAAAGAAAACAAGGCAGTATTAACTATTGAGTAAATAAAACGTGATGTTTATACAGTGGAATGTTGGGCAATAAAAAGAAGTAAGGCCCAGATATGTATTACAATCTGGATGAACCTTGGAAACAGTGCATTAAGTGAAAGAAGCCAGTCATAAGAGGCCACATATTGATTCCACTTACATGAAATCTCCAGATTAGACAGATACATCAAGAAGAAAAAAGGTCCTGGTTGTCTAGGACTTGCAGTGCAGGGAGGACGACTTAGAGGCACAGGTTTCCTTTTGGGAGAATGAAATGTTCCAAAACTGGTTGTCGTCATGGTTGCACAACTGTGTAAATATACTAAAAAACAATTAAATGTGCTTTTTAAGTAGGTGAATTGTCTGATAGATGAATTGTATGTCAAAGCTGTTGTTGAAAATAAAGTCAAGCAGGAAAACTTAGGAAACAAGACTGTCAATTAGTTGAGGGCAGGAAAGGCACAAAAAATACAAATCAGCGGCTTATCCTTACATGATTTGTATTTGCTTTTGAAACCAGTTAGAAGGACAGAGTTGGACTCCTTTGGCGCACCACTTCCTGCTCTCTAGCCCGAGCCCGGGCCTTCTGTGTGGGAGAGGAGGAAGGACACCTCACAGTTCTACTGAAGGAGGAACGGTAAGCTGGCTACTGGTGATGCGTAGTTGACCGATACTGCCATTTATGAAGTTGTTCAGTTAGGAGTTAAGAATTTGATTTAAACTTTTTATTTAAGAGTTTGTATCATTCATCTTTCTTTTATCTTATAAAAGATCTGTCTTATATCATTTATAGCGAAATGTCAAGTTTTAGTCCTTAAGGAAATTACATTGTGGTGGAAGAGAGATAGGACACTTAAGTGATATTTTAAGTAACTTATCTGGTTATATAATCAGATTTTTTTTGTGTTTAAAATAAATAAAAATGTTTTCCCATCTACTTTGCTGCTCTAGAGTTGCTGTGATCTCAGAGAGTTGAAAACTTTTGAAAACTACACAATGTAGATTTGTGGGAGAGGTGACCTTCTTAATCCAGAGGGTCTTAAGGACTCCTTTTAATAGGGCAATTATAATTACATAATCCTAGAAGAGGGCTTAAAAGAGAAGGAGGTTTGGGAAGAGAAAGTTCTTAACTACAGACACAGGATGCTAAATACAGATGTAGGATGTTAGACAAGAGGGCCTGTAATAATTGTGGCCTTGGCATTCTCCCTGTGAATTTTAGCAGAATTGTTGTCAACTGGATCCTCTGTTCTGTGTCCTTGTTTGCTCATGACTTTCTCACTGTATGTAAAAAATAACGTAGCTATGGTCTGAGGATCCTCAGCTTTGTAACTGAAAAGAATGAGCTGGTTTACACACCAGGAGTACTCTTTTGGACAGAGAGACTACCTGTGCGAATCGTTCCCCTGTGTGCTAGCTTGCAGGTTAACACCAGAGAAGGCTTTTACTGAAGCAAATAGTGTAAACACGTTTGAATGAATGAATGTTGCATTTTCGAGAGGGAACTATTTCAGCAGATGAGTGAAATGCATTACAAGTAGTGAAAGGGTTTGGGGCCCTCCAGCTGTTTCTAGCTCTGATATTAGATGTTACCTGAATCAGTAGGGAAAATTCCCAATCTGGAATCAGTAATGCAACCTGGGTGATAAAAACAGGCCAATGAACTGCTCAGTGGTAAAGAATCTGCCTTTCAATGCAAGAGACACCGGTTGAATTCCTGGGTTGAAAAGATCCCCTAGAGGAGGAAATGACAACCCATTCCACTATTATTATTGCCTAGAAAATTCCATGAACAGAGGAGTCTGGTGCGCTAGAATCCACAGGATTGCAAAGACACTACAGAGTGACTGAGCACACACACTGACCCTAATATAAACAGTCCAGTGAACTACTTTGAAAAGTCCCCTGTCATGTTGCCTAAAATTCTTCCAGGCAGAGATGAGAAAAGAGATCTCTCTTTACCATTTTTAGTCCCTCAGTAACCCCCCAGCCATCTACTGAAGGTGGTAAGACTCTCCATTTTATTTACTTATTTATTTAGGCTTTACTGACTCTTCATTGAGGTTCTCAGGCTTCTCTGGTTACAGGGAATGGGCTCAGTTGCACCATGGCCTGTGGGATCTTAGTTCGCCGACCAGGGGTTGAATCTGCGTCACCTGTATTGGAAAGCAGATTCTTAACCAGTGGACCACCAGGGAAGTCCCTAAGCTCCTCATTTAAATATTTGACTACTTGGTACTTGGCTCCTGCCTCCCTTGCAGGGTATCACACTTAGAGCTAATGCTTTCACCAAACTGGCTTCTTCTCTGCTCATCCATCCTTTCCTGCCTCTGGCTTATCACATCATAACATTTCTTCCCTTAACATAGAACGTCCCACCTTTCTCCTACATATCTCCTGACACAAATCATAGTCTTCTATCCCAAGACTGTCTCAAATACTAGTTTTCAAATACTGTGAAGCTTTCTTTTAACCCCTCTAGATTTTCTGAATGAAAGCACTTTATACATACTGTATTATTTATTATCATGTTTTTGCCTTGTTTCGTAAGTACTTGTGAGTGTTATGAATTGAATTGTGTCCCCTCGAAAGATATGTTGAAGTCCTGACCCCTGGTACTGATGAATAGGACCTTATTTGGGAATAAGGTCTTTGCAAATATAGTCAAGTTAAGATGAGGTCATACTGCATTAGGATAGGGCCCTAATACAATGACTGATGTCCTTAGAAGAAGAGGGGCACCTGGACACATAGGCAATGAACTGCTCAGTGGTAAAGAATCTGCCTTTCAATGCAAGAGACACCGGTTGAATTCCTGGGTTGAAAAGATCCCCTAGAGGAGGAAATGACAACCCATTCCACTATTATTATTGCCTAGAAAATTCCATGAACAGAGGAGTCTGGTGCGCTAGAATCCACAGGATTGCAAAGACACTACAGAGTGACTGAGCACACACACTGACCCTAATATAAACAGTCCAGTGAACTACTTTGAAAAGTCCCCTGTCATGTTGCCTAAAATTCTTCCAGGCAGAGATGAGAAAAGAGATCTCTCTTTACCATTTTTAGTCCCTCAGTAACCCCCCAGCCATCTACTGAAGGTGGTAAGACTCTCCATTTTATTTACTTATTTATTTAGGCTTTACTGACTCTTCATTGAGGTTCTCAGGCTTCTCTGGTTACAGGGAATGGGCTCAGTTGCACCATGGCCTGTGGGATCTTAGTTCGCCGACCAGGGGTTGAATCTGGTCACCTGTATTGGAAAGCAGATTCTTAACCAGTGGACCACCAGGGAAGTCCCTAAGCTCCTCATTTAAATATTTGACTACTTGGTACTTGGCTCCTGCCTCCCTTGCAGGGTATCACACTTAGAGCTAATGCTTTCACCAAACTGGCTTCTTCTCTGCTCATCCATCCTTTCCTGCCTCTGGCTTATCACATCATAACATTTCTTCCCTTAACATAGAACGTCCCACCTTTCTCCTACATATCTCCTGACACAAATCATAGTCTTCTATCCCAAGACTGTCTCAAATACTAGTTTTCAAATACTGTGAAGCTTTCTTTTAACCCCTCTAGATTTTCTGAATGAAAGCACTTTATACATACTGTATTATTTATTATCATGTTTTTGCCTTGTTTCGTAAGTACTTGTGAGTGTTATGAATTGAATTGTGTCCCCTCGAAAGATATGTTGAAGTCCTGACCCCTGGTACTGATGAATAGGACCTTATTTGGGAATAAGGTCTTTGCAAATATAGTCAAGTTAAGATGAGGTCATACTGCATTAGGATAGGGCCCTAATACAATGACTGATGTCCTTAGAAGAAGAGGGGCACCTGGACACAGAGGAGGGATCCAGGAGAAAGGAGGCCTCATGACCACCGGTGCAGATATTGAAATGGTGCCAGGGAATGCCAAGGATTGCCAGTAACCAGAGGCTCGGGAGAAGCAAACAATCATCCTCCCCTGGAGCCTTCAGAGAGAGTGTGGCTCTGTAGCCTCTGACAGAGAATACATTTCTGTTGTTCTAAGCCACTCGTTTTGCACTCCTGCCCTAGGAACTGAGATTCCGAGAAAGGTCTGTGTCTTAATGTTCTGTAATCAAACTGGCAGAGCAGACTCCTTCCAGAGATGTCTTAGGATCCAGCAGCCTCTTCCCAGTTCTCTACACTTAGGAACTGGTGAAGAGCAATTTAAAATTCTTGGCATCATGGTTGTTCTTCCTACCCACCCTTTTCTGTTGGAGAAACCTTGCAAAGGACTTGGTATCCCAATGGAACCCTGTGGCCATGTGCTCTCTCAGCTGCTTCCATTTGTTGCACATTTGATGGGAATCAGAAGTAGCTGCTCAGAGGTGCTGCTGAGGTTACAACCCCGGGGGTGCCTGCCCACTGCTGCGGCCCCTCCCAGCAGCTCGGAGCCATCTTAGGCCATTTTCATTCTCCTAGTAGTGGTGACCACAGTTTTTATTCAGGAAAGATAAAGCACAAAAAGAACAAAAGCAAGTTTCTAAAGATATTGCAAAGAATGTTTTAAAAGTAGAGAATCTTCAGGAAAACACTTCTTTATAATATAAACAGAGCTGGTATTTGCACAGATTTCTCCTATATATTAAAGTTTCTAAAACTTATTACTAATAAATGGAATATTTTATTTATTGAACTACAGTTGATTCACAATGTTTCCAGTGTAAGCAAACAGATTAAGTTATACGTACATACATACATAGGGCTTCCCTGGTGGTCCAGGGGGTAAAGAGTCCAGCTTGCAGTGTAAGGGGCACCAGTTCTATCCTGGCCCGGGAAGATCCCACATGCCGTGGAACGGCTGGACCAGTGTGTCTGGTTATGAGCCAGTACTCTGAAATTCATGTGCCCAGAACCTGTGCTCTGCACAGAGAGGCCACAGCAATGGGAGGCCCACACATGCCAAAGAATAAAGATGGATGAAAAATAAATAAAGAATCAATAAAAAGAGGCCGAAAAGAATATAGGACTGTCAGTCTTTAAAAAAAAAAGTTATACATACATGCATATATATATTGTTTTTCAGATTCTTTTCAATTATAGGTTATAACAAGAATATACTTCTCTATGCTACACAGTAGGTCCGTGTACAAGTGGGATATTTTATTTTATTTTATTTTATTTTTTTTAAAGATTTATTTATTTATTTACTTTTGGGCGGGGGTCAGGTTGGGGAGGGAGGGGAGTGGGCGGGCCACTTCTATTGGTCTTTCATTTCTCTATTTTCATTCGTCTTCGTTCTTTGGCTCCTGTGGGCCTCCAGTCGCGGTGGCGTCTGTCGTTGCAGAGCGCCGACTCTGGGCGCATGCGCTCCAGAGCTCCGGCTCGGTGATTGGACACATCGGTCCAGCCGCTCTGCGGCACGTGGGATCTTCCCAGGCCAGGGATCGAACCGGCGCCCCTTGCGCTGCAAGGCGGTGTCCTTACCCACTGGACCACCAGGGGAAGCCCGGGATATTTTATTTAACAAAATTTTATTTAGTTTATTTTTGACCACAGTGAGTCTTCGCTGTTCTGCGCAGGTTTTCTCTGGTTTGCTGTGAATGGGAGCTACACTCTAGCTGTGGGGTGTGGGCCTCTCATTGCAGTGGCTTCCGTTGTGGAGCAATCGCTCTAGGCATGCACGGGTTTCAGTACTTGAGGCTTGTGGATTCAAGAGCACAGGCTCAATACTTGTGGCATACAGGATTAGTTCACAAGTATCCTGTGCTCAGTCACTCAGTCATGTCTAACTCTTTGGGATTCTGTGGACTATAGCCCACCAGGCTCCTCTGTCCATGGAACTCTCCAGGCAAGAATACTGGAGTGGGTTGCCATGCCCTTCTCTAACAGGGGATTTTCCCAACCCAGGGATCAAACCAAGGCCTCTCATGTTAGAGGCAGATTCTTTATTATCTTAGACACCAGGGAAGCCCAAGAATACTGGGCACCCTATTGCTTCTGCACAGTATCTTCCTGACCCAGAAATCAAACCCTGTACATTGCAAGCAAATTCTTTTAAAGCTGTGTTGTATAATGAATATTTTAGTTTTTTCTTTATTTTAGTGGTTTTTCCCACAGCTTTCTTGAAAATAACTGAAGAGTCTAATTGTGTATATTTAAAGTGTGCTGTGTAATGATTTTGCTGTATGTATACATTGTAGAATGACCTCAAGATGATTAGTATATCTGTCACCTCCCATAGTTAGCTGTTTTTTATTTTCCCCAGTGGTGAGAACACATAAGACTATTCTCAGCAGCTTTCAAGTATATGATACAGTATTATTGTTGGATGTGGTTATTGTATGCAATTTTAAGTAGGTGATACAGTATTATGCTTACCATGCAGCACATTAGATCCTTAAAGCATTTGTGTACTTTGAAAATTTGTATCCTTTGACTTACAGCTCCCCAATTCCGTTTTCCCCAGCCCCTGACAACGACTGTTCGGCTCTCTGCTTCTATAAGTTTTCTATTTTAGATTCCACATGCAGTATGTGTCTGTCTGATTTATTTCACTTAGCATAATGCCCTCTTGGTTCATCTATGTTGTTGCCAATGGCAGGATTTCCTTTTTTTTTTTTTAATGGATTAATACTCCAATATTCCAAACATCATGTTTTCTTTATCCACTCATTTGTTTAAGGCTGTTTAGGCTGTTTGTGTATCTTGGCTATTGTGAATAAAGCTGCAGTGAACATGGGTATACACGTATCTCTTCAAGATTCTGATTTAATTTCGTTTGGCTATACCTCTACCAAGGAATGGGTGTGCTGGATCATACAGGAGCTACCATCCTGTTTTCTGTAGTGGCTGCACTAATTTACATCCCCACCAACAGTGTGCAAGAGTTGCTTTTTCTCCAGATCCTTACCAATGTTTGTTACCTCTTGTCTTTCTGATAATAGCCATCCTAACAGGTGCAAGGGGATCTCATTGTGGTTTTGATTTGTGTTTCCCTGATTATTAGTGGTTTGAACACTTTTCATATCCCTTTGGCCATTTGTATGTTGTCTTTGGGAAAATGTCAGTTTAGGTACTTTGCGCATTTTTTTTTTTTAGGCAGTGCTTTTTTTTTTTTTTTTGGTGGGGAGGGGCACATGTCTTCTATTGGTCTTTCATTTATCTATTTTCATCCATCTTTGTTCTTTGGCCTGTGGGGGCCTCCCATCGCAGTGACCTCTGTTGTTGCAGAGCACCAGCTCTGGGCGCATGCGCTCCAGAGCTCCGGCTCAGTAGTTGGACACATGGGTCCAGCCGCTCTGTGGCATGTGGGATCTTCCCAGGCCAGGGATTGAATTGGCGCCCCTTGCACTGCAAGGCGGTGTCCTTACCCACTGGACCACCAGGCAAGTCCCTTTGCCCATTTTTAAATGGGTTATTTGCTTTTTGGCTATTGGGTTCTTATATTTATTTTGGATATTAATCCCTTACCAGATATATGGTTTGCAAATATCTTCTCCCATTGTTTTTCCTTCTTTTGCCTATAAGTCATCATTTATTTTCATCCATCTTTATTCTTAGCATGTGTGGGCCTCCCATTGCAGTGGCCTCTCTCATTGCAGAGCACTGGCTCTGGGCACATGTGCTCCAGAGTGCTGGCTCTTAATTGGACACACCAGTCCAGCTGCTCCACAGCACATGGGATCTTCCCAGGCCAGAGATCGAACTGATGTCCCTTGCACTGCAAGCGGACTTTTTACCCCCTGAGCCACCAGGGAAGTTGTATCTTCTGCCATTCTTTAGGTTGCCTTTTCATTTTGTGGATGTTTCCTTTGCTGTGAAGAGGCTCTTTAGCGTAGTCCCCCTGGCTTTTGTTGCCTTTGCTTTGGGTGTCTTATCCAAGAACTCTTTGCCAAGACCACCATCAAGGACCTTTTCTCCTGTGCTTTCTTCTAGGAGTTTTATGGCAGCTAGTCTTATGTTATGGTCTTTAATCTATTTCTGAGGTAATTTTTTGAGTGGTATAAGACAGAAGTCTAGTTTGATTTTTTCGCATGTGGCTGTCCAGTTTTCCCAGCACCATTTATTGAAGAGACCATCCTTTTCCCACTATGTGCTCTTGGTGTGCTTGTCAAAATTTAGTTGGTTTTAGGGCTTTTTCCTGCAGTGATCATATACATAAAAATTTGTACCATTCACTTGCCTTGGATAGTCATATTAGAATATTTTTTCATTGAGATCTATCCTTAGTTTCTTTGGATCTATCTTTTGAAAATTTCTGTATCTTCTCCTTCCCACTTAAGTGAGGTTCTTGATTTTACAGAAGGTTCTCACTGCAAATATAATGCCGCATTTTATATTTATGCCTTCTATTTGGGCAATTTTTATGAAAATAAACTGTTTACTGTTTTTCTCATGTTTTTCTCCCCTACTCCCTTTAATGTCACACAGACTACTTGTATCCTTTGCTGATTTGTCCTTTGATTTGTATATTACTCACTTGCTTATCTGTTATTGCATGCAGAGATTTACTCATTATTCATAGAGTAAGCACACCTTTACTAACTGCCCACTGTTGTGCCAGAAACTGCACTAGTCCCCAGAGGACGTGAGAATGAAAGCAACAGGCTCTGGTAGTTACTGTACTTGAAATGATTGCTTTTGTGAAGGGGTGTGCAAGATGCAGAAATGACCTTGGCTTTGCGTGGTGCAAGGTGAGGTGTATCCTCCACAATGATCAGATCATTTGCATCACTCCCTTTTCTCTCAGGAGACATGAAAAACTCGCAGTATCAGGGAACAAGAACCGAGGCACTGTCAGTGATGCATCGACACTGCCAGCGAGATCTGTGTGACTCGTGATGAAGGGACCTCGGGTTAATACCTTGTAGCAGATTGGTCTTGGCTGAAGTTTAGTGTTACAGAACATGGAGCTTGCAGCTACTTGTTTGCTGTGCCCCCACCCCAGTGGTGGAAAGTACATTCATTTGCAGATAATTTTCACAGCCAGGCTCTGTGATCACCACTCCCCAGTCCCTCCTATGGTCAAATTGTATGCCAGATTTTCTCTTCATGAAGATGAGGAAAAGGAACAATAGCTGCTTTGTTAGTCTGGAAAGACCTGACCCACAGAAAACCAGAGTTCTTACATTATTTGCTTTATTTTTTGATAGGAAGGCAAAACAAAACTTTAAGATTCAAATTATTCTGCATATTATTTGACTATTAAACCATGTGGTAGTTTAATCACTAAGTCATGCCTGACTCTTTGCAACGCCAGGGACTTAGCCTGCTGCCAAGCTTCTCTGTCCATGGGATTCTCCAGGCAAGAATACTGGAACGGATTGCCATTTCCTTCTGAAGGATCTTCCCAACTACTTGCCTTGGATAGTCATATTAGAATATTTTTTCATTGAGATCTATCCTTAGTTTCTTTGGATCTATCTTTTGAAAATTTCTGTATCTTCTCCTTCCCACTTAAGTGAGGTTCTTGATTTTACAGAAGGTTCTCACTGCAAATATAATGCCGCATTTTATATTTATGCCTTCTATTTGGGCAATTTTTATGAAAATAAACTGTTTACTGTTTTTCTCATGTTTTTCTCCCCTACTCCCTTTAATGTCACACAGACTACTTGTATCCTTTGCTGATTTGTCCTTTGATTTGTATATTACTCACTTGCTTATCTGTTATTGCATGCAGAGATTTACTCATTATTCATAGAGTAAGCACACCTTTACTAACTGCCCACTGTTGTGCCAGAAACTGCACTAGTCCCCAGAGGACGTGAGAATGAAAGCAACAGGCTCTGGTAGTTACTGTACTTGAAATGATTGCTTTTGTGAAGGGGTGTGCAAGATGCAGAAATGACCTTGGCTTTGCGTGGTGCAAGGTGAGGTGTATCCTCCACAATGATCAGATCATTTGCATCACTCCCTTTTCTCTCAGGAGACATGAAAAACTCGCAGTATCAGGGAACAAGAACCGAGGCACTGTCAGTGATGCATCGACACTGCCAGCGAGATCTGTGTGACTCGTGATGAAGGGACCTCGGGTTAATACCTTGTAGCAGATTGGTCTTGGCTGAAGTTTAGTGTTACAGAACATGGAGCTTGCAGCTACTTGTTTGCTGTGCCCCACCCCAGTGGTGGAAAGTACATTCATTTGCAGATAATTTTCACAGCCAGGCTCTGTGATCACCACTCCCCAGTCCCTCCTATGGTCAAATTGTATGCCAGATTTTCTCTTCATGAAGATGAGGAAAAGGAACAATAGCTGCTTTGTTAGTCTGGAAAGACCTGACCCACAGAAAACCAGAGTTCTTACATTATTTGCTTTATTTTTTGATAGGAAGGCAAAACAAAACTTTAAGATTCAAATTATTCTGCATATTATTTGACTATTAAACCATGTGGTAGTTTAATCACTAAGTCATGCCTGACTCTTTGCAACGCCAGGGACTTAGCCTGCTGCCAAGCTTCTCTGTCCATGGGATTCTCCAGGCAAGAATACTGGAACGGATTGCCATTTCCTTCTGAAGGGGATCTTCCCAACCCTGACATGGAACCCGCGTCTCCTGCATTCCAGGTGGTGGATTCTTTACCATCCACACCACCACAGCTCTGTGGAATAATGCCTTAGTGTTTTTCACAAATAAAAGCAGCAGTAAAGAATAGCTAAATGGGACGAGAATGCAAGTTTTTTCCATGCAGAAACATATTTCATACCCATTGGGTTGAATAGGATGAGAATGAGGCAGAGAAAGAGACAATTATGACTTCCATTGGCATGTGATAAGGCAAATCCAGGGGACAATGTAAATTTTTAAAAATTATAATTTGTTTAATTAATGAAACTTTTTGGTTCTGCTGTGTCTTTGTTACTGCAAGGGTTTTTCTCTAGTTGCGGCGAGCAAGGGCTACTCTCTAGTTGTGGTGTACAGGCTTCTTATGCTGCCGGTTTCTCTTGTTGCAGAGCACGGGCTATAGGATGCTCGGGCTTCAGTAGTTGCAGTTCCCAGGCTCCAGAGCATGGACTCAGTAGTTCTGGTGTGGGATTAGTTCTTCTGCCACATGTGGGATGGACCAGGGATCAAACCTCTGTTTCCTGCATTGGCAGGTAGATTCTTTACTACTGAGCCACCAGGGGAGCCCCACCATGTGAACTTCTTAATGAGGCTAATATTATTCTAGAGTTTTTAGCTGAGATGTGTGCAAAAATTGGCAACAAAACAGACTTTGTAAGCCAACAATGGAGAGGACAGTAAAAACCAGAAGTCTGCTGAATGCTAAGAGAAATGTGTAGTGTTGGTTGGAAATGGTTCATTACACTGAGTTAGATTAAAAGACCGTCATTATAGGGTAAGAAGTAAAGTGAAAGTTGCTCAGTTCTGTCCAACTCTTTGTGACCTCACAGACTGTAGCCTACCAAGCTCCTAGGACTGCACATGGAATTCTCCGTGCAAGAGTACTGGAAGGGGGTAGCCATCTTCCTGACCCAGGGATCAAACTCTGGTCTCCTGTTTTTCAGGCAGATTCTTTACCATCTGAGCCACCAGGGAATCTGCATTATCAGATAATGGAGTCTTAAAGTTGTTGAATGCAATATATTTGTTATTCAAAGTCTTTGTAGTGTAACAGTCACAGAGGCCCATTTTTATAGATTTATTAATAGAGTAGATTCTTGATGTTTTTATTTTTCCTAACTGGCAGATGTTCAAAATGTAAACTACTCAATATTTTATGAAAGGTATATTTTCTTGTACATGTAAATTAAAAGAATAGGGCTTCCCTGGTGGTCTAGTGGGTAAAGAGTCTGCCTTGCAGTGCAAGGGGCACCGGTTCAATCCCTGGGCTGGGAAGATCCCACATTCCATGGAGTGGCTGGGCCAGCGTGTCCAATTACAAGCCAGCGCTCTGGAGTGTGTGCACCCAGAGCTGGTGCTCTGCAATGAGAGAGGCCACTGAGATGGGAGGCCCACATAGGCCAAAGAATAAAAAAGATAGGTGAAAATAAATGAATGCTGACTTAGAAGCAAAAAAAGAAAAACTTAAAAAGAATAATCTCTTTTGAGTATCTTGTAAGAGTGCCTCTTACCTGAGTACAAAAATAGGCAAAAAGCAGAATTCCAAATGTATTTCCTGTAGATATTGCCTTAAGTTCCTGAAGACTAAAGCTATTAATAGAAATATCAATTTGGCTTATAAAGTACATTTACATGTCATTTTGGGTCCTCTCACAATCCTGCTCTGGGCTCTGCTGCTCCTCACCCTTGTGAAGCATCATCCGAGGCATATTGCTTAAGTTCCTGGGATGTAGTGTGTCATTGGCAAATTGAGTGGAGAGGACAGTAAAACCAGAAGTCTGCTGAATGCTAAGAGAAATGTGTAGTGTTGGTTGGAAATGGTTCATTACACTGAGTTAGATTAAAAGACCGTCATTATAGGGTAAGAAGTAAAGTGAAAGTTGCTCAGTTCTGTCCAACTCTTTGTGACCTCACAGACTGTAGCCTACCAAGCTCCTAGGACTGCACATGGAATTCTCCGTGCAAGAGTACTGGAAGGGGGTAGCCATCTTCCTGACCCAGGGATCAAACTCTGGTCTCCTGTTTTTCAGGCAGATTCTTTACCATCTGAGCCACCAGGGAATCTGCATTATCAGATAATGGAGTCTTAAAGTTGTTGAATGCAATATATTTGTTATTCAAAGTCTTTGTAGTGTAACAGTCACAGAGGCCCATTTTTATAGATTTATTAATAGAGTAGATTCTTGATGTTTTTATTTTTCCTAACTGGCAGATGTTCAAAATGTAAACTACTCAATATTTTATGAAAGGTATATTTTCTTGTACATGTAAATTAAAAGAATAGGGCTTCCCTGGTGGTCTAGTGGGTAAAGAGTCTGCCTTGCAGTGCAAGGGGCACCGGTTCAATCCCTGGGCTGGGAAGATCCCACATTCCATGGAGTGGCTGGGCCAGCGTGTCCAATTACAAGCCAGCGCTCTGGAGTGTGTGCACCCAGAGCTGGTGCTCTGCAATGAGAGAGGCCACTGAGATGGGAGGCCCACATAGGCCAAAGAATAAAAAAGATAGGTGAAAATAAATGAATGCTGACTTAGAAGCAAAAAAAGAAAAACTTAAAAAGAATAATCTCTTTTGAGTATCTTGTAAGAGTGCCTCTTACCTGAGTACAAAAATAGGCAAAAAGCAGAATTCCAAATGTATTTCCTGTAGATATTGCCTTAAGTTCCTGAAGACTAAAGCTATTAATAGAAATATCAATTTGGCTTATAAAGTACATTTACATGTCATTTTGGGTCCTCTCACAATCCTGCTCTGGGCTCTGCTGCTCCTCACCCTTGTGAAGCATCATCCCGAGGCTTTGCATGTTTCCCCTCCTCTTGGAATGTGCTTCCTCCAGGGATCTTCACATTTGCTTCCTTGCAGCAGCAGCGCAGTGCTACCCAGCAGAGAGACCTCCCTGACCTCTCCAATGCACTGGCAGTCCACACTCCCTCCCTTCCTGGTCCCAGCTCCTCTCACCCCTGTTGTGTTTCTGCACAGCACTGACAGCTGCTGGATATGCTACATGTTGTGTAGATAGAATGTCAGCTCCAAGAGGGTGGGGCATTTGTTTGACCCACCTCTGGATCACCCTCTGTCTGGGACAGTGTATATAATAGGTGCTCAATAAACGCTGAACCAATATAAAAAGGAAGGAATGGTGTTTATAGATGAGACAATGGAGTTAACGAAGATGGAACTAGAACCTGGTTGTCCCAACTCTAAATGCATCTTCTTCCTAGATGGTGGTTTGTTTTTATTCTTCATGGTTGTATAAAACAGTGCTAACAGAGTAGACCTGGGACAGCCTTACCTTTGGGAGGGCCTGCCTGCCAGGTTGATCCTGGGTTGGTTTCTGGGAACTTGGAATTTGGGAGGATTCTCACCATTCCCAGAACTGATTAGAGTGGTTGCCTGTAGATAAATTGTTTGTACAAACAATATAGTTTATGCTAGACACTTGATATCTTCTGATTTTTTTGAATTTTGTAAAAGTCCTAGGCAGCGAGTGCCTTTGATCAGCCGCCAGTAGGTTTTGCGGGTACCAAGTCTCTAATGAGTTTCCCTGGTAGATAGTATTTTACTTATTGTCGTATTTTATTGCTGGAGGAGTTAGATCCAGATGATGCCCCTGGGAGAGGACTGTTGGGAGCTTGTGCCTCTGGATTTCATCTATGCCCCCTTTCCCCTTGCATGACTGAGTCAATAGCCATGAGTCTGAGCAAGCTCTGGGAGATGGCGAAGGACAGGAAGCCTGGCGTGCTGCAGCCCATGGTGTCACAAAGAGTCGGACGTGACTGAACTGACTGACTGATTTTTCTTTGTGCTATTTGTTGTAATGAAGCTATGGGTACAATTGTACCTTGAGTCCCGTGAGTCCTTCACTGAACCTGAGGGTCGTCTCTGAGACCTCTGATAAAATGGTGTTCTTAGCTTGCTCTTTGATGCATCAGTGCATTGTAAGTGTCCAGTTCTATGTTGATTATACAAACCTATCTCATTCTTTTTAATGACTGAGTAGTATTCTGTATTAGGAATATCCCGTGAATTATTTAATCATTCTCCTGTTAATGAATATTGAGGCTGCTTTGAGTTTTTCATTTTTATAAACAATGCTCGCATGTATACATTGAGTTCTTAAAGTAGATTTATTTTGCTCAGTTCTGATAGGTACTGCAAGTTATCCTTGAGAAACTTGTTCCAAGATATATTTCCATGAGCAGCACATAATGCCCCACCTCTCCACATTCTTACTAACCCTGAATTAGTCTTTTAAATTCTTATGTCTCAGCTTGTGTCAAAACCTGGAGTGGCATCTTAGGCCTTTTAAATTTGAACTTTCTGACAACAAGCAAGTTTGAGAGTCTTTTCCTATGTTTACTTCATTTGTCTTTTCTTTAATCTTCAGTTCTATTCTGAGTGTGTTTTCTTTTTTCTTTTTTTTTTTTTCAGTGTGTTTTCTGAGTTGATTTATTACTGCTCTCAGCATATTAATGATATTAGCCCTTTGTATGTGGATAAGACAGTTGTTCCACTCATTGGCTGTTATGTTCTTTCCCCACTGATTTGAAACACTGTCTTAATCACAC
Organism: Tragulus kanchil; assembly: GCA_022376925.1. NCBI lineage: Eukaryota > Metazoa > Chordata > Mammalia > Artiodactyla > Tragulidae > Tragulus > Tragulus kanchil. Next base: position 260,366,636 of record JAIOJX010000032.1, read on the forward strand.
ACACAGTTGTATGTCTGGGTTTCTTTCTGAAGTGTGTATTTTCTTTCCTTATTCATCTACCAGGACTGTCCTGTTTAGTGACAGTAGCGTTAGTCTGCTATTTTGATTTGATAGGCAAGGCTTATTCTTCCTTTTGATTTAAAAAATTTCAGAAGTCTTCTTTGCCTTTACGCATTTCACTGTTGCAAATGAAACAACAGTTGACAAATTCTCCCTCTACTCCAAGTTGAGAGTTTTTATAAATTTTAAATTTATTTTTTATTTGAAGGATAATTACTTTCCGGAATTGTGTTGGTTTCTGCCAAACATCAGCATGAGTCAGGCATAGGTATACATATGTTCCCTCCTTCCCACCTCCCTCCCCATCCCTCCCCTCTAGATTGTTAACAGAGCCCCCATTTGAGTTTGCTGAGTCACACAGCTAATTCCTCTTGGCTGTCTATTTTACATATGGTAATGTAAGTTTCCATGTTACCCAAATTGAAATTTTTATTGGAATTGCATTGAGTATAAATATTGGGGAGAAACTGAAATTTTCACAGTTTCAAGATTTCATCTAGAAATATTCTATTTTTCCATTTATACCTTTTCCTTATCTTTCATTGCTCCTTCCTCAAATTTCATGCTCCAGCAACAACAAACTGCATGCGGATACCCACAGTATCTCAGTTTTTTCTCTCTCTGATTTTGCCGTCCTTCAGATCAGGCATCACCTCTTCTAGGAATCCTGACACTGCCCCAACCTGAATTAATTAGCCCCTGTTCTCCCCGCCTTGCAGTGCTCCCATAGGATGTTGTGGCTTTCATCAAGTATTCTGTGACTGCTTATTTAATCCTCAAGGGAGTAATGTTCTATACAGTGTTGTACTTTCAGCACTTAATGCAGACTATTTCTACGTCAATTTTTTATTAAATTAATAGACAAGAAACTTTCTATGTAGTTTATAATTTTCTTCATATAGGTTTCAAAATATATTGTTGACTTTTTGTTGCTGTCATGAAGGAGTTCTTTTTTCTTCCCTACTACTGTCTGTTTCTTGATAGTATGTGGAAAAGTTATTGATTTTTTTTTTTTTTTCATTTATCTTGTAATCAGCCTTCTACTGAATTTCTCTAGTTTTTCAGGTAAATTCCCATAGCTGGTGTTAGATTCTTGATGCTATAGCTTGGGAAGAGGTGGCTGGAAGTGACAGAGATAAGTTTTAAAAATTGTTTATACTTTAAAAAATGCTTTCCAATTAAAGGGAGATATGTTATTTCAGAAGATATTTTATTTTTCCTTTTTATAAAGTTAATTAACTATTACCTAAGTAGGAGGCTTTACCTCTAAAATGTCACGAAAACAACAGTTGACAAATTCTCCTCTACTCCAAGTTGAGAGTTTTTATAAATTTTAAATTTATTTTTATTTGAGGATAATTACTTTCCGGAATTGTGTTGGTTTCTGCCAAACATCAGCATGAGTCAGGCATAGGTATACATATGTTCCCTCCTTCCCACCTCCCTCCCCATCCCTCCCCTCTAGATTGTTAACAGAGCCCCCATTTGAGTTTGCTGAGTCACACAGCTAATTCCTCTTGGCTGTCTATTTTACATATGGTAATGTAAGTTTCCATGTTACCCAAATTGAAATTTTTATTGGAATTGCATTGAGTATAAATATTGGGGAGAAACTGAAATTTTCACAGTTTCAAGATTTCATCTAGAAATATTCTATTTTTCCATTTATACCTTTTCCTTATCTTTCATTGCTCCTTCCTCAAATTTCATGCTCCAGCAACAACAAACTGCATGCGGATACCCACAGTATCTCAGTTTTTTCTCTCTCTGATTTTGCCGTCCTTCAGATCAGGCATCACCTCTTCTAGGAATCCTGACACTGCCCCAACCTGAATTAATTAGCCCCTGTTCTCCCCGCCTTGCAGTGCTCCCATAGGATGTTGTGGCTTTCATCAAGTATTCTGTGACTGCTTATTTAATCCTCAAGGGAGTAATGTTCTATACAGTGTTGTACTTTCAGCACTTAATGCAGACTATTTCTACGTCAATTTTTTATTAAATTAATAGACAAGAAACTTTCTATGTAGTTTATAATTTTCTTCATATAGGTTTCAAAATATATTGTTGACTTTTTGTTGCTGTCATGAAGGAGTTCTTTTTTCTTCCCTACTACTGTCTGTTTCTTGATAGTATGTGGAAAAGTTATTGATTTTTTTTTTTTTTCATTTATCTTGTAATCAGCCTTCTACTGAATTTCTCTAGTTTTTCAGGTAAATTCCCATAGCTGGTGTTAGATTCTTGATGCTATAGCTTGGGAAGAGGTGGCTGGAAGTGACAGAGATAAGTTTTAAAAATTGTTTATACTTTAAAAAATGCTTTCCAATTAAAGGGAGATATGTTATTTCAGAAGATATTTTATTTTTCCTTTTTATAAAGTTAATTAACTATTACCTAAGTAGGAGGTAAACAAAATTCATATTTGGTCACCTTATATAGGATTTTTTTCCTTCTCAGCAAATCTTAGCCAAATGATGAAGTATCATTAAAATATGTTTGCATGTACAGTTGTGAGCAAATTTGGTTATATTACTATTAATGAGTTATGTAGATAAGCAAGGTGAACTTGTGGTTGATTTGGTCATTGCCACATCCTGATAATTGGTGGATGAATTTTGAGATTGTCTTTCCCTCTTATTTCAGAATTATTTCTAGGTTCAAAAAAATTAATATTTAGTATTTTTTTCCTGTTCATCATAATATAGGAATAATTTATAGTTTTTTTTTTTTTTTAAAGATTTATTTATTTATTTTGGCAGGGGAGGGGGAGGGAGGGAGCAGGCAGGCCACTTCTATTGGTCTTTCATTTGTTTGGTTTTCATCCATCTTTGTTCTTTGGCCTGTGTGGGCTTCCCATCGCAGTGGCCTCTGTTGTCTCAGAGCACAGGCTCTGGGCGCATGCGCTCCAGAGTTCTGGCTCGGTAATTGGACACATCAGTCCAGCCGCTCCGCGGCACGTGGGATCTTCCCAGGCCAGGGCTCGAACCGGTGCCCCTTGTACTGCAAGGTGGTGTCCTTACCCACTGGACCACCAGGGAAGCCCTATAGTTTTATTTTTTAGTATCAGTGTACTGAAAAGTACTTTGAATGCTTTGAAACAGTGATAGTGCTTTCTGTAGGTCTCATAATTTAGGCTCAACACTTGATCTTTGGTAGTAGATGATTGACCTTTGGAGGCAATTACTTATTCAGGTAGAATTTCTAATCTTAATTTTTTAATTCACTCTCATTCAAGAAATTCATTATAGTAGAAAGCAAATGTGAGCTTTCAAACAATCACAATACTTGGCTATTGTTCTTTCAATTTTACTTAACTCCTGTGGTCCCATTGTCTTGTCTTTCCAAAATTGGTATAGGAAATTCTGCCTGAGTGATATTTTTGGGAGAACCCTGGAATTATTTGGTTTTGGGAGGCACAAAACATCTCAGGGTGGAGCAGCATCATAATTTCTGCTTGCTGTTTGGTGATTATGTTGACATCAATTAAAATTGCAAAGCATTTTTTGTCTGCCAGTGACTCTGTTAAAGTCCTTTACATGCATAGATGATTTAATCCTTGTAATCTTGCTAAGCTGGGAACTGTGATTTGACAGAAAGGAAGTGGAGGTACAGAAAGTACCAGCAACTCCCTTAAAGACATACAGCCACTAAATAGTGGGGTCATGATTCAAACTCAGACCGTCTGACTTCAGAGACTAATTACTTAACCACTGGAAAAGCATAAATATGTTACTTGTACTTTGATTTACTAAAATAATTTTCTCTAAATGAACATTTCCAGTTTTGCTCTGCAGGGTCACTTTATTTCTTTGATCTCCTTTTTCTCTTCCTTGAAAATTAAGTGTGAGGACTTGAGTTGGTTTCCTTAGTGTTGATTTCATTTTCCCCTTTAGCACCCAGTTCTTCACCTTTAAAAGTATCATTGACTTATTCATGACATAGTATGGTGTCATTAAAACTAAATAAAATGCAAAAAAAAATTACGGAATTAAAATTCAGTCAAACTTGTAAATGTATACTTTGTGAATTTCCTCTTTTATTCACTACATCCAGTTACCATATCCCTTGTCAGCAGTATTAGTGTTACATGATCGTTAGATCTGCCACTCTGCAGTCAGATAAGACTCTTACATGTAATCAATTGCCCGGTGCTGGCACTGTTGTTGAAAGACCTCTCTGTCTGTGGTCTCTGTGGATTCTTGTCCAGGTTCTGGGCAGCAGAAAACCTTGAGGGTGTTCGATAGTGCTTTGAATGCTTTGAAACAGTGATAGTGCTTTCTCATAATTTAGGCTCAACACTTGATCTTTGGTAGTAGATGATTGACCTTTGGAGGCAATTACTTATTCAGGTAGAATTTCTAATCTTAATTTTTTAATTCACTCTCATTCAAGAAATTCATTATAGTAGAAAGCAAATGTGAGCTTTCAAACAATCACAATACTTGGCTATTGTTCTTTCAATTTTACTTAACTCCTGTGGTCCCATTGTCTTGTCTTTCCAAAATTGGTATAGGAAATTCTGCCTGAGTGATATTTTTGGGAGAACCCTGGAATTATTTGGTTTTGGGAGGCACAAAACATCTCAGGGTGGAGCAGCATCATAATTTCTGCTTGCTGTTTGGTGATTATGTTGACATCAATTAAAATTGCAAAGCATTTTTGTCTGCCAGTGACTCTGTTAAAGTCCTTTACATGCATAGATGATTTAATCCTTGTAATCTTGCTAAGCTGGGAACTGTGATTTGACAGAAAGGAAGTGGAGGTACAGAAAGTACCAGCAACTCCCTTAAAGACATACAGCCACTAAATAGTGGGGTCATGATTCAAACTCAGACCGTCTGACTTCAGAGACTAATTACTTAACCACTGGAAAAGCATAAATATGTTACTTGTACTTTGATTTACTAAAATAATTTTCTCTAAATGAACATTTCCAGTTTTGCTCTGCAGGGTCACTTTATTTCTTTGATCTCCTTTTTCTCTTCCTTGAAAATTAAGTGTGAGGACTTGAGTTGGTTTCCTTAGTGTTGATTTCATTTTCCCCTTTAGCACCCAGTTCTTCACCTTTAAAAGTATCATTGACTTATTCATGACATAGTATGGTGTCATTAAAACTAAATAAAATGCAAAAAAAAATTACGGAATTAAAATTCAGTCAAACTTGTAAATGTATACTTTGTGAATTTCCTCTTTTATTCACTACATCCAGTTACCATATCCCTTGTCAGCAGTATTAGTGTTACATGATCGTTAGATCTGCCACTCTGCAGTCAGATAAGACTCTTACATGTAATCAATTGCCCGGTGCTGGCACTGTTGTTGAAAGACCTCTCTGTCTGTGGTCTCTGTGGATTCTTGTCCAGGTTCTGGGCAGCAGAAAACCTTGAGGGTGTTCTGCTGAACCAGAACCTCTGAGCTCTGGTTCATAGGGTCAGAGCAAGCACATCATCTTGTATCTTGCTTGTACATGATCATGGGGCCTTGTGTGCCACACACATGTCATGGTTCATGGTCCTTGATGCGCAGACCTGCTTTGGAAACTTTGGAAAGCCTTCATTTTAGAAGAGCCCTCCCTTTATGTTGATGGCACTCTCTATAATGCTCATCTCTGCATTTTATTTTGGGATCTTTGCCATGGCTATTTTTTTCTTCATGTTGATGACTAGTGTATATTTCGATGTAGTTTATGAGTATTCACTGCTTAAGTACACCACTGTGAAGCCATCCTGTTGTGGTCTTTGTGCCATTTGGGGGTCACAGGCCCAGCAACCAACCCATGAAAAGCAAAGAATTAATCATGTTAATTAACCAATTTCACAAAGAGATTTTAGTTAAAAATAATAAAACATAGGTAAACTATGTCATCCAGTCTTCCTCTAGAGACAGTAAGTTACCTTATAGGAATTTACATTTATAAATAGAATTATTCCTTTTAAATGTCAGAACTATTAAAAAAACATCTACTTATTATTTGGCAGGAGGATGGACCTCTCTAGAAACCAAAAGAAAGCAATGCCAAAATTCATTACATTTAAACAGTTTAAAATATGTGCTGGGTTTAGAAACACTGACATTTCAAATCGCTGTTTCCCCCTCATCCTCCCAGAAAAGAGTAAACCTTAACATCCTCTCCTGAAGAGGGGTGACAGAAATTGAGATTTTATTTTGTAGCAAAGTACCACCTTACAATTCAATTTCAATTCTGACATAAAGATGATTTTAGCGAGACTACATCTTCACAATGACAGTTGTAAAGAAATGCACTTAATAGGTATTGTTCACTAAAATTTCACTTGAGAGCAAAAAAGGATGCTTAGTACAATTCACTGGAAACAGGCACATGGAGTAGGAAGAGGTGTGGGTTCCCTTCAATATCAGAAGCCCTGGGTTCATGTGACAGAAGAAGACAGTCTGTACATCACATTTAGGCGAGGCAGTAAAAGGATCGAACTTGTAGAACCTGAGGTAGTGTGTGTATTGGGGTGGGGGACCCATATGTGGTGCTGCATGCACCCTTTCTTTTCTTCCACATGTGAATTTTGCAGGAGCAAGAGTCATGTTGTTCCATGAGCCCCACAAAGCAACCAGCCTAGAGCGTGGGCCAAAGAACCCCAGACAGCTTATAATTCCCCTCTTTAGAAGTCTCAGTTTAATTATGCACCAGTTTTTGAAATTTTCTTGAACAGAATTCTTTTGAATTTGCCCTGGGCCTGCATCTGCTTGTCTTTGTATTCCATGTCTAAATGACCAAGGTGGGAAAGTGGCATGGAAGGTGGAGCTCCTCTCTCCCACTTTTGCTCTGTCTTTTCTTTGGAAAATAAGATGAGTTTGAAACTGGATGCAAATACAGACCATCCTTGACTTAGAAGGAGGTTATGTAAAGCTGAAGTCACTTAATCATGTTAATTACCCAAATTTCAGATAAAACATAGGTAAACTATGTCATCCAGTCTTCCTCTAGAGACAGTAAGTTACCTTATAGGAATTTACATTTATAAATAGAATTATTCCTTTTAAATGTCAGAACTATTAAAAAAACATCTACTTATTATTTGGCAGGAGGATGGACCTCTCTAGAAACCAAAAGAAAGCAATGCCAAAATTCATTACATTTAAACAGTTTAAAATATGTGCTGGGTTTAGAAACACTGACATTTCAAATCGCTGTTTCTCCCTCATCCTCCCAGAAAAGAGTAAACCTTAACATCCTCTCCTGAAGAGGGGTGACAGAAATTGAGATTTTATTTTGTAGCAAAGTACCACCTTACAATTCAATTTCAATTCTGACATAAAGATGATTTTAGCGAGACTACATCTTCACAATGACAGTTGTAAAGAAATGCACTTAATAGGTATTGTTCACTAAAATTTCACTTGAGAGCAAAAAAGGATGCTTAGTACAATTCACTGGAAACAGGCACATGGAGTAGGAAGAGGTGTGGGTTCCCTTCAATATCAGAAGCCCTGGGTTCATGTGACAGAAGAAGACAGTCTGTACATCACATTTAGGCGAGGCAGTAAAAGGATCGAACTTGTAGAACCTGAGGTAGTGTGTGTATTGGGGTGGGGGACCCATATGTGGTGCTGCATGCACCCTTTCTTTTTCTTCCACATGTGAATTTTGCAGGAGCAAGAGTCATGTTGTTCCATGAGCCCCACAAAGCAACCAGCCTAGAGCGTGGGCCAAAGAACCCCAGACAGCTTATAATTCCCCTCTTTAGAAGTCTCAGTTTAATTATGCACCAGTTTTTGAAATTTTCTTGAACAGAATTCTTTTGAATTTGCCCTGGGCCTGCATCTGCTTGTCTTTGTATTCCATGTCTAAATGACCAAGGTGGGAAAGTGGCATGGAAGGTGGAGCTCCTCTCTCCCACTTTTGCTCTGTCTTTTCTTTGGAAAATAAGATGAGTTTGAAACTGGATGCAAATACAGACCATCCTTGACTTAGAAGGAGGTTATGTAAGCTGAAAGTATCATTAAGTGGAAAATGCATTGAAACACTAACCTGATCATCATAGCTTAGTCTCTCTTACCTTAAACATGCTCAGAACACTTATATTAGCCAACAGTTTGGTGACTATAAGTCATCTAACAAAAAGCCTGTTTTGTAATAAAGTGTTGAATGTCTCATGTAATATTATTTTTTTAATTTTTATTTATTTTCATCCATCCTTATTCTTTGGCCTGTGTGGGCCTCCCATTGCAGTGGCCTCTCTTGTTACAGAGCACCAGCTTTGGGCGCATGTGCTTCAGGGTGCTGAGTCCTAATTGGACACACCAGCCCAGTGGCTCCGCGGCATGTGCGTTTTTCCTGGTCCAGGGATTGAGCGGATGCCCCTTGCATTGCAAGGCGGACTCTTGGACCATCAGGGAAGCCCTCATGTAATTTATTGAATGCTGTACTGAAAGAGGAAAACAGTGTTTATGTGGGTACAGAATGGATGTGTTTTGGGCCTTTGCTCTCATGATTGCGTGGTAGATGGGGAGCAGTGGTTCACGGCCACTGCCCAGCATCACCAAAGAGTATCAGCACATCACTAGCCTGGGGAAAGATCAGAATTCAAAGTATGACTCCTACATTATGTGGATTGCTTTAGCGGTAGCAGAATTCAAAGTATGGCTCCTACATTATGTGGATTGCTTTAGTGGTAGCAGAATGCCAAAAAGCATGAGCCAAAAAGCGTTAAGTAGGGGACTGTCTGCACAGTCATTTCCCTGAGTTGATCGTGATCTGATCTGTTCTCATTGAAATAAAAGTTTACTGTTAATGACATCCTGGATTTTATGTGATGTCATTATTGATGGCCATACAGGTTGTGCATTACTAACAGTCACTTCAGTTTTTATAAAGTTTTCCCCTTATAATTGAAGTGTATCTTACTTTCACTACTAAATGATATTACTGATGAGCAGCTTTAGGAAATACTTTCTTCCTGAGAGTCTCAAGCGGACATAGGGATACTTACCTTCTGTCCAGATATCTCTAAACACCCACTATTATACTTTATCTGAAATTGGATTCAGTCCTTATACATTTCAATTATTTTTCTCTGATTTAAAAAGCATCCTTCCAGGGGCTTCCCTGGTGGTCCAGTGGGTAAGGACACTGCCTTGCAGTGCAAGGGGCGTTGGTTCAATCCCTGGCCTGGGAAGATCCCACGTGCCGCGGAGCGGCTGGACCGATGTGTCCAAATACTGAGCCAGAGCTCTGCGGCGCATGCGCCCAGAGCCGGTGCTCTGCGACAACAGAGGCCACCGCGATGGGAGGCCCACACAGGCCAAAGAACAAAGATGGATGAAAATAGAGAGATGAAAGACCAATAGAAGTGGCCCGCCCGCCCCCCCCAAATAAAAAAGTAAATAAATAAAAAGCATCCTTCTAAAAAATTGAATTTCGATCTGATCAAGCTTCTAGTTCTAGCTACCAGTTGATAGGAAATATCAGGAGTAGATTAGACAATAATACAAGAGTACGAATTGGCAAAATACAGGAAGTAAAAAGACCAATAGGTCAAATGCTCAGGTTTCTTCAACAAAAAAGCTATGAATACTAAAAAGAGTCAAGGGACACATCAACTAAATGCATTGTGGGGAATTTATTTGGGTTATGGTTTGAATGCATTAACCATAAAATCCATTCTTCTACCTGTCCCCTCCTAAGAGAAACCCAGAACATTTTATGGGGATACTTAAATATTATTTGTGTATTTGATAATATTATTCTTTACCTATGCCATTTTACATATGATAATATTATTGCTATATTATTAAAAAGAGACCTTATACTTTAGACGCATATACCAAAGTTTTAAAAAAGCATGCTGTTTGGTTAATACCCAGAAAGCCCCAGATGGGATTGAATTTGCAGATGTGAGTGCTGAAAGCGAATAGGCCTTTAGGTTGCTGAATTCTGCTCAGTGGCATCTCCTGGAAACACAGCAAACATGAAATGGAGAAAAGCTGGTTAATTATGTCAAAAAATAATTACTAAAACTTGTCAAATGTAATTTGGTAAACATCTTCATTCCACTGGCACCTTGCCTAGTTAGTTTCTTATATAGTTAAAAAGATGTGTAAGATAATTCTTACTTTAAAAAACCAAAAACACAAACCCAACATATAACTACCCTTCCCCTATACTTTTAAAACCCGAGAAACATACTAATGATTTAGAGAGACTACTCTGATAATTCACTTACGCAGTTCAGCTTTGAGTTTGGAGGCTTGACGAGATGTTGCTACTTTTGACAGTACTAATGGAAGGCAAAATAGTTATTTTGGGTATATAATAAAGCACAAATATGATCGTCAAACAGGGAACACTTTCTTTATAGATAATCCATCAATGTTCCTACCATTGGACGATAAACACTCTGAAAAGTGTTAAATAAAGCTTTTGGAAATTCAGTCACATTTTAAAAATGTCAAGGAATCTCAGTATCTGTGAATTCATTCATGAATCCTTTGATGATTTAAATAAATAATAGTTCATCTTATCGGATTGTCTTCTTATAATTTTGACTTTTTGTGTATCAGATTTTCTTAAAACTTAGCACTCTTTTAGGTGTGGAATGGAAAGTTTAGATTAAGCAAGCCAAATACACTCTAAGGCAGCTGTAAATAAAGAGAATCAATTTTGGCACTACTAACATTCGTAAATAGATCCACCCAGTACAAGGCAACTTGTGACTTTCCATATAAGCAGCACATAAATAATGCCAGGGACCAAAAAGTATCCATCAAAATTTGTTTAATAAAGACAAATACTAAAGCTTCCAAGTATGCCATTTGCATTCCTGCTTTATAATTCTATATTTAAGCATTGAACACTTACCAACTATCATTAAAATATGTAGTAACCATCTATATGAAGAAAAAACAGTCATGAAATGGATTTCACAGTAAAATGGCGGACCGGGAAAGGCTGGTAGTTAAATGTGGTCAAAACATAGGCTGAGATTCATATTTAGGAGTTGCATCAAGAAAGCATTGATTGGGCTTCCCTTGTGGCTCAGTGGATAAGAACCCATCTTTCAATGCAGGAGACACAGGTTTGATCCCTGAACCAGGAAGATCCCATATACTGCAGAGCAGCTAAACCCACACATCAACAAAGACCCAGCACAGCCAAAAATAAATAAATAAAAGTTTTTTTTTAAAAAAAGAAAGCGTTGATGAGAAAAACTGGTCTTAAATAGTTAAAGTCTGGGAGACAGGGATCAGAAGCCAATGCCAGGTAATACCAGTGTTAGAATCTGTGAGTAAAAGGAACAAAGGGCCAGGAGGCTGAATGCTGCCTCTCTGCCAGTCTGGAACAGGCAAGAGGGATTTATCATGTTATTAGGTGAGGTGTTCATTTGCTCAGTTGTGTCCAACTCTTTGTGACCCTATGGACTGCAGCACCCCAGTCTTCCCTGTCCTTTACCATAGCTCGAAGCCTGCTCAAACTCATGTCCATTGAGCCAGTGATGCCATCCAACCATCTCATCCTCTGTTGTCCCTTTCTCCTTTTGCCTTCTATTTTTCCCAACATCAGGCTCTTTTCCAGTGAGTCCTCTCTTCACATCAGGTGGCCTAAATATTGGAGCTTCAGCTTCAGCATCAGTCCTTCCAATGAATATTCAGGGTTGATTTCCTTTAGGAATGACTGGTTTGATCTCCTTGCAGTCCAAAGATCTCTCAAGAGCCTTCTCCAGCACCACAGTTCAAAGATATCAAGTCTTTGGCGCTCAGCCTTCTGTATGGTCCCAACTCTCTCATCCATACCTGACTATTGGGAAAATCACAGCTTTGACTATATAGACTTTTGTCAGCAAAGTGATGTCTTTGCTTTTGAATATGCTGTCTAGGTTTGTTATAGCTTTTCTTCCAAGGAGCAAGCATCTTTTCATTTCATGGCTGCAGTCACCATCTGCAGTGATTTAGGAGTCAAGAAAATAAAGTCTGTCACTGTTTCTATTGTTTGCCCATCCATTTGCCATGAAGTGATGGGCTTGCATGCCATGATCTTTGTTATTTGAATGTTGAGTTTTAGGCCAGCTTTTTCATTGTTCTCTTTCACCTTCATCAAGAGGCTCTTTAGTTCCTCTTTGATTTCTGCCATAAGGGTGGTGCCATCTGATTACCTGAGCTTATCCCAGCAATCTTGATTCCAGCTTCTGGTTTATCCAGGTGAGATGTATACTCCCCAGTTTCATTCTGTCTCTCACATTTCCTCTCCGTCTGTCACTAACAATATGAAGGTCCGCCTTCCAAATTAGTGTCTCTGGATATTAAATAGGAAAGTGGCATGTTCTTAAGCGTGTAGATTCTTCTGTGCCCAAGCTTTCTAGAGGGCCCACTAAATTTTCCCCCAAGCTAATTCTAGCTAGGGTAGCTTGCCAAATTCCTTAGCTTCGTATTTGCAGTTCTGCTTCTCTGGAATGGCTGGGGGAGATAATGTGTAGCCATGGTAATGTTAATAAAGACAATTGATTATCCTATGCAAAGAGAGCTTTTCTATCTTGCACCTTGTTTTGAAGGTGACAATTTGACAGACACTGATATCTTACTAAAAAAAATTTTTTTACTCTTATTGTCTTATTTAATCTGTAAATGGTAATTGTCCTTGAGAATTAGTATGAGAATTGGGGTGGTTACTCGTGTAAAATCCTTTTGCCTTCTATTTTTCCCAACATCAGGCTCTTTTCCAGTGAGTCCTCTCTTCACATCAGGTGGCCTAAATATTGGAGCTTCAGCTTCAGCATCAGTCCTTCCAATGAATATTCAGGGTTGATTTCCTTTAGGAATGACTGGTTTGATCTCCTTGCAGTCCAAAGATCTCTCAAGAGCCTTCTCCAGCACCACAGTTCAAAGATATCAAGTCTTTGGCGCTCAGCCTTCTGTATGGTCCCAACTCTCTCATCCATACCTGACTATTGGGAAAATCACAGCTTTGACTATATAGACTTTTGTCAGCAAAGTGATGTCTTTGCTTTTGAATATGCTGTCTAGGTTTGTTATAGCTTTTCTTCCAAGGAGCAAGCATCTTTTCATTTCATGGCTGCAGTCACCATCTGCAGTGATTTAGGAGTCAAGAAAATAAAGTCTGTCACTGTTTCTATTGTTTGCCCATCCATTTGCCATGAAGTGATGGGCTTGCATGCCATGATCTTTGTTATTTGAATGTTGAGTTTTAGGCCAGCTTTTTCATTGTTCTCTTTCACCTTCATCAAGAGGCTCTTTAGTTCCTCTTTGATTTCTGCCATAAGGGTGGTGCCATCTGATTACCTGAGCTTATCCCAGCAATCTTGATTCCAGCTTCTGGTTTATCCAGGTGAGATGTATACTCCCCAGTTTCATTCTGTCTCTCACATTTCCTCTCCCGTCTGTCACTAACAATATGAAGGTCCGCCTTCCAAATTAGTGTCTCTGGATATTAAATAGGAAAGTGGCATGTTCTTAAGCGTGTAGATTCTTCTGTGCCCAAGCTTTCTAGAGGGCCCACTAAATTTTCCCCCAAGCTAATTCTAGCTAGGGTAGCTTGCCAAATTCCTTAGCTTCGTATTTGCAGTTCTGCTTCTCTGGAATGGCTGGGGGAGATAATGTGTAGCCATGGTAATGTTAATAAAGACAATTGATTATCCTATGCAAAGAGAGCTTTTCTATCTTGCACCTTGTTTTGAAGGTGACAATTTGACAGACACTGATATCTTACTAAAAAAAATTTTTTTACTCTTATTGTCTTATTTAATCTGTAAATGGTAATTGTCCTTGAGAATTAGTATGAGAATTGGGGTGGTTACTCGTGTAAAATATGTTTACCAGATAAGAAGTAAGATGAGTTGGATTTCACTAAGCCTGGTTATTATTATGGAATATAGTGTTAAACAATGAAAACTGATACCTGGTTGGAGAATATTGAGTCACAAGAAAGATATGACCCAGCCTCTCTTCAGCCTCATCTTGCCTTTTCACCCCTCACCATGCGTGAGTCACACTGGCCTGCCTTCTGCTCTTGCAGGGGCCAAAATACCCTCTCTCTTGAGGCCTCTACTCATGGGTTTACTCTGGGGAGATGTTGCCTTACCAAACTCATCCCTGGTAGACTCAGGAGCTAGAGATAAGAGAGTTTTAAAAAGAAAAGCAAGGATCTGAGACAGGAAGTTAATCAGAACTAACTTTCACAGGTTCTATATTGCCTACATGAGTTGACCTCAAAAAAGTATATTGAGAAAGCAGCCTACATGTCCATTGTCAACTACAAATTGACTTTTACCAACTTGATTGCCAGTGAATGGGCAACAAGGACATTTGCCATTTACCTCTGCAGAGATTGAACACTGTGTGTTGGGAGCTGCTGACTTTCAACACCCCCCTGAAGGCACTCTGTGCTCAGGGGAATCAGTGGAGCAGGTCTTTAGATAGGTAAATGGCTTTTAAGAACAAAGTTTATTGTCTCAATCCTTGCATGTCCTCACACCTAGAAAAGCGCTAGACAGACCCAAGCCATTTGTAAAACAAAACCCTTTAGAAACCCTTTGCTTAATGGCATTTGAACTACCCCCCACACCAAAATCCTTCTTTTGGCTTGCCTCCTGCTGCCTCCTTGGAGCAGTCTCTCAGAGCTATCTGGGGTGCTACCTCCCAGACTGCAGTCCTAATTATGCCCCAAATAAAGCTTAACCCACAACTCTAAAGTTGTTCATCTTTTTTTTAGCTGACGCTATCGACAGATGAGGGGATAGGTACATATATACAATGGAAAATTTACTCAGCCATAAAAAGGGATGAAATTGGGTCATTTGTAATGATATGGACCTTAGGAACTAAGGTCTGTCATATAGAGGAAAGTTGGTCAGAAAGAGAAAACCAAATATCATATATTGATGCATGTACACAGAATATAGAAAGATGGTATTGATGAACCTATTTGCAGGGCAGGAATAGAGATGCAGACATAGTGAATGGACTTGTGGATGCAGCAGATGGGGGAAGGAGAGGGTGGTATGAATTGAGAGAGTAGCATTGACATATGAACACTACCATGTGTAACATAGATAGTGGGGAACTGCTGTAGAGCACGGGGAGCTCAGCTCAGTGCTCTGATGACCTAGAAGGTGAGACAGGGACTGAGGTGGGGAGAGAGATCTATGTTTTATATATCTATATTTCTCTCTCTCTCTCTCTATATATATAGATATATGGGGCACGAATATAAGTGTATATACATGTAACTGATTCATGTTGTACAATGAAATACAACATTATAAAGTAATTATCCTCCAATTGAAAAATATATATAGACTAATGGTCTCCTGTCTTCAGCTTAGTGTTGTTTGTACTTGCTAGAGCTGCCAAGTTGGAGATTTTATGAAGAGTACTGTATTGGTGAGCAGTGAATTCTTACGTGATTTTAGACTTTATAGAATCTTAAAAGTGAAAGTAGAAGCTAGAAGGAGAGAAAAGACCAGTCAGTAGCTAAAGATAGGGATATGAATTTGGATTTTATACTATGAAGATGTGAATTAGTATCAGAAAGATACTTTCAATGAGCTGAGCCAATGTAGAGTGAGAAAATGATGAGATAAATCAAAGCTAATAGGTAAGACTTCTTTATCTTTAATATAGAAGACTCTGGCATACATCCGCCCCGTAAAGCACAAATTGAAAGCAACCTCCTATTCCTGACAGAAAAGGGTTCAGACCTTTCTCAAAGCCCACAGTATTCTCCGAGGGCTTGCTTTGAGCTCTCTGCTTCGTGATAGGATTATAATGTTTGGGGATTTTAATTATTTAACATTTACCTTGATGGAGATCTTTTAATTGCAAGAAGAAAACTTGGACAGATTAAGGTAGAAAATACCATGTTTGAGAGATGTAAGTGGTAATAGGGATAGATTGACTTTCAAAAAAAAAAAAAAGTATTTAATCTAGGAAAAGAAAATGAAATAGAAAGGAGGAATGGGTGACGGGCCTGGAAATTCAGGGAAAGATTGACTCCACTGTGGGACCAAGCTGCTGAGAGTTTTGCAGTGACCTTTGGAAAGGAGAGTGTCCTTGTCCTTATGGGACTATGCTTTTTCTGTCCTTCTGCACTGAAGTGGGTGCAGGCGTGTGCTTGAATCCGAGTGGCATCCTAAAGACACAGGGTGTCTTCTAGATAATGATGATTTGGCATTGATCTGGGTTTCTTTCTCCTCTCTTCCCTTTGGAAGTAATTTTTGTGTCATTGCAAGACTGCTAATGGGATTAGAGGACAGTCTACTCCTTAAGGTGTTAGACCTGGACCCTTAGATTTTATGTCTGATGGTTTCATCAGCTGTGATAACCAGCAAAGTCAACATTTGGGGTGTCAAATAAATAAAAAGTCTAAGCAAATACTTAGATGAACCAAATATTTTTTGAGGAAATTAATACCACACGTGAGTCATTATATGTGTGTATATGGTTAAAACAAGAAAGAGAGAAAATGCTGGCCCATCTAAAGCTTTGGGAAAGGAATTTAAATTTCCTTTCCTTTTATTTTTTCTGTTGGTTTTTCTGTTGTTCTTTCTTGTTCAACTCAGGATTTGCGGGCAAGCAGACCAGGAAGTAAATATATTGTTTACACCCAGTCATGTTTGACACACAGTTGTGCTGAAAAATGTATGAAAGAAAGAAATCAATAAATTTCATGAATGAATCGTTCCTCCTAAATTTGTATTGCTTAACATCACACTATGCCCATTTTTCCCTGAGAATGGTAATAAACAGCATTTATTTTGGTAAAGGGGCCTTGCATTATTGCTGGAAACTAGAAATTCTTCCCACTCTTACTTCATAACAGAATAGGAAAAAAGTTGAAAGCCAATTTTAAAAGTTGAAAATTAATTTTAACCATATTTTGAGAAGTTCAAATGTTGCAAGAATTTCATTGAAATAATTGGTGGCAACTCATGCTTTGGTGTGCACTAATGAGCAGCTGACCCTTACTAACTACCCCTTGAGTTGGACCTTCTGGTTGTTTGTCACAGATTGTGGTTGCTTCCCCACCTCATATGCATTCTCCCTTTTCTCCTCAAACCTGTGACTGTTATCTGGACACATAGTCACCAGGGAAGAAATTAATTATCCGGCCTTCCTTGTGGCTTGAAAAGGAACAGATAACCGTTCTAGTCAAAAGAGAGAAAGTGGAAATGTTCTATGGTAGTTCTGGGAAAACTTAACAGACACATGCTCCATGCCTTGTGTCTTTCTTCAGTTTTTCTTCCATCTGGTGATGTGAATTTTTGCTGGGATAGTGTTACTGAATTTAGTGTGCAGACTCCGCTCAGACCCCAGCCTGGCCGAGGCTTTCCTTCTGTCTTGGTGGGGAAATGTTCTTTTTCCATTAAGGTCTGCATAGCCAAATAATGAAGCCAAAGCTTCATTGTTGCAGATTGTTGCAGCACAAGCTTTGTTCAGTGGCCAAAGAATGGAGAAGCGGGAACTTAATTCACAGATCAGATCCTCACCCACATGATGAGAGGCATTTGATTTAGAGGAAAGGCAAAGGAAGGAGGAGTGAAGCTGATGATGGGGAATCATGTGCCTTAGTCTACAGTGAAGGGGCAGGGTTTTAGAGGGAGTGGGGTGTCTCTCCTTTTTTTTGGTCCTTGATGTCCAGTCCTGGCTACCAGTAGGTGTGTCATTTAATATGCTAATTTAGTAAAATCCACATATGAGACTCAGGGTCTTTGGAGGTCACATTCATCACCAGCTTGGTTCTAATTGGTTCTGTCTGGTTTTTGTTTTCTCTGTAGCTTTCTTTTTTGTCTCTGGACCCCGTGACTTAAAAATTTATGTTAACTCCTATTAAAGGTGGGGGCTGGCTGGTCTTCAGCAAGGATCGCACCAACTCTGGCAGCAACAGCAGGCATTCTGGGCATCATCTTGGATCATGGCTAGGAGGGCTTCCATAGGACTAGCAGAGCAATGAGCTGGAAGGTGCCTGGGCCACCATCCTAGCCTTTGACCACCTGAGTCTCAACCTCATTTTGTTGAGAGAAATAGAAACTTTTATCATTTTTAAGCCATAATTTTTCAGGTCTTTGTTACATGCAGCCAGACATCATGTGCTATATATCTTTTAATTCTGTATTTGTTTGACTGTGTTGGGTCTTAGTTGTGGCACTTGGGATCTTCATTACATCACCCAGCACCTCTAGGTGTGTCATGCAGCCTCAGTGGTTGTGGCACACGGGCTTAGTTGCCTTTCAGCATATGGGATCTTAGTTCCCTGATCAGGAATTGAACCTGCGTTCCCAGCATTACAAGGCAGATTCTTAACCTCTGAACCACCAGGGAAGTCCCTCATGTGCTATTTTAATACAGATCAGTTCTAGGAACCTGTGACTTCTTTGTCCCTCTGAGCAATAATCTTCATATTGTTTGACTTATTCAGCCTTGTTTGAACATCTGCTGTCATCTTGGAGTTTTGTGCCAGAGTTTGGTGTTGGCTTGAACCACCAAAACAATTGATCTGAGAATTTTGTTAGATTGTCTACTGTAGTACAGGACTAGCACAGAATATTTGCCAACTATTTTGGGAAAAACAGTCTAGATTCTAAGTTCCAGAATGTCAGCATCATCCTTTACTCATAAAGCCTAGAACCCTTCTATGGTTCCTGAGTATATTTGACTTTTCCTTCAATGTATCGATGCAGATGGGGAAGCACCTTTTTAGGGGTATGGGGAAGATAGGCACATCCTATTATGTAGTGTTCAATGTGGATATTTGATGCTCAGGGGCCTTTGGAGCCCCATACCTGGTGAGAAAGCTAATTATAGGTCACTGCTGAGCTGGAGGAGAGGGTTTTCTTACCTTTCTTGTTCTTTTAGCTCAACCTGACATTTAAAATTCATCACCGTAGTGGCTTGTAGAGTCTTCCTCAGAAAGACCAAAGTGTTAGCTGTTACTTTGTTTTGGGGTAAATACTGAAGTGCTTGACATGTGTATCTATGAATAGGAAAGCACATTGTGGAAGCTAGAATTTGGGAGTGGCAAGGAATTTTTTATGTCCTTACAGTCTGAACTGTAGATCTTCTCTGGATTGATCTATGGATTTAGGATCTACCTTGACTTTCCAAATACGCCATGTCTTATAGATGAGCTAGAGAAATTCAGAGAGAAGAAAAGACATGTTCCATTTTCTATAGCAGGCATGGTATTGACCATTGGAACATAGTGTCTTTCTATGAAAATTGTGACCATATCAATGTATAAAGCTGTCTGTTATTTCCATGTCCATAGACATGATGTCCTGATCGAGGGCATATTTTGAGGGCTGAGAGAATGTAAAGGAAGGTGATTGCAATGAAGAAGAGCCAGGAAGATGGAGCTTAAAGTGAACTATTCATCTAGAAATAGTGCTACATTCCTCTTGCTTTCTATAGTTGGTTTCCAAAAGGATGTACTGCAAGAGCCTGGGCCAATTTTATAAGCAAAAATCTCAAACACCTAGGACAGATGTCAGTTATGGGAATTGCCACTCAAAAATCATTGGGCACATTTCCATCTTTCACATTCACTCTTTGTATACATCTGATCTTTTTAATGAAAAGGTTTCTTGGTTGACATCTGTGTCATCTTGAGTTTTGTGCCAGAGTTTGGTGTTGGCTTGAACCACCAAAACAATTGATCTGAGAATTTTGTTAGATTGTCTACTGTAGTACAGGACTAGCACAGAATATTTGCCAACTATTTTGGGAAAAACAGTCTAGATTCTAAGTTCCAGAATGTCAGCATCATCCTTTACTCATAAAGCCTAGAACCCTTCTATGGTTCCTGAGTATATTTGACTTTTCCTTCAATGTATCGATGCAGATGGGGAAGCACCTTTTTAGGGGTATGGGGAAGATAGGCACATCCTATTATGTAGTGTTCAATGTGGATATTTGATGCTCAGGGGCCTTTGGAGCCCCATACCTGGTGAGAAAGCTAATTATAGGTCACTGCTGAGCTGGAGGAGAGGGTTTTCTTACCTTTCTTGTTCTTTTAGCTCAACCTGACATTTAAAATTCATCACCGTAGTGGCTTGTAGAGTCTTCCTCAGAAAGACCAAAGTGTTAGCTGTTACTTTGTTTTGGGGTAAATACTGAAGTGCTTGACATGTGTATCTATGAATAGGAAAGCACATTGTGGAAGCTAGAATTTGGGAGTGGCAAGGAATTTTTTATGTCCTTACAGTCTGAACTGTAGATCTTCTCTGGATTGATCTATGGATTTAGGATCTACCTTGACTTTCCAAATACGCCATGTCTTATAGATGAGCTAGAGAAATTCAGAGAGAAGAAAAGACATGTTCCATTTTCTATAGCAGGCATGGTATTGACCATTGGAACATAGTGTCTTTCTATGAAAATTGTGACCATATCAATGTATAAAGCTGTCTGTTATTTCCATGTCCATAGACATGATGTCCTGATCGAGGGCATATTTTGAGGGCTGAGAGAATGTAAAGGAAGGTGATTGCAATGAAGAAGAGCCAGGAAGATGGAGCTTAAAGTGAACTATTCATCTAGAAATAGTGCTACATTCCTCTTGCTTTCTATAGTTGGTTTCCAAAAGGATGTACTGCAAGAGCCTGGGCCAATTTTATAAGCAAAAATCTCAAACACCTAGGACAGATGTCAGTTATGGGAATTGCCACTCGCAAAAATCATTGGGCACATTTCCATCTTTCACATTCACTCTTTGTATACATCTGATCTGTATTTTTGAAACTGAAAATCTTTGTAGGTTTCTTTGCCCAGATAGAGATAGGTCCTTGTCATCCCACCTGAACTTTCACTGGAGAGCTTTATGGCTTTGTTAAGTTCTTTTACTTGGCTGAAAGCTCTTTTTATGCTTATGTGGCTGAAAGGGTAAGCCTAACATTCAAAGCATTCCTACCTGTGACTAGAGGCTACATTTTTGGTAGCATGTTGGTGTTGTGGAAGTCTAGCATGTTTGGTGTGCACTTTGTCACTGGTCTGGAGACTTGTGCTAGACTAGTTTGATAAGTCAGACGGAGTGAGCATCCTGGGTATCGTAAGACAGCGATGGTGGCTCTGTTGCCTTTATTTCTCTGATGCCATCACTGTTACAACTCTCACAGGTTACACAAACACTCTTATGTTTTAAAGTACTTATTTACAGGAACTCTTGAAATGATTCCTAAAGTGAGGAATCCTTTGAGTTTGGATTTTCATATCTTCAAATACTGTCAATATGTCAATAGTAGTATGTCATAAAATATTTATTGAGTATGTTAGTTCCTAGGGAATTGAGACGCCTAGTAGAAATAGTGGAAAGAGCTTTGTTTTTTTTTGATTTTTTTTGGCCACTGATCTTTCCTTTATTTATTTTCCTTTATTTTTTTTATCCTTCTTTGTTCTTTGGCCTGTGTGGGCTTCCCATTGCAGTGGCCTCTCTTGTTACAGAGCACTGGCTCTTGGCACATGCACTCTAGAGCTCTGGCTTGGTAATTGGACACATCGGTCCAGCTGCTCCGCGGCATGTGGGATCTTCCCAGGCCAGGGATTGAACCGGCGCCCCTTGCACTGCAAGGTGGTGTCTTTACCCACTGCACCACCAAGGAAACCCAAGAGCTTTGTTATCAATGGTTATAGGTATAATAATGACTGTTAGGAACCAAGTTCTTGGTGTCCTGTCATTAACTGGCTAGTCAGGCCATAGAGCCTGACTAAGGTTCCTTACTGTTCTAAAAAGTGAAGGTTAGAATGAACGACATCTGGTGTTCCAGATTTTGAATTCTATGAATATTTTGTCTTATGCATTCCAAGAAGGTCTTTGCCCTTAAGAAATTTCAACGTTGTTCTAGATTTCCTTCTTCCATTTGGTTCATTTCTAAAAGTGACATGTGCTTATTGTTTACACAGGAAATCTAAATGGAAAATGTATTATACAGAAAGGAAAAGTCTCCTTCAGTCCTCCCTTCTGAGAGAGAATCATTCTCTCTCTTTTTTTAAATTTTATTCATTTTTGGCTGTGCTGTGTCTCCATTGCTGGTGGGCTTTTCTCTAGTTGCGGTTCATCAGCTTTTCATTACGGTGGCTTCTCTTGTTGCAGAGCATGGCCTCTAGGATGCATGGGCTTCAGTAGTTGTGGCTTCCAGGCTCTAAACCACAGGTTCAGTAGTTGTGGTGCACGGGCTGTGCCCCAAGGCATGTGGGAATCTTTTTGGACCAGGGATCGAACCCATGTCTCCTGCGCTGGCAGGTGGATTCTTTACCACAGAGCTACCCGGAAAGCCCAAGAGAATCATTCTTAAAATAGGTATATAATAATCTCCACTTATTGCTAAGCATGCATGAGTATTTTTATGATATATATACACATATATATGTGCATATATAGCATGTGGATATATGTGTATATATATTTGTATGTGTGTATTATTCGTACTCTACTAAAACTTGATTTTTTTCATGAAACAGTTGAGATGATGGACATCTTTCCATGGAAGTACATACAAAGCTAAAGTATTTTTTAAATTAATGTATAATTGATATATAACATTAGTTTCATCTGTACAAAATCATGACTCAATATTTGTGTATATTGCCAAGTGATCATCACGGTACATCTAGTTTAACATCCATCACCATCCATAGTTACAATTTTATTTTTCTTGTGATGAGAACTTTTAATATCTGCTCTCTTAGCAAGTTTCAGCTATTGCAGTACAGTATTATTAACTTATAGTCACCATGATTTACATGATTATATAAACTACTGTATTTTTAAAAATGGCCTCACAGAAAGTCACTAATTGACTATTAGTATTAGTATTAAATATGCTTTTTGGCCAAAACGTTGTATTGAATCATTCAGCTGAAGCTAAAGCTAAATATCACTGCTATAGAATGGATGTATGGCAATACATGAAAAAGAATCTAAAATTTCAAATAAAATGAAAACTTTATTATGAAAGTTTATAGTGGCCAGATATAATCTTGACAATATGCAGGCATTCTCATTTCTCCCCACTGTCCGCTGTTAGATTGTTCCCATAAGTCACTGTACCATCCTACACATTTGTGATACTAAATAGGTGTTCGCTTGGCTGAGGTAGGTAGAAGAGCACCGTATTATGTGGTTCATTCTGCCAGAATAGAAAACAGTGGAGGGTAATGGTGCTCCTCACAGTTGTCTTTTCTAAGAGTAACTAGATAAAAACTAGGTAATCAGCTAGGTGAAGATTTATCTCCACCTAGATGTATCTAACTGCTCGACTTGGAGATTTGTTTGATCATGAGTTTCATTGAAGGAATCCTCCAGACTGAAGCATTGTGCACTGCCTTTTCCCCATATTCTTTTCCATATGATTTATTACAAGATTTTGAATACAGTCCTCTGTGCTATAGAGTAGGAATTTGTTGTGTTTTTTTTTTTTTTTTTAACAGCAGAGATGGACCTGGACCTCTATTTTTTTTTTTTTTTTTACTGTTTTTATAGTACATTTGCATGTCATCCTTGTGCAGGGGCCATGCTAATCTCCGTATCATTCCAGTTTTAGTACATGTGCTGCCAAAGTGAGCAGTGTTTGTTTTACATATAGTAGTTTGTATTTACTGACCCCAGACTCCTAATTTATGCTCCCCCAACCTTTTCTTTTTGGTAACTACAGGTTCTCTGTCTGTTTCTGTAAATAAGTTTATTTGTACTATTTTTTTAAGAGCCCACAAAGAAGTGATATGATATATGGTTTTGCCTTTCTATCTGACTTACTTCATTTAGTATGATAATCTCTAGGTCCATCCATGTTGCTGTAAATGGCATTATTTCATTATTTTTATGGCTGAGTGATATATGACACATACATACACCACATCTTCTCTGTCCATTCATCTGTCAGTGGACATTTAGTTTGCTTCCATGTTTTGGCTGTTGTAAGTAATGCTGCTATGAATATTAAGGTGTATGTATCTTTTTGAATTAGAGTTTTCTCCAAATATATTTTCTGGTGTGGGATTGATGGATCATTTGGTAGTTCTACTTTTACTTTTTTTAAGGAACCCTTGTACTGTTTTCCAGAGTGGCTGTACCAGCTTACATTCCCACCAACAGTGTAGGAGGGTTCCCTTTTCTCCATCCCTGTTCCAACATTTAATATTTGTAGGTTTTTTTTTTTTCTTTTTTTTAAAGACACATTAATTCAGCGTTGTGAATTAATTGTTACATTTAGTGATCAACAGCCTGGGTGCAAAAAGAAAACCTACATTAAAACCCTTTGTTGGCATGCTTTACATTTTCCGCAGAACAGAAGCTAAAATTACCTGTTATCCAGTTAGTCACAAATACAGTCCTTGAGCTTTTTGCCTGTACATGTGAGTATTGTCAAAAACATGGCTTCAAGGCCCTGCCACCACTGTGCTTGGCTGAGTTCAGAAGTCTGCTCTAACTTGTAGCTTCCCTGTCACTTCTCTAGCTCTCCTCTCCTGCTAAGCTCTGTTTCCTGGCAATACTTAACACCCTCTGCCACCCTTTAGCTGCTGCTGAGCCACCAGTGCCACCTTGGTTTCGTGGTTTGGCAGAGTATTGGCCTTCAGTGCCATAGAGCCCAGAACTTCTGCCTATAGGTTCCTCCTTGGTTTCGTTCAGTTTTAGTACATGTGCTGCCAAAGTGAGCAGTGTTTGTTTTACATATAGTAGTTTGTATTTACTGACCCCAGACTCCTAATTTATGCTCCCCAACCTTTTCTTTTGGTAACTACAGGTTCTCTGTCTGTTTCTGTAAATAAGTTTATTTGTACTATTTTTTTAAGAGCCCACAAAGAAGTGATATGATATATGGTTTTGCCTTTCTATCTGACTTACTTCATTTAGTATGATAATCTCTAGGTCCATCCATGTTGCTGTAAATGGCATTATTTCATTATTTTTATGGCTGAGTGATATATGACACATACATACACCACATCTTCTCTGTCCATTCATCTGTCAGTGGACATTTAGTTTGCTTCCATGTTTTGGCTGTTGTAAGTAATGCTGCTATGAATATTAAGGTGTATGTATCTTTTTGAATTAGAGTTTTCTCCAAATATATTTTCTGGTGTGGGATTGATGGATCATTTGGTAGTTCTACTTTTACTTTTTTTAAGGAACCCTTGTACTGTTTTCCAGAGTGGCTGTACCAGCTTACATTCCCACCAACAGTGTAGGAGGGTTCCCTTTTCTCCATCCCTGTTCCAACATTTAATATTTGTAGGTTTTTTTTTTTTCTTTTTTTTAAAGACACATTAATTCAGCGTTGTGAATTAATTGTTACATTTAGTGATCAACAGCCTGGGTGCAAAAAGAAAACCTACATTAAAACCCTTTGTTGGCATGCTTTACATTTTCCGCAGAACAGAAGCTAAAATTACCTGTTATCCAGTTAGTCACAAATACAGTCCTTGAGCTTTTTGCCTGTACATGTGAGTATTGTCAAAAACATGGCTTCAAGGCCCTGCCACCACTGTGCTTGGCTGAGTTCAGAAGTCTGCTCTAACTTGTAGCTTCCCTGTCACTTCTCTAGCTCTCCTCTCCTGCTAAGCTCTGTTTCCTGGCAATACTTAACACCCTCTGCCACTGCCTTCAGCTGCTGCTGGAGCCACCAGTGCCACCTTGGTTTCGTGGTTTGGCAGAGTATTGGCCTTCAGTGCCATAGAGCCCAGAACTTCTGCCTATAGGTTCCTCCTTTCACGGGTCCCAAATTTGAAGACTGATGGTTGTAACTGCCAACATCATCATAGCTTCCACTGCCTCCAAAAGTGCTTCCATCAGTACCAAATCCATTGTAGCTGTCCCCACTGCCACCACGTCCACCACCACCACGTCTGCCACCAAAGCCACCTCAACCGCTGAAGCTTCATCCACGATCAGAGTTGCCATTGCCACTGATAGACGGTGGCGGATAGGTTACCGTGAACGGTGTCGGATTTTTTGATCTCCAAAGAAGAGGAATTCACACTGGGATCAAAAAGACTTGTCTTTGGACACTCAGAGCTTTGTGAAATAAAAGTTTATTAAAGAAAGAGGACAGGGAGTCTTCCAGCACAGACACTGGAAGGGGGGATAGAAGAGAACCTCCTTAGCCAGTTTAGGCAAGACAATTTATATTTTCCAGTTGGTTATTAAAACAGTAGATGAAAAGAATATCTTAAGATTCTAAAGACCCTGCAGGCCCACACCCTCAACATTAGCATAACATTTAGCTAGAGGGTAGTCTCCAGACTTCAGGGCTAGGTGAGACATTCTAATGTAAACGCCTTGCTAGGCCCACAACATTAACATAAGAAAATAAACTTAGTTTTTTCAGGCTTGCAGATGTTTGCCTTTCTTTCTCCTTTTTCCTCCCCATCTCCTCTTTGGGACCTGCTGGCCTCTTTATCAAATCTGCCTATTAACCCCTTTCACCACCAAGACCACCTCCATGACCACTACCAAAGCTTCCAAGCCACTTTAGCCTCTCTGTCTGGGCGAAGCACTAGCCATCTCTTCCTTCAATAGGACTTTCCTTACTTCACAGCTGTGACCATGCACAGTATGGTGTTTCTGAATAACAGTCTTGTCTATGTCATCATGGTCCTCAAAGGTTACAAAAACAGAACCTCTCCTTTTGCCACTGCCTCCGTCAGTCATGATTTCAGTCACTTCAATTTTTCCATACTGTTCAAAATAATCTCTTAAGGGATGCTCTTCAGTGTCTTCATTAATGCTATCAACAAAAATGTTTTTCTCGGTTAAGTGGGCACCAGGTTTTTGAGAATCTTCTCTTGAGATGATTCTCTTTGGCTCCACAACTCTTCCTCCCACCTTGTGTGGCCTTTCATGGCCACATCCACCTCCTCCACAGGGGCTTATGTGACAAACTCGAAGCCTCTGGAACGCTTGGTGTTTGGATCCCTCAGTGCCACACAGCCTGTGAGCATTCCCCATTGCCCAGAATGGCCCCTCAGATTCTCAACAGTCATTTCAAAGCTCAGTCCTCCAAGGAAGAGCAGCTTCCACAGCTGTTTGGTCTCTCTGGAAAACTCTGACTTAGCCATGACGACAGTGGAGCAGGGAGAGACTTCAATGATGCGTACCTGGCGACGTCCACAGGTAGAAAGGTTTATGGACTTTTTCATGATGGCCATTCTGATTGGTGGGAGATGATATCTCATTATAGTTTTGATTTACATTTCTGTAATAATTAGCGATGTTGAGTATCTTCGTGTGCATTGTGCACTGCTTGAAATATTCTTTGATTGTTTTCAGAAAGAATATTTAAGATCATATATACCTAACTTTTTAACATTTTTTCTGCCTTTTACAATTAATTGATTGAAAAAAAAACCAAAAACTGTCATTAATTTTGGCTCCAGAAATATTGAAGGAGAGCAAAGTTTTTAACTTTTAAGATAAACAGAATTGGTTCCATATCAACTCTGTATTTATTGCATTACATCAACTTCAGCTTTGGGACCTGCTGGCCTCTTTATCAAATCTGCCTATTAACCCCTTTCACCACCAAGACCACCTCCATGACCACTACCAAAGCTTCCAAGCCACTTTAGCCTCTCTGTCTGGGCGAAGCACTAGCCATCTCTTCCTTCAATAGGACTTTCCTTACTTCACAGCTGTGACCATGCACAGTATGGTGTTTCTGAATAACAGTCTTGTCTATGTCATCATGGTCCTCAAAGGTTACAAAAACAGAACCTCTCCTTTTGCCACTGCCTCCGTCAGTCATGATTTCAGTCACTTCAATTTTTCCATACTGTTCAAAATAATCTCTTAAGGGATGCTCTTCAGTGTCTTCATTAATGCTATCAACAAAAATGTTTTTCTCGGTTAAGTGGGCACCAGGTTTTTGAGAATCTTCTCTTGAGATGATTCTCTTTGGCTCCACAACTCTTCCTCCCACCTTGTGTGGCCTTTCATGGCCACATCCACCTCCTCCACAGGGGCTTATGTGACAAACTCGAAGCCTCTGGAACGCTTGGTGTTTGGATCCCTCAGTGCCACACAGCCTGTGAGCATTCCCCATTGCCCAGAATGGCCCCTCAGATTCTCAACAGTCATTTCAAAGCTCAGTCCTCCAAGGAAGAGCAGCTTCCACAGCTGTTTGGTCTCTCTGGAAAACTCTGACTTAGCCATGACGACAGTGGAGCAGGGAGAGACTTCAATGATGCGTACCTGGCGACGTCCACAGGTAGAAAGGTTTATGGACTTTTTCATGATGGCCATTCTGATTGGTGGGAGATGATATCTCATTATAGTTTTGATTTACATTTCTGTAATAATTAGCGATGTTGAGTATCTTCGTGTGCATTGTGCACTGCTTGAAATATTCTTTGATTGTTTTCAGAAAGAATATTTAAGATCATATATACCTAACTTTTTAACATTTTTTCTGCCTTTTACAATTAATTGATTGAAAAAAAAACCAAAAACTGTCATTAATTTTGGCTCCAGAAATATTGAAGGAGAGCAAAGTTTTTAACTTTTAAGATAAACAGAATTGGTTCCATATCAACTCTGTATTTATTGCATTACATCAACTTCAGCTTTGTTGGAACAGAATGACATGGGATTTCTATAAGGCAGGAAAAATGTGACCTGTCAGGGTACATCAGTTTTGTTTAAATCCCTCTATCCTCCCCCCACCTTTTTTTTTTTTTTTTTACAGATTCTAGTGAATAAATTACTTCTTAATAATCAATCATTGAATTTAGCAGGCCTACTATTTTGCTATTCTTATATACAAAGTAGAATATTAGGGATTTTGTTACTGTTGTTTAAGCAGCCTATGTAATAAACACTAGCTGCACAGTGGAATATTATGAGATTTTGTTGCTATTATTCAAGCTGCCTGTGTAATAAACACTAGCTCGTCTCCATCTTGTTTGAGAATATGGTGTAAGTAGACAGCAAGGCAGTTCCACTGCCTCTTATATGTCATGAAATTAGTCTTTGAAGAAAGAGAAGGAAAAAAACTGCTATACCCCTTTTATGCTTTCTGGTTCTGTTCATTATGCTGTGCTATAATTACTTTCTGAGCACACAGCTGGTGAATGTCCAAAACTTTGAATGCTTATGATTCCTAAGACACATTTCACCATGTTTGTTCCATTGTCAACAACAGTTGGCTTTCCCTGTTCTTCACTGGGTTCCATTCTGTACTTTTTCTTTCTGATTCATCCTGTTAGTGTGAGAGACAGGAACTCTCTCAGCCAGAGAATAAAACAGGAGCAGAATTGAATGCATTGTAAATGCTCTGTCATGTCTGACTCTTTGCGACCCCACAGACTGTAGACCACCATGCTCCTCTGTCCATGGGGTTTTCCAGGCAAGAATACTGGAGTGTGTTGCCATTTCCTACTCCAGGGCATCTTCCCAACCCAGGAGTTGAACCTGGGTCTCCTGCATTGCAAGCAGATTCTTTACTGTCTGAGCCACCAGAAAAGCCCATAAATGCACTATGCTGTCTTATTTAAAGTCCAAATGTCTGATGTATATGATAATAGGAGTAACACATGTACTAATACCACCATTGTTTTGTACATGTCTCCGTGGAAGAACAAGAGCTTTGATAACATATTTTCTAGACGTACTCTTGATTTTAGAAGTCACCTCTCACTGAAAGTGAAAATGTGTCCAGATTTGAACACAAAAGGTTTAAAAAGAAAGGGTGTGGGTTTATTTCTGGGCATTACATCAACTTCAGCTTTGTTGGAACAGAATGACATGGGATTTCTATAAGGCAGGAAAAATGTGACCTGTCAGGGTACATCAGTTTTGTTTAAATCCCTCTATCCTCCCCCCACCTTTTTTTTTTTTTTTTTACAGATTCTAGTGAATAAATTACTTCTTAATAATCAATCATTGAATTTAGCAGGCCTACTATTTTGCTATTCTTATATACAAAGTAGAATATTAGGGATTTTGTTACTGTTGTTTAAGCAGCCTATGTAATAAACACTAGCTGCACAGTGGAATATTATGAGATTTTGTTGCTATTATTCAAGCTGCCTGTGTAATAAACACTAGCTCGTCTCCATCTTGTTTGAGAATATGGTGTTAAGTAGACAGCAAGGCAGTTCCACTGCCTCTTATATGTCATGAAATTAGTCTTTGAAGAAAGAGAAGGAAAAAAACTGCTATACCCCTTTTATGCTTTCTGGTTCTGTTCATTATGCTGTGCTATAATTACTTTCTGAGCACACAGCTGGTGAATGTCCAAAACTTTGAATGCTTATGATTCCTAAGACACATTTCACCATGTTTGTTCCATTGTCAACAACAGTTGGCTTTCCCTGTTCTTCACTGGGTTCCATTCTGTACTTTTTCTTTCTGATTCATCCTGTTAGTGTGAGAGACAGGAACTCTCTCAGCCAGAGAATAAAACAGGAGCAGAATTGAATGCATTGTAAATGCTCTGTCATGTCTGACTCTTTGCGACCCCACAGACTGTAGACCACCATGCTCCTCTGTCCATGGGGTTTTCCAGGCAAGAATACTGGAGTGTGTTGCCATTTCCTACTCCAGGGCATCTTCCCAACCCAGGAGTTGAACCTGGGTCTCCTGCATTGCAAGCAGATTCTTTACTGTCTGAGCCACCAGAAAAGCCCATAAATGCACTATGCTGTCTTATTTAAAGTCCAAATGTCTGATGTATATGATAATAGGAGTAACACATGTACTAATACCACCATTGTTTTGTACATGTCTCCGTGGAAGAACAAGAGCTTTGATAACATATTTTCTAGACGTACTCTTGATTTTAGAAGTCACCTCTCACTGAAAGTGAAAATGTGTCCAGATTTGAACACAAGGAAGTGTGTCTTAAAGATTAATTGACTATAGGGGTGTGGGTTTATTTCTGGGCACTCTGTTCTGTTCCATTGATCCATATGTCTGTTTTTGTATAGTACCAGTAGCATACTGCTTTGATTATTGTAGCTTTGTATTACTGTATTATCTGAAGTCTAGGAGAGTTCTACCTCCTGGTTTGTTGGGTTTTTTTCTTTTTTTCTTCTTCTTTAGGATTGCTTTGATAATTCTGGGTCTTTTGTGATTCCATATAAGAGATTCTATAGTAGTCATTTGACCAGCTTACTTTTTTAAGGTTAGGTTGTATGTGCTTTATTAGGATTTTAAAATTGTGTTGTTTTGAAGTTTGATTACTATAAACAAAATATGCTTAGATATCTTGTTTTTCTCAAACACTTTCTTTTCTTTGTATTTTTCTATGTGAGTATTTTGTATTAATCAAGAATGACTTCTTGGTCAGAAAGAGAAAAGAAAATTACAATATGATACTACTTATATGTGGAATCTAAAATATGATTCAAATGAACTTATTTACAAAACAGACTCACAGACATAGAAAACAAACTTAGAGCTACAAGAGGGGAAAGGGGTTTAGGAAGAGATAAATTAATAGTTTGGGATTAACAGATACAAACTATTACATACAAAATAGATAACAACAAGGTCCTACTCTGTAGCACAGGGAACTATTAATATATTCACTATCCTATAATAAAACATAATGGAGGGCTTCCCCTGGTGGTCCAGTGGCTAAGGACACCGCCTTGCAGTACAAGGGGCGCCGGTTCGAGCCCTGGCCTGGGAAGATCCCATGTGCCGCGGAGCGGCTGGACTGATGTGTCCAGTCGCCGAGCCGGAGCTCTGGAGCGCATGTGCCCAGAGCCGGCGCTCTGCGACAACAGACGCCACCGCGATGGGAGGCCCACAGGAGCCAAAGAACAAGACGGATGAAAATAGAGAAATGAAAGACCAATAGAAGTGGCCCGCCTGCTCCCCTCCCTCCCCAACCCGACCCCCGCCCAAAAATAAATAAATAAATAAATCTTAAAAAAAAAAAAAACATTAAAAAAAAAACATAATGGAAAATAAAAAATAACTTCATGAATGTCATTATGATTTTATAGTTTTTTTCCTATTTGGGGGATTTTTTATTGTCTCTTTAAAAATTTTTGTTTTTAATTTTATATAAGATTCTAGTTGACTTGCAATGTTGTGCTAGTTTCTGATGTATAGCAAAGTGATTCAGTTATACATATACATATGCCTATTCTTTCTCAAATTCTTTTCCTATTTAGGTTATTACAGAATATTGAGCAAAGTTCACTGTACTATACAGTAGGGCCTTGTTGGTCATCTATTTTAGATACAGTCATGTGTATATGTCAACTCTGAACTCCCATTTTAATCCCTCCCTACCATCTTTCCCTTTTGGTAACCGTAAGTTTGTTTTCTAACTCTGTGGGTTTGTTTCTGCTTTGAGATTTTGTTTTGCACCTTCTGCAGCATTTATTGTTTATAGACTTTTTGATGGCCATTCTGACTGGTGTGAGATGATACCTCATTGTAATTTTGATTTGTACTTCTCTAATAATTAGCAGTGTTGAGCATCTTTTCATGTGCTTTTTGTCTATTTGTATGTTTTCTTTGGAGAAATGTCTACTTAGGTCTTATGCCTATTTTTTGATTGGCTTTTGTTTGCTGGTTGGTTAGTTCCCCCTCTCTAGTTTTCTGGTATCTTGGTCTCATCTCCTGATATACTTGCTTTTTTATGAATTTTGGATACTGTAGATAACAACAAGGTCCTACTCTGTAGCACAGGGAACTATTAATATATTCACTATCCTATAATAAAACATAATGGAGGGCTTCCCCTGGTGGTCCAGTGGCTAAGGACACCGCCTTGCAGTACAAGGGGCGCCGGTTCGAGCCCTGGCCTGGGAAGATCCCATGTGCCGCGGAGCGGCTGGACTGATGTGTCCAGTCGCCGAGCCGGAGCTCTGGAGCGCATGTGCCCAGAGCCGGCGCTCTGCGACAACAGACGCCACCGCGATGGGAGGCCCACAGGAGCCAAAGAACAAGACGGATGAAAATAGAGAAATGAAAGACCAATAGAAGTGGCCCGCCTGCTCCCCTCCCTCCCCAACCCGACCCCCGCCCAAAAATAAAAAAATAAATAAATCTTAAAAAAAAAAAAAAACATTAAAAAAAAACATAATGGAAAATAAAAAATAACTTCATGAATGTCATTATGATTTTATAGTTTTTTTCCTATTTGGGGGATTTTTTATTGTCTCTTTAAAAATTTTTGTTTTTAATTTTATATAAGATTCTAGTTGACTTGCAATGTTGTGCTAGTTTCTGATGTATAGCAAAGTGATTCAGTTATACATATACATATGCCTATTCTTTCTCAAATTCTTTTCCTATTTAGGTTATTACAGAATATTGAGCAAAGTTCACTGTACTATACAGTAGGGCCTTGTTGGTCATCTATTTTAGATACAGTCATGTGTATATGTCAACTCTGAACTCCCATTTTAATCCCTCCCTACCATCTTTCCCTTTTGGTAACCGTAAGTTTGTTTTCTAACTCTGTGGGTTTGTTTCTGCTTTGAGATTTTGTTTTGCACCTTCTGCAGCATTTATTGTTTATAGACTTTTTGATGGCCATTCTGACTGGTGTGAGATGATACCTCATTGTAATTTTGATTTGTACTTCTCTAATAATTAGCAGTGTTGAGCATCTTTTCATGTGCTTTTTGTCTATTTGTATGTTTTCTTTGGAGAAATGTCTACTTAGGTCTTATGCCTATTTTTTGATTGGCTTTTGTTTGCTGGTTGGTTAGTTCCCCCTCTCTAGTTTTCTGGTATCTTGGTCTCATCTCCTGATATACTTGCTGTTTTTTAATGAATTTTGGATACTGTATATAACATAGAGATAATTCTAGGCTATTGATAATGTCATTTTTCTCCAAAAAGAATTTACTTTTTCTTCGTTTAGTCAGGATCAGCGATTCAGCTTATTCACTACTTTGCCTTAGACTTTGTGAGGCTGGCCTCTTCCTCCCTCATCCTTACTTTTAAGATGTAGTCCTCAGGAGTTTCATTGGAAAGTCTTGATTTTCCGGGATTCTCCCTCACCCGTGGAGCCTGAACTCCATTTCTGTCCACCCAGTGCCATAACATTAAGGAAGCTCACGGCATTTCACAGCCTTCTGGTTGTTATGTTATGCTCAGGTTTTTCAGTCTCTCAGTACCACTGTGGAAACTGACAAAGCAGTTCTAAATGTTAGGATCACCTCCTTGTGCTTTTCTTCAGTTCTAGGACCACTGCCCTCACATCCTCACTACCTTGGTAACTCTCTGCTACCTTCAGGGAGATTTTTTGAGGGTATTGAGGGGAGCAAAGTTTGTAGCTGTTTTCTGCAAGAGCTTTGGTTTCAAACGAGCTATTTGGCCACTGTTGTGATCTTACCTGTGTTTGTTTTGTTTTTTAATTTTTAAAAAATTTATTATTATTTTTTACAGGATTTTGTTATTTACTGCCACATACAGACTGAAATCTGCCATAGATATACATATGTCCCCCACCTCCCACATCTCCCTCCCATTTCCCTCCCCATCCCATCCCTCCAGGCTGCCACAGAGCCCCTGTTTGAGATTCCCTAGTCCCACAGCGTATTCCCCTACCTCATACCAATGTCCCTTACTCATATTTGAAATTGAATATTCAGATATTAAAAATAAATACATAGAACATGACTTATTTACATTATATTATTTTGTACAGATTACATATTATAGGATCTATGCAATCATAGGATATTTTTTAATATAGAAGCTCAGGAATATCAAAAATATCTATCTAATAAGGCTTTCAGCTGTTTAAACAAGTTTTAAAAATCTACCAGATTGATTTTTAATTTATTCATGATTTATTTCATACATCCATATTAGCTGCTTACATTTCTCATTCTCGCCCCCTCTCCTATTTTCTACTAGACAGTTTTGTTCTGGCTAATTTGCAAAAGTTCTTTGTGTATAAGAGGTAGGATCTTTTATGCTGCACATGTTTATCACCAGCAAATATGGTTTGATTGCTGCATTTTAGGGTATTTTTAAGGTTTTTTTTTTTTTGTAGCCTTTCTATAGTCCTTTTAAAATATTAATATTGCACAAATATTTATAAAGTATCCACATATAATCACAATACGTACATGCACATATATGCTTACATACTCACATGCACAGAACAGACCTTATTAGTTATATTATTAAGATCCTTTGCATCCTATTTTTGGGGGGATCAGATTGATCTGCTGGTGACTAATGGTTATGATTTTACCCTTTCTTGGGATAAAGACTGATGCTCTTGGTCTGTTTTACCTTGCACTTGATCTTGTCAAGTATTAGATGTTGGAGATTTTATCTTTGTCTCTTTAATTTGGAATTCTTTACCTCTTTTCCCTCTCTTTTAAGTTAGAAGTAAAGAGTGGATTCTATGGTTAAATAACCTGAGAGATATCATCGGAAGAGGAAGTGGACCTGAAGTAGAAATAGGATATGAATGGGTAGAAGTGTGTGGGTCTTCCAAACAAGGGAGAAGGGTTACAAAAGAAATGAGGCTAGAATAGAAAATGCAGTATGTTCAGAGTGTGAATAGAGGCTGACTCCGGAGCAGAAAGTCTGAAGAAATAGAAAGTAAATGTGCGTTAGTGAGACAGGACCGCATTTTGGAGGATCCTGAAAGCTAGGTGGAGAAATAATTCTTTACTTGTGAATTGTCTGTTCCTAATGCAAATAACCAGATAAGTACACATTTAGAAAATGAGCCTGTGTCAAAGCTCCCTGTGCAGAGTCATCTGTCAAGCTTGTTTATCTTGATTCATTTCCCTTTATTCCAAGAACTCAGAGACGTGCATCATGATTCACATCAGCTAATCTAAGGCACATTCTTTGGGTTTTATTTTGCTTCTGACATTCTTACCTGGTGATTTTTGCAGTGATGGTTGAGGTTGGTACCCTTGCTTCAAACAGATATTTTAAGTTGTCATATTGTGGATCCATTGAGAACTGCTTTCCTTCAATTCCAGTTTTTTCCTTTGTTTTCTGCTATGCCCACCGGAAAATCATACATATAAAAGCAGATGAGGTGAAAACATGCAGAAAATGAGGAGATTGCCATGTCTGCAGGCTTGGACTGTTCAGTTGTTTCTCAAGTGTGTAGGGTGGCGGCTTATTGAGAGTTATTATTGAGAGTTGAATGAAGCAATGAATACAGCTGCCAGCAATATTTTCAAGTGCCCACCACACACAGATTGCTAAGGAAAGATGGGTGGAAGTACATGCACATAAGCTTACATACTCACATGCACAGAACAGACCTTATTAGTTATATTATTAAGATCCTTTGCATCCTATTTTTGGGGGGATCAGATTGATCTGCTGGTGACTAATGGTTATGATTTTACCCTTTCTTGGGATAAAGACTGATGCTCTTGGTCTGTTTTACCTTGCACTTGATCTTGTCAAGTATTAGATGTTGGAGATTTTATCTTTGTCTCTTTAATTTGGAATTCTTTACCTCTTTTCCCTCTCTTTTAAGTTAGAAGTAAAGAGTGGATTCTATGGTTAAATAACCTGAGAGATATCATCGGAAGAGGAAGTGGACCTGAAGTAGAAATAGGATATGAATGGGTAGAAGTGTGTGGGTCTTCCAAACAAGGGAGAAGGGTTACAAAAGAAATGAGGCTAGAATAGAAAATGCAGTATGTTCAGAGTGTGAATAGAGGCTGACTCCGGAGCAGAAAGTCTGAAGAAATAGAAAGTAAATGTGCGTTAGTGAGACAGGACCGCATTTTGGAGGATCCTGAAAGCTAGGTGGAGAAATAATTCTTTACTTGTGAATTGTCTGTTCCTAATGCAAATAACCAGATAAGTACACATTTAGAAAATGAGCCTGTGTCAAAGCTCCCTGTGCAGAGTCATCTGTCAAGCTTGTTTATCTTGATTCATTTCCCTTTATTCCAAGAACTCAGAGACGTGCATCATGATTCACATCAGCTAATCTAAGGCACATTCTTTGGGTTTTATTTTGCTTCTGACATTCTTACCTGGTGATTTTTGCAGTGATGGTTGAGGTTGGTACCCTTGCTTCAAACAGATATTTTAAGTTGTCATATTGTGGATCCATTGAGAACTGCTTTCCTTCAATTCCAGTTTTTTCCTTTGTTTTCTGCTATGCCCACCGGAAAATCATACATATAAAAGCAGATGAGGTGAAAACATGCAGAAAATGAGGAGATTGCCATGTCTGCAGGCTTGGACTGTTCAGTTGTTTCTCAAGTGTGTAGGGTGGCGGCTTATTGAGAGTTATTATTGAGAGTTGAATGAAGCAATGAATACAGCTGCCAGCAATATTTTCAAGTGCCCACCACACACAGATTGCTATGGAAAGATGTGGAAGCCAGGACCTTCTACCAATTAGTATCACCGAGTTTGGGATGGTCGACTCTTCAGAAACGGCACTTTTGCTCCCAAATGGAAATTTAGAGAACTGAGTATTCTCCTTTGGCTTTGACATAAAATTATACTTTTTTTTTTTTGCTATTCCCAGGGGACTCCTTTTCACAGTTCCGGTTTGCCGAGGAGAAAGAGTGGGATGGTGAAACTTCATGTGCCAAGCAGGTAAGGTGAAGCTTCGTGTTGAATGTGAGTTGGCTCCTCTCAAGGCTAAAGAGTGGCATCTTTTGCACTGTTGTTTAGACAGTCTTCACATAGAGAAGAGTCTGGTATTTCATGTGCAGTTCAGCCTCAGTTACTTAAGTTTTTCAGAAAGTTTTGAGGGAACTTAAAATAGACAGGTTCTTGGAGCAGGAGTTGACCATCATACCTGGCCACTGCGTGAACTACTCATATATTTCATCTATGACTATAGTTCATGCAGACTGGGTTGCAGGGCCGAGGTTTATAGCTCTGACTTTGATTGGATTACTTTGCCATTTGCCTTCCACTTTTTCCCTTTCTGTGAAAATTCCTCTTAGGGTTGAGAATTAGTTGTTTTCTCCCACACTATTTTTGGTGTTGCATAAGAAAAGCCTTAACTTTATAGTTTTAAATAATTCTTTATCTATAATTAGGAGCAGAAAGCTATAAAATAAGAACCAGTCTTATAGTTTCTTCCCAAGGAGTTTTTGGGTTTTTGCATAGAAGATATGTTTATTTCCCTTGCTTCAAACAGATATTTTAAGTTGTCATATTGTGGATCCATTGAGAACTGCTTTCCTTCAATTCCAGTTTTTTCCTTTGTTTTCTGCTATGCCCACCGGAAAATCATACATATAAAAGCAGATGAGGTGAAAACATGCAGAAAATGAGGAGATTGCCATGTCTGCAGGCTTGGACTGTTCAGTTGTTTCTCAAGTGTGTAGGGTGGCGGCTTATTGAGAGTTATTATTGAGAGTTGAATGAAGCAATGAATACAGCTGCCAGCAATATTTTCAAGTGCCCACCACACACAGATTGCTATGGAAAGATGTGGAAGCCAGGACCTTCTACCAATTAGTATCACCGAGTTTGGGATGGTCGACTCTTCAGAAACGGCACTTTTGCTCCCAAATGGAAATTTAGAGAACTGAGTATTCTCCTTTGGCTTTGACATAAAATTATACTTTTTTTTTTTTGCTATTCCCAGGGGACTCCTTTTCACAGTTCCGGTTTGCCGAGGAGAAAGAGTGGGATGGTGAAACTTCATGTGCCAAGCAGGTAAGGTGAAGCTTCGTGTTGAATGTGAGTTGGCTCCTCTCAAGGCTAAAGAGTGGCATCTTTTGCACTGTTGTTTAGACAGTCTTCACATAGAGAAGAGTCTGGTATTTCATGTGCAGTTCAGCCTCAGTTACTTAAGTTTTTCAGAAAGTTTTGAGGGAACTTAAAATAGACAGGTTCTTGGAGCAGGAGTTGACCATCATACCTGGCCACTGCGTGAACTACTCATATATTTCATCTATGACTATAGTTCATGCAGACTGGGTTGCAGGGCCGAGGTTTATAGCTCTGACTTTGATTGGATTACTTTGCCATTTGCCTTCCACTTTTTCCCTTTCTGTGAAAATTCCTCTTAGGGTTGAGAATTAGTTGTTTTCTCCCACACTATTTTTGGTGTTGCATAAGAAAAGCCTTAACTTTATAGTTTTAAATAATTCTTTATCTATAATTAGGAGCAGAAAGCTATAAAATAAGAACCAGTCTTATAGTTTCTTCCCAAGGAGTTTTGATGGTTCTCCAAGCAGGTTTCACTGACTGTTTCTTTATGAGAGATGACGGGTATTCTCACCCTTTAAGAATGCACGGAGGATGAATGAGTGGTGCTTGGCATATGCTCCCCAACCCCAGGGCTAGAGCATACTGTGTCTGATGCAGTGATCGACCATCCGCCCACAGCTGCTGACAGGCGACCAAGCCGCAGATCCATCGGGTAAAGTGAGGTCCCTTCCTCCCCATCCTGCTCGCAACTCAGTACACACACAGCAGGTGATGTGTACTCCCAGGCGGGCTCTTGTTACTTTCAGTTGTTTGGGACAGACATTGACTTACCAGAAAGGCAGAGGGGAGGGAAGTGACTTGTAAAAGGACTGCCTGTCGCATTACAAAGAGAATGTATTATAACATAGAAAAAGTAGGAAATAAAAAATATTTGTTTTTCTTGAGTCTGGGCATGTCCCTGAGTATGGTTTAGGACTATAGGACAAGTTAAAAACAAGATGAACAGAAGAACTGAGTGAAAGCCAATGACTTGCACTTCAATTGTGTAGAACCATGTTGGCTAGAAGAGAACATGTTAGTTTCATTGAGAGTTTCAGAAATTCTAAATGCTTCATTCATCAAAACAGAGCACTTGTGTTCTTTACTAGATATTTTATTAGACACCCCTTATTTGAAGATGAATAAGACAGAACTTATGCTTGTTCACCACCCTAGACCCCTTGCTTTGGCACAGTGACTGACACATGGTAGATGATGAATAAGTATTTAGATGATAAATGAAAAAAAATGCAGCATAAGTGGTATAATAAATGAACATAATACAGTTGGAGAAAGCTGCTTTGGACTGGCAGTGACTGAGGAGGAGCATGGGATAAAGATCATTTGAGTGGGCCTTGGTGGACAAGTGTGCTTCTGGCAGGTCCTGTCTGGGGAACAACAGGATAGTTAGGAGGAGATCTGAAAGACCAGGCTGGGGTCAGAGTTGAGAGCACGGCTAGACTGTGGTAGTCTCACAGGAGGAGGCTTCCAGGGTAGGTCGGAGCCATTTAATACCAGCAATTTGGTCTTCATTTTCATCTCGGGCCAGTTTTGCAACGTGGGTAAGAGTGTAGCCTTCAGAGACACAATTCTGAGTGTAAATCCTAGTTCTAGTCTGTAAAATGAAGCTCATCATAAAACATAACTCGGAGTTGTCCTGAGGATTAAATTGGATTATAAATACAAGTTCTGTGCAGTTCCTAACACATAAGAAACCCTCAGAAGTAGCTCTTATTACTACTGTTGCTTGTTAACATAACTTTTGTTTAGCAAGACAATGGAAATGGCTAGATTGGACCTCCACAGTATTGAGAAGGAGGGAAGGAAGAGATCAGAGGTTGGAGAGGGGAAAGCAGTGGGGAGATGTTGTGTCGGGTAGCAGGAGGGGATGTTGGCTGACAGCAGGGGGCCATGGCAGGGAAGACCGTCCCCTGATGGATGAGACTGCGTGGAGGACGAAGGGGATTGTGTCGTGAGTCAGACGGGAGACAGGAGGACAAGAAAGATTTGCTGGGGCTCTAAGCCCCAGGCACAATGCCGAGGTGGGCTGTGATAGCTGATTGGAGCAAAGGAAGGCAGGCTTGACTGTGAGTGTCTTGAGCGGAGGTATTAGCAGGACGTGTCCCAAACTGAATCCATCACTTCGCCATCAGAACAGCTTTGTTGTCCCACTTCACGCCTCACTTGTTGGCTCTCTATTTTTGCTTACTTGAGAGAGAAAGAAAAGAGAAGAATCTGTCGGTCTATATCTGTCCGTCTCCTACCTACCTGTCTGTCATTCCTCATGTGCTCCCCCGTCCCCAGCTGGGCAGCTGGGGACATAAGGAAGTAGAGTTGATGGTGGCTGCTGGTGGAGGCCCTCTCAGGGCACCCTGACAGGAGAGCACCCAGCGCCGTGGCCGTGACTGGCTTTCATGAGTCTGTGGCCCACGAGCAGGGTGAAGGGGACATGGCCTGGCAGTCAGGGTCCCTGCCTCAGCCATGCTGGCCCCATTTCTTCAGGGAAGTTGGTCCCTTTGATCCCTGAGTGCAGTTTTTGAGACCTGTTCTTTGGACAGTGTGGGGACGGACATAGAAGGAGGGAATGTGAGGCAGAAGGAGAACTTCATAGGGTGAAAAAAATAGGCCCATTGTTTTTAAAAAATCATCTGAGACTTTTTTTTTCTAACTTCACTTTTCAGTTTTGTTAACTTGTGACTTGTTTATTCCATAGAGCTTCCTCAAGCACCGCCAATCACTGGGTGACGTGCAGTGGGTACTGAATCCCTGGCTGCTAAGTCCGTAGATCTCCTTCCCCCTAAGAGTGCAGTTCTGCATGGGACTTTATACATGTCCCAGCTTACTCTGAAGTATGGATTGATTTGGATACTTCCAAATGAATGTGGAAAGTGAGTGCTGCAGCTGCTGAGGATTAGAGGCTTAAGTGGAGTTGTAGCAGGTTCTTCTCTCACCAAATATTGTACCTTTACTGAGACATTGAGACTAGGAGTCTGATCAAGGTCCTGGACAGGAAGGAACCTTCAGGAATAGATTCTCACCATCCAGACCTGATGGATGAGACTGCGTGGAGGGCGAAGGGGATTGTGTCGTGAGTCAGACGGGAGACAGGAGGACAAGAAAGATTTGCTGGGGCTCTAAGCCCCAGGCACAATGCCGAGGTGGGCTGTGATAGCTGATTGGAGCAAAGGAAGGCAGGCTTGACTGTGAGTGTCTTGAGCGGAGGTATTAGCAGGACGTGTCCCAAACTGAATCCATCACTTCGCCATCAGAACAGCTTTGTTGTCCCACTTCACGCCTCACTTGTTGGCTCTCTATTTTTGCTTACTTGAGAGAGAAAGAAAAGAGAAGAATCTGTCGGTCTATATCTGTCCGTCTCCTACCTACCTGTCTGTCATTCCTCATGTGCTCCCCCGTCCCCAGCTGGGCAGCTGGGGACATAAGGAAGTAGAGTTGATGGTGGCTGCTGGTGGAGGCCCTCTCAGGGCACCCTGACAGGAGAGCACCCAGCGCCGTGGCCGTGACTGGCTTTCATGAGTCTGTGGCCCACGAGCAGGGTGAAGGGGACATGGCCTGGCAGTCAGGGTCCCTGCCTCAGCCATGCTGGCCCCATTTCTTCAGGGAAGTTGGTCCCTTTGATCCCTGAGTGCAGTTTTTGAGACCTGTTCTTTGGACAGTGTGGGGACGGACATAGAAGGAGGGAATGTGAGGCAGAAGGAGAACTTCATAGGGTGAAAAAAATAGGCCCATTGTTTTTAAAAAATCATCTGAGACTTTTTTTTTCTAACTTCACTTTTCAGTTTTGTTAACTTGTGACTTGTTTATTCCATAGAGCTTCCTCAAGCACCGCCAATCACTGGGTGACGTGCAGTGGGTACTGAATCCCTGGCTGCTAAGTCCGTAGATCTCCTTCCCCCTAAGAGTGCAGTTCTGCATGGGACTTTATACATGTCCCAGCTTACTCTGAAGTATGGATTGATTTGGATACTTCCAAATGAATGTGGAAAGTGAGTGCTGCAGCTGCTGAGGATTAGAGGCTTAAGTGGAGTTGTAGCAGGTTCTTCTCTCACCAAATATTGTACCTTTACTGAGACATTGAGACTAGGAGTCTGATCAAGGTCCTGGACAGGAAGGAACCTTCAGGAATAGATTCTCACCATCCAGACCAAGTTCAGTGCACACTGATGGCAGAGAAGTGGGACTGATGGAAGAGGGACATTGTTGTAACTTTCAAGGCTGGCCACGCCCTCCCAGCCCCCAGGACTGCAGAGGAGGAGGCACCGCACTGGGCAGCCAGGCTGCGGTCACACTCCAACTGTGAGTGGTTGTAGGCTTGGCCAGGTAGGTGTGAGGGTGAGGCTTTCCGGGCAAAAGATGGCCCACCAATTATTGTACAACATAGAGCAAAAAAAAGCTAATTCGTGGCGGTTATTTTCAATCAAACCTGTTTTCACATTCACACTTTACTATTACAGGGAATTCAGTGTGGCTCTCTTTATGGTCTAAGGCCTTGCTTTAGCCCTTTTAGGGGGCAAGTGAGTGAGGGATAGTCGCTCAGTCATATCCGACTCTCTGTGACCTCGTGGACTGTAGCCTGCCAGGCTCCTCTGTCCATGGAATTCTCCAGGCAAGAATACTGGCGTGGGTTGCCATTTCCTTTTCCAGGATTAGGGGACAAACTGGTGATGAAAAAGGGAAAGTCTTCTTATCCAGGGGTGTTTGATGGCAGGTTCTAGGCTCTGGGACTCCTGCAGAGAAATGAGCAGAAATGACGGTACTGGGCTGACATGTCTTGACGGCCTCGTGGAGGCAGTTGCCCTTTCTTTTTTTTAAGATTTATTTATTTATTTATTTTTAGGGGGTGGGGTGAGGCGGGGTGGGGTGGGGAGGGAGGGGGCAGGTGGGCCACTTCTATTGGTCTTTCATTTATCTATTTTCACCCATCTTTGTTCTTTGGCCCATATGGGCCTCCCATCGTGATGGCCTCTGTTGTCGCAGAGCGCAGGCCCTGGGCACATGCGCTCCAGAGCTCCGGCTCGGTAATTGGACACATGGGTCCAGCCGCTCCGCGGCACGTGGGATCTTCCCAGGCCAGGGATCGAACCGGCGCCCCTTGCACTGCAAGGCGGTGTCCTTACCCACTGGACCACCAGGGAAGCCCGGCAGTTGCCCTTTCATCAGGGCCTTGAATGGTGGGTAAAACTTAAGAGACGTGGGGTCAGAGCAGCCAAAGATCTGTCCATCACTTGGGACTCCACCCAAGCACAGCCTGGCCATTCCTCACATCTCACAAACTCTTCATTGTTAACAATATACCTTGTTGCATGTTGCACTGGACGCAAAAGTGGGGAGGAAGGTTGGGCACTGGTGGCCA
This sequence comes from Tragulus kanchil, assembly GCA_022376925.1. NCBI lineage: Eukaryota > Metazoa > Chordata > Mammalia > Artiodactyla > Tragulidae > Tragulus > Tragulus kanchil. Next base: position 260,410,669 of record JAIOJX010000032.1, read on the forward strand.
GACCTTAGCACGTCTCAGTGGTTCTTCTCTAGCAACCTGAGAGAGCAGCTGGGGAGTGGTCAGCAGGCGTGGCAGAGGGTTGAAAGCAGGGGTCTACACAGATACCTTGGCAGTGGGAAGGGTGAGATTTTCAGTTTTAAGGGCTGTTGGGAGTGGTTTTAGCAAGCGTGGCAGTGGTTGAGTAGCGGTTATTTTCAATCAAACCTGTTTTCACATTCACACTTTACTATTACAGGGAATTCAGTGTGGCTCTCTTTATGGTCTAAGGCCTTGCTTTAGCCCTTTTAGGGGGCAAGTGAGTGAGGGATAGTCGCTCAGTCATATCCGACTCTCTGTGACCTCGTGGACTGTAGCCTGCCAGGCTCCTCTGTCCATGGAATTCTCCAGGCAAGAATACTGGCGTGGGTTGCCATTTCCTTTTCCAGGATTAGGGGACAAACTGGTGATGAAAAAGGGAAAGTCTTCTTATCCAGGGGTGTTTGATGGCAGGTTCTAGGCTCTGGGACTCCTGCAGAGAAATGAGCAGAAATGACGGTACTGGGCTGACATGTCTTGACGGCCTCGTGGAGGCAGTTGCCCTTTCTTTTTTTTAAGATTTATTTATTTATTTATTTTTAGGGGGTGGGGTGAGGCGGGGTGGGGTGGGGAGGGAGGGGGCAGGTGGGCCACTTCTATTGGTCTTTCATTTATCTATTTTCACCCATCTTTGTTCTTTGGCCCATATGGGCCTCCCATCGTGATGGCCTCTGTTGTCGCAGAGCGCAGGCCCTGGGCACATGCGCTCCAGAGCTCCGGCTCGGTAATTGGACACATGGGTCCAGCCGCTCCGCGGCACGTGGGATCTTCCCAGGCCAGGGATCGAACCGGCGCCCCTTGCACTGCAAGGCGGTGTCCTTACCCACTGGACCACCAGGGAAGCCCGGCAGTTGCCCTTTCATCAGGGCCTTGAATGGTGGGTAAAACTTAAGAGACGTGGGGTCAGAGCAGCCAAAGATCTGTCCATCACTTGGGACTCCACCCAAGCACAGCCTGGCCATTCCTCACATCTCACAAACTCTTCATTGTTAACAATATACCTTGTTGCATGTTGCACTGGACGCAAAAGTGGGGAGGAAGGTTGGGCACTGGTGGCCAGACCTTAGCACGTCTCAGTGGTTCTTCTCTAGCAACCTGAGAGAGCAGCTGGGGAGTGGTCAGCAGGCGTGGCAGAGGGTTGAAAGCAGGGGTCTACACAGATACCTTGGCAGTGGGAAGGGTGAGATTTTCAGTTTTTAATGGGGTGATTTATTCATGTGTTATGCATTCCAGGTTCATGATTTGAGAGATTTCTTCAAGCTTTGACACAAATCCTGGTCACTGCTGGTCTTGAAACATTTGTTGTGTTGAGTGCAGGACTGAGGCAGGGACTATGTGTGTACTACATTTCCAGCTGTCCTGCCAGAGCTTTGTTATCCTCTATCCTGGTCCCTAAATACTCTCTCTGTATAGATATTTATTTTTGAAAGTATTTTTTTTTGTTTGGCTGCACCAGATCTTAGTTGTAGCATGCAGGATCTTTAGTGGCAGAATGTGGGATCTAGTTCCCTGACCAGGGATCAAAACCAGGACCCCTGCATTGGGAGCAGAGAGGCTTAGCCACTCCACCACCAAGGAAATCTCTGGGTTTTTTTGATGTAAGCTCCTTTTTTCCAGGGGTACATCTGCCGCAGCCAGTGTTGCTCCCCTATGAGCTAACCATCTTCAGAAACTTTCAGAAGGGCAGTTGAAAAGCCATATTGCATCTTTTGATCCCTCTGTGTTTTTGTCGTGAGGCTCAGGTGTTTGAGTGGGTAGGATTGTACTTGAGAACACCAGGAATGACTCTTCACCTCCAGTCATCATAAGCCCATCTACCCAAGAGATCCTTACAAAGGAATCAAGATTAGACTCAGTGACCCCTGGGTTTTCTTCTCTAACTTGAAGTCCGTGGTTGTAGCAGAAGGCATGGTTCTACCTAGACCTGTGACAGTCCTTGGGAGACGAGGTGGTTGGTGGTGTCTGACTCTAATGTGGTCACTTCAACCAGCTTTTAGTTGTTTCCTCCTCTTGGGAGGCCAGGGCACCTAGAAGTGCCTGTTAGGTGTCATGAGATTATCTGGTTGCCTGGCCATTCCTCACATCTCACAAACTCTTCATTGTTAACAATATACCTTGTTGCATGTTGCACTGGACGCAAAAGTGGGGAGGAAGGTTGGGCACTGGTGGCCAGACCTTAGCACGTCTCAGTGGTTCTTCTCTAGCAACCTGAGAGAGCAGCTGGGGAGTGGTCAGCAGGCGTGGCAGAGGGTTGAAAGCAGGGGTCTACACAGATACCTTGGCAGTGGGAAGGGTGAGATTTTCAGTTTTTAATGGGGTGATTTATTCATGTGTTATGCATTCCAGGTTCATGATTTGAGAGATTTCTTCAAGCTTTGACACAAATCCTGGTCACTGCTGGTCTTGAAACATTTGTTGTGTTGAGTGCAGGACTGAGGCAGGGACTATGTGTGTACTACATTTCCAGCTGTCCTGCCAGAGCTTTGTTATCCTCTATCCTGGTCCCTAAATACTCTCTCTGTATAGATATTTATTTTTGAAAGTATTTTTTTTTGTTTGGCTGCACCAGATCTTAGTTGTAGCATGCAGGATCTTTAGTGGCAGAATGTGGGATCTAGTTCCCTGACCAGGGATCAAAACCAGGACCCCTGCATTGGGAGCAGAGAGGCTTAGCCACTCCACCACCAAGGAAATCTCTGGGTTTTTTTGATGTAAGCTCCTTTTTTCCAGGGGTACATCTGCCGCAGCCAGTGTTGCTCCCCTATGAGCTAACCATCTTCAGAAACTTTCAGAAGGGCAGTTGAAAAGCCATATTGCATCTTTTGATCCCTCTGTGTTTTTGTCGTGAGGCTCAGGTGTTTGAGTGGGTAGGATTGTACTTGAGAACACCAGGAATGACTCTTCACCTCCAGTCATCATAAGCCCATCTACCCAAGAGATCCTTACAAAGGAATCAAGATTAGACTCAGTGACCCCTGGGTTTTCTTCTCTAACTTGAAGTCCGTGGTTGTAGCAGAAGGCATGGTTCTACCTAGACCTGTGACAGTCCTTGGGAGACGAGGTGGTTGGTGGTGTCTGACTCTAATGTGGTCACTTCAACCAGCTTTTAGTTGTTTCCTCCTCTTGGGAGGCCAGGGCACCTAGAAGTGCCTGTTAGGTGTCATGAGATTATCTGGTTGCCTTCTCAAATACGGTCAATCTGTGAGGGCATTGCCTGGCTAGGACTTCGTGTCTGTGAAGGGGAATAGAGTCCAAGGGAGCTTTAGTGTCGGCCTCACACACAGAGCTGCTGGCTGCTGGGTGAGTTTCCATCCTCCACTTTCTGGTTGGAAGAGAAGCGCACACTCATGGACTGCTCTGGCTGTGTCTGTCAACCCCCAGTCTCTGCCGAGACAGCTCTCCCTTGCTCTCCTGAAGGCCACCCATCTGTACTGGGGGGAGATGTCCAGTTAGGTTTCACCAAATGCTTTGAATTTTCTCAGTAATTCTAAGAACGTTCACAGTCTCCAGGTTACCACACAAACCATGCAGTCTTTTTTTTTTTTTTCCGCCCCTTTGGCTGCACAGGGCGGCTTGAGAGATCTTAGTTCCCTGACCAGGGATCAAACCTGTGCCCCCAACAAGAGAAGCACAGAATCCTACCTCCTGAACCACCAGGCAGTTCCGGGACCACCCAGTCTTGGTGTGAGTGATTGCTGCCCTGCTGCATCTCTGACCCCTTGAGCTGTGGCTCGAGAATGTGGTTTTGGTTTTGCTTATCTTAATGCAGAGATGATAGAAAGTAGAATCATATCAGGTATGATTTATGATCTGATTATTCCCAGCTAAAAGTAATGGGTGTTTTATTTATAGTTTACCCTTTTTTCAAGCTGTCATCTTGTGCATTTCAGAAGGGCAGTTGAAAAGCCATATTGCATCTTTTGATCCCTCTGTGTTTTTGTCGTGAGGCTCAGGTGTTTGAGTGGGTAGGATTGTACTTGAGAACACCAGGAATGACTCTTCACCTCCAGTCATCATAAGCCCATCTACCCAAGAGATCCTTACAAAGGAATCAAGATTAGACTCAGTGACCCCTGGGTTTTCTTCTCTAACTTGAAGTCCGTGGTTGTAGCAGAAGGCATGGTTCTACCTAGACCTGTGACAGTCCTTGGGAGACGAGGTGGTTGGTGGTGTCTGACTCTAATGTGGTCACTTCAACCAGCTTTTAGTTGTTTCCTCCTCTTGGGAGGCCAGGGCACCTAGAAGTGCCTGTTAGGTGTCATGAGATTATCTGGTTGCCTTCTCAAATACGGTCAATCTGTGAGGGCATTGCCTGGCTAGGACTTCGTGTCTATGAAGGGGAATAGAGTCCAAGGGAGCTTTAGTGTCGGCCTCACACACAGAGCTGCTGGCTGCTGGGTGAGTTTCCATCCTCCACTTTCTGGTTGGAAGAGAAGCGCACACTCATGGACTGCTCTGGCTGTGTCTGTCAACCCCCAGTCTCTGCCGAGACAGCTCTCCCTTGCTCTCCTGAAGGCCACCCATCTGTACTGGGGGGAGATGTCCAGTTAGGTTTCACCAAATGCTTTGAATTTTCTCAGTAATTCTAAGAACGTTCACAGTCTCCAGGTTACCACACAAACCATGCAGTCTTTTTTTTTTTTTTCCGCCCCTTTGGCTGCACAGGGCGGCTTGAGAGATCTTAGTTCCCTGACCAGGGATCAAACCTGTGCCCCCAACAAGAGAAGCACAGAATCCTACCTCCTGAACCACCAGGCAGTTCCGGGACCACCCAGTCTTGGTGTGAGTGATTGCTGCCCTGCTGCATCTCTGACCCCTTGAGCTGTGGCTCGAGAATGTGGTTTTGGTTTTGCTTATCTTAATGCAGAGATGATAGAAAGTAGAATCATATCAGGTATGATTTATGATCTGATTATTCCCAGCTAAAAGTAATGGGTGTTTTATTTATAGTTACTACCTGTCATCTTGTGCCCTTTTATTTCAGAAAGGTCATGTGTAATCATCTTGATTGATCAATTTCTCTGTTTTATGTAGAATTCAGCATTTTATGTGGACTGTGAGTCATTGGTTCGAGCCCTTCAAGAATTGCCTCTCTCACTCCGACTCAATGTGGCTGCCGAGTTGGTCCAGGTAAAAACCCTGACAGCATCTTGAGGCTGCTGTGAATTAGGGCAGAAGAAGAAGAAAAGTGAAAAAATATCCCCCTGCAGGATGTCTGACTCAGCTTTTCCCTTCAATCAGCTGAGGGTTTTGTATCAGGTAGAATTTCATGAAGTTTTGAGGGAGAATGAAATAATTTTCAAAAATTTTTTCCATTCTATTGATATATTGAAACATTTTAAAAGGTAAAATATAATGGAATTGAATGAAATGGAAACATACAGAGTCTGGGTTATACTATACTCTGAATTCTTATGTGCCAGACTCTGTCTTAGGCACTGAGGTTACAGTGGTGAATAGATGGACATGATTCTTGTCCTCATGGAGCATAATCTATTGGGAAAGATGGGTATTAATCAAGTTATCAAATTGCACCAAGTCCTATGAAGGATAAGAACCATGTGCTATGAGAATATGGAATCATGAACCCGACCTACTTTGGTGTGATTAAGAATAGTTTTTCTGAAGAAGTGACACAAGCTGAGAGCCAACGTATAGGAACCTTTGAGTTGGGGTTTAAAGAAGGGTAACCCAGTCAGATTTGTATTAACAGCACTGTTAATAATAATCACAAGGAACATTCTGCCTTCTGACTGGAGAGAAGACTGGGATTGTGGTGGGCATGTTTATGGGGACATCCACCCATGCACAGAAACCATTAACAGTAGAGTGGATGAGGAGAGATGAATTAGGAGGCTGTCACATGGTTCAGGTGAGTAAACTGTGGCTTGAACTAGAGGTGGCTGGGAACTAGACTTCACCACTGTACTACCAAGGTAAAATTACTAGGACTTGGTGAAATCCTGGTAAGGGAGAGGGAGCAGGCAAAGGATTTTTCTAGGTGTTCCAGCTAGTGCAACTCAGTAGTAGCTAGTTATCAGTGAGGCTTAGATATTAGGAAGTTCTGAGGTGTTGTCTGAACATCTTATGTGTGAACATAGTTTCATTATGTTGTTTCTGAGATGTCAAAGTGGAAATTTATAGTTCAGAATTAAGAGCTGGAAGTCTGTGTTTGGGCCTTATCAGTGTAAGGTAGCTAAGAGAGAAGCCAGTGAAAAGGCTAAGAGGAAGGGCCCAACGGTATACCAAAAGGAACTTCAAAATTTCTGTGACTTAACTAGATTTTTAAAAAGAGTGAAACCCTGGGCAGTCCTAGTTTTAAATAGAATCCAAGCAACTAAAATGATCAGTTTTGTTCTGCAGATGAATGTGATGCCAAGCTTAAGCATCACCATGAATTGGTTACCCACCGAGTTGTTGTTTCGGTGGCATTTACTTGCCTCAAATTTAGGGCAAGTAGAATTCAGGGCTGAAGGACATGCAGGGGCTGAGAAGGAGAGAGGCTGACCTTTGCCTCTGATCGGAAATCACCCTGGGGCCTCTTCACCAGTGTTTGGGGTTGTCTTAGTGATGGAGCCTGTGCTGCTTCTCCTCTGGGTGTCCAGAACTGAGTAGAGTTCTGACCTACTTTGTTTGGTCCCACACAGAAACAGTGTACAGGACACATCAGAGAAACATTCAGATGAAGGGGATGGGGACCCCAGGACAGAGGAGAGAAACAGGAAGTGTTTTGAGCATTTGAAAGTGAAGGATGGCAGGCCATAGGAGGAAAGATATAAAATGGTTGTAGGAACTTTGAAATATCTAGCTAAATAGTTTTAAGATACCACCCCTCTCCCATGATTGTAGAGCAGTTAATTCTCAACTGTGTGTGCACATCACTCACCTGGGGAGTGAACACACAGAAACAATGCCAGACAGCCATCCAGACCAACTGAATAATTACAAGATTAGAACAGTGGACCACATCCCAGCTTCACCCTCGTATGGACAGTGCTGGGTGACTATTGAAGTTCAGGTGTGAAGCTGTACTGTCTTGAAAGCCTGAGGAGTTATTAGCACACTAGATCTGCTGAGAATGCTTTAAATGTACAAGGAAGGGGACCGTGGCTCCAACAGCAGCTGAACCTACCCCACTGCTCACCCCAGGCCTCCCTCCATAACTGTGGCTCTGAGTCTTCCTCTACATTACAGTCACCTGGGTGGAGGTGACTCTCTTTTATACCTAGAAAGTACACAAGTAAGTCATAGAAACCATGGCATCAGCACCTAGATCACGAATCGGAATATTGCCATCACCCAGGGCCATCCCCCCAGCCCAAGGCAGTACTTCCCTAAAACCACCATCCTGACTTCTAATATAGTCAAGATTAGTTTTGCTTGTTTTAGGAGTTTTTACAAAGGTAGTCAAATAGAATTGTTTTCTTGCATGGCTGGGAATTTTCCTCAAGGATGACTGTTAGTTAAGATTATTTTTCTACTTAGTGAATCAATCTCCTCACCTCCGTGTTTGTGCATTGCAGTATAGTGAATAGATCTGATTTGCTTAGTACTTATTGGTGCCTCTTAGAAACGTTTCAGGCTTAAGTGTATTCACATAGACCTATGGGATGGTGTGTTCTCAGGCCATTCGATCGAATGGGGCCTCTTCACCAGTGTTTGGGGTTGTCTTAGTGATGGAGCCTGTGCTGCTTCTCCTCTGGGTGTCCAGAACTGAGTAGAGTTCTGACCTACTTTGTTTGGTCCCACACAGAAACAGTGTACAGGACACATCAGAGAAACATTCAGATGAAGGGGATGGGGACCCCAGGACAGAGGAGAGAAACAGGAAGTGTTTTGAGCATTTGAAAGTGAAGGATGGCAGGCCATAGGAGGAAAGATATAAAATGGTTGTAGGAACTTTGAAATATCTAGCTAAATAGTTTTAAGATACCACCCCTCTCCCATGATTGTAGAGCAGTTAATTCTCAACTGTGTGTGCACATCACTCACCTGGGGAGTGAACACACAGAAACAATGCCAGACAGCCATCCAGACCAACTGAATAATTACAAGATTAGAACAGTGGACCACATCCCAGCTTCACCCTCGTATGGACAGTGCTGGGTGACTATTGAAGTTCAGGTGTGAAGCTGTACTGTCTTGAAAGCCTGAGGAGTTATTAGCACACTAGATCTGCTGAGAATGCTTTAAATGTACAAGGAAGGGGACCGTGGCTCCAACAGCAGCTGAACCTACCCCACTGCTCACCCCAGGCCTCCCTCCATAACTGTGGCTCTGAGTCTTCCTCTACATTACAGTCACCTGGGTGGAGGTGACTCTCTTTTATACCTAGAAAGTACACAAGTAAGTCATAGAAACCATGGCATCAGCACCTAGATCACGAATCGGAATATTGCCATCACCCAGGGCCATCCCCCCAGCCCAAGGCAGTACTTCCCTAAAACCACCATCCTGACTTCTAATATAGTCAAGATTAGTTTTGCTTGTTTTAGGAGTTTTTACAAAGGTAGTCAAATAGAATTGTTTTCTTGCATGGCTGGGAATTTTTACTCAAGGATGACTGTTAGTTAAGATTATTTTTCTACTTAGTGAATCAATCTCCTCACCTCCGTGTTTGTGCATTGCAGTATAGTGAATAGATCTGATTTGCTTAGTACTTATTGGTGCCTCTTAGAAACGTTTCAGGCTTAAGTGTATTCACATAGACCTATGGGATGGTGTGTTCTCAGGCCATTGATGGGAATGTAGGGCCGTTTTAATTTCAGCTCTGATATGGTTAGCACAAGGCTGAGGTGGGTGCAGCGGGGAGGTCTCCTAGATTTATCCCCCATCAGGAGGGGTGCTGATGGGAGACACTTTGTGACCTTCCTGCCTGAGCTGAATTTCCTACTCCACCAAGTTTGATGATTTCCTTTGCTTTACTTTCTGCTTGAGCGAAAAGGGTGGGACTCACATTTTTGACTCCACTATTGTGCTTCTCTTTCAGACTGCCCTTCCTTTAGAGCTCCCTCAGGTGAAACCAAAGAGAAATGATGATGGCAAGGGACGAGGGATGCAGCTGAAGGGGCCCTTGGGGCCTGGAGGAAAGGGGCCCATCTCTGAGCTGAAATCGGCCACTGCTGGCTTCCCCATGAACCCGGGTAAAGACAGCCCAGGATCAGGCCCTTCCAAGGGTTCTCAGAACCCTGCTTGCCTGCTGCAGTCAGCAGCAGACCACTTGGAAGAAGAACTAGATCTGCTGCTCAACTTAGATGCACCTGTGAAAGAGGGAGGTGACATCTCATCAGCTCAGGACCTGGAATCCGAGAAAGATGGGGAGATGGTCCAAGAAGAAACAGGTATGCTTTTCATTCTATTCTGTTGTTTCTCGGAGAACAGCTTCCCCTCCATCACATCCCTCTACATCTCCTCGGTGTCTGCCATCGATCTGGCCTTGTCCACTGGCATCTATTTCTGTGCTCACGTCTTCGCTTCCCCCTGAGCTGACCTTTCTGACAGCAGTGCTCTCACTCGATATACTGGCCTTCCCGAGCTGCTACCTGCCTGACATCAATCTCAAACCTGGGGCTGCAGATTGAACTCATGCTATAAAAGCCATTTAGATCCTCATGGCCTTAGCTGTGCAGCCGCAGACCTTTTAATCGACTGTCTGAACAGGCCTGCCAGCCAAGTCTTTCTGCTTCTCCCTGGCTATTTTGATCTTTTGTTTAAAAAGGAGGAGACTTCCTCCCCTACACCCGTGCCCATGGCTAAGTGTTTGTGCATTGCAGTATAGTGAATAGATCTGATTTGCTTAGTACTTATTGGTGCCTCTTAGAAACGTTTCAGGCTTAAGTGTATTCACATAGACCTATGGGATGGTGTGTTCTCAGGCCATTGATGGGAATGTAGGGCCGTTTTAATTTCAGCTCTGATATGGTTAGCACAAGGCTGAGGTGGGTGCAGCGGGGAGGTCTCCTAGATTTATCCCCCATCAGGAGGGGTGCTGATGGGAGACACTTTGTGACCTTCCTGCCTGAGCTGAATTTCCTACTCCACCAAGTTTGATGATTTCCTTTGCTTTACTTTCTGCTTGAGCGAAAAGGGTGGGACTCACATTTTTGACTCCACTATTGTGCTTCTCTTTCAGACTGCCCTTCCTTTAGAGCTCCCTCAGGTGAAACCAAAGAGAAATGATGATGGCAAGGGACGAGGGATGCAGCTGAAGGGGCCCTTGGGGCCTGGAGGAAAGGGGCCCATCTCTGAGCTGAAATCGGCCACTGCTGGCTTCCCCATGAACCCGGGTAAAGACAGCCCAGGATCAGGCCCTTCCAAGGGTTCTCAGAACCCTGCTTGCCTGCTGCAGTCAGCAGCAGACCACTTGGAAGAAGAACTAGATCTGCTGCTCAACTTAGATGCACCTGTGAAAGAGGGAGGTGACATCTCATCAGCTCAGGACCTGGAATCCGAGAAAGATGGGGAGATGGTCCAAGAAGAAACAGGTATGCTTTTCATTCTATTCTGTTGTTTCTCGGAGAACAGCTTCCCCTCCATCACATCCCTCTACATCTCCTCGGTGTCTGCCATCGATCTGGCCTTGTCCACTGGCATCTATTTCTGTGCTCACGTCTTCGCTTCCCCCTGAGCTGACCTTTCTGACAGCAGTGCTCTCACTCGATATACTGGCCTTCCCGAGCTGCTACCTGCCTGACATCAATCTCAAACCTGGGGCTGCAGATTGAACTCATGCTATAAAAGCCATTTAGATCCTCATGGCCTTAGCTGTGCAGCCGCAGACCTTTTAATCGACTGTCTGAACAGGCCTGCCAGCCAAGTCTTTCTGCTTCTCCCTGGCTATTTTGATCTTTTGTTTAAAAAGGAGGAGACTTCCTCCCCTACACCCGTGCTGGGAGATGGTGGCGCATTGGACAGGGTGAGGCTTAGTGCCTGCCCCTTCCACACCTCTAATGGTTTTCCAGGATCACTATGTAATAAAAAGGAAACAGAGCTATTGGCCTTTAAAAAAAAAAAAAACAAAAAAACTATGAAATTCAGCATCCAAATAAATAGAAGAGCAAATCTCTACCCCACTTATGAATTTAAGTATTATTGGATCTTCTTATGGAGAAGGTACAATAACTGAATGTTTCATCTTTTCGGGGGCAAAGTAAGAACTCAGTTGATTTCTCGCGTGGCTCAATCCCCAGGGAAGCTTTAACCCTCAATTCTGAGACTAAGGGGAAGGTAAGTTAACATTGCGTTTATTTTCTTAGAACCTGCAAAACCACCTGTGTTGGAAGAAAAGAATGTGGCCTCTGAGCAACCAAGTATATCCAAAAATGTTACCGAGGAAGAGCTTGAAGACTGGTTGGACAGCATGATTTCCTAATCACCAGGAAAGGAAGGAAAAAAGAGGGAAAAGACAATGGAAAGTGCCTGAAGCAAGTCTGGTTGCCTTGTAAGGGCGGGCGGGCCCAAGGCTGTCCTTCTAGAACAGCTGGTTTACAAGCATGGCTGGAGCCCATGGAGCTATCACGCTCATCTTCGAGTTCAACAGCATCTGAAATAAGACATTTTAAGAGGCTCACTGCACTTGTTCTCTGGCTTAGGAACTGAAGAGATGTCTTAAGGGCAAGAGATGTTTTCAGCCCTTGTTTCCAGTTTATTATCTCTGTGTTTACAGCATAGCAGGTGCTGCTGATGAAGAGAAGAGAGCTAAGCAACCAGGCGTGCATTTGGCCAAAATAAACAAACACTGGTCTGTAGATTATTTTTCTCTTTGCTTGTGTGAGGAGCTGTGGGCTATTTGTCACTCTCATGTCCCGTTTCCCCGCAGTCACAGGGTGGTAGGAAATCATCCAGCAGGTGATGCATTCCATAAGGCCAAGGCATAGAGTGGTATGTATGACTTTATTGCAGTGGGCACTTCATTTTATTTAAGAAGATTCACCTAAATAGAGCAGCTCCACTACTTACAAGGGACCATAAAGCGTTGCTCAATTTGGCTTAAGGTTGAGATTTTTTTCTGACTTTTCAGTACAGTACTTTTCTTCTAATAACAGCAGTTGATAAGCTGTTACTGAAAGAAAAAAATCATATGAATAACGTTTCAAGTGCAATTTCATAAAGTAAGACAGAAGATCAACACAACTAATTAATGGAACTGTCCATCTTGAACATAAACATAAAAAACTTGCATAGCTATATCTAAGAGGTTTTTAAGGCACTTAATCGATGTTTCACTGTCGACAAAGTGATTTTTTTTTTTTTTTCTATTTAACTGCTTAAAGCTTTTCAAGCTGATTCTGGTTACACTCACTAGCAAGTACCATGGGAAAAATTAGACTGCAGTTAAAATGATTTCTTTTTGTAGCTCAGACCATGAATCACTAGTGGGCTACTGTCACATGGCTTTCTGGTGTTTAAACTTCCGGGTATTACTGCTTCTCCAGCCCTTCCCTCTAACTTCCCTGGTTAGAACTGAAAACCTCGAAGACTTTCCACCCAAGCTTGCTCGATGCTCCCATCCTTTCAACGTTTCACCAGGGCATCTCCCACTCTCCCACAGGATACATCCATTAGGAACAGAAAGCCAGATTGGTTCCAAAATATCACAAAAGGGTAACGAATGCCTCCTTGTAAGGGAGGCCTTTGGGGCATGTCACTTTTCTAATATGTTGCAGAACTGAAAGAGAAGGATTTTATCGACCGTTCAGAATGGTGGAGGCTCCTCTCATTCCCTTTTATCCAAGCTGATCTTCATACTGTTTCCGGAAGCAGTCACCAGCTGGGAAGAAATCCCAGCACCGTTCTTGGTACATCTTCCAGACGAGGATTCCTGGAATAGTGAGAACCAAGCACAGTAAGCTGAACCCCCTTTTTTCCAGAGCGATCTATTTGTCACTCTCATGTCCCGTTTCCCCGCAGTCACAGGGTGGTAGGAAATCATCCAGCAGGTGATGCATTCCATAAGGCCAAGGCATAGAGTGGTATGTATGACTTTATTGCAGTGGGCACTTCATTTTATTTAAGAAGATTCACCTAAATAGAGCAGCTCCACTACTTACAAGGGACCATAAAGCGTTGCTCAATTTGGCTTAAGGTTGAGATTTTTTTCTGACTTTTCAGTACAGTACTTTTCTTCTAATAACAGCAGTTGATAAGCTGTTACTGAAAGAAAAAAATCATATGAATAACGTTTCAAGTGCAATTTCATAAAGTAAGACAGAAGATCAACACAACTAATTAATGGAACTGTCCATCTTGAACATAAACATAAAAAACTTGCATAGCTATATCTAAGAGGTTTTTAAGGCACTTAATCGATGTTTCACTGTCGACAAAGTGATTTTTTTTTTCTATTTAACTGCTTAAAGCTTTTCAAGCTGATTCTGGTTACACTCACTAGCAAGTACCATGGGAAAAATTAGACTGCAGTTAAAATGATTTCTTTTTGTAGCTCAGACCATGAATCACTAGTGGGCTACTGTCACATGGCTTTCTGGTGTTTAAACTTCCGGGTATTACTGCTTCTCCAGCCCTTCCCTCTAACTTCCCTGGTTAGAACTGAAAACCTCGAAGACTTTCCACCCAAGCTTGCTCGATGCTCCCATCCTTTCAACGTTTCACCAGGGCATCTCCCACTCTCCCACAGGATACATCCATTAGGAACAGAAAGCCAGATTGGTTCCAAAATATCACAAAAGGGTAACGAATGCCTCCTTGTAAGGGAGGCCTTTGGGGCATGTCACTTTTCTAATATGTTGCAGAACTGAAAGAGAAGGATTTTATCGACCGTTCAGAATGGTGGAGGCTCCTCTCATTCCCTTTTATCCAAGCTGATCTTCATACTGTTTCCGGAAGCAGTCACCAGCTGGGAAGAAATCCCAGCACCGTTCTTGGTACATCTTCCAGACGTAGGATTCCTGGAATAGTGAGAACCAAGCACAGTAAGCTGAAACCCCATTTGTTTCCCCTCTCTCTGTCTCCCTCGGGCACCACTGACATGGCTATATACAAGGCCCAGCTGGCACGGTCTTTCTTGCTCTATTCCCAGCCCCCCAGGCTATTCCTGGGAGTAAGATGTCATTGCTTCCTTCTTCTGACCGTGTCCCCCCCAGTCCCAAAACACAAACCCCCCAGAGAAACCACTTCAGTGATCAGGTGGGGACTGCAGAGCCAAGGCTGGACATGGGTGCTGGTGGTCTCTCAGTGTCTCAGCCGTGAAGTTTTCCTACAAACCCAGAGCTGTTTGGAAGCCTACCGTTTCCTCCTCTGTTCTCTGCCCTTACCCTTCTCTGTACTCAGTCGCAGAAGCCTGTGACTGTCATGCCCACTGCTCCGTGTCCCTGTGTCCCCCACACAGGAGTCGTCTTCCCTGTGCTCTCTCACCCCGTCTCACTCTCAGGTGCCTGCTCCTCCCTGCAGCCACCCACTCAGCCTCACGTTGTCTTTTTCTCTGTACAGTTCTCCCACCTCCAGCTATTCTACTCAGAAGCAGCAACCCTGAGGGCTTAGCAAATGTCAGTGTTTGTGCTGGGGAGGATAAGCAGGCGGCCTTTTGGAATAGACAGGTATTACCTTAACATCTGGCTTCTTAAGTTACAAACAGCTGGTGGGGAAATGGATAGAAGAGACGGATGGGGTCATCTCTCCACTGAGTCCTGACTTAGGATGGGGAAGCCCTAACCCAGGGGACTGATTCTTTATATTTCTCACCTGTCCTGTGTGTTCTGTCTCATCTTTATTAATCAGATACATCAGGAAGAACCTGGAACAAGGAAAAAAGGTCTGACAACTGAGAAAAAGACTGTATTAGATACTTTGGTTAGAAAACTGAAGTTCATTTACTCCAGTGAACTGGGGAGAGGATCAAATACATTGTTGAGCATCAGGCTGACCATTCTGCCTTTCAGAACTGGGGAAATATGGTAGGACAGCATATACCATCATTTTCTAATAATATACATTCATCTCAAAATTCGCCTGTGAGAAGAGGTCCTTTTTACTATCATCAAACCTTGAGCTAAGATCACTTGTGAGGAAGCATTTTAGCTACCACTTTATTGTTTTTAAAAACTTCCTAATGTAAAAACAAAATGGTAACCAAAACTCTTAGCATATAATTTTTAGTAGGTCAGTTTAGCATCTTACAGGAATATAGAATTGAAATTATGTGTGTTTCAAAGATATGTCACAGAAAAGTACTGATAAAAGTATTTTAAGCTCATTCAATTGCCCTGATTTTTCCACAAGTGTAGTTTTATTTTTTACGGATGACTGAGATGGGCTAGTGTAGTTTCACTAGCTCTGAACAGGATGTGTCTAAGGTCTGAATGTGTCTGGAACACACAGAATCACAGGAGGCTGGCCTTTCAGCTCACATTTACATGATCTCAGAGATAGTGTCTGAGGGAACTGGCCCGGTGGCTGTCAGTAAAAGGACTGAGAGATGGGGGTGGGGGAGGTGGGAAAAAGCAGAACTAGCGTCCTGGGGAGGCTGGGGAGGTTGGGGAGAGCCTGAGCCCAGATCTGAGTTCTCCCAGGGCGTTTTTAGGTGTCTCAGATGGCGGCCCACAGTGAAGCAGTAGGTATAACAGTTTCCTTCCTTCTATCAGACAAAGAAAGCAAGCCTGGCCAGTATTTTGTCGTATAGGACATCGCTGCTTTCCTAGCACATTAATTTTACAAAGCGCCGTTTTCAGGGGTTGGGGGAAGTTTTAAAAGTGAATAAGATGAGTTCTCTCCCCTCAAGCTTGCTACTTACTAGAGGGGCACAGAGACAGAAAACATACAGTGATGGACAGAGTGCCATGGGAAAACCTCGAGGGACTCCCAACTGTTCCCTGGAACTGACAGGAGTCACAGCTTACCTTTTCTAGAAGGACGTCCATCCTCGTCACCTCCATTAAGACGCAGACAGTGATGAGTACTCATGGCTTGAGGAAAGGTACGTTCGAGTGATTTTTGTTTAAAGTCTTTGTTTTAGCCTTAAACTCATTTCAGCTAAAAGATCTATCGGTGCCCCCAAAAAAAGAGGCTGTCCCACAGAAAGATGAGGCTGCCTTTCAGGGGAATATGAACGATATCATCATTTTTTTTAAAAAAATTCGCCTGTGAGAAGAGGTCCTTTTTACTATCATCAAACCTTGAGCTAAGATCACTTGTGAGGAAGCATTTTAGCTACCACTTTATTGTTTTTAAAAACTTCCTAATGTAAAAACAAAATGGTAACCAAAACTCTTAGCATATAATTTTTAGTAGGTCAGTTTAGCATCTTACAGGAATATAGAATTGAAATTATGTGTGTTTCAAAGATATGTCACAGAAAAGTACTGATAAAAGTATTTTAAGCTCATTCAATTGCCCTGATTTTTCCACAAGTGTAGTTTTATTTTTTACGGATGACTGAGATGGGCTAGTGTAGTTTCACTAGCTCTGAACAGGATGTGTCTAAGGTCTGAATGTGTCTGGAACACACAGAATCACAGGAGGCTGGCCTTTCAGCTCACATTTACATGATCTCAGAGATAGTGTCTGAGGGAACTGGCCCGGTGGCTGTCAGTAAAAGGACTGAGAGATGGGGGTGGGGGAGGTGGGAAAAAGCAGAACTAGCGTCCTGGGGAGGCTGGGGAGGTTGGGGAGAGCCTGAGCCCAGATCTGAGTTCTCCCAGGGCGTTTTTAGGTGTCTCAGATGGCGGCCCACAGTGAAGCAGTAGGTATAACAGTTTCCTTCCTTCTATCAGACAAAGAAAGCAAGCCTGGCCAGTATTTTGTCGTATAGGACATCGCTGCTTTCCTAGCACATTAATTTTACAAAGCGCCGTTTTCAGGGGTTGGGGGAAGTTTTAAAAGTGAATAAGATGAGTTCTCTCCCCTCAAGCTTGCTACTTACTAGAGGGGCACAGAGACAGAAAACATACAGTGATGGACAGAGTGCCATGGGAAAACCTCGAGGGACTCCCAACTGTTCCCTGGAACTGACAGGAGTCACAGCTTACCTTTTCTAGAAGGACGTCCATCCTCGTCACCTCCATTAAGACGCAGACAGTGATGAGTACTCATGGCTTGAGGAAAGGTACGTTCGAGTGATTTTTGTTTAAAGTCTTTGTTTTAGCCTTAAACTCATTTCAGCTAAAAGATCTATCGGTGCAACTTCTCTTTAACAATAACCTCTCTCAAAGGCAGGTCTGTTCTGTCCCACAGAAAGATGAGGGTTTCCTAAGCAATACAGTGTAGACACGCAGGGAAAGGGCCATGCCAGGGAGTAGAGCCCTGCAGTTTCTTTTCTTGAAAACGATCATTTAACAGAATCTGAATTGTCTGGTGATCTGTATTCCCTACAAATTCTGTACGTTTGTAAGTTTCCTAGGCAGTCCATGGCACACAACAGGCTCTGAATACCTTCTTCCTGGGTGAGATATTTATTATTTGCCTACTGGGTTCCAGGCCTCAGGTGCTGGGATAGAGCAGTGTGAAAATACACACATCTTAAAGAAACCCAGCCTAGACATTGACCCTGGAATCCACCATCATGCAGGCCGCCTTAACAAGAGCAAATGTGAACGGGTGGGGAGGAGGGCCGAGTGCAGGGGTGAGGGAGTGAGTTCAGAGGAGGGTAAGAGAAATTGAACAGGCACACTTTTCCGGTTTGGCTGGAAGGGAAGGAAAACTGGGGAAGTGGCCTTTTTTTTCTTTGTTTAGGATTAAAATTATTACAGGGTAGTAGGAAAAACTGCCCCGAGAGAAAACCTCCTGGAGTTAATAGGACCTTGAGAGGGGATAGAGTAAGCAGAAACACTCTGTAACACCCATCCAGCAAAGTGGGAGAGGGAAGGTGTATATGGCGAGGCACCTCAGCCGAGCAAGGATACTCACAGGTAGTTGGCTAAATTGTGCTCTTGTAAGGTGTGGGTTTCGAAACCATGAGGGGTCGTGTCAAAGTAGTCGTTGCCAATCCCACAGATGAAACATTTAGTCTAAGAAAAATAAGAGGCAGAAAAGGCAGTAGGAGGTGGGACATTACAGGCAGGTGGAAAAGGGTGATGATCTCTGACTGAATTGAGAGACACTGAAAATTATTTCTTTTTCGAGCTTCAGGCTGTTAGTCATCTACTCCATAGTGTAGCTGTGTACCTAGCTTCTGGCTAGCAGAGGATACTTGCTCCTACCAAGCCTGGGGTGTGGTGGAGGCGGCAGGCGGGAGGCAGCTAGGGGATGGAGCAGAAGAAACACCCAGAGCTGGTGCAAGGGTGCAGATAAGAGGACAGGCGTGGGAAACAAACCTGGCCAGCAGTTTTGCCCAGGGATGAGCCTATGTGATAGCAGAGCCGTACCTCCATATCCTCTCGGACTTGTTCCTGCTGGTCTCTCAACTCCCCAAAGGCATCGATAATAAGACCTGGAATTTTAGATACAAAAGCAGACAAAATGCTTTGAATAACTGTTTAGTAGTTCAGAGCAAAGTCTACTTCGTTTTGTTTAAAACATGAAAAGGGGAATTATGAAGCTGAATGATACAGTTAAAGCAAAATCAGGAAAAAGCCCACTTATATTTTCGGATGCTGCATCCTGGTTAATCAGCTTAGTCCACCTCTCTGCAGTATCTGATGCTAACTGCTCACTCCTCCTCACTTGACTCTTCTCATCCTTCCTTCCTTGTCCTACGACTGTTTGCTGGATGGTTCCTTTTCCGTTCTAGCCCCTCAGGCACAGATGTGTGTCAGTCAGGGTTCCTCCTCAGCTTTTTTGCTTTTGTTTCTGGAACAGATCTACACTCACATCTTAGACTACCACCACTAAAGGATCTTATTTCTTTTATTCTTGCATTCATTAATACTTGCTTTATGTGCCCTTATTTAATATTTCTATGCTATGCCTTTCCTGATCTGTCTCCTGAAAGACCGATTAGAGTTAGTTAACTTCTTGCTGGTCCTCAATACCTGCATGGCTCATAGGTCTCTCGATTGGCATGACTTAAATTCATCACCATCTTTCTCTAATCCCTGACAAGTTACTAACATACCAGTACCTCTCCCAGCAAAGGAGGAAGAGAACATGGCACACTCTCACAGCTCTACTTTCTGCTCCTTCCCCATCTGACTGGAAGGAAAATGATCAGGGCAGCAATCCTGAGGATAAGGCCCAACACCAGCCACAGGAGGTATTTAGAGAGGAGATTAGGACAGAAGCAATTGGTTCAGATTCAGCAGTAAAAGAGGGGGTTTCTCTGTAAGGATGCTCAAGTTTCTTGAGTCACTACCTCGGTGTATCTTTGGCTTTCTATACAGTAGATGCTCAAGAAATGCCTTTTCTTATTTAATGAATAAGCACATGCACAAACCTCTCTACATAAGTAAGTCACCAATGCAGAAAGATACAGGGAACTAGACTGACTGAGCCCCGTGCATGTGACATATCTGGTGTGCAGACCTTGGATGATGGCCAGCAGGATGACAATGACGAAGAAGAAGAAGGTGATGTCAAAGACAATGCGGTACATTTCGTATGGGTCCCCAGCAGGGTCCTCAATCTCATCCCCGATGCCACCTCCAGCTCTCACTCCCACGTACATGTGAAACAGGTAACACTAGAGAAGAAAAATACGGTCATTCAGGTAGAAGCTGCAGAGTTCCATTTGTCGTTACGGAGATGGTTATATCATTCCTGAGATTATGCTCTCCTGAGGCAGGAGAAGGATGCTCTTCACAGTGACAAATTCCTACCACTCACTCTGGCCACATTGGTGTCCATAAAGATGGAAAGACTGTTGTTCCATGTAACTTTTAAAAGGGATTTTTTGCTCTTTTTTTAAAAAACAGTTTTGAACTATTTGACACTTACTCTAGTTGTAAGTTAGAGAACTTCAGGCTCTGATGAAGCTGGCATAGGCCAGATAGGAATTTGACCTCATTTACTTGTAAAGTGCCAGCCTCTGGGAAATGGCTTGCCTCCTCCTATGTCCTCCACACACCCCGCAGGCGCACAGGGCTCCCCGCAGCTGCACGTGTGCCCCGGCCTCTCCTCCTGACGGGCTGTGATGGCTGGGGGTGGGAGTGTGGGAGGCAGTCTTAGGGCTGGCAAATCCAAAGCCCGGGGCAGCACAGAGCCTGTGCTGGCCACACTGGAGCTTCAGCGACTGTAGTGCTGCTGTCTCATGGGCTGCTTGCCCCCCGCCTCCCCAGAGAAAGCATATGGAGGGTCTTTAGCCAAACAGTGCCTCCATTTTCTGCAGAAATTGGCACAGGGGTGGGGGACAGTGTATTGTCACTTACCTCTGATACACAGGTTCTTTTCCTGAAATTTGGCCCTCCACGCCGGTTCAGATGCAGAAATTTTTAAGACTGTTCTTGAGTCACTACCTCGGTGTATCTTTGGCTTTCTATACAGTAGATGCTCAAGAAATGCCTTTTCTTATTTAATGAATAAGCACATGCACAAACCTCTCTACATAAGTAAGTCACCAATGCAGAAAGATACAGGGAACTAGACTGACTGAGCCCCGTGCATGTGACATATCTGGTGTGCAGACCTTGGATGATGGCCAGCAGGATGACAATGACGAAGAAGAAGAAGGTGATGTCAAAGACAATGCGGTACATTTCGTATGGGTCCCCAGCAGGGTCCTCAATCTCACCCCCGATGCCACCTCCAGCTCTCACTCCCACGTACATGTGAAACAGGTAACACTAGAGAAGAAAAATACGGTCATTCAGGTAGAAGCTGCAGAGTTCCATTTGTCGTTACGGAGATGGTTATATCATTCCTGAGATTATGCTCTCCTGAGGCAGGAGAAGGATGCTCTTCACAGTGACAAATTCCTACCACTCACTCTGGCCACATTGGTGTCCATAAAGATGGAAAGACTGTTGTTCCATGTAACTTTTAAAAGGGATTTTTTGCTCTTTTTTTAAAAAACAGTTTTGAACTATTTGACACTTACTCTAGTTGTAAGTTAGAGAACTTCAGGCTCTGATGAAGCTGGCATAGGCCAGATAGGAATTTGACCTCATTTACTTGTAAAGTGCCAGCCTCTGGGAAATGGCTTGCCTCCTCCTATGTCCTCCACACACCCCGCAGGCGCACAGGGCTCCCCGCAGCTGCACGTGTGCCCCGGCCTCTCCTCCTGACGGGCTGTGATGGCTGGGGGTGGGAGTGTGGGAGGCAGTCTTAGGGCTGGCAAATCCAAAGCCCGGGGCAGCACAGAGCCTGTGCTGGCCACACTGGAGCTTCAGCGACTGTAGTGCTGCTGTCTCATGGGCTGCTTGCCCCCCGCCTCCCCAGAGAAAGCATATGGAGGGTCTTTAGCCAAACAGTGCCTCCATTTTCTGCAGAAATTGGCACAGGGGTGGGGGACAGTGTATTGTCACTTACCTCTGATACACAGGTTCTTTTCCTGAAATTTGGCCCTGCAGTTTGGCTCTTCTAGCGCCCTTCCCACCGCCCCAAACCCCTGACCCCCAGCAGAGGCTGGGCCTGCCAGGAAGGACCCTGCTGCTGTAACATTTTTCAGATGACACAGCTGTTCTGAAAGAAGCCCCACTGGCTTGCTGAAATAAACTGAGCACCAGGTTTATGGGGTTCTTTCCTCCCAGCACTCAGAGGCAGAGAATCCAAGCTTGACTTCCATGAGCTACAGACGTGAGGCATGAGGTATCTCACACCTTCAGGGCGGACAGTGACCCGCTTACCTGTGTGCTCCTCCTCCTAGCTGGACCCAGACAGGGGGTCTATCCCACCACGTCCGTAGGACCCGCCTCCCTTTTGGACCCGACGCCAGTACTCTCATCTCTGTTGTGCTCTAGCTCCAGCCGCCGCTCCTACCCCAGCCCTTCTCCCCCAGGCGGGCCCGCAGGGAGCTCACCGTCATCATGTCATCGCACTTCATGTCGGGCTCATCGTCGTCTTCACTCTTGTTGTAGAACTTGCGGAAGAAGTTGAATGCTACCACAGTATAGAGATAAACCACCACGGCCAGGAGACCGACAGTCAGGACCAACTGGGAGTGGAAAGAGAGAAGAGGAAGTGGGTCTTCATCTTGAAAGGCTGGTGGGAGACGCCAAGAAAACAGACAGGAAAGATGAGGGGACAGGGATGAAGGCAGTCCTGCTGCAGGTGCCAGAGGAGAGAGGAGCCCAGAGAACAGAAACAGGCTTGTTGGGAGAAGAGAGTAATGACGGGCTCTTAGGGGCTAAATTGTGTCCCTGGGATTCACGTGTTGAAGCCCTAACACTTGACACCTCTCGAGTGTGACTAGGCCTTTAAAGGGGTGATTACATAAAATGAGGCTGTTTGGGTGAGCACTGCTCTAATCTTCTTTTTTTTAAGCTTTTTTATTTGGGGAGCAGGGAGGTGGGCCACTCTATTGGTCGTTCTTTGGCCCGTGTGGGCCTCCCATGGCAGTGGCCTCTGTTGTCACAGAGCACCGGCTCTGGGCGCATGCGCTCCAGAGCTCCGGCTCGGTGATTGGACACATTGGTCCAGCTGCTCCGTGGCACGTGGGATCTTCCCAGGCCAGGGATCAAACCGGCGCCCTTTGCACTGCAAGGCGGTGTCCTTACCCACTGGACCACCAGGGAAGCCCCCCCCTTTTTTTTTTTTTAACAAGAGAGCGTTAGGACTCAGAAGCAGAGATACCAGGTATGTGCTGAAGGATGATAAAGTGGAAAGGCAGCACCAGCGGCAGGCCACAGAGAGAGGCCTCAGGGAAACCAAGCCATCCTCACCTTGATCTTGGACTTACAGCCTCCAGAACCCGGAGGAAATCAATGCCTGTTGGCTAAACCTCCAGTCTTCAGTTCAGTAAGTCCCCTACATAGGAACGAATTCTAGGCCAAGAGAGCATTTGTAAATCCAACAAAGTTAGCCTAGGTACCCAGCTCACACAATCTGCTCTATAGTACTGTATTGTAATACGTTCATAATACTTTTCACACAGATAATACATAAAAAAATCACAAAGGCAGAACATTTTAAATCTTACAGTACCTTGAAAAGCACCGCAGTACAGTTCAACAGCTGGCATACAGGGGTACCTTGGTGACCTGAAGGTTCGTATGAAGGGGACTTACTGTATTCTGTTACAGCAGCCTGGGCAGCCTAACACAGGGGCACAAGTAGACTACAGAGGGATCTGAGGATGAGAAGAGTGGTGGTGCTCTAAGGATGGCTACTTTTGTTTTTTTACAGAGACAGCAGTGACCTGAGGCTTCATGATGTAGCTTTTGCTCTAACAGTAATGACTGTACAGATACTTATTTACAGTGTCGTGTTAGTTTCAGGTGTACAGAAGAGTGATCCAGTTATACACACACAGACTCTTCCATATGCTTCTCCCTTATAGGTTATTACAAATACTGAGTATCGTTCCCTGTGCTATAAGGTAGGTCTTCATTTACATTTTATATGTAGCTGTGTGTATACGTTAATTCTAAACTCCTAACTTATCCCTCCATACCCCCACTGGTAACCCTAAGTTCTAATGCTGCTTCTAAAGAAAGTACATGAAATTAACACAACACTGTAAAACCAACTATACTTCAGTAACATTTGGAAAAAATTAGAAGGAAAGTACAGATTCCTTGGGCTGGTGGGTATCTATCCCTATATTAACCAACCATGAACTGGGTAACTCACAGTTTTGAAGTTTCTGTAAGAATCATTACGGTTGAACAGAATGACATCTTTCATAATGAGGAGACCCACCTTGGACCTTTGCAGGAGTTATAGGGCCTGTTTGTTTCTTGGCTTTAGGAAGCACCATTCATAAGGACTACAGAACACTTGCTCATCTGGCCAACACCAGGGCTTCCTCTTGTTGATGAAGATCAACAAGGTAAAATCTTTGCCCTCAACTCGCTTCACAGAGGATGTGGGCAAGATAAGTACCAGAACTGACATACTCAGCAGCTTATTGAATGATGAATTTAGTAACTTAACTCTCAGATAGGAGACTTCACAGAAAGAAACTGGTCTAGAAGAAAAACCTTCCTTGGGTTTTGCACCAAGGAAGAAGTAAGTTCTGCCACTTAGTGGCTGCATGTTCTTAGGTGAGATACTTAGCCTCTCTGTCTCAGTTCTCTTCTCTCTCAAGAAGAGACGCCTACCTTACAGGGTGGTTAGGGCCTATTGCAAACCTGGAACATAGTACAAGCTAGGCATGTTTTTTTAAAACAATCTTGTCAGAGTTTAATTAGCAAGCCCTTGTTTAAACTTTTCATTTAAGGTATACTTTGTCTAATACCACTAAGCCAAATCAACAAAATGTGAGCTTTCAATATCTGAGTAAAGGGGAAGAAAATAATTCTATTGATAAAAGAACATATTGTAAGCCTGGCATATTGTAAATCACGCTACCTTTATGGGAGAAAAATTCCCAAGACACACATGGAAGAATAACACAAAATGCCATTTATCTCAGGAATCTGTAAGGGAGTGTTTACCGCTTTAAGCAAAACATCTACATCACAGGTTCTGTTATCACCTCCCCAAACTTTTAGCTCTTGTGGCAGCAAATACCTATCTCTAGCTCCCCTCCATTCTTTTTAGTGTCAACCAAGAAGCTCTTGCTGCTACCAGAAGCCTAGAACAATTAATTTAACATTTGTTCTGGTTGGAATTTTCATTTTCTTATGTATATAACGTGATGACTTAATACATGCATACATTATAAAATGATCAGCATACTCAATGCACATGTCCATCACCTTACACATTTACCATGTGTGTGTTACAGACACTTGAGATCTACTTTCTAAGAAAATTTCAAGCATATAATTCAGTAGCTTTACTTGTAATCAACATGCTTTACATTACATAAGGACCCCTCCCAGAATACTGTTTGTTTCTTGGCTTTAGGAAGCACCATTCATAAGGACTACAGAACACTTGCTCAACTGGCCAACACCAGGGCTTCCTCTTGTTGATGACGATCAACAAGGTAAAATCTACGCCCTCAACTTGCTTCACAGAGGATGTGGGCAAGATAAGTACCAGAACTGACATACTCAGCAGCTTATTGAATGATGAATTTAGTAACTTAACTCTCAGATAGGAGACTTCACAGAAAGAAACTGGTCTAGAAGAAAAACCTTCCTTGGGTTTTGCACCAAGGAAGAAGTAAGTTCTGCCACTTAGTGGCTGCATGTTCTTAGGTGAGATACTTAGCCTCTCTGTCTCAGTTCTCTTCTCTCTCAAGAAGAGACGCCTACCTTACAGGGTGGTTAGGGCCTATTGCAAACCTGGAACATAGTACAAGCTAGGCATGTTTTTTTAAAACAATCTTGTCAGAGTTTAATTAGCAAGCCCTTGTTTAAACTTTTCATTTAAGGTATACTTTGTCTAATACCACTAAGCCAAATCAACAAAATGTGAGCTTTCAATATCTGAGTAAAGGGGAAGAAAATAATTCTATTGATAAAAGAACATATTGTAAGCCTGGCATATTGTAAATCACGCTACCTTTATGGGAGAAAAATTCCCAAGACACACATGGAAGAATAACACAAAATGCCATTTATCTCAGGAATCTGTAAGGGAGTGTTTACCGCTTTAAGCAAAACATCTACATCACAGGTTCTGTTATCACCTCCCCAAACTTTTAGCTCTTGTGGCAGCAAATACCTATCTCTAGCTCCCCTCCATTCTTTTTAGTGTCAACCAAGAAGCTCTTGCTGCTACCAGAAGCCTAGAACAATTAATTTAACATTTGTTCTGGTTGGAATTTTCATTTTCTTATGTATATAACGTGATGACTTAATACATGCATACATTATAAAATGATCAGCATACTCAATGCACATGTCCATCACCTTACACATTTACCATGTGTGTGTTACAGACACTTGAGATCTACTTTCTAAGAAAATTTCAAGCATATAATTCAGTAGCTTTACTTGTAATCAACATGCTTTACATTACATCCCCAGAACTAATTTATCTAATAATGGAAAGTTTGTACTCTTTGACCAATACTCCTATTTCCCCCAACACCCCCGGGTAACTATTGCTCAACTCTCTGGTTCTAGAAGTATGCCTTATTTATGATTTCACATAAAATGACACCTTCCAGTATTTGTCTTTCTGTGTCTGGCTTATTTCACTAAGCATAATGCCCTGTAGGTTCATCTATATTGTTGCAAATGGCAGAATTCCTTTCCTTTTTTTATTCATTTTTTAGTGGCTGAATGATATTCTACTGCATGTCCATTACAAATGTTGTTTATCCATTGATAGACACAAGTTTCTTCTTTATCTTGACTATTGGGAATAATGCTGTTATGAACCTAGGCATATAGATATCTCTTCAAAATACTGATTTCATTTCCTTCGGATACATATATACCCAGAAGTGGAACTGCTGGATCATTTGGCACTTCCATACTTAATTTTTTGAGGACTTGGCATACTGTTTCCCATAAGGGCTATAATTAACTTTCTTCTTTTCTCCCTTCTCCTAGAAAGAGTTAGAGATGGGAGGGAACATGTCTCATTCGTGGATTTACGCTGAATGATGAATAAAATGCTAGGTAGTCTGTTGACAGGAGGGGCCTCTTAGGAGTTTTAATCAAGGGAATGACCCTGATGATTCTGTAGAAGACAGACTGGATAGTGATGAGACTGGATATAGAGCAAAGACTATGCTCTTGAACCGCTTTAAGCAAAACATCTACATCACAGGTTCTGTTATCACCTCCCCAAACTTTTAGCTCTTGTGGCAGCAAATACCTATCTCTAGCTCCCCTCCATTCTTTTTAGTGTCAACCAAGAAGCTCTTGCTGCTACCAGAAGCCTAGAACAATTAATTTAACATTTGTTCTGGTTGGAATTTTCATTTTCTTATGTATATAACGTGATGACTTAATACATGCATACATTATAAAATGATCAGCATACTCAATGCACATGTCCATCACCTTACACATTTACCATGTGTGTGTTACAGACACTTGAGATCTACTTTCTAAGAAAATTTCAAGCATATAATTCAGTAGCTTTACTTGTAATCAACATGCTTTACATTACATCCCCAGAACTAATTTATCTAATAATGGAAAGTTTGTACTCTTTGACCAATACTCCCTATTTCCCCCAACACCCCCGGGTAACTATTGCTCAACTCTCTGGTTCTAGAAGTATGCCTTATTTATGATTTCACATAAAATGACACCTTCCAGTATTTGTCTTTCTGTGTCTGGCTTATTTCACTAAGCATAATGCCCTGTAGGTTCATCTATATTGTTGCAAATGGCAGAATTCCTTTCCTTTTTTTATTCATTTTTTAGTGGCTGAATGATATTCTACTGCATGTCCATTACAAATGTTGTTTATCCATTGATAGACACAAGTTTCTTCTTTATCTTGACTATTGGGAATAATGCTGTTATGAACCTAGGCATATAGATATCTCTTCAAAATACTGATTTCATTTCCTTCGGATACATATATACCCAGAAGTGGAACTGCTGGATCATTTGGCACTTCCATACTTAATTTTTTGAGGACTTGGCATACTGTTTCCCATAAGGGCTATAATTAACTTTCTTCTTTTCTCCCTTCTCCTAGAAAGAGTTAGAGATGGGAGGGAACATGTCTCATTCGTGGATTTACGCTGAATGATGAATAAAATGCTAGGTAGTCTGTTGACAGGAGGGGCCTCTTAGGAGTTTTAATCAAGGGAATGACCCTGATGATTCTGTAGAAGACAGACTGGATAGTGATGAGACTGGATATAGAGCAAAGACTATAGATTATATAAACACACACACGTATATAGCTCTATATGTCTACATAGAGCTGTGTATATGTGGGTGTGTCTGTCTGTCTATCCGTATCTTCCCTGGTGGCTCAGACAGTAAAGAATCTGCCTGCAATGGAGGAGACCTGGGTTCGATCCCTGGGTCAGGAAGGTCCCCTGGAGAAGGGAACAGTTACCCACTGCAGTATCCTTACCTGGAGAATTTCATGGATAGAGGAACCTGGAGTGCTATAGTCCATGGGGTTGCAAAGAGTTGGACACAACTGAGAGACTAACAGTAGATCTCTAAGTCACACTTAATAGGAAGTGTGGATCAGTAGGACCTAGTGGCTTTTCTAACTACATATGTTGATCTGCATGTTAAAGGTTTCCGAATCAAGGTCTTAAACCTCTGAATTGGCTGAAATTTTGCAAAACCGATCACTATTCATTCAAGTGTTTGGCCATGAAAAGTGCATTATATACTACAACACATAGCTTCCTATCAAGGTCTTAAACCTCTGAATTGGCTGAAATTTTGCAAAACCGATCACTATTCATTCAAGTGTTTGGCCATGAAAAGTGCATTATATACTACAACACATAGCTTCCTATCACACGTTCCCTGTTATAGGTTATGATTTTTCCTATCCATATCTTTGCCCCTCCCATTCTGTACCAGTATAAACCCCGTACCTGTTTGCCATTGTGTGTGACAGATGACAGAATGGTCCTCAGCGTCTTGAAGCCCATCGCAATATCCAGCAGATGAGCAAGAAGAAGTTGTTGTAGTGACCCAGGACGGACATGGTTGTGTACCAGGCGAGGTAGAGAAAGGACTGGGCAAGAAATTGAGTGGCTTTTAGGCCCTTTTCAAAATCCGGACTGTGGCATTATTTTTTTGGTTTCCCATAAGGGCTATAATTAACTTTCTTCTTTTCTCCCTTCTCCTAGAAAGAGTTAGAGATGGGAGGGAACATGTCTCATTCGTGGATTTACGCTGAATGATGAATAAAATGCTAGGTAGTCTGTTGACAGGAGGGGCCTCTTAGGAGTTTTAATCAAGGGAATGACCCTGATGATTCTGTAGAAGACAGACTGGATAGTGATGAGACTGGATATAGAGCAAAGACTATAGATTATATAAACACACACACACGTATATAGCTCTATATGTCTACATAGAGCTGTGTATATGTGGGTGTGTCTGTCTGTCTATCCGTATCTTCCCTGGTGGCTCAGACAGTAAAGAATCTGCCTGCAATGGAGGAGACCTGGGTTCGATCCCTGGGTCAGGAAGGTCCCCTGGAGAAGGGAACAGTTACCCACTGCAGTATCCTTACCTGGAGAATTTCATGGATAGAGGAACCTGGAGTGCTATAGTCCATGGGGTTGCAAAGAGTTGGACACAACTGAGAGACTAACAGTAGATCTCTAAGTCACACTTAATAGGAAGTGTGGATCAGTAGGACCTAGTGGCTTTTCTAACTACATATGTTGATCTGCATGTTAAAGGTTTCCGAATCAAGGTCTTAAACCTCTGAATTGGCTGAAATTTTGCAAAACCGATCACTATTCATTCAAGTGTTTGGCCATGAAAAGTGCATTATATACTACAACACATAGCTTCCTATCAAGGTCTTAAACCTCTGAATTGGCTGAAATTTTGCAAAACCGATCACTATTCATTCAAGTGTTTGGCCATGAAAAGTGCATTATATACTACAACACATAGCTTCCTATCACACGTTCCCTGTTATAGGTTATGATTTTTCCTATCCATATCTTTGCCCCTCCCATTCTGTACCAGTATAAACCCCGTACCTGTTTGCCATTGTGTGTGACAGATGACAGAATGGTCCTCAGCGTCTTGAAGCCCATCGCAATATCCAGCAGATGAGCGGCGAAGAAGAAGTTGTTGTAGTGACCCAGGACGGACATGGTTGTGTACCAGGCGAGGTAGAGAAAGGACTGGGCAAGAAATTGAGTGGCTTTTTAGGCATTCATTGATGAAACCCATTTTTCTCTCATTGTTTGGGGCTGAGGTACTATGAACTGGCCCGGGAATTGCCAAGTGATGCCCCCTCTGCCTTATACTACTGCATGAGAGAGAAGTGTCCTCCCAGCCTAAGGCTCTCTGTCTTCCCCGAGAACTCACTGCATCTTCCTCTGCCACCTCCATAGCTTATTTCTTTGGGGCATCTACTCACATCCCTGGACTTGGGGACACAGAATTTCACTTTCCCAGATGCCATACTTACATTGTCAGTAAAAACAACTCCCAGCTTCCAGACATGGTACTTCATGTCGATGGAACTTAGCCTGAAGGAGAACACATCATTTCAGAACTTATAATGTCAAGATTTAAGTGTTTAATAAGGGGAAGAATTCTCTCTCAGGGTTTAATAATCTAAAATACAGCTCTGAGCTTTATCATGTTGTATGTGTTCACCATGAGAATGAGAGTGGCTGAATCACACATCCTGAAATTATAATTAGCCTTTCTCTTTCAGCTCTACCAGGCATGAAGGCTGGTAAGTCTTTAGATTTTTTTAAAAGCAGTGTCCCCCCACCACCACCACAAAGAAAAACACTTAGGCCAGACCAGAGCCTGAGACAACAAAGGCATGATTATGAGTGAGGACTGGAAAGACAAACAGTCTAGGCAGCCAGATAAGCTCTGTACCATGACACCAGGGAGGCCACCTCTGCTTTAGTCTCTTCCACTGGGCTAAAGTCAAGGGCATTTTTGTCCAAACCCAGGAGTTCAGCAATGCGTTCTGCTCCGTAGAGGTCTCCATACTTGTTGATCACCTAAAGCAGAGAAGAGGACAGAGTAGGCTCAGGCCAGGCATCGCCATCAATGTTTTCTCTTGCCTTGATTTTCCAGAGTTGTATTACACTCTGGGCTCTTCCAAGGGTTGACAAAGACATGAATCAAAATGCAAAAAGAAAATGATGAGAACAAATAACCCACAGAGAAAACAGGAGCAATAAAGACAATTAAATGGAAACTGGTTTTCTGGCTATCATTTTGGAAGGGAGAAGAAACCTACGACATAGAAAACAGTGATTGTGTTAAGATGCTTAAAGCATGATGAGTATAGAAACTGAGCTCCCATATAACATAAATCCCCATAAAGCCCTTTCTATTAACTTACCGTCCTTGCAATACCATCATAAAAGCAGCATTAAACGTATCCATGTTTGTATATGGAAAACTTAAAATTTTTCACATTTCTGTGGAGGTCATGGAATTCCCCCACGCCGCAACAAGACATACCTTTCTCTTTACAAACTTGTCCCAGTAGTTATTAGGAAAAGATCTGAAAAAGAAAATGAAAAGTGGAGATTTTCTTAACATCAAGGCAAGCACATCAAGAAACTTGGCAGTTGCTGAGTGTCTGGACCTATGATCTTTTTGGCTTTTGTCCTGTTCATTGAAGAATTCAAGACTTGATTGAAGTTCAGAGGCACCACAAGGTCCCACCTGATTTCTTCTTCTTTTTTTTTATTTTAAAGATTTATTTATTTTATTTTGGGCGGGGGTCGGGTTGGGGAGGGAGGGGAGCAAGTGGCCCACTTCTATTGGTCTTTCATTTCTCTATTTTCATCCGTCTTTTGTTCTTTGGCTCCTGTGGGCCTCCCATCGCAGTGGCTCTGTCGTTGCAGAGCGCCGGCTCTGGGCACATGCACCCCAGAGCTCCAGCTTGGTAATTGGACACATCAGTCCAGCCGCTCCGCGGCACATGGGATCTTCCCAGGCCAGGGATCGAACCGGTGCCCCTTGCACTGCAAGGCGGTGTCCTTACCCACTGGACCACCAGGGGAAGCCCCTCTTACCTGATTTCTGATCTCACTACTTTGTGGTGAGTTCTGAAATACCTGGAAAGCTGCTTTGCATTCTCTATTTCAAAACTATGGTTAAGAGCCAGGAAACACATGCAATAAACCTTTACCAAGTGCCCACTTGATGCGCTGCAGTCACAGTGGTGAAATGTGTGGAGAGGTCTGGAACTACAAAGGTTGCCGTTAATTTACGTGGGGTCTCCTAACGGGGTGCTCTTTCCCTTCTGTTCTCCATTCCTGCATAACTCCTGTGGAGTCACACTTTCCCCTTACCCGGGTATCAGATCCCTTTCTCCCTTGGAGATGGTCCCTATACCACTCCAACCTTAACCCAGGAGGGAGCCTCTTTCTTCTGCCAGGCAGCTTGTATCAGCTCTGCTGCAAATAGTTTCTTATTGTTAAAGTCAAGAAAGAACTATTACTTTCAGATATGTTGACAGAAACCATTTAAAATAGTTTGCTCCTGTCCAGAAAGATTAAATTCTTCCTGAGAGGTTCCTTTTGAATTTTGTTGACAGCCAAGGAACCTCTGACCTTGGTGCAAACATTCTTTCTTCTCTCTTCCTTCATTTAAGCCATTCTTATTAACTCTGGAACACAACAATTCCCTGTTCTATATAGAGGCCGCCCAAGGTGATGAGGAAGAGAGGCCGCCTTCTGTCCATGGGCCTTTCAGAAGAATAACCAAATGCCACCTCTCCCACAACAGTGTGGCAATCTTAAAAAAATTTTGGATATTTAATAAATATCCAAATGCCACTTAAAAGCAAAGTACAAATGCTGGGCTTACAGAGTAAACTGCTAATTGATTTTATCTGTGGAGAATGGAAATAATTATTTTGACGTTCTACCTTGTCCATTTTTCTGCTACTTGAGTTTTTTCAATTTTCTCTATTTAGAACCTAAAATAAACAAAACAAAAATAAGTGACTCTGAGTGTCCACACTATCCACACTGCTATTGCCTTTTTCTTACATCTTACACAAATGGTGTATAACATACAACTCAGCCTTGGCCACACTTTGGCATAAGTAGAGGATTCCAAAGGTAATGCTGCGGGCCAGTGACAGAAGGCTCTGGTCAATAAGCCCCATTCACAGATGTAATCTTACTTGATCTGAATATTCATGTCTCCTGACTAGGCATGTCCGCTCCTTCAAGGCAGAAAACATAACTCCACTTGGTAATATTTCCTTAAGTGTGGGACAGACAACCTTTAGAATGTGCATAAACAAGTGATACATCTATATATAAATGGTGAAGAAAAGTAACCTAAGATGTCCAACCTCCTAGAAATTAGCCAAATGCTATTACACACCTACCTGCACTGACTAACACACCGACCAGATTAGCCAAGTATCTGAGGACAGCAGTGCCAACAAGGGGGTGGAGAAGCAGGCACTCGCCCAGGGCACTGGGTTAATGGAAATCAGGATAAGTACCAGCACATCCTACTATCAGCAGATTCGTCTCCTGGTCTCTACAGAAACTCTTTTACTTGTGCACCAGGTATAAAAATATTCCTTACACCACTGTTTGTAACAGCCACTAGTGAACACAGCTGCGGTATCCATTGTCAGGAAAACAAAGATACAATAATATACTCACAGAACGGGAAATGCTACGGTTCTGAAAATGACCAGTTACAGCCACGCACACATCAACCTCATTGCGTTCTTGAATGGGGTGCTGAACAAACGATTCAAGTGACAGTACAGTGCATAAGTTTCACTCCTCAAGCTGAAAACTAGATAAGGTGAAACCATGTGTCCAGGGACACACACTGAGGTGGTAATGCTATACACTAAAGCAAAACAATGGACAGCACTACCATCAGGAGAGTGGTCAGCGGGGGTCGGGAGGAAAGGGAAGACAACGTCCAGGACGTCCAACTTTATACTCGTGTTCCAGTTATAAAGCTTTGTAGTTCATTCTGTTATACTTTACAGTAGACACACACATTTTATATTTTCTTCTGTATGTGTAATTAAGAACAAAAATAAGAATACTCTCTATGACATACAGTTCACTTTGAAAAAAGCAGGTTACGAAGTACCACAGTACAATGATGCTGTTACTGTGAAGGAAAAGGTTCATTGATCTCAATGTTTTAAAACAGCTGTTCTTATAATGTATGCATTTCCCTCTTCACAGGCATTTCAGCCACTTCAAATAAATGTCAGAAACTATCTCTGTCAAAACAGTTTAGTGTGCTTGTCTCATTATCGCCTAAGGAGAAATTTCTAGAAACCACCCTGTCTTTTTTTTTTTTCCATCCATCTTTATTCTTTGGCCTGTGTGGGCCTCCCATTGCAGTGGCCCCTCTCGTTGCAGAGCCCCTGCTCAGGGCGCATGTGCTCCAGAGCAGTGGCCATAGTTAGACACACCTGTCCAGCCACTCCACGGCATGCAGGATCTTCCCAGGCCAGGGATCGAACTGGCACCCCTTGCACTGCAAGGCGGTGTCCTTACCCACTGGACCACCAGGGAAGTCCCCTACCCTGTCTTTTTACTGAGACTTTTAGGCCATATCTTGTGCCACAGATGCAAGTGTTACTGATAATTACAGAAAGCTTACCAAAGCACAAGATTATTTAATATTCAAAACTTTTGTACTATAATAATGAAGGCTCAGAAGGAAGTCTTAGTTGTTTCTCTTAGTTTTGCCTCACTGGGGTGACTGGCAGTGATCTGTAGGCAGAAGCCTGCTTTTGATATGTAGGCTCACACCAGTGTCCCCCTAAGAGTTGAGCTTTCCCTTTTCAGGGACTTTTAAAAAGCTCAGCAGCGCCTCTGTAAAGCTGCCTCTCTCAATTTGCTTAACTGACTTTGGAGAAGCAGCGCTGTCTTCCCCCAGGGCTCAGGGCTGCTGCTTCTAGATGTGCATATTTTATTGGCACAGCCGACAGTTTCAGCAGTCACCTCTGTTTACATGTGCAGCCCTATTTCTTTACTTTTCTTTCAGCACATTATCTCACAGCTGTCATTTTCCCTGTGTGAATACACTGCATTAGAGCATCGCCTTCACTAAGGGTGATGGTCATTTCTAAATTTTCATTGTGGCAAAATATGTATAACTTAAAACTTACAATCTTAATCATCTGGCTAAATTCCGTTGCACAGTATATCCTTGTAGCTTATTTCACCCTAAACGTATGGTCACAGAGTTACAGTACAAAGTACAATGATGCTGTTACTGTGAAGGAAAAGGTTCATTGATCTCAATGTTTTAAAACAGCTGTTCTTATAATGTATGCATTTCCCTCTTCACAGGCATTTCAGCCACTTCAAATAAATGTCAGAAACTATCTCTGTCAAAACAGTTTAGTGTGCTTGTCTCATTATCGCCTAAGGAGAAATTTCTAGAAACCACCCTGTCTTTTTTTTTTTTCCATCCATCTTTATTCTTTGGCCTGTGTGGGCCTCCCATTGCAGTGGCCCCTCTCGTTGCAGAGCCCCTGCTCAGGGCGCATGTGCTCCAGAGCAGTGGCCATAGTTAGACACACCTGTCCAGCCACTCCACGGCATGCAGGATCTTCCCAGGCCAGGGATCGAACTGGCACCCCTTGCACTGCAAGGCGGTGTCCTTACCCACTGGACCACCAGGGAAGTCCCCTACCCTGTCTTTTTACTGAGACTTTTAGGCCATATCTTGTGCCACAGATGCAAGTGTTACTGATAATTACAGAAAGCTTACCAAAGCACAAGATTATTTAATATTCAAAACTTTTGTACTATAATAATGAAGGCTCAGAAGGAAGTCTTAGTTGTTTCTCTTAGTTTTGCCTCACTGGGGTGACTGGCAGTGATCTGTAGGCAGAAGCCTGCTTTTGATATGTAGGCTCACACCAGTGTCCCCCTAAGAGTTGAGCTTTCCCTTTTCAGGGACTTTTAAAAAGCTCAGCAGCGCCTCTGTAAAGCTGCCTCTCTCAATTTGCTTAACTGACTTTGGAGAAGCAGCGCTGTCTTCCCCCAGGGCTCAGGGCTGCTGCTTCTAGATGTGCATATTTTATTGGCACAGCCGACAGTTTCAGCAGTCACCTCTGTTTACATGTGCAGCCCTATTTCTTTACTTTTCTTTCAGCACATTATCTCACAGCTGTCATTTTCCCTGTGTGAATACACTGCATTAGAGCATCGCCTTCACTAAGGGTGATGGTCATTTCTAAATTTTCATTGTGGCAAAATATGTATAACTTAAAACTTACAATCTTAATCATCTGGCTAAATTCCCTGTGTTGCACAGTATATCCTTGTAGCTTATTTCACCCCTAAACGTTCACATTTCTTACTCTCCTACCCCTACGTCACCTCTCCCCTCTCCCCACTGGGAATCACTACTTTGTCCTGTGTCTGCTTTTTCTGTTCACTAGCTTGCTGTACTTTCTAGATTCCACATGTAAGTGGTACCATACAGTATTTATCATTCTCTGACTTGTTGGTGATGACCATTTTTTGTTTAATAGTGAAAGGAAATGTACAGCCATGTGGCATCCATTCATGAACCCTCCTGGGACTGTAGGAGGTGGTATTCTCCTCCCTCTATTAATAAAGAGGAAACTGAGGTTTGTTGAACTTGATTCCTTTGTCCTAGGTCACAGAATCCAAGTGACAGAGCTCAGGACTGACTCTGCCTTCAGAATCAATGCCTCTTCCTATCACATTAGCAATTATACATGTGCCTACCAAGAAGGCAGACTTAACCCCACAGGTCTTAACATCATCACCCAGATGACCCTGTCCATGCAACTGCTTATTAAATTATACTGGGAGGAGTTCTGGTATTCCTCTGTTCCCCATTAAATTCATAGCAACACATACAACTGTCTGAGGCATAAGAGGCTACTTTGTAAAAACGTTGGGGAGAAAACAATTCCCAGAAATCAAAGAAGGCTTAAAATCAGTCTCCAAGGTTGCTGAAGGTGTTATTCTATTTACAGTAGGAGTCAGGGGAAAACTTACGGTGTGTTGATTACCAAGCGGTCCCATTGCCCCTTGATGTCATCTTCAGAAGGCTGTTCAGTGATATACAGGCCATCAAACTCCAGCTTCCTAGCAATTTCTTTTTCTCTTTGAATACCACCAAAGGGACCTAGGGGCAGGAAGACACTGGGTACTCAGAGCAGGCTTGCTAATGACAGCTTCTTCCCCCATGTATCTCTCACAAACTGGCCTTCCAACTTGAGGGCAGCCCTCTCTTTGTAGTGGGAGTCAGGGTCCTCAGTTGTGGGTCCAAGGCCAAATAAATCATTTCTGATCCTCTGGCTCATATCCCTCCCTCTCCAAAGCCGTTCTGATCTGGGCCAGCCTTTAAACAGGTGCCAGTACCACACACCGGACTTTCTGGCCCATCCGGCTGAGAAAGCCACATGTGGATGAATCACAGGGTCAAATGAGGTAGGTCTCCTAAAACTCTTAGGCTGGAGACTAAGAAAAGACAATAAATATAGTTCAATAAACTATATTGAACAGCTACAAGAATATGGTGAAAAGTTCCAACTCCCCTTTAATGGCTAGGGTCTTATTCATATGTCTTTGAGACGTGGTTAATGAAAGATGGTTTAATGGTTAGAATGAGAGGATTCACTGGGCTCTGTATACATTCTTTTGCTACGCAGTTTTCCTCCTGATATTCCTTCAGAGAAGAGCTCTTGCCAGGCACACTTATTTGTTCTCTTCCATTACTGCCCGTCCTCTTAAAACACTGCTTCAAGACTAGAAGTGGCACAGGTATAAAGAATGCTGCCTTAAATCATCCCCAACTTAGCAATTATACATGTGCCTACCAAGAAGGCAGACTTAACCCCACAGGTCTTAACATCATCACCCAGATGACCCTGTCCATGCAACTGCTTATTAAATTATACTGGGAGGAGTTCTGGTATTCCTCTGTTCCCCATTAAATTCATAGCAACACATACAACTGTCTGAGGCATAAGAGGCTACTTTGTAAAAACGTTGGGGAGAAAACAATTCCCAGAAATCAAAGAAGGCTTAAAATCAGTCTCCAAGGTTGCTGAAGGTGTTATTCTATTTACAGTAGGAGTCAGGGGAAAACTTACGGTGTGTTGATTACCAAGCGGTCCCATTGCCCCTTGATGTCATCTTCAGAAGGCTGTTCAGTGATATACAGGCCATCAAACTCCAGCTTCCTAGCAATTTCTTTTTCTCTTTTGAATACCACCAAAGGGACCTAGG
This sequence comes from Tragulus kanchil, assembly GCA_022376925.1. Lineage (NCBI taxonomy): Eukaryota > Metazoa > Chordata > Mammalia > Artiodactyla > Tragulidae > Tragulus > Tragulus kanchil. The sequence goes on from JAIOJX010000032.1 coordinate 260,448,506, forward strand.
GGCAGGAAGACACTGGGTACTCAGAGCAGGCTTGCTAATGACAGCTTCTTCCCCCATGTATCTCTCACAAACTGGCCTTCCAACTTGAGGGCAGCCCTCTCTTTGTAGTGGGAGTCAGGGTCCTCAGTTGTGGGTCCAAGGCCAAATAAATCATTTCTGATCCTCTGGCTCATATCCCTCCCTCTCCAAAGCCGTTCTGATCTGGGCCAGCCTTTAAACAGGTGCCAGTACCACACACCGGACTTTCTGGCCCATCCGGCTGAGAAAGCCACATGTGGATGAATCACAGGGTCAAATGAGGTAGGTCTCCTAAAACTCTTAGGCTGGAGACTAAGAAAAGACAATAAATATAGTTCAATAAACTATATTGAACAGCTACAAGAATATGGTGAAAAGTTCCAACTCCCTTCAATGGCTAGGGTCTTATTCATATGTCTTTGAGACGTGGTTAATGAAAGATGGTTTAATGGTTAGAATGAGAGGATTCACTGGGCTCTGTATACATTCTTTTGCTACGCAGTTTTCCTCCTGATATTCCTTCAGAGAAGAGCTCTTGCCAGGCACACTTATTTGTTCTCTTCCATTACTGCCCGTCCTCTTAAAACACTGCTTCAAGACTAGAAGTGGCACAGGTATAAAGACCTACCGTACACAGAAAATGCTGGGAATATAACCCATTTACCCAACCATCACCAGATACACAGACTTTAGTTAGTAAGGTCAGAGGATACTCCTGAAATCCCAGGAACTAAGAAAGCAGAATAGTCAGAGTTCCACAAGCCAGAAAGGCTTAATTCAGACAGAGCCAGGGCTTCTCATCAGCAAGGAAGCTACTGGTTACCTGGCAACATCCCTGAGACCTTGGTCTCCAAACTTCCTCTCAATAATGCTTTCTCAGATCTCATGAGATCCTGTGCCTCACACTGTGCCTTTATTTCCAAGACAGAAAAAGCAAAATATTGATAATGCTTTGGAAAGGGTTACTGCTTACCCCTTTCCTCTTCTTTATTTTTAAAATTTCTTTTATTGAAGTGTAGTTGATTGACAATGTGTTAATTTCTTGTATTTAGCAAAGTGATCCAGATACACACACACACATACATACACCCACACACATTCTTTTCCATATTCTTTTCTATTATACTTTATCATAGGATATTGAATATAGCTGCTGCTTACCTTTTTTATTAAAACAAGGCAACACTGAGAAAATCAAAGACTCATGATAGGAAGGTGGCAAAGGCTGATCATGAGCCATGCACAGTTACAGAATCAGTGACTGCTGTTGGTTCATGGATGATATGGGAGAAGCAGCAGGGAAAGCCAGGAGCTATGGTCAGTATCCTGTGATAAACCATAATGGGAAAGAATATGAAAAGGAATTATATATGAGGTGGGGGTGGTTTAGTCACTAAGTCATGTCTGACTCTTGTGACTACAGACTGTAGCCTACCAGGCTCCTTTGTCCATGGGATTCCCCAAGCAAGAATACTGGAGTGTGCTGTGTGATGGCCTGGAGGGGTGGGATGGGGGTGGGGGGATATACACATGACTAATCTGGGATCATACATATCTGTAAACAACAGAGCTCTGTAAAAGTAAAAAGTAAAATAAAAAAAAAAAAAAGAGGAAAAAAATAAAGAATACTGGAGTGGGTTGCCATTTCCTCCTCCAGGGGATCTTCCTGACCCAGGGAAGTCTCCGTAGGTGGTCTCCTGCATTGCAGGCAGATCCTTTACCAATGGAGCCACGAGGAAGCCTATTGTGTGTGTGTGTGTGTGTGTGTGTGTGTACACACATACATAAATGAATCACTTTGCTATATACCAGAAACTAAGACACTTCTTCCCCAAGGGGTCTGATTCGACTCAGAGTGCCTGGCAACTTACCTTCAGGCAGTAGTAGCCCACCACACAGACTAGAGAGATGATGGTGTGGATAATGGCCAGGGCCCGCAGCGTTGGTGCCATGTACCCAGTGCTCTCCTGCAGGACAAAGAACACCACTGCTTCCTCCTCTTCCTCGTCATTAAAGGAATTCCACAGGTTTGCAACATCCTCTGTCTCTTCTTCTAAAGGTTCTTCTGTGACCTGACCCAAGACACACACCCTCTTAGAAACATCAGAAAGACCTCTGTCACTGGGCTTTCCCCATATATTTTATACTGCTGGCATTTACTGTACAAATAGTAGTGACTCGGGCTTCCCTGGTGGTCCAGTGGGTAAGGACACCGCCTTGCAGTGCAAGGGGCGCCAGTTCGATCCCTGGTCTGGGAAGATCCCACGTGCCGCGGAGCAGCTGGACTGATGTGTCCAATTACCGAGCCGGAGCTCTGGAGCTCATGCGCCCAGAGCTGGCGCTCTGCGACGACAGAGGCCACCGCGATGGGAGGCCCACAGGAGCCAAAGAACAAAGACAGATGAAAATAGAGAAATGAAAGACTAATAGAAGTGACCCGCCCGTCCCCTCCCTCCCCACCCCACCCCTCCCCCCCTCAAAAAAATTAGTGATTCCATATTACCTGAGAGTGAATAAGGTTTTTCAAAAAATTTTTCCCCATCATGCCTCTCATTTTTTTTTTAATATTTACTTTCATCCATCTTTTTATTCTTTGGCATGTGTGGGCCTCCCATTGCGATGGCCTCTCTCACTGCAGAGAACCGGCTCTGGGCGCATGTGCTCCAGAGTGCTGGCTCGTAACTGGACACACTGTTCCAGCCGCTACATGACACGTGGGATCTTCCCAGGCCAGGGATCGAACAGGTGCCCCTTGCACTGCAAGGTGGACTCTTTACCCACTGGACCACAAGGGAAGCCCTGAATAAGGTTTTTAAGTACTATATTGCAACAAACATTTTAAGAAACAAATCCTCATTGTTGAAGACAAGCCCCAAATTTAAAAGTTAGGAAACTCTTACTACATATTCTACAATCCCTTTGCTGCAGGAAGCAGTCTTTGAAATGCTCCTGGGAGGAGACTAAAGACTAACACACATATGCACAAATGCGCATGTGGCACACAAAAACCATTTCTGTTCTTTGTTAGAGGCTGTTAACATCAGGGCTTCACTGCCTTCCACCACAGTGACTCCCAGACCAGCACCTTTGAGGCTGTTGCCTGTGGGTCCCGGTGGCCTGTTTGTCAAGTGCAAGGCTGATGTGAGTGAGAGGATGTTCTTACAGAAATTAGATCCATGGTTTTAAATAGGAAGGGAGCGAGGAAAGACTATGTCAAGAATCTAGGACCTATGGCATTCATTAATTCATTCTACTAACATTTGTTATACGCCTACAGTGTACAAGACCCACTTATCAATGTTCAAAATCTTCATTTATCTTGATGAGCCCCTCTCCTCCACATCCAGAAACCAATTCCTGTTCATTCTTTCTCCATCATAGTTCTAACATATGGGCCAGCTGTCATGGCTGTCTATTTATTCCTCAGAGAAAGAACTGCATTTTATTATTCAGTTTGAAATACCTTACAGCTCCCAATAAGGGGTCTAGCACATTGTAGATATCCAACAAATATCTACAGAATTAAGTAACAAGAACAATCCTGGACCACTGAGATGGTGCCCAAACTGGCTTCCCTTGCAACCAGTCTCTCCATTTTCCACATTGCCAAAGACAGTGTCCTTTTTTTAGAAGCTGGTGTCTTGGAAATTTCCTTAGACATTAGAATCTTTGATTAAATAAGAGCACACCATTTTTTTTTAACTTTTTAAAAAATGTATATAATCTATTCAGCAAACAGCCCCCAAATGAAGCATCACCTTGTAAAAGAGCAGGATGAAGTTGATAGCGAAGGCTACAAACAGAGCAAGGAACCTCAGGTTGTAGAAATTCCTGGCCAGGTAGTGCTGAAAAGAAAAGCACAGGCAGAAGTAGAGAGCGTTGACAGGCGAGGGCCCTTACCTCCCTCAGAGGATCTTCTCAGAAGAGCTTTACACAGGGCTAGTCCTATTCTTCTGTAACCACTCATCTAGGACAATCTTGGTTGCCTTATGACTTACTTGGTGGGGAACCAAAAATAATGATTTTTTAAAAACTGCTTAGAATGATGCTCAAGGGAACCCTGCTTAGTTTAAACCTCAAGAAACCAAATGCCTAAACACCACAGCACAGATCTCAAATGCTGCTGTGAGGATGCGTGTGCGTAAGTGTGTGTGTACTCCACAAAGGAAGTAGTCAATGTAGAAATTATGAGTGATCTCAGCCCACAGAAGACCCCTGCATTTCCCACCCTGGCTGCAGCCGGACTGTGCCTTGAGAGTCCCTGTCCTTTGTAAGTCAGTCACAGCCTAGCCAAGTGCCCTGCCTCTCCCATTCCCACTGGAAACACCAGCAGTTGAGGACAGGAGTGGTAGCTGCTTGCAGGAGTGCTCACTCTCCAGGAAAAGGCTCCCACCAGTGGTGCTCGGAGGGTCTGGTCCTAACCTTCAGCAACTTTGCCTCAGTGGACAATTTGCTAGAGCAAGGATATTACAAGCTGTGCTAAGGGCTGAGGGCATGTGGAGTAACAGAGCTTTCGAGGACTGGTATGAAAACCTAACACACTGCAGGAATGTTCTTTCTGCATCCGAATGATCTCACTACTTCTGAAGTTTCTGACCGGCATGTGTCAAGCCCCCACCAGGCACTTAAAGCAGCAGTCCTCCCAGAGGGAGCATGGGGCTGATGAGCTGGAGTGCTTACATTTTCCCTTCTTCTTTCCCTCCACAAAACAGATGGTGCAAAGACAGTGTCCTTTTAGAACTGGTGTCTGAAATTTAGAATAATTTTGATAAAAAGCACACCATTTTTAACTTTTTAAAAAATGTATATAATCTATTCAGCAAACAGCCCCCAAATGAAGCATCACCTTGTAAAAGAGCAGGATGAAGTTGATAGCGAAGGCTACAAACAGAGCAAGGAACCTCAGGTTGTAGAAATTCCTGGCCAGGTAGTGCTGAAAAGAAAAGCACAGGCAGAAGTAGAGGCGTTGACAGGCGAGGGCCCTTACCTCCCTCAGAGGATCTTCTCAGAAGAGCTTTACACAGGGCTAGTCCTATTCTTCTGTAACCACTCATCTAGGACAATCTTGGTTGCCTTATGACTTACTTGGTGGGGAACCAAAAATAATGATTTTTTAAAAACTGCTTAGAATGATGCTCAAGGGAACCCTGCTTAGTTTAAACCTCAAGAAACCAAATGCCTAAACACCACAGCACAGATCTCAAATGCTGCTGTGAGGATGCGTGTGCGTAAGTGTGTGTGTACTCCACAAAGGAAGTAGTCAATGTAGAAATTATGAGTGATCTCAGCCCACAGAAGACCCCTGCATTTCCCACCCTGGCTGCAGCCGGACTGTGCCTTGAGAGTCCCTGTCCTTTGTAAGTCAGTCACAGCCTAGCCAAGTGCCCTGCCTCTCCCATTCCCACTGGAAACACCAGCAGTTGAGGACAGGAGTGGTAGCTGCTTGCAGGAGTGCTCACTCTCCAGGAAAAGGCTCCCACCAGTGGTGCTCGGAGGGTCTGGTCCTAACCTTCAGCAACTTTGCCTCAGTGGACAATTTGCTAGAGCAAGGATATTACAAGCTGTGCTAAGGGCTGAGGGCATGTGGAGTAACAGAGCTTTCGAGGACTGGTATGAAAACCTAACACACTGCAGGAATGTTCTTTCTGCATCCGAATGATCTCACTACTTCTGAAGTTTCTGACCGGCATGTGTCAAGCCCCCACCAGGCACTTAAAGCAGCAGTCCTCCCAGAGGGAGCATGGGGCTGATGAGCTGGAGTGCTTACATTTTCCCTTCTTCTTTCCCTCCAACTGGTAGCTCAGATGGTGAAGAATCTGTTTGAGGTACAGGAGACCCAGGTTTGATCCCTGTGTGGGGAAGATCCCCAGGAGAAGGGGATGGCAGCCTACTCCAATATTCTTGCCTGGAGAATTCCATGGACAGAGGAGCCTGGCAGGCTCCTGTCCATGGGGTTGCAAAGAGTTGGACACGACTGAGTGACTAACACTTTCACTTTCTTTTCCCCCCAACACAGAAGGGACAAGCAGGTAATTGAGAAGAGGGAAGGAAGAGAAATAAGGAAGATGAGGAAGCACAACTAATCGAATGGTGAAACAAAGTCAGTGGCCACTCCTTAGAGGTCGGCCGGGGCCAGTGCCTGCACCCAAGTGGGGCCAGGGCCAGGTGCTTACCAGCAACTTGGTCTGATAGATTTCCAGCCCTTTAAAGAAATTGGCCATGAAGGCGTCGGGTTTCTCAACTTTCTGGCCACATCGTCGCTTCTTCCTTTTGGTCATGTCGGCCCACAGGGCCTCGGCCTGCTCTTCTTCTTTGGCTGTGTCCTCTTTCTCCCCGTCTTCCATGCTGCAGGAATGAGAAAGCCACTCAGCACGGGGGGCAGAGGGAAGCCTGACCCTGGCAGGGAGACTAAGGGTGGAAGCTGCATTATTCCTTGAGGGTGGGAACCTCAGGTCTTGATTACCTGCTTTGATGAGTCATGGTCACAGGTGTTCATGTACAATTTTGTAGTCTTCTTCTGAAATTTGCCTTAAGAACCTTTTGCCCCCTAAGAAATGTTGTCCTTTATATTCTAAGCTTTTCTGAGAATTACCAGTAGTACCTATTCTTCCAAGGTTGTGGTAGGAATGAAATGAACTACTGTATAAAAGAATTTAGCAAAAGGCCTGGTATGTAGCATTTATTCAGTAATTATGATCAACAGGTAGCACCATCATCAACATTACATGAAGCTGCTAAATGTGAGTGTTTGATAATTTGCTCAGTCAGATGGTGAAACCCTGATCTACTATTTGAACTGTAAAGTGAACACAATTATTAGGATGTGTTTATTGTATAGCTTTCCCCTTTTTTTAGATTAAGGTCCTCCCAGAGGGTACAGAAGACTCAGATGGTGAAGAATCTGTTTGAGGTACAGGAGACCCAGGTTTGATCCCTGTGTGGGAAGATCCCCAGGAGAAGGGGATGGCAGCCTACTCCAATATTCTTGCCTGGAGAATTCCATGGACAGAGGAGCCTGGCAGGCTCCTGTCCATGGGGTTGCAAAGAGTTGGACACGACTGAGTGACTAACACTTTCACTTTCTTTTCCCCCCAACACAGAAGGGACAAGCAGGTAATTGAGAAGAGGGAAGGAAGAGAAATAAGGAAGATGAGGAAGCACAACTAATCGAATGGTGAAACAAAGTCAGTGGCCACTCCTTAGAGGTCGGCCGGGGCCAGTGCCTGCACCCAAGTGGGGCCAGGGCCAGGTGCTTACCAGCAACTTGGTCTGATAGATTTCCAGCCCTTTAAAGAAATTGGCCATGAAGGCGTCGGGTTTCTCAACTTTCTGGCCACATCGTCGCTTCTTCCTTTTGGTCATGTCGGCCCACAGGGCCTCGGCCTGCTCTTCTTCTTTGGCTGTGTCCTCTTTCTCCCCGTCTTCCATGCTGCAGGAATGAGAAAGCCACTCAGCACGGGGGGCAGAGGGAAGCCTGACCCTGGCAGGGAGACTAAGGGTGGAAGCTGCATTATTCCTTGAGGGTGGGAACCTCAGGTCTTGATTACCTGCTTTGATGAGTCATGGTCACAGGTGTTCATGTACAATTTTGTAGTCTTCTTCTGAAATTTGCCTTAAGAACCTTTTGCCCCCTAAGAAATGTTGTCCTTTATATTCTAAGCTTTTCTGAGAATTACCAGTAGTACCTATTCTTCCAAGGTTGTGGTAGGAATGAAATGAACTACTGTATAAAAGAATTTAGCAAAAGGCCTGGTATGTAGCATTTATTCAGTAATTATGATCAACAGGTAGCACCATCATCAACATTACATGAAGCTGCTAAATGTGAGTGTTTGATAATTTGCTCAGTCAGATGGTGAAACCCTGATCTACTATTTGAACTGTAAAGTGAACACAATTATTAGGATGTGTTTATTGTATAGCTGGGGTGAAAAGAAATGTAACCACCCTTGAAAAGATGCTCAACATCATTAATCATCAGGGAAATATAAATCAAAACCACAATGAGATATCATCTCACACCTGTCAGAATGGCTATCATCAAAAGAACCCAAGTAAATGCTGGGGAGGATGTAAAGAAAAGATAACGCTTGTGTGCTGTTGGTGGGAATGTATATTGGTGCAGCCACTACGGAAAACAGTCCGGAGGTTCCTCAAAAAACTAAAACACAGCTACCATATGATCCAGCATTCCCACTTCTGGGTATAGATCCAAAGAAAACAATAACAGTCATTCTAAAAGATATATGCATCCCAATATTCACTGCAGGACTATTTACAATAGCCTAGATATGGAATAAACCTAAGTGTCCATCAATAGAGGAATGAGTAAAGACCACACACACACACACACACACAGGAATATTAGCCATAAAAAGGAAAAAAGAACTGTATCCAGAGCTTGCACAATATCCATTTCTCATATTAATAGAAATCAAGCTGTCTATTTACCACAGCCACAGAATAGTAGATTATTGAGAACTATCAATCATAACAATTAGAGTAGCCCCCACTACCAAGAACTTACTCTGCCTTTTCAGACTCGACTTTTCCTTCTGCTTCATGAGCTGCTTTCATCTCTGCTGCCTAGACAAAAATAACAAGCAGTTAAACTTTCCCCAGATAAATATGTTCATGATGATGAACCATATCAGTAGCCACTTTACATGGTCACAAATTCCAATGACGTTCTCTCTTTAGGCTTTGGCCCTTCTCTGAGAGTCTTACAGGTGTTCTTCTTTGAAATTTGCCTTAAGAACCTTTTGCCCCCTAAGAAATGTTGTCCTTTATATTCTAAGCTTTTCTGAGAATTACCAGTAGTACCTATTCTTCCAAGGTTGTGGTAGGAATGAAATGAACTACTGTATAAAAGAATTTAGCAAAAGGCCTGGTATGTAGCATTTATTCAGTAATTATGATCAACAGGTAGCACCATCATCAACATTACATGAAGCTGCTAAATGTGAGTGTTTGATAATTTGCTCAGTCAGATGGTGAAACCCTGATCTACTATTTGAACTGTAAAGTGAACACAATTATTAGGATGTGTTTATTGTATAGCTGGGGTGAAAAGAAATGTAACCACCCTTGAAAAGATGCTCAACATCATTAATCATCAGGGAAATATAAATCAAAACCACAATGAGATATCATCTCACACCTGTCAGAATGGCTATCATCAAAAGAACCCAAGTAAATGCTGGGGAGGATGTAAAGAAAAGATAACGCTTGTGTGCTGTTGGTGGGAATGTATATTGGTGCAGCCACTACGGAAAACAGTCCGGAGGTTCCTCAAAAAACTAAAACACAGCTACCATATGATCCAGCATTCCCACTTCTGGGTATAGATCCAAAGAAAACAATAACAGTCATTCTAAAAGATATATGCATCCCAATATTCACTGCAGGACTATTTACAATAGCCTAGATATGGAATAAACCTAAGTGTCCATCAATAGAGGAATGAGTAAAGACCACACACACACACACACACACAGGAATATTAGCCATAAAAAGGAAAAAAGAACTGTATCCAGAGCTTGCACAATATCCATTTCTCATATTAATAGAAATCAAGCTGTCTATTTACCACAGCCACAGAATAGTAGATTATTGAGAACTATCAATCATAACAATTAGAGTAGCCCCCACTACCAAGAACTTACTCTGCCTTTTCAGACTCGACTTTTCCTTCTGCTTCATGAGCTGCTTTCATCTCTGCTGCCTAGACAAAAATAACAAGCAGTTAAACTTTCCCCAGATAAATATGTTCATGATGATGAACCATATCAGTAGCCACTTTACATGGTCACAAATTCCAATGACGTTCTCTCTTTAGGCTTTGGCATTTCTCAGGAAGATAGAATGTAAGTGTCCTGCTATGAATCAGGTGGCTCTGGAGAGATAAAAGATTTCAAGCTTGAAAATGTCCCTGTTATTATTTAATCTAAAGAGAAAACGTGTGCTAGGACATTGTCTGAGCCCCGTGGCAGTGGTCCTACTGCTCCATGGGGTAGGGAAAGATGGAACACAAGTCACGGCAGGTCTAATCCAGAACCTTCTTCCATCATAGAGCATCCCTGCCCTGTCTTCAATCTTCTTCTACCACCCCAACTCCTCTGACTGGTGACCATGCTGCTTAGAATAAAATTCGACCTCCTTTGTGTGCTAAGCTGTTTCAGTCATGTTCAACTCTTTGCAATCCTATGGACGGTAGCCCACCAGACTCCTCTGTCCTGAGGCCAGGCTCCCCTGTCTGTGGGATTCTCCAGGCAAGAAGACTTCCCCCTGCCATGCCTTCCTTCAGGGAGTCTTCCTGAACCAGGGATCGAACCCATGGCTCCTGCACTGCAGGCAGATTGTTTACTGCTGAGCCACTGGGGAAGACCTCAAGCTCCATACCAAAGCCTCTAAAGTCGACATGATTATGCCCTTTCTCTCCATCATCATCTTGTACCATCTGACTATTACCAACTTAAATACCCAGACCTCCTTTTGTTTCTACAGACATGCTTCCCTGCACCAGAACCTTAGCACAAGCCATATCACCATCCTGGACTATGACTGTCCTGGTTTTTGATGTGCCTGGCATTCTTCAGGACATGGCTTAAACGACACATTTTCAGATGCTCCTTGAGTATCCTGCTTACAGTAAGGCCCACAATCAGTCTTAACACATGACCTTGCTCATTCATGTTAGCACTTGTCCCAAATGGTAATTATTTATTTGCTGCCTTTTCCCACTAGAAGTTAAGCTCCATGAGAGCAAAATGTTGTCTCTCTTATTAATCCACGTATTCCGATATCATAACAATTAGAGTAGCCCCCACTACCAAGAACTTACTCTGCCTTTTCAGACTCGACTTTTCCTTCTGCTTCATGAGCTGCTTTCATCTCTGCTGCCTAGACAAAAATAACAAGCAGTTAAACTTTCCCCAGATAAATATGTTCATGATGATGAACCATATCAGTAGCCACTTTACATGGTCACAAATTCCAATGACGTTCTCTCTTTAGGCTTTGGCATTTCTCAGGAAGATAGAATGTAAGTGTCCTGCTATGAATCAGGTGGCTCTGGAGAGATAAAAGATTTCAAGCTTGAAAATGTCCCTGTTATTATTTAATCTAAAGAGAAAACGTGTGCTAGGACATTGTCTGAGCCCCGTGGCAGTGGTCCTACTGCTCCATGGGGTAGGGAAAGATGGAACACAAGTCACGGCAGGTCTAATCCAGAACCTTCTTCCATCATAGAGCATCCCTGCCCTGTCTTCAATCTTCTTCTACCACCCCAACTCCTCTGACTGGTGACCATGCTGCTTAGAATAAAATTCGACCTCCTTTGTGTGCTAAGCTGTTTCAGTCATGTTCAACTCTTTGCAATCCTATGGACGGTAGCCCACCAGACTCCTCTGTCCTGAGGCCAGGCTCCCCTGTCTGTGGGATTCTCCAGGCAAGAAGACTTCCCCCTGCCATGCCTTCCTTCAGGGAGTCTTCCTGAACCAGGGATCGAACCCATGGCTCCTGCACTGCAGGCAGATTGTTTACTGCTGAGCCACTGGGGAAGACCTCAAGCTCCATACCAAAGCCTCTAAAGTCGACATGATTATGCCCTTTCTCTCCATCATCATCTTGTACCATCTGACTATTACCAACTTAAATACCCAGACCTCCTTTTGTTTCTACAGACATGCTTCCCTGCACCAGAACCTTAGCACAAGCCATATCACCATCCTGGACTATGACTGTCCTGGTTTTTGATGTGCCTGGCATTCTTCAGGACATGGCTTAAACGACACATTTTCAGATGCTCCTTGAGTATCCTGCTTACAGTAAGGCCCACAATCAGTCTTAACACATGACCTTGCTCATTCATGTTAGCACTTGTCCCAAATGGTAATTATTTATTTGCTGCCTTTTCCCACTAGAAGTTAAGCTCCATGAGAGCAAAAATGTTGTCTCTCTTATTAATCCACGTATTCCCGATATCATAGAAATACAGCCTGGCATGAAGCAGGCTTCAAATGAATCCCTGTTGTTTCAAACTCTGCTCTAGGCCCTAGGTTACATCAGGGAGCAGAGGAGAGTAAACCAAGTAGTACTGTCAGAATGCATATGATTCTGATGCCTCCTTTCCTGACTCTCCATGCCAGGGGAGACAGCTCTCCTACACATTTCCATAGCACTGATAGCCCTCCTTCCCAATGTCTCCATGCTTGTACTGACTTGTCCAACATCCATATTTTTCACTAAATTATATGAGCAATGCATTTCTCATTCACCACTGTATTCCCAGAGCCTAAAACAGTAATAAAGTCGCATTAACTATCCAGTAAACATTACTGTAATAAATGAAGAGAGTCTGTCTTTGGGCTCTAATCTCTTCATTCTTCTCTCCATACCCTTGCTAGAATGATGCTGTGAGTTGGATGCTGTGACAACCAGAACTTTTGATGGCCAAACAGCTCTGAATTCTTGCTCTTATTCACTCAATCTAGTCCACGGACTCAAACTCCACATTGGACAGTGGGTGCAGCATAAGGATGAAAATGTCCCCAGCATGACAAAAGTCACTGGGCACTGTGCTAATGTCCGAGCCTTTCAGGCCACTGCAGACATATGACCTTATCAGAAAGGCCTCCTTTTGTGATATACCTGATTTTCTACTCTTTCAGTTACTGAATGAACCTGTGTGCCTTGAGAACTAACCTAATAAAGGTGTGGAAGCAAGTGGTGGGTCATGGATCATCCTGTCCGAACTCTTACAGTGTAAGCTGAAAGACCATTCAGCAATTAGACACTGAGACAACCATCTAAGTCTCACGTCCTCAGATACAACAGAGCTGGAATGATCAGATCATGGAAGAGCTGGTGTCTAGGACATGGCTTAAACGACACATTTTCAGATGCTCCTTGAGTATCCTGCTTACAGTAAGGCCCACAATCAGTCTTAACACATGACCTTGCTCATTCATGTTAGCACTTGTCCCAAATGGTAATTATTTATTTGCTGCCTTTTCCCACTAGAAGTTAAGCTCCATGAGAGCAAAATGTTGTCTCTCTTATTAATCCACGTATTCCCGATATCATAGAAATACAGCCTGGCATGAAGCAGGCTTCAAATGAATCCCTGTTGTTTCAAACTCTGCTCTAGGCCCTAGGTTACATCAGGGAGCAGAGGAGAGTAAACCAAGTAGTACTGTCAGAATGCATATGATTCTGATGCCTCCTTTCCTGACTCTCCATGCCAGGGGAGACAGCTCTCCTACACATTTCCATAGCACTGATAGCCCTCCTTCCCAATGTCTCCATGCTTGTACTGACTTGTCCAACATCCATATTTTCACTAAATTATATGAGCAATGCATTTCTCATTCACCACTGTATTCCCAGAGCCTAAAACAGTAATAAAGTCGCATTAACTATCCAGTAAACATTACTGTAATAAATGAAGAGAGTCTGTCTTTGGGCTCTAATCTCTTCATTCTTCTCTCCATACCCTTGCTAGAATGATGCTGTGAGTTGGATGCTGTGACAACCAGAACTTTTGATGGCCAAACAGCTCTGAATTCTTGCTCTTATTCACTCAATCTAGTCCACGGACTCAAACTCCACATTGGACAGTGGGTGCAGCATAAGGATGAAAATGTCCCCAGCATGACAAAAGTCACTGGGCACTGTGCTAATGTCCGAGCCTTTCAGGCCACTGCAGACATATGACCTTATCAGAAAGGCCTCCTTTTGTGATATACCTGATTTTCTACTCTTTCAGTTACTGAATGAACCTGTGTGCCTTGAGAACTAACCTAATAAAGGTGTGGAAGCAAGTGGTGGGTCATGGATCATCCTGTCCGAACTCTTACAGTGTAAGCTGAAAGACCATTCAGCAATTAGACACTGAGACAACCATCTAAGTCTCACGTCCTCAGATACAACAGAGCTGGAATGATCAGATCATGGAAGAGCTGGTGTCTAAAACAGTACTGGTTGCAAGGTAGAGTGGCAAGTCTTTTACTGGGGATAAAGAAAGATGATAGAAATAAATCATGTGCTTACCTGGGCTTTCCTTTTCTTCCTTACAGTACTCTCTAATGTAGGGGGCTCATCCTTGCCAATAATTTCAGAGAGGTCACCCAAACCCACTTCGGGCCCATGCTTTAAGCCACCTTCTTTCTTTGGGTGGAGTCCAAAGAGATCTGACATAATATCTGCATCTCCCTTCTCCCCCTTTACGAAGTGCACAAGTTCCGTGGTGATACCAGGTTCGGGCATTTCTGCCCTCTCAGCTTCCATAGCATCATCATGGATACCAAACTGTGTTGGGTCGGGCATGTCACCCAGGATCTTGGTGACTCTGATGTTCTTTGCCCCTTCTACAAGTCCTCCTCCAAACACTGTGCTCCAGAGGATCTGAATGATTCCTCCCACTATGGTGAAGAGCAAATGGAAGAGCCCTACGAACAACGTCCAGAAGAAAGAGAAGAAGACCTTCACCAGCTCCTTGAGGGTCATCTTCTTTACCTTCCTGTACTGCTTCCTGAGGTTCTTCAGGGTGGCTTTCTTCAGAAAGTTGGCCACGTTTCTCTTCACGGAGGCACAAGCCATGGCAAATGCAGAGGCACACTCGAAAGACTTCTCCTCCTCCTCTTCACCGTCAGCCTCCAACATGTAAGAAGAAGCCAGATTTGCCAAACAGTCACTGGGACATTTGTGGGTGCAGCATAAGGATGAAAATGTCCCCAGCATGACAAAAGTCACTGGGCACTGTGCTAATGTCCGAGCCTTTCAGGCCACTGCAGACATATGACCTTATCAGAAAGGCCTCCTTTTGTGATATACCTGATTTTCTACTCTTTCAGTTACTGAATGAACCTGTGTGCCTTGAGAACTAACCTAATAAAGGTGTGGAAGCAAGTGGTGGGTCATGGATCATCCTGTCCGAACTCTTACAGTGTAAGCTGAAAGACCATTCAGCAATTAGACACTGAGACAACCATCTAAGTCTCACGTCCTCAGATACAACAGAGCTGGAATGATCAGATCATGGAAGAGCTGGTGTCTAAAACAGTACTGGTTGCAAGGTAGAGTGGCAAGTCTTTTACTGGGGATAAAGAAAGATGATAGAAATAAATCATGTGCTTACCTGGGCTTTCCTTTTCTTCCTTACAGTACTCTCTAATGTAGGGGGCTCATCCTTGCCAATAATTTCAGAGAGGTCACCCAAACCCACTTCGGGCCCATGCTTTAAGCCACCTTCTTTCTTTGGGTGGAGTCCAAAGAGATCTGACATAATATCTGCATCTCCCTTCTCCCCCTTTACGAAGTGCACAAGTTCCGTGGTGATACCAGGTTCGGGCATTTCTGCCCTCTCAGCTTCCATAGCATCATCATGGATACCAAACTGTGTTGGGTCGGGCATGTCACCCAGGATCTTGGTGACTCTGATGTTCTTTGCCCCTTCTACAAGTCCTCCTCCAAACACTGTGCTCCAGAGGATCTGAATGATTCCTCCCACTATGGTGAAGAGCAAATGGAAGAGCCCTACGAACAACGTCCAGAAGAAAGAGAAGAAGACCTTCACCAGCTCCTTGAGGGTCATCTTCTTTACCTTCCTGTACTGCTTCCTGAGGTTCTTCAGGGTGGCTTTCTTCAGAAAGTTGGCCACGTTTCTCTTCACGGAGGCACAAGCCATGGCAAATGCAGAGGCACACTCGAAAGACTTCTCCTCCTCCTCTTCACCCTCAGCCTCCAACATGTAAGAAGAAGCTTCATCTTCTTCCTCGTCATCTGGCCTGTCGGCTGAGTCAGATTCTGAGATCTGTGATGCTAACTGCATCTCAAAGATGGTGTCCTCACAGAAGTTCACAAACAGCTCCATCTTCTCTTGCTCCCCACCTTCATTAACGACATCAAAGATGAACTGTCGCTTAGACTCCTTCACCTGGGGCTTCTCCCACTGAGTTCGACTGGACTCACTGATCTCAAAATAAACACGCTCGATTTTCTTGGCCCCACCCATGATCTCAATGCGTCCCAGGTATGGTTCAAAGTAATTGAGTACACTTTCTGCTGGGTCCAACAGACACTTAAGGCGAGAATCATTTGGCATATGTTCAGAGAGATTGGTCAGTAACACTGCCACGTTAAACCCAATGTCCTTGGCCGGCTCATGGAACCGGTCAACAAAATCGATGTAATTAAACATATCATTCTCATCGGCTTCTGCGCACGAAAGGAGAAAGTCTATCTCTGACTGTGTGTACTGCTTTTGCCCTTCCATGGCCTTCTGGAATTCCTTTTTGGAAATGATCCCTTTCCCATCGGGGTCATATTCTTTGAAGGTGTCTGAGCTGGTTAAGTCTTTAAGTTTCAAGAACATGTCAAAGAATTTCAAGATCATTTCTACATTAGTAGATGACTCTACCAGTGTGTCAACCATCTGCTTGCCAATGGTTCCATTTACCACATTCCCTGTGAGGCAGGTTTAGAAAAACACACAGACACATAGATAAACCCAAGTCATCATGGAACTGGTCAGGCAAATAGTTTTACAACACTTCTATACCAAACTGGTCAGCTCTTTTTCTGACCATGATGATTTAGAAATGGGTAGGAGGGAGCAGCAAGCCATAAAGACTACACCACTAGGAGCCAAGGGGGAAAGAAACACAGGGAAGGAAGAGATGGCCACACCAGTGTCTTTTATCTGGTCTGGGGCCATGGAGAGTGGCTTCGTTATCAGATCATCGGGGACACATAGGGATACGTGGTGCCGCTCTAATCCCCTTAGACCTAGGAGGGTGCCCAACTAGATGGCTGGCATACACACTGGCAGCCAGATGTATTGAAAAGCAATGGGGAGAGGAGAGGATAGGGAAAAGCAAAGCTTGGAGGTTTTCCCCAGTTCATTCTGGCTTTCCTATTGATACAAAATGAGTTGGTTTCAGGCTTTGTCCATCAGACCATGTGCCCCTCACTCATTTTTGCATTTGTTTCTGAAAATTTGGCTTTCTAACCCATGTCATCTGGCATCAATGACCTGCCAGAAGGATAGTCTGCATGATTAGTATGGTTAGTGCTCGGACCAATGACAGTTGTGTGAATGCCTAGTTATACCAAACAGCCCAACCTTCCAGGAGGGACAGAAGCATCACCACCATGTCCTGAAGGAGATCCAAGAGTTCCTTCAGCAGCTCGATCTGACTGGAATCCTAGAACAGAAACAGGAGATACCCCTGAGCTATCTGATCCCTCAGCAAAGTACAGGGCAGTGAGCAAGGAGAGCCTGCTCTGGGAAGGTCAGGTGAAGGCAGGGTCCATCTCCAGAATGAGCTCCCTTCTCATGGTGGATGCAGACGGGTTTACTGCTTTTGCCCTTCCATGGCCTTCTGGAATTCCTTTTGAAATGATCCCTTTCCCATCGGGGTCATATTCTTTGCAGGTGTCTGAGCTGGTTCAGTCTTTAAGTTTCAAGAACATGTCAAAGAATTTCAAGATCATTTCTACATTAGTAGATGACTCTACCAGTGTGTCAACCATCTGCTTGCCAATGGTTCCATTTACCACATTCCCTGTGAGGCAGGTTTAGAAAAACACACAGACACATAGATAAACCCAAGTCATCATGGAACTGGTCAGGCAAATAGTTTTACAACACTTCTATACCAAACTGGTCAGCTCTTTTTCTGACCATGATGATTTAGAAATGGGTAGGAGGGAGCAGCAAGCCATAAAGACTACACCACTAGGAGCCAAGGGGGAAAGAAACACAGGGAAGGAAGAGATGGCCACACCAGTGTCTTTTATCTGGTCTGGGGCCATGGAGAGTGGCTTCGTTATCAGATCATCGGGGACACATAGGGATACGTGGTGCCGCTCTAATCCCCTTAGACCTAGGAGGGTGCCCAACTAGATGGCTGGCATACACACTGGCAGCCAGATGTATTGAAAAGCAATGGGGAGAGGAGAGGATAGGGAAAAGCAAAGCTTGGAGGTTTTCCCCAGTTCATTCTGGCTTTCCTATTGATACAAAATGAGTTGGTTTCAGGCTTTGTCCATCAGACCATGTGCCCCTCACTCTTTTTTGCATTTGTTTCTGAAAATTTGGCTTTCTAACCCATGTCATCTGGCATCAATGACCTGCCAGAAGGATAGTCTGCATGATTAGTATGGTTAGTGCTCGGACCAATGACAGTTGTGTGAATGCCTAGTTATACCAAACAGCCCAACCTTCCAGGAGGGACAGAAGCATCACCACCATGTCCTGAAGGAGATCCAAGAGTTCCTTCAGCAGCTCGATCTGACTGGAATCCTAGAACAGAAACAGGAGATACCCCTGAGCTATCTGATCCCTCAGCAAAGTACAGGGCAGTGAGCAAGGAGAGCCTGCTCTGGGAAGGTCAGGTGAAGGCAGGGTCCATCTCCAGAATGAGCTCCCTTCTCATGGTGGATGCAGACGCCTTAGCATCCCCTTTTTGTAGCATCAGGAGGCTCGCTGTAGCAGGGCTCATCCAGAAGAGCTCTTTTACAGTTTTTATTAGCACAACATGTCCGATACACCAATTGTCCAAAACTATTGAACAACACAATCCACCAAAGACTGGTAAAGTGTCTCTAGCAGGTTAAGTTGCCATTTTTCATACTGAACAATTACCAGTGAGCTTTTGGGGAATACTATGGCAATCCAATTAAAGGATCAAGGTTTCCAATCACCAATTGGGTTCTCCTTTCTTAATTTAGGTTCTCCTGATTCTAATTGGTGGTGATCTGGGTACCACTGGTCCCTTAAAATGTTATATCATCAAGGCTATTCCTCTGGATGGTTTTGATACCAGTCTGTTTGGTTTTCATTTCAGCACAGCATACAGGGCATTGCCAAGTGGGCTCCAGGTTTGATCCTTGTGTCACAGAAGGAAAACAACCCTCGGAAGATCTGAGGTGGGGAATCTAAGGGTGAGATTAAAAAATACATTCTGGGCCACATTTCTTTTACAGACTCTCACTGAGACACAGTTCTTTTCAGTCCCTCAGATTTCAGTGGACTTCTCTCCCACCTTTGGAGGGTGTCACAGATATCCACAAAACAACACAGAGGTGTAGACTGTAATAGCCAGAAGAGCCCTCTGAGGTCATCATCTATTCTAACTCCCAATATTTTCTAGATGATGAAAGCAAAAACCGGAAAGGGAAGTGACTTCCCAGAAGACACCCCAAGGAGATGGCAGAGTCAGGAACTTGTCTCTGGGGCCTCTCGCCACACCGCCCTGCTGGGCTGACACAGCAGTGCATGTATCACTGCCAAACTGGCAGCCCTCCCAGAACTCTCTCCTCCCATAAGGCAGGAAGGGACAGAAGCATCACCACCATGTCCTGAAGGAGATCCAAGAGTTCCTTCAGCAGCTCGATCTGACTGGAATCCTAGAACAGAAACAGGAGATACCCCTGAGCTATCTGATCCCTCAGCAAAGTACAGGGCAGTGAGCAAGGAGAGCCTGCTCTGGGAAGGTCAGGTGAAGGCAGGGTCCATCTCCAGAATGAGCTCCCTTCTCATGGTGGATGCAGACGCCTTAGCATCCCCTTTTTGTAGCATCAGGAGGCTCGCTGTAGCAGGGCTCATCCAGAAGAGCTCTTTTACAGTTTTTATTAGCACAACATGTCCGATACACCAATTGTCCAAAACTATTGAACAACACAATCCACCAAAGACTGGTAAAGTGTCTCTAGCAGGTTAAGTTGCCATTTTTCATACTGAACAATTACCAGTGAGCTTTTGGGGAATACTATGGCAATCCAATTAAAGGATCAAGGTTTCCAATCACCAATTGGGTTCTCCTTTCTTAATTTAGGTTCTCCTGATTCTAATTGGTGGTGATCTGGGTACCACTGGTCCCTTAAAATGTTATATCATCAAGGCTATTCCTCTGGATGGTTTTGATACCAGTCTGTTTGGTTTTCATTTCAGCACAGCATACAGGGCATTGCCAAGTGGGCTCCAGGTTTGATCCTTGTGTCACAGAAGGAAAACAACCCTCGGAAGATCTGAGGTGGGGAATCTAAGGGTGAGATTAAAAAATACATTCTGGGCCACATTTCTTTTACAGACTCTCACTGAGACACAGTTCTTTTCAGTCCCTCAGATTTCAGTGGACTTCTCTCCCACCTTTGGAGGGTGTCACAGATATCCACAAAACAACACAGAGGTGTAGACTGTAATAGCCAGAAGAGCCCTCTGAGGTCATCATCTATTCTAACTCCCAATATTTTCTAGATGATGAAAGCAAAAACCGGAAAGGGGAAGTGACTTCCCAGAAGACACCCCCAAGGAGATGGCAGAGTCAGGAACTTGTCTCTGGGGCCTCTACGCCACACCGCCCTGCTGGGCTGACACAGCAGTGCATGTATCACTGCCAAACTGGCAGCCCTCCCCAGAACTCTCTCCTCCCATAAGGCCAGAGTCAAAAGGGGAAAAATGAAAGGGGGTAAATAGCACATTCCAGAAGAGAGAGGCAGATGTGACAGCCTTGAACATTTTGGATACACATTAGTTAAATGAATGCTGCCCTTGTGACTCTAATCAGCCTGAAACATATCCTGAAGTACTCCCTCATATGTTGCCATGGAAAGAGGCTGTCAACTACTACAGACATTACATTTATTTGTTCGTAATAAATGCTCGGAG
Source organism: Tragulus kanchil (assembly GCA_022376925.1). Taxonomy (NCBI): domain Eukaryota; kingdom Metazoa; phylum Chordata; class Mammalia; order Artiodactyla; family Tragulidae; genus Tragulus; species Tragulus kanchil. The sequence goes on from JAIOJX010000032.1 coordinate 260,469,198, forward strand.
TGATTCCAATTCATCTTGCCAGAGAGATGGGGAGTGAGAAGGAAAGGCAGAGATGGGGAGGAGGGGAAGCAAAGGTGAGAGAGAAGGGAAATGTCAGTTACAGAGACATGCCGACATCTGACAGATCAGACAAGGTGGTGGATCATGTTCATAAACTGCAAAACAGTGATAACGAAGCAAAAGGGATCAGCACCATGAAAAGCAAGTGTTGAGGCAATGATGGAAAGGGTAGGTGAGTGGGACATCAAGGAGGAAGCTGCGTTCATGCAAAAGCCTATATGGGACCCCACCCCCAGGAGGTGTTCACTCCTGTCTCCCACTGAGGCCCTCGTTTTACAAATGAGACCTAATCTGCTTGGCTTTTCCAGGCATTTGGTCAAGCAGCTACATTCACAATGGGAAGACCGAAGTGTGGGACTGACTTAGCAGTTCACATCAATGACACATGGGGAGTGGGGAACGGGCCACAGTACCTGAGAGAGTTTCATCTGCATGTTAGCAAACACATGGAGGAATCCGACCACAGCATCCCACAGCCTGCTGTGAGCTAGGCTCTGCTGGTTCCCAGGGGCCCTGGAGAGGAGGAATCCCATGGAAGCATCACAATTTGCTCTGAAACTTGCCCTAGTAAAGGGGCATCTAACATCAGCTCTTTCCAAAAGTCACGTATCTCATAGAAAGCAAAAACCGGAAAGGGAAGTGACTTCCCAGAAGACACCCGAGATGGCAGAGTCAGGAACTTGTCTCTGGGGCCTCTCGCCACACCGCCTGCTGGGCTGACACAGCAGTGCATGTATCACTGCCAAACTGGCAGCCCTCCCAGAACTCTCTCCTCCCATAAGGCCAGAGTCAAAAGGGGAAAAATGAAAGGGGTAAATAGCACATTCCAGAAGAGAGGCAGATGTGACAGCCTTGAACATTTTGGATACACATTAGTTAAATGAATGCTGCCCTTGTGACTCTAATCAGCCTGAAACATATCCTGAAGTACTCCCTCATATGTTGCCATGGAAAGAGGCTGTCAACTACTACAGACATTACATTTATTTGTTCGTAATAAATGCTCGGAGTGATTCCAATTCATCTTGCCAGAGAGATGGGGAGTGAGAAGGAAAGGCAGAGATGGGGAGGAGGGGAAGCAAAGGTGAGAGAGAAGGGAAATGTCAGTTACAGAGACATGCCGACATCTGACAGATCAGACAAGGTGGTGGATCATGTTCATAAACTGCAAAACAGTGATAACGAAGCAAAAGGGATCAGCACCATGAAAAGCAAGTGTTGAGGCAATGATGGAAAGGGTAGGTGAGTGGGACATCAAGGAGGAAGCTGCGTTCATGCAAAAGCCTATATGGGACCCCACCCCCAGGAGGTGTTCACTCCTGTCTCCCACTGAGGCCCTCGTTTTACAAATGAGACCTAATCTGCTTGGCTTTTCCAGGCATTTGGTCAAGCAGCTACATTCACAATGGGAAGACCGAAGTGTGGGACTGACTTAGCAGTTCACATCAATGACACATGGGGAGTGGGGAACGGGCCACAGTACCTGAGAGAGTTTCATCTGCATGTTAGCAAACACATGGAGGAATCCGACCACAGCATCCCACAGCCTGCTGTGAGCTAGGCTCTGCTGGTTCCCGGTGCAGGGGCCCTGGGGAGAGGAGGACATTCTTGTCTCATGGAAGCATCACAATTTGCTCTGAAACTTGCCCTAGTAAAGGGGCATCTAACATCAGCTCTTTCCAAAAGTCACGTATCTCATAGGTCAATATTTTCCCAGAATATTACTTCTCCCCCAACTTCACTGTTCCCTCCTACCCCAACCCATCCTAAGATTCGATTTCTAGGAAAAGTCACTAGGAATTTCCAAGTGCAATGATTTTTCTGAGATTTTTTTCTACATGTCTGTTCTTACGCTAAAGAACATTATTTAAGAAGTAAATGCTTTGGTTGAAACATGACTTAGGCATACTCCTGCCAACTCCAGCCCCCCACCTAGGCCTAAGTGGGGTTCTGAGGAGCTCCAGGGTTCCAAGGAGGACAATTTGAAAACCAGGCCCTTGTGTATCCATTATCTGCAGGCAAAGCTACTCATTAAATGTAATGACCATGTGGCTATCTATTAAAGTCAAAAAAAAAAAATCTGAATTATGAATATTCAACTACTTTTAAGATTTTCTTATCAATAACCTGCACATCAGGTATATCATTTCTATATTTTCTGAAAGCCAAACAGAGGGATGACTTTACAACCAGTCTACATTTTCCATCTTAATAACCTTTCCTATTTTTGAAGATCATTATTGAACCACTGTTTATTTTCTTTTTTAAAAAATAAATTATTTGTAATTCTTTTGAATGGGGAATTGTCTGTTCTTTCTTATTTTATTACTTATTTACATCAGTATGAATCCTACATATTCACTTTATACTTTGGATTATATTTCAATGCTACTTTATTTACATTATTTTGTAGTTCTAATTTTTCTAGTTTTGGCCTGTGGAAGCTCTTTCAGTTGGCTGCTGTATTCCTTTGACATACCTCCATCATTATTTTTTAGCATTTTCTTGCACCATACGATTCTCCAGGCTCCTCTTGTATGTTTGCTGCCTTAGTTCTACAATCAGTCATTTCTCTAAGGAACCCAATTTCCTTTCAATGGAGAAAGTATTAGGAATGAAGAACTGGGCTCTAACTGTGTTTGTTGCTACTGGAGTATCATGTTTAGGTCCTCCTGGCTGACAGAGCAATAGAAACATGTGTGTTATTCCAATTCATGTATACACACATATCCATAAATATTACCATATGTGGCCATCTGTATCTATGTTAAAATGAACATGAGTTTTAGCATATGGATGTCTCCAACTCTCATTCATTTCCATAAGGATCTTCTAGTCTCCTCTGTTTGCTTATCCATGAGAAATCTGGCTCTTTTCCATTATATTTGGTTGGCTAAATCTGAATGAACTTTTTGGCCAACCCACTGTATGCATGGTTTCAGAATTATTAACACATACCCACAGGGGAGAAACTTCATCAGTTAAACTGCTTAAGTAGAGTTCCTTTAGCCTTTGGTATTTCAGACTGTATTAATTTCCAAAGTTTCATAGGCCAGGACCTTATTCCCTACCTCTTCTGTGACACTGTTTTTTATATTTTTTTTATATAGTGAGTCTTCTGCCACATTCTGTCTGTATTCCTTATCCTTCCTTATGCTTTTTCCTTTAATCATTCTCCAAATCATGCTTCAATAAATTCTTGAAAGGAACACCGATAACTAGTGTTTTAGTATCAAGTTCTAGAAAAGGCTTGGCTGAATTCCCAGAAAGGAGGTATAAGGAGGAGAAATTTCGCCTGCATCCCTAAATCAAGTAAGCATGTTTAAAAATCACTGTTGAGGGCTTCCCCTGGTGGTCCAGTGGGTAAGGACACCGCCTTGCAGTGCAAGGGGCGCCGGTTTGAGCCCTGGCCTGGGAAGATCCCACGTGCCGCGGAGCGGCTGGACTGATGTGTCCAATCACCGAGCCAGAGCTTTGGAGTGCATGCGCCCAGAGCCGGTGCTCTGCAACGACAGACGCCACCGTGATGGGAGGCCCACAGGAGCCAAAGAACGAAGACGAATGAAAATAGAGAAATGAAAGACCAATAGAAGTGGCCCGCCCACTCCCCCCTCCAAAGTAAATAAATAAATAAATCTAAAAAAAAAAAAAAAAAATCACGGTTGATGTACACATGGTGTAAGACTCCTAGAAGCCTTTAGAGTCTTTTTTGAAACAAAACTGCTAAAAGAACCTCACATTTATGAAAAATAAGCTCTTCTTTTACTTTTGGGCTAAGGGCTCCATGGGAATTTCTGGAGCTTAGGATGGGTCTGGCAGAGAGCATATCAGATGCTTGTCAGCCTGCTCAATGATTGTCACAGGTATTTCACATGCTGTGAAACTTCAGATCAGTCATATGGATGTCTCCAACTCTCATTCATTTCCATAAGGATCTTCTAGTCTCCTCTGTTTGCTTATCCATGAGAAATCTGGCTCTTTTCCATTATATTTGGTTGGCTAAATCTGAATGAACTTTTTGGCCAACCCACTGTATGCATGGTTTCAGAATTATTAACACATACCCACAGGGGAGAAACTTCATCAGTTAAACTGCTTAAGTAGAGTTCCTTTAGCCTTTGGTATTTCAGACTGTATTAATTTCCAAAGTTTCATAGGCCAGGACCTTATTCCCTACCTCTTCTGTGACACTGTTTTTTATATTTTTTTTATATAGTGAGTCTTCTGCCACATTCTGTCTGTATTCCTTATCCTTCCTTATGCTTTTTCCTTTAATCATTCTCCAAATCATGCTTCAATAAATTCTTGAAAGGAACACCGATAACTAGTGTTTTAGTATCAAGTTCTAGAAAAGGCTTGGCTGAATTCCCAGAAAGGAGGTATAAGGAGGAGAAATTTCGCCTGCATCCCTAAATCAAGTAAGCATGTTTAAAAATCACTGTTGAGGGCTTCCCCTGGTGGTCCAGTGGGTAAGGACACCGCCTTGCAGTGCAAGGGGCGCCGGTTTGAGCCCTGGCCTGGGAAGATCCCACGTGCCGCGGAGCGGCTGGACTGATGTGTCCAATCACCGAGCCAGAGCTTTGGAGTGCATGCGCCCAGAGCCGGTGCTCTGCAACGACAGACGCCACCGTGATGGGAGGCCCACAGGAGCCAAAGAACGAAGACGAATGAAAATAGAGAAATGAAAGACCAATAGAAGTGGCCCGCCCACTCCCCCCTCCAAAGTAAATAAATAAATAAATCTAAAAAAAAAAAAAAAAAAATCACGGTTGATGTACACATGGTGTAAGACTCCTAGAAGCCTTTAGAGTCTTTTTTGAAACAAAACTGCTAAAAGAACCTCACATTTATGAAAAATAAGCTCTTCTTTTACTTTTGGGCTAAGGGCTCCATGGGAATTTCTGGAGCTTAGGATGGGTCTGGCAGAGAGCATATCAGATGCTTGTCAGCCTGCTCAATGATTGTCACAGGTATTTCACATGCTGTGAAACTTCAGATCAGTCACCTGTTCTTACCATCCTTGAGTAAATCATGGATCAACCTCTTCTTGAAATCTTTCTTTATCAGTCTTAATCTTGTGCTAATTTTAGGAAGCTAAATGAGTGTGCCAATTGTCTTATCACATAGATTTTTTTTTTAAATCTTAGATTCCATCACAGAGGACCATGATATGGCTATTGATTTCATAGCAAAGTCTGCCTGAGGACGTCCTGTACTCCTTTTCGCACTAGCTAGACTACTGCAGGCGATGGATAGAGAATGCTGGGAGCTGTAACAGAGAATGTTGTAAGTGGTAGACATTCACCCCGAAATTCAGCTGTTGATTCAACTGCCACTGCACTTAGTTTATGTGCTTCTGAAGTTACCCTTTCCATAGAGTTAATTTCTGACAAACTAGTAGGCACTCGTGAGTTCTGTTTTTACTATCAAGACTCAAGATAATATGATTTGTCCCTTCCTTCTATCAACCATTTCTTCAGCCTGTTCTCTATGCTTACTGAACACCTACAATGTACCCCACATGCTAGAAATGAAGACTTTGAAAACACATAAGAAACATTCTGTCTGCAAAAAGATTTTGGTCTAGGAGGGAAAGCAAAATGTTAACTAGACCAATGCAAATCAGGTGTGACAACTCCATGTACAAGTCACAGTGGGGTCCGTAAACTACCGCTTCTTGTCGAGTGTAGTTACTGCGAGTTCCTATTTATAGATAACAAGTACTGCCAGTGCTAGGGCTGGATGCACAGCCCACATACACTGCCAAATGTTCTGCAGGGAACACAGACTACTGCAGGGAATGTTGAAAACGCTCCCCTGGTTCACAAGCACACATTCTGTAGAACATACCTGGATGTACTCTGTAAGGGAATTGAAGATCTGCTTGGTGACCGCCAGGGCCTTGGAAAAATTGTGTTGTCCCGATTCATCAATGACATCCTTCCCTGAGTAATACCAGTAGAAATCACTGATGGATTCCTAAGAACAAACAAGGAGAGCTTAGTGTTTCTCACATATCAGTCAGGGAAGCTACACTCAGTATTCAGGAAGCGTACAAGAGCACCCTACGTTTCTGTGATCACTTTGTTATGACAGAAGCCCGGGACTCGGTGAAGAAGCACAGAGATGTCTGATCCCAAACATGTTTTAAGTACAGACATTTCCCCTCCACAGCAAAGAACAGGTAAAAGAAGACAGCATTCAGCTGGACCTGGTTGACCATTTTATAGGACAATTTAGTCACAGTGCAAAATGTTATATTAAAGATAAGTTCCCTTAGTCTTACAGCATTGGGGACTATGCAACAACCTGGCAGGGTGGGATGGGGAGGGACTGGGAGTGGGGTTCAGGTGGGAGGGGTCAAGGGTGTACCTATGACTGATTTGGATTTATGTTTAGCTGTAAAAAAAATTCTGTAAAAGTAAAATAAAAAATATTATATATAAAAATGTTATATTAAAGATAATATAATCACCCACGTATTCAGTAACAACTGGCATTGTAAGTACTAGCCATTGCTCTGAACACATTACATGTATTAAACCTCTTTGTCTTTACTAGTATTCAATGAGACAGTACAGTCCTCATTTTATGCATGAGGAAATTGGAATACAGGGAGGTTAAATAGCTTGCTCCAGGTCAGGAACTGCTAAGTGGCAGAACCAGACTGAGAAATTAGCAAAGAGAAAAGAGAATACTTTTTTTGTGCTAGTGTAAATTTTCTTGAAATTATTTGGATTTTCCTTCAAACGATCAAACCAAGTGACGTCTGAACACTAAGAGCTTGTAAACTCATCTATTCCCACCGCTTTCTGTACTTCTTTTTTTAAGTGAACATCTGTTCTCACTTACAAGTTGTTTTATATAGCTTTGGAGCCCTGTGGTTAAGTTTATACCAGCAAAATTAAAGTAAACTGGCAGTTTATAACAGAAGATTTGATATTTAATCACACTCCCTTATCGTTTCAGTCTTCAAGCTCACATTTAGGTATCTTACTTCCCATAAGTGTGTGGGTATAGACTACAGTACCTTCTGTACTGGGACTTGACTCCATCCTGGGCTGTCCCTGACCCTCCTCTGTAACTGTCTTTAGCTTCTGGAAGTGTTTATGAGGCATGCTACCATCCAGGAAGCGTGCAAAGAGCACCCTACGTTTCTGTGATCACTTTGTTATGACAGAAGCCCGGGACTCGGTGAAGAAGCACAGAGATGTCTGATCCCAAACATGTTTTAAGTACAGACATTTCCCCTCCACAGCAAAGAACAGGTAAAAGAAGACAGCATTCAGCTGGACCTGGTTGACCATTTTATAGGACAATTTAGTCACAGTGCAAAATGTTATATTAAAGATAAGTTCCCTTAGTCTTACAGCATTGGGGACTATGCAACAACCTGGCAGGGTGGGATGGGGAGGGACTGGGAGTGGGGTTCAGGTGGGAGGGGTCAAGGGTGTACCTATGACTGATTTGGATTTATGTTTAGCTGTAAAAAAAATTCTGTAAAAGTAAAATAAAAAATATTATATATAAAAATGTTATATTAAAGATAATATAATCACCCACGTATTCAGTAACAACTGGCATTGTAAGTACTAGCCATTGCTCTGAACACATTACATGTATTAAACCTCTTTGTCTTTACTAGTATTCAATGAGACAGTACAGTCCTCATTTTATGCATGAGGAAATTGGAATACAGGGAGGTTAAATAGCTTGCTCCAGGTCAGGAACTGCTAAGTGGCAGAACCAGACTGAGAAATTAGCAAAGAGAAAAGAGAATACTTTTTTTGTGCTAGTGTAAATTTTCTTGAAATTATTTGGATTTTCCTTCAAACGATCAAACCAAGTGACGTCTGAACACTAAGAGCTTGTAAACTCATCTATTCCCACCGCTTTCTGTACTTCTTTTTAAGTGAACATCTGTTCTCACTTACAAGTTGTTTTATATAGCTTTGGAGCCCTGTGGTTAAGTTTATACCAGCAAAATTAAAGTAAACTGGCAGTTTATAACAGAAGATTTGATATTTAATCACACTCCCTTATCGTTTCAGTCTTCAAGCTCACATTTAGGTATCTTACTTCCCATAAGTGTGTGGGTATAGACTACAGTACCTTCTGTACTGGGACTTGACTCCATCCTGGGCTGTCCCTGACCCTCCTCTGTAACTGTCTTTAGCTTCTGGAAGTGTTTATGAGGCATGCTACCATCCAGCGCCCACTCACCTGCAGACGCAGAAGGTAGTCCACGGTACTGATGATGACATTCACGGTGGTGGTGTTGCCCATCTGAGTCCTCAGGAAGTTCTGGAAATCTGAGAACATCAGGGTTGGGTTGGAGCCCATCCCTGTCATGGCTGGGGAGCATACTAAGCTAAGCTTAGGAGATTCGGACAAGGGCACCCTGTATGGGTCCTGAGCCCTCCCATCCTAGTGACACCAGAAGCTGGATGTTATGAGCCCTAGGAACTTGACAGCAAGGGGTGGGTATTTAGCTTCAATTGTTGAAGATTCAGGAAGCAACTTAGTTCCACTATATAACCCTAGCCATGAAGTTTAAAGCTCACGTTACATAGGCTTTCTTACTGAGAAACGGTTGTCCTTGAATTAGCAACTGGTTGTACTAAAAGTGGCAACCGGAAATGAGTCATAATTTTGCACCTGAATGTGGTTTTCCCTTGACAAATCCATCCATTCCACTTACCGCTGTTGTGTCCTTCACAAAGTAACTGTAGGAATCTAAAGAGATCTCGTGTAAACTCATCATTTTGGAGTACTTTTTCACCTTGAAAACACAGAATGTGGGTGAGCATTTGTTTTCACTTTTCAAACCAGAATACCTACGGATACACATGACTGCAAAAGTGCTAAAGGAGCTGTGTCAGAGCGATGGGGAAAGGGAACTGTGGATGAATGGCGACAAACCCAATTAAAACTGGAACTGAAGCAATGCCCAACAAAGCTAGAATCGTTAGCCCCGGGATGTATTTGGAAAGAAAACAACAAGGCTGCTGGCAGTAACGGTTCACAGTCCATAACCCATGCTTTGCAAGATGGAAGACTTCTTTAATTAAACAACAGACTGCTGAGTTAAACTCAACATGCAACCACCAAGCCGAAAATGTGTCTATGCTGAGCCAATTAAGTAAGATCCCTTAGGACTCACACACATGGTAGGAACTCAAACCAGAGACTCAAACTTACCACGCTCACGAACAATAACTGGTGATAAGAGAAAAACAGAAGAACACACAGTAAGTAAACCACAAGCATCACGATAGACTGTCTTTAGCTAACAGTGGTTCTGTGAACACATCAGCCTCGATGTGCTTTATCCAAACTATGGATGGAAGCATCTTGCTAAAATGGAACAAGTCCTTGGAGATTAAGTAGCAGAGAACAGGCACTCTAACCATAAATAGTTAACCAGGATTTTAATCGGAAAGAGAGCAGCCTTCACCTTCGTCAGTTACTTACGTGTGCCTTCCTCAGTAACCATCCCCAGGCCTTCAGCTTTATTCTGCCTCTCAAATGCATTCAAATCAAGGACACTTGTAACAGACGAAAGAAAACAAGGTTCAGGGCTATGCATACTGGGAAAATGGGTTTTTAATGTCAATGTACCCATCAACTAAGAATATCCTGTCCTTGTATTATCATAAATACATCAAGACATTATGGTGTGGTTGAGTCTAATCATTCTCTGGGTTTGTGACAAGCTCACAGCCCTGGACACACACAAGGACAGGGTCAGAAACACTTAACAGTGACTGTCATTGTTTGTCCAGTGTGAATCTTTTCTTATGGATGAAGATTTAGAAAGGCTTTCCAGATAAAGAAGGTTCCTCCCACTTTTGCCTACTTTTTCTGAGAATCACAAGGAATTGTGTGGCTTTTAATGCTTAAGATGAACGCCCATGGAGAGGGCTACAGAGTTTCAGATTTTGAAGGGCCACCTCCTTTTACTCTATGCTTCAGGAGCCAACAGTATCAAGATTACTCTTTCTGGAGGCCATGGTGTCCCTATGTGTTCCTGAACCTGTGACAAGTTGGCTTTCACTTTTGTCCTCACCTTCCTTAACCTTCCAAGTCACAGCCACCACCAAATCCTACTCAGCCAGAAACCCCTAGGTCAGCCACCAAGCTGTGATAATAAAGTTAACGATCATACAATTTCCAACTGGGGCTCACTCTGTTTCTCTCATAGAATCCTTCAACAATATGAATGATTTCATAGAACTTTAGACCACCAAGTCTGACGAGAATATAGACCTTAGAGATGCTTATGGCTGAATCTGGTAAGATTCTGCAAAACTTCACTCCTCCTTTAACCATTGGGCAAAGGAAATGGCTGTTGGATTGAAAAAATTTGGGGGGAAGAATTCCAGGACCCCTTTTTCTCCTGCCAGGGAGTCACATATGTTCTGGAATTTAGATGAATTTTAAAGAGAAAGTGAAAATTCCTACTGCCATCATGTCGGTTTTCCCCAGCCCTGGCTATAAAAAGGGCCTGATCAACAACACAAAACTATCCTTCAATTTGGGGAGGAGACTATGGAAACTGGACTTTTGGACACAGCTGCTTTGACATATCACCGCTGATTCAGGAGACTATGTAGCGGACATTTCTGACCTTTATTCCACCCCGAAATACCCACTTCAAATATTTAAATTTCTTGAATGCTTCACTATTTTAACAGACGAAAGACAAAGCAAGGTTCAGGGCTATGCATACTGGGAAAATGGGTTTTTAATGTCAATGTACCCATCAACTAAGAATATCCTGTCCTTGTATTATCATAAATACATCAAGACATTATGGTGTGGTTGAGTCTAATCATTCTCTGGGTTTGTGACAAGCTCACAGCCCTGGACACACACAAGGACAGGGTCAGAAACACTTAACAGTGACTGTCATTGTTTGTCCAGTGTGAATCTTTTCTTATGGATGAAGATTTAGAAAGGCTTTCCAGATAAAGAAGGTTCCTCCCACTTTTGCCTACTTTTTCTGAGAATCACAAGGAATTGTGTGGCTTTTAATGCTTAAGATGAACGCCCATGGAGAGGGCTACAGAGTTTCAGATTTTGAAGGGCCACCTCCTTTTACTCTATGCTTCAGGAGCCAACAGTATCAAGATTACTCTTTCTGGAGGCCATGGTGTCCCTATGTGTTCCTGAACCTGTGACAAGTTGGCTTTCACTTTTGTCCTCACCTTCCTTAACCTTCCAAGTCACAGCCACCACCAAATCCTACTCAGCCAGAAACCCCTAGGTCAGCCACCAAGCTGTGATAATAAAGTTAACGATCATACAATTTCCAACTGGGGCTCACTCTGTTTCTCTCATAGAATCCTTCAACAATATGAATGATTTCATAGAACTTTAGACCACCAAGTCTGACGAGAATATAGACCTTAGAGATGCTTATGGCTGAATCTGGTAAGATTCTGCAAAACTTCACTCCTCCTTTAACCATTGGGCAAAGGAAATGGCTGTTGGATTGAAAAAATTTGGGGGGAAGAATTCCAGGACCCCTTTTTCTCCTGCCAGGGAGTCACATATGTTCTGGAATTTAGATGAATTTTAAAGAGAAAGTGAAAATTCCTACTGCCATCATGTCGGTTTTCCCCAGCCCTGGCTATAAAAAGGGCCTGATCAACAACACAAAACTATCCTTCAATTTGGGGAGGAGACTATGGAAACTGGACTTTTGGACACAGCTGCTTTGACATATCACCGCTGATTCAGGAGACTATGTAGCGGACATTTCTGACCTTTATTCCACCCCGAAATACCCACTTCAAATATTTAAATTTCTTGAATGCTTCACTATTTTGCAAATACACAGTACTTTTATAATCAGAAATTAAAAAAAAAATATCTTAAAACTTCTGGTAGAATTCAGTGGGCCTCTTAAGTGTATATCACCTATCCCAGTCATCTTTATAAATTAGCTTAGCATTATTAAGTATTACAGGCTACTAGTGGAACTCTTAGAAATTTAATTGAGAATTTCATGAGCCCCCTGTAACTGAACTGCCTTGCTTGCTGTCATCTTTGAGTCCACATGCACGATTTTATCCTCAGTAAGGCATGTCTGATAACATTACATTTTCTTTTCCTGAGAGAGGTAATAAATGAATTGGTTGCTGGTGAGGGAAAACTGGAGCTGAGGACAAGAGACTGTCCTGCAGTTCAGATATGCTCCCTTCAACCCCAGGGTACAATATTTACCCAATCCAATATGATTCACAAAATTATCAAGTCTACCATATTAAAAAGTTCATCCTCCAAAATTTCAACTGGACTCATGTTCTAATTTTAAGAATTATTAATTGGTGGCAAAGGACCTAAGGAAGGATAACTTTGGTTTCTTTCAGAATGATTTGCAGATGATTCAAAATATGTATGAATCTTGGAGAATAAGCTGACCCTTTTCTTAGAAAGATTGCTAGCTTGTGTCTGAAACAAGTATGGTAACTTTATGACTTTTGGTTACCTATTGTTCATCTGTCAGAGGGGAGGCTTACACAACTGGGTAATACAAATGGAAAGTTCAATGCTTTGTTTTTCAACATTAAAATGTTCCCACACCAGGATGCACCTCTGTCAAAATGGATGTGTCAAAATATGTACCCACCAAATATCTCTTCAGGCTCAAACAACTGTTAAGGACAGAGATTAACAAAGCGCATAGTTGATCTAATAAATATGTCGGATTTTTCCCCAGCCCCCTGGCTATAAAAAGGGCCTGATCAACAACACAAAACTATCCTTCAATTTGGGGAGGAGACTATGGAAACTGGACTTTTGGACACAGCTGCTTTGACATATCACCGCTGATTCAGGAGACTATGTAGCGGACATTTCTGACCTTTATTCCACCCCGAAATACCCACTTCAAATATTTAAATTTCTTGAATGCTTCACTATTTTGCAAATACACAGTACTTTTATAATCAGAAATTAAAAAAAAAATATCTTAAAACTTCTGGTAGAATTCAGTGGGCCTCTTAAGTGTATATCACCTATCCCAGTCATCTTTATAAATTAGCTTAGCATTATTAAGTATTACAGGCTACTAGTGGAACTCTTAGAAATTTAATTGAGAATTTCATGAGCCCCCTGTAACTGAACTGCCTTGCTTGCTGTCATCTTTGAGTCCACATGCACGATTTTATCCTCAGTAAGGCATGTCTGATAACATTACATTTTCTTTTCCTGAGAGAGGTAATAAATGAATTGGTTGCTGGTGAGGGAAAACTGGAGCTGAGGACAAGAGACTGTCCTGCAGTTCAGATATGCTCCCTTCAACCCCAGGGTACAATATTTACCCAATCCAATATGATTCACAAAATTATCAAGTCTACCATATTAAAAAGTTCATCCTCCAAAATTTCAACTGGACTCATGTTCTAATTTTAAGAATTATTAATTGGTGGCAAAGGACCTAAGGAAGGATAACTTTGGTTTCTTTCAGAATGATTTGCAGATGATTCAAAATATGTATGAATCTTGGAGAATAAGCTGACCCTTTTCTTAGAAAGATTGCTAGCTTGTGTCTGAAACAAGTATGGTAACTTTATGACTTTTGGTTACCTATTGTTCATCTGTCAGAGGGGAGGCTTACACAACTGGGTAATACAAATGGAAAGTTCAATGCTTTGTTTTTCAACATTAAAATGTTCCCACACCAGGATGCACCTCTGTCAAAATGGATGTGTCAAAATATGTACCCACCAAATATCTCTTCAGGCTCAAACAACTGTTAAGGACAGAGATTAACAAAGCGCATAGTTGATCTAATAAACCCAGAGCCTTGAGTCACACTGAGGAATCCTTCGTCTTTTCTATTCTTTTCTAGCATGCATGTTTAAGAGGAACTCACACTCAGCTCCAAAGAAAACAACCAAAAAGGAGGCAAGGATGATACAAACACTAAGCAGGTGTAGCGAGGTAGGGGTGTGTGTACATAGACTGCATTTTCCCCTCTGAATGCTATTTGAAAGGCTAGAGGAATAATACTCATCCTCTACTAATGTGTGTATTCTTTTCTCAGTTAATTTCATGATAAGCCAGTTTATTTATGTGGCCCTCTCCCACCCCATCCCCCTTTCCTTGAATAGTGAATAATTAAAAAAAAAAATACTATGGGTGGCTTTCCCATATTTACCTGCAAGACTGCATAAGACCAGAAAGGCTTTGAAAGAACCCAGCATCCTTTTTCTCCTTGAGGTAATCTAGCATCTTCTGCAAGGGAGACACATTTAAAAAGGAAAAACAATGAAAACTATGGCACAGATATTGGCCCTCCTAGTTGTGATGGACAGATGGCAGTTACCAGTCATGTGCCATACTGAGTCAGATCCATTCCATGCTCTGTAACCCTGGGTAAGCACCGGTGGACTTAAAAATTCCATGGGCCTGAGCCCCGCCCTCTACTTATGGGACCAGAATCTCTTAGGGCAGATGTTTTCCTTTATAAAGGAGCACCGGTGTTGATGGTACAGTAGATCTTTGACATTCACAGATTTACTGTTTCAAGTCTCTTCTCTTTGGAAACAGGTTCCAGGATTGGGTCTAGTCATGTTTATGGTTGCTGAGGTGTAATCTGAACAGCTCATGCAATGACTTTAATGTCCTAGAGTAAGGAGCTTAGCTAGTGACAAGCCTAGTTGAGAGCTCGGTATCTCTCTCACAAACAGATTTAGTTTCCTCTGTTCTCTGTTACTGGTAAGCTAGGAACTTAGTTTGGCATAAAAAGAATTTTTTTAAAGGGTTCTGTAAGAAAGTCAACTGACAGTGGTGATGGAAGAGAACAGAAAGTGAGGGGTGCCTTTGAAATGGCAGTTCTTAATGAGAAATTTGTTTGTGATGAATTAAAGCTTGGGAAAAATTATATGCAATAATGGTAGTTATGGACTTGGAAATTTTCAAAGGCCCTGGGATATAACCCTCATGAATGCCAACAGGCTTTGAAATTTCCTTTTCCTGTGCACACAGATGTTTTTATTTTAGCGAGGCAAGGATGATACAAACACTAAGCAGGTGTAGCGAGGTAGGGGTGTGTGTACATAGACTGCATTTTCCCCTCTGAATGCTATTTGAAAGGCTAGAGGAATAATACTCATCCTCTACTAATGTGTGTATTCTTTTCTCAGTTAATTTCATGATAAGCCAGTTTATTTATGTGGCCCTCTCCCACCCCATCCCCCTTTCCTTGAATAGTGAATAATTAAAAAAAAAAATACTATGGGTGGCTTTCCCATATTTACCTGCAAGACTGCATAAGACCAGAAAGGCTTTGAAAGAACCCAGCATCCTTTTTCTCCTTGAGGTAATCTAGCATCTTCTGCAAGGGAGACACATTTAAAAAGGAAAAACAATGAAAACTATGGCACAGATATTGGCCCTCCTAGTTGTGATGGACAGATGGCAGTTACCAGTCATGTGCCATACTGAGTCAGATCCATTCCATGCTCTGTAACCCTGGGTAAGCACCGGTGGACTTAAAAATTCCATGGGCCTGAGCCCCGCCCTCTACTTATGGGACCAGAATCTCTTAGGGCAGATGTTTTCCTTTATAAAGGAGCACCGGTGTTGATGGTACAGTAGATCTTTGACATTCACAGATTTACTGTTTCAAGTCTCTTCTCTTTGGAAACAGGTTCCAGGATTGGGTCTAGTCATGTTTATGGTTGCTGAGGTGTAATCTGAACAGCTCATGCAATGACTTTAATGTCCTAGAGTAAGGAGCTTAGCTAGTGACAAGCCTAGTTGAGAGCTCGGTATCTCTCTCACAAACAGATTTAGTTTCCTCTGTTCTCTGTTACTGGTAAGCTAGGAACTTAGTTTGGCATAAAAAGAATTTTTTTAAAGGGTTCTGTAAGAAAGTCAACTGACAGTGGTGATGGAAGAGAACAGAAAGTGAGGGGTGCCTTTGAAATGGCAGTTCTTAATGAGAAATTTGTTTGTGATGAATTAAAGCTTGGGAAAAATTATATGCAATAATGGTAGTTATGGACTTGGAAATTTTCAAAGGCCCTGGGATATAACCCTCATGAATGCCAACAGGCTTTGAAATTTCCTTTTCCTGTGCACACAGATGTTTTTATTTTTAGCTAGAGCCTGGAGTGCTCAGGAGACACTAGTGCATTTCTCTCCTCTGTAGGCAGTTCCAATTCATGTGTCAAGCACTCTGCTGTATGTCTCTGTGTGTTCTCTCATTTAATGCATGATGGCAGGGGGCTTTATTTGCATTACTCACAGTTACATTCTCTACCCATAGAAAAGAGCCTGGCCTAAAGAGCCTGGCCCTAGTACATGGTCAGCAATCACCAGGAAGCTGTTAAATAAATGAATAAATGAATGACTGAAACAACAGGTGTGTAGGGCTATGAACCACATCTAACTGATTGGGCCTCTTGCTCACAGTAAGGCAGCTAATAAATGAAAACGTTGAAATAAAAACCTAAGGCTTAGAAAACTTCCTCTAGAGTGTGTTTTTGCAGAAAATCATCTAATGATGAGAAAAATGTAATGATTTTCTTTTTGAACCCTCTTCTCTAAGCACACATTCATCTGCAGACTCCCAGTCCTGGTTTTATCTGTGTTCCCAGCTACTCTGACATAATTGGCCACTAAGGACAAAACACCAGTGCAAGTGATGCTGGAAGGCCACCTCTGCAGTGGAGTCAACCTCTCTTCCCTGAAGTGTGACAGCTGTCAAATGGAAATACCCCAGGAAGTATGCACCACCACCTGCAAGCCCCCATTACCTGCTGCACGCCAGCATTGCCCCCATTCAGAATGGCGATCCCCAACTTCAGAGTCTCCACCACCATGGGGCTCATCTCACCTGCCCACGTAAAGATTAGATAGAATCACTAAGGAAATAGGGTAAATCACCTACTGGCTTTATCCGGATCCTTTAATAATGACTTCACATCACAGGTGACCTCTCTGTGGCAGTGAAGAGACCCATGCAAAAGTCTCTGAAATCACCTTTGCTGGCGCTGATCATCTGGAGGACCATCTCAGCAGCTCCGCGCTCATGCAACCGGGCTTGCTGATAGAGGGTCTTCTGCTTTTCCATTTCTTTCTCCTAGGCAAAAAAAAAAAAAAAAAACCCAAAAGCAAAAACAGGGAAATGTGTTCATCCCCAGAGAAGTCATGTAGTCAAGTGAGTTGAAAGCTTTACTCACCTAGGAAGGCAACACACATAATTTTGAACAAAGCAGATCTTTATTTTTAGATGCTACCTAATTTTCCAAAAATGCCCACCCATCATTTACTCACATTTTGATGCTGTATTTTCTACTTTTTGGACTGGTAAGTACAAAACACAGTCCATTCTCCAGTGACGCTATGATTATAGAAAGTGCCCTAAGGATCTTCCCTGGTGGTCTCGTGGTTAAGAATCTGCCATCCAGTGCAAGGGACACAGGTGAAATCCCTGCTCAGGAACTAAGATCCCACACATGATGGGGCAACTAAACCCCTGTGCCACATCCAGAGAAACCTGCATGCCCCAACAAAGGCCCAGCTTAGCCACAAAAAAAGTGACCTCAGATGAAAATGGGTCTGTTTTCAATGTTCAGTCATAAGGGAAAACTTGCTAAGGGCTCAGCTGGAGTCCATCTGTCTGAGTGTAGCAAACATCTTCTTATTCAGAATGCTCAGACCACACTTAACAGACTCTACCAGATATGAGATGCTAGAAGCCAAGGCTTCCCAGAACTGTAACTGTATTCATTTACTTTAAAAAAAATTTATTTTTTTACTACTGTATTTGGGGTGATGAAGAAAAACTTGAGGGACTGGCTGCTGACTGACTGGCTGCCTGTTACCTTTCATTAGGTCACCAGACAGCAACGCCAGCAATCCAGGACGACCTGTGCACTTGCTACCTGACACATGCGGCAGGTGAGTGGCATGGTTGATGTCAGCACCCACCCTTGAAGGCACCCCTGCTGGCTTCAAGCTTAGTGAGGACTCACTTCAAAGGTTTTCTCCTTGTCTTCCTCCTCTTCCTCGTCTTCCCCACTCTGACAACTCTAGATTCCATGCAGCCGGGAAAGGAGGAGACAGACAACCAGGGTTAATGGGGCTAGTAAAAGGACTCTGCTCTACTGTGTGAGGGGCTTCTCTCTGATATGAGGGTCTTTTTGCTTTTCCATTTCTTTCTCCTAGGCAAAAAAAAAAAAACCCAAAAGCAAAAACAGGAAATGTGTTCATCCCCAGAGAAGTCATGTAGTCAAGTGAGTTGAAAGCTTTACTCACCTAGGAAGGCAACACACATAATTTTGAACAAAGCAGATCTTTATTTTTAGATGCTACCTAATTTTCCAAAAATGCCCACCCATCATTTACTCACATTTTGATGCTGTATTTTCTACTTTTGGACTGGTAAGTACAAAACACAGTCCATTCTCCAGTGACGCTATGATTATAGAAAGTGCCCTAAGGATCTTCCCTGGTGGTCTCGTGGTTAAGAATCTGCCATCCAGTGCAAGGGACACAGGTGAAATCCCTGCTCAGGAACTAAGATCCCACACATGATGGGGCAACTAAACCCCTGTGCCACATCCAGAGAAACCTGCATGCCCCAACAAAGGCCCAGCTTAGCCACAAAAAAAGTGACCTCAGATGAAAATGGGTCTGTTTTCAATGTTCAGTCATAAGGGAAAACTTGCTAAGGGCTCAGCTGGAGTCCATCTGTCTGAGTGTAGCAAACATCTTCTTATTCAGAATGCTCAGACCACACTTAACAGACTCTACCAGATATGAGATGCTAGAAGCCAAGGCTTCCCAGAACTGTAACTGTATTCATTTACTTTAAAAAAAATTTATTTTTTTACTACTGTATTTGGGGTGATGAAGAAAAACTTGAGGGACTGGCTGCTGACTGACTGGCTGCCTGTTACCTTTCATTAGGTCACCAGACAGCAACGCCAGCAATCCAGGACGACCTGTGCACTTGCTACCTGACACATGCGGCAGGTGAGTGGCATGGTTGATGTCAGCACCCACCCTTGAAGGCACCCCTGCTGGCTTCAAGCTTAGTGAGGACTCACTTCAAAGGTTTTCTCCTTGTCTTCCTCCTCTTCCTCGTCTTCCCCACTCTGACAACTCTAGATTCCATGCAGCCGGGAAAGGAGGAGACAGACAACCAGGGTTAATGGGGAGCCTAGTAAAAAGGACTCTGCTCTACTGTGTGAGGGCAGGGGATGGACTGTAAATCACAGGCACCTCAGGACCTTAGCACTCTGTAAAACTGGAACATTTGGACCCCGGCAGGCAACGTTCTACTCTAAATGCCACCTCTGCAATCAACAAGGGGTTCAGAAAATATAAATGGGAACGCTGAGATCACATAGTCAAAGGGGATGTCTCTGGTTTAACCACAAACCTGAACTCTTCTACTTTATGAGTTCTGTAAAGTTCTGGTGTAAATTGAGAGACAAGAATAAGGGGCTTGGCTGTAAGATTAGAAAAACCCAGGATGTGATCCCAAAGTGACCTCACGGAGCAGTTGGCAGAGGAACGGGCACACCTGTGCCTCCCCAACACCCCTACCCCCTCCACACACCCCACTTCTGTCTGACATGAAGTGCTTCCATTGAAGAAGTCATAGGTTCACTTAATCCCGTGGCATTCCAGAGGTCACTGCCCCTCTGTGCGACATAGAAACATTATCTCTGGGCACTTCCTCTCTTCCAGAACAGTAGCTACTTCCTTTAGCTTCTAAGCTTGTTTCTAAATATACTGGACTTCCTTCACCTATGGACATGGCTGAACTGTTGGACGTGTTCTGAACATTGAGTGAAAATTTGGGGATGATCTGGATGCCTGAACCCTCTGCAGCTGGCTCAGAAGTGTCAGGTGAATCCAAGCACCAGATTCCACTGTTTCTGTAAAGCATCATTTTCATAGGACGATGGTAGAGTGGTTTACTGCTCTTGCCCATAGAGTGCATGAAGAAAAACTTGAGGGACTGGCTGCTGACTGACTGGCTGCCTGTTACCTTTCATTAGGTCACCAGACAGCAACGCCAGCAATCCAGGACGACCTGTGCACTTGCTACCTGACACATGCGGCAGGTGAGTGGCATGGTTGATGTCAGCACCCACCCTTGAAGGCACCCCTGCTGGCTTCAAGCTTAGTGAGGACTCACTTCAAAGGTTTTCTCCTTGTCTTCCTCCTCTTCCTCGTCTTCCCCACTCTGACAACTCTAGATTCCATGCAGCCGGGAAAGGAGGAGACAGACAACCAGGGTTAATGGGGAGCCTAGTAAAAAGGACTCTGCTCTACTGTGTGAGGGCAGGGGATGGACTGTAAATCACAGGCACCTCAGGACCTTAGCACTCTGTAAAACTGGAACATTTGGACCCCGGCAGGCAACGTTCTACTCTAAATGCCACCTCTGCAATCAACAAGGGGTTCAGAAAATATAAATGGGAACGCTGAGATCACATAGTCAAAGGGGATGTCTCTGGTTTAACCACAAACCTGAACTCTTCTACTTTATGAGTTCTGTAAAGTTCTGGTGTAAATTGAGAGACAAGAATAAGGGGCTTGGCTGTAAGATTAGAAAAACCCAGGATGTGATCCCAAAGTGACCTCACGGAGCAGTTGGCAGAGGAACGGGCACACCTGTGCCTCCCCAACACCCCTACCCCCTCCACACACCCCACTTCTGTCTGACATGAAGTGCTTCCATTGAAGAAGTCATAGGTTCACTTAATCCCGTGGCATTCCAGAGGTCACTGCCCCTCTGTGCGACATAGAAACATTATCTCTGGGCACTTCCTCTCTTCCAGAACAGTAGCTACTTCCTTTAGCTTCTAAGCTTGTTTCTAAATATACTGGACTTCCTTCACCTATGGACATGGCTGAACTGTTGGACGTGTTCTGAACATTGAGTGAAAATTTGGGGATGATCTGGATGCCTGAACCCTCTGCAGCTGGCTCAGAAGTGTCAGGTGAATCCAAGCACCAGATTCCACTGTTTCTGTAAAGCATCATTTTCATAGGACGATGGTAGAGTGGTTTACTGCTCTTGCCCATAGAGTGCATGAATTGTGCAAAGCCTGGAGCCCAGGCCATGATCAAGTCCCAGGCCTGCTGCTCAATGTGACAGTTCCCATGTGCCTAAAGAGGTCAAAGGGAAGTGAGACGAAAGGGAAGTGAGGGAAAGACTGAGACGACGGGCAGAAAACCCAGGTGTACCTTGGCCATCATGCTGGCATAGGAGGTGTACAAAGGGTCGTCTTCCAGTTTGCTGGAAGAAACAGAGGAAATATTTAGTAGACTAGCTTTGGACACAGCAGAAAGGACTAAGTGCCATACAAATCCTAATATATCAGGGAATTCATTAGAAGCCCCCTCCCTCACCCCAGTTCTTAGAAACCACTCTGAATTGGCTTGACATGGAATTCAGGGATGACGTTACAGCTTCAGGCTGCTTCATCTTCAAACTTGTGTCAGGCATAATGATCTAAGGGCTATAGTTTACGTATTTTCCCCTAGGAGTTTCCTGATGCCCAAAAACAGGGCAGGAAGGAGGGCTGTTCAAATCTGGCAGCCATCCCCTCAGCGCACACTGCCACCTAGGGCGGACAGCTCAGGGCGGACACAGCTGTGCCTGGGATGTGAGCACGGCGCTCCATGGTACCGACCTCCTCTCGGTGAGAGCATTGCGACTGAAGTGGAGGATGATCTGATGAAGTGGGTCTGGCTGCTTTTCCATCTCCTCCTCCTCCTCCTCCTCCACCTTAGGAGATTTCTACACAGACCGAAGGAGACAGGCTTCAGACATGGATTTCAGCAGGTGGCACCCCACCACGCACGAACAAAGGTGAAGCACCAGGCACAGAGCGCATCAACTCAAAGCACAAAGAGAAATCACGCGTCATATGTTTATTTCAGGACAGAAGCCCTAAGGATGCTTGTTTCTAAATATACTGGACTTCCTTCACCTATGGACATGGCTGAACTGTTGGACGTGTTCTGAACATTGAGTGAAAATTTGGGGATGATCTGGATGCCTGAACCCTCTGCAGCTGGCTCAGAAGTGTCAGGTGAATCCAAGCACCAGATTCCACTGTTTCTGTAAAGCATCATTTTCATAGGACGATGGTAGAGTGGTTTACTGCTCTTGCCCATAGAGTGCATGAATTGTGCAAAGCCTGGAGCCCAGGCCATGATCAAGTCCCAGGCCTGCTGCTCAATGTGACAGTTCCCATGTGCCTAAAGAGGTCAAAGGGAAGTGAGACGAAAGGGAAGTGAGGGAAAGACTGAGACGACGGGCAGAAAACCCAGGTGTACCTTGGCCATCATGCTGGCATAGGAGGTGTACAAAGGGTCGTCTTCCAGTTTGCTGGAAGAAACAGAGGAAATATTTAGTAGACTAGCTTTGGACACAGCAGAAAGGACTAAGTGCCATACAAATCCTAATATATCAGGGAATTCATTAGAAGCCCCCTCCCTCACCCCAGTTCTTAGAAACCACTCTGAATTGGCTTGACATGGAATTCAGGGATGACGTTACAGCTTCAGGCTGCTTCATCTTCAAACTTGTGTCAGGCATAATGATCTAAGGGCTATAGTTTACGTATTTTCCCCTAGGAGTTTCCTGATGCCCAAAAACAGGGCAGGAAGGAGGGCTGTTCAAATCTGGCAGCCATCCCCTCAGCGCACACTGCCACCTAGGGCGGACAGCTCAGGGCGGACACAGCTGTGCCTGGGATGTGAGCACGGCGCTCCATGGTACCGACCTCCTCTCGGTGAGAGCATTGCGACTGAAGTGGAGGATGATCTGATGAAGTGGGTCTGGCTGCTTTTCCATCTCCTCCTCCTCCTCCTCCTCCACCTTAGGAGATTTCTACACAGACCGAAGGAGACAGGCTTCAGACATGGATTTCAGCAGGTGGCACCCCACCACGCACGAACAAAGGTGAAGCACCAGGCACAGAGCGCATCAACTCAAAGCACAAAGAGAAATCACGACGTCATATGTTTATTTCAGGACAGAAGCCCTAAGGATGCAAGGTTTGGGGTGAAATATATATATAAATATATTTTTCAGCCAATTAAAGAAAAACATTGCCATTTTAGGTTAAAACAAAATGGAAGGAAAAGCAAAAGCTTGACCGCAGGGGAGGCGCTACAGACTCCAGTCAGCAGAACTCTCATGCAAGCTCTGGGCACCCACATTCAGGAGGGAAGCCCTGGAGAGTCCCTGAAAGGCTGCATCTCTCCACCAACACCTGACATTTTTCTTGGAGAGCTGGGCTGGGAACAGGGGCAGGGCAAGAGCTACAAAGCACTGGGGCCATTTGGGGGTCGACTACTATCCTAGACTGATCACTGTGAAACGTTTCTCTTTCCTGACCTCATCCTTGACCCTGAAAATCTTGCTGTTCCTGAGAGATGCTATCCTGGAGCTGACAGCCTTGCAGTTTCACCTCTGAGCAAGTCTTTTCTTTGTCTCCTTGTACCGAAAGGGAACTAGCAGTTAATGCCAGATACCTAAGTGGATTTCCCAGCAGTGGCAGAACCGGCAGGGTAAGCCCTAGTCAGTACATTGGTGAGAACTATGTAGGCTGTGGGAAGCGTTCAGAAGAAGGGGAACATTGACATGATGCTGTCAGCCTCACACTAACCAAAAAACTGGGAAAATCAAGCAACTGTCTTTCTCACTGACAGGAACATATGAAAAGATTGAAGGGTATAAAGAGAAATAGAATGAGGGATTAAAGGATTAGAGAAAAAAGACAGGAAGAGGAAAAGAAACAGAGGGAGATGGGGGAGATACAGAAAGAGAAAGTCACATGGAAAGTGTGAAAGTTAAAGTCAAGCTGCTCAGTCGTGTCTGACTCTTTGCGACCCCATAGATGAGCCATGGAATTCTCCAGGCAAGAATACTGGAGTGGGTAGCCTGTCCCTTCTCCATGGGATCTTCCTGATCCAGGAATCAGACCAGGTCTCCTGCAATGCAGGCAGATTCTTTACCAGCTGAGATACCAGGGATGCCCATGGTGTAAACATGAGATAACACGGGCTAAGACTAATCGAGATAGTACAGAGAGAGAAAAAGATAGATGCAAGAAACAAGGAGAAAGAGGAAACGAGCCAGGGCTTGGCCAAAGGAGAGGAGGGTATATTTTCTTTCTCGACCTGGATGAAGCTCAGTGATGCTACTGCAATAAGCTTTTCCCCTTGCATGTTGTTTCAAGTAGGTCTAGCGCATGAAGTCTGTTACAGATAGGGCGTGGCACATCTTCAGAAAGGCCAGATACAGAATGTGAGATGCAGGAAGGGTCTTCAGATGTGCCTTCTCCCAAGCGGAGAGACCCACCAGAAATGCAGGGCCTTGGTTAGGTCGGGCTGGCCTCCCGCAATGAAGCATGCTCAAAACTTAACTTAGCATGAATTTTCGAAGGCACAGCTGTGCATCCCAAGAATTATTAGTGGTTAATAATGAGGAGGAGGGGGATCCAAGTGAAATTCATCCTCTGGCTCTTAGGACAATTATTAGCAGGGCTTCTTCTGACCATTTATACAGTTAGTTCCTTTCGAATTTATACATCCAATTCTTGGTGAATCTTTCATGGTTATAACGCACACACATGAATACAAAAATCAAATTCATTCGCACCCGTATCTGCTCCAGTTGAGTCAGTACTTACAGCCAAATCCTGTACTAGTTTCTCTTCAAAGGAATACTCCTCTGTTTCTATCCAAAATCTCTGATAGCCATGGAGGAAGAGGTTAATAGAGCGGTGCCTGAGCGGAAGGGGTGAGAGTGAGGTCAAGAGGGGTCCACGGGACACCTTGTTTTAGTCTGGGCGGTTAACGGTTAGTAAGCAGTTTTGTACAATTCTTATCTTCTGATTGGTCAGGGTAGCCAGGAGCACACCATAAGCATTTATTTCCAAGAAACCGGAACCCATGAACACGGCAGATCTGGAATATCTGGACTGCCTCTGAATGAATGAACATTGGTTAGTTCAAGACCTGGAGGTCACATACATCCTGCTCTGGTCTCATTGGGCCTTTACCCCGTCTCCTCTAATAAGAATTCATTAGATCAAGGAACAGCCTTGAGCTATCTGTGAATATGGCAATTTGGTGATTCCTTTTGACAGGTAACCTGTTCAGGCAATCCAATCTAAATTATGCTGAGGGTGAGGGGCTCAGTCTCAGATACACTGAAAACAGCAAAGTGTCCTTCTTTTCAGGGCCTCTGATGAACCACAGCTACAAGGAAGCAAAGCTTGGGTGTTTCAAGTAGGTCTAGCGCATGAAGTCTGTTACAGATAGGGCGTGGCACATCTTCAGAAAGGCCAGATACAGAATGTGAGATGCAGGAAGGGTCTTCAGATGTGCCTTCTCCCAAGCGGAGAGACCCACCAGAAATGCAGGGCCTTGGTTAGGTCGGGCTGGCCTCCCGCAATGAAGCATGCTCAAAACTTAACTTAGCATGAATTTTCGAAGGCACAGCTGTGCATCCCAAGAATTATTAGTGGTTAATAATGAGGAGGAGGGGGATCCAAGTGAAATTCATCCTCTGGCTCTTAGGACAATTATTAGCAGGGCTTCTTCTGACCATTTATACAGTTAGTTCCTTTCGAATTTATACATCCAATTCTTGGTGAATCTTTCATGGTTATAACGACACACATGAATACAAAACTCAAATTCATTCGCACCCGTATCTGCTCCAGTTGAGTCAGTACTTACAGCCAAATCCTGTACTAGTTTCTCTTCAAAGGAATACTCCTCTGTTTCTATCCAAAATCTCTGATAGCCATGGAGGAAGAGGTTAATAGAGCGGTGCCTGAGCGGAAGGGGTGAGAGTGAGGTCAAGAGGGGTCCACGGGACACCTTGTTTTAGTCTGGGCGGTTAACGGTTAGTAAGCAGTTTTGTACAATTCTTATCTTCTGATTGGTCAGGGTAGCCAGGAGCACACCATAAGCATTTATTTCCAAGAAACCGGAACCCATGAACACGGCAGATCTGGAATATCTGGACTGCCTCTGAATGAATGAACATTGGTTAGTTCAAGACCTGGAGGTCACATACATCCTGCTCTGGTCTCATTGGGCCTTTACCGCGTCTCCCCTCTAATAAGAATTCATTAGATCAAGGAACAGCCTTGAGCTATCTGTGAATATGGCAATTTGGTGATTCCTTTTGACAGGTAACCTGTTCAGGCAATCCAATCTAAATTATGCTGAGGGTGAGGGGCTCAGTCTCAGATACACTGAAAACAGCAAAGTGTCCTTCTTTTCAGGGCCTCTGAGGAACCACAGCTACAAGGAAGCAAAGCTTGGGTGTTTCATTCATCTGCACAACCTCTGCATGCTTCATGGGTTCCAGCGGTGGCCCTGGCAACTGGGAACACTGAATAAGCTGGCACAGGCTGCTCACTGTCTATAGGACAGGACTGACTTCTGGAAATATTAACCACCAAAGAGCAGCTAAGTGATGACCCAAACTTGAGGAGGAAAAGAGAGAAAAGGAAGGTCAAGACCAGGCTCAGCAAGCCTCAATCATAATTTCCAGTAGAATACAGCCCTTACCATTCTTCAAAATCTGACCAATCAGAGTCTTTTTTAAAAATTGTACAAATTTGTGTTTTCATGGTCATGTTCTATCATGGTCAAGAAAGGAGGAGTGTGCAGAGAATGAGTGGGTCTCTCCACAGGTTACATTACCATTAAAATGGGTATAAGCCTGTCATACTGAGTTTTTTCATTAACCTTTTCCAGCCAAACCCGTTGAAAGGTGCTCAGGAAGAAATTGTTAATTTTGTGTCTGGGGAAAAGCATACAGGTTTTCTTTTAAAAACTCACAGCAGAGAAAGTTTCCATATGATAAAAATAAATCCTTTTAGCCCATTAGTTTGGAAGACACCATCAGTTTAGATTCTCATAAGACTGAGAAAAGGAATTGAGTGCTAGCTTAGTTTGTTTTTTATTGTTGTTATGAAATCTATGTATAATTCTCCTAGGGATTTAATCCTACTATGTGTAATTTCTCCCAGGGAGATATCCAGGGAAACCCCTCTAAGCCAGCTAGGTTATATTAAAAATGGATTACCAACAAGAACCAACTGTAGAGTACAGGGAATCCTGCCCAATGTTATGTGGCAGCCTGGAGGGGTGGGGAGTTTGGGGGAGAGCTGGATACATGTATACGTATGGCTGAATTCCTCAGCTGTCCCCCTGAAATTAGCTATACTCCAATGCAAATTTAAAAAGTTGTTTTTTAAAAAAACAGCTGGGTTAGGGGTGCCCATGTTTATCAAGGACATAGTGGATTCTTGGACTTACTATTATCCATTCACAGGCAGAGCTCCTGAAGGAGCAACCAAAATACTAAAGGGTGGTACTAACATTTTCAGTGGATTTAGAAAAAAATGCTTGTTTTTGAGAGATGTAATTGATATCGAGCTGGCCCTGGAGACACGTGCTTAACACTGCACCCTTTTGGAGGTCACATTAGCACATCAGGTATGGCTCTTCACCAGAAAGGAGAAACAGACAAAAATGCTAGACACTTTTGCTTCTTCTACTGGGCTATAAATTTCATTTGTCTGCCAAGACTTCAACAGGCTTCATGCCCATGACTGATTTAATTTTTCAGTTTTCTTAAATTAATGAATTCCATTTGATTTGTGATGCCTCAACCTTTCCAGAGACACTAGTTTACTTTCTCAAAAGACCTGGAGGAGCAGGTGTTTGTTTCAGAGGCCACGATTCTTCACCATCTTCAAAGACTAATTCAGAGAGCTAATTTGGCCAGCTAGCTCAGGATAGGGATACAGAACACTCTGGACAAATAATGGCCAAGATACACAATTTCATGAAAGGAAAATGTCAAGCATAGAATAGTCTTCCATCAGAGATTCCAAAGAAGCACATGCACCTACATAGTTTACTTGGCCAAGCCAGTTTCTTTTTCCTTACCAGTTGAGGATATTCTGATTAACGCAAAAGCTGATGAAACAGAGGCTGTTCAACTACCAGCTTTGTTTATTAATCACAGGCAAAACCTTACTGACTGTGCAATTAATCTGAGGATGGGAACATTGCTATATCACCAGTGATACTGTCAGTTTCACTGGTCAACAATGGCCTGGTCTATATTGATACTCTGCCCTATATTGGCACAGCACATGTTCGCATACATTCCAGAAAAGCCTTCATGTATATTTGACTTTAGAGTATAGAGTAAATATCCAGCCAAAGGCCTCATGCTCATGACTAGACTCTTGGGGCATCTCTAACCAGTTCCCCGGCGTCATCTTGAAGGCAAGTACATTATGCGAAAAGATTCTCGGGTTACATTTCTGTACTTGCTGAGGAAACATAATTTTGGTGTCGATCAAGTGCTTGAACATGGAAATATTGTTTGATCTGTGCATGGACTTTGGGATAAAGTTTCCTGGAAAACAGTTTTCTTTTTCTAGTATGTCTTTACAGCTGCACAAAGAATTCTACCTAGGTAAAACCAGAGAGCTTCTATATGCTTATGTGGCTGACTTTACAGTGCAGAAAAGTGAGGTGAGGCAGGCTTGGGAGCATTAGGGAATCACATATGTTTTCAGTTTTTATGCTTACCTTTGCAGGCCACTATACTATATGCAGACTGCAATGGCTCCATAGGTGAACAACTCCAATCTTTACCCCAGGGATCATGAGGTCAGAGCCAGAAGAGAACACAGCTGTGGGAAGATATCTTAATTTTCATCTCTGATTCACATGCCAGGACAAAAGGACAGAATACTTGCCTGGGCAGGTTGTAGAGAGGGGCCATCCTGAAACAGGCCACCACTGCCCGTTTCCGCTGCTTTGATAGCAGTTTGTGCCAGACTGCCTTCTTGGACCTCAAAGGCTGTTCCACCTAAGAAGAAATCACAGGGGTAGGTCCTAGGTTGATCTATGTGCCAGAAAATAGTAATAGTTACTTGCAGCCCAAGCTTCTCAAACCTGGAAGAATTTTGATTTCTCAATGGTGGTCAGCCAAAGGAAGTAGTAGTAGTGTTAGTCACTTAGTTGTGTCTGACTCTTAGGGACCCCATGGACTGTAGCCTGCCAGGCTCCTCTGTCCATGGGACTCTCAGGCAAGAACAGTGGAGTGGATTACCACTCCCTTCTCCAGGAGACCTTCCTGACCTGGGGATCGAACCCCCAGGGTCTTTCCTCCAACCCCGTACCAAAGTTACTAAGCACTTAATGCAGACTCTTACATTTTATTTCTTCTCCCAACTGCTTTTTGGGTTACTGCCCTATATTGGCACAGCACATGTTCGCATACATTCCAGAAAAGCCTTCATGTATATTTGACTTTAGAGTATAGAGTAAATATCCAGCCAAAGGCCTCATGCTCATGACTAGACTCTTGGGGCATCTCTAACCAGTTCCCCGGCGTCATCTTGAAGGCAAGTACATTATGCGAAAAGATTCTCGGGTTACATTTCTGTACTTGCTGAGGAAACATAATTTTGGTGTCGATCAAGTGCTTGAACATGGAAATATTGTTTGATCTGTGCATGGACTTTGGGATAAAGTTTCCTGGAAAACAGTTTTCTTTTTCTAGTATGTCTTTACAGCTGCACAAAGAATTCTACCTAGGTAAAACCAGAGAGCTTCTATATGCTTATGTGGCTGACTTTACAGTGCAGAAAAGTGAGGTGAGGCAGGCTTGGGAGCATTAGGGAATCACATATGTTTTCAGTTTTTATGCTTACCTTTGCAGGCCACTATACTATATGCAGACTGCAATGGCTCCATAGGTGAACAACTCCAATCTTTACCCCAGGGATCATGAGGGTCAGAGCCAGAAGAGAACACAGCTGTGGGAAGATATCTTAATTTTCATCTCTGATTCACATGCCAGGACAAAAGGACAGAATACTTGCCTGGGCAGGTTGTAGAGAGGGGCCATCCTGAAACAGGCCACCACTGCCCGTTTCCGCTGCTTTGATAGCAGTTTGTGCCAGACTGCCTTCTTGGACCTCAAAGGCTGTTCCACCTAAGAAGAAATCACAGGGGTAGGTCCTAGGTTGATCTATGTGCCAGAAAATAGTAATAGTTACTTGCAGCCCAAGCTTCTCAAACCTGGAAGAATTTTGATTTCTCAATGGTGGTCAGCCAAAGGAAGTAGTAGTAGTGTTAGTCACTTAGTTGTGTCTGACTCTTAGGGACCCCATGGACTGTAGCCTGCCAGGCTCCTCTGTCCATGGGACTCTCCAGGCAAGAACAGTGGAGTGGATTACCACTCCCTTCTCCAGGAGACCTTCCTGACCTGGGGATCGAACCCAGGTCTCCTCCACTGCAGGCAGATTCTTTACTTTCTGAGCTACAGGGAAGCCCCTGTACCAAAGTTACTAAGCACTTAATGATTCAGTTTGTGGAACTCTTACATTTTATTTCTTCTCCCAACTGCTTTTTGTGGCTTACTGCTTAACAGCAGCTTTACAAGTGAGTAGGGAACTTGGGTGGGTTATTTGAATTAATGGCAAAAATCTGTAAAACACTGGGAGGGTTACATATTAAGGAGTTTTGCTACCACGAGGCACCAAGATGACACTTTGGGGTGAGCCAGGATGGTCGTTACTTCTTACTGTCTTAAAAGGGTGCTTACAGAGTACTCTTAACTTAAAGCTCAGTGTCGAGAGATGTTGTGTAGTCTACAGGGTAGCCCTGCTTCCTCAAGCCTCAGGATAGATGCTACTTACCTGCTCCAGGTGGAAGACAGCTGCTGAAATTCTCTGCACACGCTCCACTGTCTTTTCTGGGTTGGAAGGTTCTTCACTCTTCAAAACATCCTTGTATAGGTTCAGTTGCCACTTTACAGCCGGGTCATCAGACTGTAAATTGAAGTGCATACATGTGATGAGCAATCTTTTGTACCTCTATTATTGAAAAGGCCCTTTTCTCCTAGCCCAATTTCACAGTAGTCAAGTCTTCCACTAAAGTCCTCTCTCATTTTCTTTATCATCGTTTTCTGGAACAATGTAGATGCTCTACAGGAAGTTCTCATTCTAGCCCATATATCTCTTAACTCTTCTGTCATATCTTCCAACCTTTTGTCTCTGTGTTGTGTTATGATTTCTTTAAGTCAGCCTGCCAATTCTTAAGTTTTTGGCTGTATCTAGTTTATTTTTTAACCCGCATAGCATGGGAACTTTGGTTCATACTCTTCTTCCAGACTCCTACACCCCCAACCCCCATGATGCACCATGAGGCACCAAGATGACACTTTGGGGTTAGCCAGGATCAGGAGAGCTCTCAAGGTTTTTCCCACAGCAGGATCATCTCTTCATTACTAAATTTATAGGGCCTTCTTCTTTCTGGCACTTGGAATGTCTTTTTACTGCCTTTTGGTAGTATTTTACCCACCATCCCTATATAGTTGGGATAAAAAGGAGAGGCTATTTGTGTCATTTCAGTCTTTCATCTTAGAGCATAACAAGATGTATTCGAGGGAGAAGCTGTTCAGATTTGTAGGCCTGGAAAATCTTAAAATGGCCTTAAAATCAAAATTGGTCTTGATTTTGTTTGATGGGAGGGGGTTATACAAACTCAGATACAAAATTATCTGATATGAAACAGATACAAATTTGTTTACAAATCTCTAGAGCTGAAAGTGCTAAAACTTCTTCCCAAGTGTCCAGTTTCACCCTAACAAGCCTCACAATCAGTCAATTCTGAGACCTAATCTAACCCCACTGCTGTGGTTTGATGTTCACCCAGCGGGAGGTGGGAAGACATGTTCTATCAGACCTCCTTGCAACAGCAAAGGAAAAAACAAAAATCAAGGACCAAAAAAAGAAAATTAAAGAAGACAGCTGCTGAAATTCTCTGCACACGCTCCACTGTCTTTTCTGGGTTGGAAGGTTCTTCACTCTTCAAAACATCCTTGTATAGGTTCAGTTGCCACTTTACAGCCGGGTCATCAGACTGTAAATTGAAGTGCATACATGTGATGAGCAATCTTTTGTACCTCTATTATTGAAAAGGCCCTTTTCTCCTAGCCCAATTTCACAGTAGTCAAGTCTTCCACTAAAGTCCTCTCTCATTTTCTTTATCATCGTTTTCTGGAACAATGTAGATGCTCTACAGGAAGTTCTCATTCTAGCCCATATATCTCTTAACTCTTCTGTCATATCTTCCAACCTTTTGTCTCTGTGTTGTGTTATGATTTCTTTAAGTCAGCCTGCCAATTCTTAAGTTTTTGGCTGTATCTAGTTTATTTTTTAACCCGCGCAAAGCATGGGAACTTTGGTTCATACTCTTCTTCCAGACTCCTACACCCCCAACCCCCATGATGCACCATGAGGCACCAAGATGACACTTTGGGGTTAGCCAGGATCAGGAGAGCTCTCAAGGTTTTTCCCACAGCAGGATCATCTCTTCATTACTAAATTTATAGGGCCTTCTTCTTTCTGGCACTTGGAATGTCTTTTTACTGCCTTTTGGTAGTATTTTACCCACCATCCCTATATAGTTGGGATAAAAAGGAGAGGCTATTTGTGTCATTTCAGTCTTTCATCTTAGAGCATAACAAGATGTATTCGAGGGAGAAGCTGTTCAGATTTGTAGGCCTGGAAAATCTTAAAATGGCCTTAAAATCAAAATTGGTCTTGATTTTGTTTGATGGGAGGGGGTTATACAAACTCAGATACAAAATTATCTGATATGAAACAGATACAAATTTGTTTACAAATCTCTAGAGCTGAAAGTGCTAAAACTTCTTCCCAAGTGTCCAGTTTCACCCTAACAAGCCTCACAATCAGTCAATTCTGAGACCTAATCTAACCCCACTGCTGTGGTTTGATGTTCACCCAGCGGGAGGTGGGAAGACATGTTCTATCAGACCTCCTTGCAACAGCAAAGGAAAAAACAAAAATCAAGGACCAAAAAATGAAAAATTAAAGGCAGAGAGTTCCCCCAATAAGGCACAACTACTCTGAGATTGTTTTTAGAACACATTAAGAAAAACATGAGGGCTTCCCTGGTGATCCAGTGGGTAAGGACACTGCCTTGCAGTGCAAGGGGCGCCGGTTCGAGCCCTGGCCTGGGAAGATCCCACGTGCCGCGGGAGCAGCTGGACCGATGTGTCCAATCACCGAGCCGGAGCTCTGGAGCGCATGCGCCCAGAGCCGGTGCTCTGCGACAACAGAGGTCACTGCGATGGGAGGCCAACACAGGTCAAAGAACAAAGATGGATGAAAATAGATAAATGAAAGACCAATAGAAGAGGCCCACCCACCCCGCTCCCTCCCCAAACCCCACCCACCAAAAGAAATAAATGAATAAATAAACTTTAAAAAAAAAAAAGAAAAACATGAGTAAACTAAGTGTGCGTGACACCCTGCAGCCAGGAGGAAGCCCATGCGAGTTCTCATTGTCTTCCTGCTGAATCACCTTTTCCTGCAAGTGCAAGTTGTTCCGCAGATGTTCCTTCACCTCCTCATCTGTGTCTCTCTGTGGAAAGAGAGGTGAAGTTTTATTCCTTTAAGTAGCTATGGAAATGTAAAGTGGGGTGCAGGGAGGTACTGAGAGTCACTGGGTAGTTTTGCTGGGATCTTTATTACAAGAACAGAAGAAGAGAATTGACAGAGACTTCTCGTAAAGGGCATGCACTGACTCCCAAGTCAGCTATAAATGTGATAGCGTGTTGGCCTGGGCACCTTGGCTTCTGTTCATCGATACCCAGGTTAGGAGGGCTGAATACCCATCACTACCACCTGTATTAAATGCTCCACCAAAGCAGATGTGTGACTTACATAGCTGTACCGTGATTTTGCAAGGGAGATCAGCTCCTGGTCGCCTGGGGTGCACATATTCAGACCAATGGGCAGCATTTTCTTGAGTGCAGCCACAATGAGGGAGGTCTGGATGGAATAGAAGTCTCCCCTCCGCTTTGTCTTCTTCCGCTCCTGGTCCTGTCCTCCAGACTAGGAGATGAGGTTGAAACAGAGGGGCTCAGTGACTCTAAAAGGCACAGCCTCACCTGGGAGGCAGCCGCCTCCTGTGGGCCCCCTGTACAGGTCGGGCCTTTTTGCATTTCAGAAGACAGTAAAGGAGCATGGTACACAAAGACGACCAGGGAGCCATTCAAGGCTAGCCCTGACGCTAAGCCTTCTCCTTGTGTGCATGCTCACAGAACCATGTGACCAGACACACACCACCAATGCCCACATGGTCTCTGCTTGCTTGCATCAGGATGGAATGAACAAAGGGCTGCTCTTACAAAAAGAGTGATGTGATAGCTCACAAAATGACTGCAGAAAAGAACTGAGAATCCCAATGGAGGGCAGCAGTAAACAAGAGAAAGAGCATTGATCTTTCTACACCTGCTCCTGGCCAGGGCTGGAGCTGGAGCATGTTGGAGCACAGGCATCCTACAGTCACGCAGAGAAAGGGGAATCCTCAGCTTGGTAGGGCTGCTTTGGAATCTGGCTGGGGCCAAGTTAGGAGAAACAGTGCAGACAGGTGAGGGTGGGGGACAGCCCCAAGTCTGGGAGCATCCTCCCTCCTTTGGTTACACTTTCTGGACCCCTTCTGGGGGCATTTATCCAGTGAAGTCGGAGGTTTGCCAGAAGAGGCCAATGTACTGGGCTATGGCAGCCCCGGGCAACCAACTGAGGACCCTCTGTACCCACCCCACCAGGTGGGTATGTGTGGGCCCAAGAAAACAAGGCTCTGCCCTGCCCACGTGGTACGTCACTTGCTGGACTCTGCCTCACTGGGTGGGCTCTTGCTGGGAGGGAGGGAATGCTGAGTAGCTAGAGGCAGAGAACGAAGTCAGGGTCCCTGATGGGGGAGAACTGAGGCTTATTAAAGCTTTTGCTACATGAGGTACCTGTGAGTGTTTGCAGCAACCACGTGGCTGCATGGTGGTTTCCAACAACACAAACACTCAGGGCTCTCGAGAGCAGCAGACAGGCCAAACCCCTCCCCTGAAACCAGCATGGTAAGACCTGGGGCCCTGGGCTGGAGTAGAATTTGCCTTATGAAGGGTTGGCTTTCTGAGAGAAGATCAAGTAGGCTCAGAATGACACCACCTTAGGGCTGATCTGTTTACTTTCCAATGTGTGAAGGAGGTTCATAATTATTCATGGATACTCTTACAATGGAGGTGACTTGTTTTGCCCGGCATGTGGTGACTAAACCTTCAGCGGGTTATACCTCAGAAACCACAGTGAAACCCCTGGCCAGCAAAACCCAGCTTGACCAAATACTGCCAGATAATTCTACTTGTGCCTGGTGTTCTAGAACAACAGGTCAGACCCAGGACAGCACTGGGAGGGGGCAGTGAAGAAGGATGGGGTAGAGGCAAGATACAAAGCGTCTTGGAAAGCTGATTCATACAAAGACCTTGAGAGCTCTATCATTTACATAGAGCTTACTGGGTTCCTGAGATGTTCTAGTATCAGGGACAGAATTCTAAAGGTTGTGCCAAAGTGTACATTATCCTTGAAAACACTTCACATTGTCTATGAAGGATAGAATCCAGTTTTGTATATATAAATCATGAGGTATTGTTACATGGACATAACATCTAAATGTCAGAGGTAAATAGTAACACGCAGTATACAATAAATATGCAAAATATAATTGTGGATTTGATATAAAATTTAAATAATTTCTTGCTCGCTCTTTGATTTGGCCAGTCTCACGTTGTTCTGACTATAAATACTGCACATATGGTGTGGCTCCAGTGTACCTGGTACTTAGAGAAAGCCTTTGTCATCATCCCAGCAATGCTGAGATAAGTCAGTTTTACAAAGGGTAACATTATGCTCAGGGAAGCTAAGTGATTTTTCCCAAGGTCACAGAGGTGTTATGAGTCTAGGCCAACATCCAGATTGACATCTCCCTGGTCATGGCTCCATTTCCCTTTTGTAAGAGCTGCACGTGACCTGGTGGGACCAACATCTTCCTGTCTCTGCTACAGACCTGAGTGCAAAGGTCAGTAACGTGGAGATAGAGAATTATTTCCAATCCATAACCTGTATAGGATACTAGAAAGGTGGCCCAGGGTTTATTCCACTGTGTGTACATTTTATGCAAACACTCACAGCTACTTCAGATCTTTATGACTGATTTTAAATTTTGACTCTAGTCTTTGGAAAGCTCTCTGACTCCTTGGACCCCTGCACAAGAGCCAGACACGTGTAGTGTAGAAGGGCTGGGACCACTAACAGAGGATACGAGAAGGTAGTCCCCTGGGCTCTCAGTCCTGGTGAGTGTCACTATCTCTGTCTGTGTGCTGGCTGCAGAGTGGGCGGCTGGGGGAGGGAGCAGAGATAGCAAGGAGACCTCAGATAGGGCGAGGCTTGGTGGGCTTCCCCGGCTTCCCCATTCCAAGGGTAGGTAGGCCTACATTCACTCTCTGACAGTCAGTTGTCTTCCCTGGAGCAGGCCTGGGGGACCTCCAGGTGGGAAAATCCATTCTGGACCACCCCATGGTGATCACAGTGCAGAGGGTAGCCAGAGTCTGGCACCTCTACTACTAGGACAGAAAAGACACGTCATGCATTTGACCTGTACCTTTACTTGCATGGCCTGTGTGGAAAGACAAGAGAAAAGAAACAAGAAGTCAGTCAGTGAAAGCAGGGGTCCAAAGCAGAAGCATGTTAGTCACAGCTCTTCCACCCTGGGCCCTCAGTCTACACGACAGAAAACCAACCACTCCGGAAGCCAGCTGACCATGGCGTGAAGAGGGCGTGGAAGGTTAGGATGGAGGTTAACTGGATCAGAAAGACTTACACCGAGACCAAGCAGTGCATCCCCCGGGGCAAGGTCACCCAGAGGCCAGCAGTCCAGAGGGTGTGACTCTTTAGATGTCATGCCCTCTCTCCTCCCACCTCCCTCCTGTCCCCTGGGTGGGCTGCAGACAATCTGTCATATAACCGAAGACCCTGATTTTCTTTCTTCCTTACATCCGCCGCATTATCACCTCCAGAAGATCTGTGGTTCCCTAAATCAAGGTTTGCTAAAAAAAAAAAAGACTCTAGGAACATCCAAGGTGGTTCAGGATCACCTCATGATCCAAAGGGTGTGCTGTGACCTTTAAATATACCTTAGGTCAAAGACTCCTATATGCTATAGGTTCAAATTTTATTCTTTTACTGACATATTGCTAAGATTAGTTAACTCAATGCGTTTCCCTAATGCTAGAAATGCTCTCCCTCTCTCCCTCTCTCTATTTCTTAATGTTAGCTGAAACTTCTTATTTTACAAAAATCTAGAAATTCCCCTACCTTTAAAAACACTACCTTTCTGCACAGTTTATCACCAACAGTTTATGATCAAATAGACAATTCATGTGCAAACTCAAGGAAAAAATAGAGACTCTTAAGGGAAAGGGAGCTGGAGGGGTTGGGGGAGGCTTCGGAATAAGGGCAGAGATGTGTAATCTGAAGTGCTCATCTCCAGGGCTCTCCCTGGTAAGGGAAGGAGAGACAGTCAACCCAACGTTAGATGTTAGAGGGAAAGATCAATTTCTAGAAGCCAGTCTGAGAATGAGAAAATGTGTGTGTGTGGAAGAAAGAGAGAAAAGAGGAAGGAGGGTAGTAAGAGAAGAAAGAAGAGAGGAGGAATTGTGGGGGGAAGTGAGACAGAGATGACCTGAGATGTGGGGAGTTGGGGTAGGGAGTGGGGGGAGGGGGGAAAGGCGGGAGAAAAAGAGAAAGGTAAAACAGGAAGTGGGAGAAAGAAGGGGGCAGAGGGACAAAGAGCACTTGAACTGTACAAATGCCAGAGCAAAGGGAATACAAGTGAAAAGAGGTGGGGAGGCGGGAATGAGAGAGAGCAGTGAGGGACCAGCTGGGGAGCCTGGAGAACGAAGCAAGCTCACATATGTCATTCTGAATACCCTTGACGAGCTGATGTCTTTCCAGCGCGTCCCTGTCCTTTCTCAAGACACTGAAATCACACTCACGTGGTAGAGCGGCTTTAAACAACGAGGCACCCTAATAGTTCCTGCATCAAAACTCTTTTATTGTTTATAATCTTGATCAAGGAACTGGCGTTTCTTGGGCTAACCATGTTCTAACTTACCATGCCTCTCCGAGGAAGCTGCTGCCATTTTTTCAGAAAACAAAACAAGTTTAAAAACAAAACAAAAAAACACAGGCTCAGCTTAGTTATGTACAGTTTGACATATCTGCAAACCGGTGTTATATAAACAAAACAAACAATGAGCTCTCTTCAAAATGTGCTTTTGCTGCTGGAAAAAGGACACATCTTTGAACTGACCTTTGATCAATCAAGTGTGAATAGTGTGGCCCACTGTATATATTTTCTACTTCCTTTCTGTTTGCAATGGCACGTGTGGTGTGTGTGGGCATGCAGCATTCCAGCACACCTATCTCAGCCATATGCCCCGAGGCCAGGGTCCTTTATACAACACCAGAACTCAATTAAGAGTGAAGAGGAAAGCAAGCACAGGGGACGACACAGGTCAGGGAGAAAAGGGAACATCTAGTTTTAGGGAGACAATGGAGACTCAGCTGATAATAACAACACAGCCTCCGCGTCCTCTCAATACATATGTCTACATCCAAAAACAAGTAGAAGTAGCTATGGGCTGCTGTTTATTGGAGGCACGGTATTACCCTGTCTGAAATAATGTGCTGCATTTATGTAATAGTATTCAATCTGAGAGATGCATTTGAGACTGACTTTTTAACAGGGCATAATACAGTAGAGCTGGAAGCAGCCAAGCAGTAAGCTCAGGCCCAATCCACAGATTGGTAAACTGGGGTCCAGAGAAGTTAAGTGAATGATGCGGGGCCAGCCCCCACACTCAACTGGGACTTGACGAAATGCCAGAGAAAAGGGAATACAAGTGAAAAGAGGTGGGGAGGCGGGAATGAGAGAGAGCAGTGAGGGACCAGCTGGGGAGCCTGGAGAACGAAGCAAGCTCACATATGTCATTCTGAATACCCTTGACGAGCTGATGTCTTTCCAGCGCGTCCCTGTCCTTTCTCAAGACACTGAAATCACACTCACGTGGTAGAGCGGCTTTAAACAACGAGGCACCCTAATAGTTCCTGCATCAAAACTCTTTTATTGTTTATAATCTTGATCAAGGAACTGGCGTTTCTTGGGCTAACCATGTTCTAACTTACCATGCCTCTCCGAGGAAGCTGCTGCCATTTTTCAGAAAACAAAACAAGTTTAAAAACAAAACAAAAAAACACAGGCTCAGCTTAGTTATGTACAGTTTGACATATCTGCAAACCGGTGTTATATAAACAAAACAAACAATGAGCTCTCTTCAAAATGTGCTTTTGCTGCTGGAAAAAGGACACATCTTTGAACTGACCTTTGATCAATCAAGTGTGAATAGTGTGGCCCACTGTATATATTTTCTACTTCCTTTCTGTTTGCAATGGCACGTGTGGTGTGTGTGGGCATGCAGCATTCCAGCACACCTATCTCAGCCATATGCCCCGAGGCCAGGGTCCTTTATACAACACCAGAACTCAATTAAGAGTGAAGAGGAAAGCAAGCACAGGGGACGACACAGGTCAGGGAGAAAAGGGAACATCTAGTTTTAGGGAGACAATGGAGACTCAGCTGATAATAACAACACAGCCTCCGCGTCCTCTCAATACATATGTCTACATCCAAAAACAAGTAGAAGTAGCTATGGGCTGCTGTTTATTGGAGGCACGGTATTACCCTGTCTGAAATAATGTGCTGCATTTATGTAATAGTATTCAATCTGAGAGATGCATTTGAGACTGACTTTTTAACAGGGCATAATACAGTAGAGCTGGAAGCAGCCAAGCAGTAAGCTCAGGCCCAATCCACAGATTGGTAAACTGGGGTCCAGAGAAGTTAAGTGAATGATGCGGGGCCAGCCCCACACTCAACAGCTGGGCCAAGCGTGGGACTTTGCTTCCTTTCAGTTCCATTTACTGCTATACTTTGTGTCTCAACTGAGGCAACCAGAACAAGATGAGTATTTGTTACCCTGAAGTAACAGTAAATATTATTTAACATCTAGGGAGTGTCCTTCCATCTATTATACTGTAACTTAGACCCTTTCAAACATGACTCTAGAAAAAAACCTGGTGTATGGCGTCAATGGAAATGAAACAAAAGCATTTGCTCCTACGGATTAACCTTACCAGCAGGAAGATGCACTAGAAGACCCTGATTTTCTTTCTTCCTTCCACCTGAATTCTGATTCTGTCCAACATCTGACAAGACGAATACACCTTTTTCCTCATTCAGTGACATGAATGAACAGTTTCAGGTTAGTTTGTTAGTAGGTTAGTTTTGAACCACCATTCTTTGTCACCTTGTCTCTTTCCAAGTGCAAACCCAAGGACTCTGAGTATCCACACATCACCAGAGGGTTAAGATATCTTTGCCACTTCTGCTCATCTGGGATCCAAATCCTTGTATCAGAGTCATTTCCTCTGCTTTGTAGCCCTCCGCTGACAATAACAATGGATTCTAGCTGGTTCAAACAAAGACCAAAAGATCTACCCCCAAGTTGAAGGAAGCAAAGGATCTGACCATCAGTGACCTTCTGTAGGTGAACAGGGTCAAAGGAGAGCCTGTGATGACTGTAAGAAGACCCTTCTGAGGGAACTGAGGGATAGATGCCCAGAGGTCAGAAGTCTGAAAATATCCTTTCTCCTGCATCTCACAGGAAAGTAGCTGTTTGCCTAAAGTTGAGTGTAAAATAAACTCTGAAAATTCAAATAAAAAATTATCTAAAGCACAAAAGGATCCATCTTGAGATTCCTTTGAAGTAAAGATTACTCTTGAATGTGAACAAATATTCCTAATCTCTCTGCATGGTAAGTGCATAATTTTACTTATTAAAATTACTAACCAGCATACACCAGATTCTAAACTCTGAGCATAAATTTTTGGATGCTGGAAGAAGTGTGAATATCAACACAGGTTAAAGACAGAAGGGATGGAGAGTTAGAGTGATTGCAGCTGACCAGAGGCACCCTTGGTGAAGCTCTGGGTGTTGAAGTTTTCCCCTTTGGTGTCATACCAGTCCTTGGTCTGCAGCTATGCGTACAAAGATGTTCTATCCCAAATGGCCATCTGGAAAGCTGTCCCAAAAGCTTCACTACCAACCCACGACTGTCATTTTTTCCAAAACTGATTCTCACTTCTGAGAGGTCCCCATGCAACCTTCACGGAAGATGACCTCCTGGTTCTCAAAGGCAGCACCGTATTAGCTAGATGCACATCTCAGGTATCACATGTCACTTACACTTGACAATACAGGCAGCCTTCACTGAGGGACACTTCTCTGAGGAAGAGCTCAGGTAAGCCACGACAGGAAGGGGGAGGGGGGAACGAAACAGCACACTGAAGTAAGCCTTGCTTTTGTGCATACCCCTGAAGGAGTGTGTCTGAGACTCCTCTCCCATAAACACAGCAAAGCCTCCCCATGCAGAACGGACTCAGGAGGGGCTGGACGGTGGTGGTGGGGTGGCTTCCCCTCCTGTATTCCTGCTGCACCCCTCCCTGCGGGTGACTCTGTTTTCAGACAGATGTTTGGAACACCCTCTTTCAAACATTTCCTACAGTGGGATGGACAAATGTTTGGGTTTCTGATTCCAACTCACATGGAAAATAATTAGAAGGCATTAAGAGGTCAGCACAGCAGAAATAAAGCTGCTATTAGATGTTCCAGGTAGGAGGAGAATGAGTGTCTTGTAAGAACATGTGCCAACAAGACCCTCAAAGCAAGGTCATGTTCCCACAGCTAATTAAAACGTGGCTCTAGGCATGTGGATTTTTGTTACTTTTCCACACAGGAAGTACTTCTACTTTAAAACAAAGAACAGTAGCTTTGGTTTTAGATACCTCTTGAATGCCTTAGGCAAGTCTTGAAACAGACTTTTGGGCACCCGAAGCAGCTACCTATTCATCCATGTGATGACCATGCTTATTCCAGAGCAGTTTCTTCTGGCTTGTTCTCAAAGAAACAACAGTGGAGACTTGATATTTGTGGTTCGACTTCATTGCTGTAGGAGCTCATCCCTCCACACACCCAGGCTATGTAGCTTAGGTCAAGGCTGGAGCGCCTTCGGAATTGATTTCTATAGACTTACTTTTGACATCTTGCTTTTGCTGTCTCCAGTTAAAAATGCCAAATTATTAATTTCATTCTGAATCACAAAATTTTGCTCTTCCCTCTTGAAGTTCTAAGGGGGGGTGGGAATAGAAAAGGCAAACATTCAAGAAAATTTTCTGAGGAACGTACCTTTCACAGACACCTCTAA
Organism: Tragulus kanchil; assembly: GCA_022376925.1. Taxonomy (NCBI): domain Eukaryota; kingdom Metazoa; phylum Chordata; class Mammalia; order Artiodactyla; family Tragulidae; genus Tragulus; species Tragulus kanchil. Next base: position 260,511,554 of record JAIOJX010000032.1, read on the forward strand.
ATCCAGGGGCACTGTGTATACTTACATGAGATTTACACCACAGGATGAAGATCTCTGCCACCATGCGGAAGAGCTGGTCAGAGTCAGCATCAGGGCTTTTGAGCCAGTTAGATCTGAGGCGAAAGATAAATGAATATGTATGTGGAATTTTGCAATGATTGAAACTGTCACATTCTAAAAATTATACTAACATCAGATGGACACATTTATTCAGATAAAACTGCACTGGGCTTCCCTGGTGGTTCAGTGGGTAAAGAGTCCACCTTGCAGTGCAAGGGGCACCAGTTCAATCTCTGGCCCAGGAAGATCCCATGTGCCATGGAGCGGCTGGACTGGTGTGTCCAATTACCAGCCAGCGCTCTGTAGCCTATGAGCCCAGAGCCAGTGCTCTGCAATGAGAGAGGTCACTGCAATGGGAGGCCCAGAAAGGCAGACGCATATAAACATGGATGAAAATAAATAGTCAATAAAAGAGGACAACACTAAAAAAAAAATTATTAAAAAAAATTGCATTTCCATAGAAGGCATTCTTCAGAGAGGCTAAATATCAATACACTCCTTGCATTATTAGATATAAGTATATAACTGTTGTAGGTGTTTTTGAAGGACCTACAATAGTCATTTCCATTTTACCAAAGGATGCCAGGATTATCTTAGCAAACAGATGGCAGAAATCAACATTTCAAAGTGATCAAAAGTAGGGTTCTTTTCGTCCTTTGAACTGAAAAGGTGATTAAAGTTACACTCTAAGTTTTGAGACTGGCCTCCTTTAATCCACAAGGCTAGCAAGATTAGGAAAGTCTTGGTCACTGTGATATCCAATCTTGTCATGGACATTTGTTACGATCAAGCCTTTGAAATTATGAGCACTCCATAAACAGTTCAGGCTTTACCTGTTTTCCTTTCAAAGTCATTTTTGTGAATTAAATCTGTTGGAAGTAGATAGGCTGAGACTAGTACTCCTATGCTCTCTGAAATGGTTTGGAAATGCCCTAATAAAATACTAGACTAGGTTAAAAAAATTTCACAGTGGTGGCAAGATGTTAATTGTAATAGAATTTGGTTAATTCCTAAAGCTGGTCTTGCCTCTAATCATCTTGCATATATGAGTTAAATTATATTTTGAAAGGGGCTGGGCGAGTTACCACTTTCCAATATCTCTAAAGTAACACATTGGAAGTTCTTTATCTTAAAGAAAACTTTGGCTCTCCATGTTCCTAGGTGCCACCATGCGGAAGAGCTGGTCAGAGTCAGCATCAGGGCTTTTGAGCCAGTTAGATCTGAGGCAATAAAGATTGAAACTGTCACATTCTAAAAATTATACTAACATCAGATGGACACATTTATTCAGATAAAACTGCACTGGGCTTCCCTGGTGGTTCAGTGGGTAAAGAGTCCACCTTGCAGTGCAAGGGGCACCAGTTCAATCTCTGGCCCAGGAAGATCCCATGTGCCATGGAGCGGCTGGACTGGTGTGTCCAATTACCAGCCAGCGCTCTGTAGCCTATGAGCCCAGAGCCAGTGCTCTGCAATGAGAGAGGTCACTGCAATGGGAGGCCCAGAAAGGCAGACGCATATAAACATGGATGAAAATAAATAGTCAATAAAAGAGGACAACACTAAAAAAAAAATTATTAAAAAAAATTGCATTTCCATAGAAGGCATTCTTCAGAGAGGCTAAATATCAATACACTCCTTGCATTATTAGATATAAGTATATAACTGTTGTAGGTGTTTTTGAAGGACCTACAATAGTCATTTCCATTTTACCAAAGGATGCCAGGATTATCTTAGCAAACAGATGGCAGAAATCAACATTTCAAAGTGATCAAAAGTAGGGTTCTTTTCGTCCTTTGAACTGAAAAGGTGATTAAAGTTACACTCTAAGTTTTGAGACTGGCCTCCTTTAATCCACAAGGCTAGCAAGATTAGGAAAGTCTTGGTCACTGTGATATCCAATCTTGTCATGGACATTTGTTACGATCAAGCCTTTGAAATTATGAGCACTCCATAAACAGTTCAGGCTTTACCTGTTTTCCTTTCAAAGTCATTTTTGTGAATTAAATCTGTTGGAAGTAGATAGGCTGAGACTAGTACTCCTATGCTCTCTGAAATGGTTTGGAAATGCCCTAATAAAATACTAGACTAGGTTAAAAAAATTTCACAGTGGTGGCAAGATGTTAATTGTAATAGAATTTGGTTAATTCCTAAAGCTGGTCTTGCCTCTAATCATCTTGCATATATGAGTTAAATTATATTTTGAAAGGGGCTGGGCGAGTTACCACTTTCCAATATCTCTAAAGTAACACATTGGAAGTTCTTTATCTTAAAGAAAACTTTGGCTCTCCATGTTCCTAGGTGCCTGCAGGGAAATAGCTGTCAAAAGCCCGTGACCTACATCCTGGGACATCAGACTGAATTGTCCTGAGCAGCCTGTACCTTCTGCCTGTTCATGGAAGGTACTGGGCTAAGGAAGAAAGAAAAGCTTCAAACCACCTATGGACTCCTCTCCTGTCTCCTCAGTTCCCTACTGCTTCAGTTCTAGCCTCGTGGATGTTCCTGTCTAATCTTCCTTGGTTTCTACCTCGACTAGTCTCTACTTTATAGGTAGACACTACTAGTGGTCTGCCCCACCACACTCATCCTCTTTTTGCTTAGGAATAACCCCCATGCTACCCTGGGTGGCACTGTGTGCTGTTAAAGATCACATTTCCCAGCCTTCCCTGAGGGACAATCATGGAACTAAGTTCTGATCAATGAGCTGGAAGAGGAAGCTGCTGGGTGAGCCTCCTGGAAAAGCTCTCTAAAAAGGATCAGACAGTTGAAGGTGCTCTCCTGCCTTTCTACTTCCTCTCTGGGATGAAAATACGCCAGCTCAAACTCTAATTGGCATGCTGCACCATAAAATAACTTTGAAGATGGAAGCTAAGGTTACAGACAGGAAAAGAGAGGACTGAGAGTTTCTAATGAGGAGCAGCCACACTGTCCATGGATTGGATATCTCTGGACTTCTTTTATGTGTGAGCCTTAACTTGTACTTTAACCCACTCTATAAGGCATCCATCATTCCGGGCCAAATGCAATCCAAACTTGAAGCTTAAGATGGGTGATGGTTTTTATTTTTTTTTATATTGATTTTTCAAGAGCGCATTTTCAGAGTCAAGTGTCAAGTTTTATCAGAACTACCAGCTGTTCCTTCTGTAGAGTTTTGGTTTAAACAAGCTTTATAGGCTTGCCCTATGCCTCAAGAGGAAGAGATGAGGGCACACATCCTACCCTGTTGAGGAAAAGTCAAGCTACAGGGAGTGTGAGCTGCAGGGACACTGAAAACAAAGTCTCAGGTAAACACTTGCTCACAGGAGAAGGCAGCAGCTTTGGATACTTGGCTTTCAGCCGAATGAATTCTGTTTTCAACAGCCTTCTTCCAAGAGGCTCTTTGTTTACTTTTTTTGTTGTTGTTGTTCATTTCACTCTTTGTTTTTAGTAAGGACTTTTATCAGGTTCAGAATGGTGGGTACACATGAACCCACCATTAAATGTTTTCTCCAAGGCACGTAAACTCTCTGCACCTCTCAAATAAGATTAAAACAGTATTTGCAGGAGGACAGAAGGTTCCGACCTTGCCTCTATTTTGTCTGTATCCTTCCTGCTCTCAAATGATGTAAGTAGGTTCTATCCTCCCTGCTCCCAGTTTCCCACAGAACACAAGATCTCTCTCAACATTCAGACATTTGATCATTTTGGAGGAACTTAACTGATCTGCGGACTTCTTTTACCATCTGTTCTGTGCTGCCAAAAGGCAGTTGGGAAATGCCAGGCTGTAGGTGGGGAAGAAGGTTGGGTGCAGAGGTAAAATAGAAACAAAAAGCAGGAGAATAAAATCTTGGAGGAAGGCAAGAGCAAGGAGAGTTAGACTGCTATTTTCAAAATGACTAAGTCATCAGGTTTTCGAAGAAAGTAAAGCAGTCATCAAGTTCTGAAAGAAATTAAAGCCATGCTCCTGTATTCACTGTAAGGCTGTCTGACTAGAGGTAAGAGCTTTATCTCTGCCTTGTTTCTGAGCCTTTTGTAGAGGATACAGCCTGAGGCGGTCACCACACTGGATTCCTTCAACAGTTTGAGAGGCAAGTTTTCACCCCTAGTTCCACTAAAATTGCTTCTGTTCAGAGTGTCTCTCATTTCCAGAAAGGAATCTGAGAAGCTGCTGTTTCGTATAGATAGGTTTGTGGAATCTGTGTTGATTTATAACCTCCTAACCCAAGGAGATGGAGCCCTGAGTCACCAGGCTCTGACCCCAGCATGCCTGGAACTCTCACTCCTGGGTCAGCTCTAGGCTGAACACTGACCTACGGAAGCTTCTCTTCAGATGTCAAATAGACCTGACACACTGTTGGGACAAGGCTGAAGGAAGTACAAAGGTTTAATTCAATGAGAGAAACTGGGAAGACAGGACAAGATGGCTCTCTTCAATATTTAAAGAGCTGCTGCGAGAGACTGGAGTAGTTTTGTGGCGCTAAAGCACAAAATCAGAGCTGATAGGAGCTTGAAGAAATAAAGTGGTTCAAAGTGTGTGTGTGGGGATTGGATGAGGGTAGCTCAAGGTACAACCTTCCAGTTATAAGATAAGTAAGTACTAGGGATGTTAGGTAAAACATGACTTATCTAACACTGTATGGTTTTTTTTGTTGTTGTTGTTACTCTTATTATTATTTTTTTTTTTTTGCGGAGGTGGGAGCAGGTTGGGGACAGAGGCGGATGGGCCACTTCTATTGGTCTTTCATCTATCTATTTTCATCCATGTTTGTTCTCTGGCCCGTGTGGGCCTCCATTCACAGTGATCTCTGTTGTCGCAGAGCACCGGCTCTGGGCGCACGTGTTCCAGAGCTCCGGCTCGGTAATTGGACACATCGGTTCAGCCGCTCCACAGCACGAGGGATCTTTTCAGGCCAGGGATTGAACCGGCGGCCCTTGCACTGCGAGGCGGTGTCCTTACCCACTGGACCACCAAGGAAGCCCAACACTGTATGTCATATGAAAGCTGTTGAGAGCAAATCCTAAGTGTTCTCATTCCAAGGAATAAAGATTGTTTTGTCTTTTATTTTGTCTCTGTGTGAGATGATGGATGCTCACTCAGCTTCCTGTAGTGAGCATTTCATGAAGTATGTAAATTAAACCATTCTGTTGCATATCTTATAGAGGGCTTTCCATCAGTTATGTCTCAATAAAACCAGAAGAGAAAAATGAATGAGAAGGAGTTGAAAAACAATTACTTGAAATGTCTGAAACTGCTGTTTCGTATAGATAGGTTTGTGGAATCTGTGTTGATTTATAACCTCCTAACCCAAGGAGATGGAGCCCTGAGTCACCAGGCTCTGACCCCAGCATGCCTGGAACTCTCACTCCTGGGTCAGCTCTAGGCTGAACACTGACCTACGGAAGCTTCTCTTCAGATGTCAAATAGACCTGACACACTGTTGGGACAAGGCTGAAGGAAGTACAAAGGTTTAATTCAATGAGAGAAACTGGGAAGACAGGACAAGATGGCTCTCTTCAATATTTAAAGAGCTGCTGCGAGAGACTGGAGTAGTTTTGTGGCGCTAAAGCACAAAATCAGAGCTGATAGGAGCTTGAAGAAATAAAGTGGTTCAAAGTGTGTGTGTGGGGATTGGATGAGGGTAGCTCAAGGTACAACCTTCCAGTTATAAGATAAGTAAGTACTAGGGATGTTAGGTAAAACATGACTTATCTAACACTGTATGGTTTTTTTTGTTGTTGTTGTTACTCTTATTATTATTTTTTTTTTTTTGCGGAGGTGGGAGCAGGTTGGGGACAGAGGCGGATGGGCCACTTCTATTGGTCTTTCATCTATCTATTTTCATCCATGTTTGTTCTCTGGCCCGTGTGGGCCTCCATTCACAGTGATCTCTGTTGTCGCAGAGCACCGGCTCTGGGCGCACGTGTTCCAGAGCTCCGGCTCGGTAATTGGACACATCGGTTCAGCCGCTCCACAGCACGAGGGATCTTTTCAGGCCAGGGATTGAACCGGCGGCCCTTGCACTGCGAGGCGGTGTCCTTACCCACTGGACCACCAAGGAAGCCCAACACTGTATGTCATATGAAAGCTGTTGAGAGCAAATCCTAAGTGTTCTCATTCCAAGGAATAAAGATTGTTTTGTCTTTTATTTTGTCTCTGTGTGAGATGATGGATGCTCACTCAGCTTCCTGTAGTGAGCATTTCATGAAGTATGTAAATTAAACCATTCTGTTGCATATCTTATAGAGGGCTTTCCATCAGTTATGTCTCAATAAAACCAGAAGAGAAAAATGAATGAGAAGGAGTTGAAAAACAATTACTTGAAATGTCTGAAACTAGAAAGGGAAGGCACACACGGTCCAGGTGTGTCTGTCATCCACAACCTGTTGGATAATGAGAGGTGGGAAAGGCATCACTGGGAAAAAGGATGGGGGCATTTATTTGTTCAGTGAGATGTAAGAGGATCTGACCTCTAATATTCCTGCCAACTCCACAACCCTCTTCCAAGTCAGCCAGTTCTTTGGGGTGAAGAAAGGACTTGAGGAAGGTAAAGGCACACACACAGGAAGGAAGTATCTGCAAGTTAGGCTCAGATGGCTGTAATGCTCCCTGGTGTTCAGGGAAGAACGGGTTGAAAAGTGGGGATGAATGAATTAATGATGATCTCAAAGACTCTCTGACATTGCCGTTTTTAGCAACCGTCAAATAGTACGTAAGTGGAACACACTCTATCTTGAGTCTTGATCGTCAATAGTGACAAATGCAATTAGAGAGCTATTCCAGGAGCAATCCTACTCTACTTTCATTTTTGTTTTCACCTCGGACTCTGACAAATGCCTTCGCTAACCTGCTAACATAATCATGTTACCAGAAATGATTAAAATGATGACCCTGAAAGCAGGATTCCTTTTCAGAAAGTGAGTAAAATTCCCCATAGATAGTTAAGGAATTGTATATATACACACATACATATACACACTTATATATAGTGTGTGTAAGACAGTTATTTTGCAAAGTTAAATATAAGTAATCTTAAGCAAATACTTTAAATAGTAAGTACAATTTACCTTATGAAATAAATGCTAAAATAGACACATCCAGATCTATTTCCTGCCCATGACAGAATGGCACACCACTCAAAAATTTAGCAGTATTACCCCAAATAACTTTAAGTCTCTTCAGTATCTACAATGAAGAATTTTAAAATTAAACCATCCCAAACTTCCATTTTACGTATTGAAGCTTTAGGAGGGTGTCATATAATAAAAAAATCTATTTGGCCTTTGCCTTCCACTGGGACCAACTGTTCTTTGTCCCTTTGCCTCCTCATGAACATAAGCTTTCTATGCCTTCATTTCCTCCTTGTTGTTGTTCAGTCGCTAAGTCTCTACAACCCCATGGACTACAGCAAGCCCGGCTCCTCTGTCCTTCACTATCTCCTGGGGTTTGCTCAAAATCATGTGCCTTGAGTCAAAGATGCTATGTAACTACCTGTATCCAGCTTAAATTCCATGGTCAATGTTCATAATTAGCCTATTATACACACCCTCACACCCTAACCCATTTTTCTTCCAAGTCAGCCAGTTCTTTGGGGTGAAGAAAGGACTTGAGGAAGGTAAAGGCACACACACAGGAAGGAAGTATCTGCAAGTTAGGCTCAGATGGCTGTAATGCTCCCTGGTGTTCAGGGAAGAACGGGTTGAAAAGTGGGGATGAATGAATTAATGATGATCTCAAAGACTCTCTGACATTGCCGTTTTTAGCAACCATCAAATAGTACGTAAGTGGAACACACTCTATCTTGAGTCTTGATCGTCAATAGTGACAAATGCAATTAGAGAGCTATTCCAGGAGCAATCCTACTCTACTTTCATTTTTGTTTTCACCTCGGACTCTGACAAATGCCTTCGCTAACCTGCTAACATAATCATGTTACCAGAAATGATTAAAATGATGACCCTGAAAGCAGGATTCCTTTTCAGAAAGTGAGTAAAATTCCCCATAGATAGTTAAGGAATTGTATATATACACACATACATATACACACTTATATATAGTGTGTGTAAGACAGTTATTTTGCAAAGTTAAATATAAGTAATCTTAAGCAAATACTTTAAATAGTAAGTACAATTTACCTTATGAAATAAATGCTAAAATAGACACATCCAGATCTATTTCCTGCCCATGACAGAATGGCACACCACTCAAAAATTTAGCAGTATTACCCCAAATAACTTTAAGTCTCTTCAGTATCTACAATGAAGAATTTTAAAATTAAACCATCCCAAACTTCCATTTTACGTATTGAAGCTTTAGGAGGGTGTCATATAATAAAAAAATCTATTTGGCCTTTGCCTTCCACTGGGACCAACTGTTCTTTGTCCCTTTGCCTCCTCATGAACATAAGCTTTCTATGCCTTCATTTCCTCCTTGTTGTTGTTCAGTCGCTAAGTCTCTACAACCCCATGGACTACAGCAAGCCCGGCTCCTCTGTCCTTCACTATCTCCTGGGGTTTGCTCAAAATCATGTGCCTTGAGTCAAAGATGCTATGTAACTACCTGTATCCAGCTTAAATTCCATGGTCAATGTTCATAATTAGCCTATTATACACACCCTCACACCCTAACCCATTTTTCTTCATCAGGATTTGATCCCTGGGTGGGGAACTAAGATTCCACATGCTGTGGGGCAACTAAGCCCACAGGCCACAACTAGAGAAGCCCATGCACTGCAGTGCGTGCCCCAACAACAACAAAAGCCTGCTCAGCCCAGCCAGAGAAAGCCAGGATGCTGCAAAGAGTGAGAGCAGTCAAAAGTAAAAACAAACAAAAAAACTAACTCCCTAAACAAGTTGTCCATAGTGCTATCTCCTTTTCTCCTTTTCCAACCTACTCCAAAGAGGCCTTCATCTCTATCGCTCTGCTGAAACTACTCTTGTCAAGGTGAACAATAACCTTCATTCATTCTTCTTTCCTCCTGGAAATCCTCTGTGAAATTGGTACCCAGGACACAGCATGCTGGTGGCTTCCTTCTGTCCCACTGGTGGCTTTCTCTCAGTCTCACTCACTGGTTCCTTGTATTCTGCCTGACCTGAGCACAAGGGCTCAGTCCTTGCAACTCGTCTCTCCCTCTCTCAGTCCTTTATCTCCTTTCATCTCATGGCCCTCAAAGACCACATTCCAACACACAGACAACTCTCAAATTCTTATGTCTACACCAGACTTCCCTTACAAACTCTGGACTCACAGAACTGCCCCATTGACATTTTCATTTTTATATTGAAAAGGCAACTCAAATTTAACGTATCTGAAACTGTTATCCTGATCTTCCCCTAAAAAACTTCCATATCCACAATTCTCTAAAACTTAACTGCTGGGGATTCTATCCTTCCCTTTTCTCAGAATCATCTTTGACTCACCTCTTTCCTCTTGTTTCCGATTTGCACGTCCCAATGGATCTACCTTTAAGATGTCAGGCCCCAAATCTGACATCTTCTGTCAATCTGCATTGCTATTGGCCTGGCCCCAGCCACCAACAACTCTTTTTTTTTTTTTTTTTTTAAATTGTGGTAAAATACATATGACATAAAATTACTCATTAGTAACATTCAGTACATTGACAGTGTTGCACCATCACAATGACTACCTAGTTACAGAACATTTTCAGGACTGATGAAAGGAAACCCCAGCCCCACTAAGCAGTGGCTCCCATCCCCCTCTGCCCCAGCCCTGGCACCACTAGTCTGCTTTGACATCACCCTCAAGCCTTGATTGGCTCACTGTGAGTCAATCACTTCCTTATTTGCCCTGATCCCTCACCACAGAGCTCGAAGACTGATCACAACTCAGCTTAGCTTCAGCCCTGCTGGTCCAACCTCCCATCTCACTCAGAGGAAAAACCTTGTATTCTTGGCCCCATGGGGAGAATCTGGCCTCTCCAACACCTCTTGTTGCTCTCCCCACCCCTCACTCCTCACCATGTGGCCTCCTTGTGATCCCCTGAACATCCCAACATGCCCCTTCCTCAGGGCTTGCACCAGATTTTCCCTCTTCCTGGGAACATAGCTCTTTCCCAGACCCACATGGTTCCTGACCTCACCTCCTTTACGTCTGAGTTCAAATGTTGCTTTTTAAGTAACAGTCTTTTAAGACTGTCACCTGGCACTCCTGATAGCCTTTACTTTGCTTGTATAATTTACTTAGTAGATTCTAAGTATATACGTAAATATATATAAGCATATAGGTAAGTATACTGTAAATGTCTAAGTACTTATTTTATCATTTGCTTGCCCCATTCTCTTGCTGGAGTGAAAGCTCCCTAGGCCAACATCTGTTTCTGTATTGTTCTCTCCTGTCCTCTAAAGCCTAGAACAGTGCTTGACACACAGTTGGTAGTATCTGTTGAATGAGTGTGTGACAGAGAGCAGAGGGGCGGAAGTAGGTTGCTGCTGCCCTTATTCAGTGGTGTGTGGGGATGGAAGGAATGGCCATGCCACTTATTGTGTAAAATCATTGGCCAAGGAAAGCACTGCCCAGAGGTCCTGCAGCAGGGATGGCGTGGTGGACGCTGGTGGTGGCAGCTGTGACCTCCCTTTCTCATCTGTAATAAAACCCAGTACCGTCCTTCCATCAGGGGGCCAAGTTTGCTCAGGCTTCCTCCCTACCTGTTGTTGTCCACGTAGCGGATGAGCAAGGGGTAGAAGGCGTAGAGGTCTCTGCAGAGGACGGCAAACTCGTCCAGGATGAGGAGCTCCGCCTCCTGGGTGTCCCCTTTGCTGTCAGCTTTCAGCTGCTCCTCCTCCTGCACGGTCTTGACGGCCTTCTTCTTCAGCTTCTCCAGAGTCGGAATGAAGTGGGTTCTTAGCAGGTCTGGCCTGGCTTTGCTGATGATAGGCTGGGCGTACACTGTGTTTGCAAACAAAGGGCCTCCCTCTCATTCCACATGTTATGACAGTCAAGAAGGGGTGCTCAAAGGTGAGGTTGTGTGAAAAGTCATTGACTCAGACTGGCACCTGCCTTTCCTTCCTCTTCCACTTGGCATGTCTGTCTCACGAAGCCAGAATTACTGGGGGCGAGGATAGGGATGGATGGAGCTACAGGAGAAGGTCTCTATTCTTGTTCTGCCTCTCCAAGTCATGGGGAGCTCTTTCTGCCCCAAACTTTCATGCCAGGCGCTTGCTATATCTCTGGGCTCTTCAGATGAGATTGGGCATGTTCAGAGTGGTATGGCCATAGACTCTTTGGGCTCTTCATAATAGGTCACCTTCTTTCATTTTAGAATAGTGGCTTTGGCTAACCAGCTACATTATAAATTCCTTGTCAGAAGTCTTTCATTTATATAACCAGCACTGTGCTGAGTCAAGGGTACAATAACACTATGCTTTCTGGTTATTATATAGAAAATACACAAACTCAACCATAGCTCTCAGCCCTCAACACGTAAGAACTGCCAACCTACTGCCATGGGGTTCCTCTGTGCCCTGAGAAAATCAGACAAACTACTATTATCTATAATGAACTTAGAAGCAGGCTAGTCAATGAGCAGAAACAAGCCATCAGTGGCACGTGGGACTATGATCCTGGTGCTCTTAAAGAGAAAGATAAAACCTACATGTCTCACTAAGTTTCTTAAATGCAATATACAATTGATTGAATTCATAATAAAGATCTGAATCAGAGTAATTAAAGATATGTGAAATAAAATTCTCATAGAGTTATGAATCATTCACAAAATGCATTGTGTATTTTGTCTCTTTCAAAGTTCTTTAATGTAGGGCATTTAAATTGGAAACAGCCTATATTCCAGCACTTTCTTTTTTTTAAATTTTGGCCTCTTTTATTGATAGTTTTATCCACTTATTTTCATCCATCTTTATTCTTTGACCTATGTGGGCCTCCCATCGCAGTAGCTTCTCTCGTTGCAGTGCTCCGGCTCTGAGTGCACGTGCTCCAGAGCACTGGCTCATAATTAGACACACTGATCCAGAAGCTCCACGGCACCTGGGATCTTCCTAGGCCAGGGATCAAACTTGCACCCTTTGCACTTCAAGGTGGACTCTTTATCCACTGGACCACCAGGGAAACCCCCTCCAACACTTTTTAATTTCACTTTGCCTTATCTTCTGCTTTCAAAAAACTGTTTTAGAAAGAGAAGCTGAAGGCAATTCTCTGTTGTGATGCCTTAATCAAGAAGTCAAAATGTAGCACTACAATGGCTCAGTCCTCACTGGGGTGCGCCTCTGCTCTAGACCTGGAACCAGAGTGGCTTTTCCAGGTATGGGTGATTTCAGGTTGCTATTTAAAACTGACATTGTTTAGGCCCCAGAAATGAAGTGGCCTGACTGAACAAAATCTGGATTCACCTGTGAGATAACAGACCAAGTTCAGTTCTGATCAGGGTGCTGTGACACCTTTCCTCTGCATCTCTGGGGAAGCTAAGGGAGTTCATCCTTTGATTTCCTTCCTTCTCTTAATCCAGATTTACAAATGAAAGCCCTCAACACATTGCTTTGGGGCTAACATCATTCTTGGGCTAACAGGTAAGAAAGGAACACCAGCTTTATCTACTCATAGGTTCCCAGAGGCCTAAACTATCCAGGAACCAACAGTAACCAAAATATTTATTAATAAAATTTGAATCTAAGTCCATTTCAAAGACAGGAAGACAGTGGGAACTTTCCTTCCTTAGTGTTGCAAAGGACTATCTACTCATTTGTTCAGGAAGCAAATAGCTCCTACTGACCCAGCCGCTTGGCTTCATGGTCCAGGAAATTGTAGGGGTGAAACAGCCATGGTGGAACTGTTTGTCTAAACTGCACGCCCATGAAAGCCAATGGCTTTGCTTTAGTTGCTGTCTTCTCTGACTCTGGTCTGACAGAGGCTGCTAAAATATTCATGGTTGCCTGACTGTGGAAAATGTGGTTATTAATTTTCCAAGCCTCTCCTTTTTGGGGTGTTTCTCAGGGACAGAAAATTAGCTGGCAATACTCATTAAGAGACTATGCATGCAAGGAGTTCTACAGGAAAACAAAAACCAAACTCTAAGTGATGTGACTGTGAACCTAAATTAGAGAGTGTCTCAGAAAGCATAAAGTGAAACACAAATGCTAAAAACTTACAGTACAGCCCAGATGGGAGTGAGTTTAGTACATGTAGAAAACACACAGGGTCACTTACCGAGAAAATATGAACAATTATTACTGTAAGAGCAAATGAGATTCTTAAGTACCAAAAGCAAATGAACAATGATCATCAGAGTCGGGCAAAGTTTATCAAGAAGGGCTTCTTAGAGATTTGAAGGGTTGGATTAGTTGAGGAGTCAGGCAGGAGCATTTTCTCCAGAAAGCTCTCCAGGGGAATAACTTGATTCTTTTTACTGTTAAACATCTATTACAGGGAGGGGGAATAGCTTAAAGACAGACTAAGAGAACCAAAGGGAGTCTAGGCATCTCGAGGCTGGGGCTGGGATAGAAAGACATGTGTGGTACCTGCAATGCGCTTCATCCAGGAGGCCTCGTCGATACCCAGGTTGTTGTTGATGATTTTCAGAATGTTGCCCAGGATGACACTGAGGTGTTCAGAAGTGACCTTGGTACACCAGGGCCCCGTGCTTGGGGGCAGGTGCTCGGGCCCCCGCTCCCACCAGTAGGACAGGTAGTTGCAGAGCATGGGCAAGATGACCTCAATGACATGGGGCATCTCCGTGTACCGGGCCCCTGACTCGGCCAGGTCATTGATCTCCTTCATCAGGCGTTCCAGCTGGGGGACGTCAGGACACATCTCCTCCACTGTGTCTGGCATCCCCAGAACTGACCGAAAGGGTACAGGAAGAACAAAGAAACAGTGATTCAAAACACAAAGAGTGTAATCTCTCTCTTTCCACCCCTTCTCTGGTTTTGAGACATAATTTTCCACCCCAGAGCCTCAAACAAGTAAGCACCAGGGATATGGAGTAGTTTCTATAAAGGCTGCAGCTTCCAGAGGCTGGGTTATCTTCTAGATGTTCTATTCAGGCTAAAACACTAAACACTGAATCTTAATGGAACATAACAGAGATAAGGCTGAGAGACATTTCATAAGACTTTGCTGTGAAAAAGTCAGTCTTTTGGCTTCTTCCTCCTGGCCTCATTGCATGCACTGCAGGAAAGGCAGGACCCGAAGGAGAAAAGCAACTCATCGATGTTGAGTTGCCAATTTGTGGTTCAGTCACCTGGATCATGTCTGTACCATTTTGAAAAAGAATTCTCTTGCATCAAAGGTTCCTTCAGCTGAACCAGAGACAACACTTTTCATCCAGTTGAAACTTGGGGGAAAAACATTACACATACACTGAATTCTGTCTTTACATCAGTAACTGCTGACCTGAAGCAACCTTTGCCAAGACCTCTTGTTGATCACTTAGACATCTTTGTGCTTGAAGGCTTATGGGCAAGGAATAGCCCTATCTTTTCCTCACACTGAATCACTGAGGTCACTTTACTGAATGAAGACAGACAGGACGAGGTGATGGCAGAGTTCAACATGAAATGCTGCAGCAGGTACAAGAATGGCAAGTGGAAAAAGCCAAGGAGATATCTGTCCTGTTCTTCTTAAGGCAAAGGACATGCTTTTCTTTTAAGACAGGAGGAGAGACCAGAAGTATCCTGAAGGTGCTGATGGGTGAGATGAAATTAAGGGCTCCGCATGGCAGGGTATGTAGCTGAGAAGAAAGCAACATGAGCCTGAAGCGCTGAAGAACATCCATTTATGTCACGGCCCCCAGAGTCTGCCTGGACCTGGGGATGCAGACTCCACCCACAGGCCAAAGCATCAGGCACCAGGGGAGTCAGAGAAGCAACAGAAAAATGCAGTGCCTTTTAGATTCACTCGTGGAGCACATTAGATCCACTAGAAGATTTGAGGAGATTGATACTAAAGTTATCAGGAATTTCAAAGACAAAAATAAAATGTAACATTTAGTGAACTGGGCTCTGCCTGCAGGCCCTATGCCATGGGGTTACTGCAGGTGTGTTGTCTCTCTTTTCTAGATTTTAAGTCCAGAGGAATGGAAGGGTTAATGAATAAGAGGCCACAGCAAAGTCTTTGGCCTTTAGGAATACTGAAGGGACCGTCTTGATTTCTTTTGTGATTGTACTGCCTGGAACAGAGATATGGAATAATCCTGTAAAGAAAGACTAAATGATGAAAAGAGAGTCTAGGCATCTGGTTCTTGGGCCGGGGAGGAAAAGCATTTGTGGTCCCTGAAGTGCATTTGCTGAGACAATGGGGAATTCTGTAGCTGATACAAGTGGTTCTACGGGATGATGTGCGGCTGTAAACCAATGGAGACAGAAAAGCCTCCTTGCTACGTTGGATACTTACATCTCTTGCTGTCCTTGAAGGCAACCTTATGCGGAAACAACATACACTGAATTCTGTCTTTACATCAGTAACTGCTGACCTGAAGCAACCTTTGCCAAGACCTCTTGTTGATCACTTAGACATCTTTGTGCTTGAAGGCTTATGGGCAAGGAATAGCCCTATCTTTTCCTCACACTGAATCACTGAGGTCACTTTACTGAATGAAGACAGACAGGACGAGGTGATGGCAGAGTTCAACATGAAATGCTGCAGCAGGTACAAGAATGGCAAGTGGAAAAAGCCAAGGAGATATCTGTCCTGTTCTTCTTAAGGCAAAGGACATGCTTTTCTTTTAAGACAGGAGGAGAGACCAGAAGTATCCTGAAGGTGCTGATGGGTGAGATGAAATTAAGGGCTCCGCATGGCAGGGTATGTAGCTGAGAAGAAAGCAACATGAGCCTGAAGCGCTGAAGAACATCCATTTATGTCACGGCCCCCAGAGTCTGCCTGGACCTGGGGATGCAGACTCCACCCACAGGCCAAAGCATCAGGCACCAGGGGAGTCAGAGAAGCAACAGAAAAATGCAGTGCCTTTTAGATTCACTCGTGGAGCACATTAGATCCACTAGAAGATTTGAGGAGATTGATACTAAAGTTATCAGGAATTTCAAAGACAAAAATAAAATGTAACATTTAGTGAACTGGGCTCTGCCTGCAGGCCCTATGCCATGGGGTTACTGCAGGTGTGTTGTCTCTCTTTTCTAGATTTTAAGTCCAGAGGAATGGAAGGGTTAATGAATAAGAGGCCACAGCAAAGTCTTTGGCCTTTAGGAATACTGAAGGGACCGTCTTGATTTCTTTTGTGATTGTACTGCCTGGAACAGAGATATGGAATAATCCTGTAAAGAAAGACTAAATGATGAAAAGAGAGTCTAGGCATCTGGTTCTTGGGCCGGGGAGGAAAAGCATTTGTGGTCCCTGAAGTGAGTTTCATCCAAGAGACAATGAATCTGTAGCTGATACAAGTGGTTCTACGGGATGATGTGCGGCTGTAAACCAATGGAGACAGAAAAGCCTCCTTGCTATGGAGCAGGCCCTGGGATGTCCTAACACTCTTTCTGTAATGTTTGTTTTCTATTGCTATCAGTAGAAAGTTACCAATCTCTTTTCCTTGGAAGTTAGGAGTGAATCAATATCCTTTAAACCCATACAGCATAAGGGATTTACTCAGGCCAGACACGATCCACTGCCAACCCTGGTCATTTGCAGAGAACAAGCCTAGCCTGTACCTTGCCACAGAGCAATAGAAATCAGGAGTGACATCATTGTGGGGGTCTAGGGAGATTCTCACAAATAAAATCATTTGGCACATACAGCGTCAGAATAAATAGGTACAAACAGTGAAGTCAAACATTCTACCTTCAGGCTCTGCACATAGAATGGTGCCAGCTTCCACAGATGTAACTGATGTTTACAACTATTGACAATAAAATTATATTGACAATATTATACATGAGAAGGCTCAGAGCGTGTATGTGTTTGAATGTCACACAGACAATCCATCATAATGGACCCTTTTTTTTTTTCTGACCTAAGAAAAACACAGAGTTGCTTGAAGTTGCTTCATGGGAGTCATTATAATGACCTTTAAAAGTTATTTATATGTAATTGGTCCTTGAGGGGAAGAAACAGTTGTGATTCCGATGGTGTTTTGTACTTCAAATGCCACATAACAAACTGGCAGAATGTATGCTGCTGAGTTATCTGCCTGAAAAACAGTTCAGTTGGGTCCTATTAGAATTAGAGGCAAGACTATAAGGGGGGACCATTAGAACGCACTGTCCTTTCATCTTCCACATCAATGGTTCTCAAAGTGAGACTGTCCTGCCAGCAGCCACAGCATCACCTGAAAACTTGTTAGGACCTTCAGAATCCAGACTTACTGAGTTAGAAACCATGGGTAGTACTTGGCAGTCTACAATGCAAAGAAATAGAAGAAAATAGAATGGGAAAGACTACAGATCTCTTCAAGAAAATTAGAGATACCAAGGGAACAATTTATGCAAAGATGGGCACAATAAAGGGCAGACATGGTATTGGACATAACAGAAGCAGAAGATATTAAGAAGAGGTAGAAAGAATACACAGAAATTATACAAAAAAGATCTTTTTTTAAAGTAAATACTCATAATTTTATTAGACTACAGATCTTTAAGTCAAAATGACTCAGATTTTAATGGAACTTTCAAAAAGCAATATACAAACTCCGGTATATAACAGACATTATTAACTGGGCCATGAAAAACTACAAAGACCAGAGTTGTTTTACAGATTGAGTGATCAATAAATTTTGATAATCAGTTTTTAAACCCATTATTTCTGACATATTAATGACCTGGATAACCATGATGGTGCTATCACTCACCTATAGCCAGACATCCTGAAGTGCAAAGTCAAGTGGGCCTTAGGAAGCCTCACTCAAGAGCAAAGCTAGTGAAGGTGAAAATGAGTTATTTCAAATTCTAAAAGATGATACTTTTAAAGTGCTATACTCAATATACCAGCAAATTTGGAAAACTGAGCAGTGGCCACAGGACGGGAAAAAGTCAGTTTTCATACATCATGTGGAATGGTGGGATGAAGCTCAAGCTGGAAGCAAGATTGCGGGGAGAAATACCAATAACCTCAGATATGCAGATGGAACCAGTCTTATGACAAAAAGCAAAAAGGAATGAAAGAGCCTCTTAATGAAGGTGAAAGAGGAGAGCAAAAAACCTGAAAAACTCAGCATTCAAAAAACTAAGATCATGGCACCCAGTCTCATCACTTAATGGCAAATAGATGGGGAAACAATTCAACAGTGACAGACTTTATTTTCTTGTGCTCCTAAATCACTGGGGACAGTGACTGAAGCCACAAAATTAAAAGATGCTTGTTCCTTAGAAGAAAAGCTATGACAAACCTAGGCAGCATATTAAAAAGCAGAGATATCACTTTGCCGACAAAGGTCCATAGAGTCAAAGCTGCGGTTTTTCTAATAGTCATGAATGGATGTGAGAGCTGGACCATTAAAGAAGGCTGAGCACCAAAGAATTGATGCTTTTGAACTGTGGTGCTAGAGAAGACCCTTGAGAGTCTCTTGGACTTCAAAAAGATCAAACCAGTCACTCCTAAAGGAAATCAACCCCGAATATTCATTGGGAGGACTGATGCTGAGCTGAAGCTTCAACACTTTAGCCATCTGACGTGAAGAGATGACTCATTGTAAAAGACCCTCATGTTGGGAAAGACAGGCAGAAGGAGAAGAGAACGACAGAGGATGAGATAGTTGGATGGTATCACCAACTCAATGGACATCAGTTTGAGCAAACTCTGGGAGATGATGAAGGACAGGGAGGCCTGGTGCGTGAAGTCCATGGGGTCACAAAGAGTCGGACATGACTGAGTGACTGGACAACCACAACAAGTCTTCTGAGTAATTCTGATACACGACTGATACATGGTTGAACTGATGATGATGACGATACATGCTGTATCAAGAGAGAACCACTGAGGAACATTGAGAACCACTGAGTTAGATTCCAAAGTTGTATTTTCTTTACCAAGCAGCTCTTCCCTCAAGATGACAGCATCAGAGAGCAGCATTTCTCTAGTTTTACATGGAAACCTTATGGAAACTGAACCTCCTTCCTCTCTGGCTGAGTTTTCCAATAAGGCCTTGTAAGGTAAACTGGCTGGTGAGTAAGATGTCTTGGTCAATCTATTATACTGACTGGGCTTCCCTGGTGGCTCAGTGGTGAAGAATTCACTTTACCAGGAGATGCAGGTTTGATTCCTAGGTTGTGAGGATCCCTTGGAGAAGGAAATGGCTACTCACTCCAGTATTTAGTATTTTTGCCTGGAAATCCCATGGACAGGAGAGCCTGGAAGGTTATAGTCCATGGGGTCACAAAAAGTTGGACACGACTTAGCAACTGAGCATACACACACACATAAGGACTAATCCTATTCATGAATGGAGTCAATAACAACAACATTCTGATTAATAGAACACTGCCACACATAATCAAAGATTTCATCTAGTTTTATCTAGAATATAGCTAGATAAACCTTTTCCAGACATATCTTAATGATCTTTGGATGAGTTAAAAAATGCTCCAGGATGTTACAGAATAGAAGAGGTCCTAATATAAGTAACTCTGCCAGTAAAATGGATTACAGCCCCCTTAGGCTCCTCTGACTATGGAATTCTCTAGGCAAGAATACTGAAGTATGTAGCCATTCCCTTCTCTAGGGACTGAACCTTTGTATCCTGCATTGCGGGTACTCCCTCCAAAGCCAGTCTAGGGTTTCTTCCATCTTAGTCAAATTCAAATTTGCCTACTACTCAACCTCTGGCTTAAGAGCAGAGCAGAGCTCTCCCTTCTCCAAGGTGCAAGCTCTACATAGTAGAGCTTGTAGTTCATCATCTACATGGTGATACAGAGACCGATACACACTTTTCCTTGAATCACAGTGGGAGCAGAATAAATGTATCAGTATCCAGCACTGTCATGAAGCTGGGGACCAACATTTTAGCTGGCTTTGGCCTACAGATGTCACAGCCCTTCCTGTTCACTACCAAAGCTTGCTCTGGCATTGAGCTTCTACTTTAGCTACAAGATATAACTCATGCAGAATCATGTGACAGGAGAGAAAAACAAGGTTTGGACCATAAGATGAGGCTGAGGGGGTTGGGAAATTAACTGAGAGATGCCATGTGAGACTTTGGAACATGGAGGCATCTTGGCAATGTATCTCTCTTGATGAGCTCTGGAAACACTGGTCTTGACTGTATTTTAGCTCAAAAAGAGAACTTCTTTAAGCAATTTTGTCTAAAATGTCCTGGTCATCCTTTCTGGGGACCATATACTGCTTTTATATGAAGTAACAAAAGCAAGTGGAACAAAGCTGCCTCAGCTTAGCAGTCTAGATTCTTAGATGGAAAGAAGAACAATGACAGAGAAAAGCAGCAACTCTTCCTCTCTTAGAACTCATAGGACCCATAACAGTTTGAAAAGGGGGCTAGAATCCAATGGAACAGACACACAGTCTAGTCATCCGTTGGTCTGCGTGTTAATATTTTAAGGAGACACTGGTTCTGAACAGGATATGTTCTGGTTTGAAATGGTTTGGCATGATTTTTTTTGGTCTGCCTTTCTTAACATTGCTCAGGCCCACGGTGTGGTAATTTTTGCTTCATGTTACATGAAATCAATCTAGTTCTTTCCAGTTGGAGGCCAAGCTTCACTCAAGGTTCCTGTTGGAAGCTCCTTTGTCCTACTCCATAGCCCTTCAGCAGGATCACAATTATCCATACATGGGGGCTCTCCCTTCCTCCTCCAGAAGTAGGTTTACCACCTGCCTTGGATTTCAGTTCCAAGTTATTCTAGAAAAGGGGGTGGGAAAACTTTTCATACAAAGGGGCCAGATGGTAAATCTTTGGGCCATTACAGGGCCAACAGTCTTTGTTGCCACTATTCCACTCCATCACTGCAGTTGAAGGGGAGCAGAATTGGCCACCCCCAAATATGCCCCTTAGGCACAGGGATTACATTGAGGTGATTATTTTTAAGAAACCACAGACCTAGGAGAACGTCTGAAAATGGATTACCCTTTTGTAAGGAAAATCTACCTATGTAAAGAAAGTTCACCTTAGGTACGAGTGCCTGTACCAGAAGAGACCTCTTACCAGAGACAACCTTTTCATCTGAGAGACTCATGAGCATTGCAGGGCACACTGTTTATCCAGTCCTTCTTCCTCTCACTTTCCCATGAATTGCCACACTCTCTGAAGCCATAGACTCCTAACCTTTTCCTCGGGGGTTCCCTTATGTACACATAAGTCCAGAATTATAGTGTGTTTTCTTCATGTCAATCTGTCTTCAGAGGGGAGCTTTCAGCCAAGAACAATGAAGCATAGAGGGAAAACCAGTTTTCCTCCCCTACACAGTGCTAAGGGCTTCCCTGGTCACTCAGCGGTAAAGAACCCTCCTGCCAGTGCAGGAGAGGTGGGTTTGATCCCTGAGTTGGGAAGATCCCCTGGAGAAGGAAATGACAACCTGCTCCGGTATTCTTGCCTGGGAAATCCCATGGACAGAGGAGCCTGGTGGGCTACAGTCCGTGGGGTCGCAAACAAGTCAGACACGACTTAGCAACTAAACAACACAACAACAATACAGCCCTAAAACAGCCACACTTTTTTATTTTAAGGAGACACTGGTTCTGAACAGGATATGTTCTGGTTTGAAATGGTTTGGCATGATTGTTTTGTCTGCCTTTCTTAACATTGCTCAGGCCCACGGTGTGGTAATTTTTGCTTCATGTTACATGAAATCAATCTAGTTCTTTCCAGTTGGAGGCCAAGCTTCACTCAAGGTTCCTGTTGGAAGCTCCTTTGTCCTACTCCATAGCCCTTCAGCAGGATCACAATTATCCATACATGGGGGCTCTCCCTTCCTCCTCCAGAAGTAGGTTTACCACCTGCCTTGGATTTCAGTTCCAAGTTATTCTAGAAAAGGGGGTGGGAAAACTTTTCATACAAAGGGGCCAGATGGTAAATCTTTGGGCCATTACAGGGCCAACAGTCTTTGTTGCCACTATTCCACTCCATCACTGCAGTTGAAGGGGAGCAGAATTGGCCACCCCCAAATATGCCCCTTAGGCACAGGGATTACATTGAGGTGATTTTTTTTAAGAAACCACAGACCTAGGAGAACGTCTGAAAATGGATTACCCTTTTGTAAGGAAAATCTACCTATGTAAAGAAAGTTCACCTTAGGTACGAGTGCCTGTACCAGAAGAGACCTCTTACCAGAGACAACCTTTTCATCTGAGAGACTCATGAGCATTGCAGGGCACACTGTTTATCCAGTCCTTCTTCCTCTCACTTTCCCATGAATTGCCACACTCTCTGAAGCCATAGACTCCTAACCTTTTCCTCGGGGGTTCCCTTATGTACACATAAGTCCAGAATTATAGTGTGTTTTCTTCATGTCAATCTGTCTTCAGAGGGGAGCTTTCAGCCAAGAACAATGAAGCATAGAGGGAAAACCAGTTTTCCTCCCCTACACAGTGCTAAGGGCTTCCCTGGTCACTCAGCGGTAAAGAACCCTCCTGCCAGTGCAGGAGAGGTGGGTTTGATCCCTGAGTTGGGAAGATCCCCTGGAGAAGGAAATGACAACCTGCTCCGGTATTCTTGCCTGGGAAATCCCATGGACAGAGGAGCCTGGTGGGCTACAGTCCGTGGGGTCGCAAACAAGTCAGACACGACTTAGCAACTAAACAACACAACAACAATACAGCCCTAAAACAGCCACAGACAACAGATAAATGAGTGGGTATGACTGTGTTCCAATAAAACACCACTTAAAAAGCTCAACAGATTTGGACCATCGCCTAGCACTGTTCTAGAACTCAGTGCATCAACACTCCTATCAAATTCTCTCTTTTGTAGAGTTTCAGTTCCTTCTTGTGTGCTTCTGTCCATTCTCTATGAAGGTGTCCAATGCATGGTCATCATGCTTGGAAGCACAGCCTCTCTGTGCTAAAGAGTACACTGAGGTTATCAGTGCAGCTCTGTGCCACCCCCCTCCCTGCTGACACTCAGGAGGGGAACAGTGAAGGGCAGTCACATCCCCAGGTGCAGAAGAACGGAGACCAGGGAAGACAGGACAACCTGAGCTCTTGGGACGTAAGTGACTTAGAAATCAACTGCACTGTCTCCTTTTTTTAACAGAAGGGGAAACCAATGTCCAATGATAAGAAAGTACTTTTCCAGCAAGGTGGAGAACCTGCTGCCCAGTGCCAGTTCTGACCTCCTGGCCCCTCTCAGACCACATGAACTGACAGTGCTGCAGGCTGTCATCCCTGTCTTTCTGGCTTCCCTCCCACTGCTTTCCTCTAAGCACATTACTGACGACCTCTGAGGGACAGTACTTACTAGACCTCTCCCTGGGGGTTTTGGTGTTGAAGACGGACAGCGGGTTGTAGCGGTTAAGGGTGGGCTCCAGGAATGCCACTGGTATGGCGGCTGCCAGTGAGGCCAGGCATTCTCCAAGGGCAGGACGTTGCCTGGAAACAAAGAAGTCCATTTAGAAGTGGTGCCACCCCCTGGCTGGCCTTGTGCACTGGTGGGCCAGGCCTCTTTCCCAGAATGTCTCAGGCCACTTCCCTACAGATGGGTCCACTGGACATCTTGGGCCCTGGGCTCCTCTGGATTGCCTACTGTTCCCCTCCCTCTCCTTTCTCTGGACACTAACCAATGGTTTATAATGGTCTCACTCCCTGGTACCTAGTTCTTAAGTAACTAAGGTGATATACACTATGTAGCTTTGTTCTCTCCCAGCATCACTGAGAGAAAGTTCTGCTGGCATTCAGTTTGAATCGGATCCCCTGCGTCCTCAAAATGTTTTTAAGTCTTCCATGGAATCTTTTTGACTGTTCCCTGCTATGATGCAAGCTTGTATCCATCAGTGGGAACTGTAGATAATGGACCAAAAGCACCAATAATCCATCAAATTAAAGATCTGCCTTGCAAAAGAAATAACATGTCCTAAAGCAAATTGCTTAATGTAGACAAAAGAGCTCCAACACCTACTGGGTCTCTTTCAACCGTAAACACTTGAGTGTCCGCCATATTCTAAACTTTGGGTTTAAGTCTTTCTGTGAAAGATGTAATCAACCTGGTTGGCATTCTTAGTTCAGATTTCTAGTCCTCTGGCTGAGAGGACTCAGGCTCACCTGCAGGAAAACCGAGGCTGCAAGAGTAAGTGATGGGAACCAGCCATGGGTTGGTCGCAGCAGGGCTAGTACTGAAACAGTGCCTGCCCTCCCAGACCTGGGTTAAGTCTTAGAGGCGTACTGTCCACTCTTACAGGTCCTCTCTGCTAGTGAGACAATGCTGGCCCAAAGGGACCTGCATGTGGGTTGACATTCATTGTGTTTTGATGAATGGGAGACCAGAGCCATCTGTTTTCCACCCATCAATATCTTTTCCCTGCTATTCTCTGGCATTCAAACACAGAACATAAACCTGTTTTGCAAGTTACAAATGCGATGCCAGGTCCCAAATAAGGGGAAACATTTCCTCAAACAAAAAAATCTTCAAATAAACCAATAACATGGGCCCTTTGTAAGACCACGATACAAAGATAACTAGTAGAAAATGCAGACAATAGGTCAGTAAATAAGAGCAAAAAGGAATTACAGGGTTCAAGCCCATCTTGTTTTGTTCTTATTCTGTGACTGATCAGCTCAAACGGAGTGTTGATACTGTGTATAAAGCCCACTAGCACAAGTCCTAGGGATGGTGGGTATCAGGCTGCACACTGCAGGATCTTACACAACCATTATGGAGAAAACTGCCAGCTAGAGGGTGTAGCTAAGAGCAAACTTAACTCCAGGGTTTTGACTCCCTGGTACCTAGTTCTTAAGTAACTAAGGTGATATACACTATGTAGCTTTGTTCTCTCCCAGCATCACTGAGAGAAAGTTCTGCTGGCATTCAGTTTGAATCGGATCCCCTGCGTCCTCAAAATGTTTTTAAGTCTTCCATGGAATCTTTTTGACTGTTCCCTGCTATGATGCAAGCTTGTATCCATCAGTGGGAACTGTAGATAATGGACCAAAAGCACCAATAATCCATCAAATTAAAGATCTGCCTTGCAAAAGAAATAACATGTCCTAAAGCAAATTGCTTAATGTAGACAAAAGAGCTCCAACACCTACTGGGTCTCTTTCAACCGTAAACACTTGAGTGTCCGCCATATTCTAAACTTTGGGTTTAAGTCTTTCTGTGAAAGATGTAATCAACCTGGTTGGCATTCTTAGTTCAGATTTCTAGTCCTCTGGCTGAGAGGACTCAGGCTCACCTGCAGGAAAACCGAGGCTGCAAGAGTAAGTGATGGGAACCAGCCATGGGTTGGTCGCAGCAGGGCTAGTACTGAAACAGTGCCTGCCCTCCCAGACCTGGGTTAAGTCTTAGAGGCGTACTGTCCACTCTTACAGGTCCTCTCTGCTAGTGAGACAATGCTGGCCCAAAGGGACCTGCATGTGGGTTGACATTCATTGTGTTTTGATGAATGGGAGACCAGAGCCATCTGTTTTCCACCCATCAATATCTTTTCCCTGCTATTCTCTGGCATTCAAACACAGAACATAAACCTGTTTTGCAAGTTACAAATGCGATGCCAGGTCCCAAATAAGGGGAAACATTTCCTCAAACAAAAAAAAAATCTTCAAATAAACCAATAACATGGGCCCTTTGTAAGACCACGATACAAAGATAACTAGTAGAAAATGCAGACAATAGGTCAGTAAATAAGAGCAAAAAGGAATTACAGGGTTCAAGCCCATCTTGTTTTGTTCTTATTCTGTGACTGATCAGCTCAAACGGAGTGTTGATACTGTGTATAAAGCCCACTAGCACAAGTCCTAGGGATGGTGGGTATCAGGCTGCACACTGCAGGATCTTACACAACCATTATGGAGAAAACTGCCAGCTAGAGAGGGTGTGCTGAGCTAAGAGCAAACATGTACCCCACTACTACAGTTTTGTGGAAACAGGAAAGCATTCCATTCTCAGGGTTCCCTTCAGTTCCCTGCCAAACCCACGCCCAACAACAGGTACACACTGCTATATTTAAACTGGATCATCAATAGGGCCCTACTGTGCAGCACAGGGAACTCTGCTCAGTGTTTGTGGCAGCCTGGATGGGAGGGGAGTTTGGGGGAGAAGGGATACAGTATATATAATGGCTGAGTCTCTTTGCTGTCCACCTGAAATAACCACATTGTTAATCTGCTATATTCCAATGTAAAATAAAAAGTTCACAGTGGGGCTTCCCCTGGTGGTCCAGTGGGTGAGGACACCGCCTTGCAGTGCAAGGGGCGCCGGTTCGAGCCCTGGCCTGGGAATATCCCACGTGCCGCGGAGCGGCTGGACTGATGTGTCCAATTACCGAGCCAGAGCTCTGGAGCGCATGCGCCCAGAGCCGGCGCTCTGCAATGACAGACGCCACCATGATGGGAGGCCCACAGGAGCCAAAGAACAAAGATGGATGAACATAGAGAAATGAAAGACCAATAGAAGTGGCCCACCTGCTCCCCTCCCTCCCCAACCCCCGCCCAAAAAATAAATAAATAAATAAATCTTTAAAAAAAAAAAAAAAAGTTCACAGTGCTATGAGAGGGAAAAAGAAACCCATATCCAATACTGCATTAACCACCCTTCACTATGACAACAGTCAACAATGCTGCCAGTACCAAGATTTCAAAGCCACAAGGATCTCTGGATAGGGTAACCAGCATTTACTATGGGGTAGGGCAGGGAGGTAGTCAGGGGAGCCACTGATGACTGAGGAGTAAGCCAGGTACTAAAGAATCTGCCTGCAATGTAGGAGACCCAGGTTTTATCCCTGCATTGGGAAGTTCCCCTGAGAAGGGAATGGCTACCCACTCTGGTATTCTCACCTGCAGAATTTCATGGACAGAGGAGCCTGGCAGGCTGCAGTATGACAAAATAGCATGATCTTTATAAAGCCCACTAGCAAAGTCCTAGGGATGGTGGGTATCGGTGCACACTGCAGGATCTTACACAACCATTATGGAGAAAACTGCCAGCTAGAGGGTGTGCTGAGCTAAGAGCAAACATGTACCCCACTACTACAGTTTTGTGGAAACAGGAAAGCATTCCATTCTCAGGGTTCCCTTCAGTTCCCTGCCAAACCCACGCCCAACAACAGGTACACACTGCTATATTTAAACTGGATCATCAATAGGGCCCTACTGTGCAGCACAGGGAACTCTGCTCAGTGTTTGTGGCAGCCTGGATGGGAGGGGAGTTTGGGGGAGAAGGGATACAGTATATATAATGGCTGAGTCTCTTTGCTGTCCACCTGAAATAACCACATTGTTAATCTGCTATATTCCAATGTAAAATAAAAAGTTCACAGTGGGGCTTCCCCTGGTGGTCCAGTGGGTGAGGACACCGCCTTGCAGTGCAAGGGGCGCCGGTTCGAGCCCTGGCCTGGGAATATCCCACGTGCCGCGGAGCGGCTGGACTGATGTGTCCAATTACCGAGCCAGAGCTCTGGAGCGCATGCGCCCAGAGCCGGCGCTCTGCAATGACAGACGCCACCATGATGGGAGGCCCACAGGAGCCAAAGAACAAAGATGGATGAACATAGAGAAATGAAAGACCAATAGAAGTGGCCCGCCTGCTCCCCTCCCTCCCCAACCCCCGCCCAAAAAATAAATAAATAAATAAATCTTTAAAAAAAAAAAAAAAGTTCACAGTGCTATGAGAGGGAAAAAGAAACCCATATCCAATACTGCATTAACCACCCTTCACTATGACAACAGTCAACAATGCTGCCAGTACCAAGATTTCAAAGCCACAAGGATCTCTGGATAGGGTAACCAGCATTTACTATGGGGTAGGGCAGGGAGGTAGTCAGGGGAGCCACTGATGACTGAGGAGTAAGCCAGGTACTAAAGAATCTGCCTGCAATGTAGGAGACCCAGGTTTTATCCCTGCATTGGGAAGTTCCCCTGAGAAGGGAATGGCTACCCACTCTGGTATTCTCACCTGCAGAATTTCATGGACAGAGGAGCCTGGCAGGCTGCAGTATGACAAAATAACATGTCTTTATGATCTTGTTATAAGGATTAGAATCAACCTACAACTTCATAATAGCACAGAGGAAGGGCACACATTTGAGTGGGATTAAAAAATGGTCCTGAAAAAATGACTTGATGAGACTAGCTGGGGTAGAGTCAGAATGTGCAAGAGGGCTAGCCTCGGGGTTGACAGAACTGTTCTGCTTGAGATGCCAGAAGAATCTGCTGGACCAGACAGAGGGAGGAAGAAGAAGGTGGATGGGTCAAAAGAAAGCTGTGTACCCCTTGGAATTCCCATACATTCCTTAGCTCATATACTCCTTAGCCCAAATCTCATACACTCTTTTTCTTACCAAAGTTAAGAAAAAAAGTGATTTTTTAAATTAAAAGACAACTAATATATGTGGTTTTGCTCCTTATATTCTATCTTCTTCTTGGCTCAGCTTTTTGGGGACTAGCTGACAGTTTATCTGACCTGAAACAATGGCCTGAGCAGATCATGTTCAAATCAGCCTCCAGCAAGCAAGACTGCCCTTGGCCACACAAACACTTCTCAGCTAACAGCATGGCCTTGTCCTTCTGTGGAAGATCTGACTATTAAATCACCCATCCAGGTCTGCTCTGAAAACTGTTTTGGGGCTGCATCAGTGGTGGAAGGGGCTTCCCTGATGGCTCAGCAGGTAAAGAATCCACCTGCAAGGCACAGGGGACGTAGGTTCGATCCCTGGGTAGGGAAGATCCCCTGAAGAACGAAGTGGCAGTGAACTCCAGTATTCTTGCCTAGAGAAACCCATGGACAGAGGAGCCTGGCAGCATCACAGAATTGGACAGGACAGAGCACACAGCCCCTCAGTGGTGAGGGAGGGAGCAGGGCTGGGGAAACTTCAGAGACCAGGGCTCTCTCTAGGCAGCTCTGCAAAGCTGCTTCCCTTCTGAACAGGCCCTGGTCAGTCCTGTTGCCCATCTCTCCTCCTCTTCACCTCTTCTTCCTCCATTCCTTCTCTTCTTTCTAAGCTCACAGTGGTGGTGGAAAGGCCAATACCCTTAGGACAACTGACCAGAGTGAGGGTCTGTGCACGTCAACCATGAGGACCCACAAGGGCTGTTCCTTCAGTCAACAGTCCCACCATTTTTACCAGTCACAGGTAAGGAAGAGAAATGCCCCCTTTCCTCTCCTCCGTCTTGCCTTTTGAGGAGGAAGAGTTAAATAGCTAAGGAAAAGAGATTTCAGACAGAGCAAAAGAGTGTGCTCTGATTTAGAAGAAAAAATCTAGGTGAAAATCTGGGATGACAAGGGTTAATACCAAATCTGAGAGCAAATTTTTAGTTGGTGCAGGGAGAGGAAACTTAGGATGCAGCTGGTCCTGGGCTGTCTTGGTATTAAATTGACTCACTACTCCTTTCCTTCTCTTTCTCTCACCAAAATTAAAGCTATGATCTCCCCAAACTGGATTTCTAGGACCTCCGTTTGACAAAAGGGACTCCTTGGGGGCAATGGGCAGTTTTCTGGTGCTGTGCTGACTCCCTGACTGGAGGGAGAGGCGTGGGCATGATATTAATTACTGACAAACTGAGCCTCTGGAAGCTCACCACAGGCGTTTTCTAGTCTGGAGCTCACAGTAATGCTAATTAGCTGGAGGGAGAAACAACAGTTCTGGCCTCACTGAGAAAAGTTCTGTAAAAGCCCAGAAGTCTGCCAATTAATGCTCCTGGCTGTGAAATACCAGAGGGAACAGTTTCGCCTCCAGGTCCAAGACAGACTGAGCTAGGGCCTTGCTGCTGAAAGGCTGGTGGACCTTAGCGACCTTCAGGAGGCAGTGTAGGTGTGGACCAAACAAAGCAAGGGCTACAGAAACAGCTCCATAGCAACCAAAGGGCCTACAAGAAAAGCTTGTCACTGGATATAGGAACTCACTCTCCCTGCAAGCTCCTTTAGTTATTACTGCCAAGAACAGCATTAGTCATATAACAGTACTAGTCATATAATAGTACTTGGTCCATGCTGGCAGACTGAAGAGACTTCAATTTTTTTTTTTTTTTTTGGTGGGGATGGGGTGGGGAGGGAGGGGAGCAGGCGGGCCACTTCTATTGGTCTTTCATTTCTCCATTTTCACTCGTCTTTGTTCTTTGGCCCGTGTGGGCCTCCCATCGCGGTGGCGTTTGTTGCAGAGCTACGGCTCTGGGCGCATGCGCTCCAGAGTTCTGGCTCGGTAATTGGACACATCAGTCCAGCCGCTCCGCGGCACGTGGGATCTTCCCAGGCCAGGGATCAAACTGGCACCCCTTGCACTGCAAGGCGGTGTCCTTACCCAATGAACCACCAGGGGAAGCCCTTCAATTTTTTTTTAACTGACGTATAATTGTCAGACAATGAGGTGGTTGGATAGCTGGATATGTTGGGCATGAACTTGGGCACACCCTCGGAGAGAGCTTGGCGTGCTGCCGTCCATGGGGTCACAAAGAGTCGGACGTGACTGGGCAACTGAACAACAGCAACATAGTTGATTTACAATGTATCAGGTGTACAGCAAAGTGATCTAGTGTGTGTTCTTTTCCAGGCTCTCCTCCATTCTAAGTTATTACAAGATACTGAATATTAATAGTTCCCTGTGCTATACAGGAGGTCCCTGTTGTTTACCTATGTTGTACATAATTGCGTGTATCTTTTAATCCCAAATTCCTACTTTATCCCTCCCTCTCAACTTTCCCCTTTGGTTCAATTTGTATTTCAGTTTTTGCTACTTCCTAGGTGGAGCTCTCAACTTTATTTGCATGGATTGGGACCTGCTTTCTCAATTATCTATCATCAGGGATACAGGCAGAGACAAAGTCACCCTGGCAATAATAATTATGCCTGCACGTACCTAGTGCTCTGCAATTTTGAAAGCCTCTTCATATACATTTCAGAGGATGCTAAGGAGAAGAAGCAACAGGCAGCAGAGGGGCAGAGAGTGGAGGCAGGGCGAGGTTCTAGACAGCAATACCAGTCATATCAGTGGTTACGGGAAGGTAATGCTTGATCAGGAAAGAACTGGTCAAAGGGGGCAGAACAGGAGGTAGAGATAAACATCTCTAAAGTGTGAAGGCAAAAACAAAGTTGTAATTTGAACTAAAATGAAGATTCAGTGCTTAATGTAGTCAATTACCAAACTTAGTCTTCTTGATCCAGCCCCATAGAATGCTCTATCAATTAATCAAAGTAGGCACCTTCCCTTGTGGTCCAGTGGTTAAGAATCCACCTGCCAAAGCAGGAGACACAGGTTCGATCCCTGGTCTAGGAGCTAAGATACCACATTCCTCAGGGCAACTAAGCCCATGTGACACAACTGCTGAGCCTGCCCACTGGAGCCTGTGCTCCACGACAAGAGAAGCCATCTCAATGAGAAGCCCGCACACAACTAGACAGCAACTAGAGAAAGCCTACACACAGCAATGAAGACCCAGCACAACCAAATGAATAAATAATAATGTTCAATAAAATCAACAAGTATGTCCAGGTTAAAGAATGTTAAGCATTCTCCATGTTTAAATATGCAAAAGCCTTTACCCTGCTCCAAAATCTTGTATCTGAAAACTTTACTCATTAGTGGCTGTCTCAGTCTTGCCTCAATTAGAAAAGAGTCCTCCCAAAAGGTCTCTATTCTGTTTCAATGAACTTTTCTCCTCAGGGTCAACCCTATCAAGGAGGAGTCTGGAATGTTTTCTATTTACAAAGCACTCATGCTATAGCCGGAAGCCAAATGTGGTTCCTTTGCAACCCTACAGACATTTGCTAGCCGAAGAACTTCAGTAAGAAGTGGTAGAGGAATGGAAGGTTTCATTATACTTTCTCACCTTTCAAATCCATAAGAGCTGGGGGAAAACTGTGGAGAAATTTAGACCTATGCTGAAATTAGAAACTGTGTGACAACTTTACACTGCAAAGTACAGACCAAATCAAAGGAGGACGCTGAAACGGAAACACACCTTCAAGACCTAGAGCAGAGTGCAGAGATCTTTGGAATTAAATATGGGGACTTTGAGGAGCCCAGGATATGAAAGTTCTGCTTGAAACAAAGAGGATTAAGGGTTTGAACCAGCCTTTGGAGACAGGCTGGGCATGTGTGTTGGGCCTGGGTTCCATACAGCAGAGTGGCAGCCAGGACCAGAGTAGGAAGGTGTGTGCATGCCATCTACCGTAACTGGCGCCTGGTGCCTGGAAAACCTCTGGAGGCGAGGTAGAGTGGAAGCGTGAGAAGTAACCTGTTTTGTAGCTGCTTCTCTCTAATGCAGAGAAGAAACACAGACTAAACAAACCAAAGGTCTATTCTATGGCATGCACCAAGAATTTCACTAACCTCTCCTCCCAGCCAGCTGCTTACTTCAGTTGAGGAAGGACACCAAAAGCTGAGACTGGATGCCTCCTAGGGCTGAAGGCTCAGATTTGAAGCTGCATGATGTTTCAGCCCTGTCCACTCTCCTCCACTGAACACACATACATGCATGATACATGCACATACATACATGCATGATACATGCACACCTGCTCCTTCTCCTTCTTGAAAACTAGCAAAGTACCTGATGACAAAGACACAGATGAGAAATAGAGCTCAGAGGAAGAATTATCCCAGAAAGAAAACAGAAAACTTCTCCATAGCCTCACAGAAAATAATGTAAGAAGAAGACAGTAACATGGAAAAAGTTTCAGAAGAGAACAATTAGCTAAAAGTTACTACAGAGAAATGATAAATCTGGGAGGTTAGAAAAAGGCCAATAAATACACATAACTTCCCTCCTTGAACAATAGCTAAGACAAAAAAACCCAGCAACAATATAATAAAATGGAAGATTCATTAAATAAAGTAAGAACCAATTCTGGAACCTGAGGGGGTGCATTAAGTTCTGAGAAGAAGTGCAGGGGTTGATACAGAAAGGACAACCCTGGGAAATGATATAGGCAAGGGAAAGGCTTCAAGGCCTAACAAAGAACCTGGTGAGCAGCAGCAGCGTCACGTGTACGTGGAACACATCACCGGGTTCAGGGAAGACACTCTGTCGGAATACAGAGAAGCAAACCCTACACATTTCTGAGCAAGGAAAATTATGACCCAGAGATTCTGTAACATGGAAACTTCACATAGAAAGTCGAGGGATGACATTCCAAAATAGGCAAACACTCAAGGGTAAGTGCTCTTACAAAAACAACTACACATGAGGATCTCCCCAAGTCAGGGAATGAACCCAGGTCTCTCACATTGCGAGTGGATTCTTTACCAGCTGAGCTACAAGGGAATACAAGTATGCAAATACTCAGCAGCAAGCACTCTTACAGAAACAACTACATATGATGAACCTGACCAACAAAGAGATAAATCAAAATAAAAGTTTGGGCATGGGCAAGTCACAGTTCAGAAGGACTGGCTACACACTGAATCATTAAATACAAACCAAGATAAACAACTCAAGGCATATTAGTTCTAAAATATTTCAGGGTAAAATGCATGTGTATAAGGAATTACATAGCAAAGAAGTGCTAGAAATGTAAATGTACTAAGCTTACTAATCTTTTTAGAAGTAGAGACTTCATGATTATTTTAACTAAATGATAGATTAAAAAATACGAGTTGTATGTTAAAGAAATTCAGTTTTTTGCTTCATCCAACAAGACAAAGTTACAAAGTCATACTATGATCCTAACACGTGTGAAAATGTACATATGCAGAAAACATCTAGAGTGGTATATACCACACTGTTCCTAGGTGGAGTGATCTAGGGCAAAGGAAACAGCAGACCTTAAACTTTATATAGGTCTGTACTGTTTGATTTTTTTTCTTTTAATTTTGGCCTTTTTTAATTGTTTTTTTCTTTTTTAATTTACTTATTTTCATCCATCTTTATTCCATGGCCTGTGTGGGCCTTCCATTGCAGTGGCCCCTCTCATTGCAGAGCACTGGCTCTGGGTGCATGCGCTCCAAAGCACTGGCTCGTAAATGGACACACTGGCCCAGCTGCTCCACAGCATGTGGGATCTTCCCAGGCCAGGTATCCAACTGGTGACCCCCGCACTGCAAGGCAGACTCCCCGCCCACTGGACTATTAGGGAAGCCCTGTTTGATTTTTTTGAGCAAGTAAGTATGTCTTACTTTCACAATACAAAAGAAAATAAATAAAAGTAACTAATGGTGGCAGCATCCAAACTTGAAGATTTTAAATCTTTATTTCTTTAGTTACCTCCTTAACTAACAGACATACAATAGAGGCAGGCTTGATCTAGGAGCCTTTTCAAGCCTGGCTTTCTACTTGCGTGGGATATAAATCATAGGCACAGATATCCCCATAGTCATATGCTGTGAGTATATGAATACAGTGTAAAAACTCATATGAAGAGTGGTCTTTTCTTCTGGTCTGCCATTTCAAAGGTGACCTTTCTTTGACTTTTTTTTTTTAAATAAAAAGAGAATAATGCATATGTTTATCAAAAAATTGTACAAAAAACCACATATGCATATAGATGCATATACCTACATATAAGGATCTTCCCAGGTGGCGCTAGTAGTAAAGAACCTGCCCACCAAAGCAGGAGACACAAGAGATGCAGGTTCAGTCCCTGGGTGGGAAGAACCCCTGGAGAAGGGCATGCAACCCACTCCAGTATTTTTGCCTGGAGAATTCCATGAACAGAGGAGCTTGAACAGTCTATAGGTCACAAAGAGTTGGATATAACTGAAGCAAGTTAGCCTGCATGCACATACATATAAACCAAGAGAATAATAAAAGATGTTGAGAAAATATTCGTAAGTGTTTAATGAAAATAAAGACACCTTCCCTAAGTGAAATCCTGTATTAAATAGTAAAAAGTTTAATTCCCTTGTTGATAACAAATATGGTTATGACTTTTTTCTGCCCAGTTCCAATTAAAGGACAAAGCTATTTATCCATATTTCATGTAAAACAATAAGGAAAGCTATGCAACTCTAAGGAATTAAACCCATAATCAAAATAAATTAGCCATTAGTTCTTCAATTAATCTTTTGAACTCTAGAAGCTATTTAAAAGATGTAATTGCAAAGACATACACATTTCTTCAACATATTTTGATTATTAGCACATGATTTCAAGTCATCAGTTCTTGAGTTCTCGAAGAAGTCAAAGACTTTTTTGCTTTATTGAGAAGTTGCAATTAGAATTTATGTAGATGTGAAACAGATACATGCAAGTTTGTTTGATAAACGGATCAGACTCCCCGCCCACTGGATTATTAGGGAAGCCCTGTTTGATTTTTTTGAGCAAGTAAGTATGTCTTACTTTCACAATACAAAAGAAAATAAATAAAAGTAACTAATGGTGGCAGCATCCAAACTTGAAGATTTTAAATCTTTATTTCTTTAGTTACCTCCTTAACTAACAGACATACAATAGAGGCAGGCTTGATCTAGGAGCCTTTTCAAGCCTGGCTTTCTACTGCGTGGGATATAAATCATAGGCACAGATATCCCCATAGTCATATGCTGTGAGTATATGAATACAGTGAAAAAACTCATATGAAGAGTGGTCTTTTCTTCTGGTCTGCCATTTCAAAGGTGACCTTTCTTTGACTTTTTTTTTTTAAATAAAAAGAGAATAATGCATATGTTTATCAAAAAATTGTACAAAAAACCACATATGCATATAGATGCATATACCTACATATAAGGATCTTCCCAGGTGGCGCTAGTAGTAAAGAACCTGCCCACCAAAGCAGGAGACACAAGAGATGCAGGTTCAGTCCCTGGGTGGGAAGAACCCCTGGAGAAGGGCATGCAACCCACTCCAGTATTTTTGCCTGGAGAATTCCATGAACAGAGGAGCTTGAACAGTCTATAGGTCACAAAGAGTTGGATATAACTGAAGCAAGTTAGCCTGCATGCACATACATATAAACCAAGAGAATAATAAAAGATGTTGAGAAAATATTCGTAAGTGTTTAATGAAAATAAAGACACCTTCCCTAAGTGAAATCCTGTATTAAATAGTAAAAAGTTTAATTCCCTTGTTGATAACAAATATGGTTATGACTTTTTTCTGCCCAGTTCCAATTAAAGGACAAAGCTATTTATCCATATTTCATGTAAAACAATAAGGAAAGCTATGCAACTCTAAGGAATTAAACCCATAATCAAAATAAATTAGCCATTAGTTCTTCAATTAATCTTTTGAACTCTAGAAGCTATTTAAAAGATGTAATTGCAAAGACATACACATTTCTTCAACATATTTTGATTATTAGCACATGATTTCAAGTCATCAGTTCTTGAGTTCTCGAAGAAGTCAAAGACTTTTTTGCTTTATTGAGAAGTTGCAATTAGAATTTATGTAGATGTGAAACAGGAATTTATCACTGGTTTGTTTGATAAAGGCATCATAAACAGAGGTGTTCCATGGACCATGGATATCAAGTGTATGTTTAGATTAAGTAATTTTGAGCACGGATAAAATTCCTTCCACTTTCCTAATTTGAAAAGGCAGCAAAAGAAAAAAAAAAATCTTCCAAGGATAAGTCTACTTCTAGAATTTGGCTAAACACTGTGTTTATCCTTCTGATCTTCTCCATGGATTTAAACAGAATCACGCAACACATGGCATTTATTGCTGAAAAGCAGGGGGTCACCAAAGGCCTCCATCGCTCCTGGCAGATTAGAGAGCAGAGCGGGAACCCAAGCACCTCCGCAAATCAGCCTGCTCAG
Source organism: Tragulus kanchil (assembly GCA_022376925.1). Classification (NCBI taxonomy): domain Eukaryota; kingdom Metazoa; phylum Chordata; class Mammalia; order Artiodactyla; family Tragulidae; genus Tragulus; species Tragulus kanchil. Next base: position 260,548,289 of record JAIOJX010000032.1, read on the forward strand.
ATTCAAGACCACTGAAAAGCATTTCTGCTCCCAAAGCGTGGGCCTGTTTAAAAACTAGAACGAATCTGACAGCTCAGAATGGTAAAGGTCCAGGGCCATATCACATGGAAACTCATTAAACACTAAAACAACTGCCTCACATCCCTTGAGCTTCTCAGCAAGCTTTAACCACAGCAAATCTGGAAGCTCTCTGGAAGCTGTGATTATAAAGAAAGAGACACGTTTTCGACATTTTCTGGCCACCAGCACATGATTTAGCTTAGCTATATTGCTCCTCCAGCCACATACATTCTCCAGCTATCTCTGCGGAAGTCATACATCTCAGAAGCCTCATCAACACTTCTAAACACTGTGATAAACATTTCATACCCTAGGCTCAAAATCATGAAGCCATTTCAGTGAGCATTTTGCTTCTGCTGGATTGAAAAGATGCTACTGTTAAGTGCTTAAAGACTTCAGTAACACATTCAGCCCAAACGTGTCAGCCTTTTTTGTTTGCTAATTACCTTTCAACATAGATGTTCTTCCCTGTCCCGAGGGAGTAGAGACTGCACAGTATATGGTAGCATGAAATCTGCACGTCACCCACTGAAAAGAGCAAACACGAGCTGTCATTCCTGGGCATCAACCCCAGAGGCCCACCTCCTGCACACAGAAAGGGTTAGCAGACAGAAAACACATGTTGGCATCACCCAAGAGCCAAAGACCTCGCTTTCTTTCTTTTTAACAAATACAACCCCTCTCTTCTCAAATGCTAGTTGCTGAATTGGGAGAGAAATCACCAAAAGGAAAACACCCTCTGTGCCATCCCAGTTCCACTGTGGGACCTCTCATATGGATCACATTGCTTCTCAGGGAAACGAATCATTTGAGCAGAATCCTTCCATTATGGGTATTTCTTCCCCCTCCATTAAAGGAAGACACTGTAGTCAAATTTTATCCAAAGCACTATTTCCTTTTTTTCTTTAAAAGGAAGAATGCAAGCAATCTGAAGCTTGAATGGGCTTTATGTTCCTTTTCTAGAGAGATGTGTACAATGTCCCTACTTCTGAGACAGAGCAACATTCCTCATATCCGTCCATCTGTCCCAACTTCTCTGATGGATGTTTTTCAAAAGGTAATTCAATTGTATCAGATTTTGTCATGTTTCTCAAAGGAAGGGCATCTTTTGCTTAGGCACTCAGAGTTTAATGGGCAGGTTATGTGCCTCTATTCATGTATGGGATTCACAATAAGGCTGGAACTAATTTAACACAAAGATCTAATTTAATTTTTATTTTTTCATCAAGGAACTATGCAGTTTCCATGACACAGAATAATGAGTTCAATGTTCCCCTACTTCTCCCCCTAACCCCAAGGAAATAACTGATTTTTACTGTTGAGGGCTATGGAAACCTTAGCTACTGACCCCTGGTTAGACTAATTAAACCATATACCACCATTTACAGTGGGAAACTGAAGTTGGGTGGCAGAATAAGAGGGCTGAATATGGTACTAAACACAAAGTAAAAGAAAACCAACCAACTACAGTCTTTCTTCTGGCAGCTCAGATAATGAGATATTAGCAGTTTTACTTTGCTCCTAATATCCAATGAATAAATTAAAGCTTCTTAATAGGAAACTGGTATCTGGGAGCAAACCTGCACCTCCTGACAGATTTCGCAGGTAACCTTTTCAAATTAAGTGAGAACAAAATGGCTGAGAGTGAAACCAGTGGGTGGAAAATTCTGGTCCTGAGTAACAGTGGGAAAAGATGAAATAATTTTAAACTCAGATTTGGGGATTTCTTCCCCTCCAAGAGTCTATTACTTTGTTTTTAAATATAAAAAGGAAAAAGTGTGGAACATAATTATCTCTATTCCGCCGTGAAGGTCAGCTTAAAGGAATAAACCACACACATCTATGGATCTGCAGCCATGAAAGACAAGGCCAACTCACAGAGTAAGTCCACACCGAACTGATGCTGAGCCACATGTTCAAAGATGGACGTCAGGATGGGGAGCAGAGCCACTGTGGTGTAGTTAATATTCTGAGAGACACCTTTGATCTGCGTTCTGGAATGGGTAAACTTGCCAAGCTTCAGGTTTTCTGAAGTCTTCTCTAAGTCTTCCGCTGCATTTTCAAAGAATGCTCGTAACCCAGCCTTCACCAGCTCCGAGCCTGACTTCATGACCGTCCTGTAAGCAAACAAGGTGCGAAACCAGAAGCATAACCTGAACCTTTGGCCAACTCCTTTCATGAGTCTGGTGACTTTCAGTGCAACCTGGGCAGACGTTTGACACCCTAGCCACCGAAGCAGTTATTAGCATCCAAAAAGAAACTGGGATCACATAATCCTGAAGCATGGGCTGGCAGCTGAAGGCATGCTTGATTGAAGGAATCACTGTTCAACTCTCAGGACTCCAGGTGGTACAGTGGTTAAGAAACCACCTGCCACTACAGGAGACGCAAAAGATGCAAGATTGATCTCCAGGTCGGGAAATGGCAACTCACTCCAGTATGCTTGCCTGGGAAATCCCATGGACGGCCCTGGAGGGCTACAGTCCACGGGCTTGCAAAGAGTTGGACAGAACTGAGCATGCACATGCACTGGTAGTGTTGCTCTGTGTTGCTGTCTACACTTTACATTTAACATGCTGTCCTACTCTTAGGTAACATACAGGATGACTTAGAGAGAAACTGATATTTGGTCATGTGGTATCTATATAATATTGCAGCCAGCTACATTCTCCTGGAAATATCTAATTAAAAGAAAGGAAAGGGAACTTTTCTTTGGCTTTCCATGGGCTCAGAAATTTTGATAAGAACTAGTTAGAAATATTAGCTCTCCTGTGATGCAGGGGCTCTTGGAGAAAGAGAATAAACCTGCACCTCCTGACAGATTTCAGGTAACCTTTTCAAAGTGAGAACAAAGATGGATGAGAGTGAAACCAGTGGGTGGAAAATTCTGGTCCTGAGTAACAGTGGGAAAAGATGAAATAATTTTAAACTCAGATTTGGGGATTTCTTCCCCTCCAAGAGTCTATTACTTTGTTTTTAAATATAAAAAGGAAAAAGTGTGGAACATAATTATCTCTATTCCGCCGTGAAGGTCAGCTTAAAGGAATAAACCACACACATCTATGGATCTGCAGCCATGAAAGACAAGGCCAACTCACAGAGTAAGTCCACACCGAACTGATGCTGAGCCACATGTTCAAAGATGGACGTCAGGATGGGGAGCAGAGCCACTGTGGTGTAGTTAATATTCTGAGAGACACCTTTGATCTGCGTTCTGGAATGGGTAAACTTGCCAAGCTTCAGGTTTTCTGAAGTCTTCTCTAAGTCTTCCGCTGCATTTTCAAAGAATGCTCGTAACCCAGCCTTCACCAGCTCCGAGCCTGACTTCATGACCGTCCTGTAAGCAAACAAGGTGCGAAACCAGAAGCATAACCTGAACCTTTGGCCAACTCCTTTCATGAGTCTGGTGACTTTCAGTGCAACCTGGGCAGACGTTTGACACCCTAGCCACCGAAGCAGTTATTAGCATCCAAAAAGAAACTGGGATCACATAATCCTGAAGCATGGGCTGGCAGCTGAAGGCATGCTTGATTGAAGGAATCACTGTTCAACTCTCAGGACTCCAGGTGGTACAGTGGTTAAGAAACCACCTGCCACTACAGGAGACGCAAAAGATGCAAGATTGATCTCCAGGTCGGGAAATGGCAACTCACTCCAGTATGCTTGCCTGGGAAATCCCATGGACGGCCCTGGAGGGCTACAGTCCACGGGCTTGCAAAGAGTTGGACAGAACTGAGCATGCACATGCACTGGTAGTGTTGCTCTGTGTTGCTGTCTACACTTTACATTTAACATGCTGTCCTACTCTTAGGTAACATACAGGATGACTTAGAGAGAAACTGATATTTGGTCATGTGGTATCTATATAATATTGCAGCCAGCTACATTCTCCTGGAAATATCTAATTAAAAGAAAGGAAAGGGAACTTTTCTTTGGCTTTCCATGGGCTCAGAAATTTTGATAAGAACTAGTTAGAAATATTAGCTCTCCTGTGATGCAGGGGCTCTTGGAGAAAGAGAACAAAGAATTAAATCAACTGAAGCTTAGATTTCTATCAGTTTTGGCGGACATCCTAACTTGGAGAAGGGGAGGGGAGAACAGCCAGCCCCTTATAAAACAGCTTAATCAGTCCACTGATGAAACCATGTGGGAATGGAGATTAGCTATGGGTATTTGGGGTTTTCCCTTAAAACTACTTTATGAAACTCAGAACTGGAACAAAGCCTACCAGTCATCTTTTATTTTCTGTACTTCTACATCTTATTCACAAGATTATGACAGGTTTGCTACAAAGGCCAGATGCTTTTTCTCTACAGCATTTTTGTGATAATAATCCAGCCAATTAGAAACATAAAAACAAGGAAATAAAGTCAGTTGTGTAGGCACTCAGTTGTGCCCGACTCTGTGACCCCATGGACTGCAACCCACCAGGCTCCTCTGTCCATGGACTTCTAGAGCAGTTTGCCATTCCCTTCTCCAGTCCTATCCTGTAAGTATTTACAAACCATCTTCCTCAGGTTTTCTCAGGAATGCTTATGAAACACACTGACCTGTGTTTTATTTAGTACTGCAGAAAGAGAACTCTCTCTTAAGGCATTTTGCATGTTTTTGGGAATAAAGATTCCTCATCCCAACTGCACCCCTTTGGTCTGATCCTGCAAATTTGGGGCTGTCTTAGTACTTCTGGGCCTCCCAGGTGGCACAGTAGTAAAGAAGCCGCCTACCAATGCAGAAGATGCAAGAGACATGGGTTCCACCCCTGGGTTGGGAAGATCCCCTGGAGTAGGAAATGGCAACCCATTCCAGTATTCTTGCCTGGGGAATTCATGGACAGAGGAGTCTACTGGGCCACATTCCATGGAGTCGCAAAGAGTCAGATACGACTGAGCATACACAAGAGTTTTAAGAGTTTTAGTACCCCTACAACATGGTTGCTTCTCTCAAAAACCTGAAAATCCCCTTTAATTGCCCTTAACATTTTTTAATCATTCTTAGTTTATACAGGATTTTCATCATCTGGTCACTCTTTTAGGTTGTTGCCTCTCTTCTGCATTGGGTTTTGGGATGTGTGTTCTCCCAATATTGAGAAGAGCCTGGCTTAATGAGTGTGCTAAAGAAAGCACCCTGCCAGTTCTTTGCACTGCCTCTCTTTTTATCTCATCAAATACTTTATACTACCATAATACATGTATTATGACACACCACATACACAAATATATGATGTTACATATACATTATTCATAACATTTTATAGAAAAACTCAAACGTTTTGGCCAACCTAATACCTGAAAGGAAAGATTTCCTTTCTTGTTCAGCCATCTTTCCTACCAGACCCTCAGGCCATGGGCTCAAATCTGTTTCTGACCTTTTGGTAATCATGCTCCCTCCTTGGGGACATGAATTCAGAGTGCTATGAGTCCCCCTCCCCGGATCCTTATGGCCTTGCCACCCATCAGACAGCTCTTTTCCTTTTTTTTGTGGGGAATTAGGTACAAAGTGGTGCTTTGTCATGGTGATGTATTTTATCTTCTGAAAGATGAACTTCTCAGTTAGAGAAGACAAGAATTGATCAAATTCTCAGCTTTCGGCACTCAGTATCTGCCACGACAGTGAGCTGAGAAACAGAGTATGGATTAGGGTGGGATCCATCATTCCCTGTCCTCCCTTCTCTTCCTGGGGCTCTTGCCATGGTGACACATCTCCTCTTCAGGGAAATAATAAGTGAAGAGGAAGAGTCAGAAGGCGAGTCCTGAGAACTACTGGAAAATTTTGGGCACACTTACCTTGTGTCAAGTGTCTGAGCTAAGATGTGAAGACAGCTCACCATTGTAGTAGAATCGCTCCCTAAAATCAAAAATATCACCTGTGACTCCCCAAGACATTCAGTCTATCATTTAAACCCTGTCTTCTCAATACACACAGACCACAGCCCAGCATAATTAGCCATAGACATGCAAAGTGCCAGGGCTCTGTTTGGGACCAAGCCATTTATCTCTGGCCTGACACATGGCTTTGTGATGGATGTTAGAGGCAGAGCTTAAAACATTCATTGGCGTGGAAAATCTGAGCTATTTGAGGGGTTCAGAGGTCATTCATCATACTTCAGACCAATTTTCTACAGAAAATTTAGGTGACACCTTAGTCCTAACAGTCAGGTTATCTGCAGGAGCCACAGATGAAGGCAAAACACGAGTTCAGATGGCAAAACAGAGCGTGCAGCCTTTGGCAATACTTCTCTTACCGAAGAGGGAAATCCTGTGTCGAACCAGAGCGGCAAGTTTGCAGAAGAGGCTGAAGCAGAAAAGAATGCAAGTCGGAAAGGGACAGAGGTTAAGGAAGACCCATTTAAACCTCATCTCTCAGCCCCTTACCTCATGTAGCAAAACTAAGTGCATAGAAGCCAAAAAGATGTACTGTGTTCCCCTCAAAGGATCCTCTAGACCACACTAGAAAGACATGTGGTTTCTCCTGTCTCGTTGGAGAATCATGAGAGGTACCTTGCAGGTACCTCCAATTTTACAGAAAACAATCCTGCAGCCAGTACAGTATTTTGCACTGAGCCAGCTGTAGCAAACCATCTCTTTCCCTCTGTTGGCTTATCTGATTGCAAGACATTTTGTAGTCTTCACTGGGGGGAAGGGTATGAGGTCTCCTTAGTTGGGAGGCAGGCAAGATGGTGGGATTGGAAGAAAGTTGAAGGTTCAGGTATGGTGATACAATATTGCACCAGAAACATGCCAAGGAATGGCTTCTCTTTAGCATCTCCATTAGCCTATAGGCCTGGCCGAGTTGCTGTCTGAACTCTGTCTTCGAAGCTAGGAAATTCCACTTGCAATGTTTTTGTGTTTTTTGACCCTATACCATGCTTTTACCCATATTTTCTACACCACATGGCACCCCTTGGAGTCCAGTTGTGTCTTACTCGTTTACTTTTCACAGTGCCTAATAGAGGGTCTTGTGCAGTCAGCAAAGAGCCCATAGACGCTTCTGTGCACTCTCCCAATGGCTCCTCTCTAGGGCACAATGGCCATCATTTGATCTGTGTTGCTGAAGTTTTGGGGAGGAGATTCCCAAGATACTCAAGACAAGAACTTAGTAATGCCTTCAGAAAGCAATCCTTCCTGGAGGAATAGGAAGAGTTAAAGTAGAATAAAATCACCCAGTATAGGCCATGGGATTCTCAGGTGAGACCTAGCTGAAGTCTTTCTCATAGTCTTAAAAGTCATGGACTTACTCCAACACAGGGCAGAAGTCTTTCAAATTCAAAAATTTAGGTGACACCTTAGTCCTAACAGTCAGGTTATCTGCAGGAGCCACAGATGAAGGCAAAACACGAGTTCAGATGGCAAAACAGAGCGTGCAGCCTTTGGCAATACTTCTCTTACCGAAGAGGGAAATCCTGTGTCGAACCAGAGCGGCAAGTTTGCAGAAGAGGCTGAAGCAGAAAAGAATGCAAGTCGGAAAGGGACAGAGGTTAAGGAAGACCCATTTAAACCTCATCTCTCAGCCCCTTACCTCATGTAGCAAAACTAAGTGCATAGAAGCCAAAAAGATGTACTGTGTTCCCCTCAAAGGATCCTCTAGACCACACTAGAAAGACATGTGGTTTCTCCTGTCTCGTTGGAGAATCATGAGAGGTACCTTGCAGGTACCTCCAATTTTACAGAAAACAATCCTGCAGCCAGTACAGTATTTTGCACTGAGCCAGCTGTAGCAAACCATCTCTTTCCCTCTGTTGGCTTATCTGATTGCAAGACATTTTTGTAGTCTTCACTGGGGGGAAGGGTATGAGGTCTCCTTAGTTGGGAGGCAGGCAAGATGGTGGGATTGGAAGAAAGTTGAAGGTTCAGGTATGGTGATACAATATTGCACCAGAAACATGCCAAGGAATGGCTTCTCTTTAGCATCTCCATTAGCCTATAGGCCTGGCCGAGTTGCTGTCTGAACTCTGTCTTCGAAGCTAGGAAATTCCACTTGCAATGTTTTTGTGTTTTTTGACCCTATACCATGCTTTTACCCATATTTTCTACACCACATGGCACCCCTTGGAGTCCAGTTGTGTCTTACTCGTTTACTTTTCACAGTGCCTAATAGAGGGTCTTGTGCAGTCAGCAAAGAGCCCATAGACGCTTCTGTGCACTCTCCCAATGGCTCCTCTCTAGGGCACAATGGCCATCATTTGATCTGTGTTGCTGAAGTTTTGGGGAGGAGATTCCCAAGATACTCAAGACAAGAACTTAGTAATGCCTTCAGAAAGCAATCCTTCCTGGAGGAATAGGAAGAGTTAAAGTAGAATAAAATCACCCAGTATAGGCCATGGGATTCTCAGGTGAGACCTAGCTGAAGTCTTTCTCATAGTCTTAAAAGTCATGGACTTACTCCAACACAGGGCAGAAGTCTTTGAGGGGGGCAGCTCAGATGGAGAAGAAATCCATCCAAGTGTTGGTGGGGATAAAAACCTGTTCAGCTCTAAATGGTTCTCAATGCATGCCCTGAGCCTTTCTGGGCTGTCTGCTTGAAACCACAGCCAATGTCCCTCCTGCTTAGTCGTTTGTTTTTGCAGCGGAAATAAATTGGAAACTCTGGCCTAGAGCTTGGGAGAATAAGTTAACAGAAATTTGGCAGCCAACAAGTGTGAAATTAAATATGGACTGATGCCTTTTCTCTCTTCCCAGAGTGGTGGTTTTTTTTTTTTTTTTTTTTTTTTTTGAGTTATGTATCTGATGAAAACTCATGGAGCTGGCAGGGATCCTGGAGGAATATGAGTCCTGTGTGTCTGCCAGGACTAGCTGGCCACCATGGTGAAGCCACCTCACTGCTCTGTGCTTTAGCTTTCTCATCTGGAGGCAGAGACTTGTCACATGACCCTCTTAGTCTACAGAATTAGGGGCTGATAAACTCAATTATTTATGGCAAAATACTTCCAAGTGGACCCATTCTGTACAAATACAAAAACCATTTTTCTTTAACTGAATCAGATCCTTGGGTTGTTTGATCCGCACACAAATGTAGTTCCCCTTGCTGTCAGGAGTGCTCTCAGGCATGCCAAGATCAGGGCGTGAAACCTCCAGAAGCTCCCCACCTTTTTTTGGTCACCTATGGGGCCCACGATTCAAGTAGTAGCACTGTCCTTTGCCCAGAGTTATGAGGTGCCAGCCTCCCCAGGTGCCTCACTCTCATCTAGGGTTAGATGATAAAGAGATTCCTGGGGAGAGACTCTGGAAAGCCCTGCCACGTGGCATCAGATGCAGAAGAGGCGGGGCATGGGCGAAAGCTGGGGACAAGAGGGGTCTGGCAAAGGGGGCGTGTTCAGTGCAGATAGACTGCGGCTGTGGGAGGGCGGCAGGCACTCTGATGGATCTGAAAGCTATTTGCAAGGCTGATCAGCTCCAGGTTGTATTCCAGCCGTGACAAACGGTGCCTGGCTGAACAAATGTTACATTTCCATGAATTAATAATCTAAGAAAAATAGATGAAGAGAACAGACACACCTGCCCTCTGTTGGATTATCTGAATATCTCCCTTGGGCCCTCATTTTCCTTCTTACAAAATACACTGGTGTGTTGTAGAAATATCTAGGAAATCTTAGCGGGTAACTGATTCTAAGGGCATCTCATTTTGACAGCATGGGCTTCTTCCTGTTTAGCAAATATTAGTAAATGAAATAATTCCAGTATAGAGAAAATGGGCCTTGATCTGGATAAAGAGGGCTGGGCTTTCCTTCTTGTCCTAACTTATTACCTGGGTCACTTTAGGCACTGGAAGGAACCTGCTCAAACCTCAGTTTCCTCATGTGCAAAATTGAGATAACACCACCCAGGTGGTTCTTGGAAAAGACAGCATTGTGGTATTTTATAATAATACTTCCACAGGTGGGCAATAACTTGTACATATGAAAAATTGAGCTCACTGCTGAGGCAATCCTCCCAAGATATTCAGTGGCCTTCTAAAGTCTAAAGCACACCATTCACCATCAGAGGATGCTACGAAAAGGGTAGAGAGACTGCTTCCACTGCAGTCCTTACCTCTCTGGTCTTTAGAAATCTAACCCATCCCTTCTCACTCATAAATCAAATCCAGAGAGAAGCTGAGGCATGGTGGGATCCACCTCATAGACTGATCGTGAATCACCCGCTTTGTTCTCAGTTCTGCTGAGCCATTCACATGTCATGCCCAGTGGAAGGAGAAGGCAAGCTGGAGCTTTCGACTGATGTTTGTTTCCTGCTAGGAATTTAAATTGAATTATGCCACTCAAGATTTCAAATCGCAGATCATCTACACCAGGACTTTTGTTTCAAATCATGATAAAGAGATTCCTGGGAGAGACTCTGGAAAGCCCTGCCACGTGGCATCAGATGCAGAAGAGGCGGGGCATGGGCGCTGGGGACAAGAGGGTCTGGCAAAGGGGGCGTGTTCAGTGCAGATAGACTGCGGCTGTGGGAGGGCGGCAGGCACTCTGATGGATCTGAAAGCTATTTGCAAGGCTGATCAGCTCCAGGTTGTATTCCAGCCGTGACAAACGGTGCCTGGCTGAACAAATGTTACATTTCCATGAATTAATAATCTAAGAAAAATAGATGAAGAGAACAGACACACCTGCCCTCTGTTGGATTATCTGAATATCTCCCTTGGGCCCTCATTTTCCTTCTTACAAAATACACTGGTGTGTTGTAGAAATATCTAGGAAATCTTAGCGGGTAACTGATTCTAAGGGCATCTCATTTTGACAGCATGGGCTTCTTCCTGTTTAGCAAATATTAGTAAATGAAATAATTCCAGTATAGAGAAAATGGGCCTTGATCTGGATAAAGAGGGCTGGGCTTTCCTTCTTGTCCTAACTTATTACCTGGGTCACTTTAGGCACTGGAAGGAACCTGCTCAAACCTCAGTTTCCTCATGTGCAAAATTGAGATAACACCACCCAGGTGGTTCTTGGAAAAGACAGCATTGTGGTATTTTATAATAATACTTCCACAGGTGGGCAATAACTTGTACATATGAAAAATTGAGCTCACTGCTGAGGCAATCCTCCCAAGATATTCAGTGGCCTTCTAAAGTCTAAAGCACACCATTCACCATCAGAGGATGCTACGAAAAGGGTAGAGAGACTGCTTCCACTGCAGTCCTTACCTCTCTGGTCTTTAGAAATCTAACCCATCCCTTCTCACTCATAAATCAAATCCAGAGAGAAGCTGAGGCATGGTGGGATCCACCTCATAGACTGATCGTGAATCACCCGCTTTGTTCTCAGTTCTGCTGAGCCATTCACATGTCATGCCCAGTGGAAGGAGAAGGCAAGCTGGAGCTTTCGACTGATGTTTGTTTCCTGCTAGGAATTTAAATTGAATTATGCCACTCCAGATTTCAAATCTCAGATCATCTACACCAGGACTTGTAAGATCTGATCCTTTAAAAACAAATTAATCTTTTAAAAACCTGATAAGAATGAGATTGAAAACAGTGTTAATCTGTTTCTTCTCAATGTTGTGTGTTTGCTTTTCCAAAGCTTTAGAATTGCCTTCTCCTTTTCTGAATGTTATTTCACAATAGAAGTTGACCTGAGTATATAAATTCCCTCTCAAGTGCAATTGATAGCCCTAAACAGTACACTTCTCTTGGATGCCAAAATAATACATAGATAAGTGTGAATAAAGTCATTTTCAAAACCAAGATGATAACCAAAACCTCTGAGCTGCTGATCATAAGGCCACATTTCATTTCTCCAAAAGATTCACCATTTAAGCCCCAGGAACCTGGGGTTTTATAGATGTCACATTAGCACCATGACCTTCTCTTCTGCAGACTCACCTGGCCACCATTTCTTTCTCCTTATGGGAGGCATACCCACTGCTGCTAAGGGGCTTCAGAGGGGACGACAGGAAGTAGAGGTGATGATTACTGAAGTACTGGTCAACCAGCGGGAGGAGAACCTGGAAGATCCACCAGAGATGAGCTGAAAGATCCACTGGAGATGAACTTCTAGGAAGCTGCCAAAAGTCCTTCCTCTGGTTCTTTTGAAAAAGTTCCTTCTCAGTGAGCAAAGAGCCTCTGAACACTGGTCCTGGATTTTCCAGGGAACACTACCCTGTGGATCCCAGTTTCCAACACGTTTTTTTTCTTTATATGCCTGTAACCAGAGGCCTTGGGTACATATGAAGGGATAGAGCAAGACACTGAGTAAGGGCCTAAACAAATGCACATGCAGCCCTAAGTCAACATTTTCAGGGGTGTCCTGTACTCAGTCTCCACTCAGATGTGGCTTCTTGGGCATGGCATTCAACAGTATTCTTAAGGAATGGGCCAGAATCTCCAGTCTGGAGTGTCTTGCCTCTGCTTCTCAGAGCATGGCTACTTCAAGTCCTCACTTGCATTTAGTCCTCTGCCTAGGGTTATGTGGCCGAGACAGCTCACTGGCCTCCAAATTCATTCTCCCCGTTTTTTTCTTAGCAGTAGAAATTCCTGTGTTTTACATGGGCATGGGGTTACCCAGTTAGAAAAATGCATTACCTGCCTCCCTTGCAGCTAGCTGAGGCTAAAATGAGTAAGTTCTAGCCACTGGGATAGAACTTTAATAAAACAGCACCCTTCCCTCCCCTTTCCGCCTTTCTCACAGATGTGGTGCAGGTGTGTCTGAACCGAACCATCAGGGATCACATCCTAGGAGATGGAGGAGCATCATGAGAAGAACAACCTGAGTCCCTGGGTGATGGCGTGGAGCAGAGCAGGCTGACCACCTCCTAAGACCACCTGCCTCAAGACTGTTCCACAACAAATTTAAAAGGCCACATTTCATTTCTCCAAAAGATTCACCATTTAAGCCCCAGGAACCTGGGGTTTTATAGATGTCACATTAGCACCATGACCTTCTCTTCTGCAGACTCACCTGGCCACCATTTCTTTCTCCTTATGGGAGGCATACCCACTGCTGCTAAGGGGCTTCAGAGGGGACGACAGGAAGTAGAGGTGATGATTACTGAAGTACTGGTCAACCAGCGGGAGGAGAACCTGGAAGATCCACCAGAGATGAGCTGAAAGATCCACTGGAGATGAACTTCTAGGAAGCTGCCAAAAGTCCTTCCTCTGGTTCTTTTGAAAAAGTTCCTTCTCAGTGAGCAAAGAGCCTCTGAACACTGGTCCTGGATTTTCCAGGGAACACTACCCTGTGGATCCCAGTTTCCAACACATTTTTTTTTTTCTTTATATGCCTGTAACCAGAGGCCTTGGGTACATATGAAGGGATAGAGCAAGACACTGAGTAAGGGCCTAAACAAATGCACATGCAGCCCTAAGTCAACATTTTCAGGGGTGTCCTGTACTCAGTCTCCACTCAGATGTGGCTTCTTGGGCATGGCATTCAACAGTATTCTTAAGGAATGGGCCAGAATCTCCAGTCTGGAGTGTCTTGCCTCTGCTTCTCAGAGCATGGCTACTTCAAGTCCTCACTTGCATTTAGTCCTCTGCCTAGGGTTATGTGGCCGAGACAGCTCACTGGCCTCCAAATTCATTCTCCCCGTTTTTTTTTCTTAGCAGTAGAAATTCCTGTGTTTTACATGGGCATGGGGTTACCCAGTTAGAAAAATGCATTACCTGCCTCCCTTGCAGCTAGCTGAGGCTAAAATGAGTAAGTTCTAGCCACTGGGATAGAACTTTAATAAAACAGCACCCTTCCCTCCCCTTTCCGCCTTTCTCACAGATGTGGTGCAGGTGTGTCTGAACCGAACCATCAGGGATCACATCCTAGGAGATGGAGGAGCATCATGAGAAGAACAACCTGAGTCCCTGGGTGATGGCGTGGAGCAGAGCAGGCTGACCACCTCCTCAGACCACCCACCTGCCTCAAGACTGTTCCACAACAAACACATGTCTGTCTCACTGAAGCTATTACTGGAGTTTTGAGTATCTTTGTTGAATTTGCATAACTTGTCCCCGAAATCGCGACAATGCTAGGGAGAAAGTAATCTGGTTAAAGGCACAAGGTCACTTACTTTAGCAAAGAATTTGATCTCCTGGTCATGGGGAGACTTTTCAGTTTTCCCACTGCTGACAATGGCTTCTACAAAGACAAAAGCAACACAAAGTTGGCCAGAGCCAAAGAAAACAAAAACAGTCACAGCATTTAAGAAATAGAGGGCTTCCCTGGTGGTCCAGTGGGTAGGGACACCGCCTTGCAGTGCAAGGGGCGCCGGTTCGATCCCTGGCCTGGGAAGATCCCACGTGTGGTGGAGCGGCTGGACTGATGTGTCCAATTACCGAGCCGGAGCTCTGGAGCACATGCGCCCAGACCCGGCGCTCTGCGTCAACAGACGCCACCCCGATGGGAGGCCCGCAGGAGCCAAAGAACAAAGATGGATGAAAAATAAACAAATGAAAGACCAATAGAAGTGGCCCACCCGCCCTGCCTCTCTCCCCACCCCAACCCCCCAAAATAAATAAATAAATAAATAAAAAATAAAAAAAAAGAAATAGAGCAACTTTTCATCATGGAAAGGCCATTTGGTTTTTACAAAATATCTAATATTTTACAAAGTACTTGGCAGTTGTGAGTGCAGGTCACTTCCAGTATCAATTCTCTAAAGTTTCACCACCCTTTCCACCACTTTATTGACGAGAAGGCAGCCTCAGAGAGGCTGAATCATATCCTCAGAGTCACAAAACAAATGGAACACTTAGAATAGGATGAGTTACATGACAAATTACAGATGATCCAATCAAACCCAGAAAGAAAACCAAAGACAAAGCTGGCTTTTTTAAGTGGAAGGGGGGAATATTTCAGTCACTGTGCCCTTCTTCAAACCATATGCATAAAAGAACCATGAAGAGCTACAGAACGAAAGCATTGCTTGTTGAAAAAGAAATACTGAATTATTTTTGATATGAGAAACATACATATTTGTGATATTTCACAATGATACTTACCCAAATGGGCAATGAACTCTTGGGCAGAATCAACATATTTTAGGATCTTCTTCAAAAACTTATAGGCAAACCTCTTTTCCATCGAGGAGGCATCCAACTCCATATCCTTTATACCTCTAGGTTGGAAATGGGTAAACCCCAGCGGGGAACAGAAATGACTATGTGACTTTGGTGCATCAGAAATTTCCCCCAGGTCAACTCCATTTTCTAAATGTTAATGGTTTTTTCTGGCTTAGTGATCTGCCTCCCCATCTGACTCATTTCCCCTTGCATCTGGAATCTGCCTCCATGAGATGCAACACCTGGGCTACAATAATTTCTGAGAAGATTTTCCAGAAAGACTTGCATCATTCATTCAACAAATGAGCTAGGATCAAATCAGAGATGCAAACAAGAAACCCTGTGCTCGTGGAACTTCCGTGCCAGCTCTGAACAGACAGAAACACTACATAAAATAGAGTGTATGGAATGCTAGAAGTCAATGAGATTTGTGAGAAAAAGAAAAATTAAAGCTAAAGGATGAAAGGGTTCAAGAGTGCCTGGAGTGGCGGTGAGCAGACTATTGTGCTAAATCAGTGCCAGGTTTATTGGAAGGATGACATGGGAAGGCAAAGACATATAGACATCAGGGGAGGGAGATTTCCAGGCATAGGGAGTGGGGGTGCAACGGTTCTGAGGTGGAAGCACGCATGCTGAGTATGGACCAGTGCAGATGGAACCAAAGTGAGCAGTTCAGAGGGGCATGGGGTGGGCAGTGGGCTCAATCATCAGGACGCCATGGACTGTCCTTAACATTTTGCTTTTGCTTTGAGATGGGAAACTACTGAAAGTTTTGAACAGAAGAATGACATGAGCCATACGGTAACATAAGCACTCTAGTTGTTAGGTTTAAAAATTGACTGTTGAGGCCAAGAGTTGAAATAGGGAGCCCGGGAAGGCCGCCCTTTCTGCAATGATAGTGACAGAATGAAGGTGAGAAGTGGCCAGATTCTGTATCTTATAGGGAGGATCATCAGGATCTCCTAAAGGGCTGGATGCAAGCTGAAGGAAGAAGAGAAGAGACAAGGTTTTTGGCTTGAGCTCCTGGAAGAAAGGACTATCATCAAGCAATGGGGAAGGTGAAGAGAGCACAGGCCTGAGGCATGGTAGAAGGAGCCTAGAGGTTCTCCTTGGTGACGGGATGTTGCCTCCTTATTGGTATAGTTAAATACCTACCACCAATTCCGGCACAGGGTAAGCTGCCATGGGGATACGTCTGCTGAATTCAGTTATCTTTTTTCCTTTTCCTGTTTCCTTGATTCCTTTCTTATCATACAGAGGCATTTTTCATTTCTGTGAGTGAGTTATTTATTGGCAAACCACGGTCTGCATACATCTCAGTGCTAAGAACAGGATTACAGTGATGATGGGGGTTTATCTCCAAAGCCTCCTCAGGGGCTGTCCCCTGCTGCCTGACCTTTCCCGCTCAACAATACGGCAGACAAGTTTTGTTATTTTTTCTTATGAGCTACAACCGAAATATTTGTATAGAATTTTATTTGGGTTTCTGCGATTCCGTGGCAAAAATTCTGTTGGAAACCAAAAGAAGAAACAGCAGCTGGCTCAGCAGTCATTTCTTTCAGAAGGAATGGCTTATCAGGATGGGACGCGCTTGGTTTTCGTTCTACAAAGGACTTGGCTAGCACAGCCCCTGCTGACACCTGACCAGTGGGGAAACAGGTTCTACCTTTAAGACTTCAGCAGCCCAGACCACCCTCATCTAAAACATCCATCTGGAGGATTCCAATCAACATGAGTTTGAGATAAAAATCTGAGGAAATCAGGATTCATTCTATCTCCCCAGTGAAGCTGCCTCTTTTCTTCAAAGACTGTCAATGTCAGTCATGGTCCCTATTTTTATTATTGACATTGACTGAATACCATAGAAAATAACAAAATACAAGTAGGAGGAGAATTGGTGATTCTGTGAGAACTAAGTCACGTGTTTTACAAAGACCTGCAATTGTAAGTTTCCAAATACAGAGTTTTGCAATGAGGTGTGAGTAAGAACACTGTAAAGGATAGGGAGGAAATTGGGGAAAAAAAAACCCAAAATAGGATCCTGCATTTACAGTGTTTTGTATGTTCCTTAATTCTCACTGATATTTAGAGAAGCCCATATTCCAGACCTTTGAGGATGCATTATGGATGTGCTTTATAATTTCAATAAATAAAACAACAAACCAAGATGAGGTCTGGGACCTACAGGAAAAGATTTGTGAATGAATGCATTTTTGTATGTTTTAAGTTAAAATTAAATGTTTCAGATACGTATATATAATTTGTCATGATTCTTTGCTAGAACTGACTTTTCAGAAATTGACATTGACCAGCCTTATTTACGTAAGAGAAGAGGGCTTCACACTCCGAAACATTTAATTACTTCATAAGACCTAACTGGTGTCCTTATCTGGTCTGCTACGCAGGCAGGTGATTAAGTGTCCAGAGCAGGAGACACCACACATGCCTGCCCCTGTCCCATTAACATCACCGGGAAGACAGCTTACCTGGAAACCACAATGCCATTCACCTGGAGGAACTTAAACAGGTCCTGAGCCTTCTCTCTGTCCCTGAACTTTTCCTTAGCAGTCAAGGTGTCATAGGGTACCAAAAGAGGGTGACTGCCACCACCTGGGGTCAGCAAAGTGAGAGACAACAACATATTTGGCTCTTCCTTTGCACATTTGGGAAAACACACCTGCCCCCCAGCTCACCTTCTGTGGAGGACACCGTGAACCTAGCTCACCTTTGCTCTCCAGCTCCAGCTTCTTCTTCTTGGCCCAGATATTATGATAGTTCTCAGCTACCACCTCCACCATCCCCTGGGTCCCACCAGGGAGAAGACAGTCAGAGAGAAAGCAAGCAAAAAAAAAAAAAAATGGGTTCATATCTGCCAGGCTATTTCAGGCAACCTTGGGAACAGAGCACCACCAAAGGCTAACGGCACATTGCTGAGTGTCTCCTGTCATTAATTAGTCTGTGTTTATGCACCTCATTAGTTTTCTATCTTCCCAGACACACAGAAAACAATTTCTAATTCCCTCCTTCCCTGGTAATTTGTTATCCTGGCAGTTTGATGCATTTCTGAGAAACACACATTTCCATGGGAAACTGCATGCTGGTGGCCCTTCATATGTCACAGGAGTTGAGTATTTTACTCCTGACCTGAGAAAGGAAGCAGGAAGTGGGAGATCAAGCAAAAATCTAGAATCCCTGAAAGCCTTTAAGCAAACAAAAAAGAATCACATGTTGGAGAAAACTGGGGCAAATAAGAATTCTCAACTAGAACTCATCTTTAAAAGGCTCATAACATAGCGACCTGGAGTGATGGGTGTACTTTGGAAGGGCCAGCAAGGGTCCAAAGGTTGTCTGATGGACCCTCAGAGGAGTAACTGCCCCAATCACCAATATGTGTATCAGGGAGGAATGAGAGGAAGCAGTTTAGGGTTTTTAATCTCTCCTCTTGGCTGGAAGTCCTGAAATCCTGCAATGATGACCTGTCTGTGCCACCGGGCAACTTGAGTGAATCTGCCATGGGATATGCGGGTGCCCTCAAGGTTGGGGGAACCCACTGTGACCAGGCCAGCACTCCCA
The DNA here is from genome assembly GCA_022376925.1 of Tragulus kanchil. Classification (NCBI taxonomy): domain Eukaryota; kingdom Metazoa; phylum Chordata; class Mammalia; order Artiodactyla; family Tragulidae; genus Tragulus; species Tragulus kanchil. Next base: position 260,566,898 of record JAIOJX010000032.1, read on the forward strand.
CCCTGGGGCATCTCAGAGATTTTCTCCTAGCTGTCATTAGTTTTGTTACTGGTTATTTCTCCTGGCTGTTGTCAGTTCTGTGTTTTGGGTTCCGATAATGGGAACTTGTTTCTTCTTTCTCTCTTTTTTTTTTTTTTAGATTGATTTATTTATTTATTTTGGTGGGGGTGGGGTGGGGAGGGAGGGGAGCAGGCGGGCCACTTCTGTTGGTCTTTCATTTGTCCATTTTCATCCATCTTTGTTCTTTGGCCTGTGTGGGCCTCCTATCACGGTGGCTTCTGTTGTCGCAGAGCACCAGCTCTGGGCGCATGCGCTCCAGAGCTCCAGCTCGGTAACTGGACACATCAGTCCAGCCGCTCTGCGGCACGTGGGATCTTCCCAGGCCAGGGCCCGAACTGGCGCCCCTTGCACTGCAAGGTGGTGTCCTTACCCACTGGACCACCAGGGAAGCCCTCTTCTTTCTCTTATTGAGTCATGACCTGCTACAACGTTCCTGGAAGAAGCACAAAGATGCACCTTCTCAGGGGACTGATTAATTCTGCTGAGACTGTCTTGGATGAGTGGCCTCTGCTCCGTGTGGCCCCCTTTCATTTTGCTATTTCAGTGGTGATACGTTTTAGGCATTTGCTCCCTTCTGTTTTTCCTTTAACTCTTTGGAGGCTAACACATCCTGTACTTGTGGGGTTTTACAAAGTAAGTTATGGGGGTTTGAAAGCATCAAGACTGACCTGGAGCTCTCTGGAGAGCACGACGTTGGAGAGATCCAGGGGAGCAGGGCTGTAGCTGTTGCCCTAGGGAAACAAAGGCAGAAGCATTCTCATCAGTATCCCTGACTCCAGCTGCCAAGGTGTGCTCCCAAAGATCCCCAGAGCTCATCCATGGTGAACCTCATCTCCACGCTCCAGGGAGAGCATTCGCAGATTCCTCCATGGGTTCTCCTGGCCCAGTGTTGGCCTCTGGGCTTGACTGTCCTACCTGGCTGGCCTGGGACACACTTCGAAGCTTCTCATTTTCCCGCTGTTGAACTAGAGCTTCTCCCTCTTTGGTTCTCTCCACAGTCCAGCCCACAGCCAACATGGTTTTCAGGGACTCTCTGGCAGGCCAGCGATAAATTTCCTTCTCCTGGAAGAACATTGGAGCAGAAGAGCTGTGCAGGGAAGGCCCCAGCACTCTGCTGGCCTGTCTCCTGGAAGAGAAGTCAGAGCCCGCAGCAGATGGGGGCTACCTGGCTCCAGCTGCCTCTCACTGGGTCAAAACATCCTTTGCAGCACCCCGTCTCAACCACATCATGTCTTTCCGAGGTTTTCAAGTAAGAGATGCTACAGCCTCCTGCTTTTAGAGGGAACGTGCCAGATATTACCCACAGTTTGTGGTTAAGAGAAAAGAGCAGGGGAATGAATTCTTCCCTCCCCGCTCCCTCCCATCCTGCCCCCTCCAATATAGCCACCTCTGCTTTCCCCACCCAGAGCTTACTGTGCAAGCCTGCCTAGGCCCCGCACCTTTCTTTCAAGAGTGACTTCTGTTCTCCTATAAGTATAAGATGGGACCTATCAAAACGTGTCTGCACAAGGCTCTCCTCTGAGCTTGGGAAATAGACTTTCTTAGATTTAGAACTCTCTTTTGAGCCATGCACAATTTTATAGCTGGCAAATATGCATATAAATATACACACGTCATCCTTTATTGTGACCATGAATCTCAAGGCTACAAAGAACTCTTACTGATGGCAAGATAGGAATTCAGAGTTGAGCTGAACCAAATTTCATAATTAACAAAACAAACTGTGAAACCTGTATTTCCCTGGGGACTCTCTTCTCTATTCCTCTTATCCTTCATGACTGTAAGTCCTTTCTATCTGAATTCATGTCCCTCACTTCTCCAATAATCTAACAAAATAATCCCCCCCACCATAATCTAACAAAAACCCTTCCTAGTTCAGTTGCAAGTGAATCACAAAGTGTATTTTGGTCCAGATTATGAGTGCTGACCACTGTTTCTTTCTCCAGTGGTCTCTTGGAAGTTGGTCCTGGGGCCGTGGCTCATAGGCCAGCTCCCAGGGAGCTTGCCCAGTCCCGAAAAGTCTCTAACGAGCTGGATCATGAATGTGCCCTCAACTCCTCAGCGATCTGATACAATACTCAGGGAAAAGAAACCAGCATGGCCACTCAGTGGTCCTTACCTTCTCAGTTAATGTCTTGAAAGGCCTGATCAATGGATGGGTCTTCACATTTTCATCCAGGGAAATTCCATACTTCCATCCATTCTGACTCTGTAGAAATGTTCTCAGTTCAAATATCCTTGGCACCCTGTGAGCCCTGCTATGTGACCCACAGCCCAGCTTCTATTTTCACTGAACAAATGGAATAATGGAATGTGACAGAGCTTGGAAATTTCCCTCCAAAATATCTAATTGATCTTATAAGGCTGTCAGTCTCTCTGTCCCCTGATGTTTGAACTTCGCTCCTTTATTTCTTCCTGTTTTAGTGGCTGTCCCCTGCAGTTACTTGCTTATGTTTCAGGCCCACTACACAGAGAAGGATGCTTCAAAAGACACGAGAAGAATGCTTCTCAAGTCAATATGTCCCAATCACAGGTAAGGACAGATGTCAAGGCTGAAGGCTTCTGAGTAATGGACCTTCTGGGCATGACATGGAGGACGCTGACTTGATTTGCTTCCCTTGCCCACCAGCCCCAGAGCAAAACTATATAACGAGGCATGTTTCCTAGAATCTAGAAGTTTACCAATTTCAAAAGTCATTCAAAAAACGGTGGTGGTTAAACATCCAGGACAGTAGGTTGCAGACTCTGTCCCAGGCACTGTGGAGATAACTCAGAGTCTGTTTTCTGTAACCTCACAGCCCAGAGACTTTGGGCTGCCCTTTCTCAGTCTCTGCCTCTGCCCACTTGCTAATGTAGTGCTTTTCAAGCTTCTGTCCCTTCTCAAGGCACGCTCTTCCTGGTGTATGTCATCTAGGCCCTGGTCCATAAGTAAATGAATTCCAGATTAGGATTTGCTGTCCAGATCTGTAACTTCCACACCTATCTTAGCTCTGCGTGGATGTCTGCAGGTACCTCTCAACAGGTCTGAAACAGAACCCACCATTCTGCTTCTCTAAGTGGCTCTTGTTTTGGGGCTCCCTGCATCTCCATGAATAGCATCAGCATACACTCCCTTTCCAAGCCAGAAATGTGGGAGTCTTTCCCAACAAACCCTTCATTCCATACTTGCTCCCTTGTGTTCAACCTCCTGGACCTATTCATCTGCCTCTCCCTCGCTTTCCTGCCAGTGCTTTGGCTCAGACCACCATCAGCTCCTCCTGGAGGAGGAAATGGCAATCCACTCCAGTATTCTTGCCTGGAAAATGTCATGAACAGAGGAGTCTGGTGGGCTACAGTCCACAGAGTCCCAAAGAGTAGGACATGACTTGGCAACTCAATAGCAAGAAGCCATCTTTGGGCCTTTTCAGGTGGCTCAGTGGTAAATAATTCACCTACAATGTAGAAGTCATGGGTTCAATCTCTGGGTGGAGAAGATCTCCTGGAGAAGGGAATGGCAACCCACTCTAGTATTGAGAGCTCCATGGACAGAGAAGCCTGGTGGGCTAGGGTCCACGGGTTTGCGAAGAGTCAGACATGACTGAGTGACGAAGCAATCAGCAGCTCTCACCTGGATTACTACAACTGCTTCCTATGAGGTCTCCCTGCATCCAGTCTTGACAGCTCTCATGGATTCCATCTTCTGTACTACTGTCAGACCATTTTTCATAAACTACCCTGATCAGGGTACTCAGCTGCCTTAAAAATTTCAGATTCCCAACTGCCATCATGGTAAAATCCAAGCTCCTTCTGGCCTCTATGGCTGCAGCAAAGAGCTTGTTGGCCCCTCTAGGCTCATGTCCTTCCTTTGTTCCTCTGGCTCTGTCCCAGGCACTGTGGAGATAACTCAGAGTCTGTTTTCTGTAACCTCACAGCCCAGAGACTTTGGGCTGCCCTTTCTCAGTCTCTGCCTCTGCCCACTTGCTAATGTAGTGCTTTTCAAGCTTCTGTCCCTTCTCAAGGCACGCTCTTCCTGGTGTATGTCATCTAGGCCCTGGTCCATAAGTAAATGAATTCCAGATTAGGATTTGCTGTCCAGATCTGTAACTTCCACACCTATCTTAGCTCTGCGTGGATGTCTGCAGGTACCTCTCAACAGGTCTGAAACAGAACCCACCATTCTGCTTCTCTAAGTGGCTCTTGTTTTGGGGCTCCCTGCATCTCCATGAATAGCATCAGCATACACTCCCTTTCCAAGCCAGAAATGTGGGAGTCTTTCCCAACAAACCCTTCATTCCATACTTGCTCCCTTGTGTTCAACCTCCTGGACCTATTCATCTGCCTCTCCCTCGCTTTCCTGCCAGTGCTTTGGCTCAGACCACCATCAGCTCCTCCTGGAGGAGGAAATGGCAATCCACTCCAGTATTCTTGCCTGGAAAATGTCATGAACAGAGGAGTCTGGTGGGCTACAGTCCACAGAGTCCCAAAGAGTAGGACATGACTTGGCAACTCAATAGCAAGAAGCCATCTTTGGGCCTTTTCAGGTGGCTCAGTGGTAAATAATTCACCTACAATGTAGAAGTCATGGGTTCAATCTCTGGGTGGAGAAGATCTCCTGGAGAAGGGAATGGCAACCCACTCTAGTATTGAGAGCTCCATGGACAGAGAAGCCTGGTGGGCTAGGGTCCACGGGTTTGCGAAGAGTCAGACATGACTGAGTGACGAAGCAATCAGCAGCTCTCACCTGGATTACTACAACTGCTTCCTATGAGGTCTCCCTGCATCCAGTCTTGACAGCTCTCATGGATTCCATCTTCTGTACTACTGTCAGACCATTTTTCATAAACTACCCTGATCAGGGTACTCAGCTGCCTTAAAAATTTCAGATTCCCAACTGCCATCATGGTAAAATCCAAGCTCCTTCTGGCCTCTATGGCTGCAGCAAAGAGCTTGTTGGCCCCTCTAGGCTCATGTCCTTCCTTTGTTCCTCTGGCCTACCCTGTGACTGCCCATGTTGAACTAAACGTCCCTAAAGCCAACACACACTCTTGCTTCTCAGTCTGCACCTGCTGCTTCCACAGTCTACAGAGCACTTGCTCCCCGATGTCTGAACGATGTTTTCATCATACACTGTAGGTGTCAGCAGTTCGAGGAAGCATTCCTGGACCCCTGCTACTGGGCCGAGGTCTCCTCCTGGGTGCTCTTGCCTGTTACAGTGCAGCATAAACTGGGTAGTGGCTGGTTCATTTGGTTTCTCCCACAGACTGTGGGGTTCTTGAGGTGAACAGGAACACACTTTTTTTCCTTGTCAGATTATCAGTGGCAACAGGGAGCAAATGCAAAGCTTCCAGGATAGTGGAAGGGAGAGATTCATCAAATACCACACCAGTAAATGCAAAGCTCATAACTGGTGTATATAAATGGACAACTGTTCTGAATACAGCTCTATCAAACTGGTATAAAAATTCTGCAGAGGAAAAGAACAAGGTGTTAAGAGGGCTTGTATTTGAGAAATCTGGGAAAGAAATACCCTAGGAATTCACGTTTGGACAGATTTTGAAGGAGGAATTGGTAAATGGTGTTCGCACATGAGTGCAGATGGGTATCTGGCTGATACAGGGGGTGGATGCAGGCTTATGTAGAGTGAGTGAGCGAGTGAGTCAGTGAGTGTGTGTGTGTGTGTGTGTGTGTTGGGGGGGGTGGAGGGAGGGAGGAAACAAGCCTAAATAAAGGGGATGTAGTTGGAAAGCAGAAGGTGAAGGGAAAGATGAGGCTAGAGATGGTGGTAGGGTCTCTCAGACCACAAAAAGGATTTTCACTTTTACTTTAAAATAGTTAGAAGCTATTAAGGGATTTTTAATGAGGAGAAGGGGCTGGCTGGGAGAATATTTGGGGGAATCTGACCACATATGCATACTGAAACTATCGCTTGTCTGTAGTGTGAAGAACAGACTGGAGAAAATGCACATAGGTAGACCAGCTGGAAGGTCATCACCTCATTTGGGCATAAGATGAGTGCAGCCTGAACTGAAACTGTGGCTTGGACAGAGAGAGCTATATGAATTCAGGAGTGAGTAAAGAGGTAAAAGGCACATGGCTAAGGGAGGCACTGGACCTGGTAATGATTCATGGAGGGGTCCCTGTCCCTAAGCCAGTGGCTGCCAGATGGACATATGAGGGAGGGCTGAGAACACAGATGCTCTAGAGCAACCGTCAGCAAGCTATACACAGCCCTTGATCCCCATCCAGTTACGCCCTGTCTTAGAAATACGGTTCACTGAGACAGAGGCGTGCTCCGTCACTCACGTGTGGTCTACGGCTGCTCCTGCGCCACAGCGGCAGAGACGAGAGGCTGCAGTGGAGACTGTCTGACCCACAAACCTGAACAGGGTTGTGATCTGCCCTTTATAAAAAAAAGCATGCCAACCTCTGCTCTAGAATCATGAGCCCATTCTACAGGCACAATGACTGGTGTTGTCATGAGCCCCAAACAGTGGCTCAGGAAAGACTCCGAGCCCAGATCACGACGGAGGCTGAGTCAGGGCTTCAAGCTGTGCCTCGTCCAGTGTGCATCCAGGGAGGCGGTTTCTGCGGCCGTGCGGTGGAGGTGGGCCCACTGTTACGAGCTGTAAGCTGCAGCTGAGCAATGGCCCCAATGCTTCGCTGGCTGCCTACAGGACTCCAGGATGTCTTTGGCACATTCCTCCCCTTTTGCTTGCCAGCATTAAAGGGCTGACAGAGCACTTAAACTTATTAAACAGCCTGACCTCATGTGGTGAAGAATTTTAAACACCAGATGGACGGGCTTATTAATAAGGGAGAGTCTGGAAGTTCCAGCACTGCCTGTCACAGGAAGATGGGTGTCCTCCCTCGACCAAAATTCAGCTTGCTGGCAAAACACGAGAGGAAAGCTTTCCCTTTGATTTTCCCTTTCCCAATGCTATGCTCAAGGAAAAAATTTAATAAAAGCTTCTGGTCCTGCATTAAGCATTTATGTCAAACATACACAAGAGCATGTGCTTGGCACCAACTCCATGGAAATGCATTGTGAAGAGAGACATCAGTCCTTGCAGAATCAATCATTTTCCTGAGAGACAAGAAAAGCTGCACCAGCAGCCGCCACCACCTCTTTCTCTGACCTTCACCAGCCCGGGGAAATGGACACGCAAAAATAATGAACGCTCTTGGCATGGCAAGTCTGTCACTTAGACGAGTCAGGCCGATTTCCTGGACTGGACCCTTTCCTGTTCTTGGACAGGTTATCCACCCCCCGCCACCCCTAACCCTGACCATTGTCAGTGGGATGATAATCTTTACCTTGTCACAGGCCCATTTGTCATGTGAGTGCTCAGCATACTTGGTGACGATGTATTCCAATTTTTCAGGCAAGGAGAAACTGAGAAAGTAGGAGAAATATAAAATTACAACCTCCCCAAGCACTTTAGCCAGATGTGCCAGAAAGATGGCCCAGAACTAACCATCAGCTGACAGAGGCTGGATGTGCTCACCTAGCGAACCGGAGCTGAACGCCAGACACAGTGACCTTCCTGAGCTCAACATGTGGCATATCTGGGACCAGATCCCGCCCATGGCTAGTCAGAGGGCATCTCTGCAGCAGCTTCCGTTGCACAGATGGCCTCCTTCCAGCTGCTCCGGGTTCCCTTGGCTCCTAAGAACCACTTTGGCTTGGGTCACACTGGGAGAATCCCTTCATCAAAGGCATTGCCCTGCCATCTCACAAGTCCAAGGTGGGGATGGCAGGGGTGAGTAGTTAGAGGGTCAAATGATACAAAATAGTGCTCGTCTACCTTTTGGGGTTGGGCAACTCATGTTTAAACACTAGAATCTCAACAGTCCGATAGATACCTGTCGTTTCTGTTAGCACCATAGCTTTTGCCCCTCCTGTGGGCATCACACCTCCACTTCCCTTTAAGCAGTGAGTCTTCCTGCACTGTGTGTAGTCTTGTGTGGACTGCCACTGAGCCCTGGCTCTGATGAGGCCAGTCGGAGTCACTTTACCTGGAATGTCCGTCTTTGTTTTGGCAGCACTGTGCTGTTGGTAGGATCTCAGGTCCCCGACCAGGGACTGAGCCTGGGCCTTGGCAGTGAAAGCTATGGAGCCTCGCCACTCGGCCACCATGGGACTTGGACTTGGACTCTTGAGTTGAGAGAGTAGGAGAGCAGACGCATCAGGGTGACACACCCAACGGGTACACCTGGAGAATGTCCATGCGGTCACTCTGTTTTAGCCCTTGTCCCTGCTGAGGCCTGCTTAGTCAGCCTTTCCCTAGATTCTAATAATGACCCTATGCTTTTTATAATAAGGTCTTGTTCTGTTTAAGTTGTGGTCAGAGTTAGTCCCCATTATTCATATGACTCAAGGAACCTCTGATGTCAGAATCTAGTAGAAGAACTCAGAGCTCTCAAAATAGCATGGACCAAGTCCTCACTAGCACCCAAGAGCTAGAGTTTCCCACTGTCTCATAATATTTGTAGAAATGTCCATGTGATCACACCTTTTGGCATCCTTGGGCACACTGACATGCTCACTGGGCCAGATTCTCCAAAATCAACACTTGCTTCCCCTCTGATCAGCCTGTAGGTTCACCACAGCCATTACCTCTTCCTTAGAGCAGGTCTAATTCTACTTCCCACCGTTCACTCACCTCAAGCCTATGCTGATGGAATGTATATTTAATTTTCCCAAAGATGAATTTTAAATGTTATCAAAGCTGACAGCTCTGGGGAGAGGCTCCAACTACGGCTCTCATTAGAGAACTACTGCCATAAAACCTAAGTCCAAGGGGTTCACAAGAGGATGTCTGCTTTTCCCTGCTCATACATACAGCTCATAGGGGGTCTGGAGATTTTCACTGAAAATGCAGTTGGAGATGAAGCCTGTCTGCCCCACGACCCATAATCATAATTGGGGTAGCACTGCCAAAAGAAAAATCGAGCAGATCTTGTCTAATACTTTTGTCTGTGGTCTAATCATCACCAGTGCGGCATGCTGGAGAATTAGTGGCAGAAATTAAAACGTGCCACTATAGAGTCATTCCAAAGATCCAGCATCCACTGGCAAAGAGAAGGTCCAGTCTCTCAAATCAGGACCCCATGCTGTTCTGCCCTCACACCCAGAAGCCTTGCCAGAGCTCAGCTGAGTGTTATTTAAGGAGGGGCTGTGATGTACGATGCTATTAGTACTGTAAAGGCCTAATTCACAAAGAGCAAGATTTTGTCAAAAAACTCATTAATAAATTAACTGCATCATTTGTCAGGGTTCTTGCAATGCCTCAGGAGACATATGTGGAGAGCATCCATCTTTTATAATAAGTAAACCAGCCCCACCCTTCAAAAGGAAGCCCAGAACAGAATAATACAACATATAATCAGATATGGATGGACTAAACCTTCAGGAGTGGAGGTCAAAATCCAGCACTTGATGCGACCTGTAGTGTTAAGTGACATGACGAACAGTGTTGGGAGGGAAGAGGGCAGAGTTTAAATCTCTAACTCCCTTCTGAAAGAGCAACCCTGGTCAAGGGGCAAAATTGAGGGCCAGCTTAGAGATGAGTCTGGACTCACTTCACAGTGTTGATGGGCTTGGGGTCAAAGTTGCCATCAGCATCCACTGAGATCTGTTTCTCCAACGTGGCTGAGATTCTGGTATCTAAGTAATCTGGAGGCAGGGCCCCCGCTATAGCACTGAGACAGGGCAGGGCCATTCGGAAGAGATCTGGGTCATACCTCTGTGAGAAACGACAAAGATCACGTTAGCACAGGAGTACCACAGTTCCCGGCAGAACCACTCAACTGGCTTGGGGAAAAGCTGAACATGAGCATCTTCCCAGGTTAACCAAAATTGGGAACATGGAAGACCTGTAATGCATTCTTATGGAAAATGAGGCATCCTTTTCAAAGAAAAGTGACAATCAGTAAAGCCTTCCAGTCACTATTTTCTGTAGTTTGAGAAACCTTAAATCAGTATCTCATAGCTAGCTTCCTGCAGGAATATCTACAGGTTCAAGTGGTTCTAATTAGGCCAGAAAAGTGTACCACTTGTGGTCACAGAAGGTTCTAGAAACTGACCCAGCCTGTGCCTGGAGAGGGCAAGGTGGCCTGGCTGGGCCCCCAATGAGGGTCAAATGTTGAGGGCATCAGGGGACAGCTCTGTGTCAGCATTCTCTCCTAAACCCTGCCAGGAAGGAGTCTCAGTCAAAACATGTAGGGTGAGTGACAACCTTTGATCTGCTTGTACTGGACCAAAGGAAGACAGGAGTGAAGATCACTTAGGTGCAGGTGGTTCAGTGGCAAAGAATCCACCTGCCAATGCAGGAGATGCAAGAGACGAGGGTTCACTCCCTGGGTTGGGAAGATATCCTGGAGCAGAAAATGGCAATTCACTCCAGTATTCTTGCCTCAAGAATTTCACAGAGGAGCCTGGCAGGCTATAGTCTATGGGGCCACAAAGAGTTGGATGTGCCCAAGCACACGCACACACAAATGCCAGACTGCAGCTGTACACCTGCTCCTAACCTCTGTACAGAAACCGGGAAAACTTCTCATTTTCTGCCTTTAAAGCGAGTGATCTATCTATGACCAGACCATCCTGAATGCTCTGACCTTGTCTAAAGCTGGTGACATCATAGATCTAAACGCTGTGGTTACAGTGTTGATGGGCTTGGGGTCAAAGTTGCCATCAGCATCCACTGAGATCTGTTTCTCCAACGTGGCTGAGATTCTGGTATCTAAGTAATCTGGAGGCAGGGCCCCCGCTATAGCACTGAGACAGGGCAGGGCCATTCGGAAGAGATCTGGGTCATACCTCTGTGAGAAACGACAAAGATCACGTTAGCACAGGAGTACCACAGTTCCCGGCAGAACCACTCAACTGGCTTGGGGAAAAGCTGAACATGAGCATCTTCCCAGGTTAACCAAAATTGGGAACATGGAAGACCTGTAATGCATTCTTATGGAAAATGAGGCATCCTTTTCAAAGAAAAGTGACAATCAGTAAAGCCTTCCAGTCACTATTTTCTGTAGTTTGAGAAACCTTAAATCAGTATCTCATAGCTAGCTTCCTGCAGGAATATCTACAGGTTCAAGTGGTTCTAATTAGGCCAGAAAAGTGTACCACTTGTAGTCACAGAAGGTTCTAGAAACTGACCCAGCCTGTGCCTGGAGAGGGCAAGGTGGCCTGGCTGGGCCCCCAATGAGGGTCAAATGTTGAGGGCATCAGGGGACAGCTCTGTGTCAGCATTCTCTCCTAAACCCTGCCAGGAAGGAGTCTCAGTCAAAACATGTAGGGTGAGTGACAACCTTTGATCTGCTTGTACTGGACCAAAGGAAGACAGGAGTGAAGATCACTTAGGTGCAGGTGGTTCAGTGGCAAAGAATCCACCTGCCAATGCAGGAGATGCAAGAGACGAGGGTTCACTCCCTGGGTTGGGAAGATATCCTGGAGCAGAAAATGGCAATTCACTCCAGTATTCTTGCCTCAAGAATTTCACAGAGGAGCCTGGCAGGCTATAGTCTATGGGGCCACAAAGAGTTGGATGTGCCCAAGCACACGCACACACAAATGCCAGACTGCAGCTGTACACCTGCTCCTAACCTCTGTACAGAAACCGGGAAAACTTCTCATTTTCTGCCTTTAAAGCGAGTGATCTATCTATGACCAGACCATCCTGAATGCTCTGACCTTGTCTAAAGCTGGTGACATCATAGATCTAAACGTGGGTTAAGGGAAGAGGAGCAAGTGTGAGAGGTGGGGCTGTGTTCCGGCCAGACCGCCAGGAAGGCTGGGGATTCAGAGGCTCTCAGTTCTCCCTCAAGCTCTTCCTCCTCAGGGACCGGGAAGCACATTGCCTGAGTGGCGTGAGGTCTCCTGGGAATCCCACACCCCTGTATCAGGGAAGATGCTAGGACTTCTCTAGGCTTGACCTTGGTGAAAGCCAGAGAATAGGGGCCATATTACGTCGAGGGGAAGGAAAGCGGGTGAGTAAGTCCTTAGTCCTGGAATCAGGATGTATTTTTCTGATTTACTCTGTAAGTAGCTCTCCGCATGGCAGCTTTGTGAGTCTGGAAAGTTATCAACAGCTCTCCTACCTGTCCGGTGAGGGTCAGGGTGGCTGGATAATGACTGTGATCCACTGTGAAGTGCCTGGCGTGGTTACCGGCACAGACAGACACTGCCTGGGTGTCAGGTAGTCTTCCGTGCAGGTGCCGGTATCACCAGGTCGGGCTACCCTCAGCCCTTCTTTGTTCTGGAAGCAGTGCTGTTACCTTATGAGAGAGGGAGTCGAAGATGCCCCAGAAGAGTTTCTCCGTCAGGTGCAGCTCCTCCTCCACAGCCAGGCCGTAGCTCCCCCAGCCCGAAGGCAGACAGTAATACTTCCAGCACTGTTCGTAGTGGTTCGTCAGAAGCTGGGAGGTTGAGGACAAGGGTGCGCCAGCGAGGTGGGGCAGAGATGATCCACAGGCATGGACAGCACGCAGGGGAGAAGGAAATAGCACAGGCCCATCAGGAGAGAGAGAAACCAATGACACAGAGTTAGGTTGTCTAGAGAGAGGCCCCCAGATGCCACGGGGGATGGTCTGCTCTCGCGCCTTGTGGGCTCCAGCCTGAACGTTTAACTCTTGTGCCTCCTGACTTACCCCAAGTAGCTCCTGCAAAATGGTAGAGGAACTCTTCCTATTCCAATTGCAAAAATCCTACCCCTTTGGAAGTGTGTATGTGTTCCAACCAGTCAGGCCAGGGGAGAATTTCTTCTGAGATCTTTGCTTATATATCCGGGATATCCTGGTAATGCTGCTATGGGAGGGGGCGGAAGGGGCGGGGACACAGTGGGTCTGCAGATTTCTCTGGTTGGATTCCTGCCCCTGGCTTCTCTGCCTTTCACTTGAGTCTTGGTTCAGCTTTGTTACAGCAGTTCCCCATGTGGCCAGTAGAGGGCACACGTACACTGCCAAGGTCCCATCCCAGCAGGTGGGATCCACATTCTCCAAGAAAAATCCCTCTGATCTAAGGGGTAAAAGTGAGTTCACTGAGTGCTATCTATGATGTCTCTTTGGGAGCCAGAATTCAGCTGACGGCGCAGGCCTGCCCAGGAACAATGCCAAAGTTGAACTGTAAAAATTGGCTTTTAGCTAAAAGGAGTTTGGGTGAAGAAAACTGACTGCTAGGGTTAGACAGAAGAATAAGCCCGTGGAGGACTGTGGAATTTCTGGCAACATACAAGCTGTCTTCTTCCTGGCACAGAACAAGTGGATGAACTAAGGACCTCTGGGAATTCTGTTTGTCTCAGAAAAATGCTTCTTGAAATCCCTGCTTGGACAACTCTGAAAAGAAGGAAAAGTTCTGTTGAAATCACTGGGCAGAATTTTCAGGTGTGGCTGATCCTTCTGAATATACAAATGTGGCAGGTGTCTCAGAAATAAAAGGTGCAAACCACTGCCCTTGTGGGTGGCTGATTCTGGTGTCTTCCCACCAAGCCCGGGATGTGCCCCGTAACAAAAATAAAATGTTGGTAATTTGTGACAAAATCAGGAACCATGTGACAAAGAGAGATCTGTGGCCTTACTTTTTACTAATAAAAGAAGCGAAAGAAATGTAAAAAGAGGATCTATTACATAAGAAGAAAAGCATAACATAGTACAAAACAGAAAAGGGACATTTTACTTTCTGTACTTGAATGAGGAATCACAGGACTTCAAAGCTTTTTAGATTAAAAACCTTCTGAAAACCTAATTAGGGCAGGAAAGTACAAAGATTCAAGTCCCCTCACTAACCTCTGCTAAATAACAAGTAACTGGTGGAAACTGATTAAGGAAAACTGGAGCGGTTAATGGATCCAGAAGAATTATTCTTCCCAACCTTGATGCTCAGGAAGGGGTTTGACCAGTGCTCTGTGACTACCTGGAGGGGTGGCATGAGGTGGGAGAGGTTCACGAGGGAGGGGACATATGTATGCCTACGGCTCAGTCATGCTGATGTGTGGCAGAAACCAACACAATATTGTAAAAGCAATTCTCCTCCAATTAAAAATAAATAAATTATGAAAGAGAAAAGGCTTGATTTTAGAGGCTGTATTTAGTTTGCTGTCAATGTACAGGGGTGAAACCCAGTTCAGATGTATTTTGCTCCCCTAGTTCTGATGCTCACGTTTCACAGGCAAGTTCCCTGTGCTGCAGGCTGTATTTCTGTAATTTCTGTAACAAAAGAGGTTTACCTTAAGAGGCATTTTGCAGTACTCATTGAGTTGTGGTACATCAAAAACCAGACGTCGCAGGAGTTGCTGTAACATAGAAGGCCTCAAGTGACTGCAGTACAAAATAAGAAAAACAAAAGGATAGAATGAAAAAAAATAAGGGAGAGAGAATCAAAGAAATACTTAGCAGTGATAATCATATATTAGAGCTCAGCTTCAAAACACTTAGCTCTTAAATCACAAGATTGTGGGTCAACCACGGTCAATGATATAACACTTTAAAGACCGAGTATGGTTAAACTCAGAAATAAAAGGTGCAAACCACTGCCCTTGTGGGTGGCTGATTCTGGTGTCTTCCCACCAAGCCCGGGATGTGCCCCGTAACAAAAATAAAATGTTGGTAATTTGTGACAAAATCAGGAACCATGTGACAAAGAGAGATCTGTGGCCTTACTTTTTACTAATAAAAGAAGCGAAAGAAATGTAAAAAGAGGATCTATTACATAAGAAGAAAAGCATAACATAGTACAAAACAGAAAAGGGACATTTTACTTTCTGTACTTGAATGAGGAATCACAGGACTTCAAAGCTTTTTAGATTAAAAACCTTCTGAAAACCTAATTAGGGCAGGAAAGTACAAAGATTCAAGTCCCCTCACTAACCTCTGCTAAATAACAAGTAACTGGTGGAAACTGATTAAGGAAAACTGGAGCGGTTAATGGATCCAGAAGAATTATTCTTCCCAACCTTGATGCTCAGGAAGGGGTTTGACCAGTGCTCTGTGACTACCTGGAGGGGTGGCATGAGGTGGGAGAGGTTCACGAGGGAGGGGACATATGTATGCCTATGGCTCAGTCATGCTGATGTGTGGCAGAAACCAACACAATATTGTAAAAGCAATTCTCCTCCAATTAAAAATAAATAAATTATGAAAGAGAAAAGGCTTGATTTTAGAGGCTGTATTTAGTTTGCTGTCAATGTACAGGGGTGAAACCCAGTTCAGATGTATTTTGCTCCCCTAGTTCTGATGCTCACGTTTCACAGGCAAGTTCCCTGTGCTGCAGGCTGTATTTCTGTAATTTCTGTAACAAAAGAGGTTTACCTTAAGAGGCATTTTGCAGTACTCATTGAGTTGTGGTACATCAAAAACCAGACGTCGCAGGAGTTGCTGTAACATAGAAGGCCTCAAGTGACTGCAGTACAAAATAAGAAAAACAAAAGGATAGAATGAAAAAAAAAAATAAGGGAGAGAGAATCAAAGAAATACTTAGCAGTGATAATCATATATTAGAGCTCAGCTTCAAAACACTTAGCTCTTAAATCACAAGATTGTGGGTCAACCACGGTCAATGATATAACACTTTAAAGACCGAGTATGGTTAAACTCAGAAACAGGGAGAGGGGCTCTCGATTTGAGATCCTTAAGGCTAAATTCCAATCACCTTTGACAGGATGTTCTAGGGTTGGTGCACACTCAGAATACAGCCGCTGGTTATGTGCAAAGAAATTTATAACGGAAAGACAGTGCAAGTGATTTTAGAACTATCTCTACAGCTGATCATGCTCCTGAACTCTGCAAAGGAAGAAGTTTAGAGGTGACTAGCTGCACAGGTGGAATCTGAGGACACCTACTGGCGATCTGAAGGCTGCTCTGAGGTAAGGACCCTGAAATTCTCATTCTAGAAACTACGTTTTTGGGTTAAGAGTCTGTCGTCAAAATAAATCAATAAATAAACAAAACAAAAAACTCATTTAAAAGGCCAGTTGAGTAATTAGAGAACAATGCATCAAATTATCAGTGTTCATGGCCTTAGTTTTTGGTATAAGTAAATTCTGAGATGGATAAAGGAGAGATGAATCAGGTTGATGTAACCATTATTTTTAGATTGCCAAACCTTTTAAAACCCTGTAGAACCCTCTGGCTTCTTCCCAGACAACACACACACATACATACAATTTGGCACCCCTTCCAGAGACACCTAAAAGCCATGGAGGCAAAGTCAGTAACTCTGAAGTTGAATGTTAAAATGCCACAAAGACAGCCTCAGAGGGTCTACAACAAGCAGGACGGAAGTGAAGGGAGATAGACAACAAAGCTCATCTGTTTCACACTTCTGCTAGAAGTGGCCTTGGGACCAAAACTGCTGGAGTGAAACAATCAGTCGTGAAAAAGACAACAAAGTTTCACAGGCAAGTTCCCTGTGCTGCAGGCTGTATTTCTGTAATTTCTGTAACAAAAGAGGTTTACCTTAAGAGGCATTTTGCAGTACTCATTGAGTTGTGGTACATCAAAAACCAGACGTCGCAGGAGTTGCTGTAACATAGAAGGCCTCAAGTGACTGCAGTACAAAATAAGAAAAACAAAAGGATAGAATGAAAAAAAAAATAAGGGAGAGAGAATCAAAGAAATACTTAGCAGTGATAATCATATATTAGAGCTCAGCTTCAAAACACTTAGCTCTTAAATCACAAGATTGTGGGTCAACCACGGTCAATGATATAACACTTTAAAGACCGAGTATGGTTAAACTCAGAAACAGGGAGAGGGGCTCTCGATTTGAGATCCTTAAGGCTAAATTCCAATCACCTTTGACAGGATGTTCTAGGGTTGGTGCACACTCAGAATACAGCCGCTGGTTATGTGCAAAGAAATTTATAACGGAAAGACAGTGCAAGTGATTTTAGAACTATCTCTACAGCTGATCATGCTCCTGAACTCTGCAAAGGAAGAAGTTTAGAGGTGACTAGCTGCACAGGCGGAATCTGAGGACACCTACTGGCGATCTGAAGGCTGCTCTGAGGTAAGGACCCTGAAATTCTCATTCTAGAAACTACGTTTTTGGGTTAAGAGTCTGTCGTCAAAATAAATCAATAAATAAACAAAACAAAAAACTCATTTAAAAGGCCAGTTGAGTAATTAGAGAACAATGCATCAAATTATCAGTGTTCATGGCCTTAGTTTTTGGTATAAGTAAATTCTGAGATGGATAAAGGAGAGATGAATCAGGTTGATGTAACCATTATTTTTAGATTGCCAAACCTTTTAAAACCCTGTAGAACCCTCTGGCTTCTTCCCAGACAACACACACACATACATACAATTTGGCACCCCTTCCAGAGACACCTAAAAGCCATGGAGGCAAAGTCAGTAACTCTGAAGTTGAATGTTAAAATGCCACAAAGACAGCCTCAGAGGGTCTACAACAAGCAGGACGGAAGTGAAGGGAGATAGACAACAAAGCTCATCTGTTTCACACTTCTGCTAGAAGTGGCCTTGGGACCAAAACTGCTGGAGTGAAACAATCAGTCGTGATATACATCAAGTAAAAGCTTGTCTCTAAATGTACACATAAATATAAATGTAATGTAATCATAAACATAAAATCAGTGTTACACTGTTTACCTAATTAGCAGTCCTATTAACTCCTAGAGGCCTACAGTGTTTTTATCCAGCTTTGTCTGTCTTCTAGGACCAACAACATTCAATGAGTTTAATTCTCTGCCGGTTTTAATGATACTGGAATGAAATGAAGGGTGGTCAGAGTATAGATGGCCTGACTTTGGTAGAGGATCTCAAAGAAAACCCCCTTTTATGGAGCACGGGTGGACAGCCTACTTCTCCACTCCACACCCTCGGCAAACAGCACTGTGCATGACCCCAAAAGTACTGGGCTCACCAAAAAGGTTGAGATTTTCCGTAATGTCCTACAGGAAAACCTCAGCAAATTTTTTGGGCAATCCAACAGCTGAAGTCTGTAGGCCTTAGATGACAGACAGCATACAGAAGTTAATTTTAATAAAACACATTTAAAATAGAAGGCGCACTGCTATATTTGAAATACAAGTGTGAGATTTCCTTTTAATTTGATGTCCTAAAAGGACTGACCAACTGCTTTTTTCTAGGCAGATCTAGACCCACTACTGCATAGCCATCTCTTGTGGGACTAGGAAACAACCCATCTGACCCCATGTGAGCCCAGGTAGTCATTTAAAAGGCCAGTTGAGTAATTAGAGAACAATGCATCAAATTATCAGTGTTCATGGCCTTAGTTTTTGGTATAAGTAAATTCTGAGATGGATAAAGGAGAGATGAATCAGGTTGATGTAACCATTATTTTTAGATTGCCAAACCTTTTAAAACCCTGTAGAACCCTCTGGCTTCTTCCCAGACAACACACACACATACATACAATTTGGCACCCCTTCCAGAGACACCTAAAAGCCATGGAGGCAAAGTCAGTAACTCTGAAGTTGAATGTTAAAATGCCACAAAGACAGCCTCAGAGGGTCTACAACAAGCAGGACGGAAGTGAAGGGAGATAGACAACAAAGCTCATCTGTTTCACACTTCTGCTAGAAGTGGCCTTGGGACCAAAACTGCTGGAGTGAAACAATCAGTCGTGATATACATCAAGTAAAAGCTTGTCTCTAAATGTACACATAAATATAAATGTAATGTAATCATAAACATAAAATCAGTGTTACACTGTTTACCTAATTAGCAGTCCTATTAACTCCTAGAGGCCTACAGTGTTTTTATCCAGCTTTGTCTGTCTTCTAGGACCAACAACATTCAATGAGTTTAATTCTCTGCCGGTTTTAATGATACTGGAATGAAATGAAGGGTGGTCAGAGTATAGATGGCCTGACTTTGGTAGAGGATCTCAAAGAAAACCCCCTTTTATGGAGCACGGGTGGACAGCCTACTTCTCCACTCCACACCCTCGGCAAACAGCACTGTGCATGACCCCAAAAGTACTGGGCTCACCAAAAAGGTTGAGATTTTCCGTAATGTCCTACAGGAAAACCTCAGCAAATTTTTTGGGCAATCCAACAGCTGAAGTCTGTAGGCCTTAGATGACAGACAGCATACAGAAGTTAATTTTAATAAAACACATTTAAAATAGAAGGCGCACTGCTATATTTGAAATACAAGTGTGAGATTTCCTTTTAATTTGATGTCCTAAAAGGACTGACCAACTGCTTTTTTCTAGGCAGATCTAGACCCACTACTGCATAGCCATCTCTTGTGGGACTAGGAAACAACCCATCTGACCCCATGTGGTAGAGCCCGCTAGGCTCCTGTCCAAGGGATTCCCAGCAGACTCCTCTGTCCACGGGACTCTCTACGCCAGAATACCAGAGGGGTTGCCATTTGCTTCTCCAGGGGATCTTCCCAACCTAGGAATCAAACCCAGGTCTTCTGCATTGCAGGTAAATTCCTTACCATCTGAGCCACCAGGGAAAGGGGTCATTTAACAAGAATCAGGACCAGACCCAGATGGCTGCTAAGGGGCCGTCTGCTCATCCTGACTCTAGGACAGCCCACAGCAGTGACTCTCAGTTTGGGCTGCATCATGCAGTTGTCTGGGGGCTTTACAAGCCAGAGGCGTAAAGGTTTTGACTGTGGGAGCTGAGATGTGGCCTGGACACCCAGGAGATTCAACTGCATAGATGAGGTGGAAAACCACTGGCTTCAGCAGCAGAGCCTGGTCTTGGCCTGTGTGGGGAGACTTGCCATCAGAAGAGCTTCTTCCTTTGACTTCCCCCAGACCTGATATAGTTTTCTGACAATCCTGGATCTCAGGGTGCCTCTACGCTCTGTCCCTGGTTGGCTCTGATGGGCATCTAGTGGCAGTGAACACTCCTGCCCCTAATTCCCCATGGGGACTGGAGATGCCTTCTTTTCTTTGTTTCAGGTCTTGTGGGGCCTAGACGTGGGCTGTTTGGATCAACACTTTTACAGTCTGGCTTCTGTGTAAAAGTCTACTTACCCAGAAGGGAAAAATCTGCTTCTGGTTGTAGTTTAGGAACTAAAGCTATTTGGTGGTGATGGTGGTGGTTTTTAATTTACATTGGAATATAGTTGATTTGAGGCTTAGACAGTAAAGAATCTGCCTGCAATGTGGGAGACCTGGGTTTGATCCCTGGGTTGGCAAGATCCCCTGGAGAAGAGAATGGTACCCGACTCTAATATTTCTGCCTGGAGAATTCCATAGACAGAGGAGACTGGCAGGCTACCATCTGCTACCAGGTTTAGGGTTACACAATTCAGTGCAGTTGACATGCACACATACATAGAAGTGAAAAACATGGGAGTGTGCACTTACTTGCAAATGGCCAGCAAACACTCCTCTATGGTGTCCCTCTGAGCTTTGGTGAGGGATCGTCCCTTTGAAAGCCTGTATATTGTCTGCAGTGTAGAGTCGATCAAAGAGGTATAGTGCTCTGTTCCGGCAAACAGAGGGGCACATCTAGTGAGCAGCGGGAGCACGGCGGAGCATATGTATCGGTTCAGTGCCAGCGCAGCCTCAGTGGTGCTTAGGGAAACCTGGGGAAAGGGGATTGAGATGCTGGTCAGGAAGGGCAGGGCCAGGTACTCCCCTCTCCCGAGTTCACCTCCAGCAGGGCAGGAAGGTGCATGCCTGTGTGTGTTTCACAGTGACAGACGGAACAGCTTTCTACTGTCTAAAGAGACCTATTTGTCTTTTTCATCTTAAATGAAAAAAAAATAAAAAATCAGGTTAAAGGAAACACATAGAAGAAAAGCAAAACCTGACTGATGCCAACTCATTCCAAATGGTCCACAAACACCTATTCCCTTCACAGAAGAATCCTAAACCCTTGTTAAAACCAGCTGATGATCAGTCTAACCTAACACCCTCGATGTTTGCAAAATCCACTGCCAAGCCCCTGTATTATTACTATTACACTCTTCTGCTTCTCACTCTTTGCTCACCTTATGGAGACACACAGGCTGTCTTCTGGTGATTTTGAGATCCGCAAATGGCTACAGGCTGAGCAAGCTCTCAAACTCACCGGTTTTATGACAGTTTTACAGAGAGATAATGGAACTCTGACCCCCATCACCTTATTTCTGAGCACCGTGAGCAGTTTGCAATCTGATAATTGGCACGAGGGCAAAACATCACCAGAGGGAACCTAACTGTTCATGGGAAAAAGTCACCTTAGACAGTAAAGAATCTGCCTGCAATGTGGGAGACCTGGGTTTGATCCCTGGGTTGGCAAGATCCCCTGGAGAAGAGAATGGTACCCGACTCTAATATTTCTGCCTGGAGAATTCCATAGACAGAGGAGACTGGCAGGCTACCATCTGCTACCAGGTTTAGGGTTACACAATTCAGTGCAGTTGACATGCACACATACATAGAAGTGAAAAACATGGGAGTGTGCACTTACTTGCAAATGGCCAGCAAACACTCCTCTATGGTGTCCCTCTGAGCTTTGGTGAGGGATCGTCCCTTTGAAAGCCTGTATATTGTCTGCAGTGTAGAGTCGATCAAAGAGGTATAGTGCTCTGTTCCGGCAAACAGAGGGGCACATCTAGTGAGCAGCGGGAGCACGGCGGAGCATATGTATCGGTTCAGTGCCAGCGCAGCCTCAGTGGTGCTTAGGGAAACCTGGGGAAAGGGGATTGAGATGCTGGTCAGGAAGGGCAGGGCCAGGTACTCCCCTCTCCCGAGTTCACCTCCAGCAGGGCAGGAAGGTGCATGCCTGTGTGTGTTTCACAGTGACAGACGGAACAGCTTTCTACTGTCTAAAGAGACCTATTTGTCTTTTTCATCTTAAATGAAAAAAAATAAAAAACCAGGTTAAAGGAAACACATAGAAGAAAAGCAAAACCTGACTGATGCCAACTCATTCCAAATGGTCCACAAACACCTATTCCCTTCACAGAAGAATCCTAAACCCTTGTTAAAACCAGCTGATGATCAGTCTAACCTAACACCCTCGATGTTTGCAAAATCCACTGCCAAGCCCCTGTATTATTACTATTATACTCTTCTGCTTCTCACTCTTTGCTCACCTTATGGAGACACACAGGCTGTCTTCTGGTGATTTTGAGATCCGCAAATGGCTACAGGCTGAGCAAGCTCTCAAACTCACCGGTTTTATGACAGTTTTACAGAGAGATAATGGAACTCTGACCCCCATCACCTTATTTCTGAGCACCGTGAGCAGTTTGCAATCTGATAATTGGCACGAGGGCAAAACATCACCAAAGGGAACCTAACTGTTCATGGGAAAAAGTATACAAGGAAGAGAAACCTAAGGCTTTCTCTAAAACTTGGCTGTAACCGTCACTCACAATGTTTTCTCTTGCTCATTTAGACAGACTGTATTTAAGCAAGGCCCACTTATTGACACTGAATATAGCCAAAGTATGGTTAACTGCCATTTTTTTTTAAAACAGTACAGAACTTCTAAAGAAACTTTGATGTGCACAGAGATGAAATATTATCCTTATTTCCTGTGATAATCACAGCCACTACATCTAAAACACATTTCCTATGACTTATAAACTTTTCTTTGAATGGCACATATTTATCGGTATTTCTATTAATTACCAAAAGCTTGTCTTCTAGAAGCTGCAATAATCATGGAAAGAGCTAACCTTCCACATCATCTCTTTTAAAAACAGAGTTGTTTAAATGAGGAAGGAAAAGCTTTAATTTCAGGGGCTTGAAAGTTTTAAAAAAGAGAATGCATGCAAATGCATGCACTGAGGAACTGAATGCAAAGCTTCTATTATGGAAAGTGATGTGTAGATAAGTCTGTAATTTAAACACCAAATTTTAGAATAGTATTTCCTGTTTCTTTGATCTGTAAACAAGTTGAATGCTTTGATCAGGATATTTGGGAATGTCCCACAAGTTAAAAAAATTTTATTTTTGAATCAAGAAATTTATAGAAAATCTCAGAAAAATTGTTATGGGAGCCCTGTTTTAATTGTACAAAACAGTCAGATGCCCTTAATACCTTCGTGGATATATCATTTCTTATCTCCATGTCACAGATACAAATGGAGATTCTTTTCAGATTGGTGTTTATTATTACTGTTGTTCAGTCACTAAGCTGTGTCCAACTCTTTGCAATCCCACAGTCAGCAGCACGCCAGGCTTCCCTGTCCTTCACTATCTCTTGGAGTTTGCTCAAACTCATCTCCACTGAGTCAGTGATGCCATCCAACTGTCTCATCCTGCCCTCAATCTTTCCCAGCATCAGGGTCTTTTTCCAGTGAGTCAGAGGCTTATACTGCTTTCCATTTCTGAGTGACCCCATTCATTTCTGAGTAACTCATTCAAATAGAATCTACTCCAGTTAAGGTATTGCTTAGTTGACCACCCCTCACCAGACTGTTGGATACCAGGTGGTGCTTTTAAGAAACTTTTATGACCGGCCAAGAAGGCATGCCACTGGCTCTTTTTTTTTTTTTTTTTAATTTTGGCCTCTTTTATTATTATTTTTTTCTTTTGGCCACTTCTATTGGTCTTTCATTTCCATCTTTGTTCTTTGGCACATGTGGGCCTCCCATCGCAATGGCCTCTGTCGCTGCAGAACACAGGCTCTGGGCGCATGCACTCCAGAGTGCTGGCTCGGTAAATGGACTCATCAGTCCAGCAGCTCCGCGGCATGTGGGATCTTCCCAGGCCAGGGATCGAACCGGCGCGCCTTGCACTGCAAAGTGGTGTCTTTACCCACTGGACCACCAGGGAAGCCCTGTTTTTTTATTTATCCATTTTTATCCATCTTTATTCTTTGGCCTGTGTGGGCCTTGCATTGCTGTGGCCTCTCTCATTGCAGAGCACTGCCTCTGGGCGCATGCGCTTCAGAGTGCTGGCTCGCAATTGGACACATCAGTCAGGCCGCTCCACGGCAGGTGGGATCTTCTCCGGCCAAAGATTGAACCAGTGCCCCTTGCACTGCAAGGTGAACTCTTTCCCCACTGGACCATCAGGAAAGCCCACCACTGGCTCTTTTAAAACAATCCAGGGGCTTCCCTGGTGGTCCAGCAGTTAAGAATCCACCTTGCAATCTAGGGACACTGGTTTGATCCCTGGTATGGGGAAGACCCCACATGCTATTGAGCAGTTATGACCATGTGTCACAACTACTGAGCCTGCGCTTTAGAGCCCTCGAGCCTCAACTATTGAGCCCACATGAGCCTGGAGCCTTTATTCCACAAGAGAAGTCACCCTCACAAGAAACCTATGCACATAACTAGAAAGTAGCTGCTGCTAGCCCAAACTAGAGAAAATCTCATGCCCAGTACAGTTAATAAATAAAATTTTTAAAAAATCTGTAACAATCGTAAACTGACCAAGATTTGTTTTAAAATGGAAGCTGATCTAATAGGTCGTTCCTCCTTGGACCCAGGACTCCTAGTGCACTCTCTCTGTGCTTCATCCTGACCTGGAGCACGTGGCCTCTCTGATTTCTAACTCCTGGGCCTCCTGTCTTGATGTCTGTTGCTGTTGCATTACCCCATCTTACACCTGACTTCCAAATGTGGGTGTACACGAGGCCTCTTAGATGGACTCTGTCATGTCCTGGGCTTCACACTGTCCTTCCTGGTGGTCAGTGCAGGTAACTGAAGGGGTGAGAGGAGCAAGAGCATTTCCAGCCCATCATGCTGCCAGTCATCCTCTCCCCAAGTGATAGTCATGGTTCTGACGTGAGGGTGACTGTGTCTCCCAGGGACCCTCCGGTGAATTGCTCTGGTGCTACCAGTATGGAATCCTAGGAGAGGCCAGGGCTGCCGCTAAACACGCCACAATGCACAGGATGCCACCCTCTCCTCCCAGCAACAAACAGCACCGAGCATGGGGAACTCTGCCCTGGAGGGAGCTAGACTGAATATCTCAGGTCCAGGTGACCTACATTCAAGTCTCTGGACCAGGAAATTCAGATCCTCCATTTCTTGGTTTCTTTATTTTCTCACCTTTTAAAGCAAGTTACAAATATGGGATTAGTGAGTGGATAGAAACTATCACTTAGAATTTCAATATTAATCAGGTACAAGGATGAAAAAATAATTTTTCTCATAGTAACCACTTACTGTATCTAGAGAGGCAGAGGCTCGTAAGTCAGGTAAAAATCCAACCTCCAGCAAGTGGAGCAGAAAAGTTTGATCCTTGATGCCATACACACGGTCCAAGAACAGCACCATGGGCGCCTTGTGGTCGGGGCAGAAGTTGGCTGCCATGTCTGGTTCACTGACCGACCCATCTGAAAGACACACAGAGAATGCCATTTCCCCTTTTCTATTGTCACAGTCTCAAATGGAACACAGAGAGCTTGTCTGTCAATGGTTTGTTCTCCTGAAAAGAAACAGTAATTTTTGAAATAATATTATGCTGTGCTAGAGTCAGCTTATCCTGGCTTGGAAGAGTAAATTGCTAAAATTCCTGGAATTTAGTGAGCCAGTTATTGTATATGTCCATTATTAAAAATTAAAATTGGCAATTAAGTATGTTATATTTTTAAAGGTAACAAATATTCAAAGCAAAGTACTTCCTAATCATGGTACTATTATCTGTACCTGAGATTCTTTACATCTATTGTATTTGTATGCTGCAAACACAGTGCAGCAGAGTGCTATGTGCATTTTCTGTCCAGCTCCATACTCAGCTTGAAGTTGGTGGGCAAATGCTTGGAGCCAGGACTTGAAATAGGCAATGGTCATTTTGGGCAGGTAACTGAAGGGGTGAGAGGAGCAAGAGCAGTTCCAGCCCATCATGCTGCCAGTCATCCTCTCCCCAAGTGATAGTCATGGTTCTGACGTGAGGGTGACTGTGTCTCCCAGGGACCCTCCGGTGAATTGCTCTGGTGCTACCAGTATGGAATCCTAGGAGAGGCCAGGGCTGCCGCTAAACACGCCACAATGCACAGGATGCCACCCTCTCCTCCCAGCAACAAACAGCACCGAGCATGGGGAACTCTGCCCTGGAGGGAGCTAGACTGAATATCTCAGGTCCAGGTGACCTACATTCAAGTCTCTGGACCAGGAAATTCAGATCCTCCATTTCTTGGTTTCTTTATTTTCTCACCTTTTAAAGCAAGTTACAAATATGGGATTAGTGAGTGGATAGAAACTATCACTTAGAATTTCAATATTAATCAGGTACAAGGATGAAAAAATAATTTTTCTCATAGTAACCACTTACTGTATCTAGAGAGGCAGAGGCTCGTAAGTCAGGTAAAAATCCAACCTCCAGCAAGTGGAGCAGAAAAGTTTGATCCTTGATGCCATACACACGGTCCAAGAACAGCACCATGGGCGCCTTGTGGTCGGGGCAGAAGTTGGCTGCCATGTCTGGTTCACTGACCGACCCATCTGAAAGACACACAGAGAATGCCATTTCCCCTTTTCTATTGTCACAGTCTCAAATGGAACACAGAGAGCTTGTCTGTCAATGGTTTGTTCTCCTGAAAAGAAACAGTAATTTTTGAAATAATATTATGCTGTGCTAGAGTCAGCTTATCCTGGCTTGGAAGAGTAAATTGCTAAAATTCCTGGAATTTAGTGAGCCAGTTATTGTATATGTCCATTATTAAAAATTAAAATTGGCAATTAAGTATGTTATATTTTTAAAGGTAACAAATATTCAAAGCAAAGTACTTCCTAATCATGGTACTATTATCTGTACCTGAGATTCTTTACATCTATTGTATTTGTATGCTGCAAACACAGTGCAGCAGAGTGCTATGTGCATTTTCTGTCCAGCTCCATACTCAGCTTGAAGTTGGTGGGCAAATGCTTGGAGCCAGGACTTGATCTACTGCTTTATTCAATGATGACATAGGAAAGGGAGGGAGAAAAATGTAAGGCAGGTTAAATTGAGAAGTATGTCATGCTAATGACCACTGCAAACTCAACAGCACAAAACTGAGGACATACTCTTTCAGTATTTAGTAACTATTCAAGGAGTAGGTCAAGGCTGCATATTGTTACCCTGCTCATTTAACTTATATGTAGAGTACATCATGCAAAATGCCTGTCTGGATGAAGCACAAGCTGGAATCAAGACTTCTGGGAGAAATATCAATACCCTCAGGTATGCATATGACACCACCCTTATGGCAGAAAGTGCAGAGGAACTAAAGAGCCTTTTGATGAAGGTGAAAAAAGAGAGTGGGAAAGCTGGCCTAAAACTCAACATGCAAAAAAAATGAAGATCATGGCATCTGGTCCCATCACTTCATGGCAAATAGATGGGCAAACAATGGAAACACTGACACTTTATTTGGGGGGGGGGGCTCCAAAATCACTGGGGACGGTGACTGTAGCCATGAAATTAAAAGATACTTGCTCCTTGGAAGAAAAGAGACAGAATATTCAAAAGCAAAGACATCATTTTTCCAACAAAAGTCCATATGATCAAAGCTATGGTTTTTCCAGTAGTCATGTATGAATGTGAGAGTTGGACCATAAAGAAGGCTGAGTGCCAAAGAACTGATATCTTCAAACTGTGGTGTTGGAGAAGACTCTTGAGAATCAGGCGGGGGGGAAGTTGGCTGCCATGTCTGGTTCACTGACCGACCCATCTGAAAGACACACAGAGAATGCCATTTCCCCTTTTCTATTGTCACAGTCTCAAATGGAACACAGAGAGCTTGTCTGTCAATGGTTTGTTCTCCTGAAAAGAAACAGTAATTTTTGAAATAATATTATGCTGTGCTAGAGTCAGCTTATCCTGGCTTGGAAGAGTAAATTGCTAAAATTCCTGGAATTTAGTGAGCCAGTTATTGTATATGTCCATTATTAAAAATTAAAATTGGCAATTAAGTATGTTATATTTTTAAAGGTAACAAATATTCAAAGCAAAGTACTTCCTAATCATGGTACTATTATCTGTACCTGAGATTCTTTACATCTATTGTATTTGTATGCTGCAAACACAGTGCAGCAGAGTGCTATGTGCATTTTCTGTCCAGCTCCATACTCAGCTTGAAGTTGGTGGGCAAATGCTTGGAGCCAGGACTTGATCTACTGCTTTATTCAATGATGACATAGGAAAGGGAGGGAGAAAAATGTAAGGCAGGTTAAATTGAGAAGTATGTCATGCTAATGACCACTGCAAACTCAACAGCACAAAACTGAGGACATACTCTTTCAGTATTTAGTAACTATTCAAGGAGTAGGTCAAGGCTGCATATTGTTACCCTGCTCATTTAACTTATATGTAGAGTACATCATGCAAAATGCCTGTCTGGATGAAGCACAAGCTGGAATCAAGACTTCTGGGAGAAATATCAATAACCTGAGGATGCAGATGACACCACCCTTATGTCAGATAACAAGGAAGAACTAAAGAGCTTCTTGATGAAGGTGAAAAAAGAAAAGCGGACCTAAAACTCAACATGCAAAAAAAATGAAGATCATGGCATCTGGTCCCATCACTTCATGGCAAATAGATGGGCAAACAATGGAAACACTGACACTTTATTTGGGGGGGGGGCTCCAAAATCACTGGGGACGGTGACTGTAGCCATGAAATTAAAAGATACTTGCTCCTTGGAAGAAAAGAGACAGAATATTCAAAAGCAAAGACATCATTTTTCCAACAAAAGTCCATATGATCAAAGCTATGGTTTTTCCAGTAGTCATGTATGAATGTGAGAGTTGGACCATAAAGAAGGCTGAGTGCCAAAGAACTGATATCTTCAAACTGTGGTGTTGGAGAAGACTCTTGAGAATCCCTGGGACTGCAAGATCAAACCGGTCAATCCTAAAGGAAACCAAACCTGAATATTCACTGAGAAGACTGACGCTGAAGCTGAAGATCCAATACTTCGGCCACCTGATGTGAGGAGACAACTCAATGGAAAAGACCCTGATGGGCAAAGACTGAGGTCAGAAGACTGAGTGACTGAACTGAACTGATTTGCTTTAGGTGAAATTTAGATCAGATCATTCAAGAATTCTAACCTTATTTTAATAAAAAGGGTCAAAGATGAAGTAAGGAAAATGCCATGAAGAAAAAAAATATCTTGAAGAAAAGGATTTTGAAAGATCCTTTTTAAGATCTGTTTTGTAAACACCAAAAACTAGAAAAGAGAGTCCCTGAATGACCAAGCTAAAGTTATTTGAATACGGTATCTCACAAGGCACCCAAGAGTTGCAAACATTTGGTGCCATCCAGCCCAGAGGCATCTGTGCAGGGCTCTAGAGAGGAAGGAGAGAGGACTCGTTCCAGGCAGGACGCTGTCTGCTTCTCCTTCCCTGAGCACCAGGGGGAGCTGTTTCCGAAAATGGGAGGCTAAATGAATCTCTCAGACACGTGGCATTCTGAAGAACAGTGTTTTTACGGGATACTAATGAGTGCCTTGTGTTCAAAATTTTGGGAAACACTGAGTTCCACATTTGTTTTCTTTACCACATGTTTTCTCAGAGTCTTCATGAAGTTATAAAGTGTCACAGAGTCAAAATGATGGCACCAAGATGGTGTAGGAGGCCACAGCCTTGATCCCACAAAGATCAGCTATCCATGAACATCATGGCATCTGGTCCCATCACTTCATGGCAAATAGATGGGCAAACAATGGAAACACTGACACTTTATTTGGGGGGGGGGCTCCAAAATCACTGGGGACGGTGACTGTAGCCATGAAATTAAAAGATACTTGCTCCTTGGAAGAAAAGAGACAGAATATTCAAAAGCAAAGACATCATTTTTCCAACAAAAGTCCATATGATCAAAGCTATGGTTTTTCCAGTAGTCATGTATGAATGTGAGAGTTGGACCATAAAGAAGGCTGAGTGCCAAAGAACTGATATCTTCAAACTGTGGTGTTGGAGAAGACTCTTGAGAATCCCTGGGACTGCAAGATCAAACCGGTCAATCCTAAAGGAAACCAAACCTGAATATTCACTGAGAAGACTGACGCTGAAGCTGAAGATCCAATACTTCGGCCACCTGATGTGAGGAGACAACTCAATGGAAAAGACCCTGATGGGCAAAGACTGAGGTCAGAAGACTGAGTGACTGAACTGAACTGATTTGCTTTAGGTGAAATTTAGATCAGATCATTCAAGAATTCTAACCTTATTTTAATAAAAAGGGTCAAAGATGAAGTAAGGAAAATGCCATGAAGAAAAAAAATATCTTGAAGAAAAGGATTTTGAAAGATCCTTTTTAAGATCTGTTTTGTAAACACCAAAAACTAGAAAAGAGAGTCCCTGAATGACCAAGCTAAAGTTATTTGAATACGGTATCTCACAAGGCACCCAAGAGTTGCAAACATTTGGTGCCATCCAGCCCAGAGGCATCTGTGCAGGGCTCTAGAGAGGAAGGAGAGAGGACTCGTTCCAGGCAGGACGCTGTCTGCTTCTCCTTCCCTGAGCACCAGGGGGAGCTGTTTCCGAAAATGGGAGGCTAAATGAATCTCTCAGACACGTGGCATTCTGAAGAACAGTGTTTTTACGGGATACTAATGAGTGCCTTGTGTTCAAAATTTTGGGAAACACTGAGTTCCACATTTGTTTTCTTTACCACATGTTTTCTCAGAGTCTTCATGAAGTTATAAAGTGTCACAGAGTCAAAATGATGGCACCAAGATGGTGTAGGAGGCCACAGCCTTGATCCCCCACAAAGATCAGCTATCCATGAACATCACCAGGCTTGGGAGGCCTCAGGCATCCATTTAAGGAACTGCAGCAAGATTTGTTGTTGTTCAGTCGCTAAGTAGTGTCTGAGTCTTTGCCATCCCATGGACTGCAGCATGCCAGGCTTCCCTGTCCTTCCCTATCTCCCAGAGCTTGTTGAAACTCCTATCCACTGAGTTGGCAATGCCATCCAATCATCTCATTCTGTCACCCACTTCTCCTCTTGCCCTCAATCTTGCCAATCTTCAGGGTGTTTTCCAGTGAACTGGCTCTGCACGTCAGCTTCAGCATCAGTCCTTCCAGTGAATATAGAGAACAAAAAATCTGAGAGTAAGTGCACTTAAAGGGACGGAAGGGTGGTTTGACTTTGGCTGCATTCTTCAGGTTGTCACTGCTCAGTGCTAGGAAGGAAACTCCTCAGCCAGAAAGAGTTCCTTTACCCAGAAAGTGAGAACAAGGTATGTGATTGGCTTCTGGAGCCTTCTGGGGCACTGCATGAAGGACCAGCTTTGGTTCCACCCCACTCAGAGACTGGCTAAACTGAGATGCCTAGGTATGGCTAGGAACAAGGAAGAAGGGCAGGGGTGACCAGTATCAGCCACACAGTAGGAGCTCCCGTGGCTCCCAGTGACCTGCTTCCTGAGGATGCAGCAGCTTTAGTCACTGAAGAAACCAAAAGCGAGCACAGATGCTGCAAAATCCAGATTTTATGGGATTCTGTCCCACAGTCTTCTGTGTTCACAGATGCCAAGTCACCTGACTTTCTCCATTGCTCCCCAGCAATGGCCAGAGCCCACATCTGCACCAGTCGCCAGCCCGGCCTGTCTGCTTCTCCTTCCCTGAGCACCAGGGGGAGCTGTTTCCGAAAATGGGAGGCTAAATGAATCTCTCAGACACGTGGCATTCTGAAGAACAGTGTTTTTACGGGATACTAATGAGTGCCTTGTGTTCAAAATTTTGGGAAACACTGAGTTCCACATTTGTTTTCTTTACCACATGTTTTCTCAGAGTCTTCATGAAGTTATAAAGTGTCACAGAGTCAAAATGATGGCACCAAGATGGTGTAGGAGGCCACAGCCTTGATCCCCCACAAAGATCAGCTATCCATGAACATCACCAGGCTTGGGAGGCCTCAGGCATCCATTTAAGGAACTGCAGCAAGATTTGTTGTTGTTCAGTCGCTAAGTAGTGTCTGAGTCTTTGCCATCCCATGGACTGCAGCATGCCAGGCTTCCCTGTCCTTCCCTATCTCCCAGAGCTTGTTGAAACTCCTATCCACTGAGTTGGCAATGCCATCCAATCATCTCATTCTGTCACCCACTTCTCCTCTTGCCCTCAATCTTGCCAATCTTCAGGGTGTTTTCCAGTGAACTGGCTCTGCACGTCAGCTTCAGCATCAGTCCTTCCAGTGAATATAGAGAACAAAAAATCTGAGAGTAAGTGCACTTAAAGGGACGGAAGGGTGGTTTGACTTTGGCTGCATTCTTCAGGTTGTCACTGCTCAGTGCTAGGAAGGAAACTCCTCAGCCAGAAAGAGTTCCTTTACCCAGAAAGTGAGAACAAGGTATGTGATTGGCTTCTGGAGCCTTCTGGGGCACTGCATGAAGGACCAGCTTTGGTTCCACCCCACTCAGAGACTGGCTAAACTGAGATGCCTAGGTATGGCTAGGAACAAGGAAGAAGGGCAGGGGTGACCAGTATCAGCCACACAGTAGGAGCTCCCGTGGCTCCCAGTGACCTGCTTCCTGAGGATGCAGCAGCTTTAGTCACTGAAGAAACCAAAAGCAAGCACAGATGCTGCAAAATCCAGATTTTATGGGATTCTGTCCCACAGGTTTCTGTGTTCACAGATGCCAAGTCACCTGACTTTCTCCATTGCTCCCCAGCAATGGCCAGAGCCCCACATCTGCACCAGTCGCCAGCCCCGGCCCCTGTGGTTATGCAAGTACGAGACACCACCTAGACCCCTCCAGCTGCAGGGTCAGCCACTCCAGCTGTGCACCTGCACGCTGCCAGCCCAGCTGTAATTACTGGCCTCCCCGGCTGTGCACGCACCCAGGTGAGACCCAGAAGGGTCTCGCAGGTGCCTGTGTCCCCAGAGTTGGCTCTGGTCTTTGATGCCGGCCCTGCCCTTGCCACTTCATGTGTGTCTGCAGTTGGCTTCTGCCGCTGCACAGGTACCGGCAGCTGGTCCCTGCAACTGTGTGTACCACTGGCTCCAGCCAAGAGCACTGCCTACCCTGGTTCATAACTGCTAGACTGGGAAACACTTCCAGTCATGGTAGCCTCTGGGCAGCACTTGCCAAAGACGACATGTGGCTGACAATATTGTTGACGCCAGTGGCCTGGGTTGACAAGTCAACATGTGCCTTCTGGACCTGAAGCTGCTTCACATTCCTGAACTAGGTCCTCTGCATCACCAGACCTTGGGTCACAGGGTACTATAAAGAGCTCCACCTGAAGGTGAGGGTCTTTCTTTACTGAAGTCAGTCCATGAAGTCTAGAAGAGGAGACTGTTTCTCCAAATGCACAATACCTATGCAACACTACAGGGATCATGAAGAAGAAGAGAAATATGCACCACAAGAAGAACACAGTAAATGCCTAGTAACTGACCCTAAAGAAACACAGATGCATGAACTGCCTGACAAAGAATTTTAAATAGTTGTTCTCAAGATGCTTAGAGAGTGCAAGAGAATACAAACAAGCAACTTAATGATATAGAGAAAACAAGAACAAAATGATAAGCTCAACAAAATGATAGAGCAAAACATAAAAAAGTGAAAAAGCATAGAAAAGAAATATAGGGGTTGAAGGATACAATGGCTAAATGGAAAAATTCAATAGAGAGCTTCAGTAGCACCCTGGACCAAGCTGAAGAATCAGTGAACTTGGAGACATAATCTGAAAGTACCCAGTAAGCAGAGCAAACAAAAAAATAATGAAAAGAATGAAGAAGGTCTAAAGGGTTTAAGGGACACCATTAAGAGAAACAATTTACCTATCACTAAGTCCAGGAGAAAAGAAGAAAGAAACAGAAAGCATATTTTAAAGAAATAATGACTGAGATATCCCAAACCTGGGGAGATCTTTGGATATCCAGGTTTATAAAGCTAATAGGTCACCCTCAAATTTCAATCCCAAACCATCCTCTCTAAGACACATTATAATAAAATTAACTAAAATCAGAGACAAAGAGACTCTGGATCCTATCTTACACAAAAGTTTATATCATAAATGTTGACTAGAAATAGATTATTAAAGACTTAAATGTAAGAATAGAAACTAAAATTCTTAGAAGGAAACACAGTGGGTAAGCTCCTTGATAGGGTCTTGACAATTTTTCTGGATATGACACCAAAAGCAATAATCTACAAGTGAGACTTTTAAACTAAACTAGAAAGCTACCGTATAGCAAAAGGAACAACAAAACAAGAAGGCAACCTACAGAATATAAGAAAATATTTGTAAACCCATATATCTAACAAGGACTTAACAACCAAAGTATATAAGGAACTCAAAAACTCAACAACAAAAACAAATAATCTGATTTAAAATGGGCAAGAGACTGAAACAGACATTTTCCCAAGACATACAAATGGCCAATAAATACGTGAAAAGATGCTTAACGTCACTCATAATCAGAGAAACACAAATCAAAACCACATTGACATACCACCTCACACCTGTAAGAATGATTATTATTAAAATAAAAACCCCAAGAGATAAAAAATGTTGGTGAGGATATGAAGAAAAGGGAATTCTTATGCGCTGTTGATAGGTATATACACTGCACTCACTATGGAAAAAGTGTTGCGTTGACTTAGCATTTACAAATAGAACAACAGATGATCCAGCAATCCCACTTCTGGATATATAGCCAAAGGAAACAAACTCAGTATCTCAAAGAGGTATCTGCATCCTTATGTTGATTGAGGCATTACTCAATAGCCAATATATAGGAAAAAAACCAGTCTAAGTGTCCATAGATAGATGAATAGAGAACATGTGGTATATAGACACGTATATACAGACACAAACACAGAGAGGGATATGATTTAGGCACACATGAAGGAAAGCCTGCCAACTGTAGTATCATGGATAGACCTTGAGGGTATAATGCTCAGTGAAGTAAGTCAGACAGAAAAAGTCAAATACTCTGAGCTCACTTATATGTTAAAATAACTAAATTCATAGAAACTGAGAATAGATTGGTTACCAGGTGTTGGGGGAAGTGAGGGAAATGGAAGATGTTGCCCAAAGGCTACAGTCTTTTGGTTATAAGTTTATAAGATGAGTAAATTATGGGGGTCTAATGTGCAGCATGGTGACCATAATTAACAATACTGTACTGTATACTTGAAAGTTGCTATGAGATAGAACTTAAATATTTTCACCATAACAACAACAAATGGTAACTGTGCAAGGTGAAGTATAAACCAACTAATCTCATCTTATAAACATTTTGCAGTATCAAATCACCACATTGCCCACCTTAAACTTATACGGCATTATCTGTCAGTTACAACTCAAAAAAGATGGAAAACTGTGGTATATTCCATAGATTCTTGAAACGTGGTTGACTCCACACCCCTTGTTAACTGTACACCAGTTAGTATCTTTTACCAAAAGGTTCCATGGAACACCAGTTTGGGAAACACTGTAATGCTATCTTTTCAATTCCTCCATCAGCCAGGAGGTAACTGCCTAGATAGTAGGTGGAGTGACCTGCAGAACCTGTGTGCTTTTGGGGAGAGGACATGTTTTTATAAGGCAAAAACTTGAAAACCTAACCTGTAAGAATGATTATTATTAAAATAAAAACCCCAAGAGATAAAAATGTTGGTGAGGATATGAAGAAAAGGAATTCTTATGCGCTGTTGATAGGTATATACACTGCACTCACTATGGAAAAAGTGTTGCGTTGACTTAGCATTTACAAATAGAACAACAGATGATCCAGCAATCCCACTTCTGGATATATAGCCAAAGGAAACAAACTCAGTATCTCAAAGAGGTATCTGCATCCTTATGTTGATTGAGGCATTACTCAATAGCCAATATATAGGAAAAAAACCAGTCTAAGTGTCCATAGATAGATGAATAGAGAACATGTGGTATATAGACACGTATATACAGACACAAACACAGAGAGGGATATGATTTAGGCACACATGAAGGAAAGCCTGCCAACTGTAGTATCATGGATAGACCTTGAGGGTATAATGCTCAGTGAAGTAAGTCAGACAGAAAAAGTCAAATACTCTGAGCTCACTTATATGTTAAAATAACTAAATTCATAGAAACTGAGAATAGATTGGTTACCAGGTGTTGGGGGAAGTGAGGGAAATGGAAGATGTTGCCCAAAG
Source organism: Tragulus kanchil (assembly GCA_022376925.1). Taxonomy (NCBI): domain Eukaryota; kingdom Metazoa; phylum Chordata; class Mammalia; order Artiodactyla; family Tragulidae; genus Tragulus; species Tragulus kanchil. Next base: position 260,602,924 of record JAIOJX010000032.1, read on the forward strand.
GCTACAGTCTTTTGGTTATAAGTTTATAAGATGAGTAAATTATGGGGGTCTAATGTGCAGCATGGTGACCATAATTAACAATACTGTACTGTATACTTGAAAGTTGCTATGAGATAGAACTTAAATATTTTCACCATAACAACAACAAATGGTAACTGTGCAAGGTGAAGTATAAACCAACTAATCTTATCTTATAAACATTTTGCAGTATCAAATCACCACATTGCCCACCTTAAACTTATACGGCATTATCTGTCAGTTACAACTCAAAAAAGATGGAAAACTGTGGTATATTCCATAGATTCTTGAAACGTGGTTGACTCCACACCCCTTGTTAACTGTACACCAGTTAGTATCTTTTACCAAAAGGTTCCATGGAACACCAGTTTGGGAAACACTGTAATGCTATCTTTTCAATTCCTCCATCAGCCAGGAGGTAACTGCCTAGATAGTAGGTGGAGTGACCTGCAGAACCTGTGTGCTTTTGGGGAGAGGACATGTTTTATAAGGTTAACAAGGACTGATGCCCAGGGTCACCAATAGCAGAGGGAGACAACTCTATGATCCATGGTTGGGAGGTACATGGCACTGTGGCCACGGGAGCCTGGGTGAGGTCCTACACTTCCATTGATCCAGCTGGTTGCTTGGTTTGGTAGCAAAGAGGCAAAGGGGAGGGGAGGTTTGGGGAGAGCTCTCGCTGGTCCCAGCCCATCAGTTGTCCTCCAGATGGCTGGAGTTCAGAAGACAGTGAGGATTGGACTAGCCATATTTACGGGATGTAGAGTAGTGGAGTCTCAACCCAGGGGAGTAGGGGAGACAGCAGCCGGCTGGAGCTGGGAGGAGAGAACTCTTCACCAACAGAAAGAGCAGGATACTGCCCTGGGCAGCCTGCCCCCCAGCAGGAGGCAGGAGGAGCCCTGCTCTGCACAAGGGTCCTGTGTGAGCAGGTGGCCCTGGGGAGGCTGGCAGGACTTAGCCTTGAACTGCTTCCCTTACCTTTGTTCAGCGAAGGCAGCTTCAAGGGGATGCTGATGATTCCAACCAAGTCCTCGGTGGGCACCAGGGAGCGCAGGATGGACCTGATCCGGATGGCTTCCCCCTTTCCTGTCTGGATAAGCTGCAAGGTAGGTTTGGAGAGTAAGGTAAGGGAGGTTCCCACTTGCTGGCTCCATGCCCACTTCATACCTCCAGCAGAAGTTTTTCTTGTCTAGGTATGGGATGAGTACACTTCAATGTCTCCCTACGTGTTCTGGACATGGGTGGCCACAGAAAAAAGAGGAGCTTTCTTTTGATTTTCTAGAGCAGGTGCCACTGAGGGGATAATTCTGGACATGGAGGGCTAGGGGATTCCTTTGTGGTGATAGCAATTGTCAGGCAGTCTCTGTGAGTGCCACACCAAGAGTGCTCAGTGGCCGTGAGAAGAGTGGTGACCACGTGGCCGCAAATCCAGACCCTGGAACTGTACCAAATGTAGATTCAACTTAGGTGTTTTGGTTTCCTAAATGCATGGTGAATGCTGGGATCAGGGCCACAAGAAGGGTGCAGAGAATGCCAGAGAGAACTGGAGCATGTGCTTTTGGGGAGAGGACATGTTTTATAAGGTTAACAAGGACTGATGCCCAGGGTCACCAATAGCAGAGGGAGACAACTCTATGATCCATGGTTGGGAGGTACATGGCACTGTGGCCACGGGAGCCTGGGTGAGGTCCTACACTTCCATTGATCCAGCTGGTTGCTTGGTTTGGTAGCAAAGAGGCAAAGGGGAGGGGAGGTTTGGGGAGAGCTCTCGCTGGTCCCAGCCCATCAGTTGTCCTCCAGATGGCTGGAGTTCAGAAGACAGTGAGGATTGGACTAGCCATATTTACGGGATGTAGAGTAGTGGAGTCTCAACCCAGGGGAGTAGGGGAGACAGCAGCCGGCTGGAGCTGGGAGGAGAGAACTCTTCACCATCAGAAAGAGCAGGATACTGCCCCTGGGCAGCCTGCCCCGCAGCAGGAGGCAGGGAGGAGCCCTGCTCTGCACAAGGGTCCTGTGTGAGCAGGTGGCCCTGGGGAGGCTGGCAGGACTTAGCCTTGAACTGCTTCCCTTACCTTTGTTCAGCGAAGGCAGCTTCAAGGGGATGCTGATGATTCCAACCAAGTCCTCGGTGGGCACCAGGGAGCGCAGGATGGACCTGATCCGGATGGCTTCCCCCTTTCCTGTCTGGATAAGCTGCAAGGTAGGTTTGGAGAGTAAGGTAAGGGAGGTTCCCACTTGCTGGCTCCATGCCCACTTCATACCTCCAGCAGAAGTTTTTCTTGTCTAGGTATGGGATGAGTACACTTCAATGTCTCCCTACGTGTTCTGGACATGGGTGGCCACAGAAAAAAGAGGAGCTTTCTTTTGATTTTCTAGAGCAGGTGCCACTGAGGGGATAATTCTGGACATGGAGGGCAAGGGGATTCCTTTGTGGTGATAGCAATTGTCAGGCAGTCTCTGTGAGTGCCACACCAAGAGTGCTCAGTGGCCGTGAGAAGAGTGGTGACCACGTGGCCGCAAATCCAGACCCTGGAACTGTACCAAATGTAGATTCAACTTAGGTGTTTTGGTTTCCTAAATGCATGGTGAATGCTGGGATCAGGGCCACAAGAAGGGTGCAGAGAATGCCAGAGAGAACTGGAGCATCTCAAGGGAGGTATCTAGGGGCAGATAGCCTGATCCTTAAGGCCATGGTGGGCATGTAGAGGGACACATCCTCCTGGATGTGGGGACAGCAGATGTGCTACTGGGCACAGGCTCTTAGCTGCAGTAGAACTGCCAAGAGCTCAGGACTGAGTCTACCAAGGAGGTAGTTGCATGACATGCTGGGGCACAATGCTTGCAGGATCATAGAAGGGAGAACACCTGTGGGTGATCCTAGCTGCCACCTCGCATTCCTGTGAGCACAGGGGTGGCTGTCAGTGACAACTGGTTGGTCCCTTCCCCTTACTTACAGAGGAAGGGCCATGGGAGAAGAGAAAGAGACAGAGAGAAAGAGACAGAGAGAGAGTGTGTGTGTGTGAATCTGAGGGGTGATAAGCAAGGAAGAAACTCCCTCCAAGGTGGGGCTCTGAGGGCTTAGCCATCCCATGTTGCTGGCCCTTCTGAGACCAGGTAAACTGTGTAATCTGCTTTGTGAAGTGATGACAGGTGATCAGGGGAGCTGACCTTCATGTCCCTGGACTGTAACACATCCTAGAATTTCCCTGGTTCCCTTTCAATTTCCTTTATTTGTTTAACAGCACAGAAACAGAAAGATTGACCCATGTGGGTAAGGTACTAGTTCTACAGTAGGAACTGGAAACTATTACACATTAAGAATTCTGATCAGCTTCCCCTTTGAAGATATAGATTTTATTCTCTCCACAGTACTTCTTTTTTTCTGTTCCACACTAATTTATTTATTTACATCAGCTCAAACCCTGCACCACATTAGAATGGAAGCTCCATGGGGCCAGGATTTTTCTACACACTGTTCTCTGTCGTGTTTCTGGTGCCTAGAACTGTTTGACACATAGTACACCCTCCGTAAATATTTTTGGAATCAATGAACGAGTTAGACATGTTTGGTTGTTCCAACTCTCAACAGTACTTTTTTTGGAGCAGGAAATGGCAATGTACACCAGTATTCTTGTCCGGAGGATCCTATGGACAGAGGAGCCTGGTGGGCTACAGCTTATTGGATCACAAAGAGTCAGACACGACTGAGTGACTAAACACACAGTACTTTTACCCTAGAATATTCCATACTGGAAGAGTTTGCCTCAACACTTGTACATGGATTTGCAAACAGGATGATTGTTAATTACATAAGACCATGACATACAGGAAGAAAGATAAGAGTGATGCTTTAGTGCAGTGTCTTTCAAATTGTAGTCATGACCAATTAGTGGGCTGTAAAATCAGTTGGTGGGCTATCACCAGCAATAAAAAGCATGAAATAAATTAGTACAGAATAGAAAATATTAGAGTGCATTATCTACAGTAAGGGTGAGTTTTGTTTCTGGAATGTATGTACAAACTGTAGTGAAAGTCACTCAGTCATGCCTAACTCTTTGCAACACCATGGACGAGCTATGGAATTCTCCAGACAAGAATTCTGGGTAACCATTTCCTTCTCTAGAATAACCAACCCAGGGATCTAACCCATGGCTCCTGAATTGCAGATGGATTCTTTACTGTCTCAGCCACCAGAGAAGCTCAAGAATGCTGGAATGGGTAGCCTAATCCTTCTCCAGGGGATCTTTCTGCCAGAAATCAAACTGGGGTCTCTTGTACTGCAGGCAGATTCCTTACCAGATGAGTTACCAGGGAAGCCCTGGGATATATGTATACTAGGTTGCAATGTAAATGAAATTAAGTTGGTCAATAAGTTTGTTTGGAAAAATCCACTACAGAAAAACCCAAATGATCTTGTTAGCCAACCCAATATTTCTTACTATGATCAAAATAATGTTTTTTTGACCAAAAATTTGAAAGCCACTACTTAAATCAATTCTCTCTTTCATTAGCATTAAATACAACATATCCACTGTTATCTTGGCAGTAACCAAATACATAACCTCCTCAATACCAGAAACTACCTCTTATATCACCCCAATTTTCACTGCAAGTACTTTTAGGAGACACTATGGCATAATCCAAATGCACACTCTGGAGAAGCACCTGAGCTCTGCACGAACGAATAGTTCCATTCAAGTCACAAGCATTTTTTTTTTTTTAAATATAAAAGCTATGTCTTCTGTTTTCCTACAAAAAGCAATTATTTACACTGTCAATGGTGTGAGAATTTATGAAAAATAAGGCCACTCTATCTCTTCACCCCCAGCAGAGATGAAAAAGGAAAGGTGAAAACACAACTTTTTAGTATGAGACTAGATGCTTGAGAAGACATCCCATAAAAACAAAAATATTGTTTTCAGTGTGTCTGCAAAGCTTACTTCTGGGAAATAATCAAACATGAATCATGACTACCTTCCTGATGCCTAACACCATGATCATCAGGAAGAGATTTTCCATGTGGACTGTCCTGATGGAGACCATCAAGAAATCCATTTGGTCATACTGTGACCAGACTGAGGTGCAGGAAAACAAATTTTGGAAGCTTTATAAACAGAATATATAGCAGATATGCCCTACCAGGGTCATAGAGAAATCACAGAACACAGAGATTTTTCCAGGAGTCATTCCTTAGAAAGCTGTAGAATCACATACAGGGACGGAAACTACTTTGATGCTGGCTATAAGGAACAAGGAGAAAGGTATGTTCACAAATGCCAGATACAGAAAGATTAATGATCTTCATGAAGCCTCCCATGTTCCCAGTTCAAGTCCCTCCAAGGTGCTCTCCAGGAACTCATCACTTACGTGCATCTCAGGAGCACAGCGGCCCAGCAGGTCTATAAGAGCTGAATAAAATGACATGATTGCATTGCCCATGTGCACAATCTCTTCTTCATCTTCATCGTCCTCTGTGCTGCTGGGAGAGAGGCAACACGAGGTGGTGTGAGGAAGATGGGCAGGTGGGGCCATGTTTGAGACAGGATTTGGAAACACTTTCTCTGCTTCCCCTGGTCATCACACATCCTTTCCATTGGACTCTCTCTCTCCCTCTGGATGTAAATAAGATGGTTTAACACACCAAGCTCCAATGACCCAAATACATTCCCATGAACTTAACTGACATGAGTGGATCGTGCCAGACCTTTTAGGAGACACTATGGCATAATCCAAATGCACACTCTGGAGAAGCACCTGAGCTCTGCACGACGAATAGTTCCATTCAAGTCACAAGCATTTTTTTTTTTTTAAATATAAAAGCTATGTCTTCTGTTTTCCTACAAAAAGCAATTATTTACACTGTCAATGGTGTGAGAATTTATGAAAAATAAGGCCACTCTATCTCTTCACCCCCAGCAGAGATGAAAAAGGAAAGGTGAAAACACAACTTTTTAGTATGAGACTAGATGCTTGAGAAGACATCCCATAAAAACAAAAATATTGTTTTCAGTGTGTCTGCAAAGCTTACTTCTGGGAAATAATCAAACATGAATCATGACTACCTTCCTGATGCCTAACACCATGATCATCAGGAAGAGATTTTCCATGTGGACTGTCCTGATGGAGACCATCAAGAAATCCATTTGGTCATACTGTGACCAGACTGAGGTGCAGGAAAACAAATTTTGGAAGCTTTATAAACAGAATATATAGCAGATATGCCCTACCAGGGTCATAGAGAAATCACAGAACACAGAGATTTTTCCAGGAGTCATTCCTTAGAAAGCTGTAGAATCACATACAGGGACGGAAACTACTTTGATGCTGGCTATAAGGAACAAGGAGAAAGGTATGTTCACAAATGCCAGATACAGAAAGATTAATGATCTTCATGAAGCCTCCCATGTTCCCAGTTCAAGTCCCTCCAAGGTGCTCTCCAGGAACTCATCACTTACGTGCATCTCAGGAGCACAGCGGCCCAGCAGGTCTATAAGAGCTGAATAAAATGACATGATTGCATTGCCCATGTGCACAATCTCTTCTTCATCTTCATCGTCCTCTGTGCTGCTGGGAGAGAGGCAACACGAGGTGGTGTGAGGAAGATGGGCAGGTGGGGCCATGTTTGAGACAGGATTTGGAAACACTTTCTCTGCTTCCCCTGGTCATCACACATCCTTTCCATTGGACTCTCTCTCTCCCTCTGGATGTAAATAAGATGGTTTAACACACCAAGCTCCAATGACCCAAATACATTCCCATGAACTTAACTGACATGAGTGGATCGTGCAGACCGTATTTACTCAGGGCACAGCGTGGTGACCCCAAAGTGCCTACCAGCCTACCAACCATCCCATCCATTTTCTTCCTGAGTAGACGTGGAAAGCACATTGGACAGGAGTCAGGAAGACCAAGTTCAGGCCCTGGCTCTGCTATATGACCCTGGGCCTCAGTTTTTCTCATATTACATGAGTACATTGGGACAGCTTATGTTTTGTGTTCTAACTCTACCAAATCACCTACAAGATGAGATTATCAAATAAAATTTTAAAAAAGCCACTGGCTGGAGTTAGCTCTTCTGAGTGATGTCCTTTCTCTAGATTCTGGGGTCCAGTCGAGAGGCTGTGATAAAAGGCAATGGTCACAAGACACAGTGAAAAGCCAATAATGTATTGACTATATCCTTAACCGTTACAGTCTAAGATTAGTAATGCTGTGAGTGTTCACACTCTGCAGCTTTCTTTTTACCCAAGGATTCAAATCAGACACTTTCAGAAGAGGAAGTGGAGGTTGCTCCTTCTTTTTGAAAGTATGAGAGGTATGAGATGAGACCCTGGGATTTAAAATATAGAAAGGGATGGGCTGGAGTCAGAGAGTGACTGGAACCCTGGTGGTCTAGGCCTCTGGGCCTGGATACAGCTTCCTCCTGCAGGGGTGCCATAGGAAGGCGCGGGCCTGGGTTGGAGGGGTGGGCGCTGGGTTTGAAGACTTCTTGATTTGCCAGCTGCCCTGAGTGGAGCAGAGGAAACAGAAGGAAACAGTAGGGAAGATGGTACTGATCACAAGGCTTACTGGGAGAGTCAAGACCACAAGCTTGATAAAGTGATCTAGGACATTTGAGCCGCAGCTATAAGGAGCCTGTTCTTCCTTCTATCCTGGGGAGCTCACCAACCATATGGAGGTCGGAAGGCAATTCCATTCACTTACACTTCCCTCTTGTAGCCCTGTGAGGGGAGGTCGAGGGCTGGGTTCTCAGAGATCTTAATGGCACCTTGCATGGCTGCCAGCAGACCATTTCCTCCTTCACCCCTCAGGGCGGGGCTCCAATGACCCAAATACATTCCCATGAACTTAACTGACATGAGTGGATCGTGCAGACCGTATTTACTCAGGGCACAGCGTGGTGACCCCAAAGTGCCTACCAGCCTACCAACCATCCCATCCATTTTCTTCCTGAGTAGACGTGGAAAGCACATTGGACAGGAGTCAGGAAGACCAAGTTCAGGCCCTGGCTCTGCTATATGACCCTGGGCCTCAGTTTTTCTCATATTACATGAGTACATTGGGACAGCTTATGTTTTGTGTTCTAACTCTACCAAATCACCTACAAGATGAGATTATCAAATAAAATTTTAAAAAAGCCACTGGCTGGAGTTAGCTCTTCTGAGTGATGTCCTTTCTCTAGATTCTGGGGTCCAGTCGAGAGGCTGTGATAAAAGGCAATGGTCACAAGACACAGTGAAAAGCCAATAATGTATTGACTATATCCTTAACCGTTACAGTCTAAGATTAGTAATGCTGTGAGTGTTCACACTCTGCAGCTTTCTTTTTACCCAAGGATTCAAATCAGACACTTTCAGAAGAGGAAGTGGAGGTTGCTCCTTCTTTTTGAAAGTATGAGAGGTATGAGATGAGACCCTGGGATTTAAAATATAGAAAGGGATGGGCTGGAGTCAGAGAGTGACTGGAACCCTGGTGGTCTAGGCCTCTGGGCCTGGATACAGCTTCCTCCTGCAGGGGTGCCATAGGAAGGCGCGGGCCTGGGTTGGAGGGGTGGGCGCTGGGTTTGAAGACTTCTTGATTTGCCAGCTGCCCTGAGTGGAGCAGAGGAAACAGAAGGAAACAGTAGGGAAGATGGTACTGATCACAAGGCTTACTGGGAGAGTCAAGACCACAAGCTTGATAAAGTGATCTAGGACATTTGAGCCGCAGCTATAAGGAGCCTGTTCTTCCTTCTATCCTGGGGAGCTCACCAACCATATGGAGGTCGGAAGGCAATTCCATTCACTTACACTTCCCTCTTGTAGCCCTGTGAGGGGAGGTCGAGGGCTGGGTTCTCAGAGATCTTAATGGCACCTTGCATGGCTGCCAGCAGACCATTTCCTCCTTCACCCCTCAGGGCGGGGCCGAAGCACTCGGGGCGTCTGATGAGCAGCTTGACCACAACACTAGCGTTTTCTTCCACACTTTCACCTAAGGGAAAGAGGCATTGTTACCATCTCACTGGAGAGGACAACCCCAGAACTGATTTCTTTTCTTTGACCATGCCATGTGCCTTACGGAACCTTAGTTCCCCGACCAGGGACTGAACCCGTGTTCCCTACAGTGAAAGCACAGAGTCCTAACCACTGGACCACTGGTGACGTTGCCCAGAATTGATTTCTAAGTGATAAGGCTGGGAGAACTGTATTTGATTGAGCTTGTCACATACTCTTAAGATTAGCAGGTAATACTGATGCAGAGAAAGGGAAGCTTGGATAAATTAGGTCAGAATCTATTTATTTGAAGTATCACAATTAACAAGTATAGAACAGTCTTCCTTCTCAGTTCAGGATTTTATGCTGTCCATATTATTTCACTATATTTAGGTCCTCAGAGGGCAAGAAATACACTAAAGCATCTACCACTGATTGCTGATTAACACACAAGTGACTTAGAGAATAACAGATCTTTATGTCTTTATTAATTCCCTAGGGGTGGTTAATAGGTATTTCCTTGCTTCCTTGACAGTAGGTAAAAGAGTAACCAAGCTGGTGTGCCTCAGTGAGCATCTGGAGACACTGACAGGCTAGTTCTTGAGCTGTATTCTCAGAGTCTAAGACATGCCCCAGAATAACCAGCTCTGTGGGCATGGACCTCATGGCATTTTTGAAATTATTTACCCAGGTAAGAATCTATGTGGTAAAGTTGTCTTGGTTATTAGCTTGGTTGCAGGGAAACGGGTAGACTGATCACAAGGCTTACTGGGAGAGTCAAGACCACAAGCTTGATAAAGTGATCTAGGACATTTGAGCCGCAGCTATAAGGAGCCTGTTCTTCCTTCTATCCTGGGGAGCTCACCAACCATATGGAGGTCGGAAGGCAATTCCATTCACTTACACTTCCCTCTTGTAGCCCTGTGAGGGGAGGTCGAGGGCTGGGTTCTCAGAGATCTTAATGGCACCTTGCATGGCTGCCAGCAGACCATTTCCTCCTTCACCCCTCAGGGCGGGCCAAGCACTGGGCGTCTGATGAGCAGCTTGACCACAACACTAGCGTTTTCTTCCACACTTTCACCTAAGGGAAAGAGGCATTGTTACCATCTCACTGGAGAGGACAACCCCAGAACTGATTTCTTTTCTTTGACCATGCCATGTGCCTTACGGAACCTTAGTTCCCCGACCAGGGACTGAACCCGTGTTCCCTACAGTGAAAGCACAGAGTCCTAACCACTGGACCACTGGTGACGTTGCCCAGAATTGATTTCTAAGTGATAAGGCTGGGAGAACTGTATTTGATTGAGCTTGTCACATACTCTTAAGATTAGCAGGTAATACTGATGCAGAGAAAGGGAAGCTTGGATAAATTAGGTCAGAATCTATTTATTTGAAGTATCACAATTAACAAGTATAGAACAGTCTTCCTTCTCAGTTCAGGATTTTATGCTGTCCATATTATTTCACTATATTTAGGTCCTCAGAGGGCAAGAAATACACTAAAGCATCTACCACTGATTGCTGATTAACACACAAGTGACTTAGAGAATAACAGATCTTTATGTCTTTATTAATTCCCTAGGGGTGGTTAATAGGTATTTCCTTGCTTCCTTGACAGTAGGTAAAAGAGTAACCAAGCTGGTGTGCCTCAGTGAGCATCTGGAGACACTGACAGGCTAGTTCTTGAGCTGTATTCTCAGAGTCTAAGACATGCCCCAGAATAACCAGCTCTGTGGGCATGGACCTCATGGCATTTTTGAAATTATTTACCCAGGTAAGAATCTATGTGGTAAAGTTGTCTTGGTTATTAGCTTGGTTAATAGCTCTGTGGGGAGCTCAAGGTTGGACAAGTGTATTAGCTGGTATTTCTCTTTGGAGGAACGGTAGAGAACTAAGACAGGGATCACTACCCAAAGAAGTGATTAAGTCGTGAACTGTCACATGCAGACAGGGATCGGCAATGCTTCTCAGAGCCAGGATTTATAATCAAAAATAGTTTTATAGCTTGTTCAAACAGTTTCACGGGACATGCTTTCTGTTTCAGTGTCTCACAAAATCTCACTTTGTGTCTGAGAATCTCCCTGAGTCAAACCTCAAAGACAACGCTTTTCAGACACAGTGTACTTGATGAATCCTGAAGAAAAAGTTGGTGTTTTTTTTTTTTTGAAATTTTGGCCTCTTTTATTGGCCCTTCATTCATCCATTTTCATCCATCCCAACTCTTCGGCCTATGTGGACCTCCCATCACAGCAGCCTCTCTCATTGCAGAGCACAGCTCCAGGCGCATGCGCTCCAGAGCTCTGGCTCAGTAGTTGGACACATTGGTCCAGCCACTCTGTGGCACATGGGATTTTCCCAGGCTAGGGATCTAACCGGCACCCCTTGCACTGCAAGGCGGACTCTTTACCCACTGGACCACCAGGTCACTTTGATGTTTATTTCTTATTTAAATGCTTTCTTCTCTGCACTCACCACTCCAGAGCACTGGCTTGCAACTGGACACACCGGTCCAGCTGCTCTGTGGCACACGGGATCTTCCCGTGCCAGGGATTGAACTAGCACCCCTTGCACTGCAAGGCAGACTCTTCACCCACTGGACCACCAGGGAAGCTCAAAAGATTTTTATAAAATTGTTAGATATTATTGGAAGATTCAGCTCTATAACAGCCATTGCATCTTGATATACTGTTGTATTAATAATGAAACAATAATTATTAATTATAACAATTATTTATTCTTGTATTAAAAATTAGCTTCAATCTTAGTAGGCTAAGACTGTTTTCTCATAGTTTCTGTAGTTCAGGAGTTTGGGAGTGACTCAGCAAGGTGGCCCTGGCTTGGGATCTCCCATGAGACTGCAATAAAAACGTCAGCCAGGGCAGCAGTCTTTTGAAGGACATCCAGTCACGACTGGATGTGGAGTATCAGCTTCCACGCTGTTGGCAGGAGGCCTCAGCTCCTCACCATGTGACCTCTTCATAGGGCTGCCTAAGGGTTCTCAGGACACGCCAGCTGGCTTCCCACAGAGCAAAGGATCCAAGAGGGAGGGTCAGGCAGAAGCTGCAATACCTTTTGCAACCTTGTCACCAACTGTCTCTTCTGCCATATACTATCCATGAGCAATGGTTCACTGAATCCAGTCTGCAAAACTCCAAGGGAAAAGAAGTAGGCTCCATCTTTTGGAGGGAGGTGCATGCAAGCATTTATAGACATCTCTGAAAATTATCACAGGAGTTTACGTTCTGTGTAATGAAAATGTTTATGAATCAACTTAAAGTGGCACATTAGAATGAGAACCCATAAAACTTGGCTCCTCCTCCAGTTGTTAGCAAATCCATGTATGAGTAGGCACACTGCTCAAGCTCACTGGGTCTCATTTGCCCTGTTGAGATGCTTACATCTTTTCTATTTCAGGCAGAGTCTATTAGTCTCACCCACGTGCAGAGATTTCTTCTATCATGTCCACAGCATCAGAAGGGCTGATCTTGGTTTTAAATACTTGAAATTAACTTGTACTCACACAAACTCACATGCACACACATTGGTCTCCCTGCCCTGGGAGTCTACCTGTAGTCCTGGTCTATAACATGGCCTGCTGACATCCTTTTTTATCACCTGACCTTCTATACCACAGGCAAAATTCAAGATTGTAAGTATACACCACTCTAAGTTTGAGAACTGTGTAACTAGATTCAGAGTAGTATTTCATTACACTGAATTAATATAGCCCATCAGCATGCATGCACTATTTTACAGCTCAATCTTTCAAGAGGAGACTAAAATTTTTATAAAGAAGTTTTTCTTTAAGTTTCATCTAATATAATATCAAAGCGGAGTTTGTTTTTACCTAAACCAGAATCTATGTGAAGGAAATTCTCAGGAGAGGCTCAAAGGGTAAAAAATCACAATAACGGTATGGTGGACTGGATCAGCGAAGGAAAGGCACCCAAGCGGAGGTTGAGTGACATTGTACAGCTGATAGACGAGTTCAGATAAAGAAGTGATCCCAAGTCCTAAGGACATGTTGCCTATGAGGTGAACCTGCCATTTATATATGATAGACTTTGCTCACAGAGGTATACTTAAAGAAAAGCACCAGGAGGGGACTTCCCCCTGGTGGTCAGTGGGCGCAAAGGGGCCCCCAATGGACCAGGCCAACTTGAGTGAGCTTCCCACAGAGCAAAGGATCCAAGAGGGAGGGTCAGGCAGAAGCTGCAATACCTTTTGCAACCTTGTCACCAACTGTCTCTTCTGCCATATACTATCCATGAGCAATGGTTCACTGAATCCAGTCTGCAAAACTCCAAGGGAAAAGAAGTAGGCTCCATCTTTTGGAGGGAGGTGCATGCAAGCATTTATAGACATCTCTGAAAATTATCACAGGAGTTTACGTTCTGTGTAATGAAAATGTTTATGAATCAACTTAAAGTGGCACATTAGAATGAGAACCCATAAAACTTGGCTCCTCCTCCAGTTGTTAGCAAATCCATGTATGAGTAGGCACACTGCTCAAGCTCACTGGGTCTCATTTGCCCTGTTGAGATGCTTACATCTTTTCTATTTCAGGCAGAGTCTATTAGTCTCACCCACGTGCAGAGATTTCTTCTATCATGTCCACAGCATCAGAAGGGCTGATCTTGGTTTTAAATACTTGAAATTAACTTGTACTCACACAAACTCACATGCACACACATTGGTCTCCCTGCCCTGGGAGTCTACCTGTAGTCCTGGTCTATAACATGGCCTGCTGACATCCTTTTTTATCACCTGACCTTCTATACCACAGGCAAAATTCAAGATTGTAAGTATACACCACTCTAAGTTTGAGAACTGTGTAACTAGATTCAGAGTAGTATTTCATTACACTGAATTAATATAGCCCATCAGCATGCATGCACTATTTTACAGCTCAATCTTTCAAGAGGAGACTAAAATTTTTATAAAGAAGTTTTTCTTTAAGTTTCATCTAATATAATATCAAAGCGGAGTTTGTTTTTACCTAAACCAGAATCTATGTGAAGGAAATTCTCAGGAGAGGCTCAAAGGGTAAAAAATCACAATAACGGTATGGTGGAATGGATCAGGGAAGGAAAGGCACCCAAGCGGAGGTTGAGTGACATTGTACAGCTGATAGACGAGTTCAGATAAAGAAGTGATCCCAAGTCCTAAGGACATGTTGCCTATGAGGTGAACCTGCCATTTATATATGATAGACTTTGCTCACAGAGGTATACTTAAAGAAAAGCACCAGGAGGGGACTTCCCCCTGGTGGTCCAGTGGGGCGCAAGGGGCGCCGGTTCAATCCCTGGCCTGGGAAGATCCCATGTGCCGCAGAGTAGCTGGACCGATGTGCCTAACTACTGAGCCTGGAGCTCTGGAGTGCATGCGCCCAGAGCCGGTGCTCTGCAGCGACAGAGGTCACTGCAATGCGAGGCCCACACAGGTCAAAGAACCAAGGTGTAAATAAATGAAAGACCAATAGAAGTGCCCCCTCTGCCCAAAAAAGAAAAGCACCAGGAGAATCAGCATATTTGAAAGCTTTTTTTTTTTTTTTTAACAGATATAACCCACAGTTGACTACTTTCCAAATACTGTTGGCCCTCAACATCTATCAGCACATATATCTACACTCCCAGTTGTCATTTCCAATTACAAGAATAATGAAGCTAAAATGTTGACATTTTAAGTGTCGAAAATGGAGAAAATACTCAACCTTGTTAGTCAAGCTTATTTAAACACTATGCTCTGATTCTTTCAGTTCTCAGAATGGAAAGACTTATGGGTCAAGCCTTGTCTTAACCAGCATGCTAAAATTAACTTTGTTTTTTCCAAAGCAATCAGTGTCATGAAGTTTGATGGGATATGAACCACAATGTCCAAAAGAATCTGAAAAATTAAGACTATTAGTTTTGTACTGAATTTGTTATTGGAATTAATTTGTCAAGTTAGCCTTTTTTTTTTTAACTTTTATTTTACTTTTAACTTTTACAGAGTTTTGTTGTTTACAGATATGTATGACCCCAGATTAGTCATATGTATATCCCCCCATCCCAGCCCTCCAGGCCGTCACACAGCACCCCTGCAGGATCTTCTTTTCTCACAGAGCAATGACTAGAGCTATTTTCTTCACATATGATAGTACAGGCCTTCCTGCTACTTCCTTTACACCTCCCACCCACTGTTCGTTCTCCACAATGTCCATATGTCCACTATTCATGTCTGTCTTTCCGTCGCTTCACTGCATGTGCCATCATCACCATCCTATTAGATTCCATATATATGTGTCAGTATATTGTACTTGTCTTTCTTTTTCCGACTGACTTCACTTTTTATGATACGTTCTAGATCCAGTCACCTCATTAGGATTGATTCTTCTGCATTTCTTTTTATAGCTGTGTAGTATTCCATTATATATATATATACCAGAGCTTTTGTATCCATTCATTTGTTGATGGACATCTAGGTTGCTTCCATGTTCTAGCTATTGTATAGAGAGCTGCAATGAACACTGGGGTACAGGTGCTTCTTTCAGATTTGATTTCATCAGGGTATAAGCCTAAGAGTGGGATTGCTGGGTTGTATGGTGCTTCTACTTTTAGTTTTTTAAGAAATCTCCAGACTGTCTTCCATAGAGGCTGTATCAATTGACATTCCCACCAGCAGTGCAAGAGGGTTCCCTTTTCTCCGCACCCTCTCCAGCATTTATTGTCTGTTGATTTTTAGATGATGGCCATTCTGACGGGTGTGAAGTGATATCTCATTGTATTTTTGATTTGCATTTCTCTAATTATAAGTGAGGTTGAACATTGTTTCATGTGTTTTGGGGCCATCT
Organism: Tragulus kanchil; assembly: GCA_022376925.1. Classification (NCBI taxonomy): domain Eukaryota; kingdom Metazoa; phylum Chordata; class Mammalia; order Artiodactyla; family Tragulidae; genus Tragulus; species Tragulus kanchil. Next base: position 260,618,746 of record JAIOJX010000032.1, read on the forward strand.
GTAAGGTTAGCCTTATATTATCTGAATCTCTGGTCATTGCTGATTGGGTTGGTTGGTATAACAGACCCAAGGAGCGATAGCTTGATTATTGGATTGTGGTCATCCATGCGGGATGCAGAGGACACCCTGAAAGAAGAATGAACTAAAGTACAACCCTTCAAGCTAACTAGAAAGGGGACCAAGGAAAAGGGTTTCTCAAGGCTTCACAATGTAGAAAGGATGCTCTGATAGAAGAGAGAGAACATTCTCTTCCTAATTACCTGTAGCTCGGTAAGTTGGGCTGCCAACCAAATCCACAGCAGACAGGGGGAATAGTGACCTTAAGGGCATTTTTCAAGGGAAAGAGAGATCCGAGGTAAACTGGTTTAGCCCAAGGGCTTACAAAAATGTTTTCACTGTAGTTTCAAGTGAATAATAAGATTAAGAACCATGCGTGTTCACAGAGCTTTTCTTCAAAGGTTCTCAACACTGCCTTAGTATTACTTCCTTCTTTTCAGTGTTCCTGAGAAGCTAGATGGAAATGGAATGATTCTCCCATTTTAATCCAGTCATTCTCATCACAGAGATAATTGAAAAGGATGCAATGTTTGCCCATTGCGTTCCTTATTCTCTGTATTCTAACTACAATCCTTATTTTAAGTTTCTTTGCCTGGAATGCTCTCTCCCTTCCCATTCCTTTGATATAAAAACTTGCTGTAGGCAACGCTACTTTGTCCTCAGGATCAGCTTAAACTTCAAGTCCCAGAGGATCTACCCCTCTCAAACACCCCCATCCTCTTCCTTAAAGCACTACATGCAAGTAATGAATCATTTGTACCTGTTGGCACTTTTCATACTAGACTATATACTGAACCAGAACAGGGCCCATGTTTGAATTATCTAGCCCTGTATGCTCAAGAATCTTGTTAATATCATTTACTGGCTTGAAAGGATCAAATGGGACATGGGGTGACTATTCATCACTGGATATCCATCCAGCCCAATTATCAGTCATTGTTTGCAAGAGCCAACACCGTCCCTTTCCTAAGATTATAAATTTGACAGCAAGTACAAAATCTTAGATGTTTTAATCTTAACTATCTCCCATCATCAGTATCAATCACAACAAAGAACAGCTATTACACTTTTTTCTGACTCTAAAAACATGAATATAGAACCAGATGATTCTTTTAAGCATCTATACCTACTATATCCTTCAAAGCTAACACACTAATTTCTACTCTTGACCCTTTTTCCAGTGTTATTAAGGTATAAATGTCATATCCTAAAAGATTTCTGGCTCCCAGTTCAATGCTGTTCAGGTAAGAAAACAGTGGATTCTTCTACTTTCGTAACACAGGTAGACAGTCCCATTAATGGACTCATAAAACTCTTGATCTTGACTGAAGTTGGCCAAGGTGAATGAATGGGTCTTGCCTGGATCTGGTTTGTGTCATACAGTCTATTTACAGAATTTGGTGGCCTTTATGAATCGCTAAAATTGAAAAAAAATCCCTTTATTACCCCAGTAACTCTACATTAATTCTGAACCTGCAATCATTGGGACTAGAACTAAGACAGGCTATCATAGCATAAGATTAAGAACCATGCGTGTTCACAGAGCTTTTCTTCAAAGGTTCTCAACACTGCCTTAGTATTACTTCCTTCTTTTCAGTGTTCCTGAGAAGCTAGATGGAAATGGAATGATTCTCCCATTTTAATCCAGTCATTCTCATCACAGAGATAATTGAAAAGGATGCAATGTTTGCCCATTGCGTTCCTTATTCTCTGTATTCTAACTACAATCCTTATTTTAAGTTTCTTTGCCTGGAATGCTCTCTCTCCCTTCCCATTCCTTTGATATAAAAACTTGCTGTAGGCAACGCTACTTTGTCCTCAGGATCAGCTTAAACTTCAAGTCCCAGAGGATCTACCCCTCTCAAACACCCCCATCCTCTTCCTTAAAGCACTACATGCAAGTAATGAATCATTTGTACCTGTTGGCACTTTTCATACTAGACTATATACTGAACCAGAACAGGGCCCATGTTTGAATTATCTAGCCCTGTATGCTCAAGAATCTTGTTAATATCATTTACTGGCTTGAAAGGATCAAATGGGACATGGGGTGACTATTCATCACTGGATATCCATCCAGCCCAATTATCAGTCATTGTTTGCAAGAGCCAACACCGTCCCTTTCCTAAGATTATAAATTTGACAGCAAGTACAAAATCTTAGATGTTTTAATCTTAACTATCTCCCATCATCAGTATCAATCACAACAAAGAACAGCTATTACACTTTTTTCTGACTCTAAAAACATGAATATAGAACCAGATGATTCTTTTAAGCATCTATACCTACTATATCCTTCAAAGCTAACACACTAATTTCTACTCTTGACCCTTTTTCCAGTGTTATTAAGGTATAAATGTCATATCCTAAAAGATTTCTGGCTCCCAGTTCAATGCTGTTCAGGTAAGAAAACAGTGGATTCTTCTACTTTCGTAACACAGGTAGACAGTCCCATTAATGGACTCATAAAACTCTTGATCTTGACTGAAGTTGGCCAAGGTGAATGAATGGGTCTTGCCTGGATCTGGTTTGTGTCATACAGTCTATTTACAGAATTTGGTGGCCTTTATGAATCGCTAAAATTGAAAAAAAATCCCTTTATTACCCCAGTAACTCTACATTAATTCTGAACCTGCAATCATTGGGACTAGAACTAAGACAGGCTATCATAGCATACTCTGAAACTGGCCGCAGAGGAAGAAAATGGAGCTTAGCCACATTGATGATGTGAGATATAGGAGGTATAGAACACGCAGATAGGAGGTATAGAACATGCAAAGAGAAGCAGGAAGCTCAAGTTCCTGAAAACCTGGCTGGATGAGTCCCAGGAGAACAAAAGACAGACATCTCAAGGTCTGTAACCAAGTCAAAAAAGGGAAATTCAAATATTAAGAACAGAGTGCATTATGGGGTAGGAAAACAAGCAGGGGGTCGGGGAGGAGGAGGCAAGGAGAGCACATGGCAACATCCTGATCACGTGATACCAATGCACTTTTAGGTGACTTCTCATAGTTAGAACACCCGCATGACTGTGTACTAGCTGCAGTCCCTCTCTGCAGTGCCTTAAGCAGCCCAGCTAGGTTTGCTAGCGTGGAACTCCACAATGGGAAGACAGAGAAGGAGTGTAACTACAATGTAAATACAAGTGAATGAGTATTCCTATCATGACAAAATCTCGGAAGCAAGGTATAGTTTTAAAAAATTATACTTATTTTACACAATAATCAGCATATTAAACAGTAACAATACAGTGGAAAAAAGAATTCTCTATCACTGAAAATAACTAAAAAAATAGTGAAAATACAGAACTGTGTCAACCTGGAATTTACTATACCTGAGAGGTGACTTGTATTCAGAAGAATACTGAGGGTTTCTATAGCAATTTTTATTTCTCCTGGGAGTTCTGTTATCTTTAAAAGCTAACAGCTATTCTGTGTTTTTATTCATTCACTCATCCATCCATCCATCCAACCTACCTATAGAATCTATCATATTTATGGAAAGGAAGCAGTGCAGGAGATTTCCTTTTTCTAGTATGCACTGTGACTCTGGCATCCTAGGTCTGCAAGGCACGGAAAACTGAGACTCACTGTTCACGAAGACGGCAAACCTCAGGAAGGATAGGTAGCGCTCCCCTTCAATGGGGTTCCAGCCGACATCAGGGTAGCCTTTGGCCAGAAGCATGGGGCAGCTCTGCAGGCCACAGCCTGCCAAGTAGGTCACCACCTGCCAAGAATAAAAGTAAATGCCCAGGTTTTATTTTCTTTTAAAATCTAAGTTTTTTTCATAGCTGCTAAGGCACACACAATTTTGGAAACTGAGGGTTTTCATTTCTCTAGAGACTGCCCACCACTTTCCAAGTAAATAATTTAGCAGATTTGAAATGGGAACCTTTTACTCATTCTTGTTTCCAAGCAACTGACAAAACTGATGATCAGTGCTATGTAGGAATAAGCCCTATGCTGTTGTTCCATGGATTCCACAGTTCTGGCAAGAGGGACCTGCCATTTAAAAGTAGGCCTAAGAGGCTGCCCCTGGGGAGACAACGGTGGATTGCAGGCTGTCCCTGTTCAGCTGACTGTGGTATTTCCAGACCAAGATGTTCAGTCAGTGGTTGACTGGGTGCGCCCTCGACTAATTGGGGGTCCCTGTGTAAGTCCTGGGTCGACAACAGCTGTCCCAAGTCAGAAGCTGGGATGTTCAATGCAGAACGGCTAGTGAAGAGGTCACGGCCACGTGAGGACTTGGAGGGGCTCTGTTCTCTTTGCTTCTAGGTTACCAGGCACTTCTCAGAAGATCTCTGCTCTGTGATCTGGTAGAAGAGTTTAGAATCTGCCTCCTTTTCAGAAGGTGTCACACATAAATCTCAGCAGATGGACAGCTGCTTGAAATGCAGCTGTCATTTTAATGTAGCCGCTGGTGTTTTATGTTACATGGGGAGAAGAGAGGGAAGCTCTTGGGCTGCAAATCCTCCAAGTCAGGAAGGGTGTTTTCATTTTTTCATCCTCAGGGCCTGGCACACAGTGGGTGCTCAGTAAACATTTGTCAAATGACTCTTGTATCTGCTGACGGCAAGAACGCGAAGCCTTTCTGTAAGAATGACGACGTGAAGTCAAAACTCAGTAAGAAACTATCAACCCCCTTTTCCCTCCTTAAACCAGGAAGGAAATTATTTTGCTTGGAGCTTAGATTTCTTTCGGTCTGACAAATGTCAGGGAAAATATCAGTCAAGGCAGGAATTAGGCAGCGTTTTCAGAGTTACAGAGGCAGGGTATTTCACTGACCACAAAAGTAAGTGCTCGTGTGCCTGTGTGTGGCTACTGTCTAGTCTCAGGCCTGATTCCTGTCACGATGGATGGAAGGATGGAATGGGACGGCAGCATCTTCCGGTCCCTCCAGGACCCTTCTCCCCCAGGACCAACCACACGTGGGGGCTCGCACCTGTCTGAGTAGTGTATGCACTGAGCCGCCTGAGCCACCTGAACAGGAAGCAGCAACCCCCCTCCTCCCACTCTACAGATTTCCCTGGGTCCCCTCTCTCCCCTCTCCTGCCTCCCCACCACCCTTCAAGGGAGGCTCGGGATCCCTGCTGAGCAGTTGCCATGTGAACAGGTGAATGTGGCTGAGGCTGGGCTGCTGAGCACAGAGGCACAGATCACGAGAGAATCATTACATACTCTTAAATACAGGTGTCAGTGACCATCACATCATCTCCATGAAAACTGTGATATGTATTGCTGTTTGAATGCATGAATATAGCTGAGTCTGACAGAAGTCTGTCCCATCAGAGGCAGCCAATACCCAGAAATACTCAGTGTTTACAGAGCAGCTATCACATAACTAACATGCTGCTGGGTGTTCAGCTCCTGAGTACGTGTGCATATGGGGTGGGCTTTGTCTTGTTTCTGTTCCAATTAGTTCTTACTGAAACCAGTAAGTGTTTCTGAACATATAAACTGTGTCGTGGTGCTCCTCTGCTCAAAGCTGTCCAGTGGCTTCCGTGGCTATAGGATCTACACGGAGGTCCCATAATACAACAGCTAACAGCACGGTCTTCAGAGCCCAGTGCTTTTGACCCCTGGCTCTGACATGCACAAACCCGACAACCCTGAAGATATTACCTAATCTCTCTGTGCCTCAGTTTCCTCTTCTATAACTAGGGTAATGATCAAAAGGCTCGCCCTGAGGGCCATGTGAGTTAATTCTAGGTGGGGCCTGGCACACACAGATTCTGCAGATGTATGGACTTATAAGGCCCATTCATTTCTGTTCCTCCTCTCAGAGTACTGCCCCTAAGCTTCACTGCTCTGGTCACGCCCAGCTGTCTAAAGTTCAAGCATGCTGTGCTCTCCTCTCTGAACTTCAAACATTCCTGGTGCATGGTGGCTGAATAGCTTCTGCCTACCCTCGGGCTCATCTCTTTGTTGAGCGCCCTTCCTGATCCCCTTGTTGGGGTCTGGTGCTTACTCCTAGATGCTCCCAAACCCACAAGAAAAGTGGATGACCTTTTCCTTGTCCTCCTCCTCCTGACTACACTCCCCCTCTCCAAACTGAGAAAGTACATTGTCCATCTCATCAGCCGTCCAAGTCAAGGGAACAGTCCCAAGACAGAATGGGGAGAAGGTGCTGGTGAGGCAGGCTCCTGTCCTGCCACCAGTCCCCACCAGGAGTGCAGTACTGTTCACCACCGACAGAGGGCAGCTCGGCTTCGTCTCCGCTGTACACGGCGAGGACGTGTGCGGTGCTCTTTATCTTCCTATTGTTTATACTCTTTTCTGTCATGTCTCTTCTTTCGCGTACAAATATATAAATCAGATGACACAGAAATTTAGTGGGAACCCCAGGTCCCTGGAGGCTCCACATAGACCAGTGAGGCTGGACCTTCACACACCAAGAACATACATGCCCACACGTCCGTGCCTGTGGAGCTGACGAGTCCTGCCCACAGGAGATGCTCTCGTCCTAATGACCTCACAGCGGCCAGGACTCACCTCCCTCCACACTTTTCCCACCCGCTGAAGTTCCGGTGCAGGCTCAGTCTCTGATCTGCTTTTACTTGGCCTGGCTGTGCTATAGGCAGGGGAGAGAAGCATGGTGCCTCCCCAAGGGCCAATTACCTTCTCGAGGTCTGGCTCCTCTAAGCCCAGTGCTAACTCGTTGTTGTCCATCACAGAGGAAGCGGCCACATCCAGCGGGGTGGATCCTCTCATAGAAGGGGAGGCTGAGGAAGGAGGAGAGAAGAAAGAGGCCACCTGGGGCTGAGGGTGCAGTGCACAGTAATGGCCAGGAGAGGGCGGCAAACACAAAACCTGGTCACATCTGCAGATGTATGGACTTATAAGGCCCATTCATTTCTGTTCCTCCTCTCAGAGTACTGCCCCTAAGCTTCACCGCTCTGGTCACACCCAGCTGTCTAAAGTTCAAGCATGCTGTGCTCTCCTCTCTGAACTTCAAACATTCCTGGCGCATGGTGGCTGAATAGCTTCTGCCCACCCTCGGGCTCACCTCTTTGTTGAGCGCCCTTCCTGATCCCCTTGTTGGGGTCTGGTGCTTGCTCCTAGATGCTCCCAAACCCACAAGAAAAGTGGATGACCTTTCCCTTGTCCTCCTCCTCCTGACTACACTCCCCCTCTCCAAACTGAGAAAGTGCATTGTCCATCTCATCAGCCGTCCAAGTCAAGGGAACAGTCCCAAGACAGAATGGGGAGAAGGTGCTGGTGAGGCAGGCCCCTGCCCTGCCACCAGTCCCCACCAGGAGTGCAGTACTGTTCACCACCGACAGAGGGCAGCTCGGCTTCGTCTCCGCTGTACACGGCGAGGACGAGTGCGGTGCTCTTTATCTTCCTATTGTTTATACTCTTTCCTGTCATGTCTCTTCTTTCGTGTACAAATATATAAATCAGATGACACAGAAATTTAGTGGGAACCCCAGGTCCCTGGAGGCTCCACATAGACCAGTGAGGCTGGACCTTCACACACCAAGAACATACATGCCCACACGTCCGTGCCTGTGGAGCTGACGAGTCCTGCCCACAGGAGACGCTCTCGTCCTAATGACCTCACAGCGGCCAGGACTCACCTCCCTCCACACTTTTCCCACCCGCTGAAGTTCCGGTGCAGGCTCAGCCTCTGATCTGCTTTTACTTGGCCTGGCTGTGCTATAGGCAGGGGAGAGAAGCATGGTGCCTCCCCAAGGGCCAATTACCTTCTCGAGGTCTGGCTCCTCTAAGCCCAGTGCTAACTCGTTGTTGTCCATCACAGAGGAAGCGGCCACATCCAGCGGGGTGGATCCTCTCATAGAAGGGGAGGCTGAGGAAGGAGGAGAGAAGAAAGAGGCCACCTGGGGCTGAGGGTGCAGTGCACAGTAATGGCCAGGAGAGGGCGGCAAACACAAAACCTGGTCACACTGCCGTTCTCGAAGCGGGGCTGCCTGCCCAATTCAAGAGCAGCTCTATTTAATATCCTTCCTCCCCACACTCATTACTGATTGTGAGTAAGGCTGAAGTTAGCAAACCAGTTCACAAGACCACGGATTTTCAAGCACTTTCCTAACACAGACGTTTTTGGACCCTCATTTAGTGATCACTGGAAAGCCTTAGATGTCACTCGATAACTTGGCCATTCCTAGGGTCACCACCTAGAGTTTAAAAATAACCTCAAACAGCCTTAGCTCTTAGAATTAAATCAGGTCACCCACGCTGTCTTTCATTTCCCTCTGGTTCTTCGGGTAGAATTAAGAAAAACTTTAGATTTTTAGGCATTAGATTGGTTAGTCTAAGGTTGTTGCTGTTTAGTCCCCAAGTTACGTCCCACTCTTTCTGCCATCCCATGAGGTTGCATTTGATCAAAAGGAAACCTGAGATTTCAGATTTCACGCGCTCATCATGTATTTGTGTCTTTCACAGATTCATTTGGTTTACAGTCAGAACAGTGAGTAAGGCAAGTGAATGTGGCGATGGATGGATTACATGGATTACGTGGATACATGGATTTACATGGTTGGTCCATAGATACTCCCGGCCTGTCTGCCTTGCAGCTGTGAAGGCCCTGGCTGGTGGGTGACAGGACAGGCGTGCAGCTGGCAGCCAGCTTGCCAGGAAGGGACTGGATCTGTGACCTTGGTCTGGCTAGCACTGTTCCCTGGCCTGGCTGTGACTGACGTTAGGCCCAAAGTGCGCCAAAAATTTTGTAAGTTCCGGTGCAGGCTCAGCTCTGATCTGCTTTTACTTGGCCTGGCTGTGCTATAGGCAGGGGAGAGAAGCATGGTGCCTCCCCAAGGGCCAATTACCTTCTCGAGGTCTGGCTCCTCTAAGCCCAGTGCTAACTCGTTGTTGTCCATCACAGAGGAAGCGGCCACATCCAGCGGGGTGGATCCTCTCATAGAAGGGGAGGCTGAGGAAGGAGGAGAGAAGAAAGAGGCCACCTGGGGCTGAGGGTGCAGTGCACAGTAATGGCCAGGAGAGGGCGGCAAACACAAAACCTGGTCACACTGCCGTTCTCGAAGCGGGGCTGCCTGCCCAATTCAAGAGCAGCTCTATTTAATATCCTTCCTCCCCACACTCATTACTGATTGTGAGTAAGGCTGAAGTTAGCAAACCAGTTCACAAGATCACGGATTTTCAAGCGCTTTCCTAACACGGACGTTTTTGGACCCTCATTTAGTGATCACTGGAAAGCCTTAGATGTCACTCGATAACTTGGCCATTCCTAGGGTCACCACCTAGAGTTTAAAAATAACCTCAAACAGCCTTAGCTCTTAGAATTAAATCAGGTCACCCACGCTGTCTTTCATTTCCCTCTGGTTCTTCGGGTAGAATTAAGAAAAACTTATAGGTGGCATTAGGTTGGTTAGTCTAAGGTTGTTGCTATTTAGTCCCCAAGTTATGTCCCACTCTTTCTGCCATCCCATGAGGTTGCATTTGATCAAAAGGAAACCTGAGATTTCAGATTTCACGCGCTCATCATGTATTTGTGTCTTCCACAGATTCATTTGGTTTACAGTCAGAACAGTGAGTAAGGCAAGTGAATGTGGTGATGGATGGATTACATGGATTACGTGGATACATGGATTTACACGGTTGGTCCATAGATGCTCCCGGCTTGTCTGCCTTGCAGCTGTGAAGGCCCTGGCTGGTGGGTGACAGGACAGGCGTGCAGCCGGCAGCCAGCTTGCCAGGAAGGGACTGGATCTGTGACCTTGGTCTGGCTAGCACTGTTCCCTGGTCAGCGGAATGGGCTGAGAAGTTCTGGATGTCCACACTACACCCAGAATCTCAGGGAGCATTTCATGAGCCACCGATCCTCAGAGAGAGGAGGCAAAACTGGGTGACTATAAACTGCGCGACACAAATCTGTCACCAGGGCTGGTTGGCAGCGACGTCTCTACTGAGGCTGCAGGGCAGAGACCTGGTATTAATATTGTCTCACTTATTTTGAGATCAGGCAGGGTTTCTTCTTATATTTAAAAATACCATAGCAGGCATGTGACTTCTTTGCCTTTCATGCCTAAGTGGCCAGCAGGGGACGGTAACCCCTGAACCCACTGCAGGAGTTTGAACATGACCTACCTAGGCCAACACTGCTGTTCTCCAAGAGGTAACTCAGATGCTCAAACATGGCCTTCTGATTCTGGCGGCTAATTCGACAGAAATAGCACAGGAAGCGGCAACAGCTAGCAACCATCTTGGGAAAGGCAATCTGTAGAGAAAGGAAGACAGTGTCAATGGGAAGAATCTAACATGAGGCCCTTCTGAAAGAGGCTGACTTCAAAGAGTTCAAAGGTTGGCATCTTGCAAGCTGTGAACAACTGGGGAAAAACAATGTTCTCCTTGATTTTGGCTGGTTCCAACATGTATTCATAGGAATGATGGAGAATACACACCTAAGAAGAAGATTCTAAAAATACTGAAGAGCTAATCATAGCTCCTGAAGTATTTTTCTTTCAAAGAAAATAGATGTCATGTCAGAAGCCCAGTCATCCTTACATGTCATGTGAAATTGTACAACCCCACAACAGACCATTGCTTCTGATCAGGAAGGGAGGGGACAGAAAGGGAGGTGAGGGATCACAGACAATAAGACCCAGTGCTGGATCGAACCTGAGGCTTCTGGGTAAAGGCTGACTGTTGTAGGAGCCTTAACAGCATCAGCCTCTCAGATGGTGAGCCTCCCCCAGTTTCTTCTGTCCTTGATCACTACTCTCCTATGGGCTCCTAGAGCATTCGTTAACAGGCTTCTTACAGTTTAGCACCAATTTGTTAACTGGTGCACCACCCCAGAATCTCAGGGAGCATTTCCCATGCCCTGGTCAGCGGAATGGGCTGAGAAGTTCTGGATGTCCACACTACACCCAGAATCTCAGGAGCATTTCATGAGCCACTGATCCTCAGAGAGGAGGCAAAACTGGGTGACTATAAACTGCGCGACACAAATCTGTCACCAGGGCTGGTTGGCAGCGACGTCTCTACTGAGGCTGCAGGGCAGAGACCTGGTATTAATATTATCTCACTTATTTTGAGATCAGGCAGGGTTTCTTCTTATATTTAAAAATACCATAGCAGGCATGTGACTTCTTTGCCTTTCATGCTTAAGTGGCCAGCAGGGGACGGTAACCCCTGAACCCACTGCAGGAGTTTGAACATGACCTACCTAGGCCAACACTGCTGTTCTCCAAGAGGTAACTCAGATGCTCAAACATGGCCTTCTGATTCTGGCGGCTAATTCGACAGAAATAGCACAGGAAGCGGCAACAGCTAGCAACCATCTTGGGAAAGGCAATCTGTAGAGAAAGGAAGACAGTGTCAATGGGAAGAATCTAACATGAGGCCCTTCTGAAAGAGGCTGACTTCAAAGAGTTCAAAGGTTGGCATCTTGCAAGCTGTGAACAACTGGGGAAAAACAATGTTCTCCTTGATTTTGGCTGGTTCCAACATGTATTCATAGGAATGATGGAGAATACACACCTAAGAAGAAGATTCTAAAAATACTGAAGAGATAATCATAGCTCCTGAAGTATTTTTCTTTCAAAGAAAATAGATGTCATGTCAGAAGCCCAGTCATCCTTACATGTCATGTGAAATTGTACAACCCCACAACAGACCATTACTTCTGATCAGGAAGGGAGGGGACAGAAAGGGAGGTGAGGGATCACAGACAATAAGACCCAGCGCTGGATTGAACCTGAGGCTTCTGGGTAAAGGCTGACTGTTGTAGGAGCCTCAACAGCATCAGCCTCTCAGACGGTGAGCCTTCCCCAGTTTCTTCTGTCCTTGATCACTACTCTCCTATGGGCTCCTAGAGCATTTGTTAACAGGCTTCTTACAGTTTAGCACCAAAGTGCCAACTTCGATTACCATCAACAGTGCTTAGCTTCTCTGCTTAACAAAGTAATTAGCATCTCCAGGGCCTGGACACGGCTTCCGTTTGATCAATCATGCTCAATAAACGGTGTCAGTGTTAACCTTGGCTCAGGATCCAAGAAAGCCCTTGACTTCCGCTTTTAGAATCACAGAACGTGCTCTAGGAGGTAAGGTTCTCAAAGCTAGTCTGCTGGCTTGCAGAGGCATCCAGACGTTTGCTCAGGGGTCTTCTGGAGAGAGTCCACTTCCCTGAGTGATCTGAAGAGTGCGAATGAGGAGGGAGGTGAGTGGAGCACCAGTTTTAACTTCACGGCCCTTGCCTGTCAAACACAGGTCCTTTCCTAGGTATTCTGGAATTCCTGATACATGAAAACATCCCCCGTCTGCTGCCTTGAGAGCTCTCTGACTCTGAGGAGGACCCAGGCAAGCTGGGACACCTGCCTAGGTGCGGCCCATCTAAACTCCCAGCCCCTTGGCAGCAGGAACTCTTCGGCTCCTTATGGGGGTGCTGGCCAGGAAATTGATGCTGTCAGGAGCTTGGCTCAGAGGAAACTGCACACGCTGGTGGGCACTGTGCCAGGATCGTTCCTAAAATCCTGTTCTCCTTTAGAAGTGCCTTCTCCTGACACAGAACCAAACACACCAGGCCCCTAACTGGAACCCGGAGGAACCCCATCTCAGAAGGAGCAGAGCAGCGGAGAGTGAGGAGGAGACAGAGCAGCCCAGTGGAATGAGCAAGAACTCTTAACACTGGCTGGGTCCCGCCTCTTGGCTCCTTCCTGGCTTTATGCTCAGCCCCACACCCTCCCGGGGAAGAGTCACCAGGCAGGGGACACCAACCATGTGCCCCTTCCCAAGGGTCAAGTTCAAGTTATATTCTCCTTGGAGCATTACCTGAGACTTCTCTGCACCCAGCACGTTCACCATCACCTCCATGACCGTCTCATGCATGCCGAGGACTCTCATGAGGTTGGGGTGCTGGTAAAACACCTTGTTGTTCATTATGTCTCTACAGTAATCGAAAAGAGAAGTCAGCACTCGCTTATTTCAATGCTATGGCAATTCAGGGTTGAGAACACACAAAGGCACACATACAACACTCGGGGTTAACTAATGTACGCATTCGACCCCTGGGCTGGGAAGATCCACTGGAGAAGGAAATGGCTACCACTTCAGTATTCTTGCCTGGGCAATTCCACGGACAGAGGAGCCAAGGAGGCTGGCAGGGTACAGTCCGTTGGGCTACAAGAGCTGGATACGACTTAGCAACTAGCATTTTCCCTTGTAATGTACATGCCATGTGCTGGAAAGATGCTCAGAAGGCACTAGATAGGTGGACTATACATGGAGGGCCTTTTTTTTTTTTTTTTTTTTTTAGCTCACAGGAATATCTTATGCTCCTTTAGTTTTATACTCTCTCCTTTAAATATTTCCTTCTAATGATATTAAATAGTTGTCCCTCAGTTTTTTCTTTATTTGCTTGTGATAGTTTTTATTTCTTTTAATTTATTTGCTTGTGATGATTTTGAAACAGCCCACATCACTGAATTTCTTTTCCTCTGTGTACTAAGGATCCTCTATTTTTTTGTTCTTTTGCCTTTGAATCTATGTGTCTACATACTTTAGTTATCCAAGTGGTAGGGCTGTACCTTTTTTTTAGGACAACTGTATATCAGGTACCAAAGATATTTTTGGACAGTAGTTGTAGTGCATCAGTAAAATGATCAAAATGAAACATAAAAATAACTATGTTTTTAAGCCAATCAACATAAATTCACATAATAAAGTTGCAGACAAATCACAATACAGAAGCAGCCTGTGTCCTTGCTGTGTAATTCCTTGCAAGTGGTTACTCGCAGCCCACAATCCTTCTCCTGAGGGTCGCAGCTGGAGACACTACCGCAAAAGGAGACACCACTATGTTGTAGTAGAGCTGTGTCTACTACAAGGGCTGGGAAACAGGCTAATTCTGCAACTTTTTTCTGTTTCCATAAAAGTCTCTTCATCTCTATTATAAGATTCCTCTTTGGAAATGCATTTAAGGAGTGAATGTATCCCCTCCTCCTGTCTCACCCACAGCCTCCCTGTTCTGGGCCTCAGTGATGCTTCTTTACTTTGCTGGTTCAAGAGTGGAAGGATGGAAGAGCCAGCAGCAGGAAGACTGTGGCTCTAGTGTTTGATTTTTAATCAAGTAAAACTACAGGCTGGTTGGTGAATCCTTTGGGTTTTCACTTTCTCATCGGCAAAACAGAATTATGCTACCTAGTTAAAGAACCTAGTTAAAAGCATCTTTTTGATGTCTAAAATGCGATCTTTCTGTGGTATACATACACAATGGAATACTACTCAGCCATAAAAAAGAACTGAATTTTGCTATTTACAGCGACATGGATGGACCTGGACATGATGCTAAGTGAAATAAGACGATAAAGACAAATGCTGTATAATATCACTTATAAGTGGAATCTAAAAAATACAAGAAACTAGTAAACGTTACAAAACAGAAACAAACTCACAGATAAAGAAAAAGTGAGTGGTTACCATGGGGAGGAAAGGATGGGGCAATACAGGGCCATGGAAGGTACAAACTGTTGGGCTTAAGACAGGCTCAAGGATATATTATTCAACACAGGAAATGTAGCCAATATTCTGCAATAATTGTAAATGGAAAGTAACCTTTAAAAATTGTATAAAAATAAAAATTTTTAAATGGTGAAAACAAAAATAAACAAATAAGATGCAATCTTTCTAGTGACATGACTTCTAAGAGCCACAAGCTATTGTCATGAGGAAAGGCATCTTGAAGAACTGAAGAAAATGACTCTACTCCCAAGAAAATGGAGCAAAAGGACTGTAACATTTCAAAGCGAAGTCTCAGGCGATGTCCAGTCAAAACCTTAAGTGCTCAAAAGGTTTCTCACTTGTTGGGTTGAACATACTCATAATTCTGAGTGTCCCTTCCTTTGAATTTTTTCATCCCCTCCCTGGGACTATTTTTATCAGATTCAAACTAAATACTGCTTTTCTCCAAGACTCCTTCCCACTTCTTCTGACCATGGCCCTTCACCCCAAGTAGCCCACTGTCTGGTCTCTCAGGTTATCAGCTGGTTATGATTGAATGAATATATAATCCTGAGAGGAGTGAAATCAGGATAGGGAACACAGAGGCTTCTCTGTGACTTGATTTTAGAGCTGCTGTCTAGAAAGTCCAACCAGCTTCCCCTCCGGAAGCTCCCCTGAGAGCCTGTGCTGGACAGGAATGACCTACCCCAGCCCATTGATCATGAGAAGCTCCTCCTCCTTGCCCATCCGGACGCTGAGCAGGCAGCGAATCTGGCCCAGGGCAGCCAGCAGGCTGATGGTGTCGCTCACGGAGGCCTGGCTGATGGTGTAGGTTTTGCGCAGCGCCTGCAGCAGCTCCCCGATGCTGTCGTACTGCCGCCGCAGGAGGTTGAACATCATCCGGACCAGCTCTGCATCCTGGATCTGGTCCTCCTGGGCCCAGCGGATCATGGTCTGCGAGATGAGCTCCTTCAGCGTCGCTGGAATGACAAGGGGGAGGACCAGTACTGTGGCTGTCGAGGCTGGGGAGCACTGCGGACCTCTGTCACTTCGCTCAGTGATAACCCACAACATCAGCTAGGCAGGATTAAAAAAGGTCTTTTCTAAAAAGTGGGGTATGAGGGCTTCCCTGGTGGTCCAGTGGGTAGGGAGTCTGCTTGCAGTGCAAGGGGCGCGGGTTTGATTTCTGGCCCAGGAAGATCCCACATGGCGCGGAGCGGCTGGACGCATGTGTCCAATTGAGAGCCAGCGCTCTGGAGCGCATGCGCCCAGAGCCGGTGCTCTGCACTGAGAGAGGCCGCTGCAATGTGAGGCCCACACAGGATGAAGAATAAAGATGGATGAACATAAATAAATTTTAAAAATCAATAAAAGAGGTCAAAAATTTTTTTAAAAAAAAGTGGGGTATGGCACACAGGGAAGTAGAACACATACCAAAAGGCAGGTTCATGAGCCAAATTATAATAAAAGAATATCTCCACTTTGAATAAAGAAGGCTAAGGATCCTATATTTTGAGTAAATGACATTCATTGAGGCTTGAATGATGCCAGACTTAGAAGACAAAACAGGACGTCTTCTTGCCATCAGGGTACCCACAAGCTGGTTCTTCATGGGTTTTTGGTTTTTACTTAAAAGTTACATGTTATCTTTGTTTTATAATCCAATGTAATACCCACTAAGATGGGGGTGTGTGCAAGCTCCACGGGACAGAGTGGGGGTGAGGGATTCCGGGTGGACGGAGACATTGTAAAGCACTATTAAGTGCTAGGATTTATCTATGATTTATTTCTCTATATTTCTTAAATAATAAATACATTTATTTCTCTATAAACACTATCCTCCAACTATTCTAAAGATACCATGAACTGAGTAAACCATGCCACTGATTTAAGGATTCTAAAATATATCAGAGATGACCCAGAAATATAACTACATTAGGGGACAGAAAGGAGAAGACGGAGAACACTCTATGAGGTTGAAAGACTCTGCAACGGCACATCTGACCATCAGCTGCTGAACGGGTTATTAGCCTGGACCTTTGGCAGAAGTCAGCCGACAGCATGTCAAGGACTAATTTCACAGGCATCAGGAGAGAAGCCAGCATGACTTTAAATTCAGATGTCATCAGGGCCCAAGCTGGTTGCATGGAACACCACAGGCTGCACAAGGAAAGCAGAGAAGGCTGAAGTGGGATCCAAACCAGCGCGGGGACCTTCCGAGGTTGAACCGAACAGCCCCTGAGAAGCGCTGAAGGCCGATGGTGTGGGAAGATGACCAACAGGGAGAGGCAGATCTGAGCAGGAGCACAGCGTGGGAGCGCATCCTGCCAGAAGGTTTGGGAAGGCACTGCTCCCCCTGCTCCATGTCATACACATTCCCAGAAGACGCCATAACCCAGGCAAGAAATGCTGCTCTTATATCATAGCTGCATCCAAATCTGGCTCCGCCTGTCACTTATCTGTACCAGTACTCTTAACTCAGACCAGTGATAAAGGCAGAAAGAACTCAGGGGACGATAAGGGTCACGCAGTCCATCAGCGAAAGGACCAGGAATAAACTTAGACATGTGCTTTCAGGAGCTTGTGGCCCACCTTTGACAGCCCAGTTTTCTCCCTCTGCATTACTAAATGCAGAAGATGTCTGTTTTACACACAGGAACGTCTCATCATAAGGACATGAAAACAGAACTTCGTTACCAAAGCCTCAGAAGAGATCTAGAAGCAAAGGATTAATTCAACTTATGGCTGTGTCTATCAGCCTGGGTGGGTGTTTTAGATTCAGACAGGAGAAAAGTTTAAAAAGGATACTCAAGACAGACAGAAGCAGAGTTAAAAGACGTTCCTAAGAGGTCTCAATAGGCAGGGATTGCTGACTAGTATCTGTTAGGTTAGATAATACTATCTGAACTCTCTGAGGGAGAAAAGTAAATTATGGTCTAAGCCTGGGCTCCTCTCAGGATCTTGTTTATTCAGCAGACAAATGTAAAAGTTCCAGTTTCTCCTACTTGATAGGCCCACTCAGGAATAGAGGCAGGACAAAACTACAGATGCTCTTGGACGTAACATAAGTTTACCTAGCCCTGTACATACAGTTTCCTCTCAAGCCTGAATTTGGCCTGAAAGAATCAGAGTTGCCAGTACTTAAAACCACATTCTTTGCTGAGATAACACACACCACCACAGTTCCCGCCACACAAAAATCAACCAGAGTTAGTAATCAGCTCAAGGACCATCCTCTTTTCAACAGAGGATTTTTGAGTCATAATGAAACCAAGCAAATATTCCCTTAACCCGTCTTTCAGATTAATTTCAGAATTCAGGTGAGCTCTTAGCCACACACCAACTTACCAATCCAAATCAACATCGATAGCCTAGAGAATGGAACACTTCCAGCAAAACACCTCATGAGAGGGCAAATGAGAAAAGAAAATCGTTTTATTTTTCTTTTTTTTGGAAAAGGCAAGATTTCTTTACAATATTGTGTTAACTTCTGCTGTACAGCAAAGTGATTCAGTGATGTATATGTATATACTACATACATATATATAGTCTTTTAAAAATATTCTTTTCCATTGTCGTTTATTACAGAATATTGAACACAGTTCCCTGTGCTATACAGTACCTTGTTATTATCCAACGTGTACATAATAGGCTGTATTTGCTGATCCCAAACTCCCAATTCATTCCCTTCATCCCTCTTCCCCTTGGCAGGCACAAGTCTGTTCCCTCTGTCTGTGAGCCCATTTCTGGGAAACTGTTCTTGAACCTGAAAGGGCTGAGCAAGAAATGCCTCACGGGTTCTCTGTCCAGGTCAGTCTTCAATAGATGCGATGACAGGATAAACAATTATCTATGTGTGACCAAGCTAATGCTCATTTTAAAACATGTGACCCCCAACTTCTGATGTGCACGGAGAGGCAGATGTACTTCAGGAGAAGGCACAACATTTAAGACAGGGTTTCAAATTGTGACAGCAAGTTTCAGAAAGTGAGAGAAAATATAACTATGAGAAGAAAGAAACCTGGGGAGTCAGGGAGAAACATTCTTTTTTTTTTTTTTTTAAGATTTATTTATTTATTTATTTTGGTGGGGGTGGGGTGGGGAGGGAGGGGAACAGGCAGGCCACTTCTATTGGTCTTCCATTTGTCCACCCTCATCCATCTTTGCTCCTTGGCCTGTGTAGGCCTCCCATCGCAGTGGCCTCTGCTGTCGCAGAGCACCAGCTCTGGGCACATGCGCTCCAGAGCTCCAGCTCGGTAAGTGGACACATCAGTCCAGCCGCTCCGCAGCCCGTGGGATCTTCCCAGGCCAGGGATCAAACTGGCGCCCCTTGCACTGCAAGGCGGTGTCCTTACCCACTGGACCACCAGGGAAGCCCCAGAGAGAGACATTCTTAAGAGTCCTGAGAAGCACGGCATATTTTGTGGTCTGACATATGCTAGAGGCCTAGAACCTACCCAGCAAACTTAGGCTGAATCATGAATTTTTAAAGGTCTCAACACTTCTGGGACTGAGAAAAATGGAGCATTATACCCCTGGCAGCAGTGCTGTTGAAAATTTCTCGGATTTTAATTAGTTCCCATGAACCAGCAACACAGTAGCATAAATGAACCAGAGTAGAGAGGTTAAAAAGAATACATTTTCTAGAATGTGGTAGGCTCTCTGAGTAACTGTACATCTGGGGATTAAAATAATTAATGCACATAACCATGCGTGGCACGTACTGTGGGCTTAAAAGGGTAACATACGTATCCCATAGCTATAAAAGTTAGGTCCACAGACCCTGGGTTCCAATACCCTTCAGGCAGTTTGCAAGGCCGGTATTGATCCCAAACTCCCAATTCATTCCCTTCATCCTCTTCCCTTGGCAGGCACGAGTCTGTTCCCTCTGTCTGTGAGCCCATTTCTGGGAAACTGTTCTTGAACCTGAAAGGGCTGAGCAAGAAATGCCTCACGGGTTCTCTGTCCAGGTCAGTCTTCAATAGATGCGATGACAGGATAAACAATTATCTATGTGTGACCAAGCTAATGCTCATTTTAAAACATGTGACCCCCAACTTCTGATGTGCACGGAGAGGCAGATGTACTTCAGGAGAAGGCACAACATTTAAGACAGGGTTTCAAATTGTGACAGCAAGTTTCAGAAAGTGAGAGAAAATATAACTATGAGAAGAAAGAAACCTGGGGAGTCAGGGAGAAACATTCTTTTTTTTTTTTTTTTAAGATTTATTTATTTATTTATTTTGGTGGGGGGGGGGGGGGGGAGGAGGGGAACAGGCAGGCCACTTCTATTGGTCTTCCATTTGTCCACCCTCATCCATCTTTGCTCCTTGGCCTGTGTAGGCCTCCCATCGCAGTGGCCTCTGCTGTCGCAGAGCACCAGCTCTGGGCACATGCGCTCCAGAGCTCCAGCTCGGTAAGTGGACACATCAGTCCAGCCGCTCCGCAGCCCGTGGGATCTTCCCAGGCCAGGGATCAAACTGGCGCCCCTTGCACTGCAAGGCGGTGTCCTTACCCACTGGACCACCAGGGAAGCCCCAGAGAGAGACATTCTTAAGAGTCCTGAGAAGCACGGCATATTTTGTGGTCTGACATATGCTAGAGGCCTAGAACCTACCCAGCAAACTTAGGCTGAATCATGAATTTTTAAAGGTCTCAACACTTCTGGGACTGAGAAAAATGGAGCATTATACCCCTGGCAGCAGTGCTGTTGAAAATTTCTCGGATTTTAATTAGTTCCCATGAACCAGCAACACAGTAGCATAAATGAACCAGAGTAGAGAGGTTAAAAAGAATACATTTTCTAGAATGTGGTAGGCTCTCTGAGTAACTGTACATCTGGGGATTAAAATAATTAATGCACATAACCATGCGTGGCACGTACTGTGGGCTTAAAAAGGGTAACATGTATGCTACGTATCCCAGTAGCTATAAAAGTTAGGTCCACAGACCCCTGGGGTGTCCAATACCCTTCAGGCAGTTTGCAAGGCCTATTGTATTTTTATAATAATTATTAGATGTTATTTGCCTTTTCCATTGTGTGAATAGCTGGCCTAATGGAGAAAAAGCAACCGGGGGTAAAACAAACAAACAAAAACAACAGCTGGGTCCTCAGCCCGTGTCCAGGGAGCAGCACCAAACTCTATGCTTTCCTACGGCATCACGAAAACAATGACCTGCGTTGCTCACATAAGAATGCTCTGAGTGACACAGAAAGAATGTTCATTTTATTAATACTCTTGAGTACATATATTTGTACTATCCTGTGTGATAAAACATGAGGCAGGTCTAAAGCATTTCTGTTATGCAAAGGCCAGTGGTTTTCCTATGGAAACCTGTGTGATTTTCATGACTGTTGCAAACTAAACTAGCTGCTCATGCCATGGAATGCCATCTTAATGAAGAAAAAAACAGGGCTTCCCTCGTGGCTCAGTGGTGAGGAATCCTCCTGCCACTGCAGGAGACACTGGTTTGATACCTGATCTGGGAGGATCCCACATGCTGTAGGGCAACTAAGCCCAGGAGCCACAACTGTTGAGCCCACATGCTGCAACTACTGAAGCTTGTGTGCCCTAGAGCCGGTGCTCTGCAACAAGAGAAGCCACTGCAATGAGAGGCCAGTTCACCACAACTAGAGAAAAGCCCTTGTGCAGCAACGAACACCCAGGACAGCCAAAAATAAAAAAAATAAATACAACTGTTAAAAAAAGAGAAAGAAAACAACAGACAAGTGATGGCTAATCACACTTGAGTAACTGAAAGATATTTTCTTAAAAATGAGACAAGCCTGTCATTTCAGGGAAAACAACTGATAAGACCTGTTGCCAACTTTAAAATTTGAGCTTTCAAGTAAAACCTAGAATTTTGAAAAATGCTTATCTGCCACTGTGACTTTGACAGCTTCCCAACACTTAAAGGCTTTTCTGATTAAGTTGTTGATATTAATGAATGTAACTTAAGAAACATTGATAATAAAATGTGTCAACATTTGAAAGTTCTGCATAACTCAGTGGACCAATAATTTCCCAATGATCCATGTGTGATATCACAAAAACATTATTTAACATGCAAGATAGACCAATGGGTAAAAGAACTTCTTCACTATTAGTTCAGATCTCACACAAATTAACTTTTGAGGAACTATTACTTGCTGAATTTTAATGTAGTATTGGAAGACTATCCACAGTTATGTGAAAAGACTACTAAAAGTACTCCTCTTTTCAACGATATACCTGAGGCCAAACCTTCAACCAACCAGGTATAAGAATCAAAAAAAAAAAAAAAAAAAAAAATCCAGCTATCTCCTATGCTAGACATAAGAGATTTGTAAAACAAATGATGTAAGCAATGAAAAACATTACTCATTTGTTAAATTATTAAAAATTTAGCTGCTTTTCATAGAAGTATGTTATTTATGTAAATGTAATGGGTTTACCCTTTATTATTATTGAATTTATTTACTGAAGCAGAGTTGATTTATAATATTATAGTAGTTTCAGGTTTACAATAGAGTTATTGAGTATTTTTATAGATTATACTTCATTTAAAGCTTTATACAGAGATACTGGCTGTATCCCCCATGCTGTATACTACATCCCTGTAGTTTATTTCACACATAACAGTGTGTGTCTCTTGCCCTCTATCTGATCTCGTCCCTCCCTTCTCCCCACTGTCCCCGCTGCTAACCACTGCTTTGTTCTCTGTCTCTGTGAGTCTGTCTCTATCTTCCTATATTCATTTGTGTTATTTCTTAGATTCCACATATAAGGGTTCACACACTGTACTTGTCTCTCTCTGCCTTACTTCACTAAGCATAATTGGGTTTCTTGTTTTTAAATGAATTAACAAACATTTAAAAATATCTCCGTTTTAAATTCTGTTCTAGTTTCAAGTGCGTAGAAACGAAGGCATTTTGGGACCCTTGGTAATTTTTAAGAACATAAAGAGACCTCAAGATTCAAATTTAGAGGATCCCAGTCTCCATAAAAAAGGGTGAACGTGAGGGCATGGCTGCTATTGGAAACTGAAGCTCTCCCTCCAGCTAAGGTGAACCCTGTCCCATCAGACTCTGTGATTCGAATCAAGCAACTGAGACTTAAACCTTGAAAACAGCGCCTTAGGAAGCTTCCTCTGTTTGTTTCTGGATGAGAGGTAAATTAAATGAGCATAAAAAGAGTAAGACAGCTCACGTGGAGAAATAAAGTGAAGATTAAAAGAATCATTATTTTGAAAATTGAATCCTGGTGGTCAGCAAGCGGTCTGGCCATTATTCATTCATCACCAAAAGGCTCCCCGCAAGGCTGCAGAGCCCTAAGCTTCCCTCTCCCATCTGGGTCGAAGATGAGTCACCTAGGGAGCAAGGAGGGAGCCAGGTACCTTTGACAGCGAGGCAGCTGGGCCGTCTGCAGCCTGCTCTGCAGTCAGTACAGTGGCGCTTAGAGCAAGGAGGGCTGCAGACTGCAGAGGGAGGCGCTAATTTTCTGTCCCAACATTAGCTGACTGTTCAGCAGAGATGTTACTCTAAGTAACACTGGAAACCAGGCGGTCAGCTTCAGAAGGCTTTGCTCTGGAGGCCATGTGTACCCAGGCCTCAGGACACCCCTCACTCATCCATTTCTGTCTGTCTTCATCACAGGAACTGAATTACCTCTAGTTCTGTCCCTTCCCTAAATTACTTTGTCAAGTGAAAGACATTTTCTGTTACATGCCAAATATTGAGTCAAGAACTCTATATGAAACTATTTCAAGACACAGTTACTACACACAGCAGCCTAGCTGGGAAAACTAAATATGTAAGGGCAAATATGTATTTGCATTTTATTAAGTGCAAAATAATGGGTAAATCTGTATTGTTCGAGACATCAGAAAAAAGACCTCCCATTATAATACACTTCTATTATAATGCACATGCCCAAAAGAAATCAGAGAAGAGAAATGAACAGATCTTCCTCTCTTATTTTTCACCCTAATGAGTCCTTTAGCTAAAGTTCTTTATGTTTCTAGAACAGGCCCATATTGCTGCTGCTGTTTAGTCAAATTTAGAGGATCCCAGTCTCCATAAAAAGGGTGAACTTTGGGAGGGGCATGGCTGCTATTGGAAACTGAAGCTCTCCCTCCAGCTAAGGTGAACCCTGTCCCATCAGACTCTGTGATTCGAATCAAGCAACTGAGACTTAAACCTTGAAAACAGCGCCTTAGGAAGCTTCCTCTGTTTGTTTCTGGATGAGAGGTAAATTAAATGAGCATAAAAAGAGTAAGACAGCTCACGTGGAGAAATAAAGTGAAGATTAAAAGAATCATTATTTTGAAAATTGAATCCTGGTGGTCAGCAAGCGGTCTGGCCATTATTCATTCATCACCAAAAGGCTCCCCGCAAGGCTGCAGAGCCCTAAGCTTCCCTCTCCCATCTGGGTCGAAGATGAGTCACCTAGGGAGCAAGGAGGGAGCCAGGTACCTTTGACAGCGAGGCAGCTGGGCCGTCTGCAGCCTGCTCTGCAGTCAGTACAGTGGCGCTTAGAGCAAGGAGGGCTGCAGACTGCAGAGGGAGGCGCTAATTTTCTGTCCCAACATTAGCTGACTGTTCAGCAGAGATGCTACTCTAAGTAACACTGGAAACCAGGCGGTCAGCTTCAGAAGGCTTTGCTCTGGAGGCCATGTGTACCCAGGCCTCAGGACACCCCTCACTCATCCACTTCTGTCTGTCTTCATCACAGGAACTGAATTACCTCTAGTTCTGTCCCTTCCCTAAATTACTTTGTCAAGTGAAAGACATTTTCTGTTACATGCCAAATATTGAGTCAAGAACTCTATATGAAACTATTTCAAGACACAGTTACTACACACAGCAGCCTAGCTGGGAAAACTAAATATGTAAGGGCAAATATGTATTTGCATTTTATTAAGTGCAAAATAATGGGTAAATCTGTATTGTTCGAGACATCAGAAAAGACCTCCCATTATAATACACTTCTATTATAATGCACATGCCCAAAAGAAATCAGAGAAGAGAAATGAACAGATCTTCCTCTCTTATTTTTCACCCTAATGAGTCCTTTAGCTAAAGTTCTTTATGTTTCTAGAACAGGCCCATATTGCTGCTGCTGTTTAGTCACTAAGTTATGTTCAACTCTTTGTGACCCCATGAACTGTAGTCCACCAGGCTCCTCGATCCATGAGATTTCCCAGGTAAGAACACTGAAGTGGGTTGCCATGTCCTTCTCCAGGTCTTCTTCCTGACCCAGGGATTGAACCTGCCTCTCTTGCTTGGCAGGCAGATTCTTTAGCACTGAGCCACCCGGGAAGCACTAGGCCCATATTACACGGAGACTAAAGAAGCAGGGAGGGAAAAGTTCTATCCTGAAGTTATCTTCCAACGAAGATATGAAGCAATGGATAGAAAAGACATTCTGATGGTTTGGAATGCCATGTCTAAAGATGATTCACACAGCAGTTCAGGTAGTAAATACTTATTTTTTGTTATTGCTGTTCTAGGACAGGATTGATAATTTTGGAAGGATTTTCAAAAAAGAAAGCTGAAGTGCTTCTCAAGAATGTTTGAATCTCTTTCTTAAGCAGAGATGAATACAACTAAATACTGATTTCATCTCTGTTGTTTTTCTAAGTTCATCTTTGGAAACACTACCCTTTCATGACTGAAAACACTTCGGCATTCATAAGAAACACGTTTTTAGGTCTGTGAGTCTGTTTCTGTACTTATAGAATGAGCTTATGGCTACCAGAGTCTGGGAAGGGTTGGGGGAGGGATAGATTGGGAGTTTGGGGCTGACATGGCGTTGCAGGCATTTCTGTCTGTCTTCATCACAGGAACTGAATTACCTCTAGTTCTGTCCCTTCCCTAAATTACTTTGTCAAGTGAAAGACATTTTCTGTTACATGCCAAATATTGAGTCAAGAACTCTATATGAAACTATTTCAAGACACAGTTACTACACACAGCAGCCTAGCTGGGAAAACTAAATATGTAAGGGCAAATATGTATTTGCATTTTATTAAGTGCAAAATAATGGGTAAATCTGTATTGTTCGAGACATCAGAAAAAAGACCTCCCATTATAATACACTTCTATTATAATGCACATGCCCAAAAGAAATCAGAGAAGAGAAATGAACAGATCTTCCTCTCTTATTTTTCACCCTAATGAGTCCTTTAGCTAAAGTTCTTTATGTTTCTAGAACAGGCCCATATTGCTGCTGCTGTTTAGTCACTAAGTTATGTTCAACTCTTTGTGACCCCATGAACTGTAGTCCACCAGGCTCCTCGATCCATGAGATTTCCCAGGTAAGAACACTGAAGTGGGTTGCCATGTCCTTCTCCAGGTCTTCTTCCTGACCCAGGGATTGAACCTGCCTCTCTTGCTTGGCAGGCAGATTCTTTAGCACTGAGCCACCCGGGAAGCACTAGGCCCATATTACACGGAGACTAAAGAAGCAGGGAGGGAAAAGTTCTATCCTGAAGTTATCTTCCAACGAAGATATGAAGCAATGGATAGAAAAGACATTCTGATGGTTTGGAATGCCATGTCTAAAGATGATTCACACAGCAGTTCAGGTAGTAAATACTTATTTTTTGTTATTGCTGTTCTAGGACAGGATTGATAATTTTGGAAGGATTTTCAAAAAAGAAAGCTGAAGTGCTTCTCAAGAATGTTTGAATCTCTTTCTTAAGCAGAGATGAATACAACTAAATACTGATTTCATCTCTGTTGTTTTTCTAAGTTCATCTTTGGAAACACTACCCTTTCATGACTGAAAACACTTCGGCATTCATAAGAAACACGTTTTTAGGTCTGTGAGTCTGTTTCTGTACTTATAGAATGAGCTTATGGCTACCAGAGTCTGGGAAGGGTTGGGTGAGGGATAGATTGGGAGTTTGGGGCTGACATGTATACACTCCTATATTTAAAACAAACCAGTATCTACTGTGTAGCACAGGGAATGCTGCTCAATATTCTATAATAACCTATATGGGGAAAAGAATCTGAAAAAGAACAGATACTTATGTATGTACGACTGAATTACTTTGCTGTACACCTGAAACTAACACAACATTGTTAATCACTGAAGAATAAAACTGCTAAAACTACAAAAAAGAAAAAAGAAAAGAAACATACCTCCTGAAGGGGGTGTGGCTCCAGGAGAAAGGGAAAGATGAAGTGAAGAAGTTAATCTGCCGTTTGCCTTCATTGGCCCTCTTTGACTTTCTCCCATGTGTGTGTGTTAAGTCACTTCATTCATGTCCAACTCCTTGCAACCCCATGGCCTACAGCCTGCCAGGATCCTCTGTCCAAGGGATTCTCCAGGCAAGAATACTAGAGCAGGTTGCCATGTCCTTCTCCAGGGGATCCTCCCAACCTAGGGATCGAACCTGTCTCTTATGTCTCCTGCACTGGCAGGTGGATTCTTTACCACTAGTGCCATATGTACACATATGTCTAATTGCTCCACATAGAACCTCCACCCACGCGATGAAGTTGCTTCCACAGTCTTGGTTGCAACTCTGGGATTTATATCCACTGATTGCCCTTTTCTAAGAAAGTCTTGTCAAGTGCAGTGGATGGTTCAGCTCATGGGATTTTAAAAAAGTTCTAGTGCTCTTTTTAAAAAGGAAAAAGAAAGAAAGATATGGAACCAAGTCCTTGTTTTTCTGATGGGAAATAAAACTAACGCCTATGAAACAGAATGCCTTTGGGAAGCTAGATGTGTACGCGTGGTTTCCTTGATGATTATAAATGGCTTCGTTTATGAAATTATTAACATCTGACTCACACTCCACTGTTGTAATTAGTGTAATTAGGGATAGTCACATTTAAGCAATTATATCAAGTATATGATCTAGAAGCCACATTTTAAATGACGGCTCAGCCTAACTCAGAGTGAAATGTTTCTAAGGCAGTGTATTGTTTAGGGAGACCTGACGACTGCAAGACAGTCAAAAAGAAAAATGTCTACTTCACTACCCGCTTTCTTGACTAGTCAGACATTCCATATAGGAAGAAAGGATTCAAGCAACTTCAAATTAGACCTAGGCTTAGTATATCACTTTGTGAGCCCAGTGTTTATTGGTAAATAGCTCATTTCCTTCCACTTGTCACTTTGTAACCTGCTACTGGACTTCAGAACTTCAAGTCCATTATTCTGTGAAACTTGCAAAAAATTTCTCTAGGGAGTCACCTGTCATCCTTGGTATGACTCTTTTCTAAATGGTCAAATTACCAGTTTTGCAATGCCAACTATAATAAGAGAAAGGTCATTTATTCTCAAGGTACAGGCTTAAATGCTTAAGCTTCAGAGGTCTGGAAAGAATCTTTTCATCTCTAAATTTAGACCACAGTCCAAGTGGGCATCAAGCAAAGAAGCACATGCTTATTATCAAAGAGCAGATGTTGGCTACTGGCAATGCAAATCTCCACAGCTTACAGATTCTCAAACCCAGGCCAGTGTGACATCTCTTTGAGTGTGCTCTTATATCTGGGTCAGTTTGGAAGAAAAAGTGTTCTGATTACATTGTGAAGAGACAGCAAACTGCACTGTACTTAGTTTAAACTTAGAAAGCAATTTATAATGTTCACACTTACAATGGGAAAAGAAAAATAATTATGTGCCTCTAAATTACACAGACTTATTTTTAAATTCTAGGTGATTAAAAAGTCAGCTTGTGGTTCGCTGTAAATGCTCTGGAGGCATAACAGGTGGTAAGGCAATTTCAAGTAGAAAGAACAAGTGTATTTCAACCCCTGCGTTCTTCCTTCCTGTGGTCGGCTGAATAGTGTCTCTCCCTTCCCCTCCCCCAAGATGTTCAGCTCTGAATTCTCAGAACCCATGAATATGTCGCTTTACATGGCAAAGATACTTCGTAGATGTAATTAAAGATCTTGAGATGGAAGGATGACTTCCGGTTATCTGGGCAGGCTCAATGTAATCACCAGGGTCCTTATAAGAGGGAGGCAGGAGGGTTAGAGTCAGAGAAGGACCTGTGGTGACTGAAACAGAGGTCGGACTTGTACTTCTGTTGGAGGGGCCTCTAGTCAAAAATGCAAGAGGCCTTTTGAAGTTGGGAAAGGCAAGAAATGAATTCTCTCCAGAAAGACTGCAATGCTACTAACTTACTTTAGACTCATGACCTCTACAGCTGGGTGATAATGAATCTGTGTTCTTTTAAGCCACCAAATTCTGATAATTTGTTACAGCAGCGGCAGGAAATTAATAGAGTCCCATGGATTGAAAGTCCTGGGTTGAGGATTTGTTGTTGCTCAGCCACTCAATTGTGTCCAATTCTTTGTGACCCCATGGACTGCAGCATGCCAGGCCTCCCTGTCCTTCACCATCTTCTGCAGTTGGCTTGAGTTTATGTCCATTGAGTCAGTGAGGTCATCCAACCATCTCATCCTCTGTCATCCCTTCTCCTCTTGCCCTCAATCTTTCCCAGCACCAGGCCCTTTTCCAAAGAGTCAGCTGATAGTACCTACCATAGAACTGCTAAAGCCCATGAGATAACACACACATGCCACAAACAGTACATTCTCTGGCTCCTGTAACACAGCTTTTCGGCCTCTACTCCCTCTCTGAACATCAAGGGTAGAATTGTGTACATTTCAACATTATCTGCTGAATAAATGAAAGATGCTGCAGGTGAGGATCATCATGGTGTAATGAATACTCCTGACCTCTGAGCCAGCATCCATTTGACCCTTTTGAAAGGGGTACATAGGCAGACTTGGTAAGGAGGCCAGCAGGTTCTAAGGACAAGGAGGAGGAGGATGAGGAACAAACATTTTTAGCCAAGGTGCCTACACCTTGATGGCCACACCTATGACAATAATCCATTTTGCCTAAAACATTCTTTTAAGACCAGAGCTAAGATGTATAACAATGTATCTTGCTGGAGGACATGTTTCTCATCTTAATTTGTACCTATGTTATCTAAAGATATATGTTGTGGGTGTGGGTCTGGTAAGACCTTTATTGCCTCAATATTTTCTTTTTTTTTTTTTATGGAACCTTAGGGCTCAATGTAATCACCAGGGTCCTTATAAGAGGGAGGCAGGAGGGTTAGAGTCAGAGAAGGACCTGTGGTGACTGAAACAGAGGTCGGACTTGTACTTCTGTTGGAGGGGCCTCTAGTCAAAAATGCAAGAGGCCTTTTGAAGTTGGGAAAGGCAAGAAATGAATTCTCTCCAGAAAGACTGCAATGCTACTAACTTACTTTAGACTCATGACCTCTACAGCTGGGTGATAATGAATCTGTGTTCTTTTAAGCCACCAAATTCTGATAATTTGTTACAGCAGCGGCAGGAAATTAATAGAGTCCCATGGATTGAAAGTCCTGGGTTGAGGATTTGTTGTTGCTCAGCCACTCAATTGTGTCCAATTCTTTGTGACCCCATGGACTGCAGCATGCCAGGCCTCCCTGTCCTTCACCATCTTCTGCAGTTGGCTTGAGTTTATGTCCATTGAGTCAGTGAGGTCATCCAACCATCTCATCCTCTGTCATCCCTTCTCCTCTTGCCCTCAATCTTTCCCAGCACCAGGCCCTTTTCCAAAGAGTCAGCTGATAGTACCTACCATAGAACTGCTAAAGCCCATGAGATAACACACACATGCCACAAACAGTACATTCTCTGGCTCCTGTAACACAGCTTTTCGGCCTCTACTCCCTCTCTGAACATCAAGGGTAGAATTGTGTACATTTCAACATTATCTGCTGAATAAATGAAAGATGCTGCAGGTGAGGATCATCATGGTGTAATGAATACTCCTGACCTCTGAGCCAGCATCCATTTGACCCTTTTGAAAGGGGTACATAGGCAGACTTGGTAAGGAGGCCAGCAGGTTCTAAGGACAAGGAGGAGGAGGATGAGGAACAAACATTTTTAGCCAAGGTGCCTACACCTTGATGGCCACACCTATGACAATAATCCATTTTGCCTAAAACATTCTTTTAAGACCAGAGCTAAGATGTATAACAATGTATCTTGCTGGAGGACATGTTTCTCATCTTAATTTGTACCTATGTTATCTAAAGATATATGTTGTGGGTGTGGGTCTGGTAAGACCTTTATTGCCTCAATATTTTCTTTTTTTTTTTTTTAATTTTTTTTTGGGGTGGGTGGGGGTGGGTTGGGTAGGGAGAGGGGGCGGGCAGGCCACTTCTATTGGTCTTTCATTTATCTATTTTCATCCATCTTTATTCTTTGACCCATGTGGGCCTCCCATTGCAGTGGCCTCTGTTGTCACAGAGCACCGGCTCTGGGCGCATGCGCTCCAGAGCTCCAGCTCGGTAATTGGATACATTGGTCCAGCCGCTCCGCGGCATGTGGGATCTTCCCAGGTCAGGGATCGAACCAGCGCCCCTTGCACTGCAAGGCGGTGTCCTTACCCTCTGGACCACCAGCGAAGCCCTCAATATATTCTTTTAAACTACTTTTAATAACCAACTGAAAAAGTATAAAAGGCCACGCCTAAAGTGGCTTCACGGGATACTCTTCTACCCCCTTCCAGTGTCTATGCTGGAAGCTTTTCCTTATCCTTTCTTATTTTAATAAACTTCTCATTGCACAAAGCTCTGAGTGACCATCGCCGAGTCTTTAGATCCCCATGTGAATTCTTCTCCATTGGATATTAAGAATCTGACACCATTAATGGTTACTTACCATCATCTATCACCTATCACTTTGTCCTCAATAGAACCCTGCTTTTGTACAGTCATCTGCCTCTACCTTATGGCCCACGTTCCCTTGTGAAAGCAGCCAACCCTACTCCAAGGTGGCTCTGTAGATTAAGTCACCCGTACATTTTATTTTCTAGCTCTGGTCTATTGGTTCATGTGCTGACCCCTGATCAAATTCTCCAATCAAAAATGATCTCAGGGTTCTTGCCTTGAATATCAGAGTAGAAGAACTTTCTCACTATTCCCGTGGACACTGTCAGGCATGCATGTGAGGCTCAGAACTGCAGTAACCACACTGACTGTGGAGGTGAGCAGAGCCAAGGGATTAACTCAACCCAGGGACTGGCGCCATCTTTAAAACTCTGAATACACCAGCCATAACATTTCCTTATCAGCTACTCTACCTGAAGTGGATTTTCTGTTCTTTTTGCTGAAAGTATCTGAAATGATAAGCATGGAGGTGAAATTCTTAGGTAAGAACTATACTTTTTATATTCACTTCAGAAGCCAAAATGTATACCAGCTTCTAAGTACCAGAGCATTAAACTGTGCACTGCCTTACTGAATTCTTATGTGCCCTTCTCCTACCCCATGAGGTAGGAACTATTATTATTATTCTCTTTTTATAGACAAGAAAACTAGAACATAGAGAAGTTACAGAAATGTGCTTAACATCATAAACAGTAAACGACAGAGCTGGGGTTCCAGCTTCGCCTGCTGGAATCTAAACCCATCTATGTTACCATCTTATTCTCACTAGCTTCATAAAATTCAGGAAAACTAGTTATCTTTATTAATGCTTTGAATTTATATTATACTGCTTAGATGCTCTCTTTCCAAAATAGATTCAGAAATAAATCCTGAAAATCATAAAGCTTTAGCTCTTTCTCTAACTGACTCTGAGCTGGGCAGATTAGTAACTTTCCCTGAGCCTCAGATTCTTCACCAATAAAATGAAGTGAAAAATATAAAATTCATGTTGAAGAAAATGAAGGTGTCACCGAGAGACAAGAGTGCTGGGTACTTTGCTGCCACTCTGGCTGTGTGACCTTGGTCAAGATGCTTTACCTCTGTGTCTCTGTTCACTTGTATGAAGTCAAGTCACTTGTGGCTTAATATTCTGATTCTGTTCTCCCACCGAGCTCTTGAAAGGGCTGTTCGAATTTATTACAATGGTGAATGAATGCCTGCGGCTTCATCGGTTTAAGTTAATGAGCACTAAAAGTTTTACCACCGCATTGTCATGCTGACCAACCCTATCACGATGTTACACAGCTTGCACTTGCTAATAGTAAAACCTGAGACTGAGGAAATAAAATCTTAAAATGTCAATAGCTACGGACCATGGTGAGGAAGTGGCCATTATCAAAGCATCACTGCACATCGCTAATCACTTACATCGAGAAGATGAGCTGCGGCAAAATGATGGCCTTTCTGAGGACTGACCTGATTGCTGGTGGAGAAAGAGCCCTTCCTGAGTCCGGGGTCAGATTGCACAACAACACCCACTGAATTTAGTTGGGAAGATTTACTGGGGGGAGTGTCATCCCCTCTGTGCTCCTGAGTTTCTTCTGAGCAGAATGTCTGGTCTCTGCTATCAAATGGCCAAATATCTATGACTTCTCAGCAGACAAGGTCAGGGAGAAAGTTAAATCCGCATACTCCAAAGAGACCTGGAAAAATTCATCATGCTAATTTCTCTGGGGCTTCCCAGGTGGCTCAGTGATAAAGAATCTGTCTGCCAGTGCAGGAGATGCAGACTTCATCCCTGGGTTGGGAAGATCCCCTGAAGGAGGAAATGGCAGCCCACTCCAGTATTCTTGCCTGGACAGTCCCATGGACAGAGGAGCCTGGTGGGCTACAGTCCATGCGGTCTTAAAAGAGTGGGATGCAACTTAGTCATTGAATGCAATTTAGTAAATAACATTTCTCTGAGCTTTCCTGGTGCCTCTCTGGCTTGGCCTGTGCTCTTGGTAGCACTTTCTCCTCATTTTAGAACAAAGATTCCATGGAGATCAATGAGAACAAGGCTACAAAGCTCTGAAACCCTCAAAGGCAAAGCCTGCAAAGACAACTGGACATTGTTCCCCACTGACAAGAAACAACCGCTGTGTTTACGATGTGTCCTCAGGGGCCAGTGAACAGGCACTGGCTGTCAAACCCACAGAGACACGTGGTATGCAACCCCTGGCCCCCACCCACACTGGGGGCTCCGGGGCAAGAAGCTAAACATCTAAGAAAGCACCCAGCTCTCATTCATCTCAGCTCTATGTTTAATTTTTGGATGTGCACACTTCTTTCCTTCTCTTTTGGCTTTTACCACCGCATTGTCATGCTGACCAACCCTATCACGATGTTACACAGCTTGCACTTGCTAATAGTAAAACCTGAGACTGAGGAAATAAAATCTTAAAATGTCAATAGCTACGGACCATGGTGAGGAAGTGGCCATTATCAAAGCATCACTGCACATCGCTAATCACTTACATCGAGAAGATGAGCTGCGGCAAAATGATGGCCTTTCTGAGGACTGACCTGATTGCTGGTGGAGAAAGAGCCCTTCCTGAGTCCGGGGTCAGATGGCACAACAACACCCACTGAATTTAGTTGGGAAGATTTACTGGGGGGAGTGTCATCCCCTCTGTGCTCCTGAGTTTCTTCTGAGCAGAATGTCTGGTCTCTGCTATCAAACGGCCAAATATCTATGACTTCTCAGCAGACAAGGTCAGGGAGAAAGTTAAATCCGCATACTCCAAAGAGACCTGGAAAAATTCATCATGCTAATTTCTCTGGGGCTTCCCAGGTGGCTCAGTGATAAAGAATCTGTCTGCCAGTGCAGGAGATGCAGACTTCATCCCTGGGTTGGGAAGATCCCCTGAAGGAGGAAATGGCAGCCCACTCCAGTATTCTTGCCTGGACAGTCCCATGGACAGAGGAGCCTGGTGGGCTACAGTCCATGCGGTCTTAAAAGAGTGGGATGCAACTTAGTCATTGAATGCAATTTAGTAAATAACATTTCTCTGAGCTTTCCTGGTGCCTCTCTGGCTTGGCCTGTGCTCTTGGTAGCACTTTCTCCTCATTTTAGAACAAAGATTCCATGGAGATCAATGAGAACAAGGCTACAAAGCTCTGAAACCCTCAAAGGCAAAGCCTGCAAAGACAACTGGACATTGTTCCCCACTGACAAGAAACAACCGCTGTGTTTACGATGTGTCCTCAGGGGCCAGTGAACAGGCACTGGCTGTCAAACCCACAGAGACACGTGGTATGCAACCCCTGGCCCCCACCCACACTGGGGGCTCCGGGGCAAGAAGCTAAACATCTAAGAAAGCACCCAGCTCTCATTCATCTCAGCTCTATGTTTAATTTTTGGATGTGCACACTTCTTTTCTTCTCTTTTGGCTTCCTGCCCGGGGAATAAAAGTTCAGGTGGCTTGTTAGAACATTCTATTTCTCATCACAGTAGTAGTAGCCAATATTTACTAAGAGCTTCCAGTGTGTCTGACTCTGTGCTTAATGCTGCTCCTGAATTATCACTTACCCCTCACAATCATCAGGTAAGGAGAGAAAAGAGATGTGGCAGGAACTAAGTTTCCCCAATACTGACGGCTGTTAGACTAATCCTCACTTCAGTTTTTATTTAGGCAAACAAGCACTTCAATTTAACGAAGGAGTCAAGGTTCCTGTCAAGGAACCTGTCAAGGCGGTCTATAGGCCGAGGCAGTGTGGGAGTGAGTGTTGTAGAAGAGCTTCCCCTCTTTTTGCACAATTGGGCCCCACAAAAATGCCCCATCCCCCGGCCTGGCTACCCTTGACCTTGGCTCTCAGGGCTGGCTGTGTGTGGACAGTCTTGCGGTGGCTGGCTCTTTCTGCTAAATCCATTTCCCTCGGCAGTGGTTGTCTACCTTGGCTAGGGCCTCCCTGCTTGTGAACCAGACTGCGTCGCCGCCAGGACCATCTCCCCAGCTGGCTGGCCGCCCGCTCCCGGCAGAGGCAGCCCTGCAGAGCATCAGGGAGACTGCACTTCCGCCAGCCCATCTCCGCGGCCTCCTGGGGTCTCATCCATCATATGGAGATAATTAGCCTCTTGTTTTTGAAATCAGTCAACCAGCCTCATAATCACTTTCTCGAAAACATTCAGGCGATTAAATGACCGATGATGACCACGGGAAAAAGAGCATGGGGAAAGCAGATGATGGGTGATGTGCTGGGCAGGGAGCCCCTGAAACGAAGAAGGGGCACGGGCGGGGCCGCAAAGGACTCAGGGACCCGAGGTCTCTGTCTTTACTCTCTTGGGAAGGTAATAAAATTGCTTTTATTTTAATGTCTATGTCTATTTGGTATGGAGAATAAACAGCTGCTGAAGCAAGCTCCCAGCCACACATTCCTGATTCTTGTGCTTCTCTATCCCCGACTACGGCCCCCATGTAGCATAGTTCTGAGCAAGCAGGGACCCTGGATAGGGAGCATGACTCTCATCTTGGCCTCTTTCTTACTTGTTGTAAGAAACTCCTCCAAATTATTTTGCTTCTCTCAGGCTTAGCTGCCCAGTGTACAGAATGGGAACCTGATTGCCACTATATCTAGTTATTTCCTGTGGGATAAAGATTTGAATTTTTATACCAGCCCTGTGTGACTCTGGAAAGCTATTTAACCTGCCTTTACTTCAGTTTTCTTTCACTGTAAAATAGGAATAACATTGCCAACTGCATATTTTTGTTGTGAGAATTAAGTGAGGTAATACTTAAAGAAGTGCCAGGACGACTCTCAGGACAGAGTGGGCACACCATGCAAATGCCAGCCCCTCTCTCCTGGCAGCTCTAAGGCCAAGAGGTGTAAAATACACGGGAACAATAACATGTCACACTCTGAGACTGTTAACCCATTTTCAGGACACTCTAACACACCCTGCTTTTCCTACTCTTCCTTATTACATTCCTCTTACAATTCAGTCAATCCCAATTCCTTGTCACGCTTGGAATATGATTTCTTTTTAACCTCTGGGCTTGGTTGAAGTTGCTTCTTTCATCAAAAATACTTTTCCCTTATACATCTACCCTGCTGGGTAAGTTTGAGGGCAGAAGGAAAAGAGGGCATCAGAGGATAAGATGGCTGGACGGCATCACCAATGCAGTGGACGCGATCTCGGGCAAACTCCAAGAGATGGGAAGCCTGGGATGCTGCAGTCCATAGGGTTGCAAAGAGTCAGATACAACTGGGCAATTGAACAACAACAACAAATGCATCTACCTATCTATATTCTTTATGGACATTTTCTACTCCCCTCCTCCGGCCACTGACTGCCCTTTATCTGTACTTTTATTATAGCCTATCAACCTCATGGTTTATTGAGTTGACTGTACCTGTTTCCTCCTTTGTCTGTAAGGTCCTCATTTTCATCATCTTTGTGAGTCTCAAATGACTAACATGCAATAGAGACCCAAAAGATTTATGCTTATGAGCTGAATATAGAAACAAGTATGATGTGGTCTCAGGTCTAAATCCCAGTAAAAAATAAACAGGTACACAGATACTTCACTTAAGGTGGAAAATCACACATGCCCTGTTAGAAATTTTGTGACTATGTGGCAGGGATAGGGGAATGGAGGATGAGATAGAAAAAACACTTCCTGGAGGAGGTATCTGTGTGTATATATGTCTCAGGAAATGCTAATTAGAGAGAGTCTAAAGAGGCTTAGAAACACTGCCTGTGTGCCGTGGATATACACACCCACTGCTAAATTATCTTACTTTATGTGCGAGTGCCTGTGTCGGGGTCCAGGATTTATTTGGGGGTGAATAGGAGACTGTTTTCCCTCCTCATCATGAGAAAAGGCTGCAGCATGTAGAGGGGGAATTTTGGTCTAGGGCCCTTAGGTTATTCAGTGCCTGGGTGGAACTGATACAGGTAACAGCTTTCTTTACAGAGAGAAGAGGACTCAAAAACCTGGGGAAAGCACTCAGTGAACAACAGAGGCCAGGGAGGCACCAACTTTGAGCCGTGATGTGACCAGTGACTTTTTTTTTTTAATTTTAGAAGTTAGCAGAAACAGCTGGTTGGCCTTTTCTGGAGGAATAACTCAGTGGCTACAAATTTAAATTCAAGAAAACGCTGCCTTTTTTTTTTTTTTCTTTTTTGGCTACTTCTATTGATCTTTTGTTTATTTATCTTTGTCCTTTGGCCTGTGTGGGCCTCCCATCACAGTGGCCTCTCTTGTCGCAGAGGCGATCTCGGCAAACTCAAGAGATGGGAAGCCTGGGATGCTGCAGTCCATAGGGTTGCAAAGAGTCAGATACAACTGGGCAATTGAACAACAACAACAAATGCATCTACCTATCTATATTCTTTATGGACATTTTCTACTCCCTCCTCCGCCACTGACTGCCCTTTATCTGTACTTTTATTATAGCCTATCAACCTCATGGTTTATTGAGTTGACTGTACCTGTTTCCTCCTTTGTCTGTAAGGTCCTCATTTTCATCATCTTTGTGAGTCTCAAATGACTAACATGCAATAGAGACCCAAAAGATTTATGCTTATGAGCTGAATATAGAAACAAGTATGATGTGGTCTCAGGTCTAAATCCCAGTAAAAAATAAACAGGTACACAGATACTTCACTTAAGGTGGAAAATCACACATGCCCTGTTAGAAATTTTGTGACTATGTGGCAGGGATAGGGGAATGGAGGATGAGATAGAAAAAACACTTCCTGGAGGAGGTATCTGTGTGTATATATGTCTCAGGGAAATGCTAATTAGAGAGAGTCTAAAGAGGCTTAGAAACACTGCCTGTGTGCCGTGGATATACACACCCACTGCTAAATTATCTTACTTTATGTGCGAGTGCCTGTGTCGGGGTCCAGGATTTATTTGGGGGTGAATAGGAGACTGTTTTCCCTCCTCATCATGAGAAAAGGCTGCAGCATGTAGAGGGGGAATTTTGGTCTAGGGCCCTTAGGTTATTCAGTGCCTGGGTGGAACTGATACAGGTAACAGCTTTCTTTACAGAGAGAAGAGGACTCAAAAACCTGGGGAAAGCACTCAGTGAACAACAGAGGCCAGGGAGGCACCAACTTTGAGCCGTGATGTGACCAGTGACTTTTTTTTTTTAATTTTAGAAGTTAGCAGAAACAGCTGGTTGGCCTTTTCTGGAGGAATAACTCAGTGGCTACAAATTTAAATTCAAGAAAACGCTGCCTTTTTTTTTTTTTTCTTTTTTGGCTACTTCTATTGATCTTTTGTTTATTTATCTTTGTCCTTTGGCCTGTGTGGGCCTCCCATCACAGTGGCCTCTCTTGTCGCAGAGCGCTGGCTCTGGGAGCATGCGCTCCAGAGTTCCAGCTCAATAGTTGGACACATTGGTCCAGCCGCTCTGTGGCACATGGGATCTTCCCAGGCCAGGGATCGAACCGGCGCCCCCTGCACTGCAAGGCAGTATCCTTACCCACTGGACAACCAGGGAAGCCCAAGGAAATGCTTCTGAAATTGTAGTGTGAAGCATGGGTCTCCAACTAATAGGCAAAACATTTTCTAGGGGCATTTGGTGGATTTGGATATTAAAATTAAATGTGACTTTGTATGGTGGATTGCTCCTATTTATCTTTAAACCTCTTTACTATTGTATAATATTTTGATAAGATTGTAGCAACTTCTACATAACATGGATTGGAATTAGTTTGGGCAAAACCCTTTAACACTAACCAGTTGGCAAGATTCTTATGGGTTTTGGGTCACTGCTCTTCCTCTTTTCTAAACACTGAGGTTCCCCTGCAAGTTTATCTGGCCAATACCAACTGCTCATAGAGGAGAAATTGCACCACCTATCCTGAGTCCAGCTCTTTGGGTGTGTCAATTTTTGATGTTAAAATTTTGATTTCTATATGTGTAGATTCAGATTCCTACACATACTAGTGAGTCACAGGAGTGAGTTACCTTACAGATGTACTAAGCAAGTTAAAAAGAGGATGACTTCAAGAAGCCATTCTGTAGGCAATATGTATGTTGGGGACTCATGCTATTAATATATATGCTGATCAATTCTATGGCAAGTTCCATGAGGCAACAGAAGGAGCGTGGAGTCAGCGTCAGAAGACCTCAGGCAAGTCATAGCTTTACTCATCTTGATTACCTTGGGCTGTTGACATCAAGCCATCCAGAAATTCTTCCAGAACCAGGTAAGGGTGGAAAGAATAAGCATCCCTTAACTCTTTTGAGCCCTGTGTTCATCAACAACAACATGATGGAGGAATGACACAAACTAACAGCAGTGAACTGATACATATGAAGTATTTGGGAAATTGTCAATTCACCATAGCATATTATCCACATCATCTGATCTTTTAATATTTTATCAAATGCAAGGGTAAGAGAAATCATAAGAAATGACATGGACAAAGCTACCTGTATTTGAAAGGACTGGAAACTTTTATGGCAACGGGCTATATATTCAGAAACATCTTTTCTATTCAATCAAGTGAAAAACAGTCTTGAGGGGGCATGGCAGGAAAACTATCCTCAACATCTTCTTTTAAAATGGCAACCCTGAGTAAGGAGCTATACGTCCCTGGAACATCTGGCCAGGAATCCACATGCTGACAACCAGACACACTTGGCTTCTATTCTACTTCTGGAACTGCAGGATAGGAGATTCATGACACAGAGCTTGAATTTTCCATCATTCTGTTTGTGGAAGTGAAGCAGTGTGGAGTGAACCATAGAGCCTCATGCTGGGTGGCCTTTTAGGTTGGTCTGCACGTCCTGCCAGAACAGACACCATGTAATCTTTCTGTCTGTGCCCCGGGGTAGCAAATGCTAAAGACTGTAGTCCTTGGAGCTTGGAACCCCTTCTTAGAGTTAGGGAGACTTCGCAGAGTCAGCTAGGCTAATCTAACGGACTCTATTTACCTAACATGTGTCACCTTGGAGGACCTGGTTGTGACATATTGTGTTAGAAAGAAGCGCCCACTTTCAAAACAGACTCTCTGGAGGTAATATGGGTCAGCTCAGCCTATTTTTAGTTCTGCTTTGGCAGAGACCACAAAGGCAGTGCAAACTCACTTTTTTGAACCTTTGAATCGTGCTAGCATGTTCTCACCAAAGACTCCCCACTCCATGGTGACAAATAGAACCAATCAAGGGTTGCCCGTTCAACTGCTGCCAAGTAAAACCCAGACAAAGGGATTTTCCGGCCTTCTAGAAGGCTATTTGAGTCAGCGTCAGAAGACCTCAGGCAAGTCATAGCTTTACTCATCTTGATTACCTTGGGCTGTTGACATCAAGCCATCCAGAAATTCTTCCAGAACCAGGTAAGGGTGGAAAGAATAAGCATCCCTTAACTCTTTTGAGCCCTGTGTTCATCAACAACAACATGATGGAGGAATGACACAAACTAACAGCAGTGAACTGATACATATGAAGTATTTGGGAAATTGTCAATTCACCATAGCATATTATCCACATCATCTGATCTTTTAATATTTTATCAAATGCAAGGGTAAGAGAAATCATAAGAAATGACATGGACAAAGCTACCTGTATTTGAAAGGACTGGAAACTTTTATGGCAACGGGCTATATATTCAGAAACATCTTTTCTATTCAATCAAGTGAAAAACAGTCTTGAGGGGGCATGGCAGGAAAACTATCCTCAACATCTTCTTTTAAAATGGCAACCCTGAGTAAGGAGCTATACGTCCCTGGAACATCTGGCCAGGAATCCACATGCTGACAACCAGACACACTTGGCTTCTATTCTACTTCTGGAACTGCAGGATAGGAGATTCATGACACAGAGCTTGAATTTTCCATCATTCTGTTTGTGGAAGTGAAGCAGTGTGGAGTGAACCATAGAGCCTCATGCTGGGTGGCCTTTTAGGTTGGTCTGCACGTCCTGCCAGAACAGACACCATGTAATCTTTCTGTCTGTGCCCCGGGGTAGCAAATGCTAAAGACTGTAGTCCTTGGAGCTTAGAACCCCTTCTTAGAGTTAGGGAGACTTCGCAGAGTCAGCTAGGCTAATCTAACGGACTCTATTTACCTAACATGTGTCACCTTGGAGGACCTGGTTGTGACATATTGTGTTAGAAAGAAGCGCCCACTTTCAAAACAGACTCTCTGGAGGTAATATGGGTCAGCTCAGCCTATTTTTAGTTCTGCTTTGGCAGAGACCACAAAGGCAGTGCAAACTCACTTTTTTGAACCTTTGAATCGTGCTAGCATGTTCTCACCAAAGACTCCCCACTCCATGGTGACAAATAGAACCAATCAAGGGTTGCCCGTTCAACTGCTGCCAAGTACCCCAGACACCCTTCTAGAGGCTTTTACACTTCTGCTGATAAATGGGGAGGATTCTTTCCCTTCAGAGATAGTCTGACAAAGATGGCAGGTCAATAGAAAGGGCAATAAGATGTATGAACCCCAATGTAGTGTTTCCAGAAAAACTGATCATATCCTGACAGTTCATTGCCCTACTCTGTAATTTGAAAGCATGTTCCAAGATGAATAGGAGCAGGGAATAAGATAAAAGGCAACTATATAAAATCTGGGATATTCCTTCTTCTTTAGGCAAGTGAAATATTTGCAGAGTTTCATACTAAAGAGCAGGCGACTGATTATAATAAGTGGACAATCTTCCTCTTGAAATATTAATAGTTTATAGACAGTAAACTGCCCTGCAGAACAAAGGATGATCTTGCTTCAACATGGGTCGAAATGGTAAGAGTCATATA
This sequence comes from Tragulus kanchil, assembly GCA_022376925.1. Classification (NCBI taxonomy): domain Eukaryota; kingdom Metazoa; phylum Chordata; class Mammalia; order Artiodactyla; family Tragulidae; genus Tragulus; species Tragulus kanchil. The sequence goes on from JAIOJX010000032.1 coordinate 260,660,637, forward strand.
TATTATAAAGATTACAGAAATGATTTGGGCAAGGTTTGGGAAAGTTGAAAAATAGAAAGTCCAAGTCCTCTAGGATGCTGTATTAGGAAACTCACAGCCAAAACCCCAAAATAACCTTTCCCACAAACCCCACATTCTATTCCCTTTACTTCTCCCTCACTATTATTCCATTATTTCCTCACTACAGCAATTATGAATTGGAACCATGAACAAAAATGATAAGAGGTACAAGAGGAAGACTATGAAAATATACAAGTAAGAAAAAACAGAAATCTGTTTATAGGCATCCAGCATTTAAAAGTAGACAGACAAGAAAAGACCCACCAGCCAACCTGTCCCTTTCAGAAGACTCTGAAAGTAAGTTCCTTAGGTCAGAGGAAAGCAGAGCCCCAAATATAGAGCAGAAAGTACCACCAATTATAACAGAACACCCAGATGCTTCATGGAAAGCCCCCTTTTAACGTTATCTTAATTACATATTGTGTTAGAAAGAAGCGCCCACTTTCAAAACAGACTCTCTGGAGGTAATATGGGTCAGCTCAGCCTATTTTTAGTTCTGCTTTGGCAGAGACCACAAAGGCAGTGCAAACTCACTTTTTTGAACCTTTGAATCGTGCTAGCATGTTCTCACCAAAGACTCCCCACTCCATGGTGACAAATAGAACCAATCAAGGGTTGCCCGTTCAACTGCTGCCAAGTACCCCAGACACCCTTCTAGAGGCTTTTACACTTCTGCTGATAAATGGGGAGGATTCTTTCCCTTCAGAGATAGTCTGACAAAGATGGCAGGTCAATAGAAAGGGCAATAAGATGTATGAACCCCAATGTAGTGTTTCCAGAAAAACTGATCATATCCTGACAGTTCATTGCCCTACTCTGTAATTTGAAAGCATGTTCCAAGATGAATAGGAGCAGGAATAAGATAAAAGGCAACTATATAAAATCTGGGATATTCCTTCTTCTTTAGGCAAGTGAAATATTTGCAGAGTTTCATACTAAAGAGCAGGCGACTGATTATAATAAGTGGACAATCTTCCTCTTGAAATATTAATAGTTTATAGACAGTAAACTGCCCTGCAGAACAAAGGATGATCTTGCTTCAACATGGGTCGAAATGGTAAGAGTCATATATATTATAAAGATTACAGAAATGATTTGGGCAAGGTTTGGGAAAGTTGAAAAATAGAAAGTCCAAGTCCTCTAGGATGCTGTATTAGGAAACTCACAGCCAAAACCCCAAAATAACCTTTCCCACAAACCCCACATTCTATTCCCTTTACTTCTCCCTCACTATTATTCCATTATTTCCTCACTACAGCAATTATGAATTGGAACCATGAACAAAAATGATAAGAGGTACAAGAGGAAGACTATGAAAATATACAAGTAAGAAAAAACAGAAATCTGTTTATAGGCATCCAGCATTTAAAAGTAGACAGACAAGAAAAGACCCACCAGCCAACCTGTCCCTTTCAGAAGACTCTGAAAGTAAGTTCCTTAGGTCAGAGGAAAGCAGAGCCCCAAATATAGAGCAGAAAGTACCACCAATTATAACAGAACACCCAGATGCTTCATGGAAGTTAAGCAGCTCTTCTCCATCCCACAATATTTGTTTAGAAAGCTCGTTATCTTAATTAGGGGCTTACCTGGTGGCTCAGATAGTGAAGAAACTGCCTGCAATTCAGGAGATCTGGATTTAATCCCAGAGTTGGGAATATCCCCTGGAGAAGGGAATGGCTATCCACTCCAGTATTCTTGTCTGGAGAATCCCACGGACAGAGCAGCCTGGTGGGCCACAGTCCACTGGGCCACAAAGGGGTAGACACGACTGAGTGACTAACACTTTTGCTTTACCTTAATTAAGCCTTAGAAGAGCTCTCTGGGCTGGGAACACCATGGTTGAAAGACATGGGAACTTACTAGGGCATCTCTTCTCCTCCTCCATTGGTTGTCGTTTCTCTGGCTTGGGAGGGCCTCTGATTTTCTGCACCAAGGCACGAAATTTTCCAGTCCAGGAGGTATCCTCCTCCTCCTCTTCCTCTTCCTCCAGGGGAACTCCTAAGCAAGTCACAGAACAGAGGCACGACCTCAAACAGTACACGAAGCCACCAGATGATTGAAAGAACACAGAAACCCCGCTTTCCATCCTTTGGAACTTTCTAGAGATATTGTAGGCAGCCTCCCATAAATATGTATCTACAGCATATTTATCTACAGTCTTTTAGCAAACTTTTAAAATGGTAATTTTCTGTAAACAAAAACATCAAGCAGTTTCAATCCCAAGACTTAATTTTTTCTAACTCATATCCAAAACAGGCTGCCAAATGTCTAGAAAGAAACAGTTAATAATGCAATGCATTACTTCAAATGAAAAAGTCATCTCTTATCCACATAGCTCTCCGTCTACCCATGTACAAGCAGCACATTTGCTGATGGCCATGTAAAGCAGAAGATTTTAAAATACAGACAGCTGTTTATAGGCATCCAGCATTTAAAAGTAGACAGACAAGAAAAGACCCACCAGCCAACCTGTCCCTTTCAGAAGACTCTGAAAGTAAGTTCCTTAGGTCAGAGGAAAGCAGAGCCCCAAATATAGAGCAGAAAGTACCACCAATTATAACAGAACACCCAGATGCTTCATGGAAGTTAAGCAGCTCTTCTCCATCCCACAATATTTGTTTAGAAAGCTCGTTATCTTAATTAGGGGCTTACCTGGTGGCTCAGATAGTGAAGAAACTGCCTGCAATTCAGGAGATCTGGATTTAATCCCAGAGTTGGGAATATCCCCTGGAGAAGGGAATGGCTATCCACTCCAGTATTCTTGTCTGGAGAATCCCACGGACAGAGCAGCCTGGTGGGCCACAGTCCACTGGGCCACAAAGGGGTAGACACGACTGAGTGACTAACACTTTTGCTTTACCTTAATTAAGCCTTAGAAGAGCTCTCTGGGCTGGGAACACCATGGTTGAAAGACATGGGAACTTACTAGGGCATCTCTTCTCCTCCTCCATTGGTTGTCGTTTCTCTGGCTTGGGAGGGCCTCTGATTTTCTGCACCAAGGCACGAAATTTTCCAGTCCAGGAGGTATCCTCCTCCTCCTCTTCCTCTTCCTCCAGGGGAACTCCTAAGCAAGTCACAGAACAGAGGCACGACCTCAAACAGTACACGAAGCCACCAGATGATTGAAAGAACACAGAAACCCCGCTTTCCATCCTTTGGAACTTTCTAGAGATATTGTAGGCAGCCTCCCATAAATATGTATCTACAGCATATTTATCTACAGTCTTTTAGCAAACTTTTAAAATGGTAATTTTCTGTAAACAAAAACATCAAGCAGTTTCAATCCCAAGACTTAATTTTTTCTAACTCATATCCAAAACAGGCTGCCAAATGTCTAGAAAGAAACAGTTAATAATGCAATGCATTACTTCAAATGAAAAAGTCATCTCTTATCCACATAGCTCTCCGTCTACCCATGTACAAGCAGCACATTTGCTGATGGCCATGTAAAGCAGAAGATACGTGTCAAAGTAGGAATGGGTGGTTTAGAATCCTTAAGGGCAGACATGGCCTTACTCATACCATTTTAGAAGCTAAAAAGCAAAGGTGATCAGAATCTTGGTTCAACTGGGAACAGCACCCCAGCTATCTAACTTGAGGTAAATTGGGTGAGGTTTATATAAAGATCAACTGATTTCTTTCCTTCTTCAGAGACTCAGTCCTGTTTCTTAGATCTCAGCAACAGTGCTTGTAGATAGGAGTGTCACTCATGTATTATTCCAGGATGATATCCTAAATCTTCTCTGACCCAAATAGTTTGGACAGAATCATTCCTTGGACAATTAGTATTATAATTTTAAATAGAAAACTAACTTCACAATCCCCCACGAGCTTCTAACCAAGGAACTGTGAACAGCCTTGTCTTGGACAAAGCTTTTATCTGTGAAGCTCACCGCAGTGAAGGAGAAGGTCCTCGTGGAATTCATACAGCTCCTCTCGGATCTCTTCTGGGCACGGGCAGTTCTCCCCCAGTTGAAAGTTAAGAAGCATGTTAATCTTGGAAGAACAAAGAAGAATGGCTGATTGGTCCTCAATGTCTATCTAAAGAACTCAGATCCAACCTTAGACACGAACAGTCCCTGCAAATTTTATTTAACTCAATTTTTTTTTTTTTTTGCGGGGCAGTGGGGGAGGGTAAAGATAGCCAACATTTAAAAATAGCCTTCTGTAACTGAATCAGTCTCCTGGGCACCTGAAACATTGTAAATCAACCATGCTTTAATATAAAAATTAAGAATATTTTTCAAAGTGCACAAACTTCCAGCTATAAGATGAACAAACCCTGGGGATGTAATGTACAGCACAGTGACAGTGGTTAAGAGCACTGTGTTTCACTCAGTGCAGCGATGGCAAAACAGACATGGACAGTAGACATATGGACATAGTGGGGAATGAACAGTGGGTGGAAGGCGTAAAGGAAGTAGCATGAAAACCTATACTATCATATGCCAAAAAAAAAAAAAAAGCTATTGTCATTGTGCTGTGAGAAAAGGGGATCCTGCAGGGGTGCTGTGTGACAGTCTGGAGGGGTGGGATGGGGTGTGGATATACATATGTCTAACCTGGGATCATACATATCTGTAAACAACAAAACTCTGTTAAAGTAAGAAGTCAAATAAAAATTAAAAAAAAAAAAAAGAGCACTGTGTTTGAAAACTGCTAAGGTAGTTGATACTTTTTAAAATTTTTATTTGGAGGATACTGCTTTACAATGTTGTGTGGGTGTCTGCTGTACAACAATGTGAATCAGCCCTAAGTGTACCTGTATCCCCTTCTCTGGAGCTTTCTTCCCCTCACCACGCCCATGCCTCCTCTCCAGGCTATCCTAAATCTTCTCTGACCCAAATAGTTTGGACAGAATCATTCCTTGGACAATTAGTATTATAATTTTAAATAGAAAACTAACTTCACAATCCCCCACGAGCTTCTAACCAAGGAACTGTGAACAGCCTTGTCTTGGACAAAGCTTTTATCTGTGAAGCTCACCGCAGTGAAGGAGAAGGTCCTCGTGGAATTCATACAGCTCCTCTCGGATCTCTTCTGGGCACGGGCAGTTCTCCCCCAGTTGAAAGTTAAGAAGCATGTTAATCTTGGAAGAACAAAGAAGAATGGCTGATTGGTCCTCAATGTCTATCTAAAGAACTCAGATCCAACCTTAGACACGAACAGTCCCTGCAAATTTTATTTAACTCAATTTTTTTTTTTTTTTTTGCGGGGCAGTGGGGGAGGGTAAAGATAGCCAACATTTAAAAATAGCCTTCTGTAACTGAATCAGTCTCCTGGACACCTGAAACATTGTAAATCAACCATGCTTTAATATAAAAATTAAGAATATTTTTCAAAGTGCACAAACTTCCAGCTATAAGATGAACAAACCCTGGGGATGTAATGTACAGCACAGTGACAGTGGTTAAGAGCACTGTGTTTCACTCAGTGCAGCGATGGCAAAACAGACATGGACAGTAGACATATGGACATAGTGGGGAATGAACAGTGGGTGGAAGGCGTAAAGGAAGTAGCATGAAAACCTATACTATCATATGCCAAAAAAAAAAAAAAGCTATTGTCATTGTGCTGTGAGAAAAGGGGATCCTGCAGGGGTGCTGTGTGACAGTCTGGAGGGGTGGGATGGGGTGTGGATATACATATGTCTAACCTGGGATCATACATATCTGTAAACAACAAAACTCTGTTAAAGTAAGAAGTCAAATAAAAATTAAAAAAAAAAAAAGAGCACTGTGTTTGAAAACTGCTAAGGTAGTTGATACTTTTTAAAATTTTTATTTGGAGGATACTGCTTTACAATGTTGTGTGGGTGTCTGCTGTACAACAATGTGAATCAGCCCTAAGTGTACCTGTATCCCCGCTTCTCTGGAGCTTTCTTCCCCCCTCACCACGCCCATGCCTCCTCTCCAGGCTATCACAGAGCACTGAGCTGAGCTCCCTGTGCTGCACAGAACACATAGCTACATGCTAGCTATCAACTGTATTTTTTCCTTTTAATTGTTATTAGCTTAATTAGGCAATATACGCATAGTTAAAAATAAGTACAAAATATATTCAGCGCAAAGCTTTTCTCTTACTCTGCTTCCTTGTCACTAAGTCGTGTTCAACGTTTTGCAGCCCTGTGGACGGCAGCACACAGGCTTCCCTGCCCCTCACTGTCTCCCAGTTTGCTCAGATTCCTGTCCACTGAGTCTGTGATGCCATCATGAATGTATATAAATCAATGCTACTTTCTCAATGCGTTCCACCCTGTCTTTCCTCCACTGTGAGACTAGATCTTAAAAGTTCTCATCGTAAGAAAAAAAATTCATAACTGGGTGAGGTGAGAGACATTAACTAAACTTAATATGGTGATCCTTTCCCAATATAGACGTTTATCAAGTGATTATGGTTGTACACTTTAAACCATACAATGTTACGTGTTAAATCTCAATAACTGGGGGAAGGGGGGATCCCACTACAAATGCAAAAAAAGAAAAAGAAAATATCCTAGCAATATTGCTTTATATGACCAAAATATTGTCTCTGCCCTCCTTCTCTGAAGTAACTGTTCTGGTGACTATGGCTCTAATCCTTGCCTTTAAGAAGGAATGCATGATCTGAGAAGAAAGCCATGCACCCAGGGCATGCATTTTAAAAGATCTTTGGAGAGATGGGTCATGAGAATACAAAGATGTAAATAATACACAAATGAAATAAAGCCATAAACTATGAGATGCTAAAAAATAAAAGCAGCTTTTACTTGTTTTTGATTATAAAGGTAATTTCTTAATTATATAAAACTTGATTACCTAAGGAAGAAAATTTACTGAGGTCTCCCCACTCAGATAGTCACTGTTAATACTTTAATATATTCATGCATGCAGATTGAGACTGGGCTTCCCTGGTGGTCCAGTGGGTAAGGACACCGCCTTGCAGTGCAAGGGGCGCCGGTTCCATCCCTGGCCTGGGAAGATCCCACGTGTCGCAGAGCGGCTGGACCGATGTGTCCAATTACCGAGCCGGAGCTCTGGAGCGCATGTGCCCAGAGCCAGTGCTCTGCAACGACAGAGACCACTGTGATGGGAGGCCCACACAGGCCAAAGAACAAAAGATGGAAATGTATGAAAGACCAGTAGAAGTGGCCAAAAAAAAAAAAAAAAAAAAATCCAGATTGAGATTACAATCTAAACTGACTTTTTTTTTTTTTTTAACCACTGAACAGCCAGGGAATTCCTTAGGTTTTGACTTTCTTTTTTCTTTTTTGGCCTCTTTTATTGGTTTTCCATTTTTTTTTTTTTTTTTATGTTTTTGTTGACAACAATGATTTTTTTTAATTTTTTCAAACACCACTGGTGTGGCTAGACTCCAAGGAGCAAGGGATGAAATTCAAATCTAAGACTGTAAGACCCGGGGATCAGTTCCACTTTCTGGTCACATGAATAAGCAAATATAACATCTAGAAACTAAAGATGTAGATCAGGGATTACAAGAAGTCCCACTTTATTCCTGAGGGCATCCAAGTCCCCTTCCTCACAAGGAAAAGTACTTTTCCCTTTTCTGGGGTGACAGACACACCCCTTTCACAGTTCCCAGCTTTCTTTTCTACCAGTGCTCTCCATGCCAGTTAAAGTGTTTGCAGAGACAGCTGATGTGTTTGTTAGGCTTGTGCAGGTCATCAACGAACATCTGATTTCCAACCATTCTCTTCTTTCAGATACAACGCTGCAGTTCATTCTCCCCTTCCAGCCTCGAAGCCATACGGGGCCCTTGATCAGTTGACTATGGCTCTAATCCTTGCCTTTAAGAAGGAATGCATGATCTGAGAAGAAAGCCATGCACCCAGGGCATGCATTTTAAAAGATCTTTGGAGAGATGGGTCATGAGAATACAAAGATGTAAATAATACACAAATGAAATAAAGCCATAAACTATGAGATGCTAAAAAATAAAAGCAGCTTTTACTTGTTTTTGATTATAAAGGTAATTTCTTAATTATATAAAACTTGATTACCTAAGGAAGAAAATTTACTGAGGTCTCCCCACTCAGATAGTCACTGTTAATACTTTAATATATTCATGCATGCAGATTGAGACTGGGCTTCCCTGGTGGTCCAGTGGGTAAGGACACCGCCTTGCAGTGCAAGGGGCGCCGGTTCCATCCCTGGCCTGGGAAGATCCCACGTGTCGCAGAGCGGCTGGACCGATGTGTCCAATTACCGAGCCGGAGCTCTGGAGCGCATGTGCCCAGAGCCAGTGCTCTGCAACGACAGAGACCACTGTGATGGGAGGCCCACACAGGCCAAAGAACAAAAGATGGAAATGTATGAAAGACCAGTAGAAGTGGCCAAAAAAAAAAAAAAAAAAAAATCCAGATTGAGATTACAATCTAAACTGACTTTTTTTTTTTTTTTAACCACTGAACAGCCAGGGAATTCCTTAGGTTTTGACTTTCTTTTTTCTTTTTTGGCCTCTTTTATTGGTCTTCCATTTTATTTTATTTATTAATGTTTTTGATGACAACAATGATTTTTTTTATTTTTTCAAACACCACTGGTGTGGCTAGACTCCAAGGAGCAAGGGATGAAATTCAAATCTAAGACTGTAAGACCCGGGGATCAGTTCCACTTTCTGGTCACATGAATAAGCAAATATAACATCTAGAAACTAAAGATGTAGATCAGGGATTACAAGAAGTCCCACTTTATTCCTGAGGGCATCCAAGTCCCCTTCCTCACAAGGAAAAGTACTTTTCCCTTTTCTGGGGTGACAGACACACCCCTTTCACAGTTCCCAGCTTTCTTTTCTACCAGTGCTCTCCATGCCAGTTAAAGTGTTTGCAGAGACAGCTGATGTGTTTGTTAGGCTTGTGCAGGTCATCAACGAACATCTGATTTCCAACCATTCTCTTCTTTCAGATACAACGCTGCAGTTCATTCTCCCCTTCCAGCCTCGAAGCCATACGGGGCCCTTGATCAGTTCTTTGGGGAGTTTTTCAAAGTTTCCCAGAATCCCGATGTTGTCATATACCCCGAACATGGCCATCTTCTTATTCCAACAATCAACCACTTTGGGGGGCGGAAGGGTGACCCTGACATGGAACAATCTGGGAACACCCAGAAAGAAGCTTCTGCAGGCCAGCGGCACCCGGCCCCATAAGCCCCTGCCTGCCACCCAAGGGAGGCTCCTTGCCATTGCTATCATCTGTCCCCTACAACACAGCATGGGCACAGGAAGGAGGGCCAGACGTGGCCTTCCAGGAGATAACAGAGCTGTCTCCGCTGGGGTCACATGCGTACTAACTGCATGCAGCCATCTTGGTTTTTTACCCCTGGTCTTTCATTTTAAATCGACTTCTTTGAAACTCAGTTTTTCCCACTTGATTTATCTCAAGCACTTACAAATTTTCACCCTGAACTTTAACAAATGCAGTGCATTTCATCTCAAGGATGAACAGCAATTTATAGAAAATGTATGCAAAATTAATGATCTGTTTTGAAATAGTTCAGTTATTTTCATTTTTTTATCCCTGTAAATAAAGTTGGTTTGCATTTCCTTTTATATAATTTTTGTTCACATATCTGTTCTTTTTCTTAGCATAAACTCATATGAGCAAAATGCCTAGATCAAAATGTTTTAATGGCTTTTGATATGAATTGTCAGATTGCTCTTCAGAAAGCTCACAACAGTTTTCATTATTACTGAATTTATATAAGAGTGTGTATTACCTTGCCATCTCTACTATGGTAATGAGAGTTAGAATATTTTCAAATATTTTCCAGTCTAACGAGTAGAAAATGTCATATCCCTGTTGCTTTAATTTGCATTTAATTGGTGAGGCTGAACTCTATTCTTCCATACAGAAGGACTGTTTTTTTGTGTATGTGAGTTTTTTTTTTTTTTTTTTTTTTTTGCCACTTCTATTGGTCTTTTGTTTATTTATCTTTGTTCTTTGGCCTCTGTGGGCCTCCCATAGCAGTGGCCTCAGTCGCTGCAGAGCACCAGCTCTGGGTGCATGCGCTCCAGAGCTCCGACTCGGTAGCTGGACACATCGGTTCAGCTGCTCTGCGGCACGTGGGGTCTTCCCAGGCCAGGGATTGAACCAGCACCCTTTGCATTGCAAGGTGGTGTCCTTACCCACTGGATCACCAGGAAAGCCCCTAGAAGGACTGTTTTTATTTCATAGTTCCTAAGTTTCCCATCCATGTTCTTCCTCCGTTTTTCTATTGTGTGATTATCTTTTAAAAATTAATTGGTGAGCACATTGCACACATCTAGATTATTAACTCTTGGTAATATATATTCCAAATATATTTCCTAGTGTTTAGTGAGCTTATAATTGTGTTTATAGAATTTTTTTGATGTGTTGGTTTTACGTTTTTCAGCCAGCCTATCATCTTTTCCTGTACAGTTTTGTGTCAGAGACGCTTAACTCCCTCTGTGCCATGGACTACTCTGAGTTACCAGGTGACTCATTGGTAAAGAATCTGCCTGCCAATTCAGGAGATGCAAGAGATGCAGCTTTGATCCCTGGCTTGGGAAGATCCCTTGGAGGAGGAAACAGCAACCCACTCCAGTACTCCTGCCAGGGAAATTTCATGGACAAAGGAGCCTGGTAGGCGACAGCCCATGGGATTGCAAAGGGTTGGACACAGCTGAGTGACTGAGCAGGTATGTACTACTCTGAGAGTCTGGTGAAACCCATGAATGATTTTCTCAGATTAATATTTTAAATACCTAAAGTAAGATGTAGGGGATTACACAGAGAAACAGTTACGCTGAAGTTTAATTATCAAGATCATAAAAACAAATTTGTGGTATAGTAACATATAGACTTATTTACTAACTCATTAGACAAAAGACCTAGGGGCAGCTCTCATACCCACTGTGATCCTGAAGTAGTGATGAATGTAAATGGTATTTCTAAGTATTAGAACCACTGTGATACAATAGGAGAAAACTGTACAACTTCTATGGGTGACAAAGTCAAGTATATGCTTTGCTGGGTACATCAGTGATTGAAAGAAGTGCTATTAGAAATTAATGAAATGTTGGTTAAAAGAAAAAAAAGAGCTAACACTCAGATTCCTGGATGTCTAAATTCTTCCACAGAACCATGACCCAGGTTAGTAAATATCTAGAGGTGCTGAATGATAACTAGAGGTAGGACTTCCCTGGTGGTCCAGAGGTTAAGAATCCACTTGCCAGTACAGAGGACACGGGCTCCATCCTTGGCTGGGGAGATTCCACACGCCTCAGAGCAGCAAAGCCTGTGAGGCACAATGACTGAAACCGCAATTACCGATGCCCGTGCGCATAGAGCCTGTGCTGCCCAACAAGAGAAGCCACTGCAACGAGAAGCCTAGGTACCACAATGAGAGAGGAGCCCTGGCTCACCGCAACTAGAGAGAAAGCCAGCGCACAGCAACAAAGACCCACTGCAGATACAAATAAATAAACAACTAGAGGCAATCTTGTCCATTTTACTACATCATATGGAGTAATCCAAACACAGACAGACAAAGGGGTATTTTTGCCTTTTGTTTGGGATTTCTAGGTGAAAACATTTATAATCTTTTATTAAACTATGAACTGTATTTAATATTGTTAGCTAAGATCCTTATTCAAAACTTTGCAAATAATTTTTTGAAAGCAAGTAGAGGTATTGATCGTATAACATCCATAAAACAGGTTGGAAAAGTTATTTCTGTAATTGTTTCATGGTGGTGAAATTAAATTAGTTAAACTATAGTAACTATATCAGCAACATATACTGATGAATAGTTATTAAAATAAGATCTAAAGGTCTAGTTCCAAGAATCCGAAAGTTAATTTCTTTACTGAAAGATCTTTATTTTGGTGAAACACTTAGGAAGCAAGTGGCCCATCAACTCAAGCCATAACCAAAATGGAAGTGAGCTGAATTTTCTGTTGTAGGTCAGACCCTCTAGTGAAGTCCTTTTCAAAGTGAAAGGCTTGCTGACAATGCTTGGTTGATTTGCCAGCAATCACTGAACTAATTTTAGCTTTACCTATCTCTGTGCTTAGCTACACCTCCAAGTATGTTTTTTTTTTTTAAATCTCTTTAAACAGTGAATGGATATAGGGCTGAAAATCTCTATTTTATTCTCAAAGGTTACAGAAGAGTGAGGTAATCATATCACTGTTTTAAACTTTTAATTCCTATGTATTGTTTTCCAAGTGATTTTGCATTCCTATACCCTGAAATTGTCTGAAATCTTCCATATCCTTTATTAAATTATTTAGAGTAATAAAACTAATTTTTTAAATTATTTAGAAACTTCTATGGGTAGGTTCCTTTTAGAAATGAATACTTTGGGAGGGGCGGGAAAGGGGACGACTGAGTTTGGTAACTGTGTCTCTTCTTTTATTTCGATTCTGGACAGTACCACCTGAAAGCTGCTAAACGTGCCACTTCTCAGGGCTTACGCTAGACCTACTGAATTAGAAACGCTAGAGGTGGGACCAGCCATCCGTATTTTATTAAGTTTTCCAGCGATTCTGATGTCTGCTCAAGAATCATGGGTCTAACACATTAGGGAAGACATTCTTGAGAACAGACTTCTGAAAGGGGTCTGAAATGACTGTTCAGAGGACTGTCTAAAAGGTTAAAGGAGGAAGTGATGGGGCATCCTGAGGACGGCTGGGGAGAAAGGAAGGAGGCAGAATGGGGTAGGAAAGAGTGGAGCCAGCAGGGTCCTTCAGGAGCCAGGATCATGAGCTGTGCCGATAAGGATAATGTCAGAGGGACAACGCAGTCCTGACTGAGCTAAGGAGATTGCCAGAAAACATGTGTACACTCTAGTCCCTGGCTCACTGACCGAAGGTCATAGCACATGGCATGAGGCAAACGCAAATACACTTGACACTAAACCTAAAGATAGCTCTACCTACTTACAGAGTGTTTACTACGTGGCAGATTTCCTGCTAGGCAATCTAAATGAATTATCTCATGGGACTCCCACAAACATTATCTGCATTTTGCAGCCTAAGACAGAGGGAAGAAGTGCACTCAAGACGACACCGTGAGTGATGGCAGAGCCGGACTGGCAGCCTAAAACTGTAATCACCACATCATCTGCCCCAAAAGTGATAGAAAAAGGGTTGTTCACTTCTGTTGTAGGTCAGACCCTCTAGTGAAGTCCTTTTCAAAGTGAAAGGCTTGCTGACAATGCTTGGTTGATTTGCCAGCAATCACTGAACTAATTTTAGCTTTACCTATCTCTGTGCTTAGCTACACCTCCAAGTATGTTTTTTTTTTTTTTTAAATCTCTTTAAACAGTGAATGGATATAGGGCTGAAAATCTCTATTTTATTCTCAAAGGTTACAGAAGAGTGAGGTAATCATATCACTGTTTTAAACTTTTAATTCCTATGTATTGTTTTCCAAGTGATTTTGCATTCCTATACCCTGAAATTGTCTGAAATCTTCCATATCCTTTATTAAATTATTTAGAGTAATAAAACTAATTTTTTAAATTATTTAGAAACTTCTATGGGTAGGTTCCTTTTAGAAATGAATACTTTGGGAGGGGCGGGAAAGGGGACGACTGAGTTTGGTAACTGTGTCTCTTCTTTTATTTCGATTCTGGACAGTACCACCTGAAAGCTGCTAAACGTGCCACTTCTCAGGGCTTACGCTAGACCTACTGAATTAGAAACGCTAGAGGTGGGACCAGCCATCCGTATTTTATTAAGTTTTCCAGCGATTCTGATGTCTGCTCAAGAATCATGGGTCTAACACATTAGGGAAGACATTCTTGAGAACAGACTTCTGAAAGGGGTCTGAAATGACTGTTCAGAGGACTGTCTAAAAGGTTAAAGGAGGAAGTGATGGGGCATCCTGAGGACGGCTGGGGAGAAAGGAAGGAGGCAGAATGGGGTAGGAAAGAGTGGAGCCAGCAGGGTCCTTCAGGAGCCAGGATCATGAGCTGTGCCGATAAGGATAATGTCAGAGGGACAACGCAGTCCTGACTGAGCTAAGGAGATTGCCAGAAAACATGTGTACACTCTAGTCCCTGGCTCACTGACCGAAGGTCATAGCACATGGCATGAGGCAAACGCAAATACACTTGACACTAAACCTAAAGATAGCTCTACCTACTTACAGAGTGTTTACTACGTGGCAGATTTCCTGCTAGGCAATCTAAATGAATTATCTCATGGGACTCCCACAAACATTATCTGCATTTTGCAGCCTAAGACAGAGGGAAGAAGTGCACTCAAGACGACACCGTGAGTGATGGCAGAGCCGGACTGGCAGCCAGGCTCTGAAGCCAACACTGATGCTGTAATCACCACATCATCTGCCTTCTCACTTTTCACAAATATGAGTCAGCATCTGCTCAGCCAAAACAGGGATTGTTCACACCTGTTGCCAGTCTGAAAGCAGCCTGACAGCATTTGTAAAGCCTTCAGGAATAATTCACTGCACGTTCCCCACTGCACACAGGTGCATTTTCCTTAGCACAGCACAAAGTAGCTGCTCCCATCAATCCACAGAGCCTCTCATTTTGCCTCTAGCAAAGGGCTGGGAAGCTCTGTCTGCTCTTTATCAAGTCTAGTATCACTCAAAGGAATCTTAAAAAGCCAAGACAGGAGCTCATTTGGAAGCCACTATAAATATCTGGTGCCTATAAGGCAGGTTTGAGGAAAGTAATTGGACCAAGGCATGCTGGTGCCATTAATATAAAGCGGTGGTAATTATACTGACAACAATTTATGGATAGGTGGCTCATGAAATATATATAAGGTCCAAAGATTAGGTTCCAGACACGGAAAACGAATTTCTTCACTGAAAGATCTATCTTCTCTTTTGAATGCTGAGGAGCCGTACCAAACGGCCTTCAGGATATACGTGAACAGCAGGGACAATTGGAAACTATTATTTCACAAGATGTCTCTCTGTTATCTGCAAGTGTTTCAGGGTTTTCCTTCCTTTCAGAGCAGCCTTTCCATCTCAGTGAGGCTGATTGCGAGGAGGTACCACCAAGAATAGAGACACGACATTACGGGTTGACTGGACAGGGTAGTGGAGCCAGCAGGGTCCTTCAGGAGCCAGGATCATGAGCTGTGCCGATAAGGATAATGTCAGAGGGACAACGCAGTCCTGACTGAGCTAAGGAGATTGCCAGAAAACATGTGTACACTCTAGTCCCTGGCTCACTGACCGAAGGTCATAGCACATGGCATGAGGCAAACGCAAATACACTTGACACTAAACCTAAAGATAGCTCTACCTACTTACAGAGTGTTTACTACGTGGCAGATTTCCTGCTAGGCAATCTAAATGAATTATCTCATGGGACTCCCACAAACATTATCTGCATTTTGCAGCCTAAGACAGAGGGAAGAAGTGCACTCAAGACGACACCGTGAGTGATGGCAGAGCCGGACTGGCAGCCAGGCTCTGAAGCCAACACTGATGCTGTAATCACCACATCATCTGCCTTCTCACTTTTCACAAATATGAGTCAGCATCTGCTCAGCCAAAACAGGGATTGTTCACACCTGTTGCCAGTCTGAAAGCAGCCTGACAGCATTTGTAAAGCCTTCAGGAATAATTCACTGCACGTTCCCCACTGCACACAGGTGCATTTTCCTTAGCACAGCACAAAGTAGCTGCTCCCATCAATCCACAGAGCCTCTCATTTTGCCTCTAGCAAAGGGCTGGGAAGCTCTGTCTGCTCTTTATCAAGTCTAGTATCACTCAAAGGAATCTTAAAAAGCCAAGACAGGAGCTCATTTGGAAGCCACTATAAATATCTGGTGCCTATAAGGCAGGTTTGAGGAAAGTAATTGGACCAAGGCATGCTGGTGCCATTAATATAAAGCGGTGGTAATTATACTGACAACAATTTATGGATAGGTGGCTCATGAAATATATATAAGGTCCAAAGATTAGGTTCCAGACACGGAAAACGAATTTCTTCACTGAAAGATCTATCTTCTCTTTTGAATGCTGAGGGAGCCGTACCAAACGGCCTACAGGATATACGTGAACAGCAGGGACAATTGGAAACTATTATTTCACAAGATGTCTCTCTGTTATCTGCAAGTGTTTCAGGGTTTTCCTTCCTTTCAGAGCAGCCTTTCCATCTCAGTGAGGCTGACTGCGAGGAGGGGTACCACCAAGAATAGAGACACGACATTACAGGAGAGGACTCTCTCGCCCAACTTCTGTGCCCCAGGCTTCCAGGGGCTGGAGTGGGGTGACTCCAGGGCTTCTTGGTAACTGGGTGAGGTGTTTGGGCCCTCAGATGAGAAAGACTGTGCACCTGCCCTCACGAATTGGGGAATGCTGACCATATTCTGTGGCTCTCTTTGGAGAGGAGTGACTTCTGAATGGAGAGGAGTGACTTCTGGATGAATGAGACAAACATTTTTCTAAGAGGTGAAACTGGATGTGATCGGGTGATGATGTGATCTGGCCTTTGACTCACTGAGAGGCCCTGGCACGAGTGATGGAGGGAAGGGAGAAGCCTGGTCCCCTGTGAGGTTTCGGAAGGTTACTTTCCCACCCAAGACTGCTGGCAGATGCTTATCTCACCAGTCCAGGACTAACCTGTCTGCTGGTACTGGCCGGGGTCTTTCAATCTTCCTCGGCTCTCATGGAGGCTCATCCCCCAAATCTTCTGCACATAAAGGCTGTGTGAACCCTGCTTGGCAGGGTTCAGTTCTTCCCTAGGAACAGGTTAGAGGCTCGGGGCTGGGGGAGTCTTACCTGCTCCTGTGGGGGCGAGCGAAATTCCCTGGTCTTCCGGGCGGTCAGGGCCGCAGACATGTTCAGGGCCTGCATGAGCTCGTTGTAGCGGTACTTCTGATTTGCCTGGAGCTTGGAGACATAAATGTCACCAAAGGCCACGATGGCCTCCACCCGGTGCTGCAGCTCACAGTCACAGAGATAGCTAAGCAGCTCACACATCTGTAAAAGTGTACACACACGAGAATGTGCTACTACTTCACATACACTAGTGATGCAATTATCACCCCCAATCTACAGATGGTAACACTGAGACTTATACAATTTAAGGAACTTGCCCTGTGTTACACAGCAACCTTAAAGATCCCAGACTGGCAATGGTAGATGGTGTGTGACAGGTAACATCCATGGAAGAGAGGCCTCCATGTGCCAGTCAGGGACTCTCATTAAAGAAGACGTGTTGGCCCTGTGTTTTAATAAAATATTTAAGGTACATATGTGAAATTTCTTAAGCTTCTGCTCTATATTCAATGCTTAGATGAAATGACCATCATCACACTTGAAAAGAGAACTGCAGATTACTTTTGATAATATATTTTATGCTAAAGTGTATTTCAAATTATATTTTATAAAATCACATTTTAATATTAGATTTTGTTATATTATCATCTACATTTCACAAATCATAGAGCTAAGTCTAATGGGCTACTGACTCTGCAAATTTACTTAGCTAGTAAGTGGCCGAGGAGCAGGAATTAAAATCCAGAGATTGCTGAACCAGGCTCACGTCACTAAGACAAACTCCTCTATTTTTCTTCTTTATATTTTTCATTTTTAAAAAAATGTTATTGAAGTATAACTGATTTACAGTGTTGTGTTAATTTCTCCTCTACTTAATTTCTCTTTCCTCAGTGCTGAAAAGACAAAAGTCACCGTGATCCCCAGTACATCAGTGAGGCTATCTCACACCTAGTAAGACCAAGTTCTAGGAAATAAATGCTGAGGCTCCTCAGGTGACACCAAGCGGGCAGCTCTACATGAGCAGGACTCTTTCCAGCTGGCAATTTCATTGAATACCAGTGTAATAGGTCCACATCAACCTGGAGATCAGAGTACAGCAATGCATGGGAGCAGGCAATGAGTGTGGTCAGCCTATACACCAGTTCCTTTGGTCAATGCCACAGCCAAAGGCTCCTCCCTGTCTCTGGACAAGATCTCACCAATGAATCCTTTAGTCCCCACGAGCAAGAGATAAAATCAGGGAAAATCCATCACTGGTACCAGAAAAACAATTCTAAAACACATGTCTTATTGATGAGGGCTGGTATTCTCACTTGGGATGGGGGGACTTGAGGACCTTCCAGCTCAGGAACAAGCAGGGCAATGAAAGGGGTGAAGAGGCAGACTTGGTAAGGAGGCCAGCGGTTTCCAGGGAGGAGGGAGAATAAACATTTTCTAGCCTAAACTGTTTGCCATGATAAAGATCTACTCTGAAACGAACTTTATGGTCTTATGGAGGCAAACTATTTTGCATTGGATTGTCTCATTCAGTCTTGATGGTGGGACACCATTCTCTGGCTAATCTTATGTTAATGTTGTGGGTGTGGGTCTCATAAGATCTTTACAGCCTTAACATATTCTTTTGATCTATTGTTAATAACCAACTGGAAAATTACTAAATGCCTCGCCTAAACTGACTTCTGGGGGTACTCTTCTATCCCCCTTTCAGTTTCTTTAGTTGGAAAGCTTTCTCTATCCCTTTTTTCGTTAATAAATCTTTTACTGCACGAAGCTCTGAGTGACCAAAGCCAAGTATTTTGATCCCAAAGTGCAAATCTTCTCCTTTGGAGATTTTTGAAAATTTCAAATTATATTTTATAAAATCACATTTTAATATTAGATTTTGTTATATTATCATCTACATTTCACAAATCATAGAGCTAAGTCTAATGGGCTACTGACTCTGCAAATTTACTTAGCTAGTAAGTGGCCGAGGAGCAGGAATTAAAATCCAGAGATTGCTGAACCAGGCTCACGTCACTAAGACAAACTCCTCTATTTTTCTTCTTTATATTTTTCATTTTTAAAAAAATGTTATTGAAGTATAACTGATTTACAGTGTTGTGTTAATTTCTCCTCTACTTAATTTCTCTTTCCTCAGTGCTGAAAAGACAAAAGTCACCGTGATCCCCAGTACATCAGTGAGGCTATCTCACACCTAGTAAGACCAAGTTCTAGGAAATAAATGCTGAGGCTCCTCAGGTGACACCAAGCGGGCAGCTCTACATGAGCAGGACTCTTTCCAGCTGGCAATTTCATTGAATACCAGTGTAATAGGTCCACATCAACCTGGAGATCAGAGTACAGCAATGCATGGGAGCAGGCAATGAGTGTGGTCAGCCTATACACCAGTTCCTTTGGTCAATGCCACAGCCAAAGGCTCCTCCCTGTCTCTGGACAAGATCTCACCAATGAATCCTTTAGTCCCCACGAGCAAGAGATAAAATCAGGGAAAATCCATCACTGGTACCAGAAAAACAATTCTAAAACACATGTCTTATTGATGAGGGCTGGTATTCTCACTTGGGATGGGGGGACTTGAGGACCTTCCAGCTCAGGAACAAGCAGGGCAATGAAAGGGGTGAAGAGGCAGACTTGGTAAGGAGGCCAGCGGTTTCCAGGGAGGAGGGAGAATAAACATTTTCTAGCCTAAACTGTTTGCCATGATAAAGATCTACTCTGAAACGAACTTTATGGTCTTATGGAGGCAAACTATTTTGCATTGGATTGTCTCATTCAGTCTTGATGGTGGGACACCATTCTCTGGCTAATCTTATGTTAATGTTGTGGGTGTGGGTCTCATAAGATCTTTACAGCCTTAACATATTCTTTTGATCTATTGTTAATAACCAACTGGAAAATTACTAAATGCCTCGCCTAAACTGACTTCTGGGGGTACTCTTCTATCCCCCTTTCAGTTTCTTTAGTTGGAAAGCTTTCTCTATCCCTTTTTTCGTTAATAAATCTTTTACTGCACGAAGCTCTGAGTGACCAAAGCCAAGTATTTTGATCCCAAAGTGCAAATCTTCTCCTTTGGAGATTACGAATCTGACATCGGTCACCACAGGGTACCTACCACCATCTATCAACAGTGGTGCTCTCCCTCAGCACCCCTGCTCATTCCACATTCAGGCCCATGTCCACAGTCCTAGCCTCACCACCAGCCTGCACTGTCTCCCTCCTTAACTCTTTTCAAGGGCAGGATGCCGACTACCCCGGGTTACCTGCAGTTTGACGGACTCTGGTAACCGGGTTTGCAATAAGCCTTTGACAGGAGCCTCCTTGCTGGCCTTTTCCCCAGCCTCCACAGCCTTCTCCTCCACCTGGGTCACCTCCTCCTTCTCTGCTCGTTCCTCTGAATCTCCACTATGATCCCCAAACACAGAGGGGTCGATGAGGAGGAGGATCTGCCGGACATCATCATCATCAAACACCCCCATGACCAGCAGGGTCCCAATGAGTTTCAGCACAGGCACAAACTGGAACTCCACAGAGCCCCCAACAGGGTCCCGGATATGAGCCCCACTGCAGTGCACAGCCTCTGTCAGCATGCTCAGCGCCTTCGTCTTGAGAAGCTCCAAGGGAATCTCAGGGCTCTGCTTCTGGTGCTCCTCGCTGGTTGTGACGAAGCAGGGGGTGGAGAATCTGAACCCTGGCTTGAGGCAGGTTCTCAGGCCCACCCCAGGGAGCCCATGCCTCTTGGACTCATCTGGGTAGAGGCGGATTTTCCTGGTGGTGCTGGTGATGGGGATGATGTACTCGTTCTTCATCATTAGCTTCCTCTCCTTAGCACTGGCCAGGTGGATGCTGATGAGCAGGTCATAGAAGCCTGAGCGTAAGAGGCCAGGGAGGTACTTGTTGTCGATGGCATAGAAGAGTTGGGAGAGGTCCACGTGGCTGCACAGGGCATAGGCCACCCGGCTGTTTCCCAGGGCACACAAAGAGCTGTAGAGTCTCAGCGTGTGATAATGGAACCGCATGAGGTCCTCCTGCTCACAAAGCTCCAGGACGTCCACACACCTGAGGAAGAGACAAGCAATAGACTGCTCCATGTGGAGGAAAATGTGCCAGCATTCGGCAGAATATTCACTCTGGGAAACCCCAGGGATTTCCCCCACCCCAAGGAAGGCAGGGCAGACAGAAGTCTTACAGGTTATTATTCCTCTCACAGTCCCAGTCCATCTCCCAGCTCCTGGTAACCTACCATTTCTAACTGTAAGGGTCTCAAAAGTCTGTAACTCTTAAAAAAGACACTAGCTTACCAAATATGCAAGTCCCTATTATTAGGGAAAAGCCCAAACCTCCATACTGAAAACATTCATGTATATGACAGGTGAGCTCATCCTCTTATTTGTAGGCCCAAGGGCATCTCCTGCCTTGAAGAAGATGTAGCTAAAGCCCACCATCAGCCTACTATCTACCTCATCTACATAACCTCTAATTTTAAACATCAGCCATAGGGCGTTCCTCTGAATCTCCACTATGATCCCCAAACACAGAGGGGTCGATGAGGAGGAGGATCTGCCGGACATCATCATCATCAAACACCCCCATGACCAGCAGGGTCCCAATGAGTTTCAGCACAGGCACAAACTGGAACTCCACAGAGCCCCCAACAGGGTCCCGGATATGAGCCCCACTGCAGTGCACAGCCTCTGTCAGCATGCTCAGCGCCTTCGTCTTGAGAAGCTCCAAGGGAATCTCAGGGCTCTGCTTCTGGTGCTCCTCGCTGGTTGTGACGAAGCAGGGGGTGGAGAATCTGAACCCTGGCTTGAGGCAGGTTCTCAGGCCCACCCCAGGGAGCCCATGCCTCTTGGACTCATCTGGGTAGAGGCGGATTTTCCTGGTGGTGCTGGTGATGGGGATGATGTACTCGTTCTTCATCATTAGCTTCCTCTCCTTAGCACTGGCCAGGTGGATGCTGATGAGCAGGTCATAGAAGCCTGAGCGTAAGAGGCCAGGGAGGTACTTGTTGTCGATGGCATAGAAGAGTTGGGAGAGGTCCACGTGGCTGCACAGGGCATAGGCCACCCGGCTGTTTCCCAGGGCACACAAAGAGCTGTAGAGTCTCAGCGTGTGATAATGGAACCGCATGAGGTCCTCCTGCTCACAAAGCTCCAGGACGTCCACACACCTGAGGAAGAGACAAGCAATAGACTGCTCCATGTGGAGGAAAATGTGCCAGCATTCGGCAGAATATTCACTCTGGGAAACCCCAGGGATTTCCCCCACCCCAAGGAAGGCAGGGCAGACAGAAGTCTTACAGGTTATTATTCCTCTCACAGTCCCAGTCCATCTCCCAGCTCCTGGTAACCTACCATTTCTAACTGTAAGGGTCTCAAAAGTCTGTAACTCTTAAAAAAGACACTAGCTTACCAAATATGCAAGTCCCTATTATTAGGGAAAAGCCCAAACCTCCATACTGAAAACATTCATGTATATGACAGGTGAGCTCATCCTCTTATTTGTAGGCCCAAGGGCATCTCCTGCCTTGAAGAAGATGTAGCTAAAGCCCACCATCAGCCTACTATCTACCTCATCTACATAACCTCTAATTTTAAACATCAGCCATAGGGCTTTCCCTTGTCTGAAAATAAACACATGCCCACACTCTTGCCCAAAAAGGAAACACTTTCCAACCTGAGATGATTTGCTGTCATCAATTTACTTTCTCCATGCTGACTGTAGAGATCTATTTTTTGTATATTACTCCCTTGGTGTGGAGGACCCAGGGCATGGGCTCTGATCTCTGCTTAGATTTTCCATCTTGTCTTGTTTCTCACTGAGAATTTGTAATTGGCTTACTTGGCTGGACTCCTAGTCTTTTCTGCTTCTGCCTTACATGTGCCTGTCCTGCTGCTGTCCATGACCCAGTGGAGTACCTACATGGGAGCTATGAAGAGGTCAAATACCTCTGCCCCCCATTATTTCATTTTTTTTCAGTCCAAGTGATCAAGCAGTAATAATAAAACTTATTTAATTCTTTCTATGTTCAGAAAATGAACTAGATTTTACCTACACAATTTCCTTTCTTCCCTCCTAGCAATCCATTCAGTGGGCACTGATCTCACTGTACTGATGGGGTGGAGCGCATGAGTAGCTCGCTCAAGACCCACAGACAGAAAGTGGCAGCCCAGGACAAAAAACAGGAGCACCTCTTAACGAGGTCTGGACCAGAAGCCCGATTCTTGGTTCTCCAAGCAAGTTAGGCATGCCTCGTGCTTCCCTGTCTTGCCATCAGTAATGTATTTCTGGGCAACGCTAGGGTCTTTAATTAAAGGCCTGGAAACGTCCCTGGGCACAGGTACTCGGAGCTACAGTGAAAGTCCCACTGTAGCAGGAACATCATATCCTGCTCCCGCTATTCAGTGAATAATCAAAGCGGGAAGGGAAAGAAAGAGAAATCCGAGCTTTGAGGCAAACTATACTCATCCTGGCCCTTGGCCAATGAGGATGCTTTCTCTTCCCTTCAGGGCTTGCTGGGTCCTGCCTTCCGGCCCCACCTCCCTACCGCCTGGCCACGCCCATTCCACCATGGATCCCTTGACTACCTGTTCTCCTCTGGGATGTGGAGCGCCATCATCTGTAGGGGCTCCAGGCACTGCACCACCCAGCCATGGCGCTCGCTCACCCTCTCTGTCTCCACCTTCAGGAAGCTGCTGGGCATGCGACTCCAGAGTACAGGCTGGATGGTTTGGACATCCAGTCGTGGTGGGCACTGCGGGACGGGGTTCTTCTCTTCACTCTTAAATATGGCTGCCGACAGGGGCATGGCATTCTGTAGCAAGGCATCAGAGAGGAAGACACACATGCAACACAGAGATGCTCAGTGCCTGGACAATCCACCCAGTCTACAATAACAGGGTGAGCCTTAAATTGGTGGTGGTGGTGGTGGTTTAGTTACTAAGTCGTGTCTGACTCTTCCTATCCCATGGACTGTGGCCCACCAGGCTTCTCTGTCCGTGTGATTCTCCAGGCAAGAATACTGGAATGGGTTGCTATTTCCTTCCCTCCTAACAGAGAGCCTTATAATAGAGCCTAAGGCATCCAGGGCCCAATGAGGGTTTTTCCAGCATTGATAATGACCTGACATAATGGGTTATGTGAGCATCCATTAATTCTTTTGGCACCCAAAAGAAGTGAGAGAAGGGGAAAATGTGAACCTTATGTTCTTTTGCATGAATTTCACATGGAAATGTAGAGGTTTGGAAGGCATATGAGGAGCAAGAGGTGACAGCGTCCCAGTTTTCTCAGGTCTGAACTTCTCCCCATAATGGTCTGTGCATCTTCTTATGTCATAGCCATAACACAAGGGGCAGATAAATACCTTCAGCTTCCCAAGTTCAAACTGAAACAAAGAGGTGCTTGTGGGCTGCAGGAAGACGGCTGGAAACACCTTGGTATTGGGCTCCACCTGGAAACCAAAACAAACCCAGAGGTTTGCCCAGAATTATGAAATTCTAGGGGCTAAGTCACGGGTATTTCAATCAATGCTCACATTCTAATTTGAGCAGAGAGAGGACAGTTAACTGTCCACTGCTTGGCTGTTGCAAGAGACCTGGTGCCTCTGGGTAGATTCAACCCTCTGCTCCTTTCTGCACCCTGAGCTGAATGCTCTCGCATGGATCCCTTGATGGGATGTGGAGCGCCATCATCTGTAGGGGCTCCAGGCACTGCACCACCCAGCCATGGCGCTCGCTCACCCTCTCTGTCTCCACCTTCAGGAAGCTGCTGGGCATGCGACTCCAGAGTACAGGCTGGATGGTTTGGACATCCAGTCGTGGTGGGCACTGCGGGACGGGGTTCTTCTCTTCACTCTTAAATATGGCTGCCGACAGGGGCATGGCATTCTGTAGCAAGGCATCAGAGAGGAAGACACACATGCAACACAGAGATGCTCAGTGCCTGGACAATCCACCCAGTCTACAATAACAGGGTGAGCCTTAAATTGGTGGTGGTGGTGGTGGTTTAGTTACTAAGTCGTGTCTGACTCTTCCTATCCCATGGACTGTGGCCCACCAGGCTTCTCTGTCCGTGTGATTCTCCAGGCAAGAATACTGGAATGGGTTGCTATTTCCTTCCCTCCTAACAGAGAGCCTTATAATAGAGCCTAAGGCATCCAGGGCCCAATGAGGGTTTTTCCAGCATTGATAATGACCTGACATAATGGGTTATGTGAGCATCCATTAATTCTTTTGGCACCCAAAAGAAGTGAGAGAAGGGGAAAATGTGAACCTTATGTTCTTTTGCATGAATTTCACATGGAAATGTAGAGGTTTGGAAGGCATATGAGGAGCAAGAGGTGACAGCGTCCCAGTTTTCTCAGGTCTGAACTTCTCCCCATAATGGTCTGTGCATCTTCTTATGTCATAGCCATAACACAAGGGGCAGATAAATACCTTCAGCTTCCCAAGTTCAAACTGAAACAAAGAGGTGCTTGTGGGCTGCAGGAAGACGGCTGGAAACACCTTGGTATTGGGCTCCACCTGGAAACCAAAACAAACCCAGAGGTTTGCCCAGAATTATGAAATTCTAGGGGGCTAAGTCACGGGTATTTCAATCAATGCTCACATTCTAATTTGAGCAGAGAGAGGACAGTTAACTGTCCACTGCTTGGATGTTGCAAGAGACCTGGTGCCTCTGGGTAGATTCAACACTCTGCTCCTCTCTGCACCCTGAGCTGAATGCTCTCGCATGCTTTGATTTTCTCTCGAGTGACTGAAGCCAGAGATTTCTCCAGCATGCAGGAGGACAGTCACAGGCAGGAGCTACCAAATGGCCACCAGAGATAGTGCCCACTCTGGCCACAGAACAAGACAAGACACTGGCTCTTCCCTGAGAGACTCCTACCCCTCAGGGAGCACTGTCATCCATCCCTCCCACCCATGGGAGGTGGCAAGTGAAGGCAATGCAGTGACTTCAGCATGGTTTCTGATGGTACGTGGGTGTTGGTCGGACAACCCCAGAGCACAGAGAAGAGTGTGCCAGTCTTGGTCCCACTGATATTTTGGGCTGGGTATGTCTCTGTGAGGGGGCTGTCCTGTGTACTGTAGGGTAGCCAGCAGCAATCCTGGCCTCTGACATTTCAGCAGTATTCTTTATCCCAACATAGTCAGGATGATCCAGAATGTCTCCAGAGATTTCCAAATGTCCCTGAAGGGAGATGCGCCCCCGCTTGAGAGACTGCTCTGCAGGCAGGGACTACATGGTGCTTCCATGAAGAGGCTGCCCCCAGAGCCTACCTCCTCCCTCAAAACCTCTCCCTCTCACTTCATTCGTTCAGACTTCGCCTAACCCCCATGCTCACTCTCTGTGATTTTAATTCTTACATTAAATGGTGTGAGATTCACCAACTGCCTTTTAGCTGCCGCTTAGATGAGGCATGTGAAAGGACATCAGAGGCTTCACTTATCACTTGCTGCATTCTTAGATGAGGATGAGGCAGCGTCCCAGTTTTCTCAGGTCTGAACTTCTCCCCATAATGGTCTGTGCATCTTCTTATGTCATAGCCATAACACAAGGGGCAGATAAATACCTTCAGCTTCCCAAGTTCAAACTGAAACAAAGAGGTGCTTGTGGGCTGCAGGAAGACGGCTGGAAACACCTTGGTATTGGGCTCCACCTGGAAACCAAAACAAACCCAGAGGTTTGCCCAGAATTATGAAATTCTAGGGGGCTAAGTCACGGGTATTTCAATCAATGCTCACATTCTAATTTGAGCAGAGAGAGGACAGTTAACTGTCCACTGCTTGGATGTTGCAAGAGACCTGGTGCCTCTGGGTAGATTCAACACTCTGCTCCTCTCTGCACCCTGAGCTGAATGCTCTCGCATGCTTTGATTTTCTCTCGAGTGACTGAAGCCAGAGATTTCTCCAGCATGCAGGAGGACAGTCACAGGCAGGAGCTACCAAATGGCCACCAGAGATAGTGCCCACTCTGGCCACAGAACAAGACAAGACACTGGCTCTTCCCTGAGAGACTCCTACCCCTCAGGGAGCACTGTCATCCATCCCTCCCACCCATGGGAGGTGGCAAGTGAAGGCAATGCAGTGACTTCAGCATGGTTTCTGATGGTACGTGGGTGTTGGTCGGACAACCCCAGAGCACAGAGAAGAGTGTGCCAGTCTTGGTCCCACTGATATTTTGGGCTGGGTATGTCTCTGTGAGGGGGCTGTCCTGTGTACTGTAGGGTAGCCAGCAGCAATCCTGGCCTCTGACATTTCAGCAGTATTCTTTATCCCAACATAGTCAGGATGATCCAGAATGTCTCCAGAGATTTCCAAATGTCCCTGAAGGAGATGCGCCCGCTTGAGAGACTGCTCTGCAGGCAGGGACTACATGGTGCTTCCATGAAGAGGCTGCCCCCAGAGCCTACCTCCTCCCTCAAAACCTCTCCCTCTCACTTCATTCGTTCAGACTTCGCCTAACCCCCATGCTCACTCTCTGTGATTTTAATTCTTACATTAAATGGTGTGAGATTCACCAACTGCCTTTTAGCTGCCGCTTAGATGAGGCATGTGAAAGGACATCAGAGGCTTCACTTATCACTTGCTCATTTCTACGTGGAGGATGTCATCAAAGGATGACACTTAGAGGATCATGGAAGAAGAAATGAGACTTTAATCCCACCAACTAAAGTTCTTTACCATTATGCTAATTCAGACATTAGGATATGCTTGCGACTCTCTGAACCCATCATATTAGACGCTGCTAGATGTTGTGGACATAGCCTCAAAATGTTCCCCAGAGTGTGACTCCATTGCACGATCCCTCTCCTAGAACCTGTGCCTTGTTTCCAGCAAACAGGATAGGCAAAAGAAAAAGAGTGTCACTCCCCTGATTAGTTGTATTATATACAAGACTCCATCTCAGCAGACTGGAGAGGAAGTTGTTCCAGATATGCTTGGAGAAGTAAACTGCCAAGTTGTGAGACAGCCATGTGATAAGGAGTTCTGGGGGCTTCATGGGGCTGTGAGTGGTTGACTCCTGGTTTCAGCCAGCAAGAAATGGAGCCTGAGTTTTACATATGCAAGCAACTGAATTCCGCCAACCACCACACGAACTTAGAAAAGTACCCCAAGCTTCAGAAAAGAATGCAGCCTGGCTGCCAACTTGACTAGTGCCTTGGGAGATGCTGAGCAGAGGACCCGGCTAAACTGCGCCCTGACTCCAGACCCATGGACACCACAAGACAATAAATGAATGCTTTTAAGTCACCAAGTTTGTGGTAATTTGTTATGAGGCAACAGATAATGAATACAGCGATTTTCCTTTCTGCCAGGATATTTGTTACAGGCTTCTTGTAAATACTAAACTTCCTCAATGCACTTAGACATAAGATTTATAACCACACACTTTTATGACTGGAAGTGACTTAAAGCATTGTCTGGCTCATTGCTGTCAGCTCACGATGAAGAGACCAGACTGGTTAAACCCCAGGCTCGTGCCCAGCATGTGGTATTCGAGCATACCGCAGTGGTCTCACGTTTCAGATAAAACACTTGCTTTATACCTGATGTTCAGGCACCCAAGGATGATTATGAAGGGATGATCCAGTAAAACCAACAGATAGTACGAGGCTGATCTGCCCAGGCTATGACTGAAACAAGCTTCCATAAAGACATTTGACAATTATTAAGTGCCTAAATCACTGTGGATGGTGATTGCAGCCCTGAAATTGAAAGATGCTTGCTCCTTGGAAGAAAAGTTATGACAAACCTAGACAGTGTATCAAAAAGTAAAGACATTGCTGACAAAGGTCTGTATTGGTCAAAGCTAAGGTTTTTCAAGTAGTCACATAGGGATATGAGAGTTGAACTATAAAGAAGGCTGAGCACTAAAGAATTGATGCCTTTGAACTATGGTGTTGGAGAAGATCCTTGAGAATCTCTTGGACTGCAAGATCAAACCAGTCAATTCTAAAGGAAATCAGCCCTGAATATTCATTGAAAGGACTGGTGCTGAAGCTCCAATGCTTTAGCCATCTGATGTAAAGACATGACTCATTGGAAAAAAACCCCTGATGTTGGGAAAGATAAAAGGCAGAAGGAGAACAGGACGACAGAGGATGAGATGGTTGGATGGCATCACTGGACATGATTTTGAGCAAGCTGTGGGCGATGATGAAGGATAGAGACGCCTGGCATGCTGCAGTCCATGGGGTCACAAATAGCCGGACATCACTGAGTGACTGAATTGAAGAACATGGACGACTAGTGCCTTGGGAGATGCTGAGCAGAGGACCCGGCTAAACTGCGCCCTGACTCCAGACCCATGGACACCACAAGACAATAAATGAATGCTTTTAAGTCACCAAGTTTGTGGTAATTTGTTATGAGGCAACAGATAATGAATACAGCGATTTTCCTTTCTGCCAGGATATTTGTTACAGGCTTCTTGTAAATACTAAACTTCCTCAATGCACTTAGACATAAGATTTATAACCACACACTTTTATGACTGGAAGTGACTTAAAGCATTGTCTGGCTCATTGCTGTCAGCTCACGATGAAGAGACCAGACTGGTTAAACCCCAGGCTCGTGCCCAGCATGTGGTATTCGAGCATACCGCAGTGGTCTCACGTTTCAGATAAAACACTTGCTTTATACCTGATGTTCAGGCACCCAAGGATGATTATGAAGGGATGATCCAGTAAAACCAACAGATAGTACGAGGCTGATCTGCCCAGGCTATGACTGAAACAAGCTTCCATAAAGACATTTGACAATTATTAAGTGCCTAAATCACTGTGGATGGTGATTGCAGCCCTGAAATTGAAAGATGCTTGCTCCTTGGAAGAAAAGTTATGACAAACCTAGACAGTGTATCAAAAAGTAAAGACATTGCTGACAAAGGTCTGTATTGGTCAAAGCTAAGGTTTTTCAAGTAGTCACATAGGGATATGAGAGTTGAACTATAAAGAAGGCTGAGCACTAAAGAATTGATGCCTTTGAACTATGGTGTTGGAGAAGATCCTTGAGAATCTCTTGGACTGCAAGATCAAACCAGTCAATTCTAAAGGAAATCAGCCCTGAATATTCATTGAAAGGACTGGTGCTGAAGCTCCAATGCTTTAGCCATCTGATGTAAAGACATGACTCATTGGAAAAAAACCCCTGATGTTGGGAAAGATAAAAGGCAGAAGGAGAACAGGACGACAGAGGATGAGATGGTTGGATGGCATCACTGGACATGATTTTGAGCAAGCTGTGGGCGATGATGAAGGATAGAGACGCCTGGCATGCTGCAGTCCATGGGGTCACAAATAGCCGGACATCACTGAGTGACTGAATTGACTGATCACATACCTGCTTTGTGTAAGGATCTGCATTTATGGGAGAGAGACACAAATGGGAAACTCTGATTTGATGCTGTGTGACTTTGGCCACAAAGCAAGAGTTATCTTTAGGCTGGCCCCAGACTTCTCAAATACCTGGTAGATAACATTCTAGAACAATGTGTCCTCTCAAACCATTGCAACCTGAAGCAAGCAGAGGTCTGGTGGCAGAGAAAACTTCACCTGGATCAGTCAGGTGGAAATAGAGAGAGATGCATTCGACCAGAGAGTTCCAATGCTGACCTAAATCATATTGCAGCCCACAACTGGATCCTGCCAATAAGGTGAATGAGCTTGCCAGGGAGGCTGCCTAAAGCCTCAGGACAGAGGCACTTAAGTCCAGCAACTCCCTGCTTTTGGCCTTGTGAGGACCTGCACAGAGAATCCAGACAAATCTACAGAATCATGACATGATAAACAGATGCTGCCTGAAGCTGCTAATTTTGTGGTAACCTGTTAGGCAACAACTAAAAACTCTAGCGGCTTCCCAGTCAAGTTGGTTGGTTTGATAACAAATACTTAACAAGCACTTACTAAGTACCCAGGTACTGTAACATGTACAGGGGATGTGGGAGTGAACCTGGGAGCAGGAGGCAGTCCCTGACCTCAAGTAGCTTACATTCTGGAAGGGGAGACTGCGTTCTGATGGAATACACAGCGAGTCCAGATTTGAGGCTGCCACGCAGGGCCATGGACTTTCTTCCCTTTAGGTATAAGGTACCTCTCATCACTGGCTGATCTACTTTGTCTTTGCAATGATGGACATTCTATCTCTAATCGAGTGTGAAGGTCAGGTGTAGGAGGCAGCCTGAACTGAAAGGTAACCCTGCTTGTAAATCGAAATCTCACAGCTGGCCTCTGCTTGCAGAGCAGTCTGGCTGGGGTGGCAGTAACTGGGGAGGATCTCTTGAACATGCATTTTATTTCTCATTTCTCCCATGATTACATTAAGTGAGACAGAAAAGGTTTTTCAAACTGCCCAGCAGTATTTAATGGGGAGGTCTGGAAACACTGTTTGAGAGAATCCTTCTCTTATTATTTTGGTTACTGTTTTTTTCTGAATGGAAAGCCAATGTATAAATATTACTGCCCTGCTCTGCGCCAGATAATTGAAAAATGAAAATGGCTACAGCTGCAGAATAACAATTATTCCCGGGCTGGGAGACCAGACGCACGGCTGGACGTGTTATTGTCTTGCCAGGAATGAGAAGGGCGCTGGTTGGGTGGGAGCTTCTGGAGGGTCCCTGCTCAGAGCCCTGACCTTCTCACCATTCCCACCTCAGGGTGGGAGCTGGTTGGGAGCCCTTAGCAGTATCATGAGAATTTACATACGTGGAGTCATACCAGACACCCTGGGGTGCAGGTGCCAACATGCAACTCAGACAACTGACCAGCCCGCCTCATCCAGGAACTACTGTGAAAGACAGGATACAAATGGCGTGGTATCTGCTCTTTGTTGTAACTTCTTCTTATCACCACGGGCTCTTTGCTGAAGGAGGTGAGTCACTGCTGCAACAACTGCCCTGGGTTGTGTATTTATTTATTTATTTATTTACTTAGGAACCTTAAAAGTGATTAGATGCCTTGGACCTCTCTGCAGCTCAGGGAGGACCCCTTAGTCAAACTCATTTCAAAAGTTAATGGGAAAAAGCTAATGGATTCTGAAGGACGGCAGTAATGTATGTAAGACTCCTCTCAGGGGACTTAGGCGGGAGGAGAAGGTGGAATCATGAGAAAGCACTGCTTCCTTTCTGCTTTGAAGCCTGGTTTTGCAGAGGCCTCTTTCTGGGAGCAGCTGGTGGGGTCCAGCAGCTGGGAAGTTGTGAGGATTCCACTTCTTTCCAGGAGGAGGAGGGGATCAGGGGCTATCCACTGCAGGAGGTCCTGGAAAAGACTGCCACACTGGCAGGCAGTCCCTGGCCCCCAGAAAGGGCTCTGTCCATGTTTTTCATCACTCAGCATTTCAGATGTGGAGAAGCTATAGACCGCAGCTCTCTAACCACAAGACAGACAAATGGCGTGAAGGGTCTTTTGAGCCTGGAGGCTGTAACCTGGGGCTGATTTTGGAATCTGGGGTTTAGCCGTTTACACAGGAGCCGTCTACAGCAGAGGTTTTTCTCCACTGTAGTTGGCTGGGTTGCCTTGAACACTGTTTGCCATTGTCTGGTCAAAACTATTTGGGAGTTCCTCATTTTTTCCTAATTCCTCCTCACCTTACCAAATTCGTTACCACCAACCACTACCCGTTCTAGTCTGCCCATCATTCCTCAAACATAACCACGGCTTATGCCGTCATCTCCATTATGCCTTTGTGCCATTTTTTCAACCTAGTAAATGACTGTCTCTGTACCTAGAAGTATTCTGGTTCATAATCTGTAATCAACTCTTTTTTGACAACTCTCCATGGAAGCAGGCTCCTCCATTTCTGAACTTGGATAATATCCTATACTCACACTTACAGGAGGCTTTCCATTCTACCCTTGGGGTGTGTCAAGAAGGTTTAATACAGAAATTTAACTCCCTAACTTAGCCTTTCTAGGCTTATAGAAAATCACTAATTGTTAAATTAAAAAAAAAAAAGCTTTTCTAGGTTAAATAAAATGAGAAATGGGGAGCTAGGTTTCTTTCTGAACCATTTCTTAAAGTTTTCCTGTACTAACACTCACTACAAAGCTTCCAAAAGAGAATATAATTTGTGGAACTTCCTAAGCTTACTTGGCCATCAGAGGTGAAAGGGAGATTAACTTCCTTGTGGTTAATGACGGTAAACCTACCTGGTTTGCCAGGGAATACTCCCTGGCAAATTAATCAGTGTATATTAAAGTGAACCTTATAAACCTTGTATCTTACATAGTGTAGGTAATATGAAAGTAATACAAGAAATACTGATGGAATTAATGAATAACCTTTCAGAGCCTGACACCACGGAAAAGCCTTCTTATCTTCTAGAAAGATGACCAGAATTTCTAATCAACCAATATATAGCATCTTTCCCTTCTGAAGTCACTTTGTTCCCTAGATGGCCTTGGACCATGTGGGCACATCAACTCTGTGTGTTGTGGCGAAGATGCAAACCACAGGGAAGGCTAAAGAGCAGTGCCCTGAGCCCCCCATCACTCAGCATTTCAGATGTGGAGAAGCTATAGACCGCAGCTCTCTAACCACAAGACAGACAAATGGTGTGAAGGGTCTTTTGAGCCTGGAGGCTGTAACCTGGGGCTGATTTTGGAATCTGGGGTTTAGTCGTTTACACAGGAGCCGTCTACAGCAGAGGTTTTTCTCCACTGTAGTTGGCTGGGTTGCCTTGAACACTGTTTGCCATTGTCTGGTCAAAACTATTTGGGAGTTCCTCATTTTTTCCTAATTCCTCCTCACCTTACCAAATTCGTTACCACCAACCACTACCCGTTCTAGTCTGCCCATCATTCCTCAAACATAACCACGGCTTATGCCGTCATCTCCATTATGCCTTTGTGCCATTTTTTCAACCTAGTAAATGACTGTCTCTGTACCTAGAAGTATTCTGGTTCATAATCTGTAATCAACTCTTTTTTGACAACTCTCCATGGAAGCAGGCTCCTCCATTTCTGAACTTGGATAATATCCTATACTCACACTTACAGGAGGCTTTCCATTCTACCCTTGGGGTGTGTCAAGAAGGTTTAATACAGAAATTTAACTCCCTAACTTAGCCTTTCTAGGCTTATAGAAAATCACTAATTGTTAAATTAAAAAAAAAAGCTTTTCTAGGTTAAATAAAATGAGAAATGGGGAGCTAGGTTTCTTTCTGAACCATTTCTTAAAGTTTTCCTGTACTAACACTCACTACAAAGCTTCCAAAAGAGAATATAATTTGTGGAACTTCCTAAGCTTACTTGGCCATCAGAGGTGAAAGGGAGATTAACTTCCTTGTGGTTAATGACGGTAAACCTACCTGGTTTGCCAGGGAATACTCCCTGGCAAATTAATCAGTGTATATTAAAGTGAACCTTATAAACCTTGTATCTTACATAGTGTAGGTAATATGAAAGTAATACAAGAAATACTGATGGAATTAATGAATAACCTTTCAGAGCCTGACACCACGGAAAAGCCTTCTTATCTTCTAGAAAGATGACCAGAATTTCTAATCAACCAATATATAGCATCTTTCCCTTCTGAAGTCACTTTGTTCCCTAGATGGCCTTGGACCATGTGGGCACATCAACTCTGTGTGTTGTGGCGAAGATGCAAACCACAGGGAAGGCTAAAGAGCAGTGCCCTGAGCACCCAGGCCCAGGAAGCCACTGTCGTGACCCCTGAAGTCACTCTTACCTGGTAGCAGGTGCCAAGTTCCCGCCCGTTGGCCGAGAAGGACAACATGCCCATTGCCAGATCCGCGAGGCAGCCGATCTCCAGGTCCACGTTGCTGCGACTAGCTCTTTGGGACGTGGCCACAATGTCCCCACCCCAGACCATGTAGCAATTGCTGCGTTTCACACTAGGAGCCAGAGAGAGGAAAACTCACAGAATCTGGACTGGGGCAGATTGCAGTCAAGACTCACGATTGAAATCCCCTCAAAGCCTCCAATGAGGCTTTCCAATCAACCCCCAATAACTGTTTTTCTTAAGTGAATCCACTAGGTTTAGGAATGCGGTGATCTATATGCTTCAAAGTGCAGTGTGTTCAGCCAATTAGCTTCCTGGCTCACTGTCAATTCACGTTTCTGAAACAGATCTAACAGGGACTACAGTATTACAGGGGAAAAATAAAGGTACAGGTGGACTTAGAGAAGGTATGAAAAGGCAGGAACAAAAATGCCTGTGTATTGAGTCCCAGCCCAGTGCCAGGGCAAAAGGCCACTGGACACTTGAGAATGCAGGCCCACATTCCCTAAGGATGGAAGGTCTGAGCCAGGGAAGACTTGCAGAGTAGGTTAAGTTTGTCTCTGATGTCCTCTCACCCTTAACCTGTACTACCTGCCATCCTAGTTCCCTGGAGTCCTGCCCTCTGCCCCCTTCTGCACCTACCCACCTGGATACCTTTCTCAGCTATCATTCCTCAGGAAGAAAACTCAATCATAGGCATTTAGATGAAAAAGCCAACTATAATAACCAAAAGGTTCAGGAGTTCCAAAGCCCAATTTCTTAATGATAAGCTTTCAAACCCTGGGAGAGCTCTGGAGAGGTGGTACACAGGCTCCCAGAGCCTCTTATGATGACTGAGGGCAACGGGCCACTGGTCTGTCTCATCCTAAGCCCAGTCCTAGTGTGGCCATCTGAGGGACCCAGGAACTTGAAGTCACACTGAATGACTTGTCTCAAGGTTAAAGGAGAGAGTGACCGGATATGGAAGCAGCCCTTTAAACTCCCTAAGGGGCTTCCCTTGGTGGTCCAGTGGGTAAGGACACCACCTTGCAGTGCAAGGGGCGCCGGTTCGAGCCCTGGCTTGGGAAGATCCCACGTGCCGCGGAGCGGCTGGACTGATGTGTCCAATCACCGAGCCGGAGCTCTGGAGCACACGCGCCCATAGCCAGCGCTCTGCGACGACAGACGCCACCGCGATGGGAGGCCCACAGGAGCCAAGGAATGAAGACGAATGAAAATAGAGGAATGAAAGACCAATAGAAGTGGCCCGCCGACTCCCCTCCCTCCCCAACCCGACCCCCACCCAAAGTAAATAAATAAATCTTTAAAAAAAAATAAACTCCCTAAGGTTGATCTGATTTGGCCTCGGAAAGTCAAGGGTTTGATTAGAATTCTCCCAGGTTCTTTGTGGTTCTAGATGTCTATCACTTTCCCCAACAACTAGAAATCCCTTTTTAAGCATCCCTTCACCTCCTCTCCTTGCTTCTCCTCTGGGTCGCTGCTGGGGCTGGTTTCTCAGCATAAATATCCTCAGGCACAGCCAGTGCAAACTGCTGCTTCCAGTGAGTTACAGCCATTGCTAGATTTTCCTTAAGGTTAAACGGTGGCCATGCTACGACTACTCTTCGGTGATTAGAGTACTAAGCACATTGATGACTACAGAATTCACTTAATAATGTATGAAGCCATGAGAGTGTGAAGCACTACACTTTGGTTCTGTTTTAAAGGGCTCCACTTTGGAATGACTGAAAGCATCTGAAAATCGATCCCACAGTTTATTTCTTATTACACAAGACAAAGAGCCAAGAGTTACTGAGCACCTACTATCTACCGGGTCTTATTCTAGGTGCCCATGTGCCAGACAACTTACACAATGAATGTGAACTGGGGTTCAAATAAATAAAGTAATCAGTCTGGAGTGGCACAGCCCTCAAACTGGAGCAAGAGACCCAGCAGGGAGGAGACCGTCTGGCTTTTTGCTCCCTTGGCTGAAGTGTAAACTCTGGACCGGTCCAGAGCTTTCATAAACTTGCCTTTCTAACCAAATGAGATGTTGCACCTGGCTACAGCATCTCCTCTGAGTCTCATAACACGACGAAACTTGGTAATGGTAACAGAGTGATCTTATTGAGTACTTGGGTCAAGGCACTGCATGTAGGCACTAATCACCCTTGAAACCCCCTAACACTCTGTGAAGTTATAACTACTGTTTTCATGTTATAGATGAGGAAATTTAGACCCAGGGAGGTTAAGTAACAGACTCAAATTCACACTTCTACTAAGTACTGGAACTCTCTTTAAAATACAGGCAGTTTGCTTCCAAACTCTGTCCTCTTAACTACCCAGCACCATGGTCTCCCAGGACCCAGCAACTGAGCCTGACTTTGGCCGCTTGTCTTTGAGGAGCCAGTAGCATTTAAACAGCAATGACTGCAAAACATTCCTGATGCTTTAGGGCTAAAGGTCAGCATGAGAACTAATTTTTTGCATTTCTACATAAGTTCGTATGGGCCAGGACTCTAGGAAATGTCACTTAGGTGGAAATAAGGCACAGTCTGCTGGTTCTTCTCTGGGGCATCGCTGTCATCCTTCTCTGAGGGCAGTTCCAGCGGACTGGTGGGAGGGTGTAGGCATACCTAAAACATGGTTTTCTTTAAGATCCTTAATTTCCACTCAGCAGTGATTATTCCTGTCTCAGTTATTATTGCCATGTCTATTTAATGTTCTTTATGCTTCCAGACATTACCAACTTTTTTAGGAAGGTGAGTTCTGAGTTGATCAGTTGCTGTGTGATGTGATACATCTTTTTAGGTCTTTGGAAATAATTTCCCTCAAGCACCTGACAAACTTTCTCTGACTTGTTCCGATACTGTAGAAATTGGGACTTTCCTGGAAATCATGGAGAAGAGATTGAGAGGGGGCCTAGACTTTCCAATTGTCCATCTGTATTTTCCCATCCCTGGGTCATGTTTTATATCCATGATGAAACTGTCCTTTATTTTGGCTAAGAATACCTTCTCCCACCACAGCACCCTCTCCACTCCACCCCCAAGCTCGTTCACTTAAGGATTTTAAGCCTATGCTTTTTTCCCCCTTTCTTTTCTTTATTATGGAGGCTAAGATGTT
The DNA here is from genome assembly GCA_022376925.1 of Tragulus kanchil. Taxonomy (NCBI): domain Eukaryota; kingdom Metazoa; phylum Chordata; class Mammalia; order Artiodactyla; family Tragulidae; genus Tragulus; species Tragulus kanchil. The sequence continues at coordinate 260,698,274 of JAIOJX010000032.1, forward strand.
TCCTTCTTTGAGGTTTCAGTGGAGAGAGAAACAAGACTGCTGGGTGAGAGGGAGGAAACCGCCGGCCAACCCTGTCCCTTGGAAGTCCTCTTACCTTTCATGGACTCGGCCTCGTTCGTCCCCCAGAGTAACAGTCACGGTGCAGTTTTTATTCAGGTCAAACTTTTCGCTGTACAGGTGATAATCCGGAGTCACCCATCCGACCCAGACGCAGGAGGGGTCCTGTCCGGCAAAGATGCGGATGGCGTAGTAGCACTGCTGAGGAGACGGCACAGGTGGAGTGAGGGACCCGCGGTGAGCGGGGCGTGGGCTCAAGAGGCGGAAATTAGCCAGCAGCGCACGTGGCCCCCTTTTCCTAGCACGCACACGCTGTCCTACAGGGGTCCTGCCCTGTGCTCTGGGCTGTGGGCAGGGTGCTTAAGAGAACCTGGTTTCCTTTGTTTTCCCTTTTCTGGTGTGCTTCAGCACCCGAACAAGCAGGCGCCTCATCTGCCACCCTCTGCCCAGAAAATGCTGCTGCTGCCCAGATCAGGGCAGCCACTTAACGGACGGCACAGGACCCTCACCATCTTCTGGGTACTCGGGCTGCGGGGGGCGCGGGAAGCCAGGCGCCATCTTTTGCCTTTAGAGAGAACAGTTGGGGCTCAGAGAACTCAGGCTGCGGGTTCCACTTAGGCAGGGAAGTCCAAGGATGCATTTTTTAAAGTCTTGACAAGGATGCGACACAAGGCAAAACCCATATTAGGGCCAAACGTGCTCCGTATGGTTGTTAGACTCGGGGCTGAAAACGACCGCTACTCTTGGTGGGCGCTGTAACACTCTGTGAAGTGTATCACTATGCCGTGATAGCGACTAAAGCATTGGGGTAAGTTTCTGCGTTTCCTCTATGAAATGAAGCATATTTATTCTAAATGAAGTCCTTTTCTTTGTGGTACCTCCAATTTTTTGACTGGAAGAGAAAAGGGCCAACCAGACACAACCTGTGCCAGAATCTCGGCCCTGCCAGCTACTAATCGTGTGACCTTGGGCACCTCATTTGTTTCCTGGGCTTTGGAGCACAAGGGCTGTTCCTCTCTGGGCCGCAGCGGAAATTAAGGGGTAGTGGATACCCCTCGTTTCTGCTCTGCACGGAGCCAGTGTGGGAAGAACACCTGCAAAATTTCCCTTTGAGGTTTCAGTGGAGAGAACAACTGCTGGGTGAGAGGGAGGAAACCGCCAACCCTGTCCCTTGGAAGTCCTCTTACCTTTCATGGACTCGGCCTCGTTCGTCCCCCAGAGTAACAGTCACGGTGCAGTTTTTATTCAGGTCAAACTTTTCGCTGTACAGGTGATAATCCGGAGTCACCCATCCGACCCAGACGCAGGAGGGGTCCTGTCCGGCAAAGATGCGGATGGCGTGGTAGCACTGCTGAGGAGACGGCACAGGTGGAGTGAGGGACCCGCGGTGAGCGGGGCGTGGGCTCAAGAGGCGGAAATTAGCCAGCAGCGCACGTGGCCCCCTTTTCCTAGCACGCACACGCTGTCCTACAGGGGTCCTGCCCTGTGCTCTGGGCTGTGGGCAGGGTGCTTAAGAGAACCTGGTTTCCTTTGTTTTCCCTTTTCTGGTGTGCTTCAGCACCCGAACAAGCAGGCGCCTCATCTGCCACCCTCTGCCCAGAAAATGCTGCTGCTGCCCAGATCAGGGCAGCCACTTAACGGACGGCACAGGACCCTCACCATCTTCTGGGTACTCGGGCTGCGGGGGGCGCGGGAAGCCAGGCGCCATCTTTTGCCTTTAGAGAGAACAGTTGGGGCTCAGAGAACTCAGGCTGCGGGTTCCACTTAGGCAGGGAAGTCCAAGGATGCATTTTTTAAAGTCTTGACAAGGATGCGACACAAGGCAAAACCCATATTAGGGCCAAACGTGCTCCGTATGGTTGTTAGACTCGGGGCTGAAAACGACCGCTACTCTTGGTGGGCGCTGTAACACTCTGTGAAGTGTATCACTATGCCGTGATAGCGACTAAAGCATTGGGGTAAGTTTCTGCGTTTCCTCTATGAAATGAAGCATATTTATTCTAAATGAAGTCCTTTTCTTTGTGGTACCTCCAATTTTTTGACTGGAAGAGAAAAGGGCCAACCAGACACAACCTGTGCCAGAATCTCGGCCCTGCCAGCTACTAATCGTGTGACCTTGGGCACCTCATTTGTTTCCTGGGCTTTGGAGCACAAGGGGCTGTTCCTCTCTCTGGGCTGCAGGGGAAATTAAGGGGTAGGTGATACCCCTCTTTTCTGCTCTGCACGGAGCCAGTGTGTGGCACACCAGGGCAAGAATCTTACCCTTGAAAATTAACCTATGAATACGGAATTGCAGGATAACTTTATAGAAGGGGCGACATGCATTTCTTACAAAGATGCTGTTGTCGTTTAGTTGCTCAGTTGTGTCTGATTCTTTGCGACCCATGGGCTATGGCCCATCAGGCTCCTCTGTTCATGGGATTTTCTAGGTAAGTCTACTGCAGTGGGTTGCCATTTCCTTCTCCAGGGGATCTTCCCCACCCAGGGATCGAACCCATGTCTCCTGCATTAGCAGGCAGAGTCTTTACCAGTGAGCCACCAGGGAAGCTCAAAAGGAAGAAAGAAATTAGGAAGCACTGCGTTCTGACCACTGTCTACAGAAAAAGGAACCCAAAGCAGCCTCCATCTTCTGGGCTGGCTCTCTGCTCCTTTTTCTCATTTGACTGCTTTCACCATTATTTCAGGCACTGCTCAGAGAGGTGGGAGAGTTGATTCATAGACGTTTATATAAAAGAGCAGACAAAAGGATTCAATTAACAGTCCCCCTTCCCCCTCAACTGACGTTCATTTCAATCAGAAAGGCAGTTCTGGGTCCCTAGGGACAAACAAGTACCAAGTACACAATGATTGCCCAATTAGATGCTCCAGGTAGAGTTCTGTTTTGCATTGAATAACTGTTTTTCTTTCCCCCACTTGAGAGAGGCCATAGATATGTTCCGGAAGCATCAAGATGGATATTAAAAGGCAGAGTAATTGGCAATTAAAGAAGATCTCTAGACAGATCTTTGCTGTAAGGGGCATATTACCAGGCACGGCAAAGAATCAAATAATTAAAACCATAATTGAACACATTTACTTACTGCTGTTGTGTGAGAGAGTATTTCTTGCATCTGTTTCCTGGGGGGAAGACAATCCATGTTTTAGTTCTTCTGCTCTATAAAGAAGCCTCCAGCTCTAACAGGCAATTGATCTACCTTTAATGATGAAGGCAAGTTTAAGAAGCTGGCTATTTCCCATATATGAGTGATCCCGACTCATATTGGGACTTTTCATCTTCAGTCTGCTACCAGCAGGCAGGGCTGTGCCCTCCAACTGTTGTCTCTCAGCCCAGATGTAAGCTAGAGGCGGGGGGTGGTGGTTGTGGGAAAGGTAATAATGTAGGCAGGGACACCCTGGAATAACTTGTCCTGTTCTGTCAAGCAGCTTTGCTTGTTTAAAGCTTGGTAGATAGTAAAACTCTAGAGGAAACCTGTACCAGTCATACATCAGCGATTAAAAATAAACATGAAAGAGAAGAAAGACAGCAAGGAATATATTCCTTATCAGGAAGAAGGAAGTCACATTACTCATGAGTCACACAGCAGCTGGGTTGGGCACTGGTCGTAATTACGTAAAAAAAGGCAGTATTTGCCTACAGTGGGTTCTAATTTCACACAAAGGCAACCACGATTGCACCCTCCCATGCACTTACATTCTTTTCTGCTCTAAAAACATAGGAATTATAGGGTGCATGGAGGCCAAGGACGTAAGAGAGCTCGGGAAGAGCAGAAACGTGTTCACTGGATGTGACGCCGTGAAGCTGGATTGAGCCCCTAATTATGCACCACACACACCCACGTGTACTCACACAGCCTCATTGCTTTCCTGACTGAGCGCAGAGGGAACCCCACCAATGGGACTCCAGCTGTGCCTTGGTACAGTAAAAAACAGACCAATAGCCAACTTTGCCACAGACACGCTGAGCGTCTCTGAGAGCTGGAGCCCGCTCCTCCTTACCTTTTCTGGAGGGCGTCGCTGTCCAGACAGGGGCCGTGGCTGAAAGAGGAGTGGCACTCGACGGGCACGCTCAGGCGGCAGTAGATCATGGAGGCACTGCTGTTCTGTGTGCCGAACGTCTTGTGCATCACCTTGAGGCACGGGGGGCTGTCCATGGTGCCGTCGATCCGCACGACCTGGAAAGGGCACATCCTCACCTGACAGCCTGACTCCCATCCGCCCTTTCTGCCCTCACTGACGACTTACATAAGGTTTTCTGTGAACCACAAAGGTTGCCATGAGTGGTAACCCAACCATTACCCTCATCCTAACACAGACCTTGCCCCATAAAATATCACAGATCCACCTCTGGCCAGGGACATGAGGGATCTAAAGACATGCCCTCTGCAAGGTCAAGGTCGCTGGGCATCAAGGGTGATACAGTGTGTTTGCTGATGCCAAACACTTCCTTTTAGGAAGGTGGCAAGGGGCTCCAGGAGAAAATCTTTCCACGGGTTTCCCATGTCAGCAGGCATGAAACTATCCAAGGGAGAAGGCTCCGGAAAGCCCAAGGTTCCAGAAGTGACACCAGAGTTTTCACAGAAGACCCTGTCTCCTACTCAGTGCATTTCCCGCCTTGACCACAGTGACAGCCTGAGTCACACAGAAGCTCCCTACATACTGAGGAAATTCCCAGCTCAATGAAGTGTATGTGTAGAGGTGGGACAGGGGAGCAGAGGAAATGAGCAAACTTGCAAAGGGAATTTTGTTAGGATCTGAGCATTTCTCCTTGCATTCTAGAGCACAGTTCCTATCCTGTGGCCTATGAGCATGCTTACATAGTTGTGTGCAGTTTGTGTATTGTTCTAAGTGGAGGGTCTCTAAAGTTCATCAGTTTGTCGAAGGGGTTCAGGACCTCTAAAAGGTTTATGAGCCAGCTTTCTAAAGTAATGACCAGGTGGGAATCAGAAATTACAGTCTCTAGTATCTAAGGGTGTAGGGGAAGGGGAGGATGAAGAGCTGATGCTTGCTGAATTCAGATTGGGACGGGACTGAAGGAGACTTCAGAGTTTGGTGGAAGCGAGCCGTTGAATCCCACGCTTCACTGGAGCTGATCTGCCTGACACCCCATCAGCTCCCTTCCCACCCTGATGCCATGAAAACATTGTGGTGTGGGTGGGTGGTGCAGAGGCAAGGAGATGTAGAATCAGAACCCAAATCAGGATCATTACCATCCTTGACTCCTCTGTGTCTCTGCTCTCCCCACAAGCATCATAATCAACTACTATACTGTCACTTAAAAAACTAGAGATGGTTCTGCAGGAATTAAACTGAGCCTAAAAGACATTAAGTTCTGAGCAGAGGTGAATGATGTCCGGATAGATCCTCATAAGGACAGGTATGGAGCTTTTCTACGAAAATGACATTTCAGGATTCTGGATACTATATTGCTTTACCAGTATAAGAACATCTAGAGAAAATGGAATTGCCCAAATGTTTCAGGGTGCATCCGCAAGGTGGCTATACCTTGTGAGATGCCCCTCAGCTGCCACAGCTAAGGTTCCTGCAATGACCACTCTGAAGGCCAGCAAGGAGGTGGCTGGGGACCGTCAGAGCGTGGACTTAGGTCAGCACCGGCTGAGGACAGGAGCATCCATGGGAGCTCAGTGCCTCGGTTCCCCTGCCCTGCCAGGGCCCCCCACGATCTATACCTGTAGCATTACCTCTATCTGTGGATGGTCCTTGGGCACGTTGACAAACGTGGGGAGGCGCTTGCTGAACCACATGGCCACGTCACGGTTCATGTTGACAGCAAAAGGCTCAAAGCCCTCCTGGAGGCCACACATGGTATAAAACTTGAACGTGCTGGCATCCATCCCGAGATTCATGCGGCCGATCTGAGACAGACCCAGGGAGCAGATGGGCACAAAGCCTGCGGAACGGTGAGAGAGCTCGGTCAGCTCTCAGGACTGTCCTGGGAAGCCAGGAGGAAGGAGGACCCTGGCTTCCTTAACAGCTTTGAGACCCAGTAGGAGAGATAGGACAGCATCCATTTCTTTCTTCCTGGCCCATGTACTCGATCACAGGGGGATGCATGGAGTTTATGGCTGTCCTTGGTATATGGGAAAGGCAAGTGAGTTTGGTTCACAATGATTTGCAGAAAAAAAAAAAATCATCCAGCTAAGAGTATTCATTTGGGAAAAAACCAGGAAAATGTCAAGGAGTATGTTTATACTCGCTCCCCCTTTTCCCCCCCCCACCCTGATGCCATGAAAACATTGTGGTGTGGGTGGGTGGTGCAGAGGCAAGGAGATGTAGAATCAGAACCCAAATCAGGATCATTACCATCCTTGACTCCTCTGTGTCTCTGCTCTCCCCACAAGCATCATAATCAACTACTATACTGTCACTTAAAAAACTAGAGATGGTTCTGCAGGAATTAAACTGAGCCTAAAAGACATTAAGTTCTGAGCAGAGGTGAATGATGTCCGGATAGATCCTCATAAGGACAGGTATGGAGCTTTTCTACGAAAATGACATTTCAGGATTCTGGATACTATATTGCTTTACCAGTATAAGAACATCTAGAGAAAATGGAATTGCCCAAATGTTTCAGGGTGCATCCGCAAGGTGGCTATACCTTGTGAGATGCCCCTCAGCTGCCACAGCTAAGGTTCCTGCAATGACCACTCTGAAGGCCAGCAAGGAGGTGGCTGGGGACCGTCAGAGCGTGGACTTAGGTCAGCACCGGCTGAGGACAGGAGCATCCATGGGAGCTCAGTGCCTCGGTTCCCCTGCCCTGCCAGGGCCCCCCACGATCTATACCTGTAGCATTACCTCTATCTGTGGATGGTCCTTGGGCACGTTGACAAACGTGGGGCGGCGCTTGCTGAACCACATGGCCACGTCACGGTTCATGTTGACAGCAAAAGGCTCAAAGCCCTCCTGGAGGCCACACATGGTATAAAACTTGAACGTGCTGGCATCCATCCCGAGATTCATGCGGCCGATCTGAGACAGACCCAGGGAGCAGATGGGCACAAAGCCTGCGGAACGGTGAGAGAGCTCGGTCAGCTCTCAGGACTGTCCTGGGAAGCCAGGAGGAAGGAGGACCCTGGCTTCCTTAACAGCTTTGAGACCCAGTAGGAGAGATAGGACAGCATCCATTTCTTTCTTCCTGGCCCATGTACTCGATCACAGGGGGATGCATGGAGTTTATGGCTGTCCTTGGTATATGGGAAAGGCAAGTGAGTTTGGTTCACAATGATTTGCAGAAAAAAAAAAAAATCATCCAGCTAAGAGTATTCATAAGATGTAAATAAATGTCATCTGGAAAAGTAAAACCAATATGAGAAAAAGTGAAATTCTTTATTTATGTCTTAGTTAATAACTGATATTAAGAGTCACTTCAGTTGTGTCCGACTCTTTGTGACGTTATGGACTGTAGCCTGCCAGGCTCCTCTGTCCATGGGATTCTCCAGGCAAGATACTGGAGTGGGTTGCCATGCTCTCCTCTAGAGGATCTTCTTGACCCAGGGATCAAACTTGTGTCTCTTATGTCTCCTACATTGGCAGGTGGTTCTTTACAACTTTACAATTAGTGCCGATTAGGCCCTGGGTAATTTTATCTCTGGAGATGTCTTTTTAAAAAATTGATGTATAGTAGATTCACAATATTATATTAGTTTCAGGTATGCAACACAGTGAATCAATACGTTAATAGACTGTACTCTATTTGAAGTTACTACAAAACAATGGCTAGATTTCCCTGTGTGATACAATATATCCTGTTGTTTACCTCTTTGATACATAGTAGCTTGTGTCTCTTAATCCCACACCCCTATCTTGCCCCACCCTTCTTCCTTCTCCCCAGAGTTTATCAAATCTGATTCTGTTTTATTTTTCAATTCCACGTAGAAATGATAACACACAACATTTGCCTTTGTCGTACTTATTTCACTAAACAGTACTCTCTGGATCCATCCATAGTGCTGCAAATGCCAGAATTTCATTCTTTTTAATGGCTAACTAATATTCCTGTGTGTGTGTATGTACAAATATATACATCTACACATATGTATACACATATTTACACACATCATCTTTTATTCATTCATCTGTTTATGGGCACTTAGGTTGCTTCTATATCTTAAGCCTTGGGTAGTTTTAAATATTGCCTCCAATAAAACAATGCAAGAAGACCAAAGAATGACTTGGTGTAAATTGTCAAACTTCTCTAGTCTCAGCATCTGCTCCAGTGTAATGAGAGGTCTTGTGGCTCCTGTCTACTTGAGAGTACGCTAAGAAGCTCTGGATGCTGGCACTATCACTACTTGTTTACCAAATACAGTTTACAAACCCCATCCTCCCAGTCCACAGTCCCTTCCCTAAGCAGGAAAGTGAGACTTTCCAACAGGAGCTGTAGAAAACTGTTCATGCCCACAGGCACTGTCTCTCCAAGCCCTTGTCTGTATCCTCATCTTACTAAAGAAAGCACGGCCGTGCAGAACAGATCCAAAGCAGAAGTTCAAATCGCTTCGTGTTGCTTGTGGGCTATTTATGAATCATAATTGTGGACCAACAAATCAGCACAGCTGGGAAAGCACTAATTATCCCTGATCCAGGAGGACGTGAGGCAGATAGCCAGAGGGCAGCTGAGATTGCAGAGTGCTAGGAAAAGGAGGAAGGGCTCAGAGGCTGGAGGCTAACCCAGGCTTGGAGCCCCCCCACAGAGAAAAACATGTCACTCCTCAAGAAGGAGTGTTTATGTAAGGGACATTTAAAGGTCAATTTTGGGAGAATTTATGTTCAACAGCAAGTTGTTCATAAAGACCGAGGCCACAATTCATTCTTTCTAAGGCCAGTGTGCGAATACTGTTACTTAGGTCGCAAAGTTTCTATGTGAATAAGTCACATAAGGATGGTGGTGGCTTAGTCGCTAAGGCATGTCTCACTCTTGCAACACCATGGGCAGGGGCCCTGCCAGGCTCCTCTGTCCATGGGGATTTTCCAGAAAAGAAATACTGGAGTGGGTTGCCATTTCCTTCTTCAGGGGATCTTTCAGACCTAGGAATCAAACCTGAGTCTCCTGCATTGCTGGCAGATTCTTTAATATCTGAGCCACCAGGGAAGCCCAAGTGAAAGATAAATTTCTCCTAAGCTGAATTGGTTGCTTCCAAAAACTATGAACTCATTTAGGATACTATGTAATATTGTTTTTTTAAAAAATTTTTAAAAGAGTTATTTATTTATTTATTTGAGGGGTGGGGGGTGGGGTGAGGAGGAAGGGGAGCAGGTGGGCCACTTCTATTGGTCTTTCATTTGTCCATTTTCATCCATCTTTGTTCTTTGGCCCGTCTGGGCCTCCCATCGCAGTGGCCTCTGTTGTCGCAGAGCGCCGGCTCTGGGCGCATGCGCTCCAGAGCTCCAGCTTGGTAATTGGACACATCGGTCCAGCCGCTCCGCAGCATGTGGGATCTTCCCAGGCCAGGGATGGAACCGGCGCCCCCTGCACTGCAAGGCGGTGTCCTTACCCACTGGACCACCAGGGAAGCCCCTGTAGTATTGTTTAATATGATTTCTAAGTAGAGAGAGCTACAGTGAAATTCTAGCAATGAAAGTGATGTCTGTACAAAGAGCCTCCGCCCAAGACCACTGGCAGTGGCCCCGTCCCTCAGGAATGTGGATAGGCTGGTCCATCAGATTCATGGACTGTTCTGAGCATTGCTATGCTTCTGGCATAGCACTGGAGACTACAACAGATGAAGCCATCCCCTTCTACAGACAGACTTTTATAAGGAAGGAATCTTTGAAGACATGACTCCAGTATGGAATAAGGATTGCTTGTCAGCAAAAATTTTGGGGTCCTTACTGTGACAGAGGGCTCTGCTCTATGCTGTGAGATGTGAAGGAAGAAAAAGAAATCATTCTGATTGCCAGAGGCTTAGAGAAGTCAGGATGACAAACGAATGTGGGAGAGTGAATGGTATGTGGTAAGACATCACCACTTGCAAGACAGTACTTTTGTTTCCAACCTGGACAAGTACCACTATGGTAGCTTTATCTGGAAGACATGGTGTTTAATCATTCTGTCCCTGATGTGAGCAGAGACAGGACATTTTCAGACAGTCTCTTGGATTTGGAGAAAAAGGAACTCTTCTACACTGTTCAAAAGGAATGTAAGTTAGTGCAGCTACTATGGAGAACTAAATGCAGAGTTCCCTGTGATCCAGCAATCCTACTTCCAAGCATATACCTGGACAAAATTATAATTCAAAAGGATTTGTGCACCCCTATAGTCAAAGCAGCACTAGTCACGATAGCCAAGACATGGAAGCAAGCTAAATGTCTGTTGACAAATGGATAAAGAAGATGTGGTATAGATATACAATGGAATACTACTCAGCCATAAAAAGGACAAATACTGCCATTTGCACCAACATGGATGGACCTAGAGATTATCAGACTGAGTGAAGTCAGAGAAAGACAAATATCATATGAAACCACTTAAATATGGAATCTAAAATATGACATAAATGAACTTATCTATGAAACAGAAACTGACTCAGACATACAGAACAGACTTGTGGTTGCCAACAGGATGGTAGGGTGGGGAAGGTTTTTGGAAGTTAGGGATTATCAGATGCAAACTATTATATACAGAATGGCTAAAAAATGAGGTCCTATTATATAGCAAAGGAAATTATATTTGATATCCTGTTATAAATGATAATGGAAAAGAATATGAAAAAGAATGTATATTATATATACATATAGACACAAATATATATATAACTGTATCACTTTGCTGTAAAACAGAAATTAATACAATATTGTAAACCAAGTGTACATCAATAAAATCAATAAAACAAGAAAGTCTTTCTTTTTTTCTCCAGTAACTTGAATGATGGGGCAAGTGAGCAGCAGACTCAAAAACAATGAGGCCTTCTGAATAATTCATGTCCTATTGATGACTTCCTAGTTATGCACACCCTGACAATATAAGACACACACAGAAAAGAAAAAGGTCATATTTGCACGAAGCCCTTTTTCTGAGGAACATAGGCCCCTCATTGTTCTTAAGCCATTAGCAGAGGGGACAGTACTTTGCTGAGAATAAAACTGAAGACCAGGGCTTCCCTGATGGTCCAGTGGGTAAAGAGTCTGCCTTGCATTGCAAGGGGCACTGGTTCAATTCCTGGCCCGGGAAGATCCCATGTGCCGCAGAGTAGCTGGAAAAGTGTATCCAATTATGAGTCAGTGCCCTAGAGCGCATGTGCCCAGAGCCGGTGCTCTGCAGTGAGAGAGGCCACTGCAATGGGAGGCTCACACATGCTGAAGAATAAAAAAGATGGATGAAAATAAATATAAATAAAAGAGGCATGGTGGGGAAAAAGAAAAACAAAACTGAAGAGTTGAGGAACTAACGGATTTGACCAAGGCTGTGAGAAGGGCAAGTGACAAATGATCACATACCCTCTGACTCACAGACCAGCTGCCAGTCAGTGTGCAAGGAAGGGCGAAAGGTTAAGGGAGTGAATGCCCCAGATTCAAACAGCAGTCATGTCCCAGGGCAGAGGGCTGCACTCATTACAGAGCAGAGGGGTGTCCCTCTGGGGCAGAAACCATCTCTACTGGGAAGAGGTGAACACTGCCTGAGAACAGGCTCTGCAGCAAAAGTCGGGCATGTCAAAGCGATGGGAGGGTGTGTCAGGGACCTCCTGGTGGCTAAGTGTGCACAGTGCGCAGCTCCGTACAGCAGCAGACAAGAACCTAAATCCTAGGCTTGCAGAAAAGCCAAACCCCAGAAAAGACTGAGAGCAAAGCTACATCCTCAAAGGCACCAGCACTTTCTCCTAGGAAGCAATACTTGAAAACTGGATACATTTAATCAGCTCCCTCCATCTGGTAGAGTCTCCAGCTAAGGATCACTCCTTCTCTACTTCTTGAGGCATTACACCTTCATACGACTCAGTAACTCTGCTTGATACATAGATTCATGTTGATATTTAACAGAAAACAACACAATTCTGTAAAGCAATTATCCTTCCATTAAAAAAAATTAATTAAAAACCAGTACCATAAAAATGAAAAAAAAAAAAAAAAAGATGTGGGGGGCAATGACGATAAGCCATACCAGCTAGTATTTATCAAGTACCTTCGAGGTGTCAGGTCCTGAGCTTAGTGTGCTACAGATATATTATCATGCCCATTTTACAGACGAGGAGACTGAAGGCTGGCAAGTTGAGTGATCTGCTGAAAAACTGTCTCCTGGTGGCATCAGCAGTGGGGACTGTGCCCAGATGCCTGCTGTCTCTCAACTCCAGTGACTGACTTTGTCATGAACACTTCCTTCACTTTTCAGATGATTTTCCCAAGTGTCACAGAGTTGACCAGTTTGCCTCTAGGTCAGGCAGCTGCTGACCTTCGACTACAAAGCACTCTAGGCCCCCAAGATGAGAAGGGCTAACCGTCAAAGTGGCCACATGCTGAAGAATAAAAAGATGGATGAAAATAAATATAAATAAAAGAGGCATGGTGGGGAAAAGAAAACAAAACTGAAGAGTTGAGGAACTAACGGATTTGACCAAGGCTGTGAGAAGGGCAAGTGACAAATGATCACATACCCTCTGACTCACAGACCAGCTGCCAGTCAGTGTGCAAGGAAGGGCGAAAGGTTAAGGGAGTGAATGCCCCAGATTCAAACAGCAGTCATGTCCCAGGGCAGAGGGCTGCACTCATTACAGAGCAGAGGGGTGTCCCTCTGGGGCAGAAACCATCTCTACTGGGAAGAGGTGAACACTGCCTGAGAACAGGCTCTGCAGCAAAAGTCGGGCATGTCAAAGCGATGGGAGGGTGTGTCAGGGACCTCCTGGTGGCTAAGTGTGCACAGTGCGCAGCTCCGTACAGCAGCAGACAAGAACCTAAATCCTAGGCTTGCAGAAAAGCCAAACCCCAGAAAAGACTGAGAGCAAAGCTACATCCTCAAAGGCACCAGCACTTTCTCCTAGGAAGCAATACTTGAAAACTGGATACATTTAATCAGCTCCCTCCATCTGGTAGAGTCTCCAGCTAAGGATCACTCCTTCTCTACTTCTTGAGGCATTACACCTTCATACGACTCAGTAACTCTGCTTGATACATAGATTCATGTTGATATTTAACAGAAAACAACACAATTCTGTAAAGCAATTATCCTTCCATTAAAAAAAATTAATTAAAAACCAGTACCATAAAAATGAAAAAAAAAAAAAAAAAGATGTGGGGGGCAATGACGATAAGCCATACCAGCTAGTATTTATCAAGTACCTTCGAGGTGTCAGGTCCTGAGCTTAGTGTGCTACAGATATATTATCATGCCCATTTTACAGACGAGGAGACTGAAGGCTGGCAAGTTGAGTGATCTGCTGAAAAACTGTCTCCTGGTGGCATCAGCAGTGGGGACTGTGCCCAGATGCCTGCTGTCTCTCAACTCCAGTGACTGACTTTGTCATGAACACTTCCTTCACTTTTCAGATGATTTTCCCAAGTGTCACAGAGTTGACCAGTTTGCCTCTAGGTCAGGCAGCTGCTGACCTTCGACTACAAAGCACTCTAGGCCCCCAAGATGAGAAGGGCTAACCGTCAAAGTGGCCACATGGCTCCCTGTAGTGGGTCTGTATAGACAGATCCATTTGGTAAGGCCACATGGCATCACTGTGAACAAGGTCATCGATGCACAAGGATTCATACTTTGCACACAACTCAACTAAACTGACCCCTAGCCTCCAGTGAGATAGAAGTAAGAGATGGAAAGATAGAGGGCAAAAGCAATATTCCATCCCTCATGCAGACCAGTAGATGCAATTATGCTGATGTCATTGAAGAGGTGTGAGGAGAAAATTTGCCAAGTGGCATTATTTGGAACCTAGTGAACGTGAAAGTTGCTCAGTGGTGTTTCTCTGCAACCCATGGGATTCTCCAGGCAAGAATACTGGAGTGGGTAGCCTTTCCCTTCTGCAGGGGATGTTACCAACTCAGGGGGTCAAACCCAGGTCTCCTGCCTTGCAGGCAAATTCTTTACCAGCTGAGCCACAAGGGAAGCTAGATGTACATTACATCTCTATTTCAGGAAAGGAATGTCAAGAACATATGCATTTAAATTCTGCAGATTCTGATGAACTTTGTATGACAAGGCCTAATATGGTTGTGTGATTTAGGAAGAGGGACTACCAGGAAATCATCCTTTTATAATTCAGGAGCTTGAAAAGAAGCCAGTTATCTAGACAATCCCAACCATGGTTCCTTTTTAAAATCCATGTCAAACAGAAGCAATTTATGGAGAGCAATAGAAAAACTGAGATCATAGGGAGAAGTGGTTAGATGGCTGGCCATACCAACCCTAGGGTGTTTCTGAGAGTCTCAATACAGCAGCTCACATTTTATGCATTAATTTTAATATTCTAAGTCTTACAACTGTTGAAGCCTAGTTTGGAGGATTTTGAACACTACCTTGCCAGCCCGTGAAATGGGTGCAACTGTGAGGTAGTTTGAAAATTCTTTGGCATTAGCCTCCTTTGGGATTGGAATGAAAACTGACCTTTTCCAGTCCTGAGGCCACTGGTGAGCTTTCCAAATTTGCTGGCACATTGAGTGTAGCACTTTAATAGCATCATCGTTTAGGATTTAAAATAATTCAGCTAAAATTCCATCACCTCCACTAGCTTTGTTCGTAGTAATGCTTCAAGGGCCCACTTGATGTCACACTATAAGATGTCTGGTTCAAAATCCTCCAAGCTAGGCTTGAATGGTACATGAATTGAGAACTGCCATATGTACAAGTTGAAATTAGAAAAGGCAGAGGAACCAGAGATCAAACTGCCAACATCTGCATCATAGAAAGAGCAAGTGAATTCCAGAAAACATTTACTACTACTTCACTGACTATGCTAAAGCTTCTGACTGTGAGGAGTGCAACAAACTATGGAAAATTCTGAAAGATGGCAATATCAGACCACCCGCCCTTAGAGGTGTGAGGAGAAAATTTGCCAAGTGGCATTATTTGGAACCTAGTGAACGTGAAAGTTGCTCAGTGGTGTTTCTCTGCAACCCATGGGATTCTCCAGGCAAGAATACTGGAGTGGGTAGCCTTTCCCTTCTGCAGGGGATGTTACCAACTCAGGGGGTCAAACCCAGGTCTCCTGCCTTGCAGGCAAATTCTTTACCAGCTGAGCCACAAGGGAAGCTAGATGTACATTACATCTCTATTTCAGGAAAGGAATGTCAAGAACATATGCATTTAAATTCTGCAGATTCTGATGAACTTTGTATGACAAGGCCTAATATGGTTGTGTGATTTAGGAAGAGGGACTACCAGGAAATCATCCTTTTATAATTCAGGAGCTTGAAAAGAAGCCAGTTATCTAGACAATCCCAACCATGGTTCCTTTTTAAAATCCATGTCAAACAGAAGCAATTTATGGAGAGCAATAGAAAAACTGAGATCATAGGGAGAAGTGGTTAGATGGCTGGCCATACCAACCCTAGGGTGTTTCTGAGAGTCTCAATACAGCAGCTCACATTTTATGCATTAATTTTAATATTCTAAGTCTTACAACTGTTGAAGCCTAGTTTGGAGGATTTTGAACATTACCTTGCCAGCCCGTGAAATGGGTGCAACTGTGAGGTAGTTTGAAAATTCTTTGGCATTAGCCTCCTTTGGGATTGGAATGAAAACTGACCTTTTCCAGTCCTGAGGCCACTGGTGAGCTTTCCAAATTTGCTGGCACATTGAGTGTAGCACTTTAATAGCATCATCGTTTAGGATTTAAAATAATTCAGCTAAAATTCCATCACCTCCACTAGCTTTGTTCGTAGTAATGCTTCAAGGGCCCACTTGATGTCACACTATAAGATGTCTGGTTCAAAATCCTCCAAGCTAGGCTTGAATGGTACATGAATTGAGAACTGCCATATGTACAAGTTGAAATTAGAAAAGGCAGAGGAACCAGAGATCAAACTGCCAACATCTGCATCATAGAAAGAGCAAGTGAATTCCAGAAAAACATTTACTACTACTTCACTGACTATGCTAAAGCTTCTGACTGTGAGGAGTGCAACAAACTATGGAAAATTCTGAAAAAGATGGCAATATCAGACCACCTTCTCTGCCTCCTCAGAAACCTGTATGCAGGACAAGAAGCAACAGTTAGAATGGGACATGGAACTATGGATTGGTTCCAAACTGGGAAAGAAGTACATCAAGGCTGTATATATGTCACCCTGCTTATTTAACTTATATAGACAGTATATCATGTGAAATGCTAGTCTGCATGAAGCACAAGCTGGAATAAAGATTGCTGGGAGAAATATCAATAACCTCACATGCACATGATACCACCCTTACGGTAGAAAGTGAAGAGGAATTAAAGAGCCTCTTAATGAAGGTGGAAGAGGAGAGTGAAAAAGTTGACCTAAAACTCAACATTCAAAAAATGAAGATCATGGCATCTGGTCCCATAACTTCATGGCAAATAGATGGGCAAACAATGGAAACAGTGACAGACTTTATTTTCTTGGGCTCCAAAGAAAAGTCACTGTGGATGGTGACTACAGCCATAAAATTAAAAGATGCTTGCTCCTTGGAAGAAAAGCTGTGACAGACCTAGACAGCGTATTCAAAAGCAGAGATATCACTTTGTAGACAAAAGTCTGTACAGTCAAAGCTAAGGTTTTCTCAGTAGTCATGTATGTATGGATGTGAGGGTTGACCCATAATGAAGGCTTAGCACCGAAAAACTGATGCCTTCAAACTGTGGTGTTGGAATGAAAACTGACCTTTTCCACTTGATTTGTCAGGCACTTTAATAGCATCATCGTTTAGGATTTAAAATAATTCAGCTAAAATTCCATCACCTCCACTAGCTTTGTTCGTAGTAATGCTTCAAGGGCCCACTTGATGTCACACTATAAGATGTCTGGTTCAAAATCCTCCAAGCTAGGCTTGAATGGTACATGAATTGAGAACTGCCATATGTACAAGTTGAAATTAGAAAAGGCAGAGGAACCAGAGATCAAACTGCCAACATCTGCATCATAGAAAGAGCAAGTGAATTCCAGAAAAACATTTACTACTACTTCACTGACTATGCTAAAGCTTCTGACTGTGAGGAGTGCAACAAACTATGGAAAATTCTGAAAAAGATGGCAATATCAGACCACCTTCTCTGCCTCCTCAGAAACCTGTATGCAGGACAAGAAGCAACAGTTAGAATGGGACATGGAACTATGGATTGGTTCCAAACTGGGAAAGAAGTACATCAAGGCTGTATATATGTCACCCTGCTTATTTAACTTATATAGACAGTATATCATGTGAAATGCTAGTCTGCATGAAGCACAAGCTGGAATAAAGATTGCTGGGAGAAATATCAATAACCTCACATGCACATGATACCACCCTTACGGTAGAAAGTGAAGAGGAATTAAAGAGCCTCTTAATGAAGGTGGAAGAGGAGAGTGAAAAAGTTGACCTAAAACTCAACATTCAAAAAATGAAGATCATGGCATCTGGTCCCATAACTTCATGGCAAATAGATGGGCAAACAATGGAAACAGTGACAGACTTTATTTTCTTGGGCTCCAAAGAAAAGTCACTGTGGATGGTGACTACAGCCATAAAATTAAAAGATGCTTGCTCCTTGGAAGAAAAGCTGTGACAGACCTAGACAGCGTATTCAAAAGCAGAGATATCACTTTGTAGACAAAAGTCTGTACAGTCAAAGCTAAGGTTTTCTCAGTAGTCATGTATGTATGGATGTGAGGGTTGACCCATAATGAAGGCTTAGCACCGAAAAACTGATGCCTTCAAACTGTGGTGTTGGAGAAGACTCTTGAGAATCCCTTGAACTGCAAGGAGATCAGACCAGTCAATTCTAAAGGAAATCAACCCTGAATGTTCATTGGAAGGATTGATACTAAACCTGAGGCTCCAATACTTAGGTCATCTGATGCAAAGAGATTACTCACTGGAAAAGACCATGATGTTGGGAATACATAAGGCAGGAGAGAGGGACGACAGAGGATGAGACGGCTAGATGGCATCACCAACTCAATGGACATGAGTTTGAGCAAACTCCAGGAGATGGTGAAGGACAGGGAAGCCTGGCGTGCCACAGTCCATGGGGTCACAAAGAGTCGGACACGACTGAACGACTGAACTGAAGCCTCAAAAAGATGGAATTCAGGGACAGCACTGAGCTTGTCACAAACTTTGTAGAAAACACAGGGAACAAGAGGCCACATTTCTCTGCCACAGCTACTTCCTAAAAAACAGCACCCATTTGGGGAGAGTGACAGGGGGCCCTAGGTACCAGTGTGTTCCTGTGCAGATGGAAGTAACCCTGTCCACCAGGAAGTTTTATCTGCTGCCTGTGGAAGAGCTGCCGGCATAGCTGGGGTCTGTTAAGCCCTGACAGGCCAGGAGAGGAGGAGCCTGGGAGGCTGCCCCTGCAGACACAGAGGCTACAGTGGAGCAGGGGGTGGCTGGCCAGCAGCAGCAGGGAGACCAGCACTAAATTAGCCTCTTCCAGACATCAGGCTCCAAGGTCTTGCACAATGTTCAGAATTTTATCTTCCTTTCCACTAGATGGGATCAGGGAAGACTAATAGCAAAGATTTCGCCATGACAGCTTCTGAGCTTCCAGATGCCTTTTGATGACAACATAGAGAGCTGTGAGGGTCCAGGCCAGGGAACACAGAGGAAAACAATGACTAGGAGAACAAGACTGATAAGAATATATCATCTATGATGCAGACGAGAATGGAGATGACAGCTCATAAATAACCCAGAGGGAAAAACCAGCCCACAGATTGTAGTACCGGCCCCCATTCCTTCCGCTAGAGGACGAAAACACGCACAGCTAAGGTGAGCTTAGCACCGAAAACTGATGCCTTCAAACTGTGGTGTTGGAGAAGACTCTTGAGAATCCCTTGAACTGCAAGGAGATCAGACCAGTCAATTCTAAAGGAAATCAACCCTGAATGTTCATTGGAAGGATTGATACTAAACCTGAGGCTCCAATACTTAGGTCATCTGATGCAAAGAGATTACTCACTGGAAAAGACCATGATGTTGGGAATACATAAGGCAGGAGAGAGGGACGACAGAGGATGAGACGGCTAGATGGCATCACCAACTCAATGGACATGAGTTTGAGCAAACTCCAGGAGATGGTGAAGGACAGGGAAGCCTGGCGTGCCACAGTCCATGGGGTCACAAAGAGTCGGACACGACTGAACGACTGAACTGAAGCCTCAAAAAGATGGAATTCAGGGACAGCACTGAGCTTGTCACAAACTTTGTAGAAAACACAGGGAACAAGAGGCCACATTTCTCTGCCACAGCTACTTCCTAAAAAACAGCACCCATTTGGGGAGAGTGACAGGGGGCCCTAGGTACCAGTGTGTTCCTGTGCAGATGGAAGTAACCCTGTCCACCAGGAAGTTTTATCTGCTGCCTGTGGAAGAGCTGCCGGCATAGCTGGGGTCTGTTAAGCCCTGACAGGCCAGGAGAGGAGGAGCCTGGGAGGCTGCCCCTGCAGACACAGAGGCTACAGTGGAGCAGGGGGTGGCTGGCCAGCAGCAGCAGGGAGACCAGCACTAAATTAGCCTCTTCCAGACATCAGGCTCCAAGGTCTTGCACAATGTTCAGAATTTTATCTTCCTTTCCACTAGATGGGATCAGGGAAGACTAATAGCAAAGATTTCGCCATGACAGCTTCTGAGCTTCCAGATGCCTTTTGATGACAACATAGAGAGCTGTGAGGGTCCAGGCCAGGGAACACAGAGGAAAACAATGACTAGGAGAACAAGACTGATAAGAATATATCATCTATGATGCAGACGAGAATGGAGATGACAGCTCATAAATAACCCAGAGGGAAAAACCAGCCCACAGATTGTAGTACCGGCCCCCATTCCTTCCGCTAGAGGACGAAAACACTTCGCACAGCTCAGCTCCTGCTGGGGTTAACGGCTTGAATCAAGGCTGGGATGCTGGCGACCAGAACACACACATGCAGGGGATTTTGCTTTCGGAGGGGCTGTAATGCACAAAATGTTTTATTTTCAACAGATGTTTTTTCTAACAGCTCGAGGCAAGAGTTGCTGCCTCTTTTCCCTTTATGCAGAGACCAGAGACATGCTATATGGGTATTCCAAGCGTCCAGGTTATTGTCATCAAAAACTGGATGCACACTCCCTTTCAATTGCCCTTCCTCTGACGCCTGAGCCATCGCAGAACTGAAAAGGCCTTCCAATTAGCTTGTCTCTGTGTTATCAGAGTGCAGTGCAATACTACAGTACAATGTGTTAACACAATACAGTTCAATTCTATTATAAAACGAACTCTAATAACAGACTTTGTTATTCTGAAGGTCAAACTGTGTCTCTGTACACAAAAGATCTGAGGCGTCCCTTTCATTGCAGTATAGATGATCTCTAAAAGCAGAGTTCTCTTAGAGGATCCCTTTTCTTTATAGTATTCTTCTGCTCAAACCCTAGGACAGCCCCCATGTCACAGAGTGGAGACCAAGGACAGTGGGCCCAGATTAGACAATATAGTTTCCAAGTCTTGATATCTGAGGCTATAATCGGTACCTTCTCACTCTTTGCAGCTTCATTTTCTATAAATTCCATACATTGATCTTCCAAAATGCTATCATCATTCTTTCCTGCAGTTTCCTGATTCCTCTCTCTTACTCTACTTACACCCCCCTGAGAAGAATACCCTTCTCCTTAGAGGTAGACAGTTCATTTTTGGTTGTTGTTGAGACAGTTCATAGTCTTCATTTAACTTTCAGTTCCAATGTCAGTCTTCTAGAGTTTTCATTGTGGACTGGTAAATGGGTATTTCTAACCTATCACTTTATACTGGTAGCTATCTTTCTATATTTTCTTCTTGTTATTTTTTCCAACTAGAAAATTAACTCCTTCATTTTGCTGCTCTTTACATTTGTGTATACATTAGACCAGCACTTCTCATACTTCAAAGTGCTTGGTAGCCAGCAGAGTATCTTTTCTGAAAGCAGTTTCTGAATCACTAGGACTAGCATGGGATCTGAGACCCTGCATTTATAACAAGCAGATCACACTTTGGGTATCAAGGCTTAAGACCTCAGAATTCTTAGAACTCTGCAACACAGACAAGATCCTTGTTTCTTCCTTATGTTGAGCCAAGTCTTATAGACTAGTAACCCCCGTGAATCCACAAGGGTCACTGGAATTTGGACTCTGACTATTCCAGGGATCTCCTTTGCTTCGGGATGAACCTAAATTATCTAGCCTTCTCCAGCCTCACTAAAGATAGCCTCAGATATACAGGTGATACCACTCTAATGGCAGACAGTGCAGCGGAACTAAAGAACCTCTTGGTGATAGTCAAAGAAGGGAGTGAAAAGGTTGACTCAACACTCAAAAAGCTAACATCATGGCATCCAGTCCCATAACTTAGTGGTAAATAAAAGGGGAACGCGTGAAAGCCGTGGCAGATTTTATTTTATTGGGCTCCCAAATCACTGAAGATGGTGACTATAGCCATGAAATTAAAAGACACTTTGCTCCTTGGAAGGAAAGCTATGACAAATCTAGACAGTATATTAAAAAGCAGAGATATCACTTGGATGACTCTGATAAAGGTCTGATAAAAAGCATGGTTTCGAGGTCATGTATGGATGTGAGAGTTGGACCATAAAGAAGGCAGCTAGAATGATGCTTTGATATCTGAGGCTATAATCGGTACCTTCTCACTCTTTGCAGCTTCATTTTCTATAAATTCCATACATTGATCTTCCAAAATGCTATCATCATTCTTTCCTGCAGTTTCCTGATTCCTCTCTCTTACTCTACTTACACCCCCCTGAGAAGAATACCCTTCTCCTTAGAGGTAGACAGTTCATTTTTGGTTGTTGTTGAGACAGTTCATAGTCTTCATTTAACTTTCAGTTCCAATGTCAGTCTTCTAGAGTTTTCATTGTGGACTGGTAAATGGGTATTTCTAACCTATCACTTTATACTGGTAGCTATCTTTCTATATTTTCTTCTTGTTATTTTTTCCAACTAGAAAATTAACTCCTTCATTTTGCTGCTCTTTACATTTGTGTATACATTAGACCAGCACTTCTCATACTTCAAAGTGCTTGGTAGCCAGCAGAGTATCTTTTCTGAAAGCAGTTTCTGAATCACTAGGACTAGCATGGGATCTGAGACCCTGCATTTATAACAAGCAGATCACACTTTGGGTATCAAGGCTTAAGACCTCAGAATTCTTAGAACTCTGCAACACAGACAAGATCCTTGTTTCTTCCTTATGTTGAGCCAAGTCTTATAGACTAGTAACCCCCGTGAATCCACAAGGGTCACTGGAATTTGGACTCTGACTATTCCAGGGATCTCCTTTGCTTCGGGATGAACCTAAATTATCTAGCCTTCTCCAGCCTCACTAAAGATAGCCTCAGATATACAGGTGATACCACTCTAATGGCAGACAGTGCAGCGGAACTAAAGAACCTCTTGGTGATAGTCAAAGAAGGGAGTGAAAAGGTTGACTCAACACTCAAAAAGCTAACATCATGGCATCCAGTCCCATAACTTAGTGGTAAATAAAAGGGGAACGCGTGAAAGCCGTGGCAGATTTTATTTTATTGGGCTCCCAAATCACTGAAGATGGTGACTATAGCCATGAAATTAAAAGACACTTTGCTCCTTGGAAGGAAAGCTATGACAAATCTAGACAGTATATTAAAAAGCAGAGATATCACTTGGATGACTCTGATAAAGGTCTGTATAATCAAAGCTATGGTTTTACCAGAGGTCATGTATGGATGTGAGAGTTGGACCATAAAGAAGGCTGAGTGCTGAAGAAATGATGCTTTTGAACTATGGTGCTGGAGAAGACTCTTGAGAGCCCCTTGGATAGCAAGGAGACCAAACCAGACAATCCTGAAGGAAATCAACCTTAAATATTCACTGGAAGATCTGATGGTGAAGCTGAAGCTTCAGTTTGGCCACCTGATGCGAAGAGTCGACTCACTGGAAAAGACCCTGATGCTGGGAAGACTGAGGCAGGAGGAGAAGGGGGCAACAGAGGATGAGATGGTTGGATGGCATCACTGACTCCATGGACTCAGATTTGAACTGACTCTGGGAGTTAGTGGAGGAAAGAAGAACTTGCTGTGCTGCAGTCCACGGCAAAGAGTTGGACACAACTTAGTGACTGAACAACACCAGCAACATGAAGACAGCACTGCTGCCTGTGATGGGTGCTTGATGAAATCTATTTCCAAAGAGCAGTGACAGAGGATGGCTCTTCTCCACTGTCCTCACGTCACCAACATGGTTCTCCCTGCCTCCGTTCTGAACCAGCACTGGGCCATTCCTTCTGCTAGCAATTTCTTTCCCAGTTGTTTCTAAAAATATATTCTTTAAAACTCTGACTTTAAACCTTTTTGGAAGGCATTAAAACATGACCTCAGGGCTTCTCTGATGGTCCAGTGGGTAAAGAGTCTGCCTTGCAGTGCAAGGGGCACCAGTTCAATCCCTGGCCTGGGAAGATCCCACGTGCTGCGGAGCGGCTGGAGCGGTGTGTCCAATTACCAGCCAGTGCTCTGGAGCTGCACTGAGATCCAAGAGAGGCCACTGCAACAGGAGGCCCACACAAGCCAAAAAGTATAGATGGATGAAAATAAATAAATAAAAAACCAATAAAAGAGGCCAAAAAATTTTTTAAAAGTTTAAACCCTGACCTCACATTGCTTCAGTCTTCCTGCCTTTCTAGGAAAAAACATTGGCTTGTAACTCTTTTTTATCCCAAATACATGACTCTTAGAAAAATCTTTAAAGCTCTTTAAAGGTCTGGTTGGAGAGGCATGTTGCATATAAGAGGTGTCTATACAAAGTGTGAAAATTACTTATAAAGCTAAGACACATTGTAAATAAACAATATTTTATATGTATGAAAAATGCATATGTGCTAAGTCACTTCAGTTGTGTCTGACTCTTTGCAAGTCTATGGACTGTGGCCAGCCAGGCTCCTATGTCCATGGGATTCCCCAGGCAAGAATACTGGAGTGGGTTGCCATGTCCTCCCCTGGGGGACCATCCCAACCCAGGGACTGAACCTGTGTCTCTCATGTCCTGCACTGGCAGGCAGGTTCATTATCACTAGTGCCTTCTGGGAAGCCCCAATTACATGCTCATGGATTTCTGCTGCTCTTCATGTTTGATGCAGGGATGGGGGGACTGTTTCTTTTTGTAAAGTCTTGGAGATTTAGAGCTACCAGGCTAATCATTCACAGAGGGGGAAAGGAGACACAAAGAGGTTAGATAAAGTCAGTTTGAGATGTCCCCGGCGGGGAAGGACAGAGGCAGGATGGGAATTCAGATCTACTGGCCTGGAGCAGCCTCTTTTCCTCTCAGCCTCCCTGCCTCTTCCCCCTCCTCTGTAAGGAAGCAGCAGAGAGTAGCACAGCACCAAGCACAGAGGTGTGATCCCAGTGGGTATTAAGTCATAGGCATAGAATTTTATATCTGAGGGGGGTGTTGGCACACATGTGGTTTCTCACCCCATTTTCTGGTACAGGTGAAGGAGGTAAAGCCCAGAGAAGTCAAGCCAAGTCTTTCCGGGAGCCCACGTTAGGAGCAAGCCTGCTGACTCACAGTCCAGTGTTTCTTCTTCTAGTACTAAGAGCCTTGTGCACATAAGGGAGTTCTCTAGACCAGAAATAAGAAGCACCCATCGCCCTTTTGTGTAGCCGGGAGCACCAACCTGACTATAGTCTATTCATGGCCATTAACAAGCACAACTGTGACTGGGTTTCACAGCATGTTTGACTTTCAGAACAAATTCTTTTTCATTCAAGGAACAGCTAAGTCAAACTTCCATGTTTCCCCAATTCTCATCAAAGTATTAAGTTCAATTATACTAACATTCATAATGACAATTCAAATCAGAACAAGAGAATAATTCGAATTCACTGACTTTTCTCCCCTGCCAGGGACATCAGTCCACAGGAAATTCGCGTTTCCTTTGTGATCCTGAGAAACCTGGGAACCTTACCATGCCAAGGCACAGGGCAGGGAATTACGGGCAAGCTCCTGGGTCAGTCTATGGCTATATTTGATGGTAGAGGCTGCCTGCAAGGCAGGAGACCCAGGTTTGCTCCATGGGGTCAGGAATATATCCTGGAGAAAGAAATGCCTACCTCCACTATTACCACTCCAACATTCTTGCCTGGAGAATTCCATGGACAGAGGAGGCTGGCAGACTACAGTCTGTGGGATCACAAAGAGTTGGACACAACTGAACGACTAATACTTTCACTTTCCTAAGTCACTCTCTCTGAAAGCTCAGACTTGTATTTACACTGCACATATCAACTTTTATCTGTTATTTGTCTTGATTCTTCAAAAATGATAGGGGCTTGTCTTCACCCCAGGGTTTCAAATCAGAGGCAGAAGATCTCATCCCCACTCTCTGGAGTTCCCTTCATCTCGTGGACATGGAAGAGAGGAAGGCTGGTGGATTTACCATTGTCAATCTCATAGTCAGCGAAGGCAAGTTCAGAGCCTTTGTTGGTGATCAGCAGCTCCCCATTCAGTGTGAAGATCATTGAAGCGTCATCCAGGTTAATCATACATCCAACTACATCTCCTGGCTGCCAGGTCCGCCCGAAATACCCACTCCCTTGATGCCAACGCTGGCCCTGGAAAACAAGAATCCAGGGGCTTAGAGAAATGGAGGTCCCTGTGCCACCGGAAAAATGGCCCCATGAGTAATTTCTCCTAGTGGGCAGTGGTACTTGGTTTCTACAAGACACTCCCCTTTCTACCAAGGACAATGCACAGGGAGAAATGACCTATCCACAGATGTGGGAAGCCAAGGTATACAAGGCTCATCAGGAAAGGTGGCCGGAGTCTCCCAATACCTAGTCAGCTATGAAAAAGAGCTGGACTTCTTCTAAGAGTGCCCCACAGGCTGGTGTTGTGTAAGCCTCCCTGCAAAAGGGGCTGTGGGCTCAGGGGCAAGGCAGACACAGAGGTAATTACAGAGAGGACCAGAGGGTACAGCCCTCCTCGTCTCTAAGGCAAAGGCACAAACACTAGGTGATGAGAGTTGCTATGGTCTAAATTAGTCAATGTGGTAGCTCCTCCCTTTTAAAGTCAGAGATCTAGATACTCAGCACTTCTCATTCTGGGGAAATGTTTGGAGCAGAAAAACCTGGACTGAGGACTGGTGGACACCAGCCAGACTCACCCTGCTGCCTTCAAACACAAAGGCTTGGTCATCGGCCCCCAGTTCAATGTCGGGTCGGCAGCCTGGTCGAGCCCAGCCAACACGCATGTCGCCTCCCGTCACCACCTCGAACTCAAAATACCACTTTCCAGATCTCACCGCATAAGAGCGCTCTACCCGGAAAAAGCGAATTTTGTCTATGCTGACTTTCTCCACAGTGGGGTCAGCTGTTGAGAAGGAAAGGGAGTGGAGGGCATAGGACGAAGAGAGAGAACATAGATGTTTAACATTTAGGGAGGACTTCTCTCAAAAGACTTTGAACAACAATGGCTTGTGGCAGATCTCCTGCTAGTCAACATAGCATTCTGTTCATAAAAGAATCATACCATCATATCATAAAAACACAAGCTACCATCCTCTGTGTGCTTTGCAGTAGATACTTATATTTCAGTTTTTCCTCCCAACAATCCTATGAAATCAGTGTTACTCTCTGCATTTACCCAATGAAGAAACAGGCTCAGAGCAAATCATTTGTTCAAGGTTGTAGAGCCAATAAACCTAGGAGAGCCAAGATTTGAACTGATAGAGGCCTTACTCCAGATCCTACGGAAAAATGGCCCCATGAGTAATTTCTCCTAGTGGGCAGTGGTACTTGGTTTCTACAAGACACTCCCCTTTCTACCAAGGACAATGCACAGGGAGAAATGACCTATCCACAGATGTGGGAAGCCAAGGTATACAAGGCTCATCAGGAAAGGTGGCCGGAGTCTCCCAATACCTAGTCAGCTATGAAAAAGAGCTGGACTTCTTCTAAGAGTGCCCCACAGGCTGGTGTTGTGTAAGCCTCCCTGCAAAAGGGGCTGTGGGCTCAGGGGCAAGGCAGACACAGAGGTAATTACAGAGAGGACCAGAGGGTACAGCCCTCCTCGTCTCTAAGGCAAAGGCACAAACACTAGGTGATGAGAGTTGCTATGGTCTAAATTAGTCACTGTGGTAGCTCCCCCCTTTTAAAGTCAGAGATCTAGATACTCAGCACTTCTCATTCTGGGGAAATGTTTGGAGCAGAAAAACCTGGACTGAGGACTGGTGGACACCAGCCAGACTCACCCTGCTGCCTTCAAACACAAAGGCTTGGTCATCGGCCCCCAGTTCAATGTCGGGTCGGCAGCCTGGTCGAGCCCAGCCAACACGCATGTCGCCTCCCGTCACCACCTCGAACTCAAAATACCACTTTCCAGATCTCACCGCATAAGAGCGCTCTACCCGGAAAAAGCGAATTTTGTCTATGCTGACTTTCTCCACAGTGGGGTCAGCTGTTGAGAAGGAAAGGGAGTGGAGGGCATAGGACGAAGAGAGAGAACATAGATGTTTAACATTTAGGGAGGACTTCTCTCAAAAGACTTTGAACAACAATGGCTTGTGGCAGATCTCCTGCTAGTCAACATAGCATTCTGTTCATAAAAGAATCATACCATCATATCATAAAAACACAAGCTACCATCCTCTGTGTGCTTTGCAGTAGATACTTATATTTCAGTTTTTCCTCCCAACAATCCTATGAAATCAGTGTTACTCTCTGCATTTACCCAATGAAGAAACAGGCTCAGAGCAAATCATTTGTTCAAGGTTGTAGAGCCAATAAACCTAGGAGAGCCAAGATTTGAACTGTCTTCAATTAGAGGCCTTACTCCAGATCCATCCCCTTGACCACTTTTTACCGCCCCACTTGCCTATGGTATCCCCTGGGTATGAGGTGGCAGTGATATGTAAAATACTCATAAGATGGTGACTTTAATCAATGATAGCATTCAATTGGGAGATGACATCACCTGCCCCAAAGTCAGCTGATATTTATGTTTGGAAAATAAGAGAAATAAAGGTAACTTGGTTTGGGGACCACATATCCTGAAAAGCTCAGCTAAGCTGGAGGATAACAAATTCCCTGTGGTGCTGTGTCACAGGTATTTCATTACAGAAACAGCTATCACTGGGACATGGCTCTATTATCAACATGGTTCCTTCTCTACCCCACCCTCCAACCACTTTTTAAAATACACCATTGTGCTTAGTGCTCTTCAGCACCAACAGCATTTCTTTTTATTTTTTTTTAAATTTTATTTGGGGGCGGGCAGGTCACTTCTATTGGTCTTTCATTTATCTATTTTCATCCATCTTTGTTCTTTGGCTCATGTGGGCCTCCCATCACTGTGGCCTCTGTTGTTGCAGAGCACCCGCTCTGGGCGCATGTACTCCAGAGCTCCGGCTCGGTAATTGGACACATCGATCCTGCTGCTCCATGTCACATGGGATCTTCCCAAGCCAGGGATCAAACCAGCGCCCCTTGCACTGCAAGGCGGTGTCCTTATTCACTGGACCACCAGGGAAGCCCCATCAACAGCATTTCTAATAGTGCAAGTAAGACCAATTGAACATCAGTATCCCTCCTGAAGAAGACTTGTTTAGCAAACTGGGGCCAGAATGAGCAATCTTCACTTATTACCTAGCTCTTGGTCTGATGGCTCAATGGTATAGCCATAACCAACAAACGTCCGGACAGCTTCTCGAAGGCTGTCCCTATTTGACTTCTTGGTACGCTCATCCAGCAATGCATATGGCACCAGACGGGGATTTCTTTTGTTCTTTAGATCCTACGTGAAGCCAGAAAAAGAGATGCTGAGAAAACGCATTTCATCTTTACAAGAGCCTGTACCACTCACATACTCCGAGCAACAGTCCTGGCTTCCTCTTGCCAGTCTGCCAGCTCTTCTCCCAGGGCCTTGATATTTACCAATGAACATATTTGCCACTTCAGGATTAAATGAGTATAAATGGAAAATTTGTACTAACATTCAAAGCCAGCAGTAAAAAAAAACACATTTTAATAATGCCAGCCTGTGAATAAAATGAAGTGTCATGAAATTAGTTAGAATTCTCCATTCCCAAGGCGAGGCAGATGGGAATTTGCATAACTATTCCCCTATGAAAGATCACGCATGATTTAAACTGTTATGGCCTCCTCACAACAGATTCTTCATGGAGAGGCATCTCTGCTCGCAGAGAAACACCTGAAAAGGTGGCAGAGGCTCAGTGGGACCGTTTCACCTTAACAGGACATAATTTGTGTGACAGTCCTCAGGACCTTGGCGGAGACAAAGAAAATGATAATGACAGTGGTAATGATACGTCATCATACCCTAACATGCTGTTTTCAATGCTCCACTCCCTTCCCTGCCACAGTTTCCATAGCTGTCATCTTGGTTCCAGACATGTGCAGGTTCAGAGGCTGAGGAAAGCATGAACATGTGCACACATACGTATCTGTGAACTTCCCCGATACTGAGCCTGGAACTTGAGATGAGGTAGATATTTCAGAGTGAGAGGTGTGCCATATGGGCTGGGGCGGAATCACGGCTCTAAACTCCACCTAACTTCTTGTTGGGCTCTCATGCTGTCTTTGGACAAGCCAAGAACTCTTCCTGGGAATTTTAGCCCCATGACTGAAGTAAGAGGCACGGGCTTATTGGCAGGTAGGCCTGTTCCTCTCCTTGGCTAACTTCCCCTCCTCTTCCCCTTCAGTGGTGCATATTTGGGACCACTCCAGAAATACTGCTGAGCTGTGATGTTAATTCATGTGGGTCTTACCTTGGCCTTGGAGAGTGTGTGAAAGCTCAGCCCTCCATGAGGCAAGCAGCAAGACAGGGAATGAGAGAAGCAACTGGAGGCCATATACACAAGGCAACCCGATCACAAGTGAATCAGACTAACAAGGAAGGTAAGCCTATACACTACTGAGAAACTGGAATTGTGCCTGGACTTAACGTCAATGTGACCATTACAAATTCCATTCAGCTCCATGATTCTATAAATAATGAACGCACTGAAGCATGAGGAGTACAGTGCAAGGGCAACCTCCACCTTCCAATCTAATACCCACTGAAGCAAAATGGCATTTTGATGGATGATCACAACTCTGGGCTTCTCCATCAGGCCTGACCTGGCACCTCTCACCTGTTGAATGCCATAGGTCCATCCTTGTTTTATTCTGTCTTTTGCCCAAACATTGTGTGCGTTTTCTGCAAGCTTGTCCACTAAAATTTCTTGAGGAGGTAACAACTTCACATCAGACAAATCCAAAGGGGCTGGCTTATAGCCATTGGACATCATGTAGCTACAAGTAAATGGAAAAAAATATATTTTGAACAGAACTGCAAATCTCCCCCATTCCAGATTTTCAACTAATAGCACACGGTCAGAACACTAGAAAAATAAGGCTACAGCCACAGGTTTTATGGGCTTCCTAGGTGGCTCAGTAATAAAGAATCTGCCTATAATGCAGGATATGTGAGTTCAGTCCCTGGGTTAGGAAGATCCCCTGGAAGAAGAAATGGCAGCCCAGTCCAGTATTCCTGCCTGGAGAATCCCATGGACAGAGGAGCCTGGAGGGCTACAGTCCATAGGGTCACAAAGAATTTACGCGACTGAAGTGACTAAGCACACAAGCACAGGTTCTGCCCTTGGCAGAATGGACAGTTTGATTTCAAGTCTTTATATGTAGCCCATAATTCACCATCTTATTTTTTTTTTTTTTCCCCAGTGTGTGTTACAGATCAAAGGTAACTGTTGAAGAAAGCAGATGGTTGGTCTGTGCAAATTTGTCCTGATTTCTAAGAAAGCTACTCTATGTCTCACAAACAATAGGCACATTCAGTGTAATGCAGCATTGCCCAAAGCCCCTTTGCCTCACTTTAGAAACACAAAGGTTATGACCACAGTGGTCAAGGATGGGACCTTGAGCCTAATGGTTTCTTAAAGGAGCAGAGAATGAACACTCAGTCTTAGAAAACTAAACCTTGGGCTTCCCCTGGTGGTCCAGTGGGTAAGGACACCGCCTTGCAGTGCAAGGGGCGCCGGTTCGTGTCCTGGCCTGGGAAGATCCCACGTGCCGCGGAGCGCTGGACTGATGTGTCCAATTACCGAGCCAGAGCTCTGGAGCGCATGCACCCAGAGCCGGTGCTCTGCAGCGACAGACGCCACCGCGATGGGAGGCCCACAGGAGCCAAAGAACAAAGATGGATGAACAGAGAAAAACGAAAGACCAAGCTCCCCTCCCTCCCCAACCCGACCCCCGCCCAAAAATAAATAAATAAATCTTTAAAAAAAAAAAAAAAAAAAAAGAAAACTAAACCTTTACTTTAAGAATTAAAAAATTATATCATAACATTAGAGAGTTTGTGAACTTGGAATGATCTTCATGGTTTGCTGTCCAGTCCAGGAATCATGGGCTTCCCTGGTGGCTTAAATGGTAAAGAATCTGCCTGCAACACAGGAGACCTGGGATCGATCCCTGGGTTGGGAAGATCCCTTGGAGGACATGGCAACCCACTCCAGTATTCTTGCCTAGAGAATCCCCATGGACAGAGGAGCCTGGTGGTCTGCAATCCATAGGGTCACAAAGAGTCAGACGTGACTGAGTGACTAAGTTGGAATCCCAGTTAAAATTGTCTATAATTCGGTAGATAATTTGATAGATAACATGAGGATGGGAAAAGCTCAGCAGGAGCCCAGGTAGATGCATCATGTGAATGTAAAGAAGCAGGGCTCAGTGTGGAGTGACTCGCAGGAGAGCAACTGACCATAGTCCTGTGGGAATGTGAATCCAGAGGCACTCATGACTCCAAGGCCACTGACTGCTCAGAGCCAGAACCTAAACATGATGACCTGAAGACCACTGCTATTCTATCCAAGACCTCTGATCAGCATGAGAGGCCAGGTCTACTATAGGCATGATACTGCCCCTCATCCATTGATACTTGGGTCACCATACTGAGCACTAAGATCAGTGACAGCATTGCCCAAAGCCCTTTGCTCACTTTAGAAACACAAAGGTTATGACCAAGGAATGGGACCTTGAGCCTAATGGTTTCTTAAAGGAGCAGAGAATGAACACTCAGTCTTAGAAAACTAAACCTTGGGCTTCCCCTGGTGGTCCAGTGGGTAAGGACACCGCCTTGCAGTGCAAGGGGCGCCGGTTCGTGTCCTGGCCTGGGAAGATCCCACGTGCCGCGGAGCGCTGGACTGATGTGTCCAATTACCGAGCCAGAGCTCTGGAGCGCATGCACCCAGAGCCGGTGCTCTGCAGCGACAGACGCCACCGCGATGGGAGGCCCACAGGAGCCAAAGAACAAAGATGGATGAACAGAGAAAAACGAAAGACCAAGCTCCCCTCCCTCCCCAACCCGACCCCCGCCCAAAAATAAATAAATAAATCTTTAAAAAAAAAAAAAAAAAAAGAAAACTAAACCTTTACTTTAAGAATTAAAAAATTATATCATAACATTAGAGAGTTTGTGAACTTGGAATGATCTTCATGGTTTGCTGTCCAGTCCAGGAATCATGGGCTTCCCTGGTGGCTTAAATGGTAAAGAATCTGCCTGCAACACAGGAGACCTGGGATCGATCCCTGGGTTGGGAAGATCCCTTGGAGGACATGGCAACCCACTCCAGTATTCTTGCCTAGAGAATCCCCATGGACAGAGGAGCCTGGTGGTCTGCAATCCATAGGGTCACAAAGAGTCAGACGTGACTGAGTGACTAAGTTGGAATCCCAGTTAAAATTGTCTATAATTCGGTAGATAATTTGATAGATAACATGAGGATGGGAAAAGCTCAGCAGGAGCCCAGGTAGATGCATCATGTGAATGTAAAGAAGCAGGGCTCAGTGTGGAGTGACTCGCAGGAGAGCAACTGACCATAGTCCTGTGGGAATGTGAATCCAGAGGCACTCATGACTCCAAGGCCACTGACTGCTCAGAGCCAGAACCTAAACATGATGACCTGAAGACCACTGCTATTCTATCCAAGACCTCTGATCAGCATGAGAGGCCAGGTCTACTATAGGCATGATACTGCCCCTCATCCACCTTCTAAGGATGCCTGACCTTGGGTCACCATACTGAGCACTAAGATCAGTCACCCTTCCAGCTGCTGCTGTCAGACATGCTGCTCTTGGCACCATAAGATGCCTCTGAGAGTGGAGCTTGGCAACCTGGGAGCTTCACAGGGAGGAAGAAGAACATAAGCATTCGATGAGAGCTGGCACTGCCTTGGCTCATAAGTCATGATGACACCTGGGTGTGAATGTATGCGCCTCCAAGGCTGGCACACACACGGGTGAGCAAGTGAGCCAGAGATTGTGCCAGTGAACTCGTATCTGAATGTATGAGAGCACATGACTAGTGAATGTACAAGTGAGAGGGAGAGAAGGACACACGTAGACTGAGAGGCCAAATTCATTCTTGGCAGAGATGCCCACTGCCACAAGAGATTTACAAGGCTGAACCAATGCCAGAGGAGTGACTCTTTGCTGTGGCTATGACCATGTCCAAGTTCCCGAGCCAACTGCTCTTCTAACAGACCATGACAGCATACCCCTCTGAGTGCCACATTTCCTTGCTCAAAGCTCACAACTGTAGATAATACTGTGGGTCCAGGCAGAAGTAGCAAAAAAGAGGAAGTCTTAAAACCCTCTATGGAAGCTGGTTTCTGCCTGAGGGTTTGAGTGTCATCTAGGTACCTAGAGGAACTATCCTGACCCGGTGCTGAAAGCATCTGGGGTGGTCACCTGCCTCTGTGCATGGACCTCCTGTCCTCCCAGTTTAAAAACTAAGACTGAAGCACTGAAATTCCCAGCCATTTAAAGATCACCTACTTTTTCGGCAATTTGACCTTCTTGAGATCCTCCTCAGCAGCCGGGTTAACATGAGCAATGTGGCATCCCAGGGCCAGGAGGGTTCTTTGATGTAATGGACAGAGAACACAAAAGTCAGCTGCAAGGCGAAGGACAGTGAGAGCCCTAACCTCCATAACAGACCATATTCATTCATTCATTCACCAGAGGCTGTCAAGCTTTTTCTGTAATGGGGGAGACAGGAAATGTTGTAGGCTTCGTGGTCCTTAGGTCTCTGTTACAGTTCCTCACCTCTGCCATGAGGAAACAATCAGACAATATGCAAACTGAAGAGTCTGACTTTGTTATGATATATATACATATATTTAACCAAAATAAGTGGCTGGTTAGATACGTTTGTGGACCTTAGTTTGCCAACTCCTGAATTAGCAAGCATCAGAATGAAACAAAAAGCTTGTCAGTAGCCCCTCTGGCAGACATTTTCTAGTTTATGAATTGGCATTTGCATTGTATCCTTCTTCTCCATTTCCAGAGGACAGATAGGATCCTAATAGGAAACCCTGAAGTCAGCAAGCATTTCTCATGTTCTCCCTGTACACAGTGCCCTATGCTGTGCTGGACACCAGGAGGTACCAAAGTCCCATCCTCAGGAAGGGTTGGTGTGATGGAAGACTTCACACATGGGTGCCTGTGAGACAGGGCACCTGACGGAGCATCATGCTCCAGTTCAAACGTTCTGTATCAACAAGAAGCAAACAGAGAAATACTAGGCAGAGAGCATGGGTAACAAACACAGAGGGCATTCAAGAAGGGAGATGTAAACTTGGCCTAAAAAAAGATTAAGATCTGAATCAGGGTTTAAACTGTGGGTGGGATCACAGAGAAGCTACAGTTATTCTTAAATTGAATATTTTAGAATTAAACTACATTTTCCCACTGACTTTTAGAAATGCTGTATCCTTTTTTCAAAAAATATTTAGCATCTTATCTGACTATTACAACAATTAGGTAGAGATAAGAACTATTACTATCCTCACTTTGTAGATAAGAAAACAGAGACTTAAAAGAACATTATATGACTTAGCCATTTAAAGATCACCTACTTTTTCGGCAATTTGACCTTCTTGAGATCCTCCTCAGCAGCCGGGTTAACATGAGCAATGTGGCATCCCAGGGCCAGGAGGGTTCTTTGATGTAATGGACAGAGAACACAAAAGTCAGCTGCAAGGCGAAGGACAGTGAGAGCCCTAACCTCCATAACAGACCATATTCATTCATTCATTCACCAGAGGCTGTCAAGCTTTTTCTGTAATGGGGGAGACAGGAAATGTTGTAGGCTTCGTGGTCCTTAGGTCTCTGTTACAGTTCCTCACCTCTGCCATGAGGAAACAATCAGACAATATGCAAACTGAAGAGTCTGACTTTGTTATGATATATATACATATATTTAACCAAAATAAGTGGCTGGTTAGATACGTTTGTGGACCTTAGTTTGCCAACTCCTGAATTAGCAAGCATCAGAATGAAACAAAAAGCTTGTCAGTAGCCCCTCTGGCAGACATTTTCTAGTTTATGAATTGGCATTTGCATTGTATCCTTCTTCTCCATTTCCAGAGGACAGATAGGATCCTAATAGGAAACCCTGAAGTCAGCAAGCATTTCTCATGTTCTCCCTGTACACAGTGCCCTATGCTGTGCTGGACACCAGGAGGTACCAAAGTCCCATCCTCAGGAAGGGTTGGTGTGATGGAAGACTTCACACATGGGTGCCTGTGAGACAGGGCACCTGACGGAGCATCATGCTCCAGTTCAAACGTTCTGTATCAACAAGAAGCAAACAGAGAAATACTAGGCAGAGAGCATGGGTAACAAACACAGAGGGCATTCAAGAAGGGAGATGTAAACTTGGCCTAAAAAAAGATTAAGATCTGAATCAGGGTTTAAACTGTGGGTGGGATCACAGAGAAGCTACAGTTATTCTTAAATTGAATATTTTAGAATTAAACTACATTTTCCCACTGACTTTTAGAAATGCTGTATCCTTTTTTCAAAAAATATTTAGCATCTTATCTGACTATTACAACAATTAGGTAGAGATAAGAACTATTACTATCCTCACTTTGTAGATAAGAAAACAGAGACTTAGAGAGGTTAAGTTGTCCAATTTTAATATGACTTAGAACCTACGATATATCTTATCTTCTTTTCTGGATTGTACACAAACTAAAAGAGGCACTTCCCCCGGAGAAGAAAATGGCAACCTACTCCAGTGTTCCTGCCTGGGAAATCCCATGGACTGCGGAGCCTGGCGGGTCCACGGGCTCACAAAGAGTTGGACGCGATTTATCGACTAAACAAAAACAAAAGGGGCATTCGGTCCTTTGTAAGTATCTCTCTCTTTTTTTTCTCCCCCTACCTTTTCCCTGGCCCTGACCAATAGCAAATGGTCTCTAAAGAACTACATATGCTAAATAACAACACTGGATGTATTATTCACTATGCCAAATCCTTTTGTGGCATGAATAATCCCCATTCCTGCTTATCTGTGGGAACGCATCTTGGTTTCGAGGCAAGAGACAACAGGTCTGTAGTTTAGTTATAATGCGGTAAATCATCTACTCTCTGTAAAGTCCAAATTTAATTCAGTTAAACACTTACTTTAAGGTTTCAGTTGACATTTGTAGGTTATAATTCTTCTCAGTTTCAGGCAGCTTTGAAAATTCAACAAGGCAGGGGTGTTGTCTTTTATTATCATCCCGTATCTAGGTGACAGCACAAGAAAGAATATAATTTAAGTTTTGATTACTGGCACCGCCTGGGGAAACAGAAAAGGACACACTTTGAAACATGGCCCAGACAATTCATATCAGGCAAAACAAAGACAGCTATTTGCTGATAGGCAAATAGACGATCTTCTCTCTAATAAATGACATGTGCAGTCCCCAGGCTGCCAGTGGCTTGTGTTCTGTGGATTGCTTCTAGTCCAGTGTCTGGATTCAGTACATAGGCTCTCAGAGAAGCAATTTGATTCACAGCAGCCATTCTACTGCCTGTCTGAAACTCATGGGACCATGCTGCCACTGCAGGGTAGCATTCTTCAGAACATAAAGGACTACAGACTCTGGACCAGCACTATCTGACAGAAATACAAAACCAGCCACCAATGTGAATCCCATTTGAAATTTCAAATTTCCCAGTAGCCACATGAGAAAAGATAACAAACAAACAAACAAACAAACAAAAAATAACCCCAAAGGCAAAAGAAAACCCCATAAATAGGTGAAATGAATTTTAATAATATATTTAACCCAATATACTCAAAAAAACTTGCCATTTTAACAAGTAACTAATGTAAGAAATTATTTCATAGCCAGTCTTGAAAAGGCAATATGTACTTTATCTTTACAGCACATGTCAATTCAGACTAGTCACATTTTAAGTACTCAATAGCAACATGTGGCCCGTCACTATTGTATTGAACAGTGTAGATCCAGATATGAACTCATTCATTACTTCATTTCACAAATATCTGCTGAATGTCTGCTAGGTGGTGGGCTGTGGGCTTTCCCTTAGGAGTTCAATTGTGAGCTAGGATGGCTCCAGCCCCATGAAGGATACAGTCTTATGGACACCTTTTGATTATCTAATTATTAAAGAAGTAAATGTTTAACTACAACTGTGATTCTTTCTCAGAGTTTGTGGTGTTTGAAGGGCATATGACAGACGGGGGATCACGTATAAGGAGAATATTTATGGGGGCTCTATCAATAGAAAAAAACCAGCATGCAGGGCTTCTTCCAGTAACTACAGCTGGAATGTACATTATTTGAGAGTGTCAGGGTCACAGGAAGCTTCAGAATTATGGATCTTTCTGCCTTCAGACATGACCTTACACAAATCACAGAAGAAAGTCCATTTACATCCTCTTGGAACAATGTTTTTTAGAGAAAGAGATTGCTTAGCCTTCTCTGAGTGTCCATTAATCTTAGTGATACATCTGAAAACCACAATAAACAGATTCTGATCTACAGCAATGAATCAGCCTCTTTTCACCAGCCATGCAAAGAAGACGGCTTTTTCTGAAGAGAAGGAAGATGTGAGGGCTCTCAAGGAAGGGCTGAAGAATGACCACACGAGATATTGCCTGAAGAAAACACTCAGCGTTTGGGAGTAAGGAGACTGAACCCTGGGTCTGTCTGTACAGAGCTGGTCTCCCTGATGCTCCTGATTGCAGCTCGACCAACTTCCGAGCAAGGCTGCTGGACGCAGTGAGACGTGGATGGGAGTCACTAAGAAGCAGGTTTGGGCTCATGAGGTTTCTTTATCATTTTATTCCTAAAAGAACTCTTCCAGGTAACAAGGTGACCCAACCCTCCACTCTGGTCTGGTCACTCAAACACCTACCTTGCCAAAAGTCCAGCCAAGCTCTATTTTATTCATTCCCCAAAGCTCGTGAATGTTTTCAGCCAGCCTGTCTCGGATTTTCTCTAGATGAGGTGGTAAAACAACCTAAAAGGCAACAACAAATGAAAAGTCAGAACTATGAGAGTCAATTTTATAAAAATCTTATCATAAAATCTAGATGGATCATGTACTCCACTTGAAGTCACTACATGTCACTAAGGGAAATCAACTCTGAACATTCACTGGAAGAACTGATGCTGAAGCGCCAATACTTTGGCCACCTAATGCAAAGAGATGACTCACTGGAAAAGACCCTCATACTGGGAAAAACTGAAGGCAGGAGGAGAAGGGGATGACAGAGGATGAGATGGTTGGATGGCATCACCGACTCAATGGCCATGAGCTTGAGCAGAGACTGGGAGATGGTGGAGGTCAGGGAAGTCTGGCATGCCATGGGATTGCAGAGTTGGACACAATTTAGCAACTGAACAACAGCAGCATGTCCCTCAGCTGGGACAGTTTCTAGATTCCTTCCTCTTTTGGCTTCCTCTGGACCATATCTCCCCTTCCTTTCCTGA
Source organism: Tragulus kanchil (assembly GCA_022376925.1). Lineage (NCBI taxonomy): Eukaryota > Metazoa > Chordata > Mammalia > Artiodactyla > Tragulidae > Tragulus > Tragulus kanchil. The sequence continues at coordinate 260,737,245 of JAIOJX010000032.1, forward strand.
CCATTTAGCCTCCAGCCATGGTCTCTCTAAAGTTCAGAGCCAGTATTCTAACTGACTGTAAGATTTTCCCACCAAAGTGAACTCAGTATGTTATTTAAAGCAGAATTCATTATTTTCCCTTAAAAACATTCTTCTTGTCTTATTTTTAGTTTTTCTTTTTGGTAAATGGCCCCACCGCCGCCTCGAATCTGAGAGTCATCTATGTTAGTGTCTTTTCTCTTGACATTATACCCCTGCCCTTCACCCCCACCAGCTACATCTAATCAGTCACAAAATCCAACAAGCTTATTTCCTAAACATCTTTCTCCTCAACATCACTCAACCTTGTTATCTTCTCTGTGTACCATTACCAGAGCTTTCACAACTGGTCTCCCCAGCTCCCCACCAAACTATTCTCCACATTGTGGCCAGCTGACAATAATACAACCACCTCAAAACGCTCTCCTCTTGAGCAACCCACGTCTCCTTTGACTCTCCTAAGACACAGACTAGATGTATTAAACAAGAATACAGTGCCATTCTTCAGTCTTATCATGGTCCTCCCAAACACATCCTTTCTCAGCTTTTTGCGTGAATGTTTTCAGCCAGCCTGTCTCGGATTTTCTCTAGATGAGGTGGTAAAACAACCTAAAAGGCAACAACAAATGAAAAGTCAGAACTATGAGAGTCAATTTTATAAAAATCTTATCATAAAATCTAGATGGATCATGTACTCCACTTGAAGTCACTACATGTCACTAAGGGAAATCAACTCTGAACATTCACTGGAAGAACTGATGCTGAAGCGCCAATACTTTGGCCACCTAATGCAAAGAGATGACTCACTGGAAAAGACCCTCATACTGGGAAAAACTGAAGGCAGGAGGAGAAGGGGATGACAGAGGATGAGATGGTTGGATGGCATCACCGACTCAATGGCCATGAGCTTGAGCAGAGACTGGGAGATGGTGGAGGTCAGGGAAGTCTGGCATGCCATGGGATTGCAGAGTTGGACACAATTTAGCAACTGAACAACAGCAGCATGTCCCTCAGCTGGGACAGTTTCTAGATTCCTTCCTCTTTTGGCTTCCTCTGGACCATATCTCCCCTTCCTTTCCTGACCATTTAGCCTCCAGCCATGGTCTCTCTAAAGTTCAGAGCCAGTATTCTAACTGACTGTAAGATTTTCCCACCAAAGTGAACTCAGTATGTTATTTAAAGCAGAATTCATTATTTTCCCTTAAAAACATTCTTCTTGTCTTATTTTTAGTTTTTCTTTTTGGTAAATGGCCCCACCGCCGCCTCGAATCTGAGAGTCATCTATGTTAGTGTCTTTTCTCTTGACATTATACCCCTGCCCTTCACCCCCACCAGCTACATCTAATCAGTCACAAAATCCAACAAGCTTATTTCCTAAACATCTTTCTCCTCAACATCACTCAACCTTGTTATCTTCTCTGTGTACCATTACCAGAGCTTTCACAACTGGTCTCCCCAGCTCCCCACCAAACTATTCTCCACATTGTGGCCAGCTGACAATAATACAACCACCTCAAAACGCTCTCCTCTTGAGCAACCCACGTCTCCTTTGACTCTCCTAAGACACAGACTAGATGTATTAAACAAGAATACAGTGCCATTCTTCAGTCTTATCATGGTCCTCCCAAACACATCCTTTCTCAATCTCCTGAAATTCTCCCCAAAGGCCACATGGTCTGAGTTCTGTGTCCTTATAATATGCAACCTTTATTCTTATTAGCACTCCCCACGATATGCATAATACATATTCCCAACACTGGACTCCCCACTCCATGCCATATGACAAATAACAAAGACTCTCTCCTTGGCCCAATCTCTAGACCGGTGTCTCTCAGCTGTTTTTGACAAGGGTCAATCCTTGGGCCTTGTCCTCAACACTCCAGTTTCAGGAAAAATTTTGCTAATTCAGTTCAGCACCAAGCCACACCCTTGACATCTGAGCACCCTCCAGGTCTGACCAAATTTCCTCACCCCTCATCCTTCCCTAGATGATATCGGATCACTCTGACCTACCTTCAGGAATAATCCTGTTAGGTCAGTTTAGTAAGAATCCATCCCAACTCTGATGCTCCTCTTAGGAATTTTCCATCAGTGACATGACCACCCCCAGCCCCACCCCAACCTGCTCCTTGGCTGTAAATTCCCACTTGTTAGTGTTGTAAGCAGAACTGACCCAGCTCTATAATGGAGTTCCCTTTTCCCTATTGCAAGAGCTGCTAAGTAAAATCTGTTCTTAACCCTTTAACTGCTGTCCAACTCAGATTTTTATACAAACTCCTTCAACATTTACCCTCTGGTGTTAGCTCCATGTCTCACCACTCTGGGGAAGTCTTCCCCAAATACCTATTGGGAGAGTTTCTCTTATCTTTTCCTGGCCCTTTGCTCATCTCTCTTGACAACCGTTCACCCCACCAGCTACATCTAATCAGTCACAAAATCCAACAAGCTTATTTCCTAAACATCTTTCTCCTCAACATCACTCAACCTTGTTATCTTCTCTGTGTACCATTACCAGAGCTTTCACAACTGGTCTCCCCAGCTCCCCACCAAACTATTCTCCACATTGTGGCCAGCTGACAATAATACAACCACCTCAAAACGCTCTCCTCTTGAGCAACCCACGTCTCCTTTGACTCTCCTAAGACACAGACTAGATGTATTAAACAAGAATACAGTGCCATTCTTCAGTCTTATCATGGTCCTCCCAAACACATCCTTTCTCAATCTCCTGAAATTCTCCCCAAAGGCCACATGGTCTGAGTTCTGTGTCCTTATAATATGCAACCTTTATTCTTATTAGCACTCCCCACGATATGCATAATACATATTCCCAACACTGGACTCCCCACTCCATGCCATATGACAAATAACAAAGACTCTCTCCTTGGCCCAATCTCTAGACCGGTGTCTCTCAGCTGTTTTTGACAAGGGTCAATCCTTGGGCCTTGTCCTCAACACTCCAGTTTCAGGAAAAATTTTGCTAATTCAGTTCAGCACCAAGCCACACCCTTGACATCTGAGCACCCTCCAGGTCTGACCAAATTTCCTCACCCCTCATCCTTCCCTAGATGATATCGGATCACTCTGACCTACCTTCAGGAATAATCCTGTTAGGTCAGTTTAGTAAGAATCCATCCCAACTCTGATGCTCCTCTTAGGAATTTTCCATCAGTGACATGACCACCCCCAGCCCCACCCCAACCTGCTCCTTGGCTGTAAATTCCCACTTGTTAGTGTTGTAAGCAGAACTGACCCAGCTCTATAATGGAGTTCCCTTTTCCCTATTGCAAGAGCTGCTAAGTAAAATCTGTTCTTAACCCTTTAACTGCTGTCCAACTCAGATTTTTATACAAACTCCTTCAACATTTACCCTCTGGTGTTAGCTCCATGTCTCACCACTCTGGGGAAGTCTTCCCCAAATACCTATTGGGAGAGTTTCTCTTATCTTTTCCTGGCCCTTTGCTCATCTCTCTCCACAGAGGTCACAAACTGGGGACTCAAGCATCTTTTTTCGCCTCTTGTTTTCTTTAATTTACTATTACTACTACTACTAATAGACAACGATTACTATTTTCATTTGTTAGTTGATAGTTACTAAGAACTGGGAGATTTCACATAAAAAATTCAGATTTCCAATTTCTCCTGACCAGTTGGAAGACCCTAACATTGGCCTGATACTTTCTGGCAATGATCAGCTAGGGCTAAGAAACAGCTACCAGCGTTAGAAGGGCCTGCACACTTGCCCTGTTTCCCTTCTGTGTCATCTCCCTGGCTCTATTATAATGATTATTAATATTTTCATTATTTAAAAAAATCCCAATTATTTTGGAGGAGGGGAGCTCATGGAGGAAATATTTCTTTTTTTTTTTTTGGTAGAAAAAATATACCAAGTCAGTGAAATACACAAGCAGGCTACAGAGAAAGTAGCAATAAAAATATTTCAACTATGCAAAAACAGGCACGATTTGCCTTTCAACTAAAAACAGACTTTTGAAAAGCTGGCTTATTATTGAAAAGTCAAAGTTCAGTGGCATGGGGCTTCCCTGGTGGTCTGGTGGGTGGAGAGTCCGCCTTGCAGTGCAGGGGGCACTGGTTTGATCCCTGACCCAGGAGGATCCCACATATTGAGGAGCAGCTGGGTCAGTGTGTCCAGTTGCGAGCCAGCACTCTGGAATGCATGCGCCCATAGCCAGTGCTCTGCAGCGAGAGAGGCCACTTTGATGGGAGGTCCACTCATGCCAAAGAATAATAAAAATGGATGAAGAAAAAACGATGACTTAGAAAAAAAAGTTTCAAAGATAAATTAAAAAAAAATTAAGTGGCATGATGTTTTCCTAAGGAGAAAAATGGGGAAAATTATTAGCAAAGAAATGACTACTGTATTGGGGTTTTACTGATTAAATAAGATAATCCACTTAAATTAAGCTCCTTAGTCAATCAGAGCCTGAAAGTCAGACTTAAAAAAAATAACACATTTGCTTTTTTACTTTGTATCTCTTCAACTTGGTTGTGAATTCCCAGAGACTCCTGAGACATTTCTACCTGTGTTGCATGGAGCCTAGTACACAGCCTTGTGTGTAGCAAGTGCTCAACTTGGTCATGGAGTGCGAAATCCTTACAGAGTTCAATTGCTGCATGTGGTGGAAACATGGAGAATAATGGTGGTTCACACATCACGAGAATTCCACAGAATGTATGGTAAGAACGGTTCAAAGGCAACGAAGCAAGGGGGATTTAATCCTATTGCATCATCTTCGTGGGCTGTCTCCTGTTGGCAGCTTGAACTTACCTGACTGGTATCTATGGGGCACGGGATGAAAGAGGCTTGGGAGAGGAACTGGGTGGTACCCAACAGATCTCGGACACCTTCAGAATCACGTTTATACTCTTTGACAGGCTCCAGTCTCATCTTTTCTTTTGGAAGTAAGGCTTCGTATCAAGGGGCATAGCCAGAGGAGGCAGGAACTTAAATTCTCCATGACGTCCACCCAGGAAAAAAAGGCACAAATAGCAATAAAAATATTTCAACTATGCAAAACAGGCACGATTTGCCTTTCAACTAAAAACAGACTTTTGAAAAGCTGGCTTATTATTGAAAAGTCAAAGTTCAGTGGCATGGGGCTTCCCTGGTGGGCTGGTGGGTGGAGGGTCCGCCTTCCAGTGCAGGGGCACTGGTTTGATCCCTGACCCAGGAGGATCCCACATATTGAGGAGCAGCTGGGTCAGTGTGTCCAGTTGCGAGCCAGCACTCTGGAATGCATGCGCCCATAGCCAGTGCTCTGCAGCGAGAGAGGCCACTTTGATGGGAGGTCCACTCATGCCAAAGAATAATAAAAATGGATGAAGAAAAAACGATGACTTAGAAAAAAAAGTTTCAAAGATAAATTAAAAAAAAATTAAGTGGCATGATGTTTTCCTAAGGAGAAAAATGGGGAAAATTATTAGCAAAGAAATGACTACTGTATTGGGGTTTTACTGATTAAATAAGATAATCCACTTAAATTAAGCTCCTTAGTCAATCAGAGCCTGAAAGTCAGACTTAAAAAAAATAACACATTTGCTTTTTTACTTTGTATCTCTTCAACTTGGTTGTGAATTCCCAGAGACTCCTGAGACATTTCTACCTGTGTTGCATGGAGCCTAGTACACAGCCTTGTGTGTAGCAAGTGCTCAACTTGGTCATGGAGTGCGAAATCCTTACAGAGTTCAATTGCTGCATGTGGTGGAAACATGGAGAATAATGGTGGTTCACACATCACGAGAATTCCACAGAATGTATGGTAAGAACGGTTCAAAGGCAACGAAGCAAGGGGGATTTAATCCTATTGCATCATCTTCGTGGGCTGTCTCCTGTTGGCAGCTTGAACTTACCTGACTGGTATCTATGGGGCACGGGATGAAAGAGGCTTGGGAGAGGAACTGGGTGGTACCCAACAGATCTCGGACACCTTCAGAATCACGTTTATACTCTTTGACAGGCTCCAGTCTCATCTTTTCTTTTGGAAGTAAGGCTTCGTAGCAAGGGGCATAGCCAGAGGGAGGCAGGAACTTAAATTCTCCATGACGTCCACCCATCAGGAAACGTACTCTGTGTTATTTGGAAAGACCAGGAAGAGAGAGGTTAAAAAAATATGCCGGCCCAAATAAGTGGAAGTTTAAACATGAGCTACCTCCAACAAAATTATTTTTCTGAAAAGTTAATGACTTCAGATTCATAACAGCAACTACTCGAAAGTGGAAAGAAAGCCAAGTATCAGTTCACACTGCTCGCAATTCTCAATTGACCATGCCAGATAAGTTTTTGCAAATTAAGATATATTAAAACCACTAGTTTCTTTTTCTTAATTGGAGTCTAGTTGCTTCACAATGTCTGTTAGTTTCTGCTGTACAACAAAGTGAATCAGCTGTAGTTGGTTGGTTGGTTGGTTTGGTCGCTAAGTCGTGTCCGACTCTTGCTGTAGCCTGCCAGGCTTCTTGGTCCATGGGATTGTCCAGGCAAGAATACTGGAGTGGGTTGCCATTTCCTTCTCTAGGAGACCTTCCCCACACTGGAATCAAACTCAGGTCTCTTGCATTGCAGGCAGATAATTTACATGCGAATCAGCTATATGTATGCTTATACATCCTTCCTCTTGGACCTATGTTCCACCCACTCCTATCCTTCCCCTTCTAGGTAGGTCATCACAGAACACTGAAAACAACTCAATCGAAAAATGGTCAGAATAGTCTGAGAACATACATATCTGTAAACAACAAAGCTCTGTAAAAGTTTTTAAAAAAATGGTCAGAAGATCTAAGTGGACAGTTCTCCAAAGAAGACAAGCAGATGGTCAAGAGGCACATGAAAAGATGCTCAGCATCACTAATTATTAGAGAAATACAAATCAAAACTGCAATGAGCTGTTACCTCAGGCTCATCAGAAGAGTCACTGTCAAAAAGTCAACAAACAATAAATGCTGGAGAAAGTGTGGAGAAAAGGGAACCCTTTTGCACGTTGGTGCAGCAACTGATGCAGCCACTATGGAAGACAGTATGAAGGCATCTTAAAAAACTAAAAGTACAACTACCATAAGACCCAGAAATCCCACTTCTGGCCATATACCCTGAGAAAACCTTAATTCAAAAAGACACATACACCCCACTGTTCATTGCGGCACTATTTACAAGAGTCAGGACCAAGAAGCAACCTACATGCCTATCGACAGATGAATGGATAAAGAAGATGTAGTATATATGCTAAAATCACTAGATTAAAAAAGTCAAGTTCATCCTTATCCTAGTTGTAGAATCACTACTAAAGATAGTATTACTATGGCTTGAAAAGAGTCACAGTAACAATGATGACAGTTTCTGAAAAGCTCACATTGAAACAACAGCCTGAGAACCTCAAGTCTTTTTACCTGAGAGATTACTCACACAACAATGAAAGAAAACACGATATAAATATTTGGGGAAAACAGAAATTCCTAGTTTAAGGTGCAGATAAAAGATCAAGTCACATGGGAGTATTAAACAGAAATGGTATCCCTGCCTGGAGACATTGATAGAAGATACCCTGAAGAGGTTGCAGTTTCCCAAGACGGCCACATGAGGGAGACTGTGAGAAAGCATCAGCAGGTGGCTACAGCCAGGAAACAAATGGCATCCAGTATTGGCTCACTAGGGTTCCAGTGCCTTCTAGGGGGAACCACTGCCTTGCTGGAAGCCAGGCCCAATGCCCTGGCCCACTCCAGGAACGCCTACAGGGACTTCCCAAAGAAGACAGAAGGATCCTTGGGGCCCACAGTCAGGGCCGGCGCTGATTACCAAAAAACTGAAATCTTTCAACATTTTAATTCTGCATTCTGGCTGGGTATCAGCCCCATATATGTGGTTAGGTTAGGGTCAGATCTCAAAGTTCCTCTTCAAGATGAGGGTGAAAGTGAAGTATTTCAACATAACAGCATAGGCTCTGAGATTTGAGACGAGAAATACAGCATTTGGAAATCAACTATAACCATATTAAGTTGATGAGGAAATAGGACTGTAATTTAAAGTAATTAAGACACAGCAAGATACATAGCCCTGCAGGATCACCAATAACCTTACACAGGAAAAATCCATCCACATACATAGCAGTGGCATGGATTCACTCCCTCCTGACTTCCCCCTGAGTAACAGCTACAATATTTACTGAGCCCATACAAATCACACTGTTCTCCACACCGTGGGTTCAGCAATGAATAGAGAATACCCTGTCCCAGGGGTCACAGAGCAGGCATCCAACAAGGCAAATAGTCATAATGACTGATTGGGAGACATCTGATGAGGGAATAAGGAGGGAGACTGAAACAACTCAGGGAAGGAAGAGGCTGCTAGACTGGGGTCTAGAAAGGCTTCTCTGAGGGGGAGGTAATTTTGTTAAACCCAAGGGAAAAGGAGGAGGAGTCAATGAGCTCAAAATCTGGATGTAGAACATTCTGGATGAAAGGAATGGCATGTGCAAAGACCCTAAAGTAGGAGGATGTCAGTGGAGGGCAGTGTGAGAACATGGGGAGCCCAAGGGGTAAGGGAGGAGGTGGGCAGGGGCAGGGCAAAAAAAGGCAGGGTCTGTGAGATGAGATTTTCCTTTCAGGTGAGGAGATTCTGAGGGACTTAAGGAGAAGAAATACAGCATTCTTCTAGCTGTTCTATGTAGACAGGTCTGCAGACCAATTAGGAGGCATCTGACATCAATCTAGTCCCAGTGAGAGAGGAAGGTGGTTTGGAACAAGGTGATCAAGACCAAGCTAGAAAGCAGCAGTTAGACTGCAATTCTGTTTCGGAATTTGGCTTGTTAGGAACTGGTGATGGAGTGGGCCTGTGTGCGTGGAGGGCGCAGGTGGGAAGGTTACGGTCTAGCAAAGCTGTCACAGCAACCCTCTCCACTCGGTCTCACTTCTTTTAGCCGGAACATTCTGGTGGGGAAGCCTCGCAACAGAGTGTCAGTGTTGGCTGAGTAACTGTGGTTGTGTGCAGCCTTATGATAAAACTGGAAAATAAAAGTCTCTCTGAGTACAAGACATTAAGGACTTTTCCCCTTTCCCAACATAAACAAATTCTTTATCCAAATAACATTTTATAAAATGCTGTTTTAAAATTAATTACAGAAATCATATGAAGCCTCCCACTTTCTCATTTTAAAGGACTAAACAACAATAATATAGAATTAGAACCACAATTATCCCTTGTGAGTGTTCCTACATTAAATGTTATATAACAGGGCACAATCTATGTGTATTAAGAATATGCACAATGATATTAGGACAAAATTGAATCATTAGCCTACAATGTTACTAATTTAGTAAACCGTCGGGGAACAATACTTAGGCCTTAAAATTTTTTATGAACTTTCCCAAATTCAATTGCAACAGAACAGATTGTATTAGTGACATGCTGGAACCATGGGGCAAAACTAAGTCATTTTGAGCAAAGAACTGGTGTGGGAAGTCCTCTGCTTTCCCCTTCTCACTGAGCATCCTTCCTGTGAAGAGCTGAACATCCTGGAGTGTAGCAAGAGTATCTTTGTTACCCACGAGTGTATGGATTCTAACACCAACTAAATGATCTTTTATGAAGACACCTAGATGGACTTAATTATTCATATGCCCACTTGTCAGGTCCGTCCAGTTTTAACATTTCTCCTATGCTTTAAAATCTGCTGTTGTCCTCTGGATAACAAGTCAAGAAAGGTAGAAATCCATGTAGCACTTAGGGAGAACAATGTGGCTTTTATATTCAGTTATTAAAAGGAGAATGATAATTTGGTTATAAATTTTCATCTTATCACCTCGAATGGCCACAGAGACAGTAAAATGAAAAATTAACATGTTTACTGCTTACTGAAGCATTCCTCTTCCAGCGCCATTAGGTTGTGTTTCAGTGGGGAGAAGGAAGGTTCCGGGTGGCACTCCAAGCCCTGCCAGACAGGAGTCATGCTCTGGAGCAGGGGGAACATGACAGGAGCTGGTGGGGGCACACGGCTCCCTGTGCCCCCCACTCACCCCCCCACCGCTGCCCAGAGTCTACGGGAAGGGCTCCAACAAACCACCACCAAGGCCAGTGGTCCTCATAAACCCTCTCCCAAAGACCCAGACTGACCAGGTCAAAGGAAGTAACTAGGGATAAAATATAGGTTTAAAGGGAACAACCAAGAGCAAGAAAGAAAATACCTGAAGCCTACTTTAATTATCTGAGGATATGAAAATTAGATCCTCTTTGTCTCTGTTTTAGCACAGGTCTCAGATGCAAATAATTCAGAAGATGCCATCCTGAATCAACTGGACCAACTATGAGAATCCATGAAAAAATGGTAAAACTTGTGCCCGCCCCATACCTCCACACTGAAAGAAAGGGAAAGAATTCATCTGGAAAAAGCTGTCAGGGAGACAGGGAGGGGAGTCCTTTTCCCTTTTGGGGTCAAATGAGGGCTTTAAGGGACTACTCAGAAGCTTGTGAGTGTCCCTTGGAATGTAGTGAGGAACATGTTTGCCTAGTGACAGCACAGAGGAGAGGGACAGATGAGCTAGCTTCTAGCCATCAGAAAGGAATCTGGAAAGGCAAATGACTGAGAAGAGATCAGAAACCCAAGGGCTGGAAGAGGCAGGAGATCCATGCTGTTAGAAGGGGAGGGGAAAAGGAGGTGGGTCTTGGGGTCAACTAGAAGGACTGGCCAGCACAGACGGCAAAGCCAAGTCAAGCCCCAGCCTGGGGCTCCCTCAGAAACCTACCAAAGAGCCTCAGAAGAGAAAGATGCAGCAATTGTGTAAGTGCTACAAAAGGCTTGATGCCACAGGGCAGCTGCACCAACTCCATGGAATGCACTTACCCTTCTATCGTCTTGGGTTTGGGTTGGACTCTAGACCCCAGAAGGGCCTGAGACAGGAGCTGGTGGCTGAGGACAAGCCTGATCTCAAACTACAGCGGGAGGGGAGGAGAGCTCAAATGTTAATTGGATACAAATCTGGAGTTTTTATACTATTCAAAAGACGGAATTTTCAAGTATCGGCAAGATGGTTCCTGGTCTTAAAAGACATAAGGGCTGCAGAACCTGCCCAAGAGCTTATTCAGGAGTCCAGAGAAAGAATTTGAAGGTATGGAGAGAGAAACAGCAAAGATACCCCTATCTAGTCTACTTCCAATAAATCCATTATCTGGCACTTACTGCTGATCTTTTAAATTTTTTGCCCCATTCGTCAATGAGAAATTTCCAATTAGAATATAAACCTGTCTTCTCTCGGTGTATTCTTCCCTGATCCTTGGGTTCTACTGAATCTCTCAGTATCACAAAACATATTAAATTGCAAAGAAAAAGATCATTTAAGAGCTCATTAAAATTAGTTATTCATCCTCTGATTTTTCTCTACATTAATAGATTTAAAAAAATCAATTTCATGAATCAATTTAATCTCTTCTACTAAAGAACTTGTACCATCTTCCAGGGTTCTTCCTATAACTCAGACACACCATCAGCTCTCCGGGTTTTTTTTTTTTTCCTTCCTAAAGTGATTACAGTAAGTGATTGTGTCCTTAGATTTCTCCACTTTAGAGATGAACAATAGCTTCAGTCATAGCCGCCTCGGAGTAGTGCAGTTTGAGGATGTGTAGAAGTATTTTTTATTTACTAGATTTCAATAATTTCAAAAACAGAGAAGATTGCATTGAAAAATCCCAACATTTGCAATTTAATCTTTTAAGATTTGTGCATTTTTACTTGCTCATTTGCAGGAGACATGAGAAAATCTATCATAAATGCCCAAGGTTGAAACACTGACCCATGAATAAAAAAACAGAGTAAAAATCAAGACAAACCTTTGCTGGGGCTCCCTCAGAAACCTACCAAAGAGCCTCAGAAGAGAAAGATGCAGCAATTGTGTAAGTGCTACAAAGGCTTGATGCCACAGGGCAGCTGCACCAACTCCATGGAATGCACTTACCCTTCTATCGTCTTGGGTTTGGGTTGGACTCTAGACCCCAGAAGGGCCTGAGACAGGAGCTGGTGGCTGAGGACAAGCCTGATCTCAAACTACAGCGGGAGGGGAGGAGAGCTCAAATGTTAATTGGATACAAATCTGGAGTTTTTATACTATTCAAAAGACGGAATTTTCAAGTATCGGCAAGATGGTTCCTGGTCTTAAAAGACATAAGGGCTGCAGAACCTGCCCAAGAGCTTATTCAGGAGTCCAGAGAAAGAATTTGAAGGTATGGAGAGAGAAACAGCAAAGATACCCCTATCTAGTCTACTTCCAATAAATCCATTATCTGGCACTTACTGCTGATCTTTTAAATTTTTTGCCCCATTCGTCAATGAGAAATTTCCAATTAGAATATAAACCTGTCTTCTCTCGGTGTATTCTTCCCTGATCCTTGGGTTCTACTGAATCTCTCAGTATCACAAAACATATTAAATTGCAAAGAAAAAGATCATTTAAGAGCTCATTAAAATTAGTTATTCATCCTCTGATTTTTCTCTACATTAATAGATTTAAAAAAATCAATTTCATGAATCAATTTAATCTCTTCTACTAAAGAACTTGTACCATCTTCCAGGGTTCTTCCTATAACTCAGACACACCATCAGCTCTCCGGGGTTTTTTTTTTTTTCCTTCCTAAAGTGATTACAGTAAGTGATTGTGTCCTTAGATTTCTCCACTTTAGAGATGAACAATAGCTTCAGTCATAGCCGCCTCGGAGTAGTGCAGTTTGAGGATGTGTAGAAGTATTTTTTATTTACTAGATTTCAATAATTTCAAAAACAGAGAAGATTGCATTGAAAAATCCCAACATTTGCAATTTAATCTTTTAAGATTTGTGCATTTTTACTTGCTCATTTGCAGGAGACATGAGAAAATCTATCATAAATGCCCAAGGTTGAAACACTGACCCATGAATAAAAAAACAGAGTAAAAATCAAGACAAACCTTTGCTATGCTCAAAAAGGATGACTAAGTTTCCTTATTCATAGTGTACTGGCAAACTGTGGAATCATTTAATCTTACTAGATGTCTCATTATTCTTATTGAATCCCTCCCAGGGGTTGGGACAGTGTTCCAAAGAAGAAAAGGATACAGGCTGTGGTTAGTAGCAGAAAGAATTAGCAAGCTTTTGCTGACCTGAATTCAACTCATAAGTCATGATTCATAATTGCATCTTTAGTCCACGTTGCTAAGACAGGAGAACAATTTGAGTTATGCACACGCCCACAATCGTATTTTTTGCTGGCCAGTGTTTGATGAAAGCCCAGGGCAATCCAGCCACTGCTCATCATGTTCTCCACAGAAGTATATTTATCTCAGCAATAATTTCCACAGCACTGACCACAGCAAACTGGAAATAGCTAAGCTATCAGTTACCTGAATTTTAGCCAAGCTTGGTGGATACCAACAGTAAACAAATAACAACCACAAATACCAACCATCTTTGGAGGGTGTTGTTTTTATAAATTAGAAAGGGCTGGTAAAAAAACTTATGTAAGGGGCTTCCCTGGTGGTCCACTGGGTAAGGACACTGCGTTGCAGTGCAAGGGGCACCGGTTTGATCCCTGGCTTGGGAAGATCCTACGTGCCACAGAGCGGCTGGACCAGTGTGTCCAACTACCGAGCCTGAGCTCTGGAGCGCATGTGCCTGGGGTCGGTGCTCTGCAATGAGAAAGGCCACTGCTATGGGAGGCCCACACAGGCCAAAGAACAAAGATGGATGAAAATAAATAAATGAAAGACCAATAGAAGTGGCCAAAAAAAAAAAAAAAAAAGAACATATGTAAGAAGATTAAGTAGATCTAAGGGGAATTTGTGCTTTCTAGCTGGCACTAGTGGTAAAGAATCTGCCTGGCAATGGAGGAAACATGGATTCAGCCCCTGGGTTGGGAAGATCCCCTGGAAAAGGACATGGCAACCCATTCCAGTATTCTTGCCTAGAGAATTCCATGGATAGAGGAGCCAGGTGGGCTGTTGTTCATAGGGTCATGAAGAATTGAACATGACAAGCGATTCAGCACACGCGTATGAAGAATTTAACCATAGCTTTAAAATATATTTTACTACAGCAACTAACTCATCCATTTTCTGCACAACTTGCACTATACCCTATGGCTTCTTTGTAACGTTCTCTGTGTGGCCCATACTGCCATGCCATTTGGCAGGGTGAGATTACCTTCTAATAAGAGCTTTCTGGTATCTAAGTAACTCAGCCTTTTGGGAGGGCTCCAAGGCACACATGCCTCATCCCAAATTCTGTCCTAGAATGAATAGGGTTGTTATACTGAGGGCCTCTTGCTCTGATAACACTCTCTACAAACAAACCAGAGCAAGGAAGAAACTAAGGAGGCACACATCCATAATGGTTAGAAAAGAGAGCACATATTGATTTGTGGATTTTGTCAGTAATTACTCATTCTGCTTTTGATTCTTGGTCTAATTGAAAAGAGGTTTGCTACAGAAGTATATTTATCTCAGCAATAATTTCCACAGCACTGACCACAGCAAACTGGAAATAGCTAAGCTATCAGTTACCTGGATTTTAGCCAAGCTTGGTGGATACCAACAGTAAACAAATAACAACCACAAATACCAACCATCTTTGGAGGGTGTTGTTTTTATAAATTAGAAAGGGCTGGTAAAAAAACTTATGTAAGGGGCTTCCCTGGTGGTCCACTGGGTAAGGACACTGCGTTGCAGTGCAAGGGGCACCGGTTTGATCCCTGGCTTGGGAAGATCCTACGTGCCACAGAGCGGCTGGACCAGTGTGTCCAACTACCGAGCCTGAGCTCTGGAGCGCATGTGCCTGGGGTCGGTGCTCTGCAATGAGAAAGGCCACTGCTATGGGAGGCCCACACAGGCCAAAGAACAAAGATGGATGAAAATAAATAAATGAAAGACCAATAGAAGTGGCCAAAAAAAAAAAAAAAAAAGAACATATGTAAGAAGATTAAGTAGATCTAAGGGGAATTTGTGCTTTCTAGCTGGCACTAGTGGTAAAGAATCTGCCTGGCAATGGAGGAAACATGGATTCAGCCCCTGGGTTGGGAAGATCCCCTGGAAAAGGACATGGCAACCCATTCCAGTATTCTTGCCTAGAGAATTCCATGGATAGAGGAGCCAGGTGGGCTGTTGTTCATAGGGTCATGAAGAATTGAACATGACAAGCGATTCAGCACACGCGTATGAAGAATTTAACCATAGCTTTAAAATATATTTTACTACAGCAACTAACTCATCCATTTTCTGCACAACTTGCACTATACCCTATGGCTTCTTTGTAACGTTCTCTGTGTGGCCCATACTGCCATGCCATTTGGCAGGGTGAGATTACCTTCTAATAAGAGCTTTCTGGTATCTAAGTAACTCAGCCTTTTGGGAGGGCTCCAAGGCACACATGCCTCATCCCAAATTCTGTCCTAGAATGAATAGGGTTGTTATACTGAGGGCCTCTTGCTCTGATAACACTCTCTACAAACAAACCAGAGCAAGGAAGAAACTAAGGAGGCACACATCCATAATGGTTAGAAAAGAGAGCACATATTGATTTGTGGATTTTGTCAGTAATTACTCATTCTGCTTTTGACTTCACTGTGGGTAAATCTAATTGAAAAAGAGGTTTGCTCTGGCAGGGACATCCCAATCAGGTCTTGTGAACACCACAGTTTGTAATTATAAAAATAATTGTGGGATCACAAATTCAAGACTACAACCTCAGTAAAGAGCAATAGTGAGGAGGAAATGGGGCTGTGAGAGAAGTTACATGTGAGAAACAAGTCAGAATACTTGTATGATGGGAGAAAAATATCCACCTAGATAGAATAACCTTGCATCTTGCCAAGAGCGACACTCTAAAACTAGGTAAGTATTCTACCATATTGGGTGAGAAGAATACTTTCTTTTCAATTTTGCACCTTTATTTTCAATAAGATACTTTAACTCAGAATAAATACCTTACTTGCTTCTTTCTAGCTTTTTTGCAGAACTGAGCCAAAGGCATACAGAGAGGAAGCGCTGTGTTTCAGTACCAAATCATAGTTTACCAGTTGATGTGAGAGTAAATGCTGGTATGTTGATCCCATTGTTCACAGGTGAAAATAAATGAATCAGTTACTTCGACAGAGGACTAGCTTTGACCATGAGTAAAGACATCATGTGACAGCCTGGATTATTTCAGTAAAATGCATTTCCCACCTGTGCAACCAACTGTGCCTCCACCTCTGCTCAGACCCCATCATGTTCTGAGAACCAAAGACAGGAGTATGTCACAGGCTGATATTTTTCTGATAGAAAGGAAACTTAAGAGACATCAAATTCCCAGGTACCACTCTTCAGCTTATTCAGTTCCTAAGCAAGAAGTTCTTCTATTGAAGGTGTTCACTTTTAAGGTCAATATATCTGGACCCCCTGCCTCCTGTTCTCAAATTCTCTCCAATATCATGGAGACACTATACCCTATGGCTTCTTTGTAACGTTCTCTGTGTGGCCCATACTGCCATGCCATTTGGCAGGGTGAGATTACCTTCTAATAAGAGCTTTCTGGTATCTAAGTAACTCAGCCTTTGGGAGGGCTCCAAGGCACACATGCCTCATCCCAAATTCTGTCCTAGAATGAATAGGGTTGTTATACTGAGGGCCTCTTGCTCTGATAACACTCTCTACAAACAAACCAGAGCAAGGAAGAAACTAAGGAGGCACACATCCATAATGGTTAGAAAAGAGAGCACATATTGATTTGTGGATTTTGTCAGTAATTACTCATTCTGCTTTTGACTTCACTGTGGGTAAATCTAATTGAAAAAGAGGTTTGCTCTGGCAGGGACATCCCAATCAGGTCTTGTGAACACCACAGTTTGTAATTATAAAAATAATTGTGGGATCACAAATTCAAGACTACAACCTCAGTAAAGAGCAATAGTGAGGAGGAAATGGGGCTGTGAGAGAAGTTACATGTGAGAAACAAGTCAGAATACTTGTATGATGGGAGAAAAATATCCACCTAGATAGAATAACCTTGCATCTTGCCAAGAGCGACACTCTAAAACTAGGTAAGTATTCTACCATATTGGGTGAGAAGAATACTTTCTTTTCAATTTTGCACCTTTATTTTCAATAAGATACTTTAACTCAGAATAAATACCTTACTTGCTTCTTTCTAGCTTTTTTGCAGAACTGAGCCAAAGGCATACAGAGAGGAAGCGCTGTGTTTCAGTACCAAATCATAGTTTACCAGTTGATGTGAGAGTAAATGCTGGTATGTTGATCCCATTGTTCACAGGTGAAAATAAATGAATCAGTTACTTCGACAGAGGACTAGCTTTGACCATGAGTAAAGACATCATGTGACAGCCTGGATTATTTCAGTAAAATGCATTTCCCACCTGTGCAACCAACTGTGCCTCCACCTCTGCTCAGACCCCATCATGTTCTGAGAACCAAAGACAGGAGTATGTCACAGGCTGATATTTTTCTGATAGAAAGGAAACTTAAGAGACATCAAATTCCCAGGTACCACTCTTCAGCTTATTCAGTTCCTAAGCAAGAAGTTCTTCTATTGAAGGTGTTCACTTTTAAGGTCAATATATCTGGACCCCCTGCCTCCTGTTCTCAAATTCTCTCCACAGTTGTTCTACAGGTCTACCTCTTCTCCATGGGTTAGACATCTGTTGTGCTTATCTTGGAACTTTGCTTCTCTTTCTCCTGTGCACTGAGAAGGACGCATGACCCACTGACCTAGTTACAAGACACTAGAAACATCTTCCCCATATGATTACCTTTCAACCCCCTATCTCTTTCCCTCATAGCCACAATCTTTGCCAAGAGATTTAAAACAATAATCCCAAGCAACAACAAAAATGTATACACTCAAAAATCCTATCTCATTGCTCTGAGGGAGACTGGATGGATGGGTTACTGATTAAACATCGTGCAACATGTGAGGTTGGATGTACTGTTGGCTACATACAGACTGCACAGAAAAGTCTATTAGGCAGCAGACTGGAAAAGTCATCTTCTCCAGAGGTTAGACTACAAGCTGAGCACTTCTCTCGAATGAGATGTTTGGGAAGCAGATGGGCTTTCTCTGAAAATTAACAAAACCCCAGTGATTGCGATATGATCAAAATGAAGAAAAAGGGATGGCATGGATGCTGGGTGACCAAAGCCATTAACCACTCGGGCAAACGCAGTCCTGAGAACTGACTGCTCAGTGACCTTGCTTCTCCAGATGGCACCAAGCCAACAGGTGAATGATCCAAATCCTGTTATGCCGGATCCACATTTATGCTCATTCTCTTTATTCCTGGGGAATGGGGTGGGGAGATGTATGTGGGGCTTGCCCTGGTTTACCCTGGTTGCAAACAGTCTATGTTTCAATCAGTCTTTGTGTTTACAGTTCCTGTGTCTCTCAGTAACACTTCTTGTTTTCTACATGCTCCTTATGGATAGCACTAGGAATGATATATTCCATCACACTTCAAGAAGGAGAACTGGGGTGAAATTCTCATGGAAATAGTCTCTGCTCAGAGAAACACAGATAAAGAACTCTCAATTCTTTAGAATATTGTTCTTTAGGCTGACGTTAGAGTCTCTGGCTTGAACCTGTGATGGGCAGATTTACAGTCCTAGTCCGGGCTTCCCAGATGGCTCAGTGGTAAAGAATCAGTCTGCTAAGCAGATGTGGGTTTGATTCCTAGGTCTGGAAGATCCCCTGGAGAAAGAAATGGCAACTAATCCCAGTATCCTTGCTTGGGATATTGCATGGACAAAGGAGTCTGGAGGGCTACAGTCCATGGTGTCACAAAAGAGCAGTAGCAAAGCTTTCTACAACTTGTTACAAGAACCGCAAACAATGAAAATGCTTAACTTCAATATATGATATCCATCTACATTGGTAGGTTTATAAATATGCCTGTATATGTGCACATGTGTTGGTATGTATATTCTTTGTTGCTGTATGTTTGCAAGTGTGCATTACAGGCGCATTTTGGAGA
Organism: Tragulus kanchil; assembly: GCA_022376925.1. Lineage (NCBI taxonomy): Eukaryota > Metazoa > Chordata > Mammalia > Artiodactyla > Tragulidae > Tragulus > Tragulus kanchil. Next base: position 260,756,249 of record JAIOJX010000032.1, read on the forward strand.
TGTTGTGACTTGGTGCCTAGACACCACGAAAGCAATTATCACAATAACGTGAGTCACATGAACCTTTTAGCTTCTCAGTGCATAGTAAAGCTATGTTTACACTACAGTACAGTCTGCTAAGTCGTTTCAGTTGTGTCTGACCCTTTGTGGGCCTATGGACAGCAGCCCAGTGGACCAGGTTCCTCTGCCCTAGGGATTCTCCAAGCAAGAATACAATCCGTTATACACAATAGCATTCTGTCTTAAAAACAATGTGCATACATTAGTTAAAAATAACGCTGTTGGGAAAATGGCATCGATATACTTACTTGATACAGAGTTGCCCCAAACCTACAATTTGTTAAAAAAATTTAAAAATCTTGGGGCTTCCCTGGTGGTTCAGTGGGTAAGAGTCCGCCTTGCAGTGCAAGGTCAGTTCCTTTTGGTCTCTCAGGGGAATGGGGTGGGGAGACTTGCCCTGGTTTACCCTGGTTGCAAACAGTCTATGTTTCAATCAGTCTTTGTGTTTACAGTTCCTGTGTCTCTCAGTAACACTTCTTGTTTTCTACATGCTCCTTATGGATAGCACTAGGAATGATATATTCCATCACACTTCAAGAAGGAGAACTGGGGTGAAATTCTCATGGAAATAGTCTCTGCTCAGAGAAACACAGATAAAGAACTCTCAATTCTTTAGAATATTGTTCTTTAGGCTGACGTTAGAGTCTCTGGCTTGAACCTGTGATGGGCAGATTTACAGTCCTAGTCCGGGCTTCCCAGATGGCTCAGTGGTAAAGAATCAGTCTGCTAAGCAGATGTGGGTTTGATTCCTAGGTCTGGAAGATCCCCTGGAGAAAGAAATGGCAACTAATCCCAGTATCCTTGCTTGGGATATTGCATGGACAAAGGAGTCTGGAGGGCTACAGTCCATGGTGTCACAAAAGAGCAGTAGCAAAGCTTTCTACAACTTGTTACAAGAACCGCAAACAATGAAAATGCTTAACTTCAATATATGATATCCATCTACATTGGTAGGTTTATAAATATGCCTGTATATGTGCACATGTGTTGGTATGTATATTCTTTGTTGCTGTATGTTTGCAAGTGTGCATTACAGGCGCATTTTGGAGATGTTGTGACTTGGTGCCTAGACACCACGAAAGCAATTATCACAATAACGTGAGTCACATGAACCTTTTAGCTTCTCAGTGCATAGTAAAGCTATGTTTACACTACAGTACAGTCTGCTAAGTCGTTTCAGTTGTGTCTGACCCTTTGTGGGCCTATGGACAGCAGCCCAGTGGACCAGGTTCCTCTGCCCTAGGGATTCTCCAAGCAAGAATACAATCCGTTATACACAATAGCATTCTGTCTTAAAAAACAATGTGCATACATTAGTTAAAAAATAACGCTGTTGGGAAAATGGCATCGATATACTTACTTGATACAGAGTTGCCCCAAACCTACAATTTGTTAAAAAAATTTAAAAATCTTGGGGCTTCCCTGGTGGTTCAGTGGGTAAAGAGTCCGCCTTGCAGTGCAAGGGGCATCAGTTATATCCCTGGCCCGGGAAGATCCCAGGTGCCACAGAGCAGCTGCACTGGTGTGTCCAATTACAAGCCAGCGCTCTGGACCAGTGTTCTGCAAGGAGAGAGGCCACTGCAATGGGAGGTCCACACAGGCCAAAGAATAAAGATGGATGAAACTAAATAAGTCAAAAATCAATAAAAGAGGCCAAAAAAAAAAAAAACCCTTCAATAAAGTGAGGCGAAATAAACTGAGGTACACCTGTTATGTATACTACATATGTTCACATATATGTGTCAAATTCCAAAGGTTGAGTATCATAACCAAAAGATAGCTCTTCATTCCTAAATAGTTTCTTTAATTGAAACAATGAATGTTATTTCCTTTTGGGGGGAAAATACATGCATATGCCTTGGTTTATCAGTCTTCTGGAGGTACTGACACCTGTCACAGTGATATCTCTCTGGAACTCCCATCAGTTGGGCACTAGAAGCTCTCATAGAGATTTTTTGTGGCCCCAGTTCTAAGTGTCTGCTCACCACAACTCTCCTCTTCTCATGGTCCTTTCTGATGGAAACCAGTGTGATTCTAACGGTATTGACTCTAGTTTCCCACTCAACCAATTATGAGTTCTTTAACAAGCAGGGATCAAGAATGGCTAAGAAAATTTTGCAACAAGGGAGTTATAATGAGGTCTTCCCTCACAAATGTTAAGGTTTATTGTCAGACTAAAATAACTGATACAGCATCCAACTGGTACAAGGGAACGGGCAGAACAATGAACATGATAGTTGGCAATGGTATGAAGAAAAACAGCAGGCATAGTACAAGCCTGCTGTACCAGTAATGTAAAAGTATTGAGATGTATAAGTAAAAAGCAGTATGATTATCTCTGAGTGGTACAATTATGGGCTCTTGGTTTGCCTTTTTTTTTTTTTTGACTTGTATTACTTTTGTTAAGGGAAAAAACAAAAACAAAAGAAAAAACCCCTCAGTTTTAAAAAGGTAAATCACAAACTGGGAAAAATATTTAAAAGCAGTAATAGTTTAACAATCTTAAAACATAAAAATTGCTCTCAAAATTAACACCAAAAAGGCAGAATTTAAAAAAAGGGGGGACTGAAAGAGTATCTAAGAACAATAAGCATAAAAGATGTTTAACCACATCAGTAGTTAAACAAAGAGGAAGTTAAAACTTTAAGATACAATTTCCTCAAACTGGCAAAGATTAAAAATAAACAATAACAGTAAAAGTTAATGAGGATCCAATCAGTTGGGCATTTCCATATGTTACTTTAAATTATACCACAGGGCCAAATCATTTATCTAAAATTTCTGAGCTGTGTTTCTGACTTTGGATTTCAGACTTTCAAAAAGACAGGGATTTCCCTGGTGGGCCAGTGGCTAAGACTCCACATTCCCACTGTAGGGGGCTGGGGTTGCACCCTCAGCCAGGCAACTAGATCTCACATGCCACAACTAAGAGTTCACATAACTAAAGATCCTGCATGCTGCAACTAAAAAGATTCTGAATGCTATAATGAAGATCCAGCTCAGCCAAATAAAACAACAGTAATAAAAAAATGAAGTAAAGTACAAAGATAAGATGTAGTATATATTAAATAAAACCTTGAGCTAAATGAGAGGCTGTACGCCATAAGCAAACACATTATTTTTAAAGCTAAACATGAAAATATTCACAAGCAATGGAATACATGAAAGACTGAAAAGAGTCTCATTTCTGTTGATGACAGTTATTGCCACAAAATGAGTTCGGGTCAGATTTTGTGGTGAAATGAGTTAAGGAAAAAAAATATGCTTTTCAGAGCTTTTTAGATTTTAGAATTGTTGATCATGAATTCTCAACTGTTCACGCAGCCTTTCTGAAAGTTTCTTTGGCCATGAGACTATACATTCAGACTTTGAAAAGATTAACGTACTACTACCTTTTAACCTACTTCTGGGAGGAACTAAAAAGAAATGCAGACAAAGAGTTATCTTTAAGGATGAAAATAATTTCATTTATAACAATAAAAATGAAATCAGCATGAATGCCTAACATAAAGCAATGGTTATATTATGGGACAGGTAAATAAAAGGATATTATTGGCCATAAAAAATCATTTTTATTTAAAGGACCGATTTTTTTTTTTAAATTTTTTATTTTATTTATCTTTTTGGGGTAGGGTGGGAGGGAGCGGGACGGGCGGGGCCACTTCTATTGGTCTTTCATTTCTCCATTTTCATCCATCTTTGTTCTTTGGCTCCTGTGGGCCCCCATCGCGTGGCCTCTGTTGTCACCCAGAGCCAGCTAAGAACTAGGGGGGTTTTTAAAAAAAAAGTTAATGAGGATCCAATCAGTTGGGCATTTCCATATGTTACTTTAAATTATACCACAGGGCCAAATCATTTATCTAAAATTTCTGAGCTGTGTTTCTGACTTTGGATTTCAGACTTTCAAAAAGACAGGGATTTCCCTGGTGGGCCAGTGGCTAAGACTCCACATTCCCACTGTAGGGGGCTGGGGTTGCACCCTCAGCCAGGCAACTAGATCTCACATGCCACAACTAAGAGTTCACATAACTAAAGATCCTGCATGCTGCAACTAAAAAGATTCTGAATGCTATAATGAAGATCCAGCTCAGCCAAATAAAACAACAGTAATAAAAAAATGAAGTAAAGTACAAAGATAAGATGTAGTATATATTAAATAAAACCTTGAGCTAAATGAGAGGCTGTACGCCATAAGCAAACACATTATTTTTAAAGCTAAACATGAAAATATTCACAAGCAATGGAATACATGAAAGACTGAAAAGAGTCTCATTTCTGTTGATGACAGTTATTGCCACAAAATGAGTTCGGGTCAGATTTTGTGGTGAAATGAGTTAAGGAAAAAAAATATGCTTTTCAGAGCTTTTTAGATTTTAGAATTGTTGATCATGAATTCTCAACTGTTCACGCAGCCTTTCTGAAAGTTTCTTTGGCCATGAGACTATACATTCAGACTTTGAAAAGATTAACGTACTACTACCTTTTAACCTACTTCTGGGAGGAACTAAAAAGAAATGCAGACAAAGAGTTATCTTTAAGGATGAAAATAATTTCATTTATAACAATAAAAATGAAATCAGCATGAATGCCTAACATAAAGCAATGGTTATATTATGGGACAGGTAAATAAAAGGATATTATTGGCCATAAAAAATCATTTTTATTTAAAGGACCGATTTTTTTTTTTAAATTTTTTATTTTATTTATCTTTTTGGGGGGTAGGGTGGGGAGGGAGCGGGACGGGCGGGGGGCCACTTCTATTGGTCTTTCATTTCTCCATTTTCATCCATCTTTGTTCTTTGGCTCCTGTGGGCCCCCCATCGCGGTGGCCTCTGTTGTCACAGAGCACCAGCTCTGGGCGCGCGCACGCCAGACCTCCGGCTTGGTAATTGGACACATCGGTCCAGTCGCTCCGCGGCACGTGGGATCTTCCCAGGTCAGGGATTGAACCGGCGCCCCTTGTACTGCAAGGCAGTGCCCTTACCCACTGGACCACCAGGGGAAGCCCCTGATCTTTTTTTTTTTTTTGAAAATAATTTCATTTATAACAATAAAAATGAAATCAGCATGAATGCCTAACATAAAGTAATGGTTATATTATGGGACAGGTAAATAAAAGGATATTATTTGGCCATAAAAAATCATTTTGAGGTTACTAAATAACTCAGAAAAATGCTCAGTGCTTTATTGCTGAACAAAAAATAATCAAGACCTAAAATTCCTACTTTGTTTTTTCCTTAAAATTTTTGGCCTCTTTTTATTGATTATTATTTATTTTTTACCCATTTTTATTCCTCGGCCTGTGAGCCTTCCAATGCAGTGGCCTCTCTTGGCTCTGCGTGCTTGCATTCCAGAGTGCTGGCTTGTTATTGGACACACCCATCCAGCTGCTCTGTGTGGCATGTGGGATCTTCCTGGGCCAGGGATCGAACCCATGTCCCTTGCACTGCAAGGCAGACTCTACCCACTGGACCACCAGGGAAGCCCTAAAATTCCTACCTAGTTTGATGCCAATTAAAAAATACGTATATCCGTAATATAAAAATCTTGATGAAAATACTAAAAATATTAACAGAGATTATAACTAAACATTGGGTTTATGTGTAGTATATTGTCTTATTTATAACTCCATCTTTTACATTTTTATAACGAGCATATAATACTTTTTTATAATTATTAAGGTCATTTTCTATGTAAGATTTATCTTATTCACCTTACTATTTACCAGGTGACATTATATAAAGCCTGGCAGGAGATATGTGTTTAACAAGTATATACACATGACTCCTCATTGATCCCCTTTCAACATGGGCTTTTGGGGGGATTTTGGCTCAAGGTGCTGAAACCCTGAAGGAGATTACCATGCTTGCCAGCTCATAGGAGTGGTAGGGAGGTGGGGGAATGGCTACTCTCCACGAAATCACAGCCATAACTTACTTGACACCTGCTGAAAAGCTCACCACAGGGAAGAAGAGCCCATCTGTGTTGAAGTTCTCAAACATCCCTTGCACAGGCTGCCCATTGATGCGGAAAGAAATGCTGGGCGCCCCGAGGTCCAGGCAACAGCTCACCACGTCATCCGACTTCAGGAGGTGCTGGTTGATGGAGGCCACGGCTCTGGGTATGCGACCTGATGAGCAAAGGACAGGAAGAAGGCGTGTGGGACTCTGGGGAAATGTTTACAGGCCACCCTGGAGGGTAGGGAGGGACAGGGGAGATCTGAATACACTGTTGCATTTCAGGTGATTCTTTGCTTTTCCTGTGTGAGGTGAGAAATGAGAAACGGTTTCCTAAGCTTTGCAAATGAGCAGACCATGATGAGATGCGGCCCTGAGGAAATGCTCAGGCTGCCAGGAATGAGACCAAACAAGAATTCAACCAACTCAACATGTGCTCAGATTCTGGCGTGGTGTCTCAAGTAATGGGCAAACTGCTTTGCCAGGTATGGCTCCTAGAGTGTGTATATGTGTATTTATAGGCACACCCAAGACCTTGCTCTCTTTCCTTTCCTCTAAAAGACAAGGTTGCTGCAGCCCTGGATGCAGGAGACATCCAAGTGAGTAGAGAAAGACTATCTGGCCACAAACAGCTGAATGGCATCTCTTACTCTCTTTCATTGGTAGGTGGGTTCTTTACCACTAGTGCTACCTGGGAAGCCTGCAGTTAATGCTATTTAAAACAAAACAAATCTAATAAGCAAACTCGAGGAGTGTACAGGTTTGACACCCTTTCACTGTCTCCATTTGACATGACTAGGTCCTCTTAGCTCCTTTTATGTAGTGTAGACAACCCAGGGTCCCAGAATCTTTCCTTCCTTATATTGTCTGCTATGAAAGGAATCTATGGTATTAAAAATCAGCAATCCTTGCCATAATTGTCTCATTCTTAAGAGTTCTTATTTTTCCATTAAGAAACAATCTTTCCTGCTTCAACTGTTTTTCAATTAGTTTAACTTCTGGAAAATATCATAGCAGTCATTTGAACAACCCCCAGGAGATTTCTATGAATTTAGGAAACCAGGAAATAATTGAAAAGCTTAGTTAGACAACTACCTTCAAAAGTATCCAGATCCTTGAACCTAGAACCTATTAAACAGAGTGAAGTAAGTCAGAAAGAGAAAGAGAAGTATTGTATACTAACACACACATATATATATGGAATCTGGAAGGATGGTACTGACAAACGTATATGCAGAGCAGCAGTGGAAAAACAGAGAGAAAAGACTTATGCACATTGGAGGGAAGAATGGGCAAGATGTATACAAAGAGTAACATGAAACTTACATTACCAGTAAAAAGCACAATGGCTGCGAAGATGGTAAACTGTAACAAAGAGGTGGGGTGGGAGATGCGGAAAATTTCAAGAGGAAGAGGACATATGTATACACTGTTGCATTTCAGGTGATTCTTTGCTTTTCCTGTGTGAGGTGAGAAATGAGAAACGGTTTCCTAAGCTTTGCAAATGAGCAGACCATGATGAGATGCGGCCCTGAGGAAATGCTCAGGCTGCCAGGAATGAGACCAAACAAGAATTCAACCAACTCAACATGTGCTCAGATTCTGGCGTGGTGTCTCAAGTAATGGGCAAACTGCTTTGCCAGGTATGGCTCCTAGAGTGTGTATATGTGTATTTATAGGCACACCCAAGACCTTGCTCTCTTTCCTTTCCTCTAAAAGACAAGGTTGCTGCAGCCCTGGATGCAGGAGACATCCAAGTGAGTAGAGAAAGACTATCTGGCCACAAACAGCTGAATGGCATCTCTTACTCTCTTTCATTGGTAGGTGGGTTCTTTACCACTAGTGCTACCTGGGAAGCCTGCAGTTAATGCTATTTAAAACAAAACAAATCTAATAAGCAAACTCGAGGAGTGTACAGGTTTGACACCCTTTCACTGTCTCCATTTGACATGACTAGGTCCTCTTAGCTCCTTTTATGTAGTGTAGACAACCCAGGGTCCCAGAATCTTTCCTTCCTTATATTGTCTGCTATGAAAGGAATCTATGGTATTAAAAATCAGCAATCCTTGCCATAATTGTCTCATTCTTAAGAGTTCTTATTTTTCCATTAAGAAACAATCTTTCCTGCTTCAACTGTTTTTCAATTAGTTTAACTTCTGGAAAATATCATAGCAGTCATTTGAACAACCCCCAGGAGATTTCTATGAATTTAGGGAAACCAGGAAATAATTGAAAAGCTTAGTTAGACAACTACCTTCAAAAGTATCCAGATCCTTGAACCTAGAACCTATTAAACAGAGTGAAGTAAGTCAGAAAGAGAAAGAGAAGTATTGTATACTAACACACACATATATATATGGAATCTGGAAGGATGGTACTGACAAACGTATATGCAGAGCAGCAGTGGAAAAACAGAGAGAAAAGACTTATGCACATTGCGGGGAGGGAAGAATGGGCAAGATGTATACAAAGAGTAACATGGAAACTTACATTACCATATGTAAAATAGACAACCAATGGGAACCTGCTGTAAGACTAAGGGAACTCAAACAGGGGCTCTGTAACAACCTAGAGGGGTGGGGTGGGGAGGGAGATGCGAGGAAGTTTCAAGAGGAAGAGGACATATGTATACCTGTGGCTGATGGAGGTTGATGTGTGGCAGCAGACAACAGAACTCTGTAGAAATTTTTTTTTTAAAGTATCAGATCCTTGTGTGCTCAGTTGCTCAGTTGTGTCTGACTCTTTGTGGCCCCATAGGCTATAGCCCACCAGGCCCCTCTGCCCATGAAAATTTCCAGGCAAGAATACTGGAGTGGGGTGCCATTTCCTCCTCCAGGGGACCTTTCCAACCCAGGGATCAAACCCGTGTCTCTTGCATCTCCTGAATGGCACCCAGTTTTACTGGATGAAAATACAAGTGAGAGGATTTCCCTGGTGGTCCAACGGTTAAGAATCTTCTTTTCAATATGGCAGACATGGGTTTAATCCCTGGGAACTAAGATCCCACATGCCAAAGAACAACTTAGCCTACACACCACACTTGAGAGTGCTCATGTACTTCAACTACAGAAGCCAGCACATTCCAGGGCCTGTGTGCCACAGTGAGAGAGTCTGTGGGGTGCAATGAAAAGAACTCACATGAGGCAACCAAGATCCCAGGTGCTGCAACTAAGACCTGATACAGCCAAAAAAACAAAAACAAACATACAAAGGAGTGGGACCTTTACCTTTCTGAGACCCACATTAACTAGGACAAAATTGAGAGTGCACCTTTCTGAGACCCACATTAACTAGGACAAAATTGAGAGTGCTGAACTGTGACTCTAGGGCCTTCTCCAGCCTGAGACTCAGTCAGTAACGGTGAAGAGCAGCCTTCATGGGGGATGCTCTTCATGCGGCAGTGCTTCGATGCCATCAGAAGCTGAGTTCCAAGCTTTATTTAGCCTTCACCACGGCACCAAGTGCAGGATGGCTGGGAGAATATCTCCTGTCCAGTTTGCCCTCTCAGTTGAAAATCACCACCAGGATGAGCATTTATACCCTGTGGTGAAGAGCATTGTCTTTGACCTCCGTTATTCTAAAAGACTAGGAGCCAATCCAGCACACGCTAGAGTTCCAAGCCTTTATTTAAAACATACAGAGAATATAGAGTTGGGACCAATATTATCCAGAAACTGAAAGGAGATGCGAGGAAGTTTCAAGAGGAAGAGGACATATGTATACCTGTGGCTGATGGAGGTTGATGTGTGGCAGCAGACAACAGAACTCTGTAGAAATTTTTTTAAAGTATCAGATCCTTGTGTGCTCAGTTGCTCGGATGTGTCTGACTCTTTGTGGCCCCATAGGCTATGGCCCACCAGGCCCCTCTGCCCATGAAGATCTCCCGGCAAGAATACTGGAGTGGGGTGCCATTTCCTCCTCCAGGGACCTTTCCAACCCAGGGATCAAACCCGTGTCTCTTGCATCTCCTGAATGGCACCCAGTTTTACTGGATGAAAATACAAGTGAGAGGATTTCCCTGGTGGTCCAACGGTTAAGAATCTTCTTTTCAATATGGCAGACATGGGTTTAATCCCTGGGAACTAAGATCCCACATGCCAAAGAACAACTTAGCCTACACACCACACTTGAGAGTGCTCATGTACTTCAACTACAGAAGCCAGCACATTCCAGGGCCTGTGTGCCACAGTGAGAGAGTCTGTGGGGTGCAATGAAAAGAACTCACATGAGGCAACCAAGATCCCAGGTGCTGCAACTAAGACCTGATACAGCCAAAAAAACAAAAACAAACATACAAAGGAGTGGGACCTTTACCTTTCTGAGACCCACATTAACTAGGACAAAATTGAGAGTGCACCTTTCTGAGACCCACATTAACTAGGACAAAATTGAGAGTGCTGAACTGTGACTCTAGGGCCTTCTCCAGCCTGAGACTCAGTCAGTAACGGTGAAGAGCAGCCTTCATGGGGGATGCTCTTCATGCGGCAGTGCTTCGATGCCATCAGAAGCTGAGTTCCAAGCTTTATTTAGCCTTCACCACGGCACCAAGTGCAGGATGGCTGGGAGAATATCTCCTGTCCAGTTTGCCCTCTCAGTTGAAAATCACCACCAGGATGAGCATTTATACCCTGTGGTGAAGAGCATTGTCTTTGACCTCCGTTATTCTAAAAGACTAGGAGCCTCGTAGAAGCTACCATTAGAACACACGCTAAGAGCATCTGTAGCCAAACTGAAATCATAGCCTGAGCCTTTATTTAAAACATACAGAGAATATAGAGTTGGGACCAATATTATCCAGAAACTGAAAGGAGACTATGGATAATCATTGGATATAAAGCATGTACTTAGCAAGTGCTTAGAGCAATGTAATACGAAGTCTATTTGAATAAGAGAGTCCATTTCATGTAACATTCATGTTGTAAAAGGTCATCTGATAAAGTACATCTAGTTCTAAAACGTGAGCAGTGTAAAGATCTGAAACTAGAAAATGATGGGCTTGTAAGCTTGCTTTTGTACACTCTGATTCATAAAACCATTCCTATCTGGAGGAAGCAATCTCTACCCCAGGAAGGTTTTCATGACTCCAGATGATTCTGAAGGGTCTTGCACCCATGTTTAAGCAAAATGCTTGTCTTTCCAGCTCAATACTGAAAAAACAAACAACCCAATCAAAAAAATGGGAAAAAGACCTAAAGAGGCATCTATCCAAGGAAGACATACAGATAGCCAAAAAAAACTCATGAAAAGATGCACAATGTTGCTCATTATTAGAGAAATGCAAATCAAAACTACAATGAGATATCACATCATACCAGTCAGAACAGCCATTATCAAAAAATCCACAGATAATAAATGCTGGAGAGGGTTTGGAGAAAAGGGAACATTCCTGCATTGTTGGTGGGAGTATAAATGGATAAAACCACTATGGAAGACAGTATGGAGATTCCTCAAAAAGTTAAGAATAGAAGCACCATTTGACCCAGTAATCCCACTATTATGCTTATACCCTGATGAAATCAAAATTGAAAGAGATATTTGTACCCCAATGTTCATTGCGGCACTCTATACAATAGCTAGATCATGGAAGCAACCTAGATGTCCATCGACAAATGAATGGATAAAGAAGTTCTGGTACACATATACAATGGAATATTTCTCAGCTGCTAAAAGAAATGCAGAAGATTCAGTCATAATGAGATGAATGAATTTAGAACCTATTATACACAGTGAAGGAAGCCAAATAGAGAAGGACAGATACAGTATACTAACACGTATATATGGAATCTAGTAAGGTTGTACTGATAAATATACACGCAGAGCATCAATGGAAAAACAGTCATAGAGAACAGACTTATGGACATTGGGGAGAGGGAAAAGTGGGTGAAAGATGGAAAGAGCAACAAAGAACCCTATACTATCTTATGTAAAAGAGATAACTATTGTCAACGCGCTGTGGGACTAAGGGATTGTACATGGGGACTATGTGACAACATAGAGGGGTGGGATGGGGGGAATGGGATATACAAATGACTACACTGGGATTATACATATATGTAAATAACAAACCTCTGTAAAATCAAAAAAGCAAAATAAAAATCTTGTGACTGTAAAAAAATAAAGATGCTTGTCTTTCAAACTGCCTGTAATGAGGTGGCATGGGGTAGGCTAGGGGTGAGAGTGGTCTTGGAGCTGCAGAGGGCTGAGTCCAAATACCAAGTCTTTACCTGCTGTGGTTCTATTAAAAAACAGCTTCTATGTTCATAGAACAGGGACAGTAATGCTCACAGTGATGCTGTCAAGAGGTTTGTAAGGTATCGTTATTATTCTCTGGAGAAGGAATGAAAACTCACTCCAGTATTCTTGCCCGGATAATTTCAAGGACAGTGAAGTCTGGTGAATTATAGTCCATGGGGTCACAAAGAATCAGATACAATTGAGCAACTGAGTACAGCACATTACCATTCCCACAATTTCAACAAGACAATGACTTATGTCCTGTGCACCTCTCGAAAGGCGGTAACATGTAGAAGTAAAGGGTGTTTCTAGAACCAGGCTCCTGGGCTTGGATCCCAGTGTTTCTAGCCACTTACCTGGGAGTATAAATGGAAAAACACATGGAAACATATGGAATTCTAAAAGGGCCTTTGACCCAGTAATCCCACTATTATGCTTATACCCTGATGAAATCAAAATTGAAAGAGATATTTGTACCCCAATGTTCATTGCGGCACTCTATACAATAGCTAGATCATGGAAGCAACCTAGATGTCCATCGACAAATGAATGGATAAAGAAGTTCTGGTACACATATACAATGGAATATTTCTCAGCTGCTAAAAGAAATGCAGAAGATTCAGTCATAATGAGATGAATGAATTTAGAACCTATTATACACAGTGAAGGAAGCCAAATAGAGAAGGACAGATACAGTATACTAACACGTATATATGGAATCTAGTAAGGTTGTACTGATAAATATACAGCAGAGCATCAATGGAAAAACAGTCATAGAGAACAGACTTATGGACATTGGGGAGAGGGAAAAGTGGGTGAAAGATGGAAAGAGCAACAAAGAACCCTATACTATCTTATGTAAAAGAGATAACTATTGTCAACGCGCTGTGGGACTAAGGGATTGTACATGGGGACTATGTGACAACATAGAGGGGTGGGATGGGGGGAATGGGATATACAAATGACTACACTGGGATTATACATATATGTAAATAACAAACCTCTGTAAAATCAAAAAAGCAAAATAAAAATCTTGTGACTGTAAAAAAATAAAGATGCTTGTCTTTCAAACTGCCTGTAATGAGGTGGCATGGGGGTAGGCTAGGGGTGAGAGTGGTCTTGGAGCTGCAGAGGGCTGAGTCCAAATACCAAGTCTTTACCTGCTGTGGTTCTATTAAAAAACAGCTTCTATGTTCATAGAACAGGGACAGTAATGCTCACAGTGATGCTGTCAAGAGGTTTGTAAGGTATCGTTATTATTCTCTGGAGAAGGAATGAAAACTCACTCCAGTATTCTTGCCCGGATAATTTCAAGGACAGTGAAGTCTGGTGAATTATAGTCCATGGGGTCACAAAGAATCAGATACAATTGAGCAACTGAGTACAGCACATTACCATTCCCACAATTTCAACAAGACAATGACTTATGTCCTGTGCACCTCTCGAAGGCGGTAACATGTAGAAGTCAAGGGTGTTTCTAGAACCAGGCTCCCTGGGCTTGGATCCCGGTGCTGCCACTTACTGTGTGAGTTTGCACAAGTCATTTACCTTCGTGGACTGAGGTTACTCATCTATTTAATGAAAACAATAAGGTCCTGGAGTTACTGTGAGTTTAAATGAACTATTCCACACAGAGTAACTGGAAGAGCCCGATGCATTGCAACGTATGATAAATGCTATTAGCATTGTTCTCATAACTCCAGACACTTTCATTACTAGGTTAACAGGAGATAAGCTTCCTAGGACATTGTAGGTATATTATGTCCTTTATAATATTAGGCAAAAATAACAATACAGATAATCACAGCACTGAGGGCTGAGTCCAGGAGAGTTATCTGAAAATTGGGTTATTGAAAAAAATCAATAAATCTCTTTATTGAAAGACCATGCTCAAAACTGGCATTTTCAAATACATTTAAAATGTATTGATGCTTTGGGCACAACCAACAGAAATGTGATGCTATACAAAGGAGAAGCAGACATGTATGGAGAGTTTTTCTAAATCACCTCAACTGCTCTGCCAGATGTTAGGAACTCTGAGTAGGCCTAGAGGCCATTTACTGGGATAGGCTGGGAAGCCCTGTGACCTCTCTAAAGAAGAGACTTAGAGGCTCAGGACTGTCAGAAGGTCCCAATGACTTAGAAAGGCCATCACAAGCCTAGCATTTTTAAGATAAAGGGAAAAACCATTTTATCACATGCCACACATCTTCAACTGAACCTAAGGATGTATTACTGCAGGATTTCATCTCTTCTGATGAGTAATGTAGACAACTGGAAACACAGATGCTCAGCATTTCCACTGCCCCAGGCACCACACTGCTTAGTGTTGTAAAGTAAACACAAACATCAGGCATTTAGACTCACTCCAGTATTCTTGCCCGGATAATTTCAAGGACAGTGAAGTCTGGTGAATTATAGTCCATGGGGTCACAAAGAATCAGATACAATTGAGCAACTGAGTACAGCACATTACCATTCCCACAATTTCAACAAGACAATGACTTATGTCCTGTGCACCTCTCGAAAGGCGGTAACATGTAGAAGTAAAGGGTGTTTCTAGAACCAGGCTCCCTGGGCTTGGATCCCGGTGCTGCCACTTACTGTGTGAGTTTGCACAAGTCATTTACCTTCGTGGACTGAGGTTACTCATCTATTTAATGAAAACAATAAGGTCCTGGAGTTACTGTGAGTTTAAATGAACTATTCCACACAGAGTAACTGGAAGAGCCCGATGCATTGCAACGTATGATAAATGCTATTAGCATTGTTCTCATAACTCCAGACACTTTCATTACTAGGTTAACAGGAGATAAGCTTCCTAGGACATTGTAGGTATATTATGTCCTTTATAATATTAGGCAAAAATAACAATACAGATAATCACAGCACTGAGGGCTGAGTCCAGGAGAGTTATCTGAAAATTGGGTTATTGAAAAAAATCAATAAATCTCTTTATTGAAAGACCATGCTCAAAACTGGCATTTTCAAATACATTTAAAATGTATTGATGCTTTGGGCACAACCAACAGAAATGTGATGCTATACAAAGGAGAAGCAGACATGTATGGAGAGTTTTTCTAAATCACCTCAACTGCTCTGCCAGATGTTAGGAACTCTGAGTAGGCCTAGAGGCCATTTACTGGGATAGGCTGGGAAGCCCTGTGACCTCTCTAAAGAAGAGACTTAGAGGCTCAGGACTGTCAGAAGGTCCCAATGACTTAGAAAGGCCATCACAAGCCTAGCATTTTTAAGATAAAGGGAAAAACCATTTTATCACATGCCACACATCTTCAACTGAACCTAAGGATGTATTACTGCAGGATTTCATCTCTTCTGATGAGTAATGTAGACAACTGGAAACACAGATGCTCAGCATTTCCACTGCCCCAGGCACCACACTGCTTAGTGTTGTAAAGTAAACACAAACACTCAGGCATTTAGAAACCGAGAAGATCCAAGTACATCACAACACAGGTATCCCACAGCTACTTCTTGAATCCCCTCCACACAGCACTGTGGTTGGAAAAGTCCACATTACAGTGGGCTGTGTTTAGACAGATGAACCAATGCCCTGGAACCCATCTCAGTAGGGATACTGGTAAAGACCCTCTCATCCAAATTTGATGGTAGAGCGACAATGTCCTGATGAGTCAGAAGTCCTAACAAATCAGGAAACATAACTTTGTTCCATTCAATTACTTTGTGTATCACTTATCTCTTGGGAAGATGAATTAATTTGCTTATTCAAATTTTGCAAGGGGGAAAAATTTGCAAAAAGGGAAGAGTAGCTGTGATTTCCTCCTGTGAAATTGCTCCATAACCAGTGATGTACTAATATAGGCTGTGTGTGTGTGTGTGTGTGTGTGTGTGTGTGTGTGTGTGTGTGTGTGTGTGTGTGTGTTCAGTTGTGTCCAACTCTTTGCAACCCCATGGACTGTAGCCTGCCAGGTTCCTTTTTGCATGGAAGTTTCCAGGCAAGAATATTGGAGTGGGTTGCCATTTCCTACAAGAGGAACCAGAGGCTAAACACGCATCTTTTGCATCTCCTTCATTGGCAAGCGAATTCTTTACCCTTGGGCCACCTAGGAAGCCCAGCTCTAGAGGCTATCCTGTGCCCAATTCGCCCCCAACTGCAGTTCTGAAAGGCTACATACATCAAGGCTCCATCAGGAGAAGGAAAGTGACGCCAGGCAAGAAAGGAGCCACTCCTCTGAGAGGGTATTCACAGTGGCTGGACTGACTCGGAATCTGTAGAAAGGGCTGGGCAGGGTTCAGATGGGGAATATTTGTACAGCTGGTACTTGAAAGTGACTTCATAGGCTTTGGTGGCTATAAAGACCTAGGAAGGCTACCCTCTCCCTATACAGAAAAAAAAACATAACTCATTCATATTTCCCAGGATGTCACTCTGAAACTTTCTTCCCCATTCAGTATGGAACTTGGGCTCTTTTCCCCCTCAGCATGAGGCTAATCTCATGGTCTTGAGGAAAGTACCTTGAACTCTGGACTTGGTCTCTATCATGCCAGTTGATTTCATAGACAATTAAAGAAGGGAAATGATATTTATTTTACATTTCCTATGTGTCAAGAATGTCACAAACTTCATCTCATTTAGATTTCCTAAGAGCCTTGTATCATCCTCATCTAATCTGTGGAAATCAAACCTCTGGGAGGTTAAGTAATTCGCCTGGTGTTAAAAAGCCAAGTAAGTGAATAGCTGGGATTCAGACCCAGGCATAACTCCAAAGCTGTGCTGCTGCTTCTTACATTTCTCTGACAAAATTATTAGGGGCTCTGCCACTCTTTCCAACTTTGGCAACATTCTCTGTGTTTTAATAAGAGGTGAAAGTCCAGCTAAAGGAAGTGGCTTAATTTATGCACACAGGTAAGTTTAAAGGTAACAGACTAATCACTGCTGCTGCAAATGGCATTTTTCTCTTTTTTATGGCTGAGTAATATTTAATTATGTATAGGTACTACACCTTCTTTATTCATTCATCTGTCAATGGACATTTAAGTTGCTTCCATGCCCTGGCTTTTGTAAACATTGCTACTGTGAACACTGTGGTGCCTACATTTTTTTGAATTATGAGTTTCTCTGGGAATATGCCCAGGAGCGGGATCACTGGGTCATACGGTAATTCTATTCCTAGCTTCTCAAGGAACCTACATAGTGTTCTCCATCATGATGATACCAATTTACATTTCCATCAACAGTGTATGAGGATTCCCTTTTCTCCACACCCGCTCCAGCAGTTATTGTTTGTGGATTTTTTGATGATGGCTATTCGGACCAGTGTGAGGTGATACCTCATTATAGCTTTGACTTGCATTTCCTTAATAGTTAATGATAAGCATCTTTTCCATCTGATCTTGGGGCATCTTATATCTTCTTTAGAGAAATATCAATTTAAATATTCTACTCATTCTCTGATTGGATTGTTTGTTCTTTTGATACTGAAGTGAATGCACTGTTTGCACATTTTGGGGATTAATCTCTTAGTGGTTGCTTCATTTGCAAACATTTTCCCATTCCTAGAGATTGTCACACTGAGTAAAGTCAGACAGAGAAAGCCAAATATCATATGGTATCACTTATATGTGGAATCTAAATGAAGAAGTGCATCTATGTATGTGTATAACTGATTCACTTCACTGTGCACTTGAAACTGACATAGCACTGTAAATCAACTATACCCAAATAAAAAAATAAAGGCAGTGGACCGGGGCGTATTTACATCTCAGGGCAAGGAAGAAAAACTGTCAGACCGGTTTCCACTATTTCTCCCTAGTTACCATTCATTCTCTCCTGTAATAAGTCAGACCATCATTTCCATTCCACTTCTACATCCAACAATTACCCTTCCATCAGATAGTCCAAAATTCACTGCTGTCCTGGTGGGAGTCATAACAGAAACCTTATTTCTTCTGCTGGTGCACACGCTGACAGATTTGCCTGTAGTGCCTCCTGCAAGAGAAATGCCCCCTGTGTGCTAGTTGGAGAATTCAGAATGACGCCCAGACCATTTTTCATTTTTCTATGGCTGAGTAATATTTAATTATGTATAGGTACTACACCTTCTTTATTCATTCATCTGTCAATGGACATTTAAGTTGCTTCCATGCCCTGGCTTTTGTAAACATTGCTACTGTGAACACTGTGGTGCCTACATTTTTTTGAATTATGAGTTTCTCTGGGAATATGCCCAGGAGCGGGATCACTGGGTCATACGGTAATTCTATTCCTAGCTTCTCAAGGAACCTACATAGTGTTCTCCATCATGATGATACCAATTTACATTTCCATCAACAGTGTATGAGGATTCCCTTTTCTCCACACCCGCTCCAGCAGTTATTGTTTGTGGATTTTTTGATGATGGCTATTCGGACCAGTGTGAGGTGATACCTCATTATAGCTTTGACTTGCATTTCCTTAATAGTTAATGATAAGCATCTTTTCCATCTGATCTTGGGGCATCTTATATCTTCTTTAGAGAAATATCAATTTAAATATTCTACTCATTCTCTGATTGGATTGTTTGTTCTTTTGATACTGAAGTGAATGCACTGTTTGCACATTTTGGGGATTAATCTCTTAGTGGTTGCTTCATTTGCAAACATTTTCCCATTCCTAGAGATTGTCACACTGAGTAAAGTCAGACAGAGAAAGCCAAATATCATATGGTATCACTTATATGTGGAATCTAAATGAAGAAGTGCATCTATGTATGTGTATAACTGATTCACTTCACTGTGCACTTGAAACTGACATAGCACTGTAAATCAACTATACCCAAATAAAAAAATAAAGGCAGTGGACCGGGGCGTATTTACATCTCAGGGCAAGGAAGAAAAACTGTCAGACCGGTTTCCACTATTTCTCCCTAGTTACCATTCATTCTCTCCTGTAATAAGTCAGACCATCATTTCCATTCCACTTCTACATCCAACAATTACCCTTCCATCAGATAGTCCAAAATTCACTGCTGTCCTGGTGGGAGTCATAACAGAAACCTTATTTCTTCTGCTGGTGCACACGCTGACAGATTTGCCTGTAGTGCCTCCTGCAAGAGAAATGCCCCCTGTGTGCTAGTTGGAGAATTCAGAATGACGCCCAGACCAAAGGAAGCTCTGTGTATTAGTGATCATAACAGGTTCCAAGTTTGTAGATGCTGGCTTCTCTACATCTCACCAGATGCTGAAGATTGAGAGGTGAAGAGCCCCCAAATGCTCATAGATGAAGTTATATTACTGTATGGTTAATATTCACCTGGCTTTCTGATCTTGAGTGGATAAGAAGGAGGAGGGGAACCTTGTACACTCCTGGAACAATACACAAGTGAATAGATGTCCATGTTCTGAAACGCACTCACACGAGTCCTTTCTGGATGTGCAATGTGTGGGTTCTCTGCCTTCTGATCCACAGATGCATTTAGTCTCCAATTTTTTTATAAAGGGATATGCCAAGAGCCCCATGGAGGGCTGCGAAATCTGAAAAAGATGGGGTAAATGCTTTCCTTTGAGAATAATTGGTTTCTCTTTGAAACTAGGGGCCGATTTGCTCCATCCAAGGGTCTTGGTGGACTTTGTATTGCCTCAACCAATCCAGAGCTCTCTTTAAGTTCAGCCTGGGGTCCAGAGAGGGCTTCTCAAGTGGCGCAGTGGTAAATAATCCACCTGCCAATGTAAGAGGTGCAAGAGATCCAAGTTGAGTTCCTGGGTCAGGAAGGTCCCCTGGAGTAGGAAATGGCAATATGCTCCAGTATTCTTGCCTGGAGAAATCCACGGACAGAAGAGCCTGGCCAGCTACAGTCCATGAGGCAACAAAGAGTCAGACATGACCAAGCGAGCATACCTGGGATCCAAAGAATACACTTGGATCACGGTGAGGAGAGGGCAGGAGCTGAGCAGCAACCAGCAGGCAATGAGCAATTATTTTCTTCCCTCAATCCCACTCATTCCCCTACAGATTCAATTTTATCAAACCCAGGAGCTGTGTGCATGAGAATAGTGATTCTTGCTTTTCAAATCACTTCCCCAGAGATAACTTTCTTATGCCATCTGATGATAACCTAAACTAAATGCTACCACAACTGTGTCACCACAGAAACTATGGCTCTACAATGGAGCTCTGAGAAGCAAGAGAAGATCCACCTTCATCCTGCATGAAAATGGAACCACAGAAGGTTCGAGTGGGAGGATCAGAGAATGAGACTTTCACTTCACCCTAACCAGCATCTTGCCATTCTGTACCCACTTCTGTCTCTGCCACACCATCTCCTGGGACACAGAACACAGACTCAGATCATTTCTTCTCATAGATGATCCCAGATAAATATATAAATATATTTACACCATTCCTAAGAGACAAAAGATGTTTATACCAACTATAAAGCAGCACAAAGATTAACAAAAAATTGATCAATTGAAAATAAAGATCCACTGTATGAAACATGTCACTAGGACATGAGCTATTGGTTTTAGCTGGAAGCTAAGAGAAGAAGGGAAATATGATGGATTTTGTAGTTCTCAATTCCAAAAGAAAAGACAAAGGTCTGTCTTGTAGATACAAACTTTTCCTTGGTGCTGGACTTAAGGAGGAACGTATGTACTGGTTCCTTATTGTAAGAGGCGTGCAGCACAAAGCTTACCTAAGGAATTTCTATAAGGAACACAATATCTTCAGTTTCAGTTTTCCAAAAGATACTGATAAGACATGCCATGGACAGCAGAGGGGAGGGGTAGAGCCTCTGCTGTGGGCAAAAGCCTGAGAGTTAGTCTTACATTTTCACCCATTCAGAAGCTAATTCGCTCCTCCACAGGCGACCATCATGGACACGCATGGGGAAAGCCCAGTGTTCCTAAAAGGAAGCTTTGAAATCTTTAATATGGTGTTCTAAAGGAAGCAACCAGGAGGCCAAAGAGTCAGACATGACCAAGCATGGGCATACCTGGGATCCAAAGAATACACTTGGATCACGGTGAGGAGAGGGCAGGAGCTGAGCAGCAACCAGCAGGCAATGAGCAATTATTTTCTTCCCTCAATCCCACTCATTCCCCTACAGATTCAATTTTATCAAACCCAGGAGCTGTGTGCATGAGAATAGTGATTCTTGCTTTTCAAATCACTTCCCCAGAGATAACTTTCTTATGCCATCTGATGATAACCTAAACTAAATGCTACCACAACTGTGTCACCACAGAAACTATGGCTCTACAATGGAGCTCTGAGAAGCAAGAGAAGATCCACCTTCATCCTGCATGAAAATGGAACCACAGAAGGTTCGAGTGGGAGGATCAGAGAATGAGACTTTCACTTCACCCTAACCAGCATCTTGCCATTCTGTACCCACTTCTGTCTCTGCCACACCATCTCCTGGGACACAGAACACAGACTCAGATCATTTCTTCTCATAGATGATCCCAGATAAATATATAAATATATTTACACCATTCCTAAGAGACAAAAGATGTTTATACCAACTATAAAGCAGCACAAAGATTAACAAAAAATTGATCAATTGAAAATAAAGATCCACTGTATGAAACATGTCACTAGGACATGAGCTATTGGTTTTAGCTGGAAGCTAAGAGAAGAAGGGAAATATGATGGATTTTGTAGTTCTCAATTCCAAAAGAAAAGACAAAGGTCTGTCTTGTAGATACAAACTTTTCCTTGGTGCTGGACTTAAGGAGGAACGTATGTACTGGTTCCTTATTGTAAGAGGCGTGCAGCACAAAGCTTACCTAAGGAATTTCTATAAGGAACACAATATCTTCAGTTTCAGTTTTCCAAAAGATACTGATAAGACATGCCATGGACAGCAGAGGGGAGGGGTAGAGCCTCTGCTGTGGGCAAAAGCCTGAGAGTTAGTCTTACATTTTCACCCATTCAGAAGCTAATTCGCTCCTCCACAGGCGACCATCATGGACACGCATGGGGAAAGCCCAGTGTTCCTAAAAAAGGAAGCTTTGAAATCTTTAATATGGGATCAATGTTATTCACGGTAGGAGGTCATTGTAAGGATAAAATGAAAGAAAAAATGTACAAAAGATATGCAGCTCACTGCCGAGTACATAAATGCTCAGTCTTTGTCTCCTTCCCTGTTTGCTCATGTAACCTTGGCAATTCCATGCAATTAGAATTCTAAAGAAGCAGACACTGAGGTTGAGAACAGTTAAGTGATCTATGTAGCTGAAATACAAACTCATGGTGTAAAAGCAGGACAGTCTCAGGCTTCCCTGGTAGCTTAGCGGTAAAGAATCAGCCTAGCAATGCTGGAGACATGGGTACGAGCCCTGGTCCAGGAATATCACATGCTGCAGAGCAACTAAGCCTGTGTGCCACAACTACTGAGGCTGTACTCTAGAGCCTGGGAACTGCGACTACTGAGTCTATGTGATGCAACTACTGAAGCCGTTGCACTCTAGGGCTTGTGGTCCACAACAAGAGAAGACACCACAATGAGAAACTTGCACGCCACAACTAAAGAGTAGCCCTTACTTGCAGCAACTGGAGAAAAGCCTGCACAGCAACAAAGACCCAGCATGGCCAATAAAGAAATAAAAATATAAAAAGGCAGGACAATCTCATTTCAGAAGTGATGCCCTTCCTACTTAACCATTTAATTAGCTGGGGCTCGAGTCTGCATCATTTCATCAAGAAGTGACCATTTCCAAGTGAACAAATTGAGCTTCAATCATTCCCAGTAAGAGATAAGGGGCCAAAGCTCCAACAAGGTGCTCACCTGACCAAAGATGGAGTCCATCAAAGCCATAGGAGTACAGGTCATCACCAACACCGTTGCCTCCCCATCCTTCTCCACCTCCAGGGTAAGGGGCATAGCCTGAGGAAGAGGCCCAGCCCACCCGCAGATGTGTAGGCTCCGCTGTGAGGAAGGGGTCCACCTGGTCGATGATTAGCTCAAAGTACCACTTCTTGTACTGTGCTGAGCCATCAGCAACTCCCAGGAAGATGTTTGGCCGAATACTGAAATTAAACATGAGACAGGTGACACCTACAGACTCTTTAGAACTAGGAAAGAAAACTAAACCAGACCATAGGAGGAACGGGGCCAGTTAAACCAAAAAATGAAAGCGTTAGTCACTCAGTTGTGTCCGACTCTCTGCAACTCCATGGACTATAGCCCAACAGCATCCTCTATCCGTGGAATTCTCCAGGCAAGAATACTGGAGTGGGGAGTCGTGCCCTCCTCCAGGGGATCTTCCCAACCCGGGATTGAAACCTGGGTCTGCTGCATAGCAGGCAGATTTTTTACTGCCTGAGTCACCAAGAAAGCTCAATTAAACCGAGAAGAGCAATTTCATGATTTTTGTCTCATTCTAAAGAATAAGCTTCAAGTTCTTAGTGGAAGATGTCAAGACAACATTAATTCTGTTATAAAATATAAAAGATATCTCTTCAAATATTCAAGGCAACCAACATTTACTGAGTGCTAACCATGGGTAAAGATACTGAAAATATCATGGAGAGTCGTATGATTACAAACCCTTGTTTCTGTCTGTAAATGTAAGAAGTGACTTGGGTTCCATCTTCTGGTAAATTGGTTTAAGCTTTTCCCAGTAGGCACTATTAATAATGGCCTCTTGAAAGCATTAAGAAGTCATTATTAGAAATAATTCTGACAGAGAAAGACAAATACTGAATGGTACCACTTACACGTGGAATCTAAAAAAGTCCGACTCCTAGAAAAAGAGTGGAAAATAATTTATGGAGAGCAAGGGTGGGGGAATAGGCAGAGGATGATAAAAGGGCACAAACTTTCACTTATCAGACGAATAAAGTCTGAGGATATAACAGGGTGACTTCTGTCAAGTGAACAAATTGAGCTTCAATCATTCCCAGTAAGAGATAAGGGGCCAAAGCTCCAACAAGGTGCTCACCTGACCAAAGATGGAGTCCATCAAAGCCATAGGAGTACAGGTCATCACCAACACCGTTGCCTCCCCATCCTTCTCCACCTCCAGGGTAAGGGGCATAGCCTGAGGAAGAGGCCCAGCCCACCCGCAGATGTGTAGGCTCCGCTGTGAGGAAGGGGTCCACCTGGTCGATGATTAGCTCAAAGTACCACTTCTTGTACTGTGCTGAGCCATCAGCAACTCCCAGGAAGATGTTTGGCCGAATACTGAAATTAAACATGAGACAGGTGACACCTACAGACTCTTTAGAACTAGGAAAGAAAACTAAACCAGACCATAGGAGGAACGGGGCCAGTTAAACCAAAAAATGAAAGCGTTAGTCACTCAGTTGTGTCCGACTCTCTGCAACTCCATGGACTATAGCCCAACAGCATCCTCTATCCGTGGAATTCTCCAGGCAAGAATACTGGAGTGGGGAGTCGTGCCCTCCTCCAGGGGATCTTCCCAACCCGGGATTGAAACCTGGGTCTGCTGCATAGCAGGCAGATTTTTTACTGCCTGAGTCACCAAGAAAGCTCAATTAAACCGAGAAGAGCAATTTCATGATTTTTGTCTCATTCTAAAGAATAAGCTTCAAGTTCTTAGTGGAAGATGTCAAGACAACATTAATTCTGTTATAAAATATAAAAGATATCTCTTCAAATATTCAAGGCAACCAACATTTACTGAGTGCTAACCATGGGTAAAGATACTGAAAATATCATGGAGAGTCGTATGATTACAAACCCTTGTTTCTGTCTGTAAATGTAAGAAGTGACTTGGGTTCCATCTTCTGGTAAATTGGTTTAAGCTTTTCCCAGTAGGCACTATTAATAATGGCCTCTTGAAAGCATTAAGAAGTCATTATTAGAAATAATTCTGACAGAGAAAGACAAATACTGAATGGTACCACTTACACGTGGAATCTAAAAAAGTCCGACTCCTAGAAAAAGAGTGGAAAATAATTTATGGAGAGCAAGGGTGGGGGAATAGGCAGAGGATGATAAAAGGGCACAAACTTTCACTTATCAGACGAATAAAGTCTGAGGATATAACAGGGTGACTCTGTTCATAATAGAGTTCCTTGGTGGCTCAGCGGGCAAAGAATCCACCTGGAATTCAGGAGATGCAGGCTCAGTCCCTGGGTTGGGAAGATCCCCTGGAGAGGGCAGGACAACCCACTCCAGCATTCTTGCCTAGAGAATCCTCATGGACTGAGGAGACTGGCGGGCTATAGTCCACCAGGGTTGAAAAGAGTTAGACACAACTGAAATGACTGAGCACGCGTGTACACACCCTTGATAACACTGTATTGTAAAATTGCAATTCACTAAAAGAGTAGAACTTACATGTTCTCATTTGAAAAATGGTAAACATGTGAGGTGATGGACATGTTAATTAACTGATGGGGAGAATCCTTTCATCATGTTTATGTGTTTCAACTCATCACTCTGTATACTTTACATTACACTTTTGTTTGTCAATTATACCTCAGTAAAGTTGAAAAAAAAATCAACCTTGATGACAAAAAAGGTGGGGAGCATAGACATCAGCATTAGGCAGACTTGTCAAGAAATAGAGATTTTAACATACCCAGAAACAATGGTTAACAGCTGGGGACAGACCACTTGGAGTTGTTCCATTGCAATCCTGCTCTTAGAGGTCCACTATTCTGGGCTGGGAATATGTCCATTTTGGATGGACAAGAAAAAGCCAGACTGGTCCCCAGAAGAAAGTCTGTGTGACGGCTGCAGACCCGAAGCCTGCTCGACACTTTGGAGGGGAGGGTTCTTTTCTCATGCTGCAGGGTAGGGAGGGGACCCAGGTGGAGAGCCGCTGAAGGTGCTCCCTAGTTCAGGTCCAGTGAGTTCATGACTCCCAGGGTTCTGCATGAACCCATTCACAGATGGTCCTGGGGCAAACAGCCAAGTGCCAGAGGATATAAGAAACCATGGTCTCAACGTGGGACATCTATATTATTAAAAGATTTCTAGAAAAAAAAGTTGGTATATCAAAATAAAAATGTTATGAAGAAAGGATAAGATACGCATTAATATTTAAAATAAAAAATGGTAGATTTTCTCCCTCAGGCCAAATTCTTTAGTCCTCAGGTAATATATTTACCTTTGGCTACTTCAGGAGAAGTTTGAGAAACTCAGCTGAAGGGGCTGGAATAGAAGGCTCTAAAACATGTACACATTTGTCTGGACTTGTCTTATGTGGCCACATCAGAATGGAAATGATAGGCAGGTAGCTCTGGAGTTGAGATCAGCCCTCTTCCTTTCCTTTCTGGGGACAAGATGGGTGTTTGAAATACGGGCGGTGGCCTTACCTTGTCACATCGTTAATCAGCCGCGTCTGTAGCAGCAGGTTCCTCCGGGGCAGCAAGTTGTCACAGATCAGGTTTTGGTTGGCTCTCACTGCGACCCCATTGCAGAGACAGAGGGAGCACAGCACGTCCAGAACCTGCAGCGGGACACACCCCAGCAGACCTTAGGACCACTGGGGGGAGGGGGCAAGGCGGGCAGGACCTGAGGGCCACAGCACAGGAAGGAAGCCAACCTCATGAAGGTGGGGACAGGTGACAGGTGTGAGGACCTGTTCAGAGTCAAGGAAGCCACACCTGCCTCACCACTAGGGAGAGATGAGGCAACAACTTCCTCTCGGGGTAGGTACTAAAAGGGCCCCCATGGGCCTCAAGCTGAAGCTTGTGCTCCTGCCTGGCCTGGGGGTCCCTCTGCACGGGATTAGCAGGCACTCACACAGGGCTTCCTGAAACACTCAGATTCCCATCTGGCTAACATTCCTTGCTTGTGGTAGGCTTGGGACTGTTGCATGGGTGCTGGGCATAGTCTTGGTCTCCTGCTGTGATACTAGTAGAGGGAGCCAGACTGCCCCAGAAAAAGTCGGTACGGGAGACCCGAAGCCTGCTCGACACTTTGGAGGGGAGGGTTCTTTTCTCATGCTGCAGGGTAGGGAGGGGACCCAGGTGGAGAGCCGCTGAAGGTGCTCCCTAGTTCAGGTCCAGTGAGTTCATGACTCCCAGGGTTCTGCATGAACCCATTCACAGATGGTCCTGGGGCAAACAGCCAAGTGCCAGAGGATATAAGAAACCATGGTCTCAACGTGGGACATCTATATTATTAAAAGATTTCTAGAAAAAAAAGTTGGTATATCAAAATAAAAATGTTATGAAGAAAGGATAAGATACGCATTAATATTTAAAATAAAAAATGGTAGATTTTCTCCCTCAGGCCAAATTCTTTAGTCCTCAGGTAATATATTTACCTTTGGCTACTTCAGGGGAGAAGTTTGAGAAACTCAGCTGAAGGGGCTGGAATAGAAGGCTCTAAAACATGTACACATTTGTCTGGACTTGTCTTATGTGGCCACATCAGAATGGAAATGATAGGCAGGTAGCTCTGGAGTTGAGATCAGCCCTCTTCCTTTCCTTTCTGGGGACAAGATGGGTGTTTGAAATACGGGCGGTGGCCTTACCTTGTCACATCGTTAATCAGCCGCGTCTGTAGCAGCAGGTTCCTCCGGGGCAGCAAGTTGTCACAGATCAGGTTTTGGTTGGCTCTCACTGCGACCCCATTGCAGAGACAGAGGGAGCACAGCACGTCCAGAACCTGCAGCGGGACACACCCCAGCAGACCTTAGGACCACTGGGGGGAGGGGGCAAGGCGGGCAGGACCTGAGGGCCACAGCACAGGAAGGAAGCCAACCTCATGAAGGTGGGGACAGGTGACAGGTGTGAGGACCTGTTCAGAGTCAAGGAAGCCACACCTGCCTCACCACTAGGGAGAGATGAGGCAACAACTTCCTCTCGGGGTAGGTACTAAAAGGGCCCCCATGGGCCTCAAGCTGAAGCTTGTGCTCCTGCCTGGCCTGGGGGTCCCTCTGCACGGGATTAGCAGGCACTCACACAGGGCTTCCTGAAACACTCAGATTCCCATCTGGCTAACATTCCTTGCTTGTGGTAGGCTTGGGACTGTTGCATGGGTGGGGTAGAGGGGACATCAGGGCAGATTCCGAGTCTTGGTCTCCTGCTGTGATACTATGAAAACTCCCAATGATATCCTTATCTTCCTAGAAATCCCTATTCAGAGACATTTCACCTGCTCTTTCTTCCCTGGCTGAGCGAAAGCAAATCCTAAGAGTGAGCAAACCAGGCAGCTCCATCATGAGCTGTTCCTAAACCCCCTCATTTTTTCCCAGCTGCCAGGGAAGTGGGAACAGCCCCCCAGCCACCTCTCTCACCTGCTGGCCTGCCTGCCCGGTCTCCTCGGGCTGCATCCTCATTTATTCACATTTCATGTCCCTATCATGACAGAGCAAACATGCTGGGCCAGACTCTGCTCCTCCCTCTCTTCCCCTTGGGGAGGACTGTGCAAACAGCAGTGGAGGAGTAACAGCCAGGACCATGGCAGGCTGAGCCGACAAGGAGGGGAGGCCGCAGTTCCATCTTCCAAAGTGGCCACCGAAGACTCAACACTTAGTAGGATTGGACGGCTTCAGGTCATTGATCATTTGTATATTCCCATAAACCAATTTTCTACCTGGCACTAGGAATGTCAATTTCATTCCAGATAAATACAGAGCACATTTACAGGACAAGCAGAAAAGAACCCCAAAGGTGGTTTGATGGAGAACTCTTACTGTTAGCACTCCATGAAACATATCGACCGTGGCCCTGGAAATCGAGAGGATAATTTCTCACCCTAAGAAAGGAGCCACAGATGGCCAGGAAATGAAATACTTATCATCTAGCCTATCACACATTTTCATCTGTTTTGCCTTGAAGTGATGGCTGTAGGAGCCTTGCTGTCACAGTCAGGAGGAAATCAGAGCTTAATCCACACACAACAGGAACAGCGAGGAGAAAAAAGGCTCTGAGAAACACACAGCCTAACAGAGGAGCACATCACCTACAAATAAAAGATGCCATAAAGAACATGCTGACATTGTTCAGGCTTTGTTTTAGAATGCATTTCTTTGGTAAAATGGGAAATAGGGACAAAACTCCCTGTCTAAAAAAGTTCAAGTTCACTTTTAAAAGTGAAAGTTTCCAGTAGTCCCACTCCTGGGCATACCCAGAGAAAACTATACTTCAAAAAGATACACGCACTCCAGTGTCCACTGCAGTGTTGTTTACAACAGCCAGTATGTAGAAGCGACTTAGGTGTCCATTAACAGAGGAATGGATAAAAAATGTGGCACATATATGCAATGGAATATTACTCAGCCATAAAAAAGAATGAAATCTTGCCACTTTTGGCAACATGAATGGACCTAGAGATTGTCATAGTGAGTGAAGTAAGTCAGATAAATAGTATATCCTATTACTCATATGTGGAATCTAATTTTTAAAATGATGTAACTGAGCTTATTTACAAAATAGAAACCAACCCCAGATTTCAAAAACAAACTTAAGTTACCAAAGGGGAAACATTGTAAAGGGGGGATAAATTTGAAACTTGGGATTAACAAATGTACAGTACTATATATAAAATAGATAACCACCAAGGGCCTACTGTATAGCAAAGGGAACTCTTCTCAGTATTCTATAACAACCTACAACTGATCACTTTTTCTATACACCTGAAACTAACACAACACTGTAAATTAACTATCTGCTAATAGATTTTTCTTAAAAAGTGAAAGGAATGTAGACGGGTCACTCCACCTTGGGGGACATGCAAATCCAGTCCTTAGGAGTCATCGCTACTTTCTGATGTAGAGGAAGCATATCAGTGACCTCTGGGATGCTCACTGGCTGTGGCAGGTACTGCCCAGTGGTCACCAGACTCTACCTCCTTCTCGGCCTGTGCACAGAGGCTACATTTCCAGCCTCCCTTGCAGTGCTGTGGGGTCACATGGCTGAGTTCTGGCCCACGGGAAGTGGGTGAATGTGATGTACATTATTTTAGGCCTGGCCCCTGTACTCTGCCTTTCCAGCTAGACGTGGAGATCCATGAGAGGACCACAACTCACTAGGGTCTCCTTACTTCAAGTGGGATCCAGGAGTGACGGCACCATGTAGGAGCTTGCCAGAAATACAGATGCTCAACCTAACCCCGGAAACCTATGACATCAGAGCCCTCATTTTAACACAATTCCCAAGAGACTCACAAGCACACAACAGTCGGTGAAGTCTTCTGCTAGGAGACAGAGGGGCTGCTGGATGGAAGAAAATGACCACACTACAGCATGGAGTCCTCCCGCTGGCCAGCCTCAGAAAGTGACGTCACTGTGAGAATCTGGAGCTGTCTTAGGAATGCGGCTTCTCTAATCTATACACTGGTCCAACTGGAGAACTTTCCTGGCCCACTCGGTGGAGTTCATTTACTGCTTAGATGTAAAATCATTTTCACCCCGGACACATTTCACCCAAGATCTTCTCTTGTACATTTAATCTCCATTAATCACCACCCCAAATGCAGGCTCATGTGGGAATCCTGATATAAAGGTAAGAAAGAGGTCCTGTACATCTGTGGAAAAAGCAGTTGGTGTTGCATTCTGTCCTCAGCTTCTATTAAAACAGCTTTATTTTTAAAAATGCAAAAGGTACTTACTTCTGTGAACTTTATAAATTTGAAACTTGGGATTAACAAATGTACAGTACTATATATAAAATAGATAACCACCAAGGGCCTACTGTATAGCAAAGGGAACTCTTCTCAGTATTCTATAACAACCTACAACTGATCACTTTTTCTATACACCTGAAACTAACACAACAC
Source organism: Tragulus kanchil (assembly GCA_022376925.1). Taxonomy (NCBI): domain Eukaryota; kingdom Metazoa; phylum Chordata; class Mammalia; order Artiodactyla; family Tragulidae; genus Tragulus; species Tragulus kanchil. The sequence goes on from JAIOJX010000032.1 coordinate 260,787,168, forward strand.
TGTAAATTAACTATCTGCTAATAGATTTTTCTTAAAAGTGAAAGGAATGTAGACGGGTCACTCCACCTTGGGGGACATGCAAATCCAGTCCTTAGGAGTCATCGCTACTTTCTGATGTAGAGGAAGCATATCAGTGACCTCTGGGATGCTCACTGGCTGTGGCAGGTACTGCCCAGTGGTCACCAGACTCTACCTCCTTCTCGGCCTGTGCACAGAGGCTACATTTCCAGCCTCCCTTGCAGTGCTGTGGGGTCACATGGCTGAGTTCTGGCCCAGGGGAAGTGGGTGAATGTGATGTACATTATTTTAGGCCTGGCCCCTGTACTCTGCCTTTCCAGCTAGACGTGGAGATCCATGAGAGGACCACAACTCACTAGGGTCTCCTTACTTCAAGTGGGATCCAGGAGTGACGGCACCATGTAGGAGCTTGCCAGAAATACAGATGCTCAACCTAACCCCGGAAACCTATGACATCAGAGCCCTCATTTTAACACAATTCCCAAGAGACTCACAAGCACACAACAGTCGGTGAAGTCTTCTGCTAGGAGACAGAGGGGCTGCTGGATGGAAGAAAATGACCACACTACAGCATGGAGTCCTCCCGCTGGCCAGCCTCAGAAAGTGACGTCACTGTGAGAATCTGGAGCTGTCTTAGGAATGCGGCTTCTCTAATCTATACACTGGTCCAACTGGAGAACTTTCCTGGCCCACTCGGTGGAGTTCATTTACTGCTTAGATGTAAAATCATTTTCACCCCTGACACATTTCATCCAAGATCTTCTCTTGTACATTTAATCTCCATTAATCACCACCCCAAATGCAGGCTCATGTGGGAATCCTGATATAAAGGTAAGAAAGAGGTCCTGTACATCTGTGGAAAAAGCAGTTGGTGTTGCATTCTGTCCTCAGCTTCTATTAAAACAGCTTTATTTTTAAAAATGCAAAAGGTACTTACTTCTGTGAACTTTATGTCAAGTTGTGTATTTGACAGATTAATACTTTCTGCCTGAGGAACCGGTTCTATTCTCCCTGTAGACGTGTGAGCTGAGTGGCTGGGAATGCAGAGGTGATCGTGAGGAGCCACTGCAGCAAGTCTATGGGAATTAATGGCAGGCCTACTCATGCTCTCCTCTGGGCCATGCCATCCCACCCTCCACCAGCCGGGGCTAACTTTTCTGTTCTGATTTATACTTCCTCAGAACCAATGATATGACTATTTTACTATAATTTTTCTCACAGGTGGCTCCAAATCCTTGTGAAACAAAGAAGATAACAAAAATACATTCATGTGTGGTAACACTGAGCAGAGCTGAAGTACATTCGGTTCAGGGGTCAGCAAGTGGAAAGGGCATACTTCATTTTTATTATTAGATGCTTAGTTCATGGAAAAACTAGAGAGTTACTCTCATAATTTTTAACAGTTGTCCTTTTTACTCTATAGTATTGGTGCTACCGACACAGTGTGTCTCATATTATGAACAGCCATCTGTTGGATAAGACTTGTGTGCATGTGTGAGCTTCCATCCATTCAAGATGAGACAGGAAGAGATGATGCTTCTACCAATCCACTCCTCTTTTTCATCACACTTTCAACAAACATGTATTAGATGCCTGCTATTTACAACATGAGCTGGGTCCATGGGGATCACAAGGTCCCATTTGTACAGGAACTTAGTCCCATCTGTAAAGGATTATATACATGTAATATATCTACAAGGAAAAGCAGAGTGAAACACCATGTAACAGAGTGGATGGTGTATACGAGAGAGGAGATCACATCCAACTGGGATTCAGAAAAAGCTTCATGGAGGGGGTGGCATCTGAGCTAAGTCTTGAAGGCAAGTTTTGCTGGGATCTGGAAAAGTAGAAAGTGAGGAGAGGCTGAAGGATGAGCAAGAGCCTCGTCACTGTGAGGTCACAGGCGGAGTGCATTCAGAAATTGGGGCAGCACACCCCACTTCTTCCTTTTCACTCCAAAGACTGTGCTCTAACTTTCTGACCTAAATTTGATCATGCTTTAGGTGACTGTCAATGCTTTCCTCAGCTAGGACAGAGCCAAGGACTAACGTATTGCCTGTCATATCAGTAGACAAAGGATGCCACAGCCATCAGCCATCACATCACAGCCACTGCAATGGAGAGCCCTGAGGGAACTCAGGAAGGAAACAAGGCCTCCCCACTCTAAACATGTGATTGGAAGTGGCACCTCGGTGCAGTAAAGGGCTTCTCAAATCCACCACACGCCTACAAACCTTTAACAAGAGAATGCCGTGGTCCCGAAGACCACCTTCATGGACCCACAGGGACCCTCAAATTCCAGTCTGAGAAACACTAACTTACCATGTGAAAATGGTTTCTAATTGTGAACATTTTACTGAAAAGAGGTTTGTATTTACACAAGAATAAAAATCTTAACACAAAATTAAACATAGTGTCATAGAACATGCCAGACTGCAGCTTGAGAAACACTGGAAAGAATATTAAACTTAGAGTTGGACACCTAAATTCTGGTCCTAGTCTGTCATTAATTACCTGTGTGGCCTCTGACAGGTTACTAAATATTCTCAGGGCTCATATACATTGGCCTTGTTCTTGCCTCTGCCAAGTAGAAATAATAATAATAATGCTTCTTCATGGAATCATGATGAGGAAGAAAAAATGCATGTGGACACTACGCACAGTAACTGGTATTTATCAAATGCAAAATAAACGTACACTATCATTATCATCATCACCACTACTGTCACTGTTTTTGGAGGCCCTGTGAGGTGCCTTGGGCTCTAAAATTCTACGTACTTTGAGAATTAAGCTTGGGATCTGGAAAAGTAGAAAGTGAGTGAGATGGTGTATACGAGAGAGATCACATCCAACTGGGAATCAGAAAAAGCTTCATGGAGGGGGTGGCATCTGAGCTAAGTCTTGAAGGCAAGTTTTGCTGGGATCTGGAAAAGTAGAAAGTGAGGAGAGGCTGAAGGATGAGCAAGAGCCTCGTCACTGTGAGGTCACAGGCGGAGTGCATTCAGAAATTGGGGCAGCACACCCCACTTCTTCCTTTTCACTCCAAAGACTGTGCTCTAACTTTCTGACCTAAATTTGATCATGCTTTAGGTGACTGTCAATGCTTTCCTCAGCTAGGACAGAGCCAAGGACTAACGTATTGCCTGTCATATCAGTAGACAAAGGATGCCACAGCCATCAGCCATCACATCACAGCCACTGCAATGGAGAGCCCTGAGGGAACTCAGGAAGGAAACAAGGCCTCCCCACTCTAAACATGTGATTGGAAGTGGCACCTCGGTGCAGTAAAGGGCTTCTCAAATCCACCACACGCCTACAAACCTTTAACAAGAGAATGCCGTGGTCCCGAAGACCACCTTCATGGACCCACAGGGACCCTCAAATTCCAGTCTGAGAAACACTAACTTACCATGTGAAAATGGTTTCTAATTGTGAACATTTTACTGAAAAGAGGTTTGTATTTACACAAGAATAAAAATCTTAACACAAAATTAAACATAGTGTCATAGAACATGCCAGACTGCAGCTTGAGAAACACTGGAAAGAATATTAAACTTAGAGTTGGACACCTAAATTCTGGTCCTAGTCTGTCATTAATTACCTGTGTGGCCTCTGACAGGTTACTAAATATTCTCAGGGCTCATATACATTGGCCTTGTTCTTGCCTCTGCCAAGTAGAAATAATAATAATAATGCTTCTTCATGGAATCATGATGAGGAAGAAAAAAAATGCATGTGGACACTACGCACAGTAACTGGTATTTATCAAATGCAAAATAAACGTACACTATCATTATCATCATCACCACTACTGTCACTGTTTTTGGAGGCCCTGTGAGGTGCCTTGGGCTCTAAAATTCTACGTACTTTGAGTCACTATCTCAAGACTAAGTGAACAGGTCAGAGAAGTCTGGAAACCTGGGACTACAGAAAACAGAGCAGCCTAGATAGGAAAACGTTGCTCTGACATTTTCCAAGTCAAGATAACAATGTTGCAAGAGAATCTGGTCTGCATCCCCCACATTCATTGCAAAGCTACCACAAATACCCCTGGTAATCATCTGAGACTAGGCTTCCCTTGAGAATAAAATAACTCTAATGGAGAATTTGAATTCATAGCAAGCCAGCTCCGTCCAAAACATCCATCAGAAAACAAAAAACAAGACATTCTAGCAGAGATTCTTTTTGTGAGGCACGATCACACTGCCTGAACTTTGACATCATTTCCCAGAACATTTCAGACGGAAGCCCTGGCTCCGGAATATTTAAGACTACTCAATGCACTCAGGTAACAGATCAGATCCAGCAATGATTCCTAGCAAAGTAATAAAGCTCCCTAGGCCTCAGTCCCTAGGCATTGAAGGTCCGTTGGACAGCAAGCAGATTAGACTCAGTCAATGCTAAAGGAAATCAACTCTGAATACTCACTGGAAGGAATGATACTAAGGCTGAGGTTCCAATATTTTGGGCACTTGGAAGGTAGCTATGCTCACCACTATACCACCAACGCTGTACCACTACTACGGCCACCTGACGCAAAGAGACAACTCATTGGAAAAGACCCTGATGCTAGGAAAGGCTGAGGGCTGGAGGAGAAAAGGCAACAGAGGATGAGATGGTTGGATGACATCACTGACTTAATGCACCTCAATTTGAGCCAACTCCAGGAGACAGTGAAGGACAGGGAAGCCTGTCATGCAGCATTTTATGGATTGCAAAGAGTTGGACATGACCCAGTGACTGCACAACAACAACAACAACAAAAGGTCTCGGTATTCTCAACCATGGAATAGAAACAACAGCCATCAGTTGTCGTCACTGAGTGACAATCCAGTAAGGGCTTGCGGGTTTTGACTCAAACAAGCCACTGCAAAGCAGGTTATGTACTAAGTGTGTTCCGTGGTGGGAACAGCCCCTGGAGCAACGAAAGGAGAGCAGCTTTGCTTTAAGGCTCCTCTTGACGTGTGCCCATGGCCCACGGCTCAGACTGTGGGTTAGTTAGGTGCTTATCAATTCTTCTTCTTATACTTTGCAGATGGGAAGGGACATGCTGGGATGCAGTGAAGCTGGGCTGAAGCAGGAGCCTCATGCCTACTTTTGATTTACCACATTTGAGAAAGCAATTACTGGCCCCACATATTTCTTTTTGTTTTTTGGCCAAGCAATTTCGTAGATGTTAAGCCCCACAGCAACTTTGTTTCCTAAGGATGATACATATCATCCAAGCAGTGCTTCAGAGGTTTGTTTTCCTGGACCGCCCCCAACCTCTGCCAGATGTGTCCCTGATGTGCAGTGCCCCAAACTGATGGTGAGCAGAGAGGGCCAGTGACTAAACTGAGTTCTCTCCACTCTGCACAAGCCCAGCTGCTGTCCCTCAAATGCAGGTATGCCATCTGCTCTTGAGATGCTCCTCCTCAGCCTTGGAGTACCTGCCTTCTCACTAATAAGTCAGCGGGGCACCCTCACACATGGGGTGGATGTCACTGGGTCAGGATAAGACATATTTTAATAGACTTTCCCCAGAGATCACAGCATCTTAGAAATATAATCCCATCAGAGAAATTAGAACTTTAGGAGACCTTAAGGAACTTGATATAGCATTCCACCTCTGTAAGTGAGCTGGGGTTGTCTTCATTTTACAGCTGAAATGACGGAGGCTCCAAGTCACACACCTGCTTTCTCTCAAGGGAGAGCCCTGCTGTTTGCTGTCTCTGGCTTGTTCATGAGAAGCCATTTTTTCCACCTCGTCTGACTCATGGCAAGTCCAATTTAAGAACATGCCACATTGCCAAGAATTTCCCCGTTATTAGAAGTCTGACTTCTGTGTAGCTTCTTCATACAGCTCACACCAGCTGTTTCACTACTAAGCTCGTAGGCCCAAGGGTGGGATCAGGTCCTGCAGTGGACCCTGTATGGAGCCGAGTGCCTCACAAGCCAGCTGGCTTGTTAAGGTAGAGTGTTGTTGCAAAGCAGGTTATGTACTAAGTGTGTTCCGTGGTGGGAACAGCCCCTGGAGCAACGAAAGGAGAGCAGCTTTGCTTTAAGGCTCCTCTTGACGTGTGCCCATGGCCCACGGCTCAGACTGTGGGTTAGTTAGGTGCTTATCAATTCTTCTTCTTATACTTTGCAGATGGGAAGGGACATGCTGGGATGCAGTGAAGCTGGGCTGAAGCAGGAGCCTCATGCCTACTTTTGATTTACCACATTTGAGAAAGCAATTACTGGCCCCACATATTTCTTTTTGTTTTTTGGCCAAGCAATTTCGTAGATGTTAAGCCCCACAGCAACTTTGTTTCCTAAGGATGATACATATCATCCAAGCAGTGCTTCAGAGGTTTGTTTTCCTGGACCGCCCCCAACCTCTGCCAGATGTGTCCCTGATGTGCAGTGCCCCAAACTGATGGTGAGCAGAGAGGGCCAGTGACTAAACTGAGTTCTCTCCACTCTGCACAAGCCCAGCTGCTGTCCCTCAAATGCAGGTATGCCATCTGCTCTTGAGATGCTCCTCCTCAGCCTTGGAGTACCTGCCTTCTCACTAATAAGTCAGCGGGGCACCCTCACACATGGGGTGGATGTCACTGGGTCAGGATAAGACATATTTTAATAGACTTTCCCCAGAGATCACAGCATCTTAGAAATATAATCCCATCAGAGAAATTAGAACTTTAGGAGACCTTAAGGAACTTGATATAGCATTCCACCTCTGTAAGTGAGCTGGGGTTGTCTTCATTTTACAGCTGAAATGACGGAGGCTCCAAGTCACACACCTGCTTTCTCTCAAGGGAGAGCCCTGCTGTTTGCTGTCTCTGGCTTGTTCATGAGAAGCCATTTTTTCCACCTCGTCTGACTCATGGCAAGTCCAATTTAAGAACATGCCACATTGCCAAGAATTTCCCCGTTATTAGAAGTCTGACTTCTGTGTAGCTTCTTCATACAGCTCACACCAGCTGTTTCACTACTAAGCTCGTAGGCCCAAGGGTGGGATCAGGTCCTGCAGTGGACCCTGTATGGAGCCGAGTGCCTCACAAGCCAGCTGGCTGTTAAGGGGTAACAGTGAGCCACGCTTGGGAAGCTGGTGGAAACCAAGGGGACCATGCAAAATCCAGTGTGACTGGGTTGGAGTGTACTCCTAGGAAAGATGGGTCTTTGGGGACCTCAGTTTCCAGAGGTTTTTAAAAATTTCTTTAAAAGTCAAAGCTAAGAAAGAGACTAGCCATCACTCTTTCATATCAAACTACAGTTATTAGGTGGCAGGGAAGGGAAGGCAGAACAAGTTAATCCTGGTTCGGGGTTCTTTCCACACTTACCTTGTGATTTCGTCCGTGTTTATCCAACAGGGAGATGATGGACTTGATGTGGCCCTCTGCTATCAGGTTTAAGGCTTCTGGGCTTTCAATCAGGATGCAGTGCAAAACTTCCAAGATACCTACACGTATGCCACAAAAAACATTTGGACATTAAGTAACCTGCAGAATCAAGTATAATTAGAAACCTGAGAGTGAAAGGATAATCCTGAGGGGACAGAATATCATCATTCTTTGACTCGATTAAATATTTCCAGCCAGAAGAAAGATGTAGCGATCTCGGATAGACTTCAGGAGCCTCTGGAGCAATAGTCGGTAATTTAGAGGTGAGTTTATGCATCACTAACCCTGTCTCCTTCTTCCTGGACAAGGACATGGTCCTTCTGTGTCAAAATATAGAGCAGCTTCTTTAAAACTGAAGTCTTAATTTGATCAAACCCAGCAATAATTAATTCTAAAACAGAAAAGGGCAAACCTAGTTTATGACAAATTCTAAAACTCAAATAATTCAGAAAACCTTTTGAATGTTCTTTGAAAAAAGAATTTTTCTAGAAATTGCTCAAGAGTATTTTTTATATGCACTGGTAAATGATCAAACTATAAGCTAATTAAATAAACACTTCTGTCTTTGTCCCCCCTTCTGTGGGCCACTGCATAGTTTTCTATTTTAAGTGAAAGTTTAAGAAAAACTACCAGGTACCCTGGCAGCCTGGCACCTGCAGGGTTAACACCGGGGTTGAAATTCACAGGAAGTTGTTGGCCAGTATCTTTATAAGTTTTACTGAGAAGAGTCCTCTTGATTCTTTTTCAAGGTTTTCATAAATTGTCCTAAACTGTAGTCTGGCTTCTGGGAGGAGACACTGAAGAAAACAGAGGTTTAGGAAGGAGACATATGAGGAGGTGGATGATCCTGGAGGAGCCTTCCCTTGGCTTGTCTGTTCAAGATCCTGCTATCTCTAAATGATGAAAAGAGCAATGACACCTCTCAGTTTCCCAGAAGGAGACTCGCACTTGTCGCTTCTCTCACTTCTGAGGAAGCAAACCAGAGCCCCATGGCATGGTCACTAAGCAACGATGACCATTTTTCTTGGCTCAAATTCTCTGTGAATCACCAAGAAGGGCTCCAGATATGATGTCAAGGGTGACTCAAGGGATAATAGAAGTATCGCCCCCTCTAAATTCTTGGTCATCCTTCTGTCCTGATTCTAATGAAATACTTGAAAGGACCATGTCCACTCAGAGTCTGGAATAACAGTCAAAGAATAACAGCCCAAGGAGTGGTTAGAAGTAGACCAGTACCCTGGGACTGGGAGTGATTCAAGGACCCAGGGGAGGAGATGAGAGCACAAAGCGAAAAGTGAAGTGGGAAAGAAAAGAGTTTTGAAGCCTGGGTTAAAATTGTTCCATATAGCTTTATGAGTGCCAGGAGGATTTAGGACTGTGTTTCTTTTGTTGAAGTAATTTTTGAGGATTGCTCATAATCCAGTGGAAAAAAGAATTGTTCAGAGATTAAAGTGTTTTTTTTTTTTTTTTCTTAAACAGAAACAAAAAATAAACCCACCTTCTTCAATTACATTTCCTGTCAAATCTTACCTGAGGAAGATTCTAGTCTGTCCAATTTGCTGATCAGCCAATCAAGGTTATTGGAGAATTGAGCGCAATTGTTTCTGTTTCCACGAATGAGAGCAGCTGTGAATGAGAACACGTTTGATCACGGAGGTTAAAGGGTACAGTGATGGGAAGTTGGGATGTTATTCAATACGTTATCTGCTTAGCAACTTAACAAAATGAAATTGCGCTCTTCCTCTCCCAAGCCCTTTGATACAATCCTGTTTCTGCATTTTGAAGAGTAAAAGAAAAAGATCTACCACTCATTCAAATATTTCCAGAGATTCTACTGTGCACCAGGCATCTGTTTACCTGCTGGAAATAAGGCAGTGGGAACACAACCATAGATTCCCTGCTTTCGTGAAATGGGGGAGAGAGAGACAATATACACAGATTAATAAAATTACTTCAGACAGTGATAACCGAGAAAACAGTATCTGCTTGGTTGCTGGCTTCAGAATTCTACCTCCACTAATGTTTTCTTAAATCTAGCTAGAGACTTGCTATTCTTCAGTGCTAAAGGAAGGCATCCAAATGGGTACAACTGAAAAAGTTGGCTAAACTAATAGGCAAGTAATCACAAGACATGAAACTCTAAAATATCTAAGACACATCAGTATATGACAGTGGTTCCCAAAGGGTGATCCCTGGATAGGAATGTCAGTATCACCTTTGAACTTGTTCAAAACACACATTCTCCAGCCTTATCCTGTATCATCTGAACCAGAAACTCTGGGGATGGGCCCAGTATCTGTGTCCTGAACAGCCTTCCAGCTGTTCATGATACCTGTTTATGTTTGAGGATAACTGGTAGACGATAGTGAAGAGAGACACAGAGAATATACTGTCACTAGATTTTCTCTCATCTAGACCAAGCAACCTTCCCTCCATAGGCCTGTGGTAGAGATGGGACTCTGGAACAAGCCCATGTAAATTAATTGGCCCACGATAGCTTGATTCTCATAATCCATTTTGAGATGCCAGGAGGATTTAGGACTGTGTTTCTTTTGTTGAAGTAATTTTGGTTCAAAGGAAAGATTTAAAAAGTGTTTTTTTTTCTTAAACAGAAACAAAAAATAAACCCACCTTCTTCAATTACATTTCCTGTCAAATCTTACCTGAGGAAGATTCTAGTCTGTCCAATTTGCTGATCAGCCAATCAAGGTTATTGGAGAATTGAGCGCAATTGTTTCTGTTTCCACGAATGAGAGCAGCTGTGAATGAGAACACGTTTGATCACGGAGGTTAAAGGGTACAGTGATGGGAAGTTGGGATGTTATTCAATACGTTATCTGCTTAGCAACTTAACAAAATGAAATTGCGCTCTTCCTCTCCCAAGCCCTTTGATACAATCCTGTTTCTGCATTTTGAAGAGTAAAAGAAAAAGATCTACCACTCATTCAAATATTTCCAGAGATTCTACTGTGCACCAGGCATCTGTTTACCTGCTGGAAATAAGGCAGTGGGAACACAACCATAGATTCCCTGCTTTCGTGAAATGGGGGAGAGAGAGACAATATACACAGATTAATAAAATTACTTCAGACAGTGATAACCGAGAAAACAGTATCTGCTTGGTTGCTGGCTTCAGAATTCTACCTCCACTAATGTTTTCTTAAATCTAGCTAGAGACTTGCTATTCTTCAGTGCTAAAGGAAGGCATCCAAATGGGTACAACTGAAAAAGTTGGCTAAACTAATAGGCAAGTAATCACAAGACATGAAACTCTAAAATATCTAAGACACATCAGTATATGACAGTGGTTCCCAAAGGGTGATCCCTGGATAGGAATGTCAGTATCACCTTTGAACTTGTTCAAAACACACATTCTCCAGCCTTATCCTGTATCATCTGAACCAGAAACTCTGGGGATGGGCCCAGTATCTGTGTCCTGAACAGCCTTCCAGCTGTTCATGATACCTGTTTATGTTTGAGGATAACTGGTAGACGATAGTGAAGAGAGACACAGAGAATATACTGTCACTAGATTTTCTCTCATCTAGACCAAGCAACCTTCCCTCCATAGGCCTGTGGTAGAGATGGGACTCTGGAACAAGCCCATGTAAATTAATTGGCCCACGAACTTGCTCGCCATGTTGCTGGTTTTCAAAGACCGTAGGATTCACACGTGTTAAGGTATTTGGATAAGGAAATTCTTCTTCTGGACCTCTGCTGTTTATACCTCCACAGTCATTAAAAGGCAGAATTCAGACTGAACTCCTATCCTGCTTCTCAGGTCAGCCACAGCAAGGAGATCAAATAAGTCAACCCTAAAGGAAATCAACCCTGAATATTCACTGGAAGGACTGAGACTGAAACTGAAGCTCCAATACTTTGGACAGCTGATGTGAAAAACTGACTCAGTGGAAAAGACCCTGATGCTGGGAAAGATTGAAGGAGAAGAAGGAGAAGAGGGTGACAGAGGGTGAGATGGTTGGATGGTATAATTGACTCAATGGACATGAGTTTGAGCAAACTTCGGAAGATAGTGAGGGACATGGAAGCCTGGTGTGTGGTCGCCCGTGGGATTGCAAACAGTCAACATGACTTAGTGACTGAACAACAAGAACAAGGGGGTTTAACCTCAAGGCTCTGGGGTCAGGCTGTCTGGACTCAAGCCATAATTTCAACACTTATAACATGTATGACCCTGGATGAGTTATGAGCATATCTGAGCATCAGTTTCTTCATCAATAAAATGGTCATAGTACCTACACTTCACAGTGTTGTTCTGATGATCAGAGATTTTCTACTCCCTGGAATCAACAAATGCTAGCTATAATTGTTGTAATAATTACTACTGAGTTTGAGCCATATCATTACAAAATGTTAGAGTTGGAAGAGACTTTATGAAGTCACTCAATACAGCGGCAATCTAATCAGCCTGAACCTTGACATCAAGAATGAGTCTAATCTGGCTTCTTCAGGCTCCCCTCTGGTCTTGCCAACTTTCCATGGACTTCCTCTCAATGGAACATTTACATCAGAGCAAAGCCCTAAAATGCTGCCATGTTACTATGGCCAAGTCATGACTGGTGGCTGCCTTCTTGCAGAGGCGGATACTGTCTTCCCACTGGCTTCTTCCCATAGGCTGGCAGCCTGGGCCCTTGTGATGGCATCAGATAAAGTAGGCACTGGAAGGTCACCAAGCACTAAGAGTTGTGAGAAGAAAGGCTGGATGCTGGAACATCTCTACTCATTGCCTTTCTCTGTCCACCAAAATGAAGCAAGAACAGGCCAAAGCAGCAGGGATCATGACTGCCCAACAAGTGGACGGGCATACCATTGGAGAGAGCAGCCATCCTCTGGCTGCAGGTGTCAGAAGTCTAGAACTGGAAGGTATCCTAAACTGTCTGTCTCTTCTCTCATTTTCTGTCTTGTTCTCTCATTTTAAAAATGAGGAACTAAGGTTCAGGGAGTGTAAGGGACTGTCAAGGGTTTCACAGGTAGTTTTGACAAAACTGATCACCATTTGCTTCCACCTGCCATGATTTTGGAAAGTACAGTAAGTCACCAGTCAACAGAAAGAATGGCTGGGTTAGGATCAAATGGTCAACTAAAGTGTCCAAGGAATGAGGCTGGATGACAGGAGTAGTTTGCTCCATGAAAATGTTAGGCAAGGGCTTCCCTGGTGGTCCAGTGGGTGAGGACACCACCTTGCAGTGCAAGGGGCGCCGGTTAGATCCCTGGCCTGGGAAGATCCCACGTGCTGTGGAACAGCTGGACTGATGTGTCTGATTACCAAGCTGGAGCTCTGGGGCGCGTGCGCCCAGAGCCGGTGCTCTGCGACAACAGAGGCCACTGCTATGGGAGGCCCACATGGGCCAAAGAACAAAGATGGATGAAAATAGACAAATGAAAGACCAATAGAAGTGGCCCGCCTCCCCCACCCCCCCAAAAAAAGAAAAACAAATTAAAATATTAAAAAAAAAAAAAGAAAATGTTAGGCAAAATACTAACTGAAACCTCCCACCTTGGCCAGGCATCATAGTAATCATTTACATGAATGATTTTACAACAGGAGATCCTGGTAAGGAACATGGAGCTAATAAGCCACTAATAACAGGAAGAATTTGGGAAAGATCAAAAGGAGATGTCACATGTCCTTCTAACCTCCCCAAATCCTCCTAGCTGGAATCCATCTTGGCTGAGCAATGTGAGTGCCACCAGGAAAGACCCAAATAAGCTGCCAGCCCCCCCCATGGCATCAGCCTGGGCCCTTGTGATGGCATCAGATAAAGTAGGCACTGGAAGGTCACCAAGCACTAAGAGTTGTGAGAAGAAAGGCTGGATGCTGGAACATCTCTACTCATTGCCTTTCTCTGTCCACCAAAATGAAGCAAGAACAGGCCAAAGCAGCAGGGATCATGACTGCCCAACAAGTGGACGGGCATACCATTGGAGAGAGCAGCCATCCTCTGGCTGCAGGTGTCAGAAGTCTAGAACTGGAAGGTATCCTAAACTGTCTGTCTCTTCTCTCATTTTCTGTCTTGTTCTCTCATTTTAAAAATGAGGAACTAAGGTTCAGGGAGTGTAAGGGACTGTCAAGGGTTTCACAGGTAGTTTTGACAAAACTGATCACCATTTGCTTCCACCTGCCATGATTTTGGAAAGTACAGTAAGTCACCAGTCAACAGAAAGAATGGCTGGGTTAGGATCAAATGGTCAACTAAAGTGTCCAAGGAATGAGGCTGGATGACAGGAGTAGTTTGCTCCATGAAAATGTTAGGCAAGGGCTTCCCTGGTGGTCCAGTGGGTGAGGACACCACCTTGCAGTGCAAGGGGCGCCGGTTAGATCCCTGGCCTGGGAAGATCCCACGTGCTGTGGAACAGCTGGACTGATGTGTCTGATTACCAAGCTGGAGCTCTGGAGCGCGTGCGCCCAGAGCCGGTGCTCTGCGACAACAGAGGCCACTGCTATGGGAGGCCCACATGGGCCAAAGAACAAAGATGGATGAAAATAGACAAATGAAAGACCAATAGAAGTGGCCCGCCTCCCCCACCCCCCCAAAAAAAGAAAAACAAATTAAAATATTAAAAAAAAAAAAAGAAAATGTTAGGCAAAATACTAACTGAAACCTCCCACCTTGGCCAGGCATCATAGTAATCATTTACATGAATGATTTTACAACAGGAGATCCTGGTAAGGAACATGGAGCTAATAAGCCACTAATAACAGGAAGAATTTGGGAAAGATCAAAAGGAGATGTCACATGTCCTTCTAACCTCCCCAAATCCTCCTAGCTGGAATCCATCTTGGCTGAGCAATGTGAGTGCCACCAGGAAAGACCCTGAGTCAGAGTGATTGGTCAGAGACAACCCGGAAATGAATCCCATTACCATAAAACCTGAGACAGTGAGCCATGTGGCAGAGCAGTCCTCGTGGGTTCCTTAACCCTCCTGTCTCTGTGCACGGGTCCCTTCCCAACAAAGTCTCTTGTTTTGTCAGCATGTGCATCTCTCCAGACAACTCATTTCTGAGTGTTAGACAAGTTCCCCCTTTTGGGCCCTAACATGAGTCCCCTTTCCAGCAACAGAAATACCTAGAGACCACCCTTGGTCACCTGTCTGGAGAGAGGACTCTGGGTGTGTACTTACCCAGCAATTTATAGAGAAGGTTCAGAATTTCTTTCCAGGCCATTCCACTCTCCTCTCTGGCAATCCCTGCGAAGTGGGCTATGCTATTGTAGATATTTAAGCGATCAATGCAGTTTAACACAAGGGCCAACATTCCCTGTGAAGGTGAGTTGGGGAAAGAGTAAAAATACTTGATTACGATTTCGGGATCCCTTTTGCTCTTTCTTCTTCCGTATCATTCACCTTTGAAAACTGATGATGCTAATGTGGAAACAGACCTTCACGGTGCCAACTTGGGTTTTGTTTTTTTCTTCTCCAAAACAAAATATGCAGTTTTATGCCTCAGAGACCTAAACAGCATCCATTTGGAAGTGAGTCAGCAGTCTCTTCTGACAGGCTTGCCCCCATGTGTTTAACTTAGGACGTAGTGAGGAAGAGGGAGCGTGAATGAGTCTCACAGAAGCTTACTCTGTGTCTGGTGTGAAATAATTATGACTCATCCAGAAACAGTCCTTGCATTTAGGACCTATTTCTCTTTCAGATACACAAGACATCTAAAAGATACGCCTCTCTTCATCCTCTCCAAAAACGGAATTTAAAGACAATAAGACTAACAGGATTTTTAACAACCTTTCCATGTAATTCACATGAGCATGTCACCCAGTAAGAACATCTGTGCCCAGATCTTCTTAAGAAGAAAGGAGATGTCACATGTCCTTCTAACCTCCCCAAATCCTCCTAGCTGGAATCCATCTTGGCTGAGCAATGTGAGTGCCACCAGGAAAGACCCTGAGTCAGAGTGATTGGTCAGAGACAACCCGGAAATGAATCCCATTACCATAAAACCTGAGACAGTGAGCCATGTGGCAGAGCAGTCCTCGTGGGTTCCTTAACCCTCCTGTCTCTGTGCACGGGTCCCTTCCCAACAAAGTCTCTTGTTTTGTCAGCATGTGCATCTCTCCAGACAACTCATTTCTGAGTGTTAGACAAGTTCCCCCTTTTGGGCCCTAACATGAGTCCCCTTTCCAGCAACAGAAATACCTAGAGACCACCCTTGGTCACCTGTCTGGAGAGAGGACTCTGGGTGTGTACTTACCCAGCAATTTATAGAGAAGGTTCAGAATTTCTTTCCAGGCCATTCCACTCTCCTCTCTGGCAATCCCTGCGAAGTGGGCTATGCTATTGTAGATATTTAAGCGATCAATGCAGTTTAACACAAGGGCCAACATTCCCTGTGAAGGTGAGTTGGGGAAAGAGTAAAAATACTTGATTACGATTTCGGGATCCCTTTTGCTCTTTCTTCTTCCGTATCATTCACCTTTGAAAACTGATGATGCTAATGTGGAAACAGACCTTCACGGTGCCAACTTGGGTTTTGTTTTTTTCTTCTCCAAAACAAAATATGCAGTTTTATGCCTCAGAGACCTAAACAGCATCCATTTGGAAGTGAGTCAGCAGTCTCTTCTGACAGGCTTGCCCCCATGTGTTTAACTTAGGACGTAGTGAGGAAGAGGGAGCGTGAATGAGTCTCACAGAAGCTTACTCTGTGTCTGGTGTGAAATAATTATGACTCATCCAGAAACAGTCCTTGCATTTAGGACCTATTTCTCTTTCAGATACACAAGACATCTAAAAGATACGCCTCTCTTCATCCTCTCCAAAAACGGAATTTAAAGACAATAAGACTAACAGGATTTTTAACAACCTTTCCATGTAATTCACATGAGCATGTCACCCAGTAAGAACATCTGTGCCCAGATCTTCTTAAGAAGAAAGGAGATGGTAAGTGTAGTTTCAACATCCTTTAAAGGCACAGAGAGTGTTCCCCCAGCCAAAGCGTGCTTACATCAGAAGCCTTGAGTACAGACAGATATTCAGAAATCCAACACTGTCAACTTTAGAAATGCCCGAAGGATGAGCCCTGTCCACAGGAATTCAGGGCTGCAGTAATATGACCATGGCCTTAACATTAGTGCCAAATCATCATGACCAAACTCAGAAAAGACATGTGACTTATCTAAGGTCCCACACAGCCAGGGAGGGAGCCAGAACTAGGGCCAGGGATCCTGAGCTCCAAGTTAGTATTTTCCCCATATCCATTCCCATCTCTAGTGACTCAGATGCTCAACCTGAGACATGGCAGCATCTCTGTGTCTCAAACCAGCTCCCTAGGCATGTCTGATGTGGTGGAACCTGGGCATTCATATTTTTCCAACCAATTTGTAAAGTAATTCTGACACCTTTCAAAGTTTGGGAATCACCGCTAATACCATACTCTCATAGTTGAGATGTATGAAAGATGAATTTTGGATACATAGTGACATTGAGGCTTTAAATTAATCTGGTTTGAATGTGCCCATGTACAACAAGATTTGCTGCTAATGGGATCTGGGTGCCAACAGGAAAGGGCAACTTCCTGCGAATCTTTTTCTTTCCAACTTCTCTTTACCCTTCTTTCTTAAACATGTGCATGTATTGAGACAAAGATAAACTGTAGTCATCAGGGTACTTTAGCACTGGACACAAAGAGCATCTCAATTTTTAATGTTTGGACTCACCTCTTCCTTGAAGAGATTCTGTCTGTTTTTGAGAGAGCGGAGCTTGTTCTGCTTGTCCTCATGCTGCATCTCCTCCTCCGGTGGCTGGAAGTAGGCAATCAGGTCGTGTAAGGTCTGCAGGACCTCTTCTATTGGCAGGGTGACAGGCGCCGCTGTGCGATTGTTTCCACTGAAACACAAGAAGGACATGGCTCAGGCACTGGGTCGCTAACAGGACCCTGGCAAGGGTCCCCAATGTCCTGGACCCTCCCTGCCCACACTGGCACAGAATAGTGTGGCCGCTGGGCATCTGGGATAGCCGTGGTACGCATGACTGCAAACTGAAGTTTGCTGACAAACTGTTCAACAGGGAAGAATTTGATTCAATTTTAAACCCATTTCATAAATCAAGGGCAATGATCCCTGGATGTCTGCCAGTGTCCTCTTTTTAAGTGGACGTACTTTTATAAATAATTAACCTTTTTTTCACCCATATTATTTCAGATTCAGGGCTGCAGTAATATGACCATGGCCTTAACATTAGTGCCAAATCATCATGACCAAACTCAGAAAAGACATGTGACTTATCTAAGGTCCCACACAGCCAGGAGGGAGCCAGAACTAGGGCCAGGGATCCTGAGCTCCAAGTTAGTATTTTCCCCATATCCATTCCCATCTCTAGTGACTCAGATGCTCAACCTGAGACATGGCAGCATCTCTGTGTCTCAAACCAGCTCCCTAGGCATGTCTGATGTGGTGGAACCTGGGCATTCATATTTTTCCAACCAATTTGTAAAGTAATTCTGACACCTTTCAAAGTTTGGGAATCACCGCTAATACCATACTCTCATAGTTGAGATGTATGAAAGATGAATTTTGGATACATAGTGACATTGAGGCTTTAAATTAATCTGGTTTGAATGTGCCCATGTACAACAAGATTTGCTGCTAATGGGATCTGGGTGCCAACAGGAAAGGGCAACTTCCTGCGAATCTTTTTCTTTCCAACTTCTCTTTACCCTTCTTTCTTAAACATGTGCATGTATTGAGACAAAGATAAACTGTAGTCATCAGGGTACTTTAGCACTGGACACAAAGAGCATCTCAATTTTTAATGTTTGGACTCACCTCTTCCTTGAAGAGATTCTGTCTGTTTTTGAGAGAGGCGGAGCTTGTTCTGCTTGTCCTCATGCTGCATCTCCTCCTCCGGTGGCTGGAAGTAGGCAATCAGGTCGTGTAAGGTCTGCAGGACCTCTTCTATTGGCAGGGTGACAGGCGCCGCTGTGCGATTGTTTCCACTGAAACACAAGAAGGACATGGCTCAGGCACTGGGTCGCTAACAGGACCCTGGCAAGGGTCCCCAATGTCCTGGACCCTCCCTGCCCACACTGGCACAGAATAGTGTGGCCGCTGGGCATCTGGGATAGCCGTGGTACGCATGACTGCAAACTGAAGTTTGCTGACAAACTGTTCAACAGGGAAGAATTTGATTCAATTTTAAACCCATTTCATAAATCAAGGGCAATGATCCCTGGATGTCTGCCAGTGTCCTCTTTTTAAGTGGACGTACTTTTATAAATAATTAACTTCTTCACCCATATTATTTCAGATTATCACACGTTCTCGAAATAGGTTAAGCATCAGCTGGAAGAGGTTTCATCACTGGGGCTCTTCCATCAGCTATTAACACATCTTTGCCCACCTCTCTCCATGTGTCTTTGCGATGTCTCTGGAGGTGTTTGCCTCTTAATGCTCATATGTGTGCAGGAACCCCATTTGTTAGTGTGTTGATGTCTCCTCTTCTTCTGTGTCTGTCTCTCACTCTTTCTGACTTCCTTTCTGTGCCCCATCTCTGTTTATCCACTCCCACCAGGGCCCCATCTCTCAACATCCTTCTTCTCTGCCTCAACACCCCCACCATCTCCCTTGCTTTCTCTGTTGTGTTCCTCCCAGCCTGTCATTATTTTCCAAACAAATCTTCTAACTAATTCCTTCCAACACAGACTGAAAACCCTCACAGATGACAAAATGGCACTTCATTTTTCCCATCTCCTTAATGGTGGACTGGGGAGCCTTTCAAGGGCCGAGGCTAAGAAGAGAAATGGGAGAATGGCTGCAGTCTGTGGAAATGCATCTGAGACCCTGCTGTCTAAGATCCTAGTGGATTGGGAATTTATTCCATGTATAAATAACTTCAAGGTTTTTCCTTCGTGGTCAATTTCTAATGAGCTGTCCTTTCCATTTACAGCAGATTTGCTTATGTACCCGTCTGGACACATGCTAAGAAAAGATTGTGATTTAGGCCTACAGTGAAGCTTATAAACAAGCCCTGAAAATATTCAGGTTATAAGGTGACAGTAATTCTACTTTTGTATAAAAATGGCAAGTGCACACAATGAGAGAAGAGTGAATTACAGGCATGAAATACTTCTCAGCAGTGTGTCCTCTGGCCCATGGCAGGTGTTCAGGAAGTGATTATTACTGAATCTCTGAGATGTTACTGGATGTAGAGATAGTGAGGAAGAGAATCCTATGTGGAAACAAAGTGAGGGTTAAAGAAAAAGAACTCAATCAGGAATGACTCCCCAATTCTAGATTCAGTAAGAATGAATACCTTTTTCTTCATTTTTGTGATCTAGTTGCAGAGTTTTTCTCACTCCCCCTCACTTTTTTGGAAAAAAAAAAAAAGTAATATTTTCCATATACCAGCGACACTCATGCCAGTTAAGTGAAGAGTATTTCCTCATGTAATGAGAAATGAGGATGAAAGAAGAGGTATGTATACATTTCTGTAGCTTGATGGGGCAGCATATTACTCCACAGAGGATGGGAAAGTCCAGGTTACAGTAGCTGCTATTTAACTGTGAGATCCTTGGAGTGCCTCAGAGACTCCTGTGCTTCAATTTCACATGGAAAAAAAAAATAGGAAGGTATACTCTATGATTGCCAGGGTCCTTCTGGGTCTAAGTTTTTTGTTCCGTGGGTTCTCAGCACTGGATCGCTTTATTTGGCCTCTTGAAGAAGCATCAGTATGACAGCCCTCCAGGAAAAAGGCCTCCTTCCTTCACAGGAGAGCACATAACACGACTGGGGGCACATCCTCTGAATGCTTTCATGACGCTCGTCTTCTACTCTAGAACCTGGGGTGGGGGACTCAGGAACCTGATGGACACAGGATGCCAATTCAGAGAAATGGGAGAATGGCTGCAGTCTGTGGAAATGCATCTGAGACCCTGCTGTCTAAGATCCTAGTGGATTGGGAATTTATTCCATGTATAAATAACTTCAAGGTTTTTCCTTCGTGGTCAATTTCTAATGAGCTGTCCTTTCCATTTACAGCAGATTTGCTTATGTACCCGTCTGGACACATGCTAAGAAAAGATTGTGATTTAGGCCTACAGTGAAGCTTATAAACAAGCCCTGAAAATATTCAGGTTATAAGGTGACAGTAATTCTACTTTTGTATAAAAATGGCAAGTGCACACAATGAGAGAAGAGTGAATTACAGGCATGAAATACTTCTCAGCAGTGTGTCCTCTGGCCCATGGCAGGTGTTCAGGAAGTGATTATTACTGAATCTCTGAGATGTTACTGGATGTAGAGATAGTGAGGAAGAGAATCCTATGTGGAAACAAAGTGAGGGTTAAAGAAAAAGAACTCAATCAGGAATGACTCCCCAATTCTAGATTCAGTAAGAATGAATACCTTTTTCTTCATTTTTGTGATCTAGTTGCAGAGTTTTTCTCACTCCCCCTCACTTTTTTGGAAAAAAAAAAAAAGTAATATTTTCCATATACCAGCGACACTCATGCCAGTTAAGTGAAGAGTATTTCCTCATGTAATGAGAAATGAGGATGAAAGAAGAGGTATGTATACATTTCTGTAGCTTGATGGGGCAGCATATTACTCCACAGAGGATGGGAAAGTCCAGGTTACAGTAGCTGCTATTTAACTGTGAGATCCTTGGAGTGCCTCAGAGACTCCTGTGCTTCAATTTCACATGGAAAAAAAAAATAGGAAGGTATACTCTATGATTGCCAGGGTCCTTCTGGGTCTAAGTTTTTTGTTCCGTGGGTTCTCAGCACTGGATCGCTTTATTTGGCCTCTTGAAGAAGCATCAGTATGACAGCCCTCCAGGAAAAAGGCCTCCTTCCTTCACAGGAGAGCACATAACACGACTGGGGGCACATCCTCTGAATGCTTTCATGACGCTCGTCTTCTACTCTAGAACCTGGGGGTGGGGGGACTCAGGTGAACCTGGATGGACAGTGACAGAGGATGCCTTAATTCAGAACTCATTACAACTGGCCCCCGTCTCAGCTCAGCCTTCCTCCAGCCCCTATGGTCATGGTCCCATTACATTCTCAGATCTTTGTCACGGATTTCTTTTCTTAAGTGAACGGTCAGGTGATTCTGAGTATTTACCTCAGTTACCATAACATAATTATTTGTGTACATTCCCCTCCAAAAGTTAAGCTCAGAGGACAGCTGGATAGTATCTTCTCTCCAGCAGGACTCTGACACTCTTCCATCCATCCCACGACTCATCTGTCCTATCAGACATTTCCCAGCAACCACACAGGGGCTGATGAGATAGCACAGGCAACTTAACATTTTCTTCTTCATCGTTCATTCTTCTTCATTCTTTATTCTTTTCATTTTAACTTGTTCTTGCAGAAGGTCACTCTCTCTGGTTTCCATTTGTACAGAGCATGCACTGTTGGTTTCTCAAAAGAGATGGGAGGGGAGAATCTATTTCCAAATTATGCTGTCATCCTTCACTTGCCAGCTCTTGCAAAAAAGCTAAGTACCATGGCTTTTGCAGCCCTCTTCTCTGCTGCTGGTTTACTATTCACTAATCCTCCTTTCTCGTAAAACATCCTGTGGTTGAGAGAATCAAGGATTTCTCCCAAGGAGGGTGGAGCTTCCGGAAGTGAGAAGCTCAGCAAGTTCTTTCTCCCCAAAAGTGATAGCATTAGACAGAATCATCCAAAAACCTGTTTTAGGACTTGTTTTGGAAATTGACCAAGGGTATACAGAAAATTGGAAGTGTGTATTTTTTTTTTTTTAAATAATGAATGTTGGTAAGAACAGAAGGAGTCTATAATATTTCAGCCTGAGATGGTTTCCACGCTCTCCCCGAGTGTCACAAAAAAGTCTAATCATGTGAAAGGTCCCAGAGACAGACACACTCAGGAGGAACCAGAGGGGACACCTGCTATCTGTCTCTGGCTGAATATGAGGCCTTGAGCAAGCAGAAAGTAAAATCCAGGATAGACTTAAAACTGCCTGACCTTTGCCATGTTATCTAACCCCCACACAGGTCTACCAGCAAAGGGAAGCAGACTTGCCTTACACGAAATAAGTACTCCAAGCTGAAAGCAAATGACACCAGACACTTATTAGAATCCATACAGAGAAATGAAGAGCTGTGGTAAAGGTAATTACGCAGTTCAACGTAAAACAATATAAACATGTTTCAATCCTTCTCTTTTGTTTTCGTAACTAATTAAAAAAAAATGCATAAAATAATAATGATAAAACTATATTGCTGGGCTCCTGACACATGAAGATATAATGTCATTATCAGATATATACATCATTATAATCACAAAGGAGTTCAGAGAGGAGAGAACAATACTGGAGCAATGTTGATTTATGTTCATATTAATGTAAGGTAGATTATTTCAGCTCAAATACATTCAAAGCTCCCTAGAGCAACCACTAAGAATATAACTTTAAAAAAGGTAGTTTAAAAAAATGTTCATATTAAAAAAGTAAAAAGGAAAAAGTAAATCAAATAGCAAAATGGCATGTTGGAAAAGAGATGGGAGGGGAGAATCTATTTCCAAATTATGCTGTCATCCTTCACTTGCCAGCTCTTGCAAAAAAGCTAAGTACCATGGCTTTTGCAGCCCTCTTCTCTGCTGCTGGTTTACTATTCACTAATCCTCCTTTCTCGTAAAACATCCTGTGGTTGAGAGAATCAAGGATTTCTCCCAGGGAGGGTGGAGCTTCCGGAAGTGAGAAGCTCAGCAAGTTCTTTCTCCCCAAAAGTGATAGCATTAGACAGAATCATCCAAAAACCTGTTTTAGGACTTGTTTTGGAAATTGACCAAGGGTATACAGAAAATTGGAAGTGTGTATTTTTTTTTTTTTTTAAATAATGAATGTTGGTAAGAACAGAAGGAGTCTATAATATTTCAGCCTGAGATGGTTTCCATGCTCTCCCCGAGTGTCACAAAAAAGGTCTAATCATGTGAAAGGTCCCAGAGACAGACACACTCAGGAGGAACCAGAGGGGACACCTGCTATCTGTCTCTGGCTGAATATGAGGCCTTGAGCAAGCAGAAAGTAAAATCCAGGATAGACTTAAAACTGCCTGACCTTTGCCATGTTATCTAACCCCCACACAGGTCTACCAGCAAAGGGAAGCAGACTTGCCTTACACGAAATAAGTACTCCAAGCTGAAAGCAAATGACACCAGACACTTATTAGAATCCATACAGAGAAATGAAGAGCTGTGGTAAAGGTAATTACGCAGTTCAACGTAAAACAATATAAACATGTTTCAATCCTTCTCTTTTGTTTTCGTAACTAATTAAAAAAAAACAAATGCATAAAATAATAATGATAAAACTATATTGCTGGGCTCCTGACACATGAAGATATAATGTCATTATCAGATATATACATCATTATAATCACAAAGGAGTTCAGAGAGGAGAGAACAATACTGGAGCAATGTTGATTTATGTTCATATTAGTGTAAGGTAGATTATTTCAGCTCAAATACATTCAAAGCTCCCTAGAGCAACCACTAAGAATATAACTTTAAAAAAGGTAGTTTAAAAAAAAAAACTCAAGGAATTAAAATGAGACTAAAAAAATGTCAATTTAACACAAAAGAAAGCAGTAAAAAGAACAGAGGAACAAAATGACCTAAAAATCAAATAGCAAAATGGCAGACATGAATTGAAGCATCTGAATAATTACACTATCTATAAACTGATTACACACACCAGGAAAAAGGAAGAGACTGTCAGACTGCATTTGGGAAAAAAAAGATTCCCAAGTGTGCTATCTGTAAGACACATTTCTGATTCAAAGACACAAGTTCAAAGGAAAAGGACTGAGGACACACCCTTGCAAACAGTAACTGTAATCACCATGAAAGACAGCTGGAGGGGCTCTACAAAACTGACTTTGAGACAAAAGGATACTCCTATAAAAAGGGACACAGTCATAAGAACAAACTTCTGCCATTTACAGCAACACAGATGAACCCAGAGAATATTATGCTGAGTAAAACAAGTCAGACAAAGACAAAATAATGTGTATCACTTACATGTGAAACCTAAAAAATAATACAAATGAATGTATATATAAAACAAACTCATAGATACAGGAAACAAACTTGTTAACAAAGAGGAAAGGGAACTGGGGAAGGACAAAATTGGGATATGAGATTAACAGTATCAACTATATTTCCATTTCAAAGAAAAGAAACACTTGGGGAAAATTGGGGAAAAAAAGAAAATATATAGATGTTTTATAATTATAAGAATCAATTTTGGGGGGAGGGTATTTTATTATCTGCGTAGCTCAGGTGGTAAAGAATCTGCCTGCAATGCAGGAGACCTGGGTTCGATCTCTGGGTCGGGAAGATCCTCTGTAGAAGGAAATAGAAAGGAAATCACACTCCAGTATTCTTGCCTGGAGAATCCCATGGATAGACGAGCCTGGCAGGCTACAGTCCACAGGGTTGCAAGAGCTGGACACGACTTAGTGACTAAATCACCACCATATTTATTATAAACTCCTTGGTGGATCAGAAGGTAAAGAATTTGCCTGCCATGTGGGAGACTCAAGTTCAATCCCCTGGGTTGGGAAGATCCCCTGGAGAAGGGAATGGCTACTCATTCCAGTATTTTTGCTTGGAGAATCCCCATGGACAGAGGAGCTTGGTGGGCTATACTCAAGGGATCGCAAAACTGGACATGACTGAGCAACTAACACTTTCACTTTCAAAGAACCCAATAACAGGACAAAATAGGTGAATTAAAAACTGACTGAGTTGAGGGAGAAATAGACAATTCAACAATACTGATTTCAGTCACATTCTCAAGCAGGTAATGTAATAAACTATACAAATAAAGAACAAAAGCACACCATCATCTCAATAGACAAAAAGAATTTGGAAAAATCTAACTAACATTCATTCAAGATAAAAGCTCTTATCAAACTAGAAATAGAAGAGAGCTTCCTCAACTTGATAAAAGGCATCTACAAGACCCTACAAGTTGGCATCACAGTTACCAAAGACCAAATGATTTCCAACTAAGATCAAGAACAAAACAAGGATGTCTGTTCTCCCTACTTTATTTCATACTGTAGTGGATGTTCTATCCAGGGCAATCATGCAAAATAAAATAGAAATAAAGAGCATAAATTCTTATTGGAAAGGGAAAATAGCTCCCTTTATTCACAGATGACATGATCCTGAATGGAGAAAATTCTAAAGAATCCATAACAAAAAATACCCTCAGTATAATGAAAAAATTTCATCTAGGTCCTAAGATACATGACTGATACTTTAAAAACTCAACTTCTACATATCAGAATTTGTAAATACCAGCAGTGAACAATCTGAGATGAAATTAAGAAAAAAATAATGAAAATTAATGAAATTGATAAAACACCTCCATTTGTAATTGCATCAAAAATAAATATTAGGAGTAAGTGTTACAAAAGAAGCGTAAGATTTATGCACTGGAAACTCTACTATCTGGCTGAAAGGAATTCGAGAAAAATAAATGAATGGACAGACATTCTGTGTTTATGGATTGAAAGATTTATTAAGATAAAACTTCCCCCAAACTGATCTATAGATCCACTGCAATATCTATCAAAATCCTAGCAGACTTCCTCACAAAAATTGACAAATTCACCTTAAAATTTATATGGGAATGCAAAGGATCAGAAGAGTCAAAATAATTTTTTAAAAAGTACTGAATCCCGGGGAGATGGCTACTCATTCCAGTAGCGGAACCCTGGACAGAGGAGCTTGGTGGGCTATACTCAAGGGATCGCAAAACTGGACATGACTGAGCAACTAACACTTTCACTTTCAAAGAACCCAATAACAGGACAAAATAGGTGAATTAAAAATTGACTGAGTTGAGGGAGAAATAGACAATTCAACAATACTGATTTCAGTCACATTCTCAAGCAGGTAATGTAATAAACTATACAAATAAAGAACAAAAGCACACCATCATCTCAATAGACAAAAAGAATTTGGAAAAATCTAACTAACATTCATTCAAGATAAAAGCTCTTATCAAACTAGAAATAGAAGAGAGCTTCCTCAACTTGATAAAAGGCATCTACAAGACCCTACAAGTTGGCATCACAGTTACCAAAGACCAAATGATTTCCAACTAAGATCAAGAACAAACCAGGGAGGGCTGTGCCCCCTACTTTATTTCATACTGTAGTGGATGTTCTATCCAGGGCAATCATGCAAAATAAAATAGAAATAAAGAGCATAAATTCTTATTGGAAAGGGAAAATAGCTCCCTTTATTCACAGATGACATGATCCTGAATGGAGAAAATTCTAAAGAATCCATAACAAAAAATACCCTCAGTATAATGAAAAAATTTCATCTAGGTCCTAAGATACATGACTGATACTTTAAAAACTCAACTTCTACATATCAGAATTTGTAAATACCAGCAGTGAACAATCTGAGATGAAATTAAGAAAAAAATAATGAAAATTAATGAAATTGATAAAACACCTCCATTTGTAATTGCATCAAAAATAAATATTAGGAGTAAGTGTTACAAAAGAAGCGTAAGATTTATGCACTGGAAACTCTACTATCTGGCTGAAAGGAATTCGAGAAAAATAAATGAATGGACAGACATTCTGTGTTTATGGATTGAAAGATTTATTAAGATAAAACTTCCCCCAAACTGATCTATAGATCCACTGCAATATCTATCAAAATCCTAGCAGACTTCCTCACAAAAATTGACAAATTCACCTTAAAATTTATATGGGAATGCAAAGGATCAGAAGAGTCAAAATAATTTTTTAAAAAAGGAGGACATACCGTACTTGATATTAATACTTATTATAAAGCTATATTAATCAAAATAGTGTTATTTTATCATAAACATGTTTTAGTATGTGAGATGAACATACGTGTATCTCTCTCTCTCTACACACATACACATTCACACATAATCATATATATATATATATATACACATATAGCTTTTTGTATATGTATATGTGTACTATATATATATATACATACATATATGTATTTAAAACACATACACAGAAATACTCTTTAGTGATAAGAAGGAACAGAACATCATTACATATTGGAACCGGGATGAACCTCAAAAATGTAATGCTAAATGAAAAGGCCAGATTCAACAGACTACATATTGTACGGTTTATCAATTTAATGCTTTAAAATGTGAGAGAAGCAGATGATCGGTTGCCTCAGGCTGTGAGTGGCAACTCGTATAAACTGCAACAGGAGTAAGGAATCTTTCTGGGTGATGAAAATGTTTTAAAACTGAATTGTGGCAATGGCTGCACAGCTCCATAAATTTATTAAAATTCACTGAGCTGTATACTTAAAAGGATGAATTTTATGATATGTAAATTATAACCCAATAAAGCTGTTTAAAAATAATTTTCACATTGTTAAGCATGTAACACCCACTGAATTTTTAAAAATAGCAGCTTTATTGAAATATAATTCACATATCATAATCCATTTAAAGGTAACAATTTAATGTATTTTGGTATATTTAGAGTTGGGCAACCATGACCAAAATCAGTTTTAGAATTTTCATCCATGTCCCTCAAATCCCACCCCACTCGGAGTCACTCCTCCGTCTCACCTCTCCTCACACCAGCCCTCACAACAAGCAACCACAAATCTAGTTTTAAACACCTCCATTTGTAGAAAAATAAATATTAGGAGTAAGTGTTACAAAAGAAGCGTAAGATTTATGCACTGGAAACTCTACTATCTGGCTGAAAGGAATTCGAGAAAAATAAATGAATGGACAGACATTCTGTGTTTATGGATTGAAAGATTTATTAAGATAAAACTTCCCCCAAACTGATCTATAGATCCACTGCAATATCTATCAAAATCCTAGCAGACTTCCTCACAAAAATTGACAAATTCACCTTAAAATTTATATGGGAATGCAAAGGATCAGAAGAGTCAAAATAATTTTTTAAAAAAGGAGGACATACCGTACTTGATATTAATACTTATTATAAAGCTATATTAATCAAAATAGTGTTATTTTATCATAAACATGTTTTAGTATGTGAGATGAACATACGTGTATCTCTCTCTCTCTCTACACACATACACATTCACACATAATCATATATATATATATATACATATATAGCTTTTTGTATATGTATATGTGTACTATATATATATATACATACATATATGTATTTAAAACACATACACAGAAATACTCTTTAGTGATAAGAAGGAACAGAACATCATTACATATTGGAACCGGGATGAACCTCAAAAATGTAATGCTAAATGAAAAGGCCAGATTCAACAGACTACATATTGTACGGTTTATCAATTTAATGCTTTAAAATGTGAGAGAAGCAGATGATCGGTTGCCTCAGGCTGTGAGTGGCAACTCGTATAAACCGCAACAGGAGTAAGGAATCTTTCTGGGTGATGAAAATGTTTTAAAACTGAATTGTGGCAATGGCTGCACAGCTCCATAAATTTATTAAAATTCACTGAGCTGTATACTTAAAAGGATGAATTTTATGATATGTAAATTATAACCCAATAAAGCTGTTTAAAAATAATTTTCACATTGTTAAGCATGTAACACCCACTGAATTTTTAAAAATAGCAGCTTTATTGAAATATAATTCACATATCATAATCCATTTAAAGGTAACAATTTAATGTATTTTGATATATTTAGAGTTGGGCAACCATGACCAAAATCAGTTTTAGAATTTTCATCCATGTCCCTCAAATCCCACCCCACTCGGAGTCACTCCTCCGTCTCACCTCTCCTCACACCAGCCCTCACAACAAGCAACCACAAATCTATTTTCTGTTTCTACAGATTTGCCTATTCTGAATATTTCATACAAACACAGTAATACAATATGTAGTCTTTTGTGATTGGTTTCTTTCAGTGAGTATAATGTTTGCAAGGTTTATTTATGTTGTAGTGTATGTTAGAACTTTATACCTTTTTGTAAACATATAATATTCCAGTATATGGATACAGTGCCTTTTATTTATTCATTCATCACTTGATAGACATTTATGCTGTTTCCACCTTTTGGCTATGTTACTATGTTACTATGGGTAACACTGCTTTGAACATTCGTGTACAAGTTTTTCTGTGGACATATATTTCTTATCTCTTGAGCATATATCTAGGAATGAAATTGCTGAATTATATGGTAACTCTGTGTTTAGTATTTCAAGAAATTCTCAGATTGTATTCCATAGTGGCTACAACATTTTGTATTTTCAATGGCAGTATATGAAGGTTCAATTTCTCCATATCCTGCCCCACACCTCTAATTGATAGTCTTTTTGATTATAGTCATCCTAGTGAGAATGAAGCATTATCTTACTGTGGCTCTGATTTCAATTTTTCTGAGGGCTGAAGGTACTGAACATCTTTTCATGTGCTTATGGCCATTTGGATATCATCTTTGGAGAAATGTCTATTTAGATCCTTCATCCATTTTTAAGTTGGTTCATTTGTCCTTTTAGTGTTGAGCTGTGAGAGTTCTTTATTCTAGGTGCAAATTCCTTATCAGATCTATGATTTGCAAATATTCAGGGTTGGTTTTTCACTTTCTCCATGGTGCCCTTCACAGTGAAAAAGCTTTCAATTTTGATAAAGTCCTATTTATCTACTTTTTCTTCTGTAGGTTTTGTTTGGGATATTATGTTGAATAAACCACTGCCTAATTCAAGGTCATGATGATTCGAGTCTCTGTTTTCTCCTCCAGGTTTTATAGTTTTACAACTAGGTCTTTAATCCATTTTGAATTAATTTCTGTATATGTGTGAAATAGGAGGCCCTAATTTAAGAGAGATATAAGGGCAGAAGCTGAGAGAATTGAGAATGAGATAGATAAAACCATCTCCTCTCAATGGTGATGGTGGTGACCATAGTCCAGATTACATGAAAAATTCATGTATACATGTGGTTACTTTTTTTCTGCCTATACCAAGTCATTCTCTCTTGGACTCTTTCTGTTTTACAAAATAGAAAGTAGGCTATATTTGGCTCAAGGATCACAGGAAACCAGTTGCAGAGTCAAAATCAGGCAGATATCCTTCACTTTCAGGCCTCAGTCCCATCTTGTGTATCTCTACTGTCTACTTTCCTTCCTTCAATTTAGTATCAGCCCACCAGAGATGATACTTTTCAGGCTTCCTTCAGCTAGGTGTGGCCATGCGACTAGTGTTAGCTAAGAGTGCAAGATAAAGTGATCTACTTTGGAGTTATATTAAAAAAAGAAAGAAAGAAAGAAATGGTGTGCCTTCTCCTTCTCCCCTCCCATCTTTTCAGGTCAGACCTCAGAAAATGTGCTAGTAGGCTATTTTTAATCATGTGGATGAAGAATATATACCAGGACAGTTGGTTCTCTACTGTGAATGTGTATTAGAATGATCTGGGGAGATCTAATAAAAAGCTGGTGTTTAGATCCCACCCCAGAGACTCTGATGTAATTGGCTGAAGATGCCACCTGGGCATCAGGGTGTTAAAAGTTTCCCAGATAAATCTAACATCTGGCCAAGGTTAAGATCTTTATTTCAGATCATTGGCTTGTAAACTTTGACATGCATCAGCATCAATTGGAGGGCCTACCAAAACTCAAGTTTTCTCAGGCACCACTTCTTTTGAGTCTGTTTAGATCCATCTGGGGTAAAACCCATGATGTTGTATTTTTAACAAGTTATCAAGTGATGCTGCTGGTCTGGTCCAGGGACACATTCTAAAAACCTGCAGAGATCTCAAAGCAGTCAGACAGAAGGAAACTGAGCCCCAGTAGCAGGATGATCTGATTTCCCTAAACCATTTGCCTTTCCTATACTACTACCTGAAAAAGAAACAAAAGTTTTTTCTGAACCACAATAGCAGCTTAGGCTGTATCCTAACACACATACATTCTTTGGATCACAGTGATTCAACAGGAAGGAAAATAAAGGCATAATTTTTTTTTTTTCTCATTTCATGCAGATTCACACATGCAATTGAAACCCTCTAGGCTTTAGAGGGATTTTTCCCATGAGAGAAGATTCGTTTTTTTGTGGTAATTGGTGAATACAACCCACAGAGTGCTGTTTTGGCAGCACTGCTGAGGCTGGAAGGATTGGGATCCAAGTAATCAGTTAAGTTACTTTCCCCGTGTAAGTCCCAGCCATAGGTGGGTAACCCAAGCCGTCCATGCAAATCTCCGTGGATCCAAACCATAGCAAAAATTCTGACTAATGAAGAAAATCTTTTTAAATAGCACAAAGAGTATAGATCCATTTTCCTCTCTCCTCTCCTCTTTATGCACTAATGCAAAAGGGGCTTATAGCACTCCATCTCTCTCCACTTAATTTTCATGAGAAGAGCGTGGCTGTTTATGACACCAGCCTGAATAACTAATGGGGCTTGGGGATTTGTTGAGCCAAGCGTGAAGCTGGGAGAAGCTCACCTACTGTGAAACAAGTTTCAGTCCCAAGCTCTTTCTGGTAAACTCTTTTCTGGCATACAGTCATTTCCTGAAAATTCATAGTACTAAACAGGGGTGGTCAGTGGGATTGGATGGCTGTAAAACAGAAACCAACAAACAGAGAAAAGGAAGGAGCTCACGTACCTTACAAACTGGCTGAATAATGCGGTTGTGTTCCGGATGATCCGAGCAGCCTGGGACTCCTCACGCTGGCATCTCTGCAGTGTTAACCCATCATCCATGTGGCCTTCTTGATGGAGTATGACCTATCCCAGAGCCAAGGACACCAGGGCCAGGTTACACTGGACAGTCAACCTTTCTTGCTGTATTTTCTTCATCCCTTGTTTTCCTTCAATGGACCAAGTTCCCCTGGGTCCATTTTGAAAGTGAGACATTCATAAAGTTATTTTGCCCATACACCCTTCTGCTGACATATGATTCATTCTCAGGACACTGTGTTTTGATGAAAATGAAACGTTATGTGGTACTGTGGTCTGAGTTACAATAAATTCCTTGGGCCTGGACAGCCTATTTGAATGAGTAAAAACAAGACTTTTCCTTAAAATGAACACAAAATGTATCCCTGGAGAGGAGAAAATCACTATATCCAGAGCCCTTTTCTCCAGAGATAGACCAAGGAATAAGAAAGACAAGTTAAAGTAAAATTCTCTGAAGCCTTCTACATTTCAGGACTGGAATTGAAACCCTCTAGGCTTTAGAGGGATTTTTCCCATGAGAGAAGATTCGTTTTTTTGTGGTAATTGGTGAATACAACCCACAGAGTGCTGTTTTGGCAGCACTGCTGAGGCTGGAAGGATTGGGATCCAAGTAATCAGTTAAGTTACTTTCCCCGTGTAAGTCCCAGCCATAGGTGGGTAACCCAAGCCGTCCATGCAAATCTCCGTGGATCCAAACCATAGCAAAAATTCTGACTAATGAAGAAAATCTTTTTAAATAGCACAAAGAGTATAGATCCATTTTCCTCTCTCCTCTCCTCTTTATGCACTAATGCAAAAGGGGCTTATAGCACTCCATCTCTCTCCACTTAATTTTCATGAGAAGAGCGTGGCTGTTTATGACACCAGCCTGAATAACTAATGGGGCTTGGGGATTTGTTGAGCCAAGCGTGAAGCTGGGAGAAGCTCACCTACTGTGAAACAAGTTTCAGTCCCAAGCTCTTTCTGGTAAACTCTTTTCTGGCATACAGTCATTTCCTGAAAATTCATAGTACTAAACAGGGGTGGTCAGTGGGATTGGATGGCTGTAAAACAGAAACCAACAAACAGAGAAAAGGAAGGAGCTCACGTACCTTACAAACTGGCTGAATAATGCGGTTGTGTTCCGGATGATCCGAGCAGCCTGGGACTCCTCACGCTGGCATCTCTGCAGTGTTAACCCATCATCCATGTGGCCTTCTTGATGGAGTATGACCTATCCCAGAGCCAAGGACACCAGGGCCAGGTTACACTGGACAGTCAACCTTTCTTGCTGTATTTTCTTCATCCCTTGTTTTCCTTCAATGGACCAAGTTCCCCTGGGTCCATTTTGAAAGTGAGACATTCATAAAGTTATTTTGCCCATACACCCTTCTGCTGACATATGATTCATTCTCAGGACACTGTGTTTTGATGAAAATGAAACGTTATGTGGTACTGTGGTCTGAGTTACAATAAATTCCTTGGGCCTGGACAGCCTATTTGAATGAGTAAAAACAAGACTTTTCCCTTAAAATGAACACAAAAATGTATCCCTGGAGAGGAGAAAAATCACTATATCCAGAGCCCTTTTCTCCAGAGATAGACCAAGGAATAAGAAAGACAAGTTAAAGTAAAATTCTCTGAAGCCTTCTACCGGGATGAGGTGTGGTTTTCTCTCCTGATGGATGGCTATACTGGGTTAATTGATGAGAACCAGGAAAGCAGCTTGAGATGGCAGTTTGCTTTTCATGGAGGCTAGAGTAGGGGCTTGAAAGCACGGGCTTGGGTTGAGTCAACCTGACATCCAGCCCTGCTAGGTCAGGTGTCTGCTATGTGACTGCAGCAAATTATTTAACCTCTCTCTGCTTTGACTTCACCATTTGCAGGTGGATTTAGTGGGTTGTTTGGAAGATAGATGACTTACATGTCAATCATCTAGCCCGTTACCTGGAATATAAAAGATACTCAATGAATATTTGTTATGAGGGATAGTATATTATTGATCTCAGATCAGTTTTTTTGGAAGCTAAGTATACTTACTGCTCACCAATGCCATCAGGATGCATTTTTTAGGGGGGCTAACAGCTTTTGGTGTGGAGCTCAGTGTATTTTTTTTTCTCTTGCAAGGCCAAATAAGTGTGGTTATTAAGTGGGATGGTTTGACTCTGGTTCAAATCAGGGTCATATCCTGACTCAAGCTCCTGGCATGGTTTCCTCCTGACGTGAGTAAGTGAAGTGCCACCATCTGTAGCTCCTAGGGAAGTGGGGGTGGGAGTCAGTCAGTTTATATGCCAATTAAATAAAATATGTGGCTCCCAAAAATACCTTTAGAAAGAAGGATTTTTTGGATCTCTTATTTTTAGCACAAATAATTTACTTTTTCCCTTTTCAGGTGAAAAATCTCTTATTTTGCTTTCTTCCAAAAATGTACCCTGATTTAATGAATTTACCCAGAAAGTAACATGGTAGCTTGCATATGTTTATGTTCATTTTTGAAAAGAGACCTGCATCCCACCTACACAGCACAACTTAAGCATTAGCAAAGGATGCCCTTACTACTGAATTCACCAACTCTTCCAAACATGACTTTGTCTGAGATTCCCAGCAACCACTTACCAGTGTTGCATTCAGATTTGGCAATACATCTCATAGGTTTGGCCTCAGTCTCAGCTTTCAGGTCTCTGAAGACCCACATCTTTAGGTTTTGCTTGTTCAGATAAAACATTCAAACTGACTAGTCAAACAAGAATGTAATGAGAAATGGGGGAAATGGGGCTGTTAGCATGTTGTTACTATGTGTCCAATTGATCATCCCAGCTCAGCTCCTAAGATCCTTTTCCTCTTGGAGGAAATTCCATAGCTGCGAGCAGAAAGAAGAAGCCCAAGATGGGAACGGAAAGGAGTGCTTCCTTTAAGATGAGTTACCAATAGTCAGGTTTTTCACTGTGTCTATTTCCCATTGGTGTTTCTAAATTCCTATTTTGTTTCATAAAACAATGAACACGGATTGGAAATCCTTTGTATTTTGAGAGAAGAACTTGTTCTTCAGAAAATGGAGCCAGGAAACCCTGACAAAGGCTTAGCATTATGGCATCATTTAGAGAGAGTTTCTGAAAACATCGCTGAAATCACATTCCTATAGTTACATGGATCTATGGGCTCTGGTCCCAGAGCAAAAAGGCAGGGACAGGTACAGTAAGCCATCACCATAACCTGGGGTTTCCCTCAGGGTCCTTCAAGTGTGTCCCCACCTACCCAGATTTATAGTCCAGATCCACAAATTTCACTCTCTTTTAATATCATTTTATCTTAGTTGGTATAAAAATTGTGGGAACTCTAGATGTTAATCATCATACTCTTTAGAGGATTTAACTTTCTCCTGACAGGTTGTTAGGGAGATGATGAGCTTTTGGCATCTATTTTCAATCTGCCCTTATTTCCAGGGTGCAGCCCTTGCTCCTGGGGTAGAGCCCTATTTGGGAGCTGAAAGCCTATGCTTTCTTCCAAAAATGTACCCTGATTTAATGAATTTACCCAGAAAGTAACATGGTAGCTTGCATATGTTTATGTTCATTTTTGAAAAGAGACCTGCATCCCACCTACACAGCACAACTTAAGCATTAGCAAAGGATGCCCTTACTACTGAATTCACCAACTCTTCCAAACATGACTTTGTCTGAGATTCCCAGCAACCACTTACCAGTGTTGCATTCAGATTTGGCAATACATCTCATAGGTTTGGCCTCAGTCTCAGCTTTCAGGTCTCTGAAGACCCACATCTTTAGGTTTTGCTTGTTCAGATAAAACATTCAAACTGACTAGTCAAATAAGAATGTAATGAGAAATGGGGGAAATGGGGCTGTTAGCATGTTGTTACTATGTGTCCAATTGATCATCCCAGCTCAGCTCCTAAGATCCTTTTCCTCTTGGAGGAAATTCCATAGCTGCGAGCAGAAAGAAGAAGCCCAAGATGGGAACGGAAAGGAGTGCTTCCTTTAAGATGAGTTACCAATAGTCAGGTTTTTCACTGTGTCTATTTCCCATTGGTGTTTCTAAATTCCTATTTTGTTTCATAAAACAATGAACACGGATTGGAAATCCTTTGTATTTTGAGAGAAGAACTTGTTCTTCAGAAATGGAGCCAGGAAACCCTGACAAAGGCTTAGCATTATGGCATCATTTAGAGAGAGTTTCTGAAAACATCGCTGAAATCACATTCCTATAGTTACATGGATCTATGGGCTCTGGTCCCAGAGCAAAAAGGCAGGGACAGGTACAGTAAGCCATCACCATAACCTGGGGTTTCCCTCAGGGTCCTTCAAGTGTGTCCCCACCTACCCAGATTTATAGTCCAGATCCACAAATTTCACTCTCTTTTAATATCATTTTTATCTTAGTTGGTATAAAAAATTGTGGGAACTCTAGATGTTAATCATCATACTCTTTAGAGGATTTAACTTTCTCCTGACAGGTTGTTAGGGGAGATGATGAGCTTTTGGCATCTATTTTCAATCTGCCCTTATTTCCAGGGTGCAGCCCTTGCTCCTGGGGTAGAGCCCTATTTGGGATTCAGCTGAAAGCCTATTGTATTTCCAAAGGCCAATTCGGCCTGAGGGACCTTGGACCCCCACCTGTGTCCCCCGAGAACTGTCACACTGTTCACATCTCTGCTTTGCTCTTCTCCACCACAGAGAAATACCATTTTCTGTTTGCCTTTTTCTTAGTTTCATACCCTATCCCTGATCAACTTAAGATGAGCTAGGGGAACTGCATCTAGAATTTCAGATTCATGCGTCTATGGTTTCCTCTACTCTGGAATGTGGTCCCTCAAAAATCCCAGAAACTTCAGCTGACCTTATCACAGATACGACTCTAGCCCAATAAAATCAACAGCAGAGCCCACTCCTTGTGCTACAACTCAGCAAAATGCTCAGGGAATAGTGGTGATATGAGAGGAATTCACCTTGGTGCACTTACGTTCTTTTGGGATCTTCAGCACTCATGTCCTGGATATCTTGCCTGTTGAAACCATCAAATGGTTTATCTGTTTCTGTGTTTAACTCAGCCTTTATAATTGTTGGCACAAGACAGGCTGGGCTTATACAAGCGGGTCTTTGTGGCCTCTTATTCTATTTTCTATCTCCTCTTCATAATTGCCCCTTTCTGGATATTTTCCTTGTAAATTTTACTTCACACAAAGCAAATTATTACCTTATGGTTTCCTCCCAATCTCCTTTCTTAACAATAAACCAGCATGCTGGGAAACTTTTCATCACTTCCACATTAGGTCGACACACACAAACTGTAGTGTACAATGTTTCCTAGAACCTTATTATGGGCTTCTTTGACTACCCAACCCTGTGTTTTGTAAAGGTTTTTAAAAAAAGCCTGCCTTGAGCATCTATTTTCTCATTTCCATCAAAAGAAACCCTATTATGCCAATTGACTTTCTGGACTAAAAGGTGCTCTGTGTAGTCAAGCCAGATTTCCCACTGTCATAGGCCGTGACAGATCATTGAGATCTGGATTAATTCTCTGTGGATACAGTATCATTCAACAGTATCTCATCTTGCTGCACGCTGGTTCGTGTATGCTTGTTATCATGCAATCTGCATCTTTCTGTAGGGCTTCTATTTTGTCTGTATATTATGAAAATGGCACTGTAACTCAATTATCCACTTAAGGAGCAATGATGTGGATAATCTCCAAATAGCATACCACCAAAACTCATTTAGTTCAGGTTTTAGAGCACAAGGAGCATATTCTATCCCATCCTCACAGAACTGTCATCTATTTCACTTTTTCTTTTCCTGACTGAATAAGAGATCAAAGTAACCACATTAGGCTA
Source organism: Tragulus kanchil (assembly GCA_022376925.1). Lineage (NCBI taxonomy): Eukaryota > Metazoa > Chordata > Mammalia > Artiodactyla > Tragulidae > Tragulus > Tragulus kanchil. Next base: position 260,825,045 of record JAIOJX010000032.1, read on the forward strand.
CGAACTCTGTCACAGAAATAACTCTTCAGAGCAGTAAGAATTTTTGTTTAGCTGCTGAGTCGTGTCTGACTCCTTTGTGATCCCATGGACTGTAGCCCACCAGGCTCTTCTGTCCCTGGGTTTTCCCAGGCATGAATAATGGAGTGAGTTGCCATTTCCTTCTGTAGGAGAATCTTCCCAACCCAGGGATCAAACCACATCTCCTGCATTGGCAGCCAGATTTTTTTTTACCACTGAGCCATCTGGGAAGCTAAGAAGTATAAATCCATCAGGCTCACCTGATTTCCATAATCACTTCTCATGCCTAGTCGCTTCCAGCAACTCTGACCCCTCACCTTTCTTTTCAGAGGTCCGAGGCGAGATGTCTTGGCATCTTGTGCTTTGTAGGTCACCCACAGACCACTGGCTATATGTTGGACAAAGCAGATGGAGTCTCCATACTTGATTTCTGGGACTCCCATGCCTTCTATCTCTCGCTTGTGACTGGAATCCAATTTCTCCTTGATTTCCTATTTCACAGAAAATGAAACAAATGTAGGCATGTCTGATTAAATAGAAATGCAATGTATAAAACAGGTCACCTGTGCAGAATTTCTAAGCCAGGGAACCAATTATCAGGATAATCACGATGTGTGCTGGATTTTAGAAAGGCTTGCTTCCCTTATCTACTGTTAATTGTAAAATCAATGAATTTCAAGTTTTGGCTACTTTAGTGATTATTCTAATTCATGGGAAGCAGAGGCAGCCTGTAGTCTTTGGTTCTGGTTTTATACAATTCTCCCATTATATTTTCTACTTTCCTCATCCCCACTTAGATATCTTTATAACTAACTCTTTACTGGCCAAATAACTTATTTTCAGCAAGTGGTTTCTTCCATGATTTAATGGGTATCTTATATAAAAGCCTTGATTTAGGACTTTAAATATATCTGTTAAAATCATAAATATATTTTATGGAAATCAGCAGGGGAAACACACTCTTGGGGTGGGTAAGGAGCTACTGAGCCTTATGTCTAATGCAGTAATGATTGCATTCATTTCTTTTTTAAAAAATATTTATTTGGCTGTGCCGGGTCTTAGTTGCAGCATGTGGGATTTTTTTTATCTCCATTGCAGCATGCAGAATCTTTAACTGCAGTACGGGAACCCTTGGTTGTGGCATGTGGTATCTAGTTCCCTGACCAGGGATTGAACCCAGGCCTTCTGCACTGGCAGTATGGAGACCAATCCACAGTGGGTCTTACCCATGGAACCATCAGGGAAGCCCTATATTAGCTTCTCGTTGCCTCCTCAATTGTATGTTCCAGTGAGTTTCATTCTTCGATTGTCACCGTTTCATGAAACTTATTATCTAGTATGGAGAGTTGCTGTGGACCAGGCGTGCATCCTCCCTTTGTGCCACAAAGACCCATTGTTTCATAGACTAAATGCATTGTGGACCACTTCCCTATGGAGAAATCTAGGGCACAACCCAAGGTGCCTGTCACAGAGGGAGTCAGGAAGTAGTCTGGTCACTCTGTCCCCTCCTCACTAATCAGGGCCTCTGAATGGTGCTACCATATTTCCATTTCTTCTCTGCATCTTGTGTTAAAGTACTCATTTGTAAAAGCCATTAGCAAGGCACATTTCGAATTTTGCACAGAATAAAAATGCAGCATGCTGTTCCCTCAACTTGCACCGATTCTTAATGATGGAACGACAGGAACATATGCATTGAGCTCTTCCCTGGGCAAGGTAGTGCTCTAAGCTTGTTACATATGCTAACTCTTCACAACAGCCTCTGATGTAGCTACAAATATGATTCCAGTTTTACAGAGGAGAAAATGAAGGAACAGAGAGACAAGTAACTTGTCCACAAACACTCAAGAAGGACTGAAATAATAAAATTTAAACCAGTAAGTCTGACTCTAGAGACTGTGCTCTTTCCATGGCCTCAAACTCCTACTCATCCTTCAATACACTGCTCAGGTGCCACCTTCTTTGCAAAGGCAACGTTCATCTCTGCTGCTATATTTCCCCAGCAGAGTCTCATCCCTCTACTAAGTATTTAACATACCATAACATAAATGTGTTTGTTTATATGATGTTTTCCCTTTCCCAGGCTATAAGAGAAAAAAGGACACGGGCCAGGTGACAGTTAATTTTGGATTCCTAATACAGACCTGCAGTCCAAGGGACTGAAAGGTGTCAGACATGATTTAGTGATGGAACAACAATACAGAGAATCTAGCATTTGTCAATTACTTAACAGACATACACTGAAGGAAAAAATATATACAACTGAGCAATTTTTCTTTCAAATGTGTGTATATATAGGTATTCATTTCAGCTCTTATTTCTTTCCTTCAAATGTTCATAAAAGCAAAATTAGTTATTCTGCACATACAGGGTCACTTTGAGCAATGTCAATACACTGTAAGAACATTCATATTTGAAATGTATGTTGGATCAGTAAATATGAGTTACTTCTCAGAAATGAACATTTCCAAAGGAATGTATTTCTGATTTCATAACAAAGTGTTGGTGGGAAAACAGAATTGAATATTTTAGAATTTCTCCTAAGCAAGTGGTCAAGAATGCATTTATTCTATGAAACAATGGATACTTGATTTTCATTTCAAAAATATCCATAGTTCTATAGACACCCAGTAGATGTACTTAAAATATGCCAGAGTTTCCATCTGTAGCCTGTTCTCTAACCATAGACAATCAGCAAAATAAAAACATATTATATACTACAACTGGAAATATGAATAATTGCACTGATTACAAAGAGCTTATAGTTAAAATCACAAATATTCCCCAATGTTGAGTAACTATGATCATTTTACTTGTTTGATCACTTTTCATTGATTTAAATGTGACTTTGCCAAAATAAATATTAAGATTTGTTTTTTTCAGAGTCTCTGAAATAAATGGATCGTTATTGTTTATAGAGCGGGGCATCTCTCTGTGTCTTTGCTTTTACAAAACAGCATCAACTCCCAAAGTTCTATGGCAGGCACGGTTGGGAATGTTTGTAATTCAAAAGAAAAATAAGAGCAACAAAAGAGAAAACTGAAACATAGAAACAAACCAACATGCAAGTCAACCCTACCCAAACCTACACAACAAATGACACACTATAAGGAAATGAAAGCATCCCAAGACAGAGAAGCTGGACATGACTGACTGCAGGTGGATGATCTTCTGACTTAAGTCATGAACAAATGTCCTCACTTGAACGTGACCCAGGTAGATTTACTCTACTGCTGGAAACTTCCTATATAGAACCTTCCTATAGAACCCTTCCTATATGATAGGGCTCTTTCAATCACTCCCTTTCAGTTGTGCCCCAATTCCTACAGAACACAATTCTCACTTCTAAATATGTTGTTTACCATATTCTTCAACCAAACTGGACTATGTTTCTGTGCCATTTCACGTATCCCATTCCTTAGGGCCTTTGCTGACATGAGATGTCCTGCTTGGAATGCTCTGCTTCATTTTTGGCCCCCATAAAAGCAAAATTAGTTATTCTGCACATACAGGGTCACTTTGAGCAATGTCAATACACTGTAAGAAAATTCATATTTGAAATGTATGTTGGATCAGTAAATATGAGTTACTTCTCAGAAATGAACATTTCCAAAGGAATGTATTTCTGATTTCATAACAAAGTGTTGGTGGGAAAACAGAATTGAATATTTTAGAATTTCTCCTAGGCAAGTGGTCAAGAATGCATTTATTCTATGAAACAATGGATACTTGATTTTCATTTCAAAAATATCCATAGTTCTATAGACACCCAGTAGATGTACTTAAAATATGCCAGAGTTTCCATCTGTAGCCTGTTCTCTAACCATAGACAATCAGCAAAATAAAAACATATTATATACTACAATTGGAAATATGAATAATTGCACTGATTACAAAGAGCTTATAGTTAAAATCACAAATATTCCCCAATGTTGAGTAACTATGATCATTTTACTTGTTTGATCACTTTTCATTGATTTAAATGTGACTTTGCCAAAATAAATATTAAGATTTGTTTCTTTCAGAGTCTCTGAAATAAATGGATCGTTATTGTTTATAGAGCGGGGCATCTCTCTGTGTCTTTGCTTTTACAAAACAGCATCAACTCCCAAAGTTCTATGGCAGGCACCGTTGGGAATGTTTGTAATTCAAAAGAAAAATAAGAGCAACAAAAGAGAAAACTAAAACATAGAAACAAACCAACATGCAAGTCAACCCTACCCAAACCTACACAACAAATGACACACTATAAGGAAATGAAAGCATCCCAAGACAGAGAAGCTGGACATGACTGACTGCAGGTGGATGATCTTCTGACTTAAGTCATGAACAAATGTCCTCTATTGAACGTGACCCAGGTAGATTTAGTCTACTGCTGGAAACTTCCTATATAGAACCTTCCTATAGAACCCTTCCTATATGATAGGGCTCTTTCAATCACTCCATTTCAGTTGTGCCCCAATTCCTACAGAACACAATTCTCACTTCTAAATATGTTGTTTACCATATTCTTCAACCAAACTTGACTATGTTTCTGTGCCATTTCACGTATCCCATTCCTTAGGGCCTTTGCTGACATGAGATGTCCTGCTTGGAATGCCTCTGCTTCATCTCTGCATCCTTACGTCTCATCTGTCAAGCCTTTCCCAGATCTATCTGTGATGGTCCTCTGATCTTGTGGCACCTCCCTTACCTTCTCTCAAGGCGTTTTACCCTCTTCTGTGATATGAATCTTTTGCTGGTACACTTCCTGTCCCCCACCTGGTTGAAAACTCTCCAAAGGCAAGACTGAGATTTGTTTGTGTTTACATTTCACACAAAGCTCTGCTTAGGTTGCAAATAATTTGTTTTAGTTTTATTGGTGTGTGGGCACCAATTAATCTGTGTACTTATATCAACCTTCCCTATCTTAGATCATGAGCAGTTTCTAAGCAGGAACAGGCTGATTGGCCCTAATAATGTGCTGAGAAGTAGTAATCATCATTATTCCTTGTCTCCCCTTCAAGTTTGTAAGGAAATGGTTGTGACCACATAATAATTGTCACACAAACATGTATTTCATTTAGGTAGTAAGCTGCTGCTCTCCAGACTGATTTAAAATTTCTGGGACGGGAAAGGTAATTGGAACAAGTATTCATTTAGTGCCGACTTGCAGCAAAGAATTTTGCCAAGTACTTTACAATGACAACACCATCATGTGAATTTACCAAGGCCCTACATAGTGATATGTATTATACATGACACTTTAAAAACATTTTTGCTAAACCTTTCACAGGCCCTACTGTTTTTATTTCTCCTACTTTATAGATGATAAAACTGAGGCTTGCAGAGTTGTAGCAATCTGTTCAAAGCCCTGCAGTTTGTAAGTAATGAAGGAGAGTGCAAAACCAAGTACAACTCCAAAGCCTGTTGGTCATTTGAACGGAATTTTTTGAATGGTAGCCATTAGCACAGTTAAGCATTCATTTTTATTAATGTTTTAGGTGTTTGGATGGTGTTATAAAGATATTAAAAATACATGTTATTGTTTTGTGGAAACAATAATTCTGGTTCTAAAGTATAAGCCTTAGGAGTCATACACACAAACTGCTAAGGACAACAAAGTGATACAGTCTATAGGCAAGGTGCAAATGGGAGTTTGAAAAAGGGGAACAACCCACCATGCCTGGGTACTTCAAGGTGCATTTATATCAATTACTGTTCAATGTAAGCACGGTTAGGAGAAAGACAAGTGATGAAGAATATGGAAAGGGAGAACATTCTAGTAAGATAGGTGGAGAGGGGCAGGGAGAGAAGTGAAGTTCAAAAAGGGACCTGAACAGCGAGGCCATTCACTTGATCTTGCATTCTGCATGCATGGGTGTTAAGTTGCTTTGGTCATGTCCAACTTTATACGACTCAATGGACCAGTGTCTGCCAGGCTGCTCTGTCCATGGGATTCTCTAGGCAAGAATTCTTCCTTTTTTTTTTTCAGTCAGTCTATATTTTTCATTTACCAATGATAACTAGTGAGAAAACTGCCACATTTACAATTACAACAAAGAAAATCAAATAGAAAAACATTTGTAAAGTAGAATGGAATGGAAAGTTAAAAAAAAAAAAAGAGAAACATGCAGTAATACAAATTAGAGAACTCTATCAATACACAAAAATTAACTCATAAGACCTAAAACTGTAAAACTTCTAGAATAAAACAAAAGCACTAAGCTCCTTGAAATACATAGGTCTTTGCAATGATTTTTTTCCATACAAATTTTATTTATTATGATTATTTTTTTACAGGGTTTTGTTGTTTACTGTCTAGGAAAGAATGCTGAAATGGGTTGCTGAGCCCTCTTCCAGGGGATCTTCCCTACCCAGGGATCAAACCCACATCTCTTACATCTTCTGCATAGGCAGGCAGGCTCTTTACCACTAGCACCACCTGGACCCTGACTTTATCCTACAGGTGCATGTTTCTTAAACTTGGTTCTGTTCACAGACTTTCCACAAGAACAGATGACTTTGAACAGTACTGGATCTTCTTTCAGGAGGCAAAAGGAACATTATGATAGTATAGAATAAAATCTTACAGTAAAAAGCAAAGAAGAACAAGAGGAACCAAAATAACCTATCAATTCTATTTAACATAGCATTTTACTTAAATATTTTTCCAAGAATTATGGTTTGGAACACCTCTTGGGAAAACCTACTGCAGGCAACGGGAATCCACTGTGAATTTTAAGTGGGAAAAAATACAGGGCTGCATCTTAGAATAGTTGTTCCAGCAGCAAGGTGAACGATGGGTTAAAATGAAACAGAGACACAGGGACAGACCAGTTTTTGTTGTGATATTAGAAATCCAGCATGATAGTTGGAACAGATTAGGTTCTAACTCATCTTTATTTCTTAAGATTGAAATCTGCCAAACTTGCCATATTTAAACCACCTTAAGAGTTGCTTTGGTCATGTCCAACTTTATACGACTCAATGGACCAGTGTCTGCCAGGCTGCTCTGTCCATGGGATTCTCTAGGCAAGAATTCTTCCTTTTTTTTTTTTCAATCAGTCTATATTTTTCATTTACCAATGATAACTAGTGAGAAAACTGCCACATTTACAATTACAACAAAGAAAATCAAATAGAAAAACATTTGTAAAGTAGAATGGAATGGAAAGTTAAAAAAAAAAGAGAAACATGCAGTAATGCAAATTAGAGAACTCTATCAATACGCAAAAATTAACTCATAAGACCTAAAACTGTAAAACTTCTAGAATAAAACAAAAGCACTAAGCTCCTTGAAATACATAGGTCTTTGCAATGATTTTTTTCCATACAAATTTTATTTATTATGATTATTTTTTTACAGGGTTTTGTTGTTTACTGTCTAGGAAAGAATGCTGAAATGGGTTGCTGAGCCCTCTTCCAGGGGATCTTCCCTACCCAGGGATCAAACCCACATCTCTTACATCTTCTGCATAGGCAGGCAGGCTCTTTACCACTAGCACCACCTGGACCCTGACTTTATCCTACAGGTGCATGTTTCTTAAACTTGGTTCTGTTCACAGACTTTCCACAAGAACAGATGACTTTGAACAGTACTGGATCTTCTTTCAGGAGGCAAAAGGAACATTATGATAGTATAGAATAAAATCTTACAGTAAAAAGCAAAGAAGAACAAGAGGAACCAAAATAACCTATCAATTCTATTTAACATAGCATTTTACTTAAATATTTTTCCAAGAATTATGGTTTGGAACACCTCTTGGGAAAACCTATTGCAGGCAACGGGAATCCACTGTGAATTTTAAGTGGGAAAAAATACAGGGCTGCATCTTAGAATAGTTGTTCCAGCAGCAAGGTGAACGATGGGTTAAAATGAAACAGAGACACAGGGACAGACCAGTTTTTGTTGTGATATTAGAAATCCAGCATGATAGTTGGAACAGATTAGGTTCTAACTCATCTTTATTTCTTAAGATTGAAATCTGCCAAACTTGCCATATTTAAACCACCTATGTCCACAGAGGACAAGAAAGCAGCTTTCCAACAGACAGGAAGCAACCAAAAAAGATTCAGAGGAAAAGGAGACATGGGAAGATGGGCCTCATTCACGGATGGTGGAGTCAGTCAGCAACACAGTGCCTGTTAGGCCATTCCTTCCTAAAAGTCTCAGGACAAACTGACAAATTACCTTTAGGTTCACTTCCCACCAGTATAGCCTCCCTGTCAACTTCTGATTTCAAGTGGGAAGTTTTAAAAGGGCCTTAAAAAAAAAATGCACACTCTAGGCCATTGCTAGGGGCCTCGCTGGCCCCAAGGTTGGCTGGAGAGCCTCTACTGGTGGGAGGCCAAGGACAGCCCTCTGCTGTTTCCAGCATGCTAGGGCAGCAGGCTCATCTGTCTCAGCAGGGAAGGTGTATATCCTGAGCAGAAGCTCCTGGCTGGGCTCTGTCCTCTGCCTTTCTCATCAGTCCCTCCCTACACGGTCACCTTCAGGTAAGCAGCACTCCTGCCATTTCATGGATCAGGAAACAGCCTCTTAGGTCACTTCCTGGTCTCCCAAGAGTCCTTCAAAATGCCCTCCTTCACTCCCATTTTTTGTTTTGTTTTTACAATAAGCAACAAGAAGGATAAACAGCAAAGGCAGAGCCAGGATTCAAATCCAGGTTTCTTCCATTCCAAAGCTCAGGAATCTCCTAGACTACCTCTCTGTGTGGTCTACTTTGAACACTCGAGACTTGCGAAATGGTTAATTTAAATTTTTAAAATACTTTGTAGATTTTATTTAAAATAAAACTGCAGGGACTTCCCTGGTGGCCCAGTGGTTAAGAATCTGCCTGCCAATGCAGGGGACATAAACTAGCATTTTACTTAAATATTTTTCCAAGAATTATGGTTTGGAACACCTCTTGGGAAAACCTACTGCAGGCAACGGGAATCCACTGTGAATTTTAAGTGGGAAAAAATACAGGGCTGCATCTTAGAATAGTTGTTCCAGCAGCAAGGTGAACGATGGGTTAAAATGAAACAGAGACACAGGGACAGACCAGTTTTTGTTGTGATATTAGAAATCCAGCATGATAGTTGGAACAGATTAGGTTCTAACTCATCTTTATTTCTTAAGATTGAAATCTGCCAAACTTGCCATATTTAAACCACCTATGTCCACAGAGGACAAGAAAGCAGCTTTCCAACAGACAGGAAGCAACCAAAAAAGATTCAGAGGAAAAGGAGACATGGGAAGATGGGCCTCATTCACGGATGGTGGAGTCAGTCAGCAACACAGTGCCTGTTAGGCCATTCCTTCCTAAAAGTCTCAGGACAAACTGACAAATTACCTTTAGGTTCACTTCCCACCAGTATAGCCTCCCTGTCAACTTCTGATTTCAAGTGGGAAGTTTTAAAAGGGCCTTAAAAAAAAAATGCACACTCTAGGCCATTGCTAGGGGCCTCGCTGGCCCCAAGGTTGGCTGGAGAGCCTCTACTGGTGGGAGGCCAAGGACAGCCCTCTGCTGTTTCCAGCATGCTAGGGCAGCAGGCTCATCTGTCTCAGCAGGGAAGGTGTATATCCTGAGCAGAAGCTCCTGGCTGGGCTCTGTCCTCTGCCTTTCTCATCAGTCCCTCCCTACACGGTCACCTTCAGGTAAGCAGCACTCCTGCCATTTCATGGATCAGGAAACAGCCTCTTAGGTCACTTCCTGGTCTCCCAAGAGTCCTTCAAAACGCCCTCCTTCACTCCCATTTTTTGTTTTGTTTTTACAATAAGCAACAAGAAGGATAAACAGCAAAGGCAGAGCCAGGATTCAAATCCAGGTTTCTTCCATTCCAAAGCTCAGGAATCTCCTAGACTACCTCTCTGTGTGGTCTACTTTGAACACTCGAGACTTGCGAAATGGTTAATTTAAATTTTTAAAATACTTTGTAGATTTTATTTAAAATAAAACTGCAGGGACTTCCCTGGTGGCCCAGTGGTTAAGAATCTGCCTGCCAATGCAGGGGACATGGGATTGATCTCTGGTCTGGGAAAAATCCCACAAGCCGTGGAGTAACTAAGCACATGCACCACAATGACTGAGTCAGTGCTCTAGAGACTGAGAACTGCAATTATTGAGCCCAAGTGTTGAAACTACTCAAACTCATGTATCTAGAGCCTGTTCCCTGCAGGAAGGGAAGCTGCCACAATGAGAAGTCCATGCACCACAACTAGAGAAAGCTCACACGCAGCAATGAAGACCCAGCACAGCCACAAATAAACAAAAAAACTAAAAAACAACAACAAAAAAAAAACAAAAAATGGAAACTGCAGGAAGTGGTGCTGTTTGGGGATGAATGAATCTCAAGGTCCATGTTTTCTTCTTTCCCTTTCCCTGCTTACCTTTTCTCCCATCCAAGTACTAACTAGGCCTGACCCTGCTTAGCTTCTGAGATCAGACAAGATCAGGTGCATTCAGGGTGGTATGGCCATAGGCTCTCCATACCTTTTCTGTCCCCAACTGAGAGCTTGCAGGGCAAGTAAGGGGAAGGCACAAACAGCACTCCATCGGTGCCCATGATTTCACAGTGGGATTTGCTGTGAGCCCAACTGCCCCCTTGTTTCTGGAGTGATCACTGAAGTGAAAGAGGGTCCAGTCTGCCAGGAGGCTTTCTGCGCACAGCAGAGAGGCATGGTGGGCAGTTTTTCAAAGGGGAATCATTTTGAAACACAGATCCTGCGGGCCCCTTTCTCATCAGTCCCTAGGTACCTTCAGGTAAAGCACTCCTGCCATTTCATGGATCAGGAAACAGCCTCTTAGGTCACTTCCTGGTCTCCCAAGAGTCCTTCAAAAGCCCTCCTTCACTCCCATTTTTGTTTTGTTTTTACAATAAGCAACAAGAAGGATAAACAGCAAAGGCAGAGCCAGGATTCAAATCCAGGTTTCTTCCATTCCAAAGCTCAGGAATCTCCTAGACTACCTCTCTGTGTGGTCTACTTTGAACACTCGAGACTTGCGAAATGGTTAATTTAAATTTTTAAAATACTTTGTAGATTTTATTTAAAATAAAACTGCAGGGACTTCCCTGGTGGCCCAGTGGTTAAGAATCTGCCTGCCAATGCAGGGGACATGGGATTGATCTCTGGTCTGGGAAAAATCCCACAAGCCGTGGAGTAACTAAGCACATGCACCACAATGACTGAGTCAGTGCTCTAGAGTCTGAGAACTGCAATTATTGAGCCCAAGTGTTGAAACTACTCAAACTCATGTATCTAGAGCCTGTTCCCTGCAGGAAGGGAAGCTGCCACAATGAGAAGTCCATGCACCACAACTAGAGAAAGCTCACACGCAGCAATGAAGACCCAGCACAGCCACAAATAAACAAAAAAACTAAAAAACAACAACAAAAAAAAAACAAAAAATGGAAACTGCAGGAAGTGGTGCTGTTTGGGGATGAATGAATCTCAAGGTCCATGTTTTCTTCTTTCCCTTTCCCTGCTTACCTTTTCTCCCATCCAAGTACTAACTAGGCCTGACCCTGCTTAGCTTCTGAGATCAGACAAGATCAGGTGCATTCAGGGTGGTATGGCCATAGGCTCTCCATACCTTTTCTGTCCCCAACTGAGAGCTTGCAGGGCAAGTAAGGGGAAGGCACAAACAGCACTCCATCGGTGCCCATGATTTCACAGTGGGATTTGCTGTGAGCCCAACTGCCCCCTTGTTTCTGGAGTGATCACTGAAGTGAAAGAGGGTCCAGTCTGCCAGGAGGCTTTCTGCGCACAGCAGAGAGGCATGGTGGGCAGTTTTTCAAAGGGGAATCATTTTTGGCCAAGAACACAGATCTCAGCATACAGCAGACAACATTTGACAAATGTTGACTGAATTTAGCTGTTTTTATACATTGAAGGAAATTTTCCCTTAACTGAGAGCAGTGACAGCGCTTTGTCTTTCTGTAATAAAGGAGACAAAATCCGAGATTCTGTCTCAAGCATTCCAGACTTAAGGTAGAGTCACTAAAGATAGCTAAAAAATAAATGGCTTCATATAATAAAGCTTGCTTTAACATTATTAATTCATCCTTCCCTGAAAGGGACTGAATGTTATAAATGGACACGGAAACATGACATCTAAAGAGACAGCATTGCTGAGCCAGAGTAAATATTAAATCACATTACCAGACAGTCCTCGGGGAATAGCCTTGCAATGTCAAGACCATGGGATAAGGATGTGAAATCAAGTTCACAGAAATTTAACTTTGATGTTCAAATTAATGAATCTCTCTCCTTGAATGTTTACAAGGTTGTGTTGTGATTGAAAATGAACGCACAACAATGATAAAATTCTATGGAGAGGGTGGAGGTTAAAATGGAATGGATTTCGCTTTGTTTTAATCTATTACCACACTCATGTAGCCCTTTGGCAATGATGTTCAAACTTACTATGTGATACACACTGTGTGGGGTGCAGAGGTGCAGAAAAAGCAGGCAGGGTGATACGAGCTCCTTGTCACTCCCAGTTAAGTGAGTGATGGCTGTTACAGAATCGTAAATAGAGCCCTGCTGAAGGAGCGTGGAAGGGCCTTCTTCCCTTGAGGGCCCTTGACCCTTGTCTGAAGAATGAGGAGGAGTTCACTGACTGTGGTGCATGGAGGGTTAAAAGATATTCTAGCTACAGGTTTAGCAGTAAGAAAAGGTAACATGGTCAAAGACAATATATATTTAGTAATGCCAGAGCTCAAGGTAAGCATCAGCTGGTGGCCAGAGATAAGGCGGAAGGGTAGGCAGAAGTCAGTTCTTCAAGTCTTCACTGAATTCATTACCATAGTGTTTCTGCTTTATTTTTTTTTTAATTTTTTTTATTTTTGGTTGTGAGGCATGTGAGATCCTAGCTCTCTGACTAGGCATCAATCCCATACCCTGTGCATTGGAAAGCAAAGTCTTAACCATGGGACATCCAGGAAAGTCCCCAGGGGTCAGCTCATAAAGCATCTTTCATGATAGGTATCAAATGAGGTACAACTAGAATAAGAACTAGAAAAGGCAATGACAACCCACTCCAGTTTTCTTGCTTAGAGAAATCCACAGGTTGTCCATGAGGTTGCAAAGAGTTGGACACGACTAAGTGACTTTCACTCAGAATAAGAACTATGTTCAGGGTTCCAGAGATGACAGACAGGAGTCAAAGCCAGATCTAGGTGAGCTGGAAGCCATGCTCTATCTTACACCCTTCTTCTTTCAGATTAAGGTAATAGCTACAATGCTGTAATTCAGAGCCCTCAATAGCTCCCAGGCCTCCAGTTTGATTTGGATCCTCTGCTGAAGGAGAGAAATGCCAGCTCTGGCCAAGACCCCATTCTGCTCATTCACACAGTCTGCTCAGAGACTGCAGTTTGATTCCCTCTGAGCCAGGCCATGACTGCAGCTGATGCTTGACCCTGGCAGTAAGGCTCAGTCTGGCCCCTATCCTGTCCTGTAGGTACAAGATTTACAGAGGTGCCTGCCATCCTCCTCATAAGGGCAACTTGACGAGGATGTGAACACACACCTGCAGCTGTCCCCAGGCCTCCGGTCATGTCGTTATAGGTGTCACGGGCTAACACAACCTGACAGGAAACATGGGGTGGAAAGCTCATCACTGCCAACAACTCATGATCTGGCTAACCCAACATCCTCTCGGAAACACAGGAGCCTAAACAGTGCCCCTTACAGGAGTCTCTTTTGTTTTCCAGATTCTCCAACACAGAGACAATCAGATGAATCTCCCCACTCAACATCGTTCACTGAGGCACAAAGGACACACTATCTCCCCCTTCTCAACCTTCCCACTGAGTCTCTCCAACCCTGGGGCCACCTCTCAGATCTTGACATGCTATTTAAGATCATTGCTGTCTGCTTCATCACCTAATAACTGGTACAGCTGAGAGCTGGCAAGACAACTTAGCAGCTTCCAGCTGTTGAAAACCAGAGACACAGATCTCTCTGCTGGGGAACGTCACTATTCCCCACTGAGGCGAAGCACAGTGGAGAGTGTATTTAAGGCAGAGAGCCTGTACCAAGCATGGTAAAAGACATTTACTGGGACTTCCCTGGTGGTCCAGTGGATAAGAATCCGCCTGCCAATGTAGGGAACACAGGTTTGATTCCTGGTCCAGGAAGATTTCACATGCTGTGGGACAACTAGGCTCATGTACCACAACCACTGAAGTCCTAGAGCCCACGCTCCTCAACAAGAGAAGCCACTTCAATGAGAAGCCCCACACCGCAACTAGAGAGTAGTCCCCCTGCTCATCACAACTAAAAAAGCCCACGCATGGTCACAAGGACCCAGTGCAGTCAAATATACATACATCTCAAAAAACGCATTTAGTAAGGAGGAGTCTGGGGGCCCAGAGAAATCAAGGCACTTTTAGAGTTCTTTCCCAGGAGTTCTTTGGATTGGGGGTGATAGAATTGTGTGTTCCTGCATGTTCTTCCTTCTGGTGCAGCTTCACGGCTGAGATGCCAGTGCCCTTCCCACACTATGTCCCAAGGAAGTCCCATTCTCAGTCTGGCCCATCCTGATCCGGGTAGGTACCCAAGAATTTACAGAGGTGCCTGCCATCCTCCTCATAAGGGCAACTTGACGAGGATGTGAACACACACCTGCAGCTGTCCCCAGGCCTCCGGTCATGTCGTTATAGGTGTCACGGGCTAACACAACCTGACAGGAAACATAGGGTGGAAAGCTCATCACTGCCAACAACTCATGATCTGGCTAACCCAACATCCTCTCGGAAACACAGGAGCCTAAACAGTGCCCCTTACAGGAGTCTCTTTTGTTTTCCAGATTCTTCAACACAGAGACAATCAGATGAATCTCCCCACTCAACATCGTTCACTGAGGCACAAAGGACACACTATCTCCCCCTTCTCAGCCTTCCCACTGAGTCTCTCCAACCCCGGGGCCACCTCTCAGATCTTGACATGCTATTTAAGATCATTGCTGTCTGCTTCATCACCTAATAACTGGTACAGCTGAGAGCTGGCAAGACAACTTAGCAGCTTCCAGCTGTTGAAAACCAGAGACACAGATCTCTCTGCTGGGGAACGTCACTATTCCCCACTGAGGCGAAGCACAGTGGAGAGTGTATTTAAGGCAGAGAGCCTGTACCAAGCATGGTAAAAGACATTTACTGGGACTTCCCTGGTGGTCCAGTGGATAAGAATCCGCCTGCCAATGTAGGGAACACAGGTTTGATTCCTGGTCCAGGAAGATTTCACATGCTGTGGGACAACTAGGCTCATGTACCACAACCACTGAAGTCCTAGAGCCCACGCTCCTCAACAAGAGAAGCCACTTCAATGAGAAGCCCCCACACCGCAACTAGAGAGTAGTCCCCCTGCTCACCACAACTAGAGAAAGCCCACGCATGGTCACAAGGACCCAGTGCAGCCAAATATACATACATCTCAAAAAACGCATTTAGTAAGGAGGAGTCTGGGGGCCCAGAGAAATCAAGGCACTTTTAGAGTTCTTTCCCAGGAGTTCTTTGGATTGGGGGTGATAGAATTGTGTGTTCCTGCATGTTCTTCCTTCTGGTGCAGCTTCACGGCTGAGATGCCAGTGCCCTTCCCACACTATGTCCCAAGGAAGTCCCATTCTCCTGGGGAATGCACCATTATCTTGATCAGACAGGGAGACCAGGTCATTTTAATTTGTTTCTTTCAGATTAAAAGGAAGGTAACCGGGCTGAATACACTGCTACACTAAGAGTTATTTAAACCTCTCGTATCGTGATGCCAATGAAATGCAACCACATTGCCAAGTGCACAGGACAATGTGACTCATGGGTGACTTTTTGTCCAGTCCTGCGATGCGGACAGCCCCCTGGTACCACAACACCTTTCAGCCATTCGCTGCTGGCCTCCCGTGTATGGGAATGCGGGGAGATAAGCAATGAGCCTTTTGAGGGTAAAATGTGCTCACAGGCCGGAAGTGATGCCAACTGAAAGGTGGGTTATGAGGACTCTCTGTGGTGTTCTGAGCCTTTCTGGCTTCCTGCAGAGGCCACGGCATAGTGCAAGCCATGCTTCACGAGGCGGAGCCAAGAAAGGAATGGAATGGAAGAGTCCCCTTGGAACAGGATCCTGCCAGCTGCCTGGAAGGCCATCTGACTCTTCTGCGGTCACAAGAGAAGCCTCTTTCTGCAATGGTAAAGACTTTAGTGTCAGGGGTTGTCCCAGAGCTGAGGAGACCGGTGTAGAATGCTAGAATAGAGGACAAGGCAAGCTGGCGTTCTTAGAAAGGCATTTACTTGGTCATCAGCTATGATGAGTCACTTCGTATTTTCCACCCCTCTCCGCCTTCCCCCACCTTCTCTTCCTCCACACCCCATGTCCAAGTTGTCTCTCAGGGAAGAATGAGATCCTGCTCGTCTCTGTTCCTATAACTTTTCTGTTGCTTTGTTTCACTGCTCCTTTTAGTCAACTGCAATGCACGCCCTAACTCATTTCCTGGAGGTCAAAATGTTTTACTCCATAGTTATAAACTTGAATTTAAAATCCTTCTTGTGTGGGGAACCTTAAAAAAACCAAAAGGGAAGGTAACATAAAGGACATGGGCTCTGAGAAACAGAATGTAGTCAAGGAACTAACACGCCATTAGAAGAGAAGCAGACAGAAGGAGATGCTTGAAGAAAATTTAGGGCAGGAAGCCCTCATTTCTTTCTTTCTTATTATTACTACTATTATTTTGGTCACGCTATGCAGCCTGTGGGAACTAAGTTCTCCAATTCGGTATCTAACCTTGACTTTGCATTGGAAGTTCAGAGTCTTAAGCACTGCCTTACCAGGGAAGTCCCAGGAAGCTCTCATTTCTTACTGTTTGAACGATGGGAGCAGGAAAAGCCTCACTCTGTTGGAGGGCAACCAGGAGAGAAAATCCTCTAAAGCCAAAGAGGTTCTCTGCCCCCAAACACTTCAGGACCACAAAAGAGGGAAAAAAGGGAGTCTGATCCCCTGCTTTGAAGAAGGCCGGGGGGCCCCCAGTGGTTTAGGGACGGGAGATAAGCAATGAGCCTTTGAGGGTAAAATGTGCTCACAGGCCGGAAGTGATGCCAACTGAAAGGTGGGTTATGAGGACTCTCTGTGGTGTTCTGAGCCTTTCTGGCTTCCTGCAGAGGCCACGGCATAGTGCAAGCCATGCTTCACGAGGCGGAGCCAAGAAAGGAATGGAATGGAAGAGTCCCCTTGGAACAGGATCCTGCCAGCTGCCTGGAAGGCCATCTGACTCTTCTGCGGTCACAAGAGAAGCCTCTTTCTGCAATGGTAAAGACTTTAGTGTCAGGGGTTGTCCCAGAGCTGAGGAGACCGGTGTAGAATGCTAGAATAGAGGACAAGGCAAGCTGGCGTTCTTAGAAAGGCATTTACTTGGTCATCAGCTATGATGAGTCACTTCGTATTTTCCACCCCTCTCCGCCTTCCCCCACCTTCTCTTCCTCCACACCCCATGTCCAAGTTGTCTCTCAGGGAAGAATGAGATCCTGCTCGTCTCTGTTCCTATAACTTTTCTGTTGCTTTGTTTCACTGCTCCTTTTAGTCAACTGCAATGCACGCCCTAACTCATTTCCTGGAGGTCAAAATGTTTTACTCCATAGTTATAAACTTGAATTTAAAATCCTTCTTGTGTGGGGAACCTTAAAAAAACCAAAAGGGAAGGTAACATAAAGGACATGGGCTCTGAGAAACAGAATGTAGTCAAGGAACTAACACGCCATTAGAAGAGAAGTAGACAGAAGGAGATGCTTGAAGAAAATTTAGGGCAGGAAGCCCTCATTTCTTTCTTTCTTATTATTACTACTATTATTTTGGTCACGCTATGCAGCCTGTGGGAACTAAGTTCTCCAATTCGGTATCTAACCTTGACTTTGCATTGGAAGTTCAGAGTCTTAAGCACTGCCTTACCAGGGAAGTCCCAGGAAGCTCTCATTTCTTACTGTTTGAACGATGGGAGCAGGAAAAGCCTCACTCTGTTGGAGGGCAACCAGGAGAGAAAATCCTCTAAAGCCAAAGAGGTTCTCTGCCCCCAAACACTTCAGGACCACAAAAGAGGGAAAAAAGGGAGTCTGATCCCCTGCTTTGAAGAAGGCAGTACTGAAAAACTGGCTTCTTCTGATTCATTATAAAACAGAGATGTCCCCATGGGAATTCAGACGTCAGCTTGACACCGAGTCCTACATGGACGGAATCATCAATAACCCTTTACTGAGATCGTGTTGAGAACACAAATGAAGATCTATCTCTGGAAAAGATCAAAGAAGAAGGAAGCTAGAGATGAAGCGTCTGACAGAGATGCTGAGCTGTCCTCTTAAGAAGTGTGGGCTATCTGATAACTAGCCCTACGTTGTGCAGAGCCCTTCGCATGCTTGGGTGCTCTTTCCAGAACAATCATAAAGTGACAGAGCACCAGACAGTACATTAGGAGTTAGCTCAGCATGCAGTTCTGACCATCCAACTATATCCAGCTTTGAGTGACACAGAGTCAAAACCTGCCTGACTGTTTAAGACAGAAGTTTAAAAAAATATTTGTCTCTCCACACATCAAATGGCAAAACTCTACATCTGGGGTTAACCTAGCTACAACAGAGTCTTATCTTAACAGAGGCTGGGGATGCACAGGTCAGAGCTAAGAGGTTTGCAGAGAACAGACGACCCAGTAAAAGGAACATGTAACCGTATAATATGAATGACAATGTCATGTCCAGAATTATGCCTTCTTTGCCTCTCTGAGAGAAATTACTTCTTTGCTTTAAAAAAGGTAGCACCAAAATCCAAGTCCTCGTGTTACCCTTGCTTCATAGGAGTGAAGCAAAATTTAAAGTAGAAAAACAAAACAATTCAGAAAATATTAAGCAACAATAATATTTTCCACTAGCCTCATTTCTTTCTTTCTTATTATTACTACTATTATTTTGGTCACGCTATGCAGCCTGTGGGAACTAAGTTCTCCAATTCGGTATCTAACCTTGACTTTGCATTGGAAGTTCAGAGTCTTAAGCACTGCCCTACCAGGGAAGTCCCAGGAAGCTCTCATTTCTTACTGTTTGAACGATGGGAGCAGGAAAAGCCTCACTCTGTTGGAGGGCAACCAGGAGAGAAAATCCTCTAAAGCCAAAGAGGTTCTCTGCCCCCAAACACTTCAGGACCACAAAAGAGGGAAAAAAGGGAGTCTGATCCCCTGCTTTGAAGAAGGCAGTACTGAAAAACTGGCTTCTTCTGATTCATTATAAAACAGAGATGTCCCCATGGGAATTCAGACGTCAGCTTGACACCGAGTCCTACATGGACGGAATCATCAATAACCCTTTACTGAGATCGTGTTGAGAACACAAATGAAGATCTATCTCTGGAAAAGATCAAAGAAGAAGGAAGCTAGAGATGAAGCGTCTGACAGAGATGCTGAGCTGTCCTCTTAAGAAGTGTGGGCTATCTGATAACTAGCCCTACGTTGTGCAGAGCCCTTCGCATGCTTGGGTGCTCTTTCCAGAACAATCATAAAGTGACAGAGCACCAGACAGTACATTAGGAGTTAGCTCAGCATGCAGTTCTGACCATCCAACTATATCCAGCTTTGAGTGACACAGAGTCAAAACCTGCCTGACTGTTTAAGACAGAAGTTTAAAAAAATATTTGTCTCTCCACACATCAAATGGCAAAACTCTACATCTGGGGTTAACCTAGCTACAACAGAGTCTTATCTTAACAGAGGCTGGGGATGCACAGGTCAGAGCTAAGAGGTTTGCAGAGAACAGACGACCCAGTAAAAGGAACATGTAACCGTATAATATGAATGACAATGTCATGTCCAGAATTATGCCTTCTTTGCCTCTCTGAGAGAAATTACTTCTTTGCTTTAAAAAAGGTAGCACCAAAATCCAAGTCCTCGTGTTACCCTTGCTTCATAGGAGTGAAGCATAAGACTTAAAAGTAGAAAAAACAAAAAACAATTCAGAAAATATTAAGCAACAATAATATTTTCCACTAGCCTCTGAGCAATACCGTCAACTCCTGTCATCCTTTTGTTTTCTTGGGCTTTCTACTTTCCCTTACAGTCTTTCTCTCTTAAAACTCCAACCTTGAGCCAAGGTACACATTCCTCTATGAACTCAATTTAAAAGATCAAAGAACAAACTGTTTATCATAGGTCTAATTTCCAATTCCATTTTCTTCCAGTCTACTTTCTTTGCAGTCACAGTCCGACCTGAAGGTACCAGAGCTCTCACTTTGAGAATAAGCTTGAAGTCCTCCTCACCTTTGATGCTCGGAAAGAGAAGGCTGTGGACTTAGTGTCTGACTTTCCCCGGTCTTGCAGTATAAGGCCTTGGTCCTCTGTCAAAGCCAGGTAGTGGCCTGTGGTGAGATGCCGAAGTCGGAAAGGCTGGCCCCATCTGATGTTACTGCCACTCCAGCTGGACATAGGAAAAGAGGTAAGAAATTGCACTTACACAAAAAATAGATCTTTTAAAATATTTACCCTGTACATTTTTACACATGCTCTGACTCAGTACCTTTCTAGGGTTCATTCCCTGACACCTGGCTTGCTCCTGGATTGCATGTCTGCCTACAGCTCACTGCTTCTCAGTTTTTTGGCTGAGATCTCTTATAACCTTTAAGATCACCAACAAGGAACATGGTCCTGCTGGCAGGTCCATGGTTTAACATCCAACTATATCCAGCTTTGAGTGACACAGAGTCAAAACCTGGTTTAAAAAAAAACCCCCTAAAAAATTTTGGGGTTAACCTAGCTACAACAGAGTCTTATCTTAACAGAGGCTGGGGATGCACAGGTCAGAGCTAAGAGGTTTGCAGAGAACAGACGACCCAGTAAAAGGAACATGTAACCGTATAATATGAATGACAATGTCATGTCCAGAATTATGCCTTCTTTGCCTCTCTGAGAGAAATTACTTCTTTGCTTTAAAAAAGGTAGCACCAAAATCCAAGTCCTCGTGTTACCCTTGCTTCATAGGAGTGAAGCATAAGACTTAAAAGTAGAAAAAACAAAAAACAATTCAGAAAATATTAAGCAACAATAATATTTTCCACTAGCCTCTGAGCAATACCGTCAACTCCTGTCATCCTTTTGTTTTCTTGGGCTTTCTACTTTCCCTTACAGTCTTTCTCTCTTAAAACTCCAACCTTGAGCCAAGGTACACATTCCTCTATGAACTCAATTTAAAAGATCAAAGAACAAACTGTTTATCATAGGTCTAATTTCCAATTCCATTTTCTTCCAGTCTACTTTCTTTGCAGTCACAGTCCGACCTGAAGGTACCAGAGCTCTCACTTTGAGAATAAGCTTGAAGTCCTCCTCACCTTTGATGCTCGGAAAGAGAAGGCTGTGGACTTAGTGTCTGACTTTCCCCGGTCTTGCAGTATAAGGCCTTGGTCCTCTGTCAAAGCCAGGTAGTGGCCTGTGGTGAGATGCCGAAGTCGGAAAGGCTGGCCCCATCTGATGTTACTGCCACTCCAGCTGGACATAGGAAAAGAGGTAAGAAATTGCACTTACACAAAAAATAGATCTTTTAAAATATTTACCCTGTACATTTTTACACATGCTCTGACTCAGTACCTTTCTAGGGTTCATTCCCTGACACCTGGCTTGCTCCTGGATTGCATGTCTGCCTACAGCTCACTGCTTCTCAGTTTTTTGGCTGAGATCTCTTATAACCTTTAAGATCACCAACAAGGAACATGGTCCTGCTGGCAGGTCCATGGTTTAACATACTTGGAAGTTCCATGCTTCTAATCCTCCCTTCATTCCACTGAAATGTCTTGATGCCAAAAATCACAGGCAAAAATGAGAAGCCCACCTTTCAAGAGAACCTTGTCTCTGGGAAAGCAAAGCATTTCCCAACGTGCCATCTCAAGGTTTCTCACTACCACCATGAATTTGAAAAGACACACATACCCCTATGTTCACTGCAACATTGTTTACAACAGCCAAGACACAGAAGCAACCTCAGTGTCCACCAATAAAGAAAATGTGGCATATATACATACACAATAGACACTATTCAGTCATAAAAAAGAATGAAACTGTGCCATTTGCAACAACATGGATGGATCTTCAGGGTATTACCCTAGGTGAAATACGTCAGAGTAAGACAAATACCATGTGATTTCACTCATTTGTGGAATCTGAAACAAAACAAACGAGCAAACCAAGAAACAACACAAAATTCACAGATACATAAAACAGACTGCTGGTTGTCAGAGAGGAGGCAGGCTGGAGACATGAGAGAAATGGTTGAAGGGGATCAGGAGGTTCCAACTTCCAGTTATAAAATAAATAAGCCATGGGGATGTAAGGGGAACTATGGTGACTAAAGTCAATAATATACATATTATACAATAATATATTATTGATGATAATAATATACTTGATATTATTATTATTATACAATATTATTGATGATAACATATTATTGATGATCATCAATAATTTGAGAGCTGCTAAGAAAGTTAAGTCTCAAAGCACCTATTACAAGAAACACTTTAATTCTGTAATGGTGACATATAATAAGTAAACTTACTTCAGTAATCATTTTGCAATGCAAACAAATGTCAAATCATTATGCTGTCCACCTAAAACTAATAATATTGTATGCCAATTATACTTTAATAATAAAAAGAATCCTCTATTCAAATAAAAATATTTATGCAGCTTACACTCATCAGGGAGGGAGAGACAAATAATAAACAAACAAACATAAATAACTAAATACGGTGGCATGAATACAAGATGCTAAATTCTATGGTAAAAAAAAAGCAGGATAAGATGAGTAAGGTAAGGGAGATTCCATGCTGAACGGGTTGTAGAACCATATGGTCCTACGTCAAAAGGCTGGCATTCAACAAAAGTCACGGTAAGTGTTCGGGCAGAAACTGTTCACTGAATAATCTGTATCTGATTTATCTTTTAAGTTAGAACAAAACGTTTCAGAAATACAACTTTTTAAATGACTCTCCTCTTAATCTAATCCTTGGGAGCAACAAAGAGTCAAATTACATTAATAAAAGCCTTAAACTCTTCATGTTTAAGGCTCTGGGAAAATAAAGAGCTATAACTGGAACTATAATATACATATTTCTTTTTTAAAAAGTTCATTAGACAAGTACCAAGCCCTAATATCCTGAAAACAAAGAGTATGTTTCTGTATGAATTTAAACAGGCTTGAAATGCAAATGCCGTAAGTCAGATAACAAGTGGGCGCTCCCCATATTCTTTCAATCAGCTACCTACAGAGTTTCTCAGTAAAAATTGTGAATGTACTTGTATGTGTGTCTAAGAGAAATTCTAATATTTTCTCCTAATCTCCAATGGATTATTTTGAGGACCCCTTGGAGGCATATACTCCTCTACCCAACAGAGATTTTACCTTGAACAAGTGTTCAGGGAGAGACCAAGCCGAATGCTAGAGGGAAAGGCAGAGAAGGAAAACCAAAAATGGGCACACTGACCCGTCGTTCTTAACCCGAGCAGTTCAGCTCTAGCCTAACTTGTGGTCCCTCTTAGCAAAATAAAGGTCCAGAGCTTAACGGGACTCCTCTTCTGTAGTCTGACGTTTAGAAATGCCATGTTTTTATTCAAGTACCTGTTTCCAAAGTCTCAGGGTCCTTTTCTTTCCATGCAGGTACAATAATTTCTGACAAGTTCTGGTAAATACGGTTTCCTTCACAAGCAGATGTCCAATGATGCTTTAGTCTTCCCTGCCTCATGCCATCATAGCCATCACTCTGTCATTTAAGGCTAATTTTGTACTAGAGCCAACGAGGCTTCTCGGGGGAGGAAGACTCACCCGTGTTCACGAAAATCTATTTAAGAAAATAAATAGGAGAAAAGCTCTGATGGCTTTCTTTGGACATGTCTAGGTTTTCAGGTGGCTCATACTATGAAGAATCTGCCCACAGTGTAGGAGACCCAGGTTCCTGGGTTGGGAAGATCCCCTGAAAAAGGGAATGGAAACTGACTCTGGTATTCTTGCCTGGAGAATCCCATGGATAGAGGAGATTGGTGGGCTACAGTCCGGGGGGTGGCAGAATCGGACACCACTGAGCAACTTTCACTTTTATGCTTGCCTTTTATAACAGAGCCAGGGCAAGGGCAGCAGGAGCTGGGGACTTGGTCAAGGCAGTAGAGCCTGCTGGTTTCAGAGTGAAAACAAAAGTCTTGGAAATCCGTTTGTGAGTGCGTATGATACTTTAAAAACTATAATGATTAAAAAGTTCATTAGACAAGTACCAAGCCCTAATATCCTGAAAACAAAGAGTATGTTTCTGTATGAATTTAAACAGGCTTGAAATGCAAATGCCGTAAGTCAGATAACAAGTGGGCGCTCCCCATATTCTTTCAATCAGCTACCTACAGAGTTTCTCAGTAAAAATTGTGAATGTACTTGTATGTGTGTCTAAGAGAAATTCTAATATTTTCTCCTAATCTCCAATGGATTATTTTGAGGACCCCTTGGAGGCATATACTCCTCTACCCAACAGAGATTTTACCTTGAACAAGTGTTCAGGGAGAGACCAAGCCGAATGCTAGAGGGAAAGGCAGAGAAGGAAAACCAAAAATGGGCACACTGACCCGTCGTTCTTAACCTGAGCAGTTCAGCTCTAGCCTAACTTGTGGTCCCTCTTAGCAAAATAAAGGTCCAGAGCTTAACGGGACTCCTCTTCTGTAGTCTGACGTTTAGAAATGCCATGTTTTTATTCAAGTACCTGTTTCCAAAGTCTCAGGGTCCTTTTCTTTCCATGCAGGTACAATAATTTCTGACAAGTTCTGGTAAATACGGTTTCCTTCACAAGCAGATGTCCAATGATGCTTTAGTCTTCCCTGCCTCATGCCATCATAGCCATCACTCTGTCATTTAAGGCTAATTTTGTACTAGAGCCAACGAGGCTTCTCGGGGGAGGAAGACTCACCCGTGTTCACGAAAATCTATTTAAGAAAATAAATAGGAGAAAAGCTCTGATGGCTTTCTTTGGACATGTCTAGGTTTTCAGGTGGCTCATACTATGAAGAATCTGCCCACAGTGTAGGAGACCCAGGTTCCTGGGTTGGGAAGATCCCCTGAAAAAGGGAATGGAAACTGACTCTGGTATTCTTGCCTGGAGAATCCCATGGATAGAGGAGATTGGTGGGCTACAGTCCGGGGGGTGGCAGAATCGGACACCACTGAGCAACTTTCACTTTTATGCTTGCCTTTTATAACAGAGCCAGGGCAAGGGCAGCAGGAGCTGGGGACTTGGTCAAGGCAGTAGAGCCTGCTGGCTTCAGAGTGAAAACAAAAGTCTTGGAAATCCGTTTGTGAGTGCGTATGATACTTTAAAAACAAGTAAAAACCAAAGTCACAGACATTTCAGAATTTAACTCTTTGACAAGTAACTTCTGGGAGCTTGCCAGCCAATGAGGAACAAATTAAAAATTCAAGATAAAGGACTGTCTTGGAAAAAAATAATCTTGAATATAATGCCATCCTGACACTCTCATTACCTTATCCGAAGAGGTTCCACTCTCCATAGAGATCTGGCTCTCGTGCCGGCTCCCCCAGCTTCGTAGTATATCCTCCTGCGAGCAGAGTTGGAAATTAAAAAAAAATATTCAGAGTTGGAAATTAGTTCCTCCTCTGGGTGTGATGCTGGTCAGCACTAGGCAGGGAACAGCTCCCTGCAGAGGCTGCTCGGAACACGCTGTATTTCTCAGGCCTCACAGAGTCAGCAAAAGGACAAGCAAGCCTCAAGGGAAGACACAACTTCGCAGTCTCTCTTACAAGGGAAGAAAGGTCCTACAGGGGGGTGGGGGCATGCTCACCACATACACGCCAGGGACACTCATGGACTGCGGGTGTACAGTGAAAAGGATTGTCTCCATTTCTACATCAGGAGTCAAAGCAACCTGTCCATACATCATCAGACTAGATACCAAATGCTCTGATTCTTTCACGTTCTGCTCCCTGATGGAGTTTCAATCTTGAGAAAAGTATCTGCACTTGTAAAATACATACACGATACAGAGTGACTTCACTTCCACTGTTCTAGCAAGCTGGGTGCAAAGCTTTATACTCAGTTGCTGTAGTGCTCACGGTTATATTAATATACAGTTATCCCCTTTCATGCATTAACCATCAACTTTTAATGTGTTTTTAACTAAAATTTTTATTTTGGGATAACTCTAGATTTATTAAAAAAAAAAAAAAAACAACATTCCAAAGACAGTCCAGAACGCTTCTGTAAAGTCTCACTCGGCTTCCTCTACAGTTACCATCCCACATTACTAAGTACAGCTGTCAGAACTAAGAAACCAACATTGTTGGCCCATCATTGCTAATTAAACTCAAGACTTAATTTTGACTTTACCAGTTTTTCTATCATTTCTTTTTCCTGTTTCAGGATCTCATGCTGGATGCCACACTGCATTTAGCTGTCCCTGTTTATTTTCCCTGTTTCACACTGTCTTTTAGAATTTCTTAGTCTTTCCTTGTTTTTCATGCCTTGGCCAGGTTTGAGGAGTGTGAGTCAGGCTTTGTGAAAGAATGTCCCTTCAGTTGGGTTTGTCTAATGTTTATCTGATGATTAGCAAAGTCTGTTTTTTAAATCTGTACAGTAAGGACCAGTCCATCTATATCACAGATTATGAGGGAATAATGAACTAACCTAGTTTAAAAATATGTCTCCTGAACAGTGGTCCCTGATTAGCTGGCATCCTAGATCTGGATACTTTCTGAGAATATTGTGACCTTAGATCAAGACTGATCATTCAAATGCATTTAATTTCACTACTTTCAAATGCTACCTCTACTATAGAGGGTTTGAATGCATCACTACTGAACTACTCAAATGTCAGGAGACTCTTCATCTACATTTTGAGACAACAGTTAATCAACAGAAGGGAAGAGGAAATGTGCAGTGATTACTTCTTTCTCCCAATAATATAATAATTACTTCTTTCTCCCAACTAATATAATAATGAGTTGGTTAAAAATATTCTGTTTGGGTGTCAGGGAGACCTGAAG
Organism: Tragulus kanchil; assembly: GCA_022376925.1. NCBI lineage: Eukaryota > Metazoa > Chordata > Mammalia > Artiodactyla > Tragulidae > Tragulus > Tragulus kanchil. The sequence goes on from JAIOJX010000032.1 coordinate 260,852,069, forward strand.
TTCAATCTATTAGCTGTGCAACTTTGTCAAGTTCCTTCAAATCTCTGTGCATAGTTTCCTTGTCCGTAAAACAAACCTAGTTGAGGGCATTGAGGTCACAGAATAGTTGTGAGCATTTAACGTAGTTTCTTTTTTGGGGGGCGGGGAGAGTTGGGGTGGGGCGGGCCACTTCTATTGGTCTTTCATTCCTCTATTTTCATCCATCTTTGTTCTGTGGCCCACGTGGGGCCCCCTTTGCAGTGGCCTCTCCATTGCAGAGCACCGGCTCTGGGCACATGTGCTCCAGAGCTCCAGCTCAGCAGTTGGACACATCGGTTCAGCCACTCTGTGGCATGTGGGATCTTCCCAGGTCAGGGATCGAACAGGCACCCCTTGCACTGCAAGGTGGTGTCCTAATCCAGTAATGAATGTGCACAAAGATGTTCACAGATGTACAAAACACTGTGTATTGGACTAACCCAAATATTGTTTAAACGTAGATGCTTATAAACATGCACAGAAAGCTACTTTACATGGTGCAAAAACCTAATAAAGCACTACACTAACCAAGGTTAGCATTGGTTGGCAGGATTATAGAAGACATTCTAAATTTTTTTCAAATGTGCATTCTATCAGGAAGTATGGAGTAAATATTTAAAAAGACACTCCAACACTACAGGTGTCTCTGCGCCAGGCCCAGAGTAGTAATGAGGCAAACCTGACCTAGCCCCACAGAAAGCTTGTTGAGATTTTCACTGAGTCTCCATCCTCAGTGAGAGCGAGAAGGGTCTCTCAGGGGAAGAGGGTGGAGCAGGTTACCTTAGGTCACATGACTAGAGAATTCTCTCCCTGACACTGAAAGAATTCTGGAAGGTTAGCTCTTTCTACCCAGGAAAGGTGGGTAGCTTGCTTCATTGAATCTTGCAAGGTTACAGAGGTTCAAACAACCTCTTTCCGTTCTGTGGAACAATTACCCAAGGAGAGGCGGTGCGTGGGTGGGCGGCTGAGGTGCTCTGGAAGCACGGCTGACAGCTCAGGCTCGGCTTCAGAAAGTTAAGTGACTTACCCCAGGGTGCCTGACAAGCCTGAGGCAGGGCCAAGGATCAGAGCTCAGAATGTTAGATTATACTTTTGGCTTTGCACCCTGGGACAGGCTGGGCTGCTCTCAGGCTTTACAAGGAATAGAAGCGATTTCCTCTGGAAAGTTAGCCCCCTCTCTTGCCTACCTTCTCAGCTGTGGGGACCCCCTAGTGTCTTCTCCATTTCCTCTTTCTTTGTTCTCTCCCACATTTTGGTGTTCCTGATCATCCTGGCCAGTTCTGAGGATTTACCTGATGACACCTGACAATCACGAGGCTTATCACTCACCTCACATAGACATGAAGTAATGTCAAAGCATCCTGTGTTGAATGAAAGACCAGTTGCTACAAAGATGCAAGTTCCAGCATAAGGAGCCATTGCTGAGTCACCCCTGTCTCCACCCTTTCATGCTTCCTTACAAAGGAAAGAAACAACCTTTTCATTTGTATCTATCTCCTTCATTCCAAAATATAAATTAGTTCACATGAAATCCTATGCCAAAGTAAAAGCTAACTCTACCCTTAACTCAGTGAGAGCATGCCTGCCTGGCTCAGGGGCCCACTCTGGGAATTCTTACCCATCGGTTTCACTCTCTCCAGTGCCTTCTTTCAAATACTTGTCTAGCCTTTCCTTTGGGTCAGGGTCTTGTTGAACCACTCAACAGGAAAGTCCACCAGATGACAAGCTTCTCCAAGCAGTACAGTTTCTACCTGTCCTGCTTCTAATTTGGTTCTAAATTTAATGACAGGTGTGTGTGTGTGTGTGAATGTGTACCCAGGGAGAACGGGATAAAGGGCCACGCACAGGGTTTTCAGTTTAATTTTTTCCAAATTTCTTTCCTTGAAAAAAAGAATGGGAAGAAGGAACTAGTGAGTTCTGACGTGTTCCAACTTAGATGCAGGCAACTCTGCACAACCCACTCAGAAAACTTCAGTTCTGTATCCGCCTGCAATTCTTTTCCTTCCTGCAGAATAAGATATTAAAGAGACAGCACTGGGGCTACTGAATAATCTCATCGCTGAAAGATAAGGAAAAGAAAACTGCAACTGCATAGGATCATATGACATTATTTAGTGCAAGGAATCCTTAAGTCCAAGGGAAGTCAGCTCTGCCTAACTTTTCTACTCAGAGATAACTGTGAGCTGCTGGACCAGAATTAATCAGGCACTTGCCATAGGTCTGTGCTTTGTATGTCCGAGACACCCTTCTAGGTTGTATCTGGTTCCTCTGAAGGGATACAGAGAGACAGAGTGAGTAGGGAAGAGACTCAGAACAATAAAGGATGAACACTGCCAATGGAGTTTCTAAGATGCACAATCACACACTCAAGCACGGTGCTCCTAGTGGTCGTTTAGAACATCAGGAAGGAGCCCTGGCTAGAGTCAGCATTTCTGGTTTTCAGCTCCCACATGCAATCATCCAGTGTGTGACCTTTGGCAGGAACCTAACTTAGATGGTTTCTAAGTTGTATGGATGGGATCCTGTGTTTCTAATGAAGTAAAAGAAATGCAGTTAATGTGATTCCCAAAGCAAAAGTATCTATCTTTCATTCATATATAAATTAGTTCACATGAAATCCTATGCCAAAGTAAAAGCTAACTCTACCCTTAACTCAGTGAGAGCATGCCTGCCTGGCTCAGGGGCCCACTCTGGGAATTCTTACCCATCGGTTTCACTCTCTCCAGTGCCTTCTTTCAAATACTTGTCTAGCCTTTCCTTTGGGTCAGGGTCTTGTTGAACCACTCAACAGGAAAGTCCACCAGATGACAAGCTTCTCCAAGCAGTACAGTTTCTACCTGTCCTGCTTCTAATTTGGTTCTAAATTTAATGACAGGGGTGTGTGTGTGTGTGAATGTGTACCCAGGGAGAACGGGATAAAGGGCCACGCACAGGTTATCAGTTTAATTTTTTCCAAATTTCTTTCCTTGAAAAAAAGAATGGGAAGAAGGAACTAGTGAGTTCTGACGTGTTCCAACTTAGATGCAGGCAACTCTGCACAACCCACTCAGAAAACTTCAGTTCTGTATCCGCCTGCAATTCTTTTCCTTCCTGCAGAATAAGATATTAAAGAGACAGCACTGGGGCTAATGAATAATCTCATCGCTGAAAGATAAGGAAAAGAAAACTGCAACTGCATAGGATCATATGACATTATTTAGTGCAAGGAATCCTTAAGTCCAAGGGAAGTCAGCTCTGCCTAACTTTTCTACTCAGAGATAACTGTGAGCTGCTGGACCAGAATTAATCAGGCACTTGCCATAGGTCTGTGCTTTGTATGTCCGAGACACCCTTCTAGGTTGTATCTGGTTCCTCTGAAGGGATACAGAGAGACAGAGTGAGTAGGGAAGAGACTCAGAACAATAAAGGATGAACACTGCCAATGGAGTTTCTAAGATGCACAATCACACACTCAAGCACGGTGCTCCTAGTGGTCGTTTAGAACATCAGGAAGGAGCCCTGGCTAGAGTCAGCATTTCTGGTTTTCAGCTCCCACATGCAATCATCCAGTGTGTGACCTTTGGCAGGAACCTAACTTAGATGGTTTCTAAGTTGTATGGATGGGATCCTGTGTTTCTAATGAAGTAAAAGAAATGCAGTTAATGTGATTCCCATAGGCTTCATGCAAAAGCAAAGAATGTACAACCGAGAAATCAGACTCACTGTTGTCTCAAGTTCTGCCTAATTTGGATCTGAGATTTGATTTTTTAAAAACTATCAGAGTTTCACAATTACAGTGGCCAAATTTTCATACTCTGTTCATCTGTCTATAAACCAAATAAAAAAGGATGCTTCAGCATGAATTTAAGATCTAGATTAGTATCTTCTGTCTCCTGATTTTGAAATTTGGGAAATCATCCATTGAGTGGATAACAAGAGGACCAGAGAAGCACTCCCCTCAGCAGCTCCCTCTGCACACTCCCCTCAGCACCACCCCCCACTAAACCCAGCTCTGTCTAGATCCTGGCATTTGGTTTCTCCAATCCTATTTGGTGATAAGCAGAAAAAACACACCGAGCTCCACTTTCACAGCACATAAAAGCGGGGAGTGACAGAGATGATCTGCCTTTGAAGTACCTGGTGAATAATTTATGTAAGTGAACAGACTCAGTACAATAATTATCCTGATTCCTATCACCCAAATGGAGGCTTCAGTCTGCAATTAATGCTACCAGGAACTCTTTAGATTTGGGAGCAACCAAAAAAAAAAAAAACAAAGGGAATGAAAAGCATCATCACAATTGCTTTCCTAAGAAACCGTGTATGTATGTAGCTATTCCTGTGAGCAAACTTGAGCTACTGCATTTCCTGTTTTACAACTGCAACCCATGACTGGATAGAAGTTTGTGAGTTAACCAACACTTACAGATTCATCGGTGGACAGAGGCAAATGCAAACTCTTTAGTCTGAATGGTCGAGGATGGGAGACAAGAGAAGGAAGAAGCTATTGGCTTACCTGTGCTGGGCATCACTCTGGTCTGTAGATGGTATTGTCAAACACTCATCATGACCATGGAAAAGACGTACTACATGCCCACCAAGTAGGTATCCTGTAAGAGAGTTATATCCTACCATGAGCCAACTGGAAGCTGAACACTGAGAACACTGTGTTCACCACAGGTAAATGCATGCATATCTGAGTCAGTTATAGAAAACACCAAGAGAGAAGCGTCTGGGAAATGACAGATTCCATGACTTCAGGCCTCAGGTAGAAAAGAAAGTCAAACCAATTCTAGCATTGAAAGTTAAATAGGGTTTCAGAGATGAGCAAGTCCAATATCAAAAGGAAAGGTGAAAATAATGTCAATTCATGTCATTAACAGGCCTATGGACAAAAATTACGTGGCCAAATTTTCATACTGTTTTTATAAACCAAATAAAAAAGGATGCTTCAGCATGAATTTAAGATCTAGATTAGTATCTTCTGTCTCCTGATTTTGAAATTTGGGAAATCATCCATTGAGTGGATAACAAGAGGACCAGAGAAGCACTCCCCTCAGCAGCTCCCTCTGCACACTCCCCTCAGCACCACCCCCCACTAAACCCAGCTCTGTCTAGATCCTGGCATTTGGTTTCTCCAGTCCTATTTGGTGATAAGCAGAAAAAAAACACCGAGCTCCACTTTCACAGCACATAAAAGCGGGGAGTGACAGAGATGATCTGCCTTTGAAGTACCTGGTGAATAATTTATGTAAGTGAACAGACTCAGTACAATAATTATCCTGATTCCTATCACCCAAATGGAGGCTTCAGTCTGCAATTAATGCTACCAGGAACTCTTTAGATTTGGGAGCAACCAAAAAAAAAAAAAAAAAACAAAGGGAATGAAAAGCATCATCACAATTGCTTTCCTAAGAAACCGTGTATGTATGCAGCTATTCCTGTGAGCAAACTTGAGCTACTGCGTTTCCTGTTTTACAACTGCAACCCATGACTGGATAGAAGTTTGTGAGTTAACCAACACTTACAGATTCATCAGTGGACAGAGGCAAATGCAAACTCTTTAGTCTGAATGGTCGAGGATGGGAGACAAGAGAAGGAAGAAGCTATTGGCTTACCTGTGCTGGGCATCACTCTGGTCTGTAGATGGTATTGTCAAACACTCATCATGACCATGGAAAAGACGTACTACATGCCCACCAAGTAGGTATCCTGTAAGAGAGTTATATCCTACCATGAGCCAACTGGAAGCTGAACACTGAGAACACTGTGTTCACCACGGGTAAATGCATGCATATCTGAGTCAGTTATAGAAAACACCAAGAGAGAAGCGTCTGGGAAATGACAGATTCCATGACTTCAGGCCTCAGGTAGAAAAGAAAGTCAAACCAATTCTTGCATTGAAAGTTAAATAGGGTTTCAGAGATGAGCAAGTCCAATATCAAAAGGAAAGGTGAAAATAATGTCAATTCATGTCATTAACAGGCCTATGGACATTGTGGGGGAGGGAAGAGTGAGTGAGAAGTTTGGAAAGAGTAACATGGAAACATACATTATCCTATGTAAAAGAGATAAACATTGTAAATGCACTGTGGAACAAAGGGATCTTACATGGGGGCTAGGCAACAATGGGGAGGGGTGGGATGGGAGGGAATAGGAAGGGGGCACAGGTGGGAGGGATCCAAGATATGCCTATGATGGAGTTGGGATTATACAGTGCTGTAAACAACAAAACTATGTAAAAGCAAAATAAAATAAAATATTTTTAAAAAGCCAAAGGATCTTTTAACATAACTAACTAATGGAACTAATATGGAACTAATATATATCAACTATGCCTCTATAAAACAATACAACATTTTAAAAAATACACATATACACACACAAGCAAAAGGAAATTTAAGTTGCTCCTCGCAGGAAGTAAGGAGTTTCCAATTGTTTAGGGTATAAATACATCCAACACCAAGTTCCTGGATAAGCTCTTATAGTTGCATTGTGTGCACTTTGTCGCAAGTTTCAAATAAAGCTGCAGTTATGAGAAAGGAAGATGGTCCTGGGAAGGGAGAAGCAAACTGTTACTCGGAGCTGTCTTAGGAGGAGCTGTCTTAGGAGAAGCTACTTTTCAAGCACGTTGAACAAACACAGATCAAGCCTGGATGCTGTTCCTACAACACCAAGGAGAAGGCAGAATGATATTCCAGTATGCCTGATGGGCAAGCAGAGAGGTGGCTCTCAAGCAGCCCTTAGCTTTCAGAATAAGGGATCTCTACAGCCATCAAATTCAGAGATGGCTAGGAAACAATGACCTTCAAGGACACGGTGACTAGTTAGTTTTCAAATAAATGGCAGGATCCACTTAAAGAACACAGTAGCAGGGGAGCGGCCTCAGTATGAACTTAACTTTACATGAAAGAAATAGAATTTGTTATCCCTTTGAATTAAAAAATGCTCCCAGCTAGTCTGCTCTCAGGAGACATATGGACTTAATATGTTCGATGTCTGTATCAGGATTTTGAGAAAATCACATAATTAGATCACTTTTAGGACTGTGAAACTATTTGGGACTTTGGATTAAAACAGTAAGAAAGAGAAGTCATACCAGGGGAGAAAAGGCTGTTATCAATGCATCTTATACAGGGAGAGTCTGAAAGTCCCTAGGTCATTTTCTCCAACAAGGCAAGGCACGTTCTTAAACTTTCCTCACGTGTTTGGAAGTCCTTTTCTGTTCTCTATTGTACTAATATTTACAATTGTATACTTTTTTTGCATTGAAATAATTCATGATATACTGTAGGGGAACTTTAACAGCCAACTTATTTAGAAAATTAACACCTTCCATGATCATGCTCTTGACTGAACTCTCTCATCCTTTCATAAAGGCACAGGCATGCTCCAATTGCAGCCCATCATCTGTAGTGCCCGGACTCCTCCAATCAATATTCTATGGCACAGAGGAAACTACTAAATGCTGGCGCATCACAACATTTCTTAACTGAAATACACCAGGGCAATAATCAGAAGAGAAGGGTCACAAGGAGGATCACTCACTCTCTCAAGGGCTGAAGTTGGTTTCTCACCAGCAGATGCTGAGAGAGCATTTTGCACCGAGTCGTATGACTCAAGAGATCAGCTGCCCAAGCTCTATAACAAGGGCACTCAATACTTTTAAAAGCACTGTAGTGAAGTGATTCGCAATTAATTAAATCTCCACAAGCCCCCTTGTGGGACTAGGCACTAATTTTACTCCCATAGTGGAAACGAAAAATTTAATGTGGAGAAGATTCAGTCAAAACTTCCTTGGGGAAGACTTTAACCCAGGGTTCCTTGATGTTTTGGAGAAAGGGAATGACTGACAATACATTTAGAGCAGTAAGTGAGTTCTGGTATGAAAGAAGAGAGCTGAACATATCCTGTTTCTGAAAAGCCTTCCATCTATTGACAAGAGTTAAAAATGTGCTGATGTCTGATTATTCGAGTTAGCCATGATGCCTCCTGAAACCGGGGTATCACCTTGACAAGTCTGTTTCTTATTTTCCTCATAGCATGAGTTCCATCTCATAGCAAGACATTCCGAGTATGAAACTTCCAGACTCAAGATTTAAAATAGGGCTAAAACCTGTGCTAGGAGTATTTTTAAAAATTCTGATCTTGCTATAAAGTGCTAGAATGTGAGATGGTAACCCCGAGGTCACTGGCATTTGATTATTCTGCTCAGCTGTGATATTACCCATGAGGTAATATCACAAGGTAAGGCCAGTGTATTTATTATATAACTTGGAAGGTGTTACCGACTTTAACTGGCTCCAAGAAATAGAATACGCTGAACAAACTTTGATGGTCTTACTTCTAAGGGAAAAATAAAAGAGAAAATACCATTTGTTATTTTTAAATGGCCTTCCATTAATACAAGTAAAAACAAACAGCCAACCCTCCTTGCATTATAGAGAAAGTCCTCCTCCCACCTGTAAGGAGCGGTGCATTGGGAAGAAATGAAAAAAAATATCACCTTCTTGGCAAATAATGTCTTCTAAAATCGAACCTGCTAAGGTCTGTATACTTATAACCATAAATAAAACTGAAAAGTCAGTAGGAGAGGAAAGGTATGTCTCCAAGTCCTGAACTCACATTGTGCCAAAACCACAGTGCATTGAGAGGATGGAAAAATCGTCAGGAGCGCTTGTGACATCAGAAATCAGGACAGGAAACAACCCATACTAACATGAAAGAAAGGAATTCAGGGAATCAAAATCACACTAAGTGGGTACTGAGACATCCAGGCCGGAGCTGGGAAGTCCCAGAAAACGTCAGTATGCACAGCACAAGACAAAAAGGCAGGCCAAGAGCAGAACGCACATAAAGATGCATACCTTCTTCGATGCTGCTTCCTGAGCACGTAGGATGTACATTCCAGAGTGTCTGCATGAAGGAGGCATCCACTTGTATGTTACCATTTGATATTGAGAGATGCTGCAGCAGAAACAAAGGGAAAAAAAAGGGGACAGAAGCCGCTCACCTAGAATTTCAAGGATTGAATTAAACAGCACTTCAGGGCTAGTCCCCTGACAGTTCAAAGTGGCCGCCATGATGCCTGAAACCGGGGTTTGACAAGTCTGTTTCTTATTTTCCTCATAGCATGAGTTCCATCTCATAGCAAGACATTCCGAGTATGAAACTTCCAGACTCAAGATTTAAAATAGGGCTAAAACCTGTGCTAGGAGTATTTTTAAAAATTCTGATCTTGCTATAAAGTGCTAGAATGTGAGATGGTAACCCCGAGGTCACTGGCATTTGATTATTCTGCTCAGCTGTGATATTACCCATGAGGTAATATCACAAGGTAAGGCCAGTGTATTTATTATATAACTTGGAAGGTGTTACCGACTTTAACTGGCTCCAAGAAATAGAATACGCTGAACAAACTTTGATGGTCTTACTTCTAAGGGAAAAATAAAAGAGAAAATACCATTTGTTATTTTTAAATGGCCTTCCATTAATACAAGTAAAAACAAACAGCCAACCCTCCTTGCATTATAGAGAAAGTCCTCCTCCCACCTGTAAGGAGCGGTGCATTGGGAAGAAATGAAAAAAAATATCACCTTCTTGGCAAATAATGTCTTCTAAAATCGAACCTGCTAAGGTCTGTATACTTATAACCATAAATAAAACTGAAAAGTCAGTAGGAGAGGAAAGGTATGTCTCCAAGTCCTGAACTCACATTGTGCCAAAACCACAGTGCATTGAGAGGATGGAAAAATCGTCAGGAGCGCTTGTGACATCAGAAATCAGGACAGGAAACAACCCATACTAACATGAAAGAAAGGAATTCAGGGAATCAAAATCACACTAAGTGGGTACTGAGACATCCAGGCCGGAGCTGGGAAGTCCCAGAAAACGTCAGTATGCACAGCACAAGACAAAAAGGCAGGCCAAGAGCAGAACGCACATAAAGATGCATACCTTCTTCGATGCTGCTTCCTGAGCACGTAGGATGTACATTCCAGAGTGTCTGCATGAAGGAGGCATCCACTTGTATGTTACCATTTGATATTGAGAGATGCTGCAGCAGAAACAGAAATGGGACATCCTTTAAATCACCAGGCTAGTCCTGACAGAAGCCGCTCACCTAGAATTTCAAGGATTGAATTAAACAGCCTTACTGTCATCGGGCTTTTTCTAAATAGACTGTGGCAGACTGCTCCACCCCATTTCGAAGCAGCTTCAAAGTGGGACACTTTATTCAGGGAAAAGAAAGTATTCAGCTACAGAGGTGGCAGGCATGTGCTGACTTCATCCCCTCAGCTGGATCCCAAATTCAACAGGAAGTTATAAAATATCTATTCTTGGCAGGAGAAGGGGACTCACGAGTGGGAAAAATTATTTCAGCTTTTGGTCTAGACAAAGTAAGATCTGCTGGCAGAACTGGTGCTGAGAAGCTTAAAAACTAACCTCTGACATTTCTCTGATCTGTAAGGAATTGGCCCCCATAGCCCCTAAGGGCCTGATGTCAAAGACGATTGACATCATTATATGGTATGCCAGTACCTTCCCAGGGGTAAAATTTCACCTGCCTCTTCTAACCACTGTGACATCCCATATTCTGAAACATGGACAGTTCTCTTTCTCCCTCCAACAGAAGTTTATGTTTCAACATTCAACACTTTCTGGCTTGTTCTTCATTAACATGAGCTAAACAATATGATAAACGGAGTGCCCGGTGGCTCAGATAGTAAAGAATCTGCTCGCAGTGCAGGAGACCTGGGTTTGATCCCTGGGCTGGGAAGATCTCCTGGAGAAGGGAATGGCTGCCCACCCCAGTACTCTTGCCTGGAGAATTGCATGAACAGAAGAGCCGGGCAGGCGACAGTCCGTGGGGTCACAAAGAGTCGGACACCACTGAGCGACTAACACTATGACTAAACGTCACTAATGTGTCAATAGTTGGTTTTTTAAAAAGTCCCTGGGGACATTTATGCAGAGTTTGCTGGGAACAGTACTTTAATATAAAAATAAATAAATAAATAATAACAGTTACATTCCTGGCCTCAGGATAATACGACAGGAGAGAGAATTTAACCACGTCTCAATTATACTCTGTTAAGGCATCTTTTCCCACCCGATCTGGTGTGGTACAGTTCTCCCTGGTCATCTGTTCCTAAAGGAAACAAGTCTGGAAAAGAAAGATGCTGGTGTTAGGAGGTACTTACAAGGTATCTTTCAGAGGACACACTGACAAGGATGAGGTCGTCACCAATTCGAACCTTCTCTCCCTCAGACCTCTGCTTGGAAGCAGGATGGATGGTCCACCAACAGGCTTCTCCTACACAAAGGCTCCTTGAGTTAGTGATTGCGTCACAGAAGCCAGTGTCCCTAAAGCTGCTCCTCTTTCCCCTTCCTCCCAATGAAAATCCCTGAAACATACACACATGCAGGCACACACACACCAGACGTCAGTTTCTATTTATCTATAAGCATTCCAGTTACCCCACATCTGCTCTTGAGTATGTCTATCATTTTCATTTGCTCTAGAAACAGAAAGACATTCTTTGGAGAAGAATACTGGAGGCCAAAAGCGATAGAAGCCGTTGCATATTTTATATATATATATAAAAATGATTTTTTCAGAAGCACCTATAAATCTTTAAGAAATGACTTCATTGGTCTCCCCATCACTTATAAGACTGTTATCTTTGCCTCACCCCTTTTCTATGAAATTGTACTAAATCCTTAGTAATTCCACTAAAAAAAAATCAGAAGTTTTCCAAGGTCTAAATCTACAAGGACTACGACAGCAGGTGAGGAATTCATAGCAAAGAAGAAAAATTGACATTTTGGGGAAAGGAATGTAAACTGATGTTTTTAGCCAAGAGAAAGCTACAACCCCAGTCTTTGGGTAAGAAAATGTATGGGGAGTTGATCTAAAGAAGTAAGGCCACTGCTCCTACGTATTCTCCAGAAACTCTGTGGAACTAGAGGCAATAGCTCCTTGCGAAGGCAACCATAGAAAATAGGGTTGAGAACAGAAGGAGTGGCTAACAGTTTTAAGGGAACATTTGACCCGTGTGCATCTTTTTCTTTATCCTGCATGCCAGGTAACTCTTATTCCTCCATCCTACAGAATAGAAGTGATATCCATGAAATGACAAACCATTCGAGGTATCCAGCACTATCAGACAAGGAAGTAAAGAGTATTGCTGAAAATGGAGAACAATTAGAATTTTGTGCTCTCATTAATAAAAGCCCAACTCGCTTTCCTCTACCTCCATTCTTCAGCTTCCAGAATGCCACCTGTGATGCTGAACCTCTCCTGAACCAAATGAAGATTACTCTTTAGGGAAGCCAAAGAACCCAACATAGAACATTCTTCTGTGCAATGCCTAGGTCACTGTTAGACTGCCCCAAAGGCTTAAGAGATGGCAATCCATTCACATAGTCAATGCTTCCTGTGGGATTTTACTGTCTCGATTTAAATATCAGCTGGGAGCAAGGGTAACCTAACACGGAAGGAAAGTCTCTAACACGAATGACAGGAACAAACCACAAAGCGGGGAAAGGGAAAACAATGAAGATTACAAGGAGCTAAAGGTAACTTTAAACAGATCCTAGAATTAATAATCTCAGAGATTTAAGAAAAAGGACCCATTCGTGAAGCAGTTATGAGAGTATCCATAAGGATTCCTTCAAAGAAAAAGAAAGCTCTTCAATCCTGAAACAGAGAGAGAGAAACAGGGGTATAACCTGATCAAGTTGAAAGGTTCTTCCAGAATGAAGAAGGAAGAAAAGCAGATTAGAAATAAGACTGAAAAGAAACTTAGAAAACTGATTTATAGGAGTTTCAGAAAGCAGTTAGAGAAAATAAAGGAAGAAATCAACAAACAGATACTATTACATTTTTTCCACGGCTGAAAGATAAACATCTTTAGATTGAAGGGGCCTTGAAGAGTCCCTAGCACAGTGGAGAATGGACATACACAGATACACCAGGGTCCTCTTCTGTGACACTAAGTACAAGAAAGATCCAGGACAAGGCACAGCACTGTGGAGCTGCAGACATCAGGGCAAAAGAGAAGATCCAAATAGCTCTCAGAAAATAAAAACAGGTCACACACAACGGGTCAGGAAGCATAAAGTAGACATCTCAACAGCCAAACCAAAAGCTAGAAGGAAACAGGAAACCTTCAGGATGCTGAGAAAAAAAATATTTCCCAGGTACAATACATCTATGAATTACTTGTGAAGCTGGAATTAAGAACATTTCAGACAATGATTTATCTCCCATGGATATTTTCTGTAATGCCTACTGGAAATGGGCTCCCCCAAAATGATGTGTTCAACCAATAAGGGAGGAAAGCATGAGATCTGGGAAATACAGAATCTCGGAGAGTGGAAACAGGAGTCTCCTGGATGATGGTGAATGTTTCCAAGAAGATGAAACCAACAGAATAGCTACTGTGACTGAATCTAATTGGGGAAGAGTCACGGTTTGGAAATGAATGACTTGGTCACGCAAAGTAAAGCAACAAACAAGGCAATTATTAAGTACTGGAAAACACAAAAGCAATACAATATAGTGTACTGACCATAGTATACCACGAATCCCATTTGTAAATAAAAGTTACAGTTATGCCAATGTAAGTAGTTAATACTGATTTGGAAATTACATAAAAACATAGATGCAAATATATTAGGGGTATGGAAGGAGGAGTCTGGGAAGAGTGGAACATTTAAATTTTTATTATTCATTTAGAACATCAATATATCATACCTAATCTGGAAAGAAAAATTGAAGAGTAGTAAACTATATGACTCATACACAGGGGGAACATACTAGATGAGCAGAAAGTGGATGCCTTAGAGAGGAGGGGATCCAGAATGGGGAGGGGTAGTGCTGGAGAGAGGCTTTCAGTAAGCAAAAGATTACTGTGTTTCCCTTTAAACTATGTACAGGTATTACTTTGATTTATTTTGGATATGATCATATTGGTTACATTTCAGCCTTAAAAAGGAAGGAGGGAAACCTAGAATGCGGATCCTGGGACCAGGAAAGATAAACATCTTTAGATTGAAGGGGCCTTGAAGAGTCCCTAGCACAGTGGAGAATGGACATGCACAGATACACCAGGGTCCTCTTCTGTGACACTAAGTACAAGAAAGATCCAGGACAAGGCACAGCACTGTGGAGCTGCAGACATCAGGGCAAAAGAGAAGATCCAAATAGCTCTCAGAAAATAAAAACAGGTCACACACAACGGGTCAGGAAGCATAAAGTAGACATCTCAACAGCCAAACCAAAAGCTAGAAGGAAACAGGAAACCTTCAGGATGCTGAGAAAAAAAATATTTCCCAGGTACAATACATCTATGAATTACTTGTGAAGCTGGAATTAAGAACATTTCAGACAATGATTTATCTCCCATGGATATTTTCTGTAATGCCTACTGGAAATGGGCTCCCCCAAAATGATGTGTTCAACCAATAAGGGAGGAAAGCATGAGATCTGGGAAATACAGAATCTCGGAGAGTGGAAACAGGAGTCTCCTGGATGATGGTGAATGTTTCCAAGAAGATGAAACCAACAGAATAGCTACTGTGACTGAATCTAATTGGGGAAGAGTCACGGTTTGGAAATGAATGACTTGGTCACGCAAAGTAAAGCAACAAACAAGGCAATTATTAAGTACTGGAAAACACAAAAGCAATACAATATAGTGTACTGACCATAGTATACCACGAATCCCATTTGTAAATAAAAGTTACAGTTATGCCAATGTAAGTAGTTAATACTGATTTGGAAATTACATAAAAACATAGATGCAAATATATTAGGGGTATGGAAGGAGGAGTCTGGGAAGAGTGGAACATTTAAATTTTTATTATTCATTTAGAACATCAATATATCATACCTAATCTGGAAAGAAAAATTGAAGAGTAGTAAACTATATGACTCATACACAGGGGGAACATACTAGATGAGCAGAAAGTGGATGCCTTAGAGAGGAGGGGATCCAGAATGGGGAGGGGTAGTGCTGGAGAGAGAGGCTTTCAGTAAGCAAAAGATTACTGTGTTTCCCTTTAAACTATGTACAGGTATTACTTTGATTTATTTTGGATATGATCATATTGGTTACATTTCAGTTAAACTTAAAATTTCTTAACAGAAGAGGTTGATCTTTACATGTGAAGGGGAAAATGACACATATAGATCCATCATATGCTCTGGATCACAGAATGGGACCAGGATGAAGGGTCCTAAAGAGATGTGTAGGAGAAGAGCATCCGTGCTCTTCTGCCCTCTCTTGGAACAGGGCCGTGGTCTGGAGCCCAGGAATGGGGACAGTCCCCAAGTCAATAGGATATACGAGGGCCAGTTGGGGGTCCTAAAATACCTAACAGTACTTTCAATGTTTTTCTTTCTTTTTACCCCATTCTAAACTAATTCTAAAGCTCTGTCGAGAAAACAACAACAACGACAAAACTTTTGAAACGAGAAAAGAAAAACCCCTAAGTAAAAATCAAGGACATAATGGTCACCAGTTCTGTTAGGTCAGTCAAATCATTTATCATTCACTGTGTAGGGGGGAAGTTTCAAGAAATGCTCAAGAAACTGCTTCCAAACTTCCTCTTTCTCCTAGAGATTCAACTCTAATACTTGTTTTCCATTCAGAAGTGGTTTCTGAGCCAAAAGTGCATTACCTGGTCATTACCTGGGTAAAAGAAACAACACTTTTCTGTCGGTTCCTGAGCAACCCTCCTCTTGAGGTGAGAAGACCCACCTTAGGCCATACTGAAGTATGTCTGAGCGGCAGGAGTGTTCGTCCCTTCCCTATGTATACCAAGCTGATTTTCTTCCAGGATAAAATGAAATGGATTGGTGTGAAGGAGGTAAAAAATTATTTTAGGCTCTAGGTTTTCATGAACATCTGGTCAACTCCCTCCCCCTCTGTCTGTCTGCCAGTCAGTTTTCGATCAGCCAGCTTGAACCTAGATTGATGCATGTGTTTCCTTCATTTGTCAGTAGAATTCACGCCAAGTTTGATTTTAGGAATTTAGGGGGAAAAAAAAGAAATGCTAGAAAGAGCAATATTCCCTGCTGCTATTTTCCTGTATTTTTATTGAAGGCTCTAATAATTAAAAAAAAAAAAAAAAAAAAAAAGCACAGGTTTCTTCTACACATGCTTAGAAAGTGGTTACTTCTCAAATTTCTTTCCAAATCTCAAAAAAGTCTAAAGTCATTTTACTGGGATAAATAGAAAGACCATCGATGACTTTTTCTGATTACGTACTCCACAGGACTGACAGCTGGTTTATATTTAGAGGTTAGCTCACACTCAGTATCTGTGGCACTGCACAATCATTTTGTGGTTTTCAACAAAGGTTGATAACACCTTAGCAGAAATTATATTCTAAGGATAACACTTTTAAAAAAATACACTTTAGCTGAAAACAAAGCAACCTCAAATCATATTCAAATATAATCTGACTTTAGCAAAAAGAAAAAGAAAAAAGAAAACAACCAGTAGTCTGAGGCATGCTCACTCTTCTGCTGTGTACACAGAGGGCATGAGGAAGAGAGGTACGGGCTTGCCTCAGGTGTTCTTGGACCTGACTGTACATGATCCAGAAATAGCAGATGCACACAGGTTAAACTCTAGATTTCTTTTTTTTCTAAATCATCTGTAAAATCAGATAACCTCGGACCATCCCCTTATGAACTGATGTAACTTTATAATAACCACATGGACTCTGTCCTTCTTTGGCCACTGAATAATGGAACTCCCTTCCTATTTGGGGGAAAATGTCATGATATTAAAGACTGTCTCCAAGTAAGACTCTTTCTTCAGTGTGACCTAGACTGTTTACTCTTCCATAACCTTTGAGCAACCCTCCTCTTGAGGTGAGAAGACCCACCTTAGGCCATACTGAAGTATGTCTGAGCGGCAGGAGTGTTCGTCCCTTCCCTATGTATACCAAGCTGATTTTCTTCCAGGATAAAATGAAATGGATTGGTGTGAAGGAGGTAAAAAATTATTTTAGGCTCTAGGTTTTCATGAACATCTGGTCAACTCCCTCCCCCTCTGTCTGTCTGCCAGTCAGTTTTCGATCAGCCAGCTTGAACCTAGATTGATGCATGTGTTTCCTTCATTTGTCAGTAGAATTCACGCCAAGTTTGATTTTAGGAATTTAGGGGGAAAAAAAAGAAATGCTAGAAAGAGCAATATTCCCCGCTGCTATTTTCCTCTATTTTTATTGAAGGCTCTAATAATTAAAAAAAAAAAAAAAAAAAAAAAAGCACAGGTTTCTTCTACACATGCTTAGAAAGTGGTTACTTCTCAAATTTCTTTCCAAATCTCAAAAAAGTCTAAAGTCATTTTACTGGGATAAATAGAAAGACCATCGATGACTTTTTCTGATTACGTACTCCACAGGACTGACAGCTGGTTTATATTTAGAGGTTAGCTCACACTCAGTATCTGTGGCACTGCACAATCATTTTGTGGTTTTCAACAAAGGTTGATAACACCTTAGCAGAAATTATATTCTAAGGATAACACTTTTAAAAAAATACACTTTAGCTGAAAACAAAGCAACCTCAAATCATATTCAAATATAATCTGACTTTAGCAAAAAAGAAAAAAGGAAAAAAGAAAACAACCAGTAGTCTGAGGCATGCTCACTCTTCTGCTGTGTACACAGAGGGCATGAGGAAGAGAGGTACGGGCTTGCCTCAGGTGTTCTTGGACCTGACTGTACATGATCCAGAAATAGCAGATGCACACAGGTTAAACTCTAGATTTCTTTTTTTTCTAAATCATCTGTAAAATCAGATAACCTCGGACCATCCCCTTATGAACTGATGTAACTTTATAATAACCACATGGACTCTGTCCTTCTTTGGCCACTGAATAATGGAACTCCCTTCCTATTTGGGGGAAAATGTCATGATATTAAAGACTGTCTCCAAGTAAGACTCTTTCTTCAGTGTGACCTAGACTGTTTACTCTTCCATAACCTTTGTTCCTGCCCATTTTCTAAGCCTACGTCTCGGCTTCAGAGCAAGTCTATGCAACATCCTTCTAGCAAACACTCATTCTGCTTGAGTTAATAGAATCAGTTTTTGCTCTTGGCAACCAAGAAGCCTGATTGGTCCATAAGCCCAACCTCTTAACGGAGCAGAAATTACATATGTAATGCCCTTGGCAGAGAGATTGCCCGTGAACATTTCCAGCCACAGGAAACATTTCCCCTCCTGAGGCCAGCTGTTCCTTTGCTGGATACTGCAGACATGACAAAGTGGTTTCCCTCACTGAGATGAAACAGGCCTCTTTTCCACTTCTGTCCATCACTCCATTGGTCTCTGGAATAACCCACAGCAGCAAGTCAGCCCCTTCTCTGACACTTTAACTAGAAATATTTGTTGATAGTGATCTGAGTCCTCTGTCCTTCATTTAAACCTGCGTCATCCTGGTTACATCTTTGTCAGGAGCCACCATTTCACTGGCATCATTTTTGACTGAACAAAAATAGCCACTGTTTCCCAAAGTATATGGTTCATAGTGCTAGTGGTGGAGGACAACTGAACAGCACTGAGCTCTATAGTGAGAAATTTCTCTTACTGCTTTGAAACCTTCTGAGTCTAAGACAAAACTTTCAGTGTGGAGCCTGTACCTCATGAACACTTTTCTAATTTCTGACAACATTCTTCAAGCATTGAGTGACACGGTTTTCTTTTCATTATATTTCATTTTACCTCAAGAAATACCTGTTTTTTACTTATAGCAATGCTGTTTTGCCTGTAAAATGTTAAATACAGAAGAATATTTAAAGAAAAATATAAACTTATAATAAAGGTGATACACAGGAATGGCAAAAAGTATGATGGTGGATATCACTGACAAACATCTGAAATGAAAACATTCCTATGTTTTCACTACACATTCTTTACTATTGTTATTCTCCAAAATTTGATCGGACCTATTTCTTGATCAGGTTGGTTTGGAATCCCAAATGATTAGCACCCAGCCTCCTTCTCAAAAACCCTCAGCCCAAGACCCCACTAAGCAGCAGATTAGGCGTGTTGACTTACCTGTGGCATGTTCTCGTAGACCTACATCAAAGGCAAGTTTATCTGTCTGGGATCTTGATGTGGTCAAACATGTTAGATACTGTGGAACAAGAGCAGATGCTAATGAAGTCATACTCTTTGATCGGATCTTGGCATCTCCCCATTAACTGGCTTCCAGTTGTCAACTTCAACCCTGAGCTGCTATGAAAAGGGCTTCTATATCTTGTCCATGGCTACAGTGCTTCTGGGATATATTTTCATAATATGTTTAAAACCTCAAAACGTCCTTTGCTGGATACTGCAGACATGACAAAGTGGTTTCCCTCACTGAGATGAAACAGGCCTCTTTTCCACTTCTGTCCATCACTCCATTGGTCTCTGGAATAACCCACAGCAGCAAGTCAGCCCCTTCTCTGACACTTTAACTAGAAATATTTGTTGATAGTGATCTGAGTCCTCTGTCCTTCATTTAAACCTGCGTCATCCTGGTTACATCTTTGTCAGGAGCCACCATTTCACTGGCATCATTTTTGACTGAACAAAAATAGCCACTGTTTCCCAAAGTATATGGTTCATAGTGCTAGTGGTGGAGGGCAACTGAACAGCACTGAGCTCTATAGTGAGAAATTTCTCTTACTGCTTTGAAACCTTCTGAGTCTAAGACAAAACTTTCAGTGTGGAGCCTGTACCTCATGAACACTTTTCTAATTTCTGACAACATTCTTCAAGCATTGAGTGACACGGTTTTCTTTTCATTATATTTCATTTTACCTCAAGAAATACCTGTTTTTTACTTATAGCAATGCTGTTTTGCCTGTAAAATGTTAAATACAGAAGAATATTTAAAGAAAAATATAAACTTATAATAAAGGTGATACACAGGAATGGCAAAAAGTATGATGGTGGATATCACTGACAAACATCTGAAATGAAAACATTCCTATGTTTTCACTACACATTCTTTACTATTGTTATTCTCCAAAATTTGATCGGACCTATTTCTTGATCAGGTTGGTTTGGAATCCCAAATGATTAGCACCCAGCCTCCTTCTCAAAAACCCTCAGCCCAAGACCCCACTAAGCAGCAGATTAGGCGTGTTGACTTACCTGTGGCATGTTCTCGTAGACCTACATCAAAGGCAAGTTTATCTGTCTGGGATCTTGATGTGGTCAAACATGTTAGATACTGTGGAACAAGAGCAGATGCTAATGAAGTCATACTCTTTGATCGGATCTTGGCATCTCCCCATTAACTGGCTTCCAGTTGTCAACTTCAACCCTGAGCTGCTATGAAAAGGGCTTCTATATCTTGTCCATGGCTACAGTGCTTCTGGGATATATTTTCATAATATGTTTAAAACCTCAAAAACGTCCTTATCTGATGACCCAATGATTTGACTCATAGGACTATGAGAAATAAATTTAAATAGAAAAAGGTTGAAATGTGAAATATGTTTTAGCTCCAGATACTATGAAACTTTTAAACTGAGAATATAAATAGAACATAAATGACAATAATGGAAAGGTTGACTAAACTCCGGTAGTTTGTTTTATGGAACATATGGAATATATACAAAATAGTGGATTTGCATAGTTCATATAAGAAAAATTCAAATGCCTAGCAACCAGGCTAATGGGAATTACACCCAATTGATAGCAAGTGGCGACTTATCTTTGGACAGTGGGGATGATTGTAATGATATCCCCATTTCTGTTTATTTTCTGTTTTTCACATTTTCTATCACCTTTAAAACTTCTCAAATAATGTCTATTTTTTCTAATTATAAAAATATATGTGGGGGCTTCCATGGTGGTCCAGTGGGTAAGGACACTGCCTTGCAAGTGCAAGGGGTGCTGGGTCAATCCCTGGCCTGGGAAGATCCCATGTGCCACGGAGTGGCTGGACCGATGTGTCCAACTACCGAGCTGGAGCTCTGGAGCGCATGCGCCCAGAGCCAGTGCTCTGCAACAACAGAGGCCACCGCGATGGGAGGACCACATGGGCCAAAGAACAAAGATGGACGAAAATAGATAAATGAAAGACCAATAGAAGTGGCCCACCTGCCCTCTCCATCCCAACCCCCAAAACCAATATAAAAACTTAAATGATTAGCACCCAGCCTCCTTCTCAAAAACCCTCAGCCCAAGACCCCACTAAGCAGCAGATTAGGCGTGTTGACTTACCTGTGGCATGTTCTCGTAGACCTACATCAAAGGCAAGTTTATCTGTCTGGGATCTTGATGTGGTCAAACATGTTAGATACTGTGGAACAAGAGCAGATGCTAATGAAGTCATACTCTTTGATCGGATCTTGGCATCTCCCCATTAACTGGCTTCCAGTTGTCAACTTCAACCCTGAGCTGCTATGAAAAGGGCTTCTATATCTTGTCCATGGCTACAGTGCTTCTGGGATATATTTTCATAATATGTTTAAAACCTCAAAAACGTCCTTATCTGATGACCCAATGATTTGACTCATAGGACTATGAGAAATAAATTTAAATAGAAAAAGGTTGAAATGTGAAATATGTTTTAGCTCCAGATACTATGAAACTTTTAAACTGAGAATATAAATAGAACATAAATGACAATAATGGAAAGGTTGACTAAACTCCGGTAGTTTGTTTTATGGAACATATGGAATATATACAAAATAGTGGATTTGCATAGTTCATATAAGAAAAATTCAAATGCCTAGCAACCAGGCTAATGGGAATTACACCCAATTGATAGCAAGTGGCGACTTATCTTTGGACAGTGGGGATGATTGTAATGATATCCCCATTTCTGTTTATTTTCTGTTTTTCACATTTTCTATCACCTTTAAAACTTCTCAAATAATGTCTATTTTTTCTAATTATAAAAATATATGTGGGGGCTTCCATGGTGGTCCAGTGGGTAAGGACACTGCCTTGCAAGTGCAAGGGGTGCTGGGTCAATCCCTGGCCTGGGAAGATCCCATGTGCCACGGAGTGGCTGGACCGATGTGTTCAACTACCGAGCTGGAGCTCTGGAGCGCATGCGCCCAGAGCCAGTGCTCTGCAACGACAGATGCCACCGCGATGGGAGGACCACATGGGCCAAAGAACAAAGATGGACGAAAATAGATAAATGAAAGACCAATAGAAGTGGCCCACCTGCCCTCTCCATCCCAACCCGCCCCCCCCCCCAAATATGTGCATGTAAAACTTAAAAATTATTACAAAAAAAATAAAGGAAACAAGTCCACAGCCTGTTCCCTATTTCCTGTCTTGACAGGCACAGCAAGTGGTCTTAGAACTGGACTGAGAGGTAGATATGCATTTGGCAGAGACTTCCTGAGTTATAATTCTAGTTCTCTGCAATAGGAAAGTAGAGAACCGTTGTATCTTACAGTTATCTTTCATTTATTCTCAGAAAGTGGAGTGTTACTCACTCTGTCATGTCCAACTCTTTGTGACCCATGGACTGTAGCCCACCAGCTCCTCTGTCCATGGAATTCTCCAGGCAAGAATACTGGAGTGGGCTGCCATTCCCTTCTCCTGGGGATCTTCTCAACCCAGGGATGGAACCCGGGGTCTCCTGTATTGCAGGCAGTTTCTTTACTGGCTGAGTCACCAGCTGTTCCTCAAAGGAACTGGTCAGTACACAGTTCATGTTCACTGTCTGTGGGATTTCTCGGGAGTAGGGAACAACCAACCTAATGATCAATAATATAAACCGTTCTCTGTCTAGCCTAATACTAACCTGAGTTTTTAAAGCCAGACGCGTTTGAACTTTGGTTTATTCTATTAGGTAAAAAAAAAAAAAAGAGTTCCTAGGGTTTTCTTTACCCCATGGACAAGCACCAGATTCTTAAGTGATCCCCTCTCAGTTCTAGAGATTATTAGGGTGCAATATTTCCCTGTTCTCTAATGGTCTCCATCTCCTGCTCAGATAACCTTCCATTTGGTCATTTTTGTTTGTCCTTTGCCACAAGGGACTATCACAGATGAGTGTCCAGGCTGAAAAGGTCAACTTCTTACCAGTGTTCAGGAAAAAAAAAAAAAATGCTGCAATAAATAAATTATTTAAGAAGCAGCTGCTTCTCTCACTGCCAATTTGACAGTTCAAGCTTTGAGACGAATTTTGCAGTGCCTGCTGCAGATGTAAAATGTGTGAAAATAAAGTCTTGAATAAATGTAACAGTTTTCCACTAGGGCTAGAGAAAGAAGTGTTTCTTACACTGATAGCAAGGGAGAATGCTATACCTAGGAACTGGAGGTAAATGTTATTTGCGTTGCCTCATACTATACTTGATTGAGGTCATGATATTCCTCTTAACACTTCCTGCAAAAGAACTGGGATATCTGTATTTCACAAATTACATTTATCAAAAATTGCAAAAAAAATTCAAGTTATATTGAATTATCACCAGTTTGGTTAATTCTGATTTCAGATTTCTTGATAGCTTTCTGTGACTGTTCTGCTCTTTATCTGCCTCCTGCCTCCAGATTAACATAATACTTTCAAATTCAGGCTTGAAGGCACCAAGTATCATCCTATTTTCCTTAGCTAGTAAAAGAGGGGAAAGTTCACAAAAACCCCATTGACTGCTTTTTCTCCTGTGCTGGTTATCCTTGTATACACAGTCATCAGTTCCTCCAAGATGAGCATTCATTCAACAGCTCAGTACTAAGCATCTAGTGTATCAGGGCTCCGCACATGGTCAAGTTAGGTTTAATAAAATAAATTTAAAATAGACATGATCCTTTTCCTCATGGAGTGGAAGGAAGATGGTCAGATTAAAAAAAAAGGTTTAATCAAAAATACAGATTTACAAATAGACATGATCCTCTGAGTGGTAAGAGAGACCTGATTTTTCCTTTGAACTTTGGTTTATTCTATTAGGTAAAAAAAAAAAAAGAGTTCCTAGGGTTTTCTTTACCCCATGGACAAGCACCAGATTCTTAAGTGATCCCCTCTCAGTTCTAGAGATTATTAGGGTGCAATATTTCCCTGTTCTCTAATGGTCTCCATCTCCTGCTCAGATAACCTTCCATTTGGTCATTTTTGTTTGTCCTTTGCCACAAGGGACTATCACAGATGAGTGTCCAGGCTGAAAAGGTCAACTTCTTACCAGTGTTCAGGAAAAAAAAAAAAAAATGCTGCAATAAATAAATTATTTAAGAAGCAGCTGCTTCTCTCACTGCCAATTTGACAGTTCAAG
Source organism: Tragulus kanchil (assembly GCA_022376925.1). Lineage (NCBI taxonomy): Eukaryota > Metazoa > Chordata > Mammalia > Artiodactyla > Tragulidae > Tragulus > Tragulus kanchil. The sequence continues at coordinate 260,876,315 of JAIOJX010000032.1, forward strand.
CTTTGAGACGAATTTTGCAGTGCCTGCTGCAGATGTAAAATGTGTGAAAATAAAGTCTTGAATAAATGTAACAGTTTTCCACTAGGGCTAGAGAAAGAAGTGTTTCTTACACTGATAGCAAGGGAGAATGCTATACCTAGGAACTGGAGGTAAATGTTATTTGCGTTGCCTCATACTATACTTGATTGAGGTCATGATATTCCTCTTAACACTTCCTGCAAAAGAACTGGGATATCTGTATTTCACAAATTACATTTATCAAAAATTGCAAAAAAAATTCAAGTTATATTGAATTATCACCAGTTTGGTTAATTCTGATTTCAGATTTCTTGATAGCTTTCTGTGACTGTTCTGCTCTTTATCTGCCTCCTGCCTCCAGATTAACATAATACTTTCAAATTCAGGCTTGAAGGCACCAAGTATCATCCTATTTTCCTTAGCTAGTAAAAGAGGGGAAAGTTCACAAAAACCCCATTGACTGCTTTTTCTCCTGTGCTGGTTATCCTTGTATACACAGTCATCAGTTACTCCACGATGAGCATTCATTCAACAGATAAGTACTAAGCATCTAGTGTATCAGGGCTCCGCACATGGTCAAGTTAGGTTTAATCAAATAAATTTAAAATAGACATGATCCTTTTCCTCATGGAGTGGAAGGAAGATGGTCAGATATTCAACAAACACAGACATACAATTGCTGAGTGAGTAAGCTACGAAGACGGTAATAGACGATAGCTATTTCCATTCCAAATGACTCTTGCTGATTACTTAACCTGATGGAGACACTTGCTGGCTTCCTGCCCTCTGCCTCCCTCTCCCCTCCACCTGAGTGGTGAGAGAGGGCCCGGATGTGCTTACCATGCCGCTGAAGGAGTGCCGCAGGAGAATCGCATGGCCATACAGCAGGGTCCTGTGGCCACCCCCTTGCGCTGCCTGTGGGGAAGGAGGGTGAGAAGTGTCAGCACAGAGCCAGGCAGTCCTCTGTGATGGCAGCACAGGAATTCTTAGAGGACAGACTACAAAGGAAAGACCCACCCCGAAGCTCCCAAGGAATTCATTCTAGAAGCAAGTGGCCAGCCTACAGGTGGGGGAGCGAGTGGTTGACCACAGCCATGCAGCATCCTTAGGAGAGGGTGAGCAGGGGGCCAAACCTCTTCTCCAGAATGGCCCCTGCCTGGGATCAGCAGAAACCCAGAGCTGCTGTACTAGAAAAGCAGGTAGATGAGACAGATACGGCTTACCTTCCTTTGAAACTTCTCAGAAGCATTCAGAGTGAGAGAGAGAAACAAACGTGATGTAACTACAGCCTAGCGACAGAAAGGCAGTGGGTGGGGCGGGAGGCAGGTATATGCTCAGTCTGTGCCTTATGGACTTTTTAAGGCACCTATGCCTCCTACTCACTTAAATGGGTCTTATTAACCCTCATTTCACCAGAGAGTGATGGCTCTAAATCTGGGGCTCTAAAAGGCCACCAGGGCTTCCCCTGGTGGCCAGGGTAAGGACACCGCCTTGCAGTGCAAGCACGGGTCCGATCCCTGGCCTGGGAAGATCCCACGTGCCGCAGAGCGGCTTGGCACCAAGTTCAATTCTAGGTAAAAGAGGGGAAAGTTCACAAAAACCCCATTGACTGCTTTTTCTCCTGTGCTGGTTATCCTTGTATACACAGTCATCAGTTACTCCACGATGAGCATTCATTCAACAGATAAGTACTAAGCATCTAGTGTATCAGGGCTCCGCACATGGTCAAGTTAGGTTTAATCAAATAAATTTAAAATAGACATGATCCTTTTCCTCATGGAGTGGAAGGAAGATGGTCAGATATTCAACAAACACAGACATACAATTGCTGAGTGAGTAAGCTACGAAGACGGTAATAGACGATAGCTATTTCCATTCCAAATGACTCTTGCTGATTACTTAACCTGATGGAGACACTTGCTGGCTTCCTGCCCTCTGCCTCCCTCTCCCCTCCACCTGAGTGGTGAGAGAGGGCCCGGATGTGCTTACCATGCCGCTGAAGGAGTGCCGCAGGAGAATCGCATGGCCATACAGCAGGGTCCTGTGGCCACCCCCTTGCGCTGCCTGTGGGGAAGGAGGGTGAGAAGTGTCAGCACAGAGCCAGGCAGTCCTCTGTGATGGCAGCACAGGAATTCTTAGAGGACAGACTACAAAGGAAAGACCCACCCCGAAGCTCCCAAGGAATTCATTCTAGAAGCAAGTGGCCAGCCTACAGGTGGGGGAGCGAGTGGTTGACCACAGCCATGCAGCATCCTTAGGAGAGGGTGAGCAGGGGGCCAAACCTCTTCTCCAGAATGGCCCCTGCCTGGGATCAGCAGAAACCCAGAGCTGCTGTACTAGAAAAGCAGGTAGATGAGACAGATACGGCTTACCTTCCTTTGAAACTTCTCAGAAGCATTCAGAGTGAGAGAGAGAAACAAACGTGATGTAACTACAGCCTAGCGACAGAAAGGCAGTGGGTGGGGCGGGAGGCAGGTATATGCTCAGTCTGTGCCTTATGGACTTTTTAAGGCACCTATGCCTCCTACTCACTTAAATGGGTCTTATTAACCCTCATTTCACCAGAGAGTGATGGCTCTAAATCTGGGGCTCTAAAAGGCCACCAGGGCTTCCCCTGGTGGTCCAGTGGGTAAGGACACCGCCTTGCAGTGCAAGGGGCACGGGTCCGATCCCTGGCCTGGGAAGATCCCACGTGCCGCAGAGCGGCTGGACCAATGTGTCCAATTACCTAGCCGGAGCGCTGGAGCGCATGCGCCCAGAGCCGGCGCCCTGCAACAACAGACGCCACCGCGATGGGAGGCCCACAGGAGCCAAAGAACAAAGACGGATGAAAATGGAGGAATGAAGGACCAATAGAAGTGGCCCGCCCACTCCCCTCCCTCCCCAACCAGACCCCTGCCCAAAAAATAAATAAATAAAGCTTTAAAAGGACCACTAGGGATGTGGGAATAGAGCCTCTAGTTAAGAGACCATTGGGGTGCCCTTTCTGCCCACCAGACAGCTCCACCCTGGCTGCTCACTCAGTAGCAGCCTGAACAGCAGGACAGGCCCTAGAAGAAGAGACAGCCCCACGTAAAGCCAGGGGGGTACTGTTTCTTGCTTCTCCTTTAATCTGAGTCATACAACATGATCTGAACTGAGTAGTATTGACACAAGACAGGAGGCAAAACTATCGTGCATTCCAGTTATAGGTGAGCAGGTCACATGGAAAACTTGGAAATCTACAGAAAATTCTAGAAATCTTTTTGGCACCAACATTTTCAAACTCTGACCCAAATCTCTTCCTGTCATGTTAACCTGCCCTCAGAGACAGTCACAGTTTTTTTTTTTTTTTTTTTTTGACCACTTCAGTTGGTCTTTCATTTATTTATTTTCATCCATCTTTGTTCTTTGGCCTGTGTGGGCCTCCCATTGCAGTGGCCTCTTTTGCTGCAGAGCACTGGCTCAGGGGACATGTGCTTGGTAGTTGGACACATCAGTCCAGCCGCTCTGTGGCACGTGGGATCTTCCCAGGCCAGGAAACGAACCGGTGCCTCTTGCACTGCAAGGTGGTGTCCTTACCCACTGGACCACCAGAGAAGCCCCAGTTACAGTTTTTTGATCACATTCCTTTTAGGCCAAAAAAAAAGGCAAGTGCAGGCTCCCATCCCCAAATATGCACAAAAAAACAGTTCGAAGTCTGAGATTAAAATTAATCATAAAAGAAACTCTTAACATTTTCTTTCCATAAGCCAAGGGCACCATTTTATGCATGGTATCTGTCAGAGCTACAGAGCAGGAGCCCAAGGCCAGGTTTCAGGGTCTGCTTCTCTTCTGTACTGACCCTCCTCCAGGGCCACGGGCAGTAAGAGGGAAGCTGGTGGTGGAAAGAAGGCAGAGAGGTCTGGGTAGAAATGCCTGGAGTACTTCTATTTCAGCGCTATTTGGATTAACAGAATCATCCTGTCAAACAAGATGGTTTTTCATGTCAGACAACGAGCCTAAAGTAAAGGAAAAAGATAAATGTGGTATTGTGTTTAAAAAAAAAGAGTCAAAAACTATATATAAATGTGTCTGTGCTTCTTCCACAGCTAAGGAGATATTTAAATGCTCTCTAGACTTTGGTATTATGAAAGGAATAAACGTTGTTTGCAGTATTTTCGAATTTCTTGCAGCCATCCGAACTAACTTTAACAAATGTGTCAACAGCATGCATGTTAGTCACGCTAAATACTGTTTCTTGCTTCTCCTTTAATCTGAGTCATACAACATGATCTGAACTGAGTAGTATTGACACAAGACAGGAGGCAAAACTATCGTGCATTCCAGTTATAGGTGAGCAGGTCACATGGAAAACTTGGAAATCTACAGAAAATTCTAGAAATCTTTTTGGCACCAACATTTTCAAACTCTGACCCAAATCTCTTCCTGTCATGTTAACCTGCCCTCAGAGACAGTCACAGTTTTTTTTTTTTTTTTTTTTTTTTGACCACTTCAGTTGGTCTTTCATTTATTTATTTTCATCCATCTTTGTTCTTTGGCCTGTGTGGGCCTCCCATTGCAGTGGCCTCTTTTGCTGCAGAGCACTGGCTCAGGGGACATGTGCTTGGTAGTTGGACACATCAGTCCAGCCGCTCTGTGGCACGTGGGATCTTCCCAGGCCAGGAAACGAACCGGTGCCTCTTGCACTGCAAGGTGGTGTCCTTACCCACTGGACCACCAGAGAAGCCCCAGTTACAGTTTTTTGATCACATTCCTTTTAGACCAAAAAAAAAGGCAAGTGCAGGCTCCCATCCCCAAATATGCACAAAAAAACAGTTCGAAGTCTGAGATTAAAATTAATCATAAAAAGAAACTCTTAACATTTTCTTTCCATAAGCCAAGGGCACCATTTTATGCATGGTATCTGTCAGAGCTACAGAGCAGGAGCCCAAGGCCAGGTTTCAGGGTCTGCTTCTCTTCTGTACTGACCCTCCTCCAGGGCCACGGGCAGTAAGAGGGAAGCTGGTGGTGGAAAGAAGGCAGAGAGGTCTGGGTAGAAATGCCTGGAGTACTTCTATTTCAGCGCTATTTGGATTAACAGAATCATCCTGTCAAACAAGATGGTTTTTCATGTCAGACAACGAGCCTAAAGTAAAGGAAAAAGATAAATGTGGTATTGTGTTTAAAAAAAAAGAGTCAAAAACTATATATAAATGTGTCTGTGCTTCTTCCACAGCTAAGGAGATATTTAAATGCTCTCTAGACTTTGGTATTATGAAAGGAATAAACGTTGTTTGCAGTATTTTCGAATTTCTTGCAGCCATCCGAACTAACTTTAGTTGCTGTGTTTACAAATGTGTCAACAGCATGCATTAGAATTAGTCACGCTAAAGAGCTTTCGTATCTTGTCAGTCTCACTGGTATTCTTCCTGTGCAGTCGTAATGTTTCAAGTTAGTTGCTAGCTCATGGTGGCTTTTGTTGTAGGTTTATGCTCCCAGATTAGTCCTGTGTCTCAAATTGAACTTCTGACTAAACTACCCTTCCCATTGTTTATCACAGGTTTTCCTCCAGTTCTCCTTTGTTCCTGTCAGTTCTGTGAGTAATCAAAAGTCCAGAGTCAGCAGTGGCTGACTCCCCAAAGTAGCACTAACGACCTCGTGCTTCTCTTCTCTGGCAATGCTGGCAACATTCCTGGTCCTCAGGTCCTCTGTTTTGATACCAGCAGAAAAGCAGAGTGACTTAACTGCCCCACTGGGATTGTTTGGGACATCACATGACACCTCCTCCCTCTCTAAGGCAGCGGGTCTTCGATGCCTGTGCACATCAGCTTGTTAACACACAGACTGCAGGTCCTTACTCCATAGCATCTACTTCATGAGGCCTGGGGTAAGCCTGAGAACCTACATCTCTAACCGAAAGGGGTACATAGGCAGATTTGGCAAGGAGGCCAGAGGGTTCCCAGGACAAGGAGGGGAAGAGGAAGGACAAGAAGAAATAAAGAAAACTTCTAGTCTTATGTTAATATGGGCGTTTACATTAGAATGTCTCACCTAGCCCTGAGGCCTGGAGACTGTCCTAGCTAATCTCATGTTAATGTTGTGGGTGTGGGCCTACAGGGCGTTTACAACCTTAAGATATTCTTTTGATTTACTGTTTTGGTAACTGACTGGAAGATACAAATTGTCATGCTTAAACTGGCAAAGGGGGTACTCTTCTATCTCCCTTCCAGTGTCTGTGCTGGGAGCTCTTCCCTATTCTTTCTCACTTTAATAAACTTCTCACTGCACAAGGCTCTGAGTGACCATTGCCGAGTCTTTTTGATACCAATGTGAATTCTTCTCTGTTGGAGATTAAGAATCCAACACTGTTCACGGTAACATGCTGTCATCTATCACCTATCACCAGGAATTCCAGGGAAAATGGCACTACCTGATGCTGCTTGTTCAGAGACCACATTTTGAGGAACACTGCTCTAAGGAATGGTCAAACTTCAGGGCCAGTAGGGTAAAGGAGCTTTTTCTGCAGAAGCTCTGATGATCATCATCCTGGCGAGTGCTACCATGGGTAAACACTAAGCCTCAGGAGCCTGACAGCCATCATAGCTTGTTGTCCTGACTTTTCAAGGTAGGGATGATTTCATCCACTGGGAATTTGAAGAAGTGGAAACTCAAGAGGTAAGGCTCTTGCTAGATGTTGCACAGCTGATACGGTGGTGGTGGAACTGAAGGCAGTGTTAACTCCAAAGCCTGACTCATTTCACCCTACTTTTTAAAATAATGTATTCATTTGCCTACTGTGTACAAAACCAGGGTACACAGCACCAGGAAGGACAGAAAGATATTGCCTTAGCTCCTTAATTAAGGTGAATTAACACAACTGGAATCAAATGAGCTCTGATCATATGGCAGGCACAGAACGAAAGTAAGTGAATCATCTCATTTTACCTCTTGAGGAGTGTTGCAAAGTAACAGTGGAGTTACCTCCATTTTACAGAAGCATGACCTGAGGCTTTAAGAAGTAAAATAACTTGTTCAGAGTCATATAGGTTCCAAGGGCAAAGCCAGGATTTAACAAAGAGAAGGATTTAACCATGTGATCTATTACAATATCTCCCGGTCTGTATTCTGGCAGGAAACAAGGCTTGTGTATAAAAACCCATGTTACAGAGAGATGTCTCTGTTATAAGAGGTGAAGACAAACAGTATTGGAAGAGACCAGGAGGGTAATGAGGGTGTTAGGGAGCTGCTTTATCAAAAAGGTAGGCCATAACATTCTGGTAGGATTCTTGAAATCTAACAATGCAAAAAATAGTAAGGAGTCCATATAGGCAAAAGGCTGGAGGTGGAGAGGAGGGAGTTCATGAGGGGACTGATGGATGATTCACTGGCTATGGTTGGGATAGAGGAAAGGGAACAGCTGGAAATGGGGAAGGGCTGCTGGATTATGGAGGGCCACACTGGACAGTTTACAGCTAATGGGACTCCAGTGGAGGCTTTTGAATGGAGACCATCACCATCAAAGCTGTACCTTAGGAAGGTAACCCTGACAGTAAAATGGTACAAGAACTGGAGGCATCAAACCCCAAGGACAGAAAAGAGGACTCTCTCATTTGGTTTCCAGGACAACCTAAGGAGAGGATGTAGACTGACAATATTAGAGTCACCTCTCACACACCAGTCCATCCAAAGCACCTTTGGTGCCACCTTCAAAATATGTTCTCTATCCACCTACCACTCAGTGCCTTTCTGTTTCCAGTCTGGTCCAATCTACTGCCCTGTCACACCCAGACTATGCTAATGGCCTTTGAACTGTGCCTCTGCTATATCCAACCCTGGTTACCATCTGAGCTAACACGGCAGTCACAGCTATCTTTCTAAAACTGGGTGAATCACCTCACATGACTTTCTTACTTAACCCTCCCCTCATGGTTTCCTTTCCACTTAGAAGTACAATATCCTCCCTGTGGCTTCTAAGGCTGTGCATCAGGAATTGGCAACATCTTCTCTTTGAAAGATGAGACAGCAAGTAACCAAGCCTTTGCAGGAGGAAGGCCAGTAAGTGAATCATCTCATTTTACCTCTTGAGGAGTGTTGCAAAGTAACAGTGGAGTTACCTCCATTTTACAGAAGCATGACCTGAGGCTTTAAGAAGTAAAATAACTTGTTCAGAGTCATATAGGTTCCAAGGGCAAAGCCAGGATTTAACAAAGAGAAGGATTTAACCATGTGATCTATTACAATATCTCCCGGTCTGTATTCTGGCAGGAAACAAGGCTTGTGTATAAAAACCCATGTTACAGAGAGATGTCTCTGTTATAAGAGGTGAAGACAAACAGTATTGGAAGAGACCAGGAGGGTAATGAGGGTGTTAGGGAGCTGCTTTATCAAAAAGGTAGGCCATAACATTCTGGTAGGATTCTTGAAATCTAACAATGCAAAAAATAGTAAGGAGTCCATATAGGCAAAAGGCTGGAGGTGGAGAGGAGGGAGTTCATGAGGGGACTGATGGATGATTCACTGGCTATGGTTGGGATAGAGGAAAGGGAACAGCTGGAAATGGGGAAGGGCTGCTGGATTATGGAGGGCCACACTGGACAGTTTACAGCTAATGGGACTCCAGTGGAGGCTTTTGAATGGAGACCATCACCATCAAAGCTGTACCTTAGGAAGGTAACCCTGACAGTAAAATGGTACAAGAACTGGAGGCATCAAACCCCAAGGACAGAAAAGAGGACTCTCTCATTTGGTTTCCAGGACAACCTAAGGAGAGGATGTAGACTGACAATATTAGAGTCACCTCTCACACCAGTCCATCCAAAGCACCTTTGGTGCCACCTTCAAAATATGTTCTCTATCCACCTACCACTCAGTGCCTTTCTGTTTCCAGTCTGGTCCAATCTACTGCCCTGTCACACCCAGACTATGCTAATGGCCTTTGAACTGTGCCTCTGCTATATCCAACCCTGGTTACCATCTGAGCTAACACGGCAGTCACAGCTATCTTTCTAAAACTGGGTGAATCACCTCACATGACTTTCTTACTTAACCCTCCCCTCATGGTTTCCTTTCCACTTAGAAGTACAATATCCTCCCTGTGGCTTCTAAGGCTGTGCATCAGGAATTGGCAACATCTTCTCTTTGAAAGATGAGACAGCAAGTAACCAAGCCTTTGCAGGAGGAAGGCCACAGAGTCTTCCTTTTTAAACAACTTTCTGATAAGTTAGAAGCCCTTCTGATCTAGAGGGCTGTACATAAATCAGCATAGGCTAGCTGTGGCCTGTAGTTGCAATCCCTGACCTACCTGATCTGGTTCCCTCCACCTATCTGACCTCATCACCTGCTAGGAGGAGGGTCTCCACCACTCCCTCTGCTCCAGCCCTGTGGCCCTTCCTCTACTCCTCACACAAGCAAACTCCTACCACGGGGCTTTTGCATGTGTGCTTCCCTCTGTCTGAAATGCTCTTCCATCCACATTCTCATGGCTTATTCCCATCCTGACCCACCTCTGTGTTCCGATAACTCCTTAGTGAAGCCTTCTCTGTTCATCCTATCTAAAAGTCAATCCCCCGTACTGGACCACATTGGGTTTTCTTTAGTTTTATTATTTCTGATGGCATTTATTAGCTGATATATTATTTTTGATATGTATCTCCCCTCCCTCTGACCCCCAAGGACATAAGTTCCATGAGTCTTTGGTATGTCCTCTGTCTCATCAATATGACTTGTCAGTGCCTGCCAAATAAGCATTTCATGTCATTGTCATATTTCCTGAATGAATGAATAAAAATTGGACGAGGTGGTCCTTTTGTCTCCCTTACACAGACGGAAAAAGAGAAACTCTCCTATGGTCAGTTTACTGAGTCTAACAGTGAATTTGGATTTGAACTTGGGTCTAACTACAAATTCTACCAACTCTTTTCACTGTTTGACACTAATTCTGGGTAACATTCCAGGAAAGTGATGATGTGCTACATAGAAGACTTCGTAAGTGGGGGGGTGGCGGGGGTAAAGACCTCAAGACAGTTAGACTTTACTGGGATGACAGCGCTGTCCCTGCTGGCAGTGACCTTAGCTGTCACCATGGGAACAATGAGACTATATGGTACTATCTCATAGGGTTGAAGTGGAGCAGGGGGAAAAGCCATCAAAAGTACCCTGATGCTATGTCCTGCAGTAAAATGTTCCACTAGATCATTAATTCAATCATTTCATATGTAATTTCAAAAGTGATTCCATCACTGACATTTCCTTTGGTGCTTCCCAGAGGACAATGTCATCCAGTAAGATAAAGTTGATATGGCAATAAAGGAGAGGGGGCCTCTGTTTCTCTCATACATATATGTTTCAAGACCATCATATTTGAAGCCCAGACTCCACTTTGGGGTTCCAAGACCTGAAAAGTCTGCTTGTGGATCTAACCTAAGCTGCAGAAGCTCTGGGGGCTACCTTCCTGGAGGGTTGATAGAGTGCGACATCACTTCCTGGGTGAGGACATGTGTACCTTCATCTTCCTTCCTTCCCCTACTTATTCCGCCCCCTATTCTTTTAGGCCATCAAAGAAAGAAAGAAGCCTTGCTAGAAGGTCACTGAGCAACACTTCCTCAACAAGAGAAGACTCTTTATATCACCCAGGAGGCTTCCTTGACACAAGTGACAACTAAATAACAAAGATGCCATACAAGTAAACAAACAAACAAACCAGTAACCACCTAGCAGCAGAAGTAAAAGCAAGGAACCTAGTATTTTCAGTTAGAAAACATAATGAACATTTCTATTCCCCATTGGTACAAACCATTAAAAGTTTAAGGAATTTACCTAAATGTTGACCTATACCTTCAAAATTAAACTTCAAACTTTAGCTCTTTAAAATAAGCTTTGATTTCGTGAAATCCAAAGGTGTACTGTTACAGAATGAGAGTACTAGTGTTTGCTAATGCTTTGTCTCTTACATTGAACTTACAGATTTAATGTAGTTTCAATGAAAATTCTGGTAGGGTATTTTGGAATTCAACAAAATCATTATACAATTAGTCTGCAAACATAAACACAAACCATAAGAAATTTGTTCTAAAAGTGAATTAAGTTTTGGAAAATATTATGAAGCAAAATTCATTCATTCATTCATTCTGGTCGTGGTTCAAAAGAAGAATGATTACAATACAGACAGTCTATAAACAAATTTGAAATGCAGCACATGATAAGCATATTTTTAGTACAATGGAAGGAAGGAAGGCTGGCTCTTTGATATGTAGATAGCAAGACAGACAAATGTTCAGTAAGATCCACAGGAAATATAAAAGATAGATTCTGGATGGGTGACAGAGTTAAATAATTCATTTTAAAATTAAATTCTAAGACTACTAGCTTGCATTAAATAGTCCACATTCTTTTATAGACCGAATACTTCTCCATGCTCTGAAGCAATAGATAAACTCAAAGGAAATAAAAGACAGGGTTTTACCAAAATTACTAAACTTCAGAACAATGGAAACATCAACATTTAATATACTACAGAAATTCATCGCATCACTTTGAAAAAAGGAAGAACATCTCATTGAAATGTAGGGGAAAAAAGAAACAGGCAAAGGATATGAATAAATGATTCATATCAGACATAAAATTAAAACATATGGCAGAGATGTTATTTCTCCTAGTAATGAAAGGAATGACAATTAAAGCAACTTTGATGTATCATTTTTCATCAACGAAATTTCCAAAAACGGGGGAAAAGGCTCAATGCCATCAGAGTTGTAATTTAGCTGGTGCTACCCCGTACCAGGCAGCACTACAGCTCTTCTGAAAGGCCATTTGGCGATACATAAAAAGAGCCATAAAGAAGTCAATAACCTTTGCTGTAGTCATGCTGCTTCTGGGAGTAATTAAAAAAATGGCAAACAGTATGTTCACTGTGAAAAGAGCATCATAGTGGGACAAACAAAAACCTGGAAAGGGCCTCAATATCCAGAAAAAAAAATTCTCGAGTAAAACATGGGACTTCTTCAGAAGGTTCTACCCTGCAACCATTAAAGAAGACAATTTACAGAGACTCCTAGAAACACAGAAGATGGTTTGGATACACCACTGTGAAAAAGGCAAAGTGCAAAATGCCTCCTACTATTAATATATATGCAAGAATGATAAGGAAATCTATAAAAATGAAATAGCCATTTGAGTGGGTACAGAACCACTGGACTTTTCTTTTCCAAATTTTTCTTTAGCACCCTTACCACAAAGTGATTTTAGTAATAAGTGTGTGTGCATGGAGGGCAACACCATACTGCACGTATTTTTTTTTTTTTTAAAAGAAGGGTTAGGGCTTCCCCTGGTGGTCCCGTGGGTAAGGACACTGCCTTGCAGTGCAAGGGGCGCCGGTTCGATCCCTGGCCTGGGAAGATCCCACGTGCCGCAGAGCGGCTGGACCGATGTGTCCAATCACCGAGCCGGAGCTCTGGAGCGCATGCGCCCAGATCCGGCGCTCTGCAACAACAGACGCCACCGCAATGGGAGGCCCACAGGAGCCAAAGAACAAAGACAGATGAAAATTAACTTAAATAGTACTACATAAATATCCACATTTATAGACCGAATACTTCTCCATGCTCTGAAGCAATAGATAAACTCAAAGGAAATAAAAGACAGGGTTTTACCAAAATTACTAAACTTCAGAACAATGGAAACATCAACATTTAATATACTACAGAAATTCATCGCATCACTTTGAAAAAGGAAGAACATCTCATTGAAATGTAGGGGAAAAGAACAGTCAAAGGATATGAATAAATGATTCATATCAGACATAAAATTAAAACATATGGCAGAGATGTTATTTCTCCTAGTAATGAAAGGAATGACAATTAAAGCAACTTTGATGTATCATTTTTCATCAACGAAATTTCCAAAAACGGGGGAAAAGGCTCAATGCCATCAGAGTTGTAATTTAGCTGGTGCTACCCCGTACCAGGCAGCACTACAGCTCTTCTGAAAGGCCATTTGGCGATACATAAAAAGAGCCATAAAGAAGTCAATAACCTTTGCTGTAGTCATGCTGCTTCTGGGAGTAATTAAAAAAATGGCAAACAGTATGTTCACTGTGAAAAGAGCATCATAGTGGGACAAACAAAAACCTGGAAAGGGCCTCAATATCCAGAAAAAAAAATTCTCGAGTAAAACATGGGACTTCTTCAGAAGGTTCTACCCTGCAACCATTAAAGAAGACAATTTACAGAGACTCCTAGAAACACAGAAGATGGTTTGGATACACCACTGTGAAAAAGGCAAAGTGCAAAATGCCTCCTACTATTAATATATATGCAAGAATGATAAGGAAATCTATAAAAATGAAATAGCCATTTGAGTGGGTACAGAACCACTGGACTTTTCTTTTCCAAATTTTTCTTTAGCACCCTTACCACAAAGTGATTTTAGTAATAAGTGTGTGTGCATGGAGGGCAACACCATACTGCACGTATTTTTTTTTTTTTTAAAAGAAGGGTTAGGGCTTCCCCTGGTGGTCCCGTGGGTAAGGACACTGCCTTGCAGTGCAAGGGGCGCCGGTTCGATCCCTGGCCTGGGAAGATCCCACGTGCCGCAGAGCGGCTGGACCGATGTGTCCAATCACCGAGCCGGAGCTCTGGAGCGCATGCGCCCAGATCCGGCGCTCTGCAACAACAGACGCCACCGCAATGGGAGGCCCACAGGAGCCAAAGAACAAAGACAGATGAAAATAGAGAAATGGAAGACCAATAGAAGTGGCCCACCCGCTCCCCTCCCTCCCCAACCCGACCCCCGCCCAAAATAAATAAATAAATAAATATTTAAAAAAAAAAAAAAGAAGGGTTAAAAAGTGTTCTGTCTCTCTGCTAAAACTTCAGTTCTGGGCTTCCCTAGTGGTCCAGTGGGTAAGGACACCGCCTTGCAGTGCAAGGGGCGCCGGTTCGATCCCTGGCCTGGGAAGATCCCACGTGCCGCAGAGCGGCTGGACCGATGTGTCCAATCACCGAGCCGGAGCTCTGGAGCGCATGCGCCCAGATCCGGCGCTCTGCAACAACAGACGCCACCGCAATGGGAGGCCCACAGGAGCCAAAGAACAAAGACAGATGAAAATAGAGAAATGGAAGACCAATAGAAGTGGCCCACCCGCTCCCCTCCCTCCCCAACCCGACCCCCGCCCAAAATAAATAAATAAATAAATATTTAAAAAAAAAAAAAAGAAGGGTTAAAAAGTGTTCTGTCTCTCTGCTAAAACTTCAGTTCTGGGCTTCCCTAGTGGTCCAGTGGGTAAGGACACCGCCTTGCAGTGCAAGGGGCACCAGGTCGATCCCTGGCCTGGGAAGATCCCCCATGCCGCTGAGTGGCTGGACCAATGTGTCCAACTACTGAGCTGGAGGTCTGGAGCACATGTGCCCAGAGCCGGTGCTCTGTGATGAGAGAGGCCACTGCAGTGGAAGGCCCATACAGGCCAAAGAACAAAGATGGATGAAAATAAGTAAATGAAAGACCAATAGAAGCGGCAAAAAAAAAAAAAAACAAAAAAAACTAAAAACAAAACAAAACTTCAGTTCCTCAAGGTATGATTAAGCTGCCAGGATTCTCTGTAAATGACTTTACCTGCATGAAAGGTGGCTGGCAAGGGATACCTAGCATTCTGGCAGATAGGCACTGAGTCCAGAGTCTAGCTTTACCCTGGTGTCGGATGGAAAGCTCAGAGGGGCAGACTTTACCCAAGACACTTTTGTCCTCTTCTGAGTTCTTTCAGGTCAGCCCAGAATCCACAGGGGAAATTTTTTGCTCAAGGAGTCACTCTTGCTTGGATCTCAAACACATTGGCTCTTCTGACCACCCTTAGTGGACCCTTCACCTTGGATTCCATCCTTGTCCTTGTTGCTGTTTAGTTGCTAAGTTGTGTCCGACTCTTTGCAACCCCACAGACTGTAGCCCACCACGAACTCTAGCCTACCACGGACTATAGGCACCTCTGCCCATGGGATTTCCCAGGCAATAATACTGGAGAGGGTTGCCATTTCCTTATCCATTCTTGTTCCTAGAGACATGGTTTCTACACTGTTCCATGGTTCCCAAGGATGCCTCAACCAGCCATCAGATTCCAGGTCCATCTTTCCCAACTGCTACAAGCAATCACATCCTTCTGGACAAATTCCTAAGATTCCACTTAAGCATCCACTTCTCTAGCAGATGTTGACAGAATGGCATAATCAATGGGACAGACTGGAATTGCCAGCTCGAATGGCATCAAAGAAACTAAAGGGGTATTTTCAAACAAGTCTTGGACTGGAAATCTGTGCTACAGAGACAATTTTCCCTCTTTAATGACAGTTAAAGTAGTATACTGAAATTTAGACAATTCCAAGGTAGGAAGGCATATGTACAGGTTAGTCTGACATATAATTTCGAGTCAGAGTCAAGGAATACGCCAACAGCAATTCCATAAGCACGTTCTAGCCATCCTAATTCCGTATGTGTAAAATCCTGAAAATTCCAAATGCAGGGCAACAAACCCTTTGCTTCACCACATTTTTTGGATCAGATACTCTAACTCTTCAGCTAGGTAATTGCCATGTCCAGCTTTTCGGTCCCTACTTTGTGATACAAGACATTATAAAAGTCTAAGGTACTATTCATTTAATTTGATATCTAGATTTTCCACTTGTAAAAGGATAATTAACATGGATCTAAAATTCTTAATCAAAGATTTCTGAGCCATTGGCTAGAACGCAACAGCATCAGGACAGAACCCACAATTTTTAAAACTGTCAAGTGAGTCGTGGAAGCTCAGAGGGCAGACTTTACCCAAGACACTTTTGTCCTCTTCTGAGTTCTTTCAGGTCAGCCCAGAATCCACAGGGAAATTTTTGCTCAAGGAGTCACTCTTGCTTGGATCTCAAACACATTGGCTCTTCTGACCACCCTTAGTGGACCCTTCACCTTGGATTCCATCCTTGTCCTTGTTGCTGTTTAGTTGCTAAGTTGTGTCCGACTCTTTGCAACCCCACAGACTGTAGCCCACCACGAACTCTAGCCTACCACGGACTATAGGCACCTCTGCCCATGGGATTTCCCAGGCAATAATACTGGAGAGGGTTGCCATTTCCTTATCCATTCTTGTTCCTAGAGACATGGTTTCTACACTGTTCCATGGTTCCCAAGGATGCCTCAACCAGCCATCAGATTCCAGGTCCATCTTTCCCAACTGCTACAAGCAATCACATCCTTCTGGACAAATTCCTAAGATTCCACTTAAGCATCCACTTCTCTAGCAGATGTTGACAGAATGGCATAATCAATGGGACAGACTGGAATTGCCAGCTCGAATGGCATCAAAGAAACTAAAGGGGTATTTTCAAACAAGTCTTGGACTGGAAATCTGTGCTACAGAGACAATTTTCCTCTTTAATGACAGTTAAAGTAGTATACTGAAATTTAGACAATTCCAAGGTAGGAAGGCATATGTACAGGTTAGTCTGACATATAATTTCGAGTCAGAGTCAAGGAATACGCCAACAGCAATTCCATAAGCACGTTCTAGCCATCCTAATTCCGTATGTGTAAAATCCTGAAAATTCCAAATGCAGGGCAACAAACCCTTTGCTTCACCACATTTTTTGGATCAGATACTCTAACTCTTCAGCTAGGTAATTGCCATGTCCAGCTTTTCGGTCCCTACTTTGTGATACAAGACATTATAAAAGTCTAAGGTACTATTCATTTAATTTGATATCTAGATTTTCCACTTGTAAAAGGATAATTAACATGGATCTAAAATTCTTAATCAAAGATTTCTGAGCCATTGGCTAGAACGCAACAGCATCAGGACAGAACCCACTAATGAGGTTGCTCCTGTAAGAAACCTGTCAAGTGAGTCCAGGCCAACTCAACCAAGAAAGGGCAGGCCCTTAAGATAAACACACATGCAAGGAGGCCACATTCTAGGCATCCTTCGTGAGTCTCTTGGGATATTGCTAAAAACTGAAATCATGAAACAGAATTTTAATGAAGTTCAGAAAAGAAGAGGAAGCACAGCCAACCTCTGATAGCCGTCTTCCCCAAGTTTAATGATCATGACCGTCTCCTAGGCTGCCTTAATGACAAGACAGGCCCACAATTCACAGGCTGCAGGCACAATACAATCCCAGAGAAAAGGCTGAGGCCGGTTTGCAAAGGGCCTGTGGCAGCCTCAGCTCTGTCTGCAGTCATGTTCTCCCCTCCAGGTCAACAGGGGGACTGTGACTCCAGGGACCTCCATCCCTCACCCCCTCAATGTTGCCTGCTCCCCACCATACTTATCTCAGAGTCCAAGAAAAGGATGCTCCCAAAGCTATGCACAAAGACAGGCTAGTATCTTTAATTACTTTCACTTCATAAACAGAAAAAACAAGCAAAACCCAAACAATCCATCCCCTGATCATTGAGCACTGAATGCCCAATATACCATTCCTATAGTTTATAATTCATTGAATTCAGCCAACCATTCCTCATGGATGCACCTAGAATTATTCTTCCTAGGTGAGAAGGATTTTGGCAATCTCATTTTTGTTCACTTCATTAATTTCACTGTTACATGGAAACAGTTCAGGACAAAAGGATGAAAGACCAGAGCTTGGTGTGAGAAAATGTAAGTTCTGAATTATCTGTAGCAAGAACCTGCACAGCAAGTAGGTATTTTCTTCCAGGCAAGGGCCTACAGGTCTTCTCTTTTGTGCAGATCTGGCCAAAGGGGTAAGGAAAGTCTGAGAGACAGCTGGATGATTTAGGGATCACAGAGGAGCTGCTGTATGACTCCGAGTTCATAACTGCCTGCAAGCACTTCAAGTTATGCGAAGGAAGAGCTTCTGGATGGTGGACATGAACCCTGAATGCATGACTAAGAGCAATTGAGGAATCTCCTGTCTTCCAAGTCTTTAAACAGTAAGGATCTGGGCTCTTTGAGAATAGTGAATACATGCAATTACATTCTCTCCCCTCTTTCCTAACCCATGACATGTGGGGAACAAATGAAATGACTTTTGGAGATTCCCAGTTGGGCTGGGATTTTACAAATGTGGATTGTGAGACAGGAGGATAAGCATTCTCTATAGAGGAGGAAAAAGGTGGCTGTGGGGTTGCCTCTCAGTTGAACATGGGGTCACTCTAGATGCACTTGTGTTTTTCTTAGAAGGCAGACACCACAGGGATACCAGACAGCCAGGAAGGCAGCTCAAACATATTTCCTAGTATGGGATCTTTTTTTGTTGTTCTTTTTGGTAACTTCTATTGATCTTTCATTTGTTTATCTTTTTTGTTCTTTGGCCTGTGGGGGCCTCCTATCGCAGTGGCCTCTTTCATAGCAGAGCACCATCTCTGGGTGCATGTGTTCCAGAGCTCTGGCTCGGCACATGGGATCTTCCCAGGCCAGGGATCGAACCGGCGCCCCTTGCACTGCAAGGCAGTGTCCTTACCCACTGGACCACCAGGGAAGCCCTGGAATCTTTTAAAGGAACAAACTGACAGGAGCTATTTGTCAGCAGATTAATGACACTTAGATTGATGACAAGTATACTTTAAAAGAGGTGAAGGAATTCTTTCTTCTCTGAATTAATTTCCCCCTTTCTCCTATAGCTCACTAATAGATTCCTATAATCTGACATTGCCAAGTCCATTCTCTACATGAAAGGACCCTGCCAGCCAGATTTGTTTTCCAGGCTAGTTTGCTCTAGTTTTCATATGAACCACACATCCTCATCATTTACCAGGCCTCTGATAACATGGTGGACCAGTAGCAACATAAGGTCAAGACTAAGAAGTCTGGTCAACCATTTCCTTTCATCCAAGGTAATGAATAACAAGTTTTCCCTGCCAAGAGTTTAACATCTACAAGATCAGATCACCTTGACATGAAAAATCAAATACTATCTTTAATTTACTATACCTCTAGGGGAAAAAAAAATCACCATTCATCAAAGGAATTAACAAAATAGGAGTACGTTTTTATCATAAAATCACTATTTAGTCTTACTATGTACAAACACCTCTATTCATGCGGGTTAAGATGAAGAAAATGAACATATGCTCTATTGTTTGGTTCTCCTCCCGCCCCCCATGAACTCTTTAACCTATTTTTTTCTTTCTCTCCTGGATGTCTTTTGTCAACACAACTTCTTTTTCCTTCATTCCTTCAACCTCTTTGCACTGTTTCCAATTATGATCTTGCTGGATAGAGATAAATGCATCCTGTTCTCTCTACATTCACAAAGTAAGCCTAGGGCCAACTTTATACTTCAAGGAAAAACAAACAAACAAAAGCCTGATCTTTCCTTGAAGCAGACAAAGTGGCATTAGGTGGAGAAGCTGATTCTTGAAGAGTTCTGTGCATGTACCGGCATGTGGATGGATAGACCAGGTGCTCCTGACACTTCCTATGTGTCTGTGGATTGTACATGCTCAGAGGGCAATGGTTCTTCTGAACTTTTTATGGGTTGATCATATGGAAGTGTACCTCAATCCCAGTCATCCATTAGAATCATTGGTAGGGCTTTCAAGATGAAAGCAAAGCAAGAAAAAAAATAATACAGCTCCAAAGGCCGGACCTTTGATGAGTCGTAGGATCCTAGGTAATTCTAACACACAGCCAGGCTTGAGAGCCAGCACCCCTCTGGGATTTCCCTAGCCACAATGGACCCTTCATTTAAGTAAGCTATATGATGCTTTTAGTCAACAAGTACTTCCCTGCTCTCAGAAGCAACACTCTGGACCAGTCACTGGTTTTTCTTTCAGCATTTCTCCAGAATCCTACCAAAGCAAAGAACAAACGTGGTTTTGCATCCCCTTACCCCTGAAAGTCCTAGGACTCATGTTCAGCTGAAATTCTCTCTTAGCTCTGCTGCTGTGTATGTGACATGTGGAAAGACACAACTTTCTACTGTAAAACCTGTGTGGTGAGGGCTCTAGACAATTCAAACTTGGTAGAAAGAGTCCAGGCCCATGACCTCTAGGTCTCTACACCCAACTTCATGGCATCTAAGAGCAGCTAGACCCTTCCTGAGCTGTGTCACCTGCGATCTGGTCTTCTGGCCTTCCCTCTCCCATCAGTCTCAACTTTATAAGGCCTGGGAAGAGATGAAGTTAAGGGCAAGAGAAGAACATATTAGGGGAAAGGGAGTTTTACTTTTCTTCTCTCACTATTTGGTCACCTCGTCCCCAGTCAGTCACTTTCAATCTTCTATTTTCACTCTAGTTTCTGTGTTCCCGGCCCTTCTGCATTCTCACTTGTAACATTCTACTCCCCCATCCATGTCTATAACATCTTTTAGAGTTGTTTTGAGCCATTTAACACTCGGGCAGTGCGATTCACATGGCTGCTTTCAAAAGCTAAGCTTAACTCTAAGTGTTCTTGCTACCGACTAATTCTTCCGTCAAAGAGAAAAATAAAACTTTTTTTGAGGAAAAAAAGTCTCTTTTGCTGGTCTGTGAAGAGAAGCCAGGTCCTGGACAGAGGAAGCACCATCTGATCTATTTTCTTCCCATTGTACAGGGAGTAAACTCATCACACGGACATCGAGAGGAGAACAGATTGCAACTAAGAGCAAAACCAATGAGAGCTTTAAGACACCACAGCCAAGCTTTGCGAGCAAGAGGAGAAAGGCACATTAAAATTAGCACCTTCTATCTGTAAGAGGAGGAAGACAGTGGCTGGCTCAGAAACATCAGGCATGGTTTACAATTTGAAAAAACTTACGCCAAAATAAGCAAAACTAAATCTCAGTTGTGCTAATGTTTGCCTCCTTCGGTTGGAGAAAAATCAATCAATTATTTCCCAGTGAGGGTGTGATGTGATGATTAATACAATGTGATGATTTGGTACAGAAGAGAACACTGCAAACAATGAATTAGCTGAAAAAGAAATAAAATGATCTGATGCATGATAACATCAAACAACAAAATCCTTAGGAATAAATTGAGCCAAGGAGTAAAAATTCTTACACTTAAAAACACAAAACCAATGATGGAAGGAAGTGAAAATCACAACTTTCTACTGTAAAACCTGTGTGGTGAGGGCTCTAGACAATTCAAACTTGGTAGAAAGAGTCCAGGCCCATGACCTCTAGGTCTCTACACCCAACTTCATGGCATCTAAGAGCAGCTAGACCCTTCCTGAGCTGTGTCACCTGCGATCTGGTCTTCTGGCCTTCCCTCTCCCATCAGTCTCAACTTTATAAGGCCTGGGAAGAGATGAAGTTAAGGGCAAGAGAAGAACATATTAGGGGAAAGGGAGTTTTACTTTTCTTCTCTCACTATTTGGTCACCTCGTCCCCAGTCAGTCACTTTCAATCTTCTATTTTCACTCTAGTTTCTGTGTTCCCGGCCCTTCTGCATTCTCACTTGTAACATTCCACTCCCCCATCCATGTCTATAACATCTTTTAGAGTTGTTTTGAGCCATTTAACACTCGGGCAGTGAGATTCACATGGCTGCTTTCAAAAGCTAAGCTTAACTCTAAGTGTTCTTGCTACCGACTAATTCTTCCGTCAAAGAGAAAAATAAAACTTTTTTTGAGGAAAAAAAGTCTCTTTTGCTGGTCTGTGAAGAGAAGCCAGGTCCTGGACAGAGGAAGCACCATCTGATCTATTTTCTTCCCATTGTACAGGGAGTAAACTCATCACACGGACATCGAGAGGAGAACAGATTGCAACTAAGAGCAAAACCAATGAGAGCTTTAAGACACCACAGCCAAGCTTTGCGAGCAAGAGGAGAAAGGCACATTAAAATTAGCACCTTCTATCTGTAAGAGGAGGAAGACAGTGGCTGGCTCAGAAACATCAGGCATGGTTTACAATTTGAAAAAACTTACGCCAAAATAAGCAAAACTAAATCTCAGTTGTGCTAATGTTTGCCTCCTTCGGTTGGAGAAAAATCAATCAATTATTTCCCAGTGAGGGTGTGATGTGATGATTAATACAATGTGATGATTTGGTACAGAAGAGAACACTGCAAACAATGAATTAGCTGAAAAAGAAATAAAATGATCTGATGCATGATAACATCAAACAACAAAATCCTTAGGAATAAATTGAGCCAAGGGAGTAAAAAATTCTTACACTTAAAAACACAAAACCAATGATGGAAGGAAGTGAAAAAGACACATACAAATGGAAAGATGTCCTGTGTTCATGGATCAGATGAATTTATGCCGTTAAATATCCATACTACCCAAAGTCATCCATAGACTCAGTGCAATCCCCGCCAAGATTCCAACAGCATTTTTCATAGAAATAGAAAAAAATAATATTGAAACTATATTGCAAATTGTAATCAAAACAGTGTAGTATTGGCATAAATGACAGACAATTAGACCAATGGAACAGAATTAAGAGCCGAGAAGTAAACTCACGCATACATGACCAACTAATATTTGGCAAGAGAGCCAAGAATACTCAATGGAGAAAGGACAGCCTCTTCAATAAATGGTGCTGGGAAAATAGACTATTCACATATAAAAGAATCTTACACCACTCTAAAATTAACTCAAAATTGATTAAAAACTTCAATGTATGACCTCAAACCATAGAAGTCCTAGAAGGAAATATAGAGAAAAGCATCTTTGACACAAGTCTTGGCAGTGGTTTTTTTCTTTTTTGGACGTGCCACCCAATGCAAATGTAACAAAATTAAAAATAAACAAGTGGGACTGTATCAGACATTAAAATTTCTGTACAACAATGCAAACAATTAACAAAATGGAAATGGGTGAAAATTTGCAAATCATGAATCTGATGAGACTACTCTCCAAAATATATAAAGAACTCAGATAACTCAATAGGAAAACAAAAAAAACCTCCAGGAAAACTATTAAAACTGGGCAAAGGATTTGAAGTGACATTATTTTTCCAACAAAGACCCACAAATAGCCAAGTACGTGAAAAGGTGCTCAACATCATCAATCATTAGGGAAATGTCATGCTATCACCTTATGCTGTTAGCATGGCTGTTATCAAAAAGACAAGAGATAAATGTTAGAGAAAAGAGAACCCTTGTGAACAGTTGATGGAAATGTAAGTAAGTGCAGTCACTATGGAAAACAGTAAGGAGGTTACTCAAAATATTTAAAAAACAAAGCTACCATATAAGTCAGCAATTCCACTTCTGGGTATTTATCTTAAGGAAACGAAATGACTATGTCAAAGAGATATCCACACTGTCCATGTTCAGTGCAGCCATTTACAATTGCCAAGATATGGAAGCAACCTAAGTATCAACAGACGCAAATGGATACATATGTATACCTATGGCTGATTCATGTTGATGTTTGGCAGAAACCAAAATTCTGTAAAGCAATTATCCTTCAATTAAAAAAACAAATTAATTCAAAAAAGAAGTGAATGGATAAAGAAAATGTTGTACAATAAAAGGAGGATATCCTGCCATTTGCAACAACATGGATGGACTCTGAGGGCATTATGCTAAGTGAAATAAGACAAATACTGAGGCTTCTCTGGTGGTTCAGTGGGTATAGAGTTCGCCTTGAAGTGCAAGGGGCATCGGTTATATCCCTGGCCTGGGAAGATCCCACATGCCACAGAGCAGCTGGACCGGTGTGTCCAATTATGAGCCAGTGCTCTGGACCAGTGTCCAATTAAGAGCCAGTGCTATGGAGCGCATGTGCCCAGAGCCAGTGCTCTGCAAAGTGAGAGGCCACTGCAATAGGAGGTCCATACAGGCCAAAGAATAAAGATGGATGAAAATAAATAATAAAATTGGCCAAAAGTTTAGAAAAAAAAAGACAAATACTGCACAATTTCACTTACACATGGAATTGAAAACAACCCAATTGCATAGAAAATGGTATCAGATTTGTGGTTGCCAAGGCACGGAATTGGGAGTGGTGAAATTGGGTGAAGTTGGTTAAAAGATATAAATTTCTAGTTATAAGATAAATAAGCGCTGGTGATATAATGCACAACATGATGACTACGGGCAACACTACTGTATGGTGTGTTTGAAAGTTACTAAGAGAGTAAATCCTAAAAGTTCTTATCACAAGGAAAAAAAAATTAACTATGTATATGCGGTGATGGATATCAACTAAACTTATCATGGTTATCATTTTCCAGTGCCAAGCTGTCGTGGGGTATACCCGCGTTGCATATTAATTATATCTCAAACAACAGCAACAACAAAAAGAACGCTGTAGTTGACTTCTCTCTACACTGGGAAGGATCACTGCTGACTATGAAAGATCCTCAGAAACCTGAAGAAGCGAATATGTTTTCTAAAGAGTCTGCATTGAGAGGGAAACTCAGAAGAATGGGCAGATGGCCTTGACTCAGAAGTTAAAAAATTCCTGGTAACTTACCACTGTCTAATAATCAGTAGACATCTATAGCTTTTTAGGCAGCATTAAGATCTGCCTTAATGCACTAGAAAACTGTGCTATGAAACCAGAGGATGGAAAGGACATACTGAAGGTACCCCCTAAGTGCTTTTCAAATAAATGAAGAAAGGACAGTACAATACATTATAGCAAGAATCCTGTCACTGCAGAAAGAAAAATAGTTTCATTAGTGCTCATGTTTTAATAAGGCAGAAAATTAAGTAAGACTGAAATTATACCAGAGTTATCACTAGAAACTTTAAATTCATGGTTTTCATAAAAATAAAGTCTTGATGACTAAGTGCTTTAAGTAATATTTCTTTTGGTATCCTACAAATAGTTCCTTCCCACCAGTCATGATGGGGCAAATCTAACATACATCTCTCACCAAAGAATCTAATCTCTAACATTATTTGCCATAAATTTAAAGAGTTGTGCAAATTCATGTCTGTGATTAAAAAAGGAAAAAAAAAATAAGATGGGCCTGGGTTACCTTATTTCTGCAAGGAAACAGGCTGCTCTCAAAAAACCTCAGCAGGGATGCTAACAAGTACCCCTTTGGACCAAACAGAGGGAGTCTGAGGGTCTCAGAAGACTGGATTCGGGCATGTCAGGTGTCTGAAGAGAGGTGGGAGTCTAAGACAACACTAAAGCAGGAATTTGGTGATGCAGTATGTGAAAGCTTCACCATAACATTCACATGAGCTCTATCAGAGCAGGGATTTTACATTCAAATTCTTGTGGCCCTCTGTCGATGTTAGTTTTCACTCACTAGACCATAAGACAAAGGTGTAAAGCAGGAAGGCTATTAAGGAGGTGGGGAAACACTGAGTCACGTGTTTGCTTCTTGCACTGATTATGATAACATGGCGACCCCTATTTGTAAGCTACCACAGGGATTGCTTTTCAAAAAACCAAAAATCTGTTATCAAGAACTGGAGGTGTTCCATCTGGAACAGAATACTGCACAAGGCCTCAAGAGCCACAAACTGGACTGTCTGGCGTCAGGTGGTTCCAGCTTTTGGGAGGTTGGGGACCTTGTGTGGGGAATGTGGCCTCAGCCTTCCCTGCTCTTAAAGACCCTGTGATTTGTAGGGAAAAAAGCGGCTTCGACCTAAGACTCCTGTCCTAGATCAAGCAAGTATATTTAAAATGGGTCTTTCAGATTTAGAAGTCTTTTGTTTTGGAGGGATACACATAGGCATATGTGCTAAAAACATAATCATTTAGGGATGGGCATGCCTATGTTCTGTGCTAGACTTGAGTACAAGCTAAAGTAGCCCTTACTGGATGAAACAAGAATAGTTTCATTAGTGCTCATGTTTTAATAAGGCAGAAAATTAAGTAAGACTGAAATTATACCAGAGTTATCACTAGAAACTTTAAATTCATGGTTTTCATAAAAATAAAGTCTTGATGACTAAGTGCTTTAAGTAATATTTCTTTTGGTATCCTACAAATAGTTCCTTCCCACCAGTCATGATGGGGCAAATCTAACATACATCTCTCACCAAAGAATCTAATCTCTAACATTATTTGCCATAAATTTAAAGAGTTGTGCAAATTCATGTCTGTGATTAAAAAAGGAAAAAAAAAAATAAGATGGGCCTGGGTTACCTTATTTCTGCAAGGAAACAGGCTGCTCTCAAAAAACCTCAGCAGGGATGCTAACAAGTACCCCTTTGGACCAAACAGAGGGAGTCTGAGGGTCTCAGAAGACTGGATTCGGGCATGTCAGGTGTCTGAAGAGAGGTGGGAGTCTAAGACAACACTAAAGCAGGAATTTGGTGATGCAGTATGTGAAAGCTTCACCATAACATTCACATGAGCTCTATCAGAGCAGGGATTTTACATTCAAATTCTTGTGGCCCTCTGTCGATGTTAGTTTTCACTCACTAGACCATAAGACAAAGGTGTAAAGCAGGAAGGCTATTAAGGAGGTGGGGAAACACTGAGTCACGTGTTTGCTTCTTGCACTGATTATGATAACATGGCGACCCCTATTTGTAAGCTACCACAGGGATTGCTTTTCAAAAAACCAAAAATCTGTTATCAAGAACTGGAGGTGTTCCATCTGGAACAGAATACTGCACAAGGCCTCAAGAGCCACAAACTGGACTGTCTGGCGTCAGGTGGTTCCAGCTTTTGGGAGGTTGGGGACCTTGTGTGGGGAATGTGGCCTCAGCCTTCCCTGCTCTTAAAGACCCTGTGATTTGTAGGGAAAAAAGCGGCTTCGACCTAAGACTCCTGTCCTAGATCAAGCAAGTATATTTAAAATGGGTCTTTCAGATTTAGAAGTCTTTTGTTTTGGAGGGATACACATAGGCATATGTGCTAAAAACATAATCATTTAGGGATGGGCATGCCTATGTTCTGTGCTAGACTTGAGTACAAGCTAAAGTAGCCCTTACTGGATGAAACAAGAATGAACGTCTAGCATGGAAATCTCTTAATTCATTTGGGATGTTTCATAATCAACATCAATCTGGACATCACCCTTCAGAGAAGGGTTATAAAGCACTGAGTTTTCAACATAATTTAATGCAAGAAACTAAATGAATGAAATAAAAAGGATAAATACAAATAGATTCCTTTTATATAGGAGGACAAGTTTGGAAAGACAAGTATAAATGTAGGGAAATGTTTTGAATATTGAGTAATATTTATTATTCATAAAGAAAAGTATCAAGGTTCATTAACAGGATTAAAATGAACTGAATGTATTTTTTGAAAAGTACACAAGTCTTTCAGACAAACAGACAAATGAAGGAAATAAACTGGCAGAACCTAGGAGCCTTTTACATTCCTGCAAGCACACACAAAAATCTATGTGAAACAACAAATCA
This sequence comes from Tragulus kanchil, assembly GCA_022376925.1. NCBI lineage: Eukaryota > Metazoa > Chordata > Mammalia > Artiodactyla > Tragulidae > Tragulus > Tragulus kanchil. Next base: position 260,903,501 of record JAIOJX010000032.1, read on the forward strand.
GTTGCCAATTGACCTGTTAGCACTAGATTCAGCAAGTGAGCTTATTCCTGGTTGCCCTGGGAACAGCTCAATCTAATAAAATCTAATAAAAAATTGGAAATTAAGTCAATAGTGTTAGAGGTGAAGTGACTGTGACCTAGGTAGCTCCACTTGTGGGAGAGACCCAATAAAGATTTTCAGAGGAATTTGTGCTCCAGGAAAAGACTGAGGTTTTGAGAGAAGTAATTCAAGTTTCATATAAACAGGTTAACTTGACAATGCATTCTTTTTTCTTCAGCTTCTTTTCTCTTATGATTAGAACGTGGATTTTCTTTTAATTGAAGTCCAGTTGATTTGTAAACATACCCTTGTGTTGGTTTCAGGTGTGTTGCTCAGTGATTTGCTCTTATACATATTTGTGTGCATGTGTGTATCCATTCTTTTTCCGATTCTTTCCCCTTATAGGTTATTGCAAAATATTGAGTAGACTTCCCTTGCTATATAGCATGTCCCTGTTTGTCTTTTTTATATATAGGAGTATGTACCTCTTAATCCAAAACTCCTAGTTTATCCTCCCCCAACCCCACTCCCATAGCCATAGGTTTGTTTTCTGTGTCTGCGAGAGACTGTATTCTTGAGAGAGCCTGGGAGTACTCCGGTCCTACTGTCTCTCCCATAGAGGCTGAGTGAAATCAGTGCAGCTAATAAACCATGGATTTCTGTATCCCTGCTGCCCTACATGCTGAACCAGCTGCCCAGAGGGAATCATGAACCGGGAAACAGGTTGCTCATTGTCCTGATGACCCAGTTCGGTCACCTGGAGTCAGAGAACTGCGGCTCCTGCTGCTCAGACCTCTCTCAGGCCCTGAGCATCACCCAGGGCCAAGGCCTGCCTGGCTGCAAGGTGGGAGCAAAACAGGGATGAATCCACCACAACATTTATAACACTGAGTGGAGCAAGAGGTTCGAAAATTCTAGCATCTTGTTAAAAGCGCAACCTCCGGGCTTCCCCTGGTGGTCCAGTGGGTAAGGACACCGCCTTGCAGTGCAGGGGGCGCCGGTTCGATCCATGGCCTGGGAAGATCCCATGTGCCATGGAGCGGCTGGACTGATGTGTCCAGTTACCGAGCTGGAGCTCTGGAGCGCATGCGCCCAGAGTCGGTGCTCTGCGACGACAGACGCCACCACCATGGGAGGCCCACAGGAGCCAAAAGAACAAGGACGGATGAAAATGGAGAAATGAAAGACCAATAGAAGTGGCCCGTCTGCTCCCCTCCCTCCCCAACCCGACACCCGCCCAAATTAAAAAATAAAAATAAATAAATAAATCTTAAAAAAAAAAAAAAGTGCACCCTCCACTTTCCCCATTATTGTAAATACATGGGTGAAATTAGTATAGAAACCAATTGATACAGAAATAAATTGGTTATTGGATCCTGCTAAAGGCTGAGAGAAAGAATGTGAATTTGAGATACTGTATTACACGAGGTTATTTTTTTTCTAGAATTTGAGTAAATCCGAAATCAGATCAGAAATAATCCCTTTAGCAAGCTGACATGGGAACAGCCCATGAGAGCAGGGGATAAGGTGAAGCTGCTGTGGCTTTAACACGGGGAAATAGTCCTACCAAATAAAACGCCTGGGCTTGTCACCCTTGGAGCTGTGTCCTGAACTGAACATGCAGTGAGACATAGTAACTTACAGAGTCAGCACCATGGATAGCTCTATCTGCCAGACTCACTAAAGGTGCCTCAAGAATTCTAATTCAGCCACCTGTATCCACCAACAGGGCCTCCCTGGTGGCTCAGATGGTAAAGAATCTGCCTGCAGTGTGGGAGACCCAGGTTTGATCCCAGGGTTTGGAAGATCCCTTGGAGAAGGAAATGGCAGTCCACTCCAGTATTCTTGCCTGGAAAGTCCCATGAACAGAGGAGCCTAATGGGTTGTAATAGTTGTGGGGTCCCAATGAACATCACCCAGGGCCAAGGCCTGCCTGGCTGCAAGGTGGGAGCAAAACAGGGATGAATCCACCACAACATTTATAACACTGAGTGGAGCAAGAGGTTCGAAAATTCTAGCATCTTGTTAAAAGCGCAACCTCCGGGCTTCCCCTGGTGGTCCAGTGGGTAAGGACACCGCCTTGCAGTGCAGGGGGCGCCGGTTCGATCCATGGCCTGGGAAGATCCCATGTGCCATGGAGCGGCTGGACTGATGTGTCCAGTTACCGAGCTGGAGCTCTGGAGCGCATGCGCCCAGAGTCGGTGCTCTGCGACGACAGACGCCACCACCATGGGAGGCCCACAGGAGCCAAAAGAACAAGGACGGATGAAAATGGAGAAATGAAAGACCAATAGAAGTGGCCCGTCTGCTCCCCTCCCTCCCCAACCCGACACCCGCCCAAATTAAAAAATAAAAATAAATAAATAAATCTTAAAAAAAAAAAAGTGCACCCTCCACTTTCCCCATTATTGTAAATACATGGGTGAAATTAGTATAGAAACCAATTGATACAGAAATAAATTGGCTATTGGATCCTGCTAAAGGCTGAGAGAAAGAATGTGAATTTGAGATACTGTATTACACGAGGTTATTTTTTTTCTAGAATTTGAGTAAATCCGAAATCAGATCAGAAATAATCCCTTTAGCAAGCTGACATGGGAACAGCCCATGAGAGCAGGGGATAAGGTGAAGCTGCTGTGGCTTTAACACGGGGAAATAGTCCTACCAAATAAAACGCCTGGGCTTGTCACCCTTGGAGCTGTGTCCTGAACTGAACATGCAGTGAGACATAGTAACTTACAGAGTCAGCACCATGGATAGCTCTATCTGCCAGACTCACTAAAGGTGCCTCAAGAATTCTAATTCAGCCACCTGTATCCACCAACAGGGCCTCCCTGGTGGCTCAGATGGTAAAGAATCTGCCTGCAGTGTGGGAGACCCAGGTTTGATCCCAGGGTTTGGAAGATCCCTTGGAGAAGGAAATGGCAGTCCACTCCAGTATTCTTGCCTGGAAAGTCCCATGAACAGAGGAGCCTAATGGGTTGTAATAGTTTGGGGTTGCAGAGAGTCAGACATGATTAGTGGACTGATTATCCACTAATAAGATCAAATCTAGAGATTTTTGTACCCTACCATTAATTTTGAAAAATTCTTATACCAAATTATAAGCTTCAGAAAAGGGACAACTATTTACAGAGAAACACATCGTTTGGTTTTTTTTTTTTTTTTCCTTCAAGTAATGCATTCATCTTCCCTTTCTCATATTTCACCAGAGATGTGAAAAGAGTTATTTTTCAATAGTGGCCATGCCTTAAGTTTCCGTCACTGTCCCAGCCCCATCCAGAGAGCAGAACTCAAGAGAGTCAGGAAGAGGAAATACCTCTTTGGCAAATTTTCAAGGGTTGTTCTTTGTAAACACCTGCATGGTCCTGGCCACACTGACCCAGACACAGTTCTGAATTCATTCTTGAGAACAACAGCCTGGTTCTCCTGCCCTCTGCTCTCCAACCTATAAAAGCAGATGAGCAGTAGAGAAATGGGGGAAGGAAACCCCTCTAGCTGCACATCACCAACAAGATGGTGGCAGGTGACTCTTAACAATGTGCTGACTCTACCGGCTTGTCTCTACCCAAAACAAAGGGGACACAAGTGCACCTGTGAACTAAGAGACCTCTTCCCTCCGTCATGAAGCTAAGACCCAGAGTTACCGCCAAAGAAGACCTAACTACCATCAACAAGAACAGCAAGTATCTGGGTTTCATCAAAAAAAATTTGTGTAAATAAGCCAAAACGTATGTCTGATATCTGGCTGAAACTACTGAGAACATGGCATCTACAAGCTATACGTGAGAATAGGCCTCATGTGTTCACAATGTCAAGAAATGGTGCAATTTCAACAAGAGAACCAAAACAGATCACCCATGGTTGCCAACCTTACATGTGGCACAATGCCTTTTGCATTTAAAAAAGAAACAAAACAGCTATCTACTATCACAATAATTTTCAAAAAGAAGCTACACTAGCTTTAAATGCTAAAAAGGACACAGTCATTATGCAAAATGAAATTAAATCAGATAAAGACAAATATGTAGAATCTAAAAAACACAACTAGTGACTATAACCAAAAAGAGGCAGACTCACAGATATAGAGAACAAACTAGTGGTTACCAGCTGGGTGGGAGGTACAAACTATAGGGTGTCGTGTCGGACAGACTACAAGGACTCAGCGTACAACATGGAAGGATACAGCCAATATTTTGAGTTGTAACTGTAAATAGAGTATAACATTTAAAAATGGTATAACAAATAAAATATTTTTAAAAAGGACATAATCACAGAAAATCAGAAAGGCAGACCTCTCTATTTAGAAAGTTTACTTAATGAAACAGTTCACACGCGCGCGCGCGTGTGTGTGTATTAGTCACCCATTCTCTGTGACCACAAGGCCTTCAGCATATCAGGCTCCTCTGTCCATGGAATTCGCCAAGCAAGAACACTGGAGTGGCTTCATGAGACCTCCAGGGACAGAATTTCTTTCAATTGAGTTTTTGGTAAATACTGAATGATAGATATTTTTGGTTGAATAAATATAATAAAAGCTGCATTTTGAGTGGGAAAAAAAAGAACACTGGAATAGGTAGCCATTCCTTTCTCCAGAAACAAACCATACATTGTCTTTATTTCCAAATTTCCCTAATAACTTGCAAATTCTTCCTCATAGATAAACTCTTGTCTTGGAAGAGAGTCCTAAAATGTTCAGGAGTCAATAATGTCGTTCTGAAGACCCATTTTGGAGTGGGGCAGGACAAGGCCTGGAGAGCAGCAATGCCCAGGCCAGACTAGTCCTGCATCTTCCTCCCTCCCATCAGAGCAGCATCTCTGGACTAAGGAACAAGGTTCAGCCATTCTTCCCCACCCCTACCCTCAGCCTTAAGCCTCAGCTATAGGAGACGCCAGGTAAGAAGACACATACTAACTTCAGCATTCCTCCTCTTCCTCTACTGAGCAGGAAGATGTTTCAATCCCACGAGCTCCCTAAATCTTGTTCTTATTCTTGCTTTCCTTCCACTGATTCCACTGAGCCATTCCAGATTCTCCCATTCTAAAACCAGATACTAGTAATCATAGCACTGGGACACTGGCTATAGGACTTTAACTCCAGTGAGGATTAAAGTACCAGCTGAGATCAAGGCTTCTCTGGCATGATGTTGTCTTCACCAGAATTTTCAAATGGGTGCTTTCATTAAATTCTCATGAAATGAAAATAAGTTAGAGGTCTTTTGCCTCTAGTTCATTCAGTTTTCCCTAGAAATATAAAATTTAAACCTTGGTAGCTATTAAATTTCACAATCAAAGTATAAGTCTAATAAATCACCTGAAAGGTTTCTATTCTCCCTGGATTTCTTGAATTTCCAAATGTGCTTCATTTTTAAAAGGTAAGCAAGTCTCTCAAAATGAACGATTTCCCTTAATTCAAATATTCCACAATTTAGGATTAAAACAAATTCTAAAAGTGTAGTTGAAATTCATCTCTATCCCATCAACTAGTTATTTTTTAAAAAGTTGAGCAAAATTTCTCTTTGAAACATATCATGTAAGAATACAATTATTTACCTCTTCACATGTGCCAGAGAAAGTGTAGTACTCACTCCTCTTAAGAAACTTTAATGAAGATGTTTATTTATTTATTTTTTTTGCAATCAAAATGTAAAGAGCACACACACAAACATGCACAACAACTGAAAACTACCTCTAATCCAACCCTGGGGCAGAAGCTTAAGCTTTCTAAGACAACATAGGCTGTCATGCCATGACTATACTTTCCCAGGAGCATTCAATCTTGGAAAAAATTTTAAGGAAACAAGTAATGGCGTTCTGAAGACCCATTTTGGAGTGGGGCAGGACAAGGCCTGGATAGCAGCAATGCCCAGGCCAGACTAGTCCTGCATCTTCCTCCCTCCCATCAGAGCAGCATCTCTGGACTAAGGAACAAGGTTCAGCCATTCTTCCCCACCCCTACCCTCAGCCTTAAGCCTCAGCTATAGGAGACGCCAGGTAAGAAGACACATACTAACTTCAGCATTCCTCCTCTTCCTCTACTGAGCAGGAAGATGTTTCAATCCCACGAGCTCCCTAAATCTTGTTCTTATTCTTGCTTTCCTTCCACTGATTCCACTGAGCCATTCCAGATTCTCCCATTCTAAAACCAGATACTAGTAATCATAGCACTGGGACACTGGCTATAGGACTTTAACTCCAGTGAGGATTAAAGTACCAGCTGAGATCAAGGCTTCTCTGGCATGATGTTGTCTTCACCAGAATTTTCAAATGGGTGCTTTCATTAAATTCTCATGAAATGAAAATAAGTTAGAGGTCTTTTGCCTCTAGTTCATTCAGTTTTCCCTAGAAATATAAAATTTAAACCTTGGTAGCTATTAAATTTCACAATCAAAGTATAAGTCTAATAAATCACCTGAAAGGTTTCTATTCTCCCTGGATTTCTTGAATTTCCAAATGTGCTTCATTTTTAAAAGGTAAGCAAGTCTCTCAAAATGAACGATTTCCCTTAATTCAAATATTCCACAATTTAGGATTAAAACAAATTCTAAAAGTGTAGTTGAAATTCATCTCTATCCCATCAACTAGTTATTTTTTAAAAAGTTGAGCAAAATTTCTCTTTGAAACATATCATGTAAGAATACAATTATTTACCTCTTCACATGTGCCAGAGAAAGTGTAGTACTCACTCCTCTTAAGAAACTTTAATGAAGATGTTTATTTATTTATTTTTTTTGCAATCAAAATGTAAAGAGCACACACACAAACATGCACAACAACTGAAAACTACCTCTAATCCAACCCTGGGGCAGAAGCTTAAGCTTTCTAAGACAACATAGGCTGTCATGCCATGACTATACTCCCAGAGCATTTGAAGGTCCACAGCAACAATGGGAAGAATTTCAGGGATTGTGTAACATCAGTCAAGCCATAGGTTACCACATTAGCAAAATAACCTCAAGATCACACTAGCATATTGATTTTAAGCAGGAGGTACTGACTTCAGAATGAAAATAAAATTCCACCAAAGAAAAGGCAATTTTACTAAAGCTGAAACACTATATTCAGAAAAGGGGAGACTTGACAAAGTCTGGATCTTTAAAAATTAATTCTGTGGGCTCTTTAAAATGCTTCTACTCAGGATATGAATATATGTAAAAAGCTAGTTAACTTTAACGGTGACTCAACTATGGAAATTAACATTGGATTCTTCTACTGGCTCACGCTGAGGAGGCTGCATGAGAAATGGGAAATATCCAACTAGCTTTTCCCATTTTTATCATTAAGTCCAGCCTTCCAGAGGAGCCGAGCTGGGGTTGCATAATAGACTAGGTGAGTCTGAAGCGCCGAGAAGCTTGGAAAAGGCAAGGCTGCACACTTCTGTCATCTCACCTCTTTGAACTCTATGGCCCAGGCTGTCTAGACCACAGGCAGAAGGAAAAAGACTTTAGGAACAATTTTCAATATCTTGAAGGAAAAAGGGGAAAAATATGAGTCCACAGGCAAGCCATCCTTGTAATTTCAGAGCAGCAGTTTAAGAAGCTTCTTAGCAACAGATTTCTAAGTGTGCAGCCACGTCTAATTCCACCAGACGGAGGTGTGTGATGCGGTTGTGCGTTTTTAAACTGCAGAGGCACAGAGGAAGGAAACTGCCCTGAACCCACTCAAGTGAAAAGCCTAAGTCATTACAAATATACAGCTAGAGTTCACTGTCCACGCAAAGCACACATGCAATAAAGGAGTGAGTATCATATCCATTGCGAGGGGTCACTGAGCTAGCAAAATCAAACACACATCAGTCCATGTGTATTTGAGTGTGCACCAGTCCTGCTGAAAGCCTTCAAGTCATTGGAGGAATCTGCTGATACTTACAATAGCAAAAACCCTGATGGCAATAACTTTCCTACCTGGTGAATGTTTTATGTTCTTAGACAGAAGTAAGCAGTGGCATTAGATGTAAAAGTTTGCTTTTACCTTTCCATTTCCATGCTGATGTCAATAAGAAACTGGCAAATGAGCCACATGCTGGAGTCTAAAGTTGTCTGTAGTACTTTTTTATAATTATACTTATGCAATAAAATGCATGCAAGCAAAGTGGTCAGTACCTACATCAGAAAAATTGGAATTTCTTCTTCTCAGATATATTACAAACAATCAGAGTTTTTTCTTAAACCAAAGAGGAGTTTTCTCACCATGAAGCAAGGTCTTCCAGATGGCAAATTTTAATTTAGTGAGATGTCATATTATTGAAAGGCCAGTTCAACAATATGAGTTACTTGCACACATTTTCATTATTATTTGCTCATCCAAGAAACACTAAAATCCATTATATCAGCATAACATTTTAAAATCATAGTATAATGAAAGAATAATAAGGATGGAAAAAGAAAGAAGGGATGTAGGTTGGATGACTATTTGGTCTGTTTAAAAAAAAAAAAAAAACATCAAAAACCTTAGTTTGGTGATCTTTCATTATTCTATAATTCCTGAAAACAATATCTGGCTCATGAAGAAAGAAATTCTGTCAAAACCAGAACACCTCCCAAATTCTTCCACAAGAAGACTTATGGGAGATTTATATGAAGGAAAAAGGGAAAATATGAGTCCACAGGCAAGCCATCCTTGTAATTTCAGAGCAGCAGTTTAAGAAGCTTAGCAACAGATTTCTAAGTGTGCAGCCACGTCTAATTCCACCAGACGGAGGTGTGTGATGCGGTTGTGCGTTTTTAAACTGCAGAGGCACAGAGGAAGGAAACTGCCCTGAACCCACTCAAGTGAAAAGCCTAAGTCATTACAAATATACAGCTAGAGTTCACTGTCCACGCAAAGCACACATGCAATAAAGGAGTGAGTATCATATCCATTGCGAGGGGTCACTGAGCTAGCAAAATCAAACACACATCAGTCCATGTGTATTTGAGTGTGCACCAGTCCTGCTGAAAGCCTTCAAGTCATTGGAGGAATCTGCTGATACTTACAATAGCAAAAACCCTGATGGCAATAACTTTCCTACCTGGTGAATGTTTTATGTTCTTAGACAGAAGTAAGCAGTGGCATTAGATGTAAAAGTTTGCTTTTACCTTTCCATTTCCATGCTGATGTCAATAAGAAACTGGCAAATGAGCCACATGCTGGAGTCTAAAGTTGTCTGTAGTACTTTTTTATAATTATACTTATGCAATAAAATGCATGCAAGCAAAGTGGTCAGTACCTACATCAGAAAAATTGGAATTTCTTCTTCTCAGATATATTACAAACAATCAGAGTTTTTTCTTAAACCAAAGAGGAGTTTTCTCACCATGAAGCAAGGTCTTCCAGATGGCAAATTTTAATTTAGTGAGATGTCATATTATTGAAAGGCCAGTTCAACAATATGAGTTACTTGCACACATTTTCATTATTATTTGCTCATCCAAGAAACACTAAAATCCATTATATCAGCATAACATTTTAAAATCATAGTATAATGAAAGAATAATAAGGATGGAAAAAGAAAGAAGGGATGTAGGTTGGATGACTATTTGGTCTGTTTAAAAAAAAAAAAAAAAACATCAAAAACCTTAGTTTGGTGATCTTTCATTATTCTATAATTCCTGAAAACAATATCTGGCTCATGAAGAAAGAAATTCTGTCAAAACCAGAACACCTCCCAAATTCTTCCACAAGAAGACTTATGGGAGATTTATATCTCAAAAAAATTAAAACTATGCTGTCATCACTTTGTACATTAGGGTTGCTGTTCTGGATGGAGTTTGAAAAAATCTCTGTCGACACTAAGGCAGAAAGAGAATAAATCCATTTATCCATCTACCTAATTGTGGGAGCCAGGGTCTCTAGAATAATGACTAGTAAAAACAAGCGAATATTTCCACAACTAATTGGTGATGGACTATTGTCACTAGGGGGCTTCCCAGATGGCGCTAGTGGTTAAAGCACCCACCTGCCAATGCAGGAGGTGTAAGAGATAGGAGTTCAGTCCCTGAGTCAGGAAGATTCCCTGGAGGAGGGCATGGCAACTCACTCCAGTATTCTTGCCAGCAGTCCATGAACAGAGGAGCATGGGAGGCTACAGTGCATGTGGTCACAGAGAGTCAGATGAGACTGAAGCGACTTAGCCCACAAATTTCCAGTAGGTGGCAGTGCTAGGACTAAACCATCTGACAGCTTTGTCACCAAACAAGCTGAATCTCCAAGGCCACCTCACTGGAAAAGACCCCCGTGCTGGGAAAGATTGAGGGCAGGAGGAGAAGAGGGAGACAGACGATAAGGTGGTTGGATGGCATCACCAACTCAACGAACATAAGTTTGAGCAAACTCTGGGGAGACAGGGAAGGACAGGGAAGCCTGGCACACAGCAGTACATAGGGTCACAAAGAATCAGATACAACTTAGCGACTGCACAACAACAAATGAGCAAATGTGAACAAACTCTGAATCCCCTTGAGCTTTTGCATATAACAGCAATTTTACCAACTAGGTTTGGTGATTTTGTTAATACAAAAGTAGTATTTTTTTTTTTTAATATAGGGTGTGGCTAATCAGCCATGAGTTAAAAAAAGAAATGGAAGCATTCCAAATCAGAATGGTATTTTTCTCCCTTTCAAAAGAAAAAGCGGGATCAAGTCAAACAAGTTAAGAATTTGATACTGTGGTATCTGACTCTTGCCAATTAGGTAGCAGACAGGCATGGGTGACATCCTCAGGATGAACCACCTGATAGACACTCACATTGGAGAGGGGAGGTCCCAAGTGGGAGCACCAAGGAAGTACTTGGAGAGCTGGACGCAGCGGCTTTTACCACCTAGTACAAAAGAAGTTCATCCAACTCACCTACATTCATGGACCTAATGAACCTAGACAGCGTGCTGAAAAGCAAAGACATTACTCTGCTGACAAAGGTCTTTATAGTCAAGGTTATGGTCTTCCAGTGGTTATGTACAGTTGTGAGAGCTGGACCAGAAAGAAGGCAGAGCACCAAAGAATTGATGTCTTTGAGTTGTGGTGCTGGAGAAGACTCCTGTGAGTCCTTTGGATTGAAAGGAGATCAAATCAGTCAATCTTAAGAGAAATCAACCCTGAATACCCTTTGGAAGGGTTAACGCTGAGGTTCCACAATTTTGGTCATTAGATGAAAATGGCTGACCCATTGGAAAAGTCCCTGATGCAGGGAAAGATTGAGAAGGGGAAGAGAGCATAAGAGGATGAGATGGCTGGATGGCAGCCCAGATGCAACGGACGTCAACTTGGGCAAACTCTGGGAGATGGTGAGGGACAGGGAGGCCTGGCATGCTGCAGTCCATGAGGCCACAGGATCAGACACAACTGGGCAACTGAACAACATTGGATACGCGATGTGGAGATTCAGGCACATTTCAGCTACATTTGTTTTAAGGCATATTGCAGGCAACTTCTGGGACTGACAGTCCAACACAGGCAGTAGTGACTTTGTACTTCTTCTCCAAATGAAATCTTATATGTCCTGTTCTAAAGGTGTAACTAATACCTCCTGCTAGGTCTGACTCATTAAATAACTTCTTTCTCCAAAAAAATGGCAGTAGGGATGAAGTTTATTAAGAATTGGGTACATAATTCCTCCATCAGTCTTGTTCCCTTCACCACACACATATCAAAACAAACTCTCATTCTGGCTCTTTTCTGACAATCACAAAGGTAAGACAAAACCCTTACAAAACTAAGAAGCTACATCTTCTTGATGCGATTTGTCCCTTCTCTTCTGTAATACATAGGTGATGGTAGGAACTCAGGGTGCCAGGGAAAAGGAGGTAAGGCTCAGATCTGCCTTCTTGATTCTGAACAAGTTCGCACCATATCTCTAAATCTGGGCACAGTCAGAATTCAAGCTTTAGATGGGCTTCAAATTCCCCTTGGCAGCATCTGCTTTGATTTGTTCATCACCTAACCATGTCAGGGGAGATGTGTCTTTAGCAGATTCTGTTTTAATGATGCTGTCATCTTTCTGTGACTAAATTTTCTGTGACTTTATAAGATGGATGAATATCTTGAACTTGACTATAAGGTAAGTATCTCATGACACAGAGTTTAAATAAAATCTACACGAATACAGCAAAATGTAAGATTATACCTCCTTGGGTATTTACAAGGTCACACAATGCTAGGAGGCAATCTCTAGCTTCTCAGAAAGCCTGTGCACGGCATCCCTGAGCATGCCAAATGTGCCGCCACAGCGTGCATTTCTTCAGCAGCTGCGCTGTGTGCAGTGTGCACAGCAACTGTGCTGCATGTGTGTCGAAAGACAGGGGCAAGTGAAAGGAGTCTGGAGCTCCTCTTAGTGTTCATGGGATCATCTCATACATAATTGTGGTTCAGTCACTACGTCGCGTCTGACTCTCTGTGACCCCATGGACTGCAGCGCCTCAGGCTTCCCTGTCCTCCACTATTTCTTGGACTTCGCTCAAACTCCTTGAGTGGAGTCAGTGATGCCACTAACCATCTCATACTCTGTCACTCCCTTCTCCTCTTGCCCTCACCCTTTCCCACCATCAGGGTCTTTTCCAATGAGCTGGCTCATCACATCAGATGGCCAAAATATTGGAGCTTTAGCAACAGTCCTTCCAGTGAAAATCACTGTTGACTTCCCTCATAGTAATAAGAGGAGTTAAGGGACCACCTCGAAGTGAGGTTATCCGTGAGAGAGGTTCTTATAGAAACTGTATCTTTTCAGGTCACACCTACCAATCAAGTTTAAAGGGCTGTTTGTGTACTTGCATTCTAGAGATTTTAGAATCTTTGGTCAAGCATGATCTTATACAATCATAACATTCATTCTTTTTATATGTCTATTTCATCTCTCTCTTTTTAAGTAGTAAAAGCCAGTGGCACTAGTGATAAAGAACCTACCTGCCAATGCAGGTTAGACCTAAGAGGTGCTGGTTCGACCCCTGGGTCAGGAAGATTCCTCTGGAGGAGGGCACAGCTACCCACTCCAGTGTTCCTTCCTGGAGAATCCCATGGACAGAGGAGCCTCGAAGGTGTCAGTGCATGGGGTCACAAAGAGTTGGACACAACTGAAGCAATGTAGCATGCACAAAATTCTGACAGGGATTAAGTCAACTTTTAGAGAAAACCAGAGTCCTTCTCAGGAGTGCAGCTGGTAATTGTGTTAATCAAGATCTTTCATTTTTAGAAGTATTTTGTTCACTCATGTCAAAACTCATTGGTAGTTATATGGGCCTCGATTTAACCTGCACCTGGGTCATATAGTGTGGGACCCTCCTACCTTTGAGGCATTTGAATACGCCCGGAGGATCTGTGACAGGAGGAAGTAGACCAGAGATGAAAAGAGGAACCAATATTCACTTCCACACCCACAGACACTTGTCAACACTTATTTAATTCTCACCTGATCCTATGAGGGAGGTTGCATCCTGAAGGTGTGGAAAGTTAGGTACAGAAAGGAGAAATAATTTCTCCCAGAGGCTGCTTGCTCTCGTATAGCCTGGACTGAAAACACATCTGCCTGATTTCCAAAACTGGAGCTTCTGTCACTGCAAAGGGTGCTCACTCTGTGTTCAATGTCATTGCCATAGGATGATAAAGACTGAGGACTTAGAGGGAGGTGGTGACATCCTTTTTAGTTCCCTGTCCTGCTGAAGGCGGCTGGGGACCTCACACACTGTAGCTACCATTAATTCAAAATGTAAAGATACGTTACATTTGTATGCAGGGATTTTACATCAAACTCCAGCTATTTAATCAGTCATCATGTCAAGCATTCATCTCTTGTAATATTCCCCAGATGAATATCAGATAGGATTTAGTCAGACAAAAAGTGACCCAACGATGAGCTTAGTGAGGGTAGACTCTGAGGGGTGTTGACCTCGTCTGCCGCCCGAGCCTCCTCCTCATTCATTCTCCTTTTCAATATAAAGCTGAATTCTGGGTGCTAATGGCTACAGCTAAGAACTTTTCAATAATAAACCTTCTGTGGTTAAACCAAGCTGGACACCTCTGTTTTCTCTGTTAGCCAAAGGAACTGCTGTAAAATCATCAATCCCTGCAGAAAGACCTCTGTACGCTCATCATAAGGATAAACAAATAACCGATACCATTTTTAAAAAGCCCAACTGCTGTGCAGCAGTGAACAGACACACAAAGGCCACTTTATGCCCAGAAGGAAAAATGACACTCTCAAAGCATTCCGTTTGGTGGCAGTGAGGATCATTAGTGTAAGTAATATCCATTTAAAAGCAGTAAATGCCTCTTTCCAAACAGAATGGACTGGCATGCAGAGGAGGCATCAACCCACTCACACATCCCCAGGCTCCCCGGAGAATCATTATGGTCTGTCGTGTTAACTCACTTCCTTCTTGATTTTGCTTTTCTTCCCTGCTGAATATTATCATTTCAAATCAAATTAAGTACTAATAGTAAGTGTGCATAGCAATCACTTCAGAGAAGCAAAACATTCAGACTCAAGAGGTTGTATGAAAATATTATTCCTCATAATAAAGACTGAGAGTCCAGATGGAATTATGAGAGAGTTCCAAGAGGGTTCTAGCAACCGATGCTGCTGTTTGGGTAACTAGTGGAGCCACCAACAAATAATAAAGCCTAAATCACTTAGAAACAGTACCTTCTCCTATCTGTGTTACAGCTCTCTCTCCAAGTCCCTTCCTTCTAGCTCTAAGATCCCTGATTATCAATTATAATAGCAATAATACATCAGGATGGGACATAACCACTAGCTTGCTCTTTTCTCTGGTAAAATAGCACCAAATATCAATGTGACACAAGGGAAATTTTAGGGTCTGACTCAACATGGTGATTATTATCCAATGGCTGTTTAATAATAAAAACGTCATGGATTATTTAGTTTGGACTAGATTTTTCAAAGAGAATGGATTCTCCAATAAGACTTAATGTATTGGTCTTTAAATACTGTAAATTAAAGATGGCCTGAAATATATTAAAAAATTTCCAATGGCTTTTTCATTTATTCTTTTAAAGCTGAATTCTGGGTGCTAATGGCTACAGCTAAGCTTTTCAATAATAAACCTTCTGTGGTTAAACCAAGCTGGACACCTCTGTTTTCTCTGTTAGCCAAAGGAACTGCTGTAAAATCATCAATCCCTGCAGAAAGACCTCTGTACGCTCATCATAAGGATAAACAAATAACCGATACCATTTTTAAAAAGCCCAACTGCTGTGCAGCAGTGAACAGACACACAAAGGCCACTTTATGCCCAGAAGGAAAAATGACACTCTCAAAGCATTCCGTTTGGTGGCAGTGAGGATCATTAGTGTAAGTAATATCCATTTAAAAGCAGTAAATGCCTCTTTCCAAACAGAATGGACTGGCATGCAGAGGAGGCATCAACCCACTCACACATCCCCAGGCTCCCCGGAGAATCATTATGGTCTGTCGTGTTAACTCACTTCCTTCTTGATTTTGCTTTTCTTCCCTGCTGAATATTATCATTTCAAATCAAATTAAGTACTAATAGTAAGTGTGCATAGCAATCACTTCAGAGAAGCAAAACATTCAGACTCAAGAGGTTGTATGAAAATATTATTCCTCATAATAAAGACTGAGAGTCCAGATGGAATTATGAGAGAGTTCCAAGAGGGTTCTAGCAACCGATGCTGTTGTTTGGGTAACTAGTGGAGCCACCAACAAATAATAAAGCCTAAATCACTTAGAAACAGTACCTTCTCCTATCTGTGTTACAGCTCTCTCTCCAAGTCCCTTCCTTCTAGCTCTAAGATCCCTGATTATCAATTATAATAGCAATAATACATCAGGATGGGACATAACCACTAGCTTGCTCTTTTCTCTGGTAAAATAGCACCAAATATCAATGTGACACAAGGGAAATTTTAGGGTCTGACTCAACATGGTGATTATTATCCAATGGCTGTTTAATAATAAAAACGTCATGGATTATTTAGTTTGGACTAGATTTTTCAAAGAGAATGGATTCTCCAATAAGACTTAATGTATTGGTCTTTAAATACTGTAAATTAAAGATGGCCCCTGAAATATATAACTCCAAGAAGAAAACTTCTGCTAGAACATGGCTGGTAATTAAGAGATGTATTAGTCATATATTCCAAAACTATGCATTCAATCTTATTAAGTTGGTCTGGCTATTCCATATGGAAAATAAATTATTTATTCTTTTTTAAAAGACAAACCAGGGGCTTTCCTCATGGTCCGGTGGGTGAAGAGTCCACCTTGCAGTGCAGGGGGCAATGGTTCGATTCCTGGCACAGGAGAATCCCATGTGCTGCGGAACAGCTGGACTGGTGTGTCCAGTTGGGAGCCAGCGCTCTGGAGTGCATGTGTCTAGAGCTGGTGCTCTGTGACTGCAGAGGCCGCTGAGATGGGAGGCCCACACAGGCCAAGGAGTTGGGATGGATGAAAATAAATAAATGAAGGACCAATAAAAGAGGCCAAGGTTTAAAAAAAACAAAAAACAAAAATAAACACCAAACCAACACAAGACTATTATTTAAGCTCCTGGCAACAAAGAAGAACAAGGATTATAACCGTAACTTTTCAATTACTTTGACACCTGCAGGATCCCCTGAACTACACAAATTAAATGATAAAGAAAAAGAAGTCCCTTGAAATGCACTTTGTGAACAAACAAAATAAGAGAATGCCTATGAGCTAATTCTCCAGTTAACAGAGCATCTCTCTGTCTTCGCAATTTCTATTATGGGGCCATCTGTTGGCAAGGTCTAGCTGATATTGGTTGACCCTGCAAGTGGTGATATTCCAAATCAGGTCTTTCTCATCAAAGATGTCTATAAATCATGAGTTAATTATCTTAGAGGAAAAGTAAACAATTAAAAAGTAGTTTATTTCACTGAACTGGAAATGTTTGAGGGTGTGTGCCTAAGGAGGAAAGCCTGGGGTACTGAGGTCAATGTCGGGGTGGGGGAGGAGATAAACTTCAGAGAACATCAAAAGATCAGACTCTCACTTGCGTTAGGACTCTAAGGAACAAAACAAACCTATTTTCAGGTGGCTGATGAAAGCATGTTGTTCTAAACCAAAAGAGTGAAGGATCACAAGTGTTGGTGTTAAGGACCCTAGCAAACTAATTAAACTTCCTAATTTTACAGATGAGAACACTACAGTCCCAAGAGATTAGAAGACTTATGTGAGATCACATCGCTGAAAGATGACCTACACGTAAATATTGGTTCTCTTGGGGCTATGGTCACTGTCTCTTGTACCACCAGTGAGACACTTTATTATGTATGAGTTCATTCAAGCCAAATAATAAACTTTGCTATGTCCTGCAAATAGTCCTAGCTACACATAGTACAGAATGCAAAGAATTAGACTTGCAATTACCATACATAGTCATAAGAACTCTTCACTGACTGTTGCTCAAGCAAGGATACCCATCCTAGAGTTCAACTTACAGACTTCTCAGCTGCCCTAATATTTAGACTCACTCCTTGAAGTAGAAGTAAAGGTCATATAAGAGAAGAGAGGAGGAGAAAGCTGTTCTAAATGGAGGGAACAACTGACACATATGATCTGAGGCAAAGAGAATGGTAATGTTTGAGGAAGTGAAAAGAAATCAATGTGATTGGATCACTGAGTGTTTGGGAAAGTATGGTGAGAAACAGCACAGGCAAAGTGAGAAAGGCTCACCAAATCCTGAAGCCCTTCATGCCCAGTTAAGGAATCTAGAAATTCACTCATTGTAGTGGGCAGATAGTTTTCAAATGGTAAAGTATAATGATTAATTCTGTATTTTGTAAAGACCATATGTTAGCTGAGTGGGAAAAAAATAGGTGAGGTAGGCACAGAAAGAATCAGAGTGGTGAGTCTGATGTACTAACCCAGAAGATAAAGGACAGTCATCTAACTGAGTATCTAAGGGGGGTGTGGGAGTGGTGTTTGCATTTGAGATAATCAGTTCAAAGAATTAGAATACTTGAAATGATGAATGAACATAAAAAGGTGTGAATCATTAGGAAAAGGGCCAAAATTTATTCTGAAGTCTCCCGCCAACATCTTGCCTGGGAGACCTTTGGCAGACCATCTCTCAGATAAGGACATAGAGACAATTTTATTGACATAAACTTAAGAATGTATTGATACATGCAGGGAAAATCTGGGTACATGCTAAAAAGAGTGAAGGATCACAAGTGTTGGTGTTAAGGACCCTAGCAAACTAATTAAACTTCCTAATTTTACAGATGAGAACACTACAGTCCCAAGAGATTAGAAGACTTATGTGAGATCACATCGCTGAAAGATGACCTACACGTAAATATTGGTTCTCTTGGGGCTATGGTCACTGTCTCTTGTACCACCAGTGAGACACTTTATTATGTATGAGTTCATTCAAGCCAAATAATAAACTTTGCTATGTCCTGCAAATAGTCCTAGCTACACATAGTACAGAATGCAAAGAATTAGACTTGCAATTACCATACATAGTCATAAGAACTCTTCACTGACTGTTGCTCAAGCAAGGATACCCATCCTAGAGTTCAACTTACAGACTTCTCAGCTGCCCTAATATTTAGACTCACTCCTTGAAGTAGAAGTAAAGGTCATATAAGAGAAGAGAGGAGGAGAAAGCTGTTCTAAATGGAGGGAACAACTGACACATATGATCTGAGGCAAAGAGAATGGTAATGTTTGAGGAAGTGAAAAGAAATCAATGTGATTGGATCACTGAGTGTTTGGGAAAGTATGGTGAGAAACAGCACAGGCAAAGTGAGAAAGGCTCACCAAATCCTGAAGCCCTTCATGCCCAGTTAAGGAATCTAGAAATTCACTCATTGTAGTGGGCAGATAGTTTTCAAATGGTAAAGTATAATGATTAATTCTGTATTTTGTAAAGACCATATGTTAGCTGAGTGGGAAAAAAATAGGTGAGGTAGGCACAGAAAGAATCAGAGTGGTGAGTCTGATGTACTAACCCAGAAGATAAAGGACAGTCATCTAACTGAGTATCTAAGGGGGGTGTGGGAGTGGTGTTTGCATTTGAGATAATCAGTTCAAAGAATTAGAATACTTGAAATGATGAATGAACATAAAAAGGTGTGAATCATTAGGAAAAGGGCCAAAATTTATTCTGAAGTCTCCCGCCAACATCTTGCCTGGGAGACCTTTGGCAGACCATCTCTCAGATAAGGACATAGAGACAATTTTATTGACAATAAAAACTTAAGACAGCTCTGTATTTGCTCATCACGAGTGCAGGTCTGAAGATCTGGGTACATGTCAGTGATTCTGAATTCTACAGGAAATCCGCTCCAAACTGCCATAACCTAGTTGTGCTGCACTGGGGCAGTCATAAATCTCTGAGACTTTTCCAAGAAAAAAGAATCAGCCTAACACCTACCTCCATCCCAAGGCCCTTTCAGCCTCTCCACGCTTCCTGGTGGATTATGGGTTCAATGTCCTTTGCCCTACTCAGGCAGCATTAATGATGATCTCGTCTATTTTCTGGTGGAAGTAGGGGCTGCTGAATAAGAGGAATATAAGGATGGCCTCAAGGAAACTGGAATACTAAAGTTTTCTAGTTCAAAACTAAAGGAATGAAATGAAGTGTGTACTTTTGGGCTATGGTGTGCCCCCCTCCCTCCACCCTTCTCTCCCCAGGACATAATTCAGGTACTTACCCCTTCGCTGCCATTTTCACCTGTGTTGGCAAGCATTTCTTGCAGGGCTCTGACAGACAGGGACTGTTCCAGCACAAAATTGCAGACACAGAGATCTGGAGGAACATACTGTGGAAAGAAAACCAGAATGAGGATACCTGCTCATGTCGGTTGGGGATCAGTCACGCAATAACATCTCAGCAGCAAAAAGCCTATGATTCAAAGCAACAGACTGATGGATGGATGAGTACAAGAGATAGATCTTCTTGTTCACATTAAGATGGGTTTCAAGTTGTATTTTAAAGGAGGAAGAGAAGAAAATCTTGAAATCCCAAGGGAATAGTGACCAAGATGTCAAGATCAACTTGAGTGACGGCTGGGGGCACACACGGGATAAAAATAAACATATAGCCTTACTGAAGGAGCAAAGGCAGGCTGACGCTGACGTCTGCATGGGAACAACGGAAGGAAGTCACTGGGAGCTCATTCATGATACTACATAAGCAGACAAGACCAGCATGTGGCTCTCGTCAATAACAGCCAAAATAGGGAATCCTTTTCCTTTTTAAGAGAATCAAGTGGGGATGTGGGGCAACGAAGAAAAAGCTATATAAATTTAATTCTAACAAAGAAATGTCCAGAACAGTAAGCACTGATCTGTATTTGCTCATCGAGTGCAGGTCTGAAGATCTGGGTACATGTCAGTGATTCTGAATTCTACAGGAAATCCGCTCCAAACTGCCATAACCTAGTTGTGCTGCACTGGGGCAGTCATAAATCTCTGAGACTTTTCCAAGAAAAAAGAATCAGCCTAACACCTACCTCCATCCCAAGGCCCTTTCAGCCTCTCCACGCTTCCTGGTGGATTATGGGTTCAATGTCCTTTGCCCTACTCAGGCAGCATTAATGATGATCTCGTCTATTTTCTGGTGGAAGTAGGGGCTGCTGAATAAGAGGAATATAAGGATGGCCTCAAGGAAACTGGAATACTAAAGTTTTCTAGTTCAAAACTAAAGGAATGAAATGAAGTGTGTACTTTTGGGCTATGGTGTGCCCCCCTCCCTCCACCCTTCTCTCCCCAGGACATAATTCAGGTACTTACCCCTTCGCTGCCATTTTCACCTGTGTTGGCAAGCATTTCTTGCAGGGCTCTGACAGACAGGGACTGTTCCAGCACAAAATTGCAGACACAGAGATCTGGAGGAACATACTGTGGAAAGAAAACCAGAATGAGGATACCTGCTCATGTCGGTTGGGGATCAGTCACGCAATAACATCTCAGCAGCAAAAAGCCTATGATTCAAAGCAACAGACTGATGGATGGATGAGTACAAGAGATAGATCTTCTTGTTCACATTAAGATGGGTTTCAAGTTGTATTTTAAAGGAGGAAGAGAAGAAAATCTTGAAATCCCAAGGGAATAGTGACCAAGATGTCAAGATCAACTTGAGTGACGGCTGGGGGCACACACGGGATAAAAATAAACATATAGCCTTACTGAAGGAGCAAAGGCAGGCTGACGCTGACGTCTGCATGGGAACAACGGAAGGAAGTCACTGGGAGCTCATTCATGATACTACATAAGCAGACAAGACCAGCATGTGGCTCTCGTCAATAACAGCCAAAATAGGGAATCCTTTTCCTTTTTAAGAGAATCAAGTGGGGATGTGGGGCAACAGAGAGAATTAAGAGCTATATAAATTTAATTCTGAACAAAGAAATGTCCAGAACAGTAAGCACTGATGACCCTTACAACAATCATCCTAGACAGTTACATGCTCAGAGAATACCATGGTATTTTCAAAGATTTCTCAAAAACAAAGACAGCCTTCTCTGTAGATTGACTAATAACAGCTAATGCTCATTGAGTACTTTTCTAGGCCAGATACTGTTTTAAGTGTTTTGCTTATATTAACTCATTTAATCCTCACGATCACTCCATGTATAGATGTTATTAGTATCTCAGTTTACAGCAAAGAAAATTAAGGCACAGAGAACTTATGTCACCTGACCAAGGTCCTGGATGAGTTGGATTCAAATCTATACACTTCACTGTTCCTACTGCTGTTAATAACATCACAGATTTTTTTTCACAACTAGTATATTTTCAATCAGAAAATATTCAAGTATGATATTAATGTAAATACACAGTGTTTGGTACTGAGAAAGATACAAAGACATGCAAAAAAAATAACTACTCTTCAGGAGTTTACAATCTGGTTCCATGATACACCATTTTCCTCGGAATACCACTTATATTTACCTTGCACACCATGTTTCCTCTGTGATATTGGCTGAAATTGGCGTCATGAGAATAACAAGAAAGAGGCAAGAGGGCCAGAAGTCACCCAGAGCTACATCTAACACTCTGAGACAGGTAACATTGCTTCCATGGACCTCCAACTTAAAAGTTAAAGGCCTTCTAGTAAGGCATGGATCCCCTGGTGAAGAAAATAGCAATAATCTTGCCCAGAAAATCTCAGGAAGAGAGGAGCCTGGAGGGACACAGTCCACAGGGTTGCAGAGAACTGGAAACAACTGAGTGACTAAACAGCAACAATGAAGTGTAGGTCATCCTATACCACATGTTACTGGCCTGGAGGCAACTCACATTTTGAGTCCATGCCACTTACCCACTTTTCTATTCAGGGTCTCTGCAGTGAGAAGTCCTAAAAACCTAGACTTCCTAGAATTCAGGCATTACAGGAAATTGCCCCATTCTCTTTATGAACATGATATAATCAAGGAGAAATTGTACCTTTTAAGAGAATCAAGTGGAAAAAGGATTAAGAGCTATATAAATTTAATTCTGAACAAAGAAATGTCCAGAACAGTAAGCACTGATGACCCTTACAACAATCATCCTAGACAGTTACATGCTCAGAGAATACCATGGTATTTTCAAAGATTTCTCAAAAACAAAGACAGCCTTCTCTGTAGATTGACTAATAACAGCTAATGCTCATTGAGTACTTTTCTAGGCCAGATACTGTTTTAAGTGTTTTGCTTATATTAACTCATTTAATCCTCACGATCACTCCATGTATAGATGTTATTAGTATCTCAGTTTACAGCAAAGAAAATTAAGGCACAGAGAACTTATGTCACCTGACCAAGGTCCTGGATGAGTTGGATTCAAATCTATACACTTCACTGTTCCTACTGCTGTTAATAACATCACAGATTTTTTTTCACAACTAGTATATTTTCAATCAGAAAATATTCAAGTATGATATTAATGTAAATACACAGTGTTTGGTACTGAGAAAGATACAAAGACATGCAAAAAAAATAACTACTCTTCAGGAGTTTACAATCTGGTTCCATGATACACCATTTTCCTCGGGAATACCACTTATATTTACCTTGCACACCATGTTTCCTCTGTGATATTGGCTGAAATTGGCGTCATGAGAATAACAAGAAAGAGGCAAGAGGGCCAGAAGTCACCCAGAGCTACATCTAACACTCTGAGACAGGTAACATTGCTTCCATGGACCTCCAACTTAAAAGTTAAAGGCCTTCTAGTAAGGCATGGATCCCCTGGTGAAGAAAATAGCAATAATCTTGCCCAGAAAATCTCAGGAAGAGAGGAGCCTGGAGGGACACAGTCCACAGGGTTGCAGAGAACTGGAAACAACTGAGTGACTAAACAGCAACAATAAAGTGTAGGTCATCCTATACCACATGTTACTGGCCTGGAGGCAACTCACATTTTGAGTCCATGCCACTTACCCACTTTTCTATTCAGGGTCTCTGCAGTGAGAAGTCCTAAAAACCTAGACTTCCTAGAATTCAGGCATTACAGGAAATTGCCCCATTCTCTTTATGAACATGATATAATCAAGGAGAAATTGTACCACCAGGAGACAACAGCCTTTATTTTACATGTTTCTAGCTTTGTTTTCAATGTTTGTTCCTGCTTGCAGGTAATTAACTCATTTACATGGGACTTGAGCAAGCAGACAGCTGGTTATGCAGGGCAAGGCTTCACATTCAAGGAGTATTTTTAGAGCATACATCGCATCATTACAAGTAGCAGACAATAATATGATAAAGCATTTCCCTAAAGACCATATGCCACAAACATATATTGTCCGATTCAGTCTCCCCATAGAAGATGACATCTCACAAGATTTTACAGTTTTTTTTTTTTTTTCTACCACTTCTTCATCTATCTGGACCTCACCAGAATAGAAGGCCAAAAAAAGTGTCAGGGTTTGAGTGTTTTTTCTTTCTCCTTCACTTCACTAGAGCATGTGATTTGAAGATTTTTCTATTCTGAAATGTCTGCAGGTACAGTTAGCACTTTAAAGGGTGCGTTTTTGGCTAATCAACTGAATGACCCCAACATTCACGATCATTTCTACAAGAACCCTATGTAGTCCAGTCTCTTTAGACAGAAACTTTCACAGCTCCAAGTTGTAGAGATTCTCTCCTCACATGAGACTCTGAGATTCTGAGTCAGCTCTCTTCCCTCCTGGGTCTGGCTTGCTTGGATAGAGACAGGAATTCCCCCTCAGCACTGCCATCCTCCAATCTGATGGAGGACCACCGATACAGACACCAGGCATGATCCAGTTATATTTTTCTTTTCTCTCCAGACACTACAAGTCCCAAGGTGGACTAGCTATACCCCAATTCAAAAGTTCAGTCCCTGGGTAAGGAAGATATCCTGGAGAAGGGAATGACAACCCAGTCCAGTATTCTTGCCTGGAGAATTCAATGGACAGAGGAGACTGGCAGGCTATAGCCCATGGGGTTACAACCTTGAAAAACAGCTAAATAAAAGTCCCAAGGTGGTTGTGACTTAATTCCTGGTACAAATGGGTACACTGACAGAGAGATGGTGAGCATGGGGAGGAGGTGTCTCATGTAGGAGCACTGCATCTGCCATTGGTTTCCATGGTTCCTTAGAGTTTATTTTTTTGCCTCTAGAGTGTGGTCCTGCCTGCACTCTCCAGGCTCGGGGATAAGGTCACACAGCACTCCAAGAGTATGGAGAACTGCATGTGGGCAGTAGGAAGGGAGAGAAGAGGGCAACAGGAATATGTGGAGAAAAACAAAAGCAGCTAGCAACTTATGACATGGAGTGCAGAGCACAGAGCCATCTGACCTGCTCCGCCAGCTGCCATCCTTAATTAAACTCCACACCGGCCTCAGCTCCCACCTCCACACTTCCCAAGAATGAGCAGAGGCCACTGGTCTATCAGAGCTAATTTGTTTGCAGCAGGAGAGCCCCCAGGAGGCCAGTTCATTGTTTCTGTGCCCTGGAGCCTGAGCCTCAGTCACCGCCTGGCAGGCATGGGGCATGTGTTTGAGGATTCTCAGCACGGAGAGAAGGGCTCTGGTGACATCTGTTCTGAAATAGCTCCTCATCACACTCCTCAGCCTCATCCTCAGCCTAGAGAAGCACCATGTTTCTGAATGTCCTAGAGAAAACCTTGAGATGCCAGGGCTCTGCAAAATCCAGACAGTACTCATATAAATACTGGGGCTAAATGTATAAGTATTCATTTAGCCCCACTATGGAGAAAAGAGCAACCCCTGGGGACCCTGTGTGTTCCCTAAATCTAGGTAATACACACCTCACTGTGCTCCAAGTATTTTTCTGGGGCTTTCTAAGTCCAAGACGGTGGGAAGCTAACACTCCTGATATTGGATTCAAACTGGTTTCGACTCAACCCGGGTCACCAGGCCTTTTTGACACAATCCTTCCCAAGGTGGACTAGCTATACCCCAATTCAAAAGTTCAGTCCCTGGGTAAGGAAGATATCCTGGAGAAGGGAATGACAACCCAGTCCAGTATTCTTGCCTGGAGAATTCAATGGACAGAGGAGACTGGCAGGCTATAGCCCATGGGGTTACAACCTTGAAAAACAGCTAAATAAAAGTCCCAAGGTGGTTGTGACTTAATTCCTGGTACAAATGGGTACACTGACAGAGAGATGGTGAGCATGGGGAGGAGGTGTCTCATGTAGGAGCACTGCATCTGCCATTGGTTTCCATGGTTCCTTAGAGTTTATTTTTTTGCCTCTAGAGTGTGGTCCTGCCTGCACTCTCCAGGCTCGGGGATAAGGTCACACAGCACTCCAAGAGTATGGAGAACTGCATGTGGGCAGTAGGAAGGGAGAGAAGAGGGCAACAGGAATATGTGGAGAAAAACAAAAAGCAGCTAGCAACTTATGACATGGAGTGCAGAGCACAGAGCCATCTGACCTGCTCCGCCAGCTGCCATCCTTAATTAAACTCCACACCGGCCTCAGCTCCCACCTCCACACTTCCCAAGAATGAGCAGAGGCCACTGGTCTATCAGAGCTAATTTGTTTGCAGCAGGAGAGCCCCCAGGAGGCCAGTTCATTGTTTCTGTGCCCTGGAGCCTGAGCCTCAGTCACCGCCTGGCAGGCATGGGGCATGTGTTTGAGGATTCTCAGCACGGAGAGAAGGGCTCTGGTGACATCTGTTCTGAAATAGCTCCTCATCACACTCCTCAGCCTCATCCTCAGCCTAGAGAAGCACCATGTTTCTGAATGTCCTAGAGAAAACCTTGAGATGCCAGGGCTCTGCAAAATCCAGACAGTACTCATATAAATACTGGGGCTAAATGTATAAGTATTCATTTAGCCCCACTATGGAGAAAAGAGCAACCCCTGGGGACCCTGTGTGTTCCCTAAATCTAGGTAATACACACCTCACTGTGCTCCAAGTATTTTTCTGGGGCTTTCTAAGTCCAAGACGGTGGGAAGCTAACACTCCTGATATTGGATTCAAACTGGTTTTCGACTCAGGAACCTCGCATGCTCACCAGGTCCTTGTTTGTACGACACAATCCTTCAGAGAAATGAAGAGAAGACTTGGTTAACAGAAGGGGACTGTCCTCCCTCTAGCACACTAACCACAGTCTATCACAGCTTACAAACTTCCTCGTGCAGTACAGTCTGTTTCACTAAACTGGGGGTATCTTGAAAATATGTCTGATTCTAGTTTTGATCTCCTCACTGTACACAGAACAGCAAGTGCTCAACTCAAAGCCTTCTTGAATGGACTCTCTGTGTCCCAGACTGTCCAAGGGCACGTGAATAATGGTGTCTGTGGTTGCATAGAAATTGCACTGAGCATACACCTGCTAGTCAGAGCTTCTTCCCCAAATCTTCTGCTTGAGATCCAAGGGACCCTTCTTCTGTCATTGTCATGGATCTCCTTCCACTTAGTGTTGATCCATCTGGCTCTCACACAGCCATGCCTCAATGATACACCCTCTGAGATTATCAATGGCTTTGAATGAAAAGCAGTATCATGTTACTGGTTAAGAGTAAACATTGTAGCACAGGACTGCCTGAGGTCCTACTTCTGTTGAACCACTTAGTAGCTGAAAGATGTTAGGTGGGCAACTTTGTCTCTTTGTGCCTTAGTTTCCTTATCTGCAAAGTTGAGATCTAATAGTACCTGTTCCTCTGAATAAACTCAGCTTTTATGTTTAAAGAACTTAAACAGAAAAAAAACAAACAAAAAAACACAAACAAACAAACAAAAAGAACTTAAACACAGTCTGGAACATAATAGATACTAAATAAATGTCAAATGTTATCCACAGAAAGCAGTGAAATCCAAACATAGATAAATTGCTTACATGTTCATGTATATAATTTTTTTTTAAAAGATTTATTTATTTATTTTATTTGGGGCAGGGGTCGGGTTGGGGAGGGAGGGGAGCGGGCGGGCCACTTCTATTGGTCTTTCATTTCTCCATTTTCATCCATCTTTGTTCTTTGGCTCCTGTGGGCCTCCCATTGCGGTGGCGTCTGTCGTTGCAGAGCACTTGTTCTGGGCGCATGCGCTCCAGAGCTCTGGCTCGGTAATTGGACACATGGGTCCAGCCGCTCCGCGGCACGTGGGATCTTCCCAGGCCAGGGATCGAACCGGCACCCCTTGCACTGCAAGGCAGTGTCCTTACCCACTGGACCACCAGGGGAAGCTGGGGAAGCCCCTCATGTATATAATTTTTAAAGTTCTCATTTGGTGTAAGGATAAGGCAAAACTCCTGCCCTTCGAGGCTGCACGATGTGGTATATCGAGGAAGCAAATGGACAATTTTTAAAGTATGATTCAAAAGGCCCACAGAGGGGTAACGAAGCGTGTGAGGAAGCACACAGTTGAACAGGGCTGAAGTGGGGGAGGGAACAAGCAAAGGAAAGTGGGAGAAGAGAGGTTGGCAAGAAGCAGGCATTAGACCAAGGATCCCCCTGCCAAGGATTTTGAACTTCATCTTCAGGACAATAGGTGAACCTAAAGGAAGTGATAAAAATCAAATATGCATCTTTGAAAAGTCACTTCAGGTCCAGTGTGAAGGGCCTAGAACCAAGGCAGAGAAACAACTTAGGAGGTTGCTGTAATAAACTATTTACAAGACAACAATGGGAAGAATTAAAGTACTGGCAGTAGACATGGAAATAAAGTAGGGAATTTGAAAACTTTTCAGCAGTTAAGAGACCTCTCTCCTACGTCAACTGGATGTAGGAGAAGAGTAGAAGATGATCAGGGTTCCTATTGGAAGGTCAAAGAGTACAAAAAAGAATTGATGAAGAACGAGCTATCCCAAGTATCAAGGGTACTACCCAGATAGTAATTACACTCAGGAATTTGTCCCTGGATCTCCATTTGGGTAACAGAGTAATGATGGGAGGGCAAGTCTCTGGGATAATGTAGGGGTAGTAGCCCTGCAGATGTCAGCAGAGGGAGACTCATCTGGGAGAAAAGAGATACTAAATAAATGTCAAATGTTATCCACAGAAAGCAGTGAAATCCAAACATAGATAAATTGCTTACATGTTCATGTATATAATTTTTTTTTAAAAGATTTATTTATTTATTTTATTTGGGGCAGGGGTCGGGTTGGGGGGGGAGGGGAGCGGGCGGGCCACTTCTATTGGTCTTTCATTTCTCCATTTTCATCTATCTTTGTTCTTTGGCTCCTGTGGGCCTCCCATTGCGGTGGCGTCTGTCGTTGCAGAGCACTTGTTCTGGGCGCATGCGCTCCAGAGCTCTGGCTCGGTAATTGGACACATGGGTCCAGCCGCTCCGCGGCACGTGGGATCTTCCCAGGCCAGGGATCGAACCGGCACCCCTTGCACTGCAAGGCAGTGTCCTTACCCACTGGACCACCAGGGGAAGCTGGGGAAGCCCCTCATGTATATAATTTTTAAAGTTCTCATTTGGTGTAAGGATAAGGCAAAACTCCTGCCCTTCGAGGCTGCACGATGTGGTATATCGAGGAAGCAAATGGACAATTTTTAAAGTATGATTCAAAAGGCCCACAGAGGGGTAACGAAGCGTGTGAGGAAGCACACAGTTGAACAGGGCTGAAGTGGGGGAGGGAACAAGCAAAGGAAAGTGGGAGAAGAGAGGTTGGCAAGAAGCAGGCATTAGACCAAGGATCCCCCTGCCAAGGATTTTGAACTTCATCTTCAGGACAATAGGTGAACCTAAAGGAAGTGATAAAAATCAAATATGCATCTTTGAAAAGTCACTTCAGGTCCAGTGTGAAGGGCCTAGAACCAAGGCAGAGAAACAACTTAGGAGGTTGCTGTAATAAACTATTTACAAGACAACAATGGGAAGAATTAAAGTACTGGCAGTAGACATGGAAATAAAGTAGGGAATTTGAAAATTTTTCAGCAGTTAAGAGACCTCTCTCCTACGTCAACTGGATGTAGGAGAAGAGTAGAAGATGATCAGGGTTCCTATTGGAAGGTCAAAGAGTACAAAAAAGAATTGATGAAGAACGAGCTATCCCAAGTATCAAGGGTACTACCCAGATAGTAATTACACTCAGGAATTTGTCCCTGGATCTCCATTTGGGTAACAGAGTAATGATGGGAGGGCAAGTCTCTGGGATAATGTAGGGGTAGTAGCCCTGCAGATGTCAGCAGAGGGAGACTCATCTGGGAGAAGAGGAGGAATTTGAGAGAATGACACCTATTCGCCACAAAAGGACAATTCCTGGAGGCCAAGCAACTGAAGTCAGCCCAAATAACCTTCCTTTCCTTTCCCACATCCATCAGGCTGTCAGCCAGTATTTAGAGAGTCTAACTATATGCATGCAGTACCTAGCAAGGTAATGCACAAAGTTCTCCAAGCTAGGCTTCAACAGTATGTGAACCAAAAACTTCTGGATGCACAAGCTGGATTTAGAAAAGGCAAAGGGAACTAGAGATCAAATTGGCAATGTCCATGGAACAGAAAAGGCAAGGAAATTCCAAAAAGAATCCACTCTTACCTTATGACTACACTAACGCCTTTGACTGTGTGGATCACAACAAATTGTGGAAAGTTCTTAAAGGGACAGGAATACCAGACCACCTTACCTGTCTCTAGAGAAATCTGTCTGCAGGACAAGAAGCAGCGGTCAAAAATCAGATAAGGAACAACAGACTTCTTCAATATCAGGAAAGGAGTACATCAAGGCTATATATTGTTACTCTGTTTATTTAACTCTCATGCAGAGTACATCATTTAAAATGCTGTGAAGAAGACTCACAAGCTGGAATCAAGACTGTTGGGAGAAATATCAACAACCTTAGATATGCAAATAGTACCTCTCTAATAGCAGAAAATGAAGAGGAACTAAACAGCCTCTTCATGAGAGTGAAAGAAGAGTGAAAAAGCCATCTTAAAACTCAACATTCAAGAAACTAAGATCATGGCATCTGGTCTTATCACTTCATGGGGCAAATAGATGGGGAAAAAATGGGAAACAGTGACAGACTTCATTTTCTTGGGCTCCAAAGTCACTGTGAATGATGACTGCAGCCATGAAATTAAAACACACTTGCTCCTTGGAAGAGAAGCTATAATTAACCTAGACAGCATATTAAAAAGTAGAGACATCACTTTGTTGACCAAGGTCCGTATAGTCAAAGCTTTGTTTTTTTCCGGTAGTTATGTATGGGTGTGAGAGTTGGATCAGAAAGAAGGCTTAGTGATGAAGAACTGATGCTTTCCAATTGTGGTGCTGGAGAAGACTCTTGAGAGTCCCTTGGACTGCAGTGATCAAACCAGTCAACCCTAAAGGAAGTCAACCCTGAATATTCATTGGAAGGACTGATGCTAAAGCTCTAATACTTGTGGTCACCTGATGTGAAGAGCTGATTCACTGGAAAAGACACTGATGATGGTAAAAATTGAGGGCAAGAGGAACAGAGGGCAACAGAGGATAAGATGGTTGGATGGCAGCACCGACTCAACAGACATAAGTTTGAGCAAACTCTGGAAGATGATAAAGCTGCAGTCCATAGGGTTGCAAAGAGTTGGGTGCGACTTAGTGAAATTCCAAAAGAATCCACTCTTACCTTATGACTACACTAACGCCTTTGACTGTGTGGATCACAACAAATTGTGGAAAGTTCTTAAAGGGACAGGAATACCAGACCACCTTACCTGTCTCTAGAGAAATCTGTCTGCAGGACAAGAAGCAGCGGTCAAAAATCAGATAAGGAACAACAGACTTCTTCAATATCAGGAAAGGAGTACATCAAGGCTATATATTGTTACTGTTTATTTAACTCTCATGCAGAGTACATCATTTAAAATGCTGTGAAGAAGACTCACAAGCTGGAATCAAGACTGTTGGGAGAAATATCAACAACCTTAGATATGCAAATAGTACCTCTCTAATAGCAGAAAATGAAGAGGAACTAAACAGCCTCTTCATGAGAGTGAAAGAAGAGTGAAAAAGCCATCTTAAAACTCAACATTCAAGAAACTAAGATCATGGCATCTGGTCTTATCACTTCATGGGGCAAATAGATGGGGAAAAAATGGGAAACAGTGACAGACTTCATTTTCTTGGGCTCCAAAGTCACTGTGAATGATGACTGCAGCCATGAAATTAAAACACACTTGCTCCTTGGAAGAGAAGCTATAATTAACCTAGACAGCATATTAAAAAGTAGAGACATCACTTTGTTGACCAAGGTCCGTATAGTCAAAGCTTTGTTTTTTTCCGGTAGTTATGTATGGGTGTGAGAGTTGGATCAGAAAGAAGGCTTAGTGATGAAGAACTGATGCTTTCCAATTGTGGTGCTGGAGAAGACTCTTGAGAGTCCCTTGGACTGCAGTGATCAAACCAGTCAACCCTAAAGGAAGTCAACCCTGAATATTCATTGGAAGGACTGATGCTAAAGCTCTAATACTTGTGGTCACCTGATGTGAAGAGCTGATTCACTGGAAAAGACACTGATGATGGTAAAAATTGAGGGCAAGAGGAACAGAGGGCAACAGAGGATAAGATGGTTGGATGGCAGCACCGACTCAACAGACATAAGTTTGAGCAAACTCTGGAAGATGATAAAGCTGCAGTCCATAGGGTTGCAAAGAGTTGGGTGCGACTTAGTGACTGAACAACTGTGCCACCTGCTGTGGCAAACAAAAGGAGAAAGACATAGTTTCTATCCTTTAAGGAGTTTTTAAGCTGTTTGAAAAGACAGATCTACCATACATGAAACTTTATGAAGCAATACAAAAGTTGATACTAGATGCTAAATTGAGCAGTATGAATTATATGTCTTACGGGACCCAGAGGCCTCTTAATGATGCTGTGATAAGAACAGGTCAGCCCAGGCTGGAGTGTGGCCTGAAGAGGGGTTACATTGGCAAGCAGTTCCTGGAACAGAGCCAGAACTCAAATTTGTATTTTATGAATGAACAAGTCGGGATAGTTCTTTTTCCATTTTCCTGTGTGGATTCTTCCTTTTTGTTTAAAACTCCATTCATTGAAGCAGCATTTTACCTCTGTCCTTACTTCCACTTGCTTTTCACCTAATTCAACCCCAGTCTCAACTCACCTGTGTGGGCACCATTTCTGCTAGTAAGTGGCAGAGCTGGACTCTGTTGGCAGTGGTCTGACTTCTACATTGCTTGTTTGTCCCATTTAACCACAGCTCCTCAAACAGGATGGATAACATCTCCTTGGAAGGATCAATGTGAAAAGTGCCAGGCTCCTCTGTCTATGGAATTCTCCAGGCAGGAATACCAGAGTGGATAGCCATCCCCTGCTCCAGGGGATCTTCCCTGGTGGCTCAGACAGTAAAGAATCTGCCTGCAAAGCAGGAAACCCAGGTTGATTTCATGAGGCTCAAAGACTGCAAATGAGAAGACGTCCCAAGCCCTTGGGGGCAAAATATTATTCTCTTCTCTAGAAAATGTTCCAGGTCAGTCTGGCCCCACTGGGCGCAGCAGGCATTGGATGAGACCAACTTTCCATGGGAGAACATCAGGATGACTAGAGATGGATCGTGCAGTTTGTATTTCAGGAGCTTTAAGTGCTTCATAGTAGACATGATCTCATTCATCTAGAGCAGACATGAGCTCATTTGTGGACTGCTTCTCCATTAGTGATAATACATAAGTATTTGCAGCACCGACTCAACAGACATAAGGTTGAGCAAACGCTGGAAGATGATAAAGCTGCAGTCCATAGGGTTGCAAAGAGTTGGGTGCGACTTAGTGACTGAACAACTGTGCCACCTGCTGTGGCAAACAAAAGGAGAAAGACATAGTTTCTATCCTTTAAGGAGTTTTTAAGCTGTTTGAAAAGACAGATCTACCATACATGAAACTTTATGAAGCAATACAAAAGTTGATACTAGATGCTAAATTGAGCAGTATGAATTATATGTCTTACGGGACCCAGAGGCCTCTTAATGATGCTGTGATAAGAACAGGTCAGCCCAGGCTGGAGTGTGGCCTGAAGAGGGGTTACATTGGCAAGCAGTTCCTGGAACAGAGCCAGAACTCAAATTTGTATTTTATGAATGAACAAGTCGGGATAGTTCTTTTTCCATTTTCCTGTGTGGATTCTTCCTTTTTGTTTAAAACTCCATTCATTGAAGCAGCATTTTACCTCTGTCCTTACTTCCACTTGCTTTTCACCTAATTCAACCCCAGTCTCAACTCACCTGTGTGGGCACCATTTCTGCTAGTAAGTGGCAGAGCTGGACTCTGTTGGCAGTGGTCTGACTTCTACATTGCTTGTTTGTCCCATTTAACCACAGCTCCTCAAACAGGATGGATAACATCTCCCTGGAAGGATCAATGTGAAAAGTGCCAGGCTCCTCTGTCTATGGAATTCTCCAGGCAGGAATACCAGAGTGGATAGCCATCCCCTGCTCCAGGGGATCTTCCCTGGTGGCTCAGACAGTAAAGAATCTGCCTGCAAAGCAGGAAACCCAGGTTGATTTCATGAGGCTCAAAGACTGCAAATGAGAAGACGTCCCAAGCCCTTGGGGGCAAAATATTATTCTCTTCTCTAGAAAATGTTCCAGGTCAGTCTGGCCCCACTGGGCGCAGCAGGCATTGGATGAGACCAACTTTCCATGGGAGAACATCAGGATGACTAGAGATGGATCGTGCAGTTTGTATTTCAGGAGCTTTAAGTGCTTCATAGTAGACATGATCTCATTCATCTAGAGCAGACATGAGCTCATTTGTGGACTGCTTCTCCATTAGTGATAATACATAATTATTTGCATTGTGTTTATACTTTAGAAGCAGAACCAATTGTTAACCAAACTAATCCCTACCTCTTGTCCCAACCAGTTAATTTAGGCAGTTAAGTGTCGATTACATCCACCTTTGTCACTTCTGCTCAGTTTTCAGTAGATTACAATGAAGAAAGTTATACAGTGAATATTTAAATCTGAAGTTGTTGCTCACTCTCTGTATTTCTACAAAAATAGTTGGTAGCTTTACAACTGTTTTAGAGGTGGGTCAACTGAGACACACAATAATTAGGCAAAATTTATATGGGCAAGTGGACAAACAAGAATAGAATTCATATATCCATTTAAAATGTATCTATTTACCTATCTATATAATTGTAGCAGATGTTGCACTAAATTCTGTGTATTATCTCATTGAAGTCTAACATCAACTCTTTTAGCAAAAAGATTATAGATAGTTTAGAAGTGAGAAAACCAAGACTCAGAAAGGCTGAAGCACTTCCCCACAATCACATCTGGGAATAGCACTTAAGTCAGGAATTCCAGACTCAACTCTTTCCAATGCTGTGTCAATATTCCTGAAGAGAAGGTTCTGATCTTTACATCAGTGTTGTGGGACTCTAATTCTACTAGGCTACCTCCTCCCTTTTTTTGGGGGGGATGTACCCTGTGACAGGCAGGGCTCTTAGTTCCCCAACCAGGTACCAAACTTGTGCATCTGCCTGCAGTAGAAGCACGGAATTTTAACCACTGGGCCACCAGGGAAGTCCCCTCCCATCCTTGAACTTAGTAATTTAAGGACTTCATATTAGGTTCTTGACTATTTCAGGAAGAATTCTGTATTCTGGAATGGCCACTGGGAATGCAAAGATTATGGGCAACAGTTAGCGAGGCTATTTGGGCTCAAGAACTTTCTAAAATTGAGATTCCTGGCAGGCAAGCTTATTTCCATCTTTAGGGAGCTCTGAAATCGGACACTGACTTACCATGTAAACTCTCTCTTCCAAAAAGCAATTCAACTCTGGGCATGATGAGACAGTTTCCACCAAGGACATAATGCATGGGTAGATTTTAAGCATGTATATATCCAGATTTTACACGTTGAGGGAAGAGACTTTGCCTATCTGTGTTAAAAGTTACCATGAAACGTGTTTTAAATATATAAAATCTTGTGTAAGTTTTTTAAAAATATACTTTGCTATGGAAAAGGATAGAGTGTCTCTCTGAAAATATTATACACAGAAACTATTCACGACATTTGAGTTCTAATTTTTGCCTGAACTTTACTAACAAAAACCATTCTATATAAAAGGAAGGCACACCGAATTTAAACTCAGAGATGGAAAACACTCTTTGGGAGAGGAGAGGAGAAAGATGCTATTACGTTTAAAAGGAATGGAATGAAGAATGTGCCTTCTGGTGCCTCAGGAATCAACAACAGGAAGGCAATGCTCTCAGCCTCCACCAGTCTCTTGGTGGTTCTTCATTCTAAGGAGCAGTGAGCATCCCTGGGAGGACTGGTAGCTGTGGAAAATCACTACCACAGTGCAAGGAAACTTACCAAGCAAAATCACTCACAGTCCTGAGCAGAATAACTGCAGCATCTGATGCCATGCTGGCCTGAGATTTACTCCAAGAAAGAGGGATTCTTCAGAAGGAAGGGAATGGAGTAAGTTGATCATGCACAAGGAAAAGAAAGAAGGCTATCAAGTTTTAAAAAGGTGTTGACATTTAGAAAATAAAATAAAGACCCTCTACTAGGGGTTAAATATTGAACAGAACACTTGTTGAAACACTTCCTGTGTGAGGAAGGAGCCAGAAGCAGGAAATCCAAATTGCAGGACAAATATCCTTTGACAAAAGTCCTGCCAAGAAATACCAGCACAGAGTGATAAAGAAAACTAAGGACACCCACAATCCTCATCCCGCAAATGCCCAGATATTGGCTGTTTAATTGACACTGATCAACAGATCCATTGCAGTGTAGCCTCTCATAGGGAGAATGCTTATTAACCCAGGTATGAGTCACAAGGGTAACATCAACTATCCCTTTGATGATGCTCAGAGATTTCTCACAAAAGGTAACACAAATAAGCTTGTTCTGGAAGTGTGAATGTAGAAACACTGTTGGCCCAAGAATCTCCTGGCCAAGGCTGCTGACATTTCAGATTCCTGAGACCTTTCTCCAGGTGGTACTTTAAAAGAACATCCCGGGTGATTCTGAAGCAGGAAGTCTCTGACCCCAGTCTGAAAGAGACTGCAGAGCAACTGAACCACACAAGTAAATTCGGGTCCCTAGAAAGTACCAGATTCTTACTCTAGATCTACTGTTAATGAGTTCAATTCATTAAAATATAAAAATTTCTTTCAAAAGAATAATCCAAGAGTTTGAAATAAACATAATCGCTGTTTCTATAATCTTGCCTGCTATGGCCCCAACCAAAAGTAATGCTGAGGTACCCTGGACAATGATATTCTGCCAAGCATCAGTAGCTTCTGGCACAGTCAGAAAGAATGTCACCAAGAGTCTGGCAAAAATCAGTGCTGCGAAGCTTGTGTTCTTTAAAATGAGGAAGACAGGGCAGCCAAAGAACCAGAGTTAAAATGCTGGGCAGCTGGCTTGTAAAGCTGCCTGCTGGGAAAACGCATAACTGACAGGCTAGATGGTCGATTTGGTTCTTGATTGAGCCAAGTTTCTCCTCCTTGCCTGGCATGGCCGGTGTGTTAAATAACAAAGGTGCCAAAAGGTGGAAACGCAGAACACTCACACCTGGAAAAAACGAGTTGTGCAGAGGAGCAGCAAACAAGACCTACTACTGTTTATAGACAGAGTGAAAACAATGACTCTTTATACGGTCCTAAACAAATATGGCCATAAATAAAACCCGAGCTTAATGAGTAGCACGGGTAATACAGCAAGCTTTGGGGTAAGAAATTCCTCCTAAATTCCTAGTTTTCAATGAGATCTACTGTGAGAAACTGAAGTTGTTATTCCAAAGAGTTTACATATTGGAAAACTAGCAGAGCTCAGGAAAGAGGAAAGGCAGCATATCAGCAAGGAGGTGAAACCAGTTTGTGTGTTCCAGGTGCTGTGAATAAATTAGGGGTGTCAGCACCAGCAAGTGGAGCAGCACAGGGTCCAGGATGGAGCGGCCGGAATGAGACATGATCAACAGAAATATCAAGAGAAGAGGTCACTGCTGAGTAGGGGCATGCTGACAGGAAAGCCTAGTCTCAATGCTTGTGTTTTAGTCTTGAGCTTGGTTTCCTTTAGCCTTGGTGGGAGGAAAACTGACCAGCAGGACGAAGTCCCCATATTCCTTGGCAATTTCACTTGCTCTCTTCTCCCTTTTGAAAAATGATGTGGTTGTTAGAGAATTCAGAAACCATGACGAGGCTTCTCTCCATTACCCCGCAATGGTATCCAGCAGCTACAGGAAGGGACAATGTGCATCTCTTGGCCTCTCTTTGCCTAACAGGAAGGAGAAGATTGGGGAAAGCATTCTGAGGCACCCACAGAGCAGAGACAATGCTAAGCTCAACTGAAGGCTGATGGAACAGAGACACTGGGTACCCAATGGCAGTGCTATCCCCCCTTAGGTGCAACGATCACCACTATTATTCTCATGGAGAACCTCCTGTGTATTGAGTCCTGCTTGACTGCAGCTTCAGCTCCACGAGGCTCCTGGACTAGGAGTCTGAAGTGAACACAAAGCTCAGGGCACCCAAGGGCAAGGACAACAGCTTGGTTTCCAAATGGTTTGACTTTTTTTTCCAACGCCTCCTTCCTACTCTCACACTGAATCCAAATTCCAAGGTGGAAATGCAGCTTTTATTTTTTGTCCCTTGCATGGAATTTTTGTTTTGATAGATATCTCTAATATAATTTATGGATTCAAAACAACTTTTTTGGCAGGAGTACATGGGTATATGTTCATAAAAGCTTCCATTTTTAAAAGCCTTTGTGGAAATAAATGCTAGCTATAAACACTTTTCTCCAATCACTGTAGAATGTTCTCCTATATTCCATCCCCTTCAAGTGCTTCATAGTCTCTGAGCCAAACGACTACCGCTAGATGCTCACATTTGCCAGGATTGTCATCACAGGCCCCCATTTGCCAGGGAGTGTGTAGTACTCAACACAGGTATTTTAAATCATGTACGCCAGAGAGAGATTTAGCACTGCCAGTAAGAAAGTAGCTGCAGGAGTTTAAATTGTTCACTTAATAATAAGCACTGTCACAGTGGAGTGGACTAAGTCTACTTCAATGGTGCCTTCCTTCCCTGGAAGCATTCCAAGTCTGAAGGATAAACAAATATCAACATGCTCACTGAACTGTGGGATATGTTGGATGCCATTCTCTCCAGACATTCTCTTGCAGAAGTCACTGATACCTTTCACTCGACTTATATGCCAGCTTTGATAATCACAGGGAAAAGACAAGGAGACTCAGTCTCTTCTAACTTTCATCACTCAGCCTGTGATGGAGGTGCCCAGAAAACAACCATGTCGAATACTGCCCCTGCCCAACCATCCAATTTCACATGACAGAGCCTTCACTAGACCTCCGTTCCTTAGCTGTGCTCGGTAACTAACCCAGTTACTGAGATTTCCCATCAACAAAGAGGAGAGTAGCTGTGGCAGGGCCGATTATCCAGAGAGAAGGGGCTGAAAAACCATCACTAGGATTCACCTCCAGTACACAATGGTTGCATCAACTATGAGAGAGAATGAACACACTGGGTGATAGAAACCAACAGAGCCATGCCACACCTCAAAATGGAAAGTCCTTGCTCATGGTGACTCAGGTGAGGTCTGTCAGACCTTATGAAGATACATGTCTCATTCAGTCAGCTGCTCCCCAGCACCATCTGTCCTTAAGTTCTCAGTGAACGAGAGGAAGATGAGTGCCATGTCTGGCTTTCTAGTAAACTTGCACATTTGGGAAAGAACCAAGTCCATTCATCACTACAGCAACTGGAAACTTTCCATGGCAGGCTATAGTTAAGTGTGAACACGAGACTAATGAAGTCAAGGTTGGTGGTAGCTTTGCCTCATTTTGTGATGGTATCTAGCTACTTTGTCAAACAGGGAAACAGACATATAAGGCCAATGACTGCAAACCCAGACCTTCCACAATTTCCAAAAGTGAGGTCTGGGGACCACCTACATAAGAGCCAGGTGGAGTTTGTTTAAAAAAATAAAAGCAGACTTCTGTCCCCACCCACGACAGGGATGTGCTCATTCAAGTTTGAGAACAGTGGCTTTTCTGGGTGAACATAGTGCCAAACCCTTCATTGCTGGCTAAGAACACCATCTTTGAGGACAAAGCATCATGACATGATTTATCTAGGAAACCAGGGAGTGAGTGAAACCACAGTGTTCATTTTTTTACTTGAAAAGTGATCAGAGTAGATTGCGGAAACTTCCTAATGGACATCAAATAGGTCTTGTCTTTCTTGGCTATATTTTTCACAAAAAATAATTCTCTTTAGCTGTTTACTAAGAGATTTTGTTGAATGATAATAGTAAGCCTTGTTGTGTTCACTCAGTCACAAAGCATGCATTAAATTCTAAAAGCTCCCCTTATCTTTATGCAAAAGAAGTAGATCTCTTTGAACCTTGATGCTGCAACTTATCAGGGTAACAATTAAAATTTCACATGACAGAGCCTTCACTAGACCTCCGTTCCTTAGCTGTGCTCGGTAACTAACCCAGTTACTGAGATTTCCCATCAACAAAGAGGAGAGTAGCTGTGGCAGGGCCGATTATCCAGAGAGAAGGGGCTGAAAAACCATCACTAGGATTCACCTCCAGTACACAATGGTTGCATCAACTATGAGAGAGAATGAACACACTGGGTGATAGAAACCAACAGAGCCATGCCACACCTCAAAATGGAAAGTCCTTGCTCATGGTGACTCAGGTGAGGTCTGTCAGACCTTATGAAGATACATGTCTCATTCAGTCAGCTGCTCCCCAGCACCATCTGTCCTTAAGTTCTCAGTGAACGAGAGGAAGATGAGTGCCATGTCTGGCTTTCTAGTAAACTTGCACATTTGGGAAAGAACCAAGTCCATTCATCACTACAGCAACTGGAAACTTTCCATGGCAGGCTATAGTTAAGTGTGAACACGAGACTAATGAAGTCAAGGTTGGTGGTAGCTTTGCCTCATTTTGTGATGGTATCTAGCTACTTTGTCAAACAGGGAAACAGACATATAAGGCCAATGACTGCAAACCCAGACCTTCCACAATTTCCAAAAGTGAGGTCTGGGGACCACCTACATAAGAGCCAGGTGGAGTTTGTTTAAAAAAATAAAAGCAGACTTCTGTCCCCACCCACGACAGGGATGTGCTCATTCAAGTTTGAGAACAGTGGCTTTTCTGGGTGAACATAGTGCCAAACCCTTCATTGCTGGCTAAGAACACCATCTTTGAGGACAAAGCATCATGACATGATTTATCTAGGAAACCAGGGAGTGAGTGAAACCACAGTGTTCATTTTTCTACTTGAAAAGTGATCAGAGTAGATTGCGGAAACTTCCTAATGGACATCAAATAGGTCTTGTCTTTCTTGGCTATATTTTTCACAAAAAATAATTCTCTTTAGCTGTTTACTAAGAGATTTTGTTGAATGATAATAGTAAGCCTTGTTGTGTTCACTCAGTCACAAAGCATGCATTAAATTCTAAAAGCTCCCCTTATCTTTATGCAAAAGAAGTAGATCTCTTTGAACCTTGATGCTGCAACTTATCAGGGTAACAATTAAAATTTCAAGCCTTAGGTGACTGCTCTTGGGATGGGAGCGATGGGGTGGAAATCAACTATTGCACCCTTGGTGCTCTGAGGCAGTACTGTACCCAGACCACCCCCAGATAGATGATAATCTATTCTATTTTGAAACAGAATTATGTTGGGAGGTATAGCAAAGTACTAAAGTAGGGCTTAAGACAAAAGTTTCTGATGAAAGTGCTCTAATAAGAAATAGATCATTAGAGTTGAGGGTTTTTAAATTCTGTCAACCACTGAATAGCTCAAAAACAGCTGTCTGACAGAGGTTTACAAACAGCTTTCTTGAACCAGTTGTTCTCATATAAAGGCTTTGCAAAAAGCTTGACTGAGTTTACGTGGAATGGAATAAACATGATTAGAAGACATCCTAAAAGAGAAAGCGGTTAAATCCTGGAGTGACTGCTTTAAGAAAAATTTCTAATCATCCCTTGAAATTATTTGGATAAAGAAAAATTAATTCTCCATAGCATTTTCAAATACTTAAACTCAACTATTTGTAATAGATCAAGAATTTAAGATGCTTCTGAATTGTGGTGCTGAAGAAGACTCTTGAGAGTCCCTTGGACTGCAAGGAGATCAAACCGGTCAATCTTAAAGGAAATCAATCCTAAATATTCACTGGAATGACTGATGCTGAAGGTGAAACTCCAGTACTTTGGCTACCTAATGTGAAGAGCCTATTCACTGGAAAAGACCCTGATGCTGGGAAAGGTTGAGGGCAGGAGGAGAAAGGGGTTGGCAGAGGATGAGATGGTTGGATAGCATCACTGACTCAATGTACATAAGTTTGAGCAAATTTCAGGAGTTGGTGAAGGACAGGGAAGCCTGACGTGCTACAGTCCAAGAGGCTGCAAAGACACGACTTAAACAACAATAGGAATTTAAGAACCAACAAGATATTGTTTCCAAATGACTCAGATATTTCAGTTCATATCGTGGTTCAGGTCACTATTTAAGAACCAATGAAACTTTGGAAAACTACTGAAAAGGAGAAATATAGTTGTCAACTGGAAGTCTTAACTTCTAAAAGAATTTAAAACATATCCTTTACATGTGGTAGCCAGGCAAATTAGATCTGAGAGGTTACTTTGCGGAACATTTTAAAGCATATTAGAGGGAGAGCAAAAGCAGAGCTCTTGCATCACTATCCAGTGCTCTTTGCAAACAATAATCATTTGTTAATTATGAATATGCATGTCATTTCAAAAGCTCACATAAAAGGTCATCGGTTTTAGTCTCAGGTTTTACAACATCCATG
Source organism: Tragulus kanchil (assembly GCA_022376925.1). Lineage (NCBI taxonomy): Eukaryota > Metazoa > Chordata > Mammalia > Artiodactyla > Tragulidae > Tragulus > Tragulus kanchil. The sequence continues at coordinate 260,945,709 of JAIOJX010000032.1, forward strand.
AGGAGTAAAAATGTGAATGTAACATACCTGGAGTTCTTGACAAATCCTAACACAAAATGCAATGCATCGTATTAATTCTATGTAAAAGTAAGAACTGGAAAAGAGATGTTCCTCTAATCACAGCGGGGGGCAAAAAGGGGGGAGGCAAGTCTCTGTGATCTAATTAGTAAGTTCAGGAGTTGGTGGAAGAAGAAAAAATACTGCTAATAGAGACCAAAATAGCAGCTATTAGGTGTGAAGAGCCAGGCTCTAAGAGCTGCACAGGAGCCCGGGTATGAATAATACCTACTCATAATTCACCTGGGGCCATTTGCCTGCTGTGAACAAGTGAATGACAAATGAACAGGCATTTTCAAATACTTAAACTCAACTATTTGTAATAGATCAAGAATTTAAGATGCTTCTGAATTGTGGTGCTGAAGAAGACTCTTGAGAGTCCCTTGGACTGCAAGGAGATCAAACCGGTCAATCTTAAAGGAAATCAATCCTAAATATTCACTGGAATGACTGATGCTGAAGGTGAAACTCCAGTACTTTGGCTACCTAATGTGAAGAGCCTATTCACTGGAAAAGACCCTGATGCTGGGAAAGGTTGAGGGCAGGAGGAGAAAGGGGTTGGCAGAGGATGAGATGGTTGGATAGCATCACTGACTCAATGTACATAAGTTTGAGCAAATTTCAGGAGTTGGTGAAGGACAGGGAAGCCTGACGTGCTACAGTCCAAGAGGCTGCAAAGACACGACTTAAACAACAATAGGAATTTAAGAACCAACAAGATATTGTTTCCAAATGACTCAGATATTTCAGTTCATATCGTGGTTCAGGTCACTATTTAAGAACCAATGAAACTTTGGAAAACTACTGAAAAGGAGAAATATAGTTGTCAACTGGAAGTCTTAACTTCTAAAAGAATTTAAAACATATCCTTTACATGTGGTAGCCAGGCAAATTAGATCTGAGAGGTTACTTTGCGGAACATTTTAAAGCATATTAGAGGGAGAGCAAAAGCAGAGCTCTTGCATCACTATCCAGTGCTCTTTGCAAACAATAATCATTTGTTAATTATGAATATGCATGTCATTTCAAAAGCTCACATAAAAGGTCATCGGTTTTAGTCTCAGGTTTTACAACATCCATGAGGAGTAAAAATGTGAATGTAACATACCTGGAGTTCTTGACAAATCCTAACACAAAATGCAATGCATCGTATTAATTCTATGTAAAAGTAAGAACTGGAAAAGAGATGTTCCTCTAATCACAGCGGGGGGCAAAAAGGGGGGAGGCAAGTCTCTGTGATCTAATTAGTAAGTTCAGGAGTTGGTGGAAGAAGAAAAAATACTGCTAATAGAGACCAAAATAGCAGCTATTAGGTGTGAAGAGCCAGGCTCTAAGAGCTGCACAGGAGCCCGGGTATGAATAATACCTACTCATAATTCACCTGGGGCCATTTGCCTGCTGTGAACAAGTGAATGACAAATGAGCAGCAGGGCTATGGTGCCACTTTACACACTGAATAAATTCTTTGCGAAGATTCCCACCACTAAAGGTACAGACTGTCTTTAAATAAAAAGAAGGGATGGTAATGCCTCAAGCAGGTAAGTTATCAAGACAATATTAATAACTCAAATAGGAAGGAAGACAATAAAGATGAGAAAAGATCTCGGGGTTAACACTTTTTTCCCTTCTCTTTCACTAGAGAAGAGATCTGGCAAATGGCAAATGCATCAATAAACTGGATGTGTGCTGCTCTTGACTTCTATGCTATTCCTTTGAATGTCTGTTTCCCTTATCTCTCTTTTTTTAACTTTGTTCTTTTTTATTTTACTTTATAGAGTTTTGTTGTTTACTGCCACACATAAACCCAAATCAACCCTAGGTATATACATGTCCCCTCCCACTTGAACTTCCCTCCCATCTCCTTCCCCATCCCACCCTTCTAGGTTATTACAGAGCCCCTGTGTAAGATACCTTAGTTTTACAGCAAATTCACATTAGTTGTACATTTTAACTTTCTATGTTACTCTTTCCATACATCTTCTGGGAATGTAAATTGATACATCTACTATGGAAGACAGTATGGCGATTCCTTAAAAAACTAGGCATAGGGCTTCCCTGGTGGTCCAGTGGGAAAGAGTCTGCCTTGCAGTGCAAGAGGCACTGGTTCGACCCCTGGCCTGGGAAGATGCCACGTGTGGCAGAGAAGCTGGACGTGGTGTGTCCAATTATGAGCAAGGGCTCTAAAGTGCATGTGCCCAGAGCTAGTGCTCTGCAACAAGAAAGGCCACTGCAACGGGAGGCCCACACAGGCCCATGAATGAAGATGGATGAAATAAATAAATAAATAACCAACAAAAGAGGCCAAAAAAAAAAAACAAAGCACCTAGGAATAGAACCACCATATGATCCAGCAATTCCACTACTAGGTATATACCCTGGGAAAATAAAAATTGAAAAAGACACATGTACTCCCTTATCTCTTAACTGTTAGAAACAGCAGAGCATGAGGCTCAATGTGGATGTAGTAATGGAAAGAAAATTTCTGGAAAGAAAACCAGTTAACTGCTGAATGGGAAGAACTGGACCATGGGGGCCATGATTTTCAGAACTCCAACCTCAGAACTTGATGAAATCATGCACAGTCCAATAGGAAGTGAGCCCTACACAAAACAACAATAGCCCCTGGCCCAACGTGAACGTTCTTTTCTTGGGGCTCTCTCAATTCTGGATGCTTGTTCTCTCATTCTTCAGAGAACATGTGGTTGGGAGGTGGGGTCTGCATCCTCCTCCTTCCCAGGAGTGTTTCTAGATCACTGCTCTTCCAAAATTTAACTCCTTCTCCTTTAAGCTTCCTGTGCCTGGCAACATTACCCTTTGCTGCCTCCCAACTTGGTATTTGTGTATTTCTTTGACCTTTCCCATCTTCACTAAAATCTCAGACCCCTATTCGTTCCCATTCCTGATGAGAACACTCACACTGTTATTCATTGAATTGTGTGCTCCTCTCAGATATATAACCCTCAGCAACTGTTACTATGACCTAGGGTCATAGGGTGACTGTGGACATAGGGTCCTTGCAGATGTAATTAATTAAGAGAAGTCTTTAGGGTGGGCCTAATCCAATATGACTGATGTCCTTATAAGAAGGCGAAAACACTACATGAAGACAGAGACAGAGAGGAAAGAGCCATACATAGATGGAAGCTGAGATTGGGGTTATGCTGTCACAAACAAGGAGCTACCAGAAACTAGAGTGGATGAGAAGGATACTACCACTGAGGCTTCAACAGTAGCTTTATTAACACCTTGAATTCAAACTGTAAGAGAATAAATTTCTGTTTGAAGCCACTTAAATTTATGCTAGTTTGTCACAGTAGCCCTAGGCAACTAATGGGTTATATGAATAATCTACTTTATATTACAGTTTCTCCCTTATTTTGCTTCCTTTTTGTGGTGCCCAAGGATGAAAGAACAAGGCAAACTAGGAGGGTCTTAGAATGCATGACCCTTATTGTCCTCCCCTCCCCTGGGCTACAGTACACCACCCAATCCTTAAGACCCCTCTGCCACTCCTTGGACCCTATTGTCTTTCCCTCATGCTGTAGTCATCACTCTACCCAGCCCAGTACACCGTCCAATCAGTAATGTTCCTTAAGATTCCTATGCCACTCCTTAGACCCCAGGGTATAAAATGGATCGAAGACCCTTCCTTAGGGTCGGTTCTCCTTTGGGCCGACCCACTGTTCTAACAGCATCTTCCACTTTAACAATGCTGATTTTCCCTTAAGCCTGGCCCCTGTCCTGGTAGCGACTTTCCCTTTCCGTACTCTAATAAACTTTACTTTCCTCTCACTCTGCCTCGTGTTTGGAAATTCTTTTCCAATCTGCGCATGGACCTCGACACTTTTCACCAATGATCTTCTACACGGTAGTTGACCCACCCTCTAACATGGTCGTACTCCCTAGTTTGGACCAAACTGCTCTGCTCTGAAGCCTCTTATGGACACTTTGCTGCCTCCCAACTTGGTATTTGTGTATTTCTTTGACCTTTCCCATCTTCACTAAAATCTCAGACCCCTATTCGTTCCCATTCCTGATGAGAACACTCACACTGTTATTCATTGAATTGTGTGCTCCTCTCAGATATATAACCCTCAGCAACTGTTACTATGACCTAGGGTCATAGGGTGACTGTGGACATAGGGTCCTTGCAGATGTAATTAATTAAGAGAAGTCTTTAGGGTGGGCCTAATCCAATATGACTGATGTCCTTATAAGAAGGCGAAAACACTACATGAAGACAGAGACAGAGAGGAAAGAGCCATACATAGATGGAAGCTGAGATTGGGGTTATGCTGTCACAAACAAGGAGCTACCAGAAACTAGAGTGGATGAGAAGGATACTACCACTGAGGCTTCAACAGTAGCTTTATTAACACCTTGAATTCAAACTGTAAGAGAATAAATTTCTGTTTGAAGCCACTTAAATTTATGCTAGTTTGTCACAGTAGCCCTAGGCAACTAATGGGTTATATGAATAATCTACTTTATATTACAGTTTCTCCCTTATTTTGCTTCCTTTTTGTGGTGCCCAAGGATGAAAGAACAAGGCAAACTAGGAGGGTCTTAGAATGCATGACCCTTATTGTCCTCCCCTCCCCTGGGCTACAGTACACCACCCAATCCTTAAGACCCCTCTGCCACTCCTTGGACCCTATTGTCTTTCCCTCATGCTGTAGTCATCACTCTACCCAGCCCAGTACACTGTCCAATCAGTAATGTTCCTTAAGATTCCTATGCCACTCCTTAGACCCCAGGGTATAAAATGGATCGAAGACCCTTCCTTAGGGTCGGTTCTCCTTTGGGCCGACCCACTGTTCTAACAGCATCTTCCACTTTAACAATGCTGATTTTCCCTTAAGCCTGGCCCCTGTCCTGGTAGCGACTTTCCCTTTCCGTACTCTAATAAACTTTACTTTCCTCTCACTCTGCCTCGTGTTTGGAAATTCTTTTCCAATCTGCGCATGGACCTCGACACTTTTCACCAATGATCTTCTACACGGTAGTTGACCCACCCTCTAACATGGTCGTACTCCCTAGTTTGGACCAAACTGCTCTGCTCTGAAGCCTCTTATGGACACACTGTCTAACTGGAGTCACCTAGCTGGCTTGCTAGCTCCATTACTCTCATCACCACTGATAACTCTTGTTCTTTTTCACTCCTAGTTCTTTCCCCATTTAGCTTAAATTCCAAGATTCCATGGTCTGGTCTCCTATCACACTTCACTGGTCAACATTTTAGGCATGGCAGAATTTCACTATCACTTTTCCTCATGCCTCTGGTGGGCCTGCGGAGGCTGCTGCACGTGACGACACAATTCAGAAAACTGGTAGCTCTGAAAAGTCATGGTGACTTTTTTTCCATGGACTGGCCCTTCCAGCTGAGCCCTCCCACTGCTCAGCAGCTGCACTAGCTTCTTCTAGGCCAGCAGTCCCCAACCTTTTTGGCACCAGGGACTAGTTTTGTGGGAGACCATTTTTCCAAGGATGAGGGTTGGGGGATGGTTTCAGGATGATTCAAGGGCATTACATTTATTGTATGCTTTATTTTTATCATTATTACATTGTGATAATGTGAGCAATGGGGAGTGGCTGTAAATACAGATAAAGCTCTCCTTGCTCACCGGCTGTTCACCTCCTGCTAGACAGCCCAGGCCCTAACAGGCCACAGAATGGGCAGGACAGTATAGGACCAGTCCATGGCCAATAGGCTGGAGATCCCAGCCAAGTGAGTGCCCAAAACTTTCTGCATAAAACCTATAGGGTTACTCCTATTCTTGTATTCTTCCTCTTAAATGAAATATGAGTTTTTCTGCTTGAAGGCCAATTCCTCATCTCTGTTCTTAACACCAGCCCTTTCCACTATATCAGCAATTTGCATACTATACCATCCCTTCTCTCTCCTGTATTTCGTCTCTTTTTCTACTTGTACCTTTCCATCAGCACGGGAGCATGCTTAAGTCTTATACAAATTAATTCTCTTATATTACAAAAATCCTTCCATCCTCTGACCCTCTCCAGCCACCACACTCTCTTCACATCTCATGGACATTACAGCCTCACAGTGCTTTGCCGCCAAGTGACACTCTCGGTATTGACCATACTCCTTCTTGACACTCTTCCCTTGGTGTCTGTGGCTTCCATGTCACTGCAAATGCCTATTTTTCCCTCTGATCTCTTAGGATTCTCTTCCTCATTCTTGGGTTCTACTCATCTTTAAGTATTTACACTTTCCAAGCCCTTTTCTCTTCCCTCCTTAATCCTTTTTTTTTTTCCCCCACATAGTCTCCAAACTTGATTCACTCTCCTTAAGCCAGTGCATGCACACTAAATCTGTTCAGTCCTACTCTTTGCGACCCTATGCACCATGGCCCACCAGGATCCTCTGTCCATGGAGTTCTCCAGGCAAGAACACTCAAGTAGGTTGCTATGCCCTCCTTCAGGGGATCTTCCTGATCCAAGGATTGAACCTGCATCTCTTATGTCTCCTGCATTGGCAGGTGGGTTCTTACCACTACCACCACCTGAGAAGCCCCCAATATTTTAAGCCAGTATCTCTTAAATATTATTTCCATTCCAACCTCTCTGATCCATATGTCCAGGCGCCCACCAAAATTTCTTCTTGAATGTTTTCAGGCCTTTTGATAATGTGAGCAATGGGGAGTGGCTGTAAATACAGATAAAGCTCTCCTTGCTCACCGGCTGTTCACCTCCTGCTAGACAGCCCAGGCCCTAACAGGCCACAGAATGGGCAGGACAGTATAGGACCAGTCCATGGCCAATAGGCTGGAGATCCCAGCCAAGTGAGTGCCCAAAACTTTCTGCATAAAACCTATAGGGTTACTCCTATTCTTGTATTCTTCCTCTTAAATGAAATATGAGTTTTTCTGCTTGAAGGCCAATTCCTCATCTCTGTTCTTAACACCAGCCCTTTCCACTATATCAGCAATTTGCATACTATACCATCCCTTCTCTCTCCTGTATTTCGTCTCTTTTTCTACTTGTACCTTTCCATCAGCACGGGAGCATGCTTAAGTCTTATACAAATTAATTCTCTTATATTACAAAAATCCTTCCATCCTCTGACCCTCTCCAGCCACCACACTCTCTTCACATCTCATGGACATTACAGCCTCACAGTGCTTTGCCGCCAAGTGACACTCTCGGTATTGACCATACTCCTTCTTGACACTCTTCCCTTGGTGTCTGTGGCTTCCATGTCACTGCAAATGCCTATTTTTCCCTCTGATCTCTTAGGATTCTCTTCCTCATTCTTGGGTTCTACTCATCTTTAAGTATTTACACTTTCCAAGCCCTTTTCTCTTCCCTCCTTAATCCTTTTTTTTTTTCCCCCACATAGTCTCCAAACTTGATTCACTCTCCTTAAGCCAGTGCATGCACACTAAATCTGTTCAGTCCTACTCTTTGCGACCCTATGCACCATGGCCCACCAGGATCCTCTGTCCATGGAGTTCTCCAGGCAAGAACACTCAAGTAGGTTGCTATGCCCTCCTTCAGGGGATCTTCCTGATCCAAGGATTGAACCTGCATCTCTTATGTCTCCTGCATTGGCAGGTGGGTTCTTTACCACTACCACCACCTGAGAAGCCCCCCAATATTTTAAGCCAGTATCTCTTAAATATTATTTCCATTCCAACCTCTCTGATCCATATGTCCAGGCGCCCACCAAAATTTCTTCTTGAATGTTTTTCAGGCCTTTTGAATTTAGTATGCCCCAAAGTAGACAGATGTTGCCTTTCATTTATTATTATTATTTTTTGCAAATTGAAGACTTATGGCCACCCAATGTCAAGCAAGATTATCAACATGATTTTTCAAACCACTTTTGCTCACTTTCTGCCTCTGTGTCACATTCTGATAATTCTCACAATATTTGATACTTTTTCATTGTTATTATATTTGTAATAGTGAGCTGTGATCAGTGATCCTTCATGTTACTAATGTGGCTGGCTGATAGCTCAAAGGATGGCTAACATTTTCAGCAATAAAGTATTTTTAAATTAAGGTATGTACATTTTTGACATAATGCTATTATATACATAATAGAAAAATTCAGGCTAGAAGTAAAGAAAGGGGGGAAACCACTAGGTCAGTCAGGTATGACTTAAATCAAATCCCCTATGAATATACAGTGGAGATGACAAATAGATTCAAGGGATTAGATCTGGTAAAGAAAGTGCTTGAAGAACTATGGATAGAGGTTCATAATACTGTATAGGAGGCACTAAACAAAGCAATCCCAAAGAAAAAGAAATGTGAGAAGGCAAAGTGGTTGTCTGAGGAGGCCTTACAAAGAGCTGATAAAATACATGATAAACAAGGGAGAAAGGTAAAGGTGCACACAACTAAATGCAAAGTTCCAGAGAATAGCAAGGAGAAACCAGAAGGTCTTCTTGGATGAAAATGCAAACTAAAAAATGCAGATAGTCTCCAAACTTGATTCACTCTCCTTAAGCCAGTGCATGCACACTAAATCTGTTCAGTCCTACTCTTTGCGACCCTATGCACCATGGCCCACCAGGATCCTCTGTCCATGGAGTTCTCCAGGCAAGAACACTCAAGTAGGTTGCTATGCCCTCCTTCAGGGGATCTTCCTGATCCAAGGATTGAACCTGCATCTCTTATGTCTCCTGCATTGGCAGGTGGGTTCTTTACCACTACCACCACCTGAGAAGCCCCCCAATATTTTAAGCCAGTATCTCTTAAATATTATTTCCATTCCAACCTCTCTGATCCATATGTCCAGGCGCCCACCAAAATTTCTTCTTGAATGTTTTTCAGGCCTTTTGAATTTAGTATGCCCCAAAGTAGACAGATGTTGCCTTTCATTTATTATTATTATTTTTTGCAAATTGAAGACTTATGGCCACCCAATGTCAAGCAAGATTATCAACATGATTTTTCAAACCACTTTTGCTCACTTTCTGCCTCTGTGTCACATTCTGATAATTCTCACAATATTTGATACTTTTTCATTGTTATTATATTTGTAATAGTGAGCTGTGATCAGTGATCCTTCATGTTACTAATGTGGCTGGCTGATAGCTCAAAGGATGGCTAACATTTTCAGCAATAAAGTATTTTTAAATTAAGGTATGTACATTTTTGACATAATGCTATTATATACATAATAGAAAAATTCAGGCTAGAAGTAAAGAAAGGGGGGAAACCACTAGGTCAGTCAGGTATGACTTAAATCAAATCCCCTATGAATATACAGTGGAGATGACAAATAGATTCAAGGGATTAGATCTGGTAAAGAAAGTGCTTGAAGAACTATGGATAGAGGTTCATAATACTGTATAGGAGGCACTAAACAAAGCAATCCCAAAGAAAAAGAAATGTGAGAAGGCAAAGTGGTTGTCTGAGGAGGCCTTACAAAGAGCTGATAAAATACATGATAAACAAGGGAGAAAGGTAAAGGTGCACACAACTAAATGCAAAGTTCCAGAGAATAGCAAGGAGAAACCAGAAGGTCTTCTTGGATGAAAAATGCAAACAAATAGAGGATAACAACAGAACAGGTAAGACTAGAGATCACTTCAGGAAAACTGGAACTATCAAAGGAACATTTCATCCAAAGATGGGCACAATAAAGGACAGAAATGGTAAAGACCTAATAGACACAGAGGAGATCAAGAAGAGATGGCAATAATATACAGAATAACTGTACAAAAAAGATCTTAATGACCTGGATAACCATGATGGTGGAAACAAAATTGCTAGGAGAAATATCAAAAACCTCAGATATGCAGATGATACCACTATTATGGCAGAAAGCAAAGAGGAACTCAGGCACCTCTTGATAAGGGTGAAGGAGAAGCATGAAGAAGGTGGCTTAAAGCTCAATATTAAAAAAACTGTGATCACGGCACCCAGTCCCATCACTTCATGACAAATAAAAGGGGAAAATGTGGAAGCAGTTACAGATTTCCTCTTTGGGGGCTCTAAAATCATTGTGGATGGTGACTGCAGCCATGAAATTAGAAGGTGATGCTTCTTCACAGGAAAACTATGACAAACCTAGACAGTGTTATAATGCAAAGATATTACTTTGCTGACAAAGGTCTGTATAGTCAAGGTTATGGTCTTTCCAGTAGTCATGTATGGATGTGAGAGCTGGCCAATAAAGAAGCCAGAACTCTGAAGAACTGATGCTTCAGAATTGTAGTGCTGAAGAAGACTCTTGAGAGCCCTTGGAAAACAAGGAGATCAAACCAGTCAGTCCTAAAGGAAATCAACCCTGAATACTCACTGGAAGGATTGACACTTAGGCTGAAGCTCCATTTTGCACAACTCATGCAAACAGATGACTTCTTGGAAAAGACCCTTTAACTTTAGTGGTCATAGAACAGTGGAAGGCAGGAGAAAAGACAAGTAAATCATCCTAAATCAATGCAATGGATGTTTTGACACACCCCTCCCAGTTACAGTGTTTCTGTGCCTTATATTCCAATACAGAGAGAGGCACTTAGCAATCTGCCTGATCGCCTTTTATAAATGTGCTTTTTTTATTCTGAAAAATACATGATAAACAAGGGAGAAAGGTAAAGGTGCACACAACTAAATGCAAAGTTCCAGAGAATAGCAAGGAGAAACCAGAAGGTCTTCTTGGATGAAAAATGCAAACAAATAGAGGATAACAACAGAACAGGTAAGACTAGAGATCACTTCAGGAAAACTGGAACTATCAAAGGAACATTTCATCCAAAGATGGGCACAATAAAGGACAGAAATGGTAAAGACCTAATAGACACAGAGGAGATCAAGAAGAGATGGCAATAATATACAGAATAACTGTACAAAAAAGATCTTAATGACCTGGATAACCATGATGGTGGAAACAAAATTGCTAGGAGAAATATCAAAAACCTCAGATATGCAGATGATACCACTATTATGGCAGAAAGCAAAGAGGAACTCAGGCACCTCTTGATAAGGGTGAAGGAGAAGCATGAAGAAGGTGGCTTAAAGCTCAATATTAAAAAAACTGTGATCACGGCACCCAGTCCCATCACTTCATGACAAATAAAAGGGGAAAATGTGGAAGCAGTTACAGATTTCCTCTTTGGGGGCTCTAAAATCATTGTGGATGGTGACTGCAGCCATGAAATTAGAAGGTGATGCTTCTTCACAGGAAAACTATGACAAACCTAGACAGTGTTATAATGCAAAGATATTACTTTGCTGACAAAGGTCTGTATAGTCAAGGTTATGGTCTTTCCAGTAGTCATGTATGGATGTGAGAGCTGGCCAATAAAGAAGCCAGAACTCTGAAGAACTGATGCTTCAGAATTGTAGTGCTGAAGAAGACTCTTGAGAGCCCTTGGAAAACAAGGAGATCAAACCAGTCAGTCCTAAAGGAAATCAACCCTGAATACTCACTGGAAGGATTGACACTTAGGCTGAAGCTCCATTTTGCACAACTCATGCAAACAGATGACTTCTTGGAAAAGACCCTTTAACTTTAGTGGTCATAGAACAGTGGAAGGCAGGAGAAAAGACAAGTAAATCATCCTAAATCAATGCAATGGATGTTTTGACACACCCCTCCCAGTTACAGTGTTTCTGTGCCTTATATTCCAATACAGAGAGAGGCACTTAGCAATCTGCCTGATCGCCCTTTTATAAATGTGCTTTTTAGAAAAAAAATTATAATCTTTATCTCTGAAAAAAAAAATTAGCTATAAAATTTTAATATTGCTTCATGTACTGTCAGCATTCATATTTTAATAGATTCTGTTTGATTTATGAAAAATACATATTTCTAACTTTGGAATGTCAGGCATTCAGAGGACAGATGTGTCAAGGTTGTGGGAGGGGTAGAGATCTTCCTGGGTATTCTAAAAAAATCAATCTACTTGAAGAATATGGCCTCTTTATCATTTAATAAGAGTAATAACACTCTTCAGGACTGAGTATTATAGAAATTAGACAGTGATTTGAGTTTGAAATGAATCATCTTCAAGAAGTCACTTAACCTTATCTAAATTCTTATCTTTTTTTTCTAATAAATGAGAACAATATTTGTTCCATAAGGTAGTAAAGATTAAACGAGAGTGTGTAAGCACCCACAGCAGTACATGACACACAACATATGATGCTTGATGACTGTTAAAAAATCAGAATTTCAATGTACAAGTCTCAGTATTACAAGACAAGGGGATTTTTTTTTTTTTTTTTGGCCACTTCTATTGGTCTTTCATTTCCATCTTTGTTCTTTTGGCCTGTGTGGGCCTCCTTTCGCAGTGGCCTCTCTTGTTGCAGAGCACTGGCTCTAGGCGCATGTGCTCCAGTGCTCCGGCTCCGTAGTTGGACATATTGGTCCAGCTGCTCCACGGCACGTGGGATCTTCCCAGGCCAGGGATTGAACTGGCGCCTCTTGCAATGCAAGGCAGTGTCCTTACCCACTGGACCACCAGGGAAGCCCAAGGATTTTTAAAGTAAGTTTTAGAATAGTTTGGCCATTTCATAAAAACCAGTCAGTCCTAAAGGAAATCAACCCTGAATACTCACTGGAAGGATTGACACTTAGGCTGAAGCTCCATTTTGCACAACTCATGCAAACAGATGACTTCTTGGAAAAGACCCTTTAACTTTAGTGGTCATAGAACAGTGGAAGGCAGGAGAAAAGACAAGTAAATCATCCTAAATCAATGCAATGGATGTTTTGACACACCCCTCCCAGTTACAGTGTTTCTGTGCCTTATATTCCAATACAGAGAGAGGCACTTAGCAATCTGCCTGATCGCCCTTTTATAAATGTGCTTTTTAGAAAAAAAATTATAATCTTTATCTCTGAAAAAAAAAATTAGCTATAAAATTTTAATATTGCTTCATGTACTGTCAGCATTCATATTTTAATAGATTCTGTTTGATTTATGAAAAATACATATTTCTAACTTTGGAATGTCAGGCATTCAGAGGACAGATGTGTCAAGGTTGTGGGAGGGGTAGAGATCTTCCTGGGTATTCTAAAAATCAATCTACTTGAAGAATATGGCCTCTTTATCATTTAATAAGAGTAATAACACTCTTCAGGACTGAGTATTATAGAAATTAGACAGTGATTTGAGTTTGAAATGAATCATCTTCAAGAAGTCACTTAACCTTATCTAAATTCTTATCTTTTTTTTCTAATAAATGAGAACAATATTTGTTCCATAAGGTAGTAAAGATTAAACGAGAGTGTGTAAGCACCCACAGCAGTACATGACACACAACATATGATGCTTGATGACTGTTAAAAAATCAGAATTTCAATGTACAAGTCTCAGTATTACAAGACAAGGGGATTTTTTTTTTTTTTTTTGGCCACTTCTATTGGTCTTTCATTTCCATCTTTGTTCTTTTGGCCTGTGTGGGCCTCCTTTCGCAGTGGCCTCTCTTGTTGCAGAGCACTGGCTCTAGGCGCATGTGCTCCAGTGCTCCGGCTCCGTAGTTGGACATATTGGTCCAGCTGCTCCACGGCACGTGGGATCTTCCCAGGCCAGGGATTGAACTGGCGCCTCTTGCAATGCAAGGCAGTGTCCTTACCCACTGGACCACCAGGGAAGCCCAAGGGGATTTTTTAAAGTAAGTTTTAGAATAGTTTGGCCTTTCATAAAAATCTCAAGTCCGTAGAGAATACTACACACTAAAATAAGAATCAGAAAATCAAAAAAAATGGTATACAACTTCATGCTGAGCCTCTTTGTAAATCTGGACAGATTTAGTTCTTTAGGCGTAAACAGTAAATCTTTTTGAACTGAAGATAAGAAAAGCAACAGAAAATAAGGTTTTGTTTGTTTGTTTGTTTTTTTAGCTATTCTAACAACTACAAGTTGGCATTTGCCAATTACATTGCCAATGACTGGACAACAAGGACATTTACCTTCTGCCTCTGCAGAGACTGGACTCTGCTGTTGAGAGCTGCTGACCTTCAATACCCCCTGAAGGAGAGAGATCAGGTTGGAGTGAGGCACTCTGCGCTCCAGGGAATCCGGTGGGGCAGGTCTTTAGATAGGTGGATGCTTTTAGGAACAGATTTTATTATCTCAATCCTTGCATCTCCTCATATTCAGAAAAGCACTAAATCTCTTCACAGTGACATCAGATCCTCTGACTAAAAGACCCTTTGTAAAATGACTGTTTAATGATATTGAACTCCCCCTTCTCAAAATCTTATACACTGAACTTTCTCCTGCTGCTCTTTGGAGCAGTCCCTCAGAACTATCTGGGGTGTTGCCTCCTGGGCTGCAGTCCTAATTATGCCCCAAATAAGACTTAAAGAACAACTCTCAAGTTGTTCATCTTTTTTTAGTTGACATATCCTAATTTATGCTATTGACATAATGATGTCTGAAAAATCACAGATTTTTTTTTAACTGTTTTTTTTTTTTTTTTTTCCAGCCACTTCTATCGGTCTTTTGCTTATCTATTTTCGTTCATCTTTGTTCTTTGGCCTGTGTGGGCCTCCCATGGCAGTGGCCTCTCTTATCACAGAGCACTGGCTCTGGGCACATGCATTCTAGAGCTTGGCTCAGTAGTTGGACACATCCGTCCAGCCGCTCTGCGGCACGTGGGATCTTCCCAGGCCAGGAATAGAACCAGCGCCCCTTGCACTGCAAGACGGTGTCCTTACCCATTGGACCACCAGGGAAGCCCAATTGCAGAGTTTTAATTCTGGGTGTATACAAGTCTTTTTTTACATAGTTTCTAAACCTATACAAGTTTTCAGATACCACAGCAAATTATTTTTTCAGTTTTCAAAAGCAGAGGTGAAAATAATAGGAATAAAATTTTCCTGGAAAATTTTCTATTTGAAAATTAATTTGAAACTGCATTTTTCATTTTGGATAAACTGTGATCAGTAAGACACAATGTTCCCTGACAGAGAGGTAGAACTTTTTTCTGAGACACTAGAGCCCACAACTCAAGATGAGACACTGACTTTTAGAGGGTACTAGGGTAAATCGTTTTACTTCATCAATTTCAGTTTCATTATCATTAAAACTGTGAAACAAACAAACCGTGGTCTATTGCAAATGATTTTCAAGAAAACATTCCCATAGTTTTCCTCTTTTCTTTTGATGATCTACAGTTAAGGAAGGTGGAAGTCAGGATTTGAAAAGGCGTTGACCTACAGTAGTTAAATAATCACCATCAAGATTCCTGTGAGGTAAGGCTTATGAACTTATGGCTTAAGAACTTTCTGCATGAGAATTTGACCTTTGGTTAATTGACTACTTTTGTTCTTGGGACAACCTGATAAAACTGATATGTTAATTATGTTACTAGGGAACATTGCTTAGTGTGAAAATGATTCCCAGTTGGTAGCCTATATTTGGCCTGGAAAGATCACCAGTACTTCATAGAAAACCCTCTATTTGTGATTCTCCAAGTGTGAAGACCCTTGTGTCAGGGGTGGTCCTTCATGGTCACCTCAAAAGCTATGCCTATGGAGTTGTTACAAGATACACTGGCTCCTGTGGTACATGAGGTTTTTAGGCCATGGTGACTCCACCTGCCTGATGTGGATCTTGTCTCTTTGAAATGAGCTTTCATTTGGGTTGGGATTCAGAAGGCAGACCCTGGATGACTGCAAGGATCCCACAAGAGTGCCTGACACTTCCCAGCAGGCAATACATGGTTTTTGTCCTACTAAGCAAGACTGGAGTCTACCAGCGTCTTATGAGTCTGAATGTTAAGTTGAACCAAAGATGACTCCCTTTTGGAAACTGCAGATACAACATAAATGAGATACAATATTAAGAATGAGAGGAAAAAGTAGTCAATTCCTGATTCCAGGAAATACATTTTCCACTTAAAAATGACTGTTGTTGATAAAAATAGAGAAACACAATTTCCCTTTGATGTTTCCCAGTCTCTGGTTTCAACACTGAGTCTTCCCTATGAAACAAAATACCTTTTGACTCTTCACATTGTGCTCATTTGAATGAAAAGCTGAATATGGGTCCTTCTGTGAATTAACATCTGCAATTTCAGGGGCCTTCAGAGAAGACCATGATAAAGACTTAAAGTCACTAGAATTCTCCCAAGTGGTCAACAGTCCCGAGGTCTATAGCAGGTGTTGATATTATACTTTTGTTTCCTATATTTCTACCCTCTTGCTTCTTGCTTCCCTATGACCTCTTTTTCTCAGGGCTTGTACACAGAGAATATCTTTTAAGCACCTTATCTCATGTCTTCTTTCTTCTCCATAGAGTTCATCTCAATTTAATCTGAGTCTCAACTAACTTGAAATACTCTTGACTAGGACTGCACAAGGTCACCAGCTGGCTCTGTAGCCAGCTGATAAGAGTGACATTTGAGGTCTATGCCTTATACCCAGGGCCAGGCTCAGGAACACACAGACCTTCTCACTTCATTTCGTGACTGATCTTAGTTTCCAAGAGCCTAGGAATGGCACCCTTGGTTGTGAAACCTGATGGCAGAGGATTAGGAATGATATATAGTGGAAAGGGACAGGACAGGACAGAAGAGGTGTGTGTATAGTTGGAGCCAATTGTAGGAAAGCCTGAAGTCACAGAAAATGGGCCTATTCAGCAGGCTGCTCCCAGGATCGGTGACAGGAAATTCTGAAGACCTACTATATCCTCTCCGTGAACTTTTCCTATTTTTTTGTGAGAAGCTCTCATGGTATACTTTCCTCATACTACATAAAGAAGAGACATACACTCATGCAATGATAGTGAGGGTGCCAACGCTAACAACTGGTTTATCTTTTTGGAAAATCAGTTTAATATTGTTTATATTCTGATATGATTAATTCTTCTCCTGGACATTACTCTAGAAAGCAAAAGTAAACCAATGAAACCACATACATGGATTTTTTTTTTAAATAACCATGGTAACTACATAGCAATTTGGAAGTGGCTGAAACATGAAAGAAGAAAAGCAGAATGTCTGTATAACCACTATGAGTGTGACTTTGAAAATATGAGTACATGTGGACAAAGAATAAAAAACAAAAATGTAAATAGTTGTGACAAAGGAATACAGTTATAGTTGATACACGGCCTGAAAAAATTATTCAGTTGTGCTATCTTGTTTTAAATTTAAGATACAAAGATAAAATAAGAATAATCTTTTTCTCATCTCTAATGCAATTTTGAGTGGTATGAGTTATTATTTTTACACCTGGAGGATGAGAAGAATTCTTAGATAATGATAAATAGTTCTCTTTAATTTGTTATAGGTAATCTGGTCTAGGTATGAGTAAATCACAATAGCCAATGGTAAAATAGAGTTTATCATGTGATAGGTGATTCACATGTATTAACTAATCTAATCCTAATAACAACATTCTTAGGTGGTGACTATTAAATTTCCATTAAGCAGATGAGGAAACTAAGTTCAGAAAGGTGAAGTACCTTATTCAAGGCCCTGGGTCACCTGGTGAGTGGTGAACGCAAGATTCAGACAGTCTGGCTCCAGAGCTGTGCCCTAATCCAATGTCCTATGCCCTGCTCGATGGATGACTAGAAAATGGTACCATGGGTTTCTAATTCAGAACACTGTTCTTTCCATTACACCAGACTGCATCTTATCTGGAAGATGAGAAAGCTGGAAACAAGATTGAGTGACTTGGTCATGGTCACATGATCAACTAATGGCTGAGAATTAACTTCTTGACTTATAATCTAATGATTTTCCTATTATCCCAGATGGCTGGGAATGAAGAGAAAAATACCTAGCTAAGAGCAAAAGTAAATGGGAAAAAAAACCTCAGGGAAATCAAACCTAAGACCTTTAAAAAGATAAAAATCTCTCTTGTCTCTTTGCTCTGCCATTTATGTGAATGTGACTCTGTCCTTCATCTGTCACTCATCTGCCACTGACAGATGTCTGTGCTCATGGACCAGTGACCTACACGGGAGGGAGGCAGGTGATGAAGAGCAGAGGGGCCCTGGGAGGTGTGGCCACCATGGGGCACACCTGATGTTCTAGAATTTGGCCAAACTCTGCGTGTGTGCCTGTGCTGTATATGTTCACATGAAGAAATGACATGCTCATCAGGTGGGATTGCTGGAAAATGTAACCAATATCTGATTTAAAATTTTAAAAAGTTCTATATGAAAAAATCTGAGTGTGGGCGATGGGTAATTGTGTGTCAACTTGGCTAGACTATAGTACTCAAAGGCCTTAAGAATAAAAACAGATTTCTTGGAGGAAAACAAATCCGCCTTAAGACAGACTTAACTCCCAAGTTTCTAGTTGATCTGACCTACTGATTTCAGACTTGCCAGCCCCCATAAGTGCATAAGTCAATTCCTTAAAACAAATATATATCAATATGCCCACCCATCCATCCATTTATCTAGAAAAAGGAACAGATCCTATTGGCTCTGTTTCTCTAGAAAATCCTGACTGCTTTAAATATAAAGTTCTTTCCAGAACTGCAAAGTACAGTGAGAATACTGGACACAGAGATCCATCTGACATACAGTTCATGAAAAGTGGAAAACAAGTGAAAATGGAGGAAGCAAAGCTTCAATGAAGAGAGATGACATTACATGCCACCATGTAGGTGTGGACCAGGGCAAACATTCCTCTCTGCCCCTGGCTCACAGCAGATAGCTACAACAACCTCAGCACGGTCACAACGGAAGGTGATAGGCTTGCTGTGAAACCCAGGTGCAACGACCCATGGATCCCTAAAGCAACAAAGTAATAGCTGGGAGTAAAGAAAACACACTCAGATTTCTAGGAATTAACACCAAGGCAGGTGTTCTGGGAGTAAACAAAAGAACCTTCTCCCTGAAGATTGACAGTGACCTCAAGGCATTCCCCATGTCCTTCTAAACACTTAAAGATAGGCACTATTAATTCTTCACATTCCTCTGGGTTTCCACTGAACATATGTTCAGGCTGGGGAGAGTTATGGGATATGATCCCCATGTAAAAATTAAGTATGTCTATGAAATGTCTTCCTCACCACCCTCATCATCACTTCCCAGTAGTCCTATATCCAGAGGATTGCTTGGGAGGTCAAGAGGAAAGGCACAGAGCAATGGTCAATCTCACCTTGGCTTCTGAAGTGGGTTCCAAGAAGCACAGGCGATTCCCAAGTCCCTCGGCCGCCAGGCAGAACTTCCTCTGCTCCTTGTGAACGTTGGCGATGCACTGGAGAACAACTTCATCTTCCTGCAGGGGGACAGAGACCTGTGTGAGCATCCAGGGACAACCTCCTTTAAAGAACCAAGGCCCAAAGGTGCCCCACTGCACTTTTCATCAGGTATGCTGAGGGGCACATGCCTTTAAACATCAGATAAAGGGGAGTTTGTTCCTCACAAGTCATAACCAAGCTCCTCCCCTGAGTCAGGACTCTGCTCAATTCTAGGATTGGGGCGAGGTGGTGGTGGTAGCAAGGACTTGGAATAAACATACTACTTAAGTTCACAGCCTGAGCCTCACTTCTGAAATGTACAAGCTGCACACCATCCAGGTAACCAGATGATTTCAACCTTGAGGGAATATGAAACCTAACCTGAGCAATCTTTCCAAATAAACAATTCAACAATAAGGGAAACTGAAATGGCAGCAGAGATCAGAGGGAGGTGGGATTTGCGGAGGGAAGGTCCATTTTATGTTCAAACTGAAAGGAGACAAGTTTTGTTGGAGGAGAGGGACATGTGCAGTGGTAACACATTCACCAGAGATGACAGGAGACTATAGAGGGTCGCAAGGAGATGCGTTTTTCTTTCATATTCAGTTCTACTTGACTTACAATGTGGTGCTAGTTTCAGGTGTACAGCAAAGTGATCCAGTTAAACATTTACATATATAGCACTGGGGACTCGACTCAATATTCTGTAATAATCTGTATGGGAAGCAGATGCATTTTAGGCATGCATCTAAGCAAGACTGAAGAAGCCTTGAGGAATCCATGCTGGAAGCAGGTATTGTGGGTCAAGTAGAAGAGTCACTCTGAATTCTCAAGGAGTGGACCTTCCTCCTAGGCATCAACCTTAAAAGGAAGCCTCCTCCAATTGCAGACACCTTGTTTGAATGGCATTCCTCCGGTTGATGATCCAGAAATGAGGCTGACCTCGATTTATAGGAATATGCTCACCCCCTGCACAACCCCGCCTGAAGACAGAAGGCACAGAGCAATGGTCAATCTCACCTTGGCTTCTGAAGTGGGTTCCAAGAAGCACAGGCGATTCCCAAGTCCCTCGGCCGCCAGGCAGAACTTCCTCTGCTCCTTGTGAACGTTGGCGATGCACTGGAGAACAACTTCATCTTCCTGCAGGGGGACAGAGACCTGTGTGAGCATCCAGGGACAACCTCCTTTAAAGAACCAAGGCCCAAAGGTGCCCCACTGCACTTTTCATCAGGTATGCTGAGGGGCACATGCCTTTAAACATCAGATAAAGGGGAGTTTGTTCCTCACAAGTCATAACCAAGCTCCTCCCCTGAGTCAGGACTCTGCTCAATTCTAGGATTGGGGCGAGGTGGTGGTGGTAGCAAGGACTTGGAATAAACATACTACTTAAGTTCACAGCCTGAGCCTCACTTCTGAAATGTACAAGCTGCACACCATCCAGGTAACCAGATGATTTCAACCTTGAGGGAATATGAAACCTAACCTGAGCAATCTTTCCAAATAAACAATTCAACAATAAGGGAAACTGAAATGGCAGCAGAGATCAGAGGGAGGTGGGATTTGCGGAGGGAAGGTCCATTTTATGTTCAAACTGAAAGGAGACAAGTTTTGTTGGAGGAGAGGGACATGTGCAGTGGTAACACATTCACCAGAGATGACAGGAGACTATAGAGGGTCGCAAGGAGATGCGTTTTTCTTTCATATTCAGTTCTACTTGACTTACAATGTGGTGCTAGTTTCAGGTATACAGCAAAGTGATCCAGTTAAACATTTACATATATAGCACTGGGGACTCGACTCAATATTCTGTAATAATCTGTATGGGAAGCAGATGCATTTTAGGCATGCATCTAAGCAAGACTGAAGAAGCCTTGAGGAATCCATGCTGGAAGCAGGTATTGTGGGTCAAGTAGAAGAGTCACTCTGAATTCTCAAGGAGTGGACCTTCCTCCTAGGCATCAACCTTAAAAGGAAGCCTCCTCCAATTGCAGACACCTTGTTTGAATGGCATTCCTCCGGTTGATGATCCAGAAATGAGGCTGACCTCGATTTATAGGAATATGCTCACCCCCTGCACAACCCCGCCTGAAGACAGAAGGCAAATCTCTTCTTACCCATCCCTCAAGCCTTGCTCCTCCAACCTGTCAGTCCACGTGCTCTCTCTCCACGACCAGTTGACTTTGGGTTTCAAACATCAGACAAGATTTCCAGGCATGGATAAGTGAAAGGAGGAATCACAGGAGCAGCAGATGATCCTTATCACTTGCTCTCCTGTTCCCTCTCTCAGCCCCAGGTCCCCTATTGCTGGTGTCAGTCCTGGAGTACAGGAATGGCACGTTGAACAGACATAATTTTTCTTCCATTGTGTCTACAACACATCTAGTCATGTGGAAAAATGAAATCCTCTACTCAGTGGCAACATGAAGTGATTCAATAGGACCGATCCCCACAAAGATGTCTGCAGGTGCACAGGGACTCACCAGGGGTGATAGGGAAATTTGAGAAGCCACAAATCACAGGTATTCAGGTGAAGATTGAGGGAATAAGAAAAGATTCACACTTTAGCCAACATATGTCACTGTTCATCACTAAATTGTTGTTACTGTTCAGTCCTTAAGACATGCCTGACTCTTTGTGACCCCATAGACTGCAGCACACCAGGATTCCCTGTCCTTCACCATTTCCAGGAACTTGCTCAAACTCATGTCCATTGACTCAGTGATATCACCTAACCATCTCACCCTCTGCAGTTCCCTTCTCCTCCAGCCTTCAATATTCCCCAGAATCAGGGTCTTTTCCAATGAGTCCTCTCTTCACATCAGGTGGCCTAAGTATTGGAGCTTCAGCTCCAGCATCAGTCCTTCCAATGAATAGACAGGGTGGATTTCCTTTAGGATTGACTAGTTTGATCTTGCAGTTCAAAGGGACTCTCAAGAGTCTTCTCCAACACCAGAGTTTAAAGGCATCAATCCTTTGGCGCTCAGCCTCCTTTATGGTCCAAGTCTCACATCCATTCATGACTACTGGCAAAACCATAGCTTTGACTATATGGACCTTTGTCAGCAAAGTAACGTCTCTGCTTTTTAATATGCTGTCTAGGCTTGTTGTAACTTTTCTTCCAAGGAACAAGTGTCTTTTAATTTCATAGCTGCAGTCAGCATCTGTAGTGATTTTGGAGCCCAAGAAAATCAAGTCTGTCACTACTTGCATTGTTTGCCCTCTATTTGCCATGAAGTGATGGAACTGGATGTCATAGTCTCAGTTTTTTGAATGTTGAGTTTTAAACCAGCTTTTTCACTCTCATTTCTCATCTTCATCAAGAGGTTATTTCCTCTATGCTGTCTGCCATTAGGATGGTACATCCTACATATCTACATAGCATATCTGAGGTTATTGATATTTCTCCTTGCAATCTGTCACAGGAGCAGCAGATGATCCTTATCACTTGCTCTCCTGTTCCCTCTCTCAGCCCCAGGTCCCCTATTGCTGGTGTCAGTCCTGGAGTACAGGAATGGCACGTTGAACAGACATAATTTTTCTTCCATTGTGTCTACAACACATCTAGTCATGTGGAAAAATGAAATCCTCTACTCAGTGGCAACATGAAGTGATTCAATAGGACCGATCCCCACAAAGATGTCTGCAGGTGCACAGGGACCACCAGGGTGATAGGGAAATTTGAGAAGCCACAAATCACAGGTATTCAGGTGAAGATTGAGGGAATAAGAAAAGATTCACACTTTAGCCAACATATGTCACTGTTCATCACTAAATTGTTGTTACTGTTCAGTCCTTAAGACATGCCTGACTCTTTGTGACCCCATAGACTGCAGCACACCAGGATTCCCTGTCCTTCACCATTTCCAGGAACTTGCTCAAACTCATGTCCATTGACTCAGTGATATCACCTAACCATCTCACCCTCTGCAGTTCCCTTCTCCTCCAGCCTTCAATATTCCCCAGAATCAGGGTCTTTTCCAATGAGTCCTCTCTTCACATCAGGTGGCCTAAGTATTGGAGCTTCAGCTCCAGCATCAGTCCTTCCAATGAATAGACAGGGTGGATTTCCTTTAGGATTGACTAGTTTGATCTTGCAGTTCAAAGGGACTCTCAAGAGTCTTCTCCAACACCAGAGTTTAAAGGCATCAATCCTTTGGCGCTCAGCCTCCTTTATGGTCCAAGTCTCACATCCATTCATGACTACTGGCAAAACCATAGCTTTGACTATATGGACCTTTGTCAGCAAAGTAACGTCTCTGCTTTTTAATATGCTGTCTAGGCTTGTTGTAACTTTTCTTCCAAGGAACAAGTGTCTTTTAATTTCATAGCTGCAGTCAGCATCTGTAGTGATTTTGGAGCCCAAGAAAATCAAGTCTGTCACTACTTGCATTGTTTGCCCTCTATTTGCCATGAAGTGATGGAACTGGATGTCATAGTCTCAGTTTTTTGAATGTTGAGTTTTAAACCAGCTTTTTCACTCTCATTTCTCATCTTCATCAAGAGGTTATTTCCTCTATGCTGTCTGCCATTAGGATGGTACATCCTACATATCTACATAGATACATATCTGAGGTTATTGATATTTCTCCTTGCAATCTGAATTCCACTTTGAGCTTCACCCAGCCCAGTATGTTGCATGATGTACTATATATGTATATTAAGTAAGCAGAGTGACAATATGTAGTCTTGATGTACTCCTTTCTCAATTTGGAACCAATCCATTGTTGCATATCCGGTTCTAACTATTGCTTCTTGACCTGTACACAGGTTTTGCAGGAGGCAGGTAAGGTGGTCTGGTATTTCCATCTCTTTAAGAATTTTCCATTGTTTGTTGTGACCTACACAGTCAAAGGCTTTATTGTAGCGAATGAAGCAGATGTTTTTCTGGAATTCTCTAGCTTTTTCTATGACCCAATAGATGTTGGCTATTTGATCTCTGGATTCCTCTGCCTTTTATAAATTCAGCTTGTACATATGAAAGTTCTTGGTTCATGTTGTGTTGAAGCCTAGCTTGGAGGCGTTTGAGCATGACCTTGCTAGCATGTGAAATGAGTGCAATTGTGTGGTAGTTTGAACATTTTCGGGCATTGTCCTTCTTTGGGGTGGGAATGAAAATTGACCTTTTCCAGTTCTGTGGCCACTGCTGAGTTTTCCATATTTGCTGGCATATTGAGTGCAGCACTTTAACAGCATCATCTTTTAGGATTTGAAGTAACACAGCTAGAATTCTATACCTCCACTAGCTTTGTTCAGAGTGATGCCTCCTAAGGCCCACTTGATTTTGCACTTTAGGATGTCTGGCTCTAGGTGAGTGATCACATCATTGTGGTTATCAGGGTCATTAAGACCTTTTTTGTATAGTTCTATGTATTATTGCTACCTCTTCTTAATATCTTCTGCCTCTGTTAGGTCCTTTTGTACTCATCTTTGCATAAAATGTTCCCCTGGTATCTGTAATTTTCTTGAAGAGATCTATAGGCTTTCTCATTCTATTGTTTTCCTCTATTTCTATGCATTGTTCACTTAGGAAGGTTTTCTTATCTCTCCTTGGTTATTGCTTGGAACTCTGCATTCAGACAGTTATATCTTTCCTCTTCTCCTTTGTCTTTCACTTATCTTTTTCTCTCAGCTGTACAGTCTCCTCAAACAACCATTTTGCCTTTTTTGCATTTCTTTTTCTTGGGGATGGTTTTGATCACCCTCTCCTATACAATGCTATGAACCTCTGTCCATAGTTCTTCAGGCACTGTGTGTCAGAACTAATTCCTTGAATTTATTTGTCACTTTCACTGTATAATCATAAGAGATTTGATTTAGGTCATACCTGAATGGCCTAGTGGTTTTCCCTACTTTCTTCGATTAAAGTCTGAATTTTGCACTAAGGAGATCATGATCTGAACCACAGTCTGCTCCAGTCTTGTTTTTGCTGACTGTATAGAGCTTCTCCATCTTTGGTTGAAAAGAATATAATCAATCTGATTTTGGTATGGACTATCTGGTGATGTGCACGTGCAGAAGTAGTCTCTTGTGTTGTTGGAAGAGGGTGTTTGCTAGGACCAGTGTGTTTTCTTGGCAAAACTCTGTTAGCCTTTGCCCTGCTTCATTTTGTACTCCAAAGTCATATTTGCCTGTTACTCCAAGTATCTCTTGACTTACAACTTTTCTATTCCAGTCCCCTATGATGAAAAGGACATCTGTGTGTGTGTGTGTGTGTGTGTGTGTGTGTTAGTTCTAGAAGCTTTTGTAGGTCTTCATAGAACCAATCGGCTTCTATGGCATTAGTTGTTGGGGTAGACTGTAATTACTGTGATATTGTATGGTTTGCTTTGGAAATGAACCAAGATCATCACTAAACTGAGTCGAGAATAAATTCAAGCCTCTGCTTCTAGTGAAACCAGAATTCAGTCTTTACTTGAGATGGAAGAAAACTCTAGAATATCCCTTCTCTCAAAATGTGGACTCAGGGATATCTCTGAAAAGAATGAAGTTTTCCCCCAGGCAGAGTCTCCCCTAGATCTCACAGAGACCAGGGCCAACACCATCCCCCTGTGGAGCACAGACTATGGGGGAGGACTCTGACTTTTTTTTTTTTTTTTTTTTAAAGATTTATTTATTTATTTACTTTGGGCGGGGGTTGGTGAGGGAGGGGAGTGGGCGGGCCACTTCTATTGGTCTTTCATTTCTCTATTTATTCATTCGTCTTGGTTCTTTGGCTCCTGTGGGCCTCCCATCGCGGTGGCCTCTGTTGTTGCAGAGCACCGGCTCTGGGCGCATGCGCTCCAGAGCTCCGGCTCGGTGATTGGACACATCAGTCCAGCCGCTCCGCGGCACGTGGGATCTTCCCAGGCCAGGGCGCGAACCGGCGCCCCTTGCACTGCAAGGCGGTGTCCTTACCCACTGGACCACCAGGGGAAGCCCTGACTCTGACTTATTGAAACTTCGGAAGGTGCTACAAAATAGGGGCTGTGGGAGTTAAATGGTCTGTACGGCAAGAGGCGGTCCTGGAAATACATAATTTTTCTGTCTAAAATGTCAAGAGGACCCCCCTTCCCCCACCCGTTGAGAAATATTTTAAGTATCTTCCACCTACATACCATTTACCAGTGTACACAGGCATCACAGGACTGGGTCTGTGGACCAGACTTCTCACAAACTGCAGAAAGGTGACAAGACGGCTTTCTTTTCAATATGTGTCTCAGAGAACCTCTTTCCATAATCTCCTTTATCATGCTCTCTCCACCCTAAGGTGCCCAAAACATCTTGCCCTAACAGTCTCAGGGATATATTTGTCTTCTGACATTGACCTGTGCTATAATCCACATCCTCACTACCTAAGTTGCCAATCAACTCATGAACTAAAGGAATTACCCTGGCTCAGTAAGCACTTCCTGAAGAGCACTCAGATGCAGGCATCATCCAAGTCAGCACTCTAGGGGACATATGTGACTGTACAACTCTGAGCCAACTTACCCTTCTCCAAACATGTTCACTTTTTTCCACCTGCTGTCTGGAACCATACGCACGGGGCTGACCTGGCTGCAAACACCACCTGGTGTGGCAGCCTGTACCTGCCTTCGCTCCAGACAGCAGCTATTAGCACCACAATCCTTCAACAGACAGACATCTGGAGCCTAAGAGCGCTTGACCTGGAAATCTCTGCACCATTTAGAATCATGAGATGAGTTAATTTAACCTCTCTCATTATGTCTCTCACTCCCTAGTGAAACATAGAACACAACCCCCTCTCTGCTGCTATCAGCCCTATCTAGTTTACTCATCCCTATACTCATTATGGTTTCTCCCCTCTTGTTACCTCTCTTCCTTTCTCCATTTGCTTTATAGCCAATCTGGGAATTTCCAGATAATGCTATTTCTAAGGAAGCCCCTTTAATTGAAGGCAGCAAATATGTTCACTTTTGTTATCTTCTCTTCTAGAAACTCAAGCTTCTCTTACATCCCTCATTGCCAACTCAGATGATTACTCTTCTATACAGGTGCCAAAACCCTTCTATTTTGAGACATATGATAGACTATCTCCGCATCTTCTTTGGCTATCAACAGACTAGTTACTTCTCCCACCATTTATCTGACTCTTAATGACAATCGGAAAATCTGATAAACATTTTTGTGCGAATTCAACACACAATTATTGACTACCTTCCAAAGACAAAGATTTCTTCCACGATACCATGGAGCACACCATGTTTCGTCAGAGGATATCTGTTAGTACTACAACGACAGAGCTGACACTTGAAAGGCCAGCTCACAGCCTTTCTTCACTCTACTTTAACTATCATCTCAAGTAATTTCAAGGTTCATGTGGACAATCTTTGAAACGAATACCTTGACCTAATGACTGCCACTCTGTTATGGTAACACACCTTAGTGAACCTGCCTTGTCATAATTTTAGAAGGAATCCAGTTCTAAGATCCCAAACTAGGCTCTTACTCTACAGATGCATTTCTCTCTCTTGCTTGCTTTCCCCTTCATCAAGTTGGCCAGTTCCAAGAGGGCACTGCTGTTGCCCTTATTTTTTCTACCCTGGAAAGAAGAATGATTGCTTTTATGAAAGAGAAAACACTACAACTTTGAAATTTTTAAAAGAATATTGTGTACTAACACATATAAGTGGAACCAAGAAAAATGGCACAGATGATTTTATTTACAAAGTAGAAACAGACACAGACACAGAAAACAAACATGGATACCAATGGAGAAAAGAGCAGTGAGATGAATAAGGAGATTGGGATTGACATATACACTATTGATATGATGTATAAAATAGATACCTAATGATAGTTTAACTGTAAGCTTAACTGTAACTTAAGGGAACTCTCCTTAGTGCTCTGCAGTGACTTAAATGAGAAGAAAATTCAAAAAAAAAAAAAAAAGAGGGGATATATATATATATATATATATATATATAGTGCTAGTGCTAAGTTGCTTCAGATATGTCTGACTCTTCCCAACTCTATGAACCATAGCCTGCCAGGCTCCTCTGTCCAAGGGATTCCCTAGGCAAGAATACTGGAGTGGGTTGCCATTTCCTCCTCCAGGGGATCTTCCCAACCCAGGGATCGGACCCACGACTCTTATGTCTCCAGCACTGGCAGGTAGGTTCTTTACCACTAGTGCCATCTGGGATATATGTATATATATAGCTAATTCACATTTCTGTACTGCAGAAACTGACAGCAGTGTAAAGCAAACATACTCCAATAAAAATTAATTATACAAGCAATAAACAAATTTGTGAAGTTTTTTTGGTAATACATTCTCAACTTGTTTAATCTTGTTTCACTGAAACACAACCATAATTTTTTTTTTCTTTTTTGTAGGACTTAGAGCAGACTTAACTCAGTCAATAACAAATAATAATAATACTTTCCATCTATAAAAGAAAGAAAGGCAAACTAAAGGGAAGAAGGTACTGGGGTAGAGGGCATAATAATCAGCAAGAGTAAGCCCCTTCAGACTCAGCCTCTGTCAGTAAGGGTCAGGATTATGAATCTCTGGGTCCCCAGGAAATAAGCTCTATTAAGATCATGGGTGGTTTTCCTTCTTTCTAACAAATAAGTCAAAAGGTCTCTGCCTGGCTTTGAACATGTCTCCACCCCTGAGTTCTCCCCTCCACCTCTAGCCTTATCTTGCTTCATTTCTACTGCTTACTGTCTCTTAAACAAGTCCTGCTCAGAGTTCATGAAATGCTCCTTCTTGAAGTACCTCCATTCTTTTTATTCAACTCCATATTCTCCTAGTTCGCCTCCCTTTCTGGTGGATCCTTCCCTTTCTCCTGGGATCACCCAAGGATGAGTCTTTTGTCACTTTCCCTTGGCAATCTCATCCATTCTTCAGGCTTCTAGCTTTATTCGAGAGGCGTTATGCCATCTGTATCTCTGGTGATGTTAGTAGTAAAGACCCTGCCTGCCAGTGCAGGATATGAAAGATACAGAGTTTGATTCCTGGGTTGGGGAGATCTGCTGCAGGAGGAAATGGCAGCTCTCTTCAGTATTCTTGCCTGGAGAATCCCTTGGACAGAAGAGCCTGGCAGACTGTGGTCCATAGCGTCACAAAAAGTTGGACATGACTGAAGCAACTTAGCATTCACGCAGGCACACACACCTCCAACCTGACGGCATTCTAAGGTTCCAAACCTCCACCTATCCATCCATGGACTTATCAACCCCTCAAACTAATATGTTCCATTGTATCAAAAGGCTTCCTTTTCCATGTATTCATCTTTTAAGTTTTTTCACTTTGAAACTGACAGAAAACCATAAATTTAATTATGTTTGTGAAGTTTTTTGGTAATACATTCTCAATTTGTTTAATCTTGTTTCACTGAAACACAACCATAATTTTTTTTTTCTTTTTTGTAGGACTTAGAGCAGACTTAACTCAGTCAATAACAAATAATAATAATACTTTCCATCTATAAAAGAAAGAAAGGCAAACTAAAGGGAAGAAGGTACTGGGGTAGAGGGCATAATAATCAGCAAGAGTAAGCCCCTTCAGACTCAGCCTCTGTCAGTAAGGGTCAGGATTATGAATCTCTGGGTCCCTAGGAAATAAGCTCTATTAAGATCATGGGTGGTTTTCCTTCTTTCTAACAAATAAGTCAAAAGGTCTCTGCCTGGCTTTGAACATGTCTCCACCCCTGAGTTCTCCCCTCCACCTCTAGCCTTATCTTGCTTCATTTCTACTGCTTACTGTCTCTTAAACAAGTCCTGCTCAGAGTTCATGAAATGCTCCTTCTTGAAGTACTTCCATTCTTTTTATTCAACTCCATATTCTCCTAGTTCGCCTCCCTTTCTGGTGGATCCTTCCCTTTCTCCTGGGATCACCCAAGGATGAGTCTTTTGTCACTTTCCCTTGGCAATCTCATCCATTCTTCAGGCTTCTAGCTTTATTCGAGAGGCGTTATGCCATCTGTATCTCTGGTGATGTTAGTAGTAAAGACCCTGCCTGCCAGTGCAGGATATGAAAGATACAGAGTTTGATTCCTGGGTTGGGGAGATCTGCTGCAGGAGGAAATGGCAGCTCTCTTCAGTATTCTTGCCTGGAGAATCCCTTGGACAGAAGAGCCTGGCAGACTGTGGTCCATAGCGTCACAAAAAGTTGGACATGACTGAAGCAACTTAGCATTCACGCAGGCACACACACCTCCAACCTGACGGCATTCTAAGGTTCCAAACCTCCACCTATCCATCCATGGACTTATCAACCCCTCAAACTAATATGTTCCATTGTATCAAAAGGCTTCCTTTTCCATGTATTCATCTTTTTATTATGTTTCCTTTGTTCGTCAACAACATGTCCAACCCCTCTGCAGCGCAGGCTCAAACATCACCACCTCTTCTCTGAGTCTTCCTTCCCTCCTGTCCTACAGCAAATGGACTAGAAGAAACAGAGACTGGAGCTCTAGAGTGAAGGGCAAGGCTATAACAATATCCAGAGCATTCTTCCTCTAGTGTGTTACTGGAGGCCCAGGCTTCTCTTTATAATTTTCCTGCTGAAAATTCGCAATGATTCTCTACACTGTCCAAAAAACAAAAATTTCAAGCCAGTATATGAGGACCTCCATTTTCCAACTTCTTCCCTAGAGATGCCCTTGACCTTCTCTACCTCCAAGCCTTTACTCATGCTGTCTCTATTTCTAAAGCTACCATGCTTTGGCTTATTTTTCCATGATCACAGATTCCCTAGCTTCCCAAGCTTAGCTCTAACATCACATTCTTTACAAAGCCTAGGTCACTGGACCTCTTCTGTCACACTTCCACAGAAATTATTACCACACTCTTGCATGATGATTATTCATACATATGCCCTATCCCCAGCTATATATTTGGAAATGGCTCACATTTGCTGATTTCCAATTGTGTAAGAGGCACCATGCTTTGTGCACAATAAAAGCTTCATGTCAGTGCTATGATGTAGGTACTCTTGTTATCTCCATTTGTCAGATGAGAAACGTCTGTGCAGAATAGTTAAGTAACTTGCTTAAGGACTCCTGGTGGCAACGGGCGGAGCCGGGCATCCAGTCTGGACAGATCATATCAAGGCATTGGAATCCCCACTGCCTGCCAGTGCAGGATATGAAAGATACAGAGTTTGATTCCTGGGTTGGGGAGATCTGCTGCAGGAGGAAATGGCAGCTCTCTTCAGTATTCTTGCCTGGAGAATCCCTTGGACAGAAGAGCCTGGCAGACTGTGGTCCATAGCGTCACAAAAAGTTGGACATGACTGAAGCAACTTAGCATTCACGCAGGCACACACACCTCCAACCTGACGGCATTCTAAGGTTCCAAACCTCCACCTATCCATCCATGGACTTATCAACCCCTCAAACTAATATGTTCCATTGTATCAAAAGGCTTCCTTTTCCATGTATTCATCTTTTTATTATGTTTCCTTTGTTCGTCAACAACATGTCCAACCCCTCTGCAGCGCAGGCTCAAACATCACCACCTCTTCTCTGAGTCTTCCTTCCCTCCTGTCCTACAGCAAATGGACTAGAAGAAACAGAGACTGGAGCTCTAGAGTGAAGGGCAAGGCTATAACAATATCCAGAGCATTCTTCCTCTAGTGTGTTACTGGAGGCCCAGGCTTCTCTTTATAATTTTCCTGCTGAAAATTCGCAATGATTCTCTACACTGTCCAAAAAACAAAAATTTCAAGCCAGTATATGAGGACCTCCATTTTCCAACTTCTTCCCTAGAGATGCCCTTGACCTTCTCTACCTCCAAGCCTTTACTCATGCTGTCTCTATTTCTAAAGCTACCATGCTTTGGCTTATTTTTCCATGATCACAGATTCCCTAGCTTCCCAAGCTTAGCTCTAACATCACATTCTTTACAAAGCCTAGGTCACTGGACCTCTTCTGTCACACTTCCACAGAAATTATTACCACACTCTTGCATGATGATTATTCATACATATGCCCTATCCCCAGCTATATATTTGGAAATGGCTCACATTTGCTGATTTCCAATTGTGTAAGAGGCACCATGCTTTGTGCACAATAAAAGCTTCATGTCAGTGCTATGATGTAGGTACTCTTGTTATCTCCATTTGTCAGATGAGAAACGTCTGTGCAGAATAGTTAAGTAACTTGCTTAAGGACTCCTGGTGGCAACGGGCGGAGCCGGGCATCCAGTCTGGACAGATCATATCCATGTCACGTTCTCTCTCCCAGCTCCTCTCAGCTGGCCATTTACCCCTTGAAGGCAGAATCCCCATCTGGTTCACCTTTACACCTATTGGGATACCCACAAGCATGGTGCCTTAAAAACATCACGTGCCTAATTACAACTTATTAAGTGGGTGTGTTTCTGCCTTGCAACCCCAGTTAATTACAAACTCTGTTAGAGCAGAAAACAGCTTCCCCACCCAAGCTGAGAACATAAGGCTGTGGGTAAAATCACACTGGCTGATTGGAATATGGAATCTGATTAAAGAGATTACTCTCACGTAACAATAGTTTTTGTAGAAGGGATCATGGCTTCATTGATGAGTCAGCTAAGCAATCTCATAAAAAGAATAAATATTGACATAAAGAAGTAATGGGGAAAAAGCTATAATGAGGCTTTGGAGGTCATTTGGAGTTCTTAGTTTTGTTGCTTAATTATTATTACTGATAATAATAACCATTTACTTTATACCAGACACTCTGGTAATAATCTCCCTTGAGATTATTTAGTACTCTTAACAACACAACCATTCTAAGAACGTGGAAACCAAAGCCCTAAGGAATTAGCTGATTTTAATGAATAAACATTTAATGAACAGTCATTATGTGCCACCATGTTCCAACAGCTCAGTTTAACCCTTACAGCTACCCTTTAAGGTAGATACTAATATGTTCTCTATTTCTAGATAAAGAGGCTGAAGCATAGAGAGGTTAATTAACTTGCCTAGCACCACACCACATGTAACTAAAAGATTCTGACCTTGAACCTGGGATTATACGAATCAGAAGCCTGTCCTCCTGACCTTGATGCCAATGTGGCCCTTGACTCCAAGAGACTGACGTTAACAATAGATCTGAAATACATCTTCCTGACTCTGAGACCCACAGTGATGATGTTGATAAAAATAGATATATCTTGGCCTCTTACATGGTGATCCAACTTTAAAAAGTAACCAAATCAGAGAGCATGATGCCAGAAAGAAGAGCCAGAGGACTTAAAATCAAATAAAACCCAATTTTTCAGTGCCCCATGACCATAATGATGGAAAGAGTGAACATGATCTCTAAACCTGTAGCAGAGAGGGGAAATGGTGAAAATGTGAGGTATATCATATATCAGCATCCCCCCAAGCCATGTGGTTCACAAGCACCGGCTATTCCTATCATAGCTCCAGCCTGGGGTGGTGCTGAGTGATTGTCCCCGAACAAGAATATACAGCCTTTGGCTCTCTCTGCAGAGATGTCATATTATCATAGATGCCTCCAACCAAGTTCTTTCTGCCTCCACCAGCTAGAGAACTTTGAACTTGAAAATGAATGAAGCATGCCTATTCTATCAATAATGCTTTTATCTTACACCCCGACTTGAGCACAAGGGCCAGGGAAGGTCCCTGTTTGCCATCTCAGAGTTGGCGACCGGGGGCCCCCTGGCTCCCTCTCTTCTCTCTGGGTCATTTGTAGAGGACTCTTTGGAACAAAACAAAATGGCTGAGAGCCCTACTTCAGGTTGATCATTAGGCAGCTGATGACAGCCCCATAGTTAGCTGTGCACTTCACTGGTACTGAGAGGCTCGTGAGCGGGAGCACGCGGCACAGAGTATAGCACAGAACATTTCATGGTCCACATCTACGCACAGACAGGACTGCAGAGGCCAATCCATAACCATTTATTGCTTTAAAAAGGAATATGTGGCCTCACCACCCATCTTGAATAGCAGAAACTATTTTGGGAATGCACACAGTCAGAGCTATCTGTGGAGCAGATACAGACAGGGGCTACAGAGCTCATTCCAAGGCTTTACCCCAAAGTGTCTCTTAAATGAAAAATAAGTGGGTTATTGGGATGGCGACACCATCCACAAACTGTTTCATAAAGATTAACAGCACTGGTAGTCTACTGTGAGCCCTAAATATTCAATCATTTTAACTATTTGCTTCCTTAGATTCAAAGCTCCTAGGGGAAGAAGTCTGTCATTTCCCTATAAATCCTCAGTTCCTGGCATAGCGGCTGGCACTGAGTAGAAACACAGAGACTTGTGAATTTAATGAAAGAACCATATTGAAAACAACTAGTAATATTAACAAAATACTTATGTAGAAGAATTGCATCATGAAGATACTTCTGCATTTTCTTACTTGCAGTGTCTAGAATGCCAACATGGAAATGGCTGGCATGTTATAAAAGGCTGTGTGATATCCCATTCACTTCCACAATGACCCAACGAGATCTACAAGTACACTGAATCACATTTTTAAAATTATGAAGCTAAACGTGGTGACTGAGGGAAGAGGAAGAGACTAACTAGCCCAATGTCCAACTCTAGAGGCTGATGTTCTGTTGTGTCTCTAAGCATGACATTTCTAGGGATTTGCTATTGCTATTGTCTGTTTTGGTTGTAGTAGGATTACACTTTTGAAACTTGTTTTTCCAACTTGTCCAAATTGAAAACAGCTCCTATATCTGGGTCCTTACTACTCATTGGTTGTTGCATGGAAATGCCAGGATCCAAGGAGATAAATTCAATAGAGTTGATCATTCCTCCCTTTGTAACATACTTTCATCATTTGGCTTGTAGGGTAGACCTTCTCTTGCTTGTTGCTCCTATTCAAGAGCATATCCCTCTCAGGTGCCCTGGCTGGCCTAGCCTTATCTCCTCTTTGATGCTGGAGCAGAGCCCCAAGGCTATTCCTTAGAGTTCTTTTCTTTACCTGAACTTCCCTCCCTGGTGACCTCATTTAGTTTCATGACTTTCAAAACCACATGTAGTAATTAATAATGTCATACTTTGGTCGCCAAGTCATGTCCAACTCTTTATGACACCATGTCCTATAGCCTGCCAGGTTCCTCTGCCCATGGGATTTTCCAGGCAAGAAATGCCAGAGTGGATTTCCCATTTCATCTCCAAGGGATCTTCAAGATCCAGAGATCAAACCCAAGTCTCCTGCATTGGCAGATGGGTTCTTTACCACTGAGCCACCAGGGAAACTCCAGTCATTAATACTAATAACCCTCAAATTTGTATCAACAGCTTAAACATCTTCAAGGTGCAGACCTCTATCTCTAACTGTCTAACAGGTCCAAGTACTAATCATCTCCCTGGTATATCCTTCCTGTGGTCTATTTCAGGACATGGCAACTCCATGCTCAGGCTAGAGAAAAATCTTGAATTCATAT
Organism: Tragulus kanchil; assembly: GCA_022376925.1. Taxonomy (NCBI): domain Eukaryota; kingdom Metazoa; phylum Chordata; class Mammalia; order Artiodactyla; family Tragulidae; genus Tragulus; species Tragulus kanchil. The sequence goes on from JAIOJX010000032.1 coordinate 260,981,263, forward strand.
GAATTTGTCTTTTCTCTTACCTCACTTTCATACCAGCAACAAATCCTACCCATTCTATCTTCAAAGTACATCTGACTGGACCAGCCTGCATCTTCCTTACCACCACTACCTGATCATGCCATCCCTTCTTGTCACAATTACTGCAAGCACCTCTGAACTTATTTCCTACTCTTATCTCTTCCCTGCACAGTAGTTACAGGAAGGCTTTTACTGAGATCTCCACTACTCAAAACTCTTCAGTGGCTTTCTGTCTTACTCAGGGAAACAGCAGAATTCTTATGGTGGTCCTAAAAATATGCCCACTTGCCTGTGATCTCTCTTCTTTTGATTGCTTCATTTCAGCTGTACTGACCTGCTTCTAAGAGCTCAAATGTTTTAAGTGTGTTCCGCCCTGCCGGCTCTCTTGGCCCAGAAGGCTCCAGCTCCCTGCAGGGCGGGTCCCACACATCCTTTAGGTGTCTGCTCAATGTCAGTTTACCAGAGAGGCCCTTCTGAGTTATCTGATATAAAATTACAGCCTCATTCCCGCTCGGCACTTCCCATCTTGCTTCATATGCCCTCCTTTCCCAGTAACACTTACCCTCTAAGAATATATACTTGTTTCTTATCTATTTCCTCATTAGAAAGTAATCTCCAAGGATACTGCTTTGCCACCACAGTATCTCCAATGTGCAAAACAGTGCCTGGTACAAGGTAGATGCCTGCGTGCATGCTCAGTTGCTCTGTTGGGTCTGATTCTTTGCAAACCCATAGGATGTAGCCTGCCAGGTTCCTCCGTCCATGAAATTCTCCAGGTAAGAATACTGGAGTGGGTTGCCATTTCCTTCTCCAGGGATCAAACGTTCATCTCCTGCATTGGTAGTAGGGTTCTTTACCATTGAGCCACCTGGGAAGCTTCACAAGGTAAATACCTAGCCCCAAATAAAAAATCAGTGGTTTTATTTCCTGTCAAATACAGTGCACCAAGCCTCCCCCTCCCCACACACAAAAAGACCTTATGAATTCATCACATGCTTTTATCCCTTTGACAGAAAGTGTCCAAACATTCCTCAGTCTCAGCTGGGATTGTCTGCTTATGCTAAGGGCTAACAAACAAAAGAAGCAACCCCCAATCTACATGCAAGGACCTTCCTACTCCAGTAACTGGAAGGAGTGTCTTGTTTTCTCTTTATAACTTTTCCCACTGCTGAGTAGGCTGAAGTTTAATGATACCATCCACTCAGCCTCCCACATGGCTTGGTCCTTTTGGAACTTGCAGAGAAGGTGGCAAAGAGGAAAGCCTTCCCTGGATTGATTAGAGAGATCTGCCGGCAGTAGGGTTTCCATGTGCAATTAGCTCCCTTTCAGTTTAGAACAGGTTGCTAGCTGACATGGGAGAAGGCAGTGACCTGTGACATCTTCTCCCAGAAATAATGGTCAATTTATTTAAATTCTGACTCTTACAAGGTAGAAAAATAATGCCCTAGTTGGTACCTAGCAATCTCAGGTCCCACAGGAAGATTTTAAATAAAATAGTAATGCCTGGATCTCTCTTCTTTTGATTGCTTCATTTGCCCTGCCGGCTTTTTTTCCCTTTGGCCCAGAAGGCTCCAGCTCCTGCAGGGCGGGTCCCACACATCCTTTAGGTGTCTGCTCAATGTCAGTTTACCAGAGAGGCCCTTCTGAGTTATCTGATATAAAATTACAGCCTCATTCCCGCTCGGCACTTCCCATCTTGCTTCATATGCCCTCCTTTCCCAGTAACACTTACCCTCTAAGAATATATACTTGTTTCTTATCTATTTCCTCATTAGAAAGTAATCTCCAAGGATACTGCTTTGCCACCACAGTATCTCCAATGTGCAAAACAGTGCCTGGTACAAGGTAGATGCCTGCGTGCATGCTCAGTTGCTCTGTTGGGTCTGATTCTTTGCAAACCCATAGGATGTAGCCTGCCAGGTTCCTCCGTCCATGAAATTCTCCAGGTAAGAATACTGGAGTGGGTTGCCATTTCCTTCTCCAGGGATCAAACGTTCATCTCCTGCATTGGTAGTAGGGTTCTTTACCATTGAGCCACCTGGGAAGCTTCACAAGGTAAATACCTAGCCCCAAATAAAAAATCAGTGGTTTTATTTCCTGTCAAATACAGTGCACCAAGCCTCCCCCTCCCCCCACACAAAAAGACCTTATGAATTCATCACATGATTTTATTCCTTTGACAGAAAGTGTCCAAACATTCCTCAGTCTCAGCTGGGATTGTCTGCTTATGCTAAGGGCTAACAAACAAAAGAAGCAACCCCCAATCTACATGCAAGGACCTTCCTACTCCAGTAACTGGAAGGAGTGTCTTGTTTTCTCTTTATAACTTTTCCCACTGCTGAGTAGGCTGAAGTTTAATGATACCATCCACTCAGCCTCCCACATGGCTTGGTCCTTTTGGAACTTGCAGAGAAGGTGGCAAAGAGGAAAGCCTTCCTGGATTGATTAGAGAGATCTGCCGGCAGTAGGGTTTCCATGTGCAATTAACTCCCTTTCAGTTTAGAACAGGTTGCTAGCTGACATGGGAGAAGGCAGTGACCTGTGACATCTTCTCCCAGAAATAATGGTCAATTTATTTAAATTCTGACTCTTACAAGGTAGAAAAATAATGCCCGAGTTGGTACCTAGCGATCTCAGGTCCCACAGGAAGATTTTAAAAATAAAATTATACGTAACTTGATATTTTGAATCTTCTCCCTCACTCTAAGTGAGTGACCACACTCAAGAGAATACACAAACCCCCTTTGGTTTCTTTCTTCTGTAGACACATCAGCCCAGATGAAGAGTAAACAGAAAAAGCTAGAATACTAAAGCAATCATGATGTTTGATGTAAAAGAGGGAGCAAGGGTAGGTCACTGTTATGGTGGGGAAAGGTAGGTCTCTGGATCTAACATTGTTCTGAACCTAATTTGCGAAAGGTAGGAATGTAAATTGGTGCAGCCACTATGGAAAACAGTAGGGAGATTCCTTAAAAAAATTAAGAACAGAACTACCATATGATCCTGCAATCCCACTCCTGAGCATATATCCAGAGAAAACCCTAATTTGAAATGATACATGCACTCCTATGTCCACAGCAGCATTATTCACAATAGTCAAGACATGGAAGCAACCTAAGTGTCCACTGACAGGGGAATGGACAAAGAAGATATGGTGTGTGTGTCTATATATGGAGAATGGAGTAAACACACAATGGAATAAAAAGGATGAAATCATGCCATTTGCAGCAACATGGATGGACCTAGAGATTATCATATTAAATGAAGTCAGTCAGACACAAAAAGATAAGTATGATACAACTTTCATGTGGAATGTCCCCCACAAATGACACAAAAGAACTTATTTACAAAACAGAAACAGACTGTGTCACAGACTTAGAAAACCAACTTTTAGTTACCAAAGGGGAAAGGGGAGGAGGGAATAAATTACAAGATGGGGATCAACATACATACACTACTATACAGAAAATAGATAATCAATAAGGACCTACTATATGGTATTCAATGTTCTGTAACAGCCTATAATGGAAAAGAATCTGAGAAAGAATAGATATATGTACAGGTATAACTGAATCACTCTGCTGTACATTTCCAACTAATACAATGTCACAAGTAAATTATGCTCCATTATAATTTTTTTTAAACTTTAAAAATATATCAAAATTAAATAGGGAGTTTTACTGGCACACTTTACAATTCCCCATGTTTGTTATTGTAACTGCTGATGACTTTGCAAACCATGTTCATCTTGAGGAACCAAGAGCATTGAAACCCCAGAAGGAAACAAAGAGCATCCAATTCTGCCTCTACCAACAGCACTTCTGGGAGACCCTGAGGAAATGTGCAATGATACCTACATTTTTACATTATTAGGTCTATTCTTTAAGTCAGTTTCCCTTACTGCTGGCTCTGGTTCTGGGATCTTTCGTTTCTGACAAGGCATAATATCTCACTGGGCTATGAAATCCACCTATGACAGTTCACCCATTTTAAGTCAGATCTTCTAACAATCCCTGTGCTCAATGGGATGGGAAACAGTACCATCTGCTTCTGCTTCTTAGACATAAACTAAGTATTGAGCTTCTGTCTACTGGCATAAGGTAGTACCCTCAGATAGAGAACTTCCTGGACTTTCCCCCTTTAAGATCTGTAGAAAAGGCAAACTACATATAGGACATACTCTGTGTGCATAATCACTCCATCTTACTGACGAGATAAAGGAACAAACCATCCAACAATTTCCATACACAATCTAATAACTAGGTGTCCACAGCAGCATTATTCACAATAGTCAAGACATGGAAGCAACCTAAGTGTCCACTGACAGGGGAATGGACAAAGAAGATATGGTGTGTGTGTCTATATATGGAGAATGGAGTAAACACACAATGGAATAAAAAGGATGAAATCATGCCATTTGCAGCAACATGGATGGACCTAGAGATTATCATATTAAATGAAGTCAGTCAGACACAAAAAGATAAGTATGATACAACTTTCATGTGGAATGTCCCCCACAAATGACACAAAAGAACTTATTTACAAAACAGAAACAGACTGTGTCACAGACTTAGAAAACCAACTTTTAGTTACCAAAGGGGAAAGGGGAGGAGGGAATAAATTACAAGATGGGGATCAACATACATACACTACTATACAGAAAATAGATAATCAATAAGGACCTACTATATGGTATTCAATGTTCTGTAACAGCCTATAATGGAAAAGAATCTGAGAAAGAATAGATATATGTACAGGTATAACTGAATCACTCTGCTGTACATTTCCAACTAATACAATGTCACAAGTAAATTATGCTCCATTATAATTTTTTTTAAACTTTAAAAATATATCAAAATTAAATAGGGAGTTTTACTGGCACACTTTACAATTCCCCATGTTTGTTATTGTAACTGCTGATGACTTTGCAAACCATGTTCATCTTGAGGAACCAAGAGCATTGAAACCCCAGAAGGAAACAAAGAGCATCCAATTCTGCCTCTACCAACAGCACTTCTGGGAGACCCTGAGGAAATGTGCAATGATACCTACATTTTTACATTATTAGGTCTATTCTTTAAGTCAGTTTCCCTTACTGCTGGCTCTGGTTCTGGGATCTTTCGTTTCTGACAAGGCATAATGTCTCACTGGGCTATGAAATCCACCTATGACAGTTCACCCATTTTAAGTCAGATCTTCTAACAATCCCTGTGCTCAGTGGGATGGGAAACAGTACCATCTGCTTCTGCTTCTTAGACATAAACTAAGTATTGAGCTTCTGTCTACTGGCATAAGGTAGTACCCTCAGATAGAGAACTTCCTGGACTTTCCCCCTTTAAGATCTGTAGAAAAGGCAAACTACATATAGGACATACTCTGTGTGCATAATCACTCCATCTTACTGACAGATGTTGCATCTGAAAGCAAGAACAAACCATCCAACAATTTCCATACACAATCTAATAACTAGGGAACACTATTCCTTCTTCAAAACCGATGCATGATAAAGTTAGTGGATTCTAATGAAATTCATGGACTGACATTGAGAAGGCAAAGTCTTTGAAAATAGGTCACTTAAAGAAAAAAGAAGTGTTTTCATAGTTTAATGGTGCAAAAACCACTATCAACTGACCAGAGATAATTCCTTTTATATAGTCATGCAAGAAATATTTGTATGCCTACTGCTATGCCAGATTCTGTTTCATGGCCTGGGGTGAAGCAGCGAACAAAGGCAAGCATCTGCCCTCCTGGAGCCCCCAATCTAAATGCCTAACAATCTGGTTGTACAGATCAGCTCACATGGGCTTTAGGTGGCAGTGGTTTGCAGAGACGATGATATAATTCAGGACCAGAGGGCTGAGTAAGACAAAAGAATGCAGGGATGTCTGTCTTCCCTGACACCTTCTCTGTCCGGACTGAGTTCTGCTCTTGTGTATGTGTTTCTATCAGATAATTCACTCCTCCATATGGTAACTCTTGGATTTCTTTTTGAAATCCCCTCTAACCAGATCTTCTGCTTGGTAGGCAAGGACCACATCCTCCTCATCTCCATCTTGTTTATGCAGTAATTCCTGGTAGCTCAGATGGTAAAGAATCTGCCTGCAATTGCAGGAGCCCTGCGTTCAATCCCTGGGTCAGGAAGATCTCCTGGGAAAGGAAACAGCTATCCACTCCAGTATTCTTGACTGGAGAATATCATAGACAGAGGAGCCTGGCGAACTACAGTTCATGTGGTTGTAAAGAATCAGGCATGACTAAGTGGCTCTGGTGCTGGGATCTTTCGTTTCTGACAAGGCATAATATCTCACTGGGCTATGAAATCCACCTATGACAGTTCACCCATTTTAAGTCAGATCTTCTAACAATCCCTGTGCTCAATGGGATGGGAAACAGTACCATCTGCTTCTGCTTCTTAGACATAAACTAAGTATTGAGCTTCTGTCTACTGGCATAAGGTAGTACCCTCAGATAGAGAACTTCCTGGACTTTCCCCCTTTAAGATCTGTAGAAAAGGCAAACTACATATAGGACATACTCTGTGTGCATAATCACTCCATCTTACTGACAGATGTTGCATCTGAAAGCAAGAACAAACCATCCAACAATTTCCATACACAATCTAATAACTAGGGAACACTATTCCTTCTTCAAAACCGATGCATGATAAAGTTAGTGGATTCTAATGAAATTCATGGACTGACATTGAGAAGGCAAAGTCTTTGAAAATAGGTCACTTAAAGAAAAAAGAAGTGTTTTCATAGTTTAATGGTGCAAAAACCACTATCAACTGACCAGAGATAATTCCTTTTATATAGTCATGCAAGAAATATTTGTATGCCTACTGCTGTGCCAGATTCTGTTTCATGGCCTGGGGTGAAGCAGCGAACAAAGGCAAGCATCTGCCCTCCTGGAGCCCCCAATCTAAATGCCTAACAATCTGGTTGTACAGATCAGCTCACATGGGCTTTAGGTAGCAGTGGTTTGCAGAGACGATGATATAATTCAGGACCAGAGGGTTGAGTAAGACAAAAGAATGCAGGGATGTCTGTCTTCCCTGACACCTTCTCTGTCCGGACTGAGTTCTGCTCTTGTGTATGTGTTTCTATCAGATAATTCACTCCTCCATATGGTAACTCTTGGATTTCTTTTTGAAATCCCCTCTAACCAGATCTTCTGCTTGGTAGGCAAGGACCACATCCTCCTCATCTCCATCTTGTTTATGCAGTAATTCCTGGTAGCTCAGATGGTAAAGAATCTGCCTGCAATTGCAGGAGCCCTGCGTTCAATCCCTGGGTCAGGAAGATCTCCTGGGAAAGGAAACAGCTATCCACTCCAGTATTCTTGACTGGAGAATATCATAGACAGAGGAGCCTGGCGAACTACAGTTCATGTGGTTGTAAAGAATCAGGCATGACTAAGTGGCTAACACTTTCATTTTCAATTTTTCACATTAATACCATATGGCCAACATGTCCTAGATGCTTGTGATGGAAAATCATGAAGGTGGGAAGAAAGGGTAAATCAGAATAGTGGTTCAGAGTTGAGTAAACAACTGCAGACCAAGAGTACCTAAAAGTTAGGAATCGAAACCAGACATTGTCTGGGTTCATAAGACACACCTCATGAAGAGACAAATGACCCATGAAAGCCAAGCCAAGATAAGCCTGTTTCTATGAACAAGGATTCACCTGGATGCATCCTCCTAGAGCAGAACTCAGTGTTAGCTCTCATAGCCTAATATGGGGTTAGAAGGTGATGACTGTGTGCAACGATTTCTCATAATTGATGGTTTCAATTCAGTGAGGCTCTTGCTATTACCAATCAGTGAGCACACAGCACCGAGGGGAGGTATGCTCAGCAGGAAAATTAAATACAACGAGAACCCACCCCGTGCAGGCTTTAAAACTCCGTACTTTATAACATTTCAAAAACCTCATCGCATTAGTCATCAGTATGCACATCCTACAGGTAGAGCCACTTGGGCATAGGCTCAGATGTGGTAAGTAACAGCCTAGAGTCAGATGCTGTTGCTTTTTTCATCCATTATTCATTCATTTATGAAGTATTCATTAAGGCCTATTTTATGCCATGCACTGCTAAGTTTGGAGAAGACAAAAATGCATCAGAGTTTGTGTGTGGGGATTTAAATCTTATTCTGTGTGATTCCAAAATCCACATTCTTCCTACTGTACCAAGGCTCCTTGGTGAAGAAAGCATTTCAGTTAATTTAATAACTGACACAACTCCCACTTAGGGATGCTGTTGTTTTCAATTTCTCACCTTACTAAGGCTGGTAGTTACTGCTGAAAGACTTTAATTCCTGGTAGCTCAGATGGTAAAGAATCTGCCTGCAATTGCAGGAGCCCTGCGTTCAATCCCTGGGTCAGGAAGATCTCCTGGGAAAGGAAACAGCTATCCACTCCAGTATTCTTGACTGGAGAATATCATAGACAGAGGAGCCTGGCGAACTACAGTTCATGTGGTTGTAAAGAATCAGGCATGACTAAGTGGCTAACACTTTCATTTTCAATTTTTCACATTAATACCATATGGCCAACATGTCCTAGATGCTTGTGATGGAAAATCATGAAGGTGGGAAGAAAGGGTAAATCAGAATAGTGGTTCAGAGTTGAGTAAACAACTGCAGACCAAGAGTACCTAAAAGTTAGGAATCGAAACCAGACATTGTCTGGGTTCATAAGACACACCTCATGAAGAGACAAATGACCCATGAAAGCCAAGCCAAGATAAGCCTGTTTCTATGAACAAGGATTCACCTGGATGCATCCTCCTAGAGCAGAACTCAGTGTTAGCTCTCATAGCCTAATATGGGGTTAGAAGGTGATGACTGTGTGCAACGATTTCTCATAATTGATGGTTTCAATTCAGTGAGGCTCTTGCTATTACCAATCAGTGAGCACACAGCACCGAGGGGAGGTATGCTCAGCAGGAAAATTAAATACAACGAGAACCCACCCCGTGCAGGCTTTAAAACTCCGTACTTTATAACATTTCAAAAACCTCATCGCATTAGTCATCAGTATGCACATCCTACAGGTAGAGCCACTTGGGCATAGGCTCAGATGTGGTAAGTAACAGCCTAGAGTCAGATGCTGTTGCTTTTTTCATCCATTATTCATTCATTTATGAAGTATTCATTAAGGCCTATTTTATGCCATGCACTGCTAAGTTTGGAGAAGACAAAAATGCATCAGAGTTTGTGTGTGGGGATTTAAATCTTATTCTGTGTGATTCCAAAATCCACATTCTTCCTACTGTACCAAGGCTCCTTGGTGAAGAAAGCATTTCAGTTAATTTAATAACTGACACAACTCCCACTTAGGGATGCTGTTGTTTTCAATTTCTCACCTTACTAAGGCTGGTAGTTACTGCTGAAAGACTTTAATTGAAGGGGTAGTTCCCTCTTTCCTAAATAAGATGTAGACACCCAATTGTTTCTTTATCTTAGTCAAGTGCAAATAGAACTTCAAGCCCCAGGGTCATTCTCTTTGTCTACACCCCACCCTTGCCAAGCACTACCACACTGTTGTTCAGCGACTCAGTCCTGTCTCTCTCTGTGACTCCATGGACTGCAGCACATCAGGCTTCCCTGTCCTTCACTATCTCCTGGAGTTTTCTCACATTCATGTTGACTGAGTCAGCGATGCCATCCATCCATCTCTCCTGTTACCCCTTCTACTCCTACCTTCAACCTTTCCCAGGATCAGGGTCTTTTCCAATGAGTTGGCTCTTCACATCAGGTGGCCAAAGTACTGGAGTATCAGCTTCAGCATCATTCCTTCCAGTGAATATCCAGGGTTCATTTAAGATGGAATGATTTGATCTCTACTATTCAAGGAACTCTCAAGAGTCTTCTCCAGCACCACCATTCAAAAGCATCAGTTCTTCCGCACTCTGCCTTCTTCATGGTCCAACTCTCACATCTGTACATGACTACTAGAAAGACCATAGCCTTGATTATATGGACCTTTGCCTGCAAATTGCTTTTTAATACACTAAGTTTGCCATACCTTTCCTGCCAAGAAGCAATCATCTTCTAATTTCATGGCTGCTGTCACCATTCGCCGTGATTTTAGAGCTCAAGAAGAGGAAATCTATCACTGCTTCCACCTCTTTCCTTTCTATTTGCCATGTAGTGATGGAACCAGATGCCATGATCTTAGTTTTTCTAATACTGAGGTCTTTTGTTTGTTTGTCTGTTTGTTTGTTGGCCTATCTCTTTTTAATACTGAGTTTTAAGCTGGCTTTTTCACTCTTTTCTTTCACGCTCATCAAGAGGCTCTTATGTTTCTTTTCACTTTCTGCCATTAAACTGGTATCATCTGACTATCTGAGGCTGTTGATATTTTTACCGGCAATCTTGATTCCAGCTTGTAACTCATCCAGCCCAGCATTCCACAAAATGTGTTCTGTGTAAAAGTTAAATAGACAGGGTGACAACAGACAGCCTTGTTGCCCCCTTTCCCCTTTTTACTACTTCTTGCCTGCATACAGATTTCTCAAAGGCTGGTAGTTACTGCTGAAAGACTTTAATTGAAGGGGTAGTTCCCTCTTTCCTAAATAAGATGTAGACACCCAATTGTTTCTTTATCTTAGTCAAGTGCAAATAGAACTTCAAGCCCCAGGGTCATTCTCTTTGTCTACACCCCACCCTTGCCAAGCACTACCACACTGTTGTTCAGCGACTCAGTCCTGTCTCTCTCTGTGACTCCATGGACTGCAGCACATCAGGCTTCCCTGTCCTTCACTATCTCCTGGAGTTTTCTCACATTCATGTTGACTGAGTCAGCGATGCCATCCATCCATCTCTCCTGTTACCCCTTCTACTCCTACCTTCAACCTTTCCCAGGATCAGGGTCTTTTCCAATGAGTTGGCTCTTCACATCAGGTGGCCAAAGTACTGGAGTATCAGCTTCAGCATCATTCCTTCCAGTGAATATCCAGGGTTCATTTAAGATGGAATGATTTGATCTCTACTATTCAAGGAACTCTCAAGAGTCTTCTCCAGCACCACCATTCAAAAGCATCAGTTCTTCCGCACTCTGCCTTCTTCATGGTCCAACTCTCACATCTGTACATGACTACTAGAAAGACCATAGCCTTGATTATATGGACCTTTGCCTGCAAATTGCTTTTTAATACACTAAGTTTGCCATACCTTTCCTGCCAAGAAGCAATCATCTTCTAATTTCATGGCTGCTGTCACCATTCGCCGTGATTTTAGAGCTCAAGAAGAGGAAATCTATCACTGCTTCCACCTCTTTCCTTTCTATTTGCCATGTAGTGATGGAACCAGATGCCATGATCTTAGTTTTTCTAATACTGAGGTCTTTTGTTTGTTTGTCTGTTTGTTTGTTGGCCCATCTCTTTTTAATACTGAGTTTTAAGCTGGCTTTTTCACTCTTTTCTTTCACGCTCATCAAGAGGCTCTTATGTTTCTTTTCACTTTCTGCCATTAAACTGGTATCATCTGACTATCTGAGGCTGTTGATATTTTTACCGGCAATCTTGATTCCAGCTTGTAACTCATCCAGCCCAGCATTCCACAAAATGTGTTCTGTGTAAAAGTTAAATAGACAGGGTGACAACAGACAGCCTTGTTGTACTCCTTTCTCAACTTTGAACCAGCCATTTTGCTCCATATAAGGTTCTAACCGGTACTTCTTGACCTGCATACAGATTTCTCAGGAGACAGGTAAGGTGGTCTGGTATTTCCATCTCTTTAAGAGTTTTTATTATTTTTTTTTAATGACCCACATAGTCAAAGGCTTTAGTGTAGCCAACCAAACATTTCTGGAATCTCCTTGCTTTCTTTGTGATCCAGTGATTGTTGGCAATTTTATCTCTGGTTCCTCCACCTTTTCTAAACCCAGTACAAACATCTGGACGTTCTTGGTCATAATGCTGGAGTCTAACTTGAAGGAGTTTGAGCATGACCTCACTAGCGTGGGAGATGAGTGCAACTGTTCGGTGGTTTGAACTTTCTTTACAATTGCCTTTCTTGGGAACTGAGATGAAGATTGACTTTTCTCAGTCCTGTGGCCACTGCTAGGTTTTCCAAATTTGCTGACATAATGAGTGTAGAACTTTAGTAGCATCATATTTTAGGATCTTAAATGGCTCTTCTGGAATTCCATCACCTCCTCTAGCTTTATTGGCAGTACTGCTTCCTAAGGCCCACTTGACTTCACACTCTAGAATTTATGGCTCCGGGTGAGTGACCATACCATCGTGGTTATCTGGGTCATTAAGATCTTCTTTATACAGTTCTTCTCTGTATTCTTGTGCTATGTCTTCTTCTTTTTTTCTTTTTTAATTGTATGTACTTTTTTTTTTTGTCTCTAAGTCATCATTTACTTTTCATTCATCTTTATTCTTTGGCATGTGTGGGTGGCCTCTCTCATTGCAGACCACTGGCTCTGGGCATATGTGCTTCAGAGTGCTGGCTTATAACTGGACACACTGGCCTAGCCGCTCCTCAGCATGCAGGATCTTCCCGGACCAGGGATTGAACCAGTACCCTTGCACTGCAAAGTAGAACCCTGCTAGCATCATCTGACTATCTGAGGCTGTTGATATTTTTACCGGCAATCTTGATTCCAGCTTGTAACTCATCCAGCCCAGCATTCCACAAAATGTGTTCTGTGTAAAAGTTAAATAGACAGGGTGACAACAGACAGCCTTGTTGTACTCCTTTCTCAACTTTGAACCAGTCATTTTGCTCCATATAAGGTTCTAACCGGTACTTCTTGACCTGCATACAGATTTCTCAGGAGACAGGTAAGGTGGTCTGGTATTTCCATCTCTTTAAGAGTTTTTATTATTTTTTTTTAATGACCCACATAGTCAAAGGCTTTAGTGTAGCCAACCAAACATTTCTGGAATCTCCTTGCTTTCTTTGTGATCCAGTGATTGTTGGCAATTTTATCTCTGGTTCCTCCACCTTTTCTAAACCCAGTACAAACATCTGGACGTTCTTGGTCATAATGCTGGAGTCTAACTTGAAGGAGTTTGAGCATGACCTCACTAGCGTGGGAGATGAGTGCAACTGTCCGGTGGTTTGAACTTTCTTTACAATTGCCTTTCTTGGGAATTGAGATGAAGATTGACTTTTCTCAGTCCTGTGGCCACTGCTAGGTTTTCCAAATTTGCTGACATAATGAGTGTAGAACTTTAGTAGCATCATATTTTAGGATCTTAAATGGCTCTTCTGGAATTCCATCACCTCCTCTAGCTTTATTGGCAGTACTGCTTCCTAAGGCCCACTTGACTTCACACTCTAGAATTTATGGCTCCGGGTGAGTGACCATACCATCGTGGTTATCTGGGTCATTAAGATCTTCTTTATACAGTTCTTCTCTGTATTCTTGTGCTATGTCTTCTTCTTTTTTTCTTTTTTAATTGTATGTACTTTTTTTTTTTGTCTCTAAGTCATCATTTACTTTTCATTCATCTTTATTCTTTGGCATGTGTGGGTGGCCTCTCTCATTGCAGACCACTGGCTCTGGGCATATGTGCTTCAGAGTGCTGGCTTATAATTGGACACACTGGCCTAGCCGCTCCTCAGCATGCAGGATCTTCCCGGACCAGGGATTGAACCAGTACCCTTGCACTGCAAAGTAGACTCTTTACCCACTGGATCACCAGGGAAGCCTGAGCTATGTCTTCTTGATCTCTTCTGCTTATTAGTTTTTACTGTTTCTGTCCTTTATTGTGCCCATCTTTGGATAAAATGTTCCTTTGCTACTTACAATTTGCTTGAAGAGATCTCTAGTCTTATTGGTTCTATTGTTATCCTCTATTTCTTTGCATTGCTATTGAAGAAGTCCTTCTTGTCAATCCTTGCTATTCTCTAGAACTCTGCATTTAGTTGGGTGTACCTTTCCCTTTCTCTCTGGCTTTTTCCTTCTCTTTTTTCCCTCATCTATTTGTAAGGCCTCCTCAGACAACCACTTTGCCTTCTTGCATTGCTTTTTCTTTGGGAAGGTTTTGTTTGCTGCCTCCTGTACAATACTTATAAACCTCTGTCCATCATTCTTCAGGCACTGTCACCCTGCCACCCCTAAATCCTACCTGGAAGTAAGAATTTTCTTTTATTTCAGAATGCACTACACTCTATGAACAGGCTTAAAAGCAAGTGATTTTCTGCAGCAAAAGTCCTTAGAATTCTTGGCCAAACCAAAATCTAATGAAAACCCAATAAAATTAAAAGCATATGAAATGGGGTTATTTAATTTGATTGCCTTGTTCCTTTTGTTATACAGACTAGAATTTATTCCATATCTCTCAGATGAAAAAAATGACATACTACATTTTTTTCCCCTAAATATAGTAATGTCTGGCTTTGAATCTTGACTTGTAGTAATTTCCATCTCAGTCATGTTCAGGGAAACTTTCCCTTCCACAGGTCTATATAAGAATCTCAGGAGATTTATATGGTCCATAAAATTTGGAGCAAAGCAGCTAGTCCTCAGGTCATCAAACTATTGCCAAGGCACCCATTTTCCAAGCCTGGTTGGTCTTTGCTGGTGGGTATCCAGTAGTTCCAGCCCTGCTCAGGCACAGACTCTATGGTCCCCAATTCTTGGTGCTTCAGAATCAGCATCTTTTTTTAAGTTCTAGCTATTTATTTATTTTCCCCCCACAATCACGAGGGGTTTTGTTTTTGTTTTGTTTTGTTTTGTTTTTTGCTTTTTTGCTTTTACAGAGTTTTGTTGTTTACAGATATGCATAATTCCAGTTTAGTCATATGTATATCCCATTCCCCACATCCCACCCCTCTAGACCATCACACAGCCCCCATGAACGATCCCTTAGCCCCACAGCACATTGACAACAGAATCAGCATCTTGATCCCCACACCTTTACCGTCTCCTGGAGGTTATGGGCAGAGCTGGAGGTCTCTCCTACCTAAGAAGCCCCTGTCATGCTCTGTCCTCCAGCCTCCAAAAGCAAGGCTTTGCCAGGACTGGCAACTTAGCCTCACCCTATCCAAGCCTCAGGACCCATCCCCTACTAGGACTACTCAAATTTTCACCTCCAAGAAGACTCTAGAAAACAAAAGTCCTCAGAACAAAAGGAAGCCATAGATCTCCAGGACTCAAAGCCTCATCTACCTTGATGAAAATGAAAAGAAGTAACTCATTTTTATTCTATATTATTTTTCCCCAATTTTTTTAGCTTGATGATTCAACAGGCAAAACCAACCTACCTGTGTTGTAAAGCAGTGGTGCCCAACCACATGTGAACATGAGAACCACCTGAAGCACTTTTTAAATATGCTAATACCAGGGCCCTCCCTGAGCCAAGGGTGGGAGTCTCTGGGCAGGGGTTCTGGACACATGTCTCCCCAGGTGACCGATGCACAGTGAGGGTAGAGGACTCCTTTCCAGACTCAGGTCAGAGGTTAACAACTGGGGAAGTCAGAGGAGACTGGCAGATACCCTGATATAGATACGGGATCCCAGGGGAAAAGGAGTGAGTTCTGGATGTGATAAAAGGAAAGTCCTTGGGGAAGGAAAGTATTCTCATTTTCTTTTAATCAAGGATCCAAAAGCTGGGCCACAACTGACCTAAAACCCTCCAGTCCCCAAAAGCTGTCCTGTGTGGGCCCCTCATCAGGTGGGTTCTTCCATAACACAGCCTGATTCACTTTCTCTCTTTTTCACTAGGCATTAATAATACTGCTTTATGAGACTCCCTTCTCCTGAGTACAGGGAACGAGGGAGATAATCTGCAGGGTATAAGCAAATCACCAGGAGAAACAAGTATCTCACAGACACCTCTGAAACTAGTGAATCATAAAGTACCAATGGGCAAAGAAGTTAAAAACAGAAAGCTAGCCAACAAGCCAGCAACTACTGTTCTCAAGGTACCTGACACCATCTATGCCATGACACCTGTGGGTGCGTCCTCTCCTTTCTTCAATCTACTCCCAAACCTTCCTGGACAAGTGGGAACCACTAGCAGATAACTTCAACAAAGAGTGAGTAAAACCATTCTGAATAAATAACACTTCATATTCCCGAAAGAAACTGGGAACAAAGGAGCCTCAAGATGGATAAGGGAACTGTTCAGAGTTGCCTAGTGGCTGATTTTGGAAGAGAAGTGAGTCCTCTCCACCTCTTCTCAATAGCACATTTCCTTCTCAGTGGCAGGAGTCAGAATACCTAAACCATGTTCCAAAGCTAACAGGTAGCCACCTGCTTCTTTGAGTTGTATTTGCTACCTAGAAGTCTCATTTTATTCTATATTATTTTCCCCAATTTTTTAGCTTGATGATTCAACAGGCAAAACCAACCTACCTGTGTTGTAAAGCAGTGGTGCCCAACCACATGTGAACATGAGAACCACCTGAAGCACTTTTTAAATATGCTAATACCAGGGCCCTCCCTGAGCCAAGGGTGGGAGTCTCTGGGCAGGGGTTCTGGACACATGTCTCCCCAGGTGACCGATGCACAGTGAGGGTAGAGGACTCCTTTCCAGACTCAGGTCAGAGGTTAACAACTGGGGAAGTCAGAGGAGACTGGCAGATACCCTGATATAGATACGGGATCCCAGGGGAAAAGGAGTGAGTTCTGGATGTGATAAAAGGAAAGTCCTTGGGGAAGGAAAGTATTCTCATTTTCTTTTAATCAAGGATCCAAAAGCTGGGCCACAACTGACCTAAAACCCTCCAGTCCCCAAAAGCTGTCCTGTGTGGGCCCCTCATCAGGTGTGTTCTTCCATAACACAGCCTGATTCACTTTCTCTCTTTTTCACTAGGCATTAATAATACTGCTTTATGAGACTCCCTTCTCCTGAGTACAGGGAACGAGGGAGATAATCTGCAGGGTATAAGCAAATCACCAGGAGAAACAAGTATCTCACAGACACCTCTGAAACTAGTGAATCATAAAGTACCAATGGGCAAAGAAGTTAAAAACAGAAAGCTAGCCAACAAGCCAGCAACTACTGTTCTCAAGGTACCTGACACCATCTATGCCATGACACCTGTGGGTGCGTCCTCTCCTTTCTTCAATCTACTCCCAAACCTTCCTGGACAAGTGGGAACCACTAGCAGATAACTTCAACAAAGAGTGAGTAAAACCATTCTGAATAAATAACACTTCATATTCCCGAAAGAAACTGGGAACAAAGGAGCCTCAAGATGGATAAGGGAACTGTTCAGAGTTGCCTAGTGGCTGATTTTGGAAGAGAAGTGAGTCCTCTCCACCTCTTCTCAATAGCACATTTCCTTCTCAGTGGCAGGAGTCAGAATACCTAAACCATGTTCCAAAGCTAACAGGTAGCCACCTGCTTCTTTGAGTTGTATTTGCTACCTGGAATTAGGGAAAACAATGTTACTCCTCTTTCCTAGATGTGGGGTGTGCTTCTGGTTTGAATCATACAATGTTACACAACCTGTGTGACTTAGAAGTAAAGGTAATTCGAACAAACTTCTGAAATCACCGCTCATCTACAGGTGGCTACGCATATGTAGAACTCAAGAAAAATTCCAGTCACCGCCATATTGATGGTCTTATGGATTAAGAACCTTTTCTTTAACAATTTTGGGTTGTATATCCCTGAGTTGACTTAGAGATGAGCATTATAAACTCATTTTATTCATTTTATCACTACTCACTTTTATTCATTTTTATTATTTAAGTTTTAAAAATTGAAGTATAGGTGGTTGGGAAATTAGGAGATTGGGGTCAATGCATACACACTACTATATAAATAGCTAACCAACAAAGACCTCCTGTATAGTACAGGGGGCTCTACACAATAATTTGTAATAACCTACTTGTGAAGAGAATCAGAATATACATATATATGTATACATAACTGTGCTGTCCACCTGAAACTAACATGACATTGTAAATCAACTATACTTCAATTAAAAATAATAAATGAATGAGTAAATAAAAGATGCCAGAAGGGATTAAATATATTTCTGAAGAAAAAATGAAATATAGTGATTTACAGTATTATATATATAATTATCACATTTATTTTTTATCAAGCAGATCAATGATACAGAAAGGCCCCTATTCTATCTGACAAGACAATCTCATACTCAGTCATGTTCGACTCTTCATAACCCTGTGGACTATAGCCTGCCAGGCTCTTCTGTCCATGGAATTCTTCAGGCAAGAATACTGGAGTGGATTGGCATTTCCTCCTCCAGGGGATCTTCCCAACCCAGAGATTGGAGTTCTGTCCCCTGCAATGCAAGCAGATTCTTCACCTGCTGAGCCATGGTTACAACTAACTGTAGCTCTGACAACTGGATACTGAGTAGACCAAACAGCAACAGCCCAAAGCAGTCTCCATCTCTACCAGCAAAATGCTTAAAAATTGCTCTTGACCTCCTTCCTCCCTGCACTGCATGATCAGGCTCTCTGTGCAAATACCCCTCCAAACCAAGATATAGGGAGTGGAAACAGTCTATGCGGAACCAAAGCATGTTTGGAGGAGAAGCATCTCAGCAGCATTGAATCCAAATTTCTCGGGAGTTCATTCACACAAACGAGAGGGAGAAGTCACAGGCTCAGCACCAAAAGGGAACATAAAAACCCACTGAAAGATGTAATACTATTTTCACACTTCTCTTTCCAAATGAAAAACCGCCTCTGTCATGTGCTAGCCTGCTCTGCCTACCCACAGCCAGGGCCTCTTGACTAGTTAATCCTCTTGGCATTCTGTGAGATCAATTCTTGAGGCTTTATTAGGGTTATTTTGCCCAGGGAATTTCAAACAGAAAAGAAATTTATTATTCATCTGCAAGTATGGGAAGGATTGATATATGGAAGATAGTGACCATTTGTTATCCACTGAGGTCAGAATGAGACAGGAGAACCCTCAAGATATGGCAGAAAAGACTAAAATGAGATATGAGGAAGGCCTTACTGAAAGTGAGGGTTAAACACGACCATAGATTATCAAGATTGGATTACAATTATTTACAAACAGAACACAGAACTATCTCCTCTGGCAGTATTTAAAGTATCGTGTGATGGGAAATTCAGTAGGAGCACAACTCTGCAGAAATAGCCATTAAAAGAAGATTATTTTTGGTCGATTTACCCAATTTTAGCATCTTGATACTACTCATGCACTAGAGAATGTGAGATCCATGAAAGTGTAAACTGTGTTTAATTCTCCCTCTCCTCTGTTTAGCATGGCATTATGTGCAAATAAATAGGCAATAAAGTATTTTTGCTGCTCTTTGTTTAACAAGGTAGACAGCTGTGCCTAATACTTTTGTCTAGAACATCCAGAGACCAGGATTTCTGGGGTCTGTCCCTTGTGCCGATGTGATGAAGTTGACAATGTGACAAAGCCTTATCCATTCATTCGATGATGTGTGATAAACTCTCTGCTTCTGTGGCCAGTTCCTTTCCCTTTAGATCTCCAGTAACCTCCAATTTGTCCTATCTGGGAGATCTTTTCTGATTGTGTCTTTATCTGTCTATGTGACCATGGGCACTGCAAATCTCTACATTTTTCTGGAAATGTTTTCTCTTTTGGCTTCTAAATCACCACATGACCCTCCCAGGGCATTCTCATCGTCTCACCTCTCTCGTTTGGACGCCCTTGAGAGCTGGGGGTCCCTCAGGCCTCTGTCTGCTCATGCTATTTACCAAGTGACTCCACTCAAGTCACTGGTTTCAGCTCACATCTCCCTCACTTACAACTCCTCAATCTCTCCTGTTACCGTCTAGGCCCCTATATTAGAATGAATGAAAGGATCACCTCCATTTGGATGTCCTTGATGAACAAGTCAATTCATTCAAAGCCTCTCATTAACTTTATTTCCCCAGACTTGCTCCTTCTGCACTCATGTATAGGTAAGAGGTACCATCACTCACCCACATGCCCATGGCAGCAGCCTGGAAGTCATCCACAGCTCCTCTCTCACACATATCCAGTTAGAATATCCTTTCTTCCTTCCTCTCACTTTATGAGGTCAGAATGAGACAGGAGAACCCTCAAGATATGGCAGAAAAGACTAAAATGAGATATGAGGAAGGCCTTACTGAAAGTGAGGGTTAAACACGACCATAGATTATCAAGATTGGATTACAATTATTTACAAACAGAACACAGAACTATCTCCTCTGGCAGTATTTAAAGTATCGTGTGATGGGAAATTCAGTAGGAGCACAACTCTGCAGAAATAGCCATTAAAAGAAGATTATTTTTGGTCGATTTACCCAATTTTAGCATCTTGATACTACTCATGCACTAGAGAATGTGAGATCCATGAAAGTGTAAACTGTGTTTAATTCTCCCTCTCCTCTGTTTAGCATGGCATTATGTGCAAATAAATAGGCAATAAAGTATTTTTGCTGCTCTTTGTTTAACAAGGTAGACAGCTGTGCCTAATACTTTTGTCTAGAACATCCAGAGACCAGGATTTCTGGGGTCTGTCCCTTGTGCCGATGTGATGAAGTTGACAATGTGACAAAGCCTTATCCATTCATTCGATGATGTGTGATAAACTCTCTGCTTCTGTGGCCAGTTCCTTTCCCTTTAGATCTCCAGTAACCTCCAATTTGTCCTATCTGGGAGATCTTTTCTGATTGTGTCTTTATCTGTCTATGTGACCATGGGCACTGCAAATCTCTACATTTTTCTGGAAATGTTTTCTCTTTTGGCTTCTAAATCACCACATGACCCTCCCAGGGCATTCTCATCGTCTCACCTCTCTCGTTTGGACGCCCTTGAGAGCTGGGGGTCCCTCAGGCCTCTGTCTGCTCATGCTATTTACCAAGTGACTCCACTCAAGTCACTGGTTTCAGCTCACATCTCCCTCACTTACAACTCCTCAATCTCTCCTGTTACCGTCTAGGCCCCTATATTAGAATGAATGAAAGGATCACCTCCATTTGGATGTCCTTGATGAACAAGTCAATTCATTCAAAGCCTCTCATTAACTTTATTTCCCCAGACTTGCTCCTTCTGCACTCATGTATAGGTAAGAGGTACCATCACTCACCCACATGCCCATGGCAGCAGCCTGGAAGTCATCCACAGCTCCTCTCTCACACATATCCAGTTAGAATATCCTTTCTTCTTCCTCTCCTCTCCATTCTCACTGCTTCTGCCTTGGTTTAGGCCCTGAGGGTCACAGCAGCTTCCTTACTGAGCCTGGCCTTCTGTCTCACTGCCCTTCACCAGCCCTCCATGCCCAGAAGGCATATCTGAGCAGCTCACCCCATTGCTTAACTCTATCCAGTGGTTTCCCCATAACATTCAGATACCTCCTAATCATCTGGCTCCTGCCCTCTGCTCTACAGCCTCAGTTCTGAGCCCTGACCCCATTACTCCTCCCCCAAACGCTAAACTTCAGCCCTCCAGAACTATTACTGAAGTGCCATGCACTTCTCTCACCTCCGGGCCTCCACACATGCTGTTCCTGTGGCCTAGAACACCTGTCCCCATCACACTACCTATTTTGTGAGACTTAGGAGGCACATACTCCAATCTGGAAAGGCCCATCATTCTGTTTCCATAATAGTTGCTGCATAGTTATTACTCTGTACCGTAACTGCAACTCTGTCTGCCTCCCTCTGCTGACTATACAATTCCTGAAGATATGAACTGTGTCTGATTCTCTGATTTACCTGTATGCTGAGAACAAGGCCTTGCACACAGGAAGTGCCCAGGAAATGCCTCATGAATGAATGATAAGCTTGGCTAGCCCAGGGTCTTAAACTCAGCCTGTTATACCAATATTGGAAAAGGAAATAGAAACACACTCCAGGGTTCTTGTCTGGAGAATTCTATGGACAGAGTAGCCTGACAGGCTACAGTCCACGGGGCTGCAGAAAGTCAGACACAACTAAGCGACTATGACTCACTCACTCTGTTTCTTACTAATCTGTCTTGACAGAGAGAGAAGAAAAGACATATTTGAGCTCTATGCAGAATTTTAATACTGCCTTTCTAAAGCAGCATTGTTTCCATTATACATACGTAAGAAAAATCGTACAAACATGTATACTAATCTGATGGGAGTCATTGGTTTTGAAGACTATCCAGTGGCTAAAAATTATGGTCATTTTTAACAGGAATGGTTAAACATGCTGTATATTCAGGTAAAGTGTTTTTGAAAGTTAAGTAAGATTATTTAAATAAATGGAAAAAAAATCCTTGGGACTTCCCAGCTGGTCCCATGCCTAAGACTTCACATTCCCAATGCAGGGGGCCCAGGTTTGACCCCTGGTCAGGGAACTAGATTCCACATGTCACAACTAAGAGGTCACTCATTGCAACTAAAGATCCTGAATGTGACAACTAAGTCCTGGCACAGCCAAATATGGAAATATTTTTGAAAAATTCCCCATTGCTTTGTCTTTTAATTAAAAAAGTCAAATGAAAACCTGTGTGTTGACTACTGCAGAAACACAAAGATGATGCAATACCACCTGCTTATTTTTCAAGTACGGATATAACAAGGTTGGGGTATAATGGCATCATCAACATTTGCATACAGATGTACAATTTGGGGAGGTTAAATTGCCACAGTACCATTAGACCTATAGACTTTTGCATTAAACCAGCAGAATTGTCATATGTCCCTCTTGAGAATTCTGCATTTTCATGGACAAGTAATTGATATACAGGATTTTCGCACCCAGGCAATCATGGAAACAGATGTTCTCTCTTTCTACCACAGGTATTGCCAGACTTTTATGGGGAGATGGCTCTAGAGGAGGGATATGTTAAAGACCAGTGGAAGTGGCCCGGCCGCTCTCCTCCCTCCCCAACCCGACCCCCGCCCAAAATAAATAAATCTTTAAAAAAAAAAAAAATTCCCAAGCAGTTAAAGATAACTACTAACAGAGTTGGAAAAAGCTTGTGGAAATCACTGCATGTGGGCCAGCCTGAGAGCAAAATGGATACAAAATGCCGAAAAGCCTTCTAAATAGTGGTGGTTAAGGTTCATTTGTCCATGAATCTCGCTTTGAGATGGCACTTAGCCTTCTTAGCTTTCTTCCATTTCAGTGCACAAATGGATATTTTAATAGATGTCTTAGTTTATTTAGGGCTTAGAGATACAACTTGTTGCTTCACTAGATTCCTCTCTGAAGCTACAAGCTACAATTCCAGTTTCAGCCCCTAAGAAGAAAATCCTAGTTTCAATAGCAGCAAAACTCCCAGGAACCTTTGAAGAGAGGGAAAAAGACAGAGCCAGAATGCTGGATGCCTTGCCTCTCTGGAAATTTTATCTGACAAGTTACACATTCAGAGAGAGAAAACTTCCACGGGCAGTAACGTATTGCTATAGGTTTTCATGTAATTATGGTTAAAACATTAAGATGTTTTTCAAGTCTGTCTTGCCTGTTGATTGATTTTTCTACTTCCATTTCCATACAAAATTCATCACAAGCAGAATGGTGCAGAGTACCAGGCTCTGAAATCAGATTGGTGAGGCAGGAATCTTACCTCTGAATCTAACCATGTGGCCTTTGGCAAAGTGTATCACCTTCTGGTCCCCATTGTTTTCGGTGGTGAAATAATTTTTTCAGGCATTGTTTGAGAGGAAATGAGTGAATATATAACCCCCTGAAACTGTACTTGCACATAACACGCATTCAATAGCTAATGGTATTTTGTTACTGTAACTACCATATTTTAAGAAGCCCTTAAAGAACAAACAACATTCAGTGGCCTATGGCTCCGTACAACAGTAGAAGAGACTGATCTTCACAGACATTATTTTTGTTGTCTGCGGAGTTACACCCATGATTTAGAAGCAGAAAGTAAGCTGATTTTGGTTTTTTGGTTGCTTTTTTGACACCTCAGATTCTACTTGAAACCTGAACAATGTAAAATCCCCTCACATCTGCACTATTAGTCCTGCTTTTGGATGTTGTGAGTTAAATGATAAATATCCTGTCGCCGTCCTGCAATGGACAGACACTCCAGTTATCACCAGCACTGACCACAGAGCAAGTAACCACCTGCTCCGGACCCCATGACCAAGCTCACCTGTTCATTCCTAATACAGCTTGGATCTTTCCCATTCTTTGCAACCAGTTACAATGCTGGGAAAGATACAAATAAACATACCCTGGCCCTACAAAGTTCTATTCTACTCTCTAGTTCTAGCTGATTGCTGGAGAACAGAGACATTTCCTTGTCCTTCAACCAAGACATCCAGTGCCCAAGAATAAAATTTTTTGCTTCATTTTTAGATTCCTCTCTGAAGCTACAAGCAGTTTCAGCCCCTAAGAAGAAAATCCTAGTTTCAATAGCAGCAAAACTCCCAGGAACCTTTGAAGAGAGGGAAAAAGACAGAGCCAGAATGCTGGATGCCTTGCCTCTCTGGAAATTTTATCTGACAAGTTACACATTCAGAGAGAGAAAACTTCCACGGGCAGTAA
Organism: Tragulus kanchil; assembly: GCA_022376925.1. Lineage (NCBI taxonomy): Eukaryota > Metazoa > Chordata > Mammalia > Artiodactyla > Tragulidae > Tragulus > Tragulus kanchil. Next base: position 261,005,682 of record JAIOJX010000032.1, read on the forward strand.
CGTATTGCTATAGGTTTTCATGTAATTATGGTTAAAACATTAAGATGTTTTTCAAGTCTGTCTTGCCTGTTGATTGATTTTTCTACTTCCATTTCCATACAAAATTCATCACAAGCAGAATGGTGCAGAGTACCAGGCTCTGAAATCAGATTGGTGAGGCAGGAATCTTACCTCTGAATCTAACCATGTGGCCTTTGGCAAAGTGTATCACCTTCTGGTCCCCATTGTTTTCGGTGGTGAAATAATTTTTTCAGGCATTGTTTGAGAGGAAATGAGTGAATATATAACCCCCTGAAACTGTACTTGCACATAACACGCATTCAATAGCTAATGGTATTTTGTTACTGTAACTACCATATTTTAAGAAGCCCTTAAAGAACAAACAACATTCAGTGGCCTATGGCTCCGTACAACAGTAGAAGAGACTGATCTTCACAGACATTATTTTTGTTGTCTGCGGAGTTACACCCATGATTTAGAAGCAGAAAGTAAGCTGATTTTGGTTTTTTGGTTGCTTTTTTGACACCTCAGATTCTACTTGAAACCTGAACAATGTAAAATCCCCTCACATCTGCACTATTAGTCCTGCTTTTGGATGTTGTGAGTTAAATGATAAATATCCTGTCACCGTCCTGCAATGGACAGACACTCCAGTTATCACCAGCACTGACCACAGAGCAAGTAACCACCTGCTCCGGACCCCATGACCAAGCTCACCTGTTCATTCCTAATACAGCTTGGATCTTTCCCATTCTTTGCAACCAGTTACAATGCTGGGAAAGATACAAATAAACATACCCTGGCCCTACAAAGTTCTATTCTACTCTCTAGTTCTAGCTGATTGCTGGAGAACAGAGACATTTCCTTGTCCTTCAACCAAGACATCCAGTGCCCTTGACAGTTTATTAAGTCTGTGACAGTGGATTTAATGGAAGTAGCACCAAAATGAAATTCCCACATTCCCCAGTTGAGTGCCAATTACGTGCTGGCTGGTGGCTCTGGGTTAGTCCATGTCTAAGAGCCTTATTTACAAAATGAAGTTAATAATGCCCAAGTCAAAGACAATCGTAAGAAATGACATAACCATGCATGCAGGGCAACAATCTGATCGTAACAAACATTAGCGACCCAAATTCTTAGCCTTCAACTTTAAGTCTCCCAGTTTGCCTGGGACCCCAATCATCCTTGTTAGGGAATCCCAAGATCCTCTCTGGACTTGCTCTCTGGCCTCTCAATCTTCTGGGTTCTTCTTCATTCAGCTAAATTCTGGCAGGCCACTGACATTAATAATCTAGGAGTTAGCAGAAATTCCTTGCTGGCCTCACTCACGTGATGTTACAATCCTTCCCAGTTATTTTTGGTTTTTTAAAGTTGAGCTCCTTTTTCTCGACAATCCTTCTAACAGAGCTACATGGCCAATGGGCACTCTTTCTCGTCTGGTTTATATCAATCCTAAAGGAAATCAACCCTGAATATTCACTGGAAGGACTAATGCTGAAGCTCCAACCTTTTGGCCACCTAATGTGAAGAGCTGACTCACTGGAAAAGACCCTGATGCTGGCAAACGTTGAGGACAGGAGGAGAAGGGGGTGACCAAGAATGACACGGTTGGATGGCAACACTGACTCAATGGACATGAGCCTGAGCCTACTCTGGAAGATAGTGAAGGACAGGGAAGCCTGGTGTGCTACAGTCCATGGAGTCTCTAAGAGTCACACAACTTAATGACTAAACAACAGTACATGTGAGGCTCTACCAGGCAAACAGGAACTGTTACTATCCTGAAAGGTGCATAAGGGTGAAAAAGAGAGAGAGACGAGATTAAGTTGGGATTGAATCCACATAATGACTGATAGCACATGCTATCTGCTGGGGAAAGGAGGAAGAAAGCCACTATTCACTGAGCACCTAATATTTTCTGGTTCTGTGCGGGGCACCTGTGAACAATCCTCATCTGTTACATGTGTTATGACGATCACCTCACACACTTTTCACAGAAGAGAAAACTAGGCTCTGAGTACATGTCATTATCCAAAGCCACACAATGCAAGAGATGAAATGAAAATCTAGGAAGTCGGAAGAAGGAGAGAAACAGGTAAGAGAGATTAAGAGGTACAAACTTCCAGTTGCAAAACAAATGAGTCATGGATATGAAATGTACAGTGTGGAGAGTTAAGCAAAAAAAGAATCCAGGTCTGCTGGAAGGGATCAGGGAAAAAGTCCACTCATTTTTATGCTGCCTCTGACAACACTGGGTTGTTCCAGCCACCGCGATGAGCCTCCAAGGGCCAAAGCACATTTCATCTCTGCTTCTTCTAGACATCATGGAAAAGCTCTGAAGGGCTGGGAAGAGGCACTGGGAACACGTGAGCTGGAAAGCCACTGAGTATGCCTCCCATCTCAGAACAGGGTGGTGAGGAGCACCTGGGGTAAGATACAGAGTACTGCTCTATTTCCTGTTGTCCAGAGCATATGTCTCGGAAGCCTTTTCTTTCCTGGCCCAAACAGATGCATGCAGACTGGACACGACCAAAATCTGTTGACTAGATGTGAAGATTAGGGAGCCAAGGGTGACACTTCTGCAAAGATAAGGATCCTATAAACTCTGCAGTCTAAACAAAGGCTACACATTTCATCTGCAGGCTGACACTGTATTTAAACAAATGAACCAAAACAACCAGGGTGCACTACTGCTCTGTCTGATCCAGAGGGTTTTGCCTCAGCACGATCTAGGCTTTATAAAAGGCAGTGCAGAGACATCTGACTTGGGACAGCTTGAGATGAAGGCAGGAGATGTGGCTTTGCCATGCACAAAGCTACAGCACATGGCTTGGGGCTCTGCAACACCCAGTCCCTCCCCTCTCTCCTCCTAGCCTAAGGAATCATTTATGTGTTAGAAACTCCTCATCAGGCTCTTGTGTTTTCCAAATCAAGTGCAGTGGACAGACTCAAGAGCTAATTAATTGGCAGGATGGTGGAGGGGATGTAGGGGGGTGGGTGCGGAATCTCAGACTCTCATTCATGCTTGTTGTGTGAGGCCATGCAGGTGAGTGATACTCAAGCATTCTTCCCTTAAAGGGGGCTTCCTGTGAAGGTGTCAACGGAATCAGCCCCAAGCTGCTGCCTTATCTCCTTTCTAGGTTTCAATGCTTCAGTCACCGGCAGGGAAAAGGGGCTGAGACAGGACAGTGAGCTCTGGATACTCTGCTCTCTAATAGGGAAAGATAGGATGGTTTATGTTTTCTTTGGAGTATTCTCCTGCCTCATTTAGACTCTATTCTGTCTCCTGGATGCCCTTTTTCTCTTTCCTTCCAAAATGTCAGTGTCTTCAATGCTTCTTCTGGCTGAATATCTTCCTTTCATGCCAGCATGGGCGCCTGGTTTTTGGAACAAAGAGATTCACGTGCCCAAGTTACTGACCTCCTACACACTGTCAAAACTTCCAGGCTCGTGATGTTGTCACAAAAGGCAATCTGATTAAACTTTAGGGAACTATCAGGGCTTTTCCAAGTTTCATTATGGCATTTGTGTTATTTTCATAGGCAGTATGGGACTACACATGGCACTGTTACATTTTAAAATTTATTACCAGGAACACAAATGTATTTCTGTAATGTGCTCAATATCCTGCCTTCTCACCATGATATGCATCAGACAGGCTCTCAGATGGCCCCCAGGGATGTCCTGACTCCTGTGGTTCAAACCCAGTGAATTCCTTGCCCCTTAGATGCGGCTAGACCTGGGGACTTCCTTCTGATGAAAAGAATGTGGCAAAATGGTGTGCTGTCATTTCCAAGATCAGGTTACAAAGAGACCAGGGCTTCCCTGTTTCTTGTCTTCTCTTGCTGTCTTTGGGACATGCCCACTGCCTCATGGGGGGTTCAGGTGGCCAGGAACTGCTGTCTTTGTCCAACAGCCAGCAAGGATCAGAAGCTGCTGACAGTCGTGTGAGTCGCCATGGAAGTACCTCCTCCCCATTAGAACTCTGAGATGACTGTGGCCTCTGAGACACCTTGAGGCAGAGGACCCAGCTAAGATGTATCCAGACTCTTGACCCACAGAAACAGAGGTCATAAATGTTTGTAGCTTGAACCTCCTAAGTTTAGGGGTAACATGCAGCGGCAGATAACTGACTGCTCTGTATATCAGATGTTCTGAGCACTGAAACTCTCAAGATATTCTTCTCAGACAACATGTATCACAAATACCTGACATGTGCACTCCACTTCTCTTTCAGAACCTGCGGATGGTACAGAGAATCAATCACCATGTTCTCGCCCCACTCTCTAGGCAGCCCCTTTCAATCAAACAGAACGGCCCACCAAGACAAAGCCATCTGTCCCCAGGAGCATACTGTGTGAGAAGAGTGCCATCACCTGCCTTCCTCAGTCACCTGTGTGGCCCAGAATCGGCTACCCAATCTGTCTTTGATTTTCTTTAGGAGCCCAACTACACTGAAACAGAAAGAATTGGCTTCCAGATAAATCTCACCTTTGCTCTATCAGTGAAAGGCCCCTCGTTACTTTGTCACCACCTGTGGAAACTGCTGTCTATGATTGGTATTTTATGTGCGTTTCCTTATTTCATCAGTGTTCAGTCACCTTCAAATCTCACTGTCAAGGCATTTTCTGTTTCCTTCTTTAGAAATATTTGTCCATTTCTCTAGGAGGTCTATAAAGTATCCCCTGATCAGGGTGTTTTGTAAGTTGCATAGAAAAATGAATGAAGGACGGATATCCTAAAGACCTTTAAGGTTATTTTCTTGTTAAACCAAGGCATCTTTTCATTGGTAGACTGGGCTGTCTCAGAGTCTTACCTTAGCTCCTTAGATGCGGCTAGACCTGGGGACTTCCTTCTGATGAAAAGAATGTGGCAAAATGGTGTGCTGTCATTTCCAAGATCAGGTTACAAAGAGACCAGGGCTTCCCTGTTTCTTGTCTTCTCTTGCTGTCTTTGGGACATGCCCACTGCCTCATGGGGGGTTCAGGTGGCCAGGAACTGCTGTCTTTGTCCAACAGCCAGCAAGGATCAGAAGCTGCTGACAGTCGTGTGAGTCGCCATGGAAGTACCTCCTCCCCATTAGAACTCTGAGATGACTGTGGCCTCTGAGACACCTTGAGGCAGAGGACCCAGCTAAGATGTATCCAGACTCTTGACCCACAGAAACAGAGGTCATAAATGTTTGTAGCTTGAACCTCCTAAGTTTAGGGGTAACATGCAGCGGCAGATAACTGACTGCTCTGTATATCAGATGTTCTGAGCACTGAAACTCTCAAGATATTCTTCTCAGACAACATGTATCACAAATACCTGACATGTGCACTCCACTTCTCTTTCAGAACCTGCGGATGGTACAGAGAATCAATCACCATGTTCTCGCCCCACTCTCTAGGCAGCCCCTTTCAATCAAACAGAACGGCCCACCAAGACAAAGCCATCTGTCCTCAGGAGCATACTGTGTGAGAAGAGTGCCATCACCTGCCTTCCTCAGTCACCTGTGTGGCCCAGAATCGGCTACCCAATCTGTCTTTGATTTTCTTTAGGAGCCCAACTACACTGAAACAGAAAGAATTGGCTTCCAGATAAATCTCACCTTTGCTCTATCAGTGAAAGGCCCCTCGTTACTTTGTCACCACCTGTGGAAACTGCTGTCTATGATTGGTATTTTATGTGCGTTTCCTTATTTCATCAGTGTTCAGTCACCTTCAAATCTCACTGTCAAGGCATTTTCTGTTTCCTTCTTTAGAAATATTTGTCCATTTCTCTAGGAGGTCTATAAAGTATCCCCTGATCAGGGTGTTTTGTAAGTTGCATAGAAAAATGAATGAAGGACGGATATCCTAAAGACCTTTAAGGTTATTTTCTTGTTAAACCAAGGCATCTTTTCATTGGTAGACTGGGCTGTCTCAGAGTCTTACCTACTCTCAGCTCCAATTAAACATGAGTCAGATCTAGAAAAGGAGGAGAGAAAAGCTTAAACATTTCTTTCTAAAATGAGATATGGGGGACTTCCCTGGTGGTTCAGTGGGTAAAGAGTCCACCTTGCAGTGCAATGGGTGCCAATTTGATCCCTGGCCTGGGAAGATTCCATGTGAAGCAGAAATGCTGGACCAGTGTGTCCAAGCACAAACCAGCACTCTGGAGCACATGCGCCCAAAGAGAGGCCACTGCAATGGGAGGCCCACACATACCAAAGAATAAAAAGATGGATGAAAATCAATATGAATAAAAAGAGGCATAATGGAGAAAAGAAAAAAAATGTTAAAATGAGACATGTCAGGATGAGGAACTGTCTCCACATTCTCTTGACTCTGGAAGCTGGACAGAATTCTGTTTCCCCAACAACGGCTGCTCATGGTTGGGAGCCCTCTGTTAAAGGCTCAAAGCACTGAGGACCGAGACAAGGTGGGCCATGCCAATTTGAGACCAACTGAACACAAGGTTATCCCTCCAGGATCAGCTTGCATTATTTAATTTCACTGTGGAAGAATGCAAGTTGAAGCTATCATCAAGGACCACTTTGTTAAATTAGTCATTCTTTTTTTTTTAGAAAAAATGTTGGCCTCTTTTTATTGATTTTTTATTTATTTATTTATTTATTTTTCATCCATCTTTATTCTTCAGCCTGTGTAGGCCTCTCATTGCAGTGGCCTCTTTCATTGCAGAGCACCGGCTCTGGGCGCATGAGCTCCAGAGCACTGGCTTATAATTGGACACAGTGGTCCAGCTGCTCTGCGGTACGTGGGATCTTCCTGGACCAGGGATATAACCAGTGTGCCTTGCACTGCAAGGTGGACTCTTTACCCTCTGGACCACCAGGGAAGCCCAATTTAGTAATTCTTAAGACTAATATATTTTTTTATTATAATTCTAGCTGTGCTACTTTCTAATTTGGGGATCTTGGGCAATTTACTGAATTCACTGAGCCTCCACTTCCACATGCTCAACATGAGATCTTATGGCGTTCTAATACATGGTGAATGCACACTAAATGGGACTTACTGTCATTGTCATACACTGAAGTAAACAGTTAACCAAAAGTTATGATCTAGGCTTTAGAGCTATGTTGAACAATAGAACTTTCTGTGATGAAGGAAATGTTCTACAATCTGTGCTATTCAATATGGTAACCACTAGCCACAGGTGGCTACTGAATACTTGAAATATGGTAAGAATAACTCAGAATTAAATTTTTAATTTTATTTTAGCTTATTCAAATACAAATAGCTCCATATGGCCAGTAGCTACCATATTGGATAATAGAGCTTTACAGGAGTATGCTATTTCAAAACAGGTTGCCATACTCATGTCCTTCTTATAGGCAGGACAAGTAGATTGCCTGAACTGATCAGAGGGCACTGCAAAATATCACCTTAACCTTCTAAAGAATGCAAGAGGTCAACAGCTCTCAGAGAAAAGCATTTTATGAATGGGTATGGGATGGAGAAGAAAGTCCTTTCAGATAAAGAGAGTTTGTCTGACTATTAACAGGATACTCAGTTCTACTTTTCTGAAGTATATTTGGTACTTTGTATCCAATTATCATCATTGTCATCTAGTCATCTTAATGACTACCGGCTGGCTGAAGTCAGAGGGTTCTCTGTGTGAGGCTAATGAGAGGATGAGAATTTAATTAACACTAAGTCCTAAGCAATGAACAATATATCACCTTTATCCACACTACAAGAAATGTAAGCTGTGTGTGTGCATGCTAAATCACTTCAGTCATGTCTGACTCTGTACAACCCTATGGACTATAGGCTGCCAGGCTCCTCTGCTCATGGGATTCTCCAGGCAAGAATACTGGAGTGTGTTCCTATGCTACCTTCAAGCTAATACTAACACTTGTACATATTTCACCTTCCTATTGATTAAGTACTTATATGTCAAGCTAAACACTAGAATATCTCATTGAACATAGCTCTTGACCACATGTCTCTCACTCTTAATCAAAATTAGAGAAGCAAGCAAAGAACTGTGGTATGAGAATTACAGTATGGCACCATAAAGAGTCCATCATCAACTACTGATGTTGGAGACAGAGCAGGAGGCAGTTGAGCAAGGCTCTGAAGGTATCGCCAGACTTGCATTCATCAACATGTAAGAGGGCAGGGGGGATGCTCCTGGCAGAGAAGAAGCATGTGCAGAGCCCTGCACCTTTGACAAGCATCAACAGTTCATAGTTAACATGCTAGAGGCAAATCTGTGAGGAAATGTTCTACAATCTGTGCTATTCAATATGGTAACCACTCAGGGAATACTTGAAATATGGTAAGAATAACTCAGAATTAAATTTTTAATTTTATTTTAGCTTATTCAAATACAAATAGCTCCATATGGCCAGTAGCTACCATATTGGATAATAGAGCTTTACAGGAGTATGCTATTTCAAAACAGGTTGCCATACTCATGTCCTTCTTATAGGCAGGACAAGTAGATTGCCTGAACTGATCAGAGGGCACTGCAAAATATCACCTTAACCTTCTAAAGAATGCAAGAGGTCAACAGCTCTCAGAGAAAAGCATTTTATGAATGGGTATGGGATGGAGAAGAAAGTCCTTTCAGATAAAGAGAGTTTGTCTGACTATTAACAGGATACTCAGTTCTACTTTTCTGAAGTATATTTGGTACTTTGTATCCAATTATCATCATTGTCATCTAGTCATCTTAATGACTACCGGCTGGCTGAAGTCAGAGGGTTCTCTGTGTGAGGCTAATGAGAGGATGAGAATTTAATTAACACTAAGTCCTAAGCAATGAACAATATATCACCTTTATCCACACTACAAGAAATGTAAGCTGTGTGTGTGCATGCTAAATCACTTCAGTCATGTCTGACTCTGTACAACCCTATGGACTATAGGCTGCCAGGCTCCTCTGCTCATGGGATTCTCCAGGCAAGAATACTGGAGTGTGTTCCTATGCTACCTTCAAGCTAATACTAACACTTGTACATATTTCACCTTCCTATTGATTAAGTACTTATATGTCAAGCTAAACACTAGAATATCTCATTGAACATAGCTCTTGACCACATGTCTCTCACTCTTAATCAAAATTAGAGAAGCAAGCAAAGAACTGTGGTATGAGAATTACAGTATGGCACCATAAAGAGTCCATCATCAACTACTGATGTTGGAGACAGAGCAGGAGGCAGTTGAGCAAGGCTCTGAAGGTATCGCCAAACTTGCATTCATCAACATGTAAGAGGGCAGGGGGGATGCTCCTGGCAGAGAAGAAGCATGTGCAGAGCCCTGCACCTTTGACAAGCATCAACAGTTCATAGTTAACATGCTAGAGGCAAATCTGTGAGGAATACAGAAAGGCAGGTGGTGGTAGAACATAAGGGGCTATCCTAAAGAGTTTAGATTTTCTCTTAGAAAATGAGAAACCACTAAAGGTTATCAAACAAGATAGTAACAGGATGTGTGTGCTAGATCTCTCTGAACATTGGGTGGGAGATGAACAGAAGGGAGGGCATGGAGATTGGTTAGATTCTAACTACACTTGTACAGATGTGAGAGCTGGATCATAAAGGTGGCTGAGCACTGAAAAATTGACACTACTCTTGAGAGTCCTTCAGACTGCAAGGGAATCAAACCAGTCAATCCTGAAGGAAATCAACCCTGAATATTTACTGGAAGGACTGAGGCTGAAGCTACAGTTCCAATACTTTGGCCACCTGATGCAAAGAGCCAACTCACTGGAAAAGACCCTGATGGTGAGAAAGATTCAGGAAAAGAGGGGAAAAGGGGGAACAGAGGATGAGATGGTTGGATGGCATAACCGACTCAATGGACATGAGTTTGAGCAAACTCCAGGAGATAGTGAAGGACAGTGAAGCCTGTCTGCTGCAGTCAGGGGTCACAAATAGTTTGGACACGACTGAGCGACTGAACAACAGCAACAACAAAAACTGCACTTAATCAGGAGAAAGGGCAGGGTATGCGTGGAGGAGAAAGAGTAGAGATGGGGATCCACAATAGTTAATAACTGATCTTTTTCTAAAAGAGAAGCTGGAAGTTTTCACACCAGAGTGAGTCTTACGGGGCAAGCAGGGAGTAGGGGTTTTACAAGATTGAAATATTTTTCTAGGCATAATTGTGTTCCTGCAAATTCCCATATTGAAATCCTAACCTCATTATTTCAGCATTCAACTGTATTTGGAAATAACAAGCTTAACGGCCATCTTAATCAGTCTTTAACCTTTAAGGAGTGATTACTGTTAAACTAAGTTATTAGGCTGTTCCCCAATCCAATATGACTGGTCTCCTCATCAGGAGAGCAGATTCAGACACGGGCAGAGCGGGAAGGCCGTGAAGACACTGAGAGCCATCGAGTCAAAGAGAGAGGCCTCAGAAGAAAGCTAACTTTGACATTCAAGAAAAGTTCATAGTTAACATGCTAGAGGCAAATCTGTGAGGAATACAGAAAGGCAGGTGGTGGTAGAACATAAGGGGCTATCCTAAAGAGTTTAGATTTTCTCTTAGAAAATGAGAAACCACTAAAGGTTATCAAACAAGATAGTAACAGGATGTGTGTGCTAGATCTCTCTGAACATTGGGTGGGAGATGAACAGAAGGGAGGGCATGGAGATTGGTTAGATTCTAACTACACTTGTACAGATGTGAGAGCTGGATCATAAAGGTGGCTGAGCACTGAAAAATTGACACTACTCTTGAGAGTCCTTCAGACTGCAAGGGAATCAAACCAGTCAATCCTGAAGGAAATCAACCCTGAATATTTACTGGAAGGACTGAGGCTGAAGCTACAGTTCCAATACTTTGGCCACCTGATGCAAAGAGCCAACTCACTGGAAAAGACCCTGATGGTGAGAAAGATTCAGGAAAAGAGGGAAAGGGGGCAACAGAGGATGAGATGGTTGGATGGCATAACCGACTCAATGGACATGAGTTTGAGCAAACTCCAGGAGATAGTGAAGGACAGTGAAGCCTGTCTGCTGCAGTCAGGGGTCACAAATAGTTTGGACACGACTGAGCGACTGAACAACAGCAACAACAAAAACTGCACTTAATCAGGAGAAAGGGCAGGGTATGCGTGGAGGAGAAAGAGTAGAGATGGGGATCCACAATAGTTAATAACTGATCTTTTTCTAAAAGAGAAGCTGGAAGTTTCCACACCAGAGTGAGTCTTACGGGGCAAGCAGGGAGTAGGGGTTTTACAAGATTGAAATATTTTTCTAGGCATAATTGTGTTCCTGCAAATTCCCATATTGAAATCCTAACCTCATTATTTCAGCATTCAACTGTATTTGGAAATAACAAGCTTAACGGCCATCTTAATCAGTCTTTAACCTTTAAGGAGTGATTACTGTTAAACTAAGTTATTAGGCTGTTCCCCAATCCAATATGACTGGTCTCCTCATCAGGAGAGCAGATTCAGACACGGGCAGAGCGGGAAGGCCGTGAAGACACTGAGAGCCATCGGCGAGTCAAAGAGAGAGGCCTCAGAAGAAAGTAGTCCTGCTGACACTTTGATCTCAGACTTTACATCCAGAACTGTGAGAAAATACGTTCCTTTCTTTAAACCATACTTTGTCTGCAGTATTGTTACAGTAGGCCTAACAGACTAGTACAACTATATTTATTCTATTTCTATAACAATTTCATCCACATAAAGGGAGGTTTGTTTATTCTAAAGCTTCCATACCTAGGAGGGAAAAAAAATCTCAGTTTTTTTTACGCCTTCATTTTATAAAGAAAATCTTTCATCTCCATCTCTTTTTGCCTGGCTCCAATGAGAATAAGAACTCGAACAAGAGAAGAGGAAAAGGGGAAATTAGGTCAGTAGTAATAAAAGGCATTTTCTCCTGATCATGGGAAAATATTGGTTTTTACTTCCCACCCTTAAACTTTCTCATGCAGAAAATAAATATGGAGGGTGAGAATATTAAGAAACTGCTTCCACTGTCCTATGGACTGTAGACACTGAAGTCATTCCTGAGGGTTCAAAGACAGCCTTAAGGCAAGCAAGGTCTCCTACTAAAGCACTTCAGGGTCTCAGAACCTTCAGAATCTTGAGGCTCATCTTCATTATGTAACTTAAAGTCCTTTTACTGTTACTTATGATAGTACAAGAAATTACATCACTCTTCCTCTTCAGCTATAAAATGTACAATCCAAGATCCCGGTACAAAATAAGGATCAATTATGCTGATTTTTTTTTTTAACTTTCAAAATAATTTTTAAAAATTTCATCAAAATGATGTGTTTTACTTACATGAAATTATTTTATTTTTGAAATTTATTATCTTTTTATTTGAAGGATAATTGCTTTACAGAATTTTGTTATTTTCTGTGAAATATTAACATAAATCAGCCATAGGGATACATACATTCCATAAAAATCATTTCATCAAAATGATTTTGAAATTTTTCAACCAAAATGCAATTCTTCCCTTGAATTTCTTCTTTGAGTCTCAAGAGGGTTTTAATGTATGTATATGTGTGTGTGTACTTATTCTTGCAGCAAAATTAAATAAGGAGAGAAATACATGAATTGACATTCACATCTGAGACTGAGAAACGGAGAGGTAGCTTCTCTCCAATTAAATTATATTGTTACCAAACCTAAAGGCCTACCATGTGTCTGCCACATTTCCCAGAGGAGACATCAAATCAGGACAGGTAAGATGTATTTCTTCACTTGGATGGCTAATCAGCATTTCAATGTGACTGTGCCCCAAATCAGTCTTTTAATTTCTTCTTGTGTCGTCCTCAATACTGCAAATACACCACCTCATTCATCCAGTTGTACAGAGCTCAGATCTTCATTTCTGATCCCCTCCTCTCCCTCATCCAATATCCAGTCCCTTGGCAGCTCCCATCACTGCCACTTCCAAACTACATCCCACCTCCCAACTTCACAGCATCCTCACTGCTGACTCTAGCTCACACTCACACCACTTCTGCTTTGGGCACCACTAAAGCTTCTGAACTCAAACTTCCTGCTTCATTCTCCTTGGTCATCTTAGCAGTCAAATGCAATCCTTATAGAACTTTAGAGATCAAACCACTCCTTGGCTACAAACCTTAGCACCCGCCGCTGTGTGCAGGAAAGCAATATCCAGCTTTCCTTAGGACAAATCCAAATCCTGTACTATGTCCTCCCAGGTCCAACAAGACTGGCTCATTGTCTTCACCTCTAGTTCAGCATTCATCACTGTCCTTCCAGGTTACCAGGATCCACTCACTCTGGTCTTATTTCTGTCCTTGGATGTGTCAAGTCCCGGTACAAAATAAGGATCAATTATGCTGATTTTTTTTTTAACTTTCAAAATAATTTTTAAAAATTTCATCAAAATGATGTGTTTTACTTACATGAAATTATTTTATTTTTGAAATTTATTATCTTTTTATTTGAAGGATAATTGCTTTACAGAATTTTGTTATTTTCTGTGAAATATTAACATAAATCAGCCATAGGGATACATACATTCCATAAAAATCATTTCATCAAAATGATTTTGAAATTTTTCAACCAAAATGCAATTCTTCCCTTGAATTTCTTCTTTGAGTCTCAAGAGGGTTTTAATGTATGTATATGTGTGTGTGTACTTATTCTTGCAGCAAAATTAAATAAGGAGAGAAATACATGAATTGACATTCACATCTGAGACTGAGAAACGGAGAGGTAGCTTCTCTCCAATTAAATTATATTGTTACCAAACCTAAAGGCCTACCATGTGTCTGCCACATTTCCCAGAGGAGACATCAAATCAGGACAGGTAAGATGTATTTCTTCACTTGGATGGCTAATCAGCATTTCAATGTGACTGTGCCCCAAATCAGTCTTTTAATTTCTTCTTGTGTCGTCCTCAATACTGCAAATACACCACCTCATTCATCCAGTTGTACAGAGCTCAGATCTTCATTTCTGATCCCCTCCTCTCCCTCATCCAATATCCAGTCCCTTGGCAGCTCCCATCACTGCCACTTCCAAACTACATCCCACCTCCCAACTTCACAGCATCCTCACTGCTGACTCTAGCTCACACTCACACCACTTCTGCTTTGGGCACCACTAAAGCTTCTGAACTCAAACTTCCTGCTTCATTCTCCTTGGTCATCTTAGCAGTCAAATGCAATCCTTATAGAACTTTAGAGATCAAACCACTCCTTGGCTACAAACCTTAGCACCCGCCACTGTGTGCAGGAAAGCAATATCCAGCTTTCCTTAGGACAAATCCAAATCCTGTACTATGTCCTCCCAGGTCCAACAAGACTGGCTCATTGTCTTCACCTCTAGTTCAGCATTCATCACTGTCCTTCCAGGTTACCAGGATCCACTCACTCTGGTCTTATTTCTGTCCTTGGATGTGTCAAGTCCCTTCCCTTTCTGGGCTTCTGACCTTGCCATTCTCTCTGCCTGTCATACTTTTCTGCTAGTTTTCACGTATGGAGGCTCACTCACCACTCCACTCAGGTCTAAATCTGAAATGCGATGCTGAGCTCCCCCGCTCTCCACCCTCTGTCTCACACCACTGTGAAGGTGGCAGGCAGGGACCTGCCACAATCTATTCACATGCTTTCTCCTTGTTTCTTGCCCACCAGAATATAAGCACCCTGAGGGCAGGGAGGTCCTGCCCCCAACACTGTGTCCCATGACCAGCTAGTGCTCCATAAAGAGCCACAAAACAAAGGAGATCTCTAAGTAGGACTGAGGCTATCTCATGCTGAACCCAGCACGGGAAGGCACTTTTCCCCTTACTGCTATGCAGTTGAAATTAGCAAAATAAGAAATACTTTTAAACCTTCTGTTTTTCAGAAAAGAAATTAAAATGCAAATTGACTTAATTGGAGAAGCTGCTGCTAGGAAAACCAGGCTCTAACAAGCTTCCGTTCATGGAGTTAAATAATTAGTGTCACTTACCTGTCTAGACCGCGTCTGCGATAGCCTACTGGTCACAGCTTTGAGCACAGACTCTGTTCACAGGCCAGAATCTCCCCTCCCTCATCCCACCCAAGCTGTATTATTGTGGGTCTCAACTTGGTTTTCTGGGCTAAAATTTTAAAAAAAAGATTTTTAACTGCTAACCACAAAGTCCTCAAATTCATTTCAGGCACATGAGGCACAATCACCCCAATATAACCCCGCAGGATGTGAGAGAAATTGACTTCAAACGTAGGCTGCCTCCACCAGGAGTTGTGCTGTGTGGGGTTGGAACAGATTTTCAGGCTGTCTTAACATGAAACCCCAGATGAACTGTCAACACGTAGGCTGAAGTCACCAAAGATAGCAGGAGCGAGATGAAGGCAGAACACAAGAGGGAATTATAAGGCAAAATGTGACAAAGAGCACCCGCCGCTGCGTGCAGGTGGCTGCAACACAGGCCATGAATTCCCAAATGCGCAAGCAAGATGGGCATGTTAACTGCGTGTCTGATCCGTCACTTCCAGACTCTGGGGTCCCCGCGTCATGTAAAACAAAAAGGGACTCCACAACCTGACAATTACTACTCTGAACAGCATCACAACTTTTTTCTACCATCGTAACAACACTTTTTTTTCCCAGTTTTTTTTTATTTTAACAATGTTGTGCTGGTGTCTGCCGCACAACAACATGAATCAGCCACAACCACACATACCTCCTGTCTCTCCTGAGCTCCCTTCCACCCACCCTGCCTGTCTAGGCCATCAGAGAGGCCAGACTAGGAAGCACCCTGAGGGCAGGGAGGTCCTGCCCCCAACACTGTGTCCCATGACCAGCTAGTGCTCCATAAAGAGCCACAAAACAAAGGAGATCTCTAAGTAGGACTGAGGCTATCTCATGCTGAACCCAGCACGGGAAGGCACTTTTCCCCTTACTGCTATGCAGTTGAAATTAGCAAAATAAGAAATACTTTTAAACCTTCTGTTTTTCAGAAAAGAAATTAAAATGCAAATTGACTTAATTGGAGAAGCTGCTGCTAGGAAAACCAGGCTCTAACAAGCTTCCGTTCATGGAGTTAAATAATTAGTGTCACTTACCTGTCTAGACCGCGTCTGCGATAGCCTACTGGTCACAGCTTTGAGCACAGACTCTGTTCACAGGCCAGAATCTCCCCTCCCTCATCCCACCCAAGCTGTATTATTGTGGGTCTCAACTTGGTTTTCTGGGCTAAAATTTTAAAAAAAAGATTTTTAACTGCTAACCACAAAGTCCTCAAATTCATTTCAGGCACATGAGGCACAATCACCCCAATATAACCCCGCAGGATGTGAGAGAAATTGACTTCAAACGTAGGCTGCCTCCACCAGGAGTTGTGCTGTGTGGGGTTGGAACAGATTTTCAGGCTGTCTTAACATGAAACCCCAGATGAACTGTCAACACGTAGGCTGAAGTCACCAAAGATAGCAGGAGCGAGATGAAGGCAGAACACAAGAGGGAATTATAAGGCAAAATGTGACAAAGAGCACCCGCCGCTGCGTGCAGGTGGCTGCAACACAGGCCATGAATTCCCAAATGCGCAAGCAAGATGGGCATGTTAACTGCGTGTCTGATCCGTCACTTCCAGACTCTGGGGTCCCCGCGTCATGTAAAACAAAAAGGGACTCCACAACCTGACAATTACTACTCTGAACAGCATCACAACTTTTTTCTACCATCGTAACAACACTTTTTTTTCCCAGTTTTTTTTTATTTTAACAATGTTGTGCTGGTGTCTGCCGCACAACAACATGAATCAGCCACAACCACACATACCTCCTGTCTCTCCTGAGCTCCCTTCCACCCACCCTGCCTGTCTAGGCCATCAGAGAGGCCAGACTAGGATCCTTGTAGCAGCACTTTTGACATGACATTATCATATTATTAGGGGATGCTCACTAATTTCTCAGGGCAAAATAATGGGTTAGTCTCTTTTAAAATGGATTATAAACACTTACTTTATTAAACGGCCTCTCCTGAACACAATTTAGCCCACTGCTAGTGACTTTGGCTCATTTAATCAAGTTAGATAACGAGGCTATGGCGTTACTGTGTCAGCCCATCTGAACAGCCCCAGCACCAGGGCACTTCTCTTGGTTTGTTTCTGATTTCCAGGCTTTGGTTTATTTTCTAGCTATCAACTAGAAATGCTGTGCTTTTGTTTATGCAGCTTGTCATTCCCTCCTTTCTCCCACCTTCTACTGCAGTGATCTGGAAATCCTAATGAGCAAAACAATTAGAACCACCTAACTTAAGATCAAATGCCCTTTAGTTATGGCCCTTTGGAGTGAGTGACTACATGCACTGAGTGTTTTGGCTTTGTGACATCCGTTTTGGTTGTTTGGAGGCCTCTGCTTATTATTAGATCGCCAATTATATTTTAAATGTTCCAATACTGGATAAGCAACCTCCAGATAAAGGAAGTACTGCCTTGCTGGAAATACCTGTCTAAAACTTATTTGGCTTGAGGAAAGGAAATAAAAGGTGACATTTCCAAGCCATGTGCAATCTGCTGATATAGTCAGGTGGTTATAACCTGTAGTGTTAATTGTCTGTTATCAACATTGCCATTTTTGAATGTCGTTTCTTTGCAAACTCCTTTCGCATTGAGCTTGGCCAGAAGCATCACAGAAAACTATTTCACACAGAAATCCTTAAATCTAATTCTTCTTTAAAACTTTGAAAGAAATTTTAGAAAAAAATACAACGGCATTAAATACATTTAAGTTTTTTTAACTACCTAGTATCAAGCAAAATAAACAAACAAAAAAATTGAATACAAATGTTTAAAGGCAAGTTGTATGAAAATAGCTAACTTGGTTCTGAGAGAATATAAAAATGAAATGCCATGAGGTGATATAATTAATTCACAATGAAAATGCCAACAGCTTGACTTGTTTTTACAACCATATTCTGGCTACATTTCCACTCATGGATGGATAAAAAGGTAATCTATTGTACTAATTACTTTATCATTATAGTCAACTTTCAAATACTGGGGACAGATAATACCAAGTTGTGAAGTTAAAAAAAAATTTTGGCTCACTCAAAAATTATCTACTAACATCAGTTTCTAGCTTTGCCTTCTCTCTGGTTCTATCCTACAGTCAGTAGCTTACGTCCCATCTGAGGGGCAGAGAAAATGAAACTTGGAAACATCTATGGATAATCCCCAAAGTGATAACTGAAAGTTAATTTGCTTAACGATATCCCAGTGATGGGCTTCCCTGGTGGCTCAGATGGTAAAGAATCTGCCTGCAATGCAGGAGACCTGCGTTGGTTCCCTAGATCAGGAAGATCCCCTGGAGATGAGAATGGCAACCTACTCCAGTAATCTCACTTGGAGAATTCCATCGACAGAGGAACCTGACGGGTTACAGTTCACAGGGTCGTTAAGAGTTGGACTCTTAACTCTTAAGAGTTTCAGTGGTATGTCTGAAAACCATTCCTTTCTGTACAATTAATATCTTTTCTCTTCTCTCTCCTACTTTCAAGAAAATAATTTAGTCTCCCGCAAGAGGTTCCCCATGAAATCCATTGTGGTGACTTCGTTTAAAAACCTGCCACAGGCATTTCATAGTCAACAGCAGCAGCTAAGTATTTAGGACATTTGGAGAAAATAATGTGGAATTAAAAAGCCAAACATATAAAGCAGAGCATCCACTTAAAAGCAGAGGTCTTTAAACAATGAACCTTTAGGGCATGAGCATTTTGTAAATTTAATTCAACGATCACAGAAAATGAGAGCTGGCTTGGTCAAGTGGCTGAGAGCATGGGCCCTGGAACTAAGCATTAACTTCAGTCTCCTATTCCACTATCAGTGTGACTACGAGGAAAACACTTATCTTCCTTTCAATTTTCTCATCTTAAAAATGAGAATAAAATTAGTACCTACCCATCAAGGCTGTTTCAAAAATTAAAACATCAGTGTCAACTACTTAGAAAAATTCCTGGAAATTTTAAGTGCTATGTAAGTAAGAATTCGCTAAAAAAGATGATCCATACAAAGGGGCTTTTGGTCCAAGTGACATTAGTTAACACTGTTGCAGGAAAAGATGATCCAAAAGTCCAACTGAAAAATTTGCAAACAGAAAGTAAAACCTGATGTGCAATTTCCTCTAGATCTTTTTTGTCCCTACTGGCAACCAAGACTGCAATAAATACAGTTCTGTGACGAGTACTGTAAATTTAATCCATAGCACTCAGCCTTGTTTGCAGCCAGCCTAGGAGGATGGCAGACTTGCGCCACTGAAGTGACCCTGAAGATGTGGCTGGCTGAGCACAAAGTACTTGATTATGACAGATATCATTCAGCTGTGCTGTGCATGTAGCTGGGGTAAGGAGCCCCTGCCGCACAAAGGCAAGTGACTTGAGAAGTTATTGTTACCAGCAGGAGAACAAGCCAATGAGAGCCTGGCTGCCCCTGGATCCTGATTACTAATCACTATTATTCGTGCTGATGCTCTACTCTTCTTTTCGCTTTGCCTTCTGGGTACTTGGCCAACACACTTGTGAAAATGCTCACACGGTATCTATTTCAACATTTCCTAAGGTGAACTTCCTGAATCACCTATATCAGACTCATCTGCATGTTTAAAGATTCAGGTTTTAGGTTTCCGACAAGTTGAAACAGACTCTCTAGGGATAGTCCCTTATGTGTGAAATATAACAAGAAGTGATACAAATGAACTTAAGAACAAAACAGCTCCATTACAGAAATAGACTCACAGACCTAGAGAACAAACTTATAGTTGCTGGGGAAAAGTATAGTTAGGGAGTTTGGGAGGGACGTATACACACTGCTATATTTAAAATAGACAACCAACAAAGACCCACTGTATAGCACCGGGAACTCTGCTCAGTGTTGTGGTAGCCGTATGCAAGGAGAGTTTGGGGGAAAGAATGGATACATGCATATGTATGGCTGGGTCCCTTTGCTGTCCACCTGAAACTACCACAACACCATTAATTGGCTATGCTCCAACATATACTAAAAAAGGAAATAAAACAGGGAAAAAGGGAATCTCTTGGGATAGAGCCTATAATTTTTACAATTTTGAACAAGAAACCCAAAAGTTAGCTACAGAGGGTATGATGCAGAGTCACTTCAATACATATAGGGGTTGGAGTTATCACTTATTGCCATTTTGGTACTCTGTAATCAGGGCCACCCTGTGCATGGTATACTCAGCTGCATCTTTTGCTTCTACTCACCAGATGCCAGGAGTGCCACCAACGATCCCAGCTGTAACAACCAAAAGCATCTCTGGACACTGTTAAATGGATTTGAGAGGCAAAACCATCCCTGGCTGAAAACCACTGAGCTATTCTACCTTTGCAGTCAATATGAGATCTTGGCTCAGTTGACTGCCTCGAGTGAAGCTGTTAGGCTCACGGATTCACCTATAGACTTCCTTGTTTACTTTGGTTCAGGGTGGTGCTCCACATCCAAGTCTCAATTCTATTTGTATTTCCCATAACATCTTGCATGAGGTTGCACTTAATTTGTTCAAAGATGAGTTATAACCCAAGAAGTTGAAGGGAATTTGTTTTGAGCTAGCCAGGGCTAGTTGCTCAGACATCAAATTATAAAGAGTGAGTTTTAAGCCAAGGAACAAGCTCCTGCTCCCACAATCCCGCCCTCTGATGCTTGGTTATTCTAACAGTGCTCCAAGGGAATTAATCCTGGTACATTCTGTAGTTTCAAATATCCATGCTGGTGTAATTACAGCACATAAAAGGCAACCTGTTTTCCATAAGAAAAGAGCAAGTCCATATGCTTATGGCTGAAAAGGGACTAATGAAGGATAATATGGCCATATCTATCATTTTCTTTGTACCCTTGCTTCCTGTATGTTAGTCGAGGGATTATTTCAATGAATCCTCTCAATAATCTCATGGCATTGTTACTATTATTGCCCCAATTTATTTATATGGAAAGTGAAACTTTTCTTTAGTACCCTTAGTTACGGTAGCCGTATGCAAGGAGAGTTTGGGGGAAAGAATGGATACATGCATATGTATGGCTGGGTCCCTTTGCTGTCCACCTGAAACTACCACAACACCATTAATTGGCTATGCTCCAACATATACTAAAAAAGGAAATAAAACAGGGAAAAAGGGAATCTCTTGGGATAGAGCCTATAATTTTTACAATTTTGAACAAGAAACCCAAAAGTTAGCTACAGAGGGTATGATGCAGAGTCACTTCAATACATATAGGGGTTGGAGTTATCACTTATTGCCATTTTGGTACTCTGTAATCAGGGCCACCCTGTGCATGGTATACTCAGCTGCATCTTTTGCTTCTACTCACCAGATGCCAGGAGTGCCACCAACGATCCCAGCTGTAACAACCAAAAGCATCTCTGGACACTGTTAAATGGATTTGAGAGGCAAAACCATCCCTGGCTGAAAACCACTGAGCTATTCTACCTTTGCAGTCAATATGAGATCTTGGCTCAGTTGACTGCCTCGAGTGAAGCTGTTAGGCTCACGGATTCACCTATAGACTTCCTTGTTTACTTTGGTTCAGGGTGGTGCTCCACATCCAAGTCTCAATTCTATTTGTATTTCCCATAACATCTTGCATGAGGTTGCACTTAATTTGTTCAAAGATGAGTTATAACCCAAGAAGTTGAAGGGAATTTGTTTTGAGCTAGCCAGGGCTAGTTGCTCAGACATCAAATTATAAAGAGTGAGTTTTAAGCCAAGGAACAAGCTCCTGCTCCCACAATCCCGCCCTCTGATGCTTGGTTATTCTAACAGTGCTCCAAGGGAATTAATCCTGGTACATTCTGTAGTTTCAAATATCCATGCTGGTGTAATTACAGCACATAAAAGGCAACCTGTTTTCCATAAGAAAAGAGCAAGTCCATATGCTTATGGCTGAAAAGGGACTAATGAAGGATAATATGGCCATATCTATCATTTTCTTTGTACCCTTGCTTCCTGTATGTTAGTCGACGAGCATTATTTCAATGAATCCTCTCAATAATCTCATGGCATTGTTACTATTATTGCCCCCAATTTATTTATATGGAAAGTGAAACTTAGCGAGATGGAGTAACTGGTCCCTTAGTCACACAACCATTTTTATGGCTGTAGTTAATTTAGTCTGAAAATATTTTCAATAGAGGTAAGAGACAGGAAATATTCCCTACTTTATTTTACGAGATTAAAACCACTTAAGGAAAATAGGAGGAAAGACAAAGATGCTTCATTCATGAGTATAAAGTAAAATAACAATGACAAGAAAATAATGGCAAACTGAATCCAGAGTAAGAAGATACATCATAATCTAATTGAATCTAATTGAGCACATTCCAGGGATACTAACATTGAGGACACAAATATACTTTCTGATGTTACACTAATCCCATTAATGGATAAGGTAGAAAAATGATATGATGATCTTAATAATGCAGAAAGAACACTGGAATATTCATCTCCAAAAAATTAAAAAACAACCAATATCCCCACCCACTTTTCCCTGCTCCAGCAAACCAAGAAGTGGAGGGAACTTGCTTAAGTCATCTTCAGTGATAAAACACTAGAAGCAATCCCTTTAAAAATTTAAACAAGTACATCCACTATCACCAGTACTATTCAACATTTTACAACGCAGTACTACAAAAGAAAAGCCCTGTCCTTGTTTGCAATGTATATTCTTTCATGTATAGAAAGCGCAAGGAATCCAAAGACAAATAGAAATATTAAGAAAGGTACTAAATGACTGGCTTTAAGATCAACATCCAAAATACCAAAAGCATTTCTATGTCCTAGCAATAAAGGATAACGAAACAAAGTTTAAAGAAATAACAAGATTTAAATAACAACAAATGAATCAGGAAAGTGTATTAACAAAAGATTATAGGACTTATAATTTTTTTGATCTTTGAGCTAATAATACTCTTCATCTCTTTCCCATCAAATAACATCGGCCCGTTCGCTTTCGTTTCTACTTCAGAGCACCCAAAGAGAAAGATTCTAACATGTCTGATATGTATCCTTGTTTGAACAAGTCCTTGTAAAGTGCAGATTACTGTTTTATGTGTCTATATTTATTTCACATACAAGGTAATGTGCCATTGATTCCACACTTTCTTTTAGATATTATTATGTTATCAAATCTATCAATTTCAGCAGAATCTCATAACCATTACCGAAAAGACTTTAAAGAAGACCTGAAGAAATGGACCATGATCACAGAGAACAAAGATATTAAAAAGATGTCGATTATCTTCAAATTAATCCATCAATTCAGTAAAACACAACAAAAATAACAAGTACGTGTGTGTGTGTGTGTGTGTGCTTAACTTGATAATTCCAAATATTACATGGAGTATAGAAGTAGTAAGAATAGCTAAGATGGAATAACTAAGATGGATGGAGTTAGGGACTTTGGGAAGATCATGGACACAGTGTTATATTTAAAATGGATTACCAACAAGGGCCTACTGTATAGCACATGGAACTCTGTTCAGTGTTATCTGCCAGCCTGGATGGCAGGGAGGGGTTGGAGAAGAACGGACACATGTGTATGTATGGCTGAGTCCCTTCAGTATACAACATTGTTAATCAGCTATACCCCAATACAAAATAAAAAATTTAAAAAAAAAGAAGCTAACACGCTTGCGAGAAGATCAATAGGGAACGAGGACAGAGGAATTGCCCTCCCACATAACCCTCTTTTAAAGTTGCATTAAGAAAATAATGTGTTGCTCCCAACGTAAGCATATATGAATGGAGAGGTTTAAGTACAGCCAATGGAAGAGCAGAATTGAGAAACAGGCCACTGTGGCAGATACTATAAGTGGGCTTGAGCAATACCTATTTCAACTGCATTCCTCCTTGCTTTTTCTGCTGCAGAGACTACCCAATTAAACACTCAATTTAAATTCCTAACCTCCTTTAAGCTAAGGCTAGCATCAATTAACAGTTGTACACAAGATTTCTTCAGGATAAATTTCTCTTCCTAGAAAATACAATGTAAAACAGCACAAAGATTGGACCTTTGCCCTCTTCTTCTTGACTTGAACACAGATATGATGCCTGGAGGTGCAGCAGCCACCTTGTAAGCATGAGGAAAATGGTAAGCATGTGAAGGCAACGATGGCAGAGTTGTAACGTAAAGTAAGTTCAGGTTCTTGATGATGCTTCTGAACTGCTGGACTGCCTTTCTCCAGATAGTTATTGCGTGAGATAAATAAGGTCTACGTTACTTAACAGGCAACCTTTTTTTTTTTTGAGGAATTTAGATGTTATATTTAATTTACATTTTGAGAGAGATTTAAATACACTCAGTTTTTGAAAAGTGGGCTTCAATCTATCTTCAGTGCTGAGAACTAATTAAGCAAATTTTGCATAGTAAATAAAATAACAGGCAACGTGAGTGATATTTTCTATTGCTTATAGTCAAATAGAATACTAATTTGCATATAGATACATATACAAGCTTGATCTTGACAGATATAAAAGTATAAAACATTAGAGTAAGTGATATTTAGACGACTGACTAGCTAACTGAAAAAGAAAAGTAGATCCTCACTTCCCCATACATGTAACATTCACTCCAGTGGCTTAAATATTTCAGTATAAAATGAAAAACTTTATAAACTTTAGAATACTTTGGACATTGTGATAAAGATCACTTAAATAAGAAACAAACAATATCCCATATCTTAAAAATCAAACATATATATCTGACTGCATTAGAACTAAAAATACAGTCTTTTTTTTTTTTTAAAGTACAGACCAAAAATTGGAAGATATTTGTAACACATAACACAGTTTAACAACTAAAATGTACTGTATAATGTACATTGTAAGAACTGTTACAAATTACTTAGAAAATAAATTACCTCAGGATAAGAATGGGAAAAAGCCATAAGCAGGCATCAATGAAGAATACACAGATGTCTAAGTACACAAAAAGGATGCCCAACTACAATAGTAATAAAAATTACACACAATATATACCATTTCACTCTATCAAAGGCTTGTGAAAAAAAAAACCTGGGCTTCCCTGGTAGCTCAGTGGTAAAGAATTTGCCTGCCAAGGCACAAGACATGGGTTCGCTCCCTGGTCTGGGAAGATCCCAAATGCTACAGAGCAACTAAGTCTGTGCACCACAACTATTGTGTCTGTGCTCTAGAGCCCTTGAACTGCAAGTACTGAAGCCTCTGGGATGCTACACAATGACAAACCCATCTACCGCCCACTGCAATTAGAGAAAATCCCAAGCAGCGACAAAGACCCAGCACAACCAAAAATAAAAAAGCAAATAAACAAAGACTTGCAAAAAATATACAAGTCCAACAAAAACCAGTACAGCAAGGACAGGAAACAGCGTGGATTCCAACTATGACGGTGGGACCATAAACCAGTATAAGCACCGCTCTAGAATAGTTTGATATTATGCAACATGAATGAAGATGCACACAGCTCATCAATTTCACTCATATGTATAAATCCTGTGGAAGTTCTCACACAAGTACAAGAATGTTCGCGGTATAGCACACACACACACACACGCAAAACAATCCTCAACTCTCCACTGACAGGCTAAACCCACTGTGATAAATGTATGGAATTGGAATACTATAGGACAATTGAAGTATTAACTGACAAGAACAATACATGTCATCCTAAATGAAGCTTTCATTACTAAGTAATGCAAGTTTCAGAAGAATATGATATCATTTATATAAAAATTTTGAAAGAACACAAATACTGTTTATCAGTGTTTAGAAAAATGTAGC
The DNA here is from genome assembly GCA_022376925.1 of Tragulus kanchil. NCBI lineage: Eukaryota > Metazoa > Chordata > Mammalia > Artiodactyla > Tragulidae > Tragulus > Tragulus kanchil. The sequence continues at coordinate 261,031,374 of JAIOJX010000032.1, forward strand.
AAGCCTTTAAGAAAAGCAAGAGTGTGAGAAATGTAAAATTTTGGTCAGGGGTTACCCTTGGGGAGGAGGGGAAGAAACAGAGTTAGAGAGAGACATATGATTACTGATAATGTTGGTTTAGATGAATTATAAGTACATGTGTTCATTTTATCTTTATTTTTGTACCTTACATAAAGGTACTATTTTGATCTGTATGAAATATGGCATAAACGGCCAAGGTTTCACACCAAACTCTAATTTTTAAAAAACTGCCATGAAATTGGTCAGTGCTATTCTGTGTGATAGAGAAGAAATAGTTTTAGACACATTGGAAATATGGGAAGGAATGAATGGATTCAACTGCGTTCTAACACCTCTTGGAGCCAATATACTTTGAAATCTTTAGATGAACAGAAGACACAGAGCTTCTGTAGCAACATGAACAATAAGCACCACAATCACCATGGCACTAGGGGTGACGTGCCAAGCAAATGTTTGAAGCTGAGACTGGCAATCAACAAAATAAAAAACTAGCCAATCTCACCATGGGTGAGCACAAGATATATTTTTATTAAAAAGATTAATAATCTATATTTTCCTAGCTGCCTAATGAGCTTTCTCACTGGCACAACTAAGAAGCCTTGATGACATCACAAACTATTTTTGATGACACTGACCCAGTATGTTATTGCCCAGAAAAATGGCCAACAAAATGTCAACTATCATTAGAAAAGGTACGAAATATAATAATTCTCCCATAATTGTGGAGAACAAGGATGCTTACGTATTTGGTACATTGTGTGCAGTTCAAATTGTTGTTTTTAAAGAAAACTGTAATGGATCTGGAGAAGATTCAAAAAAATTAAGTATAATGATCAAGGGGATGAAGTTGCACCCAATGAAGTTATGCTAAAAAGCCAGAGTTTGCTAACCTAGAAGATGAGATTTGAAAAGGAATGCAACTGGAATGTATCAGTTTATAGACCAGACATCTCAAAGCTTGAGAGAAGGAGAAATCAGTATGTACTGAAAACATGAAATGCACTAGCTACTAAGTTACACATCACTTTATTTTTAAAACACAAAATCTAACTTCTATATAGAACCACCATGTCAAATTCATTACTCCAAAAGATGCTACAGAATCAAGTATAAATGGGCTACTACCCTGGTAGCTCACACAGTAAAGAATCCACCTGGGCTTCCCTGGTGGTCCAGTGGGTAAGGACACCGCCTTGCAGTGCAAGGGGTGCTGGTTCAATCCCTGGCCTGGGAAGATCCCACGTGCCGCGGAGTGACTGGACCCATGTGTCCAATTACCGAGCCGGAGCTCTGGGGTGCATGCGCCCAGAGCCGGTGCTCTGCGACGACAGACGCCACCGCCATGGGAGGCCCACAGGAGCCAGGGAACAGGGATGGATGAAAATGGACAAATGAAAGACCAATAGAAGTGGCCTGCCTGCTTCCCTCCCTCCCCACCCCCCCCAATAAATAAATAAATAAATATTAAAAAAAAAAAAAAAAGAATCCACCTACGATGCAAGAAACACGGGTTCGATTCCTGGGTCAGGGAGACCCCTTGGAGAAGAGAATGGCAACCCACTCTAGTATTGCCTGGAGAATCCCCATGGACAGAGGAGCCAGTTCATGGGGTCATGAAGAGATGAACTTGACAGAGCAACTGACACGTTCACACGTTCACCTTATTCATATGCCTAACTCTGCATTTGTTTACACATTAGTCTTTCCAAATATCCTTTAAACTCTTTGAGAATACGCTCTTCTTTTTCATCTTTGATGTCCAGCAAAATAGAACTGATTAGTTTTGAGCACTTAATATGTACTTGCTAAATGCAATGATGACTGACCCAAATAGCTTTAGATAAATGCCAAGGTACACTCAAGGTCTAATAATGGAATAAAGGGCTTAGGGGCCTAACTTTCAAACTAATGTTGTAAAGAAAAAGAAAATCACAACAGATGTTCTTCTGTAACAATGGATTTCCTGTAGGAGACAGCAAGCTGAGCAGTGTGGGGACTCCTGGGTTCAAGCCCAACTGACAGTTTTATGTTCCATATATACACTAACAGAAAACACAAGCCTGAATACATACAACTTAAAATGCATCTCTATACAGAAGACAGAAATGAACTGGAAGATCCCATTTCATCTTCCTCCAGAATGTTAGCCTGAGTCAAAACCTGATAAAGGTAAAAATTAATACAGTTTCAGGCAATGGACAAATCAAGTGAAAGGGTTATCAATAAATGAATTTAATACAGCCAATATGATGGGCATTATTTCCGAGGTTGTAAGATTAAACTAGGCCAAAGAGTTGAATTCTATTGATTTTTCTATCCTCGCTTCATATAAGTCACACATGGAAAAACTAATTTAGTGTGGAATTAGTAGAACTAGAAATAGCTTTGCATCTAGTAGAATATAAGTACTTCCCACAGTCAAAAACTGATAGGTAAGACATTTGACTTTGTCTCGAGACTAGTCCCATAGCTGTCTGGAAACCTGAGTTAATGCAGTCTTGCCCCAAATCTCAAGAGCAGGACTCTTCAATGACAGGAAGTTTCACAACCCAGAGGGAAGGAAAAAAGTTGGAAAAGTGATTTTTCTCAAATAGATGATGCCGCTATGGGATGAGGGTTGGCAGGTTAAATGTAGGTGTATTGTTTTGAAAACTGCATCTTTGCAGTTCAGTAATATCCTTTGTTTTCCCCTAGAGACCAAGCTGTTCTTTCCTTCTAGCTTAAAGCAGACATGGCTCTTTTCCTGCTGTCCTAGTCATTTTGGTTCATTGGCACCTATGATTTTATGATCCTCACAAGCTCCTACTATGACACTCATCTTGCCTTCTCTAAAAAAAAACCTCATTCAGCCATGAAGAGAACATCAACTTATTCTCATCTGAAATTGAATAATTAGTATTTGTGAGGCTCCTTTGAGATCAGTGAGACCCAGCTGCTACGTTCACATTTTACAGGTGCACAAGTCAGAAGCAAGGCAAGGGAAAGCACATCACGTGAGGGTAATCTATTGACTCAGCAGTAGAAAAAATTCCTATCTCCAATCAGTCCAGTTGTTTGCACTTTAAAAATATGTCAGCAGATTATTTGATGATGGAAAAATCTCCGCTTAACCCACATACTTTCCAGGCTCACCCTCGACCTCCACGAAAAGGGCAATGGTGTTCTTTCTGCTTTTAGCTGTAAATTGCATCAGTAATACATGAGCACACATTTAAGTCTTTTGGGCATTTCAGAAAAGAGTAAACCCTTTATGATTATCCTCTATCCTTATTTCCTCTCTTTCTTTGCAGAGATAAAATTAAATTTGTCGCCTTCCAGACATACTTACACACACATATATATGCATATCTAGGTGTGATTGTACGTAAATGTAGCAAGAGAAACTATATAGTGTCTCACAAAAGGCACTATATATAATATCAGTTTAGTTCAGTCGCTCAGTGGTGTCTGATTCTTTGTGACTCCATGAACTGCAGCACACCAGGCTTCCCTGTCCTACACCGTCTCCTGGAGCCTGCTCAAACTCATGTCCATTGACTCAGTGATGCCATCCAACCATCTCATCCTCTGTTGTGCCCTTCTCCTTTTGCCTTCTATTTTTCCCAACATCAGGCTCTTTTACAATGAGTCATTTCTTCACATCAGGTGGCTGAAATGTGTGTGCATATTTATATACATACATACATACACATACATATTGGTATATGTATCATATGTTTGTGTATATATTTGTGTACTCTTGTGTCCAACTCTTTGTGACCCCATGGACCATAGCTTGCCAGGCTCCTCTGTCCATGGGATTTTCTGGATAAGAATACTGGAATGGGTTACTATTTCCTACTCCAGGGGTCTTTATCTGTATCTCAAGCTTTATTCTCCCCACTCAATGCATCTTGGAGATTCCTCTGAGCTGAGCTAGAACAGATCTAGCTTATTCTCTTCACTGCTTCATAGTTAAGGTTCTCATGGTATGGAAATTGTTATTTGACAATGGATACTCATGCTTGCCTCCTGTTAGATACACTAAAGCAGAAATGCCAAGTGGAATTTCCAATTCACCTTCCAAAGTCATGGTACAAATCCACAGCGCCCTCAGTCATGAGTGAGAGTCCCAGTCACCCCACATTCTCAGCTAGTTTTGATACTTTCAACGTGGTTATTTAGGGCAGTTTGCTTTGACCCACGCTTTTATTGGACCCCTGAGTTCATTTTTCTGAGCAGGGATAGAGAGGGTGGGTCAAAAGTAAGATGAAGTAGTAAGAAAGCAATTTAAACTCTTTTCTGAGGCTGCTGATATCTGAGGAGCTTAGTAGCAGTCACATCTCTCAGACAATACACATTTTCTCTTCCCTAGTTTTTTCTGATGTTGGCCAGAATTCTCACTCATTCATTTAGTTGAATGAATGTGACTCTTGCATTAGATCACTTCAGGAATACCCAGCCAGAAGGCCATATGTATTCTGGAGAATCTCTGGCTGAAGGAATTGCAGAAAACCAAAAAATGTCTTTATCCCATCGCTGCTATTTTCATTTCCTAAAGAAGAACTAATTCATTTGCAAAAATTTCAGTGGGGTCATCTTGCCATGAACNGCAGCACACCAGGCTTCCCTGTCCTACACCGTCTCCTGGAGCCTGCTCAAACTCATGTCCATTGACTCAGTGATGCCATCCAACCATCTCATCCTCTGTTGTGCCCTTCTCCTTTTGCCTTCTATTTTTCCCAACATCAGGCTCTTTTACAATGAGTCATTTCTTCACATCAGGTGGCTGAAATGTGTGTGCATATTTATATACATACATACATACACATACATATTGGTATATGTATCATATGTTTGTGTATATATTTGTGTACTCTTGTGTCCAACTCTTTGTGACCCCATGGACCATAGCTTGCCAGGCTCCTCTGTCCATGGGATTTTCTGGATAAGAATACTGGAATGGGTTACTATTTCCTACTCCAGGGGTCTTTATCTGTATCTCAAGCTTTATTCTCCCCACTCAATGCATCTTGGAGATTCCTCTGAGCTGAGCTAGAACAGATCTAGCTTATTCTCTTCACTGCTTCATAGTTAAGGTTCTCATGGTATGGAAATTGTTATTTGACAATGGATACTCATGCTTGCCTCCTGTTAGATACACTAAAGCAGAAATGCCAAGTAGAATTTCCAATTCACCTTCCAAAGTCATGGTACAAATCCACAGCGCCCTCAGTCATGAGTGAGAGTCCCAGTCACCCCACATTCTCAGCTAGTTTTGATACTTTCAACGTGGTTATTTAGGGCAGTTTGCTTTGACCCACGCTTTTATTGGACCCCTGAGTTCATTTTTCTGAGCAGGGATAGAGAGGGTGGGTCAAAAGTAAGATGAAGTAGTAAGAAAGCAATTTAAACTCTTTTCTGAGGCTGCTGATATCTGAGGAGCTTAGTAGCAGTCACATCTCTCAGACAATACACATTTTCTCTTCCCTAGTTTTTTCTGATGTTGGCCAGAATTCTCACTCATTCATTTAGTTGAATGAATGTGACTCTTGCATTAGATCACTTCAGGAATACCCAGCCAGAAGGCCATATGTATTCTGGAGAATCTCTGGCTGAAGGAATTGCAGAAAACCAAAAAATGTCTTTATCCCATCGCTGCTATTTTCATTTCCTAAAGAAGAACTAATAATGACCTATCTTCTGCAAAGAAATATTATTGGTATCATATAATATTAACAGATCTCTGCCTTTCCAAAAGCTGTCAGAGACACCCAGTCACTGTAAGAAGCTTCGTAAATTATTCATTGAATTTTTGTAATTTTTTTCTATGCATGTTCAAAAGTTCTCAATAAATCTGTTTAAGCAAAATGTACAAAGGAAGAAGTTCCTCAAAATAGTGTTTCAAAGGGGGATGTAGAGGAGTGTTAGGGAAGCATTCAGAATTCTGGGGAGCATTTCTTCTCTTCAAAAAGCTTTATTAAGAGCACAATAAAAACATGAGTGCCATCAAAGGCACCTTTTAACCAGTATATTAGAGCATCATTATAAACTCAAATCTGATCATTATCATTAAAAGCTTAGCCTCCTAGAAGCTAAGAGGGAGAAAAAGAGAGGAATCCTACAGCAATACATATTTATAATTTATTATCTCAGATTTTCTTAAACCTTTCTCAGAACGGGTTGACTTTATTGTTGAAAGGATAGTCATTTTTAAGAAAAAAATTGAAATCTCTTTGAGCTATACAGGACAACCCTCAGTGACTCCTATACTTCACTAAAGTAGGGTACTCACTGGGCTAAATAAATATTTCCTTGCTTTCTCACAAACTTCCACATCAACTCATAATAACTCCAAGAAAACAAAATTATAACTTCTATAGGGTCATTGGTGGTTTGACTCTCAAAAACACTTAGACACATAGAAAAATTAGTCTCATAGGCTTCATGCATCATCTATTTCAACAATTATTCTAAGGGAATATTAGAAAACACAAAGGATCGGGGTAGGAGAAAACGTAAAATAAATTCCTACAGAATAAATCCCTAACGTACTATTTATTTCCCAAGATGCTGGAGTCACTGGCCATTTTGATGGCAGGGGAGCAAGGTTCTTGTGTAGATGCTACTCTTAAAATTCTCAGGTTTCAGTAGGAGAGAATTTCAACTAGATAAAGGAACAGAAGTCACCAGAGACTCAAATCACACTATGGTATGAGGTCTCATTACTTCAGGCATTTGTAAAATGTTAACCAGGGTCTTCCCTGCTGGTCCAGTCGTTAAGAATCTGCCTTGGCATGCAGAGGATGCGGGTTCAATTCTAGTTGGGGAGCTGAGATCTCACATGCCACAGGGCAACTAAGCTCTCATGTTGCAACTACAGAGACTGCACATTACAATTACTGAGCCCACGAGTTGCAACTACTGAGCCTTTGTGCCACATTAGAGAGCCCACATGCTCTAGAGTTCATGCACCACCACAAGAGAAGCCCATGTGTGCTGCCACTACAGAAAGCCTGTGCACCACAATGAAGGCCCAGTGTAGCTAAAATAAAATTAAAACAACAACAAAAACTTCAGCCTAGCACTAATAGCTTCACTGGGGGATTCTACCAAACATTTAGAGAGAATTAATATCAATCCTTCTCAAACTCTTCCAAAAAATAAAAGAAAGAACACTTTCAATTCAACTTGATCCTACAGCAATACATATTTATAATTTATTATCTCAGATTTTCTTAAACCTTTCTCAGAACGGGTTGACTTTATTGTTGAAAGGATAGTCATTTTTAAGAAAAAAATTGAAATCTCTTTGAGCTATACAGGACAACCCTCAGTGACTCCTATACTTCACTAAAGTAGGGTACTCACTGGGCCAAATAAATATTTCCTTGCTTTCTCACAAACTTCCACATCAACTCATAATAACTCCAAGAAAACAAAATTATAACTTCTATAGGGTCATTGGTGGTTTGACTCTCAAAAACACTTAGACACATAGAAAAATTAGTCTCATAGGCTTCATGCATCATCTATTTCAACAATTATTCTAAGGGAATATTAGAAAACACAAAGGATCGGGGTAGGAGAAAACGTAAAATAAATTCCTACAGAATAAATCCCTAACGTACTATTTATTTCCCAAGATGCTGGAGTCACTGGCCATTTTGATGGCAGGGGAGCAAGGTTCTTGTGTAGATGCTACTCTTAAAATTCTCAGGTTTCAGTAGGAGAGAATTTCAACTAGATAAAGGAACAGAAGTCACCAGAGACTCAAATCACACTATGGTATGAGGTCTCATTACTTCAGGCATTTGTAAAATGTTAACCAGGGTCTTCCCTGCTGGTCCAGTCGTTAAGAATCTGCCTTGGCATGCAGAGGATGTGGGTTCAATTCTAGTTGGGGAGCTGAGATCTCACATGCCACAGGGCAACTAAGCTCTCATGTTGCAACTACAGAGACTGCACATTACAATTACTGAGCCCACGAGTTGCAACTACTGAGCCTTTGTGCCACATTAGAGAGCCCACATGCTCTAGAGTTCATGCACCACCACAAGAGAAGCCCATGTGTGCTGCCACTACAGAAAGCCTGTGCACCACAATGAAGGCCCAGTGTAGCTAAAATAAAATTAAAACAACAACAAAAACTTCAGCCTAGCACTAATAGCTTCACTGGGGGATTCTACCAAACATTTAGAGAGAATTAATATCAATCCTTCTCAAACTCTTCCAAAAAAATAGAAGAGAAGGGAACACTTTCAACTCATTCTGTGAGGCTGGCATTACTTTGATATCAAAACCAAACAAGGACACTACAAGAAAATTACAGGCCAATACCCCTGATGAGCATCAAAGCAAAAATTTTCAACATGCACTAACTGAATTTAAAAATATGTTAAAATAATCTTATATCATGATCAAGTGGGGTTTATTCCCAGAGTGCAAGGACTGTTCAATATCTGCATTTCAATGTGATATACAATATTAACCAAAATGAAGCATGAAAATCATATGATAATCTCAACAGATGCAGAAAGAGAATTTGACAAAATTCAATACCTGCTCATGATAAAAACTCTCAGTAAAGTGACCATAGAGAGACCTCAACGTAATAAAGGCTATATATGACAAGCCTACAGTTAACATCACAGTCAGTGGTAGAAAACTGAAAAATTTTTTCCTCTAAGCTCAGAATGAAGACAAAACTTCCCACCACGTTTATTCAATCCTTTTACAGTATTAGAAGTCCTAGACAGAGGAATGAACCAAGAAAAAAAAAGGCATAAAATCAGAAAGGAAGAAGTAAAATTGCTTTGTTTGCAGATGCTATGCTCTTATATATAGAAAGCCAAAAGACATGACCAAAAACTAATCAATTTAGAAAGTTGCAGAATATGATGTCAATATACCAGAACCTTTTTTATATGTTTATACTAACAGTGAATCATCAGAAAAAGAAATCAAAAAAATTCTATTTTAAATCACATCACAAATAATAAAACACATAAACCTAAATTTCACCAAGGAGGTCCCAAACCTCTATATTGATGACTAGATATCAATGAAACAAATTGAGGATGACACGAATAGATATTCTGTGCTCATAGATTAGAAAAATTAACATTAGTGAAGTGTCTATGACCCAAAGCTACCTAAAGATTCAATGGATCCCAAACTTCCAATGGCATTTTTCACAGAGATTAAAAACAATTCTGGAATTTGTATGGATCCACAAAGACCCTAAATAACCAAAGTCATCTTGAGAAAGAACAAAAAAGCTGGATGAATCACACTATCCTATTTCAAACTTACACAAAGATATAATAATCATAATTGTATACCACTGTCATAAAAACAGACACATTGATCAGGGGAACAGAATAGAGAGCCCAGAAAAAAGTCTGTGCATATAGGGCAATTAATTTATGACAAAGAAGTCAAGAATATACAATGATAGAGAGCAACCTCTTCAGTAATGGTGCTGAGAAAAGTGGCTGTGTTCAGTTGGCAAGTAATTTCTGACTCTTTTGCAACCACATAGGCTACAACCCACCAGGCTCCTCTTGTCCACGGCATATTCTAGGAAAGAAAACTGGAGTGGGTTGCCATTTCCTTTTCTGGAGGATCTTCCCAACCCAGTGACTGAACCCATGTCTCCTACACTGGCAGGCAGATTCTACCACTGAGCCACCTGGGAAGTCCAAGAAAAGAGAACAGCCACATCAAAAAGGAGGAATCTGAATCACTATGTTACACCATTAAAAAAAAAAAAACAAAACCCAAATCTCTAACTGGGTTAAAATAGCTCAAACTAAAACTATAAAATTGCTAGGGAAAAAGAAGCAGTAAACTCTGTGACATGGCTTTTTACAAGTTTTTGGACTTAACATTAAAAGCAAATGCGACAATAGCAGCAAAATAATCAGATGGGAACTATATTAAAGTTTCTACACCGAAAAGGAAGCCAAAGGCAAGAATCAAATGGAGTAGCCCTCATAGTCAAAGGAGTCTGACATGCAGTACTTGTGTGAAATATCAAAAATTACAGAATGATCTAAGTTCTTTGCCAGGGCAAACCGTTCAACATTACAGTAATCCAAGTCTATGCCCTGACCACTAATGCTGAAGAAGCTGAAGTTGAACGTTTCTATGAAGACCTACAAGACCTTGTAGAACACCAAAAAAAAAAAAAAAAAAAAAGTCATTTTCTTCATTAGGGACTGGAATGCAAAAGTATGAAGTCAAAAGACACCTGGAGTAACGGGCAAGTTTGACCTTGGAGTACAAAATGAGGCAGGACAAAGGCTAAAAGAGTTCTGCTAAGAGAACACACTGGTCATAGCAAACACACTCTTCCAACAATACAAGAGATGAGTCTACACATGGGCATCACCAGAGGTCAATACCAAAATCTGAATGATTCTTTTCTTTGCAGCAGAGGGTGGAGAAGCTCTATACAGTCAGCAAAAACAAGACCAGGAGCAGAATGGCTCAGATCAAGAACACCTTAGTGCAAAATTCAGACTTAAATTAAAGAAAGTAGGGAAAACCACTAGGCCATTCAGGTATGACCTAAATGAAATGCCTTATGATTATACAGTGGAAGTAACAAATAGATTCAAGGGATCACCAGAAGAACTATGAGCATAGGTTCGTAACATTGTACAGGAGGCAGTGACCAAAACCATTTGCAAGAAAAAGGAATGCATAAAGGCAAAATGGTTGTCTGAGTAGGTCTTACAAATAGCTGAGAAAAGAAGAGAAATGAAAGGCAAAGGAGAAAAGAAAAGATATACCCATCTGAATGCAGAGTTCCAAAAAATAGCAAGAAGAGAGAAGAAAGCCTTCTAAAGCCAACAATGCAAAGAGACAGAGGAAAACAATAAAATCGGTAAGACTAGAGATCTCTTCAAGAAAATTGGAGGGGGGCTACCCTGGTGGTCCAGTGGGTAAGGACACCGCCTTGCAGTGCAAGGGCGCCAGTTCGATCCCCGACCTGGAAAGATCCCATGTGCCATGGAGCAGCTGCACCTATGTGTCCAACCACCTAGCCGGAGCTCGGCTACAGAGGCCACTGTGATGGGAGGCCCACACAGGCCAAAGAATAAAGATGGATGAAAATAAACATGAAAGACCAATAGAAGTTGCCAAAAAAACCTGTCTAAAAAAAAAAAAAAAGAAAGAAAATTGGAGGTACCAAGGGAACATTTCATGTAAAGATGGGCACAATAAAAGACAGAAACGGGGGCTTTCCTGGTGGTCCAGTGGGTAAAGAGTCCGCCTTGCAGTGCAAGGGGCACTGGTTCAATCCCTGACCCAGGAAGATCCCACGTGCTGAGGAGCAGCTGGATGCGTGTGTCCATTTGCTAGCCAGCACTCTGGAGCACACATGCCCAGAACCGGTGCTCAGCAACGAGAGAAGCCACTGTAATGGGAGGCCCACACATGCCAAAGAATAATAAAGATGGATGAAAAATAAATGATGACTTAGAGTCCAAAAAAAAAAAAAAAGACAGTATGGATCTAACAGAAGCAGAAAATATTAAGAAGAGGTAGAAAGAATACACAAAAAAACTATACAGAAAAGCTCTTAATGACCCAGATAACCAAGATGATGAGATCACTCACCTAAAGCCAGATATCCTGGAGTGTGTGATCAAGAGGGCCTTAGGAAGAATTACTACAAACAAAGCTAGTAGAGGTGATGGAATTAGAGCTGAGCTATTTCAAACCCTAAAAGATGATGCTGTTAAAGTGCTACTATACTCAATATGCCAGCAAATTTGGAAAACTCAGCAGTGACCACAGACTGGATTAAGTTTTTATTCCAATTGCAAAGGAGGCTGATGCCAAAGAACGTTCAAACTACCACACAATGGCACTCATTTCACATGCTAGCAAGGTAATGATCAAAATCCCTCAAACTAGGCTTCAAGAGCACATGAACTGAGAACTTCCATATGTACAAGCTGGATTCAGAAAAGACAGAGGAGCCAGTGATCAAATTTCCAACATCTGTTGGATGACAGAAAAAGAGAATAACAGAAAAACATCTACTTCTGCTTCATTGACTATACTAAAGCCTTTGACTGTGTGGATCAAAAAAATTGTGGAGCATTCTTAAAGAGACAGAAATACCAGAACACCCTACCTGCAGGTAGGTGAAACCCTGAATAAAATTAGATTAAGGATAGTTGGACTTACACATAAGCAATTTTCTCTCCCTTAAATAGATATGGGAAGACCCAGAAACAAAGGGTCTGAGGCATTCTGGTTTTTGTCTGTCCAACAATAAATAGGATTTTCTTTATCCAAAATAACTGCGTAAGAATTGTTAAAATCTTCAAAGTACAGATCTTAATATCTGCACACACAGATACTTTTCATAAAAGAAATTAAGAGAAAGAAAATGAAATCCTTCTTGGAGTTTGTTAAACCTGGAATAATGTCCACCATTATTAATTACTAAGTGCTCATATGCCAAGTGTCACTGTGTCATTGACATAGAAGCAGCACAATGCAGTACAAGACATGAAGAAAGATGTAGAGAATGAAGGACATGTACCATACTTCTACCTGTATGACGAACATGAGGCTTATATAGGAATTTCAGATTGTTAAAGAATATAAAGTGGCATTCTGCAACAAGAAAGACACCAACGTTTCTTTTAAGGAGCTTACTATACAAACATAATGGATATACGTGGTAGATTACTGTACATGATGGTTGAGATAGACCAGGGAAAGAGCTGAGGTCAAGGAGATGCCTTAGGATGGAAGGAGAGAAAAGACAAAGGATTCATCACGACAATATTTCCTACACCAGCATTTCAAGGTTACTCAAGACCTGCCCTTTGTTATTTTATTTTTTTGAATCAGAGCTTCTATTTAGAGTAAGACTTTCCAACAGGAATAGGGGTAAGAATAGGCAGCCATGACTCTTCTTCAGTGTCTGACTCTAGTTTCATGTGTTATATTCATGGATCTGTACCTGCTCCCTTTCCACTTGTGGCTTTCACTGGGATGCCACTGATGGGTGCCCGCTCCCACTTGAAGATGTGAGGCGAGCTTTGCACAGGCACATAAAAACTCATTTCAGAGAGAATCATGAATAAACTTCCATGGATGGGCTACCATATAATAGCCAGTTTCAGAAAATGAAAATTTGTTTTTAGACCATCATCCAAAAATGTATTTCTCAAGGAAGAAAGAAATACTAGTCATAAACATTTACTGAGGAGAACACTCAAACACAAAAAATTATAGCTAATGAGCACAGTTCTATTACTAATTGCCAATCGTCACAGTTGGAATCTTAGTTTGATCCTTAGTCTGAAATATGTTCTGATATTAGATTAAGGATAGTTGGACTTACACATAAGCAATTTTCTCTCCCTTAAATAGATATGGGAAGACCCAGAAACAAAGGGTCTGAGGCATTCTGGTTTTTGTCTGTCCAACAATAAATAGGATTTTCTTTATCCAAAATAACTGCGTAAGAATTGTTAAAATCTTCAAAGTACAGATCTTAATATCTGCACACACAGATACTTTTCATAAAAGAAATTAAGAGAAAGAAAATGAAATCCTTCTTGGAGTTTGTTAAACCTGGAATAATGTCCACCATTATTAATTACTAAGTGCTCATATGCCAAGTGTCACTGTGTCATTGACATAGAAGCAGCACAATGCAGTACAAGACATGAAGAAAGATGTAGAGAATGAAGGACATGTACCATACTTCTACCTGTATGACGAACATGAGGCTTATATAGGAATTTCAGATTGTTAAAGAATATAAAGTGGCATTCTGCAACAAGAAAGACACCAACGTTTCTTTTAAGGAGCTTACTATACAAACATAATGGATATACGTGGTAGATTACTGTACATGATGGTTGAGATAGACCAGGGGAAAGAGCTGAGGTCAAGGAGATGCCTTAGGATGGAAGGAGAGAAAAGACAAAGGATTCATCACGACAATATTTCCTACACCAGCATTTCAAGGTTACTCAAGACCTGCCCTTTGTTATTTTATTTTTTTGAATCAGAGCTTCTATTTAGAGTAAGACTTTCCAACAGGAATAGGGGTAAGAATAGGCAGCCATGACTCTTCTTCAGTGTCTGACTCTAGTTTCATGTGTTATATTCATGGATCTGTACCTGCTCCCTTTCCACTTGTGGCTTTCACTGGGATGCCACTGATGGGTGCCCGCTCCCACTTGAAGATGTGAGGCGAGCTTTGCACAGGCACATAAAAACTCATTTCAGAGAGAATCATGAATAAACTTCCATGGATGGGCTACCATATAATAGCCAGTTTCAGAAAATGAAAATTTGTTTTTAGACCATCATCCAAAAATGTATTTCTCAAGGAAGAAAGAAATACTAGTCATAAACATTTACTGAGGAGAACACTCAAACACAAAAAATTATAGCTAATGAGCACAGTTCTATTACTAATTGCCAATCGTCACAGTTGGAATCTTTTTTTGATCCTTAGTCTGAAATATGTTCTGATATACCAGCTCTCTTAGTGAAACGGGGGCTAAATTCAAGAAAGAGAAGAACATTAAATTTTGATACCATTGTATATATTTTTTAATAAACACCCATTGACTCACCTATCCATACACACTCAGTTCAGTGCTTCCCTGTGCATTCTCCTGTGGATCCTCGCATCCATCAGAAGCACTATCTGGCCAGTAACTATGCGACCCAACAAATACCTGCTGAGCATGGTGGAATGCAGAAAACAAGGCCTGAGAATCCCCAAACCTGCATTCTATCCTGCTTCAGCCACAAATCAGCTGTTGACTTATTTAGCCTTTATGAGTCTCAGTTTTACCCTTGTTAAACGCTGATAATGATAAACCATTAGAGTTACTGGGAAGGCACAGTCCAATTACATGCATTTAATAAACTATGTAACTCTTGTGTCATTGGTACCTAATAAGCTACTTTTACTACCAAAATATTATACTTTTTACCACTAAAAGAATAGCAAACTGCCACTTCTTCGAGTGACATTTTTAATGACCAGCTGAAAAACCTGGAATAATAGTGAGTGCCTGTACCTGCTATCTCTCAGACATAAGAACAAAAGTCCATCCTCGCTCCACGTGTGGATCCAACATCCAGAGAAGAAACCTACAATCACATTTCCTTAAAAACTAAAAAAAGCGGGGCTTCCCTGCTGGTCCAGTGGTAAGGAAGCCGCCTTGCAGTGCAAGGGCTGCCAGGTCAATCCCTGGCCTGGGAAGATCCCACGTGCCGCAGAGCGGCTGGACCGATTTGTCCAATTACCAAGCCGGAGCTCTGAAGCGCATGCGCCCAGAGCCAGTGCTCTGCGACAACAGAGGCCACCGCGATGGGAGGCCCACACGGGCCAAAGAACAAAAAAGATGGATGAAAATAGATAAATGAAGAACCAATAGAAGCGGCCCGCCTGCTCCCCTCCCTCCCCACCCCACCCCCTCACCAATAATAAATAAATAAATAAATCTTTAAAAAAAAAAAAAAACTAAAAAAAGCTTTCAACTAAGCAATTTCAAAGTTTTTGAAATCATAATATTTCAAAGTGTTAATTCAGTTCCTGATTTTTACTTTATTATTCTCTTTTGTCTTAACTGTCAAGAAGCTCAGAACTTAGTTCTATGTCTAGTTTTCCAAAGCATACTTAGTCTATGGTTTTTGCTAGCACTTGTCTCCTGACTCACCTCTTCCCCCTTTCATTAATCTTTTCAAAAGAATGTTACTGAATCTGTGGCTTTTGTTTTAAGATTAGAGAGTCAGGAAGGCAGGTTATAAACCATGAAGGAACATATCAACACATTTTTTAAAACAAACTCATGAGTCTTAAGCTAAACAGGCAGCATAAGATAACTCACTGTAGACTGCAGATGACACAGGATTATTTTGCTGACTGTTTACTTCTCAATTGCTTGCTACCTACTGTGAGCTCCCCCTTGACTTCCTTGCAAACAGCAGGACTCCTCTCATCTCTCTAGTTTCAGATTTCACCAGAAATTCAGAAGTTGAGTCAGGACTACAAGTGGCCCCATCTGCCAACCAAGAAGGATGCACTGTTTTGGAAATGAGTGATGCCATGAGGACTCAGAATTCCCAAAGTCTCTGCAGAAAATGACAATGACTACAATTGTCCCCTACTAGACTTTATATTTTTTGAAGCCACAGAGTAGGCAAGATCATTTATTTTGAGAAGCCTCATTAACAGACCATTTCTTGTGCAATTCTTCATCTACTTTAGGTGGGGAGCTATTAAGTGACTTATACAAACTGGGTGTTCAATAAAGTTGTTGAATAAATAAAACATGGTCGTTCACAGACTTCGAGGAAGAATTTATGGTTGGGGAAGAAGAGTGGGAAGGAGGGACAGTTAGAGACTTTGGGAAGATCATGTACACAGTGCTATATTTAAAATGGATAACCAGCAAGGGCCTGTGGTGTGTAACTGGGAACTCTGCTGAATGTTATGTGGCAGCCTGGATGGGAGGAGAGTCCGGGGGAGAGCGGACACCTGTATACAGATAGCTGAGTCCCTCTGCTGTCCACCTGAAACTATGACAACATTGTTAATCCATATACAACTACAAGTTTAAAAAAGTAATAAAGCAAAATAATGTACAGCAAAAAAAAAAAAAAACCCCAACAACAACCAAACGAAAAATAATGGTCAAGAGCAACAGAACCAATCAAGATTCACTTTTAAGGAGTCTGTTTTGACGATTATATGGCCACCAGGAAAGAGAGGTAAGTTTTGATATGGAAATTCTACCTACAATCTTGACAAAACCATATCAAACTAAAGAACAAAGGCACAGGGCTGCTCTCTTTAAATGACTTGTACAGGTAATTAATTCCCATATTCACATCTTGATCAAATCCCTACTGGATACGTGATATAATTAAGATACAACAAACGACATGAATAAGACAGAGTCCAAAGCAAAGATACCCACGTGACAACAGATAATCACTGTAACATAGAGAAGGCAGCCATGACCCAGTTCAGCATGCCAGGTGGGGCTTCACAGAGAAGGGTGTCTTCCTATGGGCATCAGAGTCAAGGACAAATTCCTTATATGGGCTCAGTCAGGTAGAGGGAGGAGCAGACAATAAGCTCTGGTGACACCAATGTGCCTTGTCTGTACTGGTTGGGGGCTCACAAGGCTGAGGGAAGAGGTGAGACAGCACACAAGGCTAGCAAGCTAGGCTGCGCAGGGCCTTGTGTGCACTGCCAAGTAGTCTAAAGTCTGTTTTGAGAAAGCAGAAATCCAAAGCAGTTCAAGTAGAAGAGGTCTATAAGATCATTTATTTTGAGAAGCCTCATTAACAGACCATTTCTTGTGCAATTCTTCATCTACTTTAGGTGGGGAGCTATTAAGTGACTTATACAAACTGGGTGTTCAATAAAGTTGTTGAATAAATAAAACATGGTCGTTCACAGACTTCGAGGAAGAATTTATGGTTGGGGAAGAAGAGTGGGAAGGAGGGACAGTTAGAGACTTTGGGAAGATCATGTACACAGTGCTATATTTAAAATGGATAACCAGCAAGGGCCTGTGGTGTGTAACTGGGAACTCTGCTGAATGTTATGTGGCAGCCTGGATGGGAGGAGAGTCCGGGGGAGAGCGGACACCTGTATACAGATAGCTGAGTCCCTCTGCTGTCCACCTGAAACTATGACAACATTGTTAATCCATATACAACTACAAGTTTAAAAAAGTAATAAAGCAAAATAATGTACAGCAAAAAAAAAAAAAAACCCCAACAACAACCAAACGAAAAATAATGGTCAAGAGCAACAGAACCAATCAAGATTCACTTTTAAGGAGTCTGTTTTGACGATTATATGGCCACCAGGAAAGAGAGGTAAGTTTTGATATGGAAATTCTACCTACAATCTTGACAAAACCATATCAAACTAAAGAACAAAGGCACAGGGCTGCTCTCTTTAAATGACTTGTACAGGTAATTAATTCCCATATTCACATCTTGATCAAATCCCTACTGGATACGTGATATAATTAAGATACAACAAACGACATGAATAAGACAGAGTCCAAAGCAAAGATACCCACGTGACAACAGATAATCACTGTAACATAGAGAAGGCAGCCATGACCCAGTTCAGCATGCCAGGTGGGGCTTCACAGAGAAGGGTGTCTTCCTATGGGCATCAGAGTCAAGGACAAATTCCTTATATGGGCTCAGTCAGGTAGAGGGAGGAGCAGACAATAAGCTCTGGTGACACCAATGTGCCTTGTCTGTACTGGTTGGGGGCTCACAAGGCTGAGGGAAGAGGGTGAGACAGCACACAAGGCTAGCAAGCTAGGCTGCGCAGGGCCTTGTGTGCACTGCCAAGTAGTCTAAAGTCTGTTTTGAGAAAGCAGAAATCCAAAGCAGTTCAAGTAGAAGAGGTCTATAATCAGCTTATTAGCAAGGTAAGTCTGTCGGCTGAATAAATGAGTCCCAAATTAACAATTACTGAGTGTGCTCTACGTGTTAAGCCAGATACCAAGGGCTCAGCATGTCCCATCCTCACTGCAGGCCAGCCAAGTAGACACTATTGCTTCCCCTTTCTATGGGTAAGGACACAGGGTTTAGTGAGATCAAATGATCTGCCCAAAGTGTCATAGCTAGTGACAGCTCTGTATTCGAGCACAGTCTGATTTCAAGGCTTATGCTCTCAGAACTAGAAGGAAGGGAGATCAAAGGCAGGTCGATACCCCAGTCCAGCTCAGAGACATAGAGGCTCTGAACCTCCATGTCAAAGAAAGTTGGACTTGCATTGCTAGCACACTGCTATAGTTAGAAGTTGTTGTTTTAGCAAATTGATTCCAAATTCATTAGAGAGCATTTCAGAGCAAAGAACTGTCTTAATTAAAAAAAATTGAAAAAATGCTCTAACTACAACCATTAATTTGGAAATAAAAATTTACAATGAAACATTTTTCATGGCAAAAACAGAAAGACTAAGCCTCAGGACAAAATGATTTCAGAGCTTGATAATACTTACTGGAAAATGTCTTTGCATATCTCAGAACTAGTATGAACCCACAATGAGATTGTACTTCACACCCACTAGGATGGCCATCATAAAACAAAACACCACCAAAAAAGGAAAATAAGTGTTGGCAAGGCTGTAAGGAAATTCGAGCCTTCCTACATCGCCGGTGGAATGTGAAATGGGGCAGCTGTTGTGGAAAACATTTTGGTGGCTCTTAAAAAGTTAAACATAGGATTATCATATGACCCAGCAATTCTAAGTCTAGGTTTATATCCAAAAGAACTAAAAGCAGAGATTGAAATAGATATATATAGGCCAATTTTCATTGCAACACTATTCATAATAGACCAAAGGTAGAAACAATTCAATTGTCTTGCAAAAAAGTACGAACATTGGGGGGCCAAGGTGAGACAGCACACAAGGCTAGCAAGCTAGGCTGCGAGGGCCTTGTGTGCACTGCCAAGTAGTCTAAAGTCTGTTTTGAGAAAGCAGAAATCCAAAGCAGTTCAAGTAGAAGAGGTCTATAATCAGCTTATTAGCAAGGTAAGTCTGTCGGCTGAATAAATGAGTCCCAAATTAACAATTACTGAGTGTGCTCTACGTGTTAAGCCAGATACCAAGGGCTCAGCATGTCCCATCCTCACTGCAGGCCAGCCAAGTAGACACTATTGCTTCCCCTTTCTATGGGTAAGGACACAGGGTTTAGTGAGATCAAATGATCTGCCCAAAGTGTCATAGCTAGTGACAGCTCTGTATTCGAGCACAGTCTGATTTCAAGGCTTATGCTCTCAGAACTAGAAGGAAGGGAGATCAAAGGCAGGTCGATACCCCAGTCCAGCTCAGAGACATAGAGGCTCTGAACCTCCATGTCAAAGAAAGTTGGACTTGCATTGCTAGCACACTGCTATAGTTAGAAGTTGTTGTTTTAGCAAATTGATTCCAAATTCATTAGAGAGCATTTCAGAGCAAAGAACTGTCTTAATTAAAAAAAAAAATTGAAAAAATGCTCTAACTACAACCATTAATTTGGAAATAAAAATTTACAATGAAACATTTTTCATGGCAAAAACAGAAAGACTAAGCCTCAGGACAAAATGATTTCAGAGCTTGATAATACTTACTGGAAAATGTCTTTGCATATCTCAGAACTAGTATGAACCCACAATGAGATTGTACTTCACACCCACTAGGATGGCCATCATAAAACAAAACACCACCAAAAAAGGAAAATAAGTGTTGGCAAGGCTGTAAGGAAATTCGAGCCCTCCTACATCGCCGGTGGAATGTGAAATGGGGCAGCTGTTGTGGAAAACATTTTGGTGGCTCTTAAAAAGTTAAACATAGGATTATCATATGACCCAGCAATTCTAAGTCTAGGTTTATATCCAAAAGAACTAAAAGCAGAGATTGAAATAGATATATATAGGCCAATTTTCATTGCAACACTATTCATAATAGACCAAAGGTAGAAACAATTCAATTGTCTTGCAACAGATGAATGGGTAAATGGAATACTGTAGTATACACATACTATATATTCAGTTATAAAAAATGGACTGATATTCTGATACCTGCTACAACATGGACGAACACTGGAAAAACTCTAAGTGAAATAAACCAGACACAAAAGGACAAATACTGTATGATTTCACTTACATGAAATATCTACAATAGGCAAATTCATGGACACAGAAATACTAGAGGTTACGAGGTGGCTGAGAGATGGATACAGGGAGTTTTTGCTTATTGGTTAAAGTCTCTACTTGGGGTGATGGAAAACTTTTAGAAATACATAGAAGAAATGATTATAAACATTTTGAAAATACTAAATGCCACATGACTGTACTTAAAATGTACTTTTAAAAATTGTAGTTAAAAAGGGTTAAAATGGCAAATTTTATGTTATTGCTGTTATTTAGTTGCTAAGTTGTGTCTCTTTGCACTCCATGGGCTATAACCTGTCAGGCTCCTCTGTCCGTGGGATTTTTTTGGCAATAAAACTGGAGTGGGTTGCCATCTCCTTCTCCAAGGGGATCTGCCCGACCCAGGGAATGAACCTGCGTCTCCTGCATTGGCAGGTGAATTCTTTATCACTGAGCCACCAGGGAAGCAATGTGGTTATATATAACCACAATAACATTTTTTTCACTCAAAGAAAATAAAACACTAATGTGCAGAGTTGCCTCAACCATTGCCAGAGGAAATAAATGTAATCTTTCCTGCCTATAGAACTGTGTTGAACTTGGCCCCCATGCTGTGTAAGAATGACTTGCCTAGAACCATCAAAATATGCTATGAAAGAATTCAGTGGATACATCCACAATGAGATTGTACTTCACACCCACTAGGATGGCCATCATAAAACAAAACACCACCAAAAAAGGAAAATAAGTGTTGGCAAGGCTGTAAGGAAATTCGAGCCCTCCTACATCGCCGGTGGAATGTGAAATGGGGCAGCTGTTGTGGAAAACATTTTGGTGGCTCTTAAAAAGTTAAACATAGGATTATCATATGACCCAGCAATTCTAAGTCTAGGTTTATATCCAAAAGAACTAAAAGCAGAGATTGAAATAGATATATATAGGCCAATTTTCATTGCAACACTATTCATAATAGACCAAAGGTAGAAACAATTCAATTGTCTTGCAACAGATGAATGGGTAAATGGAATACTGTAGTATACACATACTATATATTCAGTTATAAAAAATGGACTGATATTCTGATACCTGCTACAACATGGACGAACACTGGAAAAACTCTAAGTGAAATAAACCAGACACAAAAGGACAAATACTGTATGATTTCACTTACATGAAATATCTACAATAGGCAAATTCATGGACACAGAAATACTAGAGGTTACGAGGTGGCTGAGAGATGGATACAGGGAGTTTTTGCTTATTGGTTAAAGTCTCTACTTGGGGTGATGGAAAACTTTTAGAAATACATAGAAGAAATGATTATAAACATTTTGAAAATACTAAATGCCACATGACTGTACTTAAAATGTACTTTTAAAAATTGTAGTTAAAAAGGGTTAAAATGGCAAATTTTATGTTATTGCTGTTATTTAGTTGCTAAGTTGTGTCTCTTTGCACTCCATGGGCTATAACCTGTCAGGCTCCTCTGTCCGTGGGATTTTTTTGGCAATAAAACTGGAGTGGGTTGCCATCTCCTTCTCCAAGGGGATCTGCCCGACCCAGGGAATGAACCTGCGTCTCCTGCATTGGCAGGTGAATTCTTTATCACTGAGCCACCAGGGAAGCAATGTGGTTATATATAACCACAATAACATTTTTTTCACTCAAAGAAAATAAAACACTAATGTGCAGAGTTGCCTCAACCATTGCCAGAGGAAATAAATGTAATCTTTCCTGCCTATAGAACTGTGTTGAACTTGGCCCCCATGCTGTATAAGAATGACAATATATACAAATGAGCCTAGAACCATCAAAATATGCTATGCGAAAGAATTCAGTGGCTTCCTGCAACCTACAGGCTACCATGTAAACTATTTTATGGGAGATGCAAGGCCTTTCCTGATCTGGTTCCTACTTACCTGTCCAAGTCTAGGCTCATCTGCCACATCACCCCTGCTATGTTCCAGGGATACTGACATGCCCACGACCTGCCCATGATGCTGTTCCATGTGCTTAGGAGGGCTCATTATGCACCCACCCCTTTATTTTCTAGCAAACACCTAATCCATCAACCAGTTTCAGTTCCATGAAGTCTTATGTGGACTTCTGAGCCTCCTTACCCATGGCCCATTGCCTATATTTATTGATACCTCTATAATAGCAATTATAATGCTGTAATTGATTATTTTTATTTCTGTATTCTACTAGACTGTTGTTTTGTTGAAAGTAGTAATATGCTATTTCACTCCCCCTGGAAGGGACTAGTATTCCACAAGTATTTCTAAGCAATGGTCAAGGCAATAAGCCTAGAACTCAGCTGGGGAATGAGGACTCAGATTCCCCCAATGTAGAGAAGTGGCCATGCATTGGTACATCCTTTCAGTAGTTTTTTTAAAATTTTTTATTTATTTATTTATCTTTTGGAGGGTGGGGTGAGGTGGGGAGGGCGGGGAGGGGCGGGCCACTTCTGTTGGTCTTTCATTTCTCCATTTTCATCCGTCTTTGTTCTTTGGCCCAGTTAAAATGGCAAATTTTATGTTATTGCTGTTATTTAGTTGCTAAGTTGTGTCTCTTTGCACTCCATGGGCTATAACCTGTCAGGCTCCTCTGTCAGTGGGATTTTTTTGGCAATAAAACTGGAGTGGGTTGCCATCTCCTTCTCAAGGGGATCTGCCCGACCCAGGGAATGAACCTGCGTCTCCTGCATTGGCAGGTGAATTCTTTATCACTGAGCCACCAGGGAAGCAATGTGGTTATATATAACCACAATAACATTTTTTTCACTCAAAGAAAATAAAACACTAATGTGCAGAGTTGCCTCAACCATTGCCAGAGGAAATAAATGTAATCTTTCCTGCCTATAGAACTGTGTTGAACTTGGCCCCCATGCTGTATAAGAATGACAATATATACAAATGAGCCTAGAACCATCAAAATATGCTATGCGAAAGAATTCAGTGGCTTCCTGCAACCTACAGGCTACCATGTAAACTATTTTATGGGAGATGCAAGGCCTTTCCTGATCTGGTTCCTACTTACCTGTCCAAGTCTAGGCTCATCTGCCACATCACCCCTGCTATGTTCCAGGGATACTGACATGCCCCACGACATGCCCATGATGCTGTTCCATGTGCTTAGGAGGGCTCATTATGCACCCACCCCTTTATTTTCTAGCAAACACCTAATCCATCAACCAGTTTCAGTTCCATGAAGTCTTATGTGGACTTCTGAGCCTCCTTACCCATGGCCCATTGCCTATATTTATTGATACCTCTATAATAGCAATTATAATGCTGTAATTGATTATTTTTATTTCTGTATTCTACTAGACTGTTGTTTTGTTGAAAGTAGTAATATGCTATTTCACTCCCCCTGGAAGGGACTAGTATTCCACAAGTATTTCTAAGCAATGGTCAAGGCAATAAGCCTAGAACTCAGCTGGGGAATGAGGACTCAGATTCCCCCAATGTAGAGAAGTGGCCATGCATTGGTACATCCTTTCAGTAGTTTTTTTAAATTTTTTTATTTATTTATTTATCTTTTGGAGGGTGGGGTGAGGTGGGGAGGGAGGGGGATGGGCGGGCCACTTCTGTTGGTCTTTCATTTCTCCATTTTCATCCGTCTTTGTTCTTTGGCCCATGTGGGCCTCCCATCGTGGTGGCCTCTGTTGTCGCAGAGCACCAGCTCTGGGCGCATGCGCTCCAGAGCTCCGGCTCAGTAATTGGACACATGGGTCCAGCCGCTCCACAGCACGTGGGATCCTCCCAGGCCAGGGATCAAACCAGAGCCCCTTGCACTGCAAGATGGTGTCTTTACCCACTGGACCGCCAGGGGAAGCCCCATTGGTACATCCTTAATGCACTTCAATGGAGACTAGATTTCAGTATGAATACCAGGTAAGTAAACTATCCCAAACAAAGGTGGAAAAACTGCAAAGGATCCACCCACACCCAGGGGCCTATAAGAACTCCACACACTTTGGAACTTAGAAAGCTCCCTAAGAAGGCAGATGAGGAGCAGTTTATTTTAAGTATGCTCCCTGTGAAATATAATTGTTCAATTATAAAGATGCACCAAGTTGCACTGCAAAAAATCAAACCTGAAGTGAAAAATAAAAATGTTAGTAATCATTCAATACTACCAACCTCAAACTGGTAATTCCATTATTTTTGCCACTAAATACATTGTTGTTTTTCAGTAGATGACCTTCTGCATTTTATATGACTAAATCAACCTCCTTTAAAATCTAACCTTTTTGTTGTTGTTGTTCTGCTTCTAAATATAGCTGATAATTGCGTTACTCCAAAGCATTACATAGTGGATGCAGTTGATATAAATTAGTGGTTTTCCAGTCATTAGAAAGATATGTTTCCAAATAAGAATTAACAAGCTGATGCTCTGATTGATAAATTCCCATGAGTTTGATCAGCATCATTAGTGTCTAATTCGGCCCTACATGAGCATAACTGAAAAGGAACATTTAGTTCTTTAGGACTGAGAATTCCCCAACATTAAGCATGATGTCATCTTGGGTTTACCAAACTTCCTTATGACTGAAATGGGAGGTCATATTAATAAAGGTCTTTCCCCAGTCACCTCCTTTCTTCCTCTCTTCCAAGAGTTTACCTGGTTGTTATACTTTCTAGATTTCCCCCTTCCATCAGTTAGCTAATTCCAGGTCTGTTCAATTTTTATTACCTACAATTCCCATCTATACCACTATCTTGCTTGGAAAATTTATTCCGCCTCCTTCACATCCAGCTTTAAAGTAAACTTTCTACTACTTTTCAGCTGGAGTCTACTTAGTACTGCTGGTCTGACTGGATAAGAATCACCACTAACTTTCTACTTCCCCTGTGCCACTCTGGCCATGCTAACAAGATCCTACTTTACTAGAATGCTGGATCCACCAGAGACTAGAATTAGACTCGAATATCAAAGCCTTGCGCCCACGCTTCTCCTGAACTTTTTATTATCAGTAAGCCTGAGTCAGTATTCCACTGGGGCAGCCTGGGCCCCTGCCCACCCCTTGGAAACAAACAATCCATGGTCTGAGTCTTCTCTCTTGGAGCCACCATCGGGCGCCACATCAGGTGCCATGCTGGTCTTCCGGGCATTTCAAAGAAACAGGCTGGACTCCCATGGGTCCCGGAAATTTTCGTCATCTTGGAGCCACCATCGGGCGCCACATCAGGTGCCATCTGGTCTTCCTAATCATTCAATACTACCAACCTCAAACTGGTAATTCCATTATTTGCCACTAAATACATTGTTGTTTTTCAGTAGATGACCTTCTGCATTTTATATGACTAAATCAACCTCCTTTAAAATCTAACCTTTTTGTTGTTGTTGTTCTGCTTCTAAATATAGCTGATAATTGCGTTACTCCAAAGCATTACATAGTGGATGCAGTTGATATAAATTAGTGGTTTTCCAGTCATTAGAAAGATATGTTTCCAAATAAGAATTAACAAGCTGATGCTCTGATTGATAAATTCCCATGAGTTTGATCAGCATCATTAGTGTCTAATTCGGCCCTACATGAGCATAACTGAAAAGGAACATTTAGTTCTTTAGGACTGAGAATTCCCCAACATTAAGCATGATGTCATCTTGGGTTTACCAAACTTCCTTATGACTGAAATGGGAGGTCATATTAATAAAGGTCTTTCCCCAGTCACCTCCTTTCTTCCTCTCTTCCAAGAGTTTACCTGGTTGTTATACTTTCTAGATTTCCCCCTTCCATCAGTTAGCTAATTCCAGGTCTGTTCAATTTTTATTACCTACAATTCCCATCTATACCACTATCTTGCTTGGAAAATTTATTCCGCCTCCTTCACATCCAGCTTTAAAGTAAACTTTCTACTACTTTTCAGCTGGAGTCTACTTAGTATTGCTGGTCTGACTGGATAAGAATCACCACTAACTTTCTACTTCCCCTGTGCCACTCTGGCCATGCTAACAAGATCCTACTTTACTAGAATGCTGGATCCACCAGAGACTAGAATTAGACTCGAATATCAAAGCCTTGCGCCCACGCTTCTCCTGAACTTTTTATTATCAGTAAGCCTGAGTCAGTATTCCACTGGGGCAGCCTGGGCCCCTGCCCACCCCTTGGAAACAAACAATCCATGGTCTGAGTCTTCTCTCTTGGAGCCACCATCGGGCGCCACATCAGGTGCCATGCTGGTCTTCCGGGGCATTTCAAAAGAAACAGGCTGGACTCAGCTGTGACTGAGTCCCAGGGGGCCTCGCTGAGAAGTTTACCTCAAGGTCATGCCACAGCTCATCAGAACTCCATAGAGGCCTTTAACATGCTCGTTTCAGAAGGACGTGGCACAGAGAAGGTTCACATACGCCCTTTAGTAAGTACAGTTCCTAAGTCCTCACTCAAATGTGCCCCATCTCCCACATCTAAGCCTGGGCTCATGTGGCAGCTGATGATGAGCACAGGAGGATGGAAGCCCCGAGTTTCAACGCTGGACCCCTGGCTGAATCCCACATGTGAAGCTGGAATTGCCAGTCACTCCTCTGAGCCTCTGTGTTCCCAGTTTTAATGCATGCACCCATATCCCTTATACTTGAGAAGTTCGTCTCCCCAAACAGTTCTACTAAGAACTGATCATTGCAAACGGTAAGGGCTAGAAACTTGAACCTGACCAATTTCTAAGACTCACTGATGAGCTGGGCCCTCCCAGATCTGCTGCCCATGTACCTGCTCTCACTAGTGGCTGGACTGGATTTCCTCACATCTCTTCCATTTTAATGTATCCATTTTAATTCCCCAGGTAGCTCTGGAGAATTAAAGCAATAAGCAACTCAGCAGGATCCCAAGGAGATAGAGGGCTGAGGCTAAGCCCACAGAACAATGGAAAACACGCTCTTGACTTAAGTCACAAGATTTTAAATTGCCATTTTGCAAGAAAAGGTTTTGTTTATTCTGGGGTTAAATAAAAAAATAAAAAAGATAATACTGTCAAGAGGGAGGGATGTGAAAAATGTTGGTAATTCAAAGCCTTGGATGCTTCTGCCTCCGAGTCCTTTTACCCAGTGGCTTCTTTGTGCTTACTGTGCCAAGGAAAACACTTCACAATCTTGTGATTTTGAAATGAGATGTCTCTCTCATATTGGTCTCTTGCTTTTAATTTAATTTATTGAATGGTAGGCATAACCTTCTAGGCACACGCGGTTGCCTGAGGTGGATGGGCTCAGCCTGATTCCTGAAGGATGGAGAGAACAGCAGGAGAAGCTGGCACCAATTTACAACATCGCTCTGCCCTCCAACCCTGCACTAGTCCTGCCGCTTCCACCATTAAGGTGCTTGGTTTCCTGAAGCTCCGTTTACACAGGACAGTTTTATTAAGATACAATTCACAGCTTTCACTAGCACCTAATGTTAAAATATTTTCATTACCTCAAAAAGAAAGGCCATACCCACCGGTGGCCACCCCACTTTACCTCCTCTCCAGCCCCTGGCAATCACTTGTCTATTTTCTGTCTCTATAGACTCACCTATCCCGGCCCGCTCATTTAAGTGGCAGACATCGTATACAATTTGTCCTTTTGTGACTGCTTTTGATACTCTTTTTTCAATTTCCTTTGTGCACACTTTTCCCTTTCTCCCTCTCTTACATGGCACAAGCCTTCCAGTTCTCTCATAGCAAGAAAGCCAACAGATTTCACCATTTCTTCTAAGTCGTTAAAAAATACTTGGCTAAACTTAAATACCAACACAAGTAACACGACACACAGGCCTCAATTAAGCTCTGTGGAGAGATATACACAGGCCCATGGGCTAGAGACCGCCCTCCCCCCAAGCCACATAGTGAATACCCATCTCCCTGACACTCTGATTCCTCTATTCCATTTTAATGTATCCATTTTAATTCCCCAGGTAGCTCTGGAGAATTAAAGCAATAAGCAACTCAGCAGGATCCCAAGGAGATAGAGGGCTGAGGCTAAGCCCACAGAACAATGGAAAACACGCTCTTGACTTAAGTCACAAGATTTTAAATTGCCATTTTGCAAGAAAAGGTTTTGTTTATTCTGGGGTTAAATAAAAAAATAAAAAAGATAATACTGTCAAGAGGGAGGGATGTGAAAAATGTTGGTAATTCAAAGCCTTGGATGCTTCTGCCTCCGAGTCCTTTTACCCAGTGGCTTCTTTGTGCTTACTGTGCCAAGGAAAACACTTCACAATCTTGTGATTTTGAAATGAGATGTCTCTCTCATATTGGTCTCTTGCTTTTAATTTAATTTATTGAATGGTAGGCATAACCTTCTAGGCACACGCGGTTGCCTGAGGTGGATGGGCTCAGCCTGATTCCTGAAGGATGGAGAGAACAGCAGGAGAAGCTGGCACCAATTTACAACATCGCTCTGCCCTCCAACCCTGCACTAGTCCTGCCGCTTCCACCATTAAGGTGCTTGGTTTCCTGAAGCTCCGTTTACACAGGACAGTTTTATTAAGATACAATTCACAGCTTTCACTAGCACCTAATGTTAAAATATTTTCATTACCTCAAAAAGAAAGGCCATACCCACCGGTGGCCACCCCACTTTACCTCCTCTCCAGCCCCTGGCAATCACTTGTCTATTTTCTGTCTCTATAGACTCACCTATCCCGGCCCGCTCATTTAAGTGGCAGACATCGTATACAATTTGTCCTTTTGTGACTGCTTTTGATACTCTTTTTTCAATTTCCTTTGTGCACACTTTTCCCTTTCTCCCTCTCTTACATGGCACAAGCCTTCCAGTTCTCTCATAGCAAGAAAGCCAACAGATTTCACCATTTCTTCTAAGTCGTTAAAAAATACTTGGCTAAACTTAAATACCAACACAAGTAACACGACACACAGGCCTCAATTAAGCTCTGTGGAGAGATATACACAGGCCCATGGGCTAGAGACCGCCCTCCCCCCAAGCCACATAGTGAATACCCATCTCCCTGACACTCTGATTCCTCTATCTTTTGGTTCCTCAGCTTCAGGTAAGGAGTTGTTTTTGTTTAGCTGCTAAGTCATGTCTGACTCTTTGTGACTCCATGGACTGCAGCATACTAGGCTCCTCTGTCCTCCACTATCTCCCAGAGTTTGCTGAATTCATGTCCACTGAGTCGATGATGCTATCTAACCATCTTATCCTCTGCCACCCCCTTCTTCTTAAGGAGAAAAACCCATCACATTTTCTTTCTTCAGCCTGAACAGATGAGTGACATATCCGTTTCCCCTATTCCATCCTCCTTTCCTTCTTTGCAACTCCAATTTGTGAAAACAAGGCCTGGGTTTTCCAAAGGAGAAAGTGTGATTAGGTTAACACATTAAGGATTGCTTGTGGAAAGTCACCTATTGTCTGATAAATTCATAATTATAGGTTGCATCTCCACTCTCTTGGCAGCACCATAACAGTCTCTTAGTTTTAATTCGGCTGGTGGAGGGGAAGACTTTACCTCATTTAGGAGGCCAGCTGTGTTGTACTTCAGCTGCAAAACACGGAAGTTCTCAAGTGTGCTTGGCATGTAGTCTAAGCTGAAGCATATGCTGCCTACACAGGCAGAATGTCCTTGCACTGCAGATGCCTGGGAAGGAGACATGGGGACTTTAGACATATGGGGTCCATCGCCCCTGGCTCCTTCACTGATGAGCACACGCTGTATCACTCTTTCCTTCTGTTTCATGTCTGATAAATGGGCATCAATTTAATGTAGTGCCACACCACAGAATTTGACAGATACCAGGAGAATTCCTAGCAGTCATCAAGCCCAATGCCCAGGTTATAGACATAAAGAAAATGAAGCACAATAAAGTGTACTTCCTGTTCTCATGGTCGCGTTGTCAGGCAAAGGTACTCTTTTTCAATTTCCTTTGTGCACACTTTTCACAAATTCCAGTTCTCTCATAGCAAGAAAGCCAACAGATTTCACCATTTCTTCTAAGTCGTTAAAAAATACTTGGCTAAACTTAAATACCAACACAAGTAACACGACACACAGGCCTCAATTAAGCTCTGTGGAGAGATATACACAGGCCCATGGGCTAGAGACCGCCCTCCCCCCAAGCCACATAGTGAATACCCATCTCCCTGACACTCTGATTCCTCTATCTTTTGGTTCCTCAGCTTCAGGTAAGGAGTTGTTTTTGTTTAGCTGCTAAGTCATGTCTGACTCTTTGTGACTCCATGGACTGCAGCATACTAGGCTCCTCTGTCCTCCACTATCTCCCAGAGTTTGCTGAATTCATGTCCACTGAGTCGATGATGCTATCTAACCATCTTATCCTCTGCCACCCCCTTCTTCTTAAGGAGAAAAACCCATCACATTTTCTTTCTTCAGCCTGAACAGATGAGTGACATATCCGTTTCCCCTATTCCATCCTCCTTTCCTTCTTTGCAACTCCAATTTGTGAAAACAAGGCCTGGGTTTTCCAAAGGAGAAAGTGTGATTAGGTTAACACATTAAGGATTGCTTGTGGAAAGTCACCTATTGTCTGATAAATTCATAATTATAGGTTGCATCTCCACTCTCTTGGCAGCACCATAACAGTCTCTTAGTTTTAATTCGGCTGGTGGAGGGGAAGACTTTACCTCATTTAGGAGGCCAGCTGTGTTGTACTTCAGCTGCAAAACACGGAAGTTCTCAAGTGTGCTTGGCATGTAGTCTAAGCTGAAGCATATGCTGCCTACACAGGCAGAATGTCCTTGCACTGCAGATGCCTGGGAAGGAGACATGGGGACTTTAGACATATGGGGTCCATCGCCCCTGGCTCCTTCACTGATGAGCACACGCTGTATCACTCTTTCCTTCTGTTTCATGTCTGATAAATGGGCATCAATTTAATGTAGTGCCACACCACAGAATTTGACAGATACCAGGAGAATTCCTAGCAGTCATCAAGCCCAATGCCCAGGTTATAGACATAAAGAAAATGAAGCACAATAAAGTGTACTTCCTGTTCTCATGGTCGCGTTGTCAGGCAAAGGTCCTATCACCATTAGGTGTCAGAGAAGCTTTTACAAGACACTATTTCCTTGCATCTTTTCAAACTAAAGCCTAAAGAAAAGCACATAGATTTTTAAAAGGGGGAAAAACCCCCACACGGTGAAGAGAATAGACACTCAATGTTTATGATTAGAGATAGAAGGAAGAGTCCAATATCAGACTAGCTGCTTCCTGGCAAAGCCCACCTCCAGAGTCTGTACCAAGGAAGTCAACAGAGAAACAGGATGGATACCTCTAAGAAGCTTGTTGCAAGATGAAGAATTTCAAACTCTAAGATGTCACTGTTACTGAGAAAACTGAGGGTTTCAGTCACCTCAATTTGTCACGGTGGCTTTTTCACATTTGACATTTCTCCTTTACTTAACTCTTGATTCCCAGCCCCTGACCAGGTCTCCTCAGAAACTTTTGCCCACTAACTATACCCTTCCTCTTCTAACTCTACTCTTTCCATTTCTACTTGGTCTTACCCCCACCTGCTATTACCAAGAGCTTAAACTTGCCCCATCTCAAAACTCAGAGCAGGACGGCTGTGTACCATCCCCACGTCCTCCCACCAAAGGCTAATCAACTTCCTGCTTTTCCTTCACCTTCAAGCTTCCAGAAATAGTCATCCGTCTTCATGGTTGCCTCTTCTTTACCTCCATTCATTCCCTTAGAACTCAGAATGATATTTTGGCCTCTACCCTCAACATGTTAGCAGACTCCCTGGATGTCCCAAAGCAACCTAACTTCCAGATCCTGTTCTCTACACCATCTAAGCATCTTATGAATGTGTCACCTTGTCTCATTTCTGTTCCCAGTGTCTGAGGTCAAGGCCCTCATGCCTCTGAGTAATGAGTTTATGCCTGGTCCTGGCGGGGCTTCTATCTTTGCCTTTCATACTCAATTATACTTCCTCCAGAGCCAGTTGAAGTCATCTCCTGTTCAAAAACCTTCAGTTACACATCTCTCACAAGCTAGCTTATTCTCTCTCTCTTTCTTTTTTTTAATTTTTACTTTTGGCTAGGCAGGGTCTTCACTGCTGTGTGTGGGCTTTCTCTAGTTTGCAGTGCATGGGTCTCTCTTGTTGCAGAGCACAGGTTCTAGAGCTCAGGTTTTGGTAGCTGTAGCTTGTGGGCTTAGTTGCTTTACGCCATGTGGGATCTTCCTGGACCAGGGATTGAACCCATGTCCCCTGCATTGCCAGGCAGATGCTTAACCACTGGGCCACCATGGAAGTCCCAAACTAGCTTATCATATAGGACATTTTCTATAGGTTAAAATGTAGTTTCCCAGCATCCCTTTCCTTTACATGATTCCTTCTCTGGCCATGCTGAAACTCTTGCTACAATCCACTTTGTCCAGCCCTTTCATACTTTGCTATATTCCTTTATGCCTTTCTTGTTGCCTAGAATATGTTCTTTCTATTTTGTCCACCTGTTCTATTTCTACTTTTCCTTTAACGCCCAGTTCAAGTGTCACCTCCTCTCTGAAGTCTTCTCCACTCCCTAGCTGGCAGTAACTCTTCCCTGCCACGCTGCCCTCAGGGTCCCTATGGCACTGGGGCACTTATCTGCCATAGCACTTAACACACTGCACAGTCCCGACCACTTGAAAGAAGACTAACTTGTCTATCAAACAGTATGACTTCCCCACTAGGAATGAACAGTTCTCTGTTTTGGTTTCAGACTACTTTCAAGTCTTTTGGAAATCACACTTGCTGTAGCATCTTTTTCTAATGTTCATCTTTTCAGAAGTTTGCTAAAATAGGATGAACTCTTGCCTAAGACATAATCTGAGAATCCTCTAAATCAGCAAAAAACAAACAAAGAAAAGCATCTTGACAATACAAATGTGTTTTTACTATGTTTCTTTGGAAATACAAGTAACCTTCTTTTTCTTAAAGATGGAAAGCTCAGTGAAGTTTTTGTTTTCCCAGTGTCTGAGGTACCCTCATGCCTCTGAGTAATGAGTTTATGCCTGGTCCTGGCGGGGCTTCTATCTTTGCCTTTCATACTCAATTATACTTCCTCCAGAGCCAGTTGAAGTCATCTCCTGTTCAAAAACCTTCAGTTACACATCTCTCACAAGCTAGCTTATTCTCTCTCTTTCTTTTTTAATTTTTACTTTTGGCTAGGCAGGGTCTTCACTGCTGTGTGTGGCTTTCTCTAGTTTGCAGTGCATGGGTCTCTCTTGTTGCAGAGCACAGGTTCTAGAGCTCAGGTTTTGGTAGCTGTAGCTTGTGGGCTTAGTTGCTTTACGCCATGTGGGATCTTCCTGGACCAGGGATTGAACCCATGTCCCCTGCATTGCCAGGCAGATGCTTAACCACTGGGCCACCATGGAAGTCCCAAACTAGCTTATCATATAGGACATTTTCTATAGGTTAAAATGTAGTTTCCCAGCATCCCTTTCCTTTACATGATTCCTTCTCTGGCCATGCTGAAACTCTTGCTACAATCCACTTTGTCCAGCCCTTTCATACTTTGCTATATTCCTTTATGCCTTTCTTGTTGCCTAGAATATGTTCTTTCTATTTTGTCCACCTGTTCTATTTCTACTTTTCCTTTAACGCCCAGTTCAAGTGTCACCTCCTCTCTGAAGTCTTCTCCACTCCCTAGCTGGCAGTAACTCTTCCCTGCCACGCTGCCCTCAGGGTCCCTATGGCACTGGGGCACTTATCTGCCATAGCACTTAACACACTGCACAGTCCCGACCACTTGAAAGAAGACTAACTTGTCTATCAAACAGTATGACTTCCCCACTAGGAATGAACAGTTCTCTGTTTTGGTTTCAGACTACTTTCAAGTCTTTTGGAAATCACACTTGCTGTAGCATCTTTTTCTAATGTTCATCTTTTCAGAAGTTTGCTAAAATAGGATGAACTCTTGCCTAAGACATAATCTGAGAATCCTCTAAATCAGCAAAAAACAAACAAAGAAAAGCATCTTGACAATACAAATGTGTTTTTACTATGTTTCTTTGGAAATACAAGTAACCTTCTTTTTCTTAAAAAGCATGGCCAGAGGCTTCCCTGGTAGCTCAGTGGTGAAGTGTTCACTTGCCAATGCAGGGGACATAGGTTTGATCCCTGATCCGGGAAGATCCCACATGCTGCAGAGCAACTAAGCCCATGAGCCACAACTATTGAGCCTGTGCTCTAGAGCCTCAGAGCCGCAACTATGGAGCCCATGTGCTGCAACTACTGAAGCCCAGGTGCCCTAGAGTCCAAGCTTCATAACAAGAAAAGTCACCACAACAAGAAGCCTGCTCAACTCAACTAGAGAGTAGCCCCCACTCCCTGCAACTAGAGAAGAGCCTGCAGCAGCAGTGAAAACCTAGAATAGCCAAAAATAAATAAACTAGTTAATTAAATTAGGGGGAATAAAAAGCATAGCCGGGCCCATTCTAGAAAAACAAATGCTGGAATTCAAAAGGTTGCAAGAATGCTTCATTCTCCTTCTTCAAAAGAGACTCATTTTATACATGGAAAAACATTGGTATTAAAAACTCACAACTATCAAGATGGCACACTTGCTTTTCAGGCTCAGAGATGGGCAGGCCATTCTCATCTTCGAAAAGAAAACAATCAAAAATATGAAGAAACCATCCTACAGAATCTTATTTTCTTGAACAGAATACTTTTTTCTCTGTATCAAGACTCAACCTTAGCTGCCTTCCTCCAGGAAGACTGGCTTTCCTCCTCCTTACCCTGACACAAACGCATACAAACTTGGTTTTCTCCATTTAACAAGCCAATCTGTTTGCAAACAGGAAGCTGCCGAAGTGGGAGGGTGTGAAACAGGCAAACCGGAGGACAGTTCTGAAAATGCACCAGCGGAGCAGGAGCTCAATTTAGCCACTCTGTTCAGCTTCAGAGTTACAACCAAACCCGTCCGCCTCAGAGGGGCAGGAAAAGGCCCAAGTCCCGTCCTCCTAAAGTTGTTTGGAATGAACAGTCCCCAGACTACTTTCAAGTCTTTTGGCAATCACACTTGCTGTAGCATCTTTTTCTAATGTTCATCTTTTCAGAAGTTTGCTAAAATAGGATGAACTCTTGCCTAAGACATAATCTGAGAATCCTCTAAATCAGCAAAAAACAAACAAAGAAAAGCATCTTGACAATACAAATGTGTTTTACTATGTTTCTTTGGAAATACAAGTAACCTTCTTTTTCTTAAAAGCATGGCCAGAGGCTTCCCTGGTAGCTCAGTGGTCAAGAGTTCACTTGCCAATGCAGGAGACACAAGTTCAATCCCTGACCCGGGAAGATCCCACATGCTGCAGAGCAACTAAGCCCATGAGCCACAACTATTGAGCCTGTGCTCTAGAGCCTCAGAGCCGCAACTATGGAGCCCATGTGCTGCAACTACTGAAGCCCAGGTGCCCTAGAGTCCAAGCTTCATAACAAGAAAAGTCACCACAACAAGAAGCCTGCTCAACTCAACTAGAGAGTAGCCCCCACTCC
Organism: Tragulus kanchil; assembly: GCA_022376925.1. Lineage (NCBI taxonomy): Eukaryota > Metazoa > Chordata > Mammalia > Artiodactyla > Tragulidae > Tragulus > Tragulus kanchil. The sequence goes on from JAIOJX010000032.1 coordinate 261,067,496, forward strand.
CTGCAACTAGAGAAGAGCCTGCAGCAGCAGTGAAAACCTAGAATAGCCAAAAATAAATAAACTAGTTAATTAAATTAGTGGGAATAAAAAGCATAGCCGGGCCCATTCTAGAAAAACAAATGCTGGAATTCAAAAGGTTGCAAGAATGCTTCATTCTCCTTCTTCAAAAGAGACTCATTTTATACATGGAAAAACGTTGGTATTAAAAACTCACAACTATCAAGATGGCACACTTGCTTTTCAGGCTCAGAGATGGGCAGGCCATTCTCATCTTCGAAAAGAAAACAATCAAAAATATGAAGAAACCATCCTACAGAATCTTATTTTCTTGAACAGAATACTTTTTTCTCTGTATCAAGACTCAACCTTAGCTGCCTTCCTCCAGGAAGACTGGCTTTCCTCCTCCTTACCCTGACACAAACGCATACAAACTTGGTTTTCTCCATTTAACAAGCCAATCTGTTTGCAAACAGGAAGCTGCCGAAGTGGGAGGGTGTGAAACAGGCAAACCGGAGGACAGTTCTGAAAATGCACCAGCGGAGCAGGAGCTCAATTTAGCCACTCTGTTCAGCTTCAGAGTTACAACCAAACCCGTCCGCCTCAGAGGGGCAGGAAAAGGCCCAAGTCCCGTCCTCCTGAGCCCTGATGACAAAGGCTAGGCCCTGTGGGGAAGCCATGAGGCTTTCCTCTTCTCCACAGGGCAAGAGACCTCTGCCAACACACATGGCCTGTTGGTAGGAATGGCTGCAAAGTGATCCTTCTGGTGACAACTGACTTACTTGATGAAAACCCACACACCACCACCTGCTGCCTCTCCTAAGGGCTTAAGGAGAGCCAGAGTTTCCGCTGTCAGCTTGCGCCCCTTCCCTGGGGGCAGGGGGCGGTGTGGCATCCAAACCCAGATCCAGCTTGGGAACATACCTCTGGCACTTGGAAGAGGTCAGCGGCAAGTCAGGGCCCAGGGCAAGTCGTCCTTCCCAGCCACGGGCCAACGGGGTCATTAGATAGAAAAGCTTCATTCTTTTGTCAGAAACTGCCGCCTCTGTGAGCCCATAACTGTCTGAGAGGGAGATGTCTAGTTCATTTCAATGGCCATATCTAGTCTCTCTGCCTAAGTAATGATTCTCAGTAATTTACAAACTCTTCACTAAGGAGCCTAGTGAGTGGCACCAACAGGTGTAACTGACACACAAGAAACATGTATTTGGTATTACATTTATGGTAACAGGAGATTTCTTGGCGGACAACTATGACAAATTCTTGGGGGTTAATTTGGCCCTAAAATGTCTTCATGGAGCTGATGAGGACAGAAAACCTCCACAATACAGGAAAGACAGACCAGACATTTACAAAAGGTCTGACAAGGTTTCTCCCTACATCCTGGGGCTTACTGCCAAGGTGATGGCCACCAGTGAGGACCATGAGAAGCCATCATCATGCAGTGAAAGGACAGAGACCTGCACATAAACATGATTTTCTGACAGACTAAGAGATTTTGCAACTAAGAGAGGGAGTGTGCAACTTCTGCAGCCATCAGGGTCTTTTGTTTATGAGCCATCAGGGAAACTGACTCAAAGTTTGATGCTGTGGCAAGTTCTGTGATTCAGATTTTGGAAAGCTTCGTTCAATTAGTAAATTTAAAAAAGAAATGGTTTTTCTGAAGACAGAGCACAACCAGGGAATAGGTGATACTGCCTCATCACCCGACAAGTATCCTACTTAACCCAGCCTTATACCTTATCTCTTTCTCATGTGTATATGGAGCCACATGAACTCCTCTCATGATGTACCTTTGAATAGAATGTACCCAACAGATTTGTTCACTTTGATTACAAATGTCTGCTCTGTACTTCCTAAGGCAGGAAGCACAGTTGCCTGCGTCACTCAATACCTCAAAGATGTCAAGGTGATGACTGAGTACTGTGTAGAGACAATGAAAATCGATTGCTTACATTGGGTCTAGATATCTCATGATCTTTCCCAAGGGCTCAGCATGACAACTGCAGCACTAGGGAAGCAACTTTTAAACAGCCAGAGCAAGAGAACTTCAGGCAGAGAGGGCGGAGAAGCAGCAGCTTCTAAGCCAGGTGGATGTGGCTCTGGTACCCCACTAGGCTCTCCACTCACTGCGGGGCTGTCTGAGGGCCCAAACCCCTCCCAACACTCCGGAGCTGAAGCAATTTACAGTGGAGAGCAAACTTCTCTGAGAGATGTTTACAACTCAATGCCAACTCTCTCTGACAATTAGATGAAAATAAGGCCATGAAGCACACACAGATTGCTCATGGCCTCCTGACCAGTCAGCTTTCTTCGCCTGACAAGCGTTTCTTCTTGAATCCATCATGGATGGCCGGTCCTGTGTTTGAATAATGAGGATGAACTTGAGTGACAAAAAGTTTCTCTAAACGTGTAACACATCATTCTCAACATCTTGACATGTGGTGAATAATTAATTTCCACTGTAGCGGCTACCTGCCTGTTCAATTCTTCTCAAATGATTCCAATTCAAGGAGCCTTGGGACTGTCACGCCAAGTGCTCTGAAGAAGCAAAGCATTATGTTAGGCTATTTAAAAATACACGAGGAGCAATTATGCCCCCGAGTCTGATGGGCTAACAGACTGGGCCCAAATATCTGCTCCCCAGTGCTGTGACACATATTTCCCAGGCAGCTGCACTATATAGGCCAGCTACACAGATCCTCTGGCTTTCATTTATCATTGTATCCAGAGCCCCAGATTCTGTTTATACATTGAAATGTATAATTTTTCCAAGTTCAAAACCAAACAATGAAAGAAAGGAAACAGAATCTATTTGAACTTGACTTCTACATTCTTTGGGGTTTATACCTGCTTTGGACTGCTCCAAACTATAAACAAGGACCACCAGACTCTTGCACTTTTAGGATACTCTTGGGTTGGAATCCTACTCCCATCCAGGTCCAGAGGAAAAAAGCCAGAATTACAAATGTCTGCTCTGTACTTCCTAAGGCAGGAAGCACAGTTGCCTGCGTCACTCAATACCTCAAAGATGTCAAGGTGATGACTGAGTACTGTGTAGAGACAATGATAATCGATTGCTTACATTGGGTCTAGATATCTCATGATCTTTCTCAGGGGCTCAGCATGACAACTGCAGCACTAGGGAAGCAACTTTTAAACAGCCAGAGCAAGAGAACTTCAGGCAGAGAGGGCGGAGAAGCAGCAGCTTCTAAGCCAGGTGGATGTGGCTCTGGTACCCCACTAGGCTCTCCACTCACTGCGGGGCTGTCTGAGGGCCCAAACCCCTCCCAACACTCCGGAGCTGAAGCAATTTACAGTGGAGAGCAAACTTCTCTGAGAGATGTTTACAACTCAATGCCAACTCTCTCTGACAATTAGATGAAAATAAGGCCATGAAGCACACACAGATTGCTCATGGCCTCCTGACCAGTCAGCTTTCTTCGCCTGACAAGCGTTTCTTCTTGAATCCATCATGGATGGCCGGTCCTGTGTTTGAATAATGAGGAGGAACTTGAGTGACAAAAAGTTTCTCTAAACGTGTAACACATCATTCTCAACATCTTGACATGTGGTGAATAATTAATTTCCACTGTAGCGGCTACCTGCCTGTTCAATTCTTCTCAAATGATTCCAATTCAGGGAGCCTTGGGACTGTCACGCCAAGTGCTCTGAAGAAGCAAAGCATTATGTTAGGCTATTTAAAAATACACGAGGAGCAATTATGCCCCCGAGTCTGATGGGCTAACAGACTGGGCCCAAATATCTGCTCCCCCAGTGCTGTGACACATATTTCCCAGGCAGCTGCACTATATAGGCCAGCTACACAGATCCTCTGGCTTTCATTTATCATTGTATCCAGAGCCCCAGATTCTGTTTATACATTGAAATGTATAATTTTTCCAAGTTCAAAACCAAACAATGAAAGAAAGGAAACAGAATCTATTTGAACTTGACTTCTACATTCTTTGGGGTTTATACCTGCTTTGGACTGCTCCAAACTATAAACAAGCCTAGGACCACCAGACTCTTGCACTTTTAGGATACTCTTGGGTTGGAATCCTACTCCCATCCAGGTCCAGAGGAAAAAAGCCATGGGAACTGGCATTGCCCAATTCCCTTGTAACTTCTTAGACTATAAAATAAATTGATTCTCTCCAAGAAGTAGGGTCTAATTCAGCTATTTTGCAAGCATAGCTAAAAGTCCAGGAGTGAGAAGCTCCTAAGATACTGTCTCTTGTATACCCATGTCTGGCCAAGATGGGATGAAAGAACCAGATTTACCCATCCATTTGAAATGGCAATAGAAAAGAAAAAAAAAAAAAAAACTAGGACAAACAAGATAATATGAAACAATGGTTTTGAAGATAGTGGCCATCAGTCAAAGCAGGGTGGTGAGCCCTAGAGCCGGCCCTGGTTTCTACCTATGGGGGTTTCAGGCTGTGGCACAGAAAGGATACCCCTAGGGGGAGGAAAGAAGGAGCTGAGATTCTGGCGAAACCAAGACAGCTGATGTGCACAGGACAGAAGACTGGAGAGGCAGGAGCTCTACACAGAGAGGGGGCCCTAGACTGGGTCCTGTATTTCAAAGGAGAATGTCGTCACCTAGGCCTTTAGTCAAACCAACTGGATAACTGGAAATTCTCCACCTGTCAGTGCTTGCAGACAGAAAAGCCATTGGCCAGCAATTAAAAAGTAGACCCCCTGCTGTACTACAAAGAAGAGATATTTGGGTATTTTTTTAACCCCCATCTAGATACATATGCACAGGAGTATATTTCTGTCAAATTTGTGAGGACTATTTTCCAGGTATCAATCACTCTAAGTAAATGACCATAAATCTTAAATATTCATTTTTCCATTCAATGAGGGCAGTAACTGAAGTTCAGACTGAAAATACTGATGGTCTGCGTGGGAGGGCTGCCAGATAAAAATACTAGATGGCACGTAGCATTTGGGACATAGTGAAAAGTTACTTTTTCTTTATCTGAAATTCAGGTTTAGTAAGGTGCTCTCTCTATATATTTTTTTCCTTCTCTAAATCTGGGCACCTTACTCCCAAGCAATGCTGTATAGGACAACACTACTAGATTGGACTCTCAAGGGAGGGAAAAGGGAAGGAAAGCATATACATGCTGCAGGAACCACTCAGCTGGCAACTCGACAACTCACCGTTACTCTGGAAACCAGTGGCCATACTAGGAGGAAATGCCTTTCTTTTTATACTCCTGTTTTCTGTAGACACTGCCATTTTCTCTTAACACACTGTCTCCCACTGCCAAGGAGCAAAGGGTTCCATTAGCTGATATGAAGTTACATGAACACCATCGTACTCCATCCAAAGACACAAAATTAGTTACCCAGCTCTCAGGTGTTTACTAGGGCACAGGGGCATGTCACCTCTCCAGTGCCCTCCCTCTCTCTCAAAGCACAAGTCAGTGTTTTCGCAGTGGCCTCTGAGACCCCCAGCCCTCTGGCTCAAGCTACCTCACGTGCTGATCCTCCATCATGCCAAGCATGGCCCATCTCAGACCCAGGTATCTGCTGTTCCTTCTGCCTGGAGCTCTCTCCACAGGCCCCCAAAGACTCACCCTCACTCAGTCATCAGACCTCTGTCCAGTGAGGCTTCACCCTCCACCATACACAGCCTACTCCCATGGCTCCATTTTACTTCTCTGCCGACACACACATTTATTTGCTTTGCTATTTATTGTTGCTCTCTCTTCTGTCCCAGAATGAACACTCTTTAGGGCAGGAGCTTTGCTTTGTTCCTTGATATAGCCTCAAAATCTGGCAGGTATCAGGAATTCAACAAGCCTCTGTGGAAGGAACCCACCGTCTGGCCTGGTATCTTTCTCCTCTCAACTGCTGGCTAAATTTTGTGACTCTTCAGACCACAGGGCCAGAGACTTTAGCCCTCAGCAGACTAGGGGCCGGCCTGCACTGTATGTACTTGGGCATTTGCAAGACAGGGCTGTCTGGTCCCCATTTAGAGACCCTCTGTCTACTGATTCCTTGACTCTTAAAAGCTTATCTTAAAAAAAAAAAAAAAGCATAACTGAAAGTGTTCTTGAGAGGCAATTAAATCTTATTTGGTCAATGCTTTTACTGTCAGGCTGATGTGAATAGATCACTGATAGAGGTTTCATCGAGGTGGGGTGAGGCCAAAGGTGGGGGAGGATTCCTGAGAGAAGCACGACAATACTCAGAGGTCCAGTCATCTGGCTATGGGGCTAGTTATCTGTCATAGTTATCTACTGCTTGAGACTCCCTTCTCCCTAATTACCTCTCTAATCAGAAAAGATAGTAATGGAAGAAAACATCTCTTTCACACCCATTCACACTGCTGGGCTTCCCAGGTGGTGCCAGTGGTAAAGAAGCTGCCTGTCAATGCAGAAGACACAGGAGACTCAGGTTCACTCCCCGGGTCAGGAAGCTCCCCCAGAGAGGGAAATGGCAACCCAGTCCAGTATCTGTGCCTGGATAATTCCATGGACAGAGAAGCCTGGTGGGCTACAGGCCATGAAGTCACCAAGAGCTGGACAGGACTGAGCCCCACACACAGGCACATGCTGTGTCCATGCATGCTCCACAAAGCACACAAAGTGCTAATGAACCACCACGGTGCTCTTCCCATCCTACCCTGCACCTGCAGCTGAATACCCTGCCTTGCCACCAGCATGAGTAGCTAACTCAGGTTGACCAGAATGACACATCCTTCACTGCTTAGCTACTCACCCTCCACCATACACAGGCTCCGTTTTACTTCTCTGCCGACACACACATTTATTTGCTTTGCTATTTATTGTTGCTCTCTCTTCTGTCCCAGAATGAACACTCTTTAGGGCAGGAGCTTTGCTTTGTTCCTTGATATAGCCTCAAAATCTGGCAGGTATCAGGAATTCAACAAGCCTCTGTGGAAGGAACCCACCGTCTGGCCTGGTATCTTTCTCCTCTCAACTGCTGGCTAAATTTTGTGACTCTTCAGACCACAGGGCCAGAGACTTTAGCCCTCAGCAGACTAGGGGCCGGCCTGCACTGTATGTACTTGGGCATTTGCAAGACAGGGCTGTCTGGTCCCCATTTAGAGACCCTCTGTCTACTGATTCCTTGACTCTTAAAAGCTTATCTTAAAAAAAAAAAAAAAAAAGCATAACTGAAAGTGTTCTTGAGAGGCAATTAAATCTTATTTGGTCAATGCTTTTACTGTCAGGCTGATGTGAATAGATCACTGATAGAGGTTTCATCGAGGTGGGGTGAGGCCAAAGGTGGGGGAGGATTCCTGAGAGAAGCACGACAATACTCAGAGGTCCAGTCATCTGGCTATGGGGCTAGTTATCTGTCATAGTTATCTACTGCTTGAGACTCCCTTCTCCCTAATTACCTCTCTAATCAGAAAAGATAGTAATGGAAGAAAACATCTCTTTCACACCCATTCACACTGCTGGGCTTCCCAGGTGGTGCCAGTGGTAAAGAAGCTGCCTGTCAATGCAGAAGACACAGGAGACTCAGGTTCACTCCCCGGGTCAGGAAGCTCCCCCAGAGAGGGAAATGGCAACCCAGTCCAGTATCTGTGCCTGGATAATTCCATGGACAGAGAAGCCTGGTGGGCTACAGGCCATGAAGTCACCAAGAGCTGGACAGGACTGAGCACACACACACAGGCACATGCTGTGTCCATGCATGCTCCACAAAGCACACAAAGTGCTAATGAACCACCACGGTGCTCTTCCCATCCTACCCTGCACCTGCAGCTGAATACCCTGCCTTGCCACCAGCATGAGTAGCTAACTCAGGTTGACGGCCAGAATGACACATCCTTCAAGGTACACTGCTTAGTTCAAGGGTAAGCATATGACCTAAGGATGGGCATTAAAGGTCCTTTTTAGAGTTAATAGTAGAGACAAGAGGAGTTATTTTTTCTCCAAGATCTACAGTGGTGAGGATACAAAGCCCTGGAGCCACTGTGGGCCTCTTTGTCCCCATAGAGAGACCTTGCCTAAAAATAAAGCATAGCCCATCAAGAGACCAGAGCAGAATCCTGATGACACCATCTAAATCCTCAGTTCAGCTAGTCTGAAGCCAACACCATCACAAGCCAATTACATTAGCAAATAAGTTTTCCATTTCGGAAGCTCATCTGATTTGGGTTTTTCATACTTGAAACATCATTAATACGCATCATTACTACCTACAGTCATTACCTGCTTGCATGTCTCAGAGAAGCATCTACCTGGAGTTGATCACTGTTTTCTACTGGAGAAAAGTATGTATTGAACACATAAAACCTATGGGCTAAAAAAAAATATATAAGCACACCAGAGAGATTTCATGTTCCTCCAGATTTGTTCAACCATATTTCTTTTCACTATGAAAGGCAAGAGAAGCCTTCCATGGTCCCAGAATCTTATCTCTTGGCTAGAATCTTAGCCAAATAACTCAGTGAAAAGTCCCTGGGACAATCCCTAGAGAGTGGACACATGGCAGTTTAAAGGGCACATAAATCCCAAGCCACATACTTAACGTACTGTGTCAGGAGTGGTTTAGAGTCTCAGTCTCTGGTGCCAGAATAGTGGCCTTCGAGAATGAAAACCAGCCATGGCTGCTCGTTCAGATCACTAAGCCACAACTCAAACTAAAAATACCCACCCAATAAGATCAAAGTTTTCTTTTTTATGTTTGATAGAAAATGTCTTGACGCAGAGAACTCTGTATTTACAATATTTCCATAAATATTATCTTGCTGGGGCTTTCACAGCAACCTACGAAGTACTATGGTTCTACTTTTCAAATGTGACAATCAAGGTTTTCCACGTGCCCTAGGTCACCAAGCAAGTCCGTGGCAGAACTATGACTTAAACTTGAACCATATGAATCCTGCGATTTTAATTCTGCCTCTAGGTTTCCTCAAGAGATGGCCCCTTGGACACCTGATATCTGATAAGGGGTACAGGGTAGGAGTACTTTAAGCAAAGATTATACGTATAGATTAGAAGTACACATTCTGTCTCGGAAGAATAGAAGGAAGAACAGAAAGAAATGGCAACTCATTCCAGTATTTTTGCCTGGGAAATCCCATGGACAGAGGAACCTGGTGGGCTATGTGTGGTCCATGGGGTTGCAAAACAGTCAGGCACAACTTAGCAATTAAACAACGACTTGTCTAGAAAGACAAAAAAAAATTAGTCTACAGCTAATTAGATTTCAAATTAGATTTCAAAAATCTAATGACTGTAAGTCCTATTTATACTTTTATTATGAATATATTATGAGCTCAACTATTTTCCATTTGCATTAAGACTTTGTTATACTAGGAACGCTTTTCAGTTTGTAAATAATTTGCTTGGTTTATATGCTTTTAACAGTGACTCAAGCTTAATATTTTCCAATTTTGACAGTTAAATGTAACGAGTAGTAAGTACACATTCTACATTTAAAATTGGTCCCTATTTTGTATTACACTTATTGTGCTGATTGAATTAGCCATTTCAAGGACAGTCACTGTGCATAGATGCAGAAACCAGCAGGCTCAAGAGGATAGTCTAGGCCAACAAATTTGAGCTTTGAGAGAAGATAAATTTCAACTCAGATCACTGCCACCCCCGTATATGTGACCTTGGCCAAGTTACTTGGCAGCTCTGAAGCCCATTTTTAAACTGGTTAAGAAGGGATGAGTGTTTACCATTAAGAATTGTTGTGAGGATTAAATGAGCACATGAACACATAAAAGTTCAATAAAAGTGAATTTCTTCCCTTCAAAGATCACCAATATGCTCTGCCATTTATAGTCAACAGTATAAGCTAAAAAACAACAGCACAAGCAATATTTTGATTTTATATCCTGTCATCATTTCTACTAATAAAAAGCACCACTGCAGATGCAAGCTAGTTTTTTTTTTTTTTTTTTTTACTACCACATCACCCTTGAAAGGGAGAGGCACAACACTTCAAAGAGAACAGGAACATGTGGCCTGCTATTACAAGTGAGAAATATCCATACAAAACAACTGTGCATCTCTGGGTTGACAAGATATTCCATATGCTTTTTGGCGATGCCATTTATTTTTTTTACAACTTATCTAAAATTATGGTCGGCTAAGAATCCCTCTTCTGGCTTTAATTTGGAAAGCACCCAGGATTTATTTAAAGAACTCAGCCATATCTAAGAATGACAGTATTTTGAAGACATTTGAGAAAACAATGGATTTGATTATGAACAGATTCCTCTTAACCGTTTAAATTCAGTGTTGACGTTAAGAATACACAGAAATATTTGAATATAATTATTGGCCATGAAGCTGATGGGAGACAAAACTGTGATTTACTTCAATGAAAAAGAAAAATGATTCATTTTGTGTTTTCTAAAATTATATTTATAACAATGCATTATACAGATTCAGTATTGCTACAGAATTATTATTCTATAGTGAAATTTTCAGTTTGACCTAGAAGGATATTCAAAAACTTCACTAAATCTATTAATACTGAAGGACACATCTTAATTTCTTATGTATGTGTATATACACTTACATACTAAGGATGTTTATATTTAATATGTATCAGACATTACTGAGTCAAATGCACTGTTGACATATAAAGTATTTCAATTCATCTCTAATTACTAAAGGCATCTAACACAACTAACAGATAAAACCACCTCAGCAATTCTCAGCATAGTCTTCATATTAGATTTATGGCTTTAAGCATGTCTTATTTAGAGTTTCGATTTGCTTATCTTTAGAAACCCAAGTATTTTATAAAAATATTGGCTCAAAACTGAAAAAAAAAAACAACAACAGAAAAAGCATTCTCACAAACAGGCTTAATTTGCTACCTATATACAGTTAGAAAGTTAATACCAATACAATTAGCTGGCCAAAGGGATCTTTTATCAGTTACTGGATTTCAAACCTCTTTATAGAGTCCTGGTTCAGAAATGAAGTCTTGATGAGTCTTCATATCCCAGTTGCTGTCCCAGCCATTCATTCATTTCTTTGCTGCCGCATAATAAAGATGCAAACTAAAGTACCCGAGTGAAATGCCAATAAATGCTCATCTAAATAACGGTCTCTAGCCATGTGTTGGTCGATGTGTTCGCGCAGGAGGTTCATGGCTGAGCCCAAGGGCCTGGCACTGCCACTAATCAAAACAACTGTGCATCTCTGGGTTGACAAGATATTCCATATGCTTTTTGGCGATGCCATTTATTTTTTTTACAACTTATCTAAAATTATGGTCGGCTAAGAATCCCTCTTCTGGCTTTAATTTGGAAAGCACCCAGGATTTATTTAAAGAACTCAGCCATATCTAAGAATGACAGTATTTTGAAGACATTTGAGAAAACAATGGATTTGATTATGAACAGATTCCTCTTAACCGTTTAAATTCAGTGTTGAACGTTAAGAATACACAGAAATATTTGAATATAATTATTGGCCATGAAGCTGATGGGAGACAAAACTGTGATTTACTTCAATGAAAAAGAAAAATGATTCATTTTGTGTTTTCTAAAATTATATTTATAACAATGCATTATACAGATTCAGTATTGCTACAGAATTATTATTCTATAGTGAAATTTTCAGTTTGACCTAGAAGGATATTCAAAAACTTCACTAAATCTATTAATACTGAAGGACACATCTTAATTTCTTATGTATGTGTATATACACTTACATACTAAGGATGTTTATATTTAATATGTATCAGACATTACTGAGTCAAATGCACTGTTGACATATAAAGTATTTCAATTCATCTCTAATTACTAAAGGCATCTAACACAACTAACAGATAAAACCACCTCAGCAATTCTCAGCATAGTCTTCATATTAGATTTATGGCTTTAAGCATGTCTTATTTAGAGTTTCGATTTGCTTATCTTTAGAAACCCAAGTATTTTATAAAAATATTGGCTCAAAACTGAAAAAAAAAAACAACAACAGAAAAAGCATTCTCACAAACAGGCTTAATTTGCTACCTATATACAGTTAGAAAGTTAATACCAATACAATTAGCTGGCCAAAGGGATCTTTTATCAGTTACTGGATTTCAAACCTCTTTATAGAGTCCTGGTTCAGAAATGAAGTCTTGATGAGTCTTCATATCCCAGTTGCTGTCCCAGCCATTCATTCATTTCTTTGCTGCCGCATAATAAAGATGCAAACTAAAGTACCCGAGTGAAATGCCAATAAATGCTCATCTAAATAACGGTCTCTAGCCATGTGTTGGTCGATGTGTTCGCTCGCAGGAGGTTCATGGCTGAGCCCAAGGGGCTGGCACTGCCCACTGCTGTCCATCTGTGGGGAACTCACTGACCACTAACGTCTTTGCAGCTGACACCATAGTCGGCCTCATTAGTCTCGGCCCTCCTGGGCACATGATTTCATAACAACAAACAGCATCAAGCCTAAAAACACAAACTTGATATCCCACAGCAGCAAGGCTTCTGAGTCCTTGAGTAGTACATGCCTAGGGCCAGTCCTGAGAGACATGCTCTTAAGTCAGTGCAGGATTTACGCTGAATGGATCATCTTAAAAGCTAGTAGCCTAAGTCTATCAAAGCTGTTTAATATGTTAAGTTCAGCCCAGTATTAACAAAACCAACACTAGCCTATAACTGTCTATACTAACAAAAAGAACACAAGCCTATAATGGTCTATATTTCCACCATAAATCAGGTTCTCAAGTAGAGGTCTGGCTGAGGACAGTGAATAAAGGATATTTAGCCACGGCAGACTGTGAACTGACACAGGTATAGCAGTCACCCCAGCACCTGGTGAAGGCTTTTTTGCATACTGGATGCCACAGGTGTATGCAAGCCTCCTCTGCACCTTCCGTATTTGGGGAGGGAAAATCAAATCAGAAAATCTAAATTCTGCTGATATTTACAGATCACTTCAGTGCTCTTCACTGTCCTGCTTCACCTATAAAATGGAAACAGCTGTGGTCCCCTGTTCTACAAGGAAGGCACCTGTGAATGCATCAACTACAAAACAAGTAGGAAGGTACTAGTGTCTTATGTCTTTCCCATCCGAAATTCTTACATGGTGCAGACATGCCCATGGCCATACAAGCATTCTTAAAACACAACATTTACACTGATTTTTATTCACTTCCTCCCCAAAGCAACCTCTCTCTAAATACTTTTCACCATTTCTGCAGGACATATCTGCAGAGGTTTTGCTTTCCTACCTGCTACTTCATAATAACCACGGGGAAAGAACCTCATCTTTCTGTTGGGGTGTACTGCCCTGGATTAAGGGGTCTTGGAGCTTTAAGTATGTGTAGGCTCTTTAAAAACAAACTTCTGGTTAGCTAAGGTGAAAAGGGTGGGGGAGGGATAAACTAGGAGTTTGGGATTCATAGATGCACTCTACTACATACAAAATGGATAACCAGCAAGAACTTACTATATAGCACTGGGAACTATACTCAATATTTTGTAATAACATATAAGGGAAAATAATTTGAAAAAAGAATATATATATATATATATATATATATATATATATATATATATTATATGTGTGTAACTGAATGACTGTCCTGTATACCTGAAACTAAAACATTGCCAATACTTCAATAAATCATTGTTGAAATTAATATAAATTTGGAAAACACAAAGGAAAGGAAAAAGGAAAATTAAGTCACCCACAGTCCTCCCCTAGAGATAATCACTGGTAACATTTTGATAGATATCCTTGTTCAACTGTTTTTATGGATACAGATTTGAAAGAGGGACAGAGATCATAATTGATCCCCAAATGCTACCAAATATATGATTTACCAATCTTGTAATAAGAACCCTGTAAGAGAGGGGTACATACATTGTAAAATATACCCTTATTTCAAAACTGTTAAACAAAAAACAATTTTCCCTAGTCTTATATATATATTTTTTCCATATGGCCTCATACTGAACATATTGTTTTCACCTACCTTTTCCCAGTAAAATATTGTGAACATTTGTCCCTACAGAAAGTATTCTACAGGTGACAAATTCTAGAATTTCTACAGCATCATTTTAATGGCTACATAGTATTCAGCTGAAGGTGGGGACAGCTGAATATAATCATTGTTTGGCCTATTACAGGGCTTTACCAGGTGGCTTAAATTCATGCAATACAGAGTGTGAAATCAATAAGTTACACCTATGCTGACCAAGGCTATTACTGTAAAGATAAAAGTATTAACTTCTTCAATGAGCTCTGAGAAATTAAAAGTGCTCTAGAACAGTAATACAGAACTTCCATCATCTGAAGGAAGGCATCTGGGGGTTCTTGACTCTATTCCCCTTCAGGACGGCTGTCCCAACAAGGCAGTGCTATTTTTAAGACTTCCTAATAGCTGAGCAGAAGTAACACTAAACAAGATGCTCAAGGGACACAGTTCATAGAGTGTGGATAATAACAGCCTTACTTAAGGGTCTTCCCTGGTGGTCCAGTGGCAAGGCATCTGCCTCGCAATGCAGTGGACAGGGGTTCTATCCCTGTTTGGCGAACTAACTAAGCTTGTGCACTGCAACTATCGAGCCTTCAAGCTACAGCTAGAAAGTCTGTGAAACAAACCTGCATAACGCAGCATGCTGCAGCTAAGACCTAGCTGACACAGTCAAATAATAATAATTTCTTTAAAAAAGAGCACTGGTACTTTGCTGTACACCTTAAACTAACGCAACATTGTAAAACAAATATACCCCAATTAAAAAAAAAAAAAAAAGCACCGTTCATACCTGGCCCAGGGTTGCTAATGTCTTTAACGTGTCTTGGTAACCAGAAAATATTTCTTACACAACCAAAAGCCGCTTTGGGGGTGACCCGGTCATGATAGATGGTGAAGGCATGCAGCGAGCCTGGCAAGTCATTTCTTTAAGATGGAGCTGCCCAGGCTGCCTTGGCTCTGAGCATGACCGACCCGAACAGTCACTCAGAGACAAGAGGCAAGAAAAGTATGAAGAAACTTACAAAAGAGGGTTCACGGAATGTTGTTCCTCATTCAGCTCCTAGCTTTAGAGTGTTAAACTGTGAGTTGGGGCAAGAAACAAACCAGTAATTCTAGCAATCCGCTCCCAAGTGGACCCCAACTCAGGCACCTCGCCATGGAAGCTACTTTTTTTCTTTCTGACTCTTAAAAAAATCAAGCACACTGACCCCTTACTTCCACACTACAGGAAAAGCACCTCTTTCTCTTACCTTGTTCTCACAGCTCCCACAAAAGAAGACAGTCTCCATGAAGGAAGTTCAGACTATGACAGAAAACAGAGCCCAGCACTCTGTAGCTTTCACCAAGCTCTATCAGGGAAATGGCGCAGGCATCTTGTGTTCCCTCCCACCACGAGAACACAAAGAGCAACAGGTTCTATCAATTATCTTCACAATTGAGAGAGCAGCGTTTAAAGGAAAAGGAGTCACAAAAGGGGAGGCTATAGGATAGGTGGGGGGAAGGATTTCATCTCTTTGCCTTGGCGGTAGGTAAGGTCAGTCACTCAATTTATTATCCAAATCAGACACTTTTCAAGACTGAAAAGATATGCTATCAATAATTACAAGACAATATAAACCAGGACAGTCCTAGTTTATACTTAACATGTACGTAGTGTTAAGACATATATTCACGTGTTTGAGTTTCACAAGTGTAACTATCGAGCCTTCAAGCTACAGCTAGAAAGTCTGTGAAACAAACCTGCATAACGCAGCATGCTGCAGCTAAGACCTAGCTGACACAGTCAAATAATAATAATTTCTTTAAAAAAGAGCACTGGTACTTTGCTGTACACCTTAAACTAACGCAACATTGTAAAACAAATATACCCCAATTAAAAAAAAAAAAAAAAGCACCGTTCATACCTGGCCCAGGGTTGCTAATGTCTTTAACGTGTCTTGGTAACCAGAAAATATTTCTTACACAACCAAAAGCCGCTTTGGGGGTGACCCGGTCATGATAGATGGTGAAGGCATGCAGCGAGCCTGGCAAGTCATTTCTTTAAGATGGAGCTGCCCAGGCTGCCTTGGCTCTGAGCATGACCGACCCGAACAGTCACTCAGAGACAAGAGGCAAGAAAAGTATGAAGAAACTTACAAAAGAGGGTTCACGGAATGTTGTTCCTCATTCAGCTCCTAGCTTTAGAGTGTTAAACTGTGAGTTGGGGCAAGAAACAAACCAGTAATTCTAGCAATCCGCTCCCAAGTGGACCCCAACTCAGGCACCTCGCCATGGAAGCTACTTTTTTTCTTTCTGACTCTTAAAAAAATCAAGCACACTGACCCCTTACTTCCACACTACAGGAAAAGCACCTCTTTCTCTTACCTTGTTCTCACAGCTCCCACAAAAGAAGACAGTCTCCATGAAGGAAGTTCAGACTATGACAGAAAACAGAGCCCAGCACTCTGTAGCTTTCACCAAGCTCTATCAGGGAAATGGCGCAGGCATCTTGTGTTCCCTCCCACCACGAGAACACAAAGAGCAACAGGTTCTATCAATTATCTTCACAATTGAGAGAGCAGCGTTTAAAGGAAAAGGAGTCACAAAAGGGGAGGCTATAGGATAGGTGGGGGGAAGGATTTCATCTCTTTGCCTTGGCGGTAGGTAAGGTCAGTCACTCAATTTATTATCCAAATCAGACACTTTTCAAGACTGAAAAGATATGCTATCAATAATTACAAGACAATATAAACCAGGACAGTCCTAGTTTATACTTAACATGTACGTAGTGTTAAGACATATATTCACGTGTTTGAGTTTCACAAGTGTAACTTTAAGTGGAATTATTTGGACACAGAAGAATACATACAAATATGCAAAAGATATCCATTGGGTTACAAATATGGTTAGTGTTCCTTGGGGGAAGGGGTGAGAAAGAGAGGGGCAGGGCATGTGAAGGGCTTTGGGGATTCTGCTGATGATCAATTTCCTGACCTGGGGTTATATAGATTTTGTAATAGTTCATAGAGTTGTACTGTTAGGATATAGGGACCTCTCTATTTGTTCTGCTTTAATTTTGGTGGTGGTTTAGACATCAAGTCATGTTCAACTCTTCATGACCCCACTGACTGTAGCCCACCAGACTCCTCTGTCCATGGAATTTCCCAGGCAAGAATACTTCAATTTTAGAAGTTTACTGAAAAAAAACCCTTAGGATGTGCTTGTTTGTACATATGTATATACACACACATACGCACATCTTTATAGCTACAGGTGTAACTTTAGATAAATCCTTTGGGTTTAGTTTAGTATCAGCATCTATATCCTTTTTTTCCTGCCTGTGGGTAGGAAGGTACAGGTAAAGAGCTGTGACCCATGAATAATTCAAGGTTATTTTTTTAAATCTAGGGAAAGAGAGACCTAGATAAATTGATGTATTAAATTGAAACAATGCAGACCTTAATAATACTATAAGTGCTGTCCTTAAACTGATAACAGATAAATATAAACGATGTTATCAAAGTCTTGCCACAATGCAACTCTATCTCGCAGGTAAAGAAACAGAGACTTAGAAAGAGGAGATCACCTATCAACGAGGAAGCCAGGATCTGGCTCCAGGTGTGATGGGTGCTAAAGCCGTGCTCTTTCCTCTGATGCCCCTGTGTTTTAGGACTCAGTTTCTACTCATCTAAATCCCAACCCTTGTGTAGGATTCTGGATTCACATCTAAAGCTACAGTTTGGAGAAACAATCAACCCAGAAAATCAAGAAACATCAGCACAATTGCAGGTGACTGTTTATAGCGCCCATCAGTAGTCAGGTACCTTGAGCCCTCGAGATGCCCAATTCTTCCGGTGAGGGCCTCTCCCAGCAAGTTAAGACATATATTCACGTGTTTGAGTTTCACAAGTGTAACTTTAAGTGGAATTATTTGGACACAGAAGAATACATACAAATATGCAAAAGATATCCATTGGGTTACAAATATGGTTAGTGTTCCTTGGGGGAAGGGGTGAGAAAGAGAGGGGCAGGGCATGTGAAGGGCTTTGGGGATTCTGCTGATGATCAATTTCCTGACCTGGGGTTATATAGATTTTGTAATAGTTCATAGAGTTGTACTGTTAGGATATAGGGACCTCTCTATTTGTTCTGCTTTAATTTTGGTGGTGGTTTAGACATCAAGTCATGTTCAACTCTTCATGACCCCACTGACTGTAGCCCACCAGACTCCTCTGTCCATGGAATTTCCCAGGCAAGAATACTTCAATTTTAGAAGTTTACTGAAAAAAAACCCTTAGGATGTGCTTGTTTGTACATATGTATATACACACACATACGCACATCTTTATAGCTACAGGTGTAACTTTAGATAAATCCTTTGGGTTTAGTTTAGTATCAGCATCTATATCCTTTTTTTCCTGCCTGTGGGTAGGAAGGTACAGGTAAAGAGCTGTGACCCATGAATAATTCAAGGTTATTTTTTTAAATCTAGGGAAAGAGAGACCTAGATAAATTGATGTATTAAATTGAAACAATGCAGACCTTAATAATACTATAAGTGCTGTCCTTAAACTGATAACAGATAAATATAAACGATGTTATCAAAGTCTTGCCACAATGCAACTCTATCTCGCAGGTAAAGAAACAGAGACTTAGAAAGAGGAGATCACCTATCAACGAGGAAGCCAGGATCTGGCTCCAGGTGTGATGGGTGCTAAAGCCGGTGCTCTTTCCTCTGATGCCCCTGTGTTTTAGGACTCAGTTTCTACTCATCTAAATCCCAACCCTTGTGTAGGATTCTGGATTCACATCTAAAGCTACAGTTTGGAGAAACAATCAACCCAGAAAATCAAGAAACATCAGCACAATTGCAGGTGACTGTTTATAGCGCCCATCAGTAGTCAGGTACCTTGAGCCCTCGAGATGCCCAATTCTTCCGGTGAGGGAGCCTCTCCCGGTTGGCGCCTCACTCTCCTCTGAGCCGGATGCATGACTCACCTCCGCTCCAGGGTCTGCACCACCCACCACCCTTCACTAAAGGTTCCCACCCAAATCTGCACTTCATGGTGGTCCCAACACAACCTCATCCCCACAGGAGGAAGCCCCTGTGAAATCCCAGCACTTGTTTTAAACATAGTGAAACCAGTACAGATTCATTTGCCATTTTACAGCATTCTATCACTGTAGTTCGTACATTCTGAGTGAATGAGAGCCGCTCAGTCTTGCCCGACTCGGTGACCCCATGGGTTGTAGCCCGCCAGGCTCCTGTTCATCGGGAATCTCCAGGCAAGAATCCTGGAGTGAGTTGCCACGCCCTCCTCCAGGGGATCTTCCCAACCCAGGGATCAAACCCAGGTCTCCCACACTGCAGGCAGATTTGTTACTGTCTGAGCCACCAGGGAACCTCCCAGACTACATTTTAGTCCAACACACATCTCCAGTGATGTAATTTTGACTCAGATGCCCAATTATCTGACTGTGAGGTTGCCAGATACAACATTCCCTGAGTCCCCTACTTACGTTCTTGACAGTAAAAATATTACAAAGTCACAAATTCTTCTTCCTGCTGCTCCACCAAAGTCTCCTACCCGATGCCCACAAAGGCTATGGATGAACAGCCACCTTGACACTTTCTAACAACAAAACCTATCACCGTGGCTTTAACCACTGACATTTCATGATCTATACACACTGAAAAAAAAAAAAAAAAATCTTAGAAACAAAGAAAGTTCCTGAATAGTTTCTGTAAACATTGTGTTTGTCACACATTTAAGGGTACTTTAAATTTATAAAAGATCACTCTTTAAGGAATCCTGATTCTGAATGAGACAGTAAAGAAAAAGTTTATATAAATTATTTTATTATATAGACATTAAATTAGATAAACTAGATTTTTGATAGATCACAAAAATCAAATGTATTGTTTCCTTCTCAATACACAAGTTCCAATTCTTCTGCAAACATGATTCTTTGCTTTATGTTAGAAGTATTAACAAAATACATCTGGCTTAGTTTCTTGATGAAGGAAATAAAGAGGTGGGTTGGGTTTCAAAGATTATAAAGGGTGCTGAAGGAGGAGGGTGCCCAAGTCTTCTGTACTGTGGGATGAGGTTTCTATGTGTGAAAGGGCTGCACCCAGGTCTTCTGTTCTCTCTCTCATAACGGTGAGCCCTGTATCTGGCTGGATCCCTCCTACATGCTCAGGCATAGTTTGGTAGGTCAGGGAGAGGCAGGGGTGGCAGTGGAGGGCTAGAGAGATCCATAGGCATAGAAAGAAGTTGCTTCTTTTCTTTTTTTTTTTTTTTAACAAGACTCTTTATAACATCTTTCCTCATAATAGCTCCAAGCTGAGAACAATCCAAATTTTCACCAAGAGAGGAATAGATGAACTGTTTGTAATCATACCATGGAACAATTCGTTCTTTTTAGCTAAAAGAGGCTGCTTCTGAAAGTGACCAGAAGTGGCGGCCCCAGACAGTATCTGACGCATAGACGTTTTTTCATGTTTTTATTTTTGGCCTCTTTCATTGTTTTATTTTTTTATTTATTTTTATTTTCATCCATGTTTATTCTTTGGCCTGTGTGAGCCTCCCATTGCAGTCACCTCTCTCGGGTGCAGAGCGCCGGTTCTGGGTGCATGCACTCCAGAGTGTGGCATGTAATTGAACACACCAACCTAGCCGCTCCATGGCACATGTGATCTTCTCGGGTCAGGGATGGAACCAGTGTGCCTTGCACTGCAAGGCAGACTGTTTACCCACTGGACCACCAGAGAAACCCCACATAGACATTTTTGTCTGTCTCCTCTTTAAAATGTCAACATGTGCAATCAAGAGATTTCATAATATTCTCTATTCAATTTGCCTTGAAACTCTAGGGCTCAAGTTCCTTCCTGGAAACAGCTGGCTGAAGCTGAGGAGCAGGTGTTCCCAGTAGATGAGTCACCTGTTCTTTAGTCTTCCCTAGTCCCTAGCACCCCGAGTGTCTTTTATCCTGGCCTGTTACACCTTTGTGTCATCTGCCTGGCCATGTGATCATCCAGGCTTGAAATCTCTGATCTAGAGAGAGAGGAGCTGAGAGGTAAAGAGTTGGAGAACTTGTGGTCAAGTCCCATTACTTCAAAGAGCAGGTGACATGGCTCTCAGGTGGGCAGATGTCAGGGAAGATCACCAAGGCGAAGGCCATGATCGTCCCCATTGGGCAGTGGTCAGATGGGCCACCTGAGGTGTTCACCACAATGGACGGACAGGGTCGCTCCAAGCCCACTCACACAGACTGAGTACATTTTCCAATTCTGAATCTAAATGAGGCCAGTCCCAACAAAGCCTGTGCAGGGCTCTTTTAGTGAGGTATGGCATTTGGGGTTAGAATACAGCCAGCTTTCAGAATTATCCAAGCAGGCTGCCAAATGAATATAAGATCACTTCAGACAACACCCACCTCTCTGCAGGCTCCAAGGACACGTCATGACTCCAAAAGGTCATGAACCTGAATGACAACACAGGTGGGTGGAGTCTCTCACCCACTCACTCAAGCCAGAGGTCTCCCTAGGGACAGGCACAGTGGGGCCAGATAAAACCTCAATTCCAAGGCAAGTGGTCCCCAAGATAAATCACTCTGCTAACTAGAGAAGACTTAACAGGCAGAGTGAAACACGTCCACGTTCGTGACTGCAGAGAGCAGCCAGATATGATTTCTAGGATGTCTGACCAATGTAGGGCTCCAGCCCCACAGCAAAGACTTAACAGAACTCCTGCCTGGGTCACTGGCAGCCTGTCAGTCTCTGGGTCTGGCACGGATTCTATCACCAGCTCAAATTTTATGCTCTGCCTGTCTCTCTGGTTTGCCTGTCAGTCATCCAAGAGCCTCATCTGACATTTAGAAATGCCCACTGTCAAACTGCTCCTGTGCACGGCATTATGCATCCAGGGTTTGAGATAAAAGGGCCCTGGATGGGTTCTACTTTTACATTTCAAACTATTACAAACACAGCTGTGTTCCAGGAGCTGAAATATGAAACATAAAAACATCATCTCTCTCCGGGCTTCCCTTGTGGCTCAGTGGATAAGAACCCGTCTGCCAATGCAGGAGACCCAGGTTCGATCCCTGATCCGGGAAGATCCCACATACCACAGAGCAGCTAAACCCACACAACAACAAAGATAAATAAATAAAAAGTTTAAAAAAAAAAAACATCATCTCTGAAGCAGAAGTGCCTTCCCATTGCTTAAGGTACCAGCTCCACCTAGACCCTCCTGTGTGTGACCAGTACAGAGAATGACTCCTTGATGAGGGCACAGCTATGAGGGCAGGGACTCGTTTCCCACCATCAGACCTTACAACTAATGGCCGTTTTTGGTCTAGTGTTAGCCACTCAGTCATGTCCGACTCTTTGCAATCCCATGGACTGTAGCCTGCCAGGTTCCTCTGTCCATGTAATTCTCCAGGTAAGAATGCTGGAGTGGGTTGCCATGCCCCTCTCCAGGGAAACTTCCCAACTCAAGGATTGAACCCGGATCTCCTGCATTGCCGGCAGTTGTGTTTACCGACTGCGCCATCAGAGAAGCCTTCTGAGGTACGTCTGTGCAAATCTTTTTTTCTCTAAAACTTACCTTGACATCACAATTCTGGGAAGAACACACATGACTTTTCTAGCCTGGTGGTTCTCAAATTTTGGCTTTGTAAAATCCCAGGGTCCAAGCTTCACTCCCCATAGCATTCCAATGAAACCAGAACCTCTGGGACCCAGGAATCAGTATTTTTGAAACTCCTCATGACGTGTGTACCATATACCAGTCTGGTTCTCCCTGCCTTCCAAATTCCAAATTTTTCTCCATTCATCTCTCAGAATTGGCTTTCAAAATCAATTTCCCTCCCTCTTGTTATTGCCTGAGCCTTTGCTACATTATGTGGAAATTAGCGTGACTTGTGAAAAACAAGAGTTGGCACATTTTGGTTAGTGGAAGCCCCAGAGATTCAAAGATGAGCTTTTCTATGTAACATCATTGCAGAATCAAATTAGTTTGTGGCCTCAGCCAAGAATCTTCTGCAATGAAGGAAAGAGTTCTTTCACTGATATTATAGTTCTTTTCACAGGATAACACCCCAAAGAGATACTGAGGGGAAAATCAACTCAACAGACAAAGTGACAACTTGTGACTCAGCTTAATGGAAAAAACTAAGGTGTCTCACACCCACCCACCTCCCTGCCCCCAGGTCTAACAAACAAAACATCTGAAATCTGGGCCAGTCAAAACAACATGGACACTTAGACCATGAAACATAAATTCTTTCTTTCTGATCACTGAATTCAGATTACCACATGCTCTGATATTCTGAATTTCTGGCATCTCTCTTTTGGGTGCTGGGGAAAATATCTGAAACAACGTTGAACCCTAGTGAAAGCTCTGTTATTCTGTAACACCTTGTTTCCCTGGCCACCATTTTAGGATGACCACCAAGCTAATTTATGGGCTTTTTTGCTTCAGGAGGAGACACTGCTGGGGAGTGGTAAATGTGTTACCGTTCCCCAACATGGGACACAAGGGTAATAACACTTTAACTGATTTTCCAAGGTTGCAGGAGAATGGAGAGGTTACCTGTGCCACACAGGGTAGCACAAAGGCACAAATTTGGGAACCAGACACATGTAAGTCTGGCCCTGCCACTTAAGTTGTCTGGCCTTGGGAAAAAATGCCTAATTTCTTTGTGTTTCAGGTTCCTCATCTGAAAAGGAGATCGCAGCATCTAGCTCATGGGGCTGCTAGAAGCGTTAAATGAGACACTGTATTATACAACACCTAATGCTGGGTCCGGCACATGTCCTTGCTCCGTGGTGCTTGTTCTCTTTCCCTGGGACAGATCAGGAAAGCCAACAGAAGATGCCACGTGGTGGTCCAAGGATCCAAGCCTGGAGCCCAGGCTTACCATCCTGCACCAGCATCCATCAGGGGTTCTGAGGGCCACCAAACTGGCAACATACCTGGCCTAAAATATGGAACAGAGAGTTCCTAATCAGGAGTCCTACCCAACAATCACCCCATTTGTGATTGTGAAACATCATTGCCCCAGAGATTCAAAGATGAGCTTTTCTATGTAACATCATTGCAGAATCAAATTAGTTTGTGGCCTCAGCCAAGAATCTTCTGCAATGAAGGAAAGAGTTCTTTCACTGATATTATAGTTCTTTTCACAGGATAACACCCCAAAGAGATACTGAGGGGAAAATCAACTCAACAGACAAAGTGACAACTTGTGACTCAGCTTAATGGAAAAAACTAAGGTGTCTCACACCCACCCACCTCCCTGCCCCCAGGTCTAACAAACAAAACATCTGAAATCTGGGCCAGTCAAAACAACATGGACACTTAGACCATGAAACATAAATTCTTTCTTTCTGATCACTGAATTCAGATTACCACATGCTCTGATATTCTGAATTTCTGGCATCTCTCTTTTGGGTGCTGGGGAAAATATCTGAAACAACGTTGAACCCTAGTGAAAGCTCTGTTATTCTGTAACACCTTGTTTCCCTGGCCACCATTTTAGGATGACCACCAAGCTAATTTATGGGCTTTTTTGCTTCAGGAGGAGACACTGCTGGGGAGTGGTAAATGTGTTACCGTTCCCCAACATGGGACACAAGGGTAATAACACTTTAACTGATTTTCCAAGGTTGCAGGAGAATGGAGAGGTTACCTGTGCCACACAGGGTAGCACAAAGGCACAAATTTGGGAACCAGACACATGTAAGTCTGGCCCTGCCACTTAAGTTGTCTGGCCTTGGGAAAAAATGCCTAATTTCTTTGTGTTTCAGGTTCCTCATCTGAAAAGGAGATCGCAGCATCTAGCTCATGGGGCTGCTAGAAGCGTTAAATGAGACACTGTATTATACAACACCTAATGCTGGGTCCGGCACATGTCCTTGCTCCGTGGTGCTTGTTCTCTTTCCCTGGGACAGATCAGGAAAGCCAACAGAAGATGCCACGTGGTGGTCCAAGGATCCAAGCCTGGAGCCCAGGCTTACCATCCTGCACCAGCATCCATCAGGGGTTCTGAGGGCCACCAAACTGGCAACATACCTGGCCTAAAATATGGAACAGAGAGTTCCTAATCAGGAGTCCTACCCAACAATCACCCCATGTTGTTGAATTTTTATCATCTTGCTCCTCAACTATAATAGATTTGAGGGGGCTTATTATCAATTTCAATCTAAAACATCTAATTGCTTCCTTTCCTACAAATAATCAACTTTTACTATTTTTATTCCTTTTCCACACCTTCCTTTTTTTTTTTAATATGTAGTTCTCTCTCCTGAATCCCAGAAATGGCAGAGAACATATTGCATTTTCTCACATGCTACATAGGTTCTCAGCATGATGCTTGTGGTCTTTACAACAGCCTTGCTCTAGAAATAAAACCACTCCACTGAAAGGAAAAGTCAGGAGGTATACAGAAAGTTGATCTTTTTGTTAATGTTTTGAAAACAAGTAATAATTATAGCCCAATACTCAATTCCTTGCTCAACTCAGGTCAGTTATTATATTCTACCTAGAAGGATTGTTTCCTAAAAGTTGTTTAAGCAATTACAAAACACACTTAAACACTGTTGACAACATCTCTCTTGATAGAGATGACTCCCTGGGACAGAGGTGAGATGGTCTCAGCCCCTTTTTCAGGGACTCTGAAGGAATCTTTTTCAAACCCATCCCCAGTTCTAAGCCAATATGAACTTTCCTGTGATTACAGCTATACATACATCATGTGCTAGCTTCTTGTGCAAATTCACTGGCCCACATACTTCTCAAATATATTTGAACAATAACAACAATTGCATATACAAAGTTTGGAGGCTTTCTAGGTAGCACTAGTGGTAAAGAGTCCACCTGCCAATGCAGGAGACATCAATTTGATCCCTGGGTCAGGAAGACCCCCTGGATGAGGAAATGGCAACCCATTCCAGTATTCTTGCCTAGAAAATCCCATGGACAGAAGAGCCTGGCAGGCTACAGTCCATAGGGTTGCAAAGAGTCAGACACCACTGAGTGACTGAGCACAAACAAAGTTTTATTATTCCTTTAATTTTTACCACAGAACATAATTATAGATGCTCCTAATTTCAATGTCATCCAGTTGTGTTTCTGACTGCCCAGAAGCTGTTGGTGATCCATCATCGTATCCCTCAATAGCATTCCCCTAGAGACTGAGAGGTCTTGCTATTATAAGCATTTTTTCCCCTTGGCCTGGGAGGCATCCCTCACCACAGGAGCTGCTAGGCCCTGAAATGCCATAGGCTAGAAGCAGCAGGGAGTAGTCTTCAAACAAGATAGAAGTGGAATGAGTGACTAAATACTCAATTCCTCCCCCCTCAGAACAGCTCTAAGGCATGTTCTGCACCATCTCAGAGGCCCTGAGTAGGACTGAGTCACAGCTGCCCCCAGGAGTGACCTGCTGTTCACCCTGGGTCAGCTTCCCTTCCTTGCCTCACTTCCCCACTCCCTACGAATGCTTCTTGAAGTGTTTTCTAAATAAACTACTTGTACTCCAACCTGATCTCAAGATATGCTTTCTTAGGTTGGTTCAGTCCAACCTAAGAGAGAGACACATGCAATGAGACCAAAACCTTTACCACTGCAACCAAACAGAATTGCTTCATGCCTTTATTCAACATAAATTTTTTAAGGGTTTGTTATGCAGCTGGCCCAGTCCTGGGTTGTAGGGCTGCAATAGTTAACGAGACAGACACCATCCTTTTCTCATTAAATTTATAGTCTAGCAGGAGAGACAGACATCAAACAGGGTTTAATTGACGAATGCTATGATGACAAAGTGCGGAACACAGCTAGAATATTTTAAAAGACCTATCTATGTCTGCAGAAAAGAGTTCCCTTAGGAAGCATGTTTCAGGCTAATGCGTCGGTGGCAGTGAGCATCATCAAGAGAGAGTGGACTAGTGCCCCAGGCAGTGGAAACAGCAGGTATAAAAGCCTTGAGGCTTAAGGAAAGAGTGTTGCAGAGTGAAGGCAAATGCTGCTAGAGCACCTAGAAAATCCTACACCCTCTTCTAAACCCCTGTGAATTATCACCTTGGGCAAAGGACCCTAAAGAAACAAAGGACTATTTAATTTCATTTGACAACTCAAAACTCAACACACTATAAATTCACTCATCTAACGATTTATCAATTCTGCCTATTTGGTTGGGCCCTCAAAAATTTGATTACTTTTAAACTCCAGGAAGAGCCCCTGGAGAAGGAAATGACAACTCACTCCAGTACTCTGACCTAGGAAGTCCCATGGACACAGGAGCTTGGCAGGTTATAGTCCATGGGGTCAAAAGAGTCAGAGTCGGATACCACTTAACCACTAAACAACAACCACAAACTCCATTTAAAAACATGAAATCTTGAAGTTTTTGAAAAGGAATGTGGAAAGTATAACCTCAGTGGAGGCACACTGGTTCAGACTGGTTGGACTTATAGTCCTCTCTTAGAAAAAGTGTTTGAGGGCTTCCCGGGTGATCCAGTGGGTAAGGACACCGCCTTGCAGTGCTAGGGGCGCCGGTTCGATCCCTGGCCTGGGCAGATCCCATGGAGCGGCTGGACCAATGTGCCCAATTACCGAGCCGGAGCTTTGGAGCACACGTGCCCAGAGCCGGTGCTCTGCGACAACAGATGCCACTGCGATGGGAGGCCCACATGGGCCAAAGAACAAAAATGGATGAAGATAGACAAATAAAAGACCAATAGAAGTGGCCCGTCCGCTCCCCTCCCTCCCCAGCCCGCCTCTCCCCACTGCAAAAAAAGTGCTTGAGATCTTTGACCTGGTGGTAGTAGGGGGTGGTTTGGAGAAATGAGAGAAAGGGGGCATGATTAACCTATTTCCAACTGTTTCATGGGTCTCAAAAAAGTCACCTCCCCATTCAGAGATTCACTAGGATTCATGGAACTCAGCATACGATTGTATTCTCGGCCAGGGTATGCCATACCCACACAGTAAAGATACACAGCTAGATCACCATCATAATAAACCACAAAGGCAGAAAAATCAATGCCAGGCTTCCTTTCTCTCCTTCCTGTGGAAGTGTGAACTTGTGCACACCCTTCTCTAGCAACTAAAAATGCAACGATGTTTAGTGTTTCTGTCTAGGGATCCCAATTAGCCAGGCTTCCTTTCTCTCCTTCCTGAGAAAATCCTACACCTAGAAAATCCTACACCCTCTTCTAAACCCCTGTGAATTATCACCTTGGGCAAAGGACCCTAAAGAAACAAAGGACTATTTAATTTCATTTGACAACTCAAAACTCAACACACTATAAATTCACTCATCTAACGATTTATCAATTCTGCCTATTTGGTTGGGCCCTCAAAAATTTGATTACTTTTAAACTCCAGGAAGAGCCCCTGGAGAAGGAAATGACAACTCACTCC
Source organism: Tragulus kanchil (assembly GCA_022376925.1). NCBI lineage: Eukaryota > Metazoa > Chordata > Mammalia > Artiodactyla > Tragulidae > Tragulus > Tragulus kanchil. Next base: position 261,095,845 of record JAIOJX010000032.1, read on the forward strand.
AGTACTCTGACCTAGGAAGTCCCATGGACACAGGAGCTTGGCAGGTTATAGTCCATGGGGTCAAAAGAGTCAGAGTCGGATACCACTTAACCACTAAACAACAACCACAAACTCCATTTAAAAACATGAAATCTTGAAGTTTTTGAAAAGGAATGTGGAAAGTATAACCTCAGTGGAGGCACACTGGTTCAGACTGGTTGGACTTATAGTCCTCTCTTAGAAAAAGTGTTTGAGGGCTTCCCGGGTGATCCAGTGGGTAAGGACACCGCCTTGCAGTGCTAGGGGCGCCGGTTCGATCCCTGGCCTGGGCAGATCCCATGGAGCGGCTGGACCAATGTGCCCAATTACCGAGCCGGAGCTTTGGAGCACACGTGCCCAGAGCCGGTGCTCTGCGACAACAGATGCCACTGCGATGGGAGGCCCACATGGGCCAAAGAACAAAAATGGATGAAGATAGACAAATAAAAGACCAATAGAAGTGGCCCGTCCGCTCCCCTCCCTCCCCAGCCCGCCTCTCCCCACTGCAAAAAAAGTGCTTGAGATCTTTGACCTGGTGGTAGTAGGGGGTGGTTTGGAGAAATGAGAGAAAGGGGGCATGATTAACCTATTTCCAACTGTTTCATGGGTCTCAAAAAAGTCACCTCCCCATTCAGAGATTCACTAGGATTCATGGAACTCAGCATACGATTGTATTCTCGGCCAGGGTATGCCATACCCACACAGTAAAGATACACAGCTAGATCACCATCATAATAAAAAAAACCACAAAGGCAGAAAAATCAATGCCAGGCTTCCTTTTTCTCTCTCCTTCCTGTGGAAGTGTGAACTTGTGCACACTCCTTTCTCTAGCAACTAAAAATGCAACGATGTTTAGTGTTTCTGTCTAGGGATCCCATTAGAGCTTCAGCACACAAGGCTCTTACTGGGGTACGGTCAATCCCACAGGCACCCTCTGCCTAGCACATACCACCATGCTAGATTCCATCATGCTAGAGCAAGCAGGTGTTTGGCATGATCACATTGTGCAAACAACCTAGGCACAAAGGACAGCCTTTATCTCTAAAGAGAATGAGTAAAGTGCCAAATTTTCCCAAATGCCAGCCAAGGGCCAGCCTGGCAAGCACAGCCTTCTAAAAGAAGGCCTCGGGCCTGTTTCTTCAACTCTTTTCTGCACACCTACTATTCTTGTGAGTAAGAAACTGTGAGAACCAATAGGACATTTTCCCCTATGTTCATCATAAGATCAATAAATATAAGTAACTTAGTAGGAAGTTTTATAGTCTTGAGTGGTTTGGAAAACATCCAGTATTAAGTGGCTTGGGTATGGTGCCTGTGACTCCAGGAACACAGCTGTTGAAGCCAGGCTTGGCCCAGTCCAAACAACAGGCCAACCCCAAATTTTGTAAATCTCCAATCAACACCACAAATGGGCTATGCTTGATGACTGCTTTCATTTGCAAAGCATGTTAGAAACTAAGACCAACTCTTTTCCTGTCTCCTAACAGCAAGACACTGCTTGAAATAAAAGCCAGATTTTCAGCAATGAAGCCAACTCATCCAGTGACATAAAATCCATTTATGACAAACATAAACCATGTTTTCAGCAATAATTTACATATTTGAGATGAGCAAAATTGGACACTGATCAGCATAGCCTCTATAAATGGTCCTTTTCATGGTAACTCTTTTATAGCCAAAGTGACCTTTCTTAGTGCCAAGGCAGCATATTTATAGGATGCTATTTTCTCATGTAATTCACTGTCACATTACATTTTCATAAATATTTCTGAGAGGTAACAACAGCTACATATAATAATCACCATAAATACTAAGCTGCATCCTTGAAAAATATAAACAAGAAATTTTGCAAAGAGAGAATCATTCACAATTTTACACAATACCTATTTAATCAGAATATTACCTTTTAATTTCTGTTCACATGCATATGTATTTAATGAAGTTATGATCACATTGTATTTCTACTTTCAGACTATTCCATATACAACAAATATTCTCCATGTTTCTCTACAGATGTGATGTGTTATTATTACATTCCATTATTTGCTATAGGTTTACTTTTAATACATGTTTTCATTAAAAATTCTCATTTAGTCAATGGAATCTATACATAGTGTTTAATCAAATCATCAAGAAATGAGTTAAAATAAAGTATCACAGTCCCTGCCTTACTGCATCCCTGCTGCTGTCATTCCCTTCTTTCCATGGGATTCTCCAGGCAAGAATACTGGAATGGATTGCCATTGCCTCCTCCAGGGGATCTTCCCAACATAGGGAGTGAATCCACGTCACCCGCATCTCCTGCATTGGCAGGTGGATTCTTTACCACTAGCACCACCTGGGAGGCCCAGATATTATACTCATCTTTTTAGCTTCACTGGTGGCTCAGTGGTAAGGAATCTGCCTGCAATGCAGGAGATGTAGTGTCAATCCCTGGATCAGGAAGGTCCCCTGGAAAACAATATGGATTCCCGTATTCTTGCCTGGGAAAGCCCATGGATAAGAAACCTGGCAGGCTACAGTTCATGGAGTCACAAAAGAGTCAGATATGATTTAGTAAATAAGCAACAACTACTTATCTCTTCACTTCTTCCATCTGCTATAAGCAATATTTTTCTTAATTTCTTAAACTCTGAATGAAGAGTTATGATTGCCCTTCATTTCTCTATCCAATTTCAAACTTCTGGTCAAAATATGTTGCTCATATTTACACTTTTATAGTGTAGACTGATATCTTTTACATATTGTTTTGTAGCCAGTGACTGTCTTCCACGCTTTGTCTGCCTTGATTTCAACTTTTACAATTAGACTAAACAGCATCTATATAATGACTCCATACATATCATTCACTCTTACAGCTAAATGGTATAATATGGTTATATTTTCTTTCTGTGTGATTCTTTATTTTTCCTTGAGTTTCTATTTGCCTTAGTTCTCCTTCTTATACCAATTATCTGTATCACCTTCTTATATTATCTAGAGAATCAAAGAGAGTAATATATTTATGGAATGTCTTTCCCTCACATCTACTCTGATAACTACTTTCTAAATCAATCTTTTCTCTTGCTCCTTTCATAACTAATTGCTACCAGTCAGTCACTACAATGTAGCTATTATCCTGGTATTCTCCTTCATTATACCCCTGAGCCGAAATTATTTTCAGAACTTCACTTCCCCTTATTGTTTTTTCTTCCTCATAGGGAATATCTGATAATATCTGTAATCTACACTCACATTTAGCTGATAATTTTACCGGGTAGAGAAAGCTAAACTGAAAATTTTCACTCAAAAACCTTAAGTTTTACCATATAAACAAACAAGCTACGTCCACTTGCTGCTGTGATTCTTGTTTCCCTGTGGTTTGTCTGCTTTTATGTTTGTTGTTTTCCTTCTCAAGAAACTCATAAAATCTGTTTATTTCAGGTATTAAGAATTTTCTGAAACTGTGTTTTCTCTGTAGATTATGTTTTATTCATTTGTTTTGGACATTCGGTGAATCTTTTCATTTTTGTTTTTCAGTTTTAAAAGATTACTTTAAAATATTTGCTTGATAAGTTTCTTCTTTCTCTTTTCTTTGTTCTATTTTGTCCTTCTATAGTTATTCTCCATGACTTATTCTTTCCTTGTAAGAGACTGTATCAACATTACCTTACATGCTTTCAGTACTTTTTTTCTTCTTTTTTTTTTGCTTTCAGTATTTTTAAAATTCCAATAGTCACATTTAAAAATTTTAAGTATAGTTGGTCTCTAATGTTGTTTCAGTTTCTGACATACACCAAAAATGACTCATATATATATATATATGAATATATAATATATATGTTCTTTTCCAGATCCTTTTCCATTATAGATTATTCTAAGATATTGCATTATAGTCCCTTGTGCTATACAGAATAACACTGTTATTTATCAATAGTCACATTTTAACTGTTTGATCATTTATTCCTTTTTTTAGAACTTCTTGTGTTATGAATATAACATCTACTCACATTTTCCTGAAAATCATAGAAAAAACTCTCTATTTGACTAATTTCTGTTTTCTGTAAGGTAATTCTCTATTCATTTTTCTTTCATTTTCATTTTTCAGACTTTCTTCAATTATCCTTAGTCCTTAGTTATTAATAATTAAGAACTGAGCAGTAAAAAGCTGACAGGTACTTCTTATTCTTCAGAATGACTAGTAACAAAACAGAAAACAACAAGTGCTGGTGAAGAGGTGGAGAAGATGGAACCCTTGTGGACTGTGTTGGGAATATAAAATAATACATCTGCAATGGTAAACAGTTATTTGGTTCCTCAAATATATTTTACACAGAACTGCCATATGATCAAGCAATCCCACTTCTGTGATTATATCCAAGAGAATTCAAATCAGAATCTTAAAAAATTATCTGTACATTCATGTTCACAGTAGCATATTCACAATAACCAAAAAGGGTGAAAAAAAAAACAAACCTCAACTGTCCATCAGTGGATAAACAAAATATATTATATACACAAAATGGGCTATTATTCAACCTTCATAAAGGAAGGAAAGTCTTCAACACACTAAAACATGAAGGAGTCGAGTGAAATAAACCAGTCACAAAATCACAAATACAGTATGATTCCACTATGGAAGGTATCTAGAACAATCAAATTATAAAGAATCATGGTTGCCAGAGGCTAGGGGAGAGGATAATGGAAATTATTGTTTAAAATAGAATTTCTGTTCTGCAACATGAGAAGGTTCTGAAGACGGTTGCACAATTATCTGAATACACTTAATACTGGTCTGTGCATTTAAAAATGGTTACAATGGGGCTTCCCTGGTGGTCCAGTGGGTAAGGACACCGCCTTGCAGTGCAAGGGGGCCAGTTCGATCCCTGGCCTGGAAAGATCCCACTTGCTGCAGAGTGGCTGGACCCATGTATCCAATTACCAAGCTGGAGCTCTGGAGCGCATGCGCCCAGAGCCGGTGCTCTGCGACAACAGAGGCCACCGCGATGGGAGGCCCACACGGGCCAAAGAACAAAGATGGATGAAAAATAGACAAATGAAAGACCAATAGAAGTAGCCCGTCTGCTCCCCTCCCTCCCCACCTCACCCCCCGCCCCTGCCGCCGCAAGAAAAAAAAAAAAAAAAATGGTTACGATGGTTAAAAACAACAAATTATAGGAAGCTATAACAGAACCACTGGGATCCTGCCCGTTATTTCTCCGTGATTACAATTTCAGCACATGCTGGAATGGTTCCACATAGATTTGAGTGTACCAGTTCATGACAACTTTATCAATTTGGGATATGGTAATGATAAATATTAATATTGCCCATTCATATAAACATTTTTCTCCAAGTGAACAGACCTTTGTAATACCAACTTGTTCCATGTTTGGAAATAAGACATAATTATGATAAAATGAAGGCATCAAAGAATGAAAGGCCAGTGATCTGAAGAACTTAGCCATTGTTACCTGTAATGAACTTAAAAATTATCTGTACATTCATGTTCACAGTAGCATATTCACAATAACCAAAAAGGGTGAAAAAAAAAACAAACCTCAACTGTCCATCAGTGGATAAACAAAATATATTATATACACAAAATGGGCTATTATTCAACCTTCATAAAGGAAGGAAAGTCTTCAACACACTAAAACATGAAGGAGTCGAGTGAAATAAACCAGTCACAAAATCACAAATACAGTATGATTCCACTATGGAAGGTATCTAGAACAATCAAATTATAAAGAATCATGGTTGCCAGAGGCTAGGGGAGAGGATAATGGAAATTATTGTTTAAAATAGAATTTCTGTTCTGCAACATGAGAAGGTTCTGAAGACGGTTGCACAATTATCTGAATACACTTAATACTGGTCTGTGCATTTAAAAATGGTTACAATGGGGCTTCCCTGGTGGTCCAGTGGGTAAGGACACCGCCTTGCAGTGCAAGGGGGCCAGTTCGATCCCTGGCCTGGAAAGATCCCACTTGCTGCAGAGTGGCTGGACCCATGTATCCAATTACCAAGCTGGAGCTCTGGAGCGCATGCGCCCAGAGCCGGTGCTCTGCGACAACAGAGGCCACCGCGATGGGAGGCCCACACGGGCCAAAGAACAAAGATGGATGAAAAATAGACAAATGAAAGACCAATAGAAGTAGCCTACCTGCTCCCCTCCCTCCCCACCCCCGCCCCCTGCCGCCGCAAGAAAAAAAAAAAAAAAAAATGGTTACGATGGTTAAAAACAACAAATTATAGGAAGCTATAACAGAACCACTGGGATCCTGCCCGTTATTTCTCCGTGATTACAATTTCAGCACATGCTGGAATGGTTCCACATAGATTTGAGTGTACCAGTTCATGACAACTTTATCAATTTGGGATATGGTAATGATAAATATTAATATTGCCCATTCATATAAACATTTTTCTCCAAGTGAACAGACCTTTGTAATACCAACTTGTTCCATGTTTGGAAATAAGACATAATTATGATAAAATGAAGGCATCAAAGAATGAAAGGCCAGTGATCTGAAGAACTTAGCCATTGTTATTCTTAATTCATACCTTCTTCTAAGACTATGTAAAGCAAACAAGGGGGTGGTGTTGAACGGGAAAGAATTTCAAGGTCTATGAATAAAATGAACTTCCATCAGAAAAATTGACAGAAATTTTGAAAAATTTTAATAAAGATTTCAGGCTTTTAGATCCATACATTGTTTTTTTCTTGAGAAAGTGCTACTTCTGTTTTATAAAGGTAGGCACTTTTAAAAGAACCAACAGAAGTGGCATCAACATATTTCACAACATTCTTAACAAGACAAGACATTCCTGGCTCAAATCAGTGATAGCACTGAGGATGAATATTTGGCTTTGTCATTCAGATTTTAAACTCTGACGTTTTGTTTTTGTTTTTTAATGTAGGAAGAAGCAGTCACTTTTTAACCTCTGGTCTCCTCACTTTATCTATAAAACAGTACTGGTGGCAGCTACAGAAAAAAAAAAATGACTTGAATCATACTTCTCATCATTCAGCCAAAAATAGGAAGCCACACTTAAGTATTCTGGCATTTTCAGAGGTAAAAAAGAAAATTTCCATTGTCACTGTTGTTAGCAAAGAGAATATATTTCTTCATCTTCTATAGGAAATAAAAGAGAATTATCATTGAGTACAAAGGGGTAGCACCTGGCTCTAATTCAATTCTGCCAAGAGGCCTAGAAGTAATCAATAAACACTTATTAACTAATCACACAGCATCTCGCTTCCATAAGTGAAATGGCAAGTGCTGTACACATGCTGAAATTAAACAACCCTTAATATAGACAAAAAAGTAGGAGAATAAAGAAAATGCTGAAAAACTGGTTTATATCAAATTTCCTAGGAAGGAATTTTCTTCTTTCTGTATCTCTGGGGACCACCTAGGTGTAGAGGGGGAAACATCAAGGCTACCCTATGATTTTCCTATTCCTTCCATAGTTACCCTTTGACTTTAAATATTTATGAGGTAGCCCTGGAAATCCTACACCATCCCAAATAAACCTTAAGAAAATCATTAGGTCAAGATCCGCTTTATATATATACATACATACACACATACATGTGTGTGTATATACATACATACATATACACATGATTTCATAAGCTAATAGTTTATTAATAATGTTTATATCTATGTTCATGAGGGGGAAAAAAGTGCAAAGTACTCAATTTATGTCCAGGAAACTAAATTACAGAGGTTCAAAGGAATTATCCAGATAATTCAGGCAATCCCTTCTCCCTGCTGTCCTTGGCCTGCATTATTTAGTAAACTAAATAAATAGGATAGTAAACTAAACTTCTTTCCTTCATTTTACCTTTTCAAGTACTTAGAGAAGCAGATAAGCTAAACTGCTAGGCTCTGAAAGTTTAAAAAAGAGCATAAGCAGTCAAGCTGTCTTTCTTTAGTCTGGGTCCAAAAAAACGGTATCACATGGCCTCACAATGGCAAGATTCCCAGGGCATGGGGAGGTCTTACATTCAAGATCAAGGAGACAAAATTTATCCTCTTATCAAACAGGAGCAGAGGACACAGGGCCAGAGCTGCTTTGGTTTTTTTTGGCTTCTGTGGTCCTACCAACTAGAGACTACCTGGACCATTGTAGTTTAAAAGACAGTGGGCTGTGGACTTCATGAAAATGGCAGATGTCCATCTAAGCTATGAGTGTGAAAGCTATAAGGTAATTCTTGGAAGACACCAATAAGGACCACCAGAGCTCTTAAAGAATACTAACTGCCTAACGTAGGCACCTCAAATGTGGCATATCTAAAAACTGCATCCATTAAAAAAAAGAAGAAAAAACTTTTTCCCATGTACCCTCTCCAGTGGTAGCAACATTTGGCAGTCAGCGGCTACAACAATACAAACCTGGGAGTCAGACGACCCCCTCCCTGCTCCTCGTGGGCCTGTCCTAGACCTCTTGTATGCTCACCTTTCACTCTTCCATCGCACTTGATCTTGACTTTGCTGCCCCTTGTCACTGCCTGGGATTCCTGCAAGAGTCTCGCACCACCACCTGGACCCCCATCTTCATCGGGCACTCTCCAGGGCCCTCACCGCAGCTGTCCTATCATCTTTCAGGAATCGGATCACACCACTTCCTTATGCAAAATTTATCAGGGTGCCCAGTGGCTCTAGGTATAAAGAACTGCTCAGGTTTTAACTAAGAATTCTCTTCCAGTCAAGGTGATACAGATGCAGTTTTCAGTTTTCTGTTGGTATTTGCTCGCTCGGTCTTGTCTGACTCTTTCCGACCTCATGGGCTGCAGTACACCAGGCTTCTCTACCCTCCACTATCGCCAGGAGTCTGCCCGAACTCACATTCATTGAGTCAATGACGCCAGTTACCTCTCATCCTCTTTTGTTCCCTTCTCCTCCTGCCCTCAAATCTTTCCCAGTATCAGGGTTTTTTTTTCAATGAATCTATGTGTTGTTTTTTTCAGTTCTGTACTCTCAAAAACCCAATGACAATGAGTGCAGAGTCAAATCTTTCTGCAGACAAGTTCTTTAGCATCTGGCTGCTGCCTACACGCTTTGCTTCATCTCCTCCACTTTCCCATAGTCTTTCTCTGGCCACACCACACTCCACACAGTTCCCCCTAAGTCTGTGCTGCTAGGCTACATCTGCCTAACATGCCTCTCTGTCCTTCTGTGGCCAACTTTCACTCCTCTCCTAAAAGTACTCAAATTTTATTTTAATATTGATGTCCTTCCTTCTCTTTCTGACCTCGTGGATTCTGTGCTACACTCTGCTTCACGCATTCTGGAAACAATTGTTACATCTACCATTGTCTCAGCACACCCAAGACATGAGATGGGTGAAGACATACATATGTGCAGGTAAAATCACAGACGCTTGAAAAGAAGATGGGGTGAGGCATATAAGAGCCTGAATGAAAGTCATCACACTCAGGGGCACTGCTATGCTTGCTACCCATGAAGAGAGTTCCTGCAGAGCAGAGGATGCTGATGTGGATGAGGAGGAGAAGGTTCCCCTGGGTAGTCAACATCAGTGCACAACACGAGGCAGTCGGGACATAGTAAGCTACAAATATCACAGATATCACAGAGGCCAGATGAATGAGAGAAGGTGAGGTCTGGAGCAATCAAGAATGATTTTGAGGGATGGTAGGACTGAATCAAGTCTTGAAAGATGAATTAGACTGAGAGGAACCATCACAGTAGGGAGAATGCCCTGAGCAAACACCTGGAGGAGTATTAGATTTGGGCAGCTGAGGTTTGCAGAGAAGAGAGAGGGAGACAGGAAGAGAGCTGAGCTCAGATTTTGATGACTGATGGTGAATGGCTGGCTCCTTCATTAATTAATTCAATAAGCATTTGTTGAATCTTTGGCTGTTCCGGGCACTGCTGTCAGCAATAAGCCAAATCCTGCTGTGACCTCACAGGGCATCCATTCCAGGGGTGCTGCCACTAACTCCCAGGGTAACCTTGAGCAAAGCTTCTCTACTGTATATCTGCCTCCTGACACGTAACATGTGGGCCTTGGGTATATCTAAGATTGCTTTTCTCTCCAACATTCTAAGATTTATAGGAAAAGGTTGGAAATTTGGTGGAGCTAGATGACAGTGAGCGAAGGAAATGGGACTCCTTCATTTAGGCAACAGAAAGACTTTGTTATTTCTGTGTATGGGGGACACCTTCCAGGTTTAAAAGGCTTAGGGAGATTGGTCTGATCATCTGAAGGCAGAAAAGAGAAAACAGGAAGCTGGAAACAATTCAGGAGATAACTGACCTATACAAGGTAATGAAGACCCAGACGTACATCCTAAGATTCAAAATCATGGGCGAATAGCACAAATTTGCTAAACCACGAATAAGCCACTGCTTCCTAAAAGCACCATCTTTATTAAATAGCTGGCTATCAAGGTGTCTTTGCCATGATGCTGATCAAGATCAACAGAACTACAAAGAGCTTTGCAGGTTAAGGACAATTTTGGATCTCCCTAAGACCAGGCTTAAACATGTGTTGCTTCATAGGCTCCAAAAGGAATGTCCTGCATGCCAGAGGAATACCATACAGCCCGTACCAGTTGTAGAACACTCCAAAGAGTTTGGCTTGACAATGTGTAAATAACACAACTGGCTACACCATGTAAGATGAATGAAGCCCAAGTAATGTGAGTTGTCTCTCCGGCATTCTGATAATAAGTACAGCATGTGGAATTTGCTATCTTTAGCCCTCTCGCTAGAAAATTCTAGAGTGCTTATCACCCTGGTAGTTAATCACTCAGCCATCTCTAGTTCAGCCTTCTTATGACTAAAAGAACTCAGAAGTCACTCAAAGATAAATGTTCCCTGCCAGAAAATGCCTTAAAATAGAATGTTGGAAGGATTTCCCTGGAGCAAGTTAATAGTCACTTGCTTAAGTACCCTCATACTGAGTTTTACCTCCTGGAAGCCTCTAAGAGCAGACTCCGGTCAGTCCCTTTGCTGTACCCAGGGCACCAGGAGCCCCTTTATATAACACAGGCAGGGAGAGAAGTCACCAATTTAGAAACTGGAGCAGAAGTCAATGGTTCAATCTCAGTTCTGTTCTTGTTGACTTAATTCCACTGTTTGCTGCCAATTAAGTAAATACCAAACAATCCAACAATGATAAAACCTAGGTGGCAGGACAGTTGAGGTTAAAGTCAAATAGACTTTGTTAACAGAATAATGACAAAAGGCTTCTTTTAAAGCAAACAAACAAAAAGTCAAACCAGACCTTAAATGTCCAATCTGCCCCAACCTTCAACCCCTATAGCACCACCCTTCATTTCCAGTCCTTCTAGACTATAATAAGGAACAACTACAGGGCTAGTCATCAATAACAAGAGTCATTTTTATCTTTATTTCAGAATATTACATCATCAACCTTTCAAATTCTTGAAAACCATAGTGTTTCACAATGTCACCAACATCTCTCCAGTTTTATGTGAATACCAAGCAATAGCCACACTGCTACTGATCAGAATATTTTAATTACTTTCCTGATCAGAAGGTTGTCAGAATCTGATGCCTTTTATCAATACCATCTCCAGTTTTTTCCCACATAGATATGGAGAGACTGACACTTAGAGGGGTGAAGTAATTTATCCAGTTATTTAGAAAGAAGAAATGGGAACCTTTATAGTAACACAGACAAGACTTTCACTCAAATTAAATGTAATAATAAAACATATTTTCAACCTACTCACTGTTCTAAAACTAATTTCTCACAAGCCAAACAAATACTCAGAGTATTAGGTCTTCTCTCCTCATCTGCTTCTTGTTTAAACAACTTGGGTTTCATTGGCTGTCACTGCAAATCAGCTTATCAGCAACCACATTAGCCTTTGCCAAAGATGATGAGAAAGCTTCAAAAGACTTACAAATCAAGATACTTGGAACTAAAAATTTTTTAAAAAATCTGCTATGTCTGGTCTTCAAGCCCTTAACATTTCCCCCAGGAAACAACATCTGTAAGTATAAAGCAGTGTGAAGCTTACTGTATATAAAACAGATAAAAGATAAGAATTTACTGCATAGCACAAGGAACTATATTCCATATATTGTAATAACATGTAATGAAAAAGAAACAAAAAAAGAATATACATATATATACACACATATATATACACATACACATGCATCTGAATTGCTTTGCTGTACACATGAAACAAAGTATTGTAAGTCAGTCGTACTTCAGTTAAAAATTTAAAGGCTTTAATTGAAAACAGAAAGCAGTGTGAGGCTCAGAAACAGGCAGTGGAACACAGAACTGTCTTAGTTCTTGTGGTCCCTCCAAGACTCCCCAGGATTTGTGGAACAAAGCACTGAATAGATGGAAGGAAGCTTGGCTGACTGGCTCTTAGGGATCTGAACCCTTTGAAGTAATGCCTGCAGGTCTCTATGAATGCACATAATAATAATTATGTTATTAATATTAATCTTATTGTATGCCAAGTCACTAAGGGTTATATGTACATTAATTCTTTACATTCTTACCACAACTCTTTTAGTATTATTATCCATAACATTTTACAGACAAAAAATCTGGGATATCAGTAAATGTATGTGACATGCTCAAGGTCACCCATATAAGAAGGAGGCAGAAACAGGATTGATCCTGGAAAAATCAAACCCTAGGTCTCAGGCATGTTATATCTCTACTAAAAATCCTCCCAGGCTTCCCTGGTCATTCAACTGGTAAAGAATCCACCTGAAATGTGAGAGACCTGGGTTTGATCCCTGGGTTGGCTGGGAAGATCCCCTGGAGAAGGGATAGGCTACCCACTCTAGTATTCTTTTTTTTTTTTTAAACCACAATAATGTGTTCTGTGTTTCCAATACTTGGCACTGTTTTTTTTTTTAAATTTTGGCCTCTTATATTGGTCTTTCATTTATTTATTTTCATCAATCTTTGTTCTTTGGCCTGTGTGGGCCTCCCATTGCAGTGGCCTTTCTCATGGCAGAGTACCAGCTCTGGGCACATATGCTCCAGAGCACTAGCTCGTAATTGGACACACTGGTCCAGCTGCTCCACGGCATGTGGGATCCTCCCAGTCCAGGGATCGAACCAGGACTCTTTACCCACTGGACCACCACCCACTGGAGAATTCCATGGCTTGTCCATGGGTCCCAGAGAGTCTGACATGACTGATGGACTTGACCGACTCTCCTAAAATGTCTCCCACGAGGAAAGTCCTACATCTTCACTGCACAGGCACACCTGTGGCAGAGACAACACTTGTGTTTACTAAGGACTACGTTTCTCAGCCTTACCTGTAGCTAGCCTGTGTCATGTGACTGGGTACTGAACAGTTAGATATGAGCAGAAATGATGTGAACACATCTAGGGCGAGCACTTAAAAGTGTTTCATATGGACCTTCAGCTCCCTCCTCCCTGTCCATGGCACTGGGAAAAGCTTAAGTTCCAAAGGGCACAGTTCTAGGATGGAGGCAACTGGAATGTCCCCAGTCATCACCTGGAGAAGACCACCCAGGAGCACCACTCGATTCACACCAGGTGTGATCTGACGAAGAAAGGAACTTCTCTAAGAGTGAGCCACTAAGATTTCAAGATTATTTATAACCATGGCATAGCCTCATCAATTCTGAGCACATACCATGCAATTTATTTCAGGTTTAATTATTAGGGCCTATTATTGTATATATCTGCCTAAGTGAGTCTACATGAACCATACTCTTTTCCTTGCTTCCCTAAACTACTAAATTACCTTCCTGATCAAAAAGGATTATGCTGTTTCTGCCAGATTTCTTTCAAAACATTGCCTCATGTAAGGATAAATAGATCAATGAAACAGCATAGAGTCCAAAAATAGACCCACACATATGTGGTCAATTGATTTTCAACAAAGGCACCAAAGAATTCAATAGGGAAAGGGAAGTCTTTCAACAAATGGTGCTGGAACAACTGGATATCTGTATGTTAAAAAAAAAACTTCAATTTCTAATTCACTCCATGCACAAGAATAAATTTGAGATGAATCACAGACAAATGCAGAAGAATCACAAAGCTTATAGAGAAAAAACATAAGAGAAAGCATGACAGTGAAGTTAGAGAAAAGTGTCTTGGATCAGTGTAGTGGATGCTGTGGTGAGCTACGTAGGCTCCCCTTCTCAGGCCATGACCCCCATTTTCGTGGCTCCACATGTTTGACTCAGTGTGGTTCACTGAGTCTCTCCTCAGATGCTTCCTTCTCCAAAAGGGATTCTACCTCACCCAGAGTTACATTCTAGCCCTAGAAACAGCTGTCATCCAAATACTGGAAACAAAAAAGGCCTATCCCTTTGTCTCAACTTTGGACAGTTTTGAAGAATTATCCTGTGAGAAATGAAACATACTTATAAAAAACTTATTTATTCTGCCATAGTCTTATGCATGATGACCCCCAGTGGAAATTCAATATCCATCAAAAGAAACTTACAAACAAGTTGTGGGATAGTCATACAAATGAATACTGCTCAGCAATGAAATGCAACAAACTGCTGATATATCCAGTGTCATGGAGGATCTTAAAATCATTATGTTGAAGTACACACAGAAAAGTACCCATGAAAGACTTCTCTAGTGGTCCCGGAATTAAGACTCTGGCCTTCCAATGCCAGGGGCCCAGGTTCAATCTGTGCGTGGGGAACCAAGATCCCACATGCTGCATGGCACAGCCAAACAAAAAGTACATTTTGTATAATTCCCTCATATCAAACACCAAATCAGGTAAAACTATGGTACTAGAAATTAGAGAGTGGTTGTCTTTGGAACGAGGAGGGGAACATTCCTTGAAAAGTGGCAAAAATGAACTTTCTTTGTTGACTGGAAGGTTCTATGTCCTAGTCAGAATGGGGGCTACAGAGGTGGATGCAATTGTTAAAATTCAAACTGTGCTCACAAGCTCTATGAATTTTACTGTGGTATGAAGATTTTATTTCAATAAAAAATGACTGTCTCACATCTGGGCTTCTTCTCTTACCCCCACGTGTGGGCACAGTTCTCTATCACTGCTGAACCCACAGCAGTGGATTTGAAGAGTGGTTCACAACACGGCTCCCATGCTCCAAATTTCCTTAGCTGGCTTCATCCGGAAATCTGCCTTTCAGTCTCTCCTGAACGTCATGAACCTGGATTTCCCTCCTTCAGGAGTTTTAAGGTTATTTGAGGACTGTGATGACGTCTTTCCTCATCTACTCTCCATCTCTGAGTCCAGATGGCTAGACTATTTTACCAGCAGAAGAAGCAACCTCTCTTCCATCCCCAGACCAGGGAAGACTGTAATAGCAGTGACAATAGCAGCAACAGTGATTGCCTTTCCTGAGTATTTACCATGGGTCAAGCAGTGTTCTAAATACTCTGTTTACTTGTCCATTTGGGCTGCTGTAACAGAATACCATGGACTGGGTAGCTTATAAACAAAGGAAATTTACTTCTCACAGTTTTGGAGGCTGGGAAGTCTAAGATCAAGATGCTGGCAGATTCAGCATCTGGTGAGAGCTTACTTTCTGATTCACAGACAGAACATCACATGGTGGAAGGGGCTAGAAAGCACTCTAGAATCTCCTTTATAAGGGCACTAACTCCATTTGTGATGGCCCCAGCCTCATAATCTAATCACCTCCCAAAGGCCCCACCTCCTAATGCTATTGCTGTGGGGTCAGTTTTCAGCATATGAATTTTGGAGGAAGACAAACATTCAGTCTATACCTCAGTCTCATTTTAAAAATGTCAACCTCTTAAAGTAGCTATTATTATCCCCATTTTACAGGTAAGAAAACAAAGACTCAGACATTTTCCAACTTAACCATACTCATGGAACCAAGAAGAAAAAAAAAACAAGAGTCAAACCCAACTCCAAAGGCTAGATCTTCTCGACTAGACACTATTTTCTTTTACATATTTAATAAAATATCTAACTTGAATAAAAATATGATTGCTATGCTTTTAATAATGTAATAATTATAACAAGTACTCAAGAAAGCTTTTACAAATAAATAATAGCACTCCTTTGGTTTAGGGGCAAGTGGCATGAAGTTGAAGCTCTGAGTTAGGCTAGCTAAAACTCATGGAAGCCCAAGGCTGTGCAGCATCAGACTGCAGCTGCTGAATGTCCCGGGGGGCTTTGGGAGGCATCCAAAATGCCTCAAACACATGCTACCACAATTATATTTTGACTCATTGAATGTTCAGTGCAATATACTTCACCTGCTTTCAATTATAACATTACCATTTCATTACCATTCAGAGCACAGATTTGCTGTTGATTTTTTAAACCCCAATGAGCTTCACTTCAGGTCACCAGATATGGCTTCCAATTGTCCTAACGAAACACGTTTGATCTGGTGTGTTGAGAAAGTGGCATCTTTCTTGATGCTACTGAGTATGGGTATTTTTCCTTTCCCTCTGTTTGGGCTGCTTGAACCAAAGAAGGCAGAGAAAGCACCTGAGTATGATTGAGAAAGGACGGTATTTGGTGGGTGGGTAGGTGTGGGGGCAGGTGGGGTTGTGTGTGTCTGTATGTGTGAGTTATATTCAGCCCTGACTAAATGAGGGATGAGCTTAGAATTAGTCCTGTTATCAGTCAGTTGGGAAGGCTGCCACAGTCAACACTCAATTATTCCGACATTGAGGATCCAGGGTTGAAATTAACTTATTTTTTTCTTTTGGCCAGCCTTGGGGCCCCTCATAATCTAATCACCTCCCAAAGGCCCCACCTCCTAATGCTATTGCTGTGGGGTCAGTTTTCAGCATATGAATTTTGGAGGAAGACAAACATTCAGTCTATACCTCAGTCTCATTTTAAAAATGTCAACCTCTTAAAGTAGCTATTATTATCCCCATTTTACAGGTAAGAAAACAAAGACTCAGACATTTTCCAACTTAACCATACTCATGGAACCAAGAAGAAAAAAAAAACAAGAGTCAAACCCAACTCCAAAGGCTAGATCTTCTCGACTAGACACTATTTTCTTTTACATATTTAATAAAATATCTAACTTGAATAAAAATATGATTGCTATGCTTTTAATAATGTAATAATTATAACAAGTACTCAAGAAAGCTTTTACAAATAAATAATAGCACTCCTTTGGTTTAGGGGCAAGTGGCATGAAGTTGAAGCTCTGAGTTAGGCTAGCTAAAACTCATGGAAGCCCAAGGCTGTGCAGCATCAGACTGCAGCTGCTGAATGTCCCGGGGGGCTTTGGGAGGCATCCAAAATGCCTCAAACACATGCTACCACAATTATATTTTGACTCATTGAATGTTCAGTGCAATATACTTCACCTGCTTTCAATTATAACATTACCATTTCATTACCATTCAGAGCACAGATTTGCTGTTGATTTTTTAAACCCCAATGAGCTTCACTTCAGGTCACCAGATATGGCTTCCAATTGTCCTAACGAAACACGTTTGATCTGGTGTGTTGAGAAAGTGGCATCTTTCTTGATGCTACTGAGTATGGGTATTTTTCCTTTCCCTCTGTTTGGGCTGCTTGAACCAAAGAAGGCAGAGAAAGCACCTGAGTATGATTGAGAAAGGACGGTATTTGGTGGGTGGGTAGGTGTGGGGGCAGGTGGGGTTGTGTGTGTCTGTATGTGTGAGTTATATTCAGCCCTGACTAAATGAGGGATGAGCTTAGAATTAGTCCTGTTATCAGTCAGTTGGGAAGGCTGCCACAGTCAACACTCAATTATTCCGACATTGAGGATCCAGGGTTGAAATTAACTTATTTTACTTTTTAATTTCTTTTTTGGTTGCTGTTGTTACTCATCTTCCTCCCTCTAGCCACATATCTTTTTAACATTTCACTACTGATTAGTTGCTCCATTGGAGATTTGACAGAGAGAATAAAAAGGTAGCCAGTTGTGTTTTCTACCAGAATTCCTGATTCAAGGCATTATGAGGAAGGTGGTTTAAACCACCATATAAATTAGAATTGTTTTCTTTAATCATCTGTGAATTTCAATTATTCTCTTTAGTTTCTGGTCTCTTATTCTCTATTCCTACTGAAACATATTTTAAACTGGTTTTAACTTCCATTTCATCTGTCTTGCACATTTACAAAGTACCATAAATATTGTCATCTGTTGGGAGGAATGTCTTAGACACTTGTACTGGCAGTCAGAAATAGATACCATGTAGGGACCAAATCCTGTGCCATGAAATAGCTGTTTACTCAATCTCCCTGGGATGTATATTGTATTTTAAAGGTTGTAAGGTCAAAACTCTTAGCTATTTTTAAAGGAAACACTATGTTTTCAGTTCCACATACCATGTAAACTGCTTATAAATTAAGCCATTAGGGCACTTCAGGAAGTATTATCCTCCAAGATGATGTAGCACCCACAGCTCACAGGAGGTAGGCAGAGGAGGGAGAGGGGTTAAGCTACCCTGAAGAGCACATTTCCCTCTCACCCTCTCCATACAAACCTCAAGGACCAACTGCATCTTCATGCAGCCACTACATCTGAAAGACAAATTAGATCATGTACTGCTTTTTCTTATTTGCATTCACAACTTCCAAAAGCCCTCAGTTTAATCATCTTGAACCTATTCAAGGGAATCCAGTTTCATTGTTGTGGATCTGCAGCAGAACTACGCATTACGATGCCTTTTTCTACGATTATATGCAATTCAAAACACATCAGAATATAAAAAGCAAATTACCTCCTGAAAACATCCTGGGCAGTAACACACAGACACAGACACAGACACACACACACACACAGAGCAGTTGTTAAGTCACTATCTGACACATACCCAGAAATATATACTAAGATTCCATTCAGTGGTGTATTACCAACACTATTCTTCCTAAAAATAGGTGGATCATTTACAATACCAGACCCTTTGCCTCATTATTTTGATAAGACCTTGTGGCAAGCTTAGGCAACAGAGGATGAGATGGCTGGATGGCATCGTCGACTCAACGGACATGAGTTTGAACAAATTCAGGAAGACAGTGAAGGATAGGGAAGCCTGGTGTGCTGCAGCCATGGGGTCACAAAGTCGGACACGACTGAGAGACTGAACAACAACAAAATTATTCTGTCCATTTTATCAACACAAAAGTAAAATTCAAAGAAGTTTAACTTGTTGAAAGTCTCTCATCTGGTAGATGAACTAGGAATAAATACCTGACATGATCTGGATCTCTTTAATATTTACATAGAGATGATAAAGAAGGCGAAACCAGGGAGGGACTCTGGAAGAGAGATGTACTCTTAAGACAGAGGTGATGAACTAGGACTTTCCTGGTCAGTCATTTGAAGATGGTGAATCCAAGAGAGACTAGGAAAGAGAGAACTCAAACAGCACAAATCCACCATTCCTGGACGAGCAGCTGAAAATGAACAGGACAGTAAACTCATTGATTGGAGCAATGGCAGAGACATACCTGAGAAGTATGAGATAGTGTCTGCTATCAGCAATGGTGTCAAATTCCTGTTGAAGCTCTGACTCCCAGGGTGATGGTATTAGGAGGCGGGACTTTGGGGAAGTAAGCAAGTTTAGATGTGATCATGAGGGTGCTGCTCTCACAATGGGATTAGTGCCCTTATAAGGAGAGACACTACAGAGTAAGTTATCCCTCTCCCTCCTTACATTCCCCTTTTCCTTCCTTCCTCCTCTCCTTGTCCACTGCCCATCATACGAGAACGCAGCCATAAATGCCATCGGATGACAAGTCAGGAAGAGAGCTCTCACCAGAACCCAAAGATGCTCTCAGACTAATCTTCTGGACTCCAGAACTGTGAGAAAAAAAAAACAATGTCTTTTTAAAAACCACCAGTCTATGATATTTTGTTATGGCAGCCAGAACAGGCTAGGACAGTGCCCTTGCCTACAGAGGGAATGTAACCCAGACCATGTACAATATAAACACAGAGACATGAGCAACTCAAGGGTATCTATTGTCATATACTAAGTTAAAGGACTCATGATTTTGGAGAAGGCACAGTTTAACTCTGATTGAAATAGTCAGGGAGGCTGAAACTTGAGTGGAGCTTTAAATCATGAGGGGAGACAAAAAGAAGAGGGTCTGCAGGAGGGAGGCCAGCAAAGGCAGATCAAGGAGGAGAGGAGAGCAAGGGTCAGCCAGTGGTCCAGAGAAGCAGGAGACATGAGGTGGAAGGCCAGGTTCTTTGCAAGAGGAGAGGACGTGCAAGCTCTTTAAACTGTATAAATTAATGAAAGTGTGACTTGCTCAGTTGTGTCCTACTCTTGGCAACTATAGCCTACCAGGCTCCTTGGTCCATAGAATTCTCCAGGCAAGAATACTAGAGTGGGTAACCATTTTCTTTCCCAGGGGACCTTTCTGACATGGACTGAACCTAGGTCTCATGCACTGAAGGCAGATTCACACTACAGAGATGGGCAAGCTTCGTGAGTCAGGCAAGGATAGTGTGAAAGCCTGCATCTCCTGTCTACAGATTGAGAACAGCACAGGTCCCTTCTCCATGACACTGGCACAGTGGCTCCATGTGGAGCAGTTAGCGCATGGCCTGGCATCACCCAAGCATCACACCTGGATCACACCAAGCATCAACAGGCGTCAGCTCTCATCCACATGGCAGTGTCAGGAAACAAAAACCTTGCTGGCCAGGATGAGTACCACCGCCCTCCAGGCCTCAGCATTTTGGCAGAAACGCCCCATAAACACACTGGCCGATGCTCAGGAGGACTCCACAGGGCAGGATCACTGCTGGCTCTGGCCGCTGGCCCTCTGCCAACTCCCCGCCTCATTACAGGCTCTGGACTCACTGTGTGTAGAACCCAGCCATGCTCACCACAGCCCACAAGGCATCGGGAGGTGCTGCATTTTCAGCCTTGTGCTGCCCAGCTGGAGAACAAGCCCCTGGATCCTAGAAAACAGACATGAGGTCTTCTGCCAGATGTCTTTCTGTCCCTGGCTCCCAGCTCCCCAGTCCTCATTGGCTTGTCTGCTGAGAGGTGATCGACTCCAAATGCAAAAGAAGCTTGGGGCTGAGGCCCTGAGATGCCGCTTTCCAGCTGAGAAACCCCATCCCTCAGTCCCTTTATCCGCTGCCTCCTTCCTCATTCAAAAAACAGGATAATATATTCCTTCAAAGATCCCTGCTACAGGGAGACAAAAAGAAGAGGGTCTGCAGGAGGGAGGCCAGCAAAGGCAGATCAAGGAGGAGAGGAGAGCAAGGGTCAGCCAGTGGTCCAGAGAAGCAGGAGACATGAGGTGGAAGGCCAGGTTCTTTGCAAGAGGAGAGGACGTGCAAGCTCTTTAAACTGTATAAATTAATGAAAGTGTGACTTGCTCAGTTGTGTCCTACTCTTGGCAACTATAGCCTACCAGGCTCCTTGGTCCATAGAATTCTCCAGGCAAGAATACTAGAGTGGGTAACCATTTTCTTTCCCAGGGGACCTTTCTGACATGGACTGAACCTAGGTCTCATGCACTGAAGGCAGATTCACACTACAGAGATGGGCAAGCTTCGTGAGTCAGGCAAGGATAGTGTGAAAGCCTGCATCTCCTGTCTACAGATTGAGAACAGCACAGGTCCCTTCTCCATGACACTGGCACAGTGGCTCCATGTGGAGCAGTTAGCGCATGGCCTGGCATCACCCAAGCATCACACCTGGATCACACCAAGCATCAACAGGCGTCAGCTCTCATCCACATGGCAGTGTCAGGGAAACAAAAGCCTTGCTGGCCAGGATGAGTACCACCGCCCTCCAGGCCTCAGCATTTTGGCAGAAACGCCCCATAAACACACTGGCCGATGCTCAGGAGGACTCCACAGGGCAGGATCACTGCTGGCTCTGGCCGCTGGCCCTCTGCCAACTCCCCGCCTCATTACAGGCTCTGGACTCACTGTGTGTAGAACCCAGCCATGCTCACCACAGCCCACAAGGCATCGGGAGGTGCTGCATTTTCAGCCTTGTGCTGCCCAGCTGGAGAACAAGCCCCTGGATCCTAGAAAACAGACATGAGGTCTTCTGCCAGATGTCTTTCTGTCCCTGGCTCCCAGCTCCCCAGTCCTCATTGGCTTGTCTGCTGAGAGGTGATCGACTCCAAATGCAAAAGAAGCTTGGGGCTGAGGCCCTGAGATGCCGCTTTCCAGCTGAGAAACCCCATCCCTCAGTCCCTTTATCCGCTGCCTCCTTCCTCATTCAAAAAACAGGATAATATATTCCTTCAAAGATCCCTGCTACAGAATCACATGGAATGCACTGGGCCAAAGCATTTGCTAAATACGTTACAAAATAAATATTAAATTTAAAAATCTGTCTTGGGTTCATTTATTCATTAACCAAATATACCCTTAGCACCCTCTATGTGCCAGGAACTATTCTTGGAGGTGGGAATCAAGTAGGACATAAACTAGACCAAAACCCTTCCTCCTGGTGTTTATATTCTAGGGCCTGTATTTCCCTGGAATGCAGGTTATAGATAGTGTGGAGCAGCACCTGTCCCTTAACAGCTGCTTCTCCAGTAATCTTCTTTTCCAATGTGTTCTTCTGTCTTCCCTGCCGGACTAAAGTGGCCTTGACTTTGCCTTGGTTGCGATTTTTCCTCTGGTTCCTCTGGAAGTTTTACTTGACTCGCTTTATTTGACTTTCCCTGTCCTGGCTCCCAGCCTTGCTTGACTTGCACCAAAGCTGCCAGCTTCCTAGCATGACGACTCCCGTAAAGTCTCCAGCTGGAAAATGGAAAACTGGGTACATTTGAAAATGGAAAACTTGGTACATTTCACCACTCCAAAAAGTTCATTCTGCATCGGGGCCACAACAGTGATTACCTACATGAAAGATGAGAAGCCTGGCCAAGAACTAAAAGTCAGCACTCTTAGCGGCCAGCTGTGTCCAGGCTGCAGGCCCAGCATACCAGCTGCTTTTCTCAGCACATCTGGCATGGCAGGTCTGGACTTCAGCATTCTGAGCCAAGGAGAGGACCAAGAGATCACTGCTGGCTCTGGCCGCTGGCCCTCTGCCAACTCCCCGCCTCATTACAGGCTCTGGACTCACTGTGTGTAGAACCCAGCCATGCTCACCACAGCCCACAAGGCATCGGGAGGTGCTGCATTTTCAGCCTTGTGCTGCCCAGCTGGAGAACAAGCCCCTGGATCCTAGAAAACAGACATGAGGTCTTCTGCCAGATGTCTTTCTGTCCCTGGCTCCCAGCTCCCCAGTCCTCATTGGCTTGTCTGCTGAGAGGTGATCGACTCCAAATGCAAAAGAAGCTTGGGGCTGAGGCCCTGAGATGCCGCTTTCCAGCTGAGAAACCCCATCCCTCAGTCCCTTTATCCGCTGCCTCCTTCCTCATTCAAAAAACAGGATAATATATTCCTTCAAAGATCCCTGCTACAGAATCACATGGAATGCACTGGGCCAAAGCATTTGCTAAATACGTTACAAAATAAATATTAAATTTAAAAATCTGTCTTGGGTTCATTTATTCATTAACCAAATATACCCTTAGCACCCTCTATGTGCCAGGAACTATTCTTGGAGGTGGGAATCAAGTAGGACATAAACTAGACCAAAACCCTTCCTCCTGGTGTTTATATTCTAGGGCCTGTATTTCCCTGGAATGCAGGTTATAGATAGTGTGGAGCAGCACCTGTCCCTTAACAGCTGCTTCTCCAGTAATCTTCTTTTCCAATGTGTTCTTCTGTCTTCCCTGCCGGACTAAAGTGGCCTTGACTTTGCCTTGGTTGCGATTTTTCCTCTGGTTCCTCTGGAAGTTTTACTTGACTCGCTTTATTTGACTTTCCCTGTCCTGGCTCCCAGCCTTGCTTGACTTGCACCAAAGCTGCCAGCTTCCTAGCATGACGACTCCCGTAAAGTCTCCAGCTGGAAAATGGAAAACTGGGTACATTTGAAAATGGAAAACTTGGTACATTTCACCACTCCAAAAAGTTCATTCTGCATCGGGGCCACAACAGTGATTACCTACATGAAAGATGAGAAGCCTGGCCAAGAACTAAAAGTCAGCACTCTTAGCGGCCAGCTGTGTCCAGGCTGCGAGCGGCCCAGCATACCAGCTGCTTTTCTCAGCACATCTGGCATGGCAGGTCTGGACTTCAGCATTCTGAGCCAAGGAGAGGACCAAGAGAATAACCACTGTTGGCTTTCTGACATCATGATTACACGCCTCAAAATAACTCATCAGTAATGGGGTGAGAGGTGGAGCTGGGGCAGACCAGGTGGAAACCATGTCAGAGGGTGCATTGAGAAGGGCTCTACCTACACAAATCTGCTCAGATGGAAACAAAAGTCCCTTTTGGAAAGTGTCTCACTGCATGGTTTTTATAGCAGCAGGTAGAAGAAAAAGGTTTCGGCTCTTAAGACATACTTCCAAGTCAAACCAATTTGGTTGCCATGGTACCAGAGCTCCTACAAGGGGGAAAAAAGATGCATTTTTCAAACACTTGTTTGAAATATTCAAATAAATGGCAGTGTGATGGCTGAAAGTGTCAGGAGGCCCCTGCAATTCAAGTGAGCAAACATCCACTGAGGAGCATCTTCTACAGGCTAGACACATTGGATTAAGCGTATGACGGAGGCTGGGGTGAATAAGATGTTGTCCATGCTCTAAACCTTAGAGTCCAAGAGGTTTATGACCAAGTCCAGCAGTGAAATACCTCACAAAGAGAACTAAAACATAAGGCAGACTGCGATAACTATTAAAGAAATGGTACAAATATCTATTCACTTATTAACTCACTCATTAAACAAATATTTGAATCCAAGCTGTCTTACAGATGTTGGGTATTCAGTGATTAGAAAAAATAAGCAGAATATATATAGGATAGATAAACGAGGTCCTGATATATAGCACAGGGAGCTATACTCAATATTCTGCAATAAACCATAATTGAAAATAACTTTTTAAACAAAGAAGAGAAAAATAAGCAGGATGCCTTCCTTTTCCAACTAGGGCAGGGAGAGACCTGAGCAACAGATGATAAATTAGAGTTGAATGATGACAAAGATAGATCGAAATGAAGGACAGGGAAGTGAAGGACAGGGAAGCCAGGCAAGCTACAGTCCATGGGGTCACAAAGAGTCAGACACGACTAAGTGACTGAACAACAAAAGATAGATAGATGATAGGCGATTAATAAATGCTCAATGAATAGACAGATAATGGATGGATTGACATATGATAAATAGACAGACAGATAAGAAATTACAAAGTGATGGTTGCCATGAAGGTAAACGAACAGGACAGGATCCTATAATAAAAGTGCTCCTTGAGAAAACAGAAGGGAAGGAACTATTACAGGTGGAAGGAGAGGGGTAGGCTTCATGGGGGAGACAGCATATAAGCCTGACCATAGATGATGAGTAGGTTTTAACAAACAGGGAGAGGACCAGGAGCACCCAAGGACAAGAAGCTGAACAAAGGCCTGGAGGTGGAAGAATGCCAGCAGTCCTTGTGGAATGGCTAGAATGTAAGGAGAATGCTTGAAGGTGGAAGGAGGAAGCCAACAAGGTCCATCCTGGGACAGCAGAGCAGAGCAGTGAGGATTCAGTTTTGGAGCCAGCTTGCCCGGTTTGGTGATTCAGTGTCATTCTTTGCAAACTGGAGATTATCATGTTGTTTTAGGGATTACATGATTTTGATATCATTCACATGCGTAAAGTAGCATCAGGCACATAGTGACGAGTCGCAAACAAGAGAGCGTGGCTGCTGCAGGTAAGAGAGCTGGTGCAAAGCAAACACCCCTCCCTGGGAGATGTCCTTGATGATGACTCATTGTTCCTGGTAATTACCCACTATTTTAAGGTGCACTGAGGAAGGTTAACGCTTTGGGGACACTGCCTTCTCTCTGACAGAAATCTTCTCCCCTGGACCTTGTAGTGAGTTTGGCCCTTCAGGCTTGTCTCTTGGGTCTCAAGGCACTAGGATCCACCATAAGATGGAGGCTTCCTTCCACTGCTCTCCCTGCTGAGGGAGCCAATACCCTGTTGAGGGGGCCACACTCTGGACACTGCAGGTGAAGAGACCCTATGGCTGATAGGGTGGACCAGAAGGGGCGACTCATTGCGCTTTCCTTGGGAGCAATGATGCTACCATTTTAAACTGAACATGTCACTGAACTGACCACTACTAACATGGAGCCAGGATGCACATCTATAAATCTTACCACGTCCTGTCATCTCAGCTTAAACGCCTCAAAAAAGGGCCCAAATGCAATGCCAGAAACAGATACAAGCTGCCCAGGGGTTGCTGAAGCTGAACCTTGTGACCTCTTACCCAAGCTTACAAGCCCTGCTGATGCTGAAAGGGGAGATGCAAAGTGGTTTGCTAGGCCTTCTGATAAGGAACCACTGTGGGAAAGAGAGGCAGAATGTCACTACAGGAAAAGAGTCCTTCCTCAAGCTGCAAAATCAGGCTATGATCCAGAATCTAGTCTGATGCACGTATTCAGAAGAGCTGAGGCAATTCAAACTCTGTAGGGATCTGTTTCTTCCTTAAGCTGAGTTCTAATGTCTTTTGTGAACAAAGGCCTGGAGGTGGAAGAATGCCAGCAGTCCTTGTGGAATGGCTAGAATGTAAGGAGAATGCTTGAAGGTGGAAGGAGGAAGCCAACAAGGTCCATCCTGGGACAGCAGAGCAGAGCAGTGAGGATTCAGTTTTGGAGCCAGCTTGCCCGGTTTGGTGATTCAGTGTCATTCTTTGCAAACTGGAGATTATCATGTTGTTTTAGGGATTACATGATTTTGATATCATTCACATGCGTAAAGTAGCATCAGGCACATAGTGACGAGTCGCAAACAAGAGAGCGTGGCTGCTGCAGGTAAGAGAGCTGGTGCAAAGCAAACACCCCTCCCTGGGAGATGTCCTTGATGATGACTCATTGTTCCTGGTAATTACCCACTATTTTAAGGTGCACTGAGGAAGGTTAACGCTTTGGGGACACTGCCTTCTCTCTGACAGAAATCTTCTCCCCTGGACCTTGTAGTGAGTTTGGCCCTTCAGGCTTGTCTCTTGGGTCTCAAGGCACTAGGATCCACCATAAGATGGAGGCTTCCTTCCACTGCTCTCCCTGCTGAGGGAGCCAATACCCTGTTGAGGGGGCCACACTCTGGACACTGCAGGTGAAGAGACCCTATGGCTGATAGGGTGGACCAGAAGGGGCGACTCATTGCGCTTTCCTTGGGAGCAATGATGCTACCATTTTAAACTGAACATGTCACTGAACTGACCACTACTAACATGGAGCCAGGATGCACATCTATAAATCTTACCACGTCCTGTCATCTCAGCTTAAACGCCTCAAAAAGGTCCCAAATGCAATGCCAGAAACAGATACAAGCTGCCCAGGGGTTGCTGAAGCTGAACCTTGTGACCTCTTACCCAAGCTTACAAGCCCTGCTGATGCTGAAAGGGGAGATGCAAAGTGGTTTGCTAGGCCTTCTGATAAGGAACCACTGTGGGAAAGAGAGGCAGAATGTCACTACAGGAAAAGAGTCCTTCCTCAAGCTGCAAAATCAGGCTATGATCCAGAATCTAGTCTGATGCACGTATTCAGAAGAGCTGAGGCAATTCAAACTCTGTAGGGATCTGTTTCTTCCTTAAGCTGAGTTCTAATGTCTTTTTGTGATTTACCTTGGAGAACTGGTAGCTGGGCTGGCGGTGCCAAAGGGGATCAACTAGGCAGCCTGAGCAAAGTGAAAGCATTTTGCAATTTACTGGCAGAATAACAAAATTTCAGTACAACTGGAGTTCAGTTTAAGCCTTTATTCCTTCTTTCTGCCTACACTGATAACACTACCTATGTGCGTACATTCATTAGGCTATATATCACGTAAACACAGTGAAGGAAAACTTTACAGCCAATGTAATAGAGAACTAGTTACAGAAAAGGCACACAACTTTTCATGCATCAGTTATCTCTGTAGGCTTCAATTTTTAACATCTACGAAATGGTGAAGCTGAACTGGGAAATCTCTTGAGCTCTTTGCAACATACAAAGTCTGGGCATTTAGAGGAAAGCGTCATTAGATCAACCAACATGGATACTGGGTGTAGCTTCAGGGATTTGGAGGCAGCTCAGAAATTTATAATATTGTACATCAAAAGGGGGCTGGAATTTGCTTTGTTTTTAAATCACAGTATACACGGTCATTAAAAAGCAGAGACATCACTTTGCCAACAAAGGTCCATAGAGTCAAAGGTATGGCTCTTCCAGCAGTCATGTACAGATGTGGGAGTTGAACCATAAAGAAGGCTGAGTGCCGAAGAATTGATGCATTTGAACTGTGGTGCTGGAGAAAGAGTCCCTTGAACTTCAAGAGTAAAAAAAGTCCCTTGAAGGACTAATTCTGAAGCTCCATCTATAAATCTTACCACGTCCTGTCATCTCAGCTTAAACGCCTCAAAAGGTCCCAAATGCAATGCCAGAAACAGATACAAGCTGCCCAGGGGTTGCTGAAGCTGAACCTTGTGACCTCTTACCCAAGCTTACAAGCCCTGCTGATGCTGAAAGGGGAGATGCAAAGTGGTTTGCTAGGCCTTCTGATAAGGAACCACTGTGGGAAAGAGAGGCAGAATGTCACTACAGGAAAAGAGTCCTTCCTCAAGCTGCAAAATCAGGCTATGATCCAGAATCTAGTCTGATGCACGTATTCAGAAGAGCTGAGGCAATTCAAACTCTGTAGGGATCTGTTTCTTCCTTAAGCTGAGTTCTAATGTCTTTTTGTGATTTACCTTGGAGAACTGGTAGCTGGGCTGGCTGTTCCAAAGGGGATCAACTAGGCAGCCTGAGCAAAGTGAAAGCATTTTTGCAATTTACTGGCAGAATAACAAAATTTCAGTACAACTGGAGTTCAGTTTAAGCCTTTATTCCTTCTTTCTGCCTACACTGATAACACTACCTATGTGCGTACATTCATTAGGCTATATATCACGTAAACACAGTGAAGGAAAACTTTACAGCCAATGTAATAGAGAACTAGTTACAGAAAAGGCACACAACTTTTCATGCATCAGTTATCTCTGTAGGCTTCAATTTTTAACATCTACGAAATGGTGAAGCTGAACTGGGAAATCTCTTGAGCTCTTTGCAACATACAAAGTCTGGGCATTTAGAGGAAAGCGTCATTAGATCAACCAACATGGATACTGGGTGTAGCTTCAGGGATTTGGAGGCAGCTCAGAAATTTATAATATTGTACATCAAAAGGGGGCTGGAATTTGCTTTGTTTTTAAATCACAGTATACACGGTCATTAAAAAGCAGAGACATCACTTTGCCAACAAAGGTCCATAGAGTCAAAGGTATGGCTCTTCCAGCAGTCATGTACAGATGTGGGAGTTGAACCATAAAGAAGGCTGAGTGCCGAAGAATTGATGCATTTGAACTGTGGTGCTGGAGAAGGCTCTTGAGAGTCCCTTGAACTTCAAGGAGATCAAACCAGTCAATCCTAAAGGAAATCAACCCTAATATTCATTGGAAGGACTAATTCTGAAGCTCCAAACTCTGGCCACCTCGCATGAAGAACCAACTCATTGGAAAAGACCCTGATGCTGGGAAAAACTGAAGGCATTGGGAGAAGGGGACGACAGGATCAGCTGGCTGGATGACATCACTGACTAAACGAACACGAGGTTGAGCAAGCTTCGGGAGATAGTGAAGGAGAGGAAAGCCTGATGTGCTGCAGTCCATAGGATTATAAAAAGTCAGACATGACTTAAGGACTGAACAACAACAACATACACAGGCATTGTTTAACTTTTTAAGAACAAATCCCTCTAGTGGCAGCCTTAGTACCAAACCAATCATTGTACTCATTCAAAATGGTCCTCATCCAGTCTAAATCTGGAAAGCATTCTAGGGTTTCATTTTCTCTTTCTTCTTGCCACTGGGTTATTCTGTGTACATGTTCTTATGACTGGAACAGCTATATTATATTTATCAGAGTTACTGGTCTGTAGTTTCCTTTTCTTGTTCAGATTTTTTCATTAATGCAATTAGACCTCCTACCATTTAAATTAAATCAACTAAGGGAACATCAACAAAACTCTGTTATAGGAAATTCTAACACCTGTGCCTTCCCAGAAATATCAGTTGAAACCATTATCCTCACACAAAAATACCTTCACAAGATCTAAGGATTCCAGGTGAGGAATTATAGCACTAGATGAAGTGCAGAAATAAGCGAAGATGCAGGGTAAAAAAGACAAGAGTCAAATTACTCCCATCTTTCTTCCCCCAAGTCAGGAAGCCCAGCTCAGAGAGAAACAAGCCTTCCTCTAGGAGAGGGGAGTGAAGTGGGTACCTGTTTCACTGACGACCCCAGCACCAGGCTTATAGAGATCATTTGGCTCGGGGACAGCTCAGAAATTTATAATATTGTACATCAAAAGGGGGCTGGAATTTGCTTTGTTTTTAAATCACAGTATACACGGTCATTAAAAAGCAGAGACATCACTTTGCCAACAAAGGTCCATAGAGTCAAAGGTATGGCTCTTCCAGCAGTCATGTACAGATGTGGGAGTTGAACCATAAAGAAGGCTGAGTGCCGAAGAATTGATGCATTTGAACTGTGGTGCTGGAGAAGGCTCTTGAGAGTCCCTTGAACTTCAAGGAGATCAAACCAGTCAATCCTAAAGGAAATCAACCCTAATATTCATTGGAAGGACTAATTCTGAAGCTCCAAACTCTGGCCACCTCGCATGAAGAACCAACTCATTGGAAAAGACCCTGATGCTGGGAAAAACTGAAGGCATTGGGAGAAGGGGACGACAGGATCAGCTGGCTGGATGACATCACTGACTAAACGAACACGAGGTTGAGCAAGCTTCGGGAGATAGTGAAGGAGAGGAAAGCCTGATGTGCTGCAGTCCATAGGATTATAAAAAGTCAGACATGACTTAAGGACTGAACAACAACAACATACACAGGCATTGTTTAACTTTTTAAGAACAAATCCCTCTAGTGGCAGCCTTAGTACCAAACCAATCATTGTACTCATTCAAAATGGTCCTCATCCAGTCTAAATCTGGAAAGCATTCTAGGGTTTCATTTTCTCTTTCTTCTTGCCACTGGGTTATTCTGTGTACATGTTCTTATGACTGGAACAGCTATATTATATTTATCAGAGTTACTGGTCTGTAGTTTCCTTTTCTTGTTCAGATTTTTTCATTAATGCAATTAGACCTCCTACCATTTAAATTAAATCAACTAAGGGAACATCAACAAAACTCTGTTATAGGAAATTCTAACACCTGTGCCTTCCCAGAAATATCAGTTGAAACCATTATCCTCACACAAAAATACCTTCACAAGATCTAAGGATTCCAGGTGAGGAATTATAGCACTAGATGAAGTGCAGAAATAAGCGAAGATGCAGGGTAAAAAAGACAAGAGTCAAATTACTCCCATCTTTCTTCCCCCAAGTCAGGAAGCCCA
Organism: Tragulus kanchil; assembly: GCA_022376925.1. Lineage (NCBI taxonomy): Eukaryota > Metazoa > Chordata > Mammalia > Artiodactyla > Tragulidae > Tragulus > Tragulus kanchil. Next base: position 261,127,274 of record JAIOJX010000032.1, read on the forward strand.
GCTCAGAGAGAAACAAGCCTTCCTCTAGGAGAGGGGAGTGAAGTGGGTACCTGTTTCACTGACGACCCCAGCACCAGGCTTATTCCTGTAACCCAAAGAGGTTCCCAGTATGCTCCATCAAACGCAAGTCCCCAGCACATCCCAGCACTGCCCAGAGTGCATGGCCCAGGCAGCTCCTGTGGCCCCAGGCTTCCAATCAGTTCCTTCAAACCCAGGCTCCAGGTGGGTACCCACAAACCAAAGTTTCCAGATGAACTCAGTGTCAGACTGACGACTGAAATCCCAAGCCCTAGCCAGGCCACCCCTCAGGGACCAAGGCTCCACCACCAGAGGGTCCCGTAGATGCAACCTCCAGGCCAGCTCCTGGGAAAATAAGCTCCTGGCTTGTCCCAGGATCAGACCACCTGCCAGGGGCCCAGATGTTGGGACCACAACTGTGGTCTCTGACACCTGCTGATTCAGGATGCAAGCCTGCCTACGCAGACCCAGGTCCCAGGCCCACCATCATAGACTCAAATACCAGGACCACCCTAGTGACAGCAAGCTCCAGGCTTGCCCCCAATACCCAAGCATCAGGCTTTCCCACTCTCTAGCCCAGACACAAGACTTGCCTTCCCAGGGATTCCAGCATAACACTTCCAAACTCATTTTACAAGCTAGCATTACCTGGATACCAAAACCAGATAAGAACACATGAAAAAAGGAAACTATGGGCCAGTATCTCTGATAAGTATAGATGCAAAAGTTCTCAAAAATACTATCAAACAAAATTCAAAAGCATATTAAAAAGATCATATATAATAATCATGAATTTGTCTCTGAGATGCAGGATGGTTTTACATAAAAATCAATAAATATGATATATCTCATTCATGGTATAAAAGATAATAACAATATGATCATCTCAATAGATGCAGAAAAAGCATTTGACAAAAGTCAGCAGCCTTTCATGATCAAAAAACACTGACAAAATTGGATATAAAAAGAATGTACCACAACATAATAAAGGCCATATATCACAAACCCACAGCTAACATAATTCTCAAGAGTGAAAGTTTGACATTTTTCCTGCTAAGATCAAGAATAAGACAAGGGTGTCAAGTCTAACCACTACTACACTTGTATTCAACATAGTACTGGAGGTCCTAACCAAAGCAATAGGCAAGAAAAAAGAAATATAACACATCCAGGTCAGAAAGGAAGAAGCAAAACTATTTGTTTGAGGAAGACATGATCTTTTACACAGAAAATTCTGAAGACTACAAGAATAATTTAGAATTAATCAACAAATTCAGTAAATCTGCAGGATGTAAATTCAATACACAAAACTATATTTCATTACTACATACTAGCAACAAACTATCTGAAAAAGAAATTTTTAAAATCCTATTTACAATAGCATCAAAAATAATAAAATACTTAGGAATAAAATTAATCAAGAAGGTAAACAATCTGTACACTGAAAATTGTGAGAGACTGATGAAAGAAACTGAAGAAGACACAAGTTAAATGAAAAGGTATCTGTGTTCATGGATCAGAAGATTTAATATTGTTAAAATGTCCATTGACAAGAATTATATATAGAATCAATGCAATCCTTATCAAAATTCCAATGGCATTTTTTCACAGACAGAAAATCAATCTTAAAATTCATATGGAGAAATATTTTAAAAAACAAAGAAAATTCATATGGAACTGGAAGACCCTAATAGGCAAAGCAATTCTGAGAAAGAAGAAAAAACTAGGGGCATCACAATTCCTGATTTCAAACTTGAAAGCTATCATGATCAAAACAGTACGGTAGGGCTTCCCTGGTGGTCCAGTGGGTAAGGACACCATCTTGCAGTGCAAGGGGCACCGGTTCAATCCCTCCTGGGAAGATCCCATGTGCCATGGAGTAGCTGGACCAATGTGTCCAACTACCGAGCCGGAAGCTCTAGAGCGCATGTGCCCAGAGCCAGTGCTCTGCGATGAGAGAGGCCACTGCGGTGGGAGACCCACACAGGCCAAAAGAACAAAGATGGATGAAAATAAAAGAAAGACCAATAGAAGTGGCAAAAAAAAAAAAAAAAAAAAACCCACAACAGTACAGTACCAGCATAGAAACAAATACATAGGCCAATGAAATGGAATCAGGGGCCAAGGAAAAATCTCATGCATTTAGGATCAGCTAGTATTTGACAAGGTAGTCAAGATCATTCAGTGGGGAAAGGACACTCTCTTCAACAAATGGTGTTGAGAAAACTAAATAGTCACATGGAAAAGAATCAAACTCGAACTTCTGTATTACACTACTCACAAAAATTAACCTGAAATGGACTGAAAATTAAGTGTAGACCTGAAGCTGTTAAACTACTAGAAGAAAAGGTAGGGAAAAGCTCTTTGACATTGATCTTGGAGACAATTTTTTAGATACGACACCAAAAGCACAACCAAGAGAAGCACAAATGAAGCAGTGGTACCACATCAACCTGAAAACCTTCTGAAGAGCAAAAGAAGCAATCCAACAAAATGAGAAGACCACCTAGGAGAAAGGAGAAAATACCTGCAAACCATCCATCTGATAAGAGGGCATTCATACCCAAAATCTTTAAGGAATTTGTGCAATTTAATAACCAAAAAACAATGTTTTTAAACAGAGGATCTGAAAAGACACTTTTTCCAAAGAAGACACACAAATGACCAACAGATACACTAAAAGGTGTTCAGTATCACTAATAATTAGGGAAATGCAAAACAAAATCAAAATGAGATATCACCTCACACATGTTAGAATGGCTGTTACCAAAAAGACTAGAAATAACAGATATTGGTAAGGATGTAGGGTAAAAAGAACCTCTCTGTACTGTTTGTGGGAGTATAAATTGGTGCAGCCACTACAGTAAACAGTATGGATGCTCATCAAAAAATTAAAACCAAGGCTACTGTGTGATCCAGCAATCCCATATTTGAGTGTATATCCAAAAGAAAGAAATGACTATCTCAGAGAGACAACTGTGCCCCTTTGATCATTGTAACACTATTCATTAAGACATGGAAACAACCTAAGTGTCCATCAACAGATGGATTGAAAAAGAATATGTCAGCCACATGAAAGAAAAAAATTCTGCCTCTTGTAACAACACAGATGGACCATGAGCACACTACACTAAGTGAAGTGAGTCAGTAGAACTAGGGAGTGGGAAAAATGGGGAGATGTTATGGTTAAAAGGACAAGCTTCAGGCATACGATGAATAAGTTCTGGAGATATAATGTGTATATAGCATGATGATTATGGTTGAAAATACTGTATTATATGTTTGAAAATTGTGAGGTTGTAGATCTTAAATGTTATTACCAGACATAAGCAAATGATAATTATGTGAGGAAGTAGAGGTTTTATCTAGCCCAATTGTGGTCAACTTTCAATGCACATGTGGATTAAATAATCATGTTATACACATTAAGCAAACAAAAAAAGATTTTTAAATCTTCAAGGTCAAAATAAATACTTTTAGAATAAATTAGATCAACTATCTGAAAATATAAGAAAGTTAAGAAAAAGGGCAGAAACAAGGAGGTAGAGATGAAAAAAAAAAAGGAAGAGAGTAAGAATTTGGAGGAGACAAAGGTAAGGTCACTGTAGTTATTTCTTGTCCATTTATTTTCTTTGTAGTCTCTGAAGTTCTTTTCAGAAATGTAATGTGACAGAAGTTAACATCTGGTAGTAACCTGCATGCTTTCTGATTTGATGACATGACCACTGGTGGCATCACAGCCTCTGGCTGCTGAAAATAATGTACTTAAAAAATAAAAATCACATTGTGTTATTTTATTTTCATAGCTCTTAAATCATCTGTAGTGTCCTCAGCAGCTTTTAAGTGAATGAATAAAATGTTTACTCCCAGTACCCGAAAGAATGACCTCTCTGATATGAGGCATACCCAATGTCATTCAGGCATACTTGCCTCTCAGTAGAGAAGAGGTAGCTTAATTCCTCCTACGATATTCTATTCCATCTTCACTATTAGACAATGTTTCCTGTCCTTGGGCTCAAATCCATCTCCCTCATTTTCCACCAACTGGTCCTTTTGTTCCACATTTGTACAGCAATTTTCTCATATGTAGCAAAAATCTCTCACTCTTTGAGTAAAGCCATCAGTTGTGTGCCTCCAAGCTCTATGATTCCATGGGTCCAATAGTGCCGTCTAGCTCATAATGCTTAACCTACTCAACATCTAGTCATTTTCCTAGCAAACTTGTGCTCCGATTCATCTTTTGTTGATCTCAGGTTGTCCAAAGTTACATGACCTTTTGTCTTTTTTTCTAAGAATAAAATTTAACCAGTAATTTAAAAACAAAGGTCAAGGACTAGATGGCTTCACAGGTGAATTCTACCAAACATTTAGACAAGACTTAACAACGGTTAGTAACTAGCCCTCTGAAACTATTCCAAAAAGTTGAAGAAGCAACACTCCTAAACTCATTTGGTGAGATCAGGATTGCCTTGTAACAAAACAAAACAAAACAAATGTTTTGTTTTACACAAAAAAGACAATTACAGGTCGATATCACTAATAAACATAGATGAAAAAATCTTCAACAAAGTAGTCAGTCAGTTCATTACTTCTTTAACAGGCATACCACACAGTAAACTCATACGGAATTTACTTCAATTAAAATCTGTCTTGTTCACATGCACCACTGCTGCTGGTTCTCTTAGTTTTTTGAAACTAAGTATTAGCACAAAGCCCAACATTAATTCCTGCAAAAATTCCCCTTAGTGTATATGTGCCAATTCCAGTCTCTCAATCCCTCCCCCAACCTTAGCCCCCTGGTATCCATACATTTGTTCTCTACATCTGTGCCTCTATTTCTGCTCTGCAAATATTTAATAAGGTCACCTATATAATTTTTCTAACTCTAGTTGATGTGTCAATTGATAACTAATGAAAACATACTCTCTGTATAGTACAGGGAACTCTACTTAACGCACTGTGGTGAGTTGAATGGGGTAAAAGTTCAAAAAGGAAGGAGTATATGCATGGCTGGTTCATTTCACTGTTTAGTAGAAAGTAACACGACATTGCAAAACTACAATACAGCAATAAAAATTAACTAAAAAAATTCATTGTGGATGGGGTCCATCATTCCTAACTGTTAAGATTTTTTAAAATTCTGCCATCCAATGTATTAGCTACTCTTGAAAACTTCACAACATTCACAAATTGAAAAGCATGCCTTTTTAAACTTTACTTAATTTGTTGATAAAATTGTTTGCATTCTAGTAATAGATGATATGTCCTTTAAGTATGAACATTAGTGACCAAACACAATCCTGGTATCATTCATTTACATTTCTCTTTTTTCTTTACAACACTTTCACAAGAGACCTCATTAAGTACTGTAAAAACTGTAAGTGCATATGTGAAACATTATCTCGATCTTAACACATTAAGGAAAATCAACAATTTCTACTAATGGCTGCTAAAATTTAACCAGTAATTTAAAAACAAAGGTCAAGGACTAGATGGCTTCACAGGTGAATTCTACCAAACATTTAGACAAGACTTAACAACGGTTAGTAACTAGCCCTCTGAAACTATTCCAAAAGTTGAAGAAGCAACACTCCTAAACTCATTTGGTGAGATCAGGATTGCCTTGTAACAAAACAAAACAAAACAAATGTTTTGTTTTACACAAAAAAGACAATTACAGGTCGATATCACTAATAAACATAGATGAAAAAATCTTCAACAAAGTAGTCAGTCAGTTCATTACTTCTTTAACAGGCATACCACACAGTAAACTCATACGGAATTTACTTCAATTAAAATCTGTCTTGTTCACATGCACCACTGCTGCTGGTTCTCTTAGTTTTTTGAAACTAAGTATTAGCACAAAGCCCAACATTAATTCCTGCAAAAATTCCCCTTAGTGTATATGTGCCAATTCCAGTCTCTCAATCCCTCCCCCAACCTTAGCCCCCTGGTATCCATACATTTGTTCTCTACATCTGTGCCTCTATTTCTGCTCTGCAAATATTTAATAAGGTCACCTATATAATTTTTCTAACTCTAGTTGATGTGTCAATTGATAACTAATGAAAACATACTCTCTGTATAGTACAGGGAACTCTACTTAACGCACTGTGGTGAGTTGAATGGGGTAAAAGTTCAAAAAGGAAGGAGTATATGCATGGCTGGTTCATTTCACTGTTTAGTAGAAAGTAACACGACATTGCAAAACTACAATACAGCAATAAAAATTAACTAAAAAAATTCATTGTGGATGGGGTCCATCATTCCTAACTGTTAAGATTTTTTAAAATTCTGCCATCCAATGTATTAGCTACTCTTGAAAACTTCACAACATTCACAAATTGAAAAGCATGCCTTTTTAAACTTTACTTAATTTGTTGATAAAATTGTTTGCATTCTAGTAATAGATGATATGTCCTTTAAGTATGAACATTAGTGACCAAACACAATCCTGGTATCATTCATTTACATTTCTCTTTTTTCTTTACAACACTTTCACAAGAGACCTCATTAAGTACTGTAAAAACTGTAAGTGCATATGTGAAACATTATCTCGATCTTAACACATTAAGGAAAATCAACATCTCTGAGATGACTTACACTTAGTGAACATAAACTGGCTGCTATCAATCACTGATAGTTTTTTCTAATTTTCACAAAAAACCCTTTTTGTAACCTGTTCCTGAGTACTAGATTGAATTGATGTATAATTCATTCTTAACAATCTACTGCTCTTTATAATCTCTTCTCTTTCTGGTTACATCTGGAAACTCTATCTCCCTTTTTCTCCTAGTTCTGAGTATCTTTCTTCTATTGTCAATCTCAGAAATTCTGCAGAAAATTCATTGATTGTTATTGGCTTACTTACTGACTGACTGTTTCTTGGTCCACTCAGATGTAATTCATCCAGACTAGAAGTCACAAGCTCTCAGTTCCCCATAGTGAATTAATGTTCTTTCTCCCAATCTTAAAACAAGGATAATCACCTTGGCCCCAAGGAGGAAGTCTCTCCAGATTGTCTCTTCTTGTTACTCTTTCTGCACAGACTGAACTAAAATGGCTATTAAAATTGAGATTGTTTGTCATAGCATCAGCCGATCTGAACCCTCAGCCTTCAGAGTACTGTTCTTATGTGTTGCTGCTACTTTGTCAGACTCCTCTTGGTTACATGTCCTTCTGTCCATCTTTGGTATGCGTCCTCTCTGCCTCAGAGCTTTTGAAGAAGCTCCCTAAGTATTCCTAAGGCAACTACAAATGATTTCAGGAATGAAGGAAAGAGAATACATTCTTAGTATATGTTCTTAAATACCTTTTCTTCCTTGCAGAGATCATTTGCGAATTGTTGAGTTACTTTTTGAGAAAGCCCCAACATTACTGATTTCTCTTCCCTTTTAGAGTTAGATACCATGGAATCATATCTCCTGCTTTTTCTGACATTTCTACTGCCTGCCTTGCTCAAGTCTAGGATTTATCTGTCTAGTCTTCAAATTTTTTTTCACGTGAACTCTAAGGAGAGAGTCACTTTCTTCTAGAGTGCATTCTTCTCCAGCTCCTCAATCTGGGGCTTCCTTGTTGGAGAGAATTCTGTCCATCTTGTCACTTCTTCTACATCTTAGGAGAGGATTTTCACTACAGAGCATGTCAATGCATTGTCTGGCCCTTTGCTTTTCAGCTGGATGTGTTTGCCTGCACAGATCAAAATATTTAAAGTCTCTCACTGTTACTATAGCGTGCACTTCTCCCAGTATTGTGCCCATGGTTTTACAAGCTGCTAACAAAAATCATGATCTAGTTAAAATGAGAATTTAGAGGAGAGATACAGATAGGGAACAGAGGGATCCTGCAAAGGGTTGCTTATGAGATATTCATGGAGGGCAGCAATTTTGCTTAATAACTTATTTTAAGGTAATCGATAACCCCTTTGCTCTATATGAAACACTGAGAATAGGGAGAAAGAACAGGTTTGTGCTGCTTTTCTCTCATTACATCTGGAAACTCTACCCCAGTCTTTTTTCAGAATAAAATTCTGCAGAAAATTCATTGATTGTTATTGGCTTACTTACTGACTGACTGTTTCTTGGTCCACTCAGATGTAATTCATCCAGACTAGAAGTCACAAGCTCTCAGTTCCCCATAGTGAATTAATGTTCTTTCTCCCAATCTTAAAACAAGGATAATCACCTTGGCCCCAAGGAGGAAGTCTCTCCAGATTGTCTCTTCTTGTTACTCTTTCTGCACAGACTGAACTAAAATGGCTATTAAAATTGAGATTGTTTGTCATAGCATCAGCCGATCTGAACCCTCAGCCTTCAGAGTACTGTTCTTATGTGTTGCTGCTACTTTGTCAGACTCCTCTTGGTTACATGTCCTTCTGTCCATCTTTGGTATGCGTCCTCTCTGCCTCAGAGCTTTTGAAGAAGCTCCCTAAGTATTCCTAAGGCAACTACAAATGATTTCAGGAATGAAGGAAAGAGAATACATTCTTAGTATATGTTCTTAAATACCTTTTCTTCCTTGCAGAGATCATTTGCGAATTGTTGAGTTACTTTTTGAGAAAGCCCCAACATTACTGATTTCTCTTCCCTTTTAGAGTTAGATACCATGGAATCATATCTCCTGCTTTTTCTGACATTTCTACTGCCTGCCTTGCTCAAGTCTAGGATTTATCTGTCTAGTCTTCAAATTTTTTTTCACGTGAACTCTAAGGAGAGAGTCACTTTCTTCTAGAGTGCATTCTTCTCCAGCTCCTCAATCTGGGGCTTCCTTGTTGGAGAGAATTCTGTCCATCTTGTCACTTCTTCTACATCTTAGGAGAGGATTTTCACTACAGAGCATGTCAATGCATTGTCTGGCCCTTTGCTTTTCAGCTGGATGTGTTTGCCTGCACAGATCAAAATATTTAAAGTCTCTCACTGTTACTATAGCGTGCACTTCTCCCAGTATTGTGCCCATGGTTTTACAAGCTGCTAACAAAAATCATGATCTAGTTAAAATGAGAATTTAGAGGAGAGATACAGATAGGGAACAGAGGGATCCTGCAAAGGGTTGCTTATGAGATATTCATGGAGGGCAGCAATTTTGCTTAATAACTTATTTTAAGGTAATCGATAACCCCTTTGCTCTATATGAAACACTGAGAATAGGGAGAAAGAACAGGTTTGTGCTATGAACAATCAGTTAACCACTGAGAGACACGGTTTAGAACTATACCATCCAACAGATACATCATGCGAGAGACGCACATAATATAAACTTTCTAGAAGCCACATTTTAAACGTGCAGAAAAAAGACAGGTGAAATAACTGTTCAAAACATTTTATTTAACCCAAAATATTGTCACGGAAACATGGACTCAGTGTTAAAATGTCACTGTAAAATGTTAAAATATTACATACTATGATACTAAGTCTTTGAAACCAGGTGCATAATTCTGACACACCTCAATTCAGATGCCACATTTTCACCAAAAATTCCTGATCTGTATTTTGGTTTTATAAAATGTACACTTGAAAAAGTAGATTCTTATATCCACCCAGTTCCAGACACACTGAAAACATTTCCAAGAGCTGGACCTGGTATCCATTGTATAAACTTTAAATTTTACACACAATTTAAAATTCCAATCCTCAGTTGCGCCACCGCAGTTCGAGTGTTTAACAGCCATGGGTGGCTGGTGGCTACCAAACAAGACAGCGCAGTGTTAGGGCACAGCAAGTTCTGAATGCCATAATCTTGCTTTTAACAAAGATTTCTTGGCCTCAACACATAACAGTGACTTTTAAGCTAATATCCCATTATTGAGAAAATGCAAACTGGCAAAAAAAGATTTACTTAGCAATTTTCTGAAATAATTTCATTTTTCTAATCACAGCTATACCTACGCATGCTTGAAAAATTATGAAAGTGTGAATACTTGGTCACGTCCAACTCTTTGCAACCCCATGGACTGTAGCCTGGCAGGCTCCTCTGTTCATGGGATGCTAAAGGCAAAAATACTGGAGTGGGTAGTCCTTCCCTTCTCCAGGGGATCTTCCTGACCCAGGGATCAAACCCAAGTCTCCTGCATTGAAAGCAGATGCTTTATGATCTGAGCCACCAGGGAAGTCCTGGGACGAGGGAACATGCTGGGAACCAGGGACCCGCCAGTGCCAATCCAGACGGCAAACCACAAAATAAAGGGCTCCTCAAGGCTCGGAGCTGTTAACTTCACTGTGAAGCAAGCCCTTTCTGCTGTTAATCTAGACCATAGTTGGCATTAGCAATGCTGCCTGAGGTGTGGGCACCTGCGATTCTTGCAGTTCCTTTTACTTTGCTCTGCTCTGGCTACTCTTCAAAAGGAAACATCCATGAGCTTCATTCTTCCTTGTCCTCTCCTGTGAAGTCCACCCTATGGATACTACCATGTAATTCCCACAATGCTAGAATACAGAGAGCCATGCATGGACAGGTACTATTATTCCTATAATGCTTTTGGAAAAATGGCATTAATGTATATTTGCTCACCATCCTACCAAAGAGGCTGTAGATTGCCAAGGGGTCCTATCCACTGTAATAATTCTCATGTTTAGCAGGCGCTCAGTGGTGAGCCCTGGGTGAGAATAAAAAACACGTCTTTGAGATCTAGTGTCAATTTCTCACTATACACAAGGAGGTGCAGTAGTGAAGCTACACCAGAGGCTTCAATCACACAAGAAAAAGAGATGGGGAGAGAGAGAGTCAGAGAAGGAGTAGGAGATGATGATGATGATGATGATGATCTGGGGGAAGAGCTTCCCAAATAGTGGGAACAGGAAGTGAAAAGGCCCTGAGGCAGAAAGAACCATGTCTGGGCTAATGGGGACATCACTATGACTGAAGCCAGTTGAGCACAGTTGAGAGTAGGAGACTAAAAACCTGATCTTGTAGATTCTCTCAAGACTGTGCAGGAAATGTGGAATAAAGTATGTTGAAAACTAAATGGAAGCTTTTGTTTGTTATAATTGTTACTGTTGTATCTTCTTTTTAAAATACAAAACAAATGATTTGATAGGATCTGATTTATATTTGTAAAGCCTCATGCTGGTTGCTTTGCATAAGGGAGCTCAAAGAGAGGAAAGATGGAAGCAGTGGTTATGAGACTATTGTGGCATGCAGGCAAATGATTTGGGGTTGGGGGGGAAACTGGGGAAGCAAAGAGTACCTACTTCATCAAGCAGCTGTGAGGAAAACATGAAAAGAAATCCATGCACTCTAAGTGCCTAAATCCTGGGACGAGGGAACATGCTGGGAACCAGGGACCCGCCAGTGCCAATCCAGACGGCAAACCACAAAATAAAGGGCTCCTCAAGGCTCGGAGCTGTTAACTTCACTGTGAAGCAAGCCCTTTCTGCTGTTAATCTAGACCATAGTTGGCATTAGCAATGCTGCCTGAGGTGTGGGCACCTGCGATTCTTGCAGTTCCTTTTACTTTGCTCTGCTCTGGCTACTCTTCAAAAGGAAACATCCATGAGCTTCATTCTTCCTTGTCCTCTCCTGTGAAGTCCACCCTATGGATACTACCATGTAATTCCCACAATGCTAGAATACAGAGAGCCATGCATGGACAGGTACTATTATTCCTATAATGCTTTTGGAAAAATGGCATTAATGTATATTTGCTCACCATCCTACCAAAGAGGCTGTAGATTGCCAAGGGGTCCTATCCACTGTAATAATTCTCATGTTTAGCAGGCGCTCAGTGGTGAGCCCTGGGTGAGAATAAAAAACACGTCTTTGAGATCTAGTGTCAATTTCTCACTATACACAAGGAGGTGCAGTAGTGAAGCTACACCAGAGGCTTCAATCACACAAGAAAAAGAGATGGGGAGAGAGAGTCAGAGAAGGAGTAGGAGATGATGATGATGATGATGATGATCTGGGGGAAGAGCTTCCCAAATAGTGGGAACAGGAAGTGAAAAGGCCCTGAGGCAGAAAGAACCATGTCTGGGCTAATGGGGACATCACTATGACTGAAGCCAGTTGAGCACAGTTGAGAGTAGGAGACTAAAAACCTGATCTTGTAGATTCTCTCAAGACTGTGCAGGAAATGTGGAATAAAGTATGTTGAAAACTAAATGGAAGCTTTTGTTTGTTATAATTGTTACTGTTGTATCTTCTTTTTAAAATACAAAACAAATGATTTGATAGGATCTGATTTATATTTGTAAAGCCTCATGCTGGTTGCTTTGCATAAGGGAGCTCAAAGAGAGGAAAGATGGAAGCAGTGGTTATGAGACTATTGTGGCATGCAGGCAAGAAGTGACAGTGACCAGGACTAGGCTGGGAGGGTGGGGGAAGCCGAATGTGGTCAGGGTAAACTGGGGAAGCAAAGAGTACCTACTTCATAAAGAAGCTGTGAGGAAAACATGAAAAGAAATCCATGCACTCTAAGTGCCTAAAGCATATTCAGAATACTCTAAGCACTTGAAATATTCTTTATAATAGTACTTAGAATATTCTAAGGAAAATGGAATAGAAATGTGCTTAGAATACACTAAGTCCCTGAAAAGAGATTGTAAGAGCACCTGGCACATACTTAAGGACTCACTGTGAGCTACAAGGATCACTCTCCCTTGGTAAAAGAACAGTCATCATCCCTGTGGGGAAGGCAGCACTTTGTGGTTTTGGTCAAAGGGTTGTGAGGGGACCTCATCATCACAAGTTTAACTACTGCTGAGGTGCAAGGAGCTGTGACTGAAGCAAATTTTAGGAGTGTCAAAATTTAGGTAAAATTATTCCTGCTTTTTACACATTACTGCTACTCCTATTTCAATTTCAATTATTACAAGAAGATGAAGTCAAAACTCTGGTGAACATTAGACTCTGCAGCAGGAATGAAGGACCTGAGCTCCATCAGGGTCCCAAGATGAATCCTGGCAGGTCATCATGTTTCTGCAGCCCCTTTGCACATTAGCACAACAAGGAGTTCTACTTGTGGAGACAGGACTGAATCAGATGCATTTCAATCTTGCCTGAATCCCTTTCTTTAAGAGTCAGCTAAACACATGCTATCAAACTTCGAGTAAGCCAAACAGAGGCTGAGAGTTTTCCAGAGAAACCCTGGGCATGTTTCCCAGATGGCTGTTTCACGGGCAGGAGTGCCCAGCACAGAGCCACACCTGTGCCCCAGGCGGCTTGATCCACAGTGGTTACTCTGAACAAGTCCATGAGGTTAGCATAATTATCCTCATTTTATCAGGGAAAAAAAGCAAAGCACAGGGCAAATATGTGAGCTGCTAATGGTCACTTAGCCAGGATTTGAAACAACTTGAGTCTATACTCTTCTGATTAACCTTCCAGCATAGAAGGAGCTCAAAGAGAGGAAAGATGGAAGCAGTGGTTATGAGACTATTGTGGCATGCAGGCAAGAAGTGACAGTGACCAGGACTAGGCTGGGAGGGTGGGGGAAGCCGAATGTGGTCAGGGTAAACTGGGGAAGCAAAGAGTACCTACTTCATAAAGAAGCTGTGAGGAAAACATGAAAAGAAATCCATGCACTCTAAGTGCCTAAAGCATATTCAGAATACTCTAAGCACTTGAAATATTCTTTATAATAGTACTTAGAATATTCTAAGGAAAATGGAATAGAAATGTGCTTAGAATACACTAAGTCCCTGAAAAGAGATTGTAAGAGCACCTGGCACATACTTAAGGACTCACTGTGAGCTACAAGGATCACTCTCCCTTGGTAAAAGAACAGTCATCATCCCTGTGGGGAAGGCAGCACTTTGTGGTTTTGGTCAAAGGGTTGTGAGGGGACCTCATCATCACAAGTTTAACTACTGCTGAGGTGCAAGGAGCTGTGACTGAAGCAAATTTTAGGAGTGTCAAAATTTAGGTAAAATTATTCCTGCTTTTTACACATTACTGCTACTCCTATTTCAATTTCAATTATTACAAGAAGATGAAGTCAAAACTCTGGTGAACATTAGACTCTGCAGCAGGAATGAAGGACCTGAGCTCCATCAGGGTCCCAAGATGAATCCTGGCAGGTCATCATGTTTCTGCAGCCCCTTTGCACATTAGCACAACAAGGAGTTCTACTTGTGGAGACAGGACTGAATCAGATGCATTTCAATCTTGCCTGAATCCCTTTCTTTAAGAGTCAGCTAAACACATGCTATCAAACTTCGAGTAAGCCAAACAGAGGCTGAGAGTTTTCCAGAGAAACCCTGGGCATGTTTCCCAGATGGCTGTTTCACGGGCAGGAGTGCCCAGCACAGAGCCACACCTGTGCCCCAGGCGGCTTGATCCACAGTGGTTACTCTGAACAAGTCCATGAGGTTAGCATAATTATCCTCATTTTATCAGGGAAAAAAAGCAAAGCACAGGGCAAATATGTGAGCTGCTAATGGTCACTTAGCCAGGATTTGAAACAACTTGAGTCTATACTCTTCTGATTAACCTTCCAGCATAGAAGGAAGCAGTCAGAGGTGAAGTGAGTTCCCTCATGCCGTAGCTAAGGTGGAAGGCAGTGACTCTATATTGGTGTAAAATGGTCTTCAACACACCCCTTCTTCCAGTAAAGTTTCTCATCTGGTCCAATACAAACTTGCCATTCATGTAAAACACTTTTCATCTGAAGTACTCCAAACATGATCCAGTTTAAAAGTGATGGCAGAAGGGGGAAAGTACTCTGTATGTTTGTGTTTAAATGGTAAAGTTAGTGAAAGAAGAAGCTATGTATTAAAATATCCATAAACTTTCCAGCTTACTTATAAAGATGATTGCTCATTTTTCAGTTACTTATTTTATTTTATTTTGTCTCTGCTTTCTTGCTGAGCAGGCTTTTTTCGAGTTGGAGTGAGTGGTGGATACTTTCTAGTTGCAGTGCATGGGCTTCTCAATGCAGTGGCTTCTCTTGTTGCAGAGTAAAAGCTCCAGGGCTCACTGGCTGTAGATCAGAGGCTCAATACTTGTGGTGCAAGGGCTCCGTTGCTTCTAAGTATGTAGGATCCTCCCAGATTAGGGATTGAGCCTGTCTTCTGCACTGGCAGGCAGACTCTCTACCCCTGACCCACCAGGAAAATCTGATCATTTCTCATTTTAAATAGGCATTAGAAAATAACTTAAAACATAAAAATGCAGCAAGTTGGGAAATCTGGATGGGTTAGTCTGAGAATTAAATTCAAATTTTAAAACTTGGAAGTGTTTGCACATTAGAGAAATTCTGAAATCTAGGAGAATCCATGACAGCTAGGGGTAATATGGTATTCCATGCAGGTCATGCGGGGATGACTGCAGTGCCCAGCTCACTCTCTGGCATACATAGCCTTACCTTTTCTCTTATCAAGTAAGCAAAAGCAATGTGGCAAGTAAAGTTTTTCCAAATATGTAAGTCCCTACGAGGGCAGGGGGTCTTGTCTGTTTGGTGGGTCTTATTTGCTTGTTTGTTCTTTCTTAGATCATTGAAGAACAGAGCTGCTGTCATCTTAAAGAAGTACAGTAGATAGTCCCTAAATAATATAGGCCTGATAAGTGTCAGGAAAAGAGGGTTAGGCCATCTTTCAACATTTTGAGACCTCTCTTTCCTTCAAACCTACACATGTCTGCTACCCAGGCCACATGCTGAGAAAACAAAGACAGTGCAGCAAACAGACAAGTAAAGGCAGGCAGGACAGAAGGAAGGATGGAACACATCTCCCACTTCCTAACGTTTCACATTCAAAAGACTCAGACAAAGTCATGAGGCATAGGACTTGCTCCTTTCCAAACAAGCATCTGGACTCGATTACCTGATAATCAAAGACTTTGCTAAGCAATGGCCCCCTAGGTCCCATCTTCCCATGTTACAACTGTAACTATCTACCATTTTATTGGATGCTTATCTTATGCCAAGTGAGAAGGAAGTTAAATGTTGCCTTCATGCCTGGAGAGTAAACCTCCATCTTAGCTACTGAACAATTTCCTTAAGACTTGGAAGAAAGGTTTTCTTTCCAGACATCACAGTTCGTGGAGGCTTGCAAGTGTCCAAGGCTCCATCCCAGTAACTCAATGGACTCTCTCCTCTCCATTCCTCATCCATGGCCACATGTTCTCTTTTTTGTTTTCTCCAAATGCAACAACAGTTCCCTTTTGTTGGCTGTATTGGGACTTCGTGCTGTGCGTGGGCTTTCTCTAGTTGCAGTGAATAGTGGCTACTCTCTAACTGCAACGTGCAGGCTTCTCATT
Organism: Tragulus kanchil; assembly: GCA_022376925.1. Lineage (NCBI taxonomy): Eukaryota > Metazoa > Chordata > Mammalia > Artiodactyla > Tragulidae > Tragulus > Tragulus kanchil. Next base: position 261,143,483 of record JAIOJX010000032.1, read on the forward strand.
GCAGTGGCTTCTCCTACTGCAGAGCACAGGCTCTAGGGCCCATGCACTTCAGTAGCTGTGGCTCATGGACTCAAGTATTACACGGGTTTAGTTACTCTGCAGCATGTGAGATCTTTCAGGTGAGGGATGGAACCCATGTCCCCTGCACTGGCAGGCAAATTCTTAACCACTATACCACCAGGGAAGTCTCCACACGCTCTCCTGATCTGAGCTTGTTTCCCTGCTTCCACTCTGTCTTGGTCCCCTCTCAGGAGCCCCTTCAGAGGGGCTCCCTGGCTTTTGATCTCCAACACACTCCCAAGATCCTCTCAGATCACCTTGACTGATGTATTATGATCAACTCTGCCTGACCCCACCCTCAGTCTGGAACCTCAGGAGCCAAGGCTGGGCCCAGAGCCTCCTCACCCTGCTTATCCAGGGAGAAAGCTTTGCCAGAGTCAAGAAACAGAATCACAGACATCAAGGGCATTACTAAGGAAGCATAAGCTGCTACTATTGAATTCATTTCTAGAGTAAATCTTCCTTCAGTCAAGCCTAAGAGTTGATAATCTAGTCTATGACACCTTTTAAAAGCAGACTAGGTTTCCAGATTGCTGATATTGTTATCATTCATACAGTTCAAGAAAGCGGTCTATGGTATATACTTCAATTTGAGCAATCACCAAATCACCAGATTTTAACAAAAACATTCTCAGATTTGCTAACAGTAAGCCCTCCTCCAGAAAGATCCTAGTGCTTCTGATATAATGAATACAACTAAAGGCTCCTTACATAAACTTGTAACAATAGCTTTTATAAATTACTTTTGACACACTATGACTTACCGTAACAATTCATCACTCTAATTATTGTTTTGGAGTTAATATCTTTGGTTGTTTGACAGCCTATGATGCTTTCCTTAAGACTTGGAAGAAAGGTTTTCTTTCCAGACATCACAGTTCGTGGAGGCTTGCAAGTGTCCAAGGCTCCATCCCAGTAACTCAATGGACTCTCTCCTCTCCATTCCTCATCCATGGCCACATGTTCTCTTTTTTGTTTTCTCCAAATGCAACAACAGTTCCCTTTTGTTGGCTGTATTGGGACTTCGTGCTGTGCGTGGGCTTTCTCTAGTTGCAGTGAATAGTGGCTACTCTCTAACTGCAACGTGCAGGCTTCTCATTGCAGTGGCTTCTCCTACTGCAGAGCACAGGCTCTAGGGCCCATGCACTTCAGTAGCTGTGGCTCATGGACTCAAGTATTACACGGGTTTAGTTACTCTGCAGCATGTGAGATCTTTCAGGTGAGGGATGGAACCCATGTCCCCTGCACTGGCAGGCAAATTCTTAACCACTATACCACCAGGGAAGTCTCCACACGCTCTCCTGATCTGAGCTTGTTTCCCTGCTTCCACTCTGTCTTGGTCCCCTCTCAGGAGCCCCTTCAGAGGGGCTCCCTGGCTTTTGATCTCCAACACACTCCCAAGATCCTCTCAGATCACCTTGACTGATGTATTATGATCAACTCTGCCTGACCCCACCCTCAGTCTGGAACCTCAGGAGCCAAGGCTGGGCCCAGAGCCTCCTCACCCTGCTTATCCAGGGAGAAAGCTTTGCCAGAGTCAAGAAACAGAATCACAGACATCAAGGGCATTACTAAGGAAGCATAAGCTGCTACTATTGAATTCATTTCTAGAGTAAATCTTCCTTCAGTCAAGCCTAAGAGTTGATAATCTAGTCTATGACACCTTTTAAAAGCAGACTAGGTTTCCAGATTGCTGATATTGTTATCATTCATACAGTTCAAGAAAGCGGTCTATGGTATATACTTCAATTTGAGCAATCACCAAATCACCAGATTTTAACAAAAACATTCTCAGATTTGCTAACAGTAAGCCCTCCTCCAGAAAGATCCTAGTGCTTCTGATATAATGAATACAACTAAAGGCTCCTTACATAAACTTGTAACAATAGCTTTTATAAATTACTTTTGACACACTATGACTTACCGTAACAATTCATCACTCTAATTATTGTTTTGGAGTTAATATCTTTGGTTGTTTGACAGCCTAACTATGATGCTTTCTGAAGTTAATGAATCCATAAGCCCATAAATTTAATATTTTATTCAGTTATAGTCTGTCAAGTGAGTAAAATGAGCTGATCTTTCCTTTTTCCTACACAATTTTGGGCAATAAATTCTGCTTTTACTTCTGCTTCTCACCTTTATAAATAGTTTACCTGTGGCAATTCCAGATCCACCTGTCCTTTCTAAGTTCTTTGTCTCAGGCTCTGTTGAGTATAGGAATAGGCAGAAGCAGGTCCTAACACCCTACCAGTCTAGACAACTGATCATGACTAATGGAAAAAACAGATGAGAAATCTCCATTTGGTCCATCGAAGTATTTAGCTTCCATGGGTTTCAACGCTCATACTAACTCATTATACAAACTTACACTAATAATACCTACCCTGATTGGATGCTTACTATGTGGCAAGCACTGTCAAGAAAGTGTCACAATAAACCGTCTATATACACATGGGGGAGCTAAGGGGCAAACATTTGAGTAACTGGCCAAAGCAAGCGGCCTTGCTCACCAACCATCCTAACACCAGACTGTTCTAAGTAGTCTTTAAGCCAATGTCTTGCACTGTTATTATGTGCAAGCTCTATGCTAACAGGATTTATATACATATTTTTAATTTTATTTAATCAAAAAACATATGAAATGTATTGAATATCTAGAAAACCAGAAAAATCACAGACATCAAGGGCATTACTAAGGAAGCATAAGCTGCTACTATTGAATTCATTTCTAGAGTAAATCTTCCTTCAGTCAAGCCTAAGAGTTGATAATCTAGTCTATGACACCTTTTAAAAGCAGACTAGGTTTCCAGATTGCTGATATTGTTATCATTCATACAGTTCAAGAAAGCGGTCTATGGTATATACTTCAATTTGAGCAATCACCAAATCACCAGATTTTAACAAAAACATTCTCAGATTTGCTAACAGTAAGCCCTCCTCCAGAAAGATCCTAGTGCTTCTGATATAATGAATACAACTAAAGGCTCCTTACATAAACTTGTAACAATAGCTTTTATAAATTACTTTTGACACACTATGACTTACCGTAACAATTCATCACTCTAATTATTGTTTTGGAGTTAATATCTTTGGTTGTTTGACAGCCTAACTATGATGCTTTCTGAAGTTAATGAATCCATAAGCCCATAAATTTAATATTTTATTCAGTTATAGTCTGTCAAGTGAGTAAAATGAGCTGATCTTTCCTTTTTCCTACACAATTTTGGGCAATAAATTCTGCTTTTACTTCTGCTTCTCACCTTTATAAATAGTTTACCTGTGGCAATTCCAGATCCACCTGTCCTTTCTAAGTTCTTTGTCTCAGGCTCTGTTGAGTATAGGAATAGGCAGAAGCAGGTCCTAACACCCTACCAGTCTAGACAACTGATCATGACTAATGGAAAAAACAGATGAGAAATCTCCATTTGGTCCATCGAAGTATTTAGCTTCCATGGGTTTCAACGCTCATACTAACTCATTATACAAACTTACACTAATAATACCTACCCTGATTGGATGCTTACTATGTGGCAAGCACTGTCAAGAAAGTGTCACAATAAACCGTCTATATACACATGGGGGAGCTAAGGGGCAAACATTTGAGTAACTGGCCAAAGCAAGCGGCCTTGCTCACCAACCATCCTAACACCAGACTGTTCTAAGTAGTCTTTAAGCCAATGTCTTGCACTGTTATTATGTGCAAGCACTATGCTAACAGGATTTATATACATATTTTTAATTTTATTTAATCCTCAAAATAAACATATGAAATGTATTGAATATAACCATTTCTATTTTACTGAGGAAGAAATTAATATTCAGAGAGAATACATGATAATCTTTTTGTATATATAATTTAATTTTGATGTATTCTTAACTATCATTTTTTCTTCTACCTGTGACATTGCATCTGTCCATCAAGAAAGGTCTACAAATTCAAATTTGGACTTCTAAGCCTACCCACAAAATGGCAGCCAGTAACCAGTGGGTTGACTCCATGTAGATCCACCCTCGCCTATATTTGTCTTTCTCACTTGTTAATGACAATGACAATAGTAATAAAAACAATAAACATAAAGACAACATAAATTTTGACAATACATTAACAGCATATCAGAATACTTTATTGCTATCCTTGTGACAATATAGCGAAGTAGAAATGATAATAATTCTGTCTTAAGAGATAAGGAATCTTGAGTTTAGTTGATATTATACAGAAGGTCATGGGTCACCTATCTAGGAAGAGATAGAAATGAGACTGTAACATAGATATTCTTACTTCAAAATTCTGGGCTCTTTCCAATGATGATAATGCTTCACTTATATTCACCAAACTTCATTATACATATGACTTACAAATCTATGCTACAGTACTCATTTGTCTCCCAAATTCAAGTACAAATCTACTCTCTACCTGCTGGGCATCTCCATCCAAATGTCCTTGCTGTAGGTCTTATTCTTGTTTCCCTCACAGTACCTACAACAGAGTCTTGCATGAAGTGGGTACTTAATAGCAGCGACCAAATAAATAAATGAAGAATTTCCAAGGCAAAAGGAGAAATTCCATGACTGAGCTAGGTGACGTGGTAGGGACCTGGCTGGTATAGGTACCGGGAAACACCAAGCTCATACTAACTCATTATACAAACTTACACTAATAATACCTACCCTGATTGGATGCTTACTATGTGGCAAGCACTGTCAAGAAAGTGTCACAATAAACCGTCTATATACACATGGGGGAGCTAAGGGGCAAACATTTGAGTAACTGGCCAAAGCAAGCGGCCTTGCTCACCAACCATCCTAACACCAGACTGTTCTAAGTAGTCTTTAAGCCAATGTCTTGCACTGTTATTATGTGCAAGCACTATGCTAACAGGATTTATATACATATTTTTAATTTTATTTAATCCTCAAAATAAACATATGAAATGTATTGAATATAACCATTTCTATTTTACTGAGGAAGAAATTAATATTCAGAGAGAATACATGATAATCTTTTTGTATATATAATTTAATTTTGATGTATTCTTAACTATCATTTTTTCTTCTACCTGTGACATTGCATCTGTCCATCAAGAAAGGTCTACAAATTCAAATTTGGACTTCTAAGCCTACCCACAAAATGGCAGCCAGTAACCAGTGGGTTGACTCCATGTAGATCCACCCTCGCCTATATTTGTCTTTCTCACTTGTTAATGACAATGACAATAGTAATAAAAACAATAAACATAAAGACAACATAAATTTTGACAATACATTAACAGCATATCAGAATACTTTATTGCTATCCTTGTGACAATATAGCGAAGTAGAAATGATAATAATTCTGTCTTAAGAGATAAGGAATCTTGAGTTTAGTTGATATTATACAGAAGGTCATGGGTCACCTATCTAGGAAGAGATAGAAATGAGACTGTAACATAGATATTCTTACTTCAAAATTCTGGGCTCTTTCCAATGATGATAATGCTTCACTTATATTCACCAAACTTCATTATACATATGACTTACAAATCTATGCTACAGTACTCATTTGTCTCCCAAATTCAAGTACAAATCTACTCTCTACCTGCTGGGCATCTCCATCCAAATGTCCTTGCTGTAGGTCTTATTCTTGTTTCCCTCACAGTACCTACAACAGAGTCTTGCATGAAGTGGGTACTTAATAGCAGCGACCAAATAAATAAATGAAGAATTTCCAAGGCAAAAGGAGAGAAAATTCCATGACTGAGCTAGGTGACGTGGTAGGGACCTGGCTGGTATAGGTACCGGGAAACACCAAGCTCTCATTCTCTGCATCTCAGTACCACTGAGTCCCACTGGCATCAGTGCTGTCCAGTCCAAAAGACCAGTGTGAGAGGCAGGTATTTCCTTCTGGTAGCTCAAGTGACAAAGGACCTCCCCAAAGACAGCTGCAAGTGGGAGAAACACCACCCTGGGAGGTCCAGCCAGATGTCTCATGACTGGATGAAAGGTTGGTTCTGTAATATCCTGGAAAGAAGTATGGCTGAATAAAAGATACTCATGGCTTTGACTGTCTTACAGGGTAGCCAGAGTAGCAGCAAACCCAGCCCTAACGCTCATCAGCTGTATAAGCCTTCACAAATATCCTCAAGTTTCCAAACTTCAGTTTCCTCATCTATTTAATGGGGATAATAACACACTTCATTGTACTGATATAGGCTAATAAATGAGCTATAGCATGATACAAAATAAGTATTAGCTATTATTATAAGCATTCTTATTCTTCTTGCCACTAAATGACCACAAGTTAGAAAGCTTCACCATTAAATATTGAAAACACAATTTCCCCTAATCTCATGCTTCTTGCGGAAGATGACAAGGCTGCCCAAAGCAGCTAATACCACACTCTTACCACCACATACACACTCTGGGTATGTGGTGAATGTGCTGAAAAGTGGTTCTGTCAACGACTAGCCAATAAAGTCCAACTCCTTTACCTGCGTAAAGGAAAACTCCTTTCCTCTAAAGGTAACTCCTTTTAAATGTGGGTCATGGGTCACCTATCTAGGAAGAGATAGAAATGAGACTGTAACATAGATATTCTTACTTCAAAATTCTGGGCTCTTTCCAATGATGATAATGCTTCACTTATATTCACCAAACTTCATTATACATATGACTTACAAATCTATGCTACAGTACTCATTTGTCTCCCAAATTCAAGTACAAATCTACTCTCTACCTGCTGGGCATCTCCATCCAAATGTCCTTGCTGTAGGTCTTATTCTTGTTTCCCTCACAGTACCTACAACAGAGTCTTGCATGAAGTGGGTACTTAATAGCAGCGACCAAATAAATAAATGAAGAATTTCCAAGGCAAAAGGAGAGAAAATTCCATGACTGAGCTAGGTGACGTGGTAGGGACCTGGCTGGTATAGGTACCGGGAAACACCAAGCTCTCATTCTCTGCATCTCAGTACCACTGAGTCCCACTGGCATCAGTGCTGTCCAGTCCAAAAGACCAGTGTGAGAGGCAGGTATTTCCTTCTGGTAGCTCAAGTGACAAAGGACCTCCCCAAAGACAGCTGCAAGTGGGAGAAACACCACCCTGGGAGGTCCAGCCAGATGTCTCATGACTGGATGAAAGGTTGGTTCTGTAATATCCTGGAAAGAAGTATGGCTGAATAAAAGATACTCATGGCTTTGACTGTCTTACAGGGTAGCCAGAGTAGCAGCAAACCCAGCCCTAACGCTCATCAGCTGTATAAGCCTTCACAAATATCCTCAAGTTTCCAAACTTCAGTTTCCTCATCTATTTAATGGGGATAATAACACACTTCATTGTACTGATATAGGCTAATAAATGAGCTATAGCATGATACAAAATAAGTATTAGCTATTATTATAAGCATTCTTATTCTTCTTGCCACTAAATGACCACAAGTTAGAAAGCTTCACCATTAAATATTGAAAACACAATTTCCCCTAATCTCATGCTTCTTGCGGAAGATGACAAGGCTGCCCAAAGCAGCTAATACCACACTCTTACCACCACATACACACTCTGGGTATGTGGTGAATGTGCTGAAAAGTGGTTCTGTCAACGACTAGCCAATAAAGTCCAACTCCTTTACCTGCGTAAAGGGAAAACTCCTTTCCTCTAAAGGTAACTCCTTTATCTGGAAAGGGATCCTTTGCTAGGGAAATCAAGGATCACAGGACAGGGTATACTTCCAGATCAACCTTGAGAAATTCTTCCCTGAAAGGAGAATCTCCCTTTTTTTTTTTTCTTTTCTCCATCATGCCTCTTTTATTTATATTTATTTTCATCCATCTTTTTTATTCTTTGGCATGTGTGGGCCTCCCATTGCAGTGGCCTCTCTCACTGCAAAGCAACAGCTCTGGGCACATGCACTCCAGAGTGCTGACTCGTAATTGGACACATCTGTCCAACCACTCCGCGGCACATGGGATCCTCCCAGGGCAGGGATTGAACTGGTGCCCCTTGCACGACAAGGTGGAATCCTTACCCACTGGACCACCAGGGAAGCCCATAAAATCTCCTTATTTTATACAGGGTATATCTAAGAGTTGCTGTTGTGGGTGTTTGTTGTTCAGTTGCTCAGTTGTGTCTGACTCTTTGTGACCCCATGGACTGCAGCCCGCCAGCCTTCTCTGTCCTTCACTATCTCCTGGAGTTTGCTCAAACTCATGTCCATTGAGTCAGTGACACAATCCAACCATCTCATTCTCTGTTGCCCTCTTCTCCTCTTGCCCTCAATCCTTCCCAGCATCAGGGTCTTTTCCGATGCGTTGGCTCTTCGCATCAGGTAGCTAAATGAAGGAGTTAGTAGGAAACTACTCCCTACACCTATTCTTGTACCACAACTTTCTGCCAGGGTCAGAAAGCTGATTGAATCAATAACAGAGCAGATTTGCAAAGTAGATGAAAGGTGTTACATTCTCAAACAATAAGAAGTCAAAAGCTGCAGATTTGCAAATTTTTTTAAAATTCTTATTCTCCTTGACACTAAATGACCACAAGTTAGAAAGCTTCACCATTAAATATTGAAAACACAATTTCCCCTAATCTCATGCTTCTTGCGGAAGATGACAAGGCTGCCCAAAGCAGCTAATACCACACTCTTACCACCACATACACACTCTGGGTATGTGGTGAATGTGCTGAAAAGTGGTTCTGTCAACGACTAGCCAATAAAGTCCAACTCCTTTACCTGCGTAAAGGGAAAACTCCTTTCCTCTAAAGGTAACTCCTTTATCTGGAAAGGGATCCTTTGCTAGGGAAATCAAGGATCACAGGACAGGGTATACTTCCAGATCAACCTTGAGAAATTCTTCCCTGAAAGGAGAATCTCCCTTTTTTTTTTTTCTTTTCTCCATCATGCCTCTTTTATTTATATTTATTTTCATCCATCTTTTTTATTCTTTGGCATGTGTGGGCCTCCCATTGCAGTGGCCTCTCTCACTGCAAAGCAACAGCTCTGGGCACATGCACTCCAGAGTGCTGACTCGTAATTGGACACATCTGTCCAACCACTCCGCGGCACATGGGATCCTCCCAGGGCAGGGATTGAACTGGTGCCCCTTGCACGACAAGGTGGAATCCTTACCCACTGGACCACCAGGGAAGCCCATAAAATCTCCTTATTTTATACAGGGTATATCTAAGAGTTGCTGTTGTGGGTGTTTGTTGTTCAGTTGCTCAGTTGTGTCTGACTCTTTGTGACCCCATGGACTGCAGCCCGCCAGCCTTCTCTGTCCTTCACTATCTCCTGGAGTTTGCTCAAACTCATGTCCATTGAGTCAGTGACACAATCCAACCATCTCATTCTCTGTTGCCCTCTTCTCCTCTTGCCCTCAATCCTTCCCAGCATCAGGGTCTTTTCCGATGCGTTGGCTCTTCGCATCAGGTAGCTAAATGAAGGAGTTAGTAGGAAACTACTCCCTACACCTATTCTTGTACCACAACTTTCTGCCAGGGTCAGAAAGCTGATTGAATCAATAACAGAGCAGATTTGCAAAGTAGATGAAAGGTGTTACATTCTCAAACAATAAGAAGTCAAAAGCTGCCATTATGAAGTGCTACTTGACACTTACCAGTTTTTCTTTTTTGTAAAGATGTTCTTATTTACAGGATTTGAAAAGACTCTGGATATATCCCCATGGGTAGGTTCAGGCCTTCACATGTGGCATTAGTCAAAATGTTTGCACTTAATGTGTGCAGTTTGCAGAAAGAAAAGCAAATAGAAAGCAATGCTATATCAGAAAAGGCGGGGGCAGACCAGATTCCAAAGAGAGAATTATAACTGAGTGGATGAAACACTAACAAACGGGCATCTTACTACACAGTTCTTTCACAAGTGAATTCTTGGCAGGTTCTGTGGAGAGGCTGAATTGAATCGCTTCAAGGTCAAATGCATCTCTAATGATTCTCATGGATGTCACCTGTATCTGAGAAAGTGGGATGTTAAACATTTACCCTGGGTAATAACAATAAATACACATTAAATTTTGCATTTGCCATCTTCTTTTGCTATAGAATTCAATTTGCCAGAATCACAAAATGACCTCAGAAGGTCATATCAACCTTTTTTTTGGGAGGGGGACAGGGGATGATTCTAAGCAGCCCTCAGATGAATCAATATCTAAACAGATCTTCAAAGATCTCTCAAAAGGGAGGAGTCACAGCTTTCCATTTCCCAGGGCTACTCAGTTAGAAAAGTATCTCCTTTACAGAAGCTAAAGCTCCCTTACTTGGAGAGAACTCTCTTCCCATAGATGTTATGGGATAGGGGTAGGGAATCAAAGTTGCTGTTGTGGGTGTTTGTTGTTCAGTTGCTCAGTTGTGTCTGACTCTTTGTGACCCCATGGACTGCAGCCCGCCAGCCTTCTCTGTCCTTCACTATCTCCTGGAGTTTGCTCAAACTCATGTCCATTGAGTCAGTGACACAATCCAACCATCTCATTCTCTGTTGCCCTCTTCTCCTCTTGCCCTCAATCCTTCCCAGCATCAGGGTCTTTTCCGATCGTTGGCTCTTCGCATCAGGTAGCTAAATGAAGGAGTTAGTAGGAAACTACTCCCTACACCTATTCTTGTACCACAACTTTCTGCCAGGGTCAGAAAGCTGATTGAATCAATAACAGAGCAGATTTGCAAAGTAGATGAAAGGTGTTACATTCTCAAACAATAAGAAGTCAAAAGCTGCCATTATGAAGTGCTACTTGACACTTACCAGTTTTTCTTTTTTGTAAAGATGTTCTTATTTACAGGATTTGAAAAGACTCTGGATATATCCCCATGGGTAGGTTCAGGCCTTCACATGTGGCATTAGTCAAAATGTTTGCACTTAATGTGTGCAGTTTGCAGAAAGAAAAGCAAATAGAAAGCAATGCTATATCAGAAAAGGCGGGGGCAGACCAGATTCCAAAGAGAGAATTATAACTGAGTGGATGAAACACTAACAAACGGGCATCTTACTACACAGTTCTTTCACAAGTGAATTCTTGGCAGGTTCTGTGGAGAGGCTGAATTGAATCGCTTCAAGGTCAAATGCATCTCTAATGATTCTCATGGATGTCACCTGTATCTGAGAAAGTGGGATGTTAAACATTTACCCTGGGTAATAACAATAAATACACATTAAATTTTGCATTTGCCATCTTCTTTTGCTATAGAATTCAATTTGCCAGAATCACAAAATGACCTCAGAAGGTCATATCAACCTTTTTTTTGGGAGGGGGACAGGGGATGATTCTAAGCAGCCCTCAGATGAATCAATATCTAAACAGATCTTCAAAGATCTCTCAAAAGGGAGGAGTCACAGCTTTCCATTTCCCAGGGCTACTCAGTTAGAAAAGTATCTCCTTTACAGAAGCTAAAGCTCCCTTACTTGGAGAGAACTCTCTTCCCATAGATGTTATGGGATAGGGGTAGGGGATATATTATTCTTATAGAGTATGCCTTCTCCTGCCCTGACCCTGATGAAAACAAACTAAGATTGCTCCTTAACTGGGGGAAAACCACTCTAAAAGTATTTCACAGAATCACAGCAACACAGAATTTAGAGCCAAGAAGAATCTCTGTGATATGTGAATCCAATGTTTGATGTTAAAGAATGGATAATTCACAACTAGAAAGACCCGAGCTAAAACTGGAACAGTCTTGGGTGAATCAGTGTGGTTGAGGTCTTACCTCACCAACCATCAGGTTCTATCTCTCAGCAAGTTTCCTCAGCCCAAGCTCTTAAACAGGCTCTAAATCTGATGCTGTTTCTCTACCTCCATTGGTCCAAGTCATTTTCTAGTCTTGCCTATGATAATCACTCCCTAATGTGTCTCCTTGCTTGCCCTCTTATCCCTATAAAATATCTTTTGCATCATCAAGAGTAATATCTTTTAAAAAGAGATCAAATCACATCAATATCCTCCTTGAAATCTTTCAGTTGCTTCCTTTGGCAAACGGAATCACAGAAATATCTTACCAAGGCAAAACACGAGAATTGGCTGTACATTACTACCTTCCAAATAAGGTTGTTCTTACTGAAGCTCAAATTAAATTTAAAAAATGCATTTATATATCTCAGAGGAGTAAAGAAGATGAAATAACACTGGGTTTTCAATTCTAAACCTTTCTCCTTTGTATAACAATGTCAGAAGAAGGCTCTATAGAGTAGGCTTTACATTTTGAGAAGCATTTTCCAAAGGAGAGCTCTTGTTAGGTTTAGGATATATTTTACAGCCCATGGTAAATATTTTAAGAGAAGAGCAAATGGGTCCACAAAGTCCTGATGTGTTGAGACATTTAGAACTGCTTTTATATTTTTTTCTAGACGTAATCCCATGATAGGTTTAACACTGATCACTACCATCAGCAGAAGTAGAAACAGGCTTCTGCTTCGATAGCTAATTGTTAACCACAACATGGAAGGGAGGAGTAGTTCCATTTCCCAGGGCTACAGTTAGAAAAGTATCTCCTTTACAGAAGCTAAAGCTCCCTTACTTGAGAGAACTCTCTTCCCATAGATGTTATGGGATAGGGGTAGGGGATATATTATTCTTATAGAGTATGCCTTCTCCTGCCCTGACCCTGATGAAAACAAACTAAGATTGCTCCTTAACTGGGGGAAAACCACTCTAAAAGTATTTCACAGAATCACAGCAACACAGAATTTAGAGCCAAGAAGAATCTCTGTGATATGTGAATCCAATGTTTGATGTTAAAGAATGGATAATTCACAACTAGAAAGACCCGAGCTAAAACTGGAACAGTCTTGGGTGAATCAGTGTGGTTGAGGTCTTACCTCACCAACCATCAGGTTCTATCTCTCAGCAAGTTTCCTCAGCCCAAGCTCTTAAACAGGCTCTAAATCTGATGCTGTTTCTCTACCTCCATTGGTCCAAGTCATTTTCTAGTCTTGCCTATGATAATCACTCCCTAATGTGTCTCCTTGCTTGCCCTCTTATCCCTATAAAATATCTTTTGCATCATCAAGAGTAATATCTTTTAAAAAGAGATCAAATCACATCAATATCCTCCTTGAAATCTTTCAGTTGCTTCCTTTGGCAAACGGAATCACAGAAATATCTTACCAAGGCAAAACACGAGAATTGGCTGTACATTACTACCTTCCAAATAAGGTTGTTCTTACTGAAGCTCAAATTAAATTTAAAAAATGCATTTATATATCTCAGAGGAGTAAAGAAGATGAAATAACACTGGGTTTTCAATTCTAAACCTTTCTCCTTTGTATAACAATGTCAGAAGAAGGCTCTATAGAGTAGGCTTTACATTTTGAGAAGCATTTTCCAAAGGAGAGCTCTTGTTAGGTTTAGGATATATTTTACAGCCCATGGTAAATATTTTAAGAGAAGAGCAAATGGGTCCACAAAGTCCTGATGTGTTGAGACATTTAGAACTGCTTTTATATTTTTTTCTAGACGTAATCCCATGATAGGTTTAACACTGATCACTACCATGTATCAGCAGAAGTAGAAACAGGCTTCTGCTTCGATAGCTAATTGTATAACCACAACATGGAAGTCATATAAATACCCATTGACAGACAAATGGATAAAGAATATGTGATACATAAATATAATGGAATACTACTCAGTCATAAAGAATGAATTAATGCCATTTGCAGCAACATGGATGGACATAAAGGTTATCATACCAAATGAAGTAAATCAAAGATAAATATCATGTAATATCATTTAAATGTAGTATCTAAAATGATATAAGTAAACTTATTTACAAAACAGCTTCACAGACTTAGAAAACAAACTTATGCTTACCAAAGGGGAAAGTGGGGAGAGATAAATTAGGAATTTTGGATTAAGGATATATACAACTATTTATAAAATAAATAAGGATCTAGTGAAGAGCACAGAGAACTATATCCAGTATCTTATAATAATCTATAATAAAAAGAACCTGAAAAAGAATATATATATATATATATATATATGCATGTGTGTATATATATGTGTACATAACTTAATTACTTTGGTGTACACCTAACATGTAAATCAACTGTACTTCAAAAAAAATTTTTTTGGCCATACTGCATGGCATGGAGGTTCTTAGTTCTCCATCCAGGGAACAAACATGTACAGTGGAAGCTCAGAGTCTTAACCACTAGACCACCAGGAAAGTCCAACTATGCTTCAATTTAAAAAAAAAAAAACTAATTGTAGTAGTCAGCTCTAAGCCCCAGTGAGAAAAATTAAGTACTTTGACACTAAAGCTTTTGCCTATGAGTAATATCTTACACGTTATTACCTAAAAGAGTATCAGAGGAAATGCACACATGCACACACACAGAGTATCAGAGCAAAACCAATTGAGGTGCAAAAAAATACCACTATCTTTCTAAAGCCACACAGCTAGTAATAAGGAGAACCAGAACTAAGCACTAAGTCTTTCAGTTTTTTTGCACCTGCCTCCCCACTGCGTCAATCCAGTAAAGTGAATGGAAGACGCTCCAAAGTGTCGTGGGCTTGGTCTGGCAGTGAGAATCTGGAACAGTGCATATCAACACAGGAAGGGAAGGAAGAAAGCATTGGATGATCAGAACAACTGATATTGTGTGCCACCAGAAGGTTTCAAACCTGGATTTCTTTTATCTTTTTGAGACTAAAGTAAACAGTGATAGAGTTTAACAACACATGAGAGACACTGTTAAGAGGATGAAAAGATAAGCACAGAATGGGAGAAAATATTTTCAAAACACATATCTGATAAAAGACATGTATTTAGGGTTTCCCTGGTAGCCCAGTGGGTAAAGGACACCACCTTGCAGTGCAAGGGGTGCCAGTTCCATCCCTGGCCTGGGAAGATCCCATGTGCCACGGAGCAGCTGGACTGATGTGTCCAACTATCGAGCCCAAGCTCTGGAGCGCATGCGCCCAGAGCCAGTGCTCTGCTATGGGAGAGGCCACTGCAGTGGGAGGTCCACAAGGCCAAAGAACAAAAAAGATAAGTGAATGAAAGATCAATAGAAGTGGCCCCAAAAAACCCCAAAAGACCTGTATTTAAAGATGTATAAAAAGAACTTTTAAAACTCTACTATACGGCTTCCCTGGTGGTCCAGCGGGTGAAAAGTCTGCCTTGCAGTGCAAGGAGCACTGGTTCAGTCTCTGGCATGAGAGGATCCCATATGCCATGGAGCAGCTGGACAGGTGTGTACAATTGTGAGTCAGCACTCTGGAGCGCATGCACCCAGAGCTGGTGCTCTGCAACGAGAGAGGCCACTGCAATGGGAGGCCCACACAGCCCAAGGAGTTGAGATGGACGAAAATAAATAAATGAAGGACCAATAAAAGAGACCAAACTTAAAAAAAAAAACTCCACTATAGGGGAAATTTCCCCGGCAGTCCAGTGGTTAAGAGTCTGTGCTCCCTATGCAGGGGGCAAAGTTCCCTGACCAGGGAACTAAGATTCTACATGGAAGAAAAAACTCAACAGTAAAAAACAAGCAAAAAAACCCCAGACACCCCAATTAAATATAAATAAAATATCTCAATAGCCACCTAAAGAAGATAAACAGATGGCATTATGAATAGAGCTTAACATCATTTGTCATTAAGAATTGCAAATTAAAACAACAACGAGATGCCACCACGCAACTATTAGAATAGCTAAAACCAGAAAACTGACATACCAAATGCTAGCAAGGTTGCCAAGCAACAGGAAGTCTCACTCATTGCTGCTGGGCATGCAAAATGGTACCGTCACTTTAGAAGACAGTTTGGCAGCTTCTCACAAAGTAAACATAGTCTTACCGTCCAATCCAGCGTTCACACTTAGGTATTTACTGAATTGATTTGAAACGTTATGTCCACACAAAAACCTGCACATGAATATTATTCATAGCAGCTTTAGTCACAATTGCCAAAACTGGAAGCAATCAAGATGTCCTTCAATAGGTGAATGGACAAACAAACCAGGATACATCCATCCAAATGAATATTATTAACTAAAAAAGAAATAGAGCTATCAAGCCACAAAAAGACAAGGAGGAATCTTAAGTACACATTGCTAAGCAAGAGAAACCAATGTGATGAAGTTACCTACTGTATGATTCTAACTACACATATGACCTTCTGGAAAGGCCAAGATCATAGACATAGTGAAAAGACTGGTAATTGCCAGGGGTTCAGGGAGAGGAAGGGTAGGATAAAACATAGGAGATTTTTAGGGTGATGAAACTATTCTGTGTAATACTAGAATGTAGAAACCAACTGAACGTTACAGCATACCTGAAAAAACGGCTTCCCTGGTGGTCCAGCGGGTGAAAAGTCTGCCTTGCAGTGCAAGGAGCACTGGTTCAGTCTCTGGCATGAGAGGATCCCATATGCCATGGAGCAGCTGGACAGGTGTGTACAATTGTGAGTCAGCACTCTGGAGCGCATGCACCCAGAGCTGGTGCTCTGCAACGAGAGAGGCCACTGCAATGGGAGGCCCACACAGCCCAAGGAGTTGAGATGGACGAAAATAAATAAATGAAGGACCAATAAAAGAGACCAAAATTAAAAAAAAAAACTCTACTATAGGGAATTCCCTGGCAGTCCAGTGGTTAAGAGTCTGTGCTCCCTATGCAGGGGGCAAAGTTCCCTGACCAGGGAACTAAGATTCTACATGGAAGAAAAAACTCAACAGTAAAAAACAAGCAAAAAAACCCCAGACACCCCAATTAAATATAAATAAAATATCTCAATAGCCACCTAAAGAAGATAAACAGATGGCATTATGAATAGAGCTTAACATCATTTGTCATTAAGAATTGCAAATTAAAACAACAACGAGATGCCACCACGCAACTATTAGAATAGCTAAAACCAGAAAACTGACATACCAAATGCTAGCAAGGTTGCCAAGCAACAGGAAGTCTCACTCATTGCTGCTGGGCATGCAAAATGGTACCGTCACTTTAGAAGACAGTTTGGCAGCTTCTCACAAAGTAAACATAGTCTTACCGTCCAATCCAGCGTTCACACTTAGGTATTTACTGAATTGATTTGAAACGTTATGTCCACACAAAAACCTGCACATGAATATTATTCATAGCAGCTTTAGTCACAATTGCCAAAACTGGAAGCAATCAAGATGTCCTTCAATAGGTGAATGGACAAACAAACCAGGATACATCCATCCAAATGAATATTATTAACTAAAAAAGAAATAGAGCTATCAAGCCACAAAAAGACAAGGAGGAATCTTAAGTACACATTGCTAAGCAAGAGAAACCAATGTGATGAAGTTACCTACTGTATGATTCTAACTACACATATGACCTTCTGGAAAGGCCAAGATCATAGACATAGTGAAAAGACTGGTAATTGCCAGGGGTTCAGGGAGAGGAAGGGTAGGATAAAACATAGGAGATTTTTAGGGTGATGAAACTATTCTGTGTAATACTAGAATGTGAATATAGATTCTAAACATCTGTCAACACCCACTGAACGTTACAGCATAAAAAGTGAATCTTAATTCATGCACATTTAGAAAAATCATTTAGGAGATCAGAAAACATCAAGGAAAAATGAACATGATAACAGAATAATTATATTGCAAATGTATGAAACAACTTTACTGAGGAGTGCAGAGAAGACACTACCCCATGTAACTCTGGAAATGAATGAAGTCTGTAAGGGGAAAAAAAGGGTCAACAATTCTGTTCTGGCTACAATGTGTAGGCCAGGAATGAGTCATTAAGTAAATGGATAATGGATGGGAGGGGACAAGTTTCTCACTGTGGGAATGAAATTCACAGAAAAGCAAGAGAAGAAGTCCAGAACAATCCACGTGGTAATATATTAGGTTTGGAAACATTGATAAGCCTTCATGTTTTATTTAACATAGATTATTTATAAATTGTTACATTCAGAATATTTATAAATATGTTGTTGTTATTGTTCAGTCGCTAAGTTGTGTCCAACTCTTGCAACCCCATGGACTGAAGCACAGCAGGCTTCCCTGTCCTTCACTATCTCCTAGAGTTTGCTTAAATTCATGTCCATCTATCTATCAATTAATATATATATATATATATAAACACATGGTCACACACATATACATATATACATGTATACACACACACACACACACACACAGAGTGTTATAGATGTGTACATCCCTTTGTTATTGAAAAAAAAAAAAAGGACCTAAAATAAGCAAAATATCAGTAGCAGCCAGCACATCAAGCACCTAGAACTTGGTTTCAAGTACCATTCTCCAATAAATGGAGAAATGACTCACTCTAGGACTAGGGCTGAGACTATACAAGATGAATCTGGAGCATCTTTTAGTGCCAGAAAGTAAGGAAGAGCTAATAAAATGACAGGGGGGTGTCAAAGGGGCACAGATTCCAACTGAAAGAGCTCCTAGGAGTTGGAATAATATGAGCAACAAAACAGTAACACTGGATTAAACTCAAGGTGTAAAGCACATATCCATTATTTCAGGGGTCCTCTCACCATCATTAGCATTACAGCCTGAGTTCTATGTCCTGTCAGATCAGTGGCAGCATTAGATTTTCATAAGAGCAAGACCCCTAACGTGAATTGTGCATGTTAGGAATCTAAGTTTCATGCTCCTTATGAGAACTGAATGTCTGATGCTCTGAGCTGAAGCTGAGACAGTGATGCTAGTGCTGGGGAGTGACTGCAAATATAGATTATCATTAGCATAGTAAATGTAATTCATGTGACTCATCCCAGAACCACACCTTCCAACCCCAGTCCATGGAAAAACTGTCTTCCACAAAACCAGTCCCTGGTGCCAAAAGACTGGGGACTGCTGCATTGTTTCATCCTGATGTAAATGAGTGAATTAATAAAGGGGACGAAGAAACAAATCCTCCAGAAGACTTCCAAATAATTTATGTAGATGCTCCACACTCATGGAGGTGGAGCGTAACTCCCCTCTTTGTAAGTGTAGTAATATATTAGGTTTGGAAACATTGATAAGCCTTCATGTTTTATTTAACATAGATTATTTATAAATTGTTACATTCAGAATATTTATAAATATGTTGTTGTTATTGTTCAGTCGCTAAGTTGTGTCCAACTCTTGCAACCCCATGGACTGAAGCACAGCAGGCTTCCCTGTCCTTCACTATCTCCTAGAGTTTGCTTAAATTCATGTCCATCTATCTATCAATTAATATATATATATATATATAAACACATGGTCACACACATATACATATATACATGTATACACACACACACACACACACACAGAGTGTTATAGATGTGTACATCCCTTTGTTATTGAAAAAAAAAAAAAGGACCTAAAATAAGCAAAATATCAGTAGCAGCCAGCACATCAAGCACCTAGAACTTGGTTTCAAGTACCATTCTCCAATAAATGGAGAAATGACTCACTCTAGGACTAGGGCTGAGACTATACAAGATGAATCTGGAGCATCTTTTAGTGCCAGAAAGTAAGGAAGAGCTAATAAAATGACAGGGGGGTGTCAAAGGGGCACAGATTCCAACTGAAAGAGCTCCTAGGAGTTGGAATAATATGAGCAACAAAACAGTAACACTGGATTAAACTCAAGGTGTAAAGCACATATCCATTATTTCAGGGGTCCTCTCACCATCATTAGCATTACAGCCTGAGTTCTATGTCCTGTCAGATCAGTGGCAGCATTAGATTTTCATAAGAGCAAGACCCCTAACGTGAATTGTGCATGTTAGGAATCTAAGTTTCATGCTCCTTATGAGAACTGAATGTCTGATGCTCTGAGCTGAAGCTGAGACAGTGATGCTAGTGCTGGGGAGTGACTGCAAATATAGATTATCATTAGCATAGTAAATGTAATTCATGTGACTCATCCCAGAACCACACCTTCCAACCCCAGTCCATGGAAAAACTGTCTTCCACAAAACCAGTCCCTGGTGCCAAAAAGACTGGGGACTGCTGCATTGTTTCATCCTGATGTAAATGAGTGAATTAATAAAGGGGACGAAGAAACAAATCCTCCAGAAGACTTCCAAATAATTTATGTAGATGCTCCACACTCATGGAGGTGGAGCGTAACTCCCCCCTCTTTGTAAGTGTGGGCCATGTACAGTGACTTCCCTCCAAGACGATACTCTGGGACAGCAGGTAAAAAGCACCCTGACTGTGGAGAAACCTGACAAACATTACATCAGCCAGGTGGTCAAGGTCAGCACCGAGTCATAAATCATTTTGATAACATGTACGCTTGATAAGATGGCATGAACTTGACACATCACCTCTGTGATCTTCTTCTCAAAAACTCAGAACCCCTGCCTAATCATAAGAAAACATCATCAGACAAACTCCAATCCAGGGACAGTCTACAGTATGCCTGACAAGTACACCTCAAAACTGTCAAGGTCATCAACAAAGTCTGAGAAACTCTCCCTGTCATGAGAAACCTAAAGGAGACAGGATACCTAAATGTAACATAGTGTCCTGGATGGGATCCTGGGACAGAAAAAGGACATTAGGCAAAAACTAAGGGTACCTGAATAACTCTGGATGTGAGCTAATGATAAGGGATCAATATCAGTTGATTAACAGTAACAAATGGACCAACTTATGTAAGAGTCTAACAACGGAGAAACTAAGAGGGAGAGGGAGTAACATGGAAATTCTGTACTATCTGCTCATTTTTATCTGTAACTCTGAATCTGTTTGAAAAATAAAGTTTATGAAAAACAAAAGAAATCCACAACTCTAATTTGTCTTCTGGCACGCTATTCTCTTAGAATTTCAAAATTCTATTGTGCATGTTAGGAATCTAAGTTTCATGCTCCTTATGAGAACTGAATGTCTGATGCTCTGAGCTGAAGCTGAGACAGTGATGCTAGTGCTGGGAGTGACTGCAAATATAGATTATCATTAGCATAGTAAATGTAATTCATGTGACTCATCCCAGAACCACACCTTCCAACCCCAGTCCAGGGAAAAAACTGTCTTCCACAAAACCAGTCCCTGGTGCCAAAAGACTGGGGACTGCTGCATTGTTTCATCCTGATGTAAATGAGTGAATTAATAAAGGGGACGAAGAAACAAATCCTCCAGAAGACTTCCAAATAATTTATGTAGATGCTCCACACTCATGGAGGTGGAGCGTAACTCCCCCCTCTTTGTAAGTGTGGGCCATGTACAGTGACTTCCCTCCAAGACGATACTCTGGGACAGCAGGTAAAAAGCACCCTGACTGTGGAGAAACCTGACAAACATTACATCAGCCAGGTGGTCAAGGTCAGCACCGAGTCATAAATCATTTTGATAACATGTACGCTTGATAAGATGGCATGAACTTGACACATCACCTCTGTGATCTTCTTCTCAAAAACTCAGAACCCCTGCCTAATCATAAGAAAACATCATCAGACAAACTCCAATCCAGGGACAGTCTACAGTATGCCTGACAAGTACACCTCAAAACTGTCAAGGTCATCAACAAAGTCTGAGAAACTCTCCCTGTCATGAGAAACCTAAAGGAGACAGGATACCTAAATGTAACATAGTGTCCTGGATGGGATCCTGGGACAGAAAAAGGACATTAGGCAAAAACTAAGGGTACCTGAATAACTCTGGATGTGAGCTAATGATAAGGGATCAATATCAGTTGATTAACAGTAACAAATGGACCAACTTATGTAAGAGTCTAACAACGGGAGAAACTAAGAGGGGAGAGGGGAGTAACATGGAAATTCTGTACTATCTGCTCATTTTTATCTGTAACTCTGAATCTGTTTGAAAAAATAAAGTTTATGAAAAAAAACAAAAGAAATCCACAACTCTAATTTGTCTTCTGGCACGCTATTCTCTTAGAACTTTTACCAAAAAAGTTACATGATTATGCTGGTTGCCTCTCACTCCTTGTGGTAATTTTTAAAGGACAGGTCACAGGAGAACCTCATCTACCATTTTTTTCTGATGTTAATGGGCTTCCTAATTATGTCAAGATACCTCTCAAAATAGCATTATTTTGAAGAATTCTGAACTCATACAGTTAAACCCATGTCAATTCTTACATTTGGATATCAATAGCTGAAACATTTTCCTGGATATAATTATTCGAATTAGGAGGTAAAGCCTTGAATAAATCACTGTATGCCCCTCTCAAATAGTTTTGGAGGTCCTAGTTTTATGGCTCCTTAGGGCACTGCCATACTTTGGTGCTTATCTTATTTAAGGATGCAGGTAAATAATTAGGAGAAGGTCTCCTCCATTCATTTCAGTAGCACTGCACTGAAACCACTTTATTGTCAGTAAGAACAAAAGAATGTCACTGTCCAAAAATTGCAATCTCTTTTTCTCAATAATTTTTTTTTTTTTAAAGATTTACTTATTTATTTATTTAGGGCGGGGGACAGGTTGGGGAGGGAGAGGAGCAGGCAGGCCACTTCGATTGGTCTTTCATTTCTCTATTTTCATCCGTCTTTATTCTTTGGCTCCTGTGGGCCTCCCATCGCGGTGGCCTCTGTCGTCACAGAGCGCCGGCTCTGGGTGCATGCGCTCCAGAGCTCCGGCTAGGTAATTGGACACATCGGTCCAGCCACTCCGCGGCACGTGGGATCTTCCCAGGCCAGGGATCGAACTGGCGCCCTTTGCACTGCAAGGCGGTATCCTTACCCACTGGACTACTAGGGGAAGCCCTCTTTTTCTCAATAAATTTTTTATGACTAGTTCCCCATCAGTTGTCTCTCTCACTCTAACATACACACACACACACACACACACACGCAAGAAAGTTCTGTTCTCTCCTTCATATTTCAAAAATCACCTATCGCCTTTATCTTTTTAATTCTGGCCTCTTTTATTGTTTTTTTTACTTATTTTTCATCCATTTTTGGCCTGTGTGGGCCTCCCATTGCAGTGACTTCTCTCGGTGCAGAGCAACGGCTCTGGGTGCATGCGCTCCAGAGCGCTGGCTCGGTAGTTGGACACATCGGTCCAGCCGCTCCGCGGCACGTGGGATCTTCCCAGGCCAGGGATCGAACTGGCGCCCCTCGCATTGCAAGGTGGACTCTTTACCCACTGAAGCACCAGGCAAGCTCTCACATTTATGCTTTTTAAAAATGTCAACATCCTTTAGAATTTGGTATAGTATTATTTTAGAAATAGAAAAAAGTACAAAAGAGTTTTAGATTATGATACTCCCATTCAATGGAAAGTGATATAGCCTCTTAAATATACTAACATGGAAAAATATCTAAGATAATTAAGTTTAAAAAGTTGCAAACTCAGTATAATATAATTTGATTTTTATTAAGAAAGGAAATATGTTAATATGCTATGTTATACATAAATGATATATGCTAGTATATTCAAAGGAAACAATTTGGAGAAACGCACTCCAAAGTGCTCTATAGGAGGATCATGTGATACAGAACTGCATGTATGGATTTCTGTCATGTTTGAATTTTTATAAACAGAGAATATTAATTTTGTAATTTGAAATTTTTTCAATATTAAAAAATGTATTTCTGCTTCCCTGGTGGTTCAGTAGGTAAAGAGTTCGCCTTGCAGTGCAAGGGGCATCAGTTCAATCCCTGGTCCGGGAGGATCCCACATGTCGTAGTGGCTGGACCGATGTGTTCAATTGGGAGCCAGTGCTCTGGAGTGCATGCACCCAGAGCCTTCGCTCTGCAACAAGAGAGGCCACTGCAATGGGAGGCCCATACAGGCCAAAGAATAAAGATAGATCAAAATAAATAAATAGAAAACCAATAAAAGAGGACAAAATTGGAAAGAAAAATGTATTTCCTCCTGAATATCATGCGACCTGATGCAATGAGGTGCTGGCAATTTTGGAGATACGTGTGCACTAGGAGCCAGATTGTTCTGCCAGGACCCACAATGAGCCCACGCTTGGCAGAAAACAAAGTCTGAGACTGTCTTCTGTCCTATGGATGATGTAGGTTATACATCACCTTGTCTTCTGCTCAAGTAGGGCTTTAAGCTATAATATCATTCATTGCAGAAGTGCTCTATTGAATCTCCATCTCGTGGTTACCCAGCTTCTGGTGGAAAAGGAGCACACTACCTCATGAGACAGCTATTTTATTCTTAGGAGTTTGGGGAATATATACCCCCAGATTCTAAACTTGACTCAAAATTACAGAATAGCTGTTCAATGACATCTTGAATAGCCATTTTTAATGCTGTGTCTAGCATAATTCATGACTTACAGAGGCTTTTCAATAAATATTTATTGAATGCATAAGTTGACTGTTGAGAACAGACAGACTTACACTCTGCTCGGTTCTTCTTTTACCTGAGTTTACATCATATATTCTGGCCACTATATCACACAGTTACTTCACACTGGAAAAAAGCAACAATTGCAAAAAAAAAAAAGCAATGAATTAGAAACCAAGAAACATGAGTTCAGTTTTTAGATGTGCTATTTATCAACTGTGCAAATTTAGAAGTCATTTCACATCTCTGAAACCCTTTTTTTAATCAAAAATAGATCTGTGATACAGAACTGCATGTATGGATTTCTGTCATGTTTGAATTTTTATAAACAGAGAATAGTAATTTTGTAATTTGAAGGTTTTTCAATATTAAAAAATGTATTTCTGCTTCCCTGGTGGTTCAGTAGGTAAGAGTTCGCCTTGCAGTGCAAGGGGCATCAGTTCAATCCCTGGTCCGGGAGGATCCCACATGTCGTAGTGGCTGGACCGATGTGTTCAATTGGGAGCCAGTGCTCTGGAGTGCATGCACCCAGAGCCTTCGCTCTGCAACAAGAGAGGCCACTGCAATGGGAGGCCCATACAGGCCAAAGAATAAAGATAGATCAAAATAAATAAATAGAAAACCAATAAAAGAGGACAAAATTGGAAAGAAAAATGTATTTCCTCCTGAATATCATGCGACCTGATGCAATGAGGTGCTGGCAATTTTGGAGATACGTGTGCACTAGGAGCCAGATTGTTCTGCCAGGACCCACAATGAGCCCACGCTTGGCAGAAAACAAAGTCTGAGACTGTCTTCTGTCCTATGGATGATGTAGGTTATACATCACCTTGTCTTCTGCTC
This sequence comes from Tragulus kanchil, assembly GCA_022376925.1. NCBI lineage: Eukaryota > Metazoa > Chordata > Mammalia > Artiodactyla > Tragulidae > Tragulus > Tragulus kanchil. Next base: position 261,168,576 of record JAIOJX010000032.1, read on the forward strand.
AAGTAGGGCTTTAAGCTATAATATCATTCATTGCAGAAGTGCTCTATTGAATCTCCATCTCGTGGTTACCCAGCTTCTGGTGGAAAAGGAGCACACTACCTCATGAGACAGCTATTTTATTCTTAGGAGTTTGGGGAATATATACCCCCAGATTCTAAACTTGACTCAAAATTACAGAATAGCTGTTCAATGACATCTTGAATAGCCATTTTTAATGCTGTGTCTAGCATAATTCATGACTTACAGAGGCTTTTCAATAAATATTTATTGAATGCATAAGTTGACTGTTGAGAACAGACAGACTTACACTCTGCTCGGTTCTTCTTTTACCTGAGTTTACATCATATATTCTGGCCACTATATCACACAGTTACTTCACACTGGAAAAAAGCAACAATTGCAAAAAAAAAAAAAAAAAAGCAATGAATTAGAAACCAAGAAACATGAGTTCAGTTTTTAGATGTGCTATTTATCAACTGTGCAAATTTAGGGAAGTCATTTCACATCTCTGAACTCTTCTTTCATATCTATAAAATATGAAGAGGATTGGGAAGGTAGATTTCAACAATAAAACTCTGAAAATAACCTACAGCATCAAGATTTTTGGCATCCGATACGAGTAGTTATGCCTAAGCCCAGGGCTTTTATACTTATTAAATAGGATCCTTATGTCTTACTCTTTTATTTTGTATATTAAGCTATATCTCCTAACCCTTCTCCCCACCCATTTTAGCTTTCTAGTGGCCAGAGATTTAAGAACTCAACTGAAAGTAGAATGAACTGAAAATAGATCTTGATGTCTAAAGAAACCATCTTCAAAATGCTTGTATTATTGTACTCATCAAAAGCCTTTCACCCAGAACCACTCTTAAGAGTTGTGTGGCAACATTTGAGAAATGTTTTGAAACCAATGGTTTTAAGCACCACCCAAAAACAAATACTTTGCCTGGGAAAATAAACATTTTCTTCTATATGAACTAGCTTTAGAACTATTCTAAAACTTCTTTTGGAAAAGAATTTTGTTCGCTCAGAATGAATATATTAAAAACAAAGCAAATGGAGAACTGAGAGCTTTGTTAGGAAATACTTGCTGTGATGGATACAGTCATGGTGGGGTCTAATTTTCCTAATTTCAGCCTTCATTTGGCACATGGTTGGTACTCAGAAATACTTCCTAGGAAGACATGACTTTTCATTACTCAGCTCAGTGCTACCAAGGCGCATCTCTTCAGCCATTTGGCAAATTTTGGCAGGTACAATGTTAAAGAGGCTTTTCAATAAATATTTATTGAATGCATAAGTTGACTGTTGAGAACAGACAGACTTACACTCTGCTCGGTTCTTCTTTTACCTGAGTTTACATCATATATTCTGGCCACATTTATTGATCACAAGTTGACTTTGAAACAGCAGACTTACACTCTGCTCGGTTCTTCTTTACCATTAAATAATCTGGCCACTATATCACACAGTTACTTCACACTGGAAAAGCAACAATTGCAAAAAAAGAAAAGCAATGAATTAGAAACCAAGAAACATGAGTTCAGTTTTTAGATGTGCTATTTATCAACTGTGCAAATTTAGGGAAGTCATTTCACATCTCTGAACTCTTCTTTCATATCTATAAAATATGAAGAGGATTGGGAAGGTAGATTTCAACAATAAAACTCTGAAAATAACCTACAGCATCAAGATTTTTGGCATCCGATACGAGTAGTTATGCCTAAGCCCAGGGCTTTTATACTTATTAAATAGGATCCTTATGTCTTACTCTTTTATTTTGTATATTAAGCTATATCTCCTAACCCTTCTCCCCACCCATTTTAGCTTTCTAGTGGCCAGAGATTTAAGAACTCAACTGAAAGTAGAATGAACTGAAAATAGATCTTGATGTCTAAAGAAACCATCTTCAAAATGCTTGTATTATTGTACTCATCAAAAGCCTTTCACCCAGAACCACTCTTAAGAGTTGTGTGGCAACATTTGAGAAATGTTTTGAAACCAATGGTTTTAAGCACCACCCAAAAACAAATACTTTGCCTGGGAAAATAAACATTTTCTTCTATATGAACTAGCTTTAGAACTATTCTAAAACTTCTTTTGGAAAAGAATTTTGTTCGCTCAGAATGAATATATTAAAAACAAAGCAAATGGAGAACTGAGAGCTTTGTTAGGAAATACTTGCTGTGATGGATACAGTCATGGTGGGGTCTAATTTTCCTAATTTCAGCCTTCATTTGGCACATGGTTGGTACTCAGAAATACTTCCTAGGAAGACATGACTTTTCATTACTCAGCTCAGTGCTACCAAGGCGCATCTCTTCAGCCATTTGGCAAATTTTGGTGGCAGGTACAATGTTAAAGGAAGTCAGTGGAATTGCCTTTTTCAATGGATGTTTTTATAATTTTTTAAAAAATTTTGGCCTCTTTTTATTGATTATTTATTTATTTATTTTCATCCATCTTTATTCTTCAGCCTGTGTGGGCCTCCCATTGCAGTGGCCTCTCTTGTTGCAGAGCACTGGCTCTGGGCGCATGAGCTCCAGAGCGCTGGCTCCTAATTGGACGCACCAGTTCAGCTGCTCCACAGCACATGAGATCTTCCCGGGTCAGGGATCAAACCAGTGTGCCTTGCACTGCAAGGCGGAGTCTTTACTCTCTGGACCACCAGAGAAGCCCTCAATGTATGTTTAACAAAGATGGATGGAAACTTCACCTTCAATATAGGTAAACAGTTTTTTGTCTTTAGCTGTTCGGTAACTTCTCATCACTGGGCAGCAATACTGCTTTGTAAAAAGCAACAATATAAACTCCTGCAAGTGGATGAGTATTTTTAAATATGAGCTTCCAATAACATTCCAGTACTATTTCTCTGTCAGAAAACTTTCTGAATCTTAAAGTAAGATCGCTAGAAGCTGCCACCTTTGGAAATGTCCTTAACTTTTATCCATTTCACTAACCATGCTCCAAAGCCAGAGGTTACTATGAATTACTACTGGAATTCGTAGTACAGAAAAAAAAAAAATGCAAATCCTCAAGAAGATTTTCTGATTAACTAGTCAAACTGCAACTGGGCCAGATAATCAGAAACTGAGGCAAGAGCTTGCTTCTGTTCCTAGGGTGGGACACGTCATGGTTCCTTCATCTGAAAAATGAAATCAAAACAATGTGGACAGAAGATAGTAATAAATGTCCAACTATTTTGAAAATCTCAAAATGTGTGCACAGGAAATAAAATACTAGAGGGAAATACTTGCTGTGATGGATACAGTCATGGTGGGGTCTAATTTTCCTAATTTCAGCCTTCATTTGGCACATGGTTGGTACTCAGAAATACTTCCTAGGAAGACATGACTTTTCATTACTCAGCTCAGTGCTACCAAGGCGCATCTCTTCAGCCATTTGGCAAATTTTGGTGGCAGGTACAATGTTAAAGGAAGTCAGTGGAATTGCCTTTTTCAATGGATGTTTTTATAATTTTTTAAAAAATTTTGGCCTCTTTTTATTGATTATTTATTTATTTATTTTCATCCATCTTTATTCTTCAGCCTGTGTGGGCCTCCCATTGCAGTGGCCTCTCTTGTTGCAGAGCACTGGCTCTGGGCGCATGAGCTCCAGAGCGCTGGCTCCTAATTGGACGCACCAGTTCAGCTGCTCCACAGCACATGAGATCTTCCCGGGTCAGGGATCAAACCAGTGTGCCTTGCACTGCAAGGCGGAGTCTTTACTCTCTGGACCACCAGAGAAGCCCTCAATGTATGTTTAACAAAGATGGATGGAAACTTCACCTTCAATATAGGTAAACAGTTTTTTGTCTTTAGCTGTTCGGTAACTTCTCATCACTGGGCAGCAATACTGCTTTGTAAAAAGCAACAATATAAACTCCTGCAAGTGGATGAGTATTTTTAAATATGAGCTTCCAATAACATTCCAGTACTATTTCTCTGTCAGAAAACTTTCTGAATCTTAAAGTAAGATCGCTAGAAGCTGCCACCTTTGGAAATGTCCTTAACTTTTATCCATTTCACTAACCATGCTCCAAAGCCAGAGGTTACTATGAATTACTACTGGAATTCGTAGTACAGAAAAAAAAAAAATGCAAATCCTCAAGAAGATTTTCTGATTAACTAGTCAAACTGCAACTGGGCCAGATAATCAGAAACTGAGGCAAGAGCTTGCTTCTGTTCCTAGGGTGGGACACGTCATGGTTCCTTCATCTGAAAAATGAAATCAAAACAATGTGGACAGAAGATAGTAATAAATGTCCAACTATTTTGAAAATCTCAAAATGTGTGCACAGGAAATAAAATACTAGAGGGAAAAATGTTTTTTCACTTACAGGAGCAATCTCTTTTCCTGAGACAGTTCCAAAAAAAAAAAAAAAAAAATAGGCAAGGATGATCACAAATCACTCTGAAGATGGAAAGGGCAGAAAAATTCAAAAGGTGCTGAAGTGAGAGCTTCTGGGAAGGTAAACTAGGCGGGTGAGGGAAAGCAAAAAATAGTGACAAAATAGCCCAAAATAAATTCTCTTGTGTGATTCAGCAGGAGGTACCACAAAAGAAGGCAGTACAGAGAAAAAAACACAAAAGAAAGTGTTTGTTAGGCTTCAAAAGAGAAAGGGAATAAAAGATGAAGGCTATATTTTATTTTTTGTTTGACAATAAAGGGCAGGTTAGGGAAACTGGGAGCTTGTGGGGAAGCAAAGAGCCATGCCCTTGTTTTTAAATAACTCAGAACATTCAAAGGACCTGTGGAAACAGATTTCACTTATACCATGATGGTGCTAAAAAATACTGCACTCTCCGTAAAGACAGCTCCATGCTTACCTTGACAGGTATGTATCTATCTATCTATACATATGGTAGATAGATAGATAAACATATAGACACATACATACAATGGAGAGACGGGAAAGTAAGAAAATCATGCTCCCTGACTCCAATTCTTTATTTCTGTTACCAAAAAGAGCTTTGCTATGGAGGGTTTTTTTCTGTCTTAATTAACTGGAGCAAGATAGAACATTTGAAACAACCAACTCTGTTTTGTTCAAAGCCTTATACTTCTGCACCTTTAGAATTCCTTGAGATATTAAGGGTATTAAATACCTCATCACAGATCACAATTTGCCTTCCAACATTACCTAGGAGGAGGGACCCAGGGGCCAGAATTTGAAAAGAACTTCTGAGCTGTGAGTTAACATCAACAAGAAATGTCTCTGTCTTTTGGAAATGGTTTTGAGATTGAGTCTCAGAGTATGGCTGGGAAATTCATAGTTTGATTATAATTGTAAGAAGAGCCAAAATCTGAGGCATAGATTCTGGTAAATGGAGAAAACAATTTTAACGAAAATCCTACAATTATGAAGGGAAGCATCTTGTTTCTGATTGTGAATGTGGGGAATGGAAAAGGGAATCTGAAGAGGAAATTGACTGACACAGACTGGCTCTAACTACACTCATCAAGACCACTGGATAATATCAGGTACATCAACGAGAGATGTACCTTAACAGACTTTTTAACCTATTGCAGGTTATGGAAATTTCCCCTATTAATACATTTCCAATCTTTAGTCAATGGATATCAAGGCTTAAAGCAAAAAAACAGGCATCAGAGCTGTGATAGAAGAGATGAACACTACATCCCAACTCAGCTAAGAAGAAAGAACATCTCTCAACTTTCGTCAGTACAATGTCCTTTCAGGAGTATAACTTTCATTATCTTGTATTTTATTCTCCATTTGTGAAGACCAAGTTTGAGGCCATACAACAAATTGTCAGTTTTCTAAACTCCACACTATGGAAGTTTGCAGATGGCAAGGGCCAGAAGTCAGCGAAGACTGCCAGCAGGCGTGTTTATGTAACATATGCCGCCCTTCCTAAGTGCTGAAGTAATCCACCCCACTACAGTGTGGGGACAGGACCTGCTGCTCCACTGGAGAGCAGAAACCCTGCCCATCCACTCCCATGGAGTTCCTCTTACTTGGCCAGCTGCATCATTTGTTTATCATGCTAAGTAGGTATGGAGCACCTGAACCGGCCAGATGAATCATTAGACATTAATTCTAGTTCTAGTCCTGCCACTGATTTACCATGTGGCTTTGAGGTCATCCTTGACCCTCAGTTTCCTCTTCTAAAAAAATATATATTCTGGTCTAGAAACAACTTACAATCTCTTTGAACGCTGACATCTTTTGATTTTTTAAAAGATCCTTTTAGACAGAAGGTAGTGATGGATAAGACAGAAGGTATGATGCTCCTGTCTTCCCAGCAGAAGCAGGCAGTAGTAGTGGGAAATGCCCTTTGAATGCTCGGTCATCTTCCTCTCCCCTTCCCTGTTGAACCACACACACAAAAATAGCCTCCTCTTGTTTCCACAGCTAAAATAACAGCCTTTTAACCCCTCTGATGATGCCGGCTAGAATCCCTTAGGTCGCCTTAATGTTTCTGATTCTCTCCTCTTCCATATATCACCAGGCAGCACCTGATCCTGTTCATGCTGCCTCCAAAATATCTTTCAAATATTTCCTCTCTTCTCTATCTCAGCTGCCACTACTTTTGATCATCTTTCATCATCTCTTGCCAGCTATAAGCTTAAAGTTTTCTAACTCGTCTCCTGATTACTAACTTCCCCTTTCTCCTGATCACTGGCTTACCCTCTCCAAATGATGGTCAGACATCTTCCTCCCAAAACACAGATCTCAGACAAGGCTCTTCATCATCTTATCTGCCCTTCCAGTCCATCCTTCGGCCACACGCCCATCGTCTCCACAGGCACAGCAGCCCCAGACCTCTCCAGCCCCCAAACCCAGCATGATCCTTCTCTCTACTCGATCAGAGTATGTGGTAGTGTTAACTCTTTGGGGGAAATGCTTATTATTGTTTTCCTCTGAGTGTGTGTGTGTGTGTGAAATGTCATTTATGATAATAATCACAACCCTCGTGTCCCTACCCTAAGGATGAAAAACAGAATACTACCTACTACCCATCTTAGGAAGTCCTCTTCTTCCACCTCCCTTCCTCATATGCCAGATGTAGCAGCTCTCCTTGATGTGCAGGCTTTTCAGTCTCCTTCTTTCCTTGGTAGCTTTACCACTTATGTAGGTACCCATGAATAATATTATTTAGTTCTGTTTGTTTTTAAGAGAAACCAAATATTGTAGCATTTAAGGACTTGCTTTTTGACCACTGTGTTCATAATTTTACACACTAGCAGGTAGCTAGTTCATTTCACTGTGGCATGCACATACCTTTCCATTCTGTTCTCCATGCCACATGGGTTGTTCATACAATATTAGGAACATGTTTGAACACATGCCCATGTACATAAGTTTAGAGGCTATATCTGGCAACAGGGTATAAATATGTGATCTGGCAATGCCAGATTGTTTTCCAAAGTGGCTATACCAATTGACACACATAACTTTTTCATCTATTGATAAAAATCAGTCAATGATATTTTGTTTAAGATTTTGCGTCTGTGTTCAAAAGTGAACTTGGTAACTTTCCTTTCTTAAATAATACGTGACTGATGTTGATGTAGAGCTTGTACTGGCCTCATTATTAATGGAAGCATTCCTTCTCTTTATACGCTTTACAGAAGTTTTGCAAGATTGAAATTACTCCTTGCTTGATTTTTTGCTGTGGGAGAATTTGTCTATTAAATTACCTAAACTCTGGTTTTTGAAGGAAACTTTTAAATACAGTGATTCATTTAATAGTCTTTAGGAGCATTCCAATTTTCTTTTCATGCTCTTATTAATTATTCATAATCTTATTCATTATTTCATACTCTTTCTTAATTTATACTCTTTTAGGAATTTGACCTAACACCTAAGGTTTCAAAATCTTTGGCCTAAAAGTGGTTCATGATATTCTCTTATCATTTAAGTCTCTACTGCATCAGAGATTTAACAATATTGTTCCTAATATTGTTTACTCACACCTTCTCTTCCTTTTCACATCAATCTTATCAGACTTCAAAAAATATTATTAGTCTTTGTATTACAACACAAACAATGTGCATTCTTGGATTTTTTTGACCACATTCTTTCTCTCTCCTGCACCGTCCCCGCCAACACCGGCTCAGCCCTCCATTGTCACCTGGTTAGACCTCGCTGCTGAATGAATGTGCTGAAGGGCCACACGCTACGCCCTTTGAGAGCTCTTTGTGCTTTCTGCCACTCCTTCACCTCATTCCTAAAGCCCTGGGCTTATACCTCAAGTAAAAAAGTGTTAGTAACTTTAGTCTTGACCTAAGTAAGGTTCTTCCTTCTGGAGAACCCAGGCCAAATCAGTCTCTTTTCAAAATGTATTTATTTATTTCTGGTTGCAGTGGGTCTTCACTGCTGTGCCTAGGCTTCCTCTAGTTGTGGTGAGGAGTGGGGAATAGGCTTTGTCAGTATCTGCAGTGTGGGGGCTCATTAGCTATGGCTTGGACGCTAGAACACACAGGCTCCATTTGGGGAGTTAAGTCTGGCAACAGGGTATAAATATGTGATCTGGCAATGCCAGATTGTTTTCCAAAGTGGCTATACCAATTGACACACATAACTTTTCATCTATTGATAAAATCAGTCAATGATATTTTGTTTAAGATTTTGCGTCTGTGTTCAAAAGTGAACTTGGTAACTTTCCTTTCTTAAATAATACGTGACTGATGTTGATGTAGAGCTTGTACTGGCCTCATTATTAATGGAAGCATTCCTTCTCTTTATACGCTTTACAGAAGTTTTGCAAGATTGAAATTACTCCTTGCTTGATTTTTTGCTGTGGGAGAATTTGTCTATTAAATTACCTAAACTCTGGTTTTTGAAGGAAACTTTTAAATACAGTGATTCATTTAATAGTCTTTAGGAGCATTCCAATTTTCTTTTCATGCTCTTATTAATTATTCATAATCTTATTCATTATTTCATACTCTTTCTTAATTTATACTCTTTTAGGAATTTGACCTAACACCTAAGGTTTCAAAATCTTTGGCCTAAAAGTGGTTCATGATATTCTCTTATCATTTAAGTCTCTACTGCATCAGAGATTTAACAATATTGTTCCTAATATTGTTTACTCACACCTTCTCTTCCTTTTCACATCAATCTTATCAGACTTCAAAAAATATTATTAGTCTTTGTATTACAACACAAACAATGTGCATTCTTGGATTTTTTTGACCACATTCTTTCTCTCTCCTGCACCGTCCCCGCCAACACCGGCTCAGCCCTCCATTGTCACCTGGTTAGACCTCGCTGCTGAATGAATGTGCTGAAGGGCCACACGCTACGCCCTTTGAGAGCTCTTTGTGCTTTCTGCCACTCCTTCACCTCATTCCTAAAGCCCTGGGCTTATACCTCAAGTAAAAAAGTGTTAGTAACTTTAGTCTTGACCTAAGTAAGGTTCTTCCTTCTGGAGAACCCAGGCCAAATCAGTCTCTTTTCAAAATGTATTTATTTATTTCTGGTTGCAGTGGGTCTTCACTGCTGTGCCTAGGCTTCCTCTAGTTGTGGTGAGGAGTGGGGAATAGGCTTTGTCAGTATCTGCAGTGTGGGGGCTCATTAGCTATGGCTTGCGGACGCTAGAACACACAGGCTCCAGTAGTTGTGACACACCGGGTAGCTGCTCCAAGCCATGTGTGATCTTCCCAGACCAGGGACAGAATCCACGTCCCCTGCATTGGCAGGCAGATGCTTATCCACCATGCCACCAAAGAAGTCTAAAGCAATCTCCTAACAATGACCAGAATTTGGCTTAAGGAGCCTGTCTTTTCATTTGTTTCTACTAGTGTCTTTATCATTTCCTCCTTCTTCTTTGCTCTGGATCTATTTTCTGTTTTGTTTCAAAAGTTCTTAAGTTAGATGATCGCTCATTTATTCCCACCATTCTCTTTTCCTAACATCTGTCTTTAAGGCAGAGGTCAGCAAAGCAAGAGCCCACAGGCTCTTGTTTTTATAAATAAAGTTCCACTGGCACACAGTCACATCCATTTATTTTCACATTGTCCATGGCTACTTCTGCGCTATAACAGTGAAGTAGAGTAGTTGTGACAGCATGTGACTGTGACTAATAATATTTTACTAGCTACTCCTTTACAGAAGAAGCCTGCTAACCTATGCTCTAAGGATTGGAGAAGGAAGTGAAAACCCATTCCAGTATTCTCGCTGGAGAATCCCATGGACAGAGGAGCCTGGCAAGCTACAGTCCACGGAGTCACGAAAGAGTTCGACATGACTGAAGTGATAGCACAACAGAGCTCTAAGGATACAGATTTTTCTCTAAGAATGCTTGAGGGACTTCACAAGTTCTGTTACATAGTGTTTTCATAACTCTTCTGAACTTTGTATTTCCTCATATCTAGTATGATTTCCTTGACTCATATGTCATTTAGAAAGTATATTTTTTAAATTTCCAAACATGTTTTTTTCCAAGGATTTTAGTTTTAAATTGTCACCTCATATCCTAAAGCCCTGGGCTTATACCTCAAGTAAAAAAGTGTTAGTAACTTTAGTCTTGACCTAAGTAAGGTTCTTCCTTCTGGAGAACCCAGGCCAAATCAGTCTCTTTTCAAAATGTATTTATTTATTTCTGGTTGCAGTGGGTCTTCACTGCTGTGCCTAGGCTTCCTCTAGTTGTGGTGAGGAGTGGGGAATAGGCTTTGTCAGTATCTGCAGTGTGGGGGCTCATTAGCTATGGCTTGCGGACGCTAGAACACACAGGCTCCAGTAGTTGTGACACACCGGGTAGCTGCTCCAAGCCATGTGTGATCTTCCCAGACCAGGGACAGAATCCACGTCCCCTGCATTGGCAGGCAGATGCTTATCCACCATGCCACCAAAGAAGTCTAAAGCAATCTCCTAACAATGACCAGAATTTGGCTTAAGGAGCCTGTCTTTTCATTTGTTTCTACTAGTGTCTTTATCATTTCCTCCTTCTTCTTTGCTCTGGATCTATTTTCTGTTTTGTTTCAAAAGTTCTTAAGTTAGATGATCGCTCATTTATTCCCACCATTCTCTTTTCCTAACATCTGTCTTTAAGGCAGAGGTCAGCAAAGCAAGAGCCCACAGGCTCTTGTTTTTATAAATAAAGTTCCACTGGCACACAGTCACATCCATTTATTTTCACATTGTCCATGGCTACTTCTGCGCTATAACAGTGAAGTAGAGTAGTTGTGACAGCATGTGACTGTGACTAATAATATTTTACTAGCTACTCCTTTACAGAAGAAGCCTGCTAACCTATGCTCTAAGGATTGGAGAAGGAAGTGAAAACCCATTCCAGTATTCTCGCTGGAGAATCCCATGGACAGAGGAGCCTGGCAAGCTACAGTCCACGGAGTCACGAAAGAGTTCGACATGACTGAAGTGATAGCACAACAGAGCTCTAAGGATACAGATTTTTCTCTAAGAATGCTTGAGGGACTTCACAAGTTCTGTTACATAGTGTTTTCATAACTCTTCTGAACTTTGTATTTCCTCATATCTAGTATGATTTCCTTGACTCATATGTCATTTAGAAAGTATATTTTTTAAATTTCCAAACATGTTTTTTTCCAAGGATTTTAGTAATTGATTTCTAACCAATTTGTTCTGTGATGAGAGAGTAGATTTGTGTGATATTAATTTTCTAAAAATTTTAGAAATTTTTTCCTGGACTCGAATGTGATCACTTTTGCAAATTTTTTAATAAAGAAATGCATTTTATATATTGATTTATTTCTGGCTATTCTGGGTTTTCACTGCTGCTGCAGGTTCTTCTCTAGTTACAGGGAGTGAAGGCTACTTCCCAGCTGAGGTGAGCAGGCTTCTTGTTGTGGTGACTTCTCTTGTTGTAGAACTCGGGCTCTAGGGCACACGGGCTTCAACAGTTGCCACACATGGGCTCAATAGTTGTGGCTCACGGGCTTAGTTGCTCTGCAGCATGTGGAATCTTCCTGCATTAGGGATCAAACCCGTGTCTCTTGCATTGGCGAATGAACTCTTTACCACTGAGCTACCAAGGAAGCCCCCACTCTTGTAATTTTTTAATGTATGTTTGAAAATAATATGTATTCTCTATACATATGTATATGCAGTGTCTTATTAATTGTATATTTGAAATCTTTTGTATTCTTACTTATTGTATAAACAATTAATATTAAAAATATTACAATTTCCCACAAAGGATAGATTTGTCAGTTTCACTGATAGCACTGACCATTTCTGCTTTATTTCTTCAGATATGTAACAATCAAACCTTCTATAATTTCAAGGTGAACTCTCTTAGGAAGATAAGCAATGTACCTTATCTAATATCATTTCTAATAATCTTCATTTCTAATGATGTATCCTAACTGTCTCTCTTAGAACTAATGTATCATTGAATTATATTTTATATATTCACACTGAGAATCCTTAACTTTAGTTAGATGGTAAGTCCATTTAGTTGATCATAATTATTTGATGTATCTGGATTACTTGCAGACAACAGAGCTCTAAGGATACAGATTTTTCTCTAAGAATGCTTGAGGGACTTCACAAGTTCTGTTACATAGTGTTTTCATAACTCTTCTGAACTTTGTATTTCCTCATATCTAGTATGATTTCCTTGACTCATATGTCATTTAGAAAGTATATTTTTTAAATTTCCAAACATGTTTTTTTCCAAGGATTTTAGTAATTGATTTCTAACCAATTTGTTCTGTGATGAGAGAGTAGATTTGTGTGATATTAATTTTCTAAAAATTTTAGAAATTTTTTCCTGGACTCGAATGTGATCACTTTTGCAAATTTTTTAATAAAGAAATGCATTTTATATATTGATTTATTTCTGGCTATTCTGGGTTTTCACTGCTGCTGCAGGTTCTTCTCTAGTTACAGGGAGTGAAGGCTACTTCCCAGCTGAGGTGAGCAGGCTTCTTGTTGTGGTGACTTCTCTTGTTGTAGAACTCGGGCTCTAGGGCACACGGGCTTCAACAGTTGCCACACATGGGCTCAATAGTTGTGGCTCACGGGCTTAGTTGCTCTGCAGCATGTGGAATCTTCCTGCATTAGGGATCAAACCCGTGTCTCTTGCATTGGCGAATGAACTCTTTACCACTGAGCTACCAAGGAAGCCCCCACTCTTGTAATTTTTTAATGTATGTTTGAAAATAATATGTATTCTCTATACATATGTATATGCAGTGTCTTATTAATTGTATATTTGAAATCTTTTGTATTCTTACTTATTGTATAAACAATTAATATTAAAAATATTACAATTTCCCACAAAGGATAGATTTGTCAGTTTCACTGATAGCACTGACCATTTCTGCTTTATTTCTTCAGATATGTAACAATCAAACCTTCTATAATTTCAAGGTGAACTCTCTTAGGAAGATAAGCAATGTACCTTATCTAATATCATTTCTAATAATCTTCATTTCTAATGATGTATCCTAACTGTCTCTCTTAGAACTAATGTATCATTGAATTATATTTTATATATTCACACTGAGAATCCTTAACTTTAGTTAGATGGTAAGTCCATTTAGTTGATCATAATTATTTGATGTATCTGGATTACTTGCATCATGTGATTTCTTATTTCTCATTTTGTCTGCCTTTAGATAGTTCTCTCAATATGTTTTCTTCATTTGCTTTACAGTTACATAATTTTTCTTTCTTTTTTAAATGTTAATTTAGAAATTTTAACTTGCATATTTAACTTAAAGTCTCAAATTAATTTCTTTACTTTCTCACAACAATAACAGATGCATCAATCACATCCTTCCTGACTTATATGCTATTATTGTCCAGAATTATGGATGTATATTGATCTTTTAACCCCCAAACTATTGGTACTGTTTCACATCAACTTGTTCATTGCTTTTATTTGTTTGTTTTCATTATATTATTTTTTATTTTTTACCATTTTCTTTCTTCTCAGACCCTCTTCCTGAGATCAGCTTTACTTCACAAAAAATATACCCTTTAGTTAAGTCCTGTTGGTGGCAAGCTTCCTTGGCTTTGTTTTGTCTGTAAATGTTTTTATTTAGTTTTTACATTTGAAAGATCATTTCACTGTATATCTAATCTCTTTAATATAAAATATGCATGTATGTATATTTTCACACCAGAATTATTAAATTACATATTTATTAAAGAAATTATAAAATTACCATGTGTACTATATAAATATGTATTGTATGTGTAATTTTTTGTCATGGAAGAATAGCTAGAAGCATTAGCACTGGGTGAATCAAGAAATCTAAAAATCTGTTTCTAGTTAAACTATTAAGAGTCTATTTTAGTTTCTAGTGAAGAGTCTATTTCTAATTTGCTACCAAAAATTAGTTGATTAAACCAGACTATGCTTCAGTACATCTTCCTAAATTTGGAATTAGCTACTGATCTACTTTATAAGAACATCAACAAATTAAACAGCTATAAGATAATAGATGAAATGAAATTAAGGATAGGTTATTTTGCCTTAACTATGTGAAGGTACCCTAAGGTACCTGGCATCAAGAATATTAAGTTGATACATATCTGAAAGAGAATGAATCAATTTTAAAAGATTGTTCTTTCAAAAGATCCAAAGCATATTTGTCTAGAAAAAAGATGTTAATGCTAATGTATTAATACATATATATATATATATATATATATATATATATATATACACACATAGACACACACGCACACAATACAGTAAAGAGGCTGAAAACCTTGAACACGAAACTTTCACATAGACACTCTCAACTCTGCTCGTAAAACTGCAAAAAAGGCATTGCCACTTGAATGCTCTGCTCTTGGGAGAGCAGCTACCTGGTAAAGAGGTAAAGCCCTCTGTATTTACAGAGGACTGATAAATCTGAAAACAATAAGCCATTGAATGTACCTTCCTCCACCCCAAATAAAGCCCAAACTGAAACAGAAATACTGAATACAAAAATACCATTAAAAATTATGAAAAGTCAAAGCAATCTTGAGAAAGAACAAAGCTTGAGGCATCACATTCTATGATTTCAAGCTCTGTTACCAAGCTATAGTAATTCAAATTATATTGTACTGGCACAAAAACAAACACAGAGATCAATGGAACAGAATAGAGAGACCAGAAATAAACCAATACATCTATGGTCAAATAATTTACAATGAAAACATTAAGAATATACAAGGTTAGGAAAGGTGGACAATCACATGCAAAAAAAATGAAACTGGACCATTATCTTCCACTAAAACATGAATTAAAGATTTGAATATAGACCTGCAACCTTCAAACTCCTAGAAGGAAACACAGGCGTAGGCTCCTTGAAACAGGTCATGGAAACGATGCTCTGAATCTGACAACCAAAACCAAAAGCAACAAGAACAAAAATTAACAAGTGGGACTACAGTAAACTAAAAAACTTCTGTACAGAAAAAAAAATCAATAAAATGAAAAGGGCAACTTACCGAATAGGAGAAAATATTTACAAATAATGTATTTGTAAGGAGCTAACACCTAAAACATGTTAAGAACTCATACCACTCAATAGCAAAAAAAAAGGAAATAGTTCAATTTAAAAATGGACAGAAGATCTGAGTAGACATTTTTCCAAAGAGAGGTATTACATGGAACAATGCTCTACATCATTAGTCATCAGAGAAATGCAAATCAAAACATAGTGAGATATCACCCCTGTTAGAATGGCTATTATTTTTAAAAACTGGAAAAAAGAAACAAATGCTGGTGAGGATGTACATAAAAGGGAAACTGTGTGCTGTTGGTGGAAATATTAATTGGTGGAGCCACTATGGAAAACAGATATGGACGTTCCTCAAAAAATTAAGAGTAGAACTATCATACATCATCCAGCAATTCTACTTCTGGGTTTTTATCTGAAGAAGATAAAAACACTAACTCAAAAAAATATATGCATTCCCATGTTCACTGCAGCATCAGTCACAATAGCCAAGACATGGAAATAACTTAAATGTCCATCAATAGCTGAATGGCTAAGGAAATAACATATAAATCACTATTACATATATATGTATTTATATTATTCAGCCATAAAAAAGAATGAAATCTTGTCTTTTGTGACAAACTCAAGGGCATTATGCTATGTGAAATAAGCCAGAGAAAGAATACATATGATCTCTCTTATATGTGGAATTTTAAATATATGTTCAATGTACATATATATGTACATTTATGTATGTGTGTGTGTATACACATATATTTAGTCACAAAGTTGTGTGTGTGTATATATACATATATGTATATATATATATATACTCATAGATACTGAGAACAAACTGGTGACTACCAGAAGCAAGTAATAGTGGGTAGAAGAAATGGGTCAACTGTTTTTTGTTTTTTCAGATTTTGTAACTTAAATAACTTTCTTTGAAAATAAAAATAAGCACAAAGATGCACAAGTGCATAATCACATGCATCAGTCTCTGATATGGCTCAGTGTTCCTTGGTCTGTCTCCCCGTTTCCCAAGGCCACCTGGTACAGAAACTAAAAATCAATAAAAAGAAAAGGGCAACTTACCGAATAGGAGAAAATATTTACAAATAATGTATTTGTAAGGAGCTAACACCTAAAACATGTTAAGAACTCATACCACTCAATAGCAAAAAAAAAGGAAATAGTTCAATTTAAAAATGGACAGAAGATCTGAGTAGACATTTTTCCAAAGAGAGGTATTACATGGAACAATGCTCTACATCATTAGTCATCAGAGAAATGCAAATCAAAACATAGTGAGATATCACCCCTGTTAGAATGGCTATTATTTTTAAAAACTGGAAAAAAGAAACAAATGCTGGTGAGGATGTACATAAAAGGGAAACTGTGTGCTGTTGGTGGAAATATTAATTGGTGGAGCCACTATGGAAAACAGATATGGACGTTCCTCAAAAAATTAAGAGTAGAACTATCATACATCATCCAGCAATTCTACTTCTGGGTTTTTATCTGAAGAAGATAAAAACACTAACTCAAAAAGATATATGCATTCCCATGTTCACTGCAGCATCAGTCACAATAGCCAAGACATGGAAATAACTTAAATGTCCATCAATAGCTGAATGGCTAAGGAAATAACATATAAATCACTATTACATATATATGTATTTATATTATTCAGCCATAAAAAAGAATGAAATCTTGTCTTTTGTGACAAACTCAAGGGCATTATGCTATGTGAAATAAGCCAGAGAAAGAATACATATGATCTCTCTTATATGTGGAATTTTAAATATATGTTCAATGTACATATATATGTACATTTATGTATGTGTGTGTGTATACACATATATTTAGTCACAAAGTTGTGTGTGTGTATATATACATATATGTATATATATATATATACTCATAGATACTGAGAACAAACTGGTGACTACCAGAAGCAAGTAATAGTGGGTAGAAGAAATGGGTCAACTGTTTTTTGTTTTTTCAGATTTTGTAACTTAAATAACTTTCTTTGAAAATAAAAATAAGCACAAAGATGCACAAGTGCATAATCACATGCATCAGTCTCTGATATGGCTCAGTGTTCCTTGGTCTGTCTCAGTCTAAGGCCAAGAAAACCATGGTCTATCTAAGCCACTACCACCTCACCTGGACCACCACAGTCATCTTCCAGCTGGCCTCTCCACTTCCCTTCCTCTCCTCCTACAAGGAAGCCAGAGCTCTGAACCATGCCATCCCCTTCTTAAAATCTCCCAACCACTTCTTATCAGAACACCATCCCAACTCAGTCTCATCTCAACTTCCTATTTAAAAACAGCACAGAGGTCAAGGGTGGATTTCCTGGAGACAGACCAACTGGCTCAGGCATGGATAGACTGTGTGCAAATCTGAGGAAATGGCTTATCCTCTCTGAGCCTCAGTTTTATTTTGAGTACAATGGAGATAATAATAATGCCTACCTATTATATAGGGTTGATGTGATTCCCACACGATACGATTAACAAGGCTTAAGAGACCCTGTTAGATCCCTCTGCTGACTCCCTCTAACTCCATGTCCTGCGGTCTTCCCCTTGTTTATTTCACACCAGTCTCTCCAGTATCTGGGCCGCTGACTTGTCCTCTTTCTTCTCCCTCTATATTGTCTGTGGCTGCTCCCTCATACCATTCAGAGTTCAACTCAAATGTAACCTTACAGCCATGTTCATTCGCTTCAGTTGTGTCTGACTTTGTGCAACCCTGTGGACTGTAGCCTGCCAGCCTCCTCTGTCCATGGGATTCTCCAGGCAAGAACACTGGACTGGGTAGCCATGCCCTCCTCCAGAGTATCTTCCCAATCCAGGGATTGAACCTGCATCTCCTGGGTCTCCTGCATTGGCAGGCAGGTTCTTCACCACTTGCACCACCTGGGAAGCCCAGTTTTACAATCATTTCACCTTAAATAACCACCTAGACCTCTGCAAAACATCACTCTTCTCTGATCATATATTACTTTCCCCTATAGCTTTCCGTCTTATACGAAATCACATTTACTCCCCGTTTAAATGTTCTTTGTTCCTCTCACTGAAATGTAAACTTCATGAGGGCAGGAGTTCCATATGTCCTGTTTGCTATCACACCCTTTGTGCCTACTGCAGTGTCTGGTACATGGCAGGCACTCAAAAAAGTATTCGCTGAATACAAGAATAATGGAATGCTTACTAGAGCAGATACTTTTGTATAAGTAAAATGCCAGTTACTGTTACTGCCAGAGAATACTAGACCAAATTATCTAGCCACATTCATTTTAGAAGTGACTAAGCAGTACTCCACATTCGCAGAATTAGTGGCAGAGCTAAGACTACAACCCAGTTGCTAAATGAGTGGGCATTTTCAAGAGATAATTCTGTGAAAACAAATCTCTCCCTGCTCTTTAGTTCATTTTAATTCTGTGCAACAATGGCCGTAAGACTGACGAAGAGACTTGACAGCCATGGGACTAGGGTCCCTGTGAGTAACTATTCTTATAGTAGCCCCAGTCTACACCATTGCTGAAGTGCCATGCCTAAAATTCTAGTTATTATTCACTTTATGAATCAAAGCATTGAAGACTGAATTAAAAATAAAACTATCTAGGTACAGTATTGTTAAATCTTTAATATCCTAGCTCAAACTAATTCCCAGCAACAGTAACAAGACAGGGAAGAGAATCATGATGGAAAGGAACCCTGGGAAGGTAGACTTTGGAGGGGAGGAAAAATAAGACAATGTGAGTACAGTTTCCCGGAGGAGCTAGCTTACAAGCAGCACCCCCGAGGTGTCAGTCGTGGGAGGAAAGCTGGGGAGCAAAAATGACAAGCAGCCAACTGTTCCTGTGAGACTGCTTCAGAAAGGGGGATATCAGGACAAAGACACTCTTCTCTGAGCTTTATTTAGTAAAAGCTCTGAGAGTAAATAGGGGGCCGGGGGAGGAGTGTAAGTAGGTTTGGCGGGTGAATGGAAGACAAGAGAGCCCATAAAAGGCTGTATCCCAATAATTTGAGGATGAAGAAAAACTCAAAATTTAAGGACCAGCACCTTGAGATCAGTTACTCCTGAGATTCATTGGTCAGAATGGTGGCTCCAGAGAAAGTAGCACAGATGAAAGACTGACCAGCCAGACTTAGGCCCAGAAGGCCTCAAGCCTGAATAACAAGGTTTCCCTAAAAGATCCTCGGGGTCTTTGTATTTAGATCCAGGATCGCTTCTTTTGTGCCCATTTGTACTGCTATCTTGATTGAGCAACAATTGTCTTCCCCATTCCCCACATTTAGCTCCATTTCCTGGGTTGAGTGTAGGGAAAAACATGAAGTATCAGATTTCAAATCAACTTACATGTCCTCCTGTTTTTTCCACTTTGTTGTATTAGCTTGCTCTGTTAAGTGTTTACTCAGTGCCTGCTGTAGGCTGTAGTGCTCTGTTTGCCATTGGGATTACAATAGAAATAACAACAGAAGTCTACAATGACTTAATCACAGACACATCACCACCAACAGATATAGACACAGACACACACCTTCTAATCTTTATGGGAAACAGTCCTATTAGAAATTCACACTGTCTAACTCAGAATGGAACCTGCAGTTTCTGAAGGTGAGGTCCCTTTTTGTAAGTAACTAGGTGAAAACACACCATTTGGGTGTGCTGAATACCTAATCTAAGCAATGAGGTCTTGCACAAACACAATAAAAAAAAAATCACTCTAGAAATCACTGAGCCACTGTGCACACACGAATATGAGCACTGATAGGAATTGTTAGAAATCAAACTAACTAAAGAAGACCTTGCCCCCAGAGAGCTATTCAGTCTTGCAGAGAAAAGGAGATTTATGCCTCCCGAAACCAAGTTTGCACACTATGATCAAGTACCAGATTATTTCATTCAGACAACAATAATTAGCAAGTACTTCCCAGTAATAGTCCTCACTAATCTTTTAGCAAAATTTTAAACAAACCATCTGAATGTGTTGATTTGAATTCTGATCTCCTATTTTTCCTCACGATTATATATAACCATATGGTAGTCCAGCAAAGGCAAGAGCCAGGGTAGTAAAGCGTGTACAGTCTATTCAAGAGAGGCTCACCTTCCCCTGCTGCTGTGGCTTTAGGACTCAGGTGCCTCATGGTTGAGAAATGGCCTCTGACAGGAGCACAGGAGCCAAAGTTGAATAATCTGAGGTATCAGAGGCTCCGCGGATACTGAATTGTTAGCAGCCAGAGTGCTCCCTCAGTATGGTCTGTAATAGAGTTACAGCCCTTTGGTGCTAGTCATTTGCTATTTTTTTGATGTTCTTGAAGTGCCTACTCCTTTTCCTGCCACCTTAAACCCTTGTCCTGAGCCAAGGTGAAATCATCTTCTGTAGCTATCCAGTAGATCTCTTCTTTTGTGCCCATTTGTACTGCTATCTTGATTGAGCAACAATTGTCTTCCCCATTCCCACATTTAGCTCCATTTCCTGGGTTGAGTGTAGGGAAAACATGAAGTATCAGATTTCAAATCAACTTACATGTCCTCCTGTTTTTTCCACTTTGTTGTATTAGCTTGCTCTGTTAAGTGTTTACTCAGTGCCTGCTGTAGGCTGTAGTGCTCTGTTTGCCATTGGGATTACAATAGAAATAACAACAGAAGTCTACAATGACTTAATCACAGACACATCACCACCAACAGATATAGACACAGACACACACCTTCTAATCTTTATGGGAAACAGTCCTATTAGAAATTCACACTGTCTAACTCAGAATGGAACCTGCAGTTTCTGAAGGTGAGGTCCCTTTTTGTAAGTAACTAGGTGAAAACACACCATTTGGGTGTGCTGAATACCTAATCTAAGCAATGAGGTCTTGCACAAACACAATAAAAAAAAAATCACTCTAGAAATCACTGAGCCACTGTGCACACACGAATATGAGCACTGATAGGAATTGTTAGAAATCAAACTAACTAAAGAAGACCTTGCCCCCAGAGAGCTATTCAGTCTTGCAGAGAAAAGGAGATTTATGCCTCCCGAAACCAAGTTTGCACACTATGATCAAGTACCAGATTATTTCATTCAGACAACAATAATTAGCAAGTACTTCCCAGTAATAGTCCTCACTAATCTTTTAGCAAAATTTTAAACAAACCATCTGAATGTGTTGATTTGAATTCTGATCTCCTATTTTTCCTCACGATTATATATAACCATATGGTAGTCCAGCAAAGGCAAGAGCCAGGGTAGTAAAGCGTGTACAGTCTATTCAAGAGAGGCTCACCTTCCCCTGCTGCTGTGGCTTTAGGACTCAGGTGCCTCATGGTTGAGAAATGGCCTCTGACAGGAGCACAGGAGCCAAAGTTGAATAATCTGAGGTATCAGAGGCTCCGCGGATACTGAATTGTTAGCAGCCAGAGTGCTCCCTCAGTATGGTCTGTAATAGAGTTACAGCCCTTTGGTGCTAGTCATTTGCTATTTTTTTGATGTTCTTGAAGTGCCTACTCCTTTTCCTGCCACCTTAAACCCTTGTCCTGAGCCAAGGTGAAATCATCTTCTGTAGCTATCCAGTAGATCTCATTCCTTGAGGGGAAGTTTAGGTACAACATGAGACTCTTCTTTCATTTCCATTCCATGGTCAAGGCCAGGTCCCTGTCAGTGGAGGTTCTGGTAATAGCCTCAGACCTGTCAAGTCCCTTCCATCTTCACAGATGACACTGCTCAAGTTATCTATATCTGTCCTTAAAGGACAACTGAATTCTCAAAGTATCAGCTATACAACTGTGAACTGAAGAAACCAGTATAAAAGAGTACATAAGCTGTATGGTCCACTCTACCAAAGATATACAATAGTGAATTAACATAAGCATATATCCTGAAATCTCTAGAACCAATTGTCTTTATGTTAGCCTAAAGAATTAAGGCTTGATCATCTTGATTTGCTTTCAAAATAGTTTTCCACTACTGTTGTTGTTCAGTCACTAAGTTGTGTCCAACTCTTTCCAACCCCATGAACTGCAGTATTCCAGGCTTCCCTGTCCTTTACTATTTCCCAGAGCTTGCTCAGATTCATGCCCACTGAATTGGTGATGCTATCCAACCATCTCATCTTTTGCCATCCTCTTCTCCTTTTGCCTTCAATCTTTGCCAGCATCAGGGTCTTTTCCAAAGAGCTAGCTTTTCACATCAGGTGGCCAAAGTACTGGAGCTTCAGCTTCAGCATCAGTCCTTCCAATGAATATTCAGGTTGATTTCCTTTAGGACTGACTGGATTGCAAGGTCTGATCTCCTTGCAGTACAAGGGACTCTCAAG
Organism: Tragulus kanchil; assembly: GCA_022376925.1. Taxonomy (NCBI): domain Eukaryota; kingdom Metazoa; phylum Chordata; class Mammalia; order Artiodactyla; family Tragulidae; genus Tragulus; species Tragulus kanchil. The sequence continues at coordinate 261,191,297 of JAIOJX010000032.1, forward strand.
AGTCTTCTCCAGCACTATAATTCAAAGGTATCAATTCTTTAGTGCTCAGCCTTCTTTATGGTACAACTTTCATATCCATTTCCACTCTTATACCCCAAATTAATCTCCCTTACCTCTACAGTCAGGTGCCTCATGGTTGAGAAATGGCCTCTGACAGGAGCACAGGAGCCAAAGTTGAATAATCTGAGGTATCAGAGGCTCCGCGGATACTGAATTGTTAGCAGCCAGAGTGCTCCCTCAGTATGGTCTGTAATAGAGTTACAGCCCTTTGGTGCTAGTCATTTGCTATTTTTTTGATGTTCTTGAAGTGCCTACTCCTTTTCCTGCCACCTTAAACCCTTGTCCTGAGCCAAGGTGAAATCATCTTCTGTAGCTATCCAGTAGATCTCATTCCTTGAGGGGAAGTTTAGGTACAACATGAGACTCTTCTTTCATTTCCATTCCATGGTCAAGGCCAGGTCCCTGTCAGTGGAGGTTCTGGTAATAGCCTCAGACCTGTCAAGTCCCTTCCATCTTCACAGATGACACTGCTCAAGTTATCTATATCTGTCCTTAAAGGACAACTGAATTCTCAAAGTATCAGCTATACAACTGTGAACTGAAGAAACCAGTATAAAAGAGTACATAAGCTGTATGGTCCACTCTACCAAAGATATACAATAGTGAATTAACATAAGCATATATCCTGAAATCTCTAGAACCAATTGTCTTTATGTTAGCCTAAAGAATTAAGGCTTGATCATCTTGATTTGCTTTCAAAATAGTTTTCCACTACTGTTGTTGTTCAGTCACTAAGTTGTGTCCAACTCTTTCCAACCCCATGAACTGCAGTATTCCAGGCTTCCCTGTCCTTTACTATTTCCCAGAGCTTGCTCAGATTCATGCCCACTGAATTGGTGATGCTATCCAACCATCTCATCTTTTGCCATCCTCTTCTCCTTTTGCCTTCAATCTTTGCCAGCATCAGGGTCTTTTCCAAAGAGCTAGCTTTTCACATCAGGTGGCCAAAGTACTGGAGCTTCAGCTTCAGCATCAGTCCTTCCAATGAATATTCAGGTTGATTTCCTTTAGGACTGACTGGATTGCAAGGTCTGATCTCCTTGCAGTACAAGGGACTCTCAAGAGTCTTCTCCAGCACTATAATTCAAAGGTATCAATTCTTTAGTGCTCAGCCTTCTTTATGGTACAACTTTCATATCCATTTCCACTCTTATACCCCAATAATCTTCCATATAGCTCCCTCTACTCTAGTCTACAGAGTTCCCTGAATGTGCCATATATATTCCCACCTCTGGGTGTTACTTGATAGTGATCCTTCTGTCTGAAATGCACTTCTAACTTCATTTTCCATCTACCAACGCTTTATAGAATCCACCTTGTTCAAATACTCCCTGAAATATCTCTCACTCTCAGGCCAAAATTAACCATTCCTTCTGGGCTATATAACTTTTATCTTTGTCCTAATCTACTGTTAGTTCTTTAGATGTCTAAGCTATCCTACTAAACTTTAAGATGGCTGAGGATAGGATTATGCATTTTGCTCCCCCTTTAAGTCTTCTTCAGTTCCTAGCACACATCTTTCACATAGTCAGTACTCAAAAAATGCATGTTGGATGAATGGATGGGTGACTAACACACAGCATCTCAGTTTCTTAACATAAAAACTAAGAAATGATTGCCAAGGGTCATTACTTAGCTATAAATGTCTTAGGATTCTTTTAGAAAGCTATTAGCCCTGATTAAGCTCAGTAGACACGGAGGGGAAAAACACTTCATTAGACTCATATACGAAAGACATAGGAGCCTCACCATAGTCTTATTCAGGACTCTACAGGAAGGAATCTCAGAAAAGGGTCTTGAAGATTCTAAAAGAGAACTAGAACTTAAAGGAAACAGTGGTAACATAAGAATAGAAACAAACTGAGCATCAGGCAAAGTAGCAAAGTACATTTTTAAGCCGAACAAAAAACAATCTTGAATTAGCAATAACTTGAAGTATTAGTAAAATGGGTTCCTTTTATCTGTAGTTATGAATGGTGACTAAGTTTTACTTCAAATCTTCACCTTCTCTGTAGTGAACATGAATCCTGCACTGGAGGATGTTGGTATATGCTGCTGCTAGCACTCAAAGGATCTCATGGAAATAAAGGGGCCATACATAGGGGCTACTGTTTTCTATCTTATAGATTAAAGACTTTTAAAGCATATAAAAGTCTTTTCCAAAGTAGACTGACATCAAAATAGCCTTCAGCTATTCAAATAAGCATCAGTTTGCAAATACAAAACACAAAATCTATTCAAGAAAATACAAACACAAAAACTATAAAAATGTCAGCAGTCATCAAATTGATATCAATATGTAGAGCTGACATACGTTCCATACATATGGAATTGCCCCATAAACACTTTCTATTTCTATAAGGATCTAGAAATATCCCATATGCGGTTATTTCTGAAAGTCAGACAAACATACATGTGATATCAGAGCCATCCTCATTTCTCATTTTTTGCAGGCTGACTTCATGTAAGTCATTAAGGTCAGAAACTTGAGACATTAGTCCTCCTATCCCCAAGCCTCATTCCACTACATGACTGGGATTTTTATCTTCATGGCAACCCACATTTCACTTACATCAGTGTCACCAACTATAAGGGCACAGAGAGGGGAACGTAAGGGGGCCTCAGGGAGAAAGAACACAGTGAGATAGGGACATGGGCTAGAAGGCCAGCATGTGAGAATGTGTTCATCAGTTTAACAAGTGGTCTTGGAGACCTACTATGTGCCATGTACCGTCCTTAGTACTAGAAATATAACAAAACAATACACAATTCTGACCCTTGAGTGGTAGGAGAATACGTAAATAAAATAAGTAGTGTGTTAGGTGGTGATATGTGAACAGTGAAGAAAAAAACAGCAGTAAGAAAGAGACATTTAACATAAAGGTCACTCAACTGTGAACACCAAGTTCCATCTAAGATACTGACATTTACAAAATATGACTGGGATGAAAATTATGAAGTCAATGATGCTTGACCCCTCTACTCTGTGTCCTTACCCTTTAGGTGCCGTCTGTTTACTTCTCTTTTTTTCCCACCTTTTATTTATTTATTTTTTTGGCCACTTCTATTGATCTTTCATTTATTTATCTTTGTTCTTTGGCCTGTGTGGGCCTCCCACTGCAGTGGCCTCTATCGTTGCAGAGCACCAGCTCCAGGCACATGCGCTCTGGAGGTCCAGCTTGGTAACTGGACACATCGATCCAGCTGCTCCACAGCACGTGGAATCTTCCCAGGCCAGGGATCGAACCGGCGCCTGATGCACTGGCTAATTGATTAATTCCAATATGTAGAGCTTCAAATAAGCATCAGTTTGCAAATACAAAACACAAAATCTATTCACGAAAATACAAACAAAAAACTATAAAAATGTCAGCAGTCATCAAATTGATATCAATATGTAGAGCTGACATACGTTCCATACATATGGAATTGCCCCATAAACACTTTCTATTTCTATAAGGATCTAGAAATATCCCATATGCGGTTATTTCTGAAAGTCAGACAAACATACATGTGATATCAGAGCCATCCTCATTTCTCATTTTTTGCAGGCTGACTTCATGTAAGTCATTAAGGTCAGAAACTTGAGACATTAGTCCTCCTATCCCCAAGCCTCATTCCACTACATGACTGGGATTTTTATCTTCATGGCAACCCACATTTCACTTACATCAGTGTCACCAACTATAAGGGCACAGAGAGGGGAACGTAAGGGGGCCTCAGGGAGAAAGAACACAGTGAGATAGGGACATGGGCTAGAAGGCCAGCATGTGAGAATGTGTTCATCAGTTTAACAAGTGGTCTTGGAGACCTACTATGTGCCATGTACCGTCCTTAGTACTAGAAATATAACAAAACAATACACAATTCTGACCCTTGAGTGGTAGGAGAATACGTAAATAAAATAAGTAGTGTGTTAGGTGGTGATATGTGAACAGTGAAGAAAAAAACAGCAGTAAGAAAGAGACATTTAACATAAAGGTCACTCAACTGTGAACACCAAGTTCCATCTAAGATACTGACATTTACAAAATATGACTGGGATGAAAATTATGAAGTCAATGATGCTTGACCCCTCTACTCTGTGTCCTTACCCTTTAGGTGCCGTCTGTTTACTTCTCTTTTTTTCCCACCTTTTATTTATTTATTTTTTTGGCCACTTCTATTGATCTTTCATTTATTTATCTTTGTTCTTTGGCCTGTGTGGGCCTCCCACTGCAGTGGCCTCTATCGTTGCAGAGCACCAGCTCCAGGCACATGCGCTCTGGAGGTCCAGCTTGGTAACTGGACACATCGATCCAGCTGCTCCACAGCACGTGGAATCTTCCCAGGCCAGGGATCGAACCGGCGCCCCTTGCACTGCAAGGCAGTGGCCTTACCCACTGGACCACCATGGAAGCCCTACTCCTTTTTTTAACAGACGTTCTCTTTCCTCTATTCCGCTAGGAGAGTCAGGGTAACCAACTGTGGAACTGAAACTGTCAGTGCTCTGGGGACCATTCTTTTTTTTTCAGCCCCCCGCACCACATTACCAGATCAATATTTTATTTCTAGATAACTTGATAACCGAAGAGAAAACATAGCAACATCTACACCCACTCTATCCCCAAACAATAAATTTGTTGATAAGTTGTGTTCGATTCTTTTGCAACCCCGTGGATGGCAGCCCACCAGGCTCCTTTGTCAATAGGATTTCCCATGCAAGAATACCAGAGAAGGTTGCCATTTCCTTCTCCTGACCTAGGAATTGAACCCACATCTCCTGCATTGTGAGACAAATTCTTTGCCACTGAGCCACCAGGGAAGCCCAGACAATACATTTACCAGGAAGACAACGCTTTAATCTAAAGGAGTTTCTTGAACATCAGAAATTTCACACACCTGGTCACGTGGTGAGAGAAGTTTGGGGCAATGGGTCCTCTTTCCCAATGACATATTATACTTATCCTATGAGAAGTTAGCCCCAAATCTTTTTTACTCCAAAACCCCAATAAACTTACTTTTAATTTTCATTTGATTGCAAGAAGTTTAAATGTGAAGCCTCTTCATACATTTGCCTTCTGATGTATATTCTGGAGGCCCTGCCACAACATGAACATGAATGACATGCACTTAGCACAACCAGGAACCAGAGAAAAGCCTGGGGATCAGTCAATGTGTTACCCATCACCTAATAAGCAGCTGGGAGTCAGGCCCCAGTTCCTTTGTTCATTAAAAGCATGATTTGGGACTGAAACCTTCATGCGTGCAGAAAACCAAGCAGGAACACGTGCACGCCTACAGGATTTTAGTTGGCGAAGGCTTCTAGGGAGCAGGTGGGAGAGCTATTTAGATTTTTTTTCCAATTAATTGAGTTAGAAATTGTAGTAAATAAACAGTTTTAAGTACATCTTCTACCCTCTAAACAGTTCCCATATCATTGAAGAGCAGCTGCTTCAGGATCCAGGTGGCTCACAGAAGCACAGCCTGAGCATGGGTGCTGGGGACCTGGCAAAGGGAATTTCCAGCCACTTGCAGGGGGGGAGAACCTACCATGAGACTCTGTTTTATATCTCATCATATATTGCAGCACAGAGGAGGAAATGTTCACAGCATGAGAGACTGTGCTCATTATAGCTCTACAAACATTATCACCTCTGATTGTCTTAACAGTTACATGAAAAGTTATCAATATTCCCATTTTAGAGATGAGTAAGCTATAAGGAAATTAGCCTACAAATGATCCATCTGAAATTCACTCAGGGCTGTTTTACCTTGAGCTCGTGAACACTCTAACAGGAGAGCTATTGATAACAAGAGAGCTAAGACATGACATTTGGCGGGGGGCGGGGGGGTTGGCCTCTAAGTCATTGTTTATTTTTCATCCATCTTTATTCTTTGGCCTGTATGGGCCTCCCATTGCAGTGGCCTCTCTCACCGCAGAGCACCAGCTCTGGGCACATGTGCTCCAGAGCACTGGTTCACAATTGGACACATCAGTCCAGCCGCTCTGCGGCACATGGGATCATCCCAGGCCAGGGATCGAACCAGTGCCCCTTGCACTACAAGGCATTGGACTCTTTACCCACTGGACCACTCGGGAAACCCAAGACATGCAATTCTTAAAAAATGATCTGGTGAGGCAAAATTTATACTATAGTCTTTTATGTTAATTGTGTACACTTATGCCTAGTTATGAGTCACCACAATACTTATGTACAAAAATAAACATGTCAGAATAACTTTGATATAAAATGTATTTGATTAGCATACTCAGCTCTCTCTATATGTAATCAGACTTCATGGTTGCCTAGATTCTAATGTGTGACATGTGTGACATCTTGGCAGCATTTTATATACTATAAAGTATGCTTTCTGAGGACATTCTCAAGCACCTTACCTCATCAAGGAAGGAGACAACTAATAGTAACAAAATAGGGTCTGGTTCTGGAGGATCTCCAGAGGTGTGTTCATTTCATCCTTACCCCTTTCTGTGAATTAATGACCATAGTCATTATTCTATAGACCGGGAGTAGCTCCCATATCATTGAAGAGCAGCTGCTTCAGGATCCAGGTGGCTCACAGAAGCACAGCCTGAGCATGGGTGCTGGGGACCTGGCAAAGGGAATTTCCAGCCACTTGCAGGGGGGGAGAACCTACCATGAGACTCTGTTTTATATCTCATCATATATTGCAGCACAGAGGAGGAAATGTTCACAGCATGAGAGACTGTGCTCATTATAGCTCTACAAACATTATCACCTCTGATTGTCTTAACAGTTACATGAAAAGTTATCAATATTCCCATTTTAGAGATGAGTAAGCTATAAGGAAATTAGCCTACAAATGATCCATCTGAAATTCACTCAGGGCTGTTTTACCTTGAGCTCGTGAACACTCTAACAGGAGAGCTATTGATAACAAGAGAGCTAAGACATGACATTTGGCGGGGGGCGGGGGGGTTGGCCTCTAAGTCATTGTTTATTTTTCATCCATCTTTATTCTTTGGCCTGTATGGGCCTCCCATTGCAGTGGCCTCTCTCACCGCAGAGCACCAGCTCTGGGCACATGTGCTCCAGAGCACTGGTTCACAATTGGACACATCAGTCCAGCCGCTCTGCGGCACATGGGATCATCCCAGGCCAGGGATCGAACCAGTGCCCCTTGCACTACAAGGCATTGGACTCTTTACCCACTGGACCACTCGGGAAACCCAAGACATGCAATTCTTAAAAAATGATCTGGTGAGGCAAAATTTATACTATAGTCTTTTATGTTAATTGTGTACACTTATGCCTAGTTATGAGTCACCACAATACTTATGTACAAAAATAAACATGTCAGAATAACTTTGATATAAAATGTATTTGATTAGCATACTCAGCTCTCTCTATATGTAATCAGACTTCATGGTTGCCTAGATTCTAATGTGTGACATGTGTGACATCTTGGCAGCATTTTATATACTATAAAGTATGCTTTCTGAGGACATTCTCAAGCACCTTACCTCATCAAGGAAGGAGACAACTAATAGTAACAAAATAGGGTCTGGTTCTGGAGGATCTCCAGAGGTGTGTTCATTTCATCCTTACCCCTTTCTGTGAATTAATGACCATAGTCATTATTCTATAGACGAGGAACCTGAGGCTAGATTCAATGAAATAGCTCATCCATAGAGTTTAGTTTTCTATTCACAACTGAAAAAGTGAAATATATTGCTGGTGAAACACTCATATTCAGTAAATTCCCCTCTCTCAAAAACCTCTTCCTTTCTTCAAAGACATCAAAAGCCCACCCATTCTCTATTAGTTGGGGGAAATCTCACTTTAATTTTTTAAAACAAAATTTCTCATCTACTGAGCCCAATTATTCTGTTGTTGGAACCAGCTTTATGCATGAAAATAAAGGGCCAATTGGGGGCTATAACCTAATAAACAAGGAACCATCAATAACCTAATAAACAAGGAACCATCAGTCAGCCCACATGCCTAGATTCTCATTACACCTGTTACACCTCGAGAACCAGAGAATTTTAACCAGGTAAACATCTACCCTCATCCAGGGAAGGGAAAACTCTTAATAAAGATTAAATAACTAACATTATTTCATTTAATTCCATGGAAAGCAGAGGAGAAATAATGGCAATAATGTTTGGTAGGAAAGCAGGAGACAAAAGTCAGAAACTTAGGCTACTGCCTGCATCAGGACCCCTCAGAATAGAGGGCTCAAAAGCAAGTATCAAACCTTACTTTAGGTTTAGGCTTTGCATCCACAGACAGGAGAAGGGATCAGGTGAGGTACATAGCTGATCTTTACAACAGGATGACTTTGCATTGCTGAAATACAGAAAATTCCTTGAAAAGCAAATTCCTATAATAAAGACATAGGTTGAAAAAAATCTCCCTGAACCAAGGACACACAAGTTGCTTGTGTTTAGGATTCTGCAAACCATGTGGCCCATTCACTCTTACAGGCAATCAAAAATTGCTGGAAGACGAGTCAATTAGCATTTGTATCAAGAGGCTGTGTGAAGCAGATACTCTGAGAACTGACCTTTCAGTCTGCTCACTTGGAGCCAGGTCCATCCCAGGCTCATTTCCATTCACAAGGCCTGGTCACATTATACTTAAGCAGAATGTCAGCAATCCAGGGTCTGGTTCTGGAGGATCTCCAGAGGTGTGTTCATTTCATCCTTACCCCTTTCTGTGAATTAATGACCATAGTCATTATTCTATAGACGAGGAACCTGAGGCTAGATTCAATGAAATAGCTCATCCATAGAGTTTAGTTTTCTATTCACAACTGAAAAAGTGAAATATATTGCTGGTGAAACACTCATATTCAGTAAATTCCCTCTCTCAAAAACCTCTTCCTTTCTTCAAAGACATCAAAAGCCCACCCATTCTCTATTAGTTGGGGGAAATCTCACTTTAATTTTTTAAAACAAAATTTCTCATCTACTGAGCCCAATTATTCTGTTGTTGGAACCAGCTTTATGCATGAAAATAAAGGGCCAATTGGGGGCTATAACCTAATAAACAAGGAACCATCAATAACCTAATAAACAAGGAACCATCAGTCAGCCCACATGCCTAGATTCTCATTACACCTGTTACACCTCGAGAACCAGAGAATTTTAACCAGGTAAACATCTACCCTCATCCAGGGAAGGGAAAACTCTTAATAAAGATTAAATAACTAACATTATTTCATTTAATTCCATGGAAAGCAGAGGAGAAATAATGGCAATAATGTTTGGTAGGAAAGCAGGAGACAAAAGTCAGAAACTTAGGCTACTGCCTGCATCAGGACCCCTCAGAATAGAGGGCTCAAAAGCAAGTATCAAACCTTACTTTAGGTTTAGGCTTTGCATCCACAGACAGGAGAAGGGATCAGGTGAGGTACATAGCTGATCTTTACAACAGGATGACTTTGCATTGCTGAAATACAGAAAATTCCTTGAAAAGCAAATTCCTATAATAAAGACATAGGTTGAAAAAAATCTCCCTGAACCAAGGACACACAAGTTGCTTGTGTTTAGGATTCTGCAAACCATGTGGCCCATTCACTCTTACAGGCAATCAAAAATTGCTGGAAGACGAGTCAATTAGCATTTGTATCAAGAGGCTGTGTGAAGCAGATACTCTGAGAACTGACCTTTCAGTCTGCTCACTTGGAGCCAGGTCCATCCCAGGCTCATTTCCATTCACAAGGCCTGGTCACATTATACTTAAGCAGAATGTCAGCAATCCAGACCATGGAATAATCCCAGGATATGGTCCCTTTGTACTTTCCAACTCAAAAATGGATGTGCAATGACATTTGGAGTAGCTAGTGTGACTAAGGTCAATGTTTTACATTGGTTGTTGCGACAATATTCATAGCTAATATTTACTGAGGACTTATTATATGTTGGGCACTCTTCCAAGTATTTTACATGAATTAACTCATTTAAACCTCACATCAGCCCTTGGAGACATGCACTATTACTAGTCTCATTTAACCCATGAGGAAACAGGCACAGACATTCATAAACGTCCACAAGGTCATAGATTTTAATACCACAGAAGTATAGGAAAGTTAAATTAATTGCTATAAATTCACTTGAAGTGACTGATATCTTTGTTACCTCAAAACCAAACTGAGCCCCCTCCTGACCTCCAGCTGATGCAGGGAAGGAACATTAAGATGTCTTATTTATCAATGTAGCTCCCAGTCACTTGTCAGGGCCAGCCTGGTCAAAACATGTTGAATGGATACCTTACTTACTTTAAATTTCATGATATCTATATCTATATGACAACTTTAAAGGGTATTTAAAGGCTAGAACAATCGGCATTCATTTTGATGATCAAGTCTATCATTTATTAAGCCTGCTAGTCTGTCTGCCTGCCAATCTCTCTTTTACACAGTGACAGATGATGCATTGTCTTTTCCGTTGACATTTTCATCCAAGGACCTTGATGTGTATTGTGAACCTGGTCCTCATAAAAATATTCATGCATTCCAGGGAGCACATCCACTTAGAATCTGAAGGTTTACTCACGGCTGCAGACTGGCAGACAGCTCAGGATCCTGCTGCAGATGTGTTTTGCTTGGCTGGCAGTGTCTAAGAAATGTATTTGAATGTGTAGATCAGGTCTGCCTCTCTGTGCAAATAAAGCCAAAGTCTTACGTTTAGTTACCAGCCTGCCCCCTCCAAAGTGTTTAAAAGTGAGTCCTCCAATCTACTGGTACACAGAGATTTAGAGTAGGCTGAATTTAAATTCAGTCCTCCGTGCTCCTAAAGTTTATAACCTATGGTCAACACGTCAGGTGGATGGGAAACTTTTCAGGTAATGTTGCCACTAAACATCTTTTACTTCAAGTGACTCCTTCCATATCCACATATCTAATTCTCCTGGAGGAGACTCAGACTTTCCTCACTCCTTTTTTCATGGCATCCCTGAGATATACTCATTATGGCGATGTCTTCAGAAATGGATGAACTGCAACCCAGTGCAGGGCAGACAATTCTACAGGTATCAGGTGATGGAAATGCCACTGAATGAAGCAAATGTTTTTACGCCAAGTTTACCCATTTGACCGGTATGTTCTCTGTTACATTTCTTTTTCATCTTAAAACCCCTGTTGTGAAGACATGAGATTTTCTCAAGACATCACCACAGTTTATTCTTAGACTCCTCTTTGCCAGGCGTCCTGGACTGAAGAGAGGCAGACTTGGAGGTGGACCACTGTGATAGTTCAGAACAACGGCCACGTGTCTAGAAGACAGGGGCTTAGAAGGGGCTCACACTTTCCCCAGGGTTGCCTGCTCTATTTGGATGTGTCCCCTTGGATTCAGCTTTTGGTTGGATGTGAAGCTGTGGCCAACTGGATCCCTCTGACTGCCTCAGTGTTAGTTACAGTCTGGATCCGGTTCATGGTGTAGAGTACAGCAATGCCAATCAATACTTCTTACACTGTGGGCATTTCATTGATGGAGAACTTTCCATTTCCCGGTCCCGACTGCTCTCTTTTTCATTTATTAAGCCTGCTAGTCTGTCTGCCTGCCAATCTCTTTTACACAGTGACAGATGATGCATTGTCTTTTCCGTTGACATTTTCATCCAAGGACCTTGATGTGTATTGTGAACCTGGTCCTCATAAAAATATTCATGCATTCCAGGGAGCACATCCACTTAGAATCTGAAGGTTTACTCACGGCTGCAGACTGGCAGACAGCTCAGGATCCTGCTGCAGATGTGTTTTGCTTGGCTGGCAGTGTCTAAGAAATGTATTTGAATGTGTAGATCAGGTCTGCCTCTCTGTGCAAATAAAGCCAAAGTCTTACGTTTAGTTACCAGCCTGCCCCCTCCAAAGTGTTTAAAAGTGAGTCCTCCAATCTACTGGTACACAGAGATTTAGAGTAGGCTGAATTTAAATTCAGTCCTCCGTGCTCCTAAAGTTTATAACCTATGGTCAACACGTCAGGTGGATGGGAAACTTTTCAGGTAATGTTGCCACTAAACATCTTTTACTTCAAGTGACTCCTTCCATATCCACATATCTAATTCTCCTGGAGGAGACTCAGACTTTCCTCACTCCTTTTTTCATGGCATCCCTGAGATATACTCATTATGGCGATGTCTTCAGAAATGGATGAACTGCAACCCAGTGCAGGGCAGACAATTCTACAGGTATCAGGTGATGGAAATGCCACTGAATGAAGCAAATGTTTTTACGCCAAGTTTACCCATTTGACCGGTATGTTCTCTGTTACATTTCTTTTTCATCTTAAAACCCCTGTTGTGAAGACATGAGATTTTCTCAAGACATCACCACAGTTTATTCTTAGACTCCTCTTTGCCAGGCGTCCTGGACTGAAGAGAGGCAGACTTGGAGGTGGACCACTGTGATAGTTCAGAACAACGGCCACGTGTCTAGAAGACAGGGGCTTAGAAGGGGCTCACACTTTCCCCAGGGTTGCCTGCTCTATTTGGATGTGTCCCCTTGGATTCAGCTTTTGGTTGGATGTGAAGCTGTGGCCAACTGGATCCCTCTGACTGCCTCAGTGTTAGTTACAGTCTGGATCCGGTTCATGGTGTAGAGTACAGCAATGCCAATCAATACTTCTTACACTGTGGGCATTTCTGTGCCATTGATGGAGAACTTTCCATTTCTTCCTGTAGTCCCACTGACTAGCTCTCTGCTCAGGCCCATTAAAGAACTCAAGTGTGAAATTATCTGGGAGTAAATGCCAGGCCCTGTCAATGGTGTGTTTGAGAAGCATGTACCTTCCAGTAAGAGTCTTTCCTATTGGCTCCACTGGAGGATGGGTGGCTCTTCTTGGCATTCTCCTTTTTTGCTGCAGGAATTGATCTAATTGTCCCTGGATGGGTTTCAGGGACTCTGGAGCATTTGCTTGGGATAATGATGAGCAACACAGCACCAAATTTGGTAAATGACAATGGAGTTTTGTAGCTTGAATTCTTTTCTTCTTTAGGAAGGCACCGCCCTAGTGCTCAATTTGCAGTAGTCACCTCATAGTTTAACAATCTGAGACTTACTTTCTCTAACCGATGTCTTTCATTCTCAATTATCTAAAACAAAGTATTTATTAGCGCCAGCCCTGGCTCTAAACAGCGATGCTCTCAACGCCTGAAATGAGGTTGGCCACTCTCTCATACGTAGCTCAAGGACTCCTCACCTCTGATCTAAAGTCATAAGCAGGTGAAGATGGGGTCTCTGTGCCACCACCCCCAAAGCCCAGACTTCTGAACCCTCATGCTTCTTCTGCCTACTCAAGGCTCCCCAAGAGCCAGTGCAATGCTCACCTAGGCTCACCCCTCTCAGGAGTGCTCCCAAATGCTCTGAGGTGGCACCAATCCAATTCCTAGTTCTTTGGAAACTGGCTCTGCTCAGCTGTTACTGATGCTAATCATTGATGGTACCCACTGAGCTAACAATTTTGCATTTCTGTCTTTTGACAGAATTTTTTGAAGCAATGCCTTACCCAAAGACAGACCAAGGAGAACGACAGCCTCCTGGGTCACCCTGACACAGACACCAACTCAGGTCTGCATTCTTACACTTCCCTGAAAGCTGTGTTGACTTGTTCATTACATGGGTTAGTTCCTGACATAAAATCACACCTAAACTCAGTAGCAAACAGTTGACAGTGTCGAAGGTTCTGCCCAGGCAGCAGCAATTCTGTCTCCAGAGCGCTCTCCTGCCTCCTCTGCACTCTGAAAAGTAATCAGTTGCAGGCAGCTGTCACCTTGGAGAGGCCAGTGCCTGCTGAGTGAAATTTCTGAATCTCTTTGTGTTCTGATTTTAGGATATAATGTTTGTTGTCCTTCTTCTTAAACACTGGATCCAACAATGTAAGACCTCTTCAAACAGTCAAGTCTGAACAGGGATCGAGGGCTTCCCTGGTGTTTCAGTGGAAAAGAATCTGCCTGCCAGTGCAGGAGACACAGTTGGATCCTAATCCCAGAAGATCCCACGTGCCATGGAGCAGGTAGGCCCGTGCACCACAACTACTGAGCCTGCTGCGTTCAAGAGCCCATGTGCCACAACTACTGAAGTCCGCACACCCTAGAGCTAGTAAGGCCATGCCCAGTCTAAAAGGACAGTAGCCTTGAGCCTTCCTGTGGAGTCAGCAATGTGCTCTGAGCTAGCCAAGGGAGGCAGTGAGCATAAGTAGAGGAAGTACGGCTCTTTTCTTTTTGAACACTGCCTCATCGGTCTCGGAGTCAATCTGAACTTTGTTTTCTAACAATTAGGAATCAGAAATGATAGAAGGAGGGAAAAAACAGGCTTGGCACCTCACAAGGCCCATCCCCATGGCAGGATCAGGACCAAGGTGCCAGCACTCTTCATTCTTTCTCTCTGAATTGAAGAGGTGCTATGACGGCAAAAACTCAGTGAAGCAAAGGAAGCTGCAGTGACTGGAAATGTCTTTGTCCCTAAAATACCCCACCGGCGTGCAAACAAGAAGATGGCTGAGAGGATGCCAACCCAAAGCCCCGACGTGGCTCCCTGGGGAGAAGAGGTGCCCTGCAGGCTCAGCATTGGCTGGGATCCCGCCACAAAAGCAGATGCTTCCTCCAGGTGCAGCCAAAAAGGAACTTTTCAAAGGTCCTGACTCTCCAAACAGACATGACTAAAGCAGCAAAATCTCTTGGAGGAAATGCAGGATTGCCTTTGAAGGGAAACTGGTCCCAATGTTCTGGGGAAACGGGCTCATAGATGTTTAGAAGAAACCAACAAAGTTCTGTAAAGCAATTATCCTTCAATTAGAAAAATTAATTTAATTTTAAAAATGGGAAGGACAGCTCTGAAAGGAAGATATTCAGTGAGAAAAGGGATTCAATAAGAAAAAGTGGTCCAATGGGAAATCATCACTTCGGTAATTTTCTAGGAAGACAAAAAGTAACTCTGAATGTTCTGTTTGGAAGCTGGAATCCTGGGGGCCTAGCTTTGGAAAGTTCTTGCATCAACTAGCTTGCTTTTTCAATCAAGTTTTCCAGTAAACTAGCTTGAGAGAAGCCAAGTAATTTCCCAGATATGCTGCAGCTGGACCTACACTGGAGCCCATCAACTCTGGGGTGAAGGGGACGCCCTCAGCAGAGACAGCCTGTTGATGAAGGGGAAATATACTTTTCAACAAGATCCAGGCACAAACAGGGTTGATTTCCTCGTGCAAGAGAAACACACTGATAACACCTGACAAAACACACCCTCTCCTTTCCTTTGAGGTACTGTCGGGAGGACCGTTGCCCCGGATGACACTTCTGTGAAGCTATTCAAGCAGGTTCTACCTGCAGACAAGGAAGAAACACCTTCATTTCCTTAAGGGACTCAATCAAGGTCACACTTAGCTAGGATTAGAAACAAAAATTCCTGCCTCCAAGTTCAGTTCTCTTTATTACATCATTCCACTTCTACCGGGTAAATCTTGTATTAAGGGTAGCTTAAAGAGAGACCTCATAAAGAAGGGTTTATACGGATGTGCGATTGTGAGAAATGAGCCAGAATGCTGGTGTGTGAAGACATTCCTGGGCCTATACAAGAGATGGGGAAAATCGGGCAGGAGGATGAAGGTCAATTAGAAAATGACGGAGCCAGTTGCTTTTAAACTCAACCTTCTTTAAGCTGTAGGGTAGAATTAAATGATGAAATAAAAAGATCCTTTCCAAAAAGCTGTGAAAACAGGTGATCACAAAAAAGCAACAGAAGCAAGTGAACACAGATATTCATAATTAGATCTATTTAAATACAAATCCTTCAAAAATAATTACTGGGGCATTTTGCTCTCAAGATAAATTCCTCCCACCCTTTTCAACATTTTTCCCTTCAGATCAAGCCAGAAATATATTTGTTTTTCCTCTAATTCAATTTTAAATTTTGGGAAGGACAGCTCTGAAAGGAAGATATTCAGTGAGAAAAGGGATTCAATAAGAAAAAGTGGTCCAATGGGAAATCATCACTTCGGTAATTTTCTAGGAAGACAAAAAGTAACTCTGAATGTTCTGTTTGGAAGCTGGAATCCTGGGGGCCTAGCTTTGGAAAGTTCTTGCATCAACTAGCTTGCTTTTTCAATCAAGTTTTCCAGTAAACTAGCTTGAGAGAAGCCAAGTAATTTCCCAGATATGCTGCAGCTGGACCTACACTGGAGCCCATCAACTCTGGGGTGAAGGGGACGCCCTCAGCAGAGACAGCCTGTTGATGAAGGGGAAATATACTTTTCAACAAGATCCAGGCACAAACAGGGTTGATTTCCTCGTGCAAGAGAAACACACTGATAACACCTGACAAAACACACCCTCTCCTTTCCTTTGAGGTACTGTCGGGAGGACCGTTGCCCCGGATGACACTTCTGTGAAGCTATTCAAGCAGGTTCTACCTGCAGACAAGGAAGAAACACCTTCATTTCCTTAAGGGACTCAATCAAGGTCACACTTAGCTAGGATTAGAAACAAAAATTCCTGCCTCCAAGTTCAGTTCTCTTTATTACATCATTCCACTTCTACCGGGTAAATCTTGTATTAAGGGTAGCTTAAAGAGAGACCTCATAAAGAAGGGTTTATACGGATGTGCGATTGTGAGAAATGAGCCAGAATGCTGGTGTGTGAAGACATTCCTGGGCCTATACAAGAGATGGGGAAAATCGGGCAGGAGGATGAAGGTCAATTAGAAAATGACGGAGCCAGTTGCTTTTAAACTCAACCTTCTTTAAGCTGTAGGGTAGAATTAAATGATGAAATAAAAAGATCCTTTCCAAAAAGCTGTGAAAACAGGTGATCACAAAAAAGCAACAGAAGCAAGTGAACACAGATATTCATAATTAGATCTATTTAAATACAAATCCTTCAAAAATAATTACTGGGGCATTTTGCTCTCAAGATAAATTCCTCCCACCCTTTTCAACATTTTTCCCTTCAGATCAAGCCAGAAATATATTTGTTTTTCCTCTAATTCAATATTAGAAAGGAAATAAAGAACTGTTTTTTAAAAAATGTATTGCACTGAAGTGTCTTCATCCTGCTTGACAATCCTCTTCACATCAGAAAAAATATGCAGACATAAACCACCGAGGCAAAATTCACTGTCATCTCAATCTGGGGCTACGATGTGCTCTGGACCAACATGAGCCCACGTTGGTGCCATAGCTTGAATTCAGGGATCTGCCCTTGTCTCCTTGAAGGGAAGAACCCAAGACCACAGACACAGGCTCAATTCTTAGCCCAAGTGCCTTCTGTCACTTGAGAGCTGCAAATTTAGACAAAAGGGGGCCACTTTCTACAAGGAAGACTAAATGAGGCATTGACTTGACCAATTTTTAATGGAAACTAATAGAAACGCGAGTCTAGCTCCTGTTGAGTTCTGTTTCTCTACTCTGCAGTAGACAGGGGACTGGCAAAGAGAAGGCTGTGGCATTTTTAAAAACAACAATCTGAGGCTTGGAGGTTTTCCTTTCTTTTTTCAAGAATGCTGCAGTCCAAAGGGAATAAATTTAGGGGGGAGAATCAGCTTTTCCCTGGCACCCTCAAAGCCTGACGCAGTGCCAGCCGTTCCACCAACTGTCTGGAGAGAGGGTAATTGTCACTCTTCACGTCGTAACTTTTTGCTTTCGGATCAGCGGCTGGCAGGTTTATCTGCTTCTGAGCAGCTTCGGAGCCACGTCAGTGACACTGGCTACGTCAGCAAGAGCAGTGGGAAGGGAGGATGATGCCACTGCCAGCAGTGGTGGGAGGGAAAAGTGTAGTCTTCAAGAAAATTCTTAGGTCTGTCCATTTGGGCTTGAGGACTTGACTGCCACTTGCCAGCTGGTGGGAGAACATGTAATATGAAATAACCAAGAAAATTTTCCTTTCCAAAAAGCTGTGAAAACAGGTGATCACAAAAAAGCAACAGAAGCAAGTGAACACAGATATTCATAATTAGATCTATTTAAATACAAATCCTTCAAAAATAATTACTGGGGCATTTTGCTCTCAAGATAAATTCCTCCCACCCTTTTCAACATTTTTCCCTTCAGATCAAGCCAGAAATATATTTGTTTTTCCTCTAATTCAATATTAGAAAGGAAATAAAGAACTGTTTTTTAAAAAATGTATTGCACTGAAGTGTCTTCATCCTGCTTGACAATCCTCTTCACATCAGAAAAAATATGCAGACATAAACCACCGAGGCAAAATTCACTGTCATCTCAATCTGGGGCTACGATGTGCTCTGGACCAACATGAGCCCACGTTGGTGCCATAGCTTGAATTCAGGGATCTGCCCTTGTCTCCTTGAAGGGAAGAACCCAAGACCACAGACACAGGCTCAATTCTTAGCCCAAGTGCCTTCTGTCACTTGAGAGCTGCAAATTTAGACAAAAGGGGGCCACTTTCTACAAGGAAGACTAAATGAGGCATTGACTTGACCAATTTTTAATGGAAACTAATAGAAACGCGAGTCTAGCTCCTGTTGAGTTCTGTTTCTCTACTCTGCAGTAGACAGGGGACTGGCAAAGAGAAGGCTGTGGCATTTTTAAAAACAACAATCTGAGGCTTGGAGGTTTTCCTTTCTTTTTTCAAGAATGCTGCAGTCCAAAGGGAATAAATTTAGGGGGGAGAATCAGCTTTTCCCTGGCACCCTCAAAGCCTGACGCAGTGCCAGCCGTTCCACCAACTGTCTGGAGAGAGGGTAATTGTCACTCTTCACGTCGTAACTTTTTGCTTTCGGATCAGCGGCTGGCAGGTTTATCTGCTTCTGAGCAGCTTCGGAGCCACGTCAGTGACACTGGCTACGTCAGCAAGAGCAGTGGGAAGGGAGGATGATGCCACTGCCAGCAGTGGTGGGAGGGAAAATTGTAGCCTTCAAGAAAATTCTTAGGTCTGTCCATTTGGCTGACTTGCTCTCATTGACTTAGATGACTGCCGGTGATCTCAGAAGCCCAGAGGGGAGTAGGTAACTTTGCACAGCTCTTTTCAAGTTGGGGGTACCGGAGGTTTTAGTAAGTAGGTTGGGCTTACACTTTCAAACACCTTGGGTAGGACCTGCCCCCGACTTAGGAAAGAGTGGGCTTCAATCAGAGGATGCAACCAAGTTGAACACCACCACCCAGCAAGTGCCTGAAGCCCGGGTACACACACCTCCAGTGATGACTGCAGTAAGTCTGGCCCATTTCAGGTCATAGATAGCTCTACCTGCCTTCAGTTTTGCCACTCTCATGTTAAACAGGACAGTGACCACCAACAACTTGACAAGGGTCTTTGACACAGTGCTGTTCTATGATTTTCTTTTTATTTTGTAAGTAGGTTTAAAAGCCTCTGCTCTTGGAGGGCAACCCTTGAAGTTCATGGCTGCAAAGACAGAATTTCTATTTCATCATCACCTTCTGGTTCAGGACAACGTTAAGGTGAAAAGGCATTCCAGGACTAGCATTCAGCCAAAATGCTTTCAGTGATACTGTTTTGGGAAAAGAGAGAAACTCTAAGGTAAAGGTAGGTGGAGGACTTTAAACTGAAATATGTTCTTGAATCCAGTCTTGGTCAAAGGTGAAAAATGTCTGCTGATAGCACATCCCCCTGATTCCTGATACCCCTAAAAGCAGCAAGTTAAAGTCAGCATCTTGTAAAATCAAACACTATCATCAATTAGGTTTAAAGAAATAATTTTGCCTAATTCATGGATATGGAGTCTGTGTCAGGGCTCAGAAAGCAGCTCTTCTTATCTCAGTATAGTCTTTCTTTTTAATTTTTAAATTTTTCTTCATCTCAGTATATTCTTAAGACTATAAATAACCTCCAGAGTAATGCTCAGTGCCAGGCTTCAGTGAAAATTTAACATTATGGAATTACAATTATTAGTAACTTGCTGGGAGACCATGGCCAAGGCACTTGATTTCCTGTGCCTCGGTTTCATCACCTCTTCTGCCCCCCAGTAAGCGGAAGAAGCAGCAGTACCTCTTCTGAGGTTCTTACCTTGAGATCTTGAACCCCACTGGGTCCATGAATGGGCTTTAAGAGGAGCCCACCTGCTCTGATCTAGGGGCAGGACACCCATTGACTCAGTTTAAGAAGCACTATTCTACAGAAAGCTTTGGTTATAGGTGTACCTGCCCCCCACCTCCAAAAAAAAAAAAAAAGTGATACTGCTTAATGGAGAGGAAGTCAAAGGAGATGGCCACAGAAGCCAAAGAGAAACACATAGAGTCGGATCTCATGAAAACCATCAGGACTTCACCATGACCCTCTGGGTCATCTATCCAACACCAAGCCTGTCTGAATGGAATTTCTCCAATCAGCAATGCCTACAGGATCATAAATAATAAGCAGAAGAAATGACTGAGGAAGGCACAAGGCAGGAAGCACCTGAGCTGCCATCCATCCAATACCAAGAACACCTGTTGTTGGAAGGAAAGCCTAAAGATTCCGCAAGGTTTTACCAGGGTGGGGGAGGGGGGTTGGCAGATTTGCAGCAAGGGAGCTATAAGGTGTGGGAACCGTTAGGCTGTCTTGGTGTGAAGTGTGAGACATGAGGCTGAGGTCCAGGTCTGCAGATCAGAGCCCGGGTGAAAAGATGGATCATTCTGTAGAACCAGAAGGTGGAACCAGAAGGGTAGTGGGTTCCAAACAAGACCCAAGTCTCAGCCTCAGAAAAGAAACCACGTTTGGGAAAAAAAAAAAAAAAACAAACAAAACAACTAAAGAAAATTGTAAGGAACACTTCAAGGAGAGAGGAATGGTGCAAAAGACAGACCAGAGCTCAGTTGTGATTTTCAGAGGCCAGGTTTGAAGGTGGCACTTAGAAGAGAGGGAGAGAATTGGAAAGCCTTCCAAATCCTGACAGCCAGGCAGCGCATATGAAATGCTCTAACACTTAACAGAGCAATCTACAGTTTACAAAACATTATGACATTCACTATCTCATTTAATCCTTATCACTCTGAAACGCTGGTTGAATTTTCTTTATTTCTAGCCATGAGGAAACTGAGGCTAGGAAGGGTGGATGATGCGACTTGCTCAAGGTCACTTGGCGAAAGTCAGAGCTGGGACGCACCCCAATGCTCCCAATCCCTCCTGATTGTCGTCCACCTGGAAAACCTTTATGTTAACTCCTAAGGGGCAAGGTTGATGTGATTACAACAAACTCCACCCCTACCTCTACCCCAGCCACTTGCTCTAAAGTCTGGGGCGGAGCAGCGCCCCCCGGTGCCAGGGAGGGGACCTGAGTGACGCGGAGTCACAGCCCGGGGTTTCCCCGTCCTGCGGGTCTCAGAAGAGCGGGCAGCAGAAGCCACGGTTCTTACACTCTGGGCAGTCAAGTAACGCTCCAGCAGCAGTTGCCGGGGCTTAACGTGAGAGGGCTAGTGCTGGGCGAATTCCCTTTCGAGCTATCCCATGTCCGGGACCCAGCGCCGGCGCCCGCCTCTCGTTCCCCATATGCTCGCCCCTGCCCCGCTGGTTCCTTCTGGCGGTTCCCCAGTGCGTGGAGGAGGCGACAGGGGGTGGGGTGGAATATTGGGGTGAAAGAGCCGGTCGACTCTGGGGCAACAGTTTCTACTTCTGAGCCTCTGGGTCAGAACAACCACGAGCAAACCCTGGCTGGAAGTTTGGGCATCAAGGGTTTCAGATCAAGTAGCAAGTTGCCCGGAGAGCGGTAAAGGTGGAGGTGTCGGGTGGGGGTGGCGATAGGGGAAGAAGGGACAGGAAGGAGAAAGGGTCCCTTCCCACGCAGACCCCTCACGGCCCCGCGGGCTGGGGGACAGTCGGTCTCTGCAGTCCGTGGGTGCAGAGAACGCACCGGGCATCGGGCACCGCGCATCCGGCACCTCGGCGCTGCGCCGCCCCTCCTCGCCGGGCTCCGCGCAGGATCCTCCCCACCTGCCCGCCGCCTCGCCCCCGCCGCGGAGACTCACCGTCCGTAGGAACTGGATCTCGTCCTCGCCTCCTTCTCCTCCTTCGGCCATGGCTTCCGTGGCGTCGGCGGTGCCCCAGCCTCCGGCGCCTCCGCTTCCCCCGGCAGCCGCTCGGCGTGCGCCCGCGGCTGCTGCGCTCTTTCTCCTCCTCCTCCTCCTCTTCCTCCTCCAAAGGCTCCTGGCTCTGCCTCAGCAGCGCCGAGCTAATCCCCGACCATATAGGGAGATGGGCAACACTCCACTGCACTGCAGAGCGCCAACGCCAACCAAACAGCCCGCCTACCCTCTCGCCTCTAGCCCCAGCCAAGTGCGCGGCGGCCACCGGGCCCGCGGAGAGCGCAGCGCCTGGCGCACAGAGCGGGCGGGGGCGGCGCTGCGCCCCGGGCGGGGGCCGTGGGGCCTCCCCCGCACCGCACCGCGCCGCGCCGCGCCGCCGGCTCAGCGGAGACGCGCGCCGGAGGCGATGGGAGAGTGCCCCTATCCAGCTCCTATTCGCACACAAAGGCCAGTTGTTTAGCGCCAGGGTACCCAGACTAGGCACCCACCCTCTCTCTTTGCCCACTCTGCCCTCGTGAGTGTGCGTGTGTGTGTGTGTGTGCGCGCGCGCGCGACTCCATTGCTTTGCTCCAACCCGATTGCCTCGTTCGGACCCCTAGTAGCGGAAGGTTGAGAGGGGTGTGCCTGTGATCTGAGCAGCAGAGAAAACGGTGCAGTGAGGGTGTCTGTCCATTCATAACAAAGTTTGCAACTCCCTGAATAGCCCTTTCTGCACCTTAAGAGAGCCCCTTTCCCTCTTCAAAATCTAGTCAGTATGTTTTACCAACCCCCTTGATTATCCATTGTTGCTGGACTGAGTAACAACTCTCTGCACCTCAGAAAGCTTCCAGGGATTCCCACAAATTCAGAGGTTAGGTGGCATGAAAGCCCCTTCTCACTGCCAACCCTCGTCTCCTAAACTTAATCTGTATTTTAGGGTGCCAGCCCCGAGAACTCAAAGAGACAGTTGGGACCCCTTTCGTCTTTGGACTGCTGACATCTCTCCCAGCCTTGGGTCGCTTTCTCGCTGGGAGACTGTCAAATGGTTCCTTGCTAAAGCTGAGGGTTCAGGATGCCCCCTTCTGTCGACTGGCCAAGAAGTTCTGGGGCCAGAGAAGCTGTCAAGGGAGGCGCTGTACGCCTAGGATAAAGAGGAACCCAGAAGAGGTATGGATGACCTCCTGGGCTACTGGAAACCTCAGCCAGTTTCGCAGTTTCCTGTGCACAGCCTTTCTATTGAGTCTACCTTCAGACCTCTTTCCTGGGCTCCAGTTCTACGTTTTCTACTGGGCATCAGAGAGGCTAAGAAAAATGGTTTTTTTCTTATGTCTTACCTAAATTGCTACTTTCCAGAGACTGCACCTTGGCCTTTGTTCCTTTCCTGAAGCCCACTTAGAATAAACCAAACCATCCGCATGTCTCAGCCCTTGACATCTCGGAGGGCACTTCCATGCTCACCACTGTGATCCACCATCCACTTTTCCCACCTCCTGGCTAAAGATTCCTCTTTCCCTCGCTATCCGCTGAGGCAGCCTCCACCATCTTGATGGATTTGTTACAAGCATTCCAGTTTGTCTTCTTCCTCCTAAATCATCATGCTGTCCTCCTTTGGACAGTCTGTACACGGAGCCTAATATTGGATTGGCTTTGGAGCAGGACCAGTGACACATTATGTGTGCATTTAACTTGAATTTCTGTAGGTTTCTTTTTTTTTTCCCCACATAAGCCACTAAAGTCAAGACTTCCCTGTTTTGGTCATGTCCAAGTACTGATCCTTAACTACCAGCTTTAAAAAAAATTTTTTTTTCTATTATAATTCACTTTCTTTCTGTGGTCCCTTAAACATTTATGAACCTACACTGTACCATTCAAATTGCTGATTATTGCTTAACTATAATATGGCATACCTTTGTCATACCTTCTTGGGTGAAGTTTTATAGTTTTGTGTATGATTATTTGACAGGTAAAGAGCCAATATTAATATAGTATTTTGCAGCCCCAATTTTTTCTTGTTTAAGAGAATACAAATGCCTTTCACACACTTTATTGAAATCAAGATGCGTGAGGTAGGACACTACTTGCTTTATTGGCCAAATAATCTCTCAGAAAAGGGAGTGGTAAAGAGTGCTCTAACACTGTGAATGCATCCGATTGGATTCTGGGTGGTCCCTACATTCCTTTGGTGTGTGCAAAAAGGAGTTGTTTAATTATCCAGTCCAGGATTTATTCTGGGTCTCAGCATACATTTGGGGAACAGTAGAACATTTGTCCCTACATGAAATTCTCTTCCAATCTTTAAAGTGTCTCCTAAATCCACCAATAGTGATGCTCTAATCAGGTGAAAAAAATTATCTCTTCACTTTCACATTTCATTCATGTTTGCAGATACAACACTGAATAGGACAGCTGAGCCCCTTGTCCTCAAGGAGAGTTGGAAGAAAGGAAACTGGAATGGGTAAGGTAGATAGAGAGATGACAGATTTCAGATACTGGGCTTTGTTAGTCCAGCCATGAAGCCTGGGAGAGAATAAACTAAGATTGTTATTTGTCTTAAGTTATACATCTGGTTAAGGAGCAGCTGTCATTTGGACTTGAATTGTCTGAGCCCTTGACATCTCGGAGGGCACTTCCATGCTCACCACTGTGATCCACCATCCACTTTTCCCACCTCCTGGCTAAAGATTCCTCTTTCCCTCGCTATCCGCTGAGGCAGCCTCCACCATCTTGATGGATTTGTTACAAGCATTCCAGTTTGTCTTCTTCCTCCTAAATCATCATGCTGTCCTCCTTTGGACAGTCTGTACACGGAGCCTAATATTGGATTGGCTTTGGAGCAGGACCAGTGACACATTATGTGTGCATTTAACTTGAATTTCTGTAGGTTTCTTTTTTTTTTCCCCACATAAGCCACTAAAGTCAAGACTTCCCTGTTTTGGTCATGTCCAAGTACTGATCCTTAACTACCAGCTTTAAAAAAAATTTTTTTTTCTATTATAATTCACTTTCTTTCTGTGGTCCCTTAAACATTTATGAACCTACACTGTACCATTCAAATTGCTGATTATTGCTTAACTATAATATGGCATACCTTTGTCATACCTTCTTGGGTGAAGTTTTATAGTTTTGTGTATGATTATTTGACAGGTAAAGAGCCAATATTAATATAGTATTTTGCAGCCCCAATTTTTTCTTGTTTAAGAGAATACAAATGCCTTTCACACACTTTATTGAAATCAAGATGCGTGAGGTAGGACACTACTTGCTTTATTGGCCAAATAATCTCTCAGAAAAGGGAGTGGTAAAGAGTGCTCTAACACTGTGAATGCATCCGATTGGATTCTGGGTGGTCCCTACATTCCTTTGGTGTGTGCAAAAAGGAGTTGTTTAATTATCCAGTCCAGGATTTATTCTGGGTCTCAGCATACATTTGGGGAACAGTAGAACATTTGTCCCTACATGAAATTCTCTTCCAATCTTTAAAGTGTCTCCTAAATCCACCAATAGTGATGCTCTAATCAGGTGAAAAAAATTATCTCTTCACTTTCACATTTCATTCATGTTTGCAGATACAACACTGAATAGGACAGCTGAGCCCCTTGTCCTCAAGGAGAGTTGGAAGAAAGGAAACTGGAATGGGTAAGGTAGATAGAGAGATGACAGATTTCAGATACTGGGCTTTGTTAGTCCAGCCATGAAGCCTGGGAGAGAATAAACTAAGATTGTTATTTGTCTTAAGTTATACATCTGGTTAAGGAGCAGCTGTCATTTGGACTTGAATTGTCTGACTCTAAGCCTGGTACCTTTCGGTACTTTTATCCTGTGCCACCTTGCTTCTAGGGCAGCAAAGTAGAAGCCATCCATTTGATACACCTGTTCCCCACCACCCTAAACCACCTCATACCAGATTTGCTCCCCTACACCCAGTATTTTTTAAATGAGTCCCTCTAAAGATTAGTTACTCTTCACAGAAGGCTAGAGGACTTGGACCCCAGGTCTCAAAGGACGTGGCATCTATTATAGTCTTATTGGAAAAAGCCAAGCCTCCCAGGTTTCTAAACCCCTGAAAGTTCTCCACTATTATTAAAGTTCAGTGAGGTACCCACAGAGCAATAAAGTACCGTTGAGATGTGGAGTTGTTCAAAGCCAGCCTTGGAAACCAGCAACTTTGAAGGTGGGATGCTGAGCAGCCAATATCACCAACAGCTAGAAAGCACACAGTAACAGCTCTCAGGCCTGTGGAGCCAAACTTGAAATTTTAAATTTTTATCCTTTCAACACTTCTGTATCTTGTACACATATAATTTTAAAAGCCAGACAAAAGCTAAAGTCTGCTTATTGGAATATAATTCATGTGTTTGTTTTTCCCTCTAGCAAATTCTCAAAGTTTTGGTCCTGGGGATTTTCTTATATTACAGGGTCTTGTTTATGGATGCTTATTCTGGGTGGTCCCTACATTCCTTTGGTGTGTGCAAAAGGAGTTGTTTAATTATCCAGTCCAGGATTTATTCTGGGTCTCAGCATACATTTGGGGAACAGTAGAACATTTGTCCCTACATGAAATTCTCTTCCAATCTTTAAAGTGTCTCCTAAATCCACCAATAGTGATGCTCTAATCAGGTGAAAAAAATTATCTCTTCACTTTCACATTTCATTCATGTTTGCAGATACAACACTGAATAGGACAGCTGAGCCCCTTGTCCTCAAGGAGAGTTGGAAGAAAGGAAACTGGAATGGGTAAGGTAGATAGAGAGATGACAGATTTCAGATACTGGGCTTTGTTAGTCCAGCCATGAAGCCTGGGAGAGAATAAACTAAGATTGTTATTTGTCTTAAGTTATACATCTGGTTAAGGAGCAGCTGTCATTTGGACTTGAATTGTCTGACTCTAAGCCTGGTACCTTTCGGTACTTTTTATCCTGTGCCACCTTGCTTCTAGGGCAGCAAAGTAGAAGCCATCCATTTGATACACCTGTTCCCCACCACCCTAAACCACCTCATACCAGATTTGCTCCCCTACACCCAGTATTTTTTAAATGAGTCCCTCTAAAGATTAGTTACTCTTCACAGAAGGCTAGAGGACTTGGACCCCAGGTCTCAAAGGACGTGGCATCTATTATAGTCTTATTGGAAAAAGCCAAGCCTCCCAGGTTTCTAAACCCCTGAAAGTTCTCCACTATTATTAAAGTTCAGTGAGGTACCCACAGAGCAATAAAGTACCGTTGAGATGTGGAGTTGTTCAAAGCCAGCCTTGGAAACCAGCAACTTTGAAGGTGGGATGCTGAGCAGCCAATATCACCAACAGCTAGAAAGCACACAGTAACAGCTCTCAGGCCTGTGGAGCCAAACTTGAAATTTTAAATTTTTATCCTTTCAACACTTCTGTATCTTGTACACATATAATTTTAAAAGCCAGACAAAAGCTAAAGTCTGCTTATTGGAATATAATTCATGTGTTTGTTTTTCCCTCTAGCAAATTCTCAAAGTTTTGGTCCTGGGGATTTTCTTATATTACAGGGCCTCTTATATGTGTTTTATCAGAAAGATTGGTACAGCTTTAAAATATTAATGAAAAATAACTGTGGTCATAGAATTCAGTATCTTATTTGCTATGCTTTACTGCTCATGGTGGTCAATTGCTCAGGTGGTATTAATGAGGCCAGGGCTGTGGATTCAATTCCAGGAGGGCCAGTTAGTCTCACTCTATTTGCTGGTCAAAGACCTTGGCCCCTTTACACTGGCCAAGAGCCTCATAAATCTTTGCTAGATTAACCATAAGAAAGGCAGGTCCATGCCTGGTGACTAACTTAGATATACCGTGCTTGGAGACACAGAAGCTAAGAGGCCACACTTGATAAAGATAGCCTTCATCCATTGTATAAGAGATATATTAAACTCTACACAACAGTGAATCTGTCTTCAGTATCCATTTCAGCCTCACTTTCCAGCTATGGGAGTCATCCATCTACTGAAAATACACTTCTCCAGTTAAGTGTGTTAAGTAGGAAATGGCACCTCACTTCAGTATCCTTGACTAGAGAATCCTATGGACAGAGGAGCCTGGTGGGCAACAGTCCATAGGGTTTCTAAGAGTCAGACATAACTAAAGTGACTTAGCCACAGTTAATTGTGCTCCTGACTTTGGCCTGCCTTGACACAGATTCCTCCCGGCAAAAGTATCAAAGGCAATAATGGAATAGCTGTAGAGGAGAGGAGGGGCTGACCTCTGCTTGCTGTCATCTTTTTGGATCCAGCACTATACCCGTAAGTACTATCTATATAGTGACTGAAGATTTATTTATTTCTCCATTAGCAAAGAGGAAAAAAAAAATTAGCACATTTCTGTGCTTTCTTCAAGTATTTAAATTGTGAAGCTCCTTTACTCATGGGAGGACAAGAAGGTATTGTCCCCAGTTAAGCCCGTGAACAGAAATTATTCCTGAAAAAAGCTAACAGTAACAGCTCTCAGGCCTGTGGAGCCAAACTTAAAATTTTTAAAATTTTTTATCCTTTCAACACTTCTGTATCTTGTACACATATAATTTTAAAAGCCAGACAAAAGCTAAAGTCTGCTTATTGGAATATAATTCATGTGTTTGTTTTTCCCTCTAGCAAATTCTCAAAGTTTTGGTCCTGGGGATTTTCTTATATTACAGGGCCTCTTATATGTGTTTTATCAGAAAGATTGGTACAGCTTTAAAATATTAATGAAAAATAACTGTGGTCATAGAATTCAGTATCTTATTTGCTATGCTTTACTGCTCATGGTGGTCAATTGCTCAGGTGGTATTAATGAGGCCAGGGCTGTGGATTCAATTCCAGGAGGGCCAGTTAGTCTCACTCTATTTGCTGGTCAAAGACCTTGGCCCCTTTACACTGGCCAAGAGCCTCATAAATCTTTGCTAGATTAACCATAAGAAAGGCAGGTCCATGCCTGGTGACTAACTTAGATATACCGTGCTTGGAGACACAGAAGCTAAGAGGCCACACTTGATAAAGATAGCCTTCATCCATTGTATAAGAGATATATTAAACTCTACACAACAGTGAATCTGTCTTCAGTATCCATTTCAGCCTCACTTTCCAGCTATGGGAGTCATCCATCTACTGAAAATACACTTCTCCAGTTAAGTGTGTTAAGTAGGAAATGGCACCTCACTTCAGTATCCTTGACTAGAGAATCCTATGGACAGAGGAGCCTGGTGGGCAACAGTCCATAGGGTTTCTAAGAGTCAGACATAACTAAAGTGACTTAGCCACAGTTAATTGTGCTCCTGACTTTGGCCTGCCTTGACACAGATTCCTCCCGGCAAAAGTATCAAAGGCAATAATGGAATAGCTGTAGAGGAGAGGAGGGGCTGACCTCTGCTTGCTGTCATCTTTTTGGATCCAGCACTATACCCGTAAGTACTATCTATATAGTGACTGAAGATTTATTTATTTCTCCATTAGCAAAGAGGAAAAAAAAAATTAGCACATTTCTGTGCTTTCTCTTCAAGTATTTAAATTGTGAAGCTCCTTTACTCATGGGAGGACAAGAAGGTATTGTCCCCAGTTAAGCCCGTGAACAGAAATTATTCCTGAAAAGGACACCTGCTTTTGATTTGGTCCTGAATGGAATCGTGGCGTAGACAGTTACAGAAGTCTTTTTTTTTTTTTTAATGACTATCATCAGTTTCCAAGATCTTTGCAATAAGTTACTACGTTGAGAAATTCCTTTGGTCCAAAGAATTGGAAGCCATGCCAAAAAGGTTTGCCTTGAATTCCTTTTTTTCATTAGCAAGGGGACAGGTGCAGGGAAATATTTGTCTTTTTCTACTGATATCTGTTTTATCTCTCATAAAAGTCACAGACATCACAATTGCTTAGCACACTTCATAATTAAGAAGACCTTCCTACATTTAACACATGAAAAATGTCTTTACTCATTTTCGGACACCGTGAGACTGGAAGATTATATAATAAGGTCAGGGTTAAATTGCAACTTTGGTGAATCACTCAAAGAGGTGACTGGGGTCTTTCCTGGTGGTCTAGTGGGTAAAGAGTCTGCCTTGCAGTGCAAGGGGCACTGGTTCCATCTTTGGTCCGGGAAGAGTCCATGTGCCGTGAAGTGGCTGGACTGGTGTGTCCAATTACGAGACGGTGCTCTGGAGCGCATGCACCCAGAGCCGGTGCTCTGCAGTGAGAGAGGCCACTGCAATGGTAGGCCCACACTTGTCAAAGGATAAAAAGATGGATGAAAATAAATTCAAAAAAAAAAAAAAAAAAAGGAGGCATGATGGGGAAAAGAAAAAAAAAAAGATGTGACTGGGGAGAGGGGGTTAACTGAATTTCAGCAGATATGGAAGGTTTCCCAGGTGGCTCAGTGGTTAAAAAAAAAAAAAAAAAGGAAGAAGAAGCTCCACCTGCCAATAAAAAAGAAACAGATTCAATCCCTAGGTCAGGAAGATACCCCGGATAAAAGTAACGACAACTGATTCCAGTATTCCTTTTTTTTTTTTTTTTTTAAACTTTCACTCCAGTATTCTTGCTTGGGAAATCCAATGGACAGAAAAACTTGGCCAGCTACCATCCATGGAGTCACAAATAGTTGGATACAACTTAGTGACTAAGCAACAACAAAACAACTTCAGATTTGGAGACAAGCTGAGCACACCTGTAAAAGTCTGAGGGGTGGATCCTCACACCCAGTGTCTTCTTTGAGCTGAGCTTCAGGGCATCTCCAGGTGGAATAGATTGTGAAAGCATTAGATTAACAATAGGCTCACTGCTCATTTACATTTGCCTCCAGGTCAGCCATGGTTTAACCTTAAACTTGTGCTCTGGTTTCTACCAGGACAAAGTTTACTCTAGGCTGATGAAGGTTTGAGTCCTCTGACCCTAAGCTTAGGATTTGAACTCTCAGAATGTTTCATCTTCTGAAAAATGGGAATGAACAGACCTACTTGTCAAGATTCCTTTAAGAATGAAATGACTTAGTGATTAGAAAATGCTTAGCAGAGTGTCTTATAGAAGTGCTCTGTAGAGAGTCCTGAGATCTCTCTTGTAGATCCACCTCTTCCTCTTCCTTTGTATTGGTTTCCAATGCATGTCCTTCAGATTTTTTTTAATTGAAATATAGTTGATTTACAATATTGTGCCAATATAGGGAACTACATTCAATATCCTGTGATAAGCCATAATGGAAAAGGATATTTTAAAAAGAATGTATATAGGCCTGCCTTTCTTAAAGTTCCTTTCTCATTTGATTTCTCATGAGGCCTCTACTCACCAAGAAAGACACAATGCCTCTGATTTCAAGACACAATTTCCTGCCCCAGTAAGCAAAACATTCTGGGCAGATCTCACACGTGAGTTCACGGTGAACATCGAGCTGTATTATGCCTGCATCTTTAATGAGAAATGTATTCTGTTGCTAGGGAGTAATGAAATTCATGGCTTCCTCTGGAAGGTGGAATCTTCCCTGCCCACCTCCGTCAGGTTTGGCCTAGGGCTTTATGAGATTGAGATCTATGAAACTACACTTAATCAGATAAGTCTCTGTTACCCTCAAGTCAAGGCCTTTGATTTCTAATTTCTGCATTTTAATTCTTCCTGCCTGCAGTTCAGTGGCACAGATTTATTGAAGCTGCTGCCAGCGACAGTCTCTGTTACCCTCAATAGGCCTGCTACCATCCATGGAGTCACAAATAGTTGGATACAACTTAGTGACTAAGCAACAACAAAACAACTTCAGATTTGGAGACAAGCTGAGCACACCTGTAAAAGTCTGAGGGGTGGATCCTCACACCCAGTGTCTTCTTTGAGCTGAGCTTCAGGGCATCTCCAGGTGGAATAGATTGTGAAAGCATTAGATTAACAATAGGCTCACTGCTCATTTACATTTGCCTCCAGGTCAGCCATGGTTTAACCTTAAACTTGTGCTCTGGTTTCTACCAGGACAAAGTTTACTCTAGGCTGATGAAGGTTTGAGTCCTCTGACCCTAAGCTTAGGATTTGAACTCTCAGAATGTTTCATCTTCTGAAAAATGGGAATGAACAGACCTACTTGTCAAGATTCCTTTAAGAATGAAATGACTTAGTGATTAGAAAATGCTTAGCAGAGTGTCTTATAGAAGTGCTCTGTAGAGAGTCCTGAGATCTCTCTTGTAGATCCACCTCTTCCTCTTCCTTTGTATTGGTTTCCAATGCATGTCCTTCAGATTTTTTTTAATTGAAATATAGTTGATTTACAATATTGTGCCAATATAGGGAACTACATTCAATATCCTGTGATAAGCCATAATGGAAAAGGATATTTTAAAAAGAATGTATATAGGCCTGCCTTTCTTAAAGTTCCTTTCTCATTTGATTTCTCATGAGGCCTCTACTCACCAAGAAAGACACAATGCCTCTGATTTCAAGACACAATTTCCTGCCCCAGTAAGCAAAACATTCTGGGCAGATCTCACACGTGAGTTCACGGTGAACATCGAGCTGTATTATGCCTGCATCTTTAATGAGAAATGTATTCTGTTGCTAGGGAGTAATGAAATTCATGGCTTCCTCTGGAAGGTGGAATCTTCCCTGCCCACCTCCGTCAGGTTTGGCCTAGGGCTTTATGAGATTGAGATCTATGAAACTACACTTAATCAGATAAGTCTCTGTTACCCTCAAGTCAAGGCCTTTGATTTCTAATTTCTGCATTTTAATTCTTCCTGCCTGCAGTTCAGTGGCACAGATTTATTGAAGCTGCTGCCAGCGACAGTTTGCTCTGACCTGCTACGGTTTTAAGAGTTCCTGCCGAAATAGGCAAGGTACACAGTGGGAAGGAGACGAATGGAGTTTTGTGTCATTTATTTCAGGTGCCAGGCTAAGACCTACATTTCAGGATGTAATAATGGAAGTAAATAACTTTTATTCTGGTTCTAAAGTAATGTTTCCGTAACCAACTTCTGGGTTAATTTGTCTCTTCAGCCTGTGCGGATCTAAACTCATTTTCAGTGTCTTCAAGCGGGTGAAATTTCTTTTACAATGATTAAGGAATTTTTCAAAGCAAATCTTGCTCTCTACAAGGATGCACAATTTTCCATTGGCATTCAGATCTCTAGTATCCTGGATGTGAGCTCGGCTTTTGAAATTTCTTCTCAATATGTCACTGCTGCTGACAAGTGTGGCAGATCTCTTCCAGACTCTGATAAGAGTTTGGAGACTGGCAGTGCTCCAGGGTACCTCCTGTTGCTCTTATCTGAGATCCAAACAAAAGTCAGAGGTTTTAAACTCTACCTGCCATTCAGTCTAGAGTTGAAGAGAGACCAAGCCCTCTAACTCCGTGGGTCCTTAGATCAGTAAAAATTTAGAGAAAATTATTAGCAATACCATGAGATTGCCAGCTTTTCATGTTGCTATGTAAACACATTAAAAAATCCAATTGCTAATGCCTAGATCATTGTTTTATAAAAGAAAAAACATTTTAGCACAATAGTAGAAATGACAAACTTAGAATTAAAAATAAATTTTACTTTATAAACAACTCACTACATAATTTATTTCTTCCTTTCTTTTTTTCTCTCTCTCTCCCCCTCTCTCTCTACTCCAACCCACCCGGCCTTCCTTTGCTGCAAAGGATATACAAACATCAGAGATCCATCCTGGTCTGGGAATCAACCTCCTTATTCTGAGATGGGAAAACTAAAGCTCTCAGGTGCACTGAAATGATGAAAGCTGAGGCTGGACCCAGACCTCCTGGCTCCTTCTCTAGTATTTAATTTTCCAGTTTTCTTTGTAATGAAATTCCGGGTAATGTTCCAGAGGTACAGCCAGATCCTGGAGTATATTCCTAATCATCAAGTAAAATTATTTTGCCTTTTATTAAGTTGTGATGCAAAGTGAATTGACTATAGTCTAATTCTTTAAAAATCAATAATACCTGTGTGAGAATTCTCTAGTGGCTACCTGGAGTCCATGTTCCCAAAGGAATGATTTATTGGTCTTTAAAGCTGATAATAACAAACAAACAAAACAAAGCCAGAAAGTTAAGATTGAGGTCAATCTGAAAGATTCCTCACTTAAATATTTTTACATTAAAACAGTAT
This sequence comes from Tragulus kanchil, assembly GCA_022376925.1. NCBI lineage: Eukaryota > Metazoa > Chordata > Mammalia > Artiodactyla > Tragulidae > Tragulus > Tragulus kanchil. Next base: position 261,225,338 of record JAIOJX010000032.1, read on the forward strand.
GTTGAGGTGGTTGGGAATTGGATGATTCTAGAATAGCCTTCGTAAAAGCAAAGGATTGATTTACTAAATTACATAACCAGATTGATCGTGTGAAAGTCATTTTCCATACCGTTCCTCCCATTATTTTCTACCTCAACATTATAGTTTCTGAGCTGCAAGATTAAGAGAGATATCCCAAACATGACGTTTTAATTTCAGTCCTTGTTCTCCTCCCGGACCATTGCATTATTTGGCCCTATTGATGAGTTACTATTTCCTGGAACTAATGTTGTTCCTTCCTTAACTTTGGACTCTATGCTTGGGGAACAGTACTCTGGCTCTCCTATGTATCCACCTTCTTTGATGACTTCTCTTCCTCATCCAGAATGGGCATTCCCCAACAGTCCATTCTTGACCCTCCTTCATTCTCTATAATTCCAAATTTTATCCTCTCCTATGATTTCAGCCGCCACCACTTCCAGGCCCAGATCTTTTTTTTTTTTTTAAACATTTATTTATTTGTTATTTTTGGGGGGGGGTGGGGGGGGGGGGGGGGCAGGGGGGCGGGCGGGCCACTTCTATTGGTCTTTCATTTGTCTATTTTCATCCATCTTTGTTCTTTGGCCCGTGTGAGCCTCCCATCGCCGTGGTCAGGCCCAGATCTTTATTACCAGCTCTTACAAGTTCCAAACTCACCTTTTCTAACCTCATGTGGAATGCATCCAACTGTGTGTATCACTGTTTCTTCAAACATAACGTGACTAAAACAATTTATCTCATAAGAGCCCTCCCCATGAACCCTCCTTTTCACACTAGTTGTCTTCTCCTTCCTCCCAAAGTCTACATCTCTGTGGACCCAGACCTCCTGGCTCCTTCTCTAGTATTTAATTTTCCAGTTTTCTTTGTAATGAAATTCGGGTAATGTTCCAGAGGTACAGCCAGATCCTGGAGTATATTCCTAATCATCAAGTAAAATTATTTTGCCTTTTATTAAGTTGTGATGCAAAGTGAATTGACTATAGTCTAATTCTTTAAAAATCAATAATACCTGTGTGAGAATTCTCTAGTGGCTACCTGGAGTCCATGTTCCCAAAGGAATGATTTATTGGTCTTTAAAGCTGATAATAACAAACAAACAAAACAAAGCCAGAAAGTTAAGATTGAGGTCAATCTGAAAGATTCCTCACTTAAATATTTTTACATTAAAACAGTATGTTGAGGTGGTTGGGAATTGGATGATTCTAGAATAGCCTTCGTAAAAGCAAAGGATTGATTTACTAAATTACATAACCAGATTGATCGTGTGAAAGTCATTTTCCATACCGTTCCTCCCATTATTTTCTACCTCAACATTATAGTTTCTGAGCTGCAAGATTAAGAGAGATATCCCAAACATGACGTTTTAATTTCAGTCCTTGTTCTCCTCCCGGACCATTGCATTATTTGGCCCTATTGATGAGTTACTATTTCCTGGAACTAATGTTGTTCCTTCCTTAACTTTGGACTCTATGCTTGGGGAACAGTACTCTGGCTCTCCTATGTATCCACCTTCTTTGATGACTTCTCTTCCTCATCCAGAATGGGCATTCCCCAACAGTCCATTCTTGACCCTCCTTCATTCTCTATAATTCCAAATTTTATCCTCTCCTATGATTTCAGCCGCCACCACTTCCAGGCCCAGATCTTTTTTTTTTTTTTAAACATTTATTTATTTGTTTTTTTGGGGCGGGGTTGGGGGGGGGGGGAGGCAGAGGGGCGGGCGGGCCACTTCTATTGGTCTTTCATTTGTCTATTTTCATCCATCTTTGTTCTTTGGCCCGTGTGAGCCTCCCATCGCCGTGGTCAGGCCCAGATCTTTATTACCAGCTCTTACAAGTTCCAAACTCACCTTTTCTAACCTCATGTGGAATGCATCCAACTGTGTGTATCACTGTTTCTTCAAACATAACGTGACTAAAACAATTTATCTCATAAGAGCCCTCCCCATGAACCCTCCTTTTTCACACTAGTTGTCTTCTCCTTCCTCCCAAAGTCTACATCTCTGTCACTCATTCCACCATCCTTGGAAGAAGGATGTCTAGAGCCAAGGCCTTATTCCTCAAGTGACATGGGCAAAGGAACCAGCAGAGATAATAGACATCACTCAGTCAAAATATTAATGCACTCTGCTTCTCCTTGTTGCACCACTCTGCTCTGATCTCCATCACAGTATGACAGACAAGAAACAAAATAAAAGGTAGGGGGAGGGATAAATTAAGACTTACAGATACACACTACTCTGTATAAAATAGATAACCAATAAGGACCTACTACATAGCACAGGAAACTATACTCAATGTTCTGTAATAACTTATAAAGGAAAAGAATCTGAAAAAGAGTAGATATATGTATCTCTGAATTATTTTTCTGTCCTCCTGAAACTAACACAATATTGTAAGTCAACTATACTTCAGTTTTTGGAAATACAATGCCTCCCTTCAAACTACAGACCAAGATCATCGACACTTAAGATATTTAAAAGCAAAGACAAGATTCAGAAGTTAATGAGAGAAAATGAACTTTGCCAAGGACTCCCAGAGGAAGCTGTGATTCTTCTCGACCTTTCTTTGCTTCAGTTTCCTTATTTGCAAATGAAAATAAAAATTAAAAACTGTTAATATGATGGTTGAAGAATTAAAAAGTGGTCACCGTCTGTAAAGTTTTTAGAATGGTGATTGGTAATGAACAGATGCTGAGTCAAGGTCTGGTTTCCCAGAAGTAGACCCTGAAACATGAACTTAGGAGATGATCCCAGGGAATACCTGTAAGAGATGAAGTGAAACAGGGAAGAGAAGAAAGTCAGTAAGGGGTAAAAGTTATCAAGTCAGTTTCCACTGACTTGAAAGTAAATGCCTAATCTCACTGGGGAACTTGGGAGTCAGTAAGGAACACCCACCTCAGAGTCACCCCTAGAAGGACGAGAAAGATGAGGTGTTTATACACTATCTCTGGTCAGTCTGTGTTGAAGCCTGCTCCCAGAGGAGTGAACTTTCTAGCACTTTCACCTGCTCTGGCTGCCAGAGGAAGCCCTCAGGCAGTTGGAAACTGGGCTGCCACGTCCCCTACAATAGTAGGGCCCAAGGAGATACATGGGGATATTGTCTACCAGTGTGCTCAATAAATACTCATCATCATCATCACCATTGAAGTCCAAAGGCAAAACAGATGAAAGCCAGGCTCTTCTGGTTGAGAGGAGAGAGTGGGGTGATGAGCCCAATATTTGCTTGGCGAGCCCAATTTTCTCATCCCAGCTGAGAGACCTGAGTCACCTCTACAGAATCTTAGAGATAACAAAACAGTTTGTGAAACACAGTTCATGGTGCCTGCTACTGGGACCGTTTCCATCCTCAAGGAACTGAAACTTAGTTCCTGAGACAAACTATACACATAGTACAGTAAGGTAAGCAGCAATAGAAATTAGGACTTGTTTAGGGTCTAGCAGGTAGAGCAGAATTTGTTTGATAGGGTGAGATTGCCATGAGGTAGTCAGAACAGGTGAGTAAATAGGATGAAGCTCAGCCATATACAATGATTGTGTTTGCAGGGTGGTGTGATGGTAAAGACTCCACCTGCCAATGCAGGAGACACAGTTTCAATCCCTGAGTCAAGAGGATCCCCTAAAGTAGGAAATGGCAACCCACTTTAGTATTCTTTCCTGGAAAATTCCATGGAAGAGGAGCTGGGTGGGCTACAGTCCATGGGATTGCAGAGAGTCAGACATGACTTAGTGACTGAAAAACAACAACAACATGATGGTTAGCTGTCAGTTACAAGAACAGCAGCAGAGTAGAATTTCCAAGAGGTAGCAATACACTGATTGGGCCCAAGCCTTCTCTAGATGTTGGCTATCAACGTTGAAAACCTAGGGGCTGGGACTGCTGTGTTGGAAGGTCCCTCAGTTATCCTGGAATATGCAATATGATTTATGCTAACCATAATGCCATTCTCCCTAAATCAGCATCCTAGAGGCAGATCCTGCTTTCAATCTCTCTCCACCTCTGAACAGATCTTATCTTAAACATTACCTAGAAGGACGAGAAAGATGAGGTGTTTATACACTATCTCTGGTCAGTCTGTGTTGAAGCCTGCTCCCAGAGGAGTGAACTTTCTAGCACTTTCACCTGCTCTGGCTGCCAGAGGAAGCCCTCAGGCAGTTGGAAACTGGGCTGCCACGTCCCCTACAATAGTAGGGCCCAAGGAGATACATGGGGATATTGTCTACCAGTGTGCTCAATAAATACTCATCATCATCATCACCATTGAAGTCCAAAGGCAAAACAGATGAAAGCCAGGCTCTTCTGGTTGAGAGGAGAGAGTGGGGTGATGAGCCCAATATTTGCTTGGCGAGCCCAATTTTCTCATCCCAGCTGAGAGACCTGAGTCACCTCTACAGAATCTTAGAGATAACAAAACAGTTTGTGAAACACAGTTCATGGTGCCTGCTACTGGGACCGTTTCCATCCTCAAGGAACTGAAACTTAGTTCCTGAGACAAACTATACACATAGTACAGTAAGGTAAGCAGCAATAGAAATTAGGACTTGTTTAGGGTCTAGCAGGTAGAGCAGAATTTGTTTGATAGGGTGAGATTGCCATGAGGTAGTCAGAACAGGTGAGTAAATAGGATGAAGCTCAGCCATATACAATGATTGTGTTTGCAGGGTGGTGTGATGGTAAAGACTCCACCTGCCAATGCAGGAGACACAGTTTCAATCCCTGAGTCAAGAGGATCCCCTAAAGTAGGAAATGGCAACCCACTTTAGTATTCTTTCCTGGAAAATTCCATGGAAGAGGAGCTGGGTGGGCTACAGTCCATGGGATTGCAGAGAGTCAGACATGACTTAGTGACTGAAAAACAACAACAACATGATGGTTAGCTGTCAGTTACAAGAACAGCAGCAGAGTAGAATTTCCAAGAGGTAGCAATACACTGATTGGGCCCAAGCCTTCTCTAGATGTTGGCTATCAACGTTGAAAACCTAGGGGCTGGGACTGCTGTGTTGGAAGGTCCCTCAGTTATCCTGGAATATGCAATATGATTTATGCTAACCATAATGCCATTCTCCCTAAATCAGCATCCTAGAGGCAGATCCTGCTTTCAATCTCTCTCCACCTCTGCACAGATCTTCCATCTTAAACATTACCTCTCATTTCATAATAATAGCTATCAATAACTCTGTGAGGTAGGCATTTTTATCACCATTTTATGGATGAGGAGATTAAGAGTGGGGATTAAAGAATACCTCTAAAGTTAAATGCGAATTCACACCATAGTCTATCTCGTTTCAAAGCCATGGCAAATCATTATGCTTGATGCCTTCATTTCAAGCAAAGAAAAGACAAAGAACTCTTTTAATTACTTGAAATTTGGAAAAGTTGCATTAGATCTCGCAGATTGATTCAAAGCGCTTATATTGACAGCTTGTTTCTTCTCTCTCAGTATCAGCACAGCTATGGGGACTGTTTCTAAGTCTCCTTCTATCCTAGCAGCTGCTGCAAGCTTACAGAAAACAAATTGGGAAGGGACAAAAGAGAATAGATTGAAATCCATTTGAGTGACAGCTTCCTTGCCATGGTCAACAGATGGTGCATTTATGGCATTCTTGGATCTCTAGGAGAAGAATTCCTTGAGATCTGAGTTCAGCCCCATTTCTACAAAAATTGCAGGACTCGTTCAGCTAGTACTTAACATTCCATCTGTTACCTTTTGGCAGTTGTTTTTTCTTTTTTCTTTTTTAAATCAAAGGTACTCATTACCTGAAGCCTCCTTTCACTGTAACAGATATCATCATTCAGATATTCATTCATTCATTCATTCATTTCTAATAAGTCAGCTTAGGAAAGTAGAGAGGGTAGAATAGGATTCTTTATTTACAGGTAAAGAGAAAAGTCCAATAACAATCTTTTAATTTGGTCTTACCCTCTTGCAGACACTCCCCTTCCCTCCAACCTTAGCATCAGAGGAAAATCTCTGCAAGGTTCTGAAGTAGATCATAGAAAAGGCAGATGTAGGGTCTTCTCAGAATTCTGGTTAAGTGATGGCTTGCCAATACCTGAGGCTGGAGATCTCCATTTTTTTTTTTTTCAAATCAGAGAAACTCATGATTGGGTACTGAAAATCCTTCGGTTAAGAAAAACCACACCAAGAGAAGAGATACAAAAGGTTGGCTATAGAGGTCATTTCCAGACATTTCAGATATACTTTAGGACATTCTGGGCTCCATGAGGCACTAGGCTCTCTGGGACTACCTGTGTATGTGGACATGTCACTCCAAATTTAGAATCTCATGAAGCTAGCATGAGCGTGGGAAGTTAATGTTGAAAAAGCTATCAATAACTCTGTGAGGTAGGCATTTTATCACCATTTTATGGATGAGGAGATTAAGAGTGGGGATTAAAGAATACCTCTAAAGTTAAATGGTCAACATAGTCTCGTTTCAAAGCCATGGCAAATCATTATGCTTGATGCCTTCATTTCAAGCAAAGAAAAGACAAAGAACTCTTTTAATTACTTGAAATTTGGAAAAGTTGCATTAGATCTCGCAGATTGATTCAAAGCGCTTATATTGACAGCTTGTTTCTTCTCTCTCAGTATCAGCACAGCTATGGGGACTGTTTCTAAGTCTCCTTCTATCCTAGCAGCTGCTGCAAGCTTACAGAAAACAAATTGGGAAGGGACAAAAGAGAATAGATTGAAATCCATTTGAGTGACAGCTTCCTTGCCATGGTCAACAGATGGTGCATTTATGGCATTCTTGGATCTCTAGGAGAAGAATTCCTTGAGATCTGAGTTCAGCCCCATTTCTACAAAAATTGCAGGACTCGTTCAGCTAGTACTTAACATTCCATCTGTTACCTTTTGGCAGTTGTTTTTTCTTTTTTCTTTTTTAAATCAAAGGTACTCATTACCTGAAGCCTCCTTTCACTGTAACAGATATCATCATTCAGATATTCATTCATTCATTCATTCATTTCTAATAAGTCAGCTTAGGAAAGTAGAGAGGGTAGAATAGGATTCTTTATTTACAGGTAAAGAGAAAAGTCCAATAACAATCTTTTAATTTGGTCTTACCCTCTTGCAGACACTCCCCTTCCCTCCAACCTTAGCATCAGAGGAAAATCTCTGCAAGGTTCTGAAGTAGATCATAGAAAAGGCAGATGTAGGGTCTTCTCAGAATTCTGGTTAAGTGATGGCTTGCCAATACCTGAGGCTGGAGATCTCCATTTTTTTTTTTTTCAAATCAGAGAAACTCATGATTGGGTACTGAAAATCCTTCGGTTAAGAAAAACCACACCAAGAGAAGAGATACAAAAGGTTGGCTATAGAGGTCATTTCCAGACATTTCAGATATACTTTAGGACATTCTGGGCTCCATGAGGCACTAGGCTCTCTGGGACTACCTGTGTATGTGGACATGTCACTCCAAATTTAGAATCTCATGAAGCTAGCATGAGCGTGGGAAGTTAATGTTGAAAAAAAGAGGCAGAAATTAGTCTTAATTACCTGGTGGTGACAGTGTGTGTTTCTCTAGAAGGGTATACACAATGATCCTTCTCTAAACTTTTACTGATGATGATGATGATAATCGTAATAGCTAAGCTCATACTGACTGTGTGCCAGGCACCATTTGGGTTTTATATGTATTAAATCATTTAGTCCTACAATAATCCTATACAGTCCACATTGTCCACATTTTACAAATGAATTAGCTGAGGCATAGAATTCAGATTACTGCCCAAGGTCACATCAATAATCCATGGTGAGGTTTAAATACAGGCAGATTGAATTAGTTATCTATTGCTATATTACCAATTACCCCAAAACTTAGGGACTTAAAATACTATTTATTATCTCATACTTTACATGGTCAGGAATCTGAGTGGAACTTAGTTGGGTCTTCTGACTCAGGGTCTCTCACATGCTGCGTTCAAGGCATCAGTAAGGGCTGGTCTTATCAAGGGTCATTGGAGGAAGGATCCATTTCCATTGTCTCTCATGCCTTTATTGACAGAATTCAACTCTTTGAGGCCTGTTGGACTGAGGGCCTCCACTCCTTTCTGAATGTTAGCCACAGGCTGCCCATAGATCCTTGTACATGGACCTCTCAATAAGGAAGTTTACATGGCTGCTTGCTTCATTAGATGAGAGAGATGGAGAGAAAGTGCTAGCAAGATAGAAGTCATAGCCATTAGTAACCTAGTCTCAGAAGTAACATCCCGTCACTTTTCCACATTCTATTCATTAAAAATTATTTTCCAGGTCCCACTCACTCTCAAAGGAGTGTATAATGTTAGTAGAGAAGTCATGAACACCAGGGGAGGAAGGTTTTTTTTTTTTCAAATCAGAGAAACTCATGATTGGGTACTGAAAATCCTTCGGTTAAGAAAAACCACACCAAGAGAAGAGATACAAAAGGTTGGCTATAGAGGTCATTTCCAGACATTTCAGATATACTTTAGGACATTCTGGGCTCCATGAGGCACTAGGCTCTCTGGGACTACCTGTGTATGTGGACATGTCACTCCAAATTTAGAATCTCATGAAGCTAGCATGAGCGTGGGAAGTTAATGTTGAAAAAAAGAGGCAGAAATTAGTCTTAATTACCTGGTGGTGACAGTGTGTGTTTCTCTAGAAGGGTATACACAATGATCCTTCTCTAAACTTTTACTGATGATGATGATGATAATCGTAATAGCTAAGCTCATACTGACTGTGTGCCAGGCACCATTTGGGTTTTATATGTATTAAATCATTTAGTCCTACAATAATCCTATACAGTCCACATTGTCCACATTTTACAAATGAATTAGCTGAGGCATAGAATTCAGATTACTGCCCAAGGTCACATCAATAATCCATGGTGAGGTTTAAATACAGGCAGATTGAATTAGTTATCTATTGCTATATTACCAATTACCCCAAAACTTAGGGACTTAAAATACTATTTATTATCTCATACTTTACATGGTCAGGAATCTGAGTGGAACTTAGTTGGGTCTTCTGACTCAGGGTCTCTCACATGCTGCGTTCAAGGCATCAGTAAGGGCTGGTCTTATCAAGGGTCATTGGAGGAAGGATCCATTTCCATTGTCTCTCATGCCTTTATTGACAGAATTCAACTCTTTGAGGCCTGTTGGACTGAGGGCCTCCACTCCTTTCTGAATGTTAGCCACAGGCTGCCCATAGATCCTTGTACATGGACCTCTCAATAAGGAAGTTTACATGGCTGCTTGCTTCATTAGATGAGAGAGATGGAGAGAAAGTGCTAGCAAGATAGAAGTCATAGCCATTAGTAACCTAGTCTCAGAAGTAACATCCCGTCACTTTTCCACATTCTATTCATTAAAAATTATTTTCCAGGTCCCACTCACTCTCAAAGGGAGTGTATAATGTTAGTAGAGAAGTCATGAACACCAGGGGGAGGGATCATTGAGGGTGTCTTCAAGGATGCCTTCCGCATAATCTGACTACAGAGCCTAAGGCATTGATCAAGAGAGCAAAAGACACATTTTCCTTATGGTCAAATTCAGAAGGACCAATCCTTCAACAAAGAGCACTGAGATGAAATGTTCTAGACTGGGACCAACTCCAGCCAGGCTAGTTTTCAGATCACTTCAAGCTTTAGGAGTCATGTTTCCCTATCTGGCAAACTCTGTCATTTATCTCTACAGGTAAGAAAAATGAAGAGCTAGAAATAACTATTTCTCTAATTCCCACTGCAAAGTTAGTGATGAGAGCAGTTTAACTGAGGAACAATCACTCTTTCCTCTCTGTCATCCTGTCCTTAGTCTTTCCTGCTCTGATTTCGGGTCTCCCTGGCAATCTCTGTCTCTTGTCCATTCCTCTCCCATGTGAACAGCTTTCTCTTCCTAATCTCTTCTTGACCTGTGGATTTTGTGTTGTTTTTTCTTTCTTTTTTTTTTTTGATCCTTTATCCTACTTACTCCCTAGGTTGGTTTTTTTGTTTGTTTGTTTGGCCACTCCTATTGGTCTTTTATTTATTCATTTTCATCCATCTTTGTTCTTTGGCCCATGTGGGCCTCCCATTGCAGTGGCCTCTCTCATTGCAGAGCACTGGCTCTGGGTGCACGCGCCCCAGAGCTCCAGCTCAGTAGTTGGACACATCGGTCCAGCTGCTCCGTGGCACGTGGTATCTTCCCAGGCCAGGGATCAAACCGGCGCTCCTTGCAATGCAAGGTGGTGTCCTTACCCACTGGACCACCAGAGAAGCCCCAACTTACTCCCTAGGTTGTTTTTAAATTTTAATTTATAAGAAGGTTTTAGGAAGGAAGAAGTCAAGATCAAACAAATTTACCAGAAAGTGGTAGAATGGCCAGTTGTATGTATCAGTTTGGCTAGATCATAGCACCCAGTTATTTATTCAAACAGTAATGTGGTGATGTTTTCTGGTGTAACTATGATCTATAGTTCATTGACTTTATGTAAAGGAGATTACCCTGGATAATATGAGAGGGACTAATCTAATCTGTTGAAACTGAGGTTTCCTGGAAGAAGAAATTTTGCCTATAGATTGCAACATCAGCCTCTGCCCAAGAGTTTCCAAATTTCTTGTCTTAATAGCATGCACTACAGATTTAGGACTTTCCTAGTTCCCACAATCACATAAGTCAATTTCTTTCCATATGCATATCCCCTGGAGAAGCAAAATGGCAACCCACTCCAGTAATCTTGCCTGGGAAATCCCATGGACAGAGGAACCTGGCAGGCTACAGTCTATGGGGTTGAAAAAGACATGACTAAGTCAGACATGACTTAGTGACTAAACAACGACAAAACAATATATCAATTAATCCCGCTGTAAATTGAAAATATCTTAAGTCAAAATACATTTATTTCACCTAACATACCAAACATCATAGCTTAGGCTAGCCTACTTTAAACATGCTCAAAACACTTACATTACGTTGTTCTATTGTTCTGTTTTATTCACATTTACATTCCTAGCTCTGAGTATTGCAATTTATGCCATTTCATACAGGTTTACTTAAAGACTGATTGGTAAGTCTACATTTAAATAAGAGCATCTAATGTCTTAACCCAATGATAAGACAAATGTTCAGGTTCATGCACCATGATGGGCAGTGAAAGAGAAATGCTTTGGGGCACCTCTTCATCCTCAAATCCTATCACTCAGCTGCCTAATTAACTACCTATATTCACACTGCATTTCTGTGCCTGTTCCCATATGTGGCCACAGACTGACATTAAACATTGCAGACTGACTCTGTCCAAACTCTGCATAAAGATAATTGGTCTCAAAGTGTGGTTTCAAGACTCCTAAAGGTCCCCAAAATACTCTCAGGGGGTCTTATAGGTCCTCTGTGTCCACTAAATTTCTGTGCAATGCTGTATATTCTTCATACACTTCAACCGAAACAACATATTAGAAATGACAAAGCAGATATAGGAATCATGCTGTCTTTTACTGTCATCTATGAAAGAGATTTGAAAAAAATGTATGATAGCATTTTTCTCACCAATTGTTTTGGAAAGTTGTTTTGCATAAAATGTTGTATGCAATGAATTTATTATTGTTGTTGTTTTAAATGAGTTTTATACCTATTTTTAGAAATGTAATATTTTAATTTCTCACATGAGAAATATCATTAGCTATAACCCACATAAACAAAAGGTTTTTTGTATTCTCAATACTTTTTTAAAAGAGTAAAGAATTCTAAAGCCAGGGCTTCCCTGGTGGTCCAGTGGTAAGGACACCGCCTTGCAGTGCAAGGGCTGCCGGTTTGATCCCTGGCCTGGGAAGATCCCATGTGCCGCGGAGCAGCTGGACCCATGTGTTCAATTAACAAGTCGAAGCTCTGGAGCGCATGCGCCCAGAGCCAGCGCTCTGCAACGACAGATGCCACCGCGATGGGAGGCCCACAGGAGCCAAAGAACAAAGAAGGGTGAAAATAGAGAAATGAAAGACCAATAGAAGTGGTCTGCCCGCTCCCCTCCCTCCCCAACCTGACCCCCGCCCAAAATAAATAAATAAATAAATCTTAAAAAAAAAAAGAATTCTAAAGTCAAATGCTTGAGAAACTGTGGCTCTATGTCACCGATTATGTTTCTGCTGGTCCGAGAAGCTCAATGTGCCCCTAAGGGTGACTGGCCAGCCTCAGGAATTGGAAACAATTTGGAGTGATGTGGAGCCTCAAGCCCTATCCCTTTTCTTAATCGTCAAATCCACATCTGAGGCCACGTTTTCATATTCCTTTATCTTCTACAGAACCTAGCTGGACTGTGAACACACAGTACACACTGTATAAAATGCACTGGTTGATGTCTGTTGATCTTCAGTTGTGCAGAAGGTATTAATTTGGAGTAAGGAGGTCTCTGTCATGCAGCTAAAGAGGCTTAATATCAACCTCAAGAGCTAAAACATGAGCAGTTTTGTACCACTGTTAAGTTAAACAATTACGAGTCAAATCTTAAGTCGGGGACCATCTGTATCCATATATTAGATATATAGACAAACACAGAACTCATTGATTACAGTTCTTTGTAGAACCCTGAATGACTCAGGAGGATGAATCTCAGATATAGGAATCATGCTGTCTTTTACTGTCATCTATGAAAGAGATTTGAAAAAAATGTATGATAGCATTTTTCTCACCAATTGTTTTGGAAAGTTGTTTTGCATAAAATGTTGTATGCAATGAATTTATTATTGTTGTTGTTTTAAATGAGTTTTATACCTATTTTTAGAAATGTAATATTTTAATTTCTCACATGAGAAATATCATTAGCTATAACCCACATAAACAAAAGGTTTTTTGTATTCTCAAGACTTTTTAAGAGAGTAAAGAATTCTAAAGCCAGGGCTTCCCCTGGTGGTCCAGTGGGTAAGGACACCGCCTTGCAGTGCAAGGGCTGCCGGTTTGATCCCTGGCCTGGGAAGATCCCATGTGCCGCGGAGCAGCTGGACCCATGTGTTCAATTAACAAGTCGAAGCTCTGGAGCGCATGCGCCCAGAGCCAGCGCTCTGCAACGACAGATGCCACCGCGATGGGAGGCCCACAGGAGCCAAAGAACAAAGAAGGGTGAAAATAGAGAAATGAAAGACCAATAGAAGTGGTCTGCCCGCTCCCCTCCCTCCCCAACCTGACCCCCGCCCAAAATAAATAAATAAATAAATCTTAAAAAAAAAAAGAATTCTAAAGTCAAATGCTTGAGAAACTGTGGCTCTATGTCACCGATTATGTTTCTGCTGGTCCGAGAAGCTCAATGTGCCCCTAAGGGTGACTGGCCAGCCTCAGGAATTGGAAACAATTTGGAGTGATGTGGAGCCTCAAGCCCTATCCCTTTTCTTAATCGTCAAATCCACATCTGAGGCCACGTTTTCATATTCCTTTATCTTCTACAGAACCTAGCTGGACTGTGAACACACAGTACACACTGTATAAAATGCACTGGTTGATGTCTGTTGATCTTCAGTTGTGCAGAAGGTATTAATTTGGAGTAAGGAGGTCTCTGTCATGCAGCTAAAGAGGCTTAATATCAACCTCAAGAGCTAAAACATGAGCAGTTTTGTACCACTGTTAAGTTAAACAATTACGAGTCAAATCTTAAGTTGGGGACCATCTGTATCCATATATGGGGATAGATATATAGACAAACACAGAACTCATTGATTACAGTTCTTTGTAGAACCCTGAATGACTCAGGAGGGATGAATCTCAGATCAACTATAGATTAGAGCTTGATGATGTATAACCCAGGGTATACTCACTGTGTGTATATGCTCTGTCTTGAACAGTTTTTAAGTCCAGCCTAAAGTACAGTTGCAAGTGCTGAATCAAAGCTCATCCTACTGACTATGAGATCTTGAACAAAATTTCTCACATGCTGCCAACTAGATACTTCCCCTATCTGTAAAAAAGGAAGACTAGTAATACAAATTGGAAAGGTTGTAGGGAATATTAAATGATAGAATGTATGCTAAGTGTCTAGCAAAGGGGTCTGGCACTACAAAAGACTTAGAAACAAATGTGACCTACCATTGTTCTTTTATCTCTAACATTTCCTTGTGTTAGGCAGAATAGAGAGGACAGAAAATGGAGTTTCTGCTCCTACTTGATCATTAATCTTCTAAGGACTAGAGAGACCCTTGTTTCCCACAGTGCTTGCTGTGGATGGGGAAGGAAGATACAGATTTGTCTTGCTTCTTTCTTTGTTCTCATCAAAAACCCAAAGATGGAGGAGAAGGAGGTCAGCCACTGGGGCACTAAAGACACGGTGCTTCCACTTTGACCTTCTGCTGTGTGTGAGTCTGGGACAATCCCCTTCAATCCCACAAGATCCTGTTTGTGTTGGAACAGGAGCTTCTCTTGCTGGAGGGAAAGGGCACCGTGCTGACTAGGCAGCATGTTTGTTTGCCAAGGGTCCTCAGGCTCCTGCTTAGCTGTCAGCACAGAGTTAGTTTTCATGTCTGGAGCCAGGAAAACATCCTCCTTAATGCCCACATATTTGCAGTGTGACCCACGTCTTGGAAGCCTGTCCCACAGATTGCTGCAGTCACCTGATTTGTTTCCCAGGAAAGATTGTCTTCATGAGATATTATTAGGGATGAACCCTTTGAGTTGCACACAGAGGACAGGACGGCAGCCACCTACCTTCAAAGTCTTTCTCCTCCCAGGCCCCTGCAGGCTGACCTCCCGTCGCTTCCAGGGGGGGGGGGGGACCATCTGTATCCATATATGGGGATAGATATATAGACAAACACAGAACTCATTGATTACAGTTCTTTGTAGAACCCTGAATGACTCAGGAGGATGAATCTCAGATCAACTATAGATTAGAGCTTGATGATGTATAACCCAGGGTATACTCACTGTGTGTATATGCTCTGTCTTGAACAGTTTTAAGTCCAGCCTAAAGTACAGTTGCAAGTGCTGAATCAAAGCTCATCCTACTGACTATGAGATCTTGAACAAAATTTCTCACATGCTGCCAACTAGATACTTCCCCTATCTGTAAAAAAGGAAGACTAGTAATACAAATTGGAAAGGTTGTAGGGAATATTAAATGATAGAATGTATGCTAAGTGTCTAGCAAAGGGGTCTGGCACTACAAAAGACTTAGAAACAAATGTGACCTACCATTGTTCTTTTATCTCTAACATTTCCTTGTGTTAGGCAGAATAGAGAGGACAGAAAATGGAGTTTCTGCTCCTACTTGATCATTAATCTTCTAAGGACTAGAGAGACCCTTGTTTCCCACAGTGCTTGCTGTGGATGGGGAAGGAAGATACAGATTTGTCTTGCTTCTTTCTTTGTTCTCATCAAAAACCCAAAGATGGAGGAGAAGGAGGTCAGCCACTGGGGCACTAAAGACACGGTGCTTCCACTTTGACCTTCTGCTGTGTGTGAGTCTGGGACAATCCCCTTCAATCCCACAAGATCCTGTTTGTGTTGGAACAGGAGCTTCTCTTGCTGGAGGGAAAGGGCACCGTGCTGACTAGGCAGCATGTTTGTTTGCCAAGGGTCCTCAGGCTCCTGCTTAGCTGTCAGCACAGAGTTAGTTTTCATGTCTGGAGCCAGGAAAACATCCTCCTTAATGCCCACATATTTGCAGTGTGACCCACGTCTTGGAAGCCTGTCCCACAGATTGCTGCAGTCACCTGATTTGTTTCCCAGGAAAGATTGTCTTCATGAGATATTATTAGGGATGAACCCTTTGAGTTGCACACAGAGGACAGGACGGCAGCCACCTACCTTCAAAGTCTTTTCTCCTCCCAGGCCCCTGCAGGCTGACCTCTGTCGTCAGCCTGCCTCTCAAAAAGATCTTTCAGCAGCAAGGGAACTGTGGCTCTCCTGGAGCTGTATTTGAGAATCCAAAGGCCGGTTTCAGGTAACAATCTGCTGTTTGTCTGGAGATGGGCTTAGGGACTATGCTCCTGTTTTGCTGAAGGAATGGAAAACCGCATGATTTCATACCAAATGGCTGGCTCTGGCATGAATCTGAATTAAAATCAGAGTAAACAAGGAAACACGCACCACTTCAGCACTGGTGCACTGGGCACCCAACGAAGCAAGCTAATGTGGGAGGTGGGACGAAACAGCACCCAACATCAGATCAACTGATTTGCTTGTTCAGAAGAGGGCACTGAAATAACAGCTAAGATAGAAAGTTGGAACGCCAGGGAATATCTGAAAAGAATTATTATTTACTATTATTATTTAACTGGAAGAGCAAAAAGCCAAGGGAAGGATATAGCAAAACTTTCTCTGTGTTTAACAAGCTGTTTCTGTCACTACTGGGCAAAGGAGGAAAATGTGGATTAGAATTAGGAATTGGGGTTAAATCATGAGAACTTTGTTGCTGTAACAACAGGGGAGGAAATGGAATAAATGCCTCAGTGCATCTTTAAAACTGGATGGGTCCCTACATGTTAGGAGTGGTTTGAGGTCATCTTTCAATTTTAGGCAGTAAGTTGCAAATATTATTTTCTACATAATCTTTTCTCTCTTTTTTTGGTCACACAGCATGTGGGATCTTAGGTCCCCCTACCAGGGATCAAACCCGCACACCCTGCAGTGGAAGCATGATGTTGTAACCACTGGACCACAGGCAAAGGCTTCTACACAAACTTATGACCTAAGAAAACTTTTGTTATTACCTCAGACGGCAATGAGGCAATGGCAGAGTTTAAAAATAACCAAGACAGGACATAACAATGTCAAGTAGCAAACAGCAAGTGTGTCCTTAATGAATGAACAGGTCTTTAGAAACAAGGAAGGTATGAATAGGGAAAAGTGGAAGACTGCAAGCACGTGTATGCTTAATTTACCAAATGTGTGTTTTTGTTTGTGATATCCCCCTTCAACAATTTGGGGCTCGCTCCAGATCCAGCTCATCCATCTCCAGATCCATCCATTGAAGCTGAAGCTCTAATGCTTTGGCCACAAGATGCAAAAAGTCAACTCATTGGAAAAGACCCTAATGTTGGGAAAAATCGAGGGCAGGAGGAGACAGAAGATGAGATGGTTGGATGACACCACTTGACTCAATGGACATGAATTCGAGCCATCTCCAAGAGATAGTGAAGGACAGGGAAGTATGGACTGCTGCAGTTCATGGGATCACAGAGTTGGGCCAGACTTAATACCTGAACAACCAGATCCTTCACCCTCCTGAGATCCAAGCAGCCACATAATTAGGTTAGGTCGCCCTCTGGTGGCAAGGAGCTAATCTTATCCTCTGTCATCCTTCTGATAAGTTCAATGTTCTCATGAAACAGCATTTTCGGTTGTAGCAAACACAATTTTTACAGAATAAAGAAGCCATATAATATAAACTATTTATAGTTCTTTTAAATTTATTGTAAAGAATTCAGAAAGCAATTTGGGATCTTGAAAAACCCAAGTTAGTAATCATTTGACTATTTTATAAAAATAACTGTCATTAATAGGGATTCTTTGTTACTGAGATTGATAGAAGGTCTGGAAAATAACTTTTCACTGTTGGTGGCAAATAAAACACTATGATTTATAAATAGATGTTTTAAGCTGAAACAACCTTCAAAAACTACTTGAAATGAAACTGAAAAGATTATTGAACAACTATTGAAAATAACTAGAAAAGATAAGAAAATTTAACAAAGAATAATTGAATGTGGGATCCCCTACCAGGGATCAAACCCGCACACCCTGCAGTGGAAGCATGATGTTGTAACCACTGGACCACAGGCAAAGGCTTCTACACAAACTTATGACCTAAGAAAACTTTTGTTATTACCTCAGACGGCAATGAGGCAATGGCAGAGTTTAAAAATAACCAAGACAGGACATAACAATGTCAAGTAGCAAACAGCAAGTGTGTCCTTAATGAATGAACAGGTCTTTAGAAACAAGGAAGGTATGAATAGGGAAAAGTGGAAGACTGCAAGCACGTGTATGCTTAATTTACCAAATGTGTGTTTTTGTTTGTGATATCCCCCTTCAACAATTTGGGGCTCGCTCCAGATCCAGCTCATCCATCTCCAGATCCATCCATTGAAGCTGAAGCTCTAATGCTTTGGCCACAAGATGCAAAAAGTCAACTCATTGGAAAAGACCCTAATGTTGGGAAAAATCGAGGGCAGGAGGAGACAGAAGATGAGATGGTTGGATGACACCACTTGACTCAATGGACATGAATTCGAGCCATCTCCAAGAGATAGTGAAGGACAGGGAAGTATGGACTGCTGCAGTTCATGGGATCACAGAGTTGGGCCAGACTTAATACCTGAACAACCAGATCCTTCACCCTCCTGAGATCCAAGCAGCCACATAATTAGGTTAGGTCGCCCTCTGGTGGCAAGGAGCTAATCTTATCCTCTGTCATCCTTCTGATAAGTTCAATGTTCTCATGAAACAGCATTTTCGGTTGTAGCAAACACAATTTTTACAGAATAAAGAAGCCATATAATATAAACTATTTATAGTTCTTTTAAATTTATTGTAAAGAATTCAGAAAGCAATTTGGGATCTTGAAAAACCCAAGTTAGTAATCATTTGACTATTTTATAAAAATAACTGTCATTAATAGGGATTCTTTGTTACTGAGATTGATAGAAGGTCTGGAAAATAACTTTTCACTGTTGGTGGCAAATAAAACACTATGATTTATAAATAGATGTTTTAAGCTGAAACAACCTTCAAAAACTACTTGAAATGAAACTGAAAAGATTATTGAACAACTATTGAAAATAACTAGAAGATAAGAAAATAACAGGAATAATTGAATTTCAACCATGTGTAAGCAGATAGGATTAATAATTAGTAAACAGACAGGATTCTTTTCATGACACTGTTGCTATCTGGTTCTGTGTTCTCTGTTCATTAGATACTCCGATGGTCTCAAAAAAAATTTCCTGGGGCTTCCCTGGTGGCTCAGTGGTAAAGAATCTACTTGCCAATGCAGGCGACTTGGGTTCAATCCCTGATCCAGGAAGATTCCACTTCCCATGGAACAACTAAGCCTGGGACCCACAGCTATTGAGCCCATGAGCCACAACTACTGAAGCCCCACACCCTAGAGCCCGTGCTCCACAATAGGAAAAGCCACTGCCATGTGAAGCCTACACACTGAAACTAGAGAAAAGCCCACGTGGCAGAGAAGACCCCAGCACAGCCAAAAATAAATAACATTATTTTTTAAATTTTCCTCTTTTCTCTTACAGTATCTGCAATATTATTTGCAACCAAAATACTAACCAAAGTAACATTAACTCAATATGAATACTCTTCAGAAGGCTGCAATCAGCATTGACCCAATAATATGTATACACACATAAAGATAATTAAAAACAATGACTACATGAGAAAGGTTTCCTCTGATTATTTAAAATACAGCTGAAAATATGGCAGAAATGAACATCAAAGTGGACACATTATGGATACAGCTACAAGGAGGACTGATATTTTATTTCAAATTCAACATTTGAAGGAAGAGTCTGTAACTGCACTCTGGGCAGGGGCTCATACAGGTCTACGTAGCTGTCACTGTGAGCAGGGTGAATAGGATGGGGTTGGTGGTTGGGGCAGATAATGCAGCAGATGTCCATTGCAAGGACAAGATTCATGTCAGTCCAAAATAAGTGAATGATTTCTAGATTAGGCCCCTGATAAGTACATGTTTACACTGCTGCTACTGTTGTTGTTGAGGAGGGCTTCCCCATGCTCAGTGGTAAAGAATCCATCTGCAATGAAGGAGAGACAGAAGATGCAAGGTCAGTCCCTGGGTCACGAAGATCCCCTGGAGGAGAGTATGGCAACCCGCTCCAGTATTCTTGCCTGGATAATCCCGTAGGCAGAGGAACCTGGTGGGTTACAGTCCACGGGCTTACAAAGAGACATGACTCTTGGGCATGACTAAGTGACTGAGCATGCGCTGTTGTTGATAATTAACAAGGAAGTGCATACTTTTTATTAATCCTTGACTTTAAATAGCAAAACTAAAGTCATCTTATTCAGTCAATGTGTTCTAACACATGCTACAAAAAAGTTTTATGCCTGTGTTAAGATTTCTTACAAGAAACATGACAATATAAAATTAATCTCAGATAAAAATGCATCTGAACCTTAAAGGTCTGCTATAAAGTTCCATAATTTGAAAAAAAGTCAGTTTTAATACAAGATTTTGAGATAAGAGCAAAGATCATTGGTGAAGTCCTCTTTTAGTAGGTTTTTTGTCTAACATTTTTATGTCTCCAGTGTCTTTAAATTCATACACAAGCTATTTCCTCTAACGTTGCAGGCAGAAGGATTTTTCGCTAATGTCCAATTTATTAATTAGAGAAGAAATAATGGCCTTCTCAAGATCACAGAAAAGCTCTAGACAAGTCCATGTGGTTCTTGTTTGATACATTCATCAATTCATTCATTCGTTTTTCAACAGATACCTATTGAGTAAATCTGCTTTTAATGTGTGTACTTTTATAAGTATAGAAAATGTAGATAATATAAAATATCCCTGTATGCAAGAAGCCAAAAAAATAGGCTGAAATGGATGGTGTAAAAGTTTATGGTATCAGAATTTTAGAAGCTAAAGACACCTTAGAAATTCTTTCATAGGGTACACTCTATACAATATTTGGTATGTGTGCATGCTAAGTCACTTCAGTTGTATCCAACTCTCTGCGATCCTATGAACCATAGCCCAGCAGGCTGCTCTGTCCATGGAATTGTCCAGGCAAGAATGTTGGAGTGGGTTGCCATGTCCTCCTCCAGAGAATCTTCCCAACTCAGGGATAGAACTCACATCTTTTATGTCTCCTGTACTGGCAGACAAGTGTTTTTTTTGTTTTTTGTTTTGTTTTTACCACTAGTGCCACCTGGGAAGCCAAGAATATTTAGCATCCAGGAACAACTAATGCCCTAGATCTTGCTGCTCCAGCCACCATCCTGGCCAAAGGAACTACAGTGTGCAGTGGGAAAGGAGGGGGACAAAGGAGGACTAGTTAAGGAAATGTCCCTCACTTTTGCTGGGACTCTCAAACAGAATCTGGGCAGGTGGAGAGAGGAGTGAACCATGCTGGCTCTTGTCTTAGATTTTGGGGACCCAAAAAAAGGCTAAAAAAAAGGAAAAAAAAAAGTGGAAAAAGGAGTAAAACCTCAAGCAGGACTCTTTTTATTAATCCTTGTTAAATAGCTCCAGTTTTCTTTAAAATTTCATTTTACAAAAAAAAAGCTTATTAAAGGTCTGCTATAAAGTTCCATAATTTGAAAAGTCAGTTTTAATACAAGATTTTGAGAGAAGAGCAAAGATCATTGGTGAAGTCCTCTTTTAGTAGGTTTTTTGTCTAACATTTTTATGTCTCCAGTGTCTTTAAATTCATACACAAGCTATTTCCTCTAACGTTGCAGGCAGAAGGATTTTTCGCTAATGTCCAATTTATTAATTAGAGAAGAAATAATGGCCTTCTCAAGATCACAGAAAAGCTCTAGACAAGTCCATGTGGTTCTTGTTTGATACATTCATCAATTCATTCATTCGTTTTTCAACAGATACCTATTGAGTAAATCTGCTTTTAATGTGTGTACTTTTATAAGTATAGAAAATGTAGATAATATAAAATATCCCTGTATGCAAGAAGCCAAAAAAATAGGCTGAAATGGATGGTGTAAAAGTTTATGGTATCAGAATTTTAGAAGCTAAAGACACCTTAGAAATTCTTTCATAGGGTACACTCTATACAATATTTGGTATGTGTGCATGCTAAGTCACTTCAGTTGTATCCAACTCTCTGCGATCCTATGAACCATAGCCCAGCAGGCTGCTCTGTCCATGGAATTGTCCAGGCAAGAATGTTGGAGTGGGTTGCCATGTCCTCCTCCAGAGAATCTTCCCAACTCAGGGATAGAACTCACATCTTTTATGTCTCCTGTACTGGCAGACAAGTGTTTTTTTTGTTTTTTGTTTTGTTTTTACCACTAGTGCCACCTGGGAAGCCAAGAATATTTAGCATCCAGGAACAACTAATGCCCTAGATCTTGCTGCTCCAGCCACCATCCTGGCCAAAGGAACTACAGTGTGCAGTGGGAAAGGAGGGGGACAAAGGAGGACTAGTTAAGGAAATGTCCCTCACTTTTGCTGGGACTCTCAAACAGAATCTGGGCAGGTGGAGAGAGGAGTGAACCATGCTGGCTCTTGTCTTAGATTTTGGGGACCCAGGCTAAGGAGAAAGTGGAAAAAGGAGTCCTGAAGGAGGGCAGGCCAGAAAGCAAAGGAAAAATAGAAATTTAACAGCTAAGAATCAAGACAAGATGAAAATCAAGGTCTGTAGTAAAATGCCTTCAAGCAGGAACAGACAAGGTCACAACAGAGGTTTCAGAAGTGGTATCCAGAATGATAACTCGAAGCAATTTTAGGTCTTCCAAGAGTGAGCCCAGAGAACAAGAGAAAGCTATGAAGAAGGCCAAGACAGTTCCAGCATCTTCACTTAATATTTCCTATTTGCTGCGGCCTAGGCTAAGTACTAGGTAGAAAACATGAGGATCTAACCTAGATCTCAGTGTTCTCACAACCTCCTTTTGGAAGATGGTCATGGGCCATCTATCTGCTTCATGATGTGGTCAGTACTACCTTGGAGGAGCTGCTGGAAGCATAGAAGAGGAGTAAGACCTCTGAAGGAGGTGACCAAGTCTTACAGTACAAGAAAGAATTGCATAGATGAAAGGACAGGGAAGGACTTTCTAGACAGAAGAAAATAGTCAGGGGAAGACCCAAGGGATGGGAGACAGCATGATGTAAAAATGAGCTACTTGTAGACCTGTATTGCTGGGTTGTCAACTATAAATCACCAACAGTCAGATTTTTCCTTTTCTGCACTTGAGAAGTTATGTTTAGAACCTAAGTAAAGATCATTACATTTATTAACTTTAATATTCATATTGTTTTTTGGGTCCTTTCGTAGCAGTCTTGGAATATTCTCAAAATATCAAAAGTCTATAGTTACTATTTCCCAAAGCTGCAGATCATCTGAAAATTTGATGATTATTCTTTTTCTAGTTTCCTCTAGTCCTTGATTAAAAAATAAAAAATGAAACAAGTTGAACAGTGCAGCACCAAGTCTAGAGCCCATCAGTATTCTCTAGAGAGTGCCTACCAAACTGGCATTGATCCAGCAATCAACAGACTACACATACGGTTGTTTAATTAGCTAATATTGCAGTGATGAGAGATAGTATGACTACCTAGGGTGAGGAAAGGCAAGTTAGGATAACTTGGAAAGGATCCAGATGTAAAAGCACACCTGCTGAAGAGGAGGCCAGGCATCAGGAGACAGATCCACATGTCAGTGTTGGAGGGAACTCAGCCTAACATGCAGTGTCTGGAAATCATGGTCACAGAAAGCAACCAAGTGGTCAAGTGGGAGGGAAGGCAGAGAATAAGAGTTACATAATATAGGGGCTTCCCTGGTGGTCCAGTGGATAAAGAATACACCTTTCAGTGCAAGGGGCACCAGTTTGATCCCTTACCCAGGAAGATCCCACATGCCAAGGAATGGACCGACCAGTGTGTCCAATTACCAGCCAGTGCTCTGGAGCACATGTGCCCAGAACCAGTGCTTTGCAATGAGAGAGACCACTGCAATGGGAGGCCCACACAGGCCAAAGAATAAATAACAAAACAAAACAAAACAGTAAAAGAGGCCAAAAATTTTTAAGAAGAAGAATTACATATTATAATGTGTTTATCTAAAAGGCAACTAAGGCAGAATAGGGAGAATATTTGGAAATATCCACTTCAGCATTTAGGGGTAAAAGGACATATATCTGCAACTGACAAATGGTTCAGAAATAAATATATGTGCACACATGCATATGTATGTGTATGTAAGGTATATACCAACTACATGTATGTGGGGTGTATGTGTATCTATCTACCCAAAGAGAAAAAATATAAAATATGAGAAAATATTAATATTTGGAGGATCTGATTGAAATGTATTCTTGAATTCTTTGCACTTTCTTGGAAACTTTTCTATAGAACCACAAGTATGTCAAAATAAAAGTTTAAGGGAGGGCTTCCGTGGTGGTCCAGTGGGTAAGGACACCACTTTGCAGTGCAAGGCGCGGTTCGATCCCTAGCCTGGGAAGATCGGACTGATGTGTCCAATTACCTAGCCGGAGTTCTGGGGTGCATGCGCCCAGAGCCGGTGCTCTGAGACAACAGAGGCCACTGGGATGGCAGGCCCACACAGGCCAAAGAACAAAGATGGATGAAAATAGATAAATGAAGGACCAATAGAAGTAGCCTGCCCCCCTCCCCCCAAAAAAAGTTTAAGGGAAAACATACCATAACGTAATGCCAGAGTGGAGTGGAGTGGAGTGGAGTGGAGTGACTGATGAGAAGAGTTGCACGGTACTAGAACAATTGTCCAAATGAGAGGTGATTAGTGCCAAGTGTTGGCAGGAATAGACAAGAGAAGGAAGCAAGGGGCATTTCACAGGTAAAGGTGCTCATATTGACAACACAATAGATAGGATACAGGAGCTCAGATGACTTGGAATTTTCAAGTCAAGATGTCAGAGAAAATAGTATCACCTTCACAGCTGGAAACACTTGATGATCATCATGGTAGAGAGTTACGGATAAGATTACAAAATAAAACTGTAATTTTCACATGTGCCCGGGAACCAGTGCTTTGCCAAATGAGAGAGACCACTGCAATGGGAGGCCCACACAGGCCAAAGAATAAATAACAAAACAAAACAAAACAGTAAAAGAGGCCAAAAATTTTTAAGAAGAAGAATTACATATTATAATGTGTTTATCTAAAAGGCAACTAAGGCAGAATAGGGAGAATATTTGGAAATATCCACTTCAGCATTTAGGGGTAAAAGGACATATATCTGCAACTGACAAATGGTTCAGAAATAAATATATGTGCACACATGCATATGTATGTGTATGTAAGGTATATACCAACTACATGTATGTGGGGTGTATGTGTATCTATCTACCCAAAGAGAAAAAATATAAAATATGAGAAAATATTAATATTTGGAGGATCTGATTGAAATGTATTCTTGAATTCTTTGCACTTTCTTGGAAACTTTTCTATAGAACCACAAGTATGTCAAAATAAAAGTTTAAGGGAGGGCTTCCGTGGTGGTCCAGTGGGTAAGGACACCGCCTTGCAGTGCAAGGGGCGCCGGTTCGATCCCTAGCCTGGGAAGATCGGACTGATGTGTCCAATTACCTAGCCGGAGTTCTGGGGTGCATGCGCCCAGAGCCGGTGCTCTGAGACAACAGAGGCCACTGGGATGGCAGGCCCACACAGGCCAAAGAACAAAGATGGATGAAAATAGATAAATGAAGGACCAATAGAAGTAGCCTGCCCCCCTCCCCCCAAAAAAAGTTTAAGGGAAAACATACCATAACGTAATGCCAGAGTGGAGTGGAGTGGAGTGGAGTGGAGTGACTGATGAGAAGAGTTGCACGGTACTAGAACAATTGTCCAAATGAGAGGTGATTAGTGCCAAGTGTTGGCAGGAATAGACAAGAGAAGGAAGCAAGGGGCATTTCACAGGTAAAGGTGCTCATATTGACAACACAATAGATAGGATACAGGAGCTCAGATGACTTGGAATTTTCAAGTCAAGATGTCAGAGAAAATAGTATCACCTTCACAGCTGGAAACACTTGATGATCATCATGGTAGAGAGTTACGGATAAGATTACAAAATAAAAACTGTAATTTTCGGGAAGGCGCATGAAGGGGAATAACTTGGACTGAGACTAGAATCCCTGAACACTTATTAGGTGAATCAATCAGTTTTTGTGTTGTTGAAGTATCCAATTAAATTTAATTGTGGTCCAGCTGGTAAATTTGTATTTGTGCAACCAGCCCGAAAAGAACTACATTTATCCCCAGTGAAGATGAAGGGTGCTGACTGCTGAAAGGTAACAAAAGGAAGCCCCCTAGTCGTGAGAAAAGTTTTCCAAAGAGCACAGGTGCTGTGCTTAGCTGGGCTAGTCATTCCTATCGAACTCACAGCCTTTTCATAGACCCTGCTGTTCCACCCAACTCTGTGTCTTTATCAGGCCCCTCAGGTAGGTGACCAGGTTCAATAAGAAAGGCCAAAGCTTGCTGGTGCCCTCTTGTCTACACTTCAATATCCTGAAATATTAAGCCTCTACCCTCTTTGTATTTCCCAATGTTTCTTCTTATCAACTATCACGGTAGAATGTGTTATGGGCTCACAGTTCTTCCTTCCCTTCCTGTTTATCCTATGGACTTCCCAACCCATTGACTCTGGACTGGGCCATCTGGAGGAAATAACAGCTGCAAATTCTAAGCAGAAGTATCATCTTCTTCTGTTTCCTCCCTTGTCCTCCTGTCCTCTGCCAGAACCACAGACCCTGGTGAATGGCTGCTCAATTTGCATGCTCCACGTGGACCCAGACCCTGTACCCAGGTCTAGACAACAGAGGCCACTGGGATGGCAGGCCCACACAGGCCAAAGAACAAAGATGGATGAAAATAGATAAATGAAGGACCAATAGAAGTAGCCTGCCCCCCTCCCCCCAAAAAAAGTTTAAGGGAAAACATACCATAACGTAATGCCAGAGTGGAGTGGAGGAGTGGAGTGGAGTGACTGATGAGAAGAGTTGCACGGTACTAGAACAATTGTCCAAATGAGAGGTGATTAGTGCCAAGTGTTGGCAGGAATAGACAAGAGAAGGAAGCAAGGGGCATTTCACAGGTAAAGGTGCTCATATTGACAACACAATAGATAGGATACAGGAGCTCAGATGACTTGGAATTTTCAAGTCAAGATGTCAGAGAAAATAGTATCACCTTCACAGCTGGAAACACTTGATGATCATCATGGTAGAGAGTTACGGATAAGATTACAAAATAAAAACTGTAATTTTCGGGAAGGCGCATGAAGGGGAATAACTTGGACTGAGACTAGAATCCCTGAACACTTATTAGGTGAATCAATCAGTTTTTGTGTTGTTGAAGTATCCAATTAAATTTAATTGTGGTCCAGCTGGTAAATTTGTATTTGTGCAACCAGCCCGAAAAGAACTACATTTATCCCCAGTGAAGATGAAGGGTGCTGACTGCTGAAAGGTAACAAAAGGAAGCCCCCTAGTCGTGAGAAAAGTTTTCCAAAGAGCACAGGTGCTGTGCTTAGCTGGGCTAGTCATTCCTATCGAACTCACAGCCTTTTCATAGACCCTGCTGTTCCACCCAACTCTGTGTCTTTATCAGGCCCCTCAGGTAGGTGACCAGGTTCAATAAGAAAGGCCAAAGCTTGCTGGTGCCCTCTTGTCTACACTTCAATATCCTGAAATATTAAGCCTCTACCCTCTTTGTATTTCCCAATGTTTCTTCTTATCAACTATCACGGTAGAATGTGTTATGGGCTCACAGTTCTTCCTTCCCTTCCTGTTTATCCTATGGACTTCCCAACCCATTGACTCTGGACTGGGCCATCTGGAGGAAATAACAGCTGCAAATTCTAAGCAGAAGTATCATCTTCTTCTGTTTCCTCCCTTGTCCTCCTGTCCTCTGCCAGAACCACAGACCCTGGTGAATGGCTGCTCAATTTGCATGCTCCACGTGGACCCAGACCCTGTACCCAGGTCTAGACAGGTCCAACCAAGCTAAACCACAGATTACCTAACAGACAGATGATGAAGAAATGAAAGTTTACTGTTGCACTTGTTGAGTTTTGGGTTGTTGATCACACAGCACTTTTAATCACAATAAAAAGTGATGAGTAACTACCAGTCCCTTGTCTATTTAGTTTGCTACTTTTCACTGATCCCTTGGATTTGATGCTTTAGAAGTATTCTTTTGGAAATTTAACTCTGTTTTTCCTGGCCTCTCTGGTTTCCCTCTATAAACCAGCCTTAATCAGTGGATCAATGGTCTCTGGTTCTCCTTACAACCCATCATGGCAATTCCCTGGTACTTGCATCCCCACTGAATGCTTACAGACCCACAGATCAGGAAATAGACATGAAGTGGGCTGTATTCAGAGCACAAAGGCCTCATCTTTATAAATAAACTCAGTTACTTAGAAAGCTCTCCTCTATAGAATACAACTGAAAAGAAATGAAAAATGAGAACAGTGAAAACCATAAATGCTCTCAAAGTCCAGGCCCAAGGACAGAAATGTCTTATTCAGAGAATTCCTCACTCAAAAGCTATGTGTTTTTATATCACATGCACATTTAGCAAACACACTTGTATAGTTTTCAAGGCAACATCTGACTAGAGGAAGAGAGAAAGGCTGTACACAGGAACACTGACATCTGGGAGGAGAGACAGCCGACATTGTCATGAGCAAAGAGATAAAAACCTATTAAAATGGGACATTAATAAAAGCAAAAAACCAGTGATAAGTATCCCTATTCACCACAGAACACCTCTGTGATGTAGTGAATCAAAGTAATTGCTCGGATTTTCTTTATTATTATTATTTATTTTTACTGATTTATTTAAAAAACCATTTATTTATTTATTTATTTGGGGGGTGGGGAGGGAGGGAGGCGGGTGGGCAGCTTCTATTGGTCTGGACCCCCCTTGAGACTGGGCCATCTGGAGGAAATAACAGCTGCAAATTCTAAGCAGAAGTATCATCTTCTTCTGTTTCCTCCCTTGTCCTCCTGTCCTCTGCCAGAACCACAGACCCTGGTGAATGGCTGCTCAATTTGCATGCTCCACGTGGACCCAGACCCTGTACCCAGGTCTAGACAGGTCCAACCAAGCTAAACCACAGATTACCTAACAGACAGATGATGAAGAAATGAAAGTTTACTGTTGCACTTGTTGAGTTTTGGGTTGTTGATCACACAGCACTTTTAATCACAATAAAAAGTGATGAGTAACT
Source organism: Tragulus kanchil (assembly GCA_022376925.1). Classification (NCBI taxonomy): domain Eukaryota; kingdom Metazoa; phylum Chordata; class Mammalia; order Artiodactyla; family Tragulidae; genus Tragulus; species Tragulus kanchil. The sequence continues at coordinate 261,254,215 of JAIOJX010000032.1, forward strand.
ACCAGTCCCTTGTCTATTTAGTTTGCTACTTTTCACTGATCCCTTGGATTTGATGCTTTAGAAGTATTCTTTGGAATTGAACTCTGTTTTTCCTGGCCTCTCTGGTTTCCCTCTATAAACCAGCCTTAATCAGTGGATCAATGGTCTCTGGTTCTCCTTACAACCCATCATGGCAATTCCCTGGTACTTGCATCCCCACTGAATGCTTACAGACCCACAGATCAGGAAATAGACATGAAGTGGGCTGTATTCAGAGCACAAAGGCCTCATCTTTATAAATAAACTCAGTTACTTAGAAAGCTCTCCTCTATAGAATACAACTGAAAAGAAATGAAAAATGAGAACAGTGAAAACCATAAATGCTCTCAAAGTCCAGGCCCAAGGACAGAAATGTCTTATTCAGAGAATTCCTCACTCAAAAGCTATGTGTTTTTATATCACATGCACATTTAGCAAACACACTTGTATAGTTTTCAAGGCAACATCTGACTAGAGGAAGAGAGAAAGGCTGTACACAGGAACACTGACATCTGGGAGGAGAGACAGCCGACATTGTCATGAGCAAAGAGATAAAAACCTATTAAAATGGGACATTAATAAAAGCAAAAAACCAGTGATAAGTATCCCTATTCACCACAGAACACCTCTGTGATGTAGTGAATCAAAGTAATTGCTCGGATTTTCTTTATTATTATTATTTATTTTTACTGAAGTTTATTTAAAAAAAAAACCATTTATTTATTTATTTATTTTTGGGGCGGGTGGGGAGGGAGGGGAGGCGGGTGGGCAGCTTCTATTGGTCTTTCATTTGTCTATTTTTCATCCATCTTTGTTCTTTGGCCCATGTGGGCCTCCCATCACAGTGGCCTCTGTTGTGGCAGAGCACCGGCTCTGGGCGCATGCGCTCCAGATCTCCAGCTCGGTAATTGGACACATTTGTCCAGCCACTCCGCGGCACATGGGATCTTCCCAGGCCAGGGATCGAACCGGCACCCCTTGCACTGCAAGGCAGTGTCCCCACCCACTGAACCACCAGGGAAGCCCCTTTACTGAAGTTTAGATGACGTACAATTGCAATTTTCTTTTAACCCAGCATTTAGATCTCTCAATATAGTTGTTTCATGGGGCGAATAAAAAGCTCTCAAGTTAGTGGCTTCTAAGTGTCAATGTAAAGAGCCAACTTATTGGAAAAGACTCTAATGCTGGGAAAGATTGAGGACAAGAGGAGAAGAGGACAACAGAAGATGAGATGGCTGGATAGCATCACTGACTCAATAGATGTGAGTTTGAGCAAACTCCAAGAGACGGTGATAGACAGGGAAGCCTGGCTTGCAGCAATCTGTGGGGTTGCAGAGTCGGACACAACTTAGTGGCTGAACAACAACAAGCATCAGTGTATCACTAAGTTTTTTAGGAATGCTATCAGTAAAACATATCATAAATTAAATTCTATTCCGTTGAATGCCTTTATGTGACAAGCACTAATATGTTTCCTTTCAGGGTGTGAATGGGTATGGGCTGGAGTGGTGTGGTGAATGTCTGTAAGCACAAAAGCAGCCCTCCATGGTCTCATTAAATATAGGAACTGAATGGTTTTCAACTTTTGAAGCCCACTAATTATTTCTTTCTTTCTGGTACTCAGAGACACCACAATCTGACTAGAGGAAGAGAAAGGCTGAAAACTGACATCTGGGAGGAGAGACAGCCGACATTGTCATGAGCAAAGAGATAAAAACCTATTAAAATGGGACATTAATAAAAGCAAAAAACCAGTGATAAGTATCCCTATTCACCACAGAACACCTCTGTGATGTAGTGAATCAAAGTAATTGCTCGGATTTTCTTTATTATTATTATTTATTTTTACTGAAGTTTATTTAAAAAAAAAACCATTTATTTATTTATTTATTTTTGGGGCGGGTGGGGAGGGAGGGGAGGCGGGTGGGCAGCTTCTATTGGTCTTTCATTTGTCTATTTTTCATCCATCTTTGTTCTTTGGCCCATGTGGGCCTCCCATCACAGTGGCCTCTGTTGTGACAGAGCACCGGCTCTGGGCGACTGCGCTCCAGAGCTCCGGCTCGGTAATTGGACACATCGGTCCAGCCGCTCCGCGGCACGTGGGATCTTCCCAGGCCAGGGATCGAACCGGCACCCCTTGCACTGCAAGGCAGTGTCCCCACCCACTGAACCACCAGGGAAGCCCCTTTACTGAAGTTTAGATGACGTACAATTGCAATTTTCTTTTAACCCAGCATTTAGATCTCTCAATATAGTTGTTTCATGGGGCGAATAAAAAGCTCTCAAGTTAGTGGCTTCTAAGTGTCAATGTAAAGAGCCAACTTATTGGAAAAGACTCTAATGCTGGGAAAGATTGAGGACAAGAGGAGAAGAGGACAACAGAAGATGAGATGGCTGGATAGCATCACTGACTCAATAGATGTGAGTTTGAGCAAACTCCAAGAGACGGTGATAGACAGGGAAGCCTGGCTTGCAGCAATCTGTGGGGTTGCAGAGTCGGACACAACTTAGTGGCTGAACAACAACAAGCATCAGTGTATCACTAAGTTTTTTAGGAATGCTATCAGTAAAACATATCATAAATTAAATTCTATTCCGTTGAATGCCTTTATGTGACAAGCACTAATATGTTTCCTTTCAGGGTGTGAATGGGTATGGGCTGGAGTGGGGTGTGGTGAATGTCTGTAAGCACAAAAGCAGCCCTCCATGGTCTCATTAAATATAGGAACTGAATGGTTTTCAACTTTTTGAGTTTTCATTTTGTCTTCCTACTGTCATATCTCCCTTGACTCCTCCCACGTTTGCTTTCTTCTCTGGCTACTCAGAGACACCACAATGGGGCACAGTGCTCCCCCAAATAAAGACTTGTGAAAAGGATTCCTCTCTCAGACTCTAAACAAAGGACATTTTTCTAGACAATCAAAATAACTTACTGCCTTCAGATTATTACGCTGACGTGCTGGTGGCAATTAAAAAAACAGGGCTTAAAGCCATTGCTGATGGCAAGTGAGTGGTCCCATTTTTGTATGAAGATCAGAAAACTTGAAAAAATGAGAGGCATCAAGTACCATGGTTTGTTAGAATAGAAACTAAAACTCTACAGGTCTGGGCTTTAGACCACTTTTTCCACTACTTTCTGTGTGTGCAAACACAAGTCAAGCCATTGCCTGCGTCACAGTGTCCTTATTAGTAAGGAAGGAAGGTAAGCGAGGTGGTCTCTCACATTATCTCCAGCTCTCCTGCAAGTTCCCCAAGTGTAGTAGGCTCATCATGATGACTAAGAGTTATTAAGGAAAAAACCAAAATACTTTTAAGAGAAATACATAATGAAGTGGGAAAATGTTCATGATACAGTTTTAGGTGAAAAGGACAATTTATAACATGGTATGTGGCATATTTGCAATGAGTATAAGCACACATATATGCATGCATATGCGTGTGTATGTCTATATGGGAATGTGCATAGAAAATTTTCACACATACAGAAAAATTATTTGAGTAAGACAAAGCAGACAATAACCAGTGATGGCATTGGAATTACTGCTATTTTATTCTTGGCATGTTTTTGCATTTTATAATTTTTAAGTAAAGTACAAGTTTTACATTATTAGCTGGAAATAAATAAGTTTTTGTGAATGTTTTCTTCTGATCATTAAGTTAATATGTGTATCTTCTAACAGAGCTAATATTTTGTAACTATGTAATTGGAATTAGAACGGTAGTTGACCGTTATGACTATAGTGGAGTTTTGTAGCTATAAAGTGAGCTATACTCTGTACAAATAATGTGCAAGTCATTTCCTTTTTCAGCTCCAAATTATTAGAGCTCAAGTACTAGTGAGAGGGATTTCCAAGGTGGGGTGAGTGGTAAAGAACCCATCTGCCAATGCAGGAGACATAACAGATGTGGGTTCTATCCCTGGATTGTGAAGATCCCTGAAGAGGGCACAACCACCCACTCCACTATTCTTGCCTCGAGAATTCTATGGACAAAGGAGCCTGGTAGGCTACAGGCCATAGGGTAGTAAAGAGTTGGACAGAGTAAAGTGATGACCCTAGTAAAACCCATGGTCTAAAGCTTAGAGAAGTCCTCTGAAGACCTGTTCGTTTAAAAAAAAATAGAAATAAAACTTGAAAAATGAGAGGCATCAAGTACCATGGTTTGTTAGAATAGAAACTAAAACTCTACAGGTCTGGGCTTTAGACCACTTTTTCCACTACTTTCTGTGTGTGCAAACACAAGTCAAGCCATTGCCTGCGTCACAGTGTCCTTATTAGTAAGGAAGGAAGGTAAGCGAGGTGGTCTCTCACATTATCTCCAGCTCTCCTGCAAGTTCCCCAAGTGTAGTAGGCTCATCATGATGACTAAGAGTTATTAAGGAAAAAACCAAAATACTTTTAAGAGAAATACATAATGAAGTGGGAAAATGTTCATGATACAGTTTTAGGTGAAAAGGACAATTTATAACATGGTATGTGGCATATTTGCAATGAGTATAAGCACACATATATGCATGCATATGCGTGTGTATGTCTATATGGGAATGTGCATAGAAAATTTTCACACATACAGAAAAATTATTTGAGTAAGACAAAGCAGACAATAACCAGTGATGGCATTGGAATTACTGCTATTTTATTCTTGGCATGTTTTTGCATTTTATAATTTTTAAGTAAAGTACAAGTTTTACATTATTAGCTGGAAATAAATAAGTTTTTGTGAATGTTTTCTTCTGATCATTAAGTTAATATGTGTATCTTCTAACAGAGCTAATATTTTGTAACTATGTAATTGGAATTAGAACGGTAGTTGACCGTTATGACTATAGTGGAGTTTTGTAGCTATAAAGTGAGCTATACTCTGTACAAATAATGTGCAAGTCATTTCCTTTTTCAGCTCCAAATTATTAGAGCTCAAGTACTAGTGAGAGGGATTTCCAAGGTGGGGTGAGTGGTAAAGAACCCATCTGCCAATGCAGGAGACATAACAGATGTGGGTTCTATCCCTGGATTGTGAAGATCCCTGAAGAGGGCACAACCACCCACTCCACTATTCTTGCCTCGAGAATTCTATGGACAAAGGAGCCTGGTAGGCTACAGGCCATAGGGTAGTAAAGAGTTGGACAGAGTAAAGTGATGCACGCACCAGTGAGAAGTGAAACAAGCCTCATGGTCTAAAGCTTAGGAGCCTCACAGACTTCAGACACAGCATCATGTTCCTCTGTTGCTCCTTCTGAGCTCATCTCTGCCATCCTTGGCTGTGTACAGATCCACCTTCTTCTCTGCCTTTTATTTGAACCTTACCATTTTATGCTCCAATAAATATTTAACAATTAGTGTGATGGTTTGATTCCAGGACTGACTAGCTTCAGTTGAGCTAGTAAGGAGACATCACCTCATGCTAATTGCAGCAAATCATTTGGAAGTTAGGAGGACACAGCTGTGGGCGTGTGAACTCAGACCAGGAGACAGAGGCTCACACTCTCGGCACAATAGGCTTCAAACATGAGGCTGGACATTAGCTGTCATACGGAGAACTTTCTTTTTCTTTCTCTTTTTTGGCACTTCTATTGGTCTTTCATTTAATTTATTTCTGTTCTTTGGCCTGTGTGGGCCTCCCATTGCAGTGGCCTCTCTCGTTGCAGAGCACCAGCTCTGGGCGCATGCGCTCCAGAGCTCTGGCTCGGTAGTTGGACACATTGGTCCAGCTGCTCCATGGCACGTGGGATCTTCCCAGGCCAGGGATCGAACTGGTGCCCCTTGCACAGCAAGGCAGTATCCTTACCCACTGGACCATCAGGGTAGCCCTGTCTTTCTTTTTAAATGGTTATGATATCAAAGGAAAAAGAGAAATAGGGTGATATCTTGGCTGGAGTCAGCTCTCCGCAGTGGAGTTCCCAGCCTGCTCTGCTCTCAGGACCTGAAGCTCCTTTCTCTCTGAACTGGAAGCTTCAGCCCAGTGAATGGGATGATGTTAACCAGTCTGAGGTTTTCAGAAGAGATTAGGGGACAACCCCTCCAAGAAAGCATTCACGGTTTCAAGGGCTGGGCTGACATGAATCATCCTTTTGCTGAAGCAGAAACAATGGGAAGGGAGAGGGGTAGTTGTTGATCCCACAATACCAATTTTACTGAAGATAGTTTAAGTCATCTTGTAATTCCATCACCTTTTCCAGCAAATTTGAAACCTTCACTCCCCTATTCTTGCCTCGAGAATTCTATGGACAAAGGAGCCTGGTAGGCTACAGGCCATAGGGTAGTAAAGAGTTGGACAGAGTAAAGTGATGCACGCACCAGTGAGAAGTGAAACAAGCCTCATGGTCTAAAGCTTAGGAGCCTCACAGACTTCAGACACAGCATCATGTTCCTCTGTTGCTCCTTCTGAGCTCATCTCTGCCATCCTTGGCTGTGTACAGATCCACCTTCTTCTCTGCCTTTTATTTGAACCTTACCATTTTATGCTCCAATAAATATTTAACAATTAGTGTGATGGTTTGATTCCAGGACTGACTAGCTTCAGTTGAGCTAGTAAGGAGACATCACCTCATGCTAATTGCAGCAAATCATTTGGAAGTTAGGAGGACACAGCTGTGGGCGTGTGAACTCAGACCAGGAGACAGAGGCTCACACTCTCGGCACAATAGGCTTCAAACATGAGGCTGGACATTAGCTGTCATACGGAGAACTTTCTTTTTCTTTCTCTTTTTTGGCACTTCTATTGGTCTTTCATTTAATTTATTTCTGTTCTTTGGCCTGTGTGGGCCTCCCATTGCAGTGGCCTCTCTCGTTGCAGAGCACCAGCTCTGGGCGCATGCGCTCCAGAGCTCTGGCTCGGTAGTTGGACACATTGGTCCAGCTGCTCCATGGCACGTGGGATCTTCCCAGGCCAGGGATCGAACTGGTGCCCCTTGCACAGCAAGGCAGTATCCTTACCCACTGGACCATCAGGGTAGCCCTGTCTTTCTTTTTAAATGGTTATGATATCAAAGGAAAAAGAGAAATAGGGTGATATCTTGGCTGGAGTCAGCTCTCCGCAGTGGAGTTCCCAGCCTGCTCTGCTCTCAGGACCTGAAGCTCCTTTCTCTCTGAACTGGAAGCTTCAGCCCAGTGAATGGGATGATGTTAACCAGTCTGAGGTTTTCAGAAGAGATTAGGGGACAACCCCTCCAAGAAAGCATTCACGGTTTCAAGGGCTGGGCTGACATGAATCATCCTTTTGCTGAAGCAGAAACAATGGGAAGGGAGAGGGGTAGTTGTTGATCCCACAATACCAATTTTACTGAAGATAGTTTAAGTCATCTTGTAATTCCATCACCTTTTCCAGCATTTGACTAGGAATAGGCTGATGACAAAACTCTGCTAATGAGACTCGAGGGAAATTTGCTGAGGGCTCCTGGGAAGCACAGGAAGAAATGGTCTTGCTTCCTAAGGACATCATTATCTCTGCTGCCTCAGGTGTTTTCTCCCAGTCTGAGAGTTGATATTTAGTTGCTAGGTCATGTCCAACTTTTCCAACCCCACGGACTGCAGCACACCAGGCTTCCCTGTCCTCACCATCTCCTGGAGCCTGCTCACACTCATGTCCATTGAGTCAGAGATGCCATCCAACCATCTTATCCTATGCCATCCCCTTCTCCTCTTGCCCTCAATCGCTCCCAGCATCAGGGTCTTTACCAATGAGTCAGCTCTTCACCTCAGGTGCCCAGATAATACACCAGAGACTTAGTAGTATGCCTGGGCTACTGAAACAAACAAGCCTGAACTCTCTGGACTTCCAGTTATGGAAGGTCATCTACGCCTTACCATTTAGTCATGGGGAGTTAGGGAAGAGGAAGAGGTTTGGAGTGATTTGCTGTGGGTGGGATGGTTATCCATCACGCTAAAGGGTGTACAGTGGCACTTGAGCTCAGGGATGGGGAGTTGGGTGATTTAGGTAGACTGGGTCTACCCAACCCTTTGCCTCCCTGACCAAGCTTAGTTTGCAATACAGCAAAACCAAAGGAAAGAACTTCTTTGGATTATCAAGTGTATTTTTCTCAGCCAACATAGCAAGGTTACAAATAACTCAGACTCATATTCATATGAAAAATGAAAATGTAGTTAATTTTCCATAAGCCTCAATTCTCACTAGATACCAGAAAAAACTTACTAATTAACTTGTTACTTAAAGTTTCTGTCTCTTCGGGTTTAAACTATCTCCTGAATCAGATTATTCACAGTCCAGTTTTCCAGTGGGGCTGGTATAAAAACATACATTTTGGATGACTTGGTCTCTCTGGGTAAATTCTCAGGTTCCAGAGTGCTGTTCTAAATGTCTCCTCCTTCCTAAGAGACCTATGACACATCTTCCTGGGTTCCTGCGGTGAGTGTCCCCTGGGGGCTTGCTGGTCTTTACAATAGTATGGTTTGTCTAACCTGCACCTCTAACTGGTAATCATAGCAGTACGGCTGGTCCCATATAGACCTCTCAGATCACATCCTGGTACCTGTCCCTGGTATCTGGGATCCCAGCCACCTGCTCCTGCATGAAGATCCTTCTCACAGAAGCCTCTTCATCCTGCTGCTGCCCTGGCCCCACCAGCTCTTCTCATCCTTTCTGCAGGACACAGGGACATTTCCTCAGGCAAGATAAGGCTGACCCAGAGCCAGGAGCAGGGCCCCAAGGCTCTCCGGCCCAGGCATCTCACTGCGCTCCACCACTTTCTCATTATGTGGGAGGCAGAGCTTTTTGATCACCTATGAATCCTTCCTGAATGATTTGATGAACAGTTAAAATCAGTCTTATAGACTGCTAGTCCTCTCCACTGTTACATGAAGGAATTAAATAGAAAATGCTATAAGATATTCTTTGAATAAATACTGCTTAAATGAAGACAGATCTGTAACCCTGTCTAATTAAATCTCAAATTAAGCTTAGAGACTGAGGAGGGCTATGTTTGTTAAGGAATTGTAGTGGGATAGAACCAACATCAAAATCACCATAGCAACAGCAAACCACACACTGTCAGAACCTGAGATACCACTGGCCCAGGAGAGTGTATGAGCATAAAAAAGACTGGAACAGGGAGTCCCTGGTGGTCCAGTGGTTAAGAATCTGCATTGCAATGTAAAGGACACTAGTTCCATCCCTGGTCTGGGAAGATCCCACATGCCGCGAAGCAACTAAGTCTGTGCACCACAGCTATTGAGCCTGCTCTAGAGCCCAGGACCAAAGCCACCAAGTCCACATGTCACGACCCCTGAAGCCCACATGCCTAGAGCCTGAGCTTCACTAAAAGAGAAGCCTCCCAAGAAGAAGCCCACACACCAAAACTAGAGAGTAGCCCCTGCTCTCTGCAACTAGAGAAAGCCTGTGTGCAGCAATGAAGACCCAGCACAGCAGAAAATAAAATAAAATAAATCTTTTTTTTTAAAAAAGGATAGTGACAAATAACCTATTTTTCCACTATGGAAAGCAAAATCAGCATTTGATGAATTTTTTCATGTTCGTGATTCCTGAGTCTATCCTATAAGCCAGAGCTTTTCCTTTTTTGCTTTTTAACTGTAAGAAATAAACTTCCCAGGTGGCACTAGTGGTAAAGAACCCACCTCCCAATGCAGGAGACAGAAGAGACAAGTATTTGATCCCTGGGTGAGGAAGATCTCCCGGAGGAGGGCATGGTAACCCTTTCCAGGATGTTTGCCTAGAGAATCACATGGACAGAGGAGCCTGGAGGGGCTTTGAAGGTCCTGAAGGGCTACAGTCCATAGAGTCACAAAGAATAGGGCACAACTGAAGTGACTTAGCACACATGCGTGCATAATAAGAAATACATTTTACTTTCCATGAAGTACTATTAACAGTAGGGGAGAACCTTTCAATTTTATTACAAGTTAATCACTAAAGGGATGTTGCCTATAAACTTAAATTATTTGTAATGACCCATCTCTGGGAACCCTGCCTCCTAGGTAAAAAGTTTAAGCTAAAATGCCTTTGTTTAGTGAACAGGAAACATTCTTACCACACCTACCTGTGAATGAATGCAGAAAGAAAGAAATTAACACATCCCCTCCAGTGTCCAGGGAACCAGGACTTTACCCCCGCCCCTCCCTTTTTAGTATAAATGAAGCTCGAATTTCTAACTCTGGGAAGATGATTCTTTGGGAAATGTGTCCACCATATTCTTTGTCAGCTAGCTTTCTGGATAAAGTCTCTATTTCTTGCCCTGACAGCTCATCTCTTAGTTTTTTTTGACCTGTTGTGCAATTGAAAGGGTTTTACCTCGATCTGAGACTTAAACCCAGGGCCCAGACCTGATTGAACCCTTGACTGGGGCTTGCACCTAGCCAAAACCTGGTTTGAGACTCAAACCCATGTGGCTAAGGCTTAACCCCAGCCAAAACCCTGCTTGGGACTTGAATCCACGTAGTCAGAACTCAATCCCGGCCAAAACCCTGTCTGGGACTCGAACCCACGCGACCAGGACTTAATCCAGCACTCACCCAACGTCTAGACCCACAGAGGCTCAGGTTCTTCACCCCTCAACACAGAAGGAATTCAGCGAGAAGCAGAGTGATAGACAAGAAAAGGATTTATTATGGTAGGGTACTTGTAAGAGGGGCAAGCGGACAGACAGGAAAACTCTGCTCTGCTCTCTCTTCGATTGAGTGGGCAGCAATATATATAGGATGGTAGAAGACCGCCCCCCTCAAGTAGACACAGATGCAAGGCATACATCATTAGTTCCTTCTTCGCCAGCTCCTTCATCAGCTGTTTATACCCAGTCAAGCCTGCTTTACTGAGCAAAGAGCAGCTGTCCTGAGTTATCGTCAACTGACTGGCCTCCCAACCTTTCTCAGGTTTCACCCTTCTACCTACCATCCCCTACTAGGACTCTACAACCACCTACCTATTCTACTCTATCCCTATCACAATGAGCAGTATGAACTTGGACCCAGTAGCACTCTAATCTATTCTGTTTTGTCCTAGTCTGTTTGCTATTTTTTAATATGGGTAGTGATCCATTAAATTGTTGTCATGGCCCCCTAGTGGATTAATATCTGTAGTTGGAAAAATGCATATTGCCTTTTGAAATATTTCTCAAAATGTGATCCAAAGACAGTGTATCAGAATGTCCTGGGCTTCTTATTTAAAAATGCAGAGTCCTTGATTTCTTTCCTGGACTCTAAAACTTGAATACATATTTTTCCTATGGCAATAGCTCCCAGTCTCTATTCTCATTCTGTCATGGGTCTAAGATCAGGGTTGGAATGATCGCAAGCCAGAGATTCAAGGAGAACAGACCAAAGAGAGAAGCTGAGCTGAGGTCTGAAGGAAGCTTAACAGACATCAGCCCTGAGGGGGAAGGGAGGAGCTACAGGACAAATAGACCAGGGGTCGGGAGGCAAGGGTCTTCCCAGGTGGTTCAGTGGGTAAAGAATCTGCCAGCAATGCCGGAGTTGCAGGAGGGGTGGGTTTGATCTCTGGGTCAGGAAGATCCCCTGGAGGAGGATGTGGCAATCCACTCCAGTATCGTTGCCTGGAGAATCCCATGGACGGAAGAGCCTGATGGACTACAGTTCACAGAGTCACAAAGATTCAGACGTGACTTAACTGATTGTGCAGGTCTGCACACAGGAGATAAGAAGAGCAGAAACAGACTGAGGAAAGTGGGGCAAGGAGAGGGGACTGAGCCTTGCTGGAGCTGAAAATGCAGATCTGAGTTGCCAAACAAGGTTCACTCTCTCTTGTGCTGATCCAAAACAGAGTGTGATAGTGAGTCCTAGGATACCAATTAAAATAAGCTCCTCAGGGGTTTCATGCAAATAAAGTTGTGGAGACATTACTGGGCATAACTTGAGTCATTCACTCACCAAGAAGATTATAACATTTAGCTACAGGCATGAAATAAGTGTCCAAGGTGCAGTCATCCACCAAAGTGAGGTTTAGTTACTTCTCTGTCATCATAAAGCACATTTTGGTGGAGTCTCCCTTCTCTTCTTGCTTACCATCGTTTCAACAGAATATTTGATCTTTCAGCAGGGGTCCCATCGTTGGTTTCAACTGCTACCTGAAATTCAGGGCCACTTTTTACTACCAGATAAGATGAAGGGCTTGCAATCTGCCAGGGACATACAAGGGCAAACATGTTAGCCAGACAGAAATGGGATTTGTGAATAAAATGGGTTTAAGGTTGATCTTAGCTAGGATCTGCAAAAAATTTTACCATCTTAAAGACCAAATCCAGAAAGCTAATATATTAATTTTTAATGAAGAAAATGTAACTCTCAGGAAGATGAATGCTTGTATGCCTCTTCCTGAAGGCAATTTTCCTGGGATACTAAATTATTAGAACATTGCTTGGTGCTCACAGCATCAGAGAAAGCGGAACTAGTCAGGCAAACCTCCTGCCTGTGGGTGTCAGAAGGGATGAATTTCAGGTCTTCCCTTGGGACACAGGTGCCTCCGGGGCAGCAGGTCCCAATCCTGGGGCACTTGCTATTCTGGACATTCTGGAGACACAGTGCTGGCAGGAGAATCTCGGAATAGAACTCTTCTTTCTCATTTTTCTAAAAGAAAGTTTTACAAATAGACCAGGGTCGGGAGGCAAGGGTCTTCCCAGGTGGTTCAGTGGGTAAACTCAGCAATGGGTTAAACCAGAGCCCGAGGGGCAATCCACTCCAGTATCGTTGCCTGGAGAATCCCATGGACGGAAGAGCCTGATGGACTACAGTTCACAGAGTCACAAAGATTCAGACGTGACTTAACTGATTGTGCAGGTCTGCACACAGGAGATAAGAAGAGCAGAAACAGACTGAGGAAAGTGGGGCAAGGAGAGGGGACTGAGCCTTGCTGGAGCTGAAAATGCAGATCTGAGTTGCCAAACAAGGTTCACTCTCTCTTGTGCTGATCCAAAACAGAGTGTGATAGTGAGTCCTAGGATACCAATTAAAATAAGCTCCTCAGGGGTTTCATGCAAATAAAGTTGTGGAGACATTACTGGGCATAACTTGAGTCATTCACTCACCAAGAAGATTATAACATTTAGCTACAGGCATGAAATAAGTGTCCAAGGTGCAGTCATCCACCAAAGTGAGGTTTAGTTACTTCTCTGTCATCATAAAGCACATTTTGGTGGAGTCTCCCTTCTCTTCTTGCTTACCATCGTTTCAACAGAATATTTGATCTTTCAGCAGGGGTCCCATCGTTGGTTTCAACTGCTACCTGAAATTCAGGGCCACTTTTTACTACCAGATAAGATGAAGGGCTTGCAATCTGCCAGGGACATACAAGGGCAAACATGTTAGCCAGACAGAAATGGGATTTGTGAATAAAATGGGTTTAAGGTTGATCTTAGCTAGGATCTGCAAAAAATTTTACCATCTTAAAGACCAAATCCAGAAAGCTAATATATTAATTTTTAATGAAGAAAATGTAACTCTCAGGAAGATGAATGCTTGTATGCCTCTTCCTGAAGGCAATTTTCCTGGGATACTAAATTATTAGAACATTGCTTGGTGCTCACAGCATCAGAGAAAGCGGAACTAGTCAGGCAAACCTCCTGCCTGTGGGTGTCAGAAGGGATGAATTTCAGGTCTTCCCTTGGGACACAGGTGCCTCCGGGGCAGCAGGTCCCAATCCTGGGGCACTTGCTATTCTGGACATTCTGGAGACACAGTGCTGGCAGGAGAATCTCGGAATAGAACTCTTCTTTCTCATTTTTCTAAAAGAAAGTTTTCAAACCTTTTTCTTCTATTTGGTTATTATGGAAAACTCAGACAAGCCAAATGCACAAAATAAAAAAATACCCTCCCAGAGAAAACTGCCGTTAACAACCTGGTGATTCTTCTAGATGCTTTGGGTTCCTTCCATTACTGTTCTGATTTTTTCTGAGCATAGTAGCCCCTGACCCGTCCCTATCCAGCCAGAGGTGACAAGTAGAGGACAGGGCAGAGAGGCCAGCTGAGCATGCAGCTCACCAGCTTCTCAGGGTGGAATTCAGGCGTGCTGAATGCCCTGGCTTCAGTCTGAGCAGGCTGCCGTGTGCTCTGCAAAATCACAGAGATAGACACCCTGGAAGCCACATTCACTCTTTTTTACATTGGAGTACAGTTGCTTTCTGCTGTACAACAAAGTGAATCAGCTATATGCATACCTATATCCTCTCCCTCCTGAGTCTCTCTCCCACCCCCACGTCCACCCCTCTGGGTCATCACAGAGCTCTGAGCTGGGCTCCGCGTGCTCTCCCACAGCTTCCCAGTAGTTCTCTATTTTACACACATAGTGTATACTGTGAACGCTATGCTCTCAGTCCACCCTACCCTTTCCTCTCCCTCCTGTGTCCACACGTCCCTTCTCTATGTCTGCATCTCTATTCCTGCCCTGCAAATGGGTTCATCTGTACCATTTTTCTAGCTTCCATATATATGCATTAATATAGGACATTTGCTTTTCTCTTTAGGACTTGCTTCACTCTGTCTGCAGCCTCTATGTCCATCCACATCTCTGCAAATGGCCCAATTTTGTTTCGCTTTATGGCACACTCTCTTGTAACTGAAATTTCCCCATGAATGGCCCCCTACTCAGAGAAGTAAAACTGGTCTGTTGACAGCAGGTGACAATTATTGCTGATATGTACGGACCATTCCCCCTGTGCCAATCACTGTTTGAATATTCCTTGAGGGCCTTCTTTGTTCCAAGCACTTTTCCACACAGTGAAAATGTAGAAACAAAACAGAACAGAACCCTGCTCTCAAGAAAATTCCATTCTCATATGGAGGCAATTTTTCATACAAGTGAGAAAAGAAGTATATTAAATGCTATGAAGGATAATAAGGCAGGAAAGGGAGGTGAGCTGGAGGAGAGTAGGATTTGTTAAAATTAATGAATTATTTAGTTAATGAATACATTTGTTTTTTACCATGTTGGGTCTTCATTGCTGCTTGCAGACTTTCTCTCGTGCATCAGTTTCTCATTGTGGTGGCTTCTCTTGTGGAGCAGGGACTCTAGGTGCACAGGCTTCAGTAATTGTGGCACCTGAGTTTAGCTGCCCTGAGGCATGCGGGGTGCTCCCATACCAGGGATCCTAACCATGTTCCCTGAATCAGAAGACAGATAGTTAACTACTGGATCACCAGGGAAGTCTGAGAGTAGAACTTTAAATGCAGTGGTCAGGAGGAACTCTTGGAGATACTTGAATAAGCACCCAAGGGGAGTTCAGGAAATGAGTCATATGGAAAAGCATTCTAGGCCCAGGGAACAGCCAGTCCCAAGGCCCTGAGCAGTCAGAAAGGCTGGGTTGAGGAATAAGAATAAAGAAAACAAGGACAGAGGCTGATGAGGATAGCGAAGGTTTGGTTTGTGTTGGGCCTCGTTCAGGGCCCACTGTAGTGACTTCAGCCGTTACCCTCAAGTCAAATGAGAATCTTTGGGTGTGGGAGGAAGAAGAGTCACATACTCTGATTTCCTTTATTAAAATCTTCTCCCTGAGAGCAGACTACTGGATGCATTAATATAGGACATTTGCTTTTCTCTTTAGGACTTGCTTCACTCTGTCTGCAGCCTCTATGTCCATCCACATCTCTGCAAATGGCCCAATTTTGTTTCGCTTTATGGCACACTCTCTTGTAACTGAAATTTCCCCATGAATGGCCCCCTACTCAGAGAAGTAAAACTGGTCTGTTGACAGCAGGTGACAATTATTGCTGATATGTACGGACCATTCCCCCTGTGCCAATCACTGTTTGAATATTCCTTGAGGGCCTTCTTTGTTCCAAGCACTTTTCCACACAGTGAAAATGTAGAAACAAAACAGAACAGAACCCTGCTCTCAAGAAAATTCCATTCTCATATGGAGGCAATTTTTCATACAAGTGAGAAAAGAAGTATATTAAATGCTATGAAGGATAATAAGGCAGGAAAGGGAGGTGAGCTGGAGGAGAGTAGGATTTGTTAAAATTAATGAATTATTTAGTTAATGAATACATTTGTTTTTTACCATGTTGGGTCTTCATTGCTGCTTGCAGACTTTCTCTCGTGCATCAGTTTCTCATTGTGGTGGCTTCTCTTGTGGAGCAGGGACTCTAGGTGCACAGGCTTCAGTAATTGTGGCACCTGAGTTTAGCTGCCCTGAGGCATGCGGGATGCTCCCATACCAGGGATCCTAACCATGTTCCCTGAATCAGAAGACAGATAGTTAACTACTGGATCACCAGGGAAGTCTGAGAGTAGAACTTTAAATGCAGTGGTCAGGAGGAACTCTTGGAGATACTTGAATAAGCACCCAAGGGGAGTTCAGGAAATGAGTCATATGGAAAAGCATTCTAGGCCCAGGGAACAGCCAGTCCCAAGGCCCTGAGCAGTCAGAAAGGCTGGGTTGAGGAATAAGAATAAAGAAAACAAGGACAGAGGCTGATGAGTAGAGGGAAGGGTTGGTTTGTGTTGGGCCTTTTTCAGAGGCCACTGTAGTGACTTCAGCCTTTACTCTCAAGTCAAATGAGAATCTTTGGGTGTGGGAGGAAGAAGAGTGACATACTCTGATTTCCTTTATTAAAATCTTCTCCTGGCCACCATGCTGAGAGCAGACTACTGGGACCCAGGTGGCTGAGAACCTACTGTAACACTCCAGGGGGCAGACAATGAAGGCTGGGGTGGAGGTCAGAGCCATGGAGAGTGTGAGATGCAGGTGGCAAGCTTTGGATGTGTTTCACAGATGGATCTGTCAGGATTTGCTGACCCATTAGATGTGGGGTTCAGAGAAAGAGGGGAATCAAGACTGACAGAACAACTGGAAGGATAAGGTTGTTATTTCTGTGGCAAGGGAAAGCAAAGGGAAGCAAGTTGTGGGAGGGATGCTCAGGTGTTTAGTTGGATATAAGTCTGCAAAACCTACTAAGCATAAAGTGAAAGTGTTAGTCACTCAGTTATGTCTGACTCTTTGCTACTCATGGACTGTAGCCCACCAGGCTCCTCTGTCCATGGAATTCTCCAGGCAAGAATACTGGAGTGTATAGACAATCTTTTCTCCAGGATACCTTTCCAACCCAGGAATCAAAGCTGGGTCTCCTGCACTGCAGACATAAACATGGAGATAACTGTCTTTTGGGTATATATTTGAGAATGCCATCATATGACGCAGAAGGAGACTAGGGAGAAGTAGATAGAGAAGAAGAAAGGTCTACTCACTGTCCCTGAATCTTATCATTATTTAGAGATTTGGGAGGAAGAAACATCAGGCTATGAAACTCAGCTTGAGACCCAGTGAGCTGGGGGGAAATAAGGAGTGGGAAGGCAGCCTGAGGGAGGAGGAGAGGGTTGGCTGTGGCAGAGACTGCAGATGGCCAAGGGAGACAGCTTTTGGAGGTGTGGGAATTGTTAATGGCCTCAGCAGCAACAGTTTTGGTGGGGCCATGAGGGAATGAAAGTTCAGTTGGAATGGTTTCAAAACAATCCATGACATGAGGAATTGGAAACAGAATAAACAATTCTTTCTGCAAGTTCTTCTCTAAAGGGAAGGAGATGGATGGGGAGATAGCCAGAGGCAAATGTGAGAATCAAGAGAGGGCCTTTGATTTTTCTTTTTTCAAGGTAGGGTAAATTATAGTTTCTGTGCTGCTGGGCATGATCCAGTAGAGAGGAGGAAATGATAATAAGGGAAGAGAGAGGAACATTGCAGGTGTGGTGACTGTGTAGCAGAGGGGGAGGGGGCCTGATACATGAGCAGAGGGATGCACAGACAGACTTACTCCATGGCACCAGGATGGGAGGCAAAGCACTTGGGCAGAGATGCTTGTTAGCAAGGTGAGGTGGTGGTGGGAGTTTATGGATATTCCCACTGCAGTGAAATATAAAGCACGTCATCAGCTGAGAATGAGATTGGGGAAGGAAGTCTGGAAGGTTAAAAGAAAGAGAAGTCTCTGAATGGATTTTAAAAATACAAAGTTGGTCTAAGTACTTTTTAGTAATTTATGCATTAATCTTTACCATAGCCCTATGCAGTAGGAGTTAGTCTCTTTGTTTAAAAATAAGGACATAGGGGACTTCCTTGGTGGTCCATTGGTTGAGAATCTGCCTTGAAAAACAGGAGATGCAGGTTTTATCCCTGGCTAGGGAACTAAGATCCTGTATACTGAGGAGAAACTAAGTCCATGTAAGCAAGTGCTGAAGCCTCGTGCCACAGTTAGATAGTCTGTGTGCAGTGAGTGACTCAGTGAAGATATCACATGCTGCAACTAAGACGTGATACAGCCAAATAAATAAATAAATATAAAAAAAAAAAACATAGGATGAGAATACAGATACTCCCAGTAAAGGAAGTTCTCGTGAGAGGCCGGCTTCACCAGCCAAGAGTGAAAGCAAGGAGTGCACGGCTAACAAAATTACCTTAGGTCCCGAAGAGCTTCAAGGGTTGATTCTTCTGTATCTATATGATTTGCCTTATTTTCCTTACACCTCAATGACTGAGTCTCTATTGTAATAAAGAGTAGAATTAGCACAGTGTTATAAAATAGGAAAATTGACCCACTCCTTTCTCTCTGCCGGTCAGACCATATGACAAGAGTCAGGGTTCCATTTACATCAGGTCATTTCTGAGCCCTCCTGCCTCTTGGTTTGAATTGGTGATTAGACTTTTTACACTCACAAGAGCTAGATTTAATGAAGGGAATTGGAAACAGAATAAACAATTCTTTCTGCAAGTTCTTCTCTAAAGGGAAGGAGATGGATGGGGAGATAGCCAGAGGCAAATGTGAGAATCAAGAGAGGGCCTTTGATTTTTCTTTTTTCAAGGTAGGGTAAATTATAGTTTCTGTGCTGCTGGGCATGATCCAGTAGAGAGGAGGAAATGATAATAAGGGAAGAGAGAGGAACATTGCAGGTGTGGTGACTGTGTAGCAGAGGGGGAGGGGGCCTGATACATGAGCAGAGGGATGCACAGACAGACTTACTCCATGGCACCAGGATGGGAGGCAAAGCACTTGGGCAGAGATGCTTGTTAGCAAGGTGAGGTGGTGGTGGGAGTTTATGGATATTCCCACTGCAGTGAAATATAAAGCACGTCATCAGCTGAGAATGAGATTGGGGAAGGAAGTCTGGAAGGTTAAAAGAAAGAGAAGTCTCTGAATGGATTTTAAAAATACAAAGTTGGTCTAAGTACTTTTTAGTAATTTATGCATTAATCTTTACCATAGCCCTATGCAGTAGGAGTTAGTCTCTTTGTTTAAAAATAAGGACATAGGGGACTTCCTTGGTGGTCCATTGGTTGAGAATCTGCCTTGAAAAACAGGAGATGCAGGTTTTATCCCTGGCTAGGGAACTAAGATCCTGTATACTGAGGAGAAACTAAGTCCATGTAAGCAAGTGCTGAAGCCTCGTGCCACAGTTAGATAGTCTGTGTGCAGTGAGTGACTCAGTGAAGATATCACATGCTGCAACTAAGACGTGATACAGCCAAATAAATAAATAAATATAAAAAAAAAAAACATAGGATGAGAATACAGATACTCCCAGTAAAGGAAGTTCTCGTGAGAGGCCGGCTTCACCAGCCAAGAGTGAAAGCAAGGAGTGCACGGCTAACAAAATTACCTTAGGTCCCGAAGAGCTTCAAGGGTTGATTCTTCTGTATCTATATGATTTGCCTTATTTTCCTTACACCTCAATGACTGAGTCTCTATTGTAATAAAGAGTAGAATTAGCACAGTGTTATAAAATAGGAAAATTGACCCACTCCTTTCTCTCTGCCGGTCAGACCATATGACAAGAGTCAGGGGTTCCATTTACATCAGGTCATTTCTGAGCCCTCCTGCCTCTTGGTTTGAATTGGGTTAGACTTCCCACAAGCTAGCATATTTCTGTGTTTTATTAATTAGAGACACTGCACAAAAGCATTGACTGAGAATGATAAATATGATCTCTTAAAGACTGGATCTTTCCTAAGGAATAAAAGAGGCTATTTTTATTTTTTAGCATTGCAGTCCTTCAAATTAATTGTGTTTGTATGCACCACCTCTCTGACTCTAATCTGAGTAGAGTTTTCCTGTGCATAACTCAACCTCCCAATTAATAAAAGACTTTACTGTCACTATTCATTACTTTTCCTTGATCCCAGACTTAGAATTTTACCTTGATGTGTCGGTACAAATGGTGACAACTACTGATTGCATTGACACTCAGTCTAGTTCCAAATACTTTAATTAAAAATATGTGTAACGATGCATTTCTGCCAAGTGTTGATTAGACTAATTTTTTTTCCTACCATCTTCCCCATTTTAAGCAGCAGTTACGACATTGGCGTATGTGTTTATCAAAAAAGGAAATATCTACTTTTCTAGTTTTGGAGGAACACTTGAGTAGAGATGGTACGTTATCGCTTTAAGCAGCCTAACTAAAATTTAACATGAAGAGTACTCATTCAGGTCCTGGTTTTGAGATGCTGACCCAAATCAATATGAATTTGATCCAGAAAAGCTTTTTCTGGCTTACTTTCATCTAGAGATGCAGAATCGGAAATATCATAAATAAGGTCTGTAAACTTGACCTGATGTGCCTTTGGATAAGAATTCTCTTTTGCCTGAACTGAAACTTCACATCTTTTATCTTCATTACCACTATTTTCTGGATTCCAAGCTAAACCAGAATTGAGAAAGCAGTATCTTAGAGTTTCATTGACCCCATTTACATCCATCTTCTCTGCAAGGACACATTTTTTTAAAAATTAAAGAGATTTCATTAATTTTTTTAAAGGACAGCATTTACATGAGTTATTTAATATAAGGATATAAAGACACACACATACAAACAGTTTGATTTAATGAAAGTCACTGTTGTACTAATAGCTTTATTGTATAGTATTCATCATCAACAGCAAAACAGACCATGTACCCATCATTAAAACACTCAACTTCTTCCCTTTGGGAGTTTATCTGGAAGGAGTCATGGCACTCTTTTGACTCACTCATATAACAAATACTTACTGAACACTAACGTATGTCAGTCACTATACCAGTAACTAGGAATATATAATTACAGAGAATGTGTGCTTTGAGGGAGTATAGCACACTCAGACAGAAGTGTGCATATTAAAGAAAAATCCCATAAAGAAAAAAGTTTATCTGATGGGCTCATGCTGAACACCACTGGTTACCTTTACAAATAACCTCTGCAGTTCTTGGATAGGTGGAATCAGCTGAGATAGCTTTCTATGATAATTACTTTTCCTTGATCCCAGACTTAATTTTACCTTGATGTGTCGGTACAAATGGTGACAACTACTGATTGCATTGACACTCAGTCTAGTTCCAAATACTTTAATTAAAAATATGTGTAACGATGCATTTCTGCCAAGTGTTGATTAGACTAATTTTTTTTCCTACCATCTTCCCCATTTTAAGCAGCAGTTACGACATTGGCGTATGTGTTTATCAAAAAAGGAAATATCTACTTTTCTAGTTTTGGAGGAACACTTGAGTAGAGATGGTACGTTATCGCTTTAAGCAGCCTAACTAAAATTTAACATGAAGAGTACTCATTCAGGTCCTGGTTTTGAGATGCTGACCCAAATCAATATGAATTTGATCCAGAAAAGCTTTTTCTGGCTTACTTTCATCTAGAGATGCAGAATCGGAAATATCATAAATAAGGTCTGTAAACTTGACCTGATGTGCCTTTGGATAAGAATTCTCTTTTGCCTGAACTGAAACTTCACATCTTTTATCTTCATTACCACTATTTTCTGGATTCCAAGCTAAACCAGAATTGAGAAAGCAGTATCTTAGAGTTTCATTGACCCCATTTACATCCATCTTCTCTGCAAGGACACATTTTTTTAAAAATTAAAGAGATTTCATTAATTTTTTTAAAGGACAGCATTTACATGAGTTATTTAATATAAGGATATAAAGACACACACATACAAACAGTTTGATTTAATGAAAGTCACTGTTGTACTAATAGCTTTATTGTATAGTATTCATCATCAACAGCAAAACAGACCATGTACCCATCATTAAAACACTCAACTTCTTCCCTTTGGGAGTTTATCTGGAAGGAGTCATGGCACTCTTTTGACTCACTCATATAACAAATACTTACTGAACACTAACGTATGTCAGTCACTATACCAGTAACTAGGAATATATAATTACAGAGAATGTGTGCTTTGAGGGAGTATAGCACACTCAGACAGAAGTGTGCATATTAAAGAAAAATCCCATAAAGAAAAAAGTTTATCTGATGGGCTCATGCTGAACACCACTGGTTACCTTTACAAATAACCTCTGCAGTTCTTGGATAGGTGGAATCAGCTGAGATAGCTTTCTATGATAATATTGAGAAATTATCATTTTTGAAAAGATCATCAAAGGATTGAGAATGCCTGAACTCACGCTGATGAACAAGAACAGTAGTTTACCATTCAGTTAACTCAATATCTAAATGATAGATCAATAGAGAGAATAAGTAGAAAAACTCTATCATGGGTATTGGGGGGTTAATTTCCAATCTATCCTTACTGAAAACTAGTGAATTATTTGTTTCTGTTTGTTCAGATTCTACTGAGCGCTGTTGATGTTCCATGCCGCCCCGGCCTTAAATGGCTGCTTCCTTCAAGGCACTTGTTACCAATTGCAGAGTTTTGTTTTTTGATTTGCAAATGCACAGGTTCAGATGTTATATAATAGGGTCTCATCAAGTTTATTTCTTAGGAAATTTGCTTTGTTAAGTAAGCTTGGTAAAATGCCTGCCAATATATACTCATTAACTGGGAATAGTTTCTCGATTTGCATATTGCTGATGCTTTCTGTCTGCCTCTATTCTTAACGTTCCTGAAGCCTCTGTAGGAAAAATAACATATGGATTGCATTTGAATTGGAAAAGAATTTTCCTACAGCACAGAAATTACAGGTGCCACAATGCTTATCACATTTCATAATCTTTAGATACTCTTCTGTTTGCATGTGTGCATGCTGAGTTGCTTCAGTTGTCCGACTCTTTGTGACCCTTGGACTGTAGTCCACCAGGTTCCTCTGTCCGTGGGATTCTCTAGGCAAGAATACTAGAGTTAGTTGCCATGCCATCCTCCAGAGGATCTTCTTGGCCCAGAGATCAAACCCAAGTCTCTTACATCTCCTGCATTGGCAGGCATGTTTTTTACATTTAAGTCAAGTGTGAAAGTCGCTCAGTTGTGTCCAACTCTTTGAGACTCCATAGACTGTAGCCTGCCATGTTCCTTTGTCCGTGGAATTCTCCAGGCAACAATACTGGAGTGGGTAACCTATCCCTTCTCCAGGGGTCTTTCTGACCTGTGCTTTGAGGAATATATAATTACAGAGAATGTGTGCTTTGAGGAGTATAGCACACTCAGACAGAAGTGTGCATATTAAAGAAAAATCCCATAAAGAAAAAGTTTATCTGATGGGCTCATGCTGAACACCACTGGTTACCTTTACAAATAACCTCTGCAGTTCTTGGATAGGTGGAATCAGCTGAGATAGCTTTCTATGATAATATTGAGAAATTATCATTTTTGAAAAGATCATCAAAGGATTGAGAATGCCTGAACTCACGCTGATGAACAAGAACAGTAGTTTACCATTCAGTTAACTCAATATCTAAATGATAGATCAATAGAGAGAATAAGTAGAAAAACTCTATCATGGGTATTGGGGGGTTAATTTCCAATCTATCCTTACTGAAAACTAGTGAATTATTTGTTTCTGTTTGTTCAGATTCTACTGAGCGCTGTTGATGTTCCATGCCGCCCTGGCCTTAAATGGCTGCTTCCTTCAAGGCACTTGTTACCAATTGCAGAGTTTTGTTTTTTGATTTGCAAATGCACAGGTTCAGATGTTATATAATAGGGTCTCATCAAGTTTATTTCTTAGGAAATTTGCTTTGTTAAGTAAGCTTGGTAAAATGCCTGCCAATATATACTCATTAACTGGGAATAGTTTCTCGATTTGCATATTGCTGATGCTTTCTGTCTGCCTCTATTCTTAACGTTCCTGAAGCCTCTGTAGGAAAAATAACATATGGATTGCATTTGAATTGGAAAAGAATTTTCCTACAGCACAGAAATTACAGGTGCCACAATGCTTATCACATTTCATAATCTTTAGATACTCTTCTGTTTGCATGTGTGCATGCTGAGTTGCTTCAGTTGTCCGACTCTTTGTGACCCTTGGACTGTAGTCCACCAGGTTCCTCTGTCCGTGGGATTCTCTAGGCAAGAATACTAGAGTTAGTTGCCATGCCATCCTCCAGAGGATCTTCTTGGCCCAGAGATCAAACCCAAGTCTCTTACATCTCCTGCATTGGCAGGCATGTTTTTTACATTTAAGTCAAGTGTGAAAGTCGCTCAGTTGTGTCCAACTCTTTGAGACTCCATAGACTGTAGCCTGCCATGTTCCTTTGTCCGTGGAATTCTCCAGGCAACAATACTGGAGTGGGTAACCTATCCCTTCTCCAGGGGGTCTTTCTGACCCAGGAATTGAACTGGGGTCTCCTGAGTTGCAGGCAGCTTCTTTACCAGCTAAGCTACTTAGGCACCATCAAAGTTTTAGGAGCTGGGATTTCATTGGACATCCAGCAGTTAAAACCCTGACCTTCCACACTGTTCCACTGTGCAGGCCAGGTATTTGATCCCTAATTGTTGTCTAGTTGCTAAGTCAATCCCTGGTAGAGGAACTAAGATCCTGGATGCCACAGGGTGTGATCAAAAAAATTAGGAGCTCATATTCTAACAGGGGCTATACATTTATTATAAAGGCATACACAAAATTCAGTAAGACTAAATGAGACAGGGTAATTATTTGCTCTAGGGGTTGTAGGTTCCTGGAAAGTTTCACAAAGAGTTACATCTTAAGAAAAGACTAGGCATTTGCCAGGGAAGATAGTGCAGAAGAATTTAAACTGAAGATGAAAGACATAGCCTGAGCAAACTCTTGCTGCTCTTGTTTAGTTCTGTCTTTATTTTTATGTAATTAGAATCTAGTTTACTCTGGTTCTACTACCAAAGATGAGGGCCAGCAGTGGAAGATGAGAAGACTAGCTTTTCAATTTCAACTTTCTGTATCCCACAAAGACCAGCTTTCCTGAAAAGCTGTTAAATGCCTTTTCACATCTCTGTCCTGTACCTTCATTCACTCAGGACATTTGCTTTAACTTTAAAAAAAAAATGATTTATTTTAATTGGAACATAATTACTTTACAAGATTGTGATGGTTTTTGCCCTACACTGACACGAATTGGCCACAGGTATACATGTGTTCCCTCCAAGGCAGCAATTCTTTATTTCAAAATGTTCAGGATAAAAACCTCAATAACTGATCATTATGGATGTGGCTTTCTTTCCAGGAATAATAACATTTTAACAGATTGATTCTGAATACAGAAAAGTTTACTGGAAATTAGTGAGTATTTGTGGAATTTTTGTCATTTTAGTAGATCAGTGTGGGTATGTCTTAGTATAGTAATTTTGATGTTTCCTCTCACTGCATAGACAGAACTGTGTGAAATATTATCTCTCACTTGAATAATCAGATGTTAACATTGTGTCTCAGCCATGGGAATCTTTGTTTCATTTGCCCTTTATAACTACAATTGTATTTTTCCCAATCCATGAGGAACTAATTTCACCGGGAACTAGAATATTTTTTTTCAATCTTAATTTATTTGAAAACAAGGAAGAGAAATGGACGTTAAAAAAAAAAAAAAAGTTCCAAGGGGCTTCCTTGGTGGTCCAGTGGGTAAAGAGTCTGCCTTGCAGTGCAAGAGGCACCAGTTCAATCCCTGGCCTGGGAAGATCCCACATGCTGCGGAGCAACTGGACTGATGTGTCCAATTACGAACCAGCACTCTGGAACCCATGCGCCCAGTGCCACTGCTCTAGAATGAGAGACCACTGCAATGGGAGGCCCCCACAGGACAAAGAATAAAGTTGGATGACAATAAATAAATAAGAAACCAATAAAAGAGACAAATTAAAAACAAAAACTTAAAAAATAATGTTCCAAAAAGATATTTACTCATTTAGCTGAATAAGACTGTGTTGAAAGAGTGTTTTCCTTTTGTAATGAGACTTAAAAATGGTAATTTACCTAACTTTTTTCATTTTTGTGAAAAGCCTTCCATCAATGTTCTGGTTCCTCCGCTAGTACGTGAAACAGTGATGGCAATGCATTAATTACATTTTCTAATAAGAGTCTGTAGCTATTGGTCCTAAACTCTAGGGAAACCATAAGTCTCTAATTAGAGCTTATCAATTGCAATTAATCCTTTCAACTACTCCCATAATTACTTTACAAGATTGTGATGGTTTTTGCCCTACACTGACACGAATTGGCCACAGGTATACATGTGTTCCCTCCAAGGCAGCAATTCTTTATTTCAAAATGTTCAGGATAAAAACCTCAATAACTGATCATTATGGATGTGGCTTTCTTTCCAGGAATAATAACATTTTAACAGATTGATTCTGAATACAGAAAAGTTTACTGGAAATTAGTGAGTATTTGTGGAATTTTTGTCATTTTAGTAGATCAGTGTGGGTATGTCTTAGTATAGTAATTTTGATGTTTCCTCTCACTGCATAGACAGAACTGTGTGAAATATTATCTCTCACTTGAATAATCAGATGTTAACATTGTGTCTCAGCCATGGGAATCTTTGTTTCATTTGCCCTTTATAACTACAATTGTATTTTTCCCAATCCATGAGGAACTAATTTCACCGGGAACTAGAATATTTTTTTTCAATCTTAATTTATTTGAAAACAAGGAAGAGAAATGGACGTTAAAAAAAAAAAAAAAGTTCCAAGGGGCTTCCTTGGTGGTCCAGTGGGTAAAGAGTCTGCCTTGCAGTGCAAGAGGCACCAGTTCAATCCCTGGCCTGGGAAGATCCCACATGCTGCGGAGCAACTGGACTGATGTGTCCAATTACGAACCAGCACTCTGGAACCCATGCGCCCAGTGCCACTGCTCTAGAATGAGAGACCACTGCAATGGGGGGCCCCCCACAGGACAAAGAATAAAGTTGGATGACAATAAATAAATAAGAAACCAATAAAAGAGACAAATTAAAAACAAAAACTTAAAAAATAATGTTCCAAAAAGATATTTACTCATTTAGCTGAATAAGACTGTGTTGAAAGAGTGTTTTCCTTTTGTAATGAGACTTAAAAATGGTAATTTACCTAACTTTTTTCATTTTTGTGAAAAGCCTTCCATCAATGTTCTGGTTCCTCCGCTAGTACGTGAAACAGTGATGGCAATGCATTAATTACATTTTCTAATAAGAGTCTGTAGCTATTGGTCCTAAACTCTAGGGAAACCATAAGTCTCTAATTAGAGCTTATCAATTGCAATTAATCCTTTCAACTACTCCCTAGATGTACTTGAGTAAGGGAAAATGAGTGACTAATAAATTTGAGGAAAGATTGAAAGTTCTTTCTATGGCTGTCAAGGGGCCCGCTATCAACCCGTGGAAGAAAACGCCACCCCGCAATCAGGAAGCCATTGCCATAGATTAGCTTTTATCTTCCTGAGAGTCTCAGGGCTTAGGTTCTTGGTGCAGTGGCTCTTGTGGAGGTGGGTTGGTCTTAGGCATGATGGCTCTGGCTGCCTTGGCACACTTTGGGCGATACTGTAGAGGCACCTGCTTACCAACTGCAGCTTCAAGTGTCGCAGTTTCAGAAACCTGGAGTTAAGCAGAGGGTGAGGCAGAAAGTGTGTGGAAGAGACTCACTATAAACTGGAGAAGTAGGACAAAGATGAGCCGTGGTGTTTAGTGTGAGGGATGGAGTGTAGGAGGCTGAAGGGTTCATCCAGGAAAGCTTCTTGGGGTCACACAGTTAGCCAGGGATGGCCCTCAGGGTTTCTCAGCTGCAGCCTTTCAGGGGTGACTACTGTGTCTTGCTTATGGGTCCCTGCAGTTGCGATATGCTTGAACTAGGACCATGTTCTTGGCTTTTGTCTGAAGGACTCTAAGCACCTTCTGCTCATAGGACATGTGAAGGTTAGACAGCATTCTCGTTACCTACAGCTCTGTAACAACAAACCACACATACTATTTAGATGCTGAAGACAGTTACGATATTTCCATTTATTCCACAAAAATCCACAACTTGGGCAGGTTTCCATGGGAATAGCTAGTCTCTTTTCCATGGTATTAACTGGGGCTGTTTGTGTGGAGCTGGAGGATCTTCCTTCAAGATTTCTCGCTCATGTGGCTGAAAAACTGGCACTGGCTGTTGCCAAGCACTCAGCCAGACCTGTGAGCCTAGTACTTTGAGTCTTTCCATGGCAGCTCAGGCTTCCCCAAAGCCTGGTGACTGAATTCCAGGGGAACCAAGCAAAAGTTGCAGGCGCTTTTCTAGCCTAGCCTTGGAAGCCACTGTAAAAAGGGGGTAACTCTAGGGAAACCATAAGTCTCTAATTAGAGCTTATCAATTGCAATTAATCCTTTCAACTACTCCCTAGATGTACTTGAGTAAGGGAAAATGAGTGACTAATAAATTTGAGGAAAGATTGAAAGTTCTTTCTATGGCTGTCAAGGGGCCCGCTATCAACCCGTGGAAGAAAACGCCACCCCGCAATCAGGAAGCCATTGCCATAGATTAGCTTTTATCTTCCTGAGAGTCTCAGGGCTTAGGTTCTTGGTGCAGTGGCTCTTGTGGAGGTGGGTTGGTCTTAGGCATGATGGCTCTGGCTGCCTTGGCACACTTTGGGCGATACTGTAGAGGCACCTGCTTACCAACTGCAGCTTCAAGTGTCGCAGTTTCAGAAACCTGGAGTTAAGCAGAGGGTGAGGCAGAAAGTGTGTGGAAGAGACTCACTATAAACTGGAGAAGTAGGACAAAGATGAGCCGTGGTGTTTAGTGTGAGGGATGGAGTGTAGGAGGCTGAAGGGTTCATCCAGGAAAGCTTCTTGGGGTCACACAGTTAGCCAGGGATGGCCCTCAGGGTTTCTCAGCTGCAGCCTTTCAGGGGTGACTACTGTGTCTTGCTTATGGGTCCCTGCAGTTGCGATATGCTTGAACTAGGACCATGTTCTTGGCTTTTGTCTGAAGGACTCTAAGCACCTTCTGCTCATAGGACATGTGAAGGTTAGACAGCATTCTCGTTACCTACAGCTCTGTAACAACAAACCACACATACTATTTAGATGCTGAAGACAGTTACGATATTTCCATTTATTCCACAAAAATCCACAACTTGGGCAGGTTTCCATGGGAATAGCTAGTCTCTTTTCCATGGTATTAACTGGGGCTGTTTGTGTGGAGCTGGAGGATCTTCCTTCAAGATTTCTCGCTCATGTGGCTGAAAAACTGGCACTGGCTGTTGCCAAGCACTCAGCCAGACCTGTGAGCCTAGTACTTTGAGTCTTTCCATGGCAGCTCAGGCTTCCCCAAAGCCTGGTGACTGAATTCCAGGGGAACCAAGCAAAAGTTGCAGGCGCTTTTCTAGCCTAGCCTTGGAAGCCACTGTGTCACCTCCACTGCATTCTATTTATGAAACAGTCACAAGTTTGACTAGACTGGAGAAGGAAGGCACTCAGACTCCTCACTTGATAAGGGAGTAGCCAAGTCCTAGAAAGACATATTATTATGGCCGTCTTTAGAAAATGTAACAAAGTGATCCCTTCCACTGATGGGTCCTGTTCACGAGGACCAGATGCTGTGTTCTTTCTCTCCAAGTCCCACCAGCCTTCAGTCTCCTGAGGCCGTCATGAAACTTTTTGAATGTACTGCAGCCGCCACCAAACCCTTTATATATGTCAACTGCCTAATGAAATTGTAATGCCTGGATTACCCTTTCAAAAATTAATTTTAAAGTAGCTTATAGACTAGATTTCGCATCTGTAAAATTGAGCAATGTGGAATAATTTCATAGGTTCCCTGAGCACTAATATTTGCTCTTTCTATCTTTCTTAGTATTAAGAAGATTATGTACTATAAGGAATACTTTATGCAACAAGTGGCTTATACTCTTCAAAATATCAGAGTCATGAAGAACAAAAGAAAGCATAAATGTTCCATATAAAAGGAGACTAAAGAGACATACCAACTGCAGATAGAGATAGTTCTTTATCCACCTCTTAGAATGATAAAAATAAAAGTAAACAAATGGGACCTAATTAAAAGCTTTTGCACAGGAAAGGAAACCATAAACAAAACCATAATCCTCAGAACAGGAGAAAATATTTGCAAGCAAGAAAACCAACAAGGAATTAGTCTCCAAAATACACAAACAACTCATGCAGCTCAATATCAAAAGAAGTAAACAATCCAATCCAAAAAATGGGCATAATATCTAAATAGATATTTCTCCAAGTAAGGTGTACAGATGATCAAAAAGCATATTAAAAGACACTTAACATCATGAATTATTAGAGAAATGCAAATCAAAACTATAATGAAGCATCACGTCACTCTGGGCAGAATGGCCATCATCAAAACATCTGCAAACGATAAATTCTGCGCAGAGTGTGGCGAAAAGGGAACCCTCCTACATTGTTGGTAAGAGTATAATTTGGAGCTGCTACTATGAAGACAGTGGACCGGAGCTTCCCCAAAGCCTGGTGACTGAATTCAGGAACCAAGCAAAGTTGCAGGCGCTTTTCTAGCCTAGCCTTGGAAGCCACTGTGTCACCTCCACTGCATTCTATTTATGAAACAGTCACAAGTTTGACTAGACTGGAGAAGGAAGGCACTCAGACTCCTCACTTGATAAGGGAGTAGCCAAGTCCTAGAAAGACATATTATTATGGCCGTCTTTAGAAAATGTAACAAAGTGATCCCTTCCACTGATGGGTCCTGTTCACGAGGACCAGATGCTGTGTTCTTTCTCTCCAAGTCCCACCAGCCTTCAGTCTCCTGAGGCCGTCATGAAACTTTTTGAATGTACTGCAGCCGCCACCAAACCCTTTATATATGTCAACTGCCTAATGAAATTGTAATGCCTGGATTACCCTTTCAAAAATTAATTTTAAAGTAGCTTATAGACTAGATTTCGCATCTGTAAAATTGAGCAATGTGGAATAATTTCATAGGTTCCCTGAGCACTAATATTTGCTCTTTCTATCTTTCTTAGTATTAAGAAGATTATGTACTATAAGGAATACTTTATGCAACAAGTGGCTTATACTCTTCAAAATATCAGAGTCATGAAGAACAAAAGAAAGCATAAATGTTCCATATAAAAGGAGACTAAAGAGACATACCAACTGCAGATAGAGATAGTTCTTTATCCACCTCTTAGAATGATAAAAATAAAAGTAAACAAATGGGACCTAATTAAAAGCTTTTGCACAGGAAAGGAAACCATAAACAAAACCATAATCCTCAGAACAGGAGAAAATATTTGCAAGCAAGAAAACCAACAAGGAATTAGTCTCCAAAATACACAAACAACTCATGCAGCTCAATATCAAAAGAAGTAAACAATCCAATCCAAAAAATGGGCATAATATCTAAATAGATATTTCTCCAAGTAAGGTGTACAGATGATCAAAAAGCATATTAAAAGACACTTAACATCATGAATTATTAGAGAAATGCAAATCAAAACTATAATGAAGCATCACGTCACTCTGGGCAGAATGGCCATCATCAAAACATCTGCAAACGATAAATTCTGCGCAGAGTGTGGCGAAAAGGGAACCCTCCTACATTGTTGGTAAGAGTATAATTTGGAGCTGCTACTATGGAAGACAGTACGGAGGTTCCTTAAAAAACAAAATATGGAGAATTCTCTGGCAGTCCAGTGATTAGAACTCCACTTTTGCTGCCAGGAATGCGGGTTCACCCCTGGTGGGGATATAAGATACCATAAGCCACGTGACCTGGCAAAAAACAAACAAAAAAC
Source organism: Tragulus kanchil (assembly GCA_022376925.1). Lineage (NCBI taxonomy): Eukaryota > Metazoa > Chordata > Mammalia > Artiodactyla > Tragulidae > Tragulus > Tragulus kanchil. Next base: position 261,286,068 of record JAIOJX010000032.1, read on the forward strand.
TAAAAAAAAAGTTAAGAGTCCGCCTTGCAGTGCAAAGAGTACCAGTTTGATCTCTGGCCTGGAAAGATACCACGTGCCACGAAGCGGCTGGACGGGTGTGTCCAGAGCCAGTGCTCTGGAGTACATGTACCCAGAGCTGGTACTCTGCAGTGACAGAGGCCACTGTAATAGGAAGCCCACACAGGCCAAAGAATAAAGATGGATGAAAATAAATAAATAAAAATCCAACAAAAGAGGCCAAAATAAAAGAAAAAAAAAACAACTGAATATAGAATTACCATATGATCCAGCAAGCCTATCCCTGAGCATGTATCCATAAAAACTTGTAATTTGAAAAAAATATGTGCACCCCAATATTCATTGCAGCACTATTTGCAACAGATAAGACATGGAAGCAGCTTAAATATCTCTCAACAGAGGAATGGATAAAGAAGATATAGTACATATATACAATGGAATATTACTCAGCTGTAAAAAGAATGAAATAATGCCATTTGCAGCAACATGGATGGACCTAGAGATCATTATACTGAGTGAAGTAAGTCAGATAGAGAAAGACAAATATCATATGATATCACTTATACATGGAATCTAAAAAAAAAGAAATACAAATGAACTTATTTACAAAACAGAAAGAGTCACAGATATAGAAAACTAAGTTGTTACGAGGTGGGAAAGAGGGAAGGGATAAATTGGGAGACTGAGATTGACATTTACACTAGTATACATAAAATAGACAAGCAATAAGGGCCTATTGTACAGAACTAGGCATTCTACTCAATACTTTGTAATGACCTATATGGACACAGAATCTAAAAAATAGTGGATATATGTATATGTATAACTGATTCATTTTGCCATATACTGGAAACTAACACAATATTGTAAATCAACTGTACCTCAATGAAAATTAAGAAAAGGAGAGATAGACATGACAACTAAATGCCATGTGTGATCCTAGACATAGGATAAACGCTATAAGGAACATTATTGGCATAATCAGCAAAATTCAAATATTACATAAACAATAGGCATTATGCAAATATACATAGTATTTAAATGAATTTAATTTGAATATATTTGAATTCCAATACTTAGAGTGGCATGATTGATGTGACAGAATCATAAAAATCAACCCTTGTTTGTATTCCAAATAAGTAAGTACCTACCCATGAGCTGTGAGGCATAGTCAGGTGGGGAAGATAAGTGGAAAAACATTTACAGAATATTCTCCCTTTTAGGACCTTTTAGTGACTCCAAAAGTAATTCAGCTCAGGGTTTCCCTGACTTAAACTGACCTCCTTTGAAGTACAAGAGCCTCCCACCCATGCAGGCAGTAGAGAAATGGAGAGAGTGCTCTTATGCACTATCCTTACTGTCTCCCTTTGGATTCAGGATTTTACCCACGTCTTACCTGTTCCACTAGAACCTGCTCCTTTGCCCGCCCAGTTCTAAAGTTGGACACATCCCTCCTCTTAATTTAAAGTCCCCTCCTTCCTTCTACAGGACCTTTTTTCTCTAAGTATCTGCATCAGGTTCAAATAAGAATTCAGTCTCCCAGCCCTCACCCACTGGCAAAGAACAATTCCAATTCTCTAAATCATGTCTGTCATAACTATTTAATAAATTTTTAGTATAAAGGGGTCTTAGTTATTTCATGTCTGAAACATCTTGGTCTTTACCTTTCTGTCCTCCACCGATTACTTGCTCACCACCTGGCCCTCAGGCTTATCCACTTGTCAAGCCGTCCCCCACCCCTTTTCACCCAGTCCATTTTCTCCCCTCCACCTCTCTCCCTCTTTTTATTGATATTCTGAAGGTCGATTTAACTTCTTCTCTTCATTTCCTCTCTCCCTTCACTTTTTCTCACCCATTTCTGATTCTGCTCTGTTATCTGCAAGTGCAGGAACTGCTCTGGGATTAAGCAACAGCGAGTGAGAGAGCAAGAAGATACTGACAAACACAAGTTTCTCTTTTCTGAATGGGAGGAGTGATGGGGACTGGAAACATTTAGATGTTAATTTAAAAAAAAAACTCCCATTAAGGGGCTTCCCCTGGTGGTCCAGTGGGTAAGGACACCGCCTTGCAGTGCAAGGGGCGTTCGAGCTCTGGCCTGGGAAGATCCCACGTGCAGCGGAGCTTCTGGACCGATGTGTCCAATTACCGAGCCAGAGCTCTGGAGCGCATGCGCCCGGAGCCGGTGCTCTGCAAATACAGACGCCACAGCGATGGGAGGCCCACAGGAGCCAAAGAACAAAGACAGATGAAAATAGAGAAAGACCAATAGAAGTGGCCCGCCTGCTCCCCTCCCTCTCCAACCCGACCCCTGCCCAAAATAAATAAATAAATCTTTAAAAAAAAAAAAATTCCCATCAAAATAGGTCATCATAAAACACCACATAAAAGGAATGAATGAATGTTCCCATAGTAACCCAGCAAAAAAGATCATATTTTTCTTCATCCAGTCAAATCTGTTTCTCAGTCTACCATTTCAAGAACAATGGGATGCCCAATATCAGTATGCTTCTATTGATTCCTCCCCTTGTCACCCACCCTTCCTTGTGTTATACCAGGATCTTCAGCTTTTGTTCATTCAGGAAAATGAGGGAGAAGAGTTAGCCACCCATCATGGTCCATACTGACATTCTCCCCATCCAGCTGCTGTGAGGACTGAGGGGCAGCCATCCACTGAACCCAGTCCCTTCATGCCAGACCCACACAGGAGGCTTCATCATTGCTGCTTCAGAGACCTCATCATGCAGCCTCTAGCCTCCATGGGCATTCCCAAACCCCCTGCCCTCCTGGTGTCATACACTTTGATCACAAACTGTGCAAATCCATCATTACCTTGTGAACAACTCTAATAATAATATAAGAAATCTTATTTTATTCTATCAGTTTTGATTGACAAGTTAGTGTTAATGTTATGAAAAGTTATACAAAATGCAAAATACGTGAATCTCTTCTAAATCGCAAAGGATTTCATTTCTCGCATATCTCCATGCAAAGCGAGGAATGCAAGATCTTTAAAATGTATTAAGTCTACATTTCTGCTCTTCTTCCAGGTATACAATCCTATGACTGAGAAGGAATTCTCCTTAATCAGAAAACAAAGTTAATTCCTGACACTGCAACAATTTGTCTCACTATATCATGATATTGGTAAGGAGCTAAAATAGCTTGACAACACAAATCCTTCTTACTTGTGGGATTTCTAAGAAAACGATTTAAAAAATTGCATTCTGCAGTCATGCAAATTAGTATGCTAGTAAAAGTCGCTCAGTTGTGTCCGACTCTGCAATCCCACGAACTGTAACCCACCAGGCTCTTCTGTCCATGGAATTCTCCAGGCAAGAATACTGGAGTAGGAAACCTATCCCTTCTCCAGGGGATCTTCCCAATTCTGGTATCAAGGCCAGGTCTCCCAAATTGCAGGCAGATTCTTGACTGCCTGAGCCAGGGAAGTCCAAGAATATTGGAGTGGGTAACATATTCCTTTTCCAGGGAAACTTCCTGATCCAAGAATCGAACTGGAATCTTCTGCATTGTAGGCAGTAGATTCAAGTACTTGAACAAAATAGAAGTTCTCAGTAAAACTAAGCAGTTGAGATAAAGTCAGAACTCCAAGCAGTAAATAGAAACCATTAATTGCTTCCCTAAGCTGTTGAAGCTTAGAGTTCTCTGGTGTGTCATTAAAAGCGTACAGCTAGGTGTAGGGAATGCCGTAGGAAATCTAAAGAGTTGATTGTTTTTAGATTCATTTACGAAACTGAAGTGTTAATTAGGCCTTTGTTATCTTGATACATATATCATTCTATTTGCCAGGGTCACATGAACAGAACTACATCAAGAAGGCATGTATTTGGGTATGTATTCACAATAAATGGTTTACATTCATGGATTACACACTGTGCCAGGAAAAAGAACATATGGGCCATATCCTTAAAAATCTATATATATGGGGACCCAAGACTTCAAACTATGTTTCATGCCATAGAAAGATCCAAATACACTTCACTAATTAGTCATATTTATGTACTCGTTAAATGTTAATACAGTTACTTGAGAAACTAAGAAAAAATAGATTTAACTATGTATTTCTACTTTTTCCATTGAAAGAAGAAAAAATGTTCACTTACATCATCATTTACCTAGGAGCTAAAATAGCTTGACAACACAAATCCTTCTTACTTGTGGGATCTCTAAGAAAACGATTTAAAAAATTGCATTCTGCAGTCATGCAAATTAGTATGCTAGTAAAAGTCGCTCAGTTGTGTCCGACTCTGCAATCCCACGAACTGTAACCCACCAGGCTCTTCTGTCCATGGAATTCTCCAGGCAAGAATACTGGAGTAGGAAACCTATCCCTTCTCCAGGGGATCTTCCCAATTCTGGTATCAAGGCCAGGTCTCCCAAATTGCAGGCAGATTCTTGACTGCCTGAGCCAGGGAAGTCCAAGAATATTGGAGTGGGTAACATATTCCTTTTCCAGGGAAACTTCCTGATCCAAGAATCGAACTGGAATCTTCTGCATTGTAGGCAGTAGATTCAAGTACTTGAACAAAATAGAAGTTCTCAGTAAAACTAAGCAGTTGAGATAAAGTCAGAACTCCAAGCAGTAAATAGAAACCATTAATTGCTTCCCTAAGCTGTTGAAGCTTAGAGTTCTCTGGTGTGTCATTAAAAGCGTACAGCTAGGTGTAGGGAATGCCGTAGGAAATCTAAAGAGTTGATTGTTTTTAGATTCATTTACGAAACTGAAGTGTTAATTAGGCCTTTGTTATCTTGATACATATATCATTCTATTTGCCAGGGTCACATGAACAGAACTACATCAAGAAGGCATGTATTTGGGTATGTATTCACAATAAATGGTTTACATTCATGGATTACACACTGTGCCAGGAAAAAGAACATATGGGCCATATCCTTAAAAATCTATATATATGGGGACCCAAGACTTCAAACTATGTTTCATGCCATAGAAAGATCCAAATACACTTCACTAATTAGTCATATTTATGTACTCGTTAAATGTTAATACAGTTACTTGAGAAACTAAGAAAAAATAGATTTAACTATGTATTTCTACTTTTTCCATTGAAAGAAGAAAAAATGTTCACTTACATCATCATTTACCTAGGAGCTAAATGTTGTTTCACCACAAGTGGATTTAACCAGCTGAACTTGTTGAAAGACCATGATCTGGCCAGTGTATTTTTTTTTATAATTATTTTTATTTTACTTTTACAGAGTTTTGTTATTTACAGCTATACATAAACCCAAACGAGTCATAGGTATATCCTTGATCCCTCCAGGAACACTAGTCTTTTCAATAAATGTCTCTGGAGAAATTGAACATTCATAGACAAGGAAATGAACCTCAACATAAAACCTCATACAAGAATTAACTGAAAGTAGAACATGGACTTAAATATAAAATGAAAAACTGAAAATAAAATTAGAAGAAAACATAGCAAAATAATTTAAGGACCTAGGGCTTGATGATAACTTCTAGACATGACAATAAAGGCATGATCTAAAAAGAAAAAATATCCATAAACTGACGTTAAAATTAAAATTATTTTCTCTGTGAAAACTCTGTTAACAGAATGAAAGAAAAGCTATAGACTGAAAGAAAATCTTTACAAATCACATACTTGACAAAGGATTTGTATTTAAAATATACAAAGAATTCCCCTAACTCAACAAGAAAAAAATAATCCAAGTAGAAAATAGGCAAAGAACACGAAGAGACATCTCACCAAAGAGAATATACAAATGGCAAACTAAGCACTGTTCAACAGCATTAATCATTCAGTTCAGTTCACTCAGTCATGTCTGACTCTGTAACTCCATGGACTGCAGCACGCCAGGCTTCCCTGTCCATCATCTGCTGCATGATCAAACTCATGTCCATTGACTAAATGATGAAAGTCCAAATGTATTTGGGTATGTATTCACAATAAATGGTTTACATTCATAATGTGCCAGGAAAAGAACATATGGGCCATATCCTTAAAAATCTATATATATGGGGACCCAAGACTTCAAACTATGTTTCATGCCATAGAAAGATCCAAATACACTTCACTAATTAGTCATATTTATGTACTCGTTAAATGTTAATACAGTTACTTGAGAAACTAAGAAAAAATAGATTTAACTATGTATTTCTACTTTTTCCATTGAAAGAAGAAAAAATGTTCACTTACATCATCATTTACCTAGGAGCTAAATGTTGTTTCACCACAAGTGGATTTAACCAGCTGAACTTGTTGAAAGACCATGATCTGGCCAGTGTATTTTTTTTTATAATTATTTTTATTTTACTTTTACAGAGTTTTGTTATTTACAGCTATACATAAACCCAAACGAGTCATAGGTATATCCTTGATCCCTCCAGGAACACTAGTCTTTTCAATAAATGTCTCTGGAGAAATTGAACATTCATAGACAAGGAAATGAACCTCAACATAAAACCTCATACAAGAATTAACTGAAAGTAGAACATGGACTTAAATATAAAATGAAAAACTGAAAATAAAATTAGAAGAAAACATAGCAAAATAATTTAAGGACCTAGGGCTTGATGATAACTTCTAGACATGACAATAAAGGCATGATCTAAAAAGAAAAAATATCCATAAACTGACGTTAAAATTAAAATTATTTTCTCTGTGAAAACTCTGTTAACAGAATGAAAGAAAAGCTATAGACTGAAAGAAAATCTTTACAAATCACATACTTGACAAAGGATTTGTATTTAAAATATACAAAGAATTCCCCTAACTCAACAAGAAAAAAATAATCCAAGTAGAAAATAGGCAAAGAACACGAAGAGACATCTCACCAAAGAGAATATACAAATGGCAAACTAAGCACTGTTCAACAGCATTAATCATTCAGTTCAGTTCACTCAGTCATGTCTGACTCTGTAACTCCATGGACTGCAGCACGCCAGGCTTCCCTGTCCATCATCTGCTGCATGATCAAACTCATGTCCATTGACTAAATGATGCCATTCCACCATCTCATCCTGTCATCCCCCTCTCCTTTTACTTCCTATTTTTCCCAACACCAGGGCTTTACTAATGGGTCGTCTATTCCTATCAGGTGGCCAGAGTATTGGAGCTTCAGCTTCAGCATCAGTCTTTTCAATGAATATTCAGGGTTGATTTCCTTTAATCATTAGGTAAATGCAGGTCAAGACCATGATAAGCTATTATAGCAAATCGATTAGAATAGCTAAAATAAAAATAATAACAACCCAATACAGGGGACAACCCAAGCACCCTGTGGTGGAAGAATGAAATCTTAACTGCTAAACTGCTAGGGAAGTCCTTACGCGTTGTCTTTAAGAAAAGGAGGCATGGGGCTTCCCTGGTGGTCCAATGGGTAAGGACACCGCCTTGCAGTGCAAGGGGCGCCAGTTAGAGCCCTGGCCTGGGAAGATCCCACGTGCCGCGGAGTGGCTGGACCCATGTGTCCGACTATGGAGCCAGAGCTCTGGAGCACAAGCACCCAGAGCCGGTGCTCTGCGACAACAGAGGCCACCACGATGGGAGGCCCACACGGGCCAAAGAACAAAGACGGATGAAAATAGATAAATGAAAGACCAATAGAAGTGGCCTGCCCATCCCCCTCCCTTCCCAACCTGCTCCCCCCTACCCTCCCCAAAAAGTATAGGAGGGATGCAGTTAGTGGAGAGACTAAGTTCTTCATCACTGATTCTCAATCAGAGGTGCCTACTGCTCTGGGATTCTTAATGGAGGCTTCAAACTGCATCCCCAGTGATTGTGGATTGGCCTTTTGGGGGATGCGGCCCTCTGTTGAGAATTCTGCTATGGGTTGCTGTACTGCCAACAAGAGTGTTACTAGCGGAGGTGTACAGATGAGCATCTCCAAGGAGGGTTGAAAGGAAAGGGAGGATAACTCCTGTTCTAGGTAAAGGGAGTGGAATGAATCATTCATTCTAAAAACATTCATCATGTGCCATGTGCAAAGGTAATATAAGACAAAAAAAAAAAGAAACATGTTTTGTGTTGTCCAATGACGACAATGAAGTACTTACGTGTGCTGAAGGTAAGGTTAGGAGCCTTACATATATGAGTTCATTTGACTCCCCCAAAAAAGTTTGTCCTATTCAGGTGTCCATGCATGTCCACCTTAGGGCTTTACTAATGGGTCGTCTATTCCTATCAGGTGGCCAGAGTATTGGAGCTTCAGCTTCAGCATCAGTCTTTTCAATGAATATTCAGGGTTGATTTCCTTTAATCATTAGGTAAATGCAGGTCAAGACCATGATAAGCTATTATAGCAAATCGATTAGAATAGCTAAAATAAAAATAATAACAACCCAATACAGGGGACAACCCAAGCACCCTGTGGTGGAAGAATGAAATCTTAACTGCTAAACTGCTAGGGAAGTCCTTACGCGTTGTCTTTAAGAAAAGGAGGCATGGGGCTTCCCTGGTGGTCCAATGGGTAAGGACACCGCCTTGCAGTGCAAGGGGCGCCAGTTAGAGCCCTGGCCTGGGAAGATCCCACGTGCCGCGGAGTGGCTGGACCCATGTGTCCGACTATGGAGCCAGAGCTCTGGAGCACAAGCACCCAGAGCCGGTGCTCTGCGACAACAGAGGCCACCACGATGGGAGGCCCACACGGGCCAAAGAACAAAGACGGATGAAAATAGATAAATGAAAGACCAATAGAAGTGGCCTGCCCATCCCCCTCCCTTCCCAACCTGCTCCCCCCTACCCTCCCCAAAAAAAAGTATAGGAGGGATGCAGTTAGTGGAGAGACTAAGTTCTTCATCACTGATTCTCAATCAGAGGTGCCTACTGCTCTGGGATTCTTAATGGAGGCTTCAAACTGCATCCCCAGTGATTGTGGATTGGCCTTTTGGGGGATGCGGCCCTCTGTTGAGAATTCTGCTATGGGTTGCTGTACTGCCAACAAGAGTGTTACTAGCGGAGGTGTACAGATGAGCATCTCCAAGGAGGGTTGAAAGGAAAGGGAGGATAACTCCTGTTCTAGGTAAAGGGAGTGGAATGAATCATTCATTCTAAAAACATTCATCATGTGCCATGTGCAAAGGTAATATAAGACAAAAAAAAAAAGAAACATGTTTTGTGTTGTCCAATGACGACAATGAAGTACTTACGTGTGCTGAAGGTAAGGTTAGGAGCCTTACATATATGAGTTCATTTGACTCCCCCAGGTGGCACTAGCAGTAAAGAATCCATCTGTCACTATATGAGATGCAAGAGGTATAGGTTTGATGCCTGAGTTGGAAAGATTGTCTGGAGTAGGAAGTGGCAACCATTCCAGTATTCTTGCCTGGAAAATTCTATGGACAGAGGAGCATGGTGGGCTACATTCACGAGGCTACAGAGTCACACACAACTGAGTGACTGAGCACACATAACTCTGTCAAGCAGGAATAAGGCCCAGCTCACAGGACAGGAGACCTGAACTCAGAAAAAGTAAATAACTTGTCCAGTGTATCATAGCTTCCAAGTGCCAGGATAGAACGAAACCCAGTGAAACCTGGTTTGGATTTGGGTGCTTTCTGTATCGAACCTACTCTCTGTTTTCAGGATCATCCTCCTCTTGGGGTCATGAAGAGGGCACCATTCCCATTGAATTCTTGAAATGGTACCCCTGGAGCACAAATCAGGAGAGAAATAAAAATGGCTTTAGGGGCTTCCCTGATGGCCCAGTGGGTAAGGACACTGTCTTGAAGTGCAAGGGGTGCTGGTTCGATCCCTGGCCTGGGAAGATCCCACGTGCCGCGGAGTGACTGGACCAATGTGTCCAGTTACCCAGCTGGAGCTCTGGAGCACATGCGCCCAGAGCTGGTGCTCTGCGACAACAGAGGCCACCGTGATGGGAGGCCCACATGGGCCAAAGAACAAAGATGGATGAAAATAGATAAATGAAAGACCGATGGAAGTGGCCCACCCACCCCCCTCCCTCCCCAACCTGCCCCCACTCCCCAAAAAATGGCTTTGATTAAAATATGCTCTTTCAAGAAATGTATGTTAATTGTTGAGTAAAGACCATTGTGAGCACATTTCTAAAAACAGCATAAAATAAGAAAAGAGAACAGAGGGGAGGGATTAATTCTGCCAGGATTTGAGGGTGTGGTGTCTGAGTAAGTGTAGAAGAAGAAGCATTTGAGTTGAGCTGAGAAGGATGGATAAATTTATGACAGACAATTATATAGGAGAGGGATTTTCCTAGAGAGAGAGACTGAGTACTTACGTGTGCTAAAAGCCTTATATATGAGTTCATTTGACTCCCAGGTGGCACTAGCAGTAAAGAATCCATCTGTCACTATATGAGATGCAAGAGGTATAGGTTTGATGCCTGAGTTGGAAAGATTGTCTGGAGTAGGAAGTGGCAACCATTCCAGTATTCTTGCCTGGAAAATTCTATGGACAGAGGAGCATGGTGGGCTACATTCACGAGGCTACAGAGTCACACACAACTGAGTGACTGAGCACACATAACTCTGTCAAGCAGGAATAAGGCCCAGCTCACAGGACAGGAGACCTGAACTCAGAAAAAGTAAATAACTTGTCCAGTGTATCATAGCTTCCAAGTGCCAGGATAGAACGAAACCCAGTGAAACCTGGTTTGGATTTGGGTGCTTTCTGTATCGAACCTACTCTCTGTTTTCAGGATCATCCTCCTCTTGGGGTCATGAAGAGGGCACCATTCCCATTGAATTCTTGAAATGGTACCCCTGGAGCACAAATCAGGAGAGAAATAAAAATGGCTTTAGGGGCTTCCCTGATGGCCCAGTGGGTAAGGACACTGTCTTGAAGTGCAAGGGGTGCTGGTTCGATCCCTGGCCTGGGAAGATCCCACGTGCCGCGGAGTGACTGGACCAATGTGTCCAGTTACCCAGCTGGAGCTCTGGAGCACATGCGCCCAGAGCTGGTGCTCATGACAACAGAGGCCACCGTGATGGGAGGCCCACATGGGCCAAAGAACAAAGATGGATGAAAATAGATAAATGAAAGACCGATGGAAGTGGCCCACCCACCCCTCCCCCCCCAACCTGCCCCCACTCCCCAAAAAATGGCTTTGATTAAAATATGCTCTTTCAAGAAATGTATGTTAATTGTTGAGTAAAGACCATTGTGAGCACATTTCTAAAAACAGCATAAAATAAGAAAAGAGAACAGAGGGGAGGGATTAATTCTGCCAGGATTTGAGGGTGTGGTGTCTGAGTAAGTGTAGAAGAAGAAGCATTTGAGTTGAGCTGAGAAGGATGGATAAATTTATGACAGACAATTATATAGGAGAGGGATTTTCCTAGAGAGAGACTGGTATGTTCTGTAAGGCTTTTCCAAGGACTTGAGATTAGTATAACTTAGATGGAAAAGGTTAGCCATATCTCATGGAGAAGTGAACCAAGTATAAGGGATAGAAATGGAAGACGTGAAGTCAAAGCACACACCTTTATTGATATTTCACCAATTCTGTATCCTGCCTCATTTTCTCGATCAACACAGAGAGGAATCCAGAACTGGCTAGTAGAGTGACACTGATAATGTAAAATCCCATCTACTATCCCAGTAATTTAAGATCTCAAAAAAAAAAAAAAAAAAAAAAACTAAGGAAAATGAGGAGCAAATTCTGAAGAAGTGGGCAGTGGCTGATTTCTGTTGGTCTAACATAACATTCTTCTTTGCTGCTTCCTGCTTGACCTCCATATACTCTCTACTTTTGAAACATTCTACTTTCCTTTCCAATGACTTGGCAGTGCCTCTTAAGGGAAAAATAAAGAAATTTGTTTTGCAGCTCCAAAAAGCCAACTTGGTAAGAATGCAGGTTTGCTTGGCTCATAGATAAGACATCTCTCAGATTATTCCTGGCCTGTTCTCAGACATTCTACACCACCATCACCCCCGCCCCCACCTCTTGGCTGCATTGACATTGGTTTTGATTTGGGTGCAGTAATTTGCACACATGCCACACGGACGTTTTGAAGGAAATAGGCATGATATCAACTACTATTGGCTCAATGGATTGGGGAAAATGAAGAAATAAGTCTCGTAGAGCAGTTTAAAATGTGTCCAGAAATTTGTTCTTAGGTCTTATCGGTCTTTAGAAAGAGAATTAAACTGTCCTGAAGTTCTGAACTCTGCTCTCCCTCTGCCTACAAAGAGGAAAAGGAGTTGCTCTCAGCCCACCCACCCCAACCCACTATGACATGCTGCCCCACCCGGCTAGAGATGACAGGTCTAGCTGTATGTGGAGAATACAGTTATCAGGGAGATACATTTGCTGAAAGTTCTGACATTCAGTTGGAAATCTTGGGGCCAAAGATCTCTTTTGGGAAGAGAAAGGTGAGCTCAAGGGCATCATCACAGACTGGGCTGACTAACCTGTAAAGAGAATAGAGAGGAAAGGACTGTGGAAGGAGGAAGTACAAGAAGGAATTAAAAGGCGAATTAAAATCAAAACAAAAAAGCTCCAAAGAAAAAGAGAAGGAAGAGAAGATGGAATGTGAAAGGAGATTTTGTGTCCTCCTTTTCTTAGATTGGGTTCAGTCCTGAACTTTAATTTTGGTGCAGCGGACCAGATGCCATCCTTAAGAACCCAATATTTGTTTTTTTTTCCTATTTCAGTATCGAGCAAGTCATAATATCTAGAGTTTGTAAAAAAGTAGGATGACTATAGACCAACAGAAATCAGCCAGCTGACCTTTTGATAGCCTCCGATTCTTCTACTATTCTGTTTTCCTAAGTCTCCGTGAAGGTCAATGTTAGAAATGAACTCTCAGTGCATTTGTCAATAGACACAAACTTGAGTTCTCCTAGCACTTTACCTGTGAATGGGCAACCGATGTGCAGGCTAGAAAAGGACAAGGTAGCCAAAGTGTGAAAACACTTTTGTGAAAACAAAAATACTTCTGTCTTCCAGTGGGATTCATTTATGAGACTCATTTAAGACATACGATCTGGCTTACTGAAATCCAGCAAAATATTGCAACCGATTCTAGGAGGCATAGGCTTCATCTTGGCTCTGTCTTGCTTGGTCAAACCTTTGCTCCTTCTTGGGCTAATGACTATGTTGGACACTACAGGCATTGTTTCCATAACACATGTTTGTATTAACAACTTAGGAGACCTACAATGGAAGAAGCTGGACAGGACCCATTGGATGATGTGTAAGTAATGAGAACGAGGAAGTAGTATGGGAAGTGGCTACTTTAACCCAGTAAGAAATAAAAACGTGACTGTGCAGGACAGTATCTCCTCAAGCCTGGGAGCCTTCTTAGGGAGAAAAGACTTCGGTTGCAGTTCTTTGGACTTCATCAGACTAGAACTGGGGTTTGCAGACAGCCAATGTCTCCTAAAGCAAATCAGTCTTATTTGGGGAAAAGAAAGGTGAGCTCAAGGGCATCATCACAGACTGGGCTGACTAACCTGTAAAGAGAATAGAGAGGAAAGGACTGTGGAAGGAGGAAGTACAAGAAGGAATTAAAAGGCGAATTAAAATCAAAACAAAAAAGCTCCAAAGAAAAAGAGAAGGAAGAGAAGATGGAATGTGAAAGGAGATTTTGTGTCCTCCTTTTCTTAGATTGGGTTCAGTCCTGAACTTTAATTTTGGTGCAGCGGACCAGATGCCATCCTTAAGAACCCAATATTTGTTTTTTTTTCCTATTTCAGTATCGAGCAAGTCATAATATCTAGAGTTTGTAAAAAAGTAGGATGACTATAGACCAACAGAAATCAGCCAGCTGACCTTTTGATAGCCTCCGATTCTTCTACTATTCTGTTTTCCTAAGTCTCCGTGAAGGTCAATGTTAGAAATGAACTCTCAGTGCATTTGTCAATAGACACAAACTTGAGTTCTCCTAGCACTTTACCTGTGAATGGGCAACCGATGTGCAGGCTAGAAAAGGACAAGGTAGCCAAAGTGTGAAAACACTTTTGTGAAAACAAAAATACTTCTGTCTTCCAGTGGGATTCATTTATGAGACTCATTTAAGACATACGATCTGGCTTACTGAAATCCAGCAAAATATTGCAACCGATTCTAGGAGGCATAGGCTTCATCTTGGCTCTGTCTTGCTTGGTCAAACCTTTGCTCCTTCTTGGGCTAATGACTATGTTGGACACTACAGGCATTGTTTCCATAACACATGTTTGTATTAACAACTTAGGAGACCTACAATGGAAGAAGCTGGACAGGACCCATTGGATGATGTGTAAGTAATGAGAACGAGGAAGTAGTATGGGAAGTGGCTACTTTAACCCAGTAAGAAATAAAAACGTGACTGTGCAGGACAGTATCTCCTCAAGCCTGGGAGCCTTCTTAGGGAGAAAAGACTTCGGTTGCAGTTCTTTGGACTTCATCAGACTAGAACTGGGGTTTGCAGACAGCCAATGTCTCCTAAAGCAAATCAGTCTTATTTGGGGAAAAGACCCTCATCCCTGCCCCCCACCTAGTCCATGTGCCTACATGACTAGGGTAGAAGGTATTTAATATATCAAATTCCTTAGAAGACTGTAACAATAGAAGACTGAAAATACTCTTCTTCCTTAAATTCTTCATCGGTGTGACTTAGAGTCCACAGACTCTGTATAAAATTTTTGAAAACAAGTAAGTTAGAATATAATTATTCAAATGAAAAAAAATATTTCTTTTGCTTCATGAAAGATTTGTGTGGTAATGAATTTCCATTGATAATATTTAAAATGTGATTTGACTCCAGCAATTTACTTTATCCAAAATATCACAACAATCAATTTATTATGGACAATGATAATGTAGGGCTGGTGAGGCATAGTGAGCACAGAAGGTGGGGCAGTGAATGAGATGACAGCTGGGATGTTTTCCTGTCCTGAGTTTGGTAATGAAGATGACATTCCTGCAGGCAGGAGATAATGGAAATACCAAAACTAGAAGCCACAAAACAGAACCTGGACAACCTGAACTCAGACCTTGAAAAGGACCTGCAGAGAATGGATGAGGCAAATCAGGTTCTTCTCAAAAAAATTAAAAAGAAAGAAGAAATCATTCAAAGGTCAGGTTTTGCAGTTGGTGGGGAAAGGCCTTCTCATCTGAATGTGCCTTGGAATCAGAGAGGGTGGGAGGAAAGTTTACTTCTTTGTCCGTGAATCTAGGCATGTTGTTTAAATTCTAAAACATAGACAGTGGTGTCCTCAAAAGGTTTTACGTACGAATTTCTTTTCATTACATTTCCACATTAAATCACTATATTATTGCCAACACTTTGGGTAATTACTTTGGCTCCCTGAGACCTTAGCAGGAGCCTCTCAAGCTGGGGTCCAGGCAGCTTCCTTAGGACTGAGCTACACCTGGGTGACTGTGTTTCAGTCTGGAAAGGGAGTTCCGTCTGTCAGTAGGACAAGCCAGAGAGAGGGAGGAGCTGAACCACATCGTATGTAAGGAGGAGGAAGCCCTGCGAGACCTGGAATTAAAGACAGCAAAGTTGGTAAGGGGTTATCTAGAAAAGGACGGCATGATGCATTTTGCTGGCAGTCAGCTGCTCTCTCTTTCCCCGGGGACCATCACTGCTAGTCACGACTGTGTCTGTGGAAATCACAGCTGTTTAACAAAGTGCTTTGGGAATGATGTGCTTGCCACAGGAGGGAGGCCTGGGCTCTGTTCCCAGATCCTCTGTGTGGGGCCACTTGGTTCCCTCATCCCCAGATGGGATTTCAGTGGCCAATTACGGGAGAGGGTTTGAGAGCAGGGTGTGGTTTGTTCCCTTTGTTTCCCCAGGAACAAAATAAGGAAATTCTAAGCAGGAATGTAGTACAGGTGCAAGAGGAGGTAAGGTGGGCCCTGGCTTTTGAGGGGAGGGGTCTTAGGATAAGCCCACCCCTTGAAAGGAGGATCATTTCTTAGGAATCCCAATAGGGTTCGTCGTCTTCCTGAACTCTCCAATCAGAAAGACAGGAGGAAGAGGAACTGGCAAAATGTGTGTGCTTCCTCCCAACTCCGCCTTCCAAACTCTTATAACAAACTGGTTAATTGATATCATCCTTTGTCCTCTGGGAATCTGGAGTGGGAAGGTTAAAGGAATGTGGAGGGAGAGAATTGTCATTCACTCCCCAACTACTCTGTGCCAGTTTTTCTTCCATCTCTCTCCATCTGCCTTGCCTCTTCTGTGCCATAGTCTTCATGGCTAGGGTAACAAAAAGGTCTGTCCAGCTGGCATGGAGTCAGGCAGTTTCCAGAGGGAGGAGGAGACATTCTCCTATCAAATTTCCATCTGGGATCTGAATTAATTAACCACCATTCTGCCATTCTGAGACCTTACAGTCTGACTTTATCTCATCTTTTCATGGCTGGATGCCTTACTCAGTTTACAATCGGGTATGGTATTTCAGATTTCAAGGAGATTTAAGAATGTTGACTTGGATAAAGAAGCTCTAAACCAGATGTTGGCAGAATTGAAGGTGAGTAGAAAAGCAGAGCTACAGATTTCCTGGGAGATGTACTGTCAGTTCTAACTTTGGGGAAGAATGGATTCCAAGAACCCCCCCCTCCCCCAAGCTAAGTCTGTCTGTGTGCTCACAGAGGAGAGCCTATGTCCTTTGTTCCCCCTGCATTACCGCCTGACCTGGGCAGCATTCATAACTCTCTTAGTCACACTGGTGGCAGAGATGACTGCAATGCACCAAAATTTCTGGAGGAAATTGCTCCAGAGACTTCATCATCTATCAATCAATAGAAAACACATTCTGAATGCCCACTGGGACCTGCCCTCTAGACATTCTTTATCTAAGTGACACACAAATGCAGATAGTCAAGTAAGAGAATGCTAACTTCCACAATTGCACAAGGATAGGTCAACAATTGTATTTGATTTCCAACTCATGGTTTATAGGCTATGAGAGCTTTATTTTTTTAATCTTATGCTTTACTAGGAAGCAAACTCAATGAGGGCATGAATTTTTGTCTGTGCTGTTCACGCCAAGGATAGGTCAACAATTGTATTTGATTTCCAACTCAAAACCCACCTTAAAGGGTTCTGCCCGGTCTTCCTGAACTCTCCAATCAGAAAGACAGGAGGAAGAGGAACTGGCAAAATGTGTGTGCTTCCTCCCAACTCCGCCTTCCAAACTCTTATAACAAACTGGTTAATTGATATCATCCTTTGTCCTCTGGGAATCTGGAGTGGGAAGGTTAAAGGAATGTGGAGGGAGAGAATTGTCATTCACTCCCCAACTACTCTGTGCCAGTTTTTCTTCCATCTCTCTCCATCTGCCTTGCCTCTTCTGTGCCATAGTCTTCATGGCTAGGGTAACAAAAAGGTCTGTCCAGCTGGCATGGAGTCAGGCAGTTTCCAGAGGGAGGAGGAGACATTCTCCTATCAAATTTCCATCTGGGATCTGAATTAATTAACCACCATTCTGCCATTCTGAGACCTTACAGTCTGACTTTATCTCATCTTTTCATGGCTGGATGCCTTACTCAGTTTACAATCGGGTATGGTATTTCAGATTTCAAGGAGATTTAAGAATGTTGACTTGGATAAAGAAGCTCTAAACCAGATGTTGGCAGAATTGAAGGTGAGTAGAAAAGCAGAGCTACAGATTTCCTGGGAGATGTACTGTCAGTTCTAACTTTGGGGAAGAATGGATTCCAAGAACCCCCCCCTCCCCCAAGCTAAGTCTGTCTGTGTGCTCACAGAGGAGAGCCTATGTCCTTTGTTCCCCCTGCATTACCGCCTGACCTGGGCAGCATTCATAACTCTCTTAGTCACACTGGTGGCAGAGATGACTGCAATGCACCAAAATTTCTGGAGGAAATTGCTCCAGAGACTTCATCATCTATCAATCAATAGAAAACACATTCTGAATGCCCACTGGGACCTGCCCTCTAGACATTCTTTATCTAAGTGACACACAAATGCAGATAGTCAAGTAAGAGAATGCTAACTTCCACAATTGCACAAGGATAGGTCAACAATTGTATTTGATTTCCAACTCATGGTTTATAGGCTATGAGAGCTTTATTTTTTTAATCTTATGCTTTACTAGGAAGCAAACTCAATGAGGGCATGAATTTTTGTCTGTGCTGTTCACGCCTCTTACCCCAGTGCCTAGTGTAGTGCCTGGCACATGGTAGTATCCTGGCAAATATTTGTTGAATGAATGATGAATGGATGCCCAATAGAGGGCAGAAATCCTATTGAGATGCTGTCTACTGCCTTACGTGGTGAACATGCCCATTTGGCTGAGCCCAGCATGCCAGAGTACCGCTGTCCTGTTTTTCTCTGAAAATGAGGCAGGAGGTTCCTCTTGTTCTGTGACGCAGGTGGCATGTGAACACATCTTGTGGCCATTAAGAGGGAGAAACAGGCTGGCACTTTGGTCAGTAGGACTGGAGGAAGAAGGTGAGTAGGTCCACAGACTAGGCAGTCACACTAACCGAGGAGCTTAAATGTCAACTCTGCCACTGTGTGACTTTAAAACAAGTCAAGCACTTAACCTCTCCTTGCCTTTGTCTCCTCACCTGTACAATGGGCCAATAATATAGCCCACTCTAGATTCTCATGGTCTGTCCTCACTATATAATAGCCGTTCTTATCATGCCCAGGTCTTCTCTGGTGGTAAAGAATCTGTCTACAATGCAGGAGATTGCTTGCAGGAGACACAGATTCAATCCCTTGGTCAGAAAGATCCACTGGAGAAGGACACCACTTAGCACCACCACGACCACCATTACCCATTACCATGCTCATTGCCAGTCTTGGGGAAGATAAACACTACCCATTTACCTTTTACAAAACAATGCTATCAACCTTCTGCTGTCACTTGGTGTCTTTCACAGGTGAAACTACAGAAGTCAACAGAATCCTGTGCTGGTCAAGAGAAGCAACTGGTCAAGGTAAAGGCAGAGTTCACTCCACTGAGGGTCTGTTCAGGGTACAAATGGGAGAGAACCCAAAGGTTGGAAACTACCCGTGAACCCAATTCTTTATCTAAGTGACACACAAATGCAGATAGTCAAGTAAGAGAATGCTAACTTCCACAATTGCACAAGGATAGGTCAACAATTGTATTTGATTTCCAACTCATGGTTTATAGGCTATGAGAGCTTTATTTTTTTAATCTTATGCTTTACTAGGAAGCAAACTCAATGAGGGCATGAATTTTTGTCTGTGCTGTTCACGCCTCTTACCCCAGTGCCTAGTGTAGTGCCTGGCACATGGTAGTATCCTGGCAAATATTTGTTGAATGAATGATGAATGGATGCCCAATAGAGGGCAGAAATCCTATTGAGATGCTGTCTACTGCCTTACGTGGTGAACATGCCCATTTGGCTGAGCCCAGCATGCCAGAGTACCGCTGTCCTGTTTTTCTCTGAAAATGAGGCAGGAGGTTCCTCTTGTTCTGTGACGCAGGTGGCATGTGAACACATCTTGTGGCCATTAAGAGGGAGAAACAGGCTGGCACTTTGGTCAGTAGGACTGGAGGAAGAAGGTGAGTAGGTCCACAGACTAGGCAGTCACACTAACCGAGGAGCTTAAATGTCAACTCTGCCACTGTGTGACTTTAAAACAAGTCAAGCACTTAACCTCTCCTTGCCTTTGTCTCCTCACCTGTACAATGGGCCAATAATATAGCCCACTCTAGATTCTCATGGTCTGTCCTCACTATATAATAGCCGTTCTTATCATGCCCAGGTCTTCTCTGGTGGTAAAGAATCTGTCTACAATGCAGGAGATTGCTTGCAGGAGACACAGATTCAATCCCTTGGTCAGAAAGATCCACTGGAGAAGGACACCACTTAGCACCACCACGACCACCATTACCCATTACCATGCTCATTGCCAGTCTTGGGGAAGATAAACACTACCCATTTACCTTTTACAAAACAATGCTATCAACCTTCTGCTGTCACTTGGTGTCTTTCACAGGTGAAACTACAGAAGTCAACAGAATCCTGTGCTGGTCAAGAGAAGCAACTGGTCAAGGTAAAGGCAGAGTTCACTCCACTGAGGGTCTGTTCAGGGTACAAATGGGAGAGAACCCCAAAGGCTTTAGGAACAGAATCATTCGAGGCATGGGAGGGGGAGGAGCAAGAACACCTGGCAGGTGAATTTCTGCTTCAGCTGCAGGTAAAGGGAAAGAAAGCTTATATTAAAAGTACTAGTCTTGGGGTTTTCCTGGTGGTCCAGTGATTGGGAGTCTGCCTTGCAATGCAAGGGACACCAGTTCGATCCCTGGTCTGGGAAGATACCACATGCATCGGAGCAGCTAAGCCTGTGCACCCCAACTACTGAGGCCATATACCCTAGAGCCCATGCTCTGTAACAAGAGGCCACTGAGGTGAGAAGCCTGAACACCACAGCCTCCATGCACCTCAACTAGAGGAAACCTGCACAGCAAGGAAGACCCAGAGCAGCCAATAAAGAAAAATTAAAAAGAACTACTTAAAAAAATATATACTAGTCTTGCCATTTCTTAAACATCCCTCTAGCTCACATACTCAAATACTGTTGTTGAAGTCCAAATCTAAGGGCTCTGAAACATCCTGTGATGTCTCACATAATGAGAACCTGGGCAAATGACTTCCTTTACTCAAAATTAAACCTTGCCCATGAATGATGAGATCACTGCTTTGTGATGCGGTTGCTTTCCCTAGTAAGTTGCTAGGTAACTAGCCAAACAGCCAATATGCCAGTTGGGAGCAGCCAAGGCTTGGTGATTTAATCCATAAAATCTAATTCTCTTTTATTTATAGATAGAGAGTGACTACCAATCTATGTATCATCTCTGTGAGGACCAGGCCCACTACATAAAGGTACACTGTGTCTGGGGATAAGTCAAAGTAGAGACAGAATTGATCCAATGCCATGGGTCCCTTGGTTTCTCATTAAGGCTAAAATCTGGCACTAGGGAAAATACCATTATACAGCAGCAGCAACAACAACAAAAACCAGATATATGTTAAGGATTTATTTATACTGGCACATACAGTATTTTTAAACAATCAACATACAGTATATTTGCCAATCAATTTATCCATTAACCTTTGGAGAATGATGCTGTTACAATCAAGAGGACATAGGTTCAAAGAAGTTGGTAATGTGCTCTGAAAACACGTGTGAGAGTGAGGATTTTCCCTCAAGCAAGATCCAAAGAGAGAATTCCTTTTTCTTTTATTTCTATATGCATCCATCCAGTCTCTAATATCTCCTAACTTTTATCAGAACATCTTCCTTTGTGTGTATACATTTGTGCGTGCACCATTTGGAATATCAGGAGTTAGTCTTAAGAGAATCTTTTATCAATGACATTGAAATGAAATATATAGAAATTCATGATTATGATCAATATTTTTTTTTGTTTCCATGGAAAGAAATACCAGGAAATTCTGAGGCAGATGGAAAAGGAGAAGGAGGTGCTGCTTCTTGAAAAAGAAGCGTAAGTTTGGGAAAAAGACCTTGTTGATAGGCTGAAGTTACAGTCCCTGGGCGGCGTTTGAAGGGCAGAGTACTTCTCAGACCAGTTTGTGCCACTATAAACAGCCCCCAACAAGTAATCGCTGTCAACTTCTGCTCCGTGTTCTGAAGTGGAAAATCATCAGCGTTTAGACTTCTCTCTTGCCTTTCTCAGCAATTGATGTTTAAAAGGTCTCTCTTTCCTGTGTGGGTTTTTTTTTTTTTCATGTGTATTCGATTGAATGTTTTTCTTGAAAACTGATTGTGCTGACCCCTTTCCCAGGACAAGGTGAACTCCCACTGGGGACCCCAGTGATATCCGTTTACATATGCTCTGTATTCATAGACTTGTGCGGTTTAGAACTTGACACATTTTCCATAAGTAGCAGCCAAGGCTTGGTGATTTAATCCATAAAATCTAATTCTCTTTATTTATAGATAGAGAGTGACTACCAATCTATGTATCATCTCTGTGAGGACCAGGCCCACTACATAAAGGTACACTGTGTCTGGGGATAAGTCAAAGTAGAGACAGAATTGATCCAATGCCATGGGTCCCTTGGTTTCTCATTAAGGCTAAAATCTGGCACTAGGGAAAATACCATTATACAGCAGCAGCAACAACAACAAAAACCAGATATATGTTAAGGATTTATTTATACTGGCACATACAGTATTTTTAAACAATCAACATACAGTATATTTGCCAATCAATTTATCCATTAACCTTTGGAGAATGATGCTGTTACAATCAAGAGGACATAGGTTCAAAGAAGTTGGTAATGTGCTCTGAAAACACGTGTGAGAGTGAGGATTTTCCCTCAAGCAAGATCCAAAGAGAGAATTCCTTTTTCTTTTATTTCTATATGCATCCATCCAGTCTCTAATATCTCCTAACTTTTATCAGAACATCTTCCTTTGTGTGTATACATTTGTGCGTGCACCATTTGGAATATCAGGAGTTAGTCTTAAGAGAATCTTTTATCAATGACATTGAAATGAAATATATAGAAATTCATGATTATGATCAATATTTTTTTTTGTTTCCATGGAAAGAAATACCAGGAAATTCTGAGGCAGATGGAAAAGGAGAAGGAGGTGCTGCTTCTTGAAAAAGAAGCGTAAGTTTGGGAAAAAGACCTTGTTGATAGGCTGAAGTTACAGTCCCTGGGCGGCGTTTGAAGGGCAGAGTACTTCTCAGACCAGTTTGTGCCACTATAAACAGCCCCCAACAAGTAATCGCTGTCAACTTCTGCTCCGTGTTCTGAAGTGGAAAATCATCAGCGTTTAGACTTCTCTCTTGCCTTTCTCAGCAATTGATGTTTAAAAGGTCTCTCTTTCCTGTGTGGGTTTTTTTTTTTTTCATGTGTATTCGATTGAATGTTTTTCTTGAAAACTGATTGTGCTGACCCCTTTCCCAGGACAAGGTGAACTCCCACTGGGGACCCCAGTGATATCCGTTTACATATGCTCTGTATTCATAGACTTGTGCGGTTTAGAACTTGACACATTTTCCATTGTTTGTTTATACTCTTTAACTGTGTTATGTATTGTATTATAAAATCTACATAGAGCTCAAAAATCTCAAGAGGTATGTTAATACCACGCAGATCAGGATATAGAACATTTTGAATACCCCAAAAGGCTACCTGTTCTCTCTTCTCGGTCATGTTTCTTACAAAGGTAGCCATGATTCTTTTATCATTTCTTCTTGATTTTGTCTGATCTTGAACTTTATGTGAATTCAATATGTTCTCTCATCTCTGGCTTTCACAGGTTTATCCACATTGCTGTATGGCTCTGTGGTTCATCCTTTTCCTAGCTGAATAGTATTCCATTGTAGGAATATGGCACAATTTATGTATTTTACCATTGATCAACATTTTGGTTATTTTTCAGTTTGGGCCTATTCAACTAAAGTTTCTATAAACATTTATGTGCATGTCTTTTGGTGGACATATGTACTCATTTCTCTTGCTATATACCAAGGAGAAGTGTTTCCGAGTCATAGAGTATACATATCTTTGGCTTTACCAGACAAAACCAAACAATTTTCAAAGTGGCTTACCAGAACCTCCTCCAATGAGAATCTATAGTAGTTCTAGTTATTTTGCTTCCTCATGTCTACTTCAAGTATACAATCATTTTAATTTTAACCACCCTGGCAAGAGTGTAGTGATATCTAATTTTGATTTTGATAACGGGTTTCACTATTCATTATTAATGATGTATACCTTAAAATGGTTACTGGAAATTTGGATATCTTCTTTTATAATAAGTTCTCTGCCTATATTTGAGAGATTATCCATCTTTTTCTTATGGGTTTATAGGATTTCTTTATTTTTTTATAAGGTCCTCTGTCAGGTAATGTGTGTGTGTGTGTATGTGTATATATATATATATATATATATATAAAACAGTCATTTCTTTGGCTTTTCTGTTCTACTTCCTTAATGGAATCTTTTGACAAACAATTTCTTAATTTTAAGGAAATCTAATCCATCAGAGGGTTTTTTCCTTTTTGCTCAGTTCTTTTCTTGATGATAAGACTAATCTCTAATACTTTCCCACTGGGGACCCCAGTGATATCCGTTTACATATGCTCTGTATTCATAGACTTGCGGTTTAGAACTTGACACATTTTCCATTGTTTGTTTATACTCTTTAACTGTGTTATGTATTGTCTTATAAAATCTACATAGAGCTCAAAATCTCAAGAGGTATGTTAATACCACGCAGATCAGGATATAGAACATTTTGAATACCCCAAAAGGCTACCTGTTCTCTCTTCTCGGTCATGTTTCTTACAAAGGTAGCCATGATTCTTTTATCATTTCTTCTTGATTTTGTCTGATCTTGAACTTTATGTGAATTCAATATGTTCTCTCATCTCTGGCTTTCACAGGTTTATCCACATTGCTGTATGGCTCTGTGGTTCATCCTTTTCCTAGCTGAATAGTATTCCATTGTAGGAATATGGCACAATTTATGTATTTTACCATTGATCAACATTTTGGTTATTTTTCAGTTTGGGCCTATTCAACTAAAGTTTCTATAAACATTTATGTGCATGTCTTTTGGTGGACATATGTACTCATTTCTCTTGCTATATACCAAGGAGAAGTGTTTCCGAGTCATAGAGTATACATATCTTTGGCTTTACCAGACAAAACCAAACAATTTTCAAAGTGGCTTACCAGAACCTCCTCCAATGAGAATCTATAGTAGTTCTAGTTATTTTGCTTCCTCATGTCTACTTCAAGTATACAATCATTTTAATTTTAACCACCCTGGCAAGAGTGTAGTGATATCTAATTTTGATTTTGATAACGGGTTTCACTATTCATTATTAATGATGTATACCTTAAAATGGTTACTGGAAATTTGGATATCTTCTTTTATAATAAGTTCTCTGCCTATATTTGAGAGATTATCCATCTTTTTCTTATGGGTTTATAGGATTTCTTTATTTTTTTATAAGGTCCTCTGTCAGGTAATGTGTGTGTGTGTGTATGTGTATATATATATATATATATATATATAAAACAGTCATTTCTTTGGCTTTTCTGTTCTACTTCCTTAATGGAATCTTTTGACAAACAATTTCTTAATTTTAAGGAAATCTAATCCATCAGAGGGTTTTTTTTTCCTTTTTTTGCTCAGTTCTTTTTCTTGATGATAAGACTAATCTCTAATACTTTCTTATAGAATTTTGTTTGTTTTTGCCTCTTACATTCAAATGAATGTAAACATTTGTTTGAAATTAGCTTTTTTCGATGGTGTAAAGTAGAGAGCAAAATGAACTTTTTCCCAGATACATTTTTTCTGTGTGTGGCTAGCCAGTTAGCCCAGCATCAGTTACTTAAAAGAGCATGCATTTTCAGTGGTGCCTTGCTTTGTAAGTCAGGTGATATATTACTATGTGTGTGAGTCTGTTTCTGGATACTTTATTCTGTACCATTAGTTTATGCCTCTATCCTGTGCCAATAGTACACAAAGATAGAAGCATAGACTACAAGCATAGACCACAGGAGTTACAATTATAATTTAGCTTTATAATTAGTCTTGATTTAGCATAGCTTAAGTTCTGGAACTTTTGTTGTTCTTCAAGACTACCTTGGCTATTCTTTGTCCTCTGAATTTCCATATACATTTTAAAATTAGTTTTTAAATTTCTACCAAAAAATATTGCTGAGATTTTGATTGGAATTACATGGAATCTATAGATATATTTGGAGACTAACTTAATACTGAAACAACATTGAGTTTTCCAAGCCATGAACATTATTAGCCCTCCGAGTATTTAGATCTTCTTTAAGATTTATTTATTTATTTTATTTTTGGGCTGGGGTCGGGTTGGGGAGGGAGGGGAGCGGGCGGGCCACTTCCACTGGTCTTTTGTTTCTCTATTTTCATCCGTCTTTGTTCTTTGGCTCCTGTGGGCCTCCCATCGCGGTGGCCTCTGTTGTCGCAGAGCACCGGCTCTGGGCGCATGCGCTCCAGAGCTCCGGCTTGGTGATTGGACACATCGGTCCAGCCGCTCCCGCGGCACGTGGGATCTTCCCAGGCCAGGGATCAAACCGGCGCCCCTTGCACTGCAAGGTGGTGTCCTTATCCACTGGACCACCAGGGGAAGCCCTAGATCTTCTTTAATCTTTTATAAACATGCTCTGTAGTTTTCTGTAGTGTTTTGTGTATCTATCATCAGGTTTGTTCCTGGGTTAGATATCTGACATTTTTGATGTTATTGATGTAAATAAGATATTTGTTAATTTGATTCTCTAATTTATTACAAATAGTATATAGAAATACAATTGATTTATAGATTAAGGTGACCCTTGAACAATGTCAGGGCTATGGGCACAAATCCTCTGCACAGTTGAAAATTCACCTGCTGCTGTCCCTCAGAAAGCAAAGGAATTGATAAATGACTCACCCAGGGGCAGATTGCCAGGAGAAATATCAGCAACCTCAGATATGCAGATGATACCGCTCTAATGGCAGAAAGTAAAGAGGAACTAAAGAGCCTCTTGATGAGGGTGAAAGAGGAGAGTGAAAAAAATCACAGATGTTGCATGACCCAGAAAAGCACCTTTCATCCATCCCACAAATTATGTTACTTCATTCTTGGATCTGATCTTTGTCACCCAGAGGCAAAGCCCAGAGCAACTCCTCCCAGACAGTAAAACAAGGGTCAACTCTGGCAGAGACCATCCAAAGCAACATGGTAAGTCTTCCCTGTCCCTAATTGGAGCTTTCCTCTGTCCCTTCCTCCCCTAGCTTCTCCTTTCCTGCCCCCTGCCCCCTTCCCTTCTTTCCAGTAACCTTAAAGGTAGGAAATTAACAAGCCTCAGTACCTTGCTGCACACCATGGCAGCTAGGAGGCCGCAGAGCCACTCACTCCCCTGGCAAGCTCTTAGGCACCCTGCTACACCACCTCTCTGTGAGCATGGGGACGGGCACACCTGCGGCTTTTATTGCTTCCCATAGGAGAAGACCATCATTAAGAGACAGAAGAGAACCTTTTGGTACAGGTAAGTGATAGAAGCTTTTTTTTTATCTTTCCTAGTCTAGGTCATATTCACTCTTTGGAAATAAGTAACTTTATAAATATGTAGAATGAGGAGAAAATATCAGGGAGACTTCTCACATCTCTCTCTTTCTTCTTTTCTGAAAACCAGTTATATAGGACTTGCAGACTAGAGAAAATGGCCATTTTTGAGAAGTTTAAAGTGAAGCTTGCAGGTTGCATTTCAATTTCCACTCTTACAATCCATAGGCAGGCCCGTTTCTATTTTTCAGATCCTGAACCTGATAATCTGCTCTCCTCTTTACTGGAAAGAGAGTTCATTGTTTTAGCTCTTTAACTGCAGGCTGTAAAATCTGCGAGAAAGAATTACTTCAAATTTGTGCCTTTTTCTTTTTTTAATTTTTGAAACAAGGAGGTTAAGATGCTCCATGTGTCAGTTTAATCAAAACCCTCAATTTATGACATTTCACTACAGTTAAGGACGGAAGGCCTTAAGCCAGTTTTTAGGGTGGAATTTTCTTGGCTGCACACAAGAAAGCACACACAATCTATTATTGTCTGAGTTTCTTTCTTTCCTTCCTTCATTTCTTTCTTTCTCCCTTTCTTTCTTTTTTGGCCACACCATGTGACCTGTAGGATCTTAGTTCCCTGACCAGGGAGTGAACCTTCACCCTCAGCAGTGAAAGCACATGTGGACTTCTAACCACCCTGAGTTGGTTTCCTTTGGCACTTGATGTTTAGCAAAAAACAATCCAAGCATTTTCTGCAGATGTTAATGTCAGAGATAGCCCAGACATACTTCACATTCTAAAAGTTCTCGCTAGAGTAGACTGAAGAGGGTCCCTGATCATGACACTCACAAGGGGGACAGTCCTGGACCTGTTCTGACACACACACCCCCGCCCCCTCAAAGGCCTACATACGTAGTACCTGGAAGGTCTTATGCTTCAGCACCTGCAGCCCTTTCATGTGGACATCTACTTTGTTGGAGGGCTTACATGTCAGGAGGGCTGTATTCCCATCCTCACGACCACATCAATCTTTTTCTATTATCACCCACTCCTACCCTCACCCTCTGTCTATATTCCCCACTTCCCCTTCAGGCTCGCCTGAAGAAAGGGATTCACAGTCATTTTATGGGCATGAGGATCACTTCTGGCTACTGGATCCCAAACTGTCTCTTTCTCCCATGCTAACAATGCATGTATATCTGCAGGCATTTCAGGTATCTTATCTTCATGGTCATGATCTTCGTTAGGCTGCTGGGTTACGTGCTTTTTTACCTGCAGTACATCGACCCAGACCTCCTTGTGGACGTCCTGCCCAGGGTCATGAGCAGAGATACCTTGAAGAGGCTGAGGGATGTCTTATTTCCCTTCCTCACTCTAGAGGTGGAAGAACTTCTACCGCATTAGTCTGGAGTGACCTGGGGGCTTCACACTGCACCTGAGTGGAGTCGAGGGCATGACTGTGGTCCCCAAATGAGGGATGGGCCAGGAAGGAAGTGGGAGCTCTGAGTCAGAGCTGCTGCTTTGACATCTGACCTCTTCATGTCATTTTCATCCCAAGCACTTTCTCCACAGTGTCTCTTGTTCAAATAAAACATATGTTTGATCAGAGTTCACTATGTTGGTCTGTGAATTTGGTCTGTGAGTCCTTTAGGGAAGATAACCACACATTATCTTCCCTAAAGTTCTTTTATTTTATATTATGCTATGTCTTACAGGAGTGGGAGAGCCTGAAAAGCTGACCTTTTACATGTACACAGATGGTTACTCATTCTCAATTGAGAAGAAAATTACCCTAAAATTCAGGTGCTATAATAAAATGAAATCATAATTCAAATCCCTTCCCTCCCATAATGCCTCCTCTGATCCCTTCCAACCCGAGACAGCCACACTTGTCTTCCAAATGTTGCTGGCACATTCTCTGGGCTTCCCTTACTGCCCTGGCCACTTCGGCCTTGTAGTGTCATTACTGTTCCTAAGGGTGGGGCTTCTGACACCTTGATTCTATATCAGCCCTCATGGCCCCACCCATGGTACCTTTACAAAGACTCCTTGGAGAGCAGTGTCTACTTGGTCTGGAGTTGAGTGGTGGAGGCATCTTCCTTTGGCAGCTTCTTCCTCCTATTCATTCCCGAGGCTCTTGCTTTCTGGTGACTTTTCTCCTTCCAAGACCGTTCTCTTGCAAAAGGGTTTAATTGAATTCCACCTGCACAACAATGTTGAGGTGAAAGACATGCAATGTGTGTCTGCTTTGGATGCAGACACTGTCTCTTTCTCCCATGCTAACAATGCATGTATATCTGCAGGCATTTCAGGTATCTTATCTTCATGGTCATGATCTTCGTTAGGCTGCTGGGTTACGTGCTTTTTTACCTGCAGTACATCGACCCAGACCTCCTTGTGGACGTCCTGCCCAGGGTCATGAGCAGAGATACCTTGAAGAGGCTGAGGGATGTCTTATTTCCCTTCCTCACTCTAGAGGTGGAAGAACTTCTACCGCATTAGTCTGGAGTGACCTGGGGGCTTCACACTGCACCTGAGTGGAGTCGAGGGCATGACTGTGGTCCCCAAATGAGGGATGGGCCAGGAAGGAAGTGGGAGCTCTGAGTCAGAGCTGCTGCTTTGACATCTGACCTCTTCATGTCATTTTCATCCCAAGCACTTTCTCCACAGTGTCTCTTGTTCAAATAAAACATATGTTTGATCAGAGTTCACTATGTTGGTCTGTGAATTTGGTCTGTGAGTCCTTTAGGGAAGATAACCACACATTATCTTCCCTAAAGTTCTTTTATTTTATATTATGCTATGTCTTACAGGAGTGGGAGAGCCTGAAAAGCTGACCTTTTACATGTACACAGATGGTTACTCATTCTCAATTGAGAAGAAAATTACCCTAAAATTCAGGTGCTATAATAAAATGAAATCATAATTCAAATCCTTCCCTCCCATAATGCCTCCTCTGATCCCTTCCAACCCGAGACAGCCACACTTGTCTTCCAAATGTTGCTGGCACATTCTCTGGGCTTCCCTTACTGCCCTGGCCACTTCGGCCTTGTAGTGTCATTACTGTTCCTAAGGGTGGGGCTTCTGACACCTTGATTCTATATCAGCCCTCATGGCCCCACCCATGGTACCTTTACAAAGACTCCTTGGAGAGCAGTGTCTACTTGGTCTGGAGTTGAGTGGTGGAGGCATCTTCCTTTGGCAGCTTCTTCCTCCTATTCATTCCCGAGGCTCTTGCTTTCTGGTGACTTTTCTCCTTCCAAGACCGTTCTCTTGCAAAAGGGTTTAATTGAATTCCACCTGCACAACAATGTTGAGGTGAAAGACATGCAATGTGTGTTTGCTTTGGATGCAGACATGACCCTATCCTATGTTTTCTCGGGGGGGATCTAAAGAGGAGAATGAATGAGGAATAGTCTCAAAAGACTCCATAAAAAGAAAAACTGATCAACAACACCCTCTTGTGGCCAAATGCAAGCTCTATTGTATTTCCACAGGCTTCACTCCAAAAAGCAGGAGTGTGATCAGCAAGTTGAAGCACAAAGATGGATCTTGAACAATTCTTTGAGCTCTGATAAGTCCAGTTAGTATTCATTCATTCATTCAACAAATATTCACTGAACCTCTTCCTTGATCAAGGCAGTATTTTAGACTCTGGGATTATAGCAATGAATGAAACAATCAATCTCTGCTTTCATTGTAGTGGGTGTGCACATGCTCAGTCCCTGAGTCCTGTCTGACTCTTTGCAACCCCGTGGGCTGTGGCCCACCAGACTTCTCTGTCCATGGGATTTCTCAGACCAGAATCCTGGAGTGGGTTGCCATTTCCTTCTTCAGGGGATTTTCCCAACCCAGGGACTGAACTCATGTCTTCTGCATTGCAGGTGGATTCTTTACCACTGAACCACCTGGGAAGCTGTAGTGAGTAGAGACAGATAATAAATTACAAAAGTGTAAAAATGTCAGATGATATTAGAATGTATTAAAAAGTTAGGTGGGGGAGGAGGAAAGAAGTAATGATGAGTGACAGTTGCAAGACTTCCTCGAGAAGGTAGCATTATAACAAGACCTGAAGGCGATGAAGGAAACATGTGGGTACCAAGGTAGGTGGTTGTGGCCAACAAGGAGACAGCAAGTACATGGCCTGGAAAGTGGAGTGTGCCTGCTATTGCTTTTTTGTCTCCTTTGCTGAGTCCCTGCTCACCCGTCTCTAACGGTTCCTTCATAAACTCTCTTCATTGGAATCCTCCAAACTGAATTTGGTTCCTACCAAAACCCTGGCTAATCCACTGTTTACTGGCCAGATCCATGCCCTAGTCAGGAGGATTTCAGCACTGGAGTGATTCTAAACTACAAGTGTATGTGAAGAAAAGGCCTGCAATTGGCCAAGAGTTGACTCCACAGAGCATTACGTCCTCAGTCATTCCCGTCTCTGGTCACACAGTCCCCTGTACATTCACGGAATGCTTAGGCTCTTCTCGCTGCCCAGCTTTTCCCATAGAGACATCCTAGGCAAATGTGGGTCCATCCCAACATTCAAGACTGGCTAGGAGATACCGGCTTAGGAAAATTGTGGCTAAGTGATAAATGAGGATTTGCAGTCAGCAATCCAGTGAGGATTTGAAACCTTAAAGATGTATTGGAAATTCATGTTGCAGAAGCAGTGACCTTTTCTGCCACACAAGAGCCTGCCTCCAAGTAGGAAGCTGGCTCCAGAAGGGCGTGGATGGAGTTCAGAGGCTCGGGAAGCATAAGAGTGGTTACTGCTGCTTTGAATGAGCAGTGCTGAGCTGGACATCTGACTTCAACAACTGGGAGCTTATCACACCCAATCCCCACATATCCATATCAGTTTTAGAAAGATTGTAGCAAAATGATATAACACACCCAGCCCAACAAAGGGCATTCAACAACAGGAGTTTCCTTTCTCTTATATTAAAGTTTGCCTTCATCTAGCAATTAATCTTATATAGCAACACAGCAAAGCGACTCCCTCCTGTATATTTTAGTCACTAAAATGAGCAGCCTTCTGTTCTCCAAATGCCATTTTGGCGGCTGTATCGCAAAAATACGAGCTTGGAGTCAACCAAAATTCTTAACTTTTTTGGACACAAATTATTTTTATCCTATCTCTTCTCTGTCTTGAATTTGTACAGATTTAACAAAAAGCATACTAATAAAACAATGCTAAAAATCATGTAGGATTGACCACTTCCTTTATTAAATTTCATTTGTCAGTTTGGATACTTCTTTTCGGTCTGTTGGAATCGTTCAAAACTTTGATTTTACAAAGGAATTAACTGGCCCATTTAATGACCAGAGACACCTGGTAGAATTGATACTGCTGAACTTTGGGTGGAGAGAGGCCTTTGGCTTTGTAATAATTGTTGACCCCAGGCAGTTAGTTAACCCTGGCTTTAAAGGAGCTAATTATACTCTCCCGGAACCTGAGTGTATGTGAAGAAAAGGCCTGCAATTGGCCAAGAGTTGACTCCACAGAGCATTACGTCCTCAGTCATTCCCGTCTCTGGTCACACAGTCCCCTGTACATTCACGGAATGCTTAGGCTCTTCTCGCTGCCCAGCTTTTCCCATAGAGACATCCTAGGCAAATGTGGGTCCATCCCAACATTCAAGACTGGCTAGGAGATACCGGCTTAGGAAAATTGTGGCTAAGTGATAAATGAGGATTTGCAGTCAGCAATCCAGTGAGGATTTGAAACCTTAAAGATGTATTGGAAATTCATGTTGCAGAAGCAGTGACCTTTTCTGCCACACAAGAGCCTGCCTCCAAGTAGGAAGCTGGCTCCAGAAGGGCGTGGATGGAGTTCAGAGGCTCGGGAAGCATAAGAGTGGTTACTGCTGCTTTGAATGAGCAGTGCTGAGCTGGACATCTGACTTCAACAACTGGGAGCTTATCACACCCAATCCCCACATATCCATATCAGTTTTAGAAAGATTGTAGCAAAATGATATAACACACCCAGCCCAACAAAGGGCATTCAACAACAGGAGTTTCCTTTCTCTTATATTAAAGTTTGCCTTCATCTAGCAATTAATCTTATATAGCAACACAGCAAAGCGACTCCCTCCTGTATATTTTAGTCACTAAAATGAGCAGCCTTCTGTTCTCCAAATGCCATTTTGGCGGCTGTATCGCAAAAATACGAGCTTGGAGTCAACCAAAATTCTTAACTTTTTTGGACACAAATTATTTTTATCCTATCTCTTCTCTGTCTTGAATTTGTACAGATTTAACAAAAAGCATACTAATAAAACAATGCTAAAAATCATGTAGGATTGACCACTTCCTTTATTAAATTTCATTTGTCAGTTTGGATACTTCTTTTCGGTCTGTTGGAATCGTTCAAAACTTTGATTTTACAAAGGAATTAACTGGCCCATTTAATGACCAGAGACACCTGGTAGAATTGATACTGCTGAACTTTGGGTGGAGAGAGGCCTTTGGCTTTGTAATAATTGTTGACCCCAGGCAGTTAGTTAACCCTGGCTTTAAAGGAGCTAATTATACTCTCTCCCCGGAACCTGTTATAGCAGCTGCCGAGTTTTTTCTCCAGCACTCAGAAATGGAATGTCTTTGGGTCTGAAGGCTTGAACAGTTAAATGGATTAATCACTTTCCTTATATCTTTTCACCTATGTCAAAACTTCATTATTATTTTGGATTATCTTTCTTATCATGCTAAAGATCAATTTCGTTGACAGAGAAGGCTGAAGTGGAATAGACTCTTATCTTTTAACATTGTATCCCATGCCCTAGGGGCTTCCCTGGTAGCCCAGATAGTAAAGAATCTGCCTGTAATGTGGGAGACCTGGGTTCAGTCCCTGGGTTGGGAAGATCCCCTGGAGAAGGGAACTTTAGTATTCTTGCCTGGAGAATCCCAAGGACCGAGGAGCCCGACAGGCTCAAGTCCATGGGGTCACAAACAATCGGACATGACTGAGCAATTTTCATTTCACTTCACTTAACTTCCCATGCCCTAAGGAGTGGCCTACCCCTTTCATCTTGCTTATTTTAAGCATAGCATTAAAAGTGACTTTTAAAATTGCACTATATAGTATCTTTTTGAAAATCCCAGTGTTGTTTTGAGAAAAAGCACGGAAGAAGGAGGTAAGCCTTGGGTCCTAGTCCCAGCTTTTCTGTTATGTACCTGATTTTCTTCTTTTTTTTTTTCTTTGTTTATGTATACCCAGTCTTAGTTGTTGCACTTGGGATCTGTAGTTGGGGCATGTGAGATCTAGTTCCCTGACCAGGGATTGAACCCGGGCCCCCTGCATTGGAAGCACAGAGTCTTACCCACTGGACCACCAGGAAAGTCCCTGTATCTGATATTCTACAAGCCACATAGTCACATACCCTCTCTGGGCTTGAGGTTGATTTGGGTGCCTGAGGTAGATCATTGTGTTGACATTCTTTAGCTTTATGAACTAATCTACTAGGATCTTTGTATGAGTGAGAAACAACTCTTCTAACCTTCTATAGGCCTGACAGGCTGTGGCTCTCCAAAGAATTGATACTGCTGAACTTTGGGTGGAGAGAGGCCTTTGGCTTTGTAATAATTGTTGACCCCAGGCAGTTAGTTAACCCTGGCTTTAAAGGAGCTAATTATACTCTCTCCCCGGAACCTGTTATAGCAGCTGCCGAGTTTTTTCTCCAGCACTCAGAAATGGAATGTCTTTGGGTCTGAAGGCTTGAACAGTTAAATGGATTAATCACTTTCCTTATATCTTTTCACCTATGTCAAAACTTCATTATTATTTTGGATTATCTTTCTTATCATGCTAAAGATCAATTTCGTTGACAGAGAAGGCTGAAGTGGAATAGACTCTTATCTTTTAACATTGTATCCCATGCCCTAGGGGCTTCCCTGGTAGCCCAGATAGTAAAGAATCTGCCTGTAATGTGGGAGACCTGGGTTCAGTCCCTGGGTTGGGAAGATCCCCTGGAGAAGGGAACTTTAGTATTCTTGCCTGGAGAATCCCAAGGACCGAGGAGCCCGACAGGCTCAAGTCCATGGGGTCACAAACAATCGGACATGACTGAGCAATTTTCATTTCACTTCACTTAACTTCCCATGCCCTAAGGAGTGGCCTACCCCTTTCATCTTGCTTATTTTAAGCATAGCATTAAAAGTGACTTTTAAAATTGCACTATATAGTATCTTTTTGAAAATCCCAGTGTTGTTTTGAGAAAAAGCACGGAAGAAGGAGGTAAGCCTTGGGTCCTAGTCCCAGCTTTTCTGTTATGTACCTGATTTTCTTCTTTTTTTTTTTCTTTGTTTATGTATACCCAGTCTTAGTTGTTGCACTTGGGATCTGTAGTTGGGGCATGTGAGATCTAGTTCCCTGACCAGGGATTGAACCCGGGCCCCCTGCATTGGAAGCACAGAGTCTTACCCACTGGACCACCAGGAAAGTCCCTGTATCTGATATTCTACAAGCCACATAGTCACATACCCTCTCTGGGCTTGAGGTTGATTTGGGTGCCTGAGGTAGATCATTGTGTTGACATTCTTTAGCTTTATGAACTAATCTACTAGGATCTTTGTATGAGTGAGAAACAACCCTCTTTCTAACCTTCTATAGGCCTGACAGGCTGTGGCTCTCCCAGGGATCTTAGCCCTTTCCTGGTCTCTCTTCTTTTCCAGAGAATCCCTATGAAAGCCTGGAATCACTCCCTTCACTTTATATTGTTAGGAGTATTGGAGGGTGATCCTTCTAAATAAAGTTCTTCCTAAGAAGAAACAGTATTTCTATTAACTCTAAGAATGAGTGAAGAAGTTTGGTTTAAAGGTTTAGTTCAACACCATGTACTGAGTTCCTACCATGTGCCAGGCACTACACAAGCAGTACATGGGGTTGTGGAGAAGGGAGAGAAAACAGCTAAAGGAATAAGCAGTAAATCATGCTCCTCAAGACTCAGTTGTATGGCAGATCCCAGCACTCAACATCAAGGTTAGAGGTAACTCTGATACTCTTCTGAAGTATCAATGCTGACATAATGGGGTTTGGAACTAATAATAGCCCATTGACAATTTTGCAGACACTATATTAGATACTTCTGTATGTCTCTGTCTCACAGTATGGTGAACTGTCTGAGATTATCCAGATAGTAAGTGGCAAAGCCGGAGTTCACAGGCCACCTCTGGGCTCTTCAGGACACATGAAAGGCAAATAAGAAAGATGCAATCTAGATCCCTGAAGTCATCTTCAAATACATTAATCTGCCAAGTACTGCAGTTATTGAATCAATACTTAAAATCAGTTGCTTTTACATTACTCATTTTCTTGAGGTCCAGTATCATTCCTTTCAGTGTCTTAAATTTTCCCTTGGAACTGAATCATTCCTCTAGTTTAATGATTAAAATAAAAAAGAACTTGGATAAAGGCTTTATTAAGGTATTGAGGGTCATTCATATCTCAGTATGAATACAAAGTGAAGAGCTGGGAAGGGAGGAGGTGAAAGAAATATTCAGGCCATTGTCACCTGAAGGTGAGGGTGTTGAACTGGAGTAACAGGGAAGCAGATGTAATCACTAGAACAATGACTCTATCTCAACTTTGCCTGAGACAGCCCTAGGGCAGCCTACTTGAAAGCAGTGGGAGATAGTGCCAATAGTCTGTAGGAGACTGACCCCCTGCTTGGAGCTCAGCATGTATTATCATTCTGAGGGGGTTTTTTGGAAGGTGAGGGAAGCCGCAGTCTAGTCTGAGGCTTTCCTCAGCCCCACTAAGCTAATTCACAGAAAAGTGAACGAAGCAAGGGCAGTAACTTTCAGTAGGTATTAAAAGAGGTAAAATTCAGGGCTTCCCTGGCAGTCCGGTGGGAGGGGAGTTCGCATTGCAGTACAAGCGGCACTGGTTCGATCCCTGGCCAGGGAAGATCCCACGTGCGGAGAAGTGGCTGGACCGGTGTGTCCAATGAGGAGCCGGCGCTCTGGAGCGCATGCGCCCAGAGCCAGTGCTCTGCGGTGAGAGATGCCGGTGCTATGGGAGGTCCATACATGCCAAACAATAAAAATGGATGAAGAATAAACGGTGACTTAGAGGCCAAAAAAAATTTTTTTAATTAAAAAAATAAAAGAGGTAAAATTCAGGGGGCGGTGCGATGGGATAGGCTGGGGCATCTTGGCAGAGGAAAACGTCAAGAGGCTCTGATGAAAAGGGGAATAGACTTCGTATCTATGGATCCCTCCTTCTGCTAGAATATTCCTGCTGCAAATATAGGTGATTAGGAGACTCTCTACTTTCCCAAAGACTTGAACCTGGAACTATATTTTCAGTCAGTTTTAAACAAGACCACATGACAGTGTAAACTCTGTACAGTGCCCAGTCGGTGTTGCAGTTGGAAAATAAGGAGTAAAATTGAGATAAGGTGTTGAAAGTTCTACCTGCCTTTCTAGGCATGGTCTGAGCACCTCTGGTTTAGGAAATTGATGAGTCAACAAAAGCATGGAACCCAGTGTACCGGCGACTTCCTATGTCATGAGAAACTTACCTTCTCTGAAAGGTTTTGTCCTACTGGGAAGATCACCACCGACCAATTTTACACGAAAAAAAGAGTTAATTCAACAATCTGTCAGGTCTCTCCTACCTACCCAGCACACTGCAGAATTGTGTATTTGACTACATAACTTTTATCCTGAAAGAGTTTGTAATCTGCTAGCAAGGGTTAAAAAAATATTTAGTAACTATAAGGCAAAGCAAAGTGAGGTAGTCCCATCAAGAGATTATTTGCAGGGTAGGAATAGAGACCCAGACACAGAGAACAGACATTAAGCCATGGAGAAGGGTGGGGGCAGAAAGGAAAGGGTGGGACAAATTGAGAGAGTAGCACTGAAATGTAGACACTACTGTATATAAAAGAGACAGTGAGAAATTGCTGTATAACATAGAAAGTTCAACCTAGTACTCTATGACAACCTAGAGGGGTGGGAAGGAGTGGGGTTTGTGGGGAGATTCCAGAGGAGGGCATATGTGTATGCTTATGGTTGATTCATGTTGTATGACAGAAGCCCACACAATATCGTAAAGCAATTGTCCTCCAGTTAAAAATAAATTTTAAAAAAGAGGATACAGAGTGTCAAGGAGGCTCAAAGGAAATAGATGGTATCTAGAGCAGCAGCAAGGAGAGAGTGAGAAGGTTTCATTTGATATAGACATTGACAGAGAGATAGGATTACAATCCTCAGAGACAGAGGAGGGGCTTTCCAAATGAGGAAATAGGAGAAATTGTGATGCAAATACTCCCCAGTCCTGTAAATATAGGACTTACCAAAAATTCCTCAGAGACTTCGTATCTATGGATCCTTTTGGAATATTCCTGCTGCAAATATAGGTGATTAGGAGACTCTCTACTTTCCCAAAGACTTGAACCTGGAACTATATTTTCAGTCAGTTTTAAACAAGACCACATGACAGTGTAAACTCTGTACAGTGCCCAGTCGGTGTTGCAGTTGGAAAATAAGGAGTAAAATTGAGATAAGGTGTTGAAAGTTCTACCTGCCTTTCTAGGCATGGTCTGAGCACCTCTGGTTTAGGAAATTGATGAGTCAACAAAAGCATGGAACCCAGTGTACCGGCGACTTCCTATGTCATGAGAAACTTACCTTCTCTGAAAGGTTTTGTCCTACTGGGAAGATCACCACCGACCAATTTTACACGAAAAAAAGAGTTAATTCAACAATCTGTCAGGTCTCTCCTACCTACCCAGCACACTGCAGAATTGTGTATTTGACTACATAACTTTTATCCTGAAAGAGTTTGTAATCTGCTAGCAAGGGTTAAAAAAATATTTAGTAACTATAAGGCAAAGCAAAGTGAGGTAGTCCCATCAAGAGATTATTTGCAGGGTAGGAATAGAGACCCAGACACAGAGAACAGACATTAAGCCATGGAGAAGGGTGGGGGCAGAAAGGAAAGGGTGGGACAAATTGAGAGAGTAGCACTGAAATGTAGACACTACTGTATATAAAAGAGACAGTGAGAAATTGCTGTATAACATAGAAAGTTCAACCTAGTACTCTATGACAACCTAGAGGGGTGGGAAGGAGTGGGGTTTGTGGGGAGATTCCAGAGGAGGGCATATGTGTATGCTTATGGTTGATTCATGTTGTATGACAGAAGCCCACACAATATCGTAAAGCAATTGTCCTCCAGTTAAAAATAAATTTTAAAAAAGAGGATACAGAGTGTCAAGGAGGCTCAAAGGAAATAGATGGTATCTAGAGCAGCAGCAAGGAGAGAGTGAGAAGGTTTCATTTGATATAGACATTGACAGAGAGATAGGATTACAATCCTCAGAGACAGAGGAGGGGCTTTCCAAATGAGGAAATAGGAGAAATTGTGATGCAAATACTCCCCAGTCCTGTAAATATGCTCAGGGACAGAGTTGGGCTCCACTAATCCTTCGAATTTGGAAAGAAAATTCTCCCAGGAGAAAAAATCTTAACAGTAGCTTACTTCATTACTAATTGTTGAAGAGATGCTATTAATTATTCACTTATGTTTAGTACACAAGAAAGAGTTCCAAAGCAGATTCAATAAACATTGGTCTTCAATGGATTAGATAATGACAGAATTGGAGGGAGAACTTCCCAGATAACCCTGGGTGTCCCCCATTGGTTCATAAACTGACCCCCATATGTGGACGGCCAGGAGAGCCAGAAGAGGTGAATCACTCCAGGTTGGTGGGTGGAAGTTTAATAAGCAAGAAACTTAGGTTTGTCTTAGGCGCCATGTCATGAGAAGAATGACCAGAATCTCAAAGTTTATGTGGAAGGCTTAACGGGCCTTAGTCACATGTACCATCCACATGGTTTCAACAACACATATCTCTCTCAAGGCTGCATCCTGGAGGCCTCTTCTAGGGTGGAGGTGGGGTGGGGTGGGTAGGCGAGCAGGTGAGACACTCATTCCAAAGACAAGGGAGGGGTGAAGAGTCCTGACGGCCCAGGTCCAGCTCCTGGGTCCATCAATAGTCATATCCTCTTCATGACCTCCTCCAAAACCCTCTAAAATCGAACTTTCTGAATTCTTAAACCTTTAGAATTAGTGATTTTCAGAGATACTGAGAACAAAATGAAACATTATTTAGTAAAGAAAAGGAAAACAACATTTGGTGAGTGTACAGAGGAGAAATCCAGTTACTTCTTTATTCCAGAGACTCCCATTAGAGGATAATAATATATTAGAATCACCTGGGGATATATGTATTTTTTCAATAAGAAAAAACTTCCTCAGGAGCAACATCAGACCTGGACTGTTCTGGAGGCTGAAAGTCTGAAATCAAGATATTAGTAATTCTTTGTATTGACTACGCACTGAAGTGATATAATACATTGAATTTTTTCGATTAGATAATTATAATACTAAAATTAATTTTACCTGTTTGTTTTTACCTTTTTTAAAAGATTTATTTAATTATCTGACTGCGCCAGGTCTCTGTGCTATACATGGACTTTCTCTGCTTGTGGAGGAGGGGCTAATTTTTTTTTTTTTTTGGCCACTTCTATTGGTCTTTCATCTATTTATTTTCATCCATCTTTGTTCTTTGGCCTGTGTGGGCCTCCCATCGCAGTGGCCTGCCTCTCTCACTGCAGAGCTCCGGCTCTGGGCGCACACGCTCCAGAGCTCCGGCTTCATAGTCGGACACCTGGGCCCAGCCACTCCGCGGCACGTGGGATCTTCCCAGGTCAGGGATCAAACCAGCGCCCCTTGCACTGCAAAGTGGTGTCCTTACCCACTGGACCACCAGGGAAACCCCTAATTCTTCTTTGAGGTGAGCAGGTTTCTCATTGTGGTGGCTTCTCTTGTGTGGAGCATGGACCCTAGGGCATGCGAGCGTGAGTAGTTTGGGCTCCTGGGCTCTAGAGCACAGGCTCAGTAGTTGTGGCGTATGGGACCAAGGACTGAACACATGTCCCCTGCATTTACAGGCAGGTTCTTACCACTGGACCACCAGAGAAGCCCTGTTTTTACCTTTTAATGTGGCTGCTAAAGAATTAAACATTTCACACATGCTTCACCTTCTATTGCTATTGGATAGCACTGCCTCAAAGCATGTGAGTGATTTGCCTATTGGGTAAAACAGCACAATTCTGGAGTTATGGAGCTATTTTATGCCTTTTTTTTTTTTTTTTCCCAGAGGAAAAAGTAGTATATTCAGAAAATCAGGATGAAGTGAGTACAGAAGTAGAAGGAAAGGGTCAGGGCAAGATACCCTTTTCGGTTTTCATTTTGGAATGTCACTTCATTTTTATTGCAGTAAGGAGTACACCACACAGGCTGACTGTTTAAACCATTGATAAGTGTGGAGTTCAGTGGCACTGAGTATACTCACAGTGTTCTGCTACTATCAACACTGTCCATCTTGAGAACTTTTTGTCTTCCTGAACTGAAACTCTGTACTCATTAGACAATAACTCCCCATTCTCTCAGTCTCTCAGCCTCTGGGAATCATCATTCTACTTTTCATCTTTATGAATCTGATTTTATACCTCTTATAACTGGAATTATTCAATTACATCCTTTTGTGTCTGGCTTATTTCACTTGGTATAATGTCCTTAAGGTTCATTCATTCTTCTCTCAGGATGAATAATATTCCACTTACATACATGCCACACTGTTTATCTTTCATTTATTTGTAGATGCAATGTGTCACTTTGCACTTGCTATGCTACTTATAATTGTTCTACTGTAATGAAGAGCTTCAGTTTTGATTCATCTCATATTCTTTAGTAGGATCTATTGGACATCTTATGGCATAGGGTCTCTTAATAGATTCCTTTTAATGAAGTAAGCTTTTCAAAGCTATGTATACATTGGACAATTTTTGGAGGAATCGGTAGTTCACATTTTCTGCCACATCGTCAGGAGATTTTGATACATTAGAAGAAACTTTAACAAAGGGCGTCTTGGCCCTTAAAACAAGAAATGAATAAGAAACAGTTAAAATAACAAACTATTAACAAGGAAATTAATAACAAGCAAATTAAAACATGTGAAAGGTGACATATGCAGGAAAAATTCCAGTGTAATGCAATGTAACTGGGGACAAAGGCTAGCTGAATTTGATGGGGTTCAGTGGACAGGTCCTCTGCTGAGGTGACATTCAACTTGAGAATGAAAGGATGAGCAAGAGCTAGGCAACTGTGGGCCAAGGGAAAGACATTTCCAGAAGAAAGAAGAGCAAGGGCAGACCCTAGAGGCAGGAAACAGCTGCTTTACTCAGAGTGGAGCTGGGAGGAAAGAAGAGATGGGGGAGACATAGGGAGATAGGAAGAGACGGGAGGCATTTCTTGTCAACAATGGGAATACACTAAGGCCAGCTCACATCTCTGCAACAGACAGAGGCGTGATAGAAAGAAGAGCCCCAGGGTTCCTTAAAGAGAAAGAAATGATCTGGTTATTCAGCATGGCTGGCATGATATTATGTGTCTGTATCAGACTGGGTTAAGCTACAGCCCAGCTTCAGCTGGTGTTTTGGAAATGGATATATAAAAATTTCGGTGATTCTAATCTGTTGTTACCAGAGTTCAATAAGTGTCTTTTTTTAGAAATAAGAATATAATCCACTTAATGATAAATCATAATTCTTGGAGATCTCTTTAAATATTTGTAGAGAGATTTAACATGCCCCAAAGATATCGTACACCCATGTTTTTATTTCCATAAAACAAAATTTCACAGCAGTAACTCAAGTTTTCATTTTTGCATTTGTGTAGAACTAGATCTGGATGAGATCTGAGGACCCTTTGGTTCTAACTTTCTCCCTCACTTTTTCAGAAGGAGACATTTAGGGCCAGTAGGAGAAAAGGGGTTTTGTCCAAGAGCACGTAAGTATGGGTCAAAATTGGGTTCTGACATGGGTGCCCAAATGCTCAGCACTCTGCAGTGGGTATCTTCCACACTGCTTCCAGGTGAAGCAGCCTCTAGGCAGTGGAACAGCATTAAGAGATGATTTGCTCCACATTTTGAGCAGCCCCATGCAAATTCAGGAAGCAGAAATGCGAAAATTTTCTATTAAATTTTAAGAGGAACTAAATTCTGGCCTTAAAACAAGAAATGAATAAGAAACAGTTAAAATAACAAACTATTAACAAGGAAATTAATAACAAGCAAATTAAAACATGTGAAAGGTGACATATGCAGGAAAAATTCCAGTGTAATGCAATGTAACTGGGGACAAAGGCTAGCTGAATTTGATGGGGTTCAGTGGACAGGTCCTCTGCTGAGGTGACATTCAACTTGAGAATGAAAGGATGAGCAAGAGCTAGGCAACTGTGGGCCAAGGGAAAGACATTTCCAGAAGAAAGAAGAGCAAGGGCAGACCCTAGAGGCAGGAAACAGCTGCTTTACTCAGAGTGGAGCTGGGAGGAAAGAAGAGATGGGGGAGACATAGGGAGATAGGAAGAGACGGGAGGCATTTCTTGTCAACAATGGGAATACACTAAGGCCAGCTCACATCTCTGCAACAGACAGAGGCGTGATAGAAAGAAGAGCCCCAGGGTTCCTTAAAGAGAAAGAAATGATCTGGTTATTCAGCATGGCTGGCATGATATTATGTGTCTGTATCAGACTGGGTTAAGCTACA
This sequence comes from Tragulus kanchil, assembly GCA_022376925.1. Classification (NCBI taxonomy): domain Eukaryota; kingdom Metazoa; phylum Chordata; class Mammalia; order Artiodactyla; family Tragulidae; genus Tragulus; species Tragulus kanchil. The sequence goes on from JAIOJX010000032.1 coordinate 261,329,674, forward strand.
GCCCAGCTTCAGCTGGTGTTTTGGAAATGGATATATAAAAATTTCGGTGATTCTAATCTGTTGTTACCAGAGTTCAATAAGTGTCTTTTTTTAGAAATAAGAATATAATCCACTTAATGATAAATCATAATTCTTGGAGATCTCTTTAAATATTTGTAGAGAGATTTAACATGCCCCAAAGATATCGTACACCCATGTTTTTATTTCCATAAAACAAAATTTCACAGCAGTAACTCAAGTTTTCATTTTTGCATTTGTGTAGAACTAGATCTGGATGAGATCTGAGGACCCTTTGGTTCTAACTTTCTCCCTCACTTTTTCAGAAGGAGACATTTAGGGCCAGTAGGAGAAAAGGGGTTTTGTCCAAGAGCACGTAAGTATGGGTCAAAATTGGGTTCTGACATGGGTGCCCAAATGCTCAGCACTCTGCAGTGGGTATCTCTCCACACTGCTTCCAGGTGAAGCAGCCTCTAGGCAGTGGAACAGCATTAAGAGATGATTTGCTCCACATTTTGAGCAGCCCCATGCAAATTCAGGGAAGCAGAAATGCGAAAATTTTCTATTAAATTTTAAGAGGAACTAAATTCTGGTTTAATCTAACCTAACTAATAACTACTGCTTGGCCTGGGGTAATTTCTGCAGCATCCCTGGATCTTAGTTTCAGCCGTAAAATTTTGGTGTCAAACACAGTAATCATCAAGGTCTTTACTGCTCTTACATTTGATGTCAGTCCTTGGCAGACATCAAGGAGGGAGGTGTTGCCAAATGACTAAATTCAGGGTTCAGCCAAGGGATGTCATGGGGCCAAGGAATATCTAATTCTTGCACTTTAAGCTAAACATTTAAGTTTCTAAAGAAATCAAATAGCAATGGTGTCTATGCTACATATTACTCCAGGACACATGAGCATACAGTAAAAATAATATCCAAAAATGATGGAAATAAGTTAACCTCAGACTGAAAAAAAGTATTTTGCTCTTCCCTTCGCTATGTGACAAACGATCCAACAAAACCTATTTGAAGGTCATTTATTATAAATTACCTGTCAGTTCACCAGCCTCTTTAAGTGTGAACTCCTACTATAATTAACATTTGGCATCTTACAATCATTTAAGAATAACATGACAGTCTCTTGGTTTGAGTCCATCTTAGAAATTTAAGTGGTGCTTTTGCCTGTGTTAATGGGGAAAATCTAAAGTCATTTATTTCATCTGTAATTTTAGGTTCTGTGCCCTGTTTTGATTGCCATATATGTTGCTGCTCTTTTGTGTCCAAGACAAGAATTTAGATTGTTTACTAAAAACTTGAAAAAGTACTACTAAGGCTTTCTCATCCATTGTGATGTGCTGGGTTGTACAGTGTGCTCTTCATCTGCCTTCCTGGTTAACTCTCACCCTTTTTCACTTGCTATCTCTGATCCTGGAGGTTGGCTGCATGGCTTGCATCAATGAGGGCCCCTACTTTCAACTGGGTCTAGTACCCAAAACAGATAAGAGGGAAAAAGGAAACTGAGACCAGGGTATCAATCCTCATGGCTACTCCCTGAGAGGTTACCTCCCGCTGGCTATGTCCCTGAAAACCTGATTCTGATATCTTTTGTCCTCTGGTTTAGATGTGTAGAGAAGAAACAGATCCACTAGACTGGGCAATCAGAAGATCTTGGTTGAATTTTGCCAGGGTACTTATGAGGTGTGATGGATGGGAGCCTGGAAGAGGAGCAGAGATGGGGAGGAATCATCTTTGCTGTGAAAAGGAAAGAAAAAGAGGAAGAGATCCTAGAGGAGAAATCTTGAGGAAAGGTTTTTGTGTGAAGGTGACACTTGAGAATGTTTATAGGCCATGGGAAGTTCAAGCATAATTCAACTGGTGGGCCAGAGATAGCTGGCCAATGGCAATAGAAGCCAACTGCATGGCACTAGCTTTTGAGAAAAGAAAAAGCTTTATCCCTAGGTTGACCACCAAGCAGAAATGAAGGAAGGCTCTCAAATCTGTTTCTTCCATCCAGGGCACAGGGAAATGTCAAATCGAGATCTGATTGGCTTAGAATCAGTCCATTCTGATTGAATCAGTCCATTTAAGAATTAAGATAGGCTGCTGGAAGCTAGATTTTCCTTACTTAAGGACTTCTTGCTTTATAAAGGGCTGTGGTGCTAACATTTCTTTTCTTTGAGTTCCATATATGGAAATTCTTGGTTCTGGGGTCATCTGACATGCACAAATGTTGTGTCTGTATAATAACTCAAAGTTTAATCAATAACTTACCTAAGGATGCAAAATCAATTTAAACTTGACAGTGTTTCATGTGGGTCAACAGGTGGGCAGAGACTGGGTCAAAGGCATGGATTGTAGGGAAATGTTTGACTTGAAAAGCCTGAGTTTTTAAGAACAGAAAATTTAAGTTTACTAAAAACTTGAAAAAGTATCTAAGGCTTTCTCATCCATTGTGATGTTGCTGGGTTTTTTTACAGTTTTTTTGGGTTTTTTCTTCCATCTGCCTTCCTGGTTAACTCTCACCCTTTTTCACTTGCTATCTCTGATCCTGGAGGTTGGCTGCATGGCTTGCATCAATGAGGGCCCCTACTTTCAACTGGGTCTAGTACCCAAAACAGATAAGAGGGAAAAAGGAAACTGAGACCAGGGTATCAATCCTCATGGCTACTCCCTGAGAGGTTACCTCCCGCTGGCTATGTCCCTGAAAACCTGATTCTGATATCTTTTGTCCTCTGGTTTAGATGTGTAGAGAAGAAACAGATCCACTAGACTGGGCAATCAGAAGATCTTGGTTGAATTTTGCCAGGGTACTTATGAGGTGTGATGGATGGGAGCCTGGAAGAGGAGCAGAGATGGGGAGGAATCATCTTTGCTGTGAAAAGGAAAGAAAAAGAGGAAGAGATCCTAGAGGAGAAATCTTGAGGAAAGGTTTTTGTGTGAAGGTGACACTTGAGAATGTTTATAGGCCATGGGAAGTTCAAGCATAATTCAACTGGTGGGCCAGAGATAGCTGGCCAATGGCAATAGAAGCCAACTGCATGGCACTAGCTTTTGAGAAAAGAAAAAGCTTTATCCCTAGGTTGACCACCAAGCAGAAATGAAGGAAGGCTCTCAAATCTGTTTCTTCCATCCAGGGCACAGGGAAATGTCAAATCGAGATCTGATTGGCTTAGAATCAGTCCATTCTGATTGAATCAGTCCATTTAAGAATTAAGATAGGCTGCTGGAAGCTAGATTTTCCTTACTTAAGGACTTCTTGCTTTATAAAGGGCTGTGGTGCTAACATTTCTTTTCTTTGAGTTCCATATATGGAAATTCTTGGTTCTGGGGTCATCTGACATGCACAAATGTTGTGTCTGTATAATAACTCAAAGTTTAATCAATAACTTACCTAAGGATGCAAAATCAATTTAAACTTGACAGTGTTTCATGTGGGTCAACAGGTGGGCAGAGACTGGGTCAAAGGCATGGATTGGAGGGAAATGTTTGACTTGAAAAGCCTGAGTTTTTAAGAACAGAACTTATGGGGACCCTGCTCACAAACACATCTTTAATGGTCTGTGTGTACAGGAGTTCATGACATTATTTCCCAGGAATATCTATGCCTTCTGTGAAATAGTCCAGGAATTAGAGGAAAAGATTTCAGGAAAGAGTGAAGGTTAGAGTCTGAGGAGAATGAGAGGTGGAGGGGCTCCTTAGACAAGCAAAGAACAGTCAGAGATGATTCAGCTCAGCTGCGAGAAGTGACTTTCCCTGTTTGCAGATGAAAGAATTACTCTTAACATCACACGTGTAGAGATGTTTACCTGGGATTATCCAGCATTATGGGTTTTACCTGGTGGTTGAAAGGAAAGCATACGGAATTGAGGATGTTGACCAGAGAACGACAATGAACTTAGAGATGAAGGAAAATGTGATCAGTAGAGTGTTGATAGTGATGAAATAAAATTCGTATTTTAAAGCCAGACAAGAAAAATCTGACAGAGTTGGGGGTTTTTTTGGCCTGCTCATTTGAGCTCTTCCCTTTCTTCTAGCATGCACTGTGTATCTGCATTATTCATTAACCAGACCTCTCCAATAGCAGACATGCCAGCTCAACCTTAAAGATCAATTTTTCTTCTTCTGGTGCCAGCAATGTAATGGCTTAGAAGATAACATTTCTGACTCAATCCTGTATGAGGGTATGATGACATGCCTTGTATGTGCAACTGTCTTTGGTGAACTGTAAGTACAGTGCTGATATATAATTTTCTTTAAAGACAGCAAATGGTAAAAAAAAAAAAAAAAATGATAGCAACTGGTATGAAACCAACTCGGTCAGAACACTTAGGACTCGAGCAGATACTGGGCTGCACCTAATGAAAATTCTTAGCTCAAATACTCTAATTCCACGGGACACATTGGTCAGGAAATGCCTTCCACATGCAAGTCGAAGTCAAGACTGAAAGGGAAGGGATTGTGAAATAAAGAACACTGCCCACCATCTAGCTCTCTCTAGTTCTTGAAGTCATTGACCTACAATGAATGCACTCTGAAAGGAATTCAGGGTGAAGATCAGGATGATGGAGGCAGTTTGTGCTCTGGGAAAACTGGCAGAACTGGCCCTCAGATGGTTAGCTATTTTCAAGGTCAATTTTTACGACCCCAGTTTCTTGCATCTTCCCATATGTAGAAGAACACTAAAACCATTAACTGAAATATATGTTTCTCGAAAGTAGCAGTAACATTCTACTAAGATGTGTGCTTGATTGCATGTACCCCTTTGCCAAAATCATGTCTCTACTGCCCCCATCACCTTACTTCTTCAGAAAAGTTCTCACAGCTTTCTGAAAGACAGTCTTTCTGGTTATAATCCTCAGGTTGGTGCAAATAAAATTTTCCATTCTTTCTTAGAGTGACCATTGATTAATTTTTTGGCCCAGAATAACTTCATAAAAGTGGGGGAAATGTCTCATAAGAGCTTCACGAGGGTAAATGTGATAACATACCAAATTTTGGTAGGCACTTTGCAGGCAGGATCTTTAATTTTACCTTACTTAGAAGCTACGAAGTTAGCCTGCTGTAGGATGCTAGTAGAAATCACAAGACTCTCAAGTAAATAACAAAGACCTCTGTTACAACAGCCAGAGATGCCTGCCCATATGGACTGGTTCTCTAGGTCCCTCAAGTCACATGGGGATAACATAAGGCCTGTGAGAGACACCCACACACATAATGGGTTAAGTTGCAGGATTTATCACAAAGATAAATTTGGGGATTTACCACTTTCTTACAACCAAAATCAAACTTGCCCTTTATCCAGGGGGAGACACGGCCTCAGACTTCAAGATTATGTGCTGCAAACACAACTCTCCCTGGCTGGTGAGTGGTCAGAGCCTTGCAATTTCAGTCTACCCAGCAAGAACATGCAGGAATGCATAGAGTAAGTGGCAGATTTCTTCTTTCATTAAGTATAGAGTCTGACTGGTAGCTCAGACAGTAAAAAATCTGCCTGCAATGCAGGAGACACATTGAAGCCTGAGTCGGAAGATCCCTTGGAAAGGAAATGGCTACCCACCCAGTATTCTTGAGTGAGAATTCTAAGGACAGGGGAGCCTGGTGGACTACAGTCCATGAGGTTTTCAAGAGTTGGATACGACTGAGCAACTAACAATTTCACTGGCTGATAGCAGCTATTTTAGAAGTATTAGCTATAACAGATGACCATGTTGTTATTCACAATTAAGTTGAACTTTATTTAAAATTCTGGGGAGATAAATGGAGGAGCCAAACATCCACAGTTTTGGGTATACATATTTCACTAGCAGAGACTTGATATTAAGGAAAAGCTCTGGGTAACATTCTACTAAATTGCTTCAAAATCATGTCTCTACTGCCCCATCACCTTACTTCTTCAGAAAAGTTCTCACAGCTTTCTGAAAGACAGTCTTTCTGGTTATAATCCTCAGGTTGGTGCAAATAAAATTTTCCATTCTTTCTTAGAGTGACCATTGATTAATTTTTTGGCCCAGAATAACTTCATAAAAGTGGGGGAAATGTCTCATAAGAGCTTCACGAGGGTAAATGTGATAACATACCAAATTTTGGTAGGCACTTTGCAGGCAGGATCTTTAATTTTACCTTACTTAGAAGCTACGAAGTTAGCCTGCTGTAGGATGCTAGTAGAAATCACAAGACTCTCAAGTAAATAACAAAGACCTCTGTTACAACAGCCAGAGATGCCTGCCCATATGGACTGGTTCTCTAGGTCCCTCAAGTCACATGGGGATAACATAAGGCCTGTGAGAGACACCCACACACATAATGGGTTAAGTTGCAGGATTTATCACAAAGATAAATTTGGGGATTTACCACTTTCTTACAACCAAAATCAAACTTGCCCTTTATCCAGGGGGAGACACGGCCTCAGACTTCAAGATTATGTGCTGCAAACACAACTCTCCCTGGCTGGTGAGTGGTCAGAGCCTTGCAATTTCAGTCTACCCAGCAAGAACATGCAGGAATGCATAGAGTAAGTGGCAGATTTCTTCTTTCATTAAGTATAGAGTCTGACTGGTAGCTCAGACAGTAAAAAATCTGCCTGCAATGCAGGAGACACATTGAAGCCTGAGTCGGAAGATCCCTTGGAAAGGAAATGGCTACCCACTCCAGTATTCTTGAGTGAGAATTCTAAGGACAGGGGAGCCTGGTGGACTACAGTCCATGAGGTTTTCAAGAGTTGGATACGACTGAGCAACTAACAATTTCACTGGCTGATAGCAGCTATTTTAGAAGTATTAGCTATAACAGATGACCATGTTGTTATTCACAATTAAGTTGAACTTTATTTAAAATTCTGGGGAGATAAATGGAGGAGCCAAACATCCACAGTTTTGGGTATACATATTTCACTAGCAGAGACTTGATATTAAGCTCCAGCAAAATGAAAACTCTGGTGTGTTTGACTTATTTGTAGATGAAATGCAAAGAAAATAAGAAACAGAAGTCTGTGAATAAATTTGTTATAGAAGATTCTTCCTAATGCTAGGTAAATATGAAATGTGAAAGAACACATGATGAAATAGCTAAAATAAATCATAATGTAATCACATTTTTGAAAACATAGTGAATAAGTGTGAGGTGCAGAGAAAGAACTCTGCACAAAATATGGCTGAGAAGTTAATCTTCATATCCCATTTACTTAAAAATTCAAAAGGAAGAACTAGATACATAAAACATGAAAAAAAAAATTCCAGAATCATTTCAAAGTCGAGGGAATGGACTCAATGATATCTGTATACAACTTTATTTTTAAAATGATCTATTATTTATTTGGAAGGTTATATAACACACACACTTTTAAACCCAACCATAAGCTCCTCATCCTTGGATTCTTTCTCCAACTAAACAAGATGATAGGGACCCTCTCCACTCTGCTCTTATAAATTGGTTTAGCCTGTACTTTTTCTTGTCCCTTTCTCTCTGATGTCAGATTCTTTACGAGATTGACAAGGCATTCCCAATCAGAGAGAAGGAGTTTCTTTATAATTGAATGTTCAATGAAACCATTATCCTTTATGCACTCTGATATTAATCTTAATTGAGGGGCTATTTTTGCAGGCTCTCTGAATGAGAACATGGATTCTGGAGGGTCCTGGGAACTGCTTTTGTTAACATCAATACTCTCTCATCCCAAACAAACATTCATTGTCTACATCCTTGTACAATCAATCCATAGTCACTGTTGGACCTAGGGAATGTCATGTTAAGTGAAGTAAGGCAGACAGAGAAAGGTAAATATTAAATGGTATTACTTATATGTGGAACTGAAAAATTATACAAATGAATCTATCTACAAAATAGATATAAACTCAAAGACACTGCAAACAAATTTATGGGTTTCAAAGGCGGAAGGAGGGGAGGAAAATCAGAGTGTGGTGCTAACAGATACAAACTACCATACATAAAATATACAAGCTATTGGGGAGATTTTTGAAAAAGGGGGGGCCAAACATCCACAGTTTTGGGTATACATATTTCACTAGCAGAGACTTGATATTAAGCTCCAGCAAAATGAAAACTCTGGTGTGTTTGACTTATTTGTAGATGAAATGCAAAGAAAATAAGAAACAGAAGTCTGTGAATAAATTTGTTATAGAAGATTCTTCCTAATGCTAGGTAAATATGAAATGTGAAAGAACACATGATGAAATAGCTAAAATAAATCATAATGTAATCACATTTTTGAAAACATAGTGAATAAGTGTGAGGTGCAGAGAAAGAACTCTGCACAAAATATGGCTGAGAAGTTAATCTTCATATCCCATTTACTTAAAAATTCAAAAGGAAGAACTAGATACATAAAACATGAAAAAAAAAATTCCAGAATCATTTCAAAGTCGAGGGAATGGACTCAATGATATCTGTATACAACTTTATTTTTAAAAATGATCTATTATTTATTTGGAAGGTTATATAAACACACACACTTTTAAACCCAACCATAAGCTCCTCATCCTTGGATTCTTTCTCCAACTAAACAAGATGATAGGGACCCTCTCCACTCTGCTCTTATAAATTGGTTTAGCCTGTACTTTTTCTTGTCCCTTTCTCTCTGATGTCAGATTCTTTACGAGATTGACAAGGCATTCCCAATCAGAGAGAAGGAGTTTCTTTATAATTGAATGTTCAATGAAACCATTATCCTTTATGCACTCTGATATTAATCTTAATTGAGGGGCTATTTTTGCAGGCTCTCTGAATGAGAACATGGATTCTGGAGGGTCCTGGGAACTGCTTTTGTTAACATCAATACTCTCTCATCCCAAACAAACATTCATTGTCTACATCCTTGTACAATCAATCCATAGTCACTGTTGGACCTAGGGAATGTCATGTTAAGTGAAGTAAGGCAGACAGAGAAAGGTAAATATTAAATGGTATTACTTATATGTGGAACTGAAAAATTATACAAATGAATCTATCTACAAAATAGATATAAACTCAAAGACACTGCAAACAAATTTATGGGTTTCAAAGGCGGAAGGAGGGGAGGATAAATTCAGAGTGTGGTGCTAACAGATACAAACTACCATACATAAAATATACAAGCTATAAGTATGTATTGTATAACACAGGGAACTACAGTCAACATCTTATAATAACCTATAATGGAAAATTATATATATATATATATAATTGAATCACTTGCTGAATACCTGAAACTAACACAATATAGCAAATCAACTATATTTCAGTCTAAAAAATGAACTGATGCCACACAAAGAATTGTACTTGTGTTAATGATCACATTTAGTAAAATAGCTAAATCACAGTATCCCAGGAAGAAACACATTCTCCTTTCACTGTAGCAGAAAGCTAAGCCACCTGCTGGCTTAGACCTGGGAGTCCTTTGTTGCAAGTGTGGACGGAAGAGAAGATCAGATCCCCATTAGGTGGGCCTTGCTCGTGCTCATCCCCCTTTTCCACAGGGAATCTAAGTTCCAGTTCGATGGTTAGCTCCTGGCTAGGAGCAATCTCACACCTCCCATGACTCCACTGTCCTGGCATTAGATGCTTCTGTGTTAAGTGAGAAAAATTAATCTGAATAGCTTATTCAGAAGAAGATCTATTGTGAAATCTACCCCAAAATCCAATAAGTGGGACTGATAGATGTTGGTGAAAGAATTAGTTTATCTGAGGTGAAGCTGAGTTACTAAAGCAGTAAGCAAATCAAGAAGAGAGGAATCCAGAAGGTTGTGAATGGTATATTCTGGTTCTTAAAAAGTCGCACTACTCTGGGTAGGACCAAAGCTGGGTAGTTAATTGTCATTTTTTGCCTAAATTCAAATGTGGAAGTTAGACTTTAATCCTAAAGCTGACAATCAAAACAACCCTCCTATAGCCACAAAAAGAATGCAAAAGGCCAAATGTGGAAAAATCCAGAAACACATGATTAGGTAACAAGGCAGGCGAGCACGGAGACAGGTAGGGATGGTGAGAGGAAATACACATCATCGGATAAGCTGTTACTGTGGTAATGAGTGGCAAATATTTTGCTAACATAGATATAAACTCAAAGACACTGCAAACAAATTTATGGGTTTCAAAGGCGGAAGGAGGGGAGGATAAATTCAGAGTGTGGTGCTAACAGATACAAACTACCATACATAAAATATACAAGCTATAAGTATGTATTGTATAACACAGGGAACTACAGTCAACATCTTATAATAACCTATAATGGAAAATTATATATATATATATATAATTGAATCACTTGCTGAATACCTGAAACTAACACAATATAGCAAATCAACTATATTTCAGTCTAAAAAATGAACTGATGCCACACAAAGAATTGTACTTGTGTTAATGATCACATTTAGTAAAATAGCTAAATCACAGTATCCCAGGAAGAAACACATTCTCCTTTCACTGTAGCAGAAAGCTAAGCCACCTGCTGGCTTAGACCTGGGAGTCCTTTGTTGCAAGTGTGGACGGAAGAGAAGATCAGATCCCCATTAGGTGGGCCTTGCTCGTGCTCATCCCCCTTTTCCACAGGGAATCTAAGTTCCAGTTCGATGGTTAGCTCCTGGCTAGGAGCAATCTCACACCTCCCATGACTCCACTGTCCTGGCATTAGATGCTTCTGTGTTAAGTGAGAAAAATTAATCTGAATAGCTTATTCAGAAGAAGATCTATTGTGAAATCTACCCCAAAATCCAATAAGTGGGACTGATAGATGTTGGTGAAAGAATTAGTTTATCTGAGGTGAAGCTGAGTTACTAAAGCAGTAAGCAAATCAAGAAGAGAGGAATCCAGAAGGTTGTGAATGGTATATTCTGGTTCTTAAAAAGTCGCACTACTCTGGGTAGGACCAAAGCTGGGTAGTTAATTGTCATTTTTTGCCTAAATTCAAATGTGGAAGTTAGACTTTAATCCTAAAGCTGACAATCAAAACAACCCTCCTATAGCCACAAAAAGAATGCAAAAGGCCAAATGTGGAAAAATCCAGAAACACATGATTAGGTAACAAGGCAGGCGAGCACGGAGACAGGTAGGGATGGTGAGAGGAAATACACATCATCGGATAAGCTGTTACTGTGGTAATGAGTGGCAAATATTTTGCTAATCATATTAGAAGGAAGCAAAATCTTCATATAATAGCAAAACCAATACACAAAATTAAGGTAAAATACGTGTATTTCTGATAGTATCTTCATGCATTGTGCTGAGCAGAGTACTTAGTGGTTTTTTACATTTTAATTAAAAAAAGAAAACAGAAAAATCATATCATGAGGTAAGCACAGATAATACAACTGAGGTTTAGTAAGATCTTGTATCTCCAGAATTACACTGTTAGGAAGTGGTAGAACTAAGACATAAACCCTGGTCTCTCTCGTTCCAAACGCTTCCTGTGACTACACAGTTAAATCCTCTAAAATGTGTTAGCTTTGATCACTTTGCTCTCCCCTGAAACTATCACATTGTTAAACAACTATGAAAGTGAAAGTGTTAGTCGTGTCTGACTCTTTGCGACCCCATGGGCTGTAGCCCACCAGCGTCCTCTGTCCATGGATTCTCCAGGCAAGAATACTGTAGTGGGTTGCCATTCCCTTCTCCAGGGGGGTCTTCCCAATCCAGGGACTGAACCTAGTTTCCTACCTGGATTGCAGGAAGATTCTTCACTATCTGAGCCACTAGGGGAGCCCTAATCAACTACAATCCAATATAAAATTAAAAAGTTAAAAAAAATAATATTAATTTATTTTTTGGAAACAAGAGCCTTGGGAACAGGTTGACTAGGATCAGTTACAACATTTGTGGGACTCCATGCAAAGTGAAAGGTTGCTTTTTCAAAAATTACTAAAAATCTCAAGATAGAGGTAGCAGAACATTACACAAAGTGAGGGGCTTTCCTCGCTTGGACCCTGTGTGACTGCAGGTCACATGCCCACAGAACTGGACTTGCATTTCCCATTAGAATGTGGAACTGAGACCCTAAGTAGGTCATTTAAAGAATACAAACCAGACAAGAGAAGAGGAATCCAGTGCAACCAGAAGAGAGAGCCTCCCTTTTCCCCAGCCTATTTCATCAGCTCTAAATGGAAACTTATACAGGAAGTACACTTCATCATATGTGTAGTTTATGACATATAGATCATACAGTAAAATATAGGTAGAGGGCTTCCCTGGTGGTCCAATGGGTAAGGACACCGCCTTGCAGTGCAAGGGGCGCCAGTTCGATCCCTGGCCTGGGAAGATCCCACATGCTGGGGAGCAGCTGGACTGATGTGTCCAATCACCTAGCCAGAGCTCTGGAGCGCATGTGCCCAGAGCCAGCGCTCTACAACAGACGCCACCGTGATGGGAGGCCCACAGGGGCCAAAGAACAAAGATGGATGAAAATGCACAAATGAAAGACCAATAGAAGTGGTCCGCCTGCTCCCCTCCCTCCTCACCCCATCCCCACCAAAATAAATAAATAAATAAATAAATAAATCTTTATTTAAAAAAATATAGGTAGAATTCAATTTCTATGCTTGTTGTTTCATAAAGTGCTCAAGTTAGACAACTATCCCTACGTTGTTTTCTGGACTGAGTCCCTTCTGACCGTGGCTGTCAAGATTCTGATGACCCAGGTGTGTGTAACTAGGGAAGCTGTCCCGCCCCACCCCTACGCCTCCCTGGTTCTCTCCCGCAGGTGTGGCTTTTCAGCCATATGGTGTGATTTCAGTTCCAGAAGATGCCACGTACCCTACATATGATTTATGCATAAGCCCCTGCAGCCCTCACACACCCTCAGTCAGTCTTATCTTCCCCCATCAAGACTTTCTGTGCAGAAGGGACTGAAGGACAGAAGTGAGGCTGGTAAGTCTTGCACCTAATGCATGTTCATGAACACACTGTTCCCTGGGCAGAACCGTCAAGTTATCAACCTAGGGTACCAATCACTTCTCTCTGCTGCCCTCTTGCCTTCCCAGCATCCTTTTCTCCTTGGTGTGCAGCCTCCTCAGGGGGCCCTTTAGTCTCAGTATTCCTTTACCTCCTTTGGAGCCCAGACCTGCCTCGTCCCTTCTCTCAATGAGTCTCAGTTGACTTCCCTCTTTCTCGCAGGGCTGGCCCAGGTGACTGGCCAGGAGGAAATTAATCTTCTGGCGTCATTTGTGCTAAGACTAATGGCTAACACTAATTTGATGGATTGCTCTCATATTTTAATTCCTCGGCTCAAGGATGAGTGATGAGGGTTTATTAGGTACCAGGCTGAACCTTTGCAAGTGATACCTCCAACAGAGGGGCTATTCCTGCTGCCTTTGACTGACATTGACAAAGGCATACTTATTTCATGGACAGGAAAGCCTTGCTCTGTGTGAGGCAAATGGAAAAAAAAAACCAATAGGCAATAAATATTTCTTCACTGTTAAAGGAAAATATCAATGATACATGTTTTGATTATCAAATGCTAAAGGTAAAAAGAAAGATAATGAGTGTTGAAGATGAAGTGAAATTGACACTCATACACAGTGAAAAAGAATCAACGGCTGCATATGTTCTGGAAGGAAGTTTGGCAGTTTGATGGCGATGGTTAAACTATATAAGCACATGTGTGCACACACATTATATAGACATACGTTGGTTATATGTACGTGTGTGTGCATGTTCATGCACTTCAGTCAGGTCCAACTCTGCAACCCTGCCAAGTTCCTCTGTTCATGGGATCCCCTAGGCAAGAATACTGGAATGAGTTGCCATACCCTCCTTCAGAGGATCTTCCCGACCCCCTTCAGGGGGGAATTGAATCTGCCTCTCTTGTGTCTCCTGCATTGCAGGCAGATTCTTTATCCACTGATCCACCAAGTGTACGTATGTATACATACACATATAAAATACTTGAAGGATTTGCTGGCCAACAGTGCCCTGTGGGGTCTGGTCCTGTCTGCCTCTCCAGTCTCATGTCCCACTCTTCTTCCAGCTCCAAGTCTACCTACACTGGCTTCTCTTAACTCTGCAACATACCTCATGTTCCCACCTGTGTGTTATTTCTGCCTGGGTGGTTCTTCATCCTTGTTTTCACCGATCATTTCCTGCTTATCTTGCAGACCTCAGTTTAAGAGTCACCTCTGCAGGAAGCCTTCTTAGACCACCACTCCTCTCCCTGGGCCCCTTACGACTGAAAAGACTCCCTTATACTCTGCTTTTAGGGACTATATTCCTTTCCTTGTGCTCCTTAGCCTAATAAATCCTGATCTCCTTTGTGTGGTTATATTATTCATCGGTCTCCTTTGGTAAATTATAAGCTCAAAGAGAACAGGTTTGTATTCACCTTTTCATTCTCGGTGCCTGGGAAAGGACCTGGTATTTAGGAGGGCTCAAGAACTACTTGTGGATTAAATAAATAAATACCCGCTGAATTAAATAAATAAATGAGGAGATCATAATCCATTTTAATTTTCTCCTTCAGGTATTTTTCAAATTCCAACAATCATGAGATACTTTTATAATAAAAACAAAATCATTTTTGAAAGCTTGTCCTTTCCTTTGAGGCTGCAGCTCTTCTCTGCAGAGCCTGCCGCCTTTGGCACTGATTCCTCTGGCTGGGACTGTCCTAGGCTAGCCTGAGCCATGGAACAGGATTATGCTGCATTGTCTGAAATTCCTCCCCAGCTGGAGACAGCCTTCCCTGCCCATCGCCTCTGGGTTACTGGGCACAAAGCAGAGACTTCAGACTCCTACTGTTAGGTCTGTGTGTCCTCACAGTGGCAGCCTGGTGGCTCCCATGACTCAGAGGACTCCTGGACAAAGCTGTGTGCAAGCGTTTCTTGTCAGCTAACGATGAGACGGTGGGATTTTACAGAGAGCAAGTTCTCCTTTAGTGTCTGAGGATTTATCTCTTGGCATGAAACCATCACACAGAACTCCACTCCACTCCACTCCGCTTTATTCAGAAGAACTACAGTCATTATGAATTTTCCTGTTGAGTCAAACCTAAGATTTTCCAGGGAATTAAAATGAGCAATTTGAGGGTTTCAGCTTGAGGTTCGTTCCTACCTTCTTCCTACAGGCTGACAGCATAAACGCAGTCATGGTTGTAGCTTAGTGAGAGTAATTTCTCCACATGGCACTTCAGGTGGCATTTGAGATATTTTTAATACTTCTGTGGGCAAGTTTAAAAAAAATCTTGCCAGCCTGCTAATATTTTCCCAGCCTCCACAATGCTCACCTACACATAGCCACATTCCAAGGATTATCTGTCATTTCAAATCCTTTTCGGAATGAGTTGGGAGAATAAATAAACATGGATGATTCATCAGAAGGGACGAGCCCCCCTCAGTCTAAACAGCTATGATTCTAGTGATCTGAATGGGGGTATAAATATTAAATCATTAAATTCTGGCTTTCCCACGGGTTGCTTGGTGTTTTCTCAGACTGAATCCACATCAAGAGACAAAGTGGTAACACAAAGCCTTGTTTTTCTGTATCTGAGATCCCTGGATGTGTCACAGAGATTGACATCTTAGCACCATAGAAATTTGGAGGTGATGAGCAGTTATTGATGGACAGAATAGCATCTATATTAGGACGAATGTGGCAGCAGGCAAGATGCATTTATCCGGTGTTCAGATGAAAAGCTGATTACACAGCCGAGGGCAAATGAGGTGGAAACATCTTGGAGATTAGGTTTTCTCCCTGTGTCCTACATTTCAGAGGGATGCGATCATTGGTTTAATGTTTCCTGTGGACAGCTTGTCTCGGAGTTGAAATAAACACAAAATCTTTCCTGGTGTGGCACGTAGACTGTCTATTCAGCTCAGTCAGGACACAGAGCAACATTGAAATTAGTGGTCCTATGGCCAGCACTCTCGGATACCTGTGTCACCCCTGTCTGTGGCAGATGAGGACACTGAGATTCGCATTGGTTAAGGTGCTTTGGGCCACAGAGTGGAAGGGATGTTGGACCCTTTCTAGAATGATCTTTTATGCTGTTGAATCCCATCAGAGCACAGTCCTTCTGTTGGAGGGCAAATCCATTCCCTGGGAATGCTCACGGGGGGCGTTTCAATCCACGTTCCTGTCACACCTTCCAGTATGCACTTCCGGTATCTAGTCCTCACGTTCATTCCAGCCGGTCTCCCCTTGACATTCACACATAGGTTCCACAGACGCCAGCTCTTCAGTAAAAGAAAACTCCTTGCTCCTGCTTGGTCACATAATGGGAAGATGGCACTCTGAGCCATAGATGATGCCACCTGTCACATCTCATCTCTTTGTTTTCTGCCTGGAGTGGTGTTCTTCTGAAGGGAGCCGCCAAAATGTCTGTGTCCTCTCCTCTGTGCCTGGCTTCTCTGTTTTTTTAACCTTTTCTGATATTTATTTGACACTTAAGCCCCCAAAAGTCTAAACATGGATGATTCATCAGAAGGGACGAGCCCCCCTCAGTCTAAACAGCTATGATTCTAGTGATCTGAATGGGGGTATAAATATTAAATCATTAAATTCTGGCTTTCCCACGGGTTGCTTGGTGTTTTCTCAGACTGAATCCACATCAAGAGACAAAGTGGTAACACAAAGCCTTGTTTTTCTGTATCTGAGATCCCTGGATGTGTCACAGAGATTGACATCTTAGCACCATAGAAATTTGGAGGTGATGAGCAGTTATTGATGGACAGAATAGCATCTATATTAGGACGAATGTGGCAGCAGGCAAGATGCATTTATCCGGTGTTCAGATGAAAAGCTGATTACACAGCCGAGGGCAAATGAGGTGGAAACATCTTGGAGATTAGGTTTTCTCCCTGTGTCCTACATTTCAGAGGGATGCGATCATTGGTTTAATGTTTCCTGTGGACAGCTTGTCTCGGAGTTGAAATAAACACAAAATCTTTCCTGGTGTGGCACGTAGACTGTCTATTCAGCTCAGTCAGGACACAGAGCAACATTGAAATTAGTGGTCCTATGGCCAGCACTCTCGGATACCTGTGTCACCCCTGTCTGTGGCAGATGAGGACACTGAGATTCGCATTGGTTAAGGTGCTTTGGGCCACAGAGTGGAAGGGATGTTGGACCCTTTCTAGAATGATCTTTTATGCTGTTGAATCCCATCAGAGCACAGTCCTTCTGTTGGAGGGCAAATCCATTCCCTGGGAATGCTCACGGGGGGCGTTTCAATCCACGTTCCTGTCACACCTTCCAGTATGCACTTCCGGTATCTAGTCCTCACGTTCATTCCAGCCGGTCTCCCCTTGACATTCACACATAGGTTCCACAGACGCCAGCTCTTCAGTAAAAGAAAACTCCTTGCTCCTGCTTGGTCACATAATGGGAAGATGGCACTCTGAGCCATAGATGATGCCACCTGTCACATCTCATCTCTTTGTTTTCTGCCTGGAGTGGTGTTCTTCTGAAGGGAGCCGCCAAAATGTCTGTGTCCTCTCCTCTGTGCCTGGCTTCTCTGTTTTTTTAACCTTTTCTGATATTTATTTGACACTTAAGTCACCTACCTCAGGGAAAGACAGAGATGCAACTAAGCACAGCAGATCACATATTATATGCAAGGCATTATGGGGATAAAGGACTTCCCTGGTGGCTTACACAGTAAAGACTCTGCCTGCAATGCAGGAGACCTGAGTTCAGTTCCTGGGTTGGGAAGATCCCCTGGAGAAGGGAATGACAACCCACTCCAGTATTCTTGCCTGGAGAATTCCATGAGGAATTCCAGAGGCGCCTGGTGGGCTACAGTTTATGGAGTCACAAAGAGTCGGACATAACTGTGACTAACACATGAGGATAAAGAGGTAAACCACTGCCAATGCTCTCCCTCAAGATGCTTCGAACCCAAAAGAGGGAACCAATATTATTATGTCTGCAGCCCTTTATAAGGGACAAGGGAACAAGAGAAGTGCAAACATGCTACAGAAGCATAGACCTGGATATGAACTATGAAAGGGAAGGAAGACTTTAGGGAGCAAGTTGCTTGTGAACTGGAGCTTAATGGAAGAAAAACCTGTTTATCTCATTCTTTGAGAGGAAGCACTTAGTGGTTGAACTGACATTCATGGTTTTCATTGACTATAGAAGGTCACAACAATACTGAGAAGCGTCAGGTATATGGAGGATTTATCTAAAGATCCATCCATCTTTTTTCTAAGAAAGGGATGGTTTAACATTTTGAGAGGAGTTAATGATCTGTGAGCATTAGTAATGTTTTCTGCTGTTACAGGTCATGGTGGAAGCATAAGTGAATCTGTGCATTGCAGATGTTTCCCTCCCCAGTCCAAGGTCAGAGCAGTCCTTATTGGGCACTAAGCCGCTAGAGTTATTAAATGCATTTCACACAAACAGTACTTGAGTGTATAGGAGTCACCTGGGGGTATTTTACAAGATTGCAGGTTCTAATTTAGTAGGCCTGGGATGGCTCTGAGATTCTGTATTTCCAATAAGCTTCAAGGTGAGGTTGATTCTCCTGGTCTACTGATGACACACTGGAGTGAATGTCATTATCTCATTCCACTAGAAGTCAGCTAGGAGGCTATTGTTTGGGAATGGATGGGGAATTAGATGAAAACCTTCTACCTGCCACTAAGGGCTTACAAAGAAGACATGTAAACAGCTACATGAAGCCCAATTAGGCAGGAACCATCTTGTATATTACCTTGGTTCCACTTAGAAAGTAGAATGCTTTGATACACTGACCAAATTCAGTATTTAAAAATTCATATCATATTTTTCAGAGAGGGTGCATTTCTATGGCGATGATTAGAGAGAGCTTCTTCCCTTAGGAAGGCAGAATGGTATACTGTAAAAACGTGGGCCTCTGGGTCTGAAGGATTTAGAATTCAGACTTTCTGAATTGTGTAACCTCAAGTGAGTTATCATTCTCTCTGACCTCAGTTTCTTATCTTTGGAATGAAGACAATACTTACCCTGCTAGGTGGCTGTGAAGATGAAGACTGGCAATGATGTTTACAAAGTGATCTCTTCAAGCCTGATCCTAAGCTGTGCTTCATCAAAGTCATGAAATGGGTCTTGTTGAAATGGACATTTCAGAGTCTAGTACAGCCACTACCATATACGAGACACTTAGTATTTGTTTATAAAACCAGGAGCATGTACAACCCTAAACGTCTATACCACTTTTCCTGTTAATTAGTACGTACCTTTCTATTATCTATACCCTTTAACTTATTTATATTTTGTCTTTATAAATTACCTTTTTGGAAAAATATCTTTCTTCTTTTTTCTCTTTGAGCCACTTTCAACACACTCTTCCCTCCCTAGTTTAGGGCAATTTACATATTTCCCAGTTTGGTTAAAGGTTAATAGGATTTATTAATCTCTCAGGAAGCTTCTGAAACAATGCTGGGAAGACTTTGGATTATATCCTCTTTTTATTCCTAGGACTAAGCTCTTATGGCCATATTATCTTGCTGACTGACTAAGCCGCTAGAGTTATTAAATGCATTTCACACAAACAGTACTTGAGTGTATAGGAGTCACCTGGGGGTATTTTACAAGATTGCAGGTTCTAATTTAGTAGGCCTGGGATGGCTCTGAGATTCTGTATTTCCAATAAGCTTCAAGGTGAGGTTGATTCTCCTGGTCTACTGATGACACACTGGAGTGAATGTCATTATCTCATTCCACTAGAAGTCAGCTAGGAGGCTATTGTTTGGGAATGGATGGGGAATTAGATGAAAACCTTCTACCTGCCACTAAGGGCTTACAAAGAAGACATGTAAACAGCTACATGAAGCCCAATTAGGCAGGAACCATCTTGTATATTACCTTGGTTCCACTTAGAAAGTAGAATGCTTTGATACACTGACCAAATTCAGTATTTAAAAATTCATATCATATTTTTCAGAGAGGGTGCATTTCTATGGCGATGATTAGAGAGAGCTTCTTCCCTTAGGAAGGCAGAATGGTATACTGTAAAAACGTGGGCCTCTGGGTCTGAAGGATTTAGAATTCAGACTTTCTGAATTGTGTAACCTCAAGTGAGTTATCATTCTCTCTGACCTCAGTTTCTTATCTTTGGAATGAAGACAATACTTACCCTGCTAGGTGGCTGTGAAGATGAAGACTGGCAATGATGTTTACAAAGTGATCTCTTCAAGCCTGATCCTAAGCTGTGCTTCATCAAAGTCATGAAATGGGTCTTGTTGAAATGGACATTTCAGAGTCTAGTACAGCCACTACCATATACGAGACACTTAGTATTTGTTTATAAAACCAGGAGCATGTACAACCCTAAACGTCTATACCACTTTTCCTGTTAATTAGTACGTACCTTTCTATTATCTATACCCTTTAACTTATTTATATTTTGTCTTTATAAATTACCTTTTTGGAAAAATATCTTTCTTCTTTTTTCTCTTTGAGCCACTTTCAACACACTCTTCCCTCCCTAGTTTAGGGCAATTTACATATTTCCCAGTTTGGTTAAAGGTTAATAGGATTTATTAATCTCTCCAGGAAGCTTCTGAAACAATGCTGGAGTAAGACTTTGGATTATATCCTCTTTTTTATTCCTAGGACTAAGCTCTTATGGCCATATTATCTTGCTGACTGACTTTAAAAGATTCCTACTTCAGTTAAAATCTAGTTAGGTTCAAGCTCTGGAAAAATTTACTCCCCCTGCATCAATGCATTTGTATTCTATGAGCAAAGACGACGTGCAATTGTTTCTAACACAGTTAAGAGGCGATGCTTCAATCTTGGAAGTGCTTCTGAACGTAGTTTCAAGAAGTGTGAGAAGTGAGTCCTTCTAAGATAGATTTTTACATTAAAAAAATAAAAGTTTTAAAGTAATGTGTTGTGCTAATGTTTTCTCTTCTTCTAAATGATAATAATGGGTTTTAAAAAGAAGTATTGGCCTAGTATTGACTCTCTTCCTAATTCATTATATGACCCTGGGACAATTACTTGACCTTTCTGGGCCTTGGTGTTCTTATCTAAAAGGTAGAATTTACACAAGATAGATGTATGGATTGAAAGAGATAACTAATAAAGTGCCTCTCAGTGTTTGGCTAATGTAAGAATACTTCAGTGTGTCCATAAACTATTATCTTAGAAACAATTTTGAGGAAGCAATCTCTTTAAAATATCTTTCCAATTTTTCCCACATTTATTTATGATTTGAGTAGAATATTATCTGCACAGAATGTGTATGGAATAGACTACCCTTGTTAAGTGCAGGTAGGATCATACATTTTCATTTATCAGGAAGCAGATTAAAGGCAATGCCTTTTCTTGCCTATCCACTTGGAACAGTCTAGTACAGCCACTACCATATACGAGACACTTAGTATTTGTTTATAAAACCAGGAGCATGTACAACCCTAAACGTCTATACCACTTTTCCTGTTAATTAGTACGTACCTTTCTATTATCTATACCCTTTAACTTATTTATATTTTGTCTTTATAAATTACCTTTTTGGAAAAATATCTTTCTTCTTTTTTCTCTTTGAGCCACTTTCAACACACTCTTCCCTCCCTAGTTTAGGGCAATTTACATATTTCCCAGTTTGGTTAAAGGTTAATAGGATTTATTAATCTCTCAGGAAGCTTCTGAAACAATGCTGGAGTAAGACTTTGGATTATATCCTCTTTTTTATTCCTAGGACTAAGCTCTTATGGCCATATTATCTTGCTGACTGACTTTAAAAGATTCCTACTTCAGTTAAAATCTAGTTAGGTTCAAGCTCTGGAAAAATTTACTCCCCCTGCATCAATGCATTTGTATTCTATGAGCAAAGACGACGTGCAATTGTTTCTAACACAGTTAAGAGGCGATGCTTCAATCTTGGAAGTGCTTCTGAACGTAGTTTCAAGAAGTGTGAGAAGTGAGTCCTTCTAAGATAGATTTTTACATTAAAAAAATAAAAGTTTTAAAGTAATGTGTTGTGCTAATGTTTTCTCTTCTTCTAAATGATAATAATGGGTTTTAAAAAGAAGTATTGGCCTAGTATTGACTCTCTTCCTAATTCATTATATGACCCTGGGACAATTACTTGACCTTTCTGGGCCTTGGTGTTCTTATCTAAAAGGTAGAATTTACACAAGATAGATGTATGGATTGAAAGAGATAACTAATAAAGTGCCTCTCAGTGTTTGGCTAATGTAAGAATACTTCAGTGTGTCCATAAACTATTATCTTAGAAACAATTTTGAGGAAGCAATCTCTTTAAAATATCTTTCCAATTTTTCCCACATTTATTTATGATTTGAGTAGAATATTATCTGCACAGAATGTGTATGGAATAGACTACCCTTGTTAAGTGCAGGTAGGATCATACATTTTCATTTATCAGGAAGCAGATTAAAGGCAATGCCTTTTCTTGCCTATCCACTTGGAACAGATAGGCCACGCAAATCACAGACCACATCACTGTATCATTAAGGCTTCAAATCCTCTTATGAAACGTTTTAAGGTAGTTCATTACAGAAATAGTTGCATTTATTTGGGGAAAAAATAGTTTACCTTGGCATCAAGGCACATTGATTCTCCAACACAGAACGCCAGTAAACAGGTGCCCTCCACTGTGAGGCCTCTTGGCATCCAGATTCAGCCTTCCCTTCCCAAATTGCTAAGGCCCTTTGCTCACATTTTTGCCCAAACCTATTAAGCTCTTGTCGCCGAGTGGTCAAAGTAATTTACCTGCCACGGGTTCTGGTTAAAAAGCTATTTGAATGCTGACTGGGAGTGTGAGGGAAACTAACATGAGAGTGTATGTTTACCTGTAGATCCTGTTTCTTGAGTTTTCCGCTCTGACTCCTTTTAGTACTTACGATCTGAGGTTGCTGGGGTTGCAAGGGCAGTGGCCATTGACCTGATCACTAGAGCAGCACGACCTTGTCGGGGTCTCCGAGGCGTGGGAATTTCAGGAACCGTGATTGCCACGGACCAGCTCCCTTCCCCCATTGCTTCGAATCAGTCTAGGGCTTGCACCTGAGAGGCGCCCGAGAGCGGGCAAGCTGGGGGCACGGGGCCAGGGATTGGCTGTTGCCCTTGCAATCTGCCTTAGCTCTCGCCTTGCGACCATCACCTCCTACCCAGTAGCTCGGATTTGCTGTTTTGGCTCTCTTCCTAATTCATTATATGACCCTGGGACAATTACTTGACCTTTCTGGGCCTTGGTGTTCTTATCTAAAAGGTAGAATTTACACAAGATAGATGTATGGATTGAAAGAGATAACTAATAAAGTGCCTCTCAGTGTTTGGCTAATGTAAGAATACTTCAGTGTGTCCATAAACTATTATCTTAGAAACAATTTTGAGGAAGCAATCTCTTTAAAATATCTTTCCAATTTTTCCCACATTTATTTATGATTTGAGTAGAATATTATCTGCACAGAATGTGTATGGAATAGACTACCCTTGTTAAGTGCAGGTAGGATCATACATTTTCATTTATCAGGAAGCAGATTAAAGGCAATGCCTTTTCTTGCCTATCCACTTGGAACAGATAGGCCACGCAAATCACAGACCACATCACTGTATCATTAAGGCTTCAAATCCTCTTATGAAACGTTTTAAGGTAGTTCATTACAGAAATAGTTGCATTTATTTGGGGAAAAAATAGTTTACCTTGGCATCAAGGCACATTGATTCTCCAACACAGAACGCCAGTAAACAGGTGCCCTCCACTGTGAGGCCTCTTGGCATCCAGATTCAGCCTTCCCTTCCCAAATTGCTAAGGCCCTTTGCTCACATTTTTGCCCAAACCTATTAAGCTCTTGTCGCCGAGTGGTCAAAGTAATTTACCTGCCACGGGTTCTGGTTAAAAAGCTATTTGAATGCTGACTGGGAGTGTGAGGGAAACTAACATGAGAGTGTATGTTTACCTGTAGATCCTGTTTCTTGAGTTTTCCGCTCTGACTCCTTTTAGTACTTACGATCTGAGGTTGCTGGGGTTGCAAGGGCAGTGGCCATTGACCTGATCACTAGAGCAGCACGACCTTGTCGGGGTCTCCGAGGCGTGGGAATTTCAGGAACCGTGATTGCCACGGACCAGCTCCCTTCCCCCATTGCTTCGAATCAGTCTAGGGCTTGCACCTGAGAGGCGCCCGAGAGCGGGCAAGCTGGGGGCACGGGGCCAGGGATTGGCTGTTGCCCTTGCAATCTGCCTTAGCTCTCGCCTTGCGACCATCACCTCCTACCCAGTAGCTCGGATTTGCGTTGCTCAGTAGTCTTACCACTCTGCTCCTGATTGGGCGCCGTCGCCTTTCACCCGCCTTGCCATCCACCCAGTCGCCGCTACGCGTTTCCATTGGCCATCAGTCTTGCCAATTAGTCCATAGCTTACCTCCCCCAAACAGCCCGTCGGGTCAGCGCGTGCTGGGGAGGCGGGTCCTCCTGTTTGTGGGTAGGGCTGGGGCGGGGCCTCCACGGAGGCCGGCGCAGTAGCCGCTTCTGGCTCTAGCTCTGGATTCAAGCACAGCATCCTCGCTGCAGCTACCGCTGCTGTACCTGGCCAGGTAAAGAGAGCCTTGTCTGTCCTGCTGGCGGTCGGCCCCGCCTCTTCTCCTTTTCGACCAAAGGTTATCTGCTCCGCCTCCTGGGGCTTCAGGGCTCTCGCAAAGAGGCGTCAAATCTGTTTCGCCCGCTACCCTATCTTCCTCCCTTACTGCGTCCGCTTCTCCAGTTCCGCAGCAAAGCGGTTCCGAAGTGCGTTGTTGGGTCCCTCCAGCCGGATCTTCCTAACGCTTCTCACTACGGAACTGTCTGTTAATTCCCAGCCCTCTTGACCCGCCAGTGCAGTCTCATTCCCAGCCCAGGAAGAGTGGAAGCGCGAGTGGGGGAGGGAAGGATACAGCGCTTTATTTTGAAGCTGGATGTGTTCAGTTTTGAAGTGGGAGCCCTTCTGTGAGTCTGGTTGGGGGTTCTGAGTTATATGAAGTGCTTTGTGAGTGTATGTTTACCTGTAGATCCTGTTTCTTGAGTTTTCCGCTCTGACTCCTTTTAGTACTTACGATCTGAGGTTGCTGGGGTTGCAAGGGCAGTGGCCATTGACCTGATCACTAGAGCAGCACGACCTTGTCGGGGTCTCCGAGGCGTGGGAATTTCAGGAACCGTGATTGCCACGGACCAGCTCCCTTCCCCCATTGCTTCGAATCAGTCTAGGGCTTGCACCTGAGAGGCGCCCGAGAGCGGGCAAGCTGGGGGCACGGGGCCAGGGATTGGCTGTTGCCCTTGCAATCTGCCTTAGCTCTCGCCTTGCGACCATCACCTCCTACCCAGTAGCTCGGATTTGCGTTGCTCAGTAGTCTTACCACTCTGCTCCTGATTGGGCGCCGTCGCCTTTCACCCGCCTTGCCATCCACCCAGTCGCCGCTACGCGTTTCCATTGGCCATCAGTCTTGCCAATTAGTCCATAGCTTACCTCCCCCAAACAGCCCGTCGGGTCAGCGCGTGCTGGGGAGGCGGGTCCTCCTGTTTGTGGGTAGGGCTGGGGCGGGGCCTCCACGGAGGCCGGCGCAGTAGCCGCTTCTGGCTCTAGCTCTGGATTCAAGCACAGCATCCTCGCTGCAGCTACCGCTGCTGTACCTGGCCAGGTAAAGAGAGCCTTGTCTGTCCTGCTGGCGGTCGGCCCCGCCTCTTCTCCTTTTCGACCAAAGGTTATCTGCTCCGCCTCCTGGGGCTTCAGGGCTCTCGCAAAGAGGCGTCAAATCTGTTTCGCCCGCTACCCTATCTTCCTCCCTTACTGCGTCCGCTTCTCCAGTTCCGCAGCAAAGCGGTTCCGAAGTGCGTTGTTGGGTCCCTCCAGCCGGATCTTCCTAACGCTTCTCACTACGGAACTGTCTGTTAATTCCCAGCCCTCTTGACCCGCCAGTGCAGTCTCATTCCCAGCCCAGGAAGAGTGGAAGCGCGAGTGGGGGAGGGAAGGATACAGCGCTTTATTTTGAAGCTGGATGTGTTCAGTTTTGAAGTGGGAGCCCTTCTGTGAGTCTGGTTTGGGAACGGAAGCCGCTTCCTGGTTATGATTGGCAGTGACTAGAAATCTATCTGTTGCTGCTTTGTGCCTTTATTTATAGGTGGCATTCACCATCACTGTTTTCTTCTTCCATCATCTTCATCTTCATCATCATCATCATCACCACCACCAGGACCACCACCATCAACATTTCTCTTCCTCCATCAGAGCTCTCCAAGTTCTGCAAAAGCAGATTTTGTTCAGGCATGTAAGTGCTGAGCCCCCGTATAATAAGCAATGACCTTGCCTCACCTGAGCCCAGAACCAAGTCTGCCTTTAACTCAAGGACAAGTAGCTGGGAGCAGGGTTGAATGGGAGGAGTTTCTTTATCCCCCTTGGGTGGTTGAGATTGCCATAGAAAACCCTTTGTTTTAATCAGGCACACTGCTGCTTGCTGGCTCCTGGAGAATTTGGCACTGGCATTCATATAGTCTTGATGGGTGGAATGCAGAATCCAAGACCCGTGGTACAGGCCTGTGCAGTAAGGGGGCTTCAGTCATGGAGAGGTGGGCCTCCAGACCCTGTAAGAGGATCAAGTCAGTAGACTAGCATCTGAGTTTCTTCTGCAGTGCCTTTATATGGGGTATGTGCCATCATGTGCTGTGCCTTCTTGGGGGATCTAAGCTCCTGGGGAGAGATTGATATTATGGGCACATCATGGGTATTCAACAGTCATTGCTCAGCTATTCTTAGGGCTTACTACAAGATCCTTTGGCTCACCGGCTTATTAATGCTTAGTTAGGAGGGAAGACAGTAAAGCTGAGAGTTGCATATCAGATTAACTGTCATTATGAAAGATAGTGCCTTAAAAGTATGAAAGTCCTAGATCTTTTTGGTCAGCCATATCTAATCATTAGTCTCATTTTTCCCAGCCGTGTTTATAGTGCCGTAGTACCCATGAATTAAATGCCTTTAGGTATTTGCAGGAACAAAGGAGTGGTGGGAGAAAGGGGTGTGTGGGGGGGGGGTGTGGGGGGTGTCACTGGAGGGAGACAATGGACAGAAGTTGGAAGGCAGTACATCATAATAGTTATGCTCAGAAACCTGTCACATAAGTTCATGTCCTGAATCAACCACTTGGTAGCTGAGTGGGTTTAGTTTCTTATCTATAAAATGGGGGATATTATTACCTGCCTCATAGGGGATGTTGTTAAAATGCTCAGTAGTTCCTGGTACATTGGGAGTGAAGAATGAATGTACATGTTGATAATACTTACCAACAAGGATAACAAAGGCCAGTCCCTAAACAGTGTATTTTTACCCCATTGTCTTTCTCACTCCTTTTTTGGTCTCTGAGTTGATCCCAGAGGGATGGCACTCTTCAGGCTCCTCAGAAGACTGTATCTTGGAGAAGTGACATGTGTTTGGACAGATATTTCTCTCACCAGCCTGAGAAGATGCTTAGCAAGCTCTGTTAAGACACTTTAGAGATGTAGCTTTAGAGAAGGTTTTAGAACCTCTAGGCCTGTCCTAGACTGCTTATTTTCCCCTGTGTGTTCAGTGCACTGACTTGTAAATTGTACCTTTTACGGAATGACTAGTGAGTACATTGGCTTCTGCCCAGGAGAAGCAAAACTACTTCAAAAATGTCCCTGGGAATAGAAGAAATTCTAACTTGCCAGCATGGAAGAATTTGTGTTTTACAATGTATTTTTTTTCCTAAGAATACTATGCTTTTCCTTGTTCATGTAGAAAACATGAACATCTTTGTGGTTTAGCTTTCTTATGTAGAAGGAGAAGTTAACAGTTTTATCTACTCTTTGGGAATACTTTGACATTTAGAGTATATTGTCAATATTCATTAGGGTGTTTTCTCTTGTATAGGATGGAAACCCAGCAAAAAGAATTCTCAGCAAAAATGAACATTGTGGTTAATATAAGTGAGCCATGACCAGACTCTAATGTTGTGGTGAAGAAGTTGGTCTACCCCCAGCTCCTGTGACTCAGGTGCTTTTCTGGTTGCTAGCTTGTTTTCTGTCTGTATCTTTGAATTCTTTTCTTTCTGCCCTTATTTCTCTGTCTTGGCTTTATTCCTTCCAATCACAGACCGTGTCCTCTTACTGCCTTCATAATGTCTACATTGGCATCCATCTAGCTCTGTAACCTGAAGATAATCCCTTTATCCCAAGCTCCACAGTGAATCCTAGGGAAGAAGTGTGATCCAGCAGTCCTTGGTCACAGACTTAACTGCTTATAATGAAGGTCTCGGCTAGGAGGAGGGGGTCCTTTGGGTCCTCTGATTGTCTGGGGGTAGCTCTGGTTCCTTACTCTCTAGACATAAAATTGATAGTTCTGTCCCCCAAATAGAAGGGTTGGGAGGAATGGGAACAGACTGGAACTTGATGTGATGATGGTAAAAATCACTGATAGAGGATTCAGAACCACTCCTCTCCTGCCTCACAGATGGTGATTCAAAGTCATTTTATGTTAAAGCTTTGGACTCATGCCTGTCATCCCAGGCGGTGGTGTTTTAGATGATCTTGCCCTTAATGGTTTTCTTATTAAAATCTGTGTATAATTGTGAAAATTTATCAGAGATATTTAATACTATACAGTGATTCTCCTGTTGCTACATCATGTTTGGTGATTACGCATAACCTCTTGCTGGGACTTGGTTTAACAGGAGCCATTATCTTTAGAGGCACTGTGTTAAAAATCACGTTTATTCTCAGCAGGCCCCAGCCTGTGGCTTGTTAAAGTTATAGCCATTAATCTGATTTGCTTGATCTTGTAATGATGCTAAACCATGGGAATTGTATCCTCACAGAGCAAATATGAGCTTGCGCGAACAGGCTGGCCTTGGGAGGGAATTGAAATATCCCTGTGTTTAGTGTCTGCATGGAAGTGCTGATGAAGCAGTTGATTGTATGCCCTGTAATATAATTACTAAAGTGGGAAGATGGAAAGGAGGCTAAGAACATCCTTACCTTGTCAACATATGAAAGCAATTCTATGGGAAATGGACTGTACCCTCCCACTTGGATTTCTCAAGTTCTCTGGCTAGATGTATAATGAGTCTCTGAATAATCTTTATTTTTAATGTCTCTTTAGACTTTGAACATATAGTACCGTAGTTATGTATGGGGCGAGGGGAGGCGAGAGAGTTATCTTCCTTTAGGCCACTTCAACTCACGACCTTCCTGGAATGTCCTCTGTAATTCACCTCTTAAAAAAACCAGGCTACTAGCTAGACTTTTTGTTCTTGTATTTTTTTTTTTTTTTAAAGAGTTCATCTGTTTCTTTACCTTAATTGAAATTGACCTGTGTTGTGTTTCATCCTGTTTGTTTCTCCTTTCTAAATTGTCAGATCATTGTTAAAGACCAACGTCTTTCAAATTAAATACTTTTTACCTTGGTTTCTCCTTTCTGGATCATTTTTTTTTCTAGAATGAGGAATTGGGAGGAATGGGAACAGACTGGAACTTGATGTGATGATGGTAAAAATCACTGATAGAGGATTCAGAACCACTCCTCTCCTGCCTCACAGATGGTGATTCAAAGTCATTTTATGTTAAAGCTTTGGACTCATGCCTGTCATCCCAGGCGGTGGTGTTTTAGATGATCTTGCCCTTAATGGTTTTCTTATTAAAATCTGTGTATAATTGTGAAAATTTATCAGAGATATTTAATACTATACAGTGATTCTCCTGTTGCTACATCATGTTTGGTGATTACGCATAACCTCTTGCTGGGACTTGGTTTAACAGGAGCCATTATCTTTAGAGGCACTGTGTTAAAAATCACGTTTATTCTCAGCAGGCCCCAGCCTGTGGCTTGTTAAAGTTATAGCCATTAATCTGATTTGCTTGATCTTGTAATGATGCTAAACCATGGGAATTGTATCCTCACAGAGCAAATATGAGCTTGCGCGAACAGGCTGGCCTTGGGAGGGAATTGAAATATCCCTGTGTTTAGTGTCTGCATGGAAGTGCTGATGAAGCAGTTGATTGTATGCCCTGTAATATAATTACTAAAGTGGGAAGATGGAAAGGAGGCTAAGAACATCCTTACCTTGTCAACATATGAAAGCAATTCTATGGGAAATGGACTGTACCCTCCCACTTGGATTTCTCAAGTTCTCTGGCTAGATGTATAATGAGTCTCTGAATAATCTTTATTTTTAATGTCTCTTTAGACTTTGAACATATAGTACCGTAGTTATGTATGGGGCGAGGGGAGGCGAGAGAGTTATCTTCCTTTAGGCCACTTCAACTCACGACCTTCCTGGAATGTCCTCTGTAATTCACCTCTTAAAAAAACCAGGCTACTAGCTAGACTTTTTGTTCTTGTATTTTTTTTTTTTTTTTAAAGAGTTCATCTGTTTCTTTACCTTAATTGAAATTGACCTGTGTTGTGTTTCATCCTGTTTGTTTCTCCTTTCTAAATTGTCAGATCATTGTTAAAGACCAACGTCTTTCAAATTAAATACTTTTTACCTTGGTCTTCTGGATCACAGACTATTGGGGGAAGTATTTTAGAGGTAGATAGAATTGCTTTTTAACAAGAGAAAAACAAACAGAAGTTTATTAGAATGTGCATGGAGCTTACGTGTGGGAAGATTCAGACATGTTACCCCAAGGGGTACTTAGAACCTGGGCTTAAGATTGTTTTAGATTAAAGGAAAAGAAATTTGGGGTTTCTGGGTAGGAGAGGTAAGTTATGGGAAGGTAACCAGGAAAAGTATGGTAAACAAGGGTTGTTTAGTAAGGTTATACAGATTTCACTCTGTGACTTCTCCATTGATAAGTGTTGAGTTCTCTGGAGAAGGAAATGGCAACCTACTCCAGTATTCTTACTGGGGGAATCCTATGGATGGAAGAGCCTGGTGGGCTATAGTCCTTTGGGCCTGGAAAGAATCACACACGAGTGAGTAACTAAACAACAACTGCACAGACAGGGAAGGCCTTTGGGATGATTTAATTGGAACATTGTTTTAAAAATAAACTTTTTATTTTGAAGCAATTTTGGATTTACAGAAAAATTTAAAGATAGTACAGAGAGTTCCCATAGGCCCCACACCTAGCTTCCCATATTAGCAACATCTTAGATTACTTCCATTAACTATAGTACATTTGTTACAACTAATAAATGAATATTGAAATTTTTTTTAAAAAGACTTGAGTTCTCTGTATGGTATGAGAGAAGAAGACACCTTTTACAAATCAAAATTTCTTTTATAAATATAAATTTCCTTCATGAAAAGAAACCATGTACTCTGGTTAGAGCTTTTCCTGCCTCTTCTGGTGCTTAGTGGTTTTTTTAGTAGTTATGTATGGGGCGAGGGGAGGCGAGAGAGTTATCTTCCTTTAGGCCACTTCAACTCACGACCTTCCTGGAATGTCCTCTGTAATTCACCTCTTAAAAAAACCAGGCTACTAGCTAGACTTTTTGTTCTTGTATTTTTTTTTTTAAAGAGTTCATCTGTTTCTTTACCTTAATTGAAATTGACCTGTGTTGTGTTTCATCCTGTTTGTTTCTCCTTTCTAAATTGTCAGATCATTGTTAAAGACCAACGTCTTTCAAATTAAATACTTTTTACCTTGGTCTTCTGGATCACAGACTATTGGGGGAAGTATTTTAGAGGTAGATAGAATTGCTTTTTAACAAGAGAAAAACAAACAGAAGTTTATTAGAATGTGCATGGAGCTTACGTGTGGGAAGATTCAGACATGTTACCCCAAGGGGTACTTAGAACCTGGGCTTAAGATTGTTTTAGATTAAAGGAAAAGAAATTTGGGGTTTCTGGGTAGGAGAGGTAAGTTATGGGAAGGTAACCAGGAAAAGTATGGTAAACAAGGGTTGTTTAGTAAGGTTATACAGATTTCACTCTGTGACTTCTCCATTGATAAGTGTTGAGTTCTCTGGAGAAGGAAATGGCAACCTACTCCAGTATTCTTACTGGGGGAATCCTATGGATGGAAGAGCCTGGTGGGCTATAGTCCTTTGGGCCTGGAAAGAATCACACACGAGTGAGTAACTAAACAACAACTGCACAGACAGGGAAGGCCTTTGGGATGATTTAATTGGAAAATTATTTTAAAAACAAACTCTTAATTTTGAAGCAACTTTGGATCTACAGAAAAATTTAAAGATAGTACAGAGAGTTCCCATAGGCCCCACACCTAGCTTCCCATATTAGCAACATCTTAGATTACTTCCATTAACTATAGTACATTTGTTACAACTAATAAATGAATATTGAAATTTTTTTTAAAAAGACTTGAGTTCTCTGTATGGTATGAGAGAAGAAGACACCTTTTACAAATCAAAATTTCTTTTATAAATATAAATTTCCTTCATGAAAAGAAACCATGTACTCTGGTTAGAGCTTTTCCTGCCTCTGCTGGTGCTTAGTGGTATTTAATTCAAAATAATCCAGATGTCAAAGAGGCATATTTTGCAGTAACACGTTATGGTGCTCCTCATTCTGCCCTTTGCATTTCCTTTTTTTTTTTTTTTAAATTTTGGCCTCTTTTATTGTTATTTATTTATTTTCATCCATCTTTATTCTTTGGCCAGTGTGGGCCTCCCATTGCAGTGGCCTCTCTCGCTGCAGAGCACCAGCTCTGGGTGCATGCGCTCCAGAGCTGTAATTGGGCATACCACTCCATGGCAGGTGGGATCTTCCTGGGCTAGGGATGAAACCGGTGCCCCTTGCACTACAAGATGGACTCTTTACCCACTGGACCACCAGGGAAGCCTGCACTTACTTTTTTTTTTTTTGTCCAAGAGATTTTATATATCAAAATCAAGCTGGTAGCTATAGAGAGATTCTGGTTAGGGTTTGTGAGATAAGAGATGCACAAAGGGAGAGAGAAAACAAAAACAACATAGACTGGAATAATCTATGAGGAAGAAGGAAAAGATTAAGAAGAATTCTGAATCAGTCCCTCAGTTCTGGAACAGGTCAGTTCAGTTAAACGATTGTATCTCGTTTTAGGAGGTGGTGGTGTACTTGGGAAGAAAGTGACCCCCTAAGTCAGGCCTCTACATATTGTGATAAATACTGCACTTTGTAAAGAGTATTTCATTGGAAACAGGAAGAAAGCAAAGATTAATGGTTAGAATAGACTCTAAGCCCAGTTTTTGAGTCCAGAGGGCAGTTGGTCAAGAAGATTCCTAGATATTGGAGTTAAAGCATCCTTGGGTGGTAGAGTGAGGACAGGCAATGTCAATTTGCTGCATTTCCTGGTTTGCAGTTCCTGTGTCTCTGGTGATGGCATGGGCTGTTCCAGTGAATTTTCTGAGCACTCTATCCAGCACCTGGAATGGAAATTGGTAGAGGACTTTAATATTTGTATGGGTCAAATAGTTCCAGTGAGAGGGCACTATTTGAATTTTTTTTAAAAGACTTGATTTTATGGTATGAGAGAAGACACCTTTTACAAATCAAAATTTCTTTTATAAATATAAATTTCCTTCATGAAAAGAAACCATGTACTCTGGTTAGAGCTTTTCCTGCCTCTGCTGGTGCTTAGTGGTATTTAATTCAAAATAATCCAGATGTCAAAGAGGCATATTTTGCAGTAACACGTTATGGTGCTCCTCATTCTGCCCTTTGCATTTCCTTTTTTTTTTTTTTTAAATTTTGGCCTCTTTTATTGTTATTTATTTATTTTCATCCATCTTTATTCTTTGGCCAGTGTGGGCCTCCCATTGCAGTGGCCTCTCTCGCTGCAGAGCACCAGCTCTGGGTGCATGCGCTCCAGAGCTGTAATTGGGCATACCACTCCATGGCAGGTGGGATCTTCCTGGGCTAGGGATGAAACCGGTGCCCCTTGCACTACAAGATGGACTCTTTACCCACTGGACCACCAGGGAAGCCTGCACTTACTTTTTTTTTTTTTGTCCAAGAGATTTTATATATCAAAATCAAGCTGGTAGCTATAGAGAGATTCTGGTTAGGGTTTGTGAGATAAGAGATGCACAAAGGGAGAGAGAAACAAAACAACATAGACTGGAATAATCTATGAGGAAGAAGGAAAAGATTAAGAAGAATTCTGAATCAGTCCCTCAGTTCTGGAACAGGTCAGTTCAGTTAAACGATTGTATCTCGTTTTAGGAGGTGGTGGTGTACTTGGGAAGAAAGTGACCCCCTAAGTCAGGCCTCTACATATTGTGATAAATACTGCACTTTGTAAAGAGTATTTCATTGGAAACAGGAAGAAAGCAAAGATTAATGGTTAGAATAGACTCTAAGCCCAGTTTTTGAGTCCAGAGGGCAGTTGGTCAAGAAGATTCCTAGATATTGGAGTTAAAGCATCCTTGGGTGGTAGAGTGAGGACAGGCAATGTCAATTTGCTGCATTTCCTGGTTTGCAGTTCCTGTGTCTCTGGTGATGGCATGGGCTGTTCCAGTGAATTTTCTGAGCACTCTATCCAGCACCTGGAATGGAAATTGGTAGGGAGGACTTTTTAATATTTGTATGGGTCATCAAAATGTAGACATTAAGGGATGAGCAACAGATGCAGCCAGAGGGCTGACCAAGGGGCCGAGGATAGATTAGACTGTAAGTGTAGGGCAGGAGATACATTAGGTTGCTTGCTATTGTTGTTGTTGTTTAGTTGCCAAGTTGTGTCTGACTCTTGGCAGTCTCGTGGACTGCAGCATGCCAGGCTTCTGTGTCCTTTACCATCTCCTGGATTTTGCTTAAATTCAGGTTCATTGAGTCAGTGATGCCATCCAGCCATCTCATCCTCTGCCACCCCCTTCTCCTGGCCTCCATCTTTCCCAGCATCAAGGTCTTTTCCAATAGACATCTCTTTGCATCAGGTGGCCAAAGAATGCTGAATTTTAACGTCAGCATCAGTCCTTCCAATTAGTATTCAGGGCTGATTTCCTTTAGAATTGACTGGTTTGATCTCCAAGGAACTCTGCGTCTTCTCCAGGACCACAGTTCTATCAGAGTGTTAGTACTAAAATCCCAGTAGGAGTGCTCTAGCACATCTTTATGAAAGAAGCACAAAGAACCCAAGGTGTCCTGCAGGTCAGGATTTAAAATTCCAACCAACAGAGAAGGGCATGGCTGGGCTTCTTTAGCTATGGTTGCCTTGTATTTGTTGCTTTTTCCCTCTCTTTCCTTCTTTCCTTTTTTGA
The DNA here is from genome assembly GCA_022376925.1 of Tragulus kanchil. Classification (NCBI taxonomy): domain Eukaryota; kingdom Metazoa; phylum Chordata; class Mammalia; order Artiodactyla; family Tragulidae; genus Tragulus; species Tragulus kanchil. The sequence continues at coordinate 261,364,718 of JAIOJX010000032.1, forward strand.
CTGCACTATTTTTGCCCCTGTGAGTGTCCACAGTCATCCAGGCTCAGATGATTTCTTCAGTGATTTCCTCTGTGAAACATGATAGGAAAAAGATGGATGTTTCAGAGAGGAGACTCTATCATCTTCTCAGTGGAAGCTCACCCCAGTGGTCCTCTCACCCTGGTTGTTTCGGTAAACCATTCAGTTTCCCAAACCTTGACATTTTCACAGCTGAAGTTCCAGTGAAATTCTCTGAAAGGACATTATCACCTGTGGTCAAGAGAAAACCCTTCTGAGCAGCACATAGACGATCATGGGGCTGCCTCATGCTCCCCGAGAGCTCCTTCCAGTGTTTTGGATTCTCTGAGTCTTACATGGTTGCTCTTCAGTGCTGTCAAGATCACTGAGCTAGAATGGGGAAGGTATTTGGGAATGACAAGAGCTCTCTTAGTGTTACATGATCTCTAGAATTACAATGAGTAGAGGCGAGCAAGGGGCCGAGGATAGATTAGACTGTAAGTGTAGGGCAGGAGATACATTAGGTTGCTTGCTATTGTTGTTGTTGTTTAGTTGCCAAGTTGTGTCTGACTCTTGGCAGTCTCGTGGACTGCAGCATGCCAGGCTTCTGTGTCCTTTACCATCTCCTGGATTTTGCTTAAATTCAGGTTCATTGAGTCAGTGATGCCATCCAGCCATCTCATCCTCTGCCACCCCCTTCTCCTGGCCTCCATCTTTCCCAGCATCAAGGTCTTTTCCAATAGACATCTCTTTGCATCAGGTGGCCAAAGAATGCTGAATTTTAACGTCAGCATCAGTCCTTCCAATTAGTATTCAGGGCTGATTTCCTTTAGAATTGACTGGTTTGATCTCCAAGGAACTCTCGCGTCTTCTCCAGGACCACAGTTCTATCAGAGTGTTAGTACTAAAATCCCAGTAGGAGTGCTCTAGCACATCTTTATGAAAGAAGCACAAAGAACCCAAGGTGTCCTGCAGGTCAGGATTTAAAATTCCAACCAACAGAGAAGGGCATGGCTGGGCTTCTTTAGCTATGGTTGCCTTGTATTTGTTGCTTTTTCCCTCTCTTTCCTTCTTTCCTTTTTTGACTGCACTATTTTTGCCCCTGTGAGTGTCCACAGTCATCCAGGCTCAGATGATTTCTTCAGTGATTTCCTCTGTGAAACATGATAGGAAAAAGATGGATGTTTCAGAGAGGAGACTCTATCATCTTCTCAGTGGAAGCTCACCCCAGTGGTCCTCTCACCCTGGTTGTTTCGGTAAACCATTCAGTTTCCCAAACCTTGACATTTTCACAGCTGAAGTTCCAGTGAAATTCTCTGAAAGGACATTATCACCTGTGGTCAAGAGAAAACCCTTCTGAGCAGCACATAGACGATCATGGGGCTGCCTCATGCTCCCCGAGAGCTCCTTCCAGTGTTTTGGATTCTCTGAGTCTTACAGGTCTGCTGTTCTGCTCTTCAGTGCTGTCAAGATCACTGAGCTAGAATGGGGAAGGTATTTGGGAATGACAAGAGCTCTCTTAGTGTTACATGATCTCATTCTGTGAGAATTACAATGGGAAAATGTAGTTATGTTGAATGTGTTCAGTCCCTGAGAGGCAGTAACTGAAATCTTTATTTGGTAGCATTTTCAAAGGGTACATTGTAGCGCTAGTCTGCTGACTGATTGAAAGCTCCTCCCCATGGTCTTAGCCTTGTGTACTCCTAAAGCTAATATCTCACCATGGTACCATGGAGTCCAGATAGCTTGCTGATGCTCTGCATGTGTGCGTGCTCATTTGCTTTAGTTGTGTCCGACTTCTGTTGCAACCCTACGGACTGTAGCCTGCCATACTCCTCTGTCCTGCCAGGCAAGAATACAGGACTGGATTGCCGTGCTATCCTCTAGGGGATCTTTCTGACCCAGGGATTAAACCCAGGTCTCCCACATTGCTGGAGGATTCTTTACCACTGAGCCAAGGGGCATGCCCTTGTTGATGCTCTGTTCTGAGAAAAATGTTTTCAAAGCCTGTTTCAAAAGCAGGCAGTAAATATGAATGTGTGTCCCTTGGTGCCCATCCTGTGCTTAATACAGGCATTTAAGCTCCTTCCCTTGGTTTCCTCTGTGGAGTAGGTACGTGTACTATACCTCTATGCATAGATGAGTGAATCAGGGTTAGCAGAGGTTACCATGCTGGCTGAAGGGTATGGCTATAAATGGAACCTGGTAGTATTTACCGTACCTGATGAACTAGTATTCCACCTTCTGTCTGTGTCCTCATAAGCCACAGAGAACATTGCTAGCTTTAAAGTTTTTTAAACTTTCAAAGCAGAATAAACCATAAATATAGTGCAGTATTCTGGGTATGAATTTAGTAAAAAGCAGCAGTTGCTGGTTTTAGGCATTAAAATGATTATTCTTTCTCTTTTTAGATAAAGGCGGCCACTTTAGAAAAATTTCTAAGCCTGGTTCATTGTCATAAAGCTTTGCAAATAATTTTTTAAAAGTCCACAGGTCTGCAGAAAACAGAATTCATCTGCAGAGCTGGCATCCATCCTGTCCCCATTTGCTAACGTCCTCGTCTCCCTTGATCTCCATTTCTGCTGTAGCATTTTCCACCTTCTACTGCAGGAGATCAGCTGGGCTTATGAAACCATGCGTTCCTATCTTCCCCAAATAAACATGAATAGAGTACATCTCATATAATAAGGAGCACTGTACTGTCCTTGTGTTAAATTCACTTTGTGGTTTGTCTTAAGCTGGTCCTGATTTCTTTTTTTGTTTTTCTGATTTCTTTTAACCTCTGAAAATATACATTAATTTTAATTTTCATGCTGATTTGAAGACCCCAAACTCCATGATACCATAGTGTCATAAGGTTGACCGATTGCAAAAAATAAATAAATAAATAAACGTACTGTTTCCTCTACAAATCATGCACCCAAGTTATTCTCTAGGTAGGTGAAAAGAGATTTCTCCAGTTGTATAGTGGAGAAAACTGAGATATGGAGGTAAAAAGTGACTTGGCCAAGGTCACTCACGGTCAGCTGCACAGCCGAGAATAGATCGAGGTCACCAGACTCCCTGGGCTTTGTTCACTACATCACTCAACCTCTCTTCAGGAAGAAACAGCCCTGCCAGCCACAGAAATGAAACGGCAGTCAACTTGCAGACTCTGTTTTGGAAATGTGGTCTTTTTTTAACTGTTATATTGGGTTAAATCATATAGCAATAGCTACTAGATTGCAGCACCTGTGGCAAGAGTTAGGCCCTTAAGTAACACAGAATTCATTGAGAAAAACAGAATTCTGTATCTATAGTCAATAATACTGTACTGTACACTGAATTTAAGAGGGTAGATTGCATGTTGTGTTCTTATCAAAGAAAAAATGTAAAGAAAAATTCTGATACCATAGTCAAAAACTGGGCAAATGACAAAACAAAAAGGGGAGGTCGCTGAAGACTCCCAAGCGGTTGCTAGGCAGCTTGTGCTCAAACCACATCTGAGCAGGAAAAAACTCACAGCAGAGGAGAGAAGGGGGGTATGTTGTCTAAGATGACACATATAGAGGTATGGCATGGACCCAGGGGAACAGCCTCAGGAAAACCAAGGTCATGAACAACGCAGAGCTGGCATCCATCCTGTCCCCATTTGCTAACGTCCTCGTCTCCCTTGATCTCCATTTCTGCTGTAGCATTTTCCACCTTCTACTGCAGGAGATCAGCTGGGCTTATGAAACCATGCGTTCCTATCTTCCCCAAATAAACATGAATAGAGTACATCTCATATAATAAGGAGCACTGTACTGTCCTTGTGTTAAATTCACTTTGTGGTTTGTCTTAAGCTGGTCCTGATTTCTTTTTTTGTTTTTCTGATTTCTTTTAACCTCTGAAAATATACATTAATTTTAATTTTCATGCTGATTTGAAGACCCCAAACTCCATGATACCATAGTGTCATAAGGTTGACCGATTGCAAAAAATAAATAAATAAATAAACGTACTGTTTCCTCTACAAATCATGCACCCAAGTTATTCTCTAGGTAGGTGAAAAGAGATTTCTCCAGTTGTATAGTGGAGAAAACTGAGATATGGAGGTAAAAAGTGACTTGGCCAAGGTCACTCACGGTCAGCTGCACAGCCGAGAATAGATCGAGGTCACCAGACTCCCTGGGCTTTGTTCACTACATCACTCAACCTCTCTTCAGGAAGAAACAGCCCTGCCAGCCACAGAAATGAAACGGCAGTCAACTTGCAGACTCTGTTTTGGAAATGTGGTCTTTTTTTAACTGTTATATTGGGTTAAATCATATAGCAATAGCTACTAGATTGCAGCACCTGTGGCAAGAGTTAGGCCCTTAAGTAACACAGAATTCATTGAGAAAAACAGAATTCTGTATCTATAGTCAATAATACTGTACTGTACACTGAATTTAAGAGGGTAGATTGCATGTTGTGTTCTTATCAAAGAAAAAATGTAAAGAAAAATTCTGATACCATAGTCAAAAACTGGGCAAATGACAAAACAAAAAGGGGAGGTCGCTGAAGACTCCCAAGCGGTTGCTAGGCAGCTTGTGCTCAAACCACATCTGAGCAGGAAAAAACTCACAGCAGAGGAGAGAAGGGGGGTATGTTGTCTAAGATGACACATATAGAGGTATGGCATGGACCCAGGGGAACAGCCTCAGGAAAACCAAGGTCATGAACAACAGGATTTGAAAAAAGTTGCCAAGACAGTTTTTTATGAGAGGAGGTTTTTAATGTTACAGTCAGTGTAAGATGTATAGATTCTGCTGCTTGAATCAGATGAGGTCAGATTTCACAGAAAGGGAGGAAGCAGGGCTACTCAATTCTCATTTCAGCTCCTGTCTTTTCCATTCAGGTGAGCACAGATGAGAATCTCCAGGTACAAAGACAGGTATATAAAAATATCTCATCTCTCTCTTTTTTTTTTCCTAATTTTTTTACAAAGCACATTCATATCTGTTTCAAGCGTTTTCCTTCTGGAAGGAAGGAAGCCTATGAAAGGCTCATTCTCAGTCCTCCTTAGGTTCATAGACACATATTCCCAGCGTCGTGTCAAGACTCCAGGGGGCTGGCACCGTGGAGCAGAGTTGGGAGAGGGGACCTTCTGGTCACTGAGGTACCTGATCACACAGGTGACAGTGCAGCACCCAGTATTTCTGCTCTTGTAGCTCTCTCAGATGTTGCTGCTCAGGTCGTCTTTAGTCCACGGAATTATCTTGGTGACATTTCCTGTGGTTCTTTCTGCCTGGTTGTGCCACATACAGGTTAGGGGCTTGTGGTCTCCCTAAGGGACCCTGCCAGGAAGGAGGGCCTGATGCCCTCTTCCTCCAGGATCCGTAAACCTACTTCTCTCCTTTCCGAACACCCCTGGGAGATAATCTTCCGTGTTTCTTCAAGATTCTCCATGTCCATAAATCTCATTCTTTTTACCTTTTTCCAGCAGTCCCTAGTGTTCTACATGTTTGGGATTTCGGAATACAAAAACCCAAAAATATTCTCAGGCTATTTTTCTCCTTGCCACAGGTCAGGAAGCACTAGTTCTGACTCCTGCCTTACTGAGGAGTCAAGCAAAAGGGGGAAAAATACAAAAAGAAGAGAAAAGGAAACATAGATTAGTATCTCTGAACATTACTTTCTTTTTTTTTTTGAGGACAATCATTTTTTATTAATCAAGACGTATGTAACACAATTTAATACTTGAAAGGTCCTGTATTAAATTACATTGGGCCATATTAGCAATTTTAACAGGAGAGGAGGGGGCCTGTGGGGCCTCATTTTTTCAAGATGATTTTACTTGTCAGAGCTGAAGATTTACTTTTAATCTTATTATTTGTTGTGTTAGAGTATCTATGCCCAATATGGGATTTATTAGGACAATGGGTACTGTGACGATTGGAAATTCAGGTAAGGTTGTAATTAACAGTGAGACATGTCTGTTTCTCCCAATTTAATATTTAGTTACTTTCCTAGGATTATACTGGAGTCTCCCTAGTGAGACACCCAGATATAATTACTTTGAGCACCAGTACTGATGAAGTTTTGTCAGTCAGTGCATTTTAGAAAATGCTAAAAATAAAGTTAATTTTGACCCTACATTAGAGAGTCACAAAGCCAATCAGCACCCCTATTATCTTTCTGTTCTGTAAATTCTTTAGTATGTAAATATTATACATACATATATTTTTTCTATATAATTACTTTCTTTGAGAAGGACAGTAATTTGGTATATCTGTCTTGTTCTCATTCATTTTCTTTTCTCTGAAAATGACCCCAATGTATATATAAGCATGGGCTACATATGCATAATAACACCATGTCTCTGGTCTACTTAAATCAGGGATAGAAATCTGACCCAAGTGGGGCCAGTTGGAACCTCTTGCCCAAGAATTTAGCATTTAGGGTTGAGGAGTGACAGTGACTCAGAGTGAGTGGCGTCAAGTCGCAGAGTGTGCGCTGAGGACGGCCCCTGAGCACTGTCCCAGTGGCCTTTGGAAGGCTCTGCTTCCTGTTCTTCCTGTTCTTGGCTTCCCTGCTCTTTCTCTGATTTCATGAAATTGCCCATGGATTTCATGAAATTGGGTATGCTTCTATTTTTTGTTAAAGTAGCCAAAATTAGTTTCAGTTGCTTGCAACCAAGAGTAATTTAAGAATCATCCTAAAAATTGCAAGGCAGAAAAACATGGTGACAAGGAAACTGAAACTCAGACTAGGCAAAGGGACAATAAGAGAGAAACTAAATGTTAGGGACGTGTTCATCTCATGGCTCAAGGTGGCCATCACGTGAATGCTCTTTGTAACCCTGGAACAAGTTTTGGCATTTTTTGAGGAGTTGTCTTCACCTGCACTCACTGGCTTGCATTGGAAACTTTGACAGCCTGAAGGATAGTAGATATCATGCAGGGTTTTGAAAGATGAAAGGGTTTGCATTTGAGGACTTGCTGAAGAGACTCAGGTGGTTGAGTCAGGATGAGATGTCTCAGGAAACAGTACTGGCTTTCAGATGTTTAAAGGACTATTAGATGGAAGAGAAGTTGAAGTTATTCATTTCAGCTCCAGAAGTAAGAACAAGCACCATGAAAGGATATTAATGGAGCTGGATTTTAAATCAAAATAAGAAGATTTTTTTAAAAAATTGTGGCCTCTTTTTATTGGTTATTTATTTATTTTCATTCATCTTTATTCTTTAGCATGTGTGGGCCTCCCATTGCAGTGGCCTCTCACTGCAGAGCACTGGCTCTGGGCACATGTGCTCTAGAGCGCTGGCTCGTAAATGGACACACCAGTCCAGCCGCTCCATGGCATGTGGGATCTTCCTGGACCAGGGATGGAACCAGTGCCCGTTGCACTGCAAGGCGGACTCTTTACCCACTGGACCACCAGGAAAGTCCAGGGAGATTTGAAAAAAAAAAAAAACAAACATAGAGCTATTTGCCATGCTATGAGATTTCCTTGTGGCACAGAGAACAATATGCCATAGAAGAGTTCCTGTTAAGACTGGATGACCATTCACAGAGGTTACAATGAAAGAGAGAATCCAGAATTGAGATGAAATGGATAACTTCTAAATTTCCTTCAAATCCAGATTTCACCATTTTCCGTATAAATATTACTAACTCCTCGATTGGAAAACTGCCAACACACCTTTTGACAGAATGCAATAGGATTTTAAGCACTTTGCAAATACAGTCTTTATGAAAATTTTCTTCCTTCCTTAATTAGAAAAAAACTATAGGCTACAAACTATCGTTGAAGAAAGAGATTTCCAAAAAATAAGGTAACAAATATGTATTTTCTCTAAATTTAAATTGACAGTAATTGACAATTTCACAGCCAGGTGGTTCACTGAATTGAAAAACTGTGACATTAACATAAACATACAAAACTCAGGGAATACTGAATTATATTTTCTGTAAATTTCCATAAGAAATTTAGTAGATTCTTAGAATTATTTTAAGGAATAAATCAGAATCCCAACTCTTCTCCCAAAGCTTTATAATTGAAAAGAATATCACCAAAGTACATTCTGTTAAACCTAAACGGATAGCTCAGCTATTTTGTCCATCACTCCCCAAAACATCAGAGAAGCTAGTCCCTTTCACAACTCTGTGAACCTTGATGTATTTTATTATTCCTAACTGGAGGGTAAGAACTAGGTTGTTCTAGTTTATCATTTATGTAACGAGCAGATGTTGACATTCAGTAATCATGTCTTAAACAAGAAGGGACAAGGAAAGCCACTTAGTTTGAAATCCTGGTCTTACAGACTCCACCAGACACCATCTTACATCATGAAGCTTTTCATAATCTCATACTCTTTGTGTAAAACCTTGTCTAACATTCAAGACGGGCACAATGTGCTCTAGAGCTGGCTCGTAAATGGACACACCAGTCCAGCCTCCATGGCATGTGGGATCTTCCTGGACCAGGGATGGAACCAGTGCCCGTTGCACTGCAAGGCGGACTCTTTACCCACTGGACCACCAGGAAAGTCCAGGGAGATTTGAAAAAAAAAAAAAACAAACATAGAGCTATTTGCCATGCTATGAGATTTCCTTGTGGCACAGAGAACAATATGCCATAGAAGAGTTCCTGTTAAGACTGGATGACCATTCACAGAGGTTACAATGAAAGAGAGAATCCAGAATTGAGATGAAATGGATAACTTCTAAATTTCCTTCAAATCCAGATTTCACCATTTTCCGTATAAATATTACTAACTCCTCGATTGGAAAACTGCCAACACACCTTTTGACAGAATGCAATAGGATTTTAAGCACTTTGCAAATACAGTCTTTATGAAAATTTTCTTCCTTCCTTAATTAGAAAAAAACTATAGGCTACAAACTATCGTTGAAGAAAGAGATTTCCAAAAAATAAGGTAACAAATATGTATTTTCTCTAAATTTAAATTGACAGTAATTGACAATTTCACAGCCAGGTGGTTCACTGAATTGAAAAACTGTGACATTAACATAAACATACAAAACTCAGGGAATACTGAATTATATTTTCTGTAAATTTCCATAAGAAATTTAGTAGATTCTTAGAATTATTTTAAGGAATAAATCAGAATCCCAACTCTTCTCCCAAAGCTTTATAATTGAAAAGAATATCACCAAAGTACATTCTGTTAAACCTAAACGGATAGCTCAGCTATTTTGTCCATCACTCCCCAAAACATCAGAGAAGCTAGTCCCTTTCACAACTCTGTGAACCTTGATGTATTTTATTATTCCTAACTGGAGGGTAAGAACTAGGTTGTTCTAGTTTATCATTTATGTAACGAGCAGATGTTGACATTCAGTAATCATGTCTTAAACAAGAAGGGACAAGGAAAGCCACTTAGTTTGAAATCCTGGTCTTACAGACTCCACCAGACACCATCTTACATCATGAAGCTTTTCATAATCTCATACTCTTTGTGTAAAAACCTTCCAAAACGTAAACACATAACCATTCATTAGCTCTCGATTCTGTTTATTTAAGTGGATTGCATTTATAAAGAGCATTCAAAAGAATACCCACTTCAGTATTCTTGCCTGGAGAATCCCCATGGTCAGAGGAGCCTGGCAGGCAACAGTCTATGGGGTCACAGAGTCTGACACGACTAAGCACACAAGCACACACATTCAAAAGAATCCAATCTCTTCTGATTTGCAAATTGGATTCTCAAGTCATCTTAAAGATACCATATCCAACATAAGTCAAAAACATTCTTTCTACCTATTTTAAAGTCTAATTTAAAGGAAAGTACCATAATCGTGAATATAGACCCTGATGTAAAATCCTTTTAAAACTCATTTTTGGAAATGTGAAAAATTGAAAAGGTACAAAGGAGAAAAATCACAGTGATTCCTATTCCCACAGGAAAAACTTAGCAAACCTTGGTATTTTCTCTCCCTTTATTTTAAGGAACACACTTTAAAAAAATATATCCTATAGGGCTTCCCTGGTGGCTCAGGGGAAAAGAGCCGCCTACCAGTGCAGGAGACATGGGTTCAATCCCTGGTCCTGGAAGAAAGAAGCAACTAAGTCCTTGTGCCAAAACTCCTGAGCCTGGGCTCTACAGCCCCGGAGCCACAACCACAGAGCCCACCTACTACAACTATTAAAGCTCATATGTGCTTAGAGCTCATGCTTTATGGCAAGAGAAATCACCACAGTAAGAAGCCTACACACTGCAACTAGAGTGTAGCCCCTTCCATCATGCAATCAATTTAAAAAACACCAAAGTACATTCTGTTAAACCTAAACGGATAGCTCAGCTATTTTGTCCATCACTCCCCAAAACATCAGAGAAGCTAGTCCCTTTCACAACTCTGTGAACCTTGATGTATTTTATTATTCCTAACTGGAGGGTAAGAACTAGGTTGTTCTAGTTTATCATTTATGTAACGAGCAGATGTTGACATTCAGTAATCATGTCTTAAACAAGAAGGGACAAGGAAAGCCACTTAGTTTGAAATCCTGGTCTTACAGACTCCACCAGACACCATCTTACATCATGAAGCTTTTCATAATCTCATACTCTTTGTGTAAAAACCTTCCAAAACGTAAACACATAACCATTCATTAGCTCTCGATTCTGTTTATTTAAGTGGATTGCATTTATAAAGAGCATTCAAAAGAATACCCACTTCAGTATTCTTGCCTGGAGAATCCCCATGGTCAGAGGAGCCTGGCAGGCAACAGTCTATGGGGTCACAGAGTCTGACACGACTAAGCACACAAGCACACACATTCAAAAGAATCCAATCTCTTCTGATTTGCAAATTGGATTCTCAAGTCATCTTAAAGATACCATATCCAACATAAGTCAAAAACATTCTTTCTACCTATTTTAAAGTCTAATTTAAAGGAAAGTACCATAATCGTGAATATAGACCCTGATGTAAAATCCTTTTAAAACTCATTTTTGGAAATGTGAAAAATTGAAAAGGTACAAAGGAGAAAAATCACAGTGATTCCTATTCCCACAGGAAAAACTTAGCAAACCTTGGTATTTTCTCTCCCTTTATTTTAAGGAACACACTTTAAAAAAATATATCCTATAGGGCTTCCCTGGTGGCTCAGGGGAAAAGAGCCGCCTACCAGTGCAGGAGACATGGGTTCAATCCCTGGTCCTGGAAGAAAGAAGCAACTAAGTCCTTGTGCCAAAACTCCTGAGCCTGGGCTCTACAGCCCCGGAGCCACAACCACAGAGCCCACCTACTACAACTATTAAAGCTCATATGTGCTTAGAGCTCATGCTTTATGGCAAGAGAAATCACCACAGTAAGAAGCCTACACACTGCAACTAGAGTGTAGCCCCACTCACTTCAATTAGAGAAAAGTCCATGAAGCGACTAAGACACAGCACAGCCAAAAATAAAGAAATAAATAGAATTCTATAAAAAAACATACAAAATATGTTGATTATCAAGATTTAAAACAGGGCAGAAAGTTATAGAGATGACAGTTTAAAAAAGTCATTTCCAATTCTGCAATTTCCATCATTAAACTGGTGAACATCCTTTCAGATATATATCTATTGATCTGTCTACTAGGATGAATAGATATTTAGGCAGAAATACTTTTATAAAGATGAATAGAGATGCTACTTATAATTTTTTTAAAAAATTTCAAGCAATTAAAAGAAAGAACTGAAACTAAGGAAGAGTCAGTCTTCAAAAAAGTTTACCCTTTTTCAAGATACTGTTTCTTTTAAACAATCTCTCTATGGCTAAAGTATCATGAAAAATATGAAGAAGTTAGAGAGTCCTTGTTATTAATTATATTATTGTTTTTATGAGCTTTCTTCCTCAGACTGTATTGGTTGACTTTTCAATACTTCTGAAAATTTTGTCTCCTCTTCTACTTCTCACTTCTAGAAGTGTTATTATTATTTCCACATTGTTCAGGTGATATATTCCATTCTGCTAAGGGAATGTATTTTGAAAATTATTTAGTAGTGGCTCTATGCTTAAATGATTGAAGGCGTAAACCTCTGGAAGCGATATCTTTGTGCTTTGTTTTTAGTTATTTTATCAACTGTCTGATAAACGACACCCACTAAGTTCACACTATCATTCGTCATCCCCAATATGTAGGGTTTCCAAAGCTGTGTAAACCATTATCACTCATCAGTAAAAAGTTGTTGAGTACCATTTGATGCTAAGCATTACTGAATGCTGAAAATTCGGTGTTGGAGAGCTCATAATCCCTGCCTTCAAGAAGTGAGAGCAGCCATAGTGTTTAAAAGTCCTGGGCTTCCCCTGGTGGTCCAGTGGGTAAGGACACCACCTTGCAGTGCAAGGGGCGCCAGTTCGATCCCTGGCCTGGGAAGATCCCACGTGCCGCGGAGCGGCTGGACCGATGTGTCCAATCACGGAGCCGGAGCTCTGGAGCGCATGCGCCTAGAGCCGGTGCTCTGCGACAGCAGAGGCCACCGCGATGGGAGGCCCACAGGAGCCAAAGAACAAAGATGGATGAAAATAGAGAAATGAAAGACCAATAGAAGTGGCCCGCCCGCTCCCCTCCCTCCCCAACCCGACCCCCGCCCAAAAATAAATAAATAAATAAATCTTTAAAAAAAAAAAAGTCCTAGTGTGTTGACTCCTTGAAAGTGCTTCTGTACACGCCCAGTCATATCCAACTGTTTGTGACTCCATGGGCTATGATCCGCCAGGTGACTGTCCAAGGAATTCTCCAGGCAAGAATACTGGAGTGGGTTGCCTTTTCCTACTCCAGAGGATCTTCCTGACACAGGGATTGAACCTGCATCTCGTGTCTCCTGTGTTGCAGGCAGATTCTTTATCTCTGAGGCACCAAGGAGGCCTAATTATTTCCTTAACATCAGAGCCCACCACGTGACCTGGTACCCCTTGTGCTTAAGCTTAGTCACTCAGTCGTATCCGACTCTTTGTGACCCCACGAACTGGAGCCTGCCAGCCTCCTCTGTCCATGGGATTCTTCAGGCAGGAATAGTGGAGTGGGTTGCCATTTCCTTCTCCAGGGGTGTTCCTTAGGCCTGTGATTAATACTTGTTCAATTAATGGACCTTTATGTGCCAGAAACTGTGGTTAAGTGTGTTATAAGTTATATCTAATTTTGTCTTAACAACAAACATATTAGGTAGGCATTTATTATCTCCATTTTATAGATGAGGAAACTGAGTTATGGTGAGTAACATCCCAAGTAATTTTTCAGCATAAGTTAATTGTAAAACTCACAATGTCCCCAATATGTAGGGTTTCCAAAGCTGTGTAAACCATTATCACTCATCAGTAAAAAGTTGTTGAGTACCATTTGATGCTAAGCATTACTGAATGCTGAAAATTCGGTGTTGGAGAGCTCATAATCCCTGCCTTCAAGAAGTGAGAGCAGCCATAGTGTTTAAAAGTCCTGGGCTTCCCCTGGTGGTCCAGTGGGTAAGGACACCACCTTGCAGTGCAAGGGGCGCCAGTTCGATCCCTGGCCTGGGAAGATCCCACGTGCCGCGGAGCGGCTGGACCGATGTGTCCAATCACGGAGCCGGAGCTCTGGAGCGCATGCGCCTAGAGCCGGTGCTCTGCGACAGCAGAGGCCACCGCGATGGGAGGCCCACAGGAGCCAAAGAACAAAGATGGATGAAAATAGAGAAATGAAAGACCAATAGAAGTGGCCCGCCCGCTCCCCTCCCTCCCCAACCCGACCCCCGCCCAAAAATAAATAAATAAATAAATCTTTAAAAAAAAAAAAGTCCTAGTGTGTTGACTCCTTGAAAGTGCTTCTGTACACGCCCAGTCATATCCAACTGTTTGTGACTCCATGGGCTATGATCCGCCAGGTGACTGTCCAAGGAATTCTCCAGGCAAGAATACTGGAGTGGGTTGCCTTTTCCTACTCCAGAGGATCTTCCTGACACAGGGATTGAACCTGCATCTCGTGTCTCCTGTGTTGCAGGCAGATTCTTTATCTCTGAGGCACCAAGGAGGCCTAATTATTTCCTTAACATCAGAGCCCACCACGTGACCTGGTACCCCTTGTGCTTAAGCTTAGTCACTCAGTCGTATCCGACTCTTTGTGACCCCACGAACTGGAGCCTGCCAGCCTCCTCTGTCCATGGGATTCTTCAGGCAGGAATAGTGGAGTGGGTTGCCATTTCCTTCTCCAGGGGTGTTCCTTAGGCCTGTGATTAATACTTGTTCAATTAATGGACCTTTATGTGCCAGAAACTGTGGTTAAGTGTGTTATAAGTTATATCTAATTTTGTCTTAACAACAAACATATTAGGTAGGCATTTATTATCTCCATTTTATAGATGAGGAAACTGAGTTATGGTGAGTAACATCCCAAAGTAATGCAGCATAAGTTAATTGTAAAACTCATTCTTGTTTTCATGACACCTGGTCATTTATGTTAGAAGTCATGGAGTAAAGAGGCACATGGAGTACTGATTATAACTCCTGATTATACTCATACCACTCAGTGGTGTGAGTGATTTAATAGTGTATATACAGTTCAGTGGTTAAGAGACTGCTTAGTGGTGAATCTCCACTCTACCATCTATTTGCTATATGACATAGAGCAAGCTCATCCTCTTTTGTAAAACATTTTATTTATTTATTTATGGCTCCACTGGGTCTTTGTTGCTGCACACAGGCTTTCCCTAGTTGTGCTGAGTGGGGGCTACTTTCTAGTTGTGGTGCATGGGTGTCTCATTGTGGTGGCTTCTCTTGTTGCAGAGCATGGGCTCTGGGTGTGTGAGCTTCAGTAGGTGCAGCACATGGGCTTAGATGCCTCTGAAGCATGTGAAATCTTCCTGCACCAGGGATGGAACCCCCGTCCCCTTCATTGCAAGGTGAATTTTTAACCACCAGAAAAGTCCACTCCTTCCCTTCTTTATGCCTCCATTTCCTACCTGTAAAATAGGATTAGGTGTGGAGAGAGTAAATGAAATGGTTAAGGTAAATGTTTAGACTAATATTTGCCACAAGTGCTTGAGAAAGAATAGTCATTCATATTATGTTTACAAAGTGCTCTGGAAGTTCAAAGGAAAGAACCATTTTCCCTGTTGGATTTTCAGGGGAGGAGACGCGTGTGCTTGAATTGCATTGGCAGCATAGACGTTCATCCAGGCAGAGGGAGACAGAGTATCAGCAGAAAGAAAGACACGAAACATAGGACGAGAGATCTTGCCAAGTATTTGCATTCCCCTATTCAACTCCTGAAACTTCCTTCCTTCAGTTGTACGTCTCAGGAGTATCCAAACAGGAGTATCTGTGTTTAGAAAGGCTGACTTGCAAATAGAGCATTGTATCTTACTGGACCATCTTCCTAGGGAGAATTAGTCAGTGTCTGTACAGCTCCAAGGAAATGTGAGGTGACGGGGCGGTTTTAGGGCTGTTGGTCCGGGAGGCCAGGGGCCATCCCAGGCCAGCTTAAGAGTGCTGATGATCCTCAGGAGGATATCCGCCTGCCTGATATTCCAGAAGAGTGTTTCTCACCCTTGCTTCCATTCTGTATCTTCTTTAGACTTGTCTCTAATTGCTGTCCCCACCCCCACCAGGAAATGCTAATAGCACCGATAACTGCATATCCGGTTATGCGTTATGTGTTCATGCCTACATCATACATAAAAAGAGTAAGATTTTTGACCCTCTCCCCAAGAGCCAATTTGTATGAGACAGACTTCAGAGGGCCTTCTCAGGAAAGCTGGAGGTCTGGAGTTGACCCTGAGCTTGAAAGCTCTAACTGCTGTGCCTACAAACAGTCACTTTGTATTATGCTTTCAGTTGCACTTCTGCAGTGAGCCCTTCTAGGAAAATAATGTGGGCGACAGCACTGGCTTCCCAACTGTTCTCTTTCTGTTTCCTCACCTGCCCTTTCACAGTCAGTTTTGCATATAGCAGCCCAAGTGACCTTTTAAAAATGGAATCAAGTCATGTATGTCCTCTGCGTAAAAACTCAAACACCTTCCCATGGAACTAAGAATGAAATTTGGACTCTTTATCATGGCCCCCAAAGTCAACCTTGGAGAAGGAAATGGCAACCCTCCCTAGTATTCTTCCCTGGGGAGTCCCATGGACCAAGGAGCTTGGCGGGCTACAGTCCGTGAGGTCACAAAAGAGTCAGACACAACTTAACAACTGAACAACAACAACGACAAAGGTCAACCTGGTCTCCCTCTGAGCACTCCAGTTTCTTCTGGTACCAGCCTGTGTGCAGGGGAGGCTGCTGCGTGGACAGACAGAAGCTGTGAAGTACACACAGTCACAGGTGTTGGCAGCGAGGCACTCTTGGTGTGTGGCGGTGACCGCGGACAGGGTGTGGGTGACGACATGGATGAGCGTGGACAGCAGTGGGCACAACACTGGATGGGCACAGAGGAGGGGATTCGTGTGCTCAGGGAAGTCAGGAAAGACTTCTCAGATCAAGTGACAGGGACGTGATCAATGATGACGCCTTAACTGGGTGAAGAGGATGGCGGTCAGAGTCTGAGCAGAGGGCGCAGTGTGCACAGAGCCCCCGCCACGGGAGGGCGTGGGCAGTGCACGAGCCCCTGGAAGGGAACAGTGGCTGCAGCAGGATGTGATACAATGCTGCAGGGATAGACAGAGGGCTGTAGTCTGTCCTTCAGAGCGAGATTGCCGGTGGGGCGTTTTGACTGTGTGACTAGTTGAGGAAGAGACAAGGTCAGATTTTGTTTTGAAGAGACTGCTCTGGTTACAGTGTGAACTTAGACCAGTCGAGAGCCCCTGCAGTGGGAGGCTGGCCAACTGGTACTGGTTTGCCCCAGAACCTGGCTGGGTGTATCACTGAAAGGCCTGCATCCGGGAAACTCCCGCGTCATGAACAAGCCCACCTGGTCGGTCACCATGGCTGGGCAATCATTCACATGCGAGGTTACAGTGGTTTCAATGGAATTTTTATGCAGGAACCTGGCCTCCCCTCCTATGGAACTGTTCTCTTTCTGTTTCCTCACCTGCCCTTTCACAGTCAGTTTTGCATATAGCAGCCCAAGTGACCTTTTAAAAATGGAATCAAGTCATGTATGTCCTCTGCGTAAAAACTCAAACACCTTCCCATGGAACTAAGAATGAAATTTGGACTCTTTATCATGGCCCCCAAAGTCAACCTTGGAGAAGGAAATGGCAACCCTCCCTAGTATTCTTCCCTGGGGAGTCCCATGGACCAAGGAGCTTGGCGGGCTACAGTCCGTGAGGTCACAAAAGAGTCAGACACAACTTAACAACTGAACAACAACAACGACAAAGGTCAACCTGGTCTCCCTCTGAGCACTCCAGTTTCTTCTGGTACCAGCCTGTGTGCAGGGGAGGCTGCTGCGTGGACAGACAGAAGCTGTGAAGTACACACAGTCACAGGTGTTGGCAGCGAGGCACTCTTGGTGTGTGGCGGTGACCGCGGACAGGGTGTGGGTGACGACATGGATGAGCGTGGACAGCAGTGGGCACAACACTGGATGGGCACAGAGGAGGGGATTCGTGTGCTCAGGGAAGTCAGGAAAGACTTCTCAGATCAAGTGACAGGGACGTGATCAATGATGACGCCTTAACTGGGTGAAGAGGATGGCGGTCAGAGTCTGAGCAGAGGGCGCAGTGTGCACAGAGCCCCCGCCACGGGAGGGCGTGGGCAGTGCACGAGCCCCTGGAAGGGAACAGTGGCTGCAGCAGGATGTGATACAATGCTGCAGGGATAGACAGAGGGCTGTAGTCTGTCCTTCAGAGCGAGATTGCCGGTGGGGCGTTTTGACTGTGTGACTAGTTGAGGAAGAGACAAGGTCAGATTTTGTTTTGAAGAGACTGCTCTGGTTACAGTGTGAACTTAGACCAGTCGAGAGCCCCTGCAGTGGGAGGCTGGCCAACTGGTACTGGTTTGCCCCAGAACCTGGCTGGGTGTATCACTGAAAGGCCTGCATCCGGGAAACTCCCGCGTCATGAACAAGCCCACCTGGTCGGTCACCATGGCTGGGCAATCATTCACATGCGAGGTTACAGTGGTTTCATGAATGATGCAGGAACCTCTCTTCCTTGGACCTACATCAGAAGAAAAAGGTCAGCACCACAAACCCCTAGTTCCGAAAGCCCCTTCAAATTGGCCCCTTTAAATATACAGGCAACACAGCCATACACATCCACACACATGCCTAATGGGCAAATTGCTTTTGGTAAGCCTTGATTCTTTTTTCCTGTACAGGCTGGGTGGCATCACATTTCTGACATCTCAAAGCCTGGAACCTGCCCAAGCGAAGGCTGTTCAAGGTAAGAAGGGGGACTCAGTCATTGCCACACTTTGAACCTCTGCTTGCAGTCAAGCCACACCTTGGCCCCAAGCTTCCATGCCTTCTCTTCACCCCCAGCTTCCTGGTTCTGCCATGCTTTCCCACCCATGCCGGTAGCCCTCCAACCCCACTCAAGCCAGTTTTCTGACCATGCTGTTCTGCAGAGCACTTTGGTGGTTCAGAAGTGCCCCCCAAATAAACAGCTCCACGCTGAGTTTTCAAACCTGCTTCCTCCAGCCTCTTAGCTCACTCTTCCCACTTTGTCGTAGTCCCCAGAGGCAGGAGGTGTTTGTTACTAAACCATCCGAAGAAGTGAGGGAGGAACGCTGCTTCTCCTACTCTCACTATCTGTAGCTAAGTGGGCCCACTATGTGCCAGGCACTGTTTTTAAACACTTTACATACATAGTTATTAATATTTGTATTAGTAAATGAATCACTCATTGGACAGACTTTATTGAGGACCCGTGATTTTCTAGTTAATTGTTTAAGGACAGGGCATAACCAGCAACCAAGCTCCTCTTTTCATGGTAGTTATTGTCTATAGTGAGTGGGGAGAGACTGAGTAACTGATGGATATATAATGTGGCAGAGGGTAAGCTCCATGGGACAGAACCATCCGGTTGGGGACTGGGAAGTGACATTGGCCATGGGCACTTTTTCAGGTCGAGTCACCTAGGAAGCCTTTTCATGAGGTGTCATTCGAGCAGATCCATGAAAGTAGCCAGAGACTGAGTCACAAGGATTCTGGAAAAATTCAGGCAAAGAAAACAACTCTGTATGCGTGTGTGCGCATGTGTGTTATTTATATGTGTGTGTGTATGTATGTGTATACATATACACACACACACAATATATATATATATATATATATATATATATATATATATATATATATATATATACACACACACACACACATGGTTTGTGATGAAATCCTGAAATCCCACCTTTCATTTTTCTCTCAGACACTAATCAAGGTTTCACAAATACATTTTCACCCTTGTTTAAAAGCTTAGAGCATTAAAAAAAAAAGAGATCTCTTCATTTTTTTTTCTAACTTCATGCCATGAGCTTTTTCTTGGTTATTTATTATTATTTTCATCTATCTAAATTCTTTGACATGTGTGAGCCTCCCATTGCAGTGACCTCCCTCGCTGCAGAGCACTGGCTCTGGGTGTATGCACTCCAGAGTGCTGGCTTGTAACTGGACACACCAGTCCAGCCACTCCTCACCACGTGGGGTCCTCCCGGGCCAGGGATTGAACCAGTGCCCCTTGCACTGCAAGGCAGACTCTTTACCCACTGGACCACCAGGGAAGCCCTCTTTACTTCATTTTTTATATATCCTACTATCCCTTTGATTTTTAATGGAAATTTTGGTTCTAGTCTTTTACCCACTGATTGGTCTTTTTGTATTTTTTGTTCTGTTTATTGCTACCAATCCATCTCCCTCCAGCTGCCCCCTGCCATGCATGCATGCTCAGGTGTGTAACCCCATGGACTGTAGCCCACCAGGCTCCTCCGTCCATGAGATTTCCTAGGCAAGAATACTGGAGTGGATTGCCATTTCCTTCTCCAGACTTTTAATATTTTTCCTATTGTTCTCTCCTTTTTACACGTTTTAATGATGGAAAGCCAATTTTGTTCCTGATAATGATGTTTTGGTCCATTTTCAATGTTGTGTTTGATGGAGAGTAAAACTCAAGCCATCACTGGTCATTAATTCTGGCTACAAATAATATTGTGGTTGAATTTCCAGGCAGAGACGCAGGATGGACCTGTGTCTTCAGCCTATGATGCTTTAGCCCACTGCTAACTGAATGTCTGCCGTCTTTAAGGTGTGTGCTGTAGGAAATACAGAGATGGTGATGATAACAGTCCCTTCCCTTAGGGAGCTTTTGACCAAACAGGAAAAATAGGTCACAGAAGGTCAATTGGCCCTCCGAGGCAGGATGTGTTGAGGGTCTCTTCCTAGATAACATGGGTCTGAAGCACAAAATAATAGCCATTACTTCATAGTCCCTGGTAAGGATCAGACACAAGGTTCTCAGTGCCGATAGGTCTAGCAGGTGTCATTATTACCTGTATTTTAGGAATGAGAGACTGAAGTACATAGGGATGACATAGCTAACATTACCATGCTGAGTGGAAGAGCTAGAATTTGAACCAAGGAAGTATTTGTCCTAAAGCTGTGCTAAGAGAGAGATGCTTTGACCCTCAGAATAATGAGGCAAGGAGCCGGCTCCAAGGACATCTGAGGTGTATGCACTCCAGAGTGCTGGCTTGTAACTGGACACACCAGTCCAGCCACTCCTCACCACGTGGGGTCCTCCCGGGCCAGGGATTGAACCAGTGCCCCTTGCACTGCAAGGCAGACTCTTTACCCACTGGACCACCAGGGAAGCCCTCTTTACTTCATTTTTTATATATCCTACTATCCCTTTGATTTTTAATGGAAATTTTGGTTCTAGTCTTTTACCCACTGATTGGTCTTTTTGTATTTTTTGTTCTGTTTATTGCTACCAATCCATCTCCCTCCAGCTGCCCCCTGCCATGCATGCATGCTCAGGTGTGTAACCCCATGGACTGTAGCCCACCAGGCTCCTCCGTCCATGAGATTTCCTAGGCAAGAATACTGGAGTGGATTGCCATTTCCTTCTCCAGACTTTTAATATTTTTCCTATTGTTCTCTCCTTTTTACACGTTTTAATGATGGAAAGCCAATTTTGTTCCTGATAATGATGTTTTGGTCCATTTTCAATGTTGTGTTTGATGGAGAGTAAAACTCAAGCCATCACTGGTCATTAATTCTGGCTACAAATAATATTGTGGTTGAATTTCCAGGCAGAGACGCAGGATGGACCTGTGTCTTCAGCCTATGATGCTTTAGCCCACTGCTAACTGAATGTCTGCCGTCTTTAAGGTGTGTGCTGTAGGAAATACAGAGATGGTGATGATAACAGTCCCTTCCCTTAGGGAGCTTTTGACCAAACAGGAAAAATAGGTCACAGAAGGTCAATTGGCCCTCCGAGGCAGGATGTGTTGAGGGTCTCTTCCTAGATAACATGGGTCTGAAGCACAAAATAATAGCCATTACTTCATAGTCCCTGGTAAGGATCAGACACAAGGTTCTCAGTGCCGATAGGTCTAGCAGGTGTCATTATTACCTGTATTTTAGGAATGAGAGACTGAAGTACATAGGGATGACATAGCTAACATTACCATGCTGAGTGGAAGAGCTAGAATTTGAACCAAGGAAGTATTTGTCCTAAAGCTGTGCTAAGAGAGAGATGCTTTGACCCTCAGAATAATGAGGCAAGGAGCCGGCTCCAAGGACATCTGAGGTCTGAGTTCATGGGCACCATTGGGATTAAGCCAAACATTCTGACAGAGGAGGCTAAACAGATTTGAGCCCTAGTGCGGGACATGGAGGCATCATCGGCTGGTAAGAACCCAAGAAGAACCTTAAGTTGAAGACTTTTCCTTTGTGCATGAGCCAAGAGGGAGAAATTAAAACACCTCTGCAAATGGTAGGTGTTAAATTCGGAATCAAGGGTTTGGCCCAAAGGAAATAATGCTTTAGTAGTGCTGGGTGAAGGGATCGCTGTGCCCTGGGTCTTACTCAAGCAAGCAATGAATTTTCTTTTCTAATCTAGTGGAAATAATGAGCCTTGATTAATTCATCTATTTTTCACCCATGTGCATTTTACATTCAGTCTTGCTTGTTTTCCATGTTTAACTTGCTTTCCTTCTGGCTCTTTCATTACTGATGAAAGTTTGGTTCTTCCCCCTCCTTGTAAATTTCTCATGCCATTTCCTTTTACCTGCTTCCACCCCTTATCGTCCTGTGGTATCTTTGGTTCCAGAAGTCTAGGTTCTGATCCCATGTGTGCCCTGAATTGACTGTACCTAGAAAAGTAATTTGGAAAGTGGGCTTCATTTCTCTGCAGGAGAGGCTATATAGAATTGCCTTGAAAATAAGGAAAACCAAAAGCTATTTTACAGATGAAGACACTGAGATGCAGAGAAGTTCAGTGACTTTCAGAAGATCATTGTGTTAGCCCCTGGCAAAGCTGGAGTTGAGCCCAAGCCTTCTGACTCTGAATTCGTTGTTTTTCCTTTGCGCTGCTGAGGCGGAAACTTTCTCACGTGAAGATTGATCATTCCTGGACCAGCCAAACCATGGGGTGAGTGCTCCATATTCTATGACTTAAAGTAGAAGAATTAGTGAATGAGTGGGTCTATTTTCTGAGTGAGGCTTGGTGTCCCTGGTCAGTCCTGTAAGGGATTTTCAGAGCCCCTCTGGGGAAAAACTGAAGTACATAGGGATGACATAGCTAACATTACCATGCTGAGTGGAAGAGCTAGAATTTGAACCAAGGAAGTATTTGTCCTAAAGCTGTGCTAAGAGAGATGCTTTGACCCTCAGAATAATGAGGCAAGGAGCCGGCTCCAAGGACATCTGAGGTCTGAGTTCATGGGCACCATTGGGATTAAGCCAAACATTCTGACAGAGGAGGCTAAACAGATTTGAGCCCTAGTGCGGGACATGGAGGCATCATCGGCTGGTAAGAACCCAAGAAGAACCTTAAGTTGAAGACTTTTCCTTTGTGCATGAGCCAAGAGGGAGAAATTAAAACACCTCTGCAAATGGTAGGTGTTAAATTCGGAATCAAGGGTTTGGCCCAAAGGAAATAATGCTTTAGTAGTGCTGGGTGAAGGGATCGCTGTGCCCTGGGTCTTACTCAAGCAAGCAATGAATTTTCTTTTCTAATCTAGTGGAAATAATGAGCCTTGATTAATTCATCTATTTTTCACCCATGTGCATTTTACATTCAGTCTTGCTTGTTTTCCATGTTTAACTTGCTTTCCTTCTGGCTCTTTCATTACTGATGAAAGTTTGGTTCTTCCCCCTCCTTGTAAATTTCTCATGCCATTTCCTTTTACCTGCTTCCACCCCTTATCGTCCTGTGGTATCTTTGGTTCCAGAAGTCTAGGTTCTGATCCCATGTGTGCCCTGAATTGACTGTACCTAGAAAAGTAATTTGGAAAGTGGGCTTCATTTCTCTGCAGGAGAGGCTATATAGAATTGCCTTGAAAATAAGGAAAACCAAAAGCTATTTTACAGATGAAGACACTGAGATGCAGAGAAGTTCAGTGACTTTCAGAAGATCATTGTGTTAGCCCCTGGCAAAGCTGGAGTTGAGCCCAAGCCTTCTGACTCTGAATTCGTTGTTTTTCCTTTGCGCTGCTGAGGCGGAAACTTTCTCACGTGAAGATTGATCATTCCTGGACCAGCCAAACCATGGGGTGAGTGCTCCATATTCTATGACTTAAAGTAGAAGAATTAGTGAATGAGTGGGTCTATTTTCTGAGTGAGGCTTGGTGTCCCTGGTCAGTCCTGTAAGGGATTTTCAGAGCCCCTCTGGGGAAAAACCATCTCTGTTCAATTCCCATCTCAGCCACTTGCCAGCTGTGAGACCTTTAACTAATTACTTACCCTCTCTGTGCCTCAGTTCCAGGTGGCTCAGTGATAAAGAGTCCACCTGCCAATGCAGGAGCCCAGGTTTGATCTCTGGGTTGGGAAGATTCCTGGGAGAAGGAAATGGAAACCCATCCCAGTATTCTTGCTTGGAAATCCCATGGACAGACTATGCATACACATGACATGATCTTCATTACAGAACAGGGATTAATAATAGTTCATGCCTCATAGACTTTCTTGTGTGTGTGAAAACAAATGTGTTAAAACAGGTAAAAGCTCTAAGAAGAGGGCCCAGCATGTGGTGAGTGATCACTAAACAATCACCTTTTTAATTAACTATTGGATAGTAATTGTGATTTAAAAATTAGCAATTTCTTTTACTGAAAAATCTTTGGGAAAGTCACCCTCATGCTATCTGCATTATTTCAGTGATGTGACTCCTGACTCCCACCCTGTTCTCTTCCTCCTTAAAGTCACAATCATTCATTCTCCATCCTTTATGTTTTCCTCCAGCTTTATTGGAATGATTTACTTTCCCTTTTCCTTCCCCCCATGCATAAAATCCTTTCTAATAAATTAAAGGAATGAGAGCCAGTCTTCAAGCCCCTTCTACTCAAATTTTCTGTACTGAAAGAAATGTGGACTTTGGCATTACCCTGACTTTGCATGGAAGTCCAACTCTACCACCTCTTTCGGTGAACTTAATTGATTATGATGTATAAAATGAAAACAACAACCTTATGAGGCAGAAGGTAATTGCTAGAGTTAAATGAGATGACAAAGGCAGAACTTCTAATTCAATGTCAAACCACATAACCAGTATCAATCTCCTTCCCTTTCCCATGCCGTTGCTTGGTGACAAGTTGCACTGCTGTGCACTGCCTGCGGTCTGTCACAACATGCTGATCTGCTGAACACTCCTGCAGTATGGGTTGTACCTTCCTCATCTTGCCATTCTTCTTCCAAGTTGCTCGGTATAGCAGTGGCCTCTGCATCAAGTTTGCCGTGGAAGCTTGAGTTAGTATATGTGTTGATCACTTGCTCATATATCCGTATGTTCCATTTCTTTATATCTTAGTTGTTGCTGTTGTTGTTTAGTCATTAAGTTGTGTCAGACTCTTTTGTGACCCCATGGACTAGAGCCCCCCATGATCCTCTGTGCATGGCATTTCCCAAGGAAGAATACTAGAGTGGGTTGCCATTTGCTTTCCTGGGGGATCTTCTCAGCACAGGGATTGAACCAGCTTCTTCTGCTTGGCAGATAGATGGATCTTTTACCACTGAGAAACCCGGGAAGCCTAGATGTATCATACACGTCTCCCATTTGAATCATTGTGTTTTACACACTATATAAATCCATGCAGTGTGATGACAACTAGTGATCTGAACACACAGTTGTGTAAATGACCACTTTTGTAACTTCATTTCTGAATGTGTTCATTGTATAAATTTTACTGAAACATCTTAGAACTGAAGAATTAACTGTAGTTATGGTTATAAGAATGACACTTTGAGTCTGGAAAGGCAGTTGCAACTGAAGAAAAACAAGAGAGAAATGTTGTATCCTGTCTCCCAGACCCATTGGTGAATTCAATTTGCATTCCCAGAAGTTACTTGTATTATAAAATGTTGGTATTTACTGAAGTGTTTAATGTTGCAAAACACTATTTTTAGAGAAATGATTTGAATGCTGTAAATCTGTTTAGCGCAAATGAACCCCCAGTGCAGTCAAACAGATGTTTCTCCTGATAATGTCAGGCCCTTTAAGAAGGATTTTCTTGGTAAATCCTGATCTCATAATCCATTGAGAATTCTCCTCATTGAAAACTGATTTATCATGCAAGTACATGCCCACCTTAGAGAACACTTTTACCTAATCTGATGACGAAGTATTGAA
Organism: Tragulus kanchil; assembly: GCA_022376925.1. Classification (NCBI taxonomy): domain Eukaryota; kingdom Metazoa; phylum Chordata; class Mammalia; order Artiodactyla; family Tragulidae; genus Tragulus; species Tragulus kanchil. The sequence continues at coordinate 261,390,367 of JAIOJX010000032.1, forward strand.
TAGGATACCCCTGGTGGCCTCATCTGATTCATAGATTTACTCTGCAATTTGTGTGTTAGAAATGTGTGCCAGTTGCAACTTGTTATAAAAGGCTTTCAATTGTAGTGCTGGAGAAGACGCTTGACTGTCCCCTGGATAGCAAGGAGATGAAACCAGTCAATCTTAAAAGAAATCCCAAATTGGAAGAGCTGATGCAAAAGCTCTAATACGTTGGCCATCTGATGTGAGAGCCAGCTCTTTCGAAAAGACCCTGGTGTTGGAAAATTAGGAAAGAGTGAGCATTTGTTTAGTTGTTGCTGTTGTTGTTTAGTCATTAAGTTGTGTCAGACTCTTTTGTGACCCCATGGACTAGAGCCCCCCATGATCCTCTGTGCATGGCATTTCCCAAGGAAGAATACTAGAGTGGGTTGCCATTTGCTTTCCTGGGGGATCTTCTCAGCACAGGGATTGAACCAGCTTCTTCTGCTTGGCAGATAGATGGATCTTTTACCACTGAGAAACCCGGGAAGCCTAGATGTATCATACACGTCTCCCATTTGAATCATTGTGTTTTACCCCTATATAAATCCATGCAGTGTGATGACAACTAGTGATCTGAACACACAGTTGTGTAAATGACCACTTTTGTAACTTCATTTCTGAATGTGTTCATTGTATAAATTTTACTGAAACATCTTAGAACTGAAGAATTAACTGTAGTTATGGTTATAAGAATGACACTTTGAGTCTGGAAAGGCAGTTGCAACTGAAGAAAAACAAGAGAGAAATGTTGTATCCTGTCTCCCAGACCCATTGGTGAATTCAATTTGCATTCCCAGAAGTTACTTGTATTATAAAATGTTGGTATTTACTGAAGTGTTTAATGTTGCAAAACACTATTTTTAGAGAAATGATTTGAATGCTGTAAATCTGTTTAGCGCAAATGAACCCCCAGTGCAGTCAAACAGATGTTTCTCCTGATAATGTCAGGCCCTTTAAGAAGGATTTTCTTGGTAAATCCTGATCTCATAATCCATTGAGAATTCTCCTCATTGAAAACTGATTTATCATGCAAGTACATGCCCACCTTAGAGAACACTTTTACCTAATCTGATGACGAAGTATTGAATAGGATACCCCTGGTGGCCTCATCTGATTCATAGATTTACTCTGCAATTTGTGTGTTAGAAATGTGTGCCAGTTGCAACTTGTTATAAAAGGCTTTCAATTGTAGTGCTGGAGAAGACGCTTGACTGTCCCCTGGATAGCAAGGAGATGAAACCAGTCAATCTTAAAAGAAATCAACCCTGAATATTCATTGGAAGAGCTGATGCAAAAGCTCTAATACGTTGGCCATCTGATGTGAGAGCCAGCTCTTTCGAAAAGACCCTGGTGTTGGAAAAGATTAAGGGAAAAAGAAGGGGAAGCAGAGCATAAGGTGCCTAGATAACATCACTGACTCAATGGACATGAGTTTGAGCAAACTCTGGGAGATGGTGAAGGACAGGGAAGCCTGGTGTGTGGTAGTCACGGGGTCTCAAAGAGTTGGACATGACTTACCAACTGAACAGCAACAACAACAACAAGTTCTGGAACCCCAGGCCTTTGTGTTCTTCTAATTCTGTCTTCTTATTACTACCATCACAGACTTGGTTGCTGTGCTTATTATATATTGCTTTTATTTCAAACCATTTTTGAGACTTGTCACAGACATTGTAAACTTCTCCTGAGATCAAAACTATGCTCAGAGTCCTTGAATTCCTAGGGGTTCCCTTGTGTGCTGGTAAGAAGGAGAGACCTATTACTGTTTCTTTTATGACTAACAGAGCAATAGCCATTTGTCTCAAATTCAAGTTCTGTTTTTTTATGGCATATATTTATATCTTCAGTCTACCAGAAGTTTTAGCCATCTCCAATTCATAAATGGTCTTATTAAATTGTTTTGTGTTATTCAAAGGATGTTGGGGGATGCTATTTGAATCCCAAGTACACAGGAGATTTCTGGAAACATGGTGAGACTGCTATAACAAGTTACTTATGGCATCCATCTATACCTCAAAACTTTGGCTTTTCCGTCAGTTTCATAAGTCTATACTTTTCACCTTCATTCTTTCTAGACCTGCCATTTGAATAGGTGCAGTCTTAGCCTTCTGATACATAGTATGTTTTAATGTTTCTGCCTTTCAGTTGAGGTCAGTTAACATTGTTGAGAAGGAGCTTGTGAACTCATCTGAAAATGCTTCTAAAATTGTGTACAAATGGTGTGAAAGGACTGTTAGACACCCATGTGATGTATCCAGCTGTAGGAATTGTGGACAGGAGATTTAGCATAAAGTAGTGACATTGTGAGTGGCAGTCAAGTGGGGAATTTTCAGAGCAGCACTGTTTATTAACAGAAGACTTGTTTTGAACCTGATACTGTTTTCTTTGCCAAACCTTTGGGTCCAACTATAGCTACTGTGACATGGTAGGTTTTGTCTTAGGACATGTTGAAATTAGGAATGAGACTTTACTTGTCTTCAATTCAGGTATCAAAAGATAGAAACTAGTTAGATATTGTATAGATATTCCCATTATCACTTCCAGTCTTTTGCCAAAGCTGGGTTTGATTTAAATGTTTGAGTAGACATAGTTCCAAGTGTCCAAACCCACAGCTAAGCTCGTGGTCACATGGAGGACTGCTTCAAAGTCTTGGGGTTCTCTGACATTTATTACACCTGCAGTCAAAGCATTTTTTAAAAAATTGTTTATGTATTTTTTGCTCACTCTACAGAGTATGTGGAATCTTAGTTCCCCAACCAGGGATTGAACCTGCACCCTCTGTATTGTAAGTGTGGAGCCTTAACCACCAGACCACCAGGGAAGTCCCAGCAGTCAGAACTTATTAATCATAATTCTCTTAACTTCACTTAGGCAAATTTAATGGTAATGTCCACTTTTAACCATCCTCACCTCTGGGTGGGGCCCCGGCCTTGCTTAAGTTTTAGCCATCTCCAATTCATAAATGGTCTTATTAAATTGTTTTGTGTTATTCAAAGGATGTTGGGGGATGCTATTTGAATCCCAAGTACACAGGAGATTTCTGGAAACATGGTGAGACTGCTATAACAAGTTACTTATGGCATCCATCTATACCTCAAAACTTTGGCTTTTCCGTCAGTTTCATAAGTCTATACTTTTCACCTTCATTCTTTCTAGACCTGCCATTTGAATAGGTGCAGTCTTAGCCTTCTGATACATAGTATGTTTTAATGTTTCTGCCTTTCAGTTGAGGTCAGTTAACATTGTTGAGAAGGAGCTTGTGAACTCATCTGAAAATGCTTCTAAAATTGTGTACAAATGGTGTGAAAGGACTGTTAGACACCCATGTGATGTATCCAGCTGTAGGAATTGTGGACAGGAGATTTAGCATAAAGTAGTGACATTGTGAGTGGCAGTCAAGTGGGGAATTTTCAGAGCAGCACTGTTTATTAACAGAAGACTTGTTTTGAACCTGATACTGTTTTCTTTGCCAAACCTTTGGGTCCAACTATAGCTACTGTGACATGGTAGGTTTTGTCTTAGGACATGTTGAAATTAGGAATGAGACTTTACTTGTCTTCAATTCAGGTATCAAAAGATAGAAACTAGTTAGATATTGTATAGATATTCCCATTATCACTTCCAGTCTTTTGCCAAAGCTGGGTTTGATTTAAATGTTTGAGTAGACATAGTTCCAAGTGTCCAAACCCACAGCTAAGCTCGTGGTCACATGGAGGACTGCTTCAAAGTCTTGGGGTTCTCTGACATTTATTACACCTGCAGTCAAAGCATTTTTTAAAAAATTGTTTATGTATTTTTTGCTCACTCTACAGAGTATGTGGAATCTTAGTTCCCCAACCAGGGATTGAACCTGCACCCTCTGTATTGTAAGTGTGGAGCCTTAACCACCAGACCACCAGGGAAGTCCCAGCAGTCAGAACTTATTAATCATAATTCTCTTAACTTCACTTAGGCAAATTTAATGGTAATGTCCACTTTTAACCATCCTCACCTCTGTGGGGCATTGTGGGACAATTCTTTATCCAGGCCCTGGTGAAAACATTAGAGCGAACACTAGCGTACTTTTAGGACAGAGAGGAATTCCTGGCAGGAATTTTGTAAACATTACATGTGGGTTTTCCTTTCTGCCAGATGGATAATTAACATTCCGACTAAGGGGCATATCAGTCATGGCCTTACTTGCATAATTGCCGTAATCTCTTAGCCATCAAAGAGAAGAGAAATAATCCTTTTGTAGAGGTGTTAGAGGTCTCTTGCAAGTGTCCCATAACAGATTCATTTTCTCTCTCTGATGTGTGTTCAGTCGCTAAACCATGTCTGACTTTTTGCGACCCCATGAACTGGAACCCACCAGGCTCCCCTGTCCATGAGATTTTCCAGACAAGTATGAGGGACTGGGTTTCTATTTCCTCTTCAAGGGGATCTTCCCGGCATAGAAACTTTGTCTCCTGCGTCTTTTGCATTGGCAGGTGGATTCTTTACCACTGTGCCACCCGGGAAACCCCTCTCCCTGAAGTTCTGGAAAATGTAATATTTTATAATCTCTACGTGCAAACTTTTAATACATTTAAGAATTGGAGTCAGTTTCCAGTTCTTATGACTTTGGGTAGGTTACTTAATCTTACATGGTTCTCATGGGTAAAGAGGGAGTCTTGCTAGTACTGATCTCATGGATCTATGAGAATTAAATGAGGCACAGGAAGCACTTGGCTGGGACCTAGCAATGATTAAGAACTCATGAGAAGGGGCCTCCTTGATGGGTTCAGTGACTTAAGTACTCAAGAGAGGTTGGTTCATCTCATCTGCCTTTTCCTCCTCTCCTTTCTTCTTTCTTCTCAACTGAGTATGAACCCACCTATTTTTTCTTTTTTTAAAGATTTATTTATTTATTTATTTTGGGCGGGGGTCTGGTTGGGGAGGGAGGGTAGCGGGCAGGCCACTTCTATTGGTCTTTCATTTCTCTATTTTCATCCGTCTTTGTTCTTTGGCTCCTGTGGGCCTCCCATCACGGTGGCGTCTGTCGTTGCAGAGTGCTGGCTCTGGGCGCATGTGCTCCAGAGCTCCGGCTCCGTGATTGGACACATCTGTCCAGCCGCTCCGCAGCACGTGGGATCTTCCCAGGCCAGGGATCGAACTGGTGCCCCTTGCACTGCAAGGCGGTGTCCTTACCCACTGGACTACCAGGGGAAGCCCCTGAACCCACCTATTTTTAATTTTTACTGCTTGTCTCCAAAATGTTACCTTCCTGCCTCATCATTAGTCAACCAAGGAGAGTGAGCCTGCCAGACAGCAGTGGTGATTCCAGCTGTCTTTGCCAAAACAGACATGGACACTGGGTTGGAATGCAGTGCTTGGTTACCAGCACTCCCTTTCTTGAGAGATCCTTCTGTTTAAACATTGCTGTATAGAGAGTTACTGGCATTGTACACAAGTCATTTCAAAATGACTAACTTATATGACAGATTTTATGAACTGACACTAGATTTAAGATGAATGAGGACCTTCCTCTTCAAGGGGATCTTCCCGGCATAGAAACTTTGTCTCCTGCGTCTTTTGCATTGGCAGGTGGATTCTTTACCACTGTGCCACCCGGGAAACCCCTCTCCCTGAAGTTCTGGAAAATGTAATATTTTATAATCTCTACGTGCAAACTTTTAATACATTTAAGAATTGGAGTCAGTTTCCAGTTCTTATGACTTTGGGTAGGTTACTTAATCTTACATGGTTCTCATGGGTAAAGAGGGAGTCTTGCTAGTACTGATCTCATGGATCTATGAGAATTAAATGAGGCACAGGAAGCACTTGGCTGGGACCTAGCAATGATTAAGAACTCATGAGAAGGGGCCTCCTTGATGGGTTCAGTGACTTAAGTACTCAAGAGAGGTTGGTTCATCTCATCTGCCTTTTCCTCCTCTCCTTTCTTCTTTCTTCTCAACTGAGTATGAACCCACCTATTTTTTCTTTTTTTAAAGATTTATTTATTTATTTATTTTGGGCGGGGGTCTGGTTGGGGAGGGAGGGTAGCGGGCAGGCCACTTCTATTGGTCTTTCATTTCTCTATTTTCATCCGTCTTTGTTCTTTGGCTCCTGTGGGCCTCCCATCACGGTGGCGTCTGTCGTTGCAGAGTGCTGGCTCTGGGCGCATGTGCTCCAGAGCTCCGGCTCCGTGATTGGACACATCTGTCCAGCCGCTCCGCAGCACGTGGGATCTTCCCAGGCCAGGGATCGAACTGGTGCCCCTTGCACTGCAAGGCGGTGTCCTTACCCACTGGACTACCAGGGGAAGCCCCTGAACCCACCTATTTTTAATTTTTACTGCTTGTCTCCAAAATGTTACCTTCCTGCCTCATCATTAGTCAACCAAGGAGAGTGAGCCTGCCAGACAGCAGTGGTGATTCCAGCTGTCTTTGCCAAAACAGACATGGACACTGGGTTGGAATGCAGTGCTTGGTTACCAGCACTCCCTTTCTTGAGAGATCCTTCTGTTTAAACATTGCTGTATAGAGAGTTACTGGCATTGTACACAAGTCATTTCAAAATGACTAACTTATATGACAGATTTTATGAACTGACACTAGATTTAAGATGAATGAGGACCTTCCTTGATCCTCATGGTAAACATTAAGGTTTGTGAATCTTTAATATCAATATGTCTTCTTCAACAAAAGCAACAATACCAAAAGAGAGCAGACACACCTTATGAAACCATTGCCTATGAATCATTGACCTCTGTAGGATTCTGAATATTTAATCAGACATAGAACTCCTCTAAAGATGATGTTTATGTGAGAAACACTTACTAAAGAGTGACTTTGAGCTCACTTGCTTCATTCTATGTAGTACTATATTGCCTTTAAAAGTCTATCCAACAATACATTTTAAAAAAAAATTATTTGTTTATTTATTTATGGCTGTTCTGGGTTTTCACTGCTGCTTTAGGCTCTCCTCTAGTTGTGGGGAGTGGGGGCTACTCTCTGGTTGAGGTGAGCAGGTTTCTGGTTGTGGTGACTTCTCTTGTTGTGGAATTCGGGCTCTAGGGCACACGGGCTCCATAGTTGCAGCTCCAAGACTCTAGAGCACAGGCTCCATAGTTGTGACTCACAAGCTTAGTTGCTGTACAGCATGTGGGGTCTTCCCAGATTAGGGATGGAACTCGTGTCTCCTGTACTGGTAGGCAAACTCTTCACCACTGAGCTACCAGGGAAGCCCTCCAACAATACATTTTTATGGCGTTTTATTTCTTTAATTTTTTTTCTAATGGTTTTAAGCTGTAGAGGAATAGTAGAAGGAACACCACATTGGGAGTCCAGTAATTTGACATTGAGTGTCATTTCTGTTGTTCACTAGCTGTGTGACCAGGGGCAAGTCACTTTAAGCATTCTGGTTTCCTTTAGCCTCTCTGTATATAGGCAACAATGGCATCTATCGTACTGGCCTTAGAGGGTGGATGTATGTTTCAAATGGAAGTTGGAGCCACGCAACTTCTCTTACAGAAGTTCACGCGAATCTTGTATTAATGGTGACATATCATTAAAGTGTTAGGGGCATTTTATAAAATTAGAATACATGATATGAAACAGTTTATTTTTTTTCTTACAGAGGGACTATAAATGGAAACAAGAGAGATGACAGAGTAGCTTTATTTCTGAGAGTCTCCATCCTCCTCCCTCCTCCATGAGGGCTGTGCTCTCTGATGGATCTTTAAACAGGAGAGTGCCCTCAAAGCACCCTTCCAAGGTCCTTATTCCTCTGTAAAATGTAAACACCTATTTTAAGTCCCTTATTCTATATAACTGGAGAGTCATTGTTTGAGAGCAGTGTCCTTAATTTGGAAACGCAAATTTGACTTAACACATGCAATGATTGTTTCTGATTTAAAGTTCTCATGAAAGCAAACTCCGCAGAATAGATTCACATATGTAAAAAGAACATTCCTGATTTTTGAAGTGGAAGTTGTCTCTGCCTTAACCAAGAATGTACCAAGCCCATCTTAAAGGGACTCTGTGCAATCATACACTGACTTTTGAACCTCAAGCTTTCAATGAGTAAGTATCTCATATGTACGCATTTCTTTTTTAAAAACATGAGGAAGGGGTTTATTCCCTCAGTATACTCATATATTTCCAACAGCTGATATAGTGGCATGAACCCAGAGATGTGTTGAGGATCTCAATATCTGATATTCTCATGGAGATCATGTGGTAAGCTGATATTTGTTTATCTTTATGAAGTACAGTTTTGAAGAGGTAAGGGATAAGTGAAGAAAGGATTCTCTGAAATTTTGAAGGGAATCTTCAGTGCTCACATCTTTTATGGGTTTCTGGGTGGGTTGGTTTAGGGGTAAAAAAAAAACCAACCCAAATGAAACAGGGCTTCTTTGGTGGCTCAATGGTAGAGAATCCTCCTGCCAATGCAGGAGACATGGGTTTGATACCTAATCCAGGAAGGTCCTACATGTCCCCGAGCAGGTAAGCCCATAATTACTGATCCTGTGTTCTAGAGCCTAGGTGCCACAACTGCAGAAGCCCATGTGCCCTAGAGCCCATGATCTACAGTAGGAGAAGCCACTGCAATAAGAAGCCTAGGCTCTCTTACAGAGTAAATTAAAACATATCATTAAAGTGTTAGGGGCATTTTATAAAATTAGAATACATGATATGAAACAGTTTATTTTTTTTCTTACAGAGGGACTATAAATGGAAACAAGAGAGATGACAGAGTAGCTTTATTTCTGAGAGTCTCCATCCTCCTCCCTCCTCCATGAGGGCTGTGCTCTCTGATGGATCTTTAAACAGGAGAGTGCCCTCAAAGCACCCTTCCAAGGTCCTTATTCCTCTGTAAAATGTAAACACCTATTTTAAGTCCCTTATTCTATATAACTGGAGAGTCATTGTTTGAGAGCAGTGTCCTTAATTTGGAAACGCAAATTTGACTTAACACATGCAATGATTGTTTCTGATTTAAAGTTCTCATGAAAGCAAACTCCGCAGAATAGATTCACATATGTAAAAAGAACATTCCTGATTTTTGAAGTGGAAGTTGTCTCTGCCTTAACCAAGAATGTACCAAGCCCATCTTAAAGGGACTCTGTGCAATCATACACTGACTTTTGAACCTCAAGCTTTCAATGAGTAAGTATCTCATATGTACGCATTCCTTTTTAAAATCATGAGGAAGGGGTTTATTCCCTCAGTATACTCATATATTTCCAACAGCTGATATAGTGGCATGAACCCAGAGATGTGTTGAGGATCTCAATATCTGATATTCTCATGGAGATCATGTGGTAAGCTGATATTTGTTTATCTTTATGAAGTACAGTTTTGAAGAGGTAAGGGATAAGTGAAGAAAGGATTCTCTGAAATTTTGAAGGGAATCTTCAGTGCTCACATCTTTTATGGGTTTCTGGGTGGGTTGGTTTAGGGGTAAAAAAAAAACCAACCCAAATGAAACAGGGCTTCTTTGGTGGCTCAATGGTAGAGAATCCTCCTGCCAATGCAGGAGACATGGGTTTGATACCTAATCCAGGAAGGTCCTACATGTCCCCGAGCAGGTAAGCCCATAATTACTGATCCTGTGTTCTAGAGCCTAGGTGCCACAACTGCAGAAGCCCATGTGCCCTAGAGCCCATGATCTACAGTAGGAGAAGCCACTGCAATAAGAAGCCTAGGCTCTGAAATTAGGGAGTAGTAGCCCTTGTGTGCCATAAAAGTAAGAATAAATAAAAGCCTGTGTAACAATGAAGACTTAGCACAGCCATAAATAAATAAATATATATATTTTTAGAACACAAATAGGAGCTGTTTTTCTTGTTCTTCGATTACCAGCTGTGAGTTTGGCTAGAAATTTATTGACCAAAAGTTGACTTCTATATAATTATTTTAGAGATTCTCCAGTATGTTATAATAAGTTCCAGCTTAGAGTCAAATCGGAGTTTTAAAGATTGAGGTTTTACTTCTTCAGTACATATAGTCTAGGGTAGTGCTTTCCTTTTTGTGACACTGTAGGAATACAAAGAAAATCATACAATTATAGTTTTTATCAAGAAAATAAAAATCATTGATATGATATGTGAAATCTCTTGTTTCACTACTTTCTGCTTATCATTATCTTCTCCTTTTTACTTAGCCCTAGTCCTTGGCCAGGAAACAGCCCTCCTTTTCAAGGCTGACCCTCCTTATTTGTCCACAAGCCCATGTATTCATCCTTTGAGTCCTTCCTTCATCTGTTGTTCCATTCTTTATTCCATATTTCACTTGCATCATCAATAACTCCCTCTTCATTATTTCTTTCTTCTCAACCTAAAAATATGCATAGGTGTCTTTTGCCTTAAAAACGAAACAGGCCACTGAATTTATTCTGCCATGGCCCACACTCTGTCTGTGAAGTGTGCTTTCTCTGAATCTGAATAAATCCATTTCTTACCTATTACTTTGCCTCTCACTGAATTCTTCTCTCTGCAAAACTGACACATCTTTTATGGGTTTCTGGGTGGGTTGGTTTAGGGGTAAAAAACCAACCCAAATGAAACAGGGCTTCTTTGGTGGCTCAATGGTAGAGAATCCTCCTGCCAATGCAGGAGACATGGGTTTGATACCTAATCCAGGAAGGTCCTACATGTCCCCGAGCAGGTAAGCCCATAATTACTGATCCTGTGTTCTAGAGCCTAGGTGCCACAACTGCAGAAGCCCATGTGCCCTAGAGCCCATGATCTACAGTAGGAGAAGCCACTGCAATAAGAAGCCTAGGCTCTGAAATTAGGGAGTAGTAGCCCTTGTGTGCCATAAAAGTAAGAATAAATAAAAGCCTGTGTAACAATGAAGACTTAGCACAGCCATAAATAAATAAATATATATATTTTTAGAACACAAATAGGAGCTGTTTTTCTTGTTCTTCGATTACCAGCTGTGAGTTTGGCTAGAAATTTATTGACCAAAAGTTGACTTCTATATAATTATTTTAGAGATTCTCCAGTATGTTATAATAAGTTCCAGCTTAGAGTCAAATCGGAGTTTTAAAGATTGAGGTTTTACTTCTTCAGTACATATAGTCTAGGGTAGTGCTTTCCTTTTTGTGACACTGTAGGAATACAAAGAAAATCATACAATTATAGTTTTTATCAAGAAAATAAAAATCATTGATATGATATGTGAAATCTCTTGTTTCACTACTTTCTGCTTATCATTATCTTCTCCTTTTTACTTAGCCCTAGTCCTTGGCCAGGAAACAGCCCTCCTTTTCAAGGCTGACCCTCCTTATTTGTCCACAAGCCCATGTATTCATCCTTTGAGTCCTTCCTTCATCTGTTGTTCCATTCTTTATTCCATATTTCACTTGCATCATCAATAACTCCCTCTTCATTATTTCTTTCTTCTCAACCTAAAAATATGCATAGGTGTCTTTTGCCTTAAAAACGAAACAGGCCACTGAATTTATTCTGCCATGGCCCACACTCTGTCTGTGAAGTGTGCTTTCTCTGAATCTGAATAAATCCATTTCTTACCTATTACTTTGCCTCTCACTGAATTCTTCTCTCTGCAAAAAGACATGAAGAACCTGAACCTCAGTGAGTCCAGACATTGGGATCAGGGTCTTTTCCTGGCCAAACCCAGATGGAAACCAAAGGACCTGGGGACTAGAAGATTCAGTTCATTATGGATTATACCCAGCAGCTCAGAGAAGATCAGAGGAGCTGCATCCTTTGGCATATTGACTCTTAGTCCTTAACCAAGGATAGGTCCAGTACCCCCTGCACTGGATGCATGGAACTTTAACCACTGGAGTGCCAGGAAGTCCCATATCTAACTTGTTCAGTGCTCATCTCTTTATATATGTGGTAGGTTGATTACAAGTATTTAATAAAATATTGTATGTTAAACTTTAAAAAACAAAAAACAAAACAAAACAAAAACAATAGTAAGGTCAAAGCGTTAATACCCATATGAGCTAACTTCTCTTAATAATTCACCTTTTCTCTTGCTCTTTGCAGTGTATTTTAGTGTTCTATCACTTTGTTAAAATTACTCTAATCTCCTCTTCTAATTGGTTTCATTTTCAATTTCTTTGCAGAATTTGCTGTTTTCCTGAGTTCCTCAGTCCTGATCCTCCTTCTACTTCATTCTGTTGATGTTAGTGATAATTTCATCTTCCTTAAGCTTAGTCATGAACATATTACTTTGCTGTTCAAAATGCATCAATGGTTCCCCATTTTTTTCTATGAAGTTGGCATTAATTTCCCACCAACCTGGATTCAAATCTTTTTATAGTGTGACATCACTTTATCTTATTTCTTGTCATGTATCTAAAACACAAAGACAGTAATTTTCCCCTTTGTGCACAGTAGTAAATTTCCCATTGTAATTTTATCTGGACATGTATCTAAAACACAAAGAGAGTAATTTTTACCTTTGTGCACATTAGTAAATTTCCCAGTCTTGTGAAATTCCTGCTCCTCTTGGAAATCTCTTTTCTTAATCTCTGCCTGTGGAGATTTTACCCTCTAGTGAGGGGCAGTTTCAGATGCCCCTGAAAGATTTTCTGATCCTACAAATCTGATGTTCTCACTACTTTCTTTGACCTTCTCTGATTTTTTGTTTGGTGTCTATTGAGTGGCTCTCCTTTGGCTATGTAATACAGTAATTTGGTTTTTACTCTGTACTCCTACTCCTGCCCTGTTTAGATTCTTTGAAAAGTCCTTCAGGAAAGGAAGAGTGGGAAAGCTACTGCAGACCTATTGTTTGTGTTTGTATCTTCAATCTGAAGAACAGTAACACTGTGTTCCATCCTAGGGTGGGTAGGAGATAGAGAGGCAGGCACTAACGTGTCCAAAATCACACATGAGAGGCAGAACTCAAAACTACCCAGGTGGGCTTCCCTGGCGGTCCACTGGGTAAAGAGTCCGCCTTGCAGTGCAAGGGGCACCAGTTTGATCCCTGGCCCAGGAAGATCCCACATGCTGCAGAGAGGCTAGACTGGTGTGTCCAATTACAAACCAGCACTCTGGAGCACATGCACCCAGAGCTCTGCAACAAGGAAGGTCACTGCAATGGGAGGTCCACACATGTCAAAGAATAAAGATGGGTGAAAATAAACAAATAAACAATAAAAGAGGCCAAAATTAAAAACAAACAAACAAACAAAACAAAACTACCTAGGCCTGAATGAGCAATGGGAGAGAGCAGTAACTGGTACCCAGAAGAAGTAACTGCCACCAGAGGAGAGCTCCCTAAGAGCTCTGTGGTCTTCAATAGTAAAGGACACACCTATTGAAAAGCTGTCATCTAGGAGGGAGGTCGCCAGGGAGTAGATATCTTGACCCTTTTCCCATTCTGCCTTCTGCAGAAGGGGTAGCTAAACGGTAGCTAAACCCAGTGGCCAGCCTGCAAGAGAGCTTGTTGATGTTGATTGAGTCTAAAAATTCAGTCTCCTGGTGCTTAAAGTAGTGTGTAAAAGGGTAAAGTGTGGATCTGGATAGAGAGATGGACAATTTCCAATTAAATAATGGAAGTTATAGATAATCTATCTTAGTAATATTTGGCTCAGATGGAGTCATAGGGCGTGGCTGTGCCATTGACTGAGCAGAAAAAGATTTGCATTGGCCTTTTAGGTCCAGAATCAATTCAGACATCTACGGTAAGCAGACAGAATGACTGCAACTAATTCTTGGATCTAATTTTAGGCATTGGTGAAATATGTCATGAGCACTGAACAGTATCTGCTAAAGGCAATAATTTCCTATTATGATGAGGCACAACAGATCTTTCCATTTGGGGTAGAGTGAGATCATGTGCTTGCTTATTGGAAAAAGAGTCAGGGAAGAAATCACCCCAGCAGTGTCGTCCTGGACAGATTGTCTGCCTGGAGTTAGCGAGAGGAAATGAAAGACCTGAAGACTTCCCAGGGAACAAAAGGCTTTGACAGCGAGCACAACCAGAAAAGGTCACTTGGTAGACCAAAGTAAGATGTGTAATTTAGTACGTGGCACGTGCAGAATGAGGCAGTGCTGCTTGAAATAGTTCTATGAACTCCGCATGGAATTGTATGTAATCCCACTCCATGGTCCTTTTCTTATTTTTTAAAAAATTTTTATTTATTTATTTTATTTTTGGCTATGCTAGATCTTTGTTGCTTTGAATGGGTTTTTTTTTCTAGTTTTGGTGAGTGAGGGCTATTCTTCGGTGTAGTACGTGGGCATTGCATGACTTCTTATATGGAACACAGGCTCTAGAGTGTGCAGGCTTCAGTAGTTGTCAATGGGAGTGGCAGTAACTGGTACCCAGAAGAAGTAACTGCCACCAGAGGAGAGCTCCCTAAGAGCTCTGTGGTCTTCAATAGTAAAGGACACACCTATTGAAAAGCTGTCATCTAGGAGGGAGGTCGCCAGGGAGTAGATATCTTGACCCTTTTCCCATTCTGCCTTCTGCAGAAGGGGTAGCTAAACGGTAGCTAAACCCAGTGGCCAGCCTGCAAGAGAGCTTGTTGATGTTGATTGAGTCTAAAAATTCAGTCTCCTGGTGCTTAAAGTAGTGTGTAAAAGGGTAAAGTGTGGATCTGGACACTAGAGATGGACAATTTCCAATTAAATAATGGAAGTTATAGATAATCTATCTTAGTAATATTTGGCTCAGATGGAGTCATAGGGCGTGGCTGTGCCATTGACTGAGCAGAAAAAGATTTGCATTGGCCTTTTAGGTCCAGAATCAATTCAGACATCTACGGTAAGCAGACAGAATGACTGCAACTAATTCTTGGATCTAATTTTAGGCATTGGTGAAATATGTCATGAGCACTGAACAGTATCTGCTAAAGGCAATAATTTCCTATTATGATGAGGCACAACAGATCTTTCCATTTGGGGTAGAGTGAGATCATGTGCTTGCTTATTGGAAAAAGAGTCGGGGAAGAAATCACCCCAGCAGTGTCGTCCTGGACAGATTGTCTGCCTGGAGTTAGCGAGAGGAAATGAAAGACCTGAAGACTTCCCAGGGAACAAAAGGCTTTGACAGCGAGCACAACCAGAAAAGGTCACTTGGTAGACCAAAGTAAGATGTGTAATTTAGTACGTGGCACGTGCAGAATGAGGCAGTGCTGCTTGAAATAGTTCTATGAACTCCGCATGGAATTGTATGTAATCCCACTCCATGGTCCTTTTCTTATTTTTTAAAAAATTTTTATTTATTTATTTTATTTTTGGCTATGCTAGATCTTTGTTGCTTTGAATGGGTTTTTTTTTCTAGTTTTGGTGAGTGAGGGCTATTCTTCGGTGTAGTACGTGGGCATTGCATGACTTCTTATATGGAACACAGGCTCTAGAGTGTGCAGGCTTCAGTAGTTGTGCTGCACGGGCTTAGTTGTTCTGTGACATGTGGGATCTTCTGGGCTTGAACCCGTGTCTTCTGCATTGTCAGGTGAATTCTTATCCACTGTACTACCAGGAAAGTCCCTTTCCTTGTGGCTTCTCAGATGGAAAATACATGTATGGATTCAGCATAGTATATAATCTGACTTGCTAATGACTGTCCCAGAGTAGCATTTGCCCTCCTCAGAAGCCTTCTTTTGATGTGGAGCACACTGGAGTGCTGAGGTTCAAGTTCATTTGTTCAGTGCAGACTTCTGCAAAGAGGAAGCATTTTGCAGTGTCATGGTCATCTTGTAGGTATCACCGAGTAATATTTTCAGTTAGTGGATCGAAAACAAAGATTAAATTTCTCATGTCACAAAGAAACCTGAAATTTGAAGAAAGAAGGGACATGAGGGATGTTTATCCAGACACAGACACTGGCAGGGATGCCAGTGCTGCCAGACTGATGGCTGAATTCTGACTGATGGCTCAGATGGTAAAGAGTCTGCCTGAAATGTGGGAGACCCAAGTTCAATCCATGGGTTGGTAAGATCGCCTGGAGAAGGGAATGGCAACCATTTCAGTATTCTTGCCTGGAGAATCATGGACAAAGGAGCCTGGTGTCTATAGTCCATGGAGGTGCAAAGAGTCAGACACAACTGAGGGACTCTACTGCTTTGATCCCTATTGGTGTAGTTGCTACTTTGCTTCTGGAGTGATTGTTCTGTAATACAAATCTAAATAAGCAGCATGCCTTACTTAGGATTCTTTAGTGATTCTTGATTGCTCCTGGGATATTCAAGCTCCTTAGCCTGTGTTTAGTACAGGCTCTTACCACACTTCCAGTCCTCAGTGCCCAGAATGGAGAGAATGTCGTTCCAAGAGCACAAGAGCATCCCACTCCATGGTCCTTTTCTTATTTTTAAAAATTTTTATTTATTTATTTTATTTTTGGCTATGCTAGATCTTTGTTTCTTTGAATGGGTTTTTTTTTCTAGTTTTGGTGCGTGAGGGCTATTCTTCGGTGTAGTACGTGGGCATTGCATGACTTCTTATATGGAACACAGGCTCTAGAGTGTGCAGGCTTCAGTAGTTGTGCTGCACGGGCTTAGTTGTTCTGTGACATGTGGGATCTTCTGGGCTTGAACCCGTGTCTTCTGCATTGTCAGGTGAATTCTTATCCACTGTACTACCAGGAAAGTCCCTTTCCTTGTGGCTTCTCAGATGGAAAATACATGTATGGATTCAGCATAGTATATAATCTGACTTGCTAATGACTGTCCCAGAGTAGCATTTGCCCTCCTCAGAAGCCTTCTTTTGATGTGGAGCACACTGGAGTGCTGAGGTTCAAGTTCATTTGTTCAGTGCAGACTTCTGCAAAGAGGAAGCATTTTGCAGTGTCATGGTCATCTTGTAGGTATCACCGAGTAATATTTTCAGTTAGTGGATCGAAAACAAAGATTAAATTTCTCATGTCACAAAGAAACCTGAAATTTGAAGAAAGAAGGGACATGAGGGATGTTTATCCAGACACAGACACTGGCAGGGATGCCAGTGCTGCCAGACTGATGGCTGAATTCTGACTGATGGCTCAGATGGTAAAGAGTCTGCCTGAAATGTGGGAGACCCAAGTTCAATCCATGGGTTGGTAAGATCGCCTGGAGAAGGGAATGGCAACCATTTCAGTATTCTTGCCTGGAGAATCATGGACAAAGGAGCCTGGTGTCTATAGTCCATGGAGGTGCAAAGAGTCAGACACAACTGAGGGACTCTACTGCTTTGATCCCTATTGGTGTAGTTGCTACTTTGCTTCTGGAGTGATTGTTCTGTAATACAAATCTAAATAAGCAGCATGCCTTACTTAGGATTCTTTAGTGATTCTTGATTGCTCCTGGGATATTCAAGCTCCTTAGCCTGTGTTTAGTACAGGCTCTTACCACACTTCCAGTCCTCAGTGCCCAGAATGGAGAGAATGTCGTTCCAAGAGCACAAGAGCATGGCGGCAAACCTCTGTGTCTTTTTTTTTTTTTTTTTTTCTTTTCTCTGTTTTCCTCTCTGGCCCTAGACATTGGCACCAAAAAGAACATTCTGTATTGACATTTCTGTGTGGAAGAGGCAATAAAGAGAAGTGATTTTTAAAAATAGTAGCTTCATGCCTTGAATTGTGAATGCAATCGCATAATTTCCTAAATCTTGGCTTTAGTTTCCCAACCATGACTATCATACATAATACTAACCATGACATTTTCTCCACATATACAAACAAGGAGAAAAATGTGGTTGTCCCTATAATAGAGCACTGTATGTCTATAATCTTTCGTATCAGTCTGTTCCTCCTTATTTTCTGTATTAGAATTTTCATTGAGTTTTTCTTGATAGGCACAGATGCCATGAATTTCTCGTGCCCTGACCTTGGATTAGATTGCTTAAGGGACAGCCTTAGAGAACAGCATTTTGTCTGATCAGACATACTGAAACTAACCAACAAGTGCTAAAAGTAAGGAGGTATGAGACATTTGAAAAAATAATGTAATACCAACCTAGCAAAATAAAGAAGCTCTTCTGTTCAAATTTCTTAAAAAACTAGTTTAGCATTAAAAGGTAATAAATGAGGAGCCACTTTACTTATAAAGCCATGAAATGAGACAAATCTAAGTTTTATCCTTGCTTCTTCTGAGCCATATAGCCTTAGACCAGGTCCTTGATCTGTCTGAATTTGCATCTCTTTATCTCTAAAAGGGAAATATGTTTATTAAATGAGATAACAAAATAAAAGTGTATACACATATATGTTCAAGACGTAAAATTTCCTCTGTTAGGGTAGAGGCTTTTAAAATAGGTAATCATGCTTTCATCTGAAATCATGGCATGAACTCTGTGCTGCTACTTTGAATGGGTTATACAAACCTTTAACTCCTTCCCTTCTCCCATATCACACACTTCTCCTGATCCAGGGAAATTGAGAAAGTCAGAAGAACTAGAGGGGAGTGATACTTGAAGGCAAGACAAAGCCTTCCCCATCTTTCTGCAACTTAGAATAGCACTTCAGCAGCTTCTCTTCAGCTCTTTTGACAGTTCCTAAATTGAACTCTTAATGCTCAGCATCGTGAACAGTGGCTATTGGCAACTGTGCAATTGCTTTTATAATTGGTTGTTTCATAACTGTTGTACCAATTCCAAATAAAAAACCACCTTTAAAGTGAGTTTGGGGATATATTCAGAGAGTTTGTGGCAATTAATGTTAAGAATCTATATACATGAGTAAGTGTTAAGAATCTATATACACACACAACTTTAAGAAAGGCTAGGAATGAATGTTTTAGAGATACTATAGTTGAATGAGAACAATCCCATAGAAAGTTGTGAGAGAGGCAAGGCCTCAGCTGGCCTCCCATCTCTTCTGCACTTCCTGTTTTCTTGCCCTTTTTAACCCCTTCTGTGAATACGCTGAGGCCTCCGAGAACTTCAGGGTTGACCAGATGGTTACCCTTTGTTCTTTTATTTTTAACCTTCATGTTATCCTACTTATTTTTATCTGTCTTCATTAAGGAGTCTCTGTTAAAAAAGCTCTTCCTTCCTTCTCTCTTCCTTCACTCAAATTGTACTTTTATGTAGAGACCTGAAATATCACTAAAGATATCAGCGGTTAATAAGTGGTTATTGTGTTACCCTCCCCAGGGGATTTCTTTTAAGCTTGGAAGTCTTAAGACTGGACAGTGCCTTCATTTAAGAAATGAAGTGTCGTAACATAGACTTCTAAGCTCATGATTGTGTGGAGGGATGTTAGCCACAGAGACACCCCCGGGATACTTCACATCACAGGAGGGGGCAGCCACCTTTCCCACCCATGTGATGCTTCAGCCACTTTGATGGTGAAGACATGGATGGAAGTCCACACAAGGCCAGCGGTGGCCTACAGGGTTTTCCTTTTTCTCTGCCATTCCATTTGACTTCACACAGTCAAGAAGTAGGAAAACGAAACAAAACAAACAAAACCCAAAGAGAACGTGATTGATATTCCTGAGTTACTTCTTTCAATTTTAAAATTAAACAATTGCACTTTTAACTCTTTTGGCAGAATATATGAATTGTGTCCAGAAGAGACAATTTGTGGCCTAATATCTTTCCCCCGTACTTCTTTAAGATAAAGAGATAATTAATCTCAAGTCTTAGAAGATGCTTCTTAGAGAGTAAAATGGTTTGACTCATTTTTTGCCAAGTCATCTTCCAAACCTGAGTTACTAAAAGGACTATGTTTTCTAAGGATATCAAAGTCCCCTCTTCTCAGGATTTCTGGGAGGAATGTTAGCTCTGTTTTATAGAAGAACCTAAACTGAAGTCTCAAGAAGTCGAGAGACCTGCTTAGGGTATACATCGAGTTCCCACATGAGCAAAAGGGAGTTTTGTCTTGGGACTGAAATTAGAGCACTCTCACATGCTCAGCTGTAGAAAACCTTTGCTAGTCAAAGGTGGGCTGGGAGTGAAGAAGAGATTGCGGTCAGCCTCCTGGCTGATGTCTTGAGTTGGTTGAGGTCAGCTGGAGAGGAAGGGTAAGTCCAGTTATGCTTTGATTTCTGTCAGTATAGGATTCCTGCAATCCGTTAGACTAACTGCTTTCTTCCCGTTTCCCTAACAGGCAGTCTTGTTGCTGGAGATGACTGTCAGCTGTTTTCCCCTCACCGCCACCATCACATGAAGCCCGACCACAGACCAGCATCTCCAAGGCATGACTAATTAGGTAGGCATAATGGAAGGCACTCACTGCACCCTCCAATTGTGCAAGCCCATTACTGAACTCTGCTACATCAGCTTCTATCTTCCAAGAGGGGACGTCAGAGGGTTTTCATACAAGGGCACCGTAACTCTAGACAGATCCGGTAAAGGGCTTCATAACTGCTACCAAGTCAGGGAGGGGTCCGACATCCACAGCCTCAGCCTACAGCCGAACGAACATCCAGGTGACATCTTTTTCAAGCCAGCTCCCACGAAGGACATCCTCACTGAGCTATACAAGCTCACAGCAGAGAGGGAGAGGCTGCTGGCTGGTCTGCTGAGCTCAGACCACATCCTGGGGGTTGCGATGGGGAACCAGGAGGGCAAGCTGCCCGAGCTCTCCGTGAGCCTGGCCCCTGAGGACGACCGTTTCCAGAGTGCTGGAGACTGGCTGGGGGAGCCCACTGTGGGTTGTCTCAATAAGAGGAGCTCCCACGGGAACAAAAAGGCCCAGAGGTTTGGTGGAAGGAGAGAGATCTTTGAGGTGCTATCTCAAAGCTCCCCGCAGAAGAGGACAAGAAGAAAGGGGCATGGAGGCCACGAATCGGCTCTTCTGCTGGGAAAGGACCAGATCTGTTCCAGAAGTTCCCTTCCTCTTTCTCGAACAAGGCCTCATCTTTGGCTCCTGGAGGAAAAAGGCAACTTGCTCCCAAATGGGGCCCTTTCTTCATCCCTGCAGAGAAGAGAGCGCTGCACCCCAGAGGTCCCCAGGACACTGGATGCTGACCCTGGCTCGGGGAGCATCAACAAGGCCTCTGAGGATGCGGGGCTCAGAAGAGGCAGGCTGCCCCCTGACTGCAGCTTCACAGAGACAGGAGGCGATGGAGCTGGGGGAATGAAGAGGAGCCCTCGCAAGCTGTTGCATCTGCAATCAGGCTTGACTGAAAGTCACAAGGAGCCTGAGAAACAGCTGGAGGCAGAGAGAGCCAGGGAGAAGGCAGCTGAGCGGACTCGCAGGAAGAAGCCTGTCTCCAGAGTGGCGGCCAGAGCCGGGATCTGTCCCTCAGGTGCAGCGAGGAGTTAAAACGCATCCTGAGGGAGAGGGAAGAATTTCTGCTCACCCAGCAGCCCAGCTGAGTTCATACCAGGTAGGCATAATGGAAGGCACTCACTGCACCCTCCAATTGTGCAAGCCCATTACTGAACTCTGCTACATCAGCTTCTATCTTCCAAGAGGGGACGTCAGAGGGTTTTCATACAAGGGCACCGTAACTCTAGACAGATCCGGTAAAGGGCTTCATAACTGCTACCAAGTC
Organism: Tragulus kanchil; assembly: GCA_022376925.1. Taxonomy (NCBI): domain Eukaryota; kingdom Metazoa; phylum Chordata; class Mammalia; order Artiodactyla; family Tragulidae; genus Tragulus; species Tragulus kanchil. The sequence continues at coordinate 261,411,757 of JAIOJX010000032.1, forward strand.
AGGGAGGGGTCCGACATCCACAGCCTCAGCCTACAGCCGAACGAACATCCAGGTGACATCTTTTTCAAGCCAGCTCCCACGAAGGACATCCTCACTGAGCTATACAAGCTCACAGCAGAGAGGGAGAGGCTGCTGGCTGGTCTGCTGAGCTCAGACCACATCCTGGGGGTTGCGATGGGGAACCAGGAGGGCAAGCTGCCCGAGCTCTCCGTGAGCCTGGCCCCTGAGGACGACCTTTTCCCAGAGTGCTGGAGACTGGCTGGGGGAGCCCACTGTGGGTTGTCTCAATAAGAGGAGCTCCCACGGGAACAAAAAGGCCCAGAGGTTTGGTGGAAGGAGAGAGATCTTTGAGGTGCTATCTCAAAGCTCCCCGCAGAAGAGGACAAGAAGAAAGGGGCATGGAGGCCACGAATCGGCTCTTCTGCTGGGAAAGGACCAGATCTGTTCCAGAAGTTCCCTTCCTCTTTCTCGAACAAGGCCTCATCTTTGGCTCCTGGAGGAAAAAGGCAACTTGCTCCCAAATGGGGCCCTTTCTTCATCCCTGCAGAGAAGAGAGCGCTGCACCCCAGAGGTCCCCAGGACACTGGATGCTGACCCTGGCTCGGGGAGCATCAACAAGGCCTCTGAGGATGCGGGGCTCAGAAGAGGCAGGCTGCCCCCTGACTGCAGCTTCACAGAGACAGGAGGCGATGGAGCTGGGGGAATGAAGAGGAGCCCTCGCAAGCTGTTGCATCTGCAATCAGGCTTGACTGAAAGTCACAAGGAGCCTGAGAAACAGCTGGAGGCAGAGAGAGGCCAGGGAGAGAAGGCAGCTGAGCGGACTCGCAGGAAGAAGCCTGTCTCCAGAGTGGCGGCCAGAGCCCGGGATCTGTCCCCTCAGGTGCAGCGAGGAGTTAAAACGCATCCTGAGGGAGAGGGAAGAATTTCTGCTCACCCAGCAGCCCCAGCTGAGTTCATACCAGGTGCAGACTTGCTCACCCTTCCGGGAACTGAGGCTGGGGCTTGGGATGTCCGAGGCCTGGACACGGAGCAGCGAAGGGACAGGACACAGCAGCCATCAGCTGGGGAATGCCCCCCAGCCAGCACCGAGGGGGCTGTGAACAAGGTTCTCCTGAAAGTGATAGAGAGCGAGAAGTTAGATGATGCCACCGAGGGCAAACGGCTGGGCTTTCCGTTGGGCACAACGGCTGCCCACGCCCTCCCAGGAGCCACGAGCAAGAGGAGAGCTGGGCTTGAAAGAGGCAGCCACAAAACCTTAATTGTGGATCTGCCTCATGGTGGCGTGGACCCCAGAGGTGGTGAAAAGAGGCTGCCCCCTCCAGCACTGGCAGCTCTCGGCACAGTGATTAATAATTCATCCTTTCTGCCCAGTACGCACAAACGGATGTCACCTGTTCCCTCGCCTCTCTCTCCAAGGCTCCCCAGCCCGCAGCAGCATCACAGGATCCTCCGGCTCTCTTCACCGCCCAGTGAGAGGGAAGCCACTCTTGATGACTCTCTTGGTAGAAGGAGCTGTGCTTTCTCTGGGTCCCCCCCTGCTGACACCTTGGAGCCACCATCCTCTGCCAAGGTCACGGAGACCAAAGGAGCCAGCTCGACCTCCCTCAGAGCGGGCCAACCTCGGTTGGTGCTCGGGGAACCTTTGGAAAAGACCTTGGGGCCAGGGAGGCCCACAGCGCAGCCCCAGCACCGGTCACCTCCAGGTTAGTCCTGGTTTAAAATGCTTTGTGTGTGTTCTGGGGAGACCACAGGCAATCTGCTTATGCTATTCAGAGACTGGGAATCGATATTCATCGGTCTGTCAGTCAGTTCACCTTGTAACAGGACAGCAGGGAGTGGTATAAAGGAGTGTGAAGACAGTGTGACTTACGGGGTCAGTGGTGTAGTTGCTTCCAGAAGCAATGCTTTGTAAATGCCTTTAGAATTTTTTTTTGTTTGGTTTTGGCATGCTCTAAAGCTGCCTCCGTGGCTGCTGAACACAGGACTCTCAAAGGAAGCAGGACTGGGCAGAGCGAAGTAGCAACTTGTCAGTGTCTTTGGTGCTAATTGGCCCCTTGACCTAAATTTTGCTGTTCATGATGCTGTGGTAGTTTGGATTTGTCGGGACTCTCTAAGCAGAGAGCAGAAGCATGCTGGGTCTTTGCTCACCTGCTGTTAGAGGTTTTAGGTTTTTCTTTTTCTTTTTTTAGTGATCATTTTATAAGCATCCTTATTTTATGACAAGAACTTTTTTTTAAAAATGCAAGAAGAGGGGTGAATTCCTTCTAACATAAAGAAACTTGGTTCAGATTTTCTTTTCTTTTTTAACTTTTTTTTATTTCCCAGTTAAGCATGAAGTAATGCTTATTCTGAAGTTATGTTTTATGCATGGGTTTCTACTGTTACTGGTGTAACGTCGTGTCTTATGTAAAAGGTGCTAAAGAGTTAATATGGCTTGTGTTTCGTGTGATTTAAAGTTTTCTATGAAAATAGTCCTGGTAGTTCTGTAAGTGGGTTCACTAAGACCCAAAAGGAGAGTGTATACAAGTGCCACTGCTGTACTCACTGCATGTCCCAGGCCCGTGCAGCCAGGTGCTCAGGGTCTTGCATGCCATTATGTCGGTAATAGGCTCTTTCTCAGGGGTGCTTTCACAGCATATGGTCAGTGCTTTGTGATATGAAGCATAGTCTCTTAAAGGTTAGAGGAAACATCATGTGAAATTTTTGAGATAAAAATATCTATCCAGTAAAGAGAAATTTCAAAAGCTTCTGTTTGTTTGGAATTCTTGCCACTTTATAAATTTCTCTAAATCACTGATCCAGGGTGTATTTCTTTAAAGCATGGTAAATGTTCTTCCTTGTGTTTGCAGTGTCCTGCTTTTCGTTGGATGAGCCATGCTCCTTCCTAATAGGACCAGACTGCTTCATCAGCAAAGTCATAGAATGGTAGATTTTATCTCGTGTATCGTAGAACCCTAGGGATGAAAATCCTTTCTCTGTGTGAATGCTGGAGCCTTTGAGATGCTTAGGAGGAAGTTCTCTGCACTTATTATTCAGAGACTTGGGTGGGCAAGAGCCACTGCAAGCCCGAAGGTTCTTTTTAGAAGTCATACTAAATCTTGCAACTGGGTGTGCCACTTCTCCAGAAACTGCATTAAATACATTGAACTTCAGTAAGTCTCCCCCGACCCCAATTTAGCATTATCTTTTGTTCTCCTTTTTCTATTAAGGAAAATGGTATTGTAAAAGCTCTGTTGTATCTGGGTCAAAGTAGGCCCACAGAGGACATTCAGTGTCTCTGATGACTGACCTTGAACTCGCTGAAGGGCAAGTTCAACAGGTGGCCACCCTGCCGCATGACCTCTCCATTTCAATTGCTCAGAACCATTCCCTTTTCTTCGGCTTCAGCCTTCCTTTGGGATCTTCACAGCACTTTAGGATCCAGGCATTAGAATCATGTGGACTCCTTGGCAGGAAGATCTGCCTGTGTGCTTCTAACATTTTATAAAAGAAGGCATTGGAAAGTGGAAACAATAGGAGGAGAACCCTTTTTCTCGCATGGATCGCTTCTCTTTTGCTGGGATCTTCCTTCAGGACACCCAAACCTTATCGCCTATCATTGTCTGTCTTGGAAAAGCCTGTAAGGAGAGAGATCTCCAGATAGTATTTTTGATCTGTATCTTGTGTACCTGCCTTTTTGTCTCCCTTCAGTCCTCCTTCTCTGTGACTATGAGTCCTCCTCAAATTATGGATCCTTCAGTGACTTCCAGCAGCTGGTAGGTCCACACAGGGAGAAATTTCCTGCTTCCAGCTGCCTTTGTCTTTCACTTCTCCTCCCTACACATCCCAGCAGAGGCCTCAGACAGTCCCATGCGGGAGATGGATGATTCATTTACCATCATCCAACAGTAGCCCTTTATCTGTGTCCAGTTCCCACCTTTCTCCCACGTTAGCTATTAACCAGGTCAGGTTTATGATCTGTGGACATTTATTTCCTGTGGAAATAGCATCTAGGCATTTTATTGAAGTGATGCAATTAAGGTTATTGAAAGTGCTCATTAACTACTCCATTTCCCTTTTTCTTCGTAGAACCCTAGGGATGAAAATCCTTTCTCTGTGTGAATGCTGGAGCCTTTGAGATGCTTAGGAGGAAGTTCTCTGCACTTATTATTCAGAGACTTGGGTGGGCAAGAGCCACTGCAAGCCCGAAGGTTCTTTTTAGAAGTCATACTAAATCTTGCAACTGGGTGTGCCACTTCTCCAGAAACTGCATTAAATACATTGAACTTCAGTAAGTCTCCCCCGACCCCAATTTAGCATTATCTTTTGTTCTCCTTTTTCTATTAAGGAAAATGGTATTGTAAAAGCTCTGTTGTATCTGGGTCAAAGTAGGCCCACAGAGGACATTCAGTGTCTCTGATGACTGACCTTGAACTCGCTGAAGGGCAAGTTCAACAGGTGGCCACCCTGCCGCATGACCTCTCCATTTCAATTGCTCAGAACCATTCCCTTTTCTTCGGCTTCAGCCTTCCTTTGGGATCTTCACAGCACTTTAGGATCCAGGCATTAGAATCATGTGGACTCCTTGGCAGGAAGATCTGCCTGTGTGCTTCTAACATTTTATAAAAGAAGGCATTGGAAAGTGGAAACAATAGGAGGAGAAACCTTTTTTCTGGCATGGATCGCTTCTCTTTTGCTGGGATCTTCCTTCAGGACACCCAAACCTTATCGCCTATCATTGTCTGTCTTGGAAAAGCCTGTAAGGAGAGAGATCTCCAGATAGTATTTTTGATCTGTATCTTGTGTACCTGCCTTTTTGTCTCCCTTCAGTCCTCCTTCTCTGTGACTATGAGTCCTCCTCAAATTATGGATCCTTCAGTGACTTCCAGCAGCTGGTAGGTCCACACAGGGAGAAATTTCCTGCTTCCAGCTGCCTTTGTCTTTCACTTCTCCTCCCTACACATCCCAGCAGAGGCCTCAGACAGTCCCATGCGGGAGATGGATGATTCATTTACCATCATCCAACAGTAGCCCTTTATCTGTGTCCAGTTCCCACCTTTCTCCCACGTTAGCTATTAACCAGGTCAGGTTTATGATCTGTGGACATTTATTTCCTGTGGAAATAGCATCTAGGCATTTTATTGAAGTGATGCAATTAAGGTTATTGAAAGTGCTCATTAACTACTCAAGTAAGAGATTAAGTCTGGCAAAAGTAATCAGATCCCTTTCCAGTTGGAAGACTCTTTAGTGTTATGGGCAAGTAGTAATTCCCAGGAAGGACTGAAATCTGCTTCTCCTTCTCACAGGACCAAGCAGTGAAAGCCAACATTACCATCCACACAGGATGGTCCACCTCCTGTTGACTTGCAATTTTCCTTAATTTTCTTTCCAGGTCTGTGCAAAGGAATTTTTTATCTGTTGGTGATATGATCAAACAGAGAATATGCTAACAATGAATGATGGCTGGGTTTATCTCCTATGATCCTCTTCTCTCTCCACCCCCATCCTCACCCCACCCACCACCTTGGATTTATGGAAACTGCTGTAGAATGTTCCCAAATCTTTGTGGAATGTAGTATTTTTCTCAAGTCTGAGAGACTCTAGTTGTGTGAGCTTATATAATGGTATCCTTGGGGCTGGGATTCCCTTCTATTTTTCTGGCTTTCTTTTACATTTGATCTGAAATAGATGCTTTTAATGCCCCAAGAATCACATGGAACTTGGTTCACCATACTCAGGAAGATCCCCAGTGCTGGAGTGTTCTGCTCAGCAATCTCATGATCTGTCTCCTTTGAAGTCGCTGAGATGGTGATAGAGCCAACATACCCCAGGCATAGTTAGTTCCTTTTGATACTGTGAATCATTTGATCAGTGCTTGTGCCCATCAAATGATGCATTTAATATCAACTGATTAAGGGCTGAGAGGCATATTTTAGTAGATGTTGTTATGTCTAAGTTTGACTATGAGTCCTCCTCAAATTATGGATCCTTCAGTGACTTCCAGCAGCTGGTAGGTCCACACAGGAGAAATTTCCTGCTTCCAGCTGCCTTTGTCTTTCACTTCTCCTCCCTACACATCCCAGCAGAGGCCTCAGACAGTCCCATGCGGGAGATGGATGATTCATTTACCATCATCCAACAGTAGCCCTTTATCTGTGTCCAGTTCCCACCTTTCTCCCACGTTAGCTATTAACCAGGTCAGGTTTATGATCTGTGGACATTTATTTCCTGTGGAAATAGCATCTAGGCATTTTATTGAAGTGATGCAATTAAGGTTATTGAAAGTGCTCATTAACTACTCAAGTAAGAGATTAAGTCTGGCAAAAGTAATCAGATCCCTTTCCAGTTGGAAGACTCTTTAGTGTTATGGGCAAGTAGTAATTCCCAGGAAGGACTGAAATCTGCTTCTCCTTCTCACAGGACCAAGCAGTGAAAGCCAACATTACCATCCACACAGGATGGTCCACCTCCTGTTGACTTGCAATTTTCCTTAATTTTCTTTCCAGGTCTGTGCAAAGGAATTTTTTATCTGTTGGTGATATGATCAAACAGAGAATATGCTAACAATGAATGATGGCTGGGTTTATCTCCTATGATCCTCTTCTCTCTCCACCCCCATCCTCACCCCACCCACCACCTTGGATTTATGGAAACTGCTGTAGAATGTTCCCAAATCTTTGTGGAATGTAGTATTTTTCTCAAGTCTGAGAGACTCTAGTTGTGTGAGCTTATATAATGGTATCCTTGGGGCTGGGATTCCCTTCTATTTTTCTGGCTTTCTTTTACATTTGATCTGAAATAGATGCTTTTAATGCCCCAAGAATCACATGGAACTTGGTTCACCATACTCAGGAAGATCCCCAGTGCTGGAGTGTTCTGCTCAGCAATCTCATGATCTGTCTCCTTTGAAGTCGCTGAGATGGTGATAGAGCCAACATACCCCAGGCATAGTTAGTTCCTTTTGATACTGTGAATCATTTGATCAGTGCTTGTGCCCATCAAATGATGCATTTAATATCAACTGATTAAGGGCTGAGAGGCATATTTTAGTAGATGTTGTTATGTCTAATGCTCCTGTCAAAGCTTTGATTTCTCTTAGGATATACATAATGGAAAGTAGATATAAGTTCTCCCTATATTGATGTTGAGGTTTGATAAAATCCCAATAATATTCTATAGAAGCTATACAACATTAATAGCTATATCTAGCCATCAAAGATTGCTTCTGAAAATACGTGGTACGTAGAAAATTATCTGTACTTCATGTTGACAGTAAGATTCAGGGCTTCCCTGGTGGCTCAGAGATAAAGAACCCACCTGCCAGTGCAGGAGTCATGGGTTTCATCACTGATCTGGGAAGGTTCCACTTGTAATTGAAACTATATGTAACTTTGACCTACCAATCCTATCTTAGGATTTTAGGTCATGTAAATAGATGCACTAGTAAGAATATATGCATAAGGTTGTTTACTGCAGCATTGTGTGTAGTGGTCACAGCAGCTGAAAAAAAAATGGGAGTTCCAATCAGTAGAGAAATGGCTACATAAACTTAAATATACTTAATATCTATAGTGTTATGAAACTAAAGCATGGAACTAGATTTTTAGCAAGTTGAAAAATAAGGCAGAGTACGTTCTGTTTTTGTAAAGACAAGTCACACCCCTCTCTGTATATGAGTGTATATGTTTGGTATGGGGTTGAATATCATGGAGACAGTGTAAAGAAAGATAGTCCAGGGTGTTCACATTATAAAACGGCAAGGCAAGGTGGTCAGGCATGAGGGAAAGGGGAAGGATGCAGAGGCATTGGGAAAGAGCATTAACTTCTTCTCTTTACATATTTTTACACTGATTGTGGTGAATGTGTTTTACTGGTTGTAGTGCCTGTGTCACTTTAATGAATTTCAAAGAGTTGTTGTTATCATTCAGTCACTAAGTCATGTCTGATTCTTTGTGACCTCATAAACTGCAGCATGGTCCATGTTATTCGAGTTTGCTTTATGATACTCGGATCATTTGAAGCCCCGAGGGGGATAGAGCCAACATACCCCAGGCATAGTTAGTTCCTTTTGATACTGTGAATCATTTGATCAGTGCTTGTGCCCATCAAATGATGCATTTAATATCAACTGATTAAGGGCTGAGAGGCATATTTTAGTAGATGTTGTTATGTCTAATGCTCCTGTCAAAGCTTTGATTTCTCTTAGGATATACATAATGGAAAGTAGATATAAGTTCTCCCTATATTGATGTTGAGGTTTGATAAAATCCCAATAATATTCTATAGAAGCTATACAACATTAATAGCTATATCTAGCCATCAAAGATTGCTTCTGAAAATACGTGGTACGTAGAAAATTATCTGTACTTCATGTTGACAGTAAGATTCAGGGCTTCCCTGGTGGCTCAGAGATAAAGAACCCACCTGCCAGTGCAGGAGTCATGGGTTTCATCACTGATCTGGGAAGGTTCCACTTGTAATTGAAACTATATGTAACTTTGACCTACCAATCCTATCTTAGGATTTTAGGTCATGTAAATAGATGCACTAGTAAGAATATATGCATAAGGTTGTTTACTGCAGCATTGTGTGTAGTGGTCACAGCAGCTGAAAAAAAAATGGGAGTTCCAATCAGTAGAGAAATGGCTACATAAACTTAAATATACTTAATATCTATAGTGTTATGAAACTAAAGCATGGAACTAGATTTTTAGCAAGTTGAAAAATAAGGCAGAGTACGTTCTGTTTTTGTAAAGACAAGTCACACCCCTCTCTGTATATGAGTGTATATGTTTGGTATGGGGTTGAATATCATGGAGACAGTGTAAAGAAAGATAGTCCAGGGTGTTCACATTATAAAACGGCAAGGCAAGGTGGTCAGGCATGAGGGAAAGGGGAAGGATGCAGAGGCATTGGGAAAGAGCATTAACTTCTTCTCTTTACATATTTTTACACTGATTGTGGTGAATGTGTTTTACTGGTTGTAGTGCCTGTGTCACTTTAATGAATTTCAAAGAGTTGTTGTTATCATTCAGTCACTAAGTCATGTCTGATTCTTTGTGACCTCATAAACTGCAGCATGCCAGGCTTCCATGTCCTTCACTATTTTCCTGAGTTTGCTCAAACTCATGTCCATTAGTCAGTGATACCATCCAGTTGTCTCATCCTCTGTCACCCCCTTTTCCTCCTGCCCTCACTCTTTCCCAACATCAGAGTCTTTTCCAGTAAGTCATCTCTTCTCATGAGGTGGCCTAAGTGTTGGAGCTTCAGCTGCAGCATCAGTCCTTCCAGTGAATATTGATTTCCTTTAGGACTGACTGGTTTAATCTCCTTGTAGTCCAAGAGACTCTCAAGAGTCTTCTCCAGCACCACAGTTCAGAAAGCATCAATTCTTCAGCATTCAGCCTTCATTATGGTCCAACTCTTAGATCTGTACATGTACTGGAAAAGCCATAGCTTCGTTGATATGGACCTTTGTTGGCAAAGTGAAATCTCTGCTTTACACTGTCTAGGTTTGTCATAACTTTGCTTCCAGGGACTAAGCATCTTTTAAGTTCATGGCTGCAGTCACTGTCTGTGGTGGTTTTGCAGCCAAGGAAAATAATCTGTCACTGTTATGATTTTGAAAGCATCACTGAACTACTTTTTTATAAAGATTTTTAAAAATTTTGGCCTCTTTTTATTGATTTTTTATTTATTTATTTTTCATCCATCTTTATTCTTTGGCCTGTGTGGGCCTCGCACTGCAGTGACACCTCTTGCTGCGGAACACCGGCTCTGGGTGCATGAGCTCCAGAGCACTAGCTTGCAACTGGATACACCAGTCCGGTCACTCTGCGTCAAGTGGGATCTTCCTGGGCCATGGATGGAACCAGTGCACCCTGCACTGCAAGGTGGACTCCCCACTCAGTGGAACACCAGGGAATCCCCACTGAACTACTTTTTAAAGAAAGAAACACACCACCTAGAAGGGTTCTTTGTGTATGTGTATGTGCGGGTGAGTGGTGAAGCTAAAACACAATTTTCTGTATTTTCCCCATGTTGTTTAATGAAGCAAGAACCTCAGTATTGAGGCTAGAGCACTGTTAAAAAGGGATATGCAGGTTGCTAGAGAGCTATGACAGCCATGCCCAAGAAGGACTCGTCAAGGAAGCGGATTAGATGAAAAGGGAGCAGTATCTGGAAACCAAGAGAAGAAGGCAGTTCAGAAAAGCTCCTGACTCTCCCACACTGTTGGTGGGAATGTAAGTTGGTGCAGCCACTGTGGAAAACAGTATGGAGGTTCCTCACAAAACTAAAAATGGAGTTGCTGTATGATCCAGAAATCTCACACTTGGGCACAAATATATCTGCACAAAAGTGTAATTCAAAAAGATCAATGCATCCCTATGTTCATAGCAGTAGTATTTACAGTAGCCAAGACATGAAACATCCTAAATGTCCTACATGTCCATTGAAAAATGAATGGATAAAGAACATGTGATATACAATGGAGTACCATTCAGTCATAAAAATGAATTTAATAATGCTGTTTGCAACAACATGGATGGATCTAGAGATTATCATACTAAGTGAAATAAATCAGAAAGACCAATACCATATGACATAACTTATATGTAGAATCTAAAATATGAGACATATGAACTTATCTAAGAAACAAAAGCAAATCCACAGATACAGAGAACAGAGTTGTGGTTGCCAAGCAGGAAGTTTGGTAGGAGAGAGATGGATTGGGAGTTTGGGATTAGCAGATGCAATGTAAAATATATAGAAACTGGATAAACAACCAAGACCTATTGATTTTTTATTTATTTATTTTTCATCCATCTTTATTCTTTGGCCTGTGTGGGCCTCGCACTGCAGTGACACCTCTTGCTGCGGAACACCGGCTCTGGGTGCATGAGCTCCAGAGCACTAGCTTGCAACTGGATACACCAGTCCGGTCACTCTGCGTCAAGTGGGATCTTCCTGGGCCATGGATGGAACCAGTGCACCCTGCACTGCAAGGTGGACTCCCCACTCAGTGGAACACCAGGGAATCCCCACTGAACTACTTTTTAAAGAAAGAAACACACCACCTAGAAGGGTTCTTTGTGTATGTGTATGTGCGGGTGAGTGGTGAAGCTAAAACACAATTTTCTGTATTTTCCCCATGTTGTTTAATGAAGCAAGAACCTCAGTATTGAGGCTAGAGCACTGTTAAAAAGGGATATGCAGGTTGCTAGAGAGCTATGACAGCCATGCCCAAGAAGGACTCGTCAAGGAAGCGGATTAGATGAAAAGGGAGCAGTATCTGGAAACCAAGAGAAGAAGGCAGTTCAGAAAAGCTCCTGACTCTCCCACACTGTTGGTGGGAATGTAAGTTGGTGCAGCCACTGTGGAAAACAGTATGGAGGTTCCTCACAAAACTAAAAATGGAGTTGCTGTATGATCCAGAAATCTCACACTTGGGCACAAATATATCTGCACAAAAGTGTAATTCAAAAAGATCAATGCATCCCTATGTTCATAGCAGTAGTATTTACAGTAGCCAAGACATGAAACATCCTAAATGTCCTACATGTCCATTGAAAAATGAATGGATAAAGAACATGTGATATACAATGGAGTACCATTCAGTCATAAAAATGAATTTAATAATGCTGTTTGCAACAACATGGATGGATCTAGAGATTATCATACTAAGTGAAATAAATCAGAAAGACCAATACCATATGACATAACTTATATGTAGAATCTAAAATATGAGACATATGAACTTATCTAAGAAACAAAAGCAAATCCACAGATACAGAGAACAGAGTTGTGGTTGCCAAGCAGGAAGTTTGGTAGGAGAGAGATGGATTGGGAGTTTGGGATTAGCAGATGCAATGTAAAATATATAGAAACTGGATAAACAACCAAGACCTATTGTATTGCAAGGGGAGCTATATTCAATATCCTGTAATAAATCATAATGGAAAAGAATATATATATATATATATATACACATACATGAAAAAGAATGCATAGGTATGTTTAACTGAATCACTTTACTGTACAGCAGTAATTAACACAAAATAAATATAAATAAATTAAAAAAAAGAAAAAATTTTAAAAAAGAACAGCTTCTGGGTTAGACAGCCCCTGATAGGGAACAAACACCCAGGCCTAAAGGAGTAAGGGAAGTGGGGGTCATTGGAACCCAGACAAGGGAGCTTAAAGGAGAGGATCACATGACAGCAACACTGTGCAGTTGTAGAGTACTTAGCAGAAAGGAAGCTGTGGAATAAATACTATGGATGGCCTCACTCTCCACTGATCTTCTGCCCGAACTTCCTCAAACTGGATCACCCAGAGCGGAGAATATAAGGGAGTGGATGAGTGTCTCCAAACTCAGCCTTCCAGAGCCTAGGGAAGAATGGAGAAAGGTCCAAATAGATCTGGGAGGCAAATGAGAGACAAGATGTTGCAGATATGCTGCTGAAGACTAAGAAATGCAGAAAGATAGAGTGGAATTTCAAAAAAGCAACCAGGTGAAAAAGAATGTGTGTATATGTGTGCTGTGTTTGATAGAAAACCGTGGTTATTTTGATAATAAATGATTATTACAGCATTTCATTTCTTTGTCATATCACCTTTCTTCCTCTAAAGTACAAACTAGAGGAAGTGAAAGAAATAATTGGAAGATTCTGTGATACAGTTTTTATTATGGATTGAGAAAATTTTATCTTGTTTTTAAAAATAAAACTCATATTTAACAGTGATTGATAGCACATTGTGCTTGATTGCTTTCTGTAAAAAGCACAAAAAGAATTTTAAAATATCTTCCCCAATTATCTCAAATTAAGAATAGCTAATTAGCATATGAAAAATGACATGAATTTTCTACTAGTGAACAATTTATATTTTGAGGTCAGTTTCCATATAAAATAAATGGTGAGTGTTTCACTCATTTAAATTTTATTTTTTGAAAGGGAGTAAGTTTCAAAAACCAGGACCAGGGCTTCCCTGGTGGCGAAGTGGGTAAAGAGTCTGCTTTGCAGTGCAAGCAGCAGTGGTTTGATCCCTGGCCCAGGAAGATCCCACCTGCCACGGAGCAGCTGGACACATGTGTCCAATTACCGGTGTGTCCAATTACTAGCCGGCTCTCTGGAGCACATGCGCCCAGAGTCGGTGCTCTGCATGGAGAGAGGCCGCTGCAATGAGAGGCCCACACAGGCGGAAGAATGAAGATAGATGAAAATAAATAAATAAATAAACAATTAAAAGGCCGAAGTTAAGAAAACACAAAACAAAACAGGCCCATGCCCACAATCTGATGTTTTTAAACCCCAAGCTAGTTCTTTATATGTGAATTTTTTCCCAGATTAAAATCCAGTTGTGCTTTGAGGATAGCACCTTCTGTGGAATTAATTTTCACTTGTCTCTTTTCTATTCTTGGCACAGTATTCAAAGCACAGGTGGCAGTCTGTGGCCCTAGGCCATATCCATCCATCTAAAGTCATTCCAAAGATGTACAAATGGCAGCATTAGCACTGTGTTGAAAAGTTACAGCTGCTGAAAATTCTTAAAAGAGAAAAATTATTTTATAAATAAATAGATGCTAAATTTTGAGGAAATTTTTCTTTCCTCTTCCCTTTCTTTCTTTTCTTGCTTTCCTGTCTCTCTCTCTTTCTTCCTTCCCTCCCTCTTTCCTCTCTTTTATAGCTCAACCATTCTGTCTCATAGCATCCTGGTTGTGGGGTATCAGAAAGACTCAAATTTTTAAAGTTGTAATTGGATTAGGAGCATTTTATCAAACTGATAGATTGAAATTCTGAGTACTGAGATTCTGTGTTTTGTTTCACTTCTCATGGGCTCTCCTGGAAGAGGGTGTGTTTTGAAAGCTGTGGACACTGCTCTGGGGCCACTCTCTCCTCTTGATAGCTTTTATCAGGTAAATGACTGTTACTGTCCTTCTTCCTTTAGCCACTTCCTCATTACATACAAGAAAACAGCTTCTGTTAGATAGTTTTTAAATGGAAATAAAGCCATATTTAATACATTTCTGTGGCCTCTGGGCTGTGATCCTAGGCCATACCATCCTTGTGGAGTTCCTCTGTGTGCCCTGGTAGCTCAGCCTCCTGCCACAGCAAGTTCTAAAGTTCTTTCCCTCTCCCAGGCCTGGACTGCTCCGTTGCATTGGACCAGATGCTTTCTATCTGAACTAGAGCCTTTTAGGACAGAGTTAGAGTTGGAACTCGGTTGTAGAAGGACTTGTGTGGACCTTGAAGGCTATTGAACTATAGGGTCAGAGAAAGCAGAACAAGTCTGGACCACAAGTCTGTAGATAGACATTTCTTCAACCTAAGGGCCTATAGGACGTTTAGTGTCGTTGAAGTTAAGAAAACACAAAACAAAACAGGCCCATGCCCACAATCTGATGTTTTTAAACCCCAAGCTAGTTCTTTATATGTGAATTTTTTCCCAGATTAAAATCCAGTTGTGCTTTGAGGATAGCACCTTCTGTGGAATTAATTTTCACTTGTCTCTTTTCTATTCTTGGCACAGTATTCAAAGCACAGGTGGCAGTCTGTGGCCCTAGGCCATATCCATCCATCTAAAGTCATTCCAAAGATGTACAAATGGCAGCATTAGCACTGTGTTGAAAAGTTACAGCTGCTGAAAATTCTTAAAAGAGAAAAATTATTTTATAAATAAATAGATGCTAAATTTTGAGGAAATTTTTCTTTCCTCTTCCCTTTCTTTCTTTTCTTGCTTTCCTGTCTCTCTCTCTTTCTTCCTTCCCTCCCTCTTTCCTCTCTTTTATAGCTCAACCATTCTGTCTCATAGCATCCTGGTTGTGGGGTATCAGAAAGACTCAAATTTTTAAAGTTGTAATTGGATTAGGAGCATTTTATCAAACTGATAGATTGAAATTCTGAGTACTGAGATTCTGTGTTTTGTTTCACTTCTCATGGGCTCTCCTGGAAGAGGGTGTGTTTTGAAAGCTGTGGACACTGCTCTGGGGCCACTCTCTCCCTCTTGATAGCTTTTATCAGGTAAATGACTGTTACTGTCCTTCTTCCTTTAGCCACTTCCTCATTACATACAAGAAAACAGCTTCTGTTAGATAGTTTTTAAATGGAAATAAAGCCATATTTAATACATTTCTGTGGCCTCTGGGCTGTGATCCTAGGCCATACCATCCTTGTGGAGTTCCTCTGTGTGCCCTGGTAGCTCAGCCTCCTGCCACAGCAAGTTCTAAAGTTCTTTCCCTCTCCCAGGCCTGGACTGCTCCGTTGCATTGGACCAGATGCTTTCTATCTGAACTAGAGCCTTTTAGGACAGAGTTAGAGTTGGAACTCGGTTGTAGAAGGACTTGTGTGGACCTTGAAGGCTATTGAACTATAGGGTCAGAGAAAGCAGAACAAGTCTGGACCACAAGTCTGTAGATAGACATTTCTTCAACCTCCTAAGAGGGCCCTTACACTCTAGGGAGAACGGGTTTTAGTGTGAAGGGAACGAAGAACTTTGGAATCAGGAGCCCAATAATTTTGCAGTGTGGAAGAGCTATTCAAAAGAAGCAGACATTTTCTTTTTTTTTTTTTTTTTTAGCCACTTCTATTGATCTTTTCACTTATTTATTTCCATCCATCTTTTGTTCTTTTGGCCCGTGTGGGCCTCCCATCACAGTGGCCTCTCTCGCAGAGCACCAGCTCTGGGCGCATGCGCTCCAGAGTGCTGACTCGCAGTTGGACACACCAGTCCAGCTGCTCTGCGGCATATGGGATCCTCCTGTGCCAGCGACTGAACCAGTGCCCCCTGCACTGCAAGGTGGTGTCCTTACCCATTGGACCACCAGGGAAGCCCAACTTTCTTTATTTTAAAAAAGATTTGCTTTATTGAAGTATAGTTGATTTACAATGTTATATTCACTTATGCTGTGGAAATCAGGGTGATTTAGTTATGCATATATACATGTTGTTTTTCATATTCTTCTCCATTATGGTGTATCACAGAAAATCTTTTAAATATTTGTTTATTTATTTTTGTCTGTGCTGGGTCTTCGTTTCTGTGTGGGCTTTCTCTAGTCACAACAAGCAGGTCTACTCTCAAGTTGCTGTGCTTGGGCTTCTCATTGCAGTGGCTTCTCTTATTGCAGAGCACAATGTCTAGATGCATGGGCTTTGTTGCAGCATGTGGGCTCAGTAGTTGTGGCACATGGGCTTAGTTGCCTCCAAGGCATACGGGATCTTCCCAGACCAGAGATCGAATCCATGTCAATCCAGTGGCAGTAGATTCTTAACCACTGGACCAACAGGGAACCCCTATCACAGGATATTGAATATAGTTCCCTGTACTATACAGCAGGACCTTATGGTTTACTCATTCTATGCATAATAGTTTGCTTCAGCTAATCCCAAACTCATAGTCCTGCCCTTCCCACTCTTTCCTGCTGGCAATCACAGCTCGGTTCTCTATGTGTCTAAAGAGAAGCAGAAACTTCCTTGCTGGCCAGAATCAGGGCAAAGCCCCAGCCTCCATGGTCCCAAGTTATTAGTACCTAAGGGCAGCAGAGTGACAGAGCAACAGAGCAGAAGGATGGCAAGGGCAGCAGGCCCCCAGGCAGAGATCTTGAGGGACCCCTGGAGGACCTGACTGGAGAGGAAGAGGCTAAAGAGAGACTGGACTTCAGCCCGAGCAAGTGAGGGAGGGCTTCGGACATTGAGGGTCAGATGTTTGTGCAGCGTGTGACACAGTCTTAATCACTCGGAGGCAGTAAATTGGATCATCTAGGTTTCAGGTATTTTTCCTAAAATAATCTGATGTGGGTTTCTGTTTGTTTGAAACCTAGGTTATGGTTCTGAGGTTGAGTTTTGCATTTGGAGGGAGAAACCCCACATAATCCTGTGGTTGAGGAAAGCTGTTGATTTCCAGTTTAGCCCAGAGGTATCGTGGAGAGGGTAAATACCACATGAGGCTCGAGCCTCAGCATAGTCTCCTCAGGATTCACACAAGTCTGGGCATGTCCAAATAATTAGATGGTTCAAGCTGTCATGAGTCTTCTGCTCAAGTGCCCCAAGGATGGTCACCAGGTAGAGCCCCTCCAGAGGAAAGCAGGATTTGAGGCACAGGAGAGGGTACCGGCCCCGGAGGAGAGACAGCACTGTAAATATCCTAATGTGTCCTCCTGAGTCCCTCCTGATGTGTACCTGGCTGGTAGGGGAGAAAGGACAGCAAGAAGAAAATAGTGTGAAAGTCTAAAGAGTAATTTTACTAACCTAAGATGGTGATGCAGGCAGGGTCTGTATAAAAGACTGTGACAAATTTGTGGGTGAAGGGGCCCTGCTCCTGGGGCAGCTGAGGGAGCATGCGACAGGGAACATGGAGGAGAAAACGGGATTTGACCTGGTTCCAGGGAGAAGAGGGAAAACGGGGAGTAGTGCCTATGCTACGCACCTGATGTCTTAGCTACAGCAGTCCCGCGACAATTCTAGCAGCTTCCAGAGGCCCCTGCTAGACAACCCAAGAGAGCAGTTTCGGGGAGGGGTGAGGGGGGATCTGGTTGCATGTATATGCTTCCTGGAGTGATTTGCAGAAATCCATGTGTAAGGGAGGGGAGCCTTCAGATTGGAAGAGCCAGAGAAATACTGACCTTGCACTTTGTTATGACTCCCTTGGCTGCATCTGATGGAAGGAATCACATCAAATTCACAGGGTTCTTTTGCGAATCAAATGAAATAATGTCGATGAAGATACTTCCTAACATATTAGGAAGTGTTAGCTTTAGTATGATTATAGATCATCATTGGCTCACTGGGGCAGAAAGGATTTTAATTATCCTTTGGTTTTTCTGGTGATGAAATGATGCTACAAATAATAGGTCACAGCAGGTTATTCTATGTGAATGTCTTCATCAAAGCTCCTCCATTTGCTTCTGTTTCTTAAGTCACATGCTGTTTTTAAAGTGACATTGGTCGCTTTTTTTTTTTTCTCCCGGTTTTATTGACATGTAATTGATACTGTATACATTTAAGGTATACAATATAATGATTTGATTTACATATATTATGAAATGATTATCACATGAATTTAGTGAACATCCTTGCAATGTTAAAGAAACAGAAACAAGTTTCTTTCCTTGTGATGAGAGCTCTTAGGATTTATTTTCTTAACAATTTTCATATATAACATACAGCAGTGATAATTATATTTATCATGTTATACACTATGTCCTGGGCTTCCCTTGTGAAGAATCTGCCAGCAATACAGAAGAGTCCAGTTGGATTCCTGGGTGGGGAAGATCCCCTGGAGAAAGGATAAACTGTCCACTCCTATATTCTTGGGCTTCCCTGGTGGCTCAGATGGTAAAGAATCCGCCTGCAGTGTAGAAGACCTGGGTTCAATCCCTGGGCTGGAAAGATTCCCTGGAGAAGGGAAAAGACTATCTGCTCTAGTATTCTTTTTTTTTTTTTTTTTCACTCCAGTGTTCTTGCATGCAGAATTCCATGGCTTGTCCATGGGTTGCAAAGAGTTGAACACGACTGAGTGACTTTCACTCACGTTATATCCTAGTACTTATTTATTTTATAACAGGAAGTTTGGACTTTTTGACTACCTTTATCCAATTCTCCCACTCCCCACACCCTACTCTGCTAACTCCAAATCTGATCTCTTTTGCTCTGAGTTTGTTTTTGAAGTGTAATTTATGTCCTGTTACTCAGCATAGTGATTCAGTATATCTACTCCTTTCAAACTGATCACCATGCTAAATCTAGTAATTCTCTGTCACCATATAAAGAAAATACATAGTTATTGGCTGTTTTCCTCGTACTGTACATTTCATACCCTGGGCCTGTTTTGTGCACCTTATCTCCCTGACCTATTTATTTCCTCTCCCATCCCCTTCACCTCTGGCAGACGCCTGTTTGTTCTCTGTCTCTCTAACTCTGTTCCTATATCTGTTTTGTTTGTTGGATTCCTTTCTGGTTTGTGTGTGTGTGTCTATTACAGATTTTTGGCTTGTGTTTATCATGAGGTTTACATACAGTTATTTACTGATCTGTCTACATCTATCTATCTGATGATTTTAAATCAGTGATCTCTTAATTTCAAACACCTTTTAACAACCCTGCATTTTTATTCCCTTCACAGTACGTTTACTATCGCTAATATCATATTTTACATCTAATTGTTCTGTGTATCCCTTAACTACTTATTGCAGATAGAGATTATTTTACTACTTTTTTTTGACCTTCCTCCTAGCTTTGTACGTGGTTGATTTACTACCTTTATTGTATATTTGCCTTTACCAGTGAGCTTTTTCCTTTCATAATTTTCATGTTTTTGGGTGTGGCCATTTCTTTTTGCTTAACGGTAATTCCTTTAACACTTCTTGTAATTCTGGTTTGGTGATGCTGAGCTCTTTTAGCTTTTGCTTGTCTGTAAAGTGTTTAATTTCTTCAAATCTGAATGAAAGCCTTGCTGCGTAGTTTATTTTTTACTTTCATCACTATAAATATATTGTGCCACTTCCTCCTGACCTGTAGTTTTTGCTGAAAAGTCAGCTGGTAGACTTTGGTAGTTCTCTTGTATGTAACTTGTTGCTTTTCCCTTGCTGCTTTTAATATTTTCTCTTTTGTTGTTGTTCGGTCGCTAAGTCATGTCCAACTCTTTGCAATCCCATGGACTGCAGCACGCCAGGCTTCCCCGTCCTTCACTATCTCCCAGAGTTGGCTCAAACTCATGTCTGTTGAGTAGTGATTGCCATCCAACCATCTCATCTTCTGGCGCTCCCTTCTCCTGCTACACTCAATCTTTCCCAGCAGCAGGGTGTTTTCCAGTGAGCTGGTTCTTCACATCAGGAGGCCAAAGTATTGCAGCTGAATGTGCCTTGGTGTGGTTCCTCTTTGGGTTGATCCTGCATGGCAGTCTCTGTGCTTGCATGTCTGTTTTTCTTACAGCTTAGGGAAATTTTCAGTTATTGCATCTTCAGATATGCTCTCTGCCACTTTCTCTTTGTCTTCTCCTTCTGGGAACCCTATAATGTGATGGTCAGTGTACTTGATGTTATCCCAGAAGTCTCTTAAACTGTCTTCATTTCTTTTTATTCTTTTTTTTTTTTTAGCCCCAGTGATTTTCATTTCTGTGTCTTCCAGCTCACTGATCCATTCCCTTGTATCATCAAATTTACTGTTGATTCCTTCTAGTGTAATTTTTTAAATTTTTATTTTACTTTTTACTTTTACAGAGTTTTGTTGTTTACAGATATGTATGATCCCAGATTAGTCATATGTATATCCCCCCCATCCCACCCCTCCAGGCTGTTGCACAGTGCCCCTGTAGGATCCCCTTTTCTCACAGTGCAATGACAATAGCCACTTTTTTCACATATGATAGTATAGGTTTTCATGCTACTTCCTTTACGCCTCTCACCCTCTGTTCATTCCCCACAATGTCCATATGTCTGTTCTCCATGTCTGTTTTTTCATCGCTTCACTGCATGTGTTATCATTACCATCCTACTAGATTCCATATATATGTGTTAGTATATTGTACTTGTCCTTCTCTTTCTGACTGACTTCACTTTTTATGATAGGTTCTAGATCCAACCACCTCATTAGGACTGATTCTATTTCAGTGATTGTATTTAGTTTCTCTGTTTGAGTCTTTGTATTTTCTAAGTCTTTGCTGAAATCTTCTAATTTCTCACTCTGTTTACTCAGTCTTCTCCTGAGAGTGCTTTGAACATCTTTACCACCATTGTCTTGAACTGTTTATCAAATAGATCACTGATTTCCATCTCACTTAGTTCTTTTGGGATTTTATCTTGCTCCTTCATTTGGAAGATATTCTTTTGTCACCTCATTTTGCCTAATTTACTATTTTTATTTCTGTGCATTTGGTAGGTTGATTATGTTGGAGAAGTGGCTTTATGTAGGAGATTGTCTGTGCATCCCAGCAGCACACTCTCCTCTGGTCACCAGACCTTTATGATTCAGGGGTACCCCCTATGTGGGTGATATATGCGTCCTACTGATGTGGCTGACTGACTGCTGTTGATGATCTGGTAGGTTTGTCTGGCCCCCTGCTTTGGTTGTTGCCAGGCCCTGTCTTACATGGAGGGTGTTTCTGCTGAGGGGCAGGACTGGGTCATGAGGCAGCTGGCTGCTAAGCCCTGGGGGATCCCAGGGCTAGTTCTGGCTCACTGGTGGGCAGAATGCATACCTCTGGGGCTTGTGTTCCTGGGTCTATTGTTGGCCAGCTGATGGGTAGGGCCAGGGAATGTGTATGGGGGGTGGGGGGAGGTGTTTCAGGGATAGTGGCTGCTCACTGATGGGTGGAGTCAGTTTCTTTGGTCTCTGCAACATGACTCTGAGGGTCCCAAAGTTTCTGTCAGCCTGCTGGTGGGTAGACCTGGTGTCCAGAGGATTCCAGAGCTAGTGCCTGCCAGCACACAGGTGTGTGGGACCAGGTCTTGGGTCCTCCGGTGGACAGGACTGGTTCCAGGGATTTCTGTGGGCTCAGAGAATCCTAAGATAACAAGGCTGATGGTAGGTGGGGCTGTATCTCTCCGTGTCTAGTTGCTTGGCCTGAGGCGTTTCAGCCTTTTGGTACCTACAGGCTGGTGGGCAGAGTCAGGTCTCAGAGCTAACTGACTAGAGGCAGGATTCCATAATGGGGCTTGCCAGCACTACTGTCCTTGTAGTAGAACAAGCTCCACAAAATGGCTACTTCCAGTGTCTGTGTCTCCAAGATAAGCTCCAGTTGCCTCCTGTCTCTCCAGGAAACTCAAAGATCACCAGGTAGTCCTGACACAAATTACTGCTTCTTCTCTCAGTCTTGAAGCATGTGAACTTTCTGTATGCCCTTAAGAGTGGAGTCTCTTTTTCCTACAGTCCTCTACCCCTCCCCAAAGCAAGCCCCACTGGCCTTCTGGCGGTCCCAACATGGGATTCCTCAGTCCTTGAGGAGAACTTCTACAGTTGTTCCCTTTGTGTGTCACCCACCTGGGGAAATGAGTCTTGACTCTTCCAGATTGGCACTCCTCCTGCACTTAGCTGCTCAGTCATGTCTGACTCTTTGTGATCCTATGGACTGTAGCCCAGCAGGTACCTCTGTCCATGGGGTTGCCATGCCCTCCTGCAGGGGCTCTTCCCAACCCAGGAATCGAACCCAGGTCTCCCACATTACAGGTAAATTCTTTACCAGCTGAGCCACCAGGGAAGCCCTGCTCCTCCTACCCATCTTATGGTGGTTCCTTCTTTTTATCTTTAGTTGTAGATCTTTTCTGCTAATCTTCTGGTCTTTCTCATCCACAAAGTAAATGAAGTACTTATTACGTACTTTAATACATAAATAAGTACTTAGAATTGTGGTGTGCTCATGGGAGGAGGTAAGCTTAGAGTCTCAGTTCTGTCACCTTGGCCACTTCTCCAGTCTCTTATTGTTTTATGTAGATCAACTATGGACTTCTCACTTAATCTGTAAAAAAAAAAAGAAGGTGGTGATCATATGTGATACCTCTGATGTACTTCCCAGAATATAGCTTAAAAATAGTCCAAAAAAAAAAATAGTCCACTCAGTAGCTTTTGAATGAGGGAAGTTTTATTTTTAAATTAAAGTAATTTAATAGGGACTTCCCTGGTAGTTCATTGGTTAAGAATCTGCCTTGCAATGCAGGGGACACAGGTTCAATCCCTGGTTGGGGGACTAAGATCCCACATCCCTCAGAGCTGTTGAGCTCACACACCACAACCAGAGAGTATGTCACAATTAAAACCTGATGCAGTCAAATAAATAAGTATTTTTTTAATTAAAAAATAATTAACAAAGAAATTGGAATTGCATTTCCAATATTAATTGTACTCCATTTTGAAATCATAAATTAAAGATTAATATAGCTAAAAAAGGAAAGTGAAAGTCCTTTTTATTTCTACAAATTATCTCTGAATCAACTGAAGTCATATTTTTACAAAGCTTTTTCAGTTTCTGTAATGGTAATCTTGTCCCTTCTGATTTACATATCATATTTTTTGCCAAGAGTAAAGGTTTTGGACCTCTATTATTTGCATCTTATTCTGTTATTCCATATTTTTCATAATATTGTTTCATTGTTTTGTCTGTCAATCTTGAATTCCCATCAAGATTTTTCCTGTCTTATACTTTGGTTGGAAGGTTTGCAGTTCCTTAAATAGAATGTCACAGGGTAGTCAGTGTGTATAGATTTAAATACATTTTTATGGTTGTTGACTTTAATTAAAAGCAACCTTTAATTTATATGTGACAAGGCAGTGACTGTAAGTGACAAATTTCCCTAAGATTAGTTAGACAGAATGGTTGGAAATTCCTTAGCTGGTATGCCGTGCCACACAGCAGAGTGGAATGGGTTTGTCTATGGTGTTTTCTTGATGTCGCATCTTCATTTAGAACCTGCTTGGACTTCCCTGGTGGTCCAGTGGCTAAGACTCTGCGCTCTCATAGCAGGAGGTCCATGTTCGATCCCTGGTCAGGGAAATAGATGCTGCAACTAAGATCCAGCACAGTCAAAAAAAAAAAAAGAACCTGCTGATAATAGAACTTGTCAGAATTAAAATGGACGTTTCCTTATTTTTTTTTTTTTTAAAGTTGTCTCAAATTTAAGGATGATGTCAGAAGTCACATTAGTCATCTCCCTAGAATCAGGTTTAGTCAGTAACATGGCATATATTCAGTGAATATTTTTATCGAATGAATGAATAAATGGGTGAATGAAAGATGAGAAAACTTGGTCTGCAAACTAGTAAAAGGGGCACATTTTCCCCATTTATCCGAGTTAAACAGAATTAAACTGGTGTTCATGCTCATTTATGATCATATTATTTTGGTAGATAATTTTTTTATTTTTAAAGTAACCTTAAAACTGTTAATCTCTGCATTGGTTTTGAGATCTAAACCAGAGAACTGGAATGAAATTAAATGAAACCTGGGTCCTCAAAACCAAATGTTTTTGTGAACAAATAGACTGTTATTTTTATTGGAATAGTGTTACATGGTCAGTTCTTACCAGAACATTCTTTTTATTTTTAAATTTTAAATAAGGCTTAACTTTATTGTTAAAGCCAGTCACTGAAGGGTAAGTTAAGTGATCAAAATTGAAACGGAAGTCAGAGGAACCTTACTGTTCATGTATTTTGCTGATCACAGATTAACCATGCTTCATTGTTCATGATCAAAGGCCAGCACATTTGCATCAAGATACACTTTATCGTCGAACACGTTGATGAGTTAGAAGGTTGGGCTGCTGCTGCTAAGTTGCTTCATTCATGTCTGACTTTGTGTGAACCTATGGACTGTAGCCCACCAGGCTCCTCTGTCCATGGGATTCTCTAGGCAAGAATACTGGAGGGGCTCCCCTGGTGGTCCAGTGGGTAAAGAGTCCACCTGGTTGGGGTTAGACAGAATGGTTGGAAATTCCTTAGCTGGTATGCCGTGCCACACAGCAGAGTGGAATGGGTTTGTTTATGGTGTTTTCTTGATGTCGCATCTTCATTTAGAACCTGCTTGGACTTCCCTGGTGGTCCAGTGGCTAAGACTCTGCGCTCTCATAGCAGGAGGTCCATGTTCGATCCCTGGTCAGGGAAATAGATGCTGCAACTAAGATCCAGCACAGTCAAAAAAAAAAAAAGAACCTGCTGATAATAGAACTTGTCAGAATTAAAATGGACGTTTCCTTATTTTTTTTTTTTTAAAGTTGTCTCAAATTTAAGGATGATGTCAGAAGTCACATTAGTCATCTCCCTAGAATCAGGTTTAGTCAGTAACATGGCATATATTCAGTGAATATTTTTATCGAATGAATGAATAAATGGGTGAATGAAAGATGAGAAAACTTGGTCTGCAAACTAGTAAAAGGGGCACATTTTCCCCATTTATCCGAGTTAAACAGAATTAAACTGGTGTTCATGCTCATTTATGATCATATTATTTTGGTAGATAATTTTTTTATTTTTAAAGTAACCTTAAAACTGTTAATCTCTGCATTGGTTTTGAGATCTAAACCAGAGAACTGGAATGAAATTAAATGAAACCTGGGTCCTCAAAACCAAATGTTTTTGTGAACAAATAGACTGTTATTTTTATTGGAATAGTGTTACATGGTCAGTTCTTACCAGAACATTCTTTTTATTTTTAAATTTTAAATAAGGCTTAACTTTATTGTTAAAGCCAGTCACTGAAGGGTAAGTTAAGTGATCAAAATTGAAACGGAAGTCAGAGGAACCTTACTGTTCATGTATTTTGCTGATCACAGATTAACCATGCTTCATTGTTCATGATCAAAGGCCAGCACATTTGCATCAAGATACACTTTATCGTCGAACACGTTGATGAGTTAGAAGGTTGGGCTGCTGCTGCTAAGTTGCTTCATTCATGTCTGACTTTGTGTGAACCTATGGACTGTAGCCCACCAGGCTCCTCTGTCCATGGGATTCTCTAGGCAAGAATACTGGAGGGGCTCCCCTGGTGGTCCAGTGGGTAAAGAGTCCACCTTGCAGTTCAGGGGGCAGCAGTTCGATTCCTGGCCTGGGAAGATCCCACATGCCAAGGAATGGCTGGATGGCTGTGTCCATTTACGAGCCAGTGCTCTGGAGCACATGTACCCAGGGCTGGTGCTCTGCAATGAGAGAGGCTACTGTGATGGGAGGCCCACACATGCCAAAGAGTAACGATGGATGAAAAAAAACATGATGACTTAACGACAAAAGAGGGGGAAAAAAAAAGAATACTGGAGTGAGTTGCCATGCCCTCCCTCCAAGGAATCTTCCCAACCCAGGAATCAAACCTGTGTCTGTGCCTGCTTGACAGGTGGTTCTTTACCATTAGCACCACCTGAGAAGCCCAGAGAAGGCTGGGCAGGTACATGTAACTGTTCTAGGCTGTGATTCAGAGGGTCCTAAAAGTCCCACTTGCTGGGTATCTTATGCCCACTTTTGAAGTTTGTCTGAAAGGTTCAGACAGTAAAAGCATTGTTGCTAGAATAATTATGTATAATCACATATAAGTTGGGGCCATGTGATTGATTTCAAAAGCTGTGCACAAAACTGAAATCATTTATGTGCCCATAAAGCTCCTGGTATTACCTAGCAAAACAGGTTTCTTGAAGTATGAGTTATGGAACAGGGTTCTAAGAGTGGAAGCAGAAGTCAAGGCCAGGAAAGGAAGGTGCCATGAGAACTTGAGACTTTGAACCAGTGGGCAGTATGATAACACCAGGGACCTTAACTACGTCAGCAAATTCTGTTGGAAAAGCAGTCATCTTCAATTGTCACTGAAGGGTAAGTTAAGTGATCAAAATTGAAACGGAAGTCAGAGGAACCTTACTGTTCATGTATTTTGCTGATCACAGATTAACCATGCTTCATTGTTCATGATCAAAGGCCAGCACATTTGCATCAAGATACACTTTATCGTCGAACACGTTGATGAGTTAGAAGGTTGGGCTGCTGCTGCTAAGTTGCTTCATTCATGTCTGACTTTGTGTGAACCTATGGACTGTAGCCCACCAGGCTCCTCTGTCCATGGGATTCTCTAGGCAAGAATACTGGAGGGGCTCCCCTGGTGGTCCAGTGGGTAAAGAGTCCACCTTGCAGTTCAGGGGGCAGCAGTTCGATTCCTGGCCTGGGAAGATCCCACATGCCAAGGAATGGCTGGATGGCTGTGTCCATTTACGAGCCAGTGCTCTGGAGCACATGTACCCAGGGCTGGTGCTCTGCAATGAGAGAGGCTACTGTGATGGGAGGCCCACACATGCCAAAGAGTAACGATGGATGAAAAAAAAAAACATGATGACTTAACGACAAAAGAGGGGGAAAAAAAAAGAATACTGGAGTGAGTTGCCATGCCCTCCCTCCAAGGAATCTTCCCAACCCAGGAATCAAACCTGTGTCTGTGCCTGCTTGACAGGTGGTTCTTTACCATTAGCACCACCTGAGAAGCCCAGAGAAGGCTGGGCAGGTACATGTAACTGTTCTAGGCTGTGATTCAGAGGGTCCTAAAAGTCCCACTTGCTGGGTATCTTATGCCCACTTTTGAAGTTTGTCTGAAAGGTTCAGACAGTAAAAGCATTGTTGCTAGAATAATTATGTATAATCACATATAAGTTGGGGCCATGTGATTGATTTCAAAAGCTGTGCACAAAACTGAAATCATTTATGTGCCCATAAAGCTCCTGGTATTACCTAGCAAAACAGGTTTCTTGAAGTATGAGTTATGGAACAGGGTTCTAAGAGTGGAAGCAGAAGTCAAGGCCAGGAAAGGAAGGTGCCATGAGAACTTGAGACTTTGAACCAGTGGGCAGTATGATAACACCAGGGACCTTAACTACGTCAGCAAATTCTGTTGCTTTTGACATATAACTTCACTGAGTCATGGATGTAATATGCCATCATCTTCACAGGTTCTGCCCTCACTCAAGTAGAGGAGATTATTCTGGGCAGGACCTGTAGGAGACACATCTTTGGGAGATTATTTTAAAATTCTACCTACCACAGTATCCTTCCATTGTCTAGAACTGCCCTTTCTCTTTCTTTTCTTATCCTCCACTTCCACTGCCAGAATGCTGTCTCTGCAGCTTTCCCTGATAGAACCTGATCCATATCCATAATAGGCTCTTCTTATTTCTGGGTCATATTAATCATAGTATACTGGTTAAGAGTGTTTAGATATAGTTCTTAGTACATCCTGTCTCAGTGTTTTATTCATGTATTATTTCTATACATGGGATACCCTAATAGATTGCTACATATCTTTCAAAATTCATCTATTTTGATTATACAGAATGTCAATGTTTGCATAATGTTGGGAAGTTGAATGAAGGATATATAGAGCTCTCTTGCTTCTTAAATTTTTCTGTAAGTCTGAAATTATTGCAAACCAAAAAGTTCTTTTATAAATAAATGTTACCTCCATTATGAATCTTTCTGATTCCCCTCATTGCAGAATGAATGCTTTCATTTTATTCCCATGGAACTTTACATATGATGTTTATCAGATTCTATCATATTATTTCTTTACATGTCTTTCCAGAATATAAACTCTGTGGACATAAAGACTATGCTTTATTCATCTTTGTATCTCTAACGTATGGTATCCCATTTGGTATTGCTTATAGCATATATTACCTAAATACTGGCTGAATAAATAGTTGTTGAATGAATTTTTGTTTATTGTGTAAAAGAAATTCACCAGTGGCAAAATAGCTGTGGGAAGTCAGCATGATGTTGAATAGTAACAGCATTCAATTGGAAGCTTATTAAAATGCTATTTCTAGGGCCCCATTCTCCCAGGACCTACTGAATCAGAACTTCCAGGAACCAGGGCCAAGCTGTCTGTGCTTAACCACTTTAGTGGAGACCAAAAAAAAATAAAAAGAAACTGGGAGACTGATAGGAGACACATCTATTGGGACCTTAACTACGTCAGCAAATTCTGTTGCTTTTGACATATAACTTCACTGAGTCATGGATGTAATATGCCATCATCTTCACAGGTTCTGCCCTCACTCAAGTAGAGGAGATTATTCTGGGCAGGACCTGTAGGAGACACATCTTTGGGAGATTATTTTAAAATTCTACCTACCACAGTATCCTTCCATTGTCTAGAACTGCCCTTTCTCTTTCTTTTCTTATCCTCCACTTCCACTGCCAGAATGCTGTCTCTGCAGCTTTCCCTGATAGAACCTGATCCATATCCATAATAGGCTCTTCTTATTTCTGGGTCATATTAATCATAGTATACTGGTTAAGAGTGTTTAGATATAGTTCTTAGTACATCCTGTCTCAGTGTTTTATTCATGTATTATTTCTATACATGGGATACCCTAATAGATTGCTACATATCTTTCAAAATTCATCTATTTTGATTATACAGAATGTCAATGTTTGCATAATGTTGGGAAGTTGAATGAAGGATATATAGAGCTCTCTTGCTTCTTAAATTTTTCTGTAAGTCTGAAATTATTGCAAACCAAAAAGTTCTTTTATAAATAAATGTTACCTCCATTATGAATCTTTCTGATTCCCCTCATTGCAGAATGAATGCTTTCATTTTATTCCCATGGAACTTTACATATGATGTTTATCAGATTCTATCATATTATTTCTTTACATGTCTTTCCAGAATATAAACTCTGTGGACATAAAGACTATGCTTTATTCATCTTTGTATCTCTAACGTATGGTATCCCATTTGGTATTGCTTATAGCATATATTACCTAAATACTGGCTGAATAAATAGTTGTTGAATGAATTTTTGTTTATTGTGTAAAAGAAATTCACCAGTGGCAAAATAGCTGTGGGAAGTCAGCATGATGTTGAATAGTAACAGCATTCAATTGGAAGCTTATTAAAATGCTATTTCTAGGGCCCCATTCTCCCAGGACCTACTGAATCAGAACTTCCAGGAACCAGGGCCAAGCTGTCTGTGCTTAACCACTTTAGTGGAGACCAAAAATAAAAAGAAACTGTTTACTATTATATAGCTACTAGATGAATCCCAAGTCTTTTAGGTTTGGATTTTTTTAGAGGGAAATGATATAGATGAGTTAGCCTTGAGGAATAATAGTTCCCAGTTAGCCAGTTCTATAATGATTTTGAATAATTATTATGGAACTTATCAGATATAGGGACTATATAGTTATAAACATGAAAAAAATTCTTAATATTCTTTATTAGCTTCCAGTCAACCAGTTCTTATGCATTGCTTTAATACAGGAAGATAGAATGCTATTCTTGAACATTTCCCTGACTGACATTTGTTGCTATGATCACAACTTTTTTTCCGTTAATCATAATATTAACCATTATGGCCTCAATACAGATGTCTTCACATAACTACGAATGCTTGCCAAGTACCAGCTGCTGTCATGTGGTCCAAGATGCTACTTCTCCAAATTGTATTTAAGCATCCTTAGGTTTTCAGTATATTGCTTTTGTAACCAGTTTTATGTTATCAGCAAATACTGGTGGAGTTAGAGGGTTTCATCTACTAAGTAATTAAGATATTACAATCACACATCTGCAGCTTTATTCTAAAGAGCAGCACTACTGTTTTGTTCCATCTTTCCAATTATTTTAAGAGCAAATGTCTTAGAAAATCATATGATAATGTATGACTAATCTCCCAAAGAGCCTGAATCAGGAAAGCATGTGCCTCTTTGCTGCAGAAGCTGTTAAACCTTAGCCTCTGGGTTATTGGAGAAAATCACTTCCTTGTGTCCTTTGGGCAACATTTTGCTTTCAGAGGCTGCCTTTCAGAACTTGCCTACCTTTTGATGCCTTTTTCCTTCTCCTGCTAAACAGACTATAGTTCCCAATTCAACTGAACTGGCCTGGGGAAGAAGACCCTACCTTGAAATCAGGTCTCCGGAGTTCAAATCCTGCCTCTGTCAGTTACTAGCAGTGTGACTGTAAGATGCAACCTTGTCAGCTCTCATACTTAAAAATGGATTAATAACATCACTCTTTCAGAGTTGCTGCAAGAATTAAATGAGAAAGCATATATGGGAGTACTTTATAAGTATAAGAAATTCTTTTTATGATTACAAAGAATTGCCTTGGAAAGAGAAATCATTTTTCAGTTGTCTTTATTGAGCCTAATTAATCTCTATGCCAAAGAGGCCCAAAGTAAAATGGACATTCTCTGCAGGCAACATCCTAGGAAGCTGGGTTGATTTTCTCATCCCACGGGACACTATTTACTGTCATCTCTAGTAGCTCAGACTGTAAAGAATCTGCCTGCAATGTGGGAGACCCCAGTTCAATCCCTGGGTCAGGAAGATCCCCTCGAGAAGGGACCAGCTACCCACTCCAGTGTTCTTGCCTGGAGAATTCCATGGACATAGGAGGTTGGTGGGCTGTTGTTCATGGGTTCGCAAAGGATCAGACATGACTAAGTGACTGTCATTTCCAGGTGGGGAACCAGTAAAAGACCATAGCTTTCTGAAGTTTGTATTTCAAAACAAACCAGTTTGGCAATATAGAGAATGTGATCCATTGAATTAACAATGTGATCCATTGCATTAATGGATCCATTGAATTAATGTGATTCAGTGTGATCCATTGAATTAATTAAGGTAAGAATTAAACAGCCCTGTGATGGTCTGTGTGTTGGTGGTAACAAGGGATAGATGCCAAAATATTGTGGACTCAAAAATGGACAAATCTGATTTGTTTGCAGTTGAGGGAGAAAACAGAGGCAAGGATCACTGGAAGGTTCCTTCCCCAAGTGACTGGGAAGACAGCTGCCCTGTTGAACCTCACTGGGTCTGCAGTCAGATGCACAGTCATAGTCAGAGTGTTGATGAATGTGTTTGTGTGTGATGTGTGTTAGTTGCTCAGTCGTGTCTGATATATAGTGCATCGGGCTCCTTTGTCCATGGAATTCTCTAGGCAAGAATGCTGGAGTGGGTATCCATTTCCTTCTCCAGGAGAACTTCCTGACCCTGGGATTGAACCTATGGATCTGCATTGCAGGCAGTCTTTACTGTCTGAGTTACCAGGGAAGCCTGCTGCTGATGTGTCAAAATGTAGAAAGATGTCACTGGAGTATCACAGGCTCATCACCGCTCCCTGTCCTGTTTAAATCTTTTCTCTTCAACATCTTGTTAACATTCTTGAGCAACTTTGGAGAAAACATGAAGTAGAGAGAGGTTAGGTGACAGAATCAAGGTGTTGTTAAATTCTTCTTAAGCTAAATGCAGCAAGATTCATTCAAGTCAAGAAGGTACTGGAAACATCGTACATTTAGATTAAAATATCTACTTACAAGTAAAGGACACAGGAGAATTTGGTTTCAGCTTTACTTGACAACGTATTGATTTTGAGCCAGTAGCTATGTGCATGTGCGCTCAGTCATGTCTGACTCTTTGTGACCTATGGACGGTAACCCACCAGGCTTCTCTGTCCAGTGTAATATTCCAGGCAAGAATATTAGAGTGGATTGCCACTTTCTACTCCAAGGGATCTTCCCAACCCAGGGATCAAACCCAGGTCTCCTGCATTGGCAGGCAGATTCTTTACCATTGAGCCACCAGGGAAGCCTATGGTGTAATTAGAGGTATATATTTGAAGGGGGCTGTTGACATCTTGGATTACATGCAGGGAACCAGGAGGCAGACCTATCTGGAAATGTTTTCATAGGGAAAAGAATCCAAAAGAGTGAGGTAGTAACAATGGAAAAGGGGTACATGACAGAGGCCATGTAGCGAATGCTGTGTGTGCCACACAGCATTTCCCTGTCAAGATCAAAGCCCTAGTGCCCTCAGCTATCCTGATGCCCAGGTCATAATCTCGTGGCTGACAGCTGAGTCCCTCCCTAGCCCCTGCCCTCTGCCTAAGGGAGCTGCCTCACTAAAGATTCCACCCGCTCGGCAGGGGCAGCCCTATCTAATGACCGGACTATGTGTGAGGGTACCAAAGCCCAATTCTTTCCTCATGCTGGAAACTACTCTAAAGAGCCATCCAGCTTCAGTGCTCCCTGTGTGATCAGCTGAGGCTTCTGCTGTGACTGCATCTCCTTCTGCCCAGCCCTGTGCCCCCTTCTCTCTAATAGCACCTGCCACTAAACCTTCTGCGAGGAAGTCTTCTCTCAGTTCATTCCCCTGGGAATCCTGCCTGCAACAGCTGACATTACAAAGACTGGGAAAGGATACATTATTCAATAAGTGATGCCAGGCCAATTGGGAAGCCATATGGAAAGAAAAAATAAACCTCGTACCATGCACCAAATCTATTTTCAGGTGAGTTTAGAACTGAGATGTGAAAAGCAAAACTTAACAGCTTTTAGCAGAAAATATACAAGGATTAAGGAAAGGATGCTTAAAGACACAAATCATAAAGATGATTAATAGCCGATTTGTATTAAAATAATCTGAAATTTAAATTAAAATCATTCAACTATGACAAATGATATTATTTTAAAAAGTAATAAGGAAAGCTGGGAGAAGATATTTGCAGCACTTATGACTAACAAAGAGAATATAGGAAGCATTCGTATAAGTTAGTAAATAGAAGGCAAGCTTCCCAGGAGAAAAAAACAGCCAATTGCCTTAAGAGAAAATCTGAATAATGAGTGAGTTTATGAATGAGTGGAAGTATGCTTAGTCTCACAAGCAATTAAGAAAATGACAATCAGACTAAGATTCTATTTCAGACACATCAGATTATGAAAAGTTAGTTTATATTTATGTTACTTTTCCTTCTTTTTCTTCCCTTCTTTTTCTTCCTCCCTTCTTCTTTGCTTCCGTGCCTTTGCACATGCCGTTTCCATGAAAACTACCTACTCATCCATCAAGACCTAGCACAGATGCCTTCTTTTCCACAAAGCTCTTCTAACGTTCCTAGTTAGAGTTGAGCATTTCCTGTTATACATTCCAGATAGTGCCTCATGCTTCTTTCATTTCAGAACACTTGGCATTGTGATAATTATTTGTTTGCATGTGAGTCTGTGACACTAACTAGATTGTAAGCCCCTGGAAGGGAAAAATCATAGGATGTTTATCTGTGTGCCTCTGGCATTTATGGTAATACCTGGTGGTGACTGGTAATTACATATTTGTTGTTGTTGCTGTTGAGTTGCTAAGCCATGTCTGGCTCTCTGTGACCCCATGGACTGTAGCATGGCAGATGGGCAGACATCCCTGTCCTTCAGTATTTCCCGGAGTTTGCTCAGATTCACATTCATCAAGTTGGTGATGCTGTCTAATCATCTCGTCTGCTGCTCTCCTTTTCTCCTTTTGCCTTTCCCAACATCAAGGTTTTTTCCAGTGAGTTGGCTCTTTGCATCAGGTGACCAAAGTACTGGAGCTTCAGGATTGACTGATTTGATCTCACTTCTGTCCAGTGAAATCTCAAGTCTCTAGCACCACAGATTGAAAGCATCAGTTCTTCAGTGCTCAGCCTTCTTTATGGTCCAATTCTCATATCCGTACATGATTACTGGAAAAACCACAGCTTTAACTATACAGACCTTAGATAAATGAATGAACCAGTTCCCTGCCCCAGTAGCTTTCCCTGAAGATCAGATCCCCTCAAAACGAGGGCTGAGATGTTAAATGCTCTGCAGTGGTTACTTTGCTTTCTTTTTGATGTATCCACTAAAATTAATTTGAGATGAACTTACTTTTAAAAATTTTATTTATTTATTTATTTATTTATTTATTTATTTATGGCTACTCTGGGTTTTCACTGCTGCTGCAGGCTCTTCTCTAGTTCCCAGGGAGTCGGGGCTGCTCTCGTTGAGGTGAGCAGGCTTCTTGTTGCAGTGACTTCTCTCATGGAATTCGGACTCTAGGGCATATGGGCTTCAGTAGTTGCGGCACATGGGTTCAATAGTTGCATCTCTGAGGCTCTAGAGCACAGGCTCAATAGTTGTGGCTAGGAGCCCACATTCCCGGTCTCAAACTACCTACTCATCCATCAAGACCTAGCACAGATGCCTTCTTTTCCACAAAGCTCTTCTAACGTTCCTAGTTAGAGTTGAGCATTTCCTGTTATACATTCCAGATAGTGCCTCATGCTTCTTTCATTTCAGAACACTTGGCATTGTGATAATTATTTGTTTGCATGTGAGTCTGTGACACTAACTAGATTGTAAGCCCCTGGAAGGGAAAAATCATAGGATGTTTATCTGTGTGCCTCTGGCATTTATGGTAATACCTGGTGGTGACTGGTAATTACATATTTGTTGTTGTTGCTGTTGAGTTGCTAAGCCATGTCTGGCTCTCTGTGACCCCATGGACTGTAGCATGGCAGATGGGCAGACATCCCTGTCCTTCAGTATTTCCCGGAGTTTGCTCAGATTCACATTCATCAAGTTGGTGATGCTGTCTAATCATCTCGTCTGCTGCTCTCCTTTTCTCCTTTTGCCTTTCCCAACATCAAGGTTTTTTCCAGTGAGTTGGCTCTTTGCATCAGGTGACCAAAGTACTGGAGCTTCAGGATTGACTGATTTGATCTCACTTCTGTCCAGTGAAATCTCAAGTCTCTAGCACCACAGATTGAAAGCATCAGTTCTTCAGTGCTCAGCCTTCTTTATGGTCCAATTCTCATATCCGTACATGATTACTGGAAAAACCACAGCTTTAACTATACAGACCTTAGATAAATGAATGAACCAGTTCCCTGCCCCAGTAGCTTTCCCTGAAGATCAGATCCCCTCAAAACGAGGGCTGAGATGTTAAATGCTCTGCAGTGGTTACTTTGCTTTCTTTTTGATGTATCCACTAAAATTAATTTGAGATGAACTTACTTTTAAAAATTTTATTTATTTATTTATTTATTTATTTATTTATTTATGGCTACTCTGGGTTTTCACTGCTGCTGCAGGCTCTTCTCTAGTTCCCAGGGAGTCGGGGCTGCTCTCGTTGAGGTGAGCAGGCTTCTTGTTGCAGTGACTTCTCTCATGGAATTCGGACTCTAGGGCATATGGGCTTCAGTAGTTGCGGCACATGGGTTCAATAGTTGCATCTCTGAGGCTCTAGAGCACAGGCTCAATAGTTGTGGCTCACGGGCTTAGTTGCTCCACAGCATGTGGGATCTTCCCGGATCAGGGATCAAACTCATGTCTCCTGCATTGGCAAGTGAACTCTTCACCACTGAGCTACCAGGGAAGCCCCAAGATGAACTTACTTTTGAAAAGAGTAGAAGATAGCACATAAGCTGTTTTTTTTTTTTTTTTCTTTTTTTACCATAGGTAGAAAATTGCAAAGGGACAAATTAAGTGTTATTTTCCTTTGTTATTTATTGGTTTTCTTCTGGGTGTACTGCTCCTTTAATGGTACTATCAGGATTTATTTTTAATCCTGAAGAAATGAAAGAAATATACTTTTCCTAGAGAGATAAAATATGTTGACATATTTAAAAAAATAAAATATCTCCCTCAGGAAATCTAAGTCTTTTGAAACATACACTCTCAAGACATTTGAAAAATTTCTTATTTCTTTTTTAAAAGCCAGTGCCAGTTCTACAAATTTGACAAGGGAGTATAAGACTTAGTTGGTTTTTTATCACCTTTAAACAGTGATTATAAAATATTAAAGCTGGGTAGGATCCTTTGGGCCAGTGTCTTCACGGTATAGGAAAAAAAAGTGACGTTTCATTCAGAAGGTTGAAACAGGTTAGTGATAGAATAGTCCAGATCTGTCTTCAATTCTGCTTCTTTCCTTTCTTTGTATATTGTCCTCACCACCAATTTGAAGGTAACAAAAAACTTACTTGGATTTTCAGAGAATTTGAGTTATAGTAGCTACTACTTAGGTATTTACTTTGGAGCCCTTGAAATTTCCCCAATAAGCAGTTGCCTGGTGGCCTTTGTTGCATTAATAATTAGTACCTAAACTCAGGGGGATAAATCCAATTCAATTCCAGAGCACTGCAATTTTTTAGGCTCGTGGTCACTATGGAATAATAGGTAAGAGTTTGAAAAATACATTTAAAACTTTCTTCCTAAGTAACTTATAATAAATAATTGTGTCATTCCCAGGAGTGGGGCTGTTTTAGGGCAGGCTTCTTGTTGCAGTGACTTCTCTCATGGAATTCGGACTCTAGGGCATATGGGCTTCAGTAGTTGCGGCACATGGGTTCAATAGTTGCATCTCTGAGGCTCTAGAGCACAGGCTCAATAGTTGTGGCTCACGGGCTTAGTTGCTCCACAGCATGTGGGATCTTCCCGGATCAGGGATCAAACTCATGTCTCCTGCATTGGCAAGTGAACTCTTCACCACTGAGCTACCAGGGAAGCCCCAAGATGAACTTACTTTTGAAAAGAGTAGAAGATAGCACATAAGCTGTTTTTTTTTTTTTTTTCTTTTTTTACCATAGGTAGAAAATTGCAAAGGGACAAATTAAGTGTTATTTTCCTTTGTTATTTATTGGTTTTCTTCTGGGTGTACTGCTCCTTTAATGGTACTATCAGGATTTATTTTTAATCCTGAAGAAATGAAAGAAATATACTTTTCCTAGAGAGATAAAATATGTTGACATATTTAAAAAAATAAAATATCTCCCTCAGGAAATCTAAGTCTTTTGAAACATACACTCTCAAGACATTTGAAAAATTTCTTATTTCTTTTTTAAAAGCCAGTGCCAGTTCTACAAATTTGACAAGGGAGTATAAGACTTAGTTGGTTTTTTATCACCTTTAAACAGTGATTATAAAATATTAAAGCTGGGTAGGATCCTTTGGGCCAGTGTCTTCACGGTATAGGAAAAAAAAGTGACGTTTCATTCAGAAGGTTGAAACAGGTTAGTGATAGAATAGTCCAGATCTGTCTTCAATTCTGCTTCTTTCCTTTCTTTGTATATTGTCCTCACCACCAATTTGAAGGTAACAAAAAACTTACTTGGATTTTCAGAGAATTTGAGTTATAGTAGCTACTACTTAGGTATTTACTTTGGAGCCCTTGAAATTTCCCCAATAAGCAGTTGCCTGGTGGCCTTTGTTGCATTAATAATTAGTACCTAAACTCAGGGGGATAAATCCAATTCAATTCCAGAGCACTGCAATTTTTTAGGCTCGTGGTCACTATGGAATAATAGGTAAGAGTTTGAAAAATACATTTAAAACTTTCTTCCTAAGTAACTTATAATAAATAATTTATTACATATAGTAATCTTATATGATAATTGAAATACATTAGTAATATCCCAGTTGGCCAATGAGATATTCTTGCCTGGGAAATCCCGTGGATGGAGGAGCCTGATGGGCTACAGTCTATAGGCTTTCAAAGATTGGACATGACTGAAGCAACTTAGCACACACATAAAAATAAATAACTTAGGATAAATGTCTGAGGACCATAAATCTTTAAGGATCTTTTATGTGTAAATATGTGATTCTCTGAGAACTCATCCAGATGTTGCTTAAGTGATGGTACAGAGTTAACGGATGCTTAATGTGTTGCTTGTTGTTGTGCTCAGTCGCTAAGTCGTGCCCTAATCTTTGCAGACCTTTGGACTGTAGCCTGTCAGGCTCCTCTGTCAGTGGAATTCCCCAGGGAAGAATACTGGAGTGGGTTTCCATTCCCTCCTCCAGGGGATCGTCCTGACCCAGGAATTGAACCCAGGTTTCCTGCATCTTCTGCACTGGCAGATGGATTCTTCTGCTGAGTCACCTGGGATGCCCTAAATGTTGCTTAACAAAGATTTTCTTTGTTTGGGGAAGGGGAGAAGTGGTCTATGACTACACTGCTGTCTTTCTGAAAGAGTCTTAGGAATCTCATTAATTAATCTGTATGTATGTGTTTTCTGCCCTTCACATACTTAGTAAAACTATGATTGATAGAAACTAGATAAAATATAGTTGTTCAAACCATGTGGTACGGGACTAGCTGGATGTATACTCTGAAAGAGGCATCATGGAAGAACATCTGTTCTTGAGTCTGAGCTCTGCTGTTGTGCTCTAATGCAAGGTCTCCAACCTCTCTTAGTCTCAGTTTTCTCTTCTCTGCACTGTGAATAATAACAAGATGTGCTTCACAGGGTTCTTATGAAGAAGATGCCAGGCTCAGTCAGGCACACTGTAAGCCATCATGGCACTGAGGTATATACCAAAGGAAACTGCGACAGCTAGTAAAAAATGTTCTTTTTGGTGCTGAAATAATTTATCTCGGGATTCATATTCCAGGTAAATTTTCTGTGGTCACTATGGAATAATAGGTAAGAGTTTGAAAAATACATTTAAAACTTTCTTCCTAAGTAACTTATAATAAATAATTTATTACATATAGTAATCTTATATGATAATTGAAATACATTAGTAATATCCCAGTTGGCCAATGAGATATTCTTGCCTGGGAAATCCCGTGGATGGAGGAGCCTGATGGGCTACAGTCTATAGGCTTTCAAAGATTGGACATGACTGAAGCAACTTAGCACACACATAAAAATAAATAACTTAGGATAAATGTCTGAGGACCATAAATCTTTAAGGATCTTTTATGTGTAAATATGTGATTCTCTGAGAACTCATCCAGATGTTGCTTAAGTGATGGTACAGAGTTAACGGATGCTTAATGTGTTGCTTGTTGTTGTGCTCAGTCGCTAAGTCGTGCCCTAATCTTTGCAGACCTTTGGACTGTAGCCTGTCAGGCTCCTCTGTCAGTGGAATTCCCCAGGGAAGAATACTGGAGTGGGTTTCCATTCCCTCCTCCAGGGGATCGTCCTGACCCAGGAATTGAACCCAGGTTTCCTGCATCTTCTGCACTGGCAGATGGATTCTTCTGCTGAGTCACCTGGGATGCCCTAAATGTTGCTTAACAAAGATTTTCTTTGTTTGGGGAAGGGGAGAAGTGGTCTATGACTACACTGCTGTCTTTCTGAAAGAGTCTTAGGAATCTCATTAATTAATCTGTATGTATGTGTTTTCTGCCCTTCACATACTTAGTAAAACTATGATTGATAGAAACTAGATAAAATATAGTTGTTCAAACCATGTGGTACGGGACTAGCTGGATGTATACTCTGAAAGAGGCATCATGGAAGAACATCTGTTCTTGAGTCTGAGCTCTGCTGTTGTGCTCTAATGCAAGGTCTCCAACCTCTCTTAGTCTCAGTTTTCTCTTCTCTGCACTGTGAATAATAACAAGATGTGCTTCACAGGGTTCTTATGAAGAAGATGCCAGGCTCAGTCAGGCACACTGTAAGCCATCATGGCACTGAGGTATATACCAAAGGAAACTGCGACAGCTAGTAAAAAATGTTCTTTTTGGTGCTGACATCTACCTTTCCTATTGAGCTCATTGAAGCTTTATTTTTTGGTACTGTCCTATGGTATATTTTTTCAAAAACTTACTTTTTTCTTGTATTTTCGAAACAATTGGTCATAATCTGATGTGCCATTGAATCTGCCTGCCATGCAGGTAAAGAATCTGAGTGCAATGCAAGAGACCTGGGTTTGATGTCCAGGTCAGGAAGATTCCCCGGAGAAGGAAATGGCAACCCACTCTAGTACGCTTGCCTGGAGAATTCTATGAACAGAGGAGTGTAATGGGCTACAGTTGAGGGGATCACAAAGAGTCGGATATGATTGAGTGACAAATACTTTTTACTTTGATGATGTCCAGTGAAGATAGGAGTGTATGTTTCCCATTTCCGCAGCAAATTGCTCTGCCTTTCTCCGCTGCCCGCCCCCCCACACTCTTCTTTATAGAAACAGCACAGCCAAAGTATTGCCGAATTTCTGTAAGCATTCAGAAAACACCAATGGGCAGATTCTTTAGAAGCTGGAATCAGTAGACTGTGAATTTTTTTAGTATAGTTTCTATCTTTTTCGTGTTTGCATTCCCAGTACCAGAGTACCATGAAAAAATCCAGTAGTGAGTAAGCATTTCGTAGAGCATATGGGAGCAAGTAAACCTCCTTCCAAATTCTAGTAAAGATTTGGTACTTAACTGGCACTTTAATCAATTTCATAAACAGAAATTAATCATTTTCTGCCTGTATTTATAATGTTTCTGGTACAAAGGAGCAACTAAAGCCAGTGAGGGCTGATATGGAACCACAACGAAAATTGTCAGTTCAAACCATGTGGTACGGGACTAGCTGGATGTATACTCTGAAAGAGGCATCATGGAAGAACATCTGTTCTTGAGTCTGAGCTCTGCTGTTGTGCTCTAATGCAAGGTCTCCAACCTCTCTTAGTCTCAGTTTTCTTCTCTGCACTGTGAATAATAACAAGATGTGCTTCACAGGGTTCTTATGAAGAAGATGCCAGGCTCAGTCAGGCACACTGTAAGCCATCATGGCACTGAGGTATATACCAAAGGAAACTGCGACAGCTAGTAAAAAATGTTCTTTTTGGTGCTGACATCTACCTTTCCTATTGAGCTCATTGAAGCTTTATTTTTTGGTACTGTCCTATGGTATATTTTTTCAAAAACTTACTTTTTTCTTGTATTTTCGAAACAATTGGTCATAATCTGATGTGCCATTGAATCTGCCTGCCATGCAGGTAAAGAATCTGAGTGCAATGCAAGAGACCTGGGTTTGATGTCCAGGTCAGGAAGATTCCCTGGAGAAGGAAATGGCAACCCACTCTAGTACTCTTGCCTGGAGAATTCTATGAACAGAGGAGTGTAATGGGCTACAGTTGAGGGGATCACAAAGAGTCGGATATGATTGAGTGACAAATACTTTTTACTTTGATGATGTCCAGTGAAGATAGGAGTGTATGTTTCCCATTTCCGCAGCAAATTGCTCTGCCTTTCTCCGCTGCCCGCCCCGCCCCCCCACACTCTTCTTTATAGAAACAGCACAGCCAAAGTATTGCCGAATTTCTGTAAGCATTCAGAAAACACCAATGGGCAGATTCTTTAGAAGCTGGAATCAGTAGACTGTGAATTTTTTTAGTATAGTTTCTATCTTTTTCGTGTTTGCATTCCCAGTACCAGAGTACCATGAAAAAATCCAGTAGTGAGTAAGCATTTCGTAGAGCATATGGGAGCAAGTAAACCTCCTTCCAAATTCTAGTAAAGATTTGGTACTTAACTGGCACTTTAATCAATTTCATAAACAGAAATTAATCATTTTCTGCCTGTATTTATAATGTTTCTGGTACAAAGGAGCAACTAAAGCCAGTGAGGGCTGATATGGAACCACAACGAGGTATGATCCCAGTATGTAAACAATGGAGAAAGTAGATTCCAAAACAGATTTGATCATAACTGGGACTGTTCTCATAGACACAAATGGCAATGGGTGTTCAAATTTTTTTTCTTTTTCTTTTTCCGGGGGCAGGGGGTTGGGGAGGGAGGGGGCGGGCGGGCCACTTCTATTGGCCTTTCATTTATCTATTTTTCATCCATCTTTGTTCTTTGGCCCCTTGTGGGCCTCCCTTCACAGTGTCCTCTGTTGTCGCAGAGCACCGGCTCTGGGCGCATGCGCTCCAGAGCTCCGGCTCGGTAATTGGACACATCGGTCCAGCCGCTCCGCGGCACATGGGATCTTCCCAGGCCAGGGATCGAACCAGCGCCCCTTGCACTGCAAGGCGGTGTCCTTACCCACTGGACCGCCAGGGAAGCCCCAAATGGTTTTTTATAAAGAGGTTTTAGAACTTCCCATCAAAACCCACTGTATCATTTATAATGTGTTGCATATATTTGTGTAACTGAATTGTATAGAGGTCTTCACTACCTGTCACCATAAAGTCAGAACTTAAAGAACAGCTCCTGCCCTGGGCAATGTTATAACAGATTAAGAGACATAATCTAATTGCTGTAAATAATATTTTGATGCCTAAGACAAGTGAAATCAGAATAAATGCTTGCTCTTACAGAATGCTCTTTTAGCAATGATTATTTCCAACCAAATATGTTATACATTACATCAGTGCCAATGTTTTCTTTTTGTTTTTTACCGGATATTAAAAATGCTGATAGCCAAATAATTTTTTCTTAAGCAGTACAGTTTACTGGTTCAACAAATATGACCTTGCATTTCTGAAGCATTTCATTCCTGCCCATGAAAATTCTTATCTAAAATGAAGTTATTTTTTTTTTAAAGATTTATTTATTTATTTATTTTGGGCGGGGGTCGGGTTGGGAGGGAGGAGAGCGGGCAGGCCACTTCTGTTGGTCTTTCATTTCTCTATTTTCATCTGTCTTTGTTCTTTGGCTCCTGTGGGCCTCCCATCGCGGTGGCGTCTGTCGTCGCAGAGCACCGGCTCTGGGCGCATGCGCTCCAGAGCTCCGGCTCGGCAATTGGACACATGGGTCCAGCCGCTCCGCGGCACGTGGGATCTTCCCAGGCCAGGGATCGAACCGGTGCCCCTTGCACTGCAAGGCGGTGTCCTTACCCACTGGACCACCAGGGGAAGCCCTAAAATGAAGTTTTTGATCAATGCCCCACTGTTGCTCAGAGTTGATTGTTACAACTCAAGGTTATTTTTTTTTTTAATAACTGCAAAAAAATATCTCCAGCGTATGCAGTTTATATTTTATCTCTGTTTGCACTGACTGATGTCTTCTCACTGCTCCTATTCCTCCATTTCAATAGAAGAAGAGATTAGAAGGATCTGATCATCAATAATCAATTGATTGCCAGAATACAGTTCTTCTATATCCCTTCCCTAAGCATAGAATTATAGACAATTCAACTATAAGTTTCATAAAACAGAGTGAATGAGACATGAGAAATTAATTATAGCATCCTGATTACATGGAATTTCATTTAACCCTTAGGAGTCTTGGTGGGTGCTTGTCCCACCATCTTAGCTCTTTATATGAAAAGCAGTTTCTCTGAAAGTACTAGTACAAACTTCTGTGTATTTATACTTTGATTTAAAAAAAATTTTAGGAAGTCTTTAACTAGATTAAGAGACATAATCTAAAGAACAGCTCCTGCCCTGGGCAATGTTATAACAGATTAAGAGACATAATCTAATTGCTGTAAATAATATTTTGATGCCTAAGACAAGTGAAATCAGAATAAATGCTTGCTCTTACAGAATGCTCTTTTAGCAATGATTATTTCCAACCAAATATGTTATACATTACATCAGTGCCAATGTTTTCTTTTTGTTTTTTACCGGATATTAAAAATGCTGATAGCCAAATAATTTTTTCTTAAGCAGTACAGTTTACTGGTTCAACAAATATGACCTTGCATTTCTGAAGCATTTCATTCCTGCCCATGAAAATTCTTATCTAAAATGAAGTTATTTTTTTTTTAAAGATTTATTTATTTATTTATTTTGGGCGGGGGTCGGGTTGGGAGGGAGGAGAGCGGGCAGGCCACTTCTGTTGGTCTTTCATTTCTCTATTTTCATCTGTCTTTGTTCTTTGGCTCCTGTGGGCCTCCCATCGCGGTGGCGTCTGTCGTCGCAGAGCCCCGGCTCTGGGCGCATGCGCTCCAGAGCTCCGGCTCGGTCATTGGACACATGGGTCCAGCCGCTCAGCGGCACGTGGGATCTTCCCAGGCCAGGGATCGAACCGGTGCCCCTTGCACTGCAAGGCGGTGTCCTTACCCACTGGACCACCAGGGGAAGCCCTAAAATGAAGTTTTTGATCAATGCCCCACTGTTGCTCAGAGTTGATTGTTACAACTCAAGGTTATTTTTTTTTTTAATAACTGCAAAAAAATATCTCCAGCGTATGCAGTTTATATTTTATCTCTGTTTGCACTGACTGATGTCTTCTCACTGCTCCTATTCCTCCATTTCAATAGAAGAAGAGATTAGAAGGATCTGATCATCAATAATCAATTGATTGCCAGAATACAGTTCTTCTATATCCCTTCCCTAAGCATAGAATTATAGACAATTCAACTATAAGTTTCATAAAACAGAGTGAATGAGACATGAGAAAT
Organism: Tragulus kanchil; assembly: GCA_022376925.1. Classification (NCBI taxonomy): domain Eukaryota; kingdom Metazoa; phylum Chordata; class Mammalia; order Artiodactyla; family Tragulidae; genus Tragulus; species Tragulus kanchil. The sequence goes on from JAIOJX010000032.1 coordinate 261,456,040, forward strand.
TAATTATAGCATCCTGATTACATGGAATTTCATTTAACCCTTAGGAGTCTTGGTGGGTGCTTGTCCCACCATCTTAGCTCTTTATATGAAAAGCAGTTTCTCTGAAAGTACAGCTCCAGTACTGCATAGTATGACTTCTGTGTATTTATACTTTGATTTAAAAAAAAAAAAATTGTGTGATTAGGCAAGTGTTCTTTCATCACCGAGGTCATTTTGTCAATATAAAATATTGTGATTAAAGTCTAATCTGTCAAAGTGCCTTAAAATACAACTTGTGTTTTTTAGATGTTAGGAATTCGTATTCTCAAGAAGAATTCTGCTTACTGGCTTATTCTCAACACTTTTATCCATTATGTCCCTTTTTATCCCCAAATAGTCTATTTTGTTTCTTCCTTAGCTCTGGGTGCCATCAGAACATGCCCCTGCCTGTTGGTTTGAGAGGCGGGCTCCTCCTGTTTGCTCTGTGCCAGAGGACACTTCTGGTGGCATCTGAATACCTTAGAGGTGGATTTCAAGACAAGTAATAGCTGTAAATAGCAGCCCTGCTTGTTTAGAAATGAAATGACTTTCCTTGTCAGATTGTGGGTATTTCGTGGAATGTTTGTATAGTGCTCTATTACACTTGGATTGAATGGGCTGTTTTGTGTTTTTTTTTTTTTTGGCCACTTCTATTGGTCTTTCATTTATTTATTTTCATCCATCTTTGTTCTTTGGCTTGTGTGGGCCTCCCATCGCAGTGGCCTTTCTTGTCGCTGAGCACCGGCTCTGGGTGTGCACACTCCAGAGCTCTGGCCCGGCAGTTGGGCACATCAGTCCAGCTGCTCTGCAGCTCTCTGCAGGATTCTTCCAGGCCAGGGGTCAAACCAACGCCCCCTACACTGCAAGGGGGTGTCCTTACCCACTGGACCACCAGGGAAGCCCTGGATTGAATGTTTAAACTGACCAATGTGATCAAGATCTAGGTCACAGTTATGTGGCTTAACTGAGGAATCTGAGAAATTATTTCTTTTCTGTAAGAAAAAGAGGGATCCATAACGTTTCAAAGGAGCGAGATTGCTTTAGTATAAAGAGCGTGAATTATTATAAAGTGGTTTAAAAATAGGTAACGTAAGATTTTAAAATATATGTTCCAAACAAAGACCTGATGCTGAGAAAGACTGAGGACAGAAAAAGGGAACAACAGAGGGTGAGGTGGTTGAATAGCATCATTGACTTAATGGACATGAGTTTGAGCAAACTCTGGGAGATAGTGAAGGACAGGGAAGCCTGGCACACTGTAGTCCATGGGGTTGCAAAGGGTCACACACGACTTAGGACTGAACAGCAACAAACATAAAAGTAGGTTTCAAATCTTGAGTTTAAGATTTTAACCTTGACTTTACCACACAAATTCATCTATGGGGCTTTGGAATATTCTTTCCAGAGAGCTGAATCTATAAGTAATCAGACATTCAGGACTACCTTTCAGTTTATAGGAAATATGGAAACTAGATGGATAAATTAAACAACACCATGAGCAAGCAGATAGGTCCATAGGTGGAACTATACTGGGTTCTTTATTTTTTTAAATTGAGATATAATTAGCATAAAACTTGGTATAAATTTGTGTACAGCATGTTGATTTGATGAATTTATATGCTACAGTATGATTACCACCATAGTATTAAGTAACACTTCTATCACATCCTATAATTATCGTTTCTCTTTTGTGGGGAGATCCATTAAGATCTGGTCTCTTAGCAACTTTGATAAGTTTATAAGGCAGTAAACAAAAGAGACAGGTTTAGAGGGGGAGAGGAGCTTGATTGGTCTGGCACAAATATATGAGAAACTTAAGAGACATAGCAACCAAATGTAATATATGAACTTGGAAACATGATTGAAATGAGCCATCTGTAAAAAGGCATTTTGGAGACAAGCATGAAAATTGAATATAGATAGATATTTGGAAATACTAAGGTGTACTGTTAAATTGGTTTGGTATGGTAATGGCATTATGAGTGTATAAGACTGAGTCTCATTGTGTGATCCTGGACTAGCTTTACCAGTGTTATCCAGGAATACATTAGAAATGAAAATTCTCAGCCCCACTCCCAACCAACTGAATAAGAAACTCTGGGTGGCGGGGAGGGGACAGGGGTGGAGAGGGGTGGTGCTGCAAAGCTCTAAGAGTCACTGGTACAAGAAAATATCCATATTTCTAAAGGAGATACATCCTGCGGTGTGCAGGGGTGAGATGACATTATGTCTGGGAATGGTTTAACACCTAAAATAAGGGTTTGATGAAGCAAGTGTGGGAACATCTTGATAATGGTTTCTCAGGTCTGGAGCATGCTCCAGAGTGAGCCCCTCTTTCTGCCTACCCTCCCGTGCATTCCCTTTCCTCTGGTTTCCATCCATTTGCCGTATCAGAGGATGGCGACATTCTCAGGAATGACTGAAGCCCAGGCATTTCACCCTCTGACAGAGTAGATAAGGTGTGAAATTTCATGAAGATCTCCAGGGACTTGCAATGGCAGATGCCCTTCAGTCTTGGTCGGAGCTGGCTGAGGCCCAGAGCAGAACTTAGGGCCTGCTCTCTTGGCATTGGCCTTGAGCCCTTTCTCTTGCCTCCCCCACTGCTGCCCATCATCTCCTCAGGCAAGGGGCTCTTAGCCATAGCAGGGTAAATGCTGAGTGGCTTTCAGGAGCCCTAATTCACAGATGCCATACTTCAAGAGCTCTGTTGATCAGAATATCAAAGCCGTGTACCCATTTTGACAGACAGCAGTGGTGTTCTCACTGCTAGGAGGGGTCAGGTTATCCAGTAATCTATGAAAATGCAGAATTGCCAGGCCTATTCAAGCTCTAGGTGTCCACTTGGAAGGATGAGACAAGAGGAAGGCAGTATGGCCCTGACGTCCTAGAGTGGGTCTGGCACAAATATATGAGAAACTTAAGAGACATAGCAACCAAATGTAATATATGAACTTGGAAACATGATTGAAATGAGCCATCTGTAAAAAGGCATTTTGGAGACAAGCATGAAAATTGAATATAGATAGATATTTGGAAATACTAAGGTGTACTGTTAAATTGGTTTGGTATGGTAATGGCATTATGAGTGTATAAGACTGAGTCTCATTGTGTGATCCTGGACTAGCTTTACCAGTGTTATCCAGGAATACATTAGAAATGAAAATTCTCAGCCCCACTCCCAACCAACTGAATAAGAAACTCTGGGTGGCGGGGAGGGGACAGGGGTGGAGAGGGGTGGTGCTGCAAAGCTCTAAGAGTCACTGGTACAAGAAAATATCCATATTTCTAAAGGAGATACATCCTGCGGTGTGCAGGGGTGAGATGACATTATGTCTGGGAATGGTTTAACACCTAAAATAAGGGTTTGATGAAGCAAGTGTGGGAACATCTTGATAATGGTTTCTCAGGTCTGGAGCATGCTCCAGAGTGAGCTCTCTCTTTCTGCCTACCCTCCCGTGCATTCCCTTTCCTCTGGTTTCCATCCATTTGCCGTATCAGAGGATGGCGACATTCTCAGGAATGACTGAAGCCCAGGCATTTCACCCTCTGACAGAGTAGATAAGGTGTGAAATTTCATGAAGATCTCCAGGGACTTGCAATGGCAGATGCCCTTCAGTCTTGGTCGGAGCTGGCTGAGGCCCAGAGCAGAACTTAGGGCCTGCTCTCTTGGCATTGGCCTTGAGCCCTTTCTCTTGCCTCCCCCACTGCTGCCCATCATCTCCTCAGGCAAGGGGCTCTTAGCCATAGCAGGGTAAATGCTGAGTGGCTTTCAGGAGCCCTAATTCACAGATGCCATACTTCAAGAGCTCTGTTGATCAGAATATCAAAGCCGTGTACCCATTTTGACAGACAGCAGTGGTGTTCTCACTGCTAGGAGGGGTCAGGTTATCCAGTAATCTATGAAAATGCAGAATTGCCAGGCCTATTCAAGCTCTAGGTGTCCACTTGGAAGGATGAGACAAGAGGAAGGCAGTATGGCCCTGGACGTCTCTAGAGTGGGTCTGAAGGTGGCACACAGGTTGATCTTGGTCTTGGGGAGGGGATGGTAAAGAAGGAAGTGAGATATAGGAGCCTAATATGTGCACAGGCTGCATGGTGCATTGCCAAGAGGGAAGAAGGATGAAACAGGAGCAGTTTGTGGGGAGAGGGAGCGACAGCTGCAGAGTCATCTGCCCGCCAATGGTGATGCATCCTCCACTCCTCCCCTTTAGATTGATTACCTGATAGAAACCCAAGTCCGCAGCGCGGGTCATCAATGATAGTGTTCCTACCAACTGAGCTGTTCTTGGAGGCCTTTTCCCAGTGCTGGCACTTGCCTATTTTCTCGTCTCATGTTCCTCCATTCCTTTCAATTTCCTCTAGTGATCTTCGTGCTTCCTGGGCCATAGCAAACAGAGCATAGACACTGGCTATAAACAACAATTACTTCAGTAATGGTTTTGTTGAACACATGTACCAGCTGCTGAATTGGACACTTGAGAAATATTACTTTTAATTCAAACCACAATCTCTACAATAGCTGCTATCCCCGTTTTTACATGTCCTTACAGATGAAGGACAGAAAGTCAAAGAAGGGAAACCACTTACAGAGTCACTCAGCCAGAAAGTGGCAGAGCTCAGAGGTAAGCCCAGGACTGACTGGCTGCCACTGTTATCCTCATCAGCCTCCCTCATCCTGGGCCCTTCTGGCATTGGTGGCAGGGGAGGGAGTGGAAAACTGGAACCAGAGCAGTCGGGTAACCTGTGGAGGGGGCCATGTGGTGGGGCGTCCTTTAAGAGGCTGCAGTATCTGGGGCTCTGCTAGATTCCCTAAGACCCATATCACACAGAGAAGCCATTCACCAGTATGAAGAAATGTGCCAGCATGTCTCATGGTACACAGGAAGGAAATAAATACATTGTCCACTCTTAGTAGGGACATTAATTTCCGGAGTGGACTATGACCAAAACTCAGAATGCTCCCCTGAGAAGAGCCGTGGATGCTAGGACATGCCCCTAGTAAACACTGTCCCTGGTCTCATGAATTGAGGACTTTCCTGATCCATGTAATACTCAATCTTTGGGACCATCATTAGTTCAGAGTCATGTAGGTTTCTTTTTTCTTCTTTGAAATGTAGAGCTATCCCTTCTCATTCAGAATGGGCAGAGAGAAAGAAGGTAGAAATCTCAAATGCTTCTGAAATTCCTACCCTGCCTGTCCATCCCTCTCAGCCCGGTGAGCAAGAGCATCTCAGCTGCAGGGTGATGGTCAAGGGTCTCACCGCATGCAAAAATAATTCGTTCATTTAGCAGTATTGATTGAATACCTATCATGGATTCGTCACTGAACTAGCGAGAGTGGACATAGCAGTGGACAAAACAGACCAAAAGTGAAAGTTGATCCCTGTTCTTATAGAGCTCATATCCACCCTAGAGAGGTGAGGACCCAAATGTAAAGTCATCAGTGAGTTCTGTACTATGTTCGCAGAGCCTCTGTGTGATGGGGGAAAGCAAGGCAGTTGAGGCAGTTATAGAACTCCATGATTTTATTGTCCATAGAAGAGGAACTTAGTATTGGTGTATAATGTACCATGATAATTCTATCCAGTTTTAAGTAATAGAGATAATTGTATCACCCTGGGAATGTAAACTAACTAATTGCAATAGTATTGCATGGAGAGAGTCACTTCTTACTGCAGGTCTTGCCAACTAAGCTTTTCAGTTTCTCAGCGTCACTCACGCCTGTCTACAGGTCTCCTTTTTCCTCAGGGAATCGCTTTCTCGTATTTCAGAGGACAGTGCATACTTGTGTCAGGTGTGAAAGGAGTCTTTCCTGCTTGATGCCAACAAGAAGCTATACCAGGGAAGGCTGACAGACAGAGCACACAATCTCCTCTCTAACTGGGTTATTCTTTGCTGTGCATATCTTTCTATGAGATCTTCCAACTGGTGTTCAGTTTATACCAGCACTTAAAATCAATATTCTGATTTTCAAGGACGGAGCTCTATAGAAGAGAACTTAAGAAAAGGAGTGCAATTCTGAAGATTTTTAAAATTTGCCACTGGCATTTTGAAATAAAAATTATGTTGAGAAATTTTTAGGAAAAGGTCCTCAAATAGTGAACTCATTTGAGACTAAAGTGCTTATTGGTCTTGGTGTGTGCAGGTCAAATAGCACATTGCTTGGATTTTAATATCTAAAAAATTCCTTGGGGAAAAAGTTGGTTGCAGGAGGGGAGGATAAATTCAGAGTTTTGCCTTGATATATACACACACTAGTATATATAAAATAATCAATAAGAACTTATTATATAGCACAGGAATTCTATTCAATAGTCTGTAATAGCCTATATGGGAAGAGGTTCAGAAAAATAATAGAAATATGTATAGGTATAACTGAATCACTTTGCTATACACCTGAAACTAACACAACATTGTAAGTAAACTGTATTCCAATGTAACATAATAATTAAATTCAAAATATTCTTTGAGGGATAAATAGAAGAGAGGGGAGCATTAGAAGATAATTTTAAGGTAAAACCCCAGCAGACAAAATATTTCAAGTGCGTAGGCTTTCTTTATTTTAGTGCAAAACATTGTGATTCAAGTACATTTCCTGTTTTTTCTCTCTTTCTCTCTCTTTTTTTTAAGGACAAGTAGGATAGCTGAATGTCAGAGGGGTTAAGCAACTCTTCTAGGGTCAGTTTTCTTTTTTCCTTTCATGCCATTCCACTTGACCTTGTGCCAACAGTCCAATAGTTGGTCATGAGGCTCTCTCCAGCCAGTACTGTTTCCCCTATGTCTACAGGGCTCCTTTTCCTCAGGGAATCGCTTTCTCGTATTTCAGAGGACAGTGCATACTTGTGTCAGGTGTGAAAGGAGTCTTTCCTGCTTGATGCCAACAAGAAGCTATACCAGGGAAGGCTGACAGACAGAGCACACAATCTCCTCTCTAACTGGGTTATTCTTTGCTGTGCATATCTTTCTATGAGATCTTCCAACTGGTGTTCAGTTTATACCAGCACTTAAAATCAATATTCTGATTTTCAAGGACGGAGCTCTATAGAAGAGAACTTAAGAAAAGGAGTGCAATTCTGAAGATTTTTAAAATTTGCCACTGGCATTTTGAAATAAAAATTATGTTGAGAAATTTTTAGGAAAAGGTCCTCAAATAGTGAACTCATTTGAGACTAAAGTGCTTATTGGTCTTGGTGTGTGCAGGTCAAATAGCACATTGCTTGGATTTTAATATCTAAAAAATTCCTTGGGGAAAAAGTTGGTTGCAGGAGGGGAGGATAAATTCAGAGTTTTGCCTTGATATATACACACACTAGTATATATAAAATAATCAATAAGAACTTATTATATAGCACAGGAATTCTATTCAATAGTCTGTAATAGCCTATATGGGAAGAGGTTCAGAAAAATAATAGAAATATGTATAGGTATAACTGAATCACTTTGCTATACACCTGAAACTAACACAACATTGTAAGTAAACTGTATTCCAATGTAACATAATAATTAAATTCAAAATATTCTTTGAGGGATAAATAGAAGATAGGGAGCATTAGAAGATAATTTTAAGGTAAAACCCCAGCAGACAAAATATTTCAAGTGCGTAGGCTTTCTTTATTTTAGTGCAAAACATTGTGATTCAAGTACATTTCCTGTTTTTTCTCTCTTTCTCTCTCTTTTTTTTAAGGACAAGTAGGATAGCTGAATGTCAGAGGGGTTAAGCAACTCTTCTAGGGTCAGTTTTCTTTTTTCCTTTCATGCCATTCCACTTGACCTTGTGCCAACAGTCCAATAGTTGGTCATGAGGCTCTCTCCAGCCAGTACTGTTTCCCCTAATGTCTACAGTGGCTCCCCAAAGCCTGGATAAGAATCACCAGGTGCAAAGTGGGCTGTGGAGACAGCTAGAGAACTTGTTTAGTAACTGCTCATGTATAACTGGCACACTCGTTTTAGATTATATATTTCATAGTTTGGGGTGCTGTGGGCTAGAATTCCTAGCTCAGTACTACCCTTTCCTACTGCTTCCAGAGCCATCCTCAAGTGGCCACTGGCATCCTTTCCATTGTTTGGTTTCAACTGTTCTTTTAAACTTTTTGTCAATTCCTACAACTCCATTTAAAATGAATAGAATTAGTGATCTGGTTTGATAATTTATTATATATATATATATAATAAATTATATAATTTATATAATCGCTCACAGGGGCATCCCAGGTGGCTCAGTGGGTAAAGAATGTGTCTGGAATGCAGGAGATTCAGATTTGATCCCTGAGTCAGAAAGATCCCCTGGAGACAGGCACGGCAACCCACTCCAGTATTCTTCCGTGGAGAATTCCATGGACAGAGGAGCTTGGTGGGCTACAGTCTATAAACTTGCAAAGGGTGGGACATGACTGAAGCAACTTAGCACACACACACGCAATCATTCACAGAAAGCACTGGCTTCCTTGCTGTTGTGTAGTGTGGCTTACGTAAGCTCTGTGGTTTGATGGTAGAGCCTTGGACTCATGTTGTATCCACCACCCAGGTTGGAAGGAAGCATATTTGCTTGAGCTCTTCTGAACGATAAGCAAGTTGTTTGATGTATTTATTCTTAGTTATACTTACAAAACAAGAAGAGAGGTGAATGGCTCCCTCTTTTGCCCACAGATATATAAACACACCCCCATGGTTTCAGGATCCTTTGAAGAAAGCATCAGTGCCCAGTTATCATTACTCATAATTGTAGAAACTTGCAGGTTGAGAAGCTATAATCTTCCTCCAGAGATCATCGAGTTTCATCCTTATGCCAGAGTTCCAGAGAGATGAAATGACTTTCCTGTGGTTGAGCAACTAGTTACCAGAGCTGATTAGGATGGGGTCTCAGACATTTTTCCTTTCAATTCCACTTGTGGCCAACAGTCCAATGTGGAGACCCAGCTAGTTTCCTAATGTCTACAGTGGCTCCCCAAAGCCTGGATAAGAATCACCAGGTGCAAAGTGGGCTGTGGAGACAGCTAGAGAACTTGTTTAGTAACTGCTCATGTATAACTGGCACACTCGTTTTAGATTATATATTTCATAGTTTGGGGTGCTGTGGGCTAGAATTCCTAGCTCAGTACTACCCTTTCCTACTGCTTCCAGAGCCATCCTCAAGTGGCCACTGGCATCCTTTCCATTGTTTGGTTTCAACTGTTCTTTTAAACTTTTTGTCAATTCCTACAACTCCATTTAAAATGAATAGAATTAGTGATCTGGTTTGATAATTTATTATATATATATATATAATAAATTATATAATTTATATAATCGCTCACAGGGGCATCCCAGGTGGCTCAGTGGGTAAAGAATGTGTCTGGAATGCAGGAGATTCAGATTTGATCCCTGAGTCAGAAAGATCCCCTGGAGACAGGCACGGCAACCCACTCCAGTATTCTTCCGTGGAGAATTCCATGGACAGAGGAGCTTGGTGGGCTACAGTCTATAAACTTGCAAAGGGTGGGACATGACTGAAGCAACTTAGCACACACCCCGCAATCATTCACAGAAAGCACTGGCTTCCTTGCTGTTGTGTAGTGTGGCTTACGTAAGCTCTGTGGTTTGATGGTAGAGCCTTGGACTCATGTTGTATCCACCACCCAGGTTGGAAGGAAGCATATTTGCTTGAGCTCTTCTGAACGATAAGCAAGTTGTTTGATGTATTTATTCTTAGTTATACTTACAAAACAAGAAGAGAGGTGAATGGCTCCCTCTTTTGCCCACAGATATATAAACACACCCCCATGGTTTCAGGATCCTTTGAAGAAAGCATCAGTGCCCAGTTATCATTACTCATAATTGTAGAAACTTGCAGGTTGAGAAGCTATAATCTTCCTCCAGAGATCATCGAGTTTCATCCTTATGCCAGAGTTCCAGAGAGATGAAATGACTTTCCTGTGGTTGAGCAACTAGTTACCAGAGCTGATTAGGATGGGGTCTCAGACATTCTGGTTAATGCATTTTTCCTCTACAATTCTTGAATCCTGTTTGTACTCTTTCACCTGCTCATGTATGATTATAGGTCTCATGGGTTCATATTTTGAGAGGCTCCTTTAGATATAATCTCTTCTAACTCTTACTTCACTCATGAAGATAGCCCAGAGACTTTAAAATATCTTGCTTAGAATCACAAAGATTGGTGCTAGAACTGGGACTAGAGACCAGGTCTTCTGGCTCCCAGCCAAGGGCTCTTTCAACCAACACCTTGCTTCTTCATTGACAGCTGTACCTTGGAGAGTGTTCAACTCAGAACCTAGAGACCTCCGTGAACTCAGTCCGATAGTTGTCTGTTCTTGTGACTTGACTATTGAAGAACACAGGATAACGATGGTGCATAACCCAGGGGGCAGAGTTAGAGCCTCTGCCTTTAGTTCCTTCTGTGATTCATGGCATGTCTTTCTCTTGTACAAAGTGAAGATGGTGAATTTAATGTTCATACTGGAGAATTCTGTGGTCCTTTCCTAGCTGTGTGTGTCTTTGTGTTTTGTCCAGTAGAGGGGAGTGTATGCCCACAGACTAAGCCCCCTGGGCTACTCCAGTTTGAATTATTGTGGAAACACCTAGAGGGTATAGTGCAGGAGATGCAGATCTGGGTGGGAGGAACTGGAGACAGTGATGGAAGAGCTTGGTGTTAGCAAAGAAAATTAAAGGTTTCCCTAGAAAATAGCTCTTCAGGGCCTCAGAAATTTTTTTTTAGGTTAATGCCTCACCAGGAAGAAGGATATTCCTGTCGTCATTTATCCTCTGCTCTGAGGTGTGATGAGTACCCTGGGTATAATGTGTGTATATCATGCCAGTCATCGTCCACGGCTCCTTTTCCAAATGACGAATGAGGCTGCCTTAGAAAGAGATAGAAGATCTCCTTTGGGCACCCAGTTGCACACAGGCGGTTTCTACACCCCTGAAGCCTATGTGCTGAGGCCTGAGAAAGACTGACTGATTGCTTCACCTTTTGTTAAGATGGTAGATGGGCATGGATCAAGATAAAATCTCAAGAAGAAAGATGAATGTTACAATCTTTCTCTAAATTCCTTCCTGTTTATTAACTCAAGTTATGATGATCCCATCATAAAATGAATAGGAGATAGAACTATGTAGCATGAACTATTCTCAGGCCCCTGTTGCTATTATATTTGTTCTCCCATCTTTATTCCCTGCTTCTCAAAAGACAAATTAAGCAGTAAGTAGAAAAACTGCTTTGATTTAAAAAAAAGAAAGAAAGAAGGAAAAAATATGAGACTTACTTCTCCTGAACAGAGTTTGGAAGAGAAGGCAGGAGAAGACTGTCATAGTCTATGGCCATGCCACCCTGAATGTGCTGATCTCATCTGATCTCAGAAGCGAATCAGGGTCGTGCCTGGTTAGTACTTGGATGGGCGAAGACTGTTATAGTCTTAACTGAAGAAGCTGAAGCTGTAAATAATTTTGGAGAAGTGTTGTATTACTGAAAATATGCAGCTGCTCACATTTTGGGCTATCAGAATTGAAAAAAGTACTCTCAGCCAGGAAGGAAAGAGAGAGGGAAAGGTACAGAAGGCAGGAGGGAAAGTCTGAGAGTTACAGAGCTAGTGGCAGGATGAGGGGAAGGATAGAAGCAAATGAAAACTCTAGACTTCCTTCTGACCCAGCTATGAAAATGATTGCAGGTTCTTGGCTACTTAGTCTAGACCATGGTTCCATGTGGCAGAGGTCATCTCAGGGCACCTCTGAGAACGTGGGTCTCCTTACCTACATTCTTTCTTTCTGCTAGAGAGGGTCTGGGAGGCGTGTGAAAATCTTGGTAGCACCCTACATCTGATCAGATCAGTATCTTTCTCCTGAAATCTGAAAGAGCTTTTCTCACATCTATTTAAAGAGCACTTAGCCTTAGAGTAGAGTTGTTTTTGTCACTCAGAGGCTGGATTACCCCCAGGGGGCTTTTACCTATTAAGTTTTGACTACATTTTCCCCACTTGTCCATGCTCTGGCTTGCCACCTTTATGGATTTCCAGATGCCCATACCCCTGGCCACTCAGGCAGCGGCTTTGAGGAGGTGACCTACAGTGACTTCTCTGCCTGTACAACACTCAGGTTGGTCATGTGTCTGGGTATTTCCTGGGTTTAGCACATGTGTATTGCGTTCAGACTATGAGAAATTATATAGAATATATGTGATCCTTGCCCCATAAAAGCCTGCCTAATGTGATCTGGGCCACACTGACAGACAATGAACAAATACATTGGTGACCAGTTATGATTAGAGGTTTTTCTAAACTTCTTTCTGTCTTCAACTGACATGGACTTGTTCATAAACAGCACCATAAAAGTCAATAAAAGTAATAACCCTCCTCTTCCTCATTTTGCTATAGCTCTTTATAGTCTGCTGTGTGCTTTCCCACACATCTGATTTGATCTTCCCACCCACCCTGTGATGGTCACTGCAATTATTATTTGCTTTAAAAGTGAAGCAGTCGCAGCCCAGAATTTAAGTAAATTCCACTTGAGAAATATAGCTAGTAAGAGATGGAACCAAAACTCAGATGTAGATTTTCTCAAGGATAAGCTTTTATACCAATAACAGCTTGTTGATATATGATAGAGCTAATGTGGACAGTTTGGTTCTAAAAACTAGAAGAACTGTAGTGTGGTTGAAAGAATCGGGTAATTTCCCAAGCCTTCTGGAAAAAATTTTCTTTTTCTTTTCTCTCATTAAAAAATGTGTAGGGTTTCCCTGGTGGTCCAGTGGATAGGGACACCGTCTTGCAGTGCAGGGGGCACCGGTTCAATCCCTGGCCTGGGAAGATCCCACGTGCCGCGGAGCGGCTGGACCGATGTGTCCAATCACCGAGCCGGAGCTCTGGAGCGAATGTGCCCAGAGCCGGTGCTCTGCGACAACAGAGGCCACCGCGATGGGAGGCCCACAAGGGCCAAAGAACAAAGATGGATGAAAACGGAGTAATGAAAGACTAATAGAAGTGGCCCGCCAGCTCCCCTCCCTCCCCACCCCTCCCCCCAAAATAAATAAACAAATCTTTAAAAAAAAAAAATGTGTAGGGCTTCCCTGGGGGTCTAGTGGGTAAGGACACTGCCTTCAGAGCAAAGGGGCTCCGGTTTGATCCCTGGCCTGGAAAGATCCCGCGTGCCACGGAGCAGCTGGACCGATGTGTCTAATTACTGAGCAGGAGCTCTAGAGCGCATGCACCCAGAGCTCGTGCTCTGCAGCGAGAGAGGCCACTGCGATGGGAGGCCCACACCGGCCATAGAGCAAAGAATAAATAAGTGAAAGATCAATAGAAGTGCCCCCCCTCCAAATGTATATATGTGTATACATACACACATATATACAGTAATTATATTTATAATTCTAGAAAACTTTGGAAACATAGGAATTATTTTAAAAACTAATAAATAAAAACTGCTTCAGTTCTATAAGCCTGAAGTAATCACTTAATCCATGGAGAAGGAAATGGCAACCCACTCTAGTATTCTTGCCCAGAGAATCCCTATGGACAGAGGAGCCCGGCAGGCTACTGTCCATAGGGTCACAAAGAGTCAGGCATGACTGAGCATCTTCCCACCCACCCTGTGATGGTCACTGCAATTATTATTTGCTTTAAAAGTGAAGCAGTCGCAGCCCAGAATTTAAGTAAATTCCACTTGAGAAATATAGCTAGTAAGAGATGGAACCAAAACTCAGATGTAGATTTTCTCAAGGATAAGCTTTTATACCAATAACAGCTTGTTGATATATGATAGAGCTAATGTGGACAGTTTGGTTCTAAAAACTAGAAGAACTGTAGTGTGGTTGAAAGAATCGGGTAATTTCCCAAGCCTTCGGGAAAAAAATTTTCTTTTCTTTTCTCTCATTAAAAATGTGTAGGGTTTCCCTGGTGGTCCAGTGGATAGGGACACCGTCTTGCAGTGCAGGGGCACCGGTTCAATCCCTGGCCTGGGAAGATCCCACGTGCCGGAGCGGCTGGACCGATGTGTCCAATCACCGAGCCGGAGCTCTGGAGCGAATGTGCCCAGAGCCGGTGCTCTGCGACAACAGAGGCCACCGCGATGGGAGGCCCACAAGGGCCAAAGAACAAAGATGGATGAAAACGGAGTAATGAAAGACTAATAGAAGTGGCCCGCCAGCTCCCCTCCCCCCCCACCCCCCCCCCCAAAATAAATAAACAAATCTTTAAAAAAAAAAAATGTGTAGGGCTTCCCTGGGGGTCTAGTGGGTAAGGACACTGCCTTCAGAGCAAAGGGGCTCCGGTTTGATCCCTGGCCTGGAAAGATCCCGCGTGCCACGGAGCAGCTGGACCGATGTGTCTAATTACTGAGCAGGAGCTCTAGAGCGCATGCACCCAGAGCTCGTGCTCTGCAGCGAGAGAGGCCACTGCGATGGGAGGCCCACACCGGCCATAGAGCAAAGAATAAATAAGTGAAAGATCAATAGAAGTGCCCCCCCTCCAAATGTATATATGTGTATACATACACACATATATACAGTAATTATATTTATAATTCTAGAAAACTTTGGAAACATAGGAATTATTTTAAAAACTAATAAATAAAAACTGCTTCAGTTCTATAAGCCTGAAGTAATCACTTAATCCATGGAGAAGGAAATGGCAACCCACTCTAGTATTCTTGCCCAGAGAATCCCTATGGACAGAGGAGCCCGGCAGGCTACTGTCCATAGGGTCACAAAGAGTCAGGCATGACTGAAGCAGCTTAGCACAAGCAACCTCTTAATATTTTGAGCTTTGAAAATTTCATATCTGTATTAACAAATTATGACTTTATATTGTATCACATTTTCCCATGCCATTAAATATTCTTAAAATCAACTTTAATATTTGCATATATTCCATATAATAAATTTACCATAATTTTATAAACTACTCTTTTCTTAAATTCCTGGGTTGTGTCAGCCTATACTATCAGGGACAAGTGCACCACAGAACTTTGCATCTAAAATTTTATTTACATTTCAAATACTTTCATAAAGCCTATTCTTGGACCTAAGTATTTCAAGAAGCATATATATGTTGAATTTTTGAAATAGAAACAAAATGCCAACAGAGGGGTAACTGTCTGGCATAAGAGGAATGTTTTCTGAATTTGGGGTAGTTGGAATCAAGAATAGAAAGATATTTGGTCGATGGAAATTGGAGACTCTTCCAGATGTATGGGAGAAATCTTTTTAGGTCTTGGCTTTGACATCACCTTCTTTAAAGTCTTGCCAGTCATCCTAACTCTGGGAGATAGTGGAGAACAGAGGAGCCTGGTGTGCTGCAGTCCATGGGGTCACAGAGAGTAGGACAGGACTTAACGACTGAACAACATACATACCACTTATCAGATTACAGGAGCTTCTCACATGCCTCCGGCTCTCGGCACCCACCCTTTTGTAGGACTTAAACATGCCATGTTAATTTTAGTTGTTTGCTTCTGAGAAGCCCCTACAAGACTGCACACTCTTGAGAGTGGGAACTCTGTATTACTTACTATAACATTCTTGCACTCACACAGGTGCACACATCGTAGGAACTTGTGTTAGTCTGCCTCAGCTGCCATAACAAAATGCTGTGCGCTGTGCAGTTTAAACAACAAAACGTTTATTTTCTCACAGTTCTGGAGGCTGGAAGCCAAGATCAAGGTGCCGGCAGGGATGGTGTCCTCAGGCCTTTCTCCTCGGCTTGCAGATGACTGCCAGAGTGTTGTTGCCTCTTTACGTGGTCATCCCTCTGGGCACCTGTGTGCCCCTGGCTTGTCCTCATCTCTTCTTATAACAGCAATTAGATTGGGTCAGGCCCCTCTCTAACGATATCTTTCAAACTTAATCCTCTCTTAAAGAATCCATCTGTAAATACCATCCCATTTTGAGTTACTAGGGGTGAGGTCAGGGTTTCACATATGAATTTAGAGGAACACAATTTAGTCCCTTACATTACTCCATACCTATGTTTATTGTAAAGATTTTTGACCATTCCCAGTTTTCAAATCTTTCATAACATGCCTAAATTCTTCTTTTGCATATAATAAATTTACCATAATTTTATAAACTACTCTTTCTTAAATTCCTGGGTTGTGTCAGCCTATACTATCAGGGACAAGTGCACCACAGAACTTTGCATCTAAAATTTTATTTACATTTCAAATACTTTCATAAAGCCTATTCTTGGACCTAAGTATTTCAAGAAGCATATATATGTTGAATTTTGAAATAGAAACAAAATGCCAACAGAGGGGTAACTGTCTGGCATAAGAGGAATGTTTTCTGAATTTGGGGTAGTTGGAATCAAGAATAGAAAGATATTTGGTCGATGGAAATTGGAGACTCTTCCAGATGTATGGGAGAAATCTTTTTAGGTCTTGGCTTTGACATCACCTTCTTTAAAGTCTTGCCAGTCATCCTAACTCTGGGAGATAGTGGAGAACAGAGGAGCCTGGTGTGCTGCAGTCCATGGGGTCACAGAGAGTAGGACAGGACTTAACGACTGAACAACATACATACCACTTATCAGATTACAGGAGCTTCTCACATGCCTCCGGCTCTCGGCACCCACCCTTTTGTAGGACTTAAACATGCCATGTTAATTTTAGTTGTTTGCTTCTGAGAAGCCCCTACAAGACTGCACACTCTTGAGAGTGGGAACTCTGTATTACTTACTATAACATTCTTGCACTCACACAGGTGCACACATCGTAGGAACTTGTGTTAGTCTGCCTCAGCTGCCATAACAAAATGCTGTGCGCTGTGCAGTTTAAACAACAAAACGTTTATTTTCTCACAGTTCTGGAGGCTGGAAGCCAAGATCAAGGTGCCGGCAGGGATGGTGTCCTCAGGCCTTTCTCCTCGGCTTGCAGATGACTGCCAGAGTGTTGTTGCCTCTTTACGTGGTCATCCCTCTGGGCACCTGTGTGCCCCTGGCTTGTCCTCATCTCTTCTTATAACAGCAATTAGATTGGGTCAGGCCCCTCTCTAACGATATCTTTCAAACTTAATCCTCTCTTAAAGAATCCATCTGTAAATACCATCCCATTTTGAGTTACTAGGGGTGAGGGTCAGGGTTTCACATATGAATTTAGAGGAACACAATTTAGTCCCTTACATTACTCCATACCTATGTTTATTGTGAAATACTTGATTTTGCTTGTGGATGCATAAGAAGATAACATTTACTTTCCAGCTTACTACCTGCTGGATGCTGATCAACTCCTTTTTGGCCAGAGATAGGAACGGAGGCAGTCTGGTATCTTAGAGAAGGTGCTAGACTTGGAGTCAGAGACCGGATCTGCCTCAACTCCTGGCTGTGTGACCTTAACCACCCCCAGTGTGAGTCTCCCCATCTGGAAAACTGGGATAATAACACCTACTACAGTAGACGGTTGAGAGACTAAATGAGGTCATTCATGTGGGAGTGTCTAGAATAATATGTGCCACAAAGTAGACCTAAGAAAATGCTGGTTTGACCTGACAGTTGAATGGTATGTTGGAAACAAGAAATATTTCTATTTAGTTGTGAGGCAGGGCACAGAAACTGACAAAACTCTGACAGTTACTGAGTTCTTAAAAACAGTTTCAGTGATCCTACCATGGTTATTCATACACACTGCTGTTCCAGCCTCACGTTTATTTCAGCTCAGTTAAGATGTTATGTTATAGGGCCTTCCCTGGTAAAGAGTCCTCCTGCAATGGGGAGACCTGGGTTAGATCCCTGGATTGGGAAGATCCCCTGGAGGAGGGCACAGCGACCTACTCCAGTATTCTTGCCTGGAGAATCCCATGGGCAGCAGAGCCTCGGGTACAGTCCATATGGTTGCAGAATCGGACATGATTGAAGCGACTGAGCACGATGCTTGCAAGAGGTTATATCTTTTATATCTTTGGAAAGAGCATTTTCACTGTGCGCTGTGCAGTTTAAACAACAAAACGTTTATTTTCTCACAGTTCTGGAGGCTGGAAGCCAAGATCAAGGTGCCGGCAGGGATGGTGTCCTCAGGCCTTTCTCCTCGGCTTGCAGATGACTGCCAGAGTGTTGTTGCCTCTTTACGTGGTCATCCCTCTGGGCACCTGTGTGCCCCTGGCTTGTCCTCATCTCTTCTTATAACAGCAATTAGATTGGGTCAGGCCCCTCTCTAACGATATCTTTCAAACTTAATCCTCTCTTAAAGAATCCATCTGTAAATACCATCCCATTTTGAGTTACTAGGGGTGAGGGTCAGGGTTTCACATATGAATTTAGAGGAACACAATTTAGTCCCTTACATTACTCCATACCTATGTTTATTGTGAAATACTTGATTTTGCTTGTGGATGCATAAGAAGATAACATTTACTTTCCAGCTTACTACCTGCTGGATGCTGATCAACTCCTTTTTGGCCAGAGATAGGAACGGAGGCAGTCTGGTATCTTAGAGAAGGTGCTAGACTTGGAGTCAGAGACCGGATCTGCCTCAACTCCTGGCTGTGTGACCTTAACCACCCCCAGTGTGAGTCTCCCCATCTGGAAAACTGGGATAATAACACCTACTACAGTAGACGGTTGAGAGACTAAATGAGGTCATTCATGTGGGAGTGTCTAGAATAATATGTGCCACAAAGTAGACCTAAGAAAATGCTGGTTTGACCTGACAGTTGAATGGTATGTTGGAAACAAGAAATATTTCTATTTAGTTGTGAGGCAGGGCACAGAAACTGACAAAACTCTGACAGTTACTGAGTTCTTAAAAACAGTTTCAGTGATCCTACCATGGTTATTCATACACACTGCTGTTCCAGCCTCACGTTTATTTCAGCTCAGTTAAGATGTTATGTTATAGGGCCTTCCCTGGTAAAGAGTCCTCCTGCAATGGGGAGACCTGGGTTAGATCCCTGGATTGGGAAGATCCCCTGGAGGAGGGCACAGCGACCTACTCCAGTATTCTTGCCTGGAGAATCCCATGGGCAGCAGAGCCTGCGGGTACAGTCCATATGGTTGCAGAATCGGACATGATTGAAGCGACTGAGCACGATGCTTGCAAGAGGTTATATCTTTTATATCTTTGGAAAGAGCATTTTCACTGATGAACAAATGGCAGACTGTGGGACTGTGGACAGAGATGGGTAACTATTTAGGGCCCTTCAAGAATCAATAGCCCAGAGTCAGAGCCCCCATGACTGGTCTTGTTTAAGAACAGCTATGACCAGATTTTCACTTGATATGCTTCTTATCACCTGTGTGGCTGTTAGCAACCAATGTCTTTAGTTGGTCACTAATCTGTCCTTTGCTCTCTTTTTTCAGGGCAAGTTGTTCGCTTTCCTCATTGCTCCATCCTCCTTCTGCTACGTTTCTCTCCTGGTCCCATCACTGTGTTCTCCTCTTCCTTCTTCCTCCTACCTCATTCCTGGAGTCTGTTCCAACAAGCCTGCAGCCTCCATCTCTCCTTATTTCCTTTCTTCTGTCTCCAGACTGGTCTCCATGTCTGGGCATTCTGCCATCATCTGCTTCTCTCATTTTCTCTCTCTCTCTCTCTCTCCTGTCCTGCTGCTGCCTCTCCCCCTTTTCTCTCCAAATCCTCCTCTAGAATGAGCAGAAGTGTAGCACCCCTCAGGGGCACATCCTTGTTAACCTTCAGGGAGACCTGGAGAGGGGGTGTTGGAATTGTGGCACCTATGTCTCCACGGACACTGCCAGTGGGCTCTCAGCATCCCTGTAAGCATCACTGTAATAAGCCCCAGTGGGCCTAAAACTCACATCCCATAGGGGCTATCAAGTGAATGAGAAGGGAGCTTGGGTGGAATTTTAGTTGTGAGGCAGGGCACAGAAACTGACAAAACTCTGACAGTTACTGAGTTCTTAAAAACAGTTTCAGTGATCCTACCATGGTTATTCATACACACTGCTGTTCCAGCCTCACGTTTATTTCAGCTCAGTTAAGATGTTATGTTATAGGGCCTTCCTGGTAAAGAGTCCTCCTGCAATGGGGAGACCTGGGTTAGATCCCTGGATTGGGAAGATCCTGGAGGAGGGCACAGCGACCTACTCCAGTATTCTTGCCTGGAGAATCCCATGGGCAGCAGAGCCTCGGGTACAGCCCATATGGTTGCAGAATCGGACATGATTGAAGCGACTGAGCACGATGCTTGCAAGAGGTTATATCTTTTATATCTTTGGAAAGAGCATTTTCACTGATGAACAAATGGCAGACTGTGGGACTGTGGACAGAGATGGGTAACTATTTAGGGCCCTTCAAGAATCAATAGCCCAGAGTCAGAGCCCCCATGACTGGTCTTGTTTAAGAACAGCTATGACCAGATTTTCACTTGATATGCTTCTTATCACCTGTGTGGCTGTTAGCAACCAATGTCTTTAGTTGGTCACTAATCTGTCCTTTGCTCTCTTTTTTCAGGGCAAGTTGTTCGCTTTCCTCATTGCTCCATCCTCCTTCTGCTACGTTTCTCTCCTGGTCCCATCACTGTGTTCTCCTCTTCCTTCTTCCTCCTACCTCATTCCTGGAGTCTGTTCCAACAAGCCTGCAGCCTCCATCTCTCCTTATTTCCTTTCTTCTGTCTCCAGACTGGTCTCCATGTCTGGGCATTCTGCCATCATCTGCTTCTCTCATTTTCTCTCTCTCTCTCTCCTGTCCTGCTGCTGCCTCTCCCCCTTTTCTCTCCAAATCCTCCTCTAGAATGAGCAGAAGTGTAGCACCCCTCAGGGGCACATCCTTGTTAACCTTCAGGGAGACCTGGAGAGGGGGTGTTGGAATTGTGGCACCTATGTCTCCACGGACACTGCCAGTGGGCCTAGCATCAGCATCCCTGTAAGCATCACTGTAATAAGACCTCCCTGAAGTCATCTCCTGGTCTCGGCACAGCCTGCTCCTGAGGAGGAAGCTCCACAGTCCCAATAGGGAGCTTGATCAAGTGAATGAGAAGGGAGCTTGGGTGGGAATGGAGCTGGGTTTGATGTGAAAACATTTTCAGTTCCATTTTTACCCTCGTCGAGTCAATTTAGGATGCTTGCAGATTTGGCTTCTATTTTAAAAGATTCACAAGTGTTTGAAAAAAAAATCTTTATTCCCTTTAACAGAGACAGTTATACTTGGATTTCATTTAGTAAGCAATAGTGATTTGTTTTATTATTTTGTTGATAGATCTGGATCCACTTATTAAGTCCGCTTAATTGTTGCTCTGGCCCCTCCTTTGAGACTCCCTTAAGTTGGTGATCCATGTGAGGACAGGATCAAGTTGTTAGGGGGCCGTAGGGTTTGGGTTGGACCCAGATAAGCATCGACCATGGCATTTCTGAAAACAGTGGCTATCTGTGGTTGGGTCATGATGGTCCAGCCAACCACCATTGATTCATTTTGAGCATAGACCCAAAGGAAAGCAGATAACCTCCTTGACCTCCTGTCTACTTGAGGGAACCTAAGATGTGAAATCTCCTCTTTGCCCCTTGTTGACAGCACTCTATTTTGTTTGCCTCTCCCCCACCCAGCTCCTAGTGCTCCACAAATCTTTGTACAACATGCATCTTGCAGTTTTCTCCAACTCCCACATGTAACCCTGCAGGTAACCTCTCTGCAGAGTCAGCCAGCCACAGTTTTCCTTTGTCAGGAAAACCACTTTGCCTTTAATCAAGATGAAGCGTTTATCCCGCTCTGCAGTTACACAGCCAGTTATTTATGGGTATCAGTTTTCCTTCCCAAAGTTTCAGAGCCAGAGGACTCTCCAGGAAGGCGGATCCAGAAGAGTTCAGGTTTCACAGCCTTGCAAATTGGTGGTTACAGTCATTTGTCTTCCTCCCTTTCCCTGGTCTCTGCTCCAACCTGCCTGCAGCCTACGTGGCTCCTTTCTTGCCCTCCTTTCCTGTCTGCTAAACTGCCTCCAGCCTGGGCAGACTGCCAGGGTCTGCAGCTCTCTTTTTAGCCCACTTCCTGCCTCTTCCCTTTCTCTCTCTGACCTGCTGCAGAATGAGCAGAAGTGTAAGAACCCTCTGTCAAATCTGTGGACCTTTTAAATTGAGTTTTGGAGGTTGATATATGATAACATTGAGTATAAGTAATATATACTGAATAAGTGTATATTATCAGTGAATAGTAAGAGTAAATGTAGGGTTGATTTGTCTGGAAGGAACTCGGGAGATTCTAGGTATCAACTCTCCTCTGTGCCCACCTGCCTTTCTAGCTTTATCTCACACTTGGCTCCCTTGCACAGACGGTGTGCTTCAAGGATTCTTATTTGTCAGTATTCTGTGCTGGCTTTTCTCACTGCCTGCCCACAGTACCTGACTGCTGCTTCTCCATCCAGCTCTTGCCCATCGGTGAGGTGTAACCTTCCATCTTGTCTCCTTCTAGGTGTTACTTCCTTGTCATTCCACTTACTCGTCGTCCTCTGAATCTAGAACTCTTTGTATAATATTTCTTCATGGTGCTTAATCATACCCAGTATCTCTAATGAGGATGGGAGCTCCTTATGACCAGGGATAAACTCATTTTAGTCAGCAGTTGTGGCAGCAACAGCTGCAAAAACACAACATTTACACGGTGCTTTATCTTTTGTAAAGCCCTCTCATCTATGTTATCTCATCAGGTTTTCAGAATTGCACTGAGCGTTCGGTGTTATTATTATCATCATCATCTTGTATATGGGTCTTTGGAAGTCACTGTCCCAGCTTAGTGACTTACTTGCAAAGCAGAGGCTTTAAGCATAAATTATTAAAAGGAAAAATGGAATTTTATGAAAGTTAAATTAAAGGTCAAAGCGTTTATCCCGCTCTGCAGTTACACAGCCAGTTATTTATGGGTATCAGTTTTCCTTCCCAAAGTTTCAGAGCCAGAGGACTCTCCAGGAAGGCGGATCCAGAAGAGTTCAGGTTTCACAGCCTTGCAAATTGGTGGTTACAGTCATTTGTCTTCCTCCCTTTCCTGGTCTCTGCTCCAACCTGCCTGCAGCCTACGTGGCTCCTTTCTTGCCCTCCTTTCCTGTCTGCTAAACTGCCTCCAGCCTGGGCAGACTGCCAGGGTCTGCAGCTCTCTTTTTAGCCCACTTCCTGCCTCTTCCCTTTCTCTCTCTGACCTGCTGCAGAATGAGCAGAAGTGTAAGAACCCTCTGTCAAATCTGTGGACCTTTTAAATTGAGTTTTGGAGGTTGATATATGATAACATTGAGTATAAGTAATATATACTGAATAAGTGTATATTATCAGTGAATAGTAAGAGTAAATGTAGGGTTGATTTGTCTGGAAGGAACTCGGGAGATTCTAGGTATCAACTCTCCTCTGTGCCCACCTGCCTTTCTAGCTTTATCTCACACTTGGCTCCCTTGCACAGACGGTGTGCTTCAAGGATTCTTATTTGTCAGTATTCTGTGCTGGCTTTTCTCACTGCCTGCCCACAGTACCTGACTGCTGCTTCTCCATCCAGCTCTTGCCCATCGGTGAGGTGTAACCTTCCATCTTGTCTCCTTCTAGGTGTTACTTCCTTGTCATTCCACTTACTCGTCGTCCTCTGAATCTAGAACTCTTTGTATAATATTTCTTCATGGTGCTTAATCATACCCAGTATCTCTAATGAGGATGGGAGCTCCTTATGACCAGGGATAAACTCATTTTAGTCAGCAGTTGTGGCAGCAACAGCTGCAAAAACACAACATTTACACGGTGCTTTATCTTTTGTAAAGCCCTCTCATCTATGTTATCTCATCAGGTTTTCAGAATTGCACTGAGCGTTCGGTGTTATTATTATCATCATCATCTTGTATATGGGTCTTTGGAAGTCACTGTCCCAGCTTAGTGACTTACTTGCAAAGCAGAGGCTTTAAGCATGAATTATTAAAAAGGAGATGGATTTTAGAAAGAAATATGGCATTTCTCAATGGGCTATGCATAACCAATCAATTGTACTTCAGAAGTTAAACATTTACGTTAAATCGTAATGAAACACTCCTTGATAAATTCACATGACAATAAGACAGCCTCAGCCACTAAAACTGTGGAAGCTTTAATGAAAATTTCACCTACAAAGTTGATCATTGGTCATTTAATAAACCTTATTCTTTCATTATAATTAATTAATTGCATATTTGCCTCTGACATGTAACAGGTTTTAGTGTTAAATTTTTTTCCGGACTGTTTTTCAGAGCAGTTTTAGGTTCACATTAAACTCAAGGAGGAAGACAGAGAGGTTTCTCCTTAGCTTCCTGCCCTCCCACGTGTATAGCCTCCTTCCCGATTGCCAGCATCCCCCACTGGAGGGGGACATTTGCTACAATTGATGAATCTACTCTGACACATCATGATCACCCAGCATCCACAGATCACGTTAGTTCGTGCTTGATGTTGTACCTTCTATGGATTTGGATATGTGTACTGATACATATCCACCATTGTAGAATCATACAGAATAATTTTACTTCCCAGAAAATCCTCTGTGCTTTTTATGATTGTCAGTTTGCCTCTAACATTTAAAAGCATTTCTGTAAATTTAAATGCAATTTTTTTTTGAATTTTGTTTTAAGTTTTATACAATTTTAAGTGTTACTTTCCATTTACAGTTATTACAAACTACTGGCTATATTCCCTCTGTTATATAATATATCTCTGAGCCTATGTTACACTCAGATATTGTATTTATTTAGATTGTATTTGTTTATTTTATGTTTGACTACGCTGTACCTTTGCTGCTATGCAGACATTCTCTACTTTTGGCAAGTGGAGGATGCTCTCTAGCTGTGGTGTGCAGGTTTCTCATTGTGGCAGCTTCTCTTGTTGCCAAGCATGGGCTCTAGACTGCATGGGCTTCAGTAGTTGAGGTGCATGGGCTTAGTAGTTATGGCGCATGGGCTCAGTTGTCCTGTGACTGTGGAATCTTCCAGGACCAGGGATTGAACCCATGTGCCTTGTATTGGTGTGTAGGGAAATTAAAAGGAGATGGATTTTAGAAAGAAATATGGCATTTCTCAATGGGCTATGCATAACCAATCAATTGTACTTCAGAAGTTAAACATTTACGTTAAATCGTAATGAAACACTCCTTGATAAATTCACATGACAATAAGACAGCC
Source organism: Tragulus kanchil (assembly GCA_022376925.1). NCBI lineage: Eukaryota > Metazoa > Chordata > Mammalia > Artiodactyla > Tragulidae > Tragulus > Tragulus kanchil. The sequence goes on from JAIOJX010000032.1 coordinate 261,481,094, forward strand.
TCAGCCACTAAAACTGTGGAAGCTTTAATGAAAATTTCACCTACAAAGTTGATCATTGGTCATTTAATAAACCTTATTCTTTCATTATAATTAATTAATTGCATATTTGCCTCTGACATGTAACAGGTTTTAGTGTTAAATTTTTTTCCGGACTGTTTTTCAGAGCAGTTTTAGGTTCACATTAAACTCAAGGAGGAAGACAGAGAGGTTTCTCCTTAGCTTCCTGCCCTCCCACGTGTATAGCCTCCTTCCCGATTGCCAGCATCCCCCACTGGAGGGGGACATTTGCTACAATTGATGAATCTACTCTGACACATCATGATCACCCAGCATCCACAGATCACGTTAGTTCGTGCTTGATGTTGTACCTTCTATGGATTTGGATATGTGTACTGATACATATCCACCATTGTAGAATCATACAGAATAATTTTACTTCCCAGAAAATCCTCTGTGCTTTTTATGATTGTCAGTTTGCCTCTAACATTTAAAAGCATTTCTGTAAATTTAAATGCAATTTTTTTTTGAATTTTGTTTTAAGTTTTATACAATTTTAAGTGTTACTTTCCATTTACAGTTATTACAAACTACTGGCTATATTCCCTCTGTTATATAATATATCTCTGAGCCTATGTTACACTCAGATATTGTATTTATTTAGATTGTATTTGTTTATTTTATGTTTGACTACGCTGTACCTTTGCTGCTATGCAGACATTCTCTACTTTTGGCAAGTGGAGGATGCTCTCTAGCTGTGGTGTGCAGGTTTCTCATTGTGGCAGCTTCTCTTGTTGCCAAGCATGGGCTCTAGACTGCATGGGCTTCAGTAGTTGAGGTGCATGGGCTTAGTAGTTATGGCGCATGGGCTCAGTTGTCCTGTGACTGTGGAATCTTCCAGGACCAGGGATTGAACCCATGTGCCTTGTATTGGTGTGTAGATTCTTAACCACTGGACAATTGGGGAAGTCCCTTTTATACTCAATTAACTATAACTTATATATTTAAATTCAAGAAGTACTTGTTTGAACAGTAGACATTACTTATTTGTAAACCTCATTTGGTATTTTCTTTGAATATTTGTTCACATAAACTGTCCTAGAGTCTCGGTGTTTACAATCCAGGAAGAATCTTTCTTCATTTAGAACTAATCTTCAAGACAGGATTTTAAAAGAAAATTTCTTTCCCAACTGATAATCGCTAATAGTTATTGGCAGCTTATTATGTGTCAGATGCTTTCTGTGTATTATTTCTAAAGCCTTCAAGAGCCTTTCAGAAAGTTTATTTATTGCCTCCATTTTATGGATGGTAAAAAATTAGGTTAGCATTCTTAAGCTGATTACCTATATGCAGTCAGTGTTGGATCAGGGATTCAGATTCGTTGTTCCACCATAGCATGTGGCCTCCCTGGATATAATCTTATGGTAGGGTGTCATGCTGTCATGCTCTTTTAGAAAGACACATGCTATTTTAGAAAGTGGCCCAGAGAAACTTAGTGCCTTTAAATTATCTCAGAGCCCCATGATAGGGAAGAAGTGGGATCGAGATGGCCTTGGGTATACTCCAGTAATATAACTTCATTGCATCATTTCTGGTTTCAAAGAAGTCAAGCTTCAGTAGATGAGAGCGGCACATGAGAGCATTTTTCCCTCATTGAAGCAAGGCTCCATTATTTATTTCTTCTCCTCACCCCTTAAAACCTCTAAGAAATAAAAACAAAGCTCACTTCTGTCCTTCTCTCTAGTAACTGAATTGATTTGGCACAAAGACATAGTGAGGTGTGGCAGAAGAGTGCTGTTGGTCTAGTGTCTGATTGATGGATGTTATGCCCTCTCCCTCTAATCTTTGTGGGTTAATTTCTGAAAAAGAAAGCAACCATCTCAGATCTGTCGTCCAGAACACAGATTATTAGACTAGATGCTAGCTTAGGTAAAGAACCTGCCTGCCAATGCAGAAGATGTAAGAGACACGGGTTCCATCACTGGGCCAGGAAGATCCCCTGGAGGTGGGCATGACAATCCATTCCAATATTCTTGCCTGGAGGATCCTCATGGATCGAGGAACCTGCAGGCTACAGTTCACAGGATCACAAAGAGTCAGACACAACAGAAGGGACTCAGCACACACAAACAGGTACTGTGACTCAAGCACTATCGTTTGCGTTGATGGCGAAGACCAAGGGCTTCTCTACTCCAGTGAGTCTCCACCCTGGCTACATAGTAGGTCAGGAAGCTTTAAAGAAATGCCAATGCTCAGCCCCAGGTGCTGTGTCAAAAGACCACTGCAGTGCGTCCCCCTGCCCGGTAGTAGGGCCATGGAAAGCATTGCTGATGAAGAGGCAAAATGATAGGGGTGGTAAAGTATGCCGAGAGGTGCCTTCATTGGTCAGGAGCCATGAGTGGCACTGGAAAGCTGTAAAAACAAAGCTGGTATCTGACTACCTCCATCCCCTGTGTTAGTGTAAGAATGTTTACAGTGGGCTTCAGTATGCTTTCCCACACGGTATCCTTTGTCCACATTTCCCCTTTGTCTAGTAATGGTATCCATTTCTCCTCTGTAGACCTACCTCCTACTTTTTCATGTTATGTGGTAAGGATCAGGCTAATCTCCAGAATCTAGAGTTTTGGAAACTGGAAAGCGTTTAACTCAGTCTCTGGTACATTGTTGTTGTTTAGTAGCTCAGTCACATCCGACTCTTTTACAGAACCATGAACTGTATCCTGCCAGGCTTCCCTGTCCATGGGATTTCCCAGGCAAGAATACTAGAGAGGGTTGTCATTTCCTTCTCCAGGGGATCTTCCTGACCCAGGGACTGAACCTGCATCTCCTGCATTTGCAGGTGGATTCTTTACCACTGAGCCACCTGGGAAGCCCACTAAATAAGCAATTAGTGTCCTTTATTAAAACTGGAGAGCTTGTACTATGTCACTTTTTTACCATCCCTACCTATAAGAAATATTAGAAGTTTCCTCTCCTTTGATATTATGTAGCAAAATTGCAGCAGCAATTAGAACAAAGACTCTAGTTCTTGACTGTTTGGAGGAGAATACATAGAGAATGACAGTCCAGTGGGGGTCAGTTTGGCATTTGTGAATTTGACACAGACATTAATGTTTCTTTTGCTTATGTTGTATATGTTGCTAGTGGCCATTAGATTCCAATATTGCTGAAGTGGGCTTCCTAGTGGTAAAGAATCTTGGTGGGCTACAGTCCAGGGGGCTGCAAAGAGTTGGACATAACTGAGTGACTTGAGCATGCATGCACATTACTGGTTTATCGAGCAGAACTATTTAGGTGATATCAGGCTTTTGACCTAATTGTTTATCCTGTTTTATAAATTCAGGATACCTAGAAGGCATGCATGAAATTTACTATGGGATAAGCATTTAAAGAGTGACCCTAATGTGTATATTCTAAAGCCCATATTAATTTTATAAAACCTATTCTGAACTACCAGACCTTCCCACTGGAGTGTGTATCTTTGGAGGAGAAAAATGTTAATAAATAACTAGGTTAAAACATTTTCTTTTTCTTCTTGAAGAGCGCAATTATTTGGTTATTTGAACTTAGAGAACACAATAATATTTTAAGAAGGAATTGAATCAAATAGAATTGGAATATGACAAGAATATGACTTCTCCGCTTATTCACTTTTTTTGGTGAGGAGAGCTAAGAGTTTTCAGAATCTTTTAGGCTTTGATGATACAGAATACTGCACTTGGTTCTGTTGACAAGGTAGGATTTTCTGCTTCATTGTGTAATTAGCTATAAAAGTTTCCAGGAACCCTCTCCTGAAGTTTCAGATGTTACCCCCTCTTTTTTTTTTTTTTTGCCAATTTTGTTCATCTGTGGTTCTGACTGTACTGTCAGCTCCTTGAAAACAAGGATTGTGTCTTACATTGTTTGCGTAGATTACATTTTTAGTAAGAAGACATGCAAATGAACTAAAAGGGGAAAAAGTGATGGTGACCTAGTTATGTTTTAGATTTTTCTTGCTATAACTCTAAGTCTATTGCTTTCTTTTCCGTTATCAGTTTTGTTTTTTTTTAATTAATTTTTTTTACAGTTTTTTTTTAAATAAGGTTTTTTGTAAGTATATTTCTGTTTATAAAAGTATTACTTGGGTTTCCCTGGTGGTCCAGTGAGTAAAGGGTCCACCTTGCAGTGCAAGGGGCACCAGTTCTATCCCTGGCCCGGGAAGATCCCACATGCTGAGGAGTGGCTGGACCGGTGTGTCCAATTATAAGTCAGTACTCTGGAGCACATGTGCCCAGAGCTGGTGCTCTGCAACGAGAGGCCACTGCAATGGGTGGCCTACACAGGCCAAAGAATAGAGATGGATGAAAATAAATACATGAAAAACCAATAAAAGAGGGAGGTCAAAATCTAAAAAAACCCTTCTCTTTGAAAAAAAATAAGAAAGTATTACTTGATCAATGTATGGAATTCAGAAAATTTAGATGTGCCTTAAGAAAATAAAACTAATCAGTAATTCTATCAAAATCACTGTTCAAAGTTAGTCTATTGACCTCCTGTCTTTTTTTCCCACTGATACATAACACATGCAGTTACACACACCCTTATCATATTTGGATCATAACGTATTTCACTTGGTGTAATATTCAAGTGTTCATATTATTAAATTGTTATCAGGGTTTTTTTTTGGCCACTTCTATTGATCTTTCATTTATTTATCTTTGTTCTTTGGCTTGTGTGGGCCTTCCATCACAGTGGCCTGTCTCGTCTCTTAGCACCAGCTCTGGACGCATGCGCTCCAGAGCTCTGGAGCTCTGGCTCAGGAGTTGGACATACTGGTCCAGCCGCTCCACGGCACATGGGGTCTTCCCAGGCCAGGGACCGAACTGGCGCCCCTTGCACTGCAAGGCGGTGTCCTTATCCACTGGACCATCAGGGAAGCCCTGTTATCAGTTTTTAAAATAGAAATCCCAGGCAACTATGTACTTTATTGGGAAGTAAGATGATAGACTTAGGACATTCATATGGAAATAGATACGACACTAGTGTAAACTCCACTAGAAGCGAAGGTGGAAAGCATTCCTTTGGGCTCTCACTTATGGGCGATCCAAAACTTTGGAATGGTTTCAGTGTGGAATTTAACATGACACTGAGTCTCCATGAGGTCTGAGGGAACAGAGGCACAAAGTATCCAGTCATATGAGCACTCCGACTCAGACAGGTATGTGACCTGAGTCTTACTGGTAAAAGACTGTTATGAAACATAGGACCCACCACTCTGTCTGTTGGTAAAAAGCCAGTTTTTAAATTTTTGTTGACCTGAATGAGGGCTTGGAGAATTCAGGCTGTGAATCATAGATGGATTGTTGTGAATTGTTTTCTTATAACATCACCCAGCTCTCCTTCCATCTGCCCCACATGGAATGTTTTCCAGTTCACATTTTTGGGTCACCTGGATAAAGGCAGGGTAGTATCCTGCAGATAAAACCAAAATCTCTGTCAAGCGGTGATGGGAAGAGAGAGGGAAACTAAGTTTTCCGCTCAAGGCTGCGGACTCACAATGTAATCAGCAACTGAGCATGTAGAATTGAAACCGTTTGGAGATGTTCCCAACTTCTCAGATAGCTCAGTGGTGAAGAATCCACCTGCCAATACAAGGAGACACAGGCGACTCGGCTCCTACCCTTGAGTTGGGAGGGACCCCTGCAGGAGGAAATGGAAACTCACTCTAGTGTCGTTGCCTGGAGAACCCCATGGACAAGAGCCTGGTGGGCTATAGTCCCTAGGGTTGCAAAAAGAATCAGATATGACTGAGCAGGCATGTACTGGGTCCTCCAAAGAGCTCTAGATACTGTTGTCCTTTATGTCTCCACATAGAAAGGATTCAATGAGAGGTAAAATAATAAATAAGAAGTGATTTATTAGAACAGGGAGTTTGTGAGGCTTATAAGAGGGTGGGCCAGAGTGTGCCCTATCTTGAGAATTTACTGTGCTATAGTTTTATAATCAAAGGAAAAGTGGGAGGGGCGAAGAACGCTTCGTCTTTCTTAAGTAGATGCCATACTACCATTATCAACTCCTCCTCCAAATTGAGCAGGGGAATCTTCTTGTCCTTACAAGATCAAGCTAGTTCCCCAAATTGTATTTGATGTGTGCAGAGGGCTTGTTCTAGGGGTCATTGACCTATTGAGATGATAGTGGAATTTAGGAAAAGTACACACTGACTCAGAAGGAAGGTCTTCCCACTTGGGTAAAAGGTTTTCTGTTTAAATGAAACCCATGGGGGAACCACAAAGTATCCAGTCATATGAGCACTCCGACTCAGACAGGTATGTGACCTGAGTCTTACTGGTAAAAGACTGTTATGAAACATAGGACCCACCACTCTGTCTGTTGGTAAAAGCCAGTTTTTAAATTTTTGTTGACCTGAATGAGGGCTTGGAGAATTCAGGCTGTGAATCATAGATGGATTGTTGTGAATTGTTTTCTTATAACATCACCCAGCTCTCCTTCCATCTGCCCCACATGGAATGTTTTCCAGTTCACATTTTTGGGTCACCTGGATAAAGGCAGGGTAGTATCCTGCAGATAAAACCAAAATCTCTGTCAAGCGGTGATGGGAAGAGAGAGGGAAACTAAGTTTTCCGCTCAAGGCTGCGGACTCACAATGTAATCAGCAACTGAGCATGTAGAATTGAAACCGTTTGGAGATGTTCCCAACTTCTCAGATAGCTCAGTGGTGAAGAATCCACCTGCCAATACAAGGAGACACAGGCGACTCGGCTCCTACCCTTGAGTTGGGAGGGACCCCTGCAGGAGGAAATGGAAACTCACTCTAGTGTCGTTGCCTGGAGAACCCCATGGACAAGAGCCTGGTGGGCTATAGTCCCTAGGGTTGCAAAAAGAATCAGATATGACTGAGCAGGCATGTACTGGGTCCTCCAAAGAGCTCTAGATACTGTTGTCCTTTATGTCTCCACATAGAAAGGATTCAATGAGAGGTAAAATAATAAATAAGAAGTGATTTATTAGAACAGGGAGTTTGTGAGGCTTATAAGAGGGTGGGCCAGAGTGTGCCCTATCTTGAGAATTTACTGTGCTATAGTTTTATAATCAAAGGAAAAGTGGGGAGGGGGCGAAGAACGTCTTCGTCTTTCTTAAGTAGATGCCATACTACCATTATCAACTCCTCCTCCAAATTGAGCAGGGGAATCTTCTTGTCCTTACAAGATCAAGCTAGTTCCCCAAATTGTATTTGATGTGTGCAGAGGGCTTGTTCTAGGGGTCATTGACCTATTGCACTCACTGGGCAAGATGTGGGTCTCCTGCCCCCATTGTTTTATTCTTTGGGGACAAGTCTCGTGCCTTTGTTGCATGGTTTTGTGGCTAAGCAAGTCTACTTGGTTTTGTGGTTAAGCAGACTTACAGGGGTCTCCCATAGTTTTTCTTCTTACAGTCTCCTAGTAGGATTAACTGATCACCTACTTTATCCTTTACTCTGTACCTATCAGAGTGACAGGTATATTTTCATAAGAAAGAGTTCTGGATCATGTGAAAAATAGGTAGTAGATCCAGAAGAAATATTTTTAAAAGGGTATTTGTCACAGTGCATAAGATGGAAAAACAAAGGGAGTACCCAAGTGTCTAGTAAAAATGGATTGAGTAAAATGAATTTTCATGTATTCTTGTGCATATATTCTTTTTTCTTTTTTTTTGCCTGTAAGTCATCGTTTATTTTCATCCATCTTTTATTCTTTGGCATGTGTGGGCCTCCCATTTCAGTGGCCTCTGTCGTTGCAGAGCACTGGCCCTGGGCGCATGTGCTCCAGAGCGCTGGCTCATAATTGGACACACCGGTCCAGTCGCTCCACAGAAAATGGGATTTTCCAGGACCAGGGATCAAACCGGTGCCCCCTGCATTGCACGGCGGACTCTATCCACTGGACCACCAGGGAAGCTCGTGCATATATCCTTAAAATGGATATGTAGCCACTTTAAAAGAATGGTATAGATGCACATGGACTGACCAAGGGCAATGACTGAGGAATATTGGAAAATTAAAAGACCATCAAACAAGCTGGAGAACATTGTGTCTGATATCACTACATGTGTGTATTCATAGATTGCTGCATATAACAATGGTAACCTTTGGGGGTGGCAATATGAGATTTTTATTCCCTTTCATATTATACAGTTCCATAGTGTTTGACTATCTTACAGTGAACATGCACATGCAGAAAATGGCCAGCATCAACCATTTCTTTCCCCAAGTGCATGGAAAAAGTGCACTGCTGAGTAACTATTGTGTATGGACAGAGTGAGCACCGTGGGCCTGGTCCCTTGATGGCGAAGATGATGGTGGCCCTTGGAAAAATACAGAGGGGAAGAAAGTGACTGGAGTTAGCACATCTATTTTTTTTTTTTTTCACTTACGCCATAATTTGTGAACATAAATTTTGTTTGTCTTGATTTTATGTTCTGTAAAGCCTTAGAACAAACAAACAGATTCTGAGAGGTGAAACTGAATTCTCATTTCAACATGAAGCTTTCTGTCGGTTGGTCAGTTATATCCTTGGGAAGCAAGGTCAGAGTCCTAAATCTATGTACCTTCAGCTAGCATTGTGACCTCAAATTGAGTCATTGAATCCCTAATCTCTCGGTTTTCCCACCTGTTAAATGTGATGGTGATAATCCTCACCATCACATTCCTGAGCAGGGTGTTATGTAGCTTAGTAAGACTGTGTTAGCAAAATGCTTTGAGCTCTTCAGATAAAAGATGCAATGCAAACACAAAGTCTTATTAAGATAATTATACAGTGATTTTTTTTCATAGTTCAGGTTTCCCTTCAAGGCTAAGTGTAGCGATGGAGGTCACTTTATGGGGGCAGGGGATTAGTGTTCAAAATCTGAAAATAAAATCCCTAACCCATGTTGAAGACAAACAGAACAGAATCACTAGTTCTTCGAATAGGAGGATGTCATTCTGAGTCAAAAACTTGAAAGTTAAAGAAGTTGTTTCTATGTTTAACTGGAAATGTCTTTTGAAAAGCAAAAAGATCACTTCTCCTAGCCCCTGAAAGAAGAAAATTAAAGGAAGCTCTTAGCAATGTTGTTGTTGTTCAGTTGCTCAGTCGTGTCCACCTCTTTGCAACCCCATGGACTGTAGCACCCCAGGCTTCCCTGTCCTTCACTGTCTCCCAAACTTTGCTCAGACTCATGTCCATTGAGTCAGTGATACCATCCAACCATCTTATCCTCTGCACCCCCTTCTCCTGCTTTAAAAAAAAGTTGTATCACTCATGCTACTGTAAAGTGGTGAGACCTGTCTGGCCCACTGTGTTTAGGAACTTTGACTCATTCATGCTGAGTAACTATTGTGTATGGACAGAGTGAGCACCGGGGGCCGGGTCCCTTGATGGCGAAGATGATGGTGGCCCTTGGAAAAATACAGAGGGGAAGAAAGTGACTGGAGTTAGCACATCTATTTTTTTTTTTTTTCACTTACGCCATAATTTGTGAACATAAATTTTGTTTGTCTTGATTTTATGTTCTGTAAAGCCTTAGAACAAACAAACAGATTCTGAGAGGTGAAACTGAATTCTCATTTCAACATGAAGCTTTCTGTCGGTTGGTCAGTTATATCCTTGGGAAGCAAGGTCAGAGTCCTAAATCTATGTACCTTCAGCTAGCATTGTGACCTCAAATTGAGTCATTGAATCCCTAATCTCTCGGTTTTCCCACCTGTTAAATGTGATGGTGATAATCCTCACCATCACATTCCTGAGCAGGGTGTTATGTAGCTTAGTAAGACTGTGTTAGCAAAATGCTTTGAGCTCTTCAGATAAAAGATGCAATGCAAACACAAAGTCTTATTAAGATAATTATACAGTGATTTTTTTTCATAGTTCAGGTTTCCCTTCAAGGCTAAGTGTAGCGATGGAGGTCACTTTATGGGGGCAGGGGATTAGTGTTCAAAATCTGAAAATAAAATCCCTAACCCATGTTGAAGACAAACAGAACAGAATCACTAGTTCTTCGAATAGGAGGATGTCATTCTGAGTCAAAAACTTGAAAGTTAAAGAAGTTGTTTCTATGTTTAACTGGAAATGTCTTTTGAAAAGCAAAAAGATCACTTCTCCTAGCCCCTGAAAGAAGAAAATTAAAGGAAGCTCTTAGCAATGTTGTTGTTGTTCAGTTGCTCAGTCGTGTCCACCTCTTTGCAACCCCATGGACTGTAGCACCCCAGGCTTCCCTGTCCTTCACTGTCTCCCAAACTTTGCTCAGACTCATGTCCATTGAGTCAGTGATACCATCCAACCATCTTATCCTCTGCACCCCCTTCTCCTGCTTTAAAAAAAAAAAAAGTTGTATCACTCATGCTACTGTAAAGTGGTGAGACCTGTCTGGCCCACTGTGTTTAGGGAACTTTGACTCATTCATGCTGGGTGGAGTTTCTTTCTGTGGCTCTGTACCAGTTGCTCCTACAATGGAGCAGGGGAAGTACATCCTCTTCTTTCCTGGTCCTTCTTCTCCAGCTCTCCTGAGGACCCATCATGTTTACTGCAGGCTCCCCTCCCTTTGGCACCATGGGTGCCTGCTACCACTATAACCCAAGACATGGACAGCCAATTTCAGTCCCCAAGATTTGGAAGTGCCGACACAGGAGGTCAGTAATCCCAGAAGAAGGTAAGCTTGAAAGAAAGAGTCTGTGTTTTGGGTTGAAGTGGAGAAAGAGAGAAATCTATTTAGATAGAATTGACAGGCTAAACTGTAAAAGAGGAATTTTTTGGTGAGAGGTCATCTCAAATTCTTAAAATCACATAATCTGAATTTTATATATCTATGTAAAATCTGAATATGTCTAATTACGTTGAGCAAAACTGCGGATTAGAACTTTAGTTTTTAATTTTCCCAGTAAAGGAAGATTTAAAAATAATCTTCCTCTTGATAGGTTGTTTTCATCATAAAGATTTTGGAGTGTAAATGTGAGAGTTTGTATTTTTGAAATGTGATGATTTTACAGAGTTCTTCAAAGATGGGCTGCTGTAATAAAATACTGTACCAATATCAAGATAAATTTAGTTTAGATTATTTAGCCAAAGTGAAAACACTTTGTATCTAATGCTTAATACGGTCATTGTTTAAATGATTCTCTTTGTATTTAAACTTTAATATAGACATTTCTAGGATGTGAGAGGTTTTGAATTTCTTCTTTCCTATAGGGACTCTCCTACTTTCCTATCAAACAAGTTTTGTGGTAATGGGGTACTTTCTAATTTTATATTCAAATTAGAGAAGTTGCTTAGGAAAGATACGTAAAGTTATGTAAAATAAAGTAATTTAAGCCTTTAGGGAAATATTGACCTTTTGATTTTTTCTTTTCTTGCTTTCCTCCTTCTACCTGGTGGTGCTCAATTGACACCATAATCTCTATTTTTCTGGTTTGTTCTAATCTTTTAGATGGACTTCTTAGTATGCCCTTGAGAATCTGTCTTTAGATTGGGGATTATTAATGTTTCCAAATGGAGTAGGTATTATGCTATGAGGAAAGTTGTTAATAAAGCAAATGAAAAAATTCTTTAGTTATAATTGCTTAGAGAGAACTAATAATTAAAACAGAAAAGGCTAAAGTTTCCCACAGAGAACATTAGGCAATGAATCAAATAATTTTAAGTTTGCAAGCTGTGTTTTGTGATCTAAGCATTTCTTAAAGAAATATATACAAAGGTAGTCCCATTTACTCAGGTTTCATATGATTTCATTTTACTACAAAATCAGAATCGGTTTTAGAAAAAGTCTTCCCAGATTTACAATATGTTATGTCATTATTTTAATTTAGGACAACAAAACTTTTCTGTTAGGAGAAAGAAAGAAAATATTGTTCTAGAATAGGTGAAGAATAGACATTGCAATGCAAGATAAATCCAAATTTTCTTTCTAGTTCAAGTACTAATATGCTATATGGCCCTGAGTATATTTTATAACCACTGTTTGCTTTACCAAACCATTTTTTGGTAAACCACTGTTTACCAAAGAGGAGCCATTGTTCTTTCTCTAAGAACATAAAGTGTGTCCTATCTCATCAAAATGGTACAAAAGTGCTGTTTGTAGTGTGATGACTATTTTGGTAGACTTTGATGAAACACATCATATATCAAGGTTATTTACTTATGGAATCACTTGCAAAACATTAATTTCTTTTTCTGTGCATCTATAAATTTTTGTCTCTGAAGTAGACTCAGTAATGCTTAATACGGTCATTGTTTAAATGATTCTCTTTGTATTTAAACTTTAATATAGACATTTCTAGGATGTGAGAGGTTTTGAATTTCTTCTTTCCTATAGGGACTCTCCTACTTTCCTATCAAACAAGTTTTGTGGTAATGGGGTACTTTCTAATTTTATATTCAAATTAGAGAAGTTGCTTAGGAAAGATACGTAAAGTTATGTAAAATAAAGTAATTTAAGCCTTTAGGGAAATATTGACCTTTTGATTTTTTCTTTTCTTGCTTTCCTCCTTCTACCTGGTGGTGCTCAATTGACACCATAATCTCTATTTTTCTGGTTTGTTCTAATCTTTTAGATGGACTTCTTAGTATGCCCTTGAGAATCTGTCTTTAGATTGGGGATTATTAATGTTTCCAAATGGAGTAGGTATTATGCTATGAGGAAAGTTGTTAATAAAGCAAATGAAAAAATTCTTTAGTTATAATTGCTTAGAGAGAACTAATAATTAAAACAGAAAAGGCTAAAGTTTCCCACAGAGAACATTAGGCAATGAATCAAATAATTTTAAGTTTGCAAGCTGTGTTTTGTGATCTAAGCATTTCTTAAAGAAATATATACAAAGGTAGTCCCATTTACTCAGGTTTCATATGATTTCATTTTACTACAAAATCAGAATCGGTTTTAGAAAAAGTCTTCCCAGATTTACAATATGTTATGTCATTATTTTAATTTAGGACAACAAAACTTTTCTGTTAGGAGAAAGAAAGAAAATATTGTTCTAGAATAGGTGAAGAATAGACATTGCAATGCAAGATAAATCCAAATTTTCTTTCTAGTTCAAGTACTAATATGCTATATGGCCCTGAGTATATTTTATAACCACTGTTTGCTTTACCAAACCATTTTTTGGTAAACCACTGTTTACCAAAGAGGAGCCATTGTTCTTTCTCTAAGAACATAAAGTGTGTCCTATCTCATCAAAATGGTACAAAAGTGCTGTTTGTAGTGTGATGACTATTTTTGGTAGACTTTGATGAAACACATCATATATCAAGGTTATTTACTTATGGAATCACTTGCAAAACATTAATTTCTTTTTCTGTGCATCTATAAATTTTTGTCTCTGAAGTAGACTCAGTACATTTCTCGAGGTGCAAGGAGCAAAAATTCAGCTTAATCCATAACTGAGATTTTCCAACAACAATTACCAATCCCCTTTACTTTGTGGAAAAAGATGTTCAAAAGCATATCCTAGTTAAATAAGAATACTCCAAGAACTGAATGTACCTTGGAAGGTCTCACAGCCTCTGTATTTCTCAGAATGCTAGTAATCAAAATGCAGCTATGATTTCTGCAACCTCCAGATTTGAAATTTCTCTCAAGTAGATGGAGGATTCTGCATTGTCTCCTTTATGGCAGGAAATTGCAAATACTTTTGTTGTTGCCAGAATCTGAGGGCGTATAGCTTCCAGCAGTGGCACCTGGGTTTGTTTTCTTTCTCCCTCTTTGAGAGTGGGGGAGTGGGGGCTGATGAGAGCTTGTGGAGGGTAGTAAGCTCTTTGCCAACATTCAATAGTTAAAACATTTTTGGTATATTAATCATCCAGAAACTCTACTAGTAAAGACCTGTTCCCATTGAGTGCTGAAATATCCCTACCAAAGACTATAGCTACTCCTTTGGGTATAAGGGATAAACCTGGATCTGAGATTGACTTTAATTCCAAATAGAGTATTTCTCAGTCCCTGAGGTACCATCATTTTGTAGTTGGGTTGTTGACTTTAGTGCCATATTTCGTTGTGGTAATAAAAGTGTTAACAACCATTTATTGAGTGCTCTCTAAAGTACCTTAAATATTTCATCGTGTTTAATCTTCACAAAACACTTGGGGGAATCTCTGATTTCTGCATTTTATAGATGATAAGTTTGCCCAAATTAATGAATAGTAATTTTCTCTGAGGCCAAGGTCTATACTTTCCTCACTATTCTATTTGAGGGAAAAAAATCGTATCTGGTATTATTTGTCTTCGCAGCTTATATTCACGTGTGGTCTTCAGTATGAGTTGTCCCCCTATTGACTGCTTTATCATGGGCATTTTTCATGGGAGAGGTTGGAATGGAGTGCCGAATAGTGAGCAGCAGTATTTTAATCTTAGGATATTGAATGCATATCTAGATTTTTCCAAGTTTTGTCTTTGGGTGAAGCAAGACTTAGTGTCAACCATTTGTTAGAATAGCTAGAAGGTTTTCCCACCCAGCTGTAAAGACAAGTAGAAAATTAGGCTTCCTAGCCTACAGGTTGAAATCCAGTGAGAAGGTTAATCCAGGTCTCCATTTTTATCTCTATAAAATGAGGATTAAATGATACTAATAGAGCTAAGGAAGTTCATAGTACAAAGGGACACCAGGGACTTAGGTAAAATTTGGGATCCCCTTTTTTATGGTTAGATTTCTAGTTTTCCTGTATATGCCTTTAAGATGAGAATCTGTAATCCCTATTTACCCGAAGAAAGCTCTTTAACACACTCCAAAATCACCTAAGAAGCTTATTGATATTATCATTGTGAGCCAAGCAGGGTATGTGAGAAAATTTCAATGCAGTGGCACCTGGGTTTGTTTTCTTTCTCCCTCTTTGAGAGTGGGGGAGTGGGGGCTGATGAGAGCTTGTGGAGGGTAGTAAGCTCTTTGCCAACATTCAATAGTTAAAACATTTTTGGTATATTAATCATCCAGAAACTCTACTAGTAAAGACCTGTTCCCATTGAGTGCTGAAATATCCCTACCAAAGACTATAGCTACTCCTTTGGGTATAAGGGATAAACCTGGATCTGAGATTGACTTTAATTCCAAATAGAGTATTTCTCAGTCCCTGAGGTACCATCATTTTGTAGTTGGGTTGTTGACTTTAGTGCCATATTTCGTTGTGGTAATAAAAGTGTTAACAACCATTTATTGAGTGCTCTCTAAAGTACCTTAAATATTTCATCGTGTTTAATCTTCACAAAACACTTGGGGGAATCTCTGATTTCTGCATTTTATAGATGATAAGTTTGCCCAAATTAATGAATAGTAATTTTCTCTGAGGCCAAGGTCTATACTTTCCTCACTATTCTATTTGAGGGAAAAAAATCGTATCTGGTATTATTTGTCTTCGCAGCTTATATTCACGTGTGGTCTTCAGTATGAGTTGTCCCCCTATTGACTGCTTTATCATGGGCATTTTTCATGGGAGAGGTTGGAATGGAGTGCCGAATAGTGAGCAGCAGTATTTTAATCTTAGGATATTGAATGCATATCTAGATTTTTCCAAGTTTTGTCTTTGGGTGAAGCAAGACTTAGTGTCAACCATTTGTTAGAATAGCTAGAAGGTTTTCCCACCCAGCTGTAAAGACAAGTAGAAAATTAGGCTTCCTAGCCTACAGGTTGAAATCCAGTGAGAAGGTTAATCCAGGTCTCCATTTTTATCTCTATAAAATGAGGATTAAATGATACTAATAGAGCTAAGGAAGTTCATAGTACAAAGGGACACCAGGGACTTAGGTAAAATTTGGGATCCCCTTTTTTATGGTTAGATTTCTAGTTTTCCTGTATATGCCTTTAAGATGAGAATCTGTAATCCCTATTTACCCGAAGAAAGCTCTTTAACACACTCCAAAATCACCTAAGAAGCTTATTGATATTATCATTGTGAGCCAAGCAGGGTATGTGAGAAAATTTCAATGGAATTCTCATATGGGCCTGCTGGGTTGAGGACCACAGGTTAAGGTGGAGATATCTGTTATGGGCTTCTCAGGTGGCTCAGTGGTAAAGAATCTATCTGCCAACGCAGAAGATGCAAGAGACATGGGTTCAACCCCTGGGTCAGGAAGATCCCTTAGAGTAGGAAGAAGCAACCCACTCCAATATTCTTCCCTGGAATATTCCATGGACAGAGGAGCCTGGTGGCTCTTTGTATCCATGGGGTTACAAAGAGCAAGACATGATTGAATGACTGAGTACCTAGGCATGCCTGTTACTTGACGCTAGGGTCGATAAAATTACCTGCCCACAATGAGCTAAGAGCAACCACAAGTTTGTTCTCTATATCTGTGAGCCTGTTTTGTGTATGTATATACACACATACACACACACGTATGTATTCATTGCATTATCTTTTTTTAATATTTTTTTGCTTTTTAATTTTTGGCCTCTTCCATTGTTTTTGGATTTATTTATTTTCATCCATCTTTATTCTTTGGCCTATGTGAGCCTCCCATTTCAGTGGCTGCTCTCGTTGCAGAGCACTGGCTCTGGGCGCATGCACTCCAGAGCTCCGGGTGTTAATTGGACGCGCCGGCTGTTGATTTGACACATCGGTCCAGCTGCTGTATGGCATGTAGGATCTGCCCAGGCCAGGGATCAAGCCGGTACCCCTTGCACTGCAAGGCGAACTCTTTACCCACTGGGCCACCAGGGAAGCCTCTCATTATATTCTCTTTTAGATTTCACACATAAATGGTACCATATAGTATTTGTCTTCTGTTTGACTGATGTCACTAAGGCTAATATTCTCTAGGTCCATCCATGTTGCTTCAAATGGCAGTATTTCATTTTTTAAATGACTCTGTAGCAAGGCTGTATGCAAGGGCCTTGACCACCTTGTCCTTACCTGCCTCTTCCACAAGCGGCACATCTTCCAGTCACACTGAAACATGTGCCATTCACTGAGCACATATATTCTTTTACACATCCTGTCCCTTCTGGTTTGCTAGGTTAAATCTTACTCATTCCTCGAGCATCAAGTATTATTTTTCCTGACAAGTCCCACCCTACCCTACCCATTAAGACTGCCTTAATTCCCTTAAGCTTCCCAGGTAGCACTAGTGGTAAAGAGCCTGTCTGCCAATGCAGGAGAAGTAAGAGACTCCAGAGACATGGGTGGCAACCCACTCCAGTATTCTTGCCTGGAGAATCCCATGGACAGAAGAGTCTAGTGAGCTACAGTCCATGGGGTTTCAAAGAGTCAGACACGACTGAAGTGACTTATCATGCACACATAGCACTCTCCTTTTAACACACTTCAAGAAGTCATTTATTCGTTCATCTTCCCAATAAGGTGCTGGGCTCCTGGAAGGCAAGGACTTGTCTAGTTATTTTTGTATCATAACCTTCAGTAGGTGATGAGTCAGTATTTTGACTGAATGAATGAATGTTTTGATGATAGTAGACATGTTGCTTGTGAAATTGATATGTGCATACATTGAATTAAAGATCAGTACGGGTTACTTTCCTTCCAAAGTATGTTCAGCAACCACATCCCTCAGCTTTCCAGTGACTGGTTGAATGGTAACTATAGGGATTTTCCATCTTTTTAACAACACATGAATGGCAAAATAGGGAGAGGAAAACGGGATAATTTCTGGAAGTGGAAGACCTTACATTTATCAGCTAAAATAGGATCATTTTCATTCTTTAATTGTTGTACTCTGTGGCTATTTGGGATGTGCATTCCAGACAGACTTCATAGTTTAGGTGAGACACTCAGGCAGCCATTACTCTTTATTTACTGACTGCGTCCGAGAAAGGGAGCATTGTTGGTCACGTGACAGGGAGGGAAAGCCTAAGTGCTTTTGTCATAAGACAGTGAGAGATTCACATTTGCGTGGTGTTCATGGGGTGTACACAAGCAGCTGGATGATTCAAATGGTTGAAGCAACAATGATTTTTTTCCACAACAGATGTGACTGAGACAGGTGTCTGGAATCAAAGACCACACATGACATGCTCAATTCTTTCCTGAACGTTTCTTGCAAAATATTCAGATTTTTTATGATTTCTGTATGTTTAAGTCAAGGTCCAAATGTTCAGAAAATAAGAGCGCAATTATCTCTTATTATATCCTTACCCTGACATCAGGCTCTTAGGGTGCTTTCCTTAATGTCCTGGGCTGTTTTATTCTTCCTTCTTGAATAATTGGGGACTCTCAGGAATAATAGCCACAGGCCCGACCTGGACAGAGAGTGTGGAGCCTCCTGTCCACACTTGCAGAGCATTGAGTTGAAGGGCAGGCACCAGCAGGGATGTCCTGCAGAACCTCCAGGTTCAGAGTGAAACCAGGCTGACTCTAAAACAGAACCACAAGAAGAGAAGGAAGGCAGGAAATCAGTTTAGGAGACCATTTATATAGAGTCAAAAAGGGAGGAGCTTGACTTGGTCCTTGAGGGACCAAGCCTGGAGCAATCCTTGAGCTGTGGAGCAGGCAGGTGGCATTTATCTGATTTCTCACACTTGCCGGTCAAAGCATAATGAGAGTAATTAAAGGGACAGTAGAAGCAGTTTTCAGTGGGCGTTTTATTATTAAAGAAGGCTCTGCTTTGAAGTCAGGTGATACCTCAGGGAGCTGGTCTGGAAGGCATCCAGGCTGGTGGGACTGACCTGGCCATGGAGCTGACTATTAGGTGATGTGATGAGTTTCCAGCCAGCAGTGTTAAACATGATGTGGAAAATCTGGGTGTGATTGTGGCTCGTGTCATTATCCAAGGGGCTCCCCTCTGGCAGGGGGAGGAATAACAGCAGGTGGTGTGATTTAAGTTGGAATAGAGGATGGGCTGTGGAGGAAGGTCTCTCAGTGTATTGACACAGGGTGATTTTCTGTTTCCGGCAGGAGCCCAGGTATTGACTGGAGGTGGGGAAGCACTGTTGTGCTTCATGGAGATCTAAGTTCTCATTGGAGATGGAGGCTTCCTATGTGTATATTCTTTGTGTTCCTACCTTTGTTGCCTAAAGAAATAAACAAGACACCAACAGAAATTATACAGACTAGACTAAAATCCACTGAAATACTGTGATAGTCATCCCTGAATAGGGGACTGTGGCTGCCTGTTTTTCCTTTCCATAGATATTTTTAAATCTTCAATATAAGCACATTCTACCTTGATAATGAAGAACAAAATAGTACATTTAAAAAAGGGGAGATTGGAGGGATCTTAAATTTCCCTGGCTTCACAATTTTGCTTCATTTTTAATAACTACAAGTTGAAAGGATAGGATGCTTGGGTAGTTCAGAACAATAGATGACTCGGTGTGTGGTGGACGTAAGTCACAAATACACGGGGACACTCACTTTGTGTGGAAGGAATGATTGAACCCATGTAAAGGAGCCATCTGTCCTTTGGGAAAGAATATGTCAGAAAGTAAATACTCCATTAAACAAATGATCACAGAAGATACAGGCCAAGCTTTGGGAATGAGGCATGTGCACCAACCCGTACAGTGGTCTTCTACCTTTTTAGCACCAGGAGTGGGTTTTGTGGAAAATACAGTTTGTCCACAGGCCAAGGATGGGGTGGAGATGGTTTCAGGATGATTCACGCTCATTATATTTATTGTGTACTATATTTCTATTATTAACACATTGTGATATTTAATGAAACAATTCTACAACTCACCATAGTGCAGAATCAGGGGAAACCCTGAGCCCGTTGTGTGACTGGATGGTCCCATGTGGGGAAGGTGGGAGACACCAGAAGGGTGTCGTTGATATTCAGTCTGCTCCATAATCTCATTTTGGTTGTTGTCACTGCAGAAAACCGTGCTTCACAAAGATAGGATGTTGGAATTGGAAGCAGGCATTAGATTCTCATAAGGAGCCTGCAACCTAGATCTCTTGAATGTGTAGTTCATGGTAGGGTTCATGCTCCTGCTCCTATGAGAATCTAACACTGCTGCTGACCTGACAGGAGGTGGAGCTCAGGCAGTAGTATGAGTGATGTGGAGCATCTATAAATATAGATGAAGCTTTACTCACTGACCCACTGCTCACCCCCTGTTGTGTGACCTGGTTCCTAGCAGTCCATGGACTGGTACCCCTATACCAGTAAATGCAGGCATTTGAAACATAACATGCTTAGAGGTACATGTGCCTTGAGAGTGTTAAACATTTTGATTGTATTTTATCCATAAGAATTTTGTTCCCTAGTACCTTGTACACTCAGAGACCCTGTGCTGAAAACCAAAGGTTCTATTAGCATAGTTCTGTCTTCAGGTTTATTGTTGTATGGAAAACATATGAGTTAAATAGCTCATAGATTGGGAGGGAAATATCCCATCACAATTACGTTAAAAGTCCTCTTTCAACCACCTTAGACCCTGTGAAGACCTGCTGGGGAGAAGACTCCTAAAATGACAAATATGTCTGGAAGGCTGTGGTCCAAGGCCATTTTTGCTGGCTATAAGCGGGGTCTATGGGACCCGAGGGAGTACACAGCTCTTCTGAAAATCGAAGGTGTATATGCTTGAGATGAAACTGAATTCGATCTTAGCAAGAGATGTGCTTATGTGTACAAAACAAAGAACAACATAGTAACTCCTGGTGGAAAACCTAACAAGACCAGAGTAATCTGGGGAAAGATAACTCAGGCTCACGGAAACAGTGGCATGTTTCATGCCAAATTCTGAAGCAACTTTCCTGCTAAGGCCATTGGACACAGAATCCAGGTTTAAATTCTTCGAGGATTTAAACTTGTTGAAAAGTAAATGAAAATATGTATTTGTGAAAAAAAAAATACAAAGAAGGCAAGAAGTGGCATGCCTTAAGAAATTTAAAACTATCATTTGAATAACAGCTTATAATTATATAGGACTAATTCACATATTTTATCTCATTTGCTCTGAATATTATTTTAGATGCCATACAAAGACAACTTTACAGAAATGTAAAAAGCTTATTTCTAGAATTTCATTAAGGTTAATAAAAGTATACTGTATACCAAGGTATTACAAATTAATATAGACAATTTTAATTGACCAAAAATACTGAAAAGTTGTCTCTATAGTCATTAATGACGAATATAAAATGGCTAAAGGTATAACAGAAGGATTTTCATTGAGATTTAATAAAGTTTAAGATAAAAGACCTATTAATCATCAAAATGCCTTACTGATGTGCACTTATAAAAATCTATCCTGAATATTGTCAAACATTAAAATGAAAGAGATGAGAAGAGAAACCCTGATGTGATGGGCTATGGGTACCCATCCTCTCAAAGGTATCTGGAGTTGACAGAACAACCCTTCTCAGAAAGTGATCTTCCTATTCTGTTAATGTAGAATTTTAATATTTTAAAAAATTATAAAAATATTGTATAGTTACAGGAAAACACTGAAAGATTTATAGGGATATAAGAAAAGAAAACCTATCATCACAATCCATAGAAAACTTACTGCTAAACTTTATATTTCTGTTCAATTTTTCTACTCTACTTAAATTCTTACACGTGATATGTAATTTTTTTGGTTGAATATGTTATAAACCTTTTCCTATATTTTTAAACATTTTGTAAATATCGTTTTAATTATCATGAACTGTGTGGAGAATTGGGCCATTCATTTACTATCATTTACCTAATTTTGGACCCTTGGCTTATTTATAATTTTTTAATGTTTTAATAATGTAACATCCTATTTTTGCATAAGATGTTTGCATTTTCAAAGAATTTCTTTCTAGGGAATTTCTATGAGAATTATAGCATCAAAAGTCTGACCTGCATTTTAATACTTATTATCAAATTGTCCTCCAAATTTTGTTCAGTGTGG
This sequence comes from Tragulus kanchil, assembly GCA_022376925.1. Taxonomy (NCBI): domain Eukaryota; kingdom Metazoa; phylum Chordata; class Mammalia; order Artiodactyla; family Tragulidae; genus Tragulus; species Tragulus kanchil. The sequence continues at coordinate 261,502,866 of JAIOJX010000032.1, forward strand.
TCCCACACAGAGTACCCATGGATTTATTTATTTATTCAACAAATATTTAACAAATTGCTATATCCAGGTACCACATAAACTGTTGGTGCTGACTTAATGAATATGGCAGGCACTCTGCTGTTTTTTAAGAGAGGAATGCTGGTTTTACTGCTCTGTTACCAACACTGAGTATTTTCAAAGCTTTATCTTTCTGACTTGATCCGAGAATGTTGTATTTTATTGCTCTTTTAACTTTCATTTCTTTCTTTACTGCTAACATTGAACACTTCATATTTATTGGTCATTTTTCATGGATTTTCATGTCTTTACACAGGGATCTCACAAATCTTATTTATAGTAAAGCAGTTAGATACATTTGCTAATTTAATAAAATATTTTAGTACATTTGCTGCTAAACTGAGCACCTATCTTCATCTTAAACAGAGGCATGAAGCCCTCCTAAGCCTCGAGTATTAGTACTCCTTGAAAGATCACTTTTTGACCTTTGGGGTAAGAAATGAGATAAAAATGGTATTAAAGTTATGGTGAGTTTACTACATTATTTGGTTTGCTCTTGGGCTAATTGTGGATCCTAGAACCTCTTCAGTATTTGACTGGCTGACTCTTTTCTTGTTCTGAGAACTGATTGATAATCTAGAAGATTTGTATTGGGAGGCAGAAAGGGTAATCTTCCTATTCTGTTAATGTAGAATTTTAATATTTTAAAAAATTATAAAAATATTGTATAGTTACAGGAAAACACTGAAAGATTTATAGGGATATAAGAAAAGAAAACCTATCATCACAATCCATAGAAAACTTACTGCTAAACTTTATATTTCTGTTCAATTTTTCTACTCTACTTAAATTCTTACACGTGATATGTAATTTTTTTGGTTGAATATGTTATAAACCTTTTCCTATATTTTTAAACATTTTGTAAATATCGTTTTAATTATCATGAACTGTGTGGAGAATTGGGCCATTCATTTACTATCATTTACCTAATTTTGGACCCTTGGCTTATTTATAATTTTTTAATGTTTTAATAATGTAACATCCTATTTTTGCATAAGATGTTTGCATTTTCAAAGAATTTCTTTCTAGGGAATTTCTATGAGAATTATAGCATCAAAAGTCTGACCTGCATTTTAATACTTATTATCAAATTGTCCTCCAAATTTTGTTCAGTGTGGTCCCACACAGAGTACCCATGGATTTATTTATTTATTCAACAAATATTTAACAAATTGCTATATCCAGGTACCACATAAACTGTTGGTGCTGACTTAATGAATATGGCAGGCACTCTGCTGTTTTTTAAGAGAGGAATGCTGGTTTTACTGCTCTGTTACCAACACTGAGTATTTTCAAAGCTTTATCTTTCTGACTTGATCCGAGAATGTTGTATTTTATTGCTCTTTTAACTTTCATTTCTTTCTTTACTGCTAACATTGAACACTTCATATTTATTGGTCATTTTTCATGGATTTTCATGTCTTTACACAGGGATCTCACAAATCTTATTTATAGTAAAGCAGTTAGATACATTTGCTAATTTAATAAAATATTTTAGTACATTTGCTGCTAAACTGAGCACCTATCTTCATCTTAAACAGAGGCATGAAGCCCTCCTAAGCCTCGAGTATTAGTACTCCTTGAAAGATCACTTTTTGACCTTTGGGGTAAGAAATGAGATAAAAATGGTATTAAAGTTATGGTGAGTTTACTACATTATTTGGTTTTCTCTTGGGCTAATTGTGGATCTTAGAACCTCTTCAGTATTTGACTGGATGACTCTTTTCTTGTTCTGAGAACTGATTGATAATCTAGAAGATTTGTATTGGGAGGCAGAAAGGGTAATCAATATTGTAGGCGGAGGTCACTGACAGGGGCCAAAGACAATAATGTGTGAAATTTAGGATAAATTGCTTTTGGTTTTTTGTCTAGATTTACTAAGACAGGGGAGTTGTTTGGGCAAATGATGCCTCTTTGGGGTCTCTTTGAAGTGACCATCCAGTGAATCAAGGAGAGGGCAGTTAAATCACTCTCAGTGAGAAGATCAAAAGAGGAGTGGGATACAGTTACATGTCAGGAGCCACGGGCTATCAGTTGACCTTTCTGAAGCCTGGGAAGAGGAGTTTGGTTAATTGGGAAAAGTTTTTGTTGTAGAGTGACCTTTTTTTATCCTTTCACTTTTTCCCCCCTTTTTCCTTTATCTTCAGTTTTTCCAGGCCTGTCCTTGCTTAATTTTCAACATTGTATCTCATCCTTCCATCTCTTTTCTTGAAGAGCTAGGAAAATAAAATAATCACACTCTCATAAAAAGGTCTTTGAATTCATTCCCTTTTCTCCTGTATGCCATTATCTCCTTCTTTTGCTTATAGGAGTTTAAAGATACAGGGTGATTCACACTTACTGATAGTTTCAGCATTGTTTAGCCTTGTGTGTGTTTTCCCCCTCCAAATCTTTTACCAAAGACTGAGTTTCATATCTCTCCTGTTTTTAAGTTGACACCACTGCTAATGAGTACAGGCTACCCAAAACTGAGCCAACAAAAGAAGAATCAGAGGGCTTAGTCAAAGGATTGGAAAGTACATGGCATACTTATCACCATTCTTGCCTCCCATGTAAGGGAAAGCAATGCAAATCAACCACAGGACTCTCTGCTGACCCTGAACATGGCCTTAGAATTCTTACCAATGTTGCATTCCAGTCATTCACTCCAAGTCGAAAGCTATTTTATTTTCTTAATGTAAGAATTACAGACATACCTCTAGGACTGGAAGTGTCGACTGTAATTGAGATGTAATGTACATAAAATATCTTAATATACTAGCATTTCTCTTTTAGTTCCCTTAAAAGAAGGACTACCTCAATGCCATCTGTAGAGAAGAAAATCTGATCTGAAAACTGGCACTGCTGAAGCCAACTTTGTCTGAGACTTAGTCATATAGTTTCAGGAAATGATAAATGTTAAGCATAAACAATTTCAGAGACAAAATGTTTGCCAAGGGGCAGTGACAAGAAGTCTTCCCTGCTGCAAGTTTCAGTCAGTCAGTTCAGTCACTCAGTGTGTCTGACTGTCACCCCATGGACTACAGCTCACCAAGAGTCCCTGTTCTTCACCACCTTCCAGAGCTTGCTTAAACTCGTATCCATTGACTCAGTGATGCCATCCAATCGTCTCGTCCTCTGTCGTCCCCTTCTCCTTTTACCTTCCTTCTTTCCCAACATCAGGCTCTTTTCCGATGAGTCATCTCTTCACATTAGGTGGCCAAAGTATTGGAGCTTCAGCATCATTCCTTCCAATGAATATTCAGGGTTGATTTCTCTTAGGATTGACTGGTTTGATCTCCTTGCTTGTCCAAGGGACTCTCAAGAACCTTCTCCAGAACCACATTTCAGAGGCATCATTTCTTAGGCACTCAGCCTTCTTTATGGTCCAACTCTCACATTCATCTATGACTACTGGGAAAATCAAAGCTTTGACTGTATGGACTTTTGCTGGCAAAGTGATGTCTCTGATCTTTACTATGCTGTTCAGGTTTATCTTAGCTTTTCTTTCAAGGAGCAAGAGTCTTTTAATGGCTGAAGTCACCATCCACAGTGATTTTGGAACCTAAGAGAATAAAGTCTGTCACCTGTTTGCCCGCATAAAACCTGATTTCTCTCCTGTTTTTATGATGACACCACTGCTAATGAGTACAGGCTACCCAAAACTGAGCCAACAAAAGAAGAATCAGAGGGCTTAGTCAAAGGATTGGAAAGTACATGGCATACTTATCACCATTCTTGCCTCCCATGTAAGGGAAAGCAATGCAAATCAACCACAGGACTCTCTGCTGACCCTGAACATGGCCTTAGAATTCTTACCAATGTTGCATTCCAGTCATTCACTCCAAGTCGAAAGCTATTTTATTTTCTTAATGTAAGAATTACAGACATACCTCTAGGACTGGAAGTGTCGACTGTAATTGAGATGTAATGTACATAAAATATCTTAATATACTAGCATTTCTCTTTTAGTTCCCTTAAAAGAAGGACTACCTCAATGCCATCTGTAGAGAAGAAAATCTGATCTGAAAACTGGCACTGCTGAAGCCAACTTTGTCTGAGACTTAGTCATATAGTTTCAGGAAATGATAAATGTTAAGCATAAACAATTTCAGAGACAAAATGTTTGCCAAGGGGCAGTGACAAGAAGTCTTCCCTGCTGCAAGTTTCAGTCAGTCAGTTCAGTCACTCAGTGTGTCTGACTGTCACCCCATGGACTACAGCTCACCAAGAGTCCCTGTTCTTCACCACCTTCCAGAGCTTGCTTAAACTCGTATCCATTGACTCAGTGATGCCATCCAATCGTCTCGTCCTCTGTCGTCCCCTTCTCCTTTTACCTTCCTTCTTTCCCAACATCAGGCTCTTTTCCGATGAGTCATCTCTTCACATTAGGTGGCCAAAGTATTGGAGCTTCAGCATCATTCCTTCCAATGAATATTCAGGGTTGATTTCTCTTAGGATTGACTGGTTTGATCTCCTTGCTTGTCCAAGGGACTCTCAAGAACCTTCTCCAGAACCACATTTCAGAGGCATCATTTCTTAGGCACTCAGCCTTCTTTATGGTCCAACTCTCACATTCATCTATGACTACTGGGAAAATCAAAGCTTTGACTGTATGGACTTTTGCTGGCAAAGTGATGTCTCTGATCTTTACTATGCTGTTCAGGTTTATCTTAGCTTTTCTTTCAAGGAGCAAGAGTCTTTTAATGGCTGAAGTCACCATCCACAGTGATTTTGGAACCTAAGAGAATAAAGTCTGTCACTGTTTCCATTGTTTGCCCGTCTATTTGCCATGAAGTGATAAGGCCAGATGCCATGATTTTTGTTTTATGAATGTTGAATTTTAGGACAACTTTTTCACTCTCCTCCTTCACCTTCATCAAGAGGCTCTTTAGTTCCTCTTCACTTTCAGCCATAAGGGTGGTATCATCTGCATACCTGAGGTTATTGATATTTCTCCCAGAAATCTTGACTCCAGCTTCTGTTTCATCCAGACTGGCATTTCACATGATGTACTCTGCATATAAATTAAATAAACAGAGTAGCAATATATAGCCTTGACATACTCCTTTCCCAATGTGGAACCAGTCCATTGTTCCATGTCCAGTTCTAACTCTTGCTTCTTGTGCTGCATACAGGTTTCTCAGGAGGAAGGCAAGGTAGTCTGGTATTCCCATCTCTTTCAGAATTTCCGACAGTTTGTTGTGATCCACACAGTCAACAGCTTTAGTGTGGTCAATGAAGCAGAAGTAGATATTTTCCTGGAATTCACTTAATTTTTCTATGATCCAACACATGTTGACAATTTGGGCTCTGACTCCTCTACCTTTTCTAAATCCAGCTTGTGTATCTGGAAGTTCTCAGCTCAAGTACTGTTGAAGCCTAGCTTGGAGAATTGTAAGCATTACTTTGCTAGCATGTGAAATTAGTGCAATGATGTGGTGGTTTGAGCATTCTTTGGCATTGCCCTTCTTTGGGACTGGAATGTAAACTGATCTTTTCCAGTCCTGAGGCCCCTGCTGACTTTTCCAAATTTGCTAGCATATTGAGTGCAGCACTTTAGCAACAGCATCTTTTAGAATTTGAAATAGTTCAACTGGAATTCCATCATCTCCACTAGCTTTGTTTGTAGTAATGCTTCCCTGGGCCCACTTTGACTTCACACTGCCCATACAGAGCCCTAGTCCTCTGTATGGGCAGTGAGGCAGAAGGCATTGTTTATTGATCATCAGAACAGAGCATTTACTTCATGTTTTTGGACAGCTCCCAAGTTTACAAATGCTACCTCCCAGGGCAGCTCTGTTGTCTCCCTGAGAATCCTTGCAGAGGGTCTAACTCGTTTATGTATGTGTTAGTATATTGTACTTGTCCTTCTCTTTTTGACTGACTTCACTTTTTATAATAGGTTCTAGATACAGCCACCTCGTTAGGATTGATTCTTCCGCATTTCCTTTAACAGCTGTGTAGTATTCCATTGTATATATGTACCAGAGCTTCTGGATCCATTCGTTTGTCGATGGACATCTAGGTTGCTTCCATGTTCTGGCTATTGTATAGAGAGCTGCAATGAACATTGGGGTACAGGTGCTTCTTTCAGATTTGATTTCATCAGGGTATAAGCCTAAGAGTGGGATTGCTGGGTCGTATGGTGCTTCTATTTTTAGTTTTTCAAGAAATCTCCAGACTGTCTTCCATAGAGGCTGTATCAATTTACATTCCCACCAGCAATGCAAGAGGGTTCCCTTTTCTCCACACCCTCTCCAGCATTTATTGTCTGTTGATTTGTTGATGATGGCCATTCTGACGGGTGTGAGGTGATATCTCATTGTAGTTTTGATTTGCATTTCTCTAATGATAAGTGAGGTTGAGCATCATTTCATGTGTTTTTGGGCCATCTGTATGTCCTCTTTGGAGAGGCGTCTCTTTAGATCTTTTTCCCATTTTTTGATTGGGTTGTTCGTTTTTCCTGTGCTAAGTTGTCTGAGTTGCTTGTAGATTTTGGAGATTAATTCTTTGTCTGTTGTTTCATTTGCTATGATTTTCTCCCACTCTGTGGGCTGTCTGTTCAGCTTATTTGTAGTTTCTTTTGCTGTACAAAAGCTTTTAAGTTTCATGAGGTCCCACATGTTCATTTGTCTTTTTAGTTCCGCTATTCTAGTTGTTGGGTCAGAGAAGATTTTGCTTTGATTGATGTCCTTGAGGGTTTTGCCTATATTCTCCTCTAAGAGTTTGATGGTTTCTGGTCTTACATTTAGGTCTTTAATCCATTTTGAGTTGATCTTTGTGCATGGTGTCAGGGAATGTTCCAACTTCATTTTTTTGCACGTAGCTGTCCAATTCTCCCAGCACCACTTGTTGAAGAGGCTGTCTTTGTCCCATTTTATATGTTTGCCTCCTTTGTCAAAAATAAGGCACCCATAGGTGCATGGGTTTATCTCTATCTTGTGGGGTTCTCTATCTTGTTCCATTGGTCTATAGTTCTGTTTTTGTGCCAGTATCATACTGTTTTGATGATTGTTGCTTTGTAGTATAGTCTGAAGTTGGGGAGGCTGATCCCTCCAGCTCCATTCTTCTCCTGGAGAATATTCCATGAGCGCTTGAGAAGAAAGCATATTCTTCTGCTTTTGGATGGAAAGTCCTAAAGATATCCATGAGGTCCATCTCTTCTAGTGTGGCATTTAAGGCTTGTATTTATTAATTTTCTGTTTTGATGATCTGTCCATTGGTGTGAGAGGTGTGTTAAAGTCTCCTACTATTATTGTGTTATTATTGATTTCTTCTTTTATGTCTGAAAGTGCTTGTCTTATGTATTGGGGTGCTCCTGTGTTGGGTGCATAGATATTTATGATTGTTATGTCTTCCTCTTGGATCGATCCCTTGATCATTATGGAGTGTCCTGCCTTGTCTCTTATAATCTTCTTTATTTTAAGGTCTGTTTTGTCTGGTATGAGGATTGCTACTCCAGCTTTCTTTTGATTTCCATTTGCATGGAATATCTTTTGCCATCCGCTCTCTTTTAGGCTATGAGTGTCTCTAGGTCTGAAGTGAGTTTCCTGGAGGCAGCATATCGTTTTTTGAGGGGGAAAAAAAGTTTTCCTGTGCTAAGTTGTCTGAGTTGCTTGTAGATTTTGGAGATTAATTCTTTGTCTGTTGTTTCATTTGCTATGATTTTCTCCCACTCTGTGGGCTGTCTGTTCAGCTTATTTGTAGTTTCTTTTGCTGTACAAAAGCTTTTAAGTTTCATGAGGTCCCACATGTTCATTTGTCTTTTTAGTTCCGCTATTCTAGTTGTTGGGTCAGAGAAGATTTTGCTTTGATTGATGTCCTTGAGGGTTTTGCCTATATTCTCCTCTAAGAGTTTGATGGTTTCTGGTCTTACATTTAGGTCTTTAATCCATTTTGAGTTGATCTTTGTGCATGGTGTCAGGGAATGTTCCAACTTCATTTTTTTGCACGTAGCTGTCCAATTCTCCCAGCACCACTTGTTGAAGAGGCTGTCTTTGTCCCATTTTATATGTTTGCCTCCTTTGTCAAAAATAAGGCACCCATAGGTGCATGGGTTTATCTCTATCTTGTGGGGTTCTCTATCTTGTTCCATTGGTCTATAGTTCTGTTTTTGTGCCAGTATCATACTGTTTTGATGATTGTTGCTTTGTAGTATAGTCTGAAGTTGGGGAGGCTGATCCCTCCAGCTCCATTCTTCTCCTGGAGAATATTCCATGAGCGCTTGAGAAGAAAGCATATTCTTCTGCTTTTGGATGGAAAGTCCTAAAGATATCCATGAGGTCCATCTCTTCTAGTGTGGCATTTAAGGCTTGTATTTATTAATTTTCTGTTTTGATGATCTGTCCATTGGTGTGAGAGGTGTGTTAAAGTCTCCTACTATTATTGTGTTATTATTGATTTCTTCTTTTATGTCTGAAAGTGCTTGTCTTATGTATTGGGGTGCTCCTGTGTTGGGTGCATAGATATTTATGATTGTTATGTCTTCCTCTTGGATCGATCCCTTGATCATTATGGAGTGTCCTGCCTTGTCTCTTATAATCTTCTTTATTTTAAGGTCTGTTTTGTCTGGTATGAGGATTGCTACTCCAGCTTTCTTTTGATTTCCATTTGCATGGAATATCTTTTTCCAGCCTCTTACTTTCATTCTATGAGTGTCTCTAGGTCTGAAGTGAGTTTCCTGGAGGCAGCATACGTATGGGTCTTGTTTTTGAATCCATTCAGCCAGTCTGTGTCTTTTGGTTGTGGCATTTAGTCCATTTACATTCAAAGTAATTATTGATACAAATGATCCTATTGTCATCTTCTTAGATGTTATGATGGCTTTGTTTTGTCGATCTTCTTCTTCTTTTCTCATACTTGTTGTCGATATAAGTCCCTTTAACACTTGTTATAAGACTGGTTGGGTGTTACTAAATTCTTTTAGTTTTTGCTTATCTGTAAAGCTTTTGATTTCTCCATCAATTTTGAATGAGATCCTTGCAGGGTAGAGGATTCTTGGTTGCAGATTATTCTTTTTTAGCCGTTTAAATGTGTCCTGCCATTCCTTTCTGGCCTGCAGAGTTTCTGTTGGAAGATCAGCTGTTAAACATATGGGCTTTCCCTTGTATGTCACTAGTTGCTTTTCCCTCGCTGCTTTTAGAATTCTGTCTTTGTGTTTAATTTGTGTTAGCTTCATTATTATGTTTCTTGGTGTGTTTCTTCTCAGGTTTATTTTGTATGGTACTCTTTGCACTTCTTGGACTTGACTGACTATTTGTTTTCCCATGTTGGGGAAATTTTCAACTATAATCTCTTCAAAATTTTTCTCATATCCTTTCTTTTTTTTCTTCTCCTTCTGGAGCCCCTATAATTTGAATACTGGTATATTTAATATTATCCCAGAGGTCTCTGAGGCTATCCTTTGCTCTTTTCATTCTTTGAGCTAGAGTCTGTTTTTCAGCAGTTACTTCCACCATTCTATCTTCCAGCTCACTTATCCAGTCCTCTGTCTCAGGTATTCTGCTCTTGATTCCTTCTACAGTGTTTTTCAGTTCAGTAATTGAGTTGTTTGTCTCTGTTTGTTGTTTTTTAAGTTCTTGTATTTCTTTATTCAGTATGTTAGTTGATTCTTGCAATTTCTCTAAAATTCTGTTTTCAGTGTTTTAGATCATCTTTACTATCATTCTTCTGAATTCGCTTTCAGAAAGTTTGTCTAATTCGTCTTCATTTATTTGATGTTGTGTATTTGTAGATTGTTCCTTCACTTGTGTGGTATTTCTCTGCTGTTTCGTTGTTATTATTAATTTTTTAACTAACTATGCTTGAGGTTTCCTTTTCCCAGACTTTGAGTTACATCTGTTGGTATTTGTTATTTGAATGAGGCGTCTTATTCTGGATGATGCTGGTGGTTAGGTGAGGTCAGGACTTGCATACAAGTGCTTACCTTTGTTGGAGTTCTCGCTGTTTAATGTTCTCTAGTGTTAGGTATTCTCTGGTGCTGTAGAGTTCTGGAGTCAGTTGCCTGACCAGGAAATGAAGATTTCATGGCTGGTTTGTTATGGCATTAAATGGTATTAAAACATATATACACGAATGAGAAACAGAAGGTAAACCTTTGACAAATGGCAATTAAAATATCATGCAAATGCTATCTAGCATATTGAATTATACACACAAACATATACAGCCATAACATAACCCAAACATTCCTACAAAAAATACAGTACAGTACATTAGCACAGTGAATAGAGAAGCGAAGAATGATATCCACCAGAACATATGGGCTTTCCCTTGTATGTCACTAGTTGCTTTTCCCTCGCTGCTTTTAGAATTCTGTCTTTGTGTTTAATTTGTGTTAGCTTCATTATTATGTTTCTTGGTGTGTTTCTTCTCAGGTTTATTTTGTATGGTACTCTTTGCACTTCTTGGACTTGACTGACTATTTGTTTTCCCATGTTGGGGAAATTTTCAACTATAATCTCTTCAAAATTTTTCTCATATCCTTTCTTTTTTTTCTTCTCCTTCTGGAGCCCCTATAATTTGAATACTGGTATATTTAATATTATCCCAGAGGTCTCTGAGGCTATCCTTTGCTCTTTTCATTCTTTGAGCTAGAGTCTGTTTTTCAGCAGTTACTTCCACCATTCTATCTTCCAGCTCACTTATCCAGTCCTCTGTCTCAGGTATTCTGCTCTTGATTCCTTCTACAGTGTTTTTCAGTTCAGTAATTGAGTTGTTTGTCTCTGTTTGTTGTTTTTTAAGTTCTTGTATTTCTTTATTCAGTATGTTAGTTGATTCTTGCAATTTCTCTAAAATTCTGTTTTCAGTGTTTTAGATCATCTTTACTATCATTCTTCTGAATTCGCTTTCAGAAAGTTTGTCTAATTCGTCTTCATTTATTTGATGTTGTGTATTTGTAGATTGTTCCTTCACTTGTGTGGTATTTCTCTGCTGTTTCGTTGTTATTATTAATTTTTTAACTAACTATGCTTGAGGTTTCCTTTTCCCAGACTTTGAGTTACATCTGTTGGTATTTGTTATTTGAATGAGGCGTCTTATTCTGGATGATGCTGGTGGTTAGGTGAGGTCAGGACTTGCATACAAGTGCTTACCTTTGTTGGAGTTCTCGCTGTTTAATGTTCTCTAGTGTTAGGTATTCTCTGGTGCTGTAGAGTTCTGGAGTCAGTTGCCTGACCAGGAAATGAAGATTTCATGGCTGGTTTGTTATGGCATTAAATGGTATTAAAACATATATACACGAATGAGAAACAGAAGGTAAACCTTTGACAAATGGCAATTAAAATATCATGCAAATGCTATCTAGCATATTGAATTATACACACAAACATATACAGCCATAACATAACCCAAACATTCCTACAAAAAATACAGTACAGTACATTAGCACAGTGAATAGAGAAAGCGAAGAATGATATCCACCAGTTAATAACCAAACTAACTAGAGCACAAATTGGACAATAATGCTAGAGCAGGGTCCCAGTTGGGGATAAGGCAGTGAGGACAGAACAGACTAAGAACTATGGTGCAGAAAAGGGAAAAGAGAAAGGGAGGATAGAAGAGAAACATAGAATAATGCTGCAAAGTTAAATATAGGGAGATAAAGATTTGTATGTATTACAGTTTAGTGCTGTAGGAAAAGGGCATCAGAGAAAGCAAAGAAATAGTTGTAGAGAAGTAGTAATACATATAAAAAATTTAAAAATTAAAACAGAAATAAGTTTAGAAAAACAAAGCAAAAACAGTAAAATCAAACCCCCCACAGAACCCTAAAAGGCCAATATGGAACCAGAAGTTTATACCAAAATAAAATGTATGGTTTACAAGAAAAAAAAATTATGTAAACTTGAATATATTCAGTCTTACTGATAAGATTAGTAGCTTCAGTAGAGTTCAATGGAGGAAACAAACAAACAAAACAAAACAAAGCAAAAAAACTGGGAGAGGCTGAGGGGATTTGGAATAAAGGAATAAAAATGAGTGAAAAGAAGAAAATAAAAGAAAAAAAGCAATAAAAAAGAATAAAAAATAAAATGAAAAAAAAAAAATCCAGCAGTAACTCCAGCTCCAGACAAATCGTGAGAATAGTGATTGTTTATGTTCTTCTGTCTCTTGCTGACTATTCCGGAATTATCAGTCTTTTTCTTGCCTCTGGCAGTGGCTGGATGTGAAGGCCTCTTTTACTGCTTGTTTATTTCCACCTATTCCAGAACTAAAAGGCCCACCGAGGTTGGCCCTAGTAGTTTCTTAATCCTTAATCCAGATCCCTTTTTTGCTGGGTGGAACTAAACTCCCTCCCTGTAGTTTGACCAGCAGCCAAACTACAGTAGGGATAATGGCGTCTCTGTCACAAAGGATTTACTCCCACACGCTCTATGAGAAGCACTTCTGCAGTGACCCCGACCCTGCTGCAGGCCGCCAACAACCCCCGTCACTGCGGAAGACGTCAGATTACTCAGAGTGAGTCTGGCTCAGTCTCATGCAGGATCGCTTTTCCCTCTCCCAGATCTTGGTGAGAGTCTCCAGTCCTACTCGGTGGCTCTGTGATCAGGTTAATGGTAACCTTCTTTAAAGGGAATTGAGTCCCGTCTTTCCGAGGACTGCTCGAGGGCACTTCTATCTTAAGGGGGCACTTGGACCCTCTAAAGCCGGTCTGGCTCAGTCCCTTGTGGGGGTCACTGCACCTTTCCCAGGCCTTGATTTGCAACAGGTTTGCGTATTTGGCCTGCCCAGCCTTTCTGGCAGGTATGAGGTCTGACTTTTAAAGGCGAGATTGCGCCCCTCCTACCGTCTTGTCTTGTTGCGGCTTCTCCTTTTCTCTTCGATGTGGGGTATCTTTTTTGTGATCAGATCCAACCTCCTCCTGTCGATGGTTTTTCAGGAACTTGTTGCAATTCAGGCGATTTTGCAGGAGAGATGAGTGCACGTCCTTCTATGCCGCTGTCTTAGCTCTACCGTCTTGCTTTTTCTTTTAATGGAGTATATAGTAAGTCTCAAATTAGCAGTCTTTTAAAAATAGAACTTGTTAAAAATTTTTGTAAAGAAAGCAGCATCACATCCCTTCAGCAGAGTAACACCTTTACCAATCTATATCATATTATCCAACTTCTTTACTGTTTTCTCTGTTTAATTCACACTGTCCTTGATCCCATAGCAAATTATAGAAGTATTTTAGAGTTAAATTAGCCAGAAGACATTGCTACAGGAGTAGATACATATTACTAGTTTCCCTAGTAATTGCATTTTCATTTCCTTTTATTCTCAATGGCTAGAGCCATCATGTATGCATCTCATGTTTTAATTGTTCTGAATTTAGTTATATATCATCTCCCCTAACCTCTTACCAGGGTGATTGTGGCTTTCCCGAGGAAGTTTCTGCATCACTGTCATTGATAGGTATGGCTGTCATTTCAAATAAAAGACAAGAAATGATTTGGTGCTTCTACTCATTAGCAAGAAGTCACTGAATTGCCTCATATTAATATTTTAAATGATAGATTGTGAAATGATTTTATTTCACATTTTTAAAATTTCAAATGATAAATTTGTCAAAAAACACTCATCTATTATATGTAAAATAAAAGCACAAGCCCACACACACAGTAAAACCTTACACCTGAAGTACTTGTCAGAACAATTCAGTCTAATTCTCTTGTCCTTCTGAAGCCATTAGGCCAATAATCTTGTATTTATTTACAATTTCTTGGCAATGATAGACTCATAGTTTCTGATTCTATTACTTGTTTGATGGAATCATTCCAGGGAATATTTATCATGAACTTGAGTATATCGATAAGTTCTTCTTAGCTGAAAAATATATGATGGATTCAATTCTATTCTCAGTGTAGATTTAGCTCACTTTATGGATCAATTGCTTTCCTGAAAGATTTGCCAATGAAGTTAATTTTCTTCTAGTAAATTGATTTTTCTCTTGACAACACATTTTAAATTGGAGCTGTGTTTTCTGGTAGGCAATAACCTCAAGACGTAGTAAAATCGCATTTGAGATTATAGCTGTCCCCTTGTGGGGGGAAGAAAGGCAATTTTCAGATAGTGATAAAATATGAAAAATAAGTTATTAACCTGAAAATGACTAGGTTTAATTTTATGGTTTAAGTATAAAGGAACAGAAACTATGACAACTTAGCCAAACAAAATATTTTGAAAAGACCATGACTCCTATAATACTTTACTGCAGGAAAACATGGAATTCTTGGTGGCTTAGGTTGTGTTTGTTGTTTTTTTTAAATTTTTTCCCTTTTGGGCATATACTAGCTTAAAGGGAGAATGAGAAACAACTGAAATATTTCAAAATGAATGAAATGAAATATGAACATATTATTCAACCATTCATTTGAATTTAAAAGTGAACCCTTTGGAGAAATGGATTTATTCCCTATTCTTCCTTTTTGCCTTCCATGGGGTCTAATTCAGCACCAAATGAAGAGAAATTATTCTAATAGCAAGTATGTATATAGTATTTACGTAATTTAGTTCCACGGTTCTTGGAGACTTCAGTGGTCGTCCAGTGGTTTTTACAAGGGTGCACTGTCATTGATAGGTATGGCTGTCATTTCAAATAAAAGACAAGAAATGATTTGGTGCTTCTACTCATTAGCAAGAAGTCACTGAATTGCCTCATATTAATATTTTAAATGATAGATTGTGAAATGATTTTATTTCACATTTTTAAAATTTCAAATGATAAATTTGTCAAAAAACACTCATCTATTATATGTAAAATAAAAGCACAAGCCCACACACACAGTAAAACCTTACACCTGAAGTACTTGTCAGAACAATTCAGTCTAATTCTCTTGTCCTTCTGAAGCCATTAGGCCAATAATCTTGTATTTATTTACAATTTCTTGGCAATGATAGACTCATAGTTTCTGATTCTATTACTTGTTTGATGGAATCATTCCAGGGAATATTTATCATGAACTTGAGTATATCGATAAGTTCTTCTTAGCTGAAAAATATATGATGGATTCAATTCTATTCTCAGTGTAGATTTAGCTCACTTTATGGATCAATTGCTTTCCTGAAAGATTTGCCAATGAAGTTAATTTTCTTCTAGTAAATTGATTTTTCTCTTGACAACACATTTTAAATTGGAGCTGTGTTTTCTGGTAGGCAATAACCTCAAGACGTAGTAAAATCGCATTTGAGATTATAGCTGTCCCCTTGTGGGGGGAAGAAAGGCAATTTTCAGATAGTGATAAAATATGAAAAATAAGTTATTAACCTGAAAATGACTAGGTTTAATTTTATGGTTTAAGTATAAAGGAACAGAAACTATGACAACTTAGCCAAACAAAATATTTTGAAAAGACCATGACTCCTATAATACTTTACTGCAGGAAAACATGGAATTCTTGGTGGCTTAGGTTGTGTTTGTTGTTTTTTTTAAATTTTTTCCCTTTTGGGCATATACTAGCTTAAAGGGAGAATGAGAAACAACTGAAATATTTCAAAATGAATGAAATGAAATATGAACATATTATTCAACCATTCATTTGAATTTAAAAGTGAACCCTTTGGAGAAATGGATTTATTCCCTATTCTTCCTTTTTGCCTTCCATGGGGTCTAATTCAGCACCAAATGAAGAGAAATTATTCTAATAGCAAGTATGTATATAGTATTTACGTAATTTAGTTCCACGGTTCTTGGAGACTTCAGTGGTCGTCCAGTGGTTAAAATTCTGTGCTTCTAATGCAAGGGATGACAGTTTGATCCCTGGTGGGTGAACTTAGATCCTGCACGCCTTGGCCAAAATAAATATTCTTTCTTTTTAAACTATAAATTGTTCTTTGATGGATTTTTGTAACATATCTTTATGATATATCTTTATTTAGTTTTGGCTGTGCTCAGTCTTTGTTGTTGCATGGGCTCTTCCCTGGTCATGGAGAGTATGCTTCTCACTGTGGCGTCTTCTCTTGTTGCGGAGCATGGGCTCTAGGGCAGTGGGGCTTCAGTAGCTGCAGCATGTGAGCTCAGTAGTTGTGGCTCCCTAGCTCAAGAGCACAGGCTCAATAGTTGGGGTGAACAGGCTTAGTTGCTCTGAGGCACATGGGATCTTCCAGGATCAGGGATCAAATCTGTGTCTCTCCTGCATTGACAGGCAGATTCTTTATCACTGAACCACCAGAAAAGCCCCTATAATAGATCTTAATAACAAATCGTTTATTCTTCTAGAATAGAATCACACAAGTCAGCTTTTACTGGTTAAATGATAAGAACATGTTTAACGTTTTAATTAGGTGTCAGCAAAATTTTTCTGTAAAGACTCAGATAGTGAATCTTTTTGATTTTGCAGGCTATAAGGTGTCTATGGCTTCCTCCTCACACCTCTTCCCTCCTCCATTCCCCTCTTCATCCACTACCTCCTCTCCCTTGCCTCTTCCTCCTCCTTTAAAATGGGAAAGATGCAAAAGCCATTCTTAGTTCACAATCTGTATAAAAACAAGTTGTATCTGGCCCTTGGGCCAAAGTTGTCCACCCCTGTTTCAGATACATATTGCCAAATAGCTTTTCAAGGATTTATACTAACTTAATCTCTCATCATAAATTTTTGAGAGTGTTTATTTCATAGTACATTCTTTTTATCATTTTTTTTTGCTTACCAGAATGTGGCTTTGTTTAATAATCTGAAGTTACTAAATATTATAAAACAGTATATGTTTATGAATGATTAGATATAATCACTAGATGGTCAAATAACCAAATTTTGATATTGGTGCATCCCACCTTTCATATGACCACTATGTTTTCAGAAACGCAGCAGCATTCTACAAAGTAAAGTCTGTGTCATTTGTGACAACATGGATGGACCTAGAGGTTATTCCTCTAAATTAAATATTAAACAGAGAAAGGCAAAAAAATAAATAAATAAATAAAAATAAAAAAAATAAAAACACATAAGCTCCATACCAACAAACTGGTTGAAAACATTTAATTATGCACCTTTGTCCTTCATGTCACAGCTGATACACAGACCAAACAACAAATAAATCCCATAGTTTAGACTGAACTTGAGATATATATTTGGAATAAGGCTAATCACATTTGTACATATTCAGATTGGTTAGAGAAAATCTAAGACAGCATGTGAGCTCAGTAGTTGTGGCTCCCTAGCTCAAGAGCACAGGCTCAATAGTTGGGGTGAACAGGCTTAGTTGCTCTGAGGCACATGGGATCTTCCAGGATCAGGGATCAAATCTGTGTCTCTCCTGCATTGACAGGCAGATTCTTTATCACTGAACCACCAGAAAAGCCCCTATAATAGATCTTAATAACAAATCGTTTATTCTTCTAGAATAGAATCACACAAGTCAGCTTTTACTGGTTAAATGATAAGAACATGTTTAACGTTTTAATTAGGTGTCAGCAAAATTTTTCTGTAAAGACTCAGATAGTGAATCTTTTTGATTTTGCAGGCTATAAGGTGTCTATGGCTTCCTCCTCACACCTCTTCCCTCCTCCATTCCCCTCTTCATCCACTACCTCCTCTCCCTTGCCTCTTCCTCCTCCTTTAAAAATGGGAAAGATGCAAAAGCCATTCTTAGTTCACAATCTGTATAAAAACAAGTTGTATCTGGCCCTTGGGCCAAAGTTGTCCACCCCTGTTTCAGATACATATTGCCAAATAGCTTTTCAAGGATTTATACTAACTTAATCTCTCATCATAAATTTTTGAGAGTGTTTATTTCATAGTACATTCTTTTTATCATTTTTTTTTGCTTACCAGAATGTGGCTTTGTTTAATAATCTGAAGTTACTAAATATTATAAAACAGTATATGTTTATGAATGATTAGATATAATCACTAGATGGTCAAATAACCAAATTTTGATATTGGTGCATCCCACCTTTCATATGACCACTATGTTTTCAGAAACGCAGCAGCATTCTACAAAGTAAAGTCTGTGTCATTTGTGACAACATGGATGGACCTAGAGGTTATTCCTCTAAATTAAATATTAAACAGAGAAAGGCAAAAAAATAAATAAATAAATAAAAATAAAAAAAATAAAAACACATAAGCTCCATACCAACAAACTGGTTGAAAACATTTAATTATGCACCTTTGTCCTTCATGTCACAGCTGATACACAGACCAAACAACAAATAAATCCCATAGTTTAGACTGAACTTGAGATATATATTTGGAATAAGGCTAATCACATTTGTACATATTCAGATTGGTTAGAGAAAATCTAAGATTTTGACCTGACAAACAGCTATTTCCCCAAGAGATTAAAGGTTAACCCTGATTGCTCATAGAATGTTTATGCACCTGATGCTATAATATTTTCCAAGTCAGAAGAAAACTTCCAAAAATAGGGCTTCCCCTGGTGGTCCAGTGGGTAAGGACACCACCTTGCAGTGCAAGGGGCGATCCCTGGCCTGGGAAGATCCCACGTGCTGCGGAGCGGCTGGACCGATGTGTCCAATTACTGAGCCGAAGCTCTGGAGCGCATATGCCCAGAGCCGGTGCTCTGCGACAACAGAGGCCACCGCGATGGGAGGCCCACACGGGCCAAGGAACAAAGACGGATGAAAACAGACAAATGAAAGACCAATAGAAGTGGCCCGCCGGCTCCCCTCCCTCCCCAACCCGACCCCCGCCCCCCCCAAAATAAATAAATAAATAAATAAATCTTAAAAAAAAAAAACTTCCAAAAATAATATATGACTACAGAAAAAGAAGATAATTAATTAAGAGGGACTTACATACCTTCAAAATAGTGTGAGGATATTAATTGTTCAGGAAGATGTATACAGATAAATTAAGGAATATGACATGTCTTTAATGAGCAATATTTTCCTGCAATTAAATGTGGGATTGGTTCCAATAATTGACTAAATCTCTTTCTGGTAACTAATACTTCCAGGTGTTTTTTTTTTTTTTTTTTTTTTTTAAATTTTTTTCCTTTATTTTAAAGATTGTACAGAGTTTTGTTGTTCACCAACATGTATGTTCCCAGATCATTCATATGCATATCCCTGGACCTTCCCACCACCCAGTACCCCCCTCCCATCTTTTTATCATTTTAATACTGATATGAGGACATTCATTCAATTTTTCCAAAATGTGCAGTTTTAACTTAGATTCCTATTTTTTTGATTGCAAAAGTTTAATATTCTAGGCTTAGTTCAAAGTATTCTATTGAAGACATTCATTTTGTGAGGCACTGAAATAAAATAAATGCATCTCTAATGTATGAAAACTGAACATGGTCAGGGAGCATTCTCAATTTCCTGTTTCATGAACCATGACTGAGTTCCCTTGTTGGAAGCCTCCCTCCTCTGGGCCCTAAGATCACTGAACCCACTGAGTCCAAGGTTGCAAAGATAGGAAGTAAAAATACATAAGCAATTAATTAGGTCTAATAATGTGAGGGGGCTTCTCTCACTTCTACTATTGGCCTCCAAACCTGTATGTTCTGGGAGAATGAGCACCAGATTTTTCCTTCTAGTTGAAAATATACACTACGTCTCTGGAGCAGTTACAGAGATTTGTGACATCATCAAAGCTGTGAAAGATGTAGGGATGGTGATTCATACCACACTCCCATTTAAATTCTCTTTTGGCTAGTGAGAAAACAGATGCCTGTTAGAGAATGTCTGGATTATTCTAAACTTAATTACATGGGGAGGCAAATTGCAAGTGTTGTTTCAGATATGATATACTTCCTGAGTATATCAACACAGCCCCTGGAAGCTAATATGCATTTATTGATATAGAAAGTACTTTATTTTTGTAGCAACCAATTCATCTTCATCTGGAAGGGACAGCAGTATACTTGTCAAGGATTTACTGTAAGGTGTGACAGTTTACCTTTTTTCTGTCATAAACTCTTAAAGGATTTTGATCATTTTGATGGCTCTTCAAATAGTATAATAGCCCATTATATTGCTGCTATTATTCTAACTGGGTGTGACAGCGTGAGACAGCAAGTGCCCCAAAATGCTTTAATAATACAAAATTGTGCTAAAATGTAGGAAATAAACTCCATTCCTGATTCTGATCATAGATGATATATTCCTAAGTGTCTAAACTGGAAAGAACTTAATGAAGAGATTATGTCCAGACCAATTAAGAAAGCCAGCATAAGTTTGTGAGGTTCCCAGAAACTACCAAAAAAAAAAAAAAAAAAGAAACCCCTTACCAGCCCTAGGCCTGAAGGGAGAAAGATCAGAGACAGTGTTAGAGTAACCTGGCAAGAACTGGAGATATGGAACAGGGCCAAGTGGTAGAGATATGGTGGCTGAAAAATGTAGCCACCTTAAAAAATCTTGATCCTACAGGTCTGAAGTAACACAACCTCTTTCTCCTTCTGCTCTCTACTTTCTTGCTGTTTATATGTGATGTTCTCCTCAGCTATCTCATAATCATTGGTTGTCCATGCTTAAGGTCTGGAGCTTAAAACATTTTTTTGGAAAATCTGAGTTCTCATGAAAGGGATACTGGATTTGAACTTCACTCTAGGATACTATGGGATAGCTGTTGATAAAGGAACCTCCAGTATTATGATCTTCATATTCTTTCTTTTAAGCTAGTAGCATTTCTCCAATACTTATATTGCAGTACCTGCCTAGCCCTAGAATCTAAAAGTTTTTTCAAGCCTAGTGGTGTAATAAAGCTAAAAACCTTAGCATTTAGCATTTAAGAAGTAGATGGTTACTGAGTACTCTGTTTTCTATGAACTAATCATACAACTCCCATTTAAATTCTCTTTTGGCTAGTGAGAAAACAGATGCCTGTTAGAGAATGTCTGGATTATTCTAAACTTAATTACATGGGGAGGCAAATTGCAAGTGTTGTTTCAGATATGATATACTTCCTGAGTATATCAACACAGCCCCTGGAAGCTAATATGCATTTATTGATATAGAAAGTACTTTATTTTTGTAGCAACCAATTCATCTTCATCTGGAAGGGACAGCAGTATACTTGTCAAGGATTTACTGTAAGGTGTGACAGTTTACCTTTTTTCTGTCATAAACTCTTAAAGGATTTTGATCATTTTGATGGCTCTTCAAATAGTATAATAGCCCATTATATTGCTGCTATTATTCTAACTGGGTGTGACAGCGTGAGACAGCAAGTGCCCCAAAATGCTTTAATAATACAAAATTGTGCTAAAATGTAGGAAATAAACTCCATTCCTGATTCTGATCATAGATGATATATTCCTAAGTGTCTAAACTGGAAAGAACTTAATGAAGAGATTATGTCCAGACCAATTAAGAAAGCCAGCATAAGTTTGTGAGGTTCCCAGAAACTACCAAAAAAAAAAAAAAAAAAGAAACCCCTTACCAGCCCTAGGCCTGAAGGGAGAAAGATCAGAGACAGTGTTAGAGTAACCTGGCAAGAACTGGAGATATGGAACAGGGCCAAGTGGTAGAGATATGGTGGCTGAAAAATGTAGCCACCTTAAAAAATCTTGATCCTACAGGTCTGAAGTAACACAACCTCTTTCTCCTTCTGCTCTCTACTTTCTTGCTGTTTATATGTGATGTTCTCCTCAGCTATCTCATAATCATTGGTTGTCCATGCTTAAGGTCTGGAGCTTAAAACATTTTTTTGGAAAATCTGAGTTCTCATGAAAGGGATACTGGATTTGAACTTCACTCTAGGATACTATGGGATAGCTGTTGATAAAGGAACCTCCAGTATTATGATCTTCATATTCTTTCTTTTAAGCTAGTAGCATTTCTCCAATACTTATATTGCAGTACCTGCCTAGCCCTAGAATCTAAAAGTTTTTTCAAGCCTAGTGGTGTAATAAAGCTAAAAACCTTAGCATTTAGCATTTAAGAAGTAGATGGTTACTGAGTACTCTGTTTTCTATGAACTAATCATACATCAGTTCTGCCTGATATCTACCAGTTAAGAAAATAAATGCTAAAGTGCTGACCATAGTAGGAGAGGGGTAGTCACTTGTTGTAAGGCTATATATATTGCCTTCTGATGACTGTTTTGGCTGAATCCCCAGTATTTCCTAATATCCTTGTGGTTCTTCTTTGGCCTATGAAGTTATTTTGAAGTATGGTATCTAATTTCCAAATATTT
Organism: Tragulus kanchil; assembly: GCA_022376925.1. Classification (NCBI taxonomy): domain Eukaryota; kingdom Metazoa; phylum Chordata; class Mammalia; order Artiodactyla; family Tragulidae; genus Tragulus; species Tragulus kanchil. The sequence continues at coordinate 261,524,987 of JAIOJX010000032.1, forward strand.
GGGATTTTCCATATAGCTTTTTGTTATTGATATTTATTTTTTAATTGGAGGATAATTGCTTCATAGTGTTGTATTGGTTTCTGCCATACAACATTGTGAATCAGTCATGATTATATAATATATATATGTATAAATCCCTCCCTCTAGAGCCTCCATCCCTCCCTCTACCCTCAATCCTGCCCCTCTAGGTTGTCACGGAGTACCAGGCTGGACTCTTTATTGGTATCTAATTTAATTCCACTGTGGTCAGTGACTATATTTTGTGATTCTTTTAAATGTATAGAGCCTTATTTTACAGTCCAGTATATGGAATTTTTTGACAAATTTCATATGCACTTGAAAGGAAAGTTTATCCGAATACTATTCTATAACAGAATAGTTATAGGATGGAGTACTGTGTAAATATTAAGTAAAATCGGTAGCACTGTTGCTAATTCTTTTATATTCCTACTGATTTTCTGTCAACCTGTCCTGTTAACTACTAAGAGGAATAGTGTAGTCTCCAAATACAGTTGTGAATATGTATACTGATATTTCTCAGTTCATTTCTGACAGGTTTGCTTCATGGATATTGAAGTTCTGTGAATAGGTACAAAGACATTTAAGACTGTCCATATCTTTTTTGATACATTTTACTGAGTTGTGACAAATTTTTTATAGTGAAGAAAAACTAGTATAACCAGCCATCTGAAAAAATGCCGCAACCACTACTTCTCAATATAGAAAGTCTAAACCTACATACATTTGTCATACAACAAATCCCATCTCTGTCCCCTGACAATTCCCCTAATTTCATTCATTAGAAGGGGATTTAAAAAAAAAAAAAAACCTCAAGAGCACCTTACAGCAGCATTCAACTTTCCTATGAAATACTCAGAATCTTAAATATGTACACTTCTCTTTTTTTCTCATAGTAAGCTAGACACTGGCGTCAAGAGTTTGTGGAACTGGAGGAAAAATAACCCATTCAAAACTATTCTATAAACCCATCTTTTGGCGAAATAGCAGGTATCCAAGTTAAAAATAGGAGGGTCATTCTGTTGTTTTGTTTTCCAAAATTTAAATCGTTCTGGTTCCCCTTCTACGTAAACCTCTGTCACCACTCCTGGCTGGAGATGGGCAGAGGCTCTGGCCCCTGCTCCTCCCACTTCTCAGCGGCTGCTTCCTTATCGCTGCAGCAAGGCTTGAACAGATGTGTGTCGATGAGGACTTCCCCAAATCACCCTTTATAGATGACGCCACAGCATATTTTCCAACTTTTCCAGTATGTGAGATCTAAAACGGAAAGCACTGGTGATCTGGTGGAGCCAGAAGCCATCTCCGTATCTGAGGCATCATCTGCCCGGTTACCGTCACAGGGAGGCTGAGCTGGAGAGGCCCTTGAGGTGGTGCTGTGAGCATCAGCGTTGTGACGCTTCAATTCCTTTTTCAGTTTACTAATCTGGTTGCTTTTTATCCTATCTCCAGATAGAGTTTTCACTTTCTTTGGTTTCAGTGTAGTCTTTAGACTGGGCTCTGCCCTTGCATCTACAGCATGATTCCAGTTTTTTTCGATCCTGTGGTCAGTTTCTTCCATCTTTTCACAAGCAGGACCCAGTGTTACAGATGTCTCCTGAACGAGTATCATGTAGCCCGAAACAGCTCTGGAAGTCCATTTCATAGCGTTTACTGTCAGTGAATTGAGAAGTGGAGGGTTTAGCTCTGCACATATAGCAGCCCTCTAATACTTTGGTACATCTTTGACTTGTGAAAACCAAACATCTTTTCTTCTGGGCAGTAGCCTTCCCAAAGCAGCCATTCCATGTGCATTACTGTTCCCGAGGTGCGCAGTGCCAAGTCAACTCCCCTCTTCAATTGCCCCCCCACGATAATTTTTATACTCAGAATCTTAAACTATGCTCCCAATATAGAAAGTCTAAACCTACATACATTTGTCATACAACAAATCCCATCTCTGACCCCTGAAATTCCTGTGAATTTATTCATTAGAAGGGGATTTAATTAAAAAAAAAAAAAAAAGACTTAGTGCCTCACAGCAGTATTCAGCTTTCCTATGAAATACTCAGAATCTTAAATATTATGTATACTTATTTTTTTTATTTTAGTAAGCTAGACACTAGCTTCAGAGCTTGTGTAACTGGAGGGAAAATAACCCACTCAAAACTGTTCTAGAAATCATCTTTTGGCAAAATAGCAGGTATTCAAGTTAAAAATAGGAGGGTCATTCTGTTGTTTTGTTTTCCAAAATTTAAATCGTTCTGGTTCCCCTTCTACGTAAACCTCTGTCACCACTCCTGGCTGGAGATGGGCAGAGGCTCTGGCCCCTGCTCCTCCCACTTCTCAGCGGCTGCTTCCTTATCGCTGCAGCAAGGCTTGAACAGATGTGTGTCGATGAGGACTTCCCCAAATCACCCTTTATAGATGACGCCACAGCATATTTTCCAACTTTTCCAGTATGTGAGATCTAAAACGGAAAGCACTGGTGATCTGGTGGAGCCAGAAGCCATCTCCGTATCTGAGGCATCATCTGCCCGGTTACCGTCACAGGGAGGCTGAGCTGGAGAGGCCCTTGAGGTGGTGCTGTGAGCATCAGCGTTGTGACGCTTCAATTCCTTTTTCAGTTTACTAATCTGGTTGCTTTTTATCCTATCTCCAGATAGAGTTTTCACTTTCTTTGGTTTCAGTGTAGTCTTTAGACTGGGCTCTGCCCTTGCATCTACAGCATGATTCCAGTTTTTTTCGATCCTGTGGTCAGTTTCTTCCATCTTTTCACAAGCAGGACCCAGTGTTACAGATGTCTCCTGAACGAGTATCATGTAGCCCGAAACAGCTCTGGAAGTCCATTTCATAGCGTTTACTGTCAGTGAATTGAGAAGTGGAGGGTTTAGCTCTGCACATATAGCAGCCCTCTAATACTTTGGTACATCTTTGACTTGTGAAAACCAAACATCTTTTCTTCTGGGCAGTAGCCTTCCCAAAGCAGCCATTCCATGTGCATTACTGTTCCCGAGGTGCGCAGTGCACGCCAAGTCAACTCCCCCTCTTCAATTGCTCCCTCCTCCACAACTGCCTTGTCGAGAAAGATTGTCTCCTGCAGTCTGGATAGAGGCTCTTGATGTCTCAGTGAACATTACAGCCTCCCGGATGTGACACTTTCTTGATCTTTTCTGCAGCAAACCTTATTTACGTGCATCTGGTCCTACCTTGTATCATTTCTAAACAGAGTGACTCAGCCACATTTAAATAGTACTTTAAATACACATCCCTATTTTCAGGTGTTAAAATGTCTAGTGTAACTATAGCCACGGTGCAGTTTCCTGGCTTAAGTAATATTTGCCTCTCATCTAACATTCGTACACTTTACAGGAAAAGATCACGGAAGAAGGTTAATGTAATAATCATAAAAATAGATATTGATGTACCTCTTTAAAAAGCGATTTCATTTACAGCGGTGCCTATAAATAGTTTCATTCATGCTCTAGTCGCCTGTGTTTGAACCTGGGGAAGATGTGTCACAGAATGTCTTATGAAGTGCCCTAAGGAGCTGCACTTTCTGGAGTCGATCAGTTTGGGAGCTATTGCATTTGGTGACGTGAATTCTATTTTTAGACTTGAACAGATTTGGGATCTGCTGCACTGGTATGCTACTATGAATTCTTATGAGCTTAATTTTTCTTCCCCGAATCTTCTTTGACCAAAAAATAGTCCTTAACACAAGTATTCAATGTGTAATATGCCCTTGTTGTAAAAAGTTTTCTTTCTTTTTGTTTTTTACTTGAAATAGGGTCTTGTTTGCATGCCCCATCAATTCATCACCCCGAGTCCAGGAAAAGTTTTCTGTAGGAAAACCATTTTGAGCACAGGTCAATATTAGGCATATTCTTATTGTGTTCATTTTATTAATGAGGAAGCAAAGATTCAGGGAGGTTTTCTAATTCCACTGAAATCAAACAATGAGTAAAGGTCAGAGTGAAGACTTGATCCCACCGTCAGACCACTCACATCTCCTCTTCCTTAGAGTTCAGTATTCCCATCTGGGGATGGACAGTAATGTCCTTCTCTAAATAGCATTAAAGAGTTCCCTGGAACCTGGATTTTACCTCTGCCTTTCCCTCTGAGTATGTTGGAAATATTACAGTCTTACTGGGTTTCAATTCCCTTAACTAGAAAATGAGCCTGGGGAGGGGGGATACATAAGATCCCTCTAACTCTAAATTCTATTTTGTTTGAATTTGCACATAATTTTAGAAATCCACATAACTTTTTTTGAGTTTCAATTCGCCTGCACTATCTTACTTCTGGGCCCACCTTGTATCATTTCTAAACAGAGTGACTCAGCCACATTTAAATAGTACTTTAAATACACATCCCTATTTTCAGGTGTTAAAATGTCTAGTGTAACTATAGCCACGGTGCAGTTTCCTGGCTTAAGTAATATTTGCCTCTCATCTAACATTCGTACACTTTACAGGAAAAGATCACGGAAGAAGGTTAATGTAATAATCATAAAAATAGATATTGATGTACCTCTTTAAAAAGCGATTTCATTTACAGCGGTGCCTATAAATAGTTTCATTCATGCTCTAGTCGCCTGTGTTTGAACCTGGGGAAGATGTGTCACAGAATGTCTTATGAAGTGCCCTAAGGAGCTGCACTTTCTGGAGTCGATCAGTTTGGGAGCTATTGCATTTGGTGACGTGAATTCTATTTTTAGACTTGAACAGATTTGGGATCTGCTGCACTGGTATGCTACTATGAATTCTTATGAGCTTAATTTTTCTTCCCCGAATCTTCTTTGACCAAAAAATAGTCCTTAACACAAGTATTCAATGTGTAATATGCCCTTGTTGTAAAAAGTTTTCTTTCTTTTTGTTTTTTACTTGAAATAGGGTCTTGTTTGCATGCCCCATCAATTCATCACCCCGAGTCCAGGAAAAGTTTTCTGTAGGAAAACCATTTTGAGCACAGGTCAATATTAGGCATATTCTTATTGTGTTCATTTTATTAATGAGGAAGCAAAGATTCAGGAGGTTTTCTAATTCCACTGAAATCAAACAATGAGTAAAGGTCAGAGTGAAGACTTGATCCCACCGTCAGACCACTCACATCTCCTCTTCCTTAGAGTTCAGTATTCCCATCTGGGGATGGACAGTAATGTCCTTCTCTAAATAGCATTAAAGAGTTCCCTGGAACCTGGATTTTACCTCTGCCTTTCCCTCTGAGTATGTTGGAAATATTACAGTCTTACTGGGTTTCAATTCCCTTAACTAGAAAATGAGCCTGGGGAGGGGGGATACATAAGATCCCTCTAACTCTAAATTCTATTTTGTTTGAATTTGCACATAATTTTAGAAATCCACATAACATTGCGTATTTTTTTGATGAAATTGGATGCTTTCCTCATAGATTCTGAAACTGACATGCCTACTCCTCCATCTATCTTACTTCTGGGTCCACCCACAGCCCTCCCTGCCGCTGTACACCTTCCACCTGTCTGTCTTTGCTCATCATTTTTTCCTCTACATACTTCTCAGGAAAGTTAAGGGCTGGGATGGATTGATAAGATGGTTTCTCAGAGTTATATGTGCCTTGTTGATTTAATCACATTATATCATTAAACATCACAAGTAATGAAAATTGGGGCAGTGGGATTGCTGAGGGTTGATCTCTAATTGACAAGTATCAGCCATGAGGCTTTTGCCAAAGCTCCGTCTTCCTAGACATAGACATGAATAATTACACACAGGCATACACCCTCTTTACAAGTACTTAACATCACTTTCCATTAGCTACACATTTAGATTGCTGTCTCTTGCTTGTGAGTACATGTTTGAATAACATAATGGAAGACAACCTGTCTCCCTTTACGTATCAGTTCTGATATTCACGGTTGAGAAAAGTTCACCTCTTTGGATTTATTTTAAGTCAAGTATGATGGATGGTCTTGGAAGCTACAGCAAAGAAACAAAACTCATGAGTTTCAGGCTGACGGTTTTTTTTTTTTTTTTCCTCTTTTCCTTTTGGAGGCATAACACTTCATCATTCCTGTCAAGTGAAGGCTCAGTATGATGGGAAAATTAGAGGAGAAAGGCTGAAAGCCACTGTAATTTTGTTCCTTAGAGATTTTTGTCCAGATGTGATTATATGGTATAATATATACTATATACTTCTCTTTGGAAGTTGGGGTTTGTGTGTGTCTTAGATAATTAAAGCCAGTGCCTGGTAAATAAGGTTATTATTTTTAATGAAGTATAGTTTGTGTGTGAATTGGGATATAAAAAAGAAATGGGCATACTGTGAATTTTCATCTGATTTTTTCAAAACCTAATACAGTAAATGGTTTTAGTACAAATTATAAAAGAAAAGTATCGTAATCTTTTAGTCCTCTCAGTTGAAATAGTTTGGAGTTTTTTCCTTTCTTTTTGTAGGTATAGTGTTTCTGGTGGGGACAGATGATAGAGTGTATAAGGCAGCTATTTCAACAAACAAAACTCAGATCTCAGTGGCTCAGAGCAAATATTTATTGTTCTCATTCATTGGCTTAAGAGTAAGCAAGGTTTGTTTGATCTGATCTGTGCTCAGTTGCACCTGGGTCCAGGCGGCAGGACTGGGTTTGGGTCTGCTCTGTGTGTCTAAGCCCAAGCTCCTTAGGAAGTGCTTGTTTTGTGGTCATGGCAGAAACATAAGGCAGGGTGTAAAAACACGCAATGCCTCTTCAGGTCTTGGCTCAGAACTGGGGCACTATCACGTTGTCCACATTCAGTTGGCCAAAACAAGTCACAGGGCCAGATCCAACATCCATGGATCCAGCGTCCACCGACCTGGGGAAATACACAACATCCACATCAGTGGCAGGAGCTACAGAAGCAACTGCAAAAGGCCTTGGGTGCATGATCGCAATGAAGGGAGAGAGTGAAGCTGTGGGAACAATAAACCAACATACATCAGGTAGGGAGACTTGCTCCACTGGGGAAAATTGCATCAGGAAGACTGCCTCCAATTTTAAATGGCACATCACCTTTCCTCTCCTCCTGCACTGAACTGATAATTGACAGCAAAATCCCAGTTTGATGTTGTAGGTTAGCATCAGGAAGTACAGCTCATATGGGAAAAGCACAAACTTTCACAGTGGTCCCAAGGTAAGTTGCCCTTCCTGTACCGTGACTGTGCTGCATGTTGTATTAACAGGTGGTCAACTGTGGAATTAACCTGTGTGTGTATGTGTGGTTCATCAAGCTGTTGAAATGGTTTTGAGAAACAAAATAACTAATAAATATTGAGGAAAATTTAGATTTATAGTATATGCACATGAAAGGGGAAGATGATTAAGTTGATAAAACTGTTTTAAGCTTTTCATAAAATATTCAATGAAAATCTAACACAGTAAAATCTATTTGCATCAGAGAATTAAATGATATTTGACTATTCTGACAGAATATACTTACCTAATTTCAGATCATTTTTATCTCTTTATTAAATATATTCAGTTGAAGAGAGTAGTATGGGCACTACCCCCATTTTAGTAGACATAGACATGCTTTATTTCTGACTGTTTAGAAAACAAGTTGATATTATTAAAACTCTTCATTCAAAGACTTACCTAAGTCATACTTATATACATATATATACACACATTATTTTTAAATATTATTTTCTATATGGCTTTTGATATTTTCTATATGGCTTATTATTTTCTATATGGCTTATGATGATGCTTCTATGTTCTATACAATAGGATCTTGTTTCTATGTTCTATAGTATATGTAATGGAATGGGAAGTTGGGGTTAGTATATGTAACCTATGATATCCAGAATGTATATACAACAAGACCCTTCTGTATAGCATAGGGAAATATATATTCAATATCCTTAAACAAACTACGATGGAAAAGAATATTAAAAAAAAACAATCTATCTATCTATCTATATATATATATAGATATATATACATAACTGAATTCCTTTGCTCTACAGCAGAAATTAACACAACATTGTATATCAACTATACTTAGATAAAGATAAATAATAGAGAGACAATTTATTAGTTTATGTCATTTCCAATGATGAGTTTGTCCTGTGTCCTTAACTTCTTTGTCAAACTTTTGAGGAGAACAGTTTTGTTGCTTATTTCTGCCGTTGGTCTTTCCTGCCGTGACAACCCTTCCCCAAATTACTATCAGTCATTGTTTGACCTTGAATGTTTGCTTCATAGGGATATTGTCTGGTTAAAATTAGGTATTAGAGGGCTTCCCTGGTGGTCCAGTGGGTAAAGAGTCTGCCTTGCAGTGCAGGGGACACCGGTTCAATCCCTGGTCCAGGAAGATCCCACATGCCGTGGAGCAGCTGGGCCGGTATGTCCAATTACAAGCCAGCGCTCTGGAGCACACATGCTCAGAGCCTGTGCTCTGCAATGAGAGGCCACTACACTGGGATGTAAAGATGGATGAAAAAAAAAAAACAATAAAAGAGGGGGAAAAATAGGTATTATAAACTAGTTTTTCATAATTAAAACTGTTTCTAAAATGAAGTTATTTCTCACTGTTTCTGCCTAAACTTCACAATGTCTTTCCCTGGGCATACAGTGAGCTAGCTTGTACCCACACCTGGTTCATGTGTGTGTACAGCCATGGCAGGGTGTGGGTGCACTTCCATGTGCATCTGTGTTTTGTCTAAGGACACCAGGTCCTCATCTTTGTGGGAATTTACCACTCTCTTGCACTCAAATGATAAACTTCTACTCACCAGACAATGTGCCTTTGATGATCAGGATGTCTTACCTTAGGTGTTGGATATAGCATGTTCTCTGTGATGTATACAGCATGTTTTATGTTGTTTTATCAATCTGTGCAAACTGTACCCAAAGCCAGCACCTATTCCAAAATAAAAGTGAAAAGTGGAGGGATTTAAAATGAGAAGTATGATTAGTAATTAATACATTTCTGAAGATGAGGTAGCTAGGTGAGAGTACACCATAAATTTTAAAATGCTTCTTTTCTCTTTTCTTGCCATAGATGAGGGGGAATGAGCTATATAAATAGAAGTTACCTGAACAGAAGTGTTCTAGAGAGGGACAGGCTTTACACGTGAAAATTAAAAAGGGTTCACACTTTCATCTCTTCATCTCTTAAAGCATGGCTAGCACAGCCCTCCTAGCAGGGTCGCCATGAGGGTACAGTGGAGGAGTTTAGTAGACTGTCTCCTTCTCTGAGGTTCTTTTAGGCATTAACCCTTCTCTGTGTCTTCTGAGCAGGAGTGGGGGCCACTTTGTAACAAATGAGGCCCTAAACGACAGCCCAGAAGAAAGTCTTGTCTGGATATAGGAGGTAGAAAGAGACATGTAGAAAGAGTGAGGCTGAGTTCCTGAAAAGACCCTCATTCTAAGGCACCTAACTCAGGTGAGGAAAGAGCTTAGTTATAACTTTCTGGATACCCATGTCTGCAGAGTAGATGCCTGAGGCCCCGGAGCTTCATTTTCTTGGTGGCCACTGCAGTGTTTTGTGGACGGCATGCCAGGGGCCAACTGTAAGAGATACTGTGACCTGCATCATCTTCCAGTTTTAAAGTGTGATTGGAAACCAGCCAACTGAACAGGCAAACAAGAAGCCAAACCTTGCCTGTTGGCAAATTTTCTTTCTCCTGAAATGCTACTCTAATACAAAGGAGAAGTGTGTGATCTCACAGTCCTTTTGTTTGCTGACTCACGCTCGGCTCCGATTACTTGTAAGTCAGGTGTTCAGCATGGCGGAAGTTGTTGGCTGGCTTTGGGTCCCTGCCAAAGAGACATTATTACAAGGATTATGTGTAATAAACACCTTAGCATATATCCAATAGTCATCTTTATTGCGGAAGTACACTGAGCCTAAACCTTTAACTTCTGCCTGGGTGCTTAATATTTTGCCAGGGTTGCTTACCAGGAATTAAAAGAGGTCTAGGAACCTGAAAGCTCTATGGGACATTAGACGTGATCTTGTGGTTTCCAGACTCTTCAGGGAAATACTGGTGGCTTACGATGTGTTTAACAGGTGTCCCTTTAATTGGATTCTGTGGTCAACTAAGTTTGGAAAACACTATTAAACAGAGCTACATTTCTTTGCTAAAGGACATCTCGAGGTCTTTAGTATACTAACAGGAGTCATGACTCTGGGGGTAAAAGCATTTAGCTTTCCTCACACTCAGCTGACACAAAGTTCTTTTATTGTAGGACAGGTATCACCATCTCAAGAATGTCAGGCAAAAGTACAGAGTCTAGTGGTTAAGAACACACCCTGGTAGTGTTTGACAGCCTGGGTTCAATTCCTGGTTTTACCATTTACTAATCTTATGATCTTAAGCAATTCACTGAACTTCTTTGCACTTCAGATTTCCCATATAAAATGAGAACCCCGATGATACCTACCAATAGAGTTATTTTTAAAACCAAAGAACAGGGTTAAGAAGAGCGCCTGGCACATACTTGACTATTATCACCCTAACATAGTTCAGAGAAGAACTAGCCTAATGCTCTTATTCTAGAGACGGGAAAATGAGTTCCAGGTAGTACACTTATTCCCAAAATCACTGCACTAAGTGCTCTGGCCACTGCAGTGTTTTGTGGACGGCATGTAGGGGCCAACTGTAAGAGATACTGTGACCTGCATCATCTTCCAGTTTTAAAGTGTGATTGGAAACCAGCCAACTGAACAGGCAAACAAGAAGCCAAACCTTGCCTGTTGGCAAATTTTCTTTCTCCTGAAATGCTACTCTAATACAAAGGAGAAGTGTGTGATCTCACAGTCCTTTTGTTTGCTGACTCACGCTCGGCTCCGATTACTTGTAAGTCAGGTGTTCAGCATGGCGGAAGTTGTTGGCTGGCTTTGGGTCCCTGCCAAAGAGACATTATTACAAGGATTATGTGTAATAAACACCTTAGCATATATCCAATAGTCATCTTTATTGCGGAAGTACACTGAGCCTAAACCTTTAACTTCTGCCTGGGTGCTTAATATTTTGCCAGGGTTGCTTACCAGGAATTAAAAGAGGTCTAGGAACCTGAAAGCTCTATGGGACATTAGACGTGATCTTGTGGTTTCCAGACTCTTCAGGGAAATACTGGTGGCTTACGATGTGTTTAACAGGTGTCCCTTTAATTGGATTCTGTGGTCAACTAAGTTTGGAAAACACTATTAAACAGAGCTACATTTCTTTGCTAAAGGACATCTCGAGGTCTTTAGTATACTAACAGGAGTCATGACTCTGGGGGTAAAAGCATTTAGCTTTCCTCACACTCAGCTGACACAAAGTTCTTTTATTGTAGGACAGGTATCACCATCTCAAGAATGTCAGGCAGAGAGTACAGAGTCTAGTGGTTAAGAACACACCCTGGTAGTGTTTGACAGCCTGGGTTCAATTCCTGGTTTTACCATTTACTAATCTTATGATCTTAAGCAATTCACTGAACTTCTTTGCACTTCAGATTTCCCATATAAAATGAGAACCCCGATGATACCTACCAATAGAGTTATTTTTAAAACCAAAGAACAGGGTTAAGAAGAGCGCCTGGCACATACTTGACTATTATCACCCTAACATAGTTCAGAGAAGAACTAGCCTAATGCTCTTATTCTAGAGACGGGAAAATGAGTTCCAGGTAGTACACTTATTCAACACACTGACCAAGGGCCAGTGTGCACTTGTATGCATTCTGCATGGCAATTCTATCCCCAGAAATGAAGGTGAACCAGGTGCAGCTCCTGCTCTGGAAGAATACACGCTAGTGACTTGACTCACATGATACCTTTTGCTAGTAAAGCCAAGAGTCCAGGACTCCTGACTTCTGTTCTGCATCCTCTGATTCTGTTCTAAAGGAGAAGGATCTGTATAGCCTTATTGGTAAGCAGGAATAGGGAGCACTGAGTACAGCTAATAGACGTATTTTTTAATCATAGATGAGGGCATATATTTTAATTCATCCTGAGTTTAATTCAGAAGGAGTAATTATGAGAAGCACTTTTAGAGGAAAGCAAACCCTAAAAATATAACCTAGAAAGAAAAGTAAGAGGTGGTATGAAGCAGCCCACATAGGAGTCCCCAGGAATGGCTGGCTTGGTGTATTGGTTACCTGTTTGTCACTGATGGTCTTCCTTGCTTTGGTCTAGGCATCTCCTCTGAAGGCTTTGCCCGGGATGGCTTCAGTGAGCAGACAGCTGCTAAAGATCTTCCCAGCAGGGATGGAGGTACATGGGTCCTGGCTTACAGAGCAGGACCAGCCTGTCCATTTCTGCTCCATGAGGAAAGAGAGAGGCCCAACAGAAGCGAACTGCACTTGGATATCCATGTGAGTAGATATCTTTGCGTTTGTGCTATGAGTCTTTGTGGTTGTGCTGTGACTCTTTGTGGTTGATAGAGACTCATTTAATATGCATGGAACCTAAGGTGTGTTTGTAAGGCTGATGAAGCTGCCTTTTGTGGGGATCATTGTCTAAAAATCAGTCAGTTGCGGGAAACAGATACACATTGCTGATTTGAAATTTCTGCACTAGAAAGTGACTGTGTTTACAGTTTATCTGAGCACTTACAGAGTACTCAGCTCACATCACTTTGCTGCCTAAATCTCACTGTGGGAGACCCCATTGGATACTTAAAATCCTTCTAGAAATTTGAGAACATATATTAACTGACTGATATGATCTGGATCCTCCAATGAATCCAAATAGCCTGTCTTCAATGTTCCTATACCTTCCTTTCTCTGCAGCTACTCAAATAACAGGGAAACAGTTTGGCAGAAAATCTACCAAATATAGGATGACTCATTAGAAAAAACACCCTTGTCTTTCCTATTCATTTATGGATTCATTGACACAGAAGCACTGACTGACCTATACAAAGCAGAGGATTGGGTTTACCTACTTACACATTGTATGTCATGATTGTCACCCTCTCCCCACCACCCCATTTCCTATCAGAGATGGGGGTGGCATTAGGAATACAAGAGATACTTTTTTTTTTTATCCCCCACCATTAACTTTAATCCTTATTGACAATCTGGTGTCTCTGATTTCATTTAACACCTTCCAAGTCATTACTGTCAAGCTTGGAAGTATGTTTTTGATGAGTTGTGCCCTGTCATGTTCATATGGGTGGCAATTTTCTCAAGCATCCTAGAGCAGAAGAACCTTGTACTTTTCATAATCATGAAATCATAGTCATTGCATGTCATTTTAGAAAAGCATTGGACAATCTTAGTTATTATAAAAGGAGATTTGGAATGAAGCTGAGAGGTGTAAAAACCTCATGAGATGAACTGGAAATTTGCAGTTTTTTTTTTTTTTTTTAAAACATCAGTCTACCTAAAAAGCCGTTGTGTGTCTTGCGACACACTCAAAGTAAGAAGGGTGACAGAGACATCTACTGGTCATACCAAGCTGTGCTTGCCGCAGCAGGAGGCCTGGCATGTCGCAGTGCTGAAATGGACTTGGACGTCTACTTTCTTTTTCTTCTGTGATTTTTAAAAATTCTGGGCGTATGTGGTTTATCTTTTGGTTAACATTGGTTAACTATGCATTTCTGGTTTTCCCTTTCCCCGGTAAATTAAATTATTCCCTAATTTTACTTTATTTCAATTATAAAGATCATACCCAATTCTTTACAAAAACTTGAAATATGTGGTTAAATTGAAAGAAAAGAAATGATTTATAATCTCAGCAACCAAAGATAGTAAAAATTTGATAATTTTGTTCGTTTTTTTTTTTTTATTTTGGTCTCCGATAGCGAGACCAAAATGTGTAGTCTCCTAACTGTCTGAAGGCTCATATTGTCTCTGTTCCTCTAGTGTTATCCTTTTTTCCCTCCTCAGTTGTATTGAGGTATAATTAACCTATAATATTGTATAAGTTTCAAGTGTATAATATAATGATTTGATAGATGTGTATACTGTGAAATGATCACGATAATTTTATGTCTATTGCCTCATATAGTTAAAATTTTTTTTTTTTTTGCAATGGGAGCTTTCAGAATCTACTCTGTTAGCAACTTTCAAATATACACCATGTCGTTGTTAATGATAGCTACCATTCTGCACTTAAATCCTGAGGACTTCTCAGTCTTACACTGGGAGTCTTTTGATTGCCTTCACTCATCTCCCTCTGTCTTCATCCCCCCATATCTGGCAATCACCGTCTGTTCTCTATTTTTATGCAGTTGGTAATTTTTAGGTTCCACTTATAAGTGAGTGTATACAGTATTCATCTTTCTCTGTCTTATTCCACTTAGTACCACGCCATCGGGGTCCACCCCTGTTGTTGCCTGTCACATTCATTGTTTAGTTACTGAACTGTGAAACGGTCCAAGGGTCCCTTGGGGGAATGGCAGGAGGTGCAGCTGGTGGAGGGGAGATATCAGGGAGGCTCTGAGCAGCATCTGTTTACCAACCAGTGTGCATTTCAGTGATTAAGTGACCAGTGCCGCCAACATGGTGCCACTTGGCTGCATGTCAGCCATAATGCTATGTAGAGAGGTTCTGTTTGGGTGATCATCTTGCTGTAATAAACCCTGTAGACCATTTTGAGTGAACTCGAAAGTTCTCAAAAGAACCCAAGGCTCAGTCAGTTCCACTTTTAGGTCATGAAGTTGCTAAGTATTACATAGGACATAATCATAGTGAAAAATTATTTGTTGTTTTCTGAAATTCAGATCGAACTGGTTGCCCTGTATTTTATTTACTAAATCTGGCAGCCCTATGTATCAGTTTGGCAGCACTATCCAAGTACCCCAAATGTGTGAACCTGGGGTTTTTATCCCTGTAATGCCTTTATTTACTAAAATTTAAAAAAAAAAACTCAGCAACCAAAGATAGTAAAAATTTGATAATTTTGTTCGTTTTTTTTTTATTTTGGTCTCCGATAGCGAGACCAAAATGTGTAGTCTCTAACTGTCTGAAGGCTCATATTGTCTCTGTTCCTCTAGTGTTATCCTTTTTTCCCTCCTCAGTTGTATTGAGGTATAATTAACCTATAATATTGTATAAGTTTCAAGTGTATAATATAATGATTTGATAGATGTGTATACTGTGAAATGATCACGATAATTTTATGTCTATTGCCTCATATAGTTAAAATTTTTTTTTTTTTTGCAATGGGAGCTTTCAGAATCTACTCTGTTAGCAACTTTCAAATATACACCATGTCGTTGTTAATGATAGCTACCATTCTGCACTTAAATCCTGAGGACTTCTCAGTCTTACACTGGGAGTCTTTTGATTGCCTTCACTCATCTCCCTCTGTCTTCATCCCCCCATATCTGGCAATCACCGTCTGTTCTCTATTTTTATGCAGTTGGTAATTTTTAGGTTCCACTTATAAGTGAGTGTATACAGTATTCATCTTTCTCTGTCTTATTCCACTTAGTACCACGCCATCGGGGTCCACCCCTGTTGTTGCCTGTCACATTCATTGTTTAGTTACTGAACTGTGAAACGGTCCAAGGGTCCCTTGGGGGAATGGCAGGAGGTGCAGCTGGTGGAGGGAGATATCAGGGAGGCTCTGAGCAGCATCTGTTTACCAACCAGTGTGCATTTCAGTGATTAAGTGACCAGTGCCGCCAACATGGTGCCACTTGGCTGCATGTCAGCCATAATGCTATGTAGAGAGGTTCTGTTTGGGTGATCATCTTGCTGTAATAAACCCTGTAGACCATTTTGAGTGAACTCGAAAGTTCTCAAAAGAACCCAAGGCTCAGTCAGTTCCACTTTTAGGTCATGAAGTTGCTAAGTATTACATAGGACATAATCATAGTGAAAAATTATTTGTTGTTTTTCTGAAATTCAGATCGAACTGGTTGCCCTGTATTTTATTTACTAAATCTGGCAGCCCTATGTATCAGTTTGGCAGCACTATCCAAGTACCCCAAATGTGTGAACTGCCTTGAGGGAGTGTCTATATATGATCAAGCCTCAGTCACCCTAGAGTGCCCATTTAGAACAGCAACATGCCACAGTTAGCCTTAAAGGGAAGTTTCGTATATTCCACTATAGGACACTCATTAGTCACGCATCTTGGTTTCTAGTGCACTTTGAGCCAGACCTGTCAAGGCAACACTGAATCTGGATAGACTGGAGAGCAAATGGAGTCTAACTTCTTATGTTAAGTGTAGTTTCTTAAAGATTCCATTTGAGATGATTCTTTACCATGGAGGACAGTTTGTAAAATGTCCATAAACAAGGGATACAGGCAGGGTTGAGAAAGATACTGACAGAGGTGTGGCCTGAAATGGGCCAAAAGGTACGAAAAGCAGAAAAGGTAAACAATCGTCAAAATTCTGTATGGGTTGCGTGAATTCTGAAGGTAGGGTTTCACATGCAGTTTTGAAAACACAGACCTAGAACTCTTCTTGGTGATGCTGGTTTCCAAAGGCCATCTCAATCACCCCACCCGTGAGGCCGGGAATGCTCCTTACTGAGCTGGTTTAATTGTCTGTGGGGTGACACAGTGTCAGGTTCTAAGAAATTGCCTCTCATGAGTGGAAGGCTGTAATTACCAAGTCCACTCCCAACCTTAAGTGTCTAAACCAGTGACAAAACTGCCATGTATTGATCATTTTCTCAGCGCCAGGTACCACCCTTTGTACCTATTGTACAAATTAGGAGAGAGGTTCAGTAAAATCAGGTGCAAGGATTTGAACTTAAGTCTGTCTGAGTCTGGACCCAGGTGTTTAAATGTTACGCCTTCTACCTCTCCACTAGTTGGATGCATTCTTTTCTTCTGTTTTGTTTTTTCACTTAAAGAACCAAATTCACTTTATGGTTATGAGCTAGCTCCTGTAATCAGTGAGATGGCTTGAGAATTAGAAGCTAGAACCACAACCAAAATCATCCCACAGAACTCAATCCAGTGAAGGTTCTGCAACAGACTCTTACATGGAACACTGGATGCCCCAGACCTTGGGTCTTTACAGGTAGCGAGGAAACACTAATGGGAACACAAGCAGGTTTCAGTCCCTCCATGTTCCTTCTTTCCTAAAAGGCAGACTCCACAGGCATCAGTTAGCTTCAGCAGCAAAGAATGAACGCAGAGAGCTCTCTGATAATAGTGTCTTTGCATTACATGGAAAGGATCACATTTTGTCTTTCATGGAAGCCAAGGAGAGCCTCCTGCTTAAAGCTAAAGGCCACCAGTGGACTTCCCCCAAATCATTAGCATATTCATGACAGTGGGGCTTATATTTGCATGTGAAGCTATTTCAGAAATATCCAATTAGCTTGTTCTCTGCAGGAGTATGTTTATTTGTATGTGTGAGTACATGCGTGTGAGTGTGTGAAAGAGGAAGAGACAGATTGTGTGTCTGCTGGCTGTGTGATAAATGATCCAGAAATGATTCAGGCAAAAGGATAGTTGGGAGGGATGAATTATTGATTAAACTGGAAAACTGCCTTTGTTTCTTGTAAAGTCATCACTACTTTAAGTCATGACAGAGCAGTTGAAAAAGTAATCTGGTTTTATTGCAAACACAGACCTAGAACTCTTCTTGGTGATGCTGGTTTCCAAAGGCCATCTCAATCACCCCACCCGTGAGGCCGGGAATGCTCCTTACTGAGCTGGTTTAATTGTCTGTGGGGTGACACAGTGTCAGGTTCTAAGAAATTGCCTCTCATGAGTGGAAGGCTGTAATTACCAAGTCCACTCCCAACCTTAAGTGTCTAAACCAGTGACAAAACTGCCATGTATTGATCATTTTCTCAGCGCCAGGTACCACCCTTTGTACCTATTGTACAAATTAGGAGAGAGGTTCAGTAAAATCAGGTGCAAGGATTTGAACTTAAGTCTGTCTGAGTCTGGACCCAGGTGTTTAAATGTTACGCCTTCTACCTCTCCACTAGTTGGATGCATTCTTTTCTTCTGTTTTGTTTTTTCACTTAAAGAACCAAATTCACTTTATGGTTATGAGCTAGCTCCTGTAATCAGTGAGATGGCTTGAGAATTAGAAGCTAGAACCACAACCAAAATCATCCCACAGAACTCAATCCAGTGAAGGTTCTGCAACAGACTCTTACATGGAACACTGGATGCCCCAGACCTTGGGTCTTTACAGGTAGCGAGGAAACACTAATGGGAACACAAGCAGGTTTCAGTCCCTCCATGTTCCTTCTTTCCTAAAAGGCAGACTCCACAGGCATCAGTTAGCTTCAGCAGCAAAGAATGAACGCAGAGAGCTCTCTGATAATAGTGTCTTTGCATTACATGGAAAGGATCACATTTTGTCTTTCATGGAAGCCAAGGAGAGCCTCCTGCTTAAAGCTAAAGGCCACCAGTGGACTTCCCCCAAATCATTAGCATATTCATGACAGTGGGGCTTATATTTGCATGTGAAGCTATTTCAGAAATATCCAATTAGCTTGTTCTCTGCAGGAGTATGTTTATTTGTATGTGTGAGTACATGCGTGTGAGTGTGTGAAAGAGGAAGAGACAGATTGTGTGTCTGCTGGCTGTGTGATAAATGATCCAGAAATGATTCAGGCAAAAAGGATAGTTGGGAGGGATGAATTATTGATTAAACTGGAAAACTGCCTTTGTTTCTTGTAAAGTCATCACTACTTTAAGTCATGACAGAGCAGTTGAAAAAAGTAATCTGGTTTTATTGCAAAAGACCATGAAATTTAAACTTTTATCTCTTTCAAATTAGTTCCAATTTTGCAGTTGGTGTGGAAGGTTGTTAGACACTTAAGCAGAAGCCCTAATTTATGTTGGTCATAAAGCTCAGTTCTTCGGCTGCTTCTCACACTTCCCTTCTCACGTACTTGTCCTCTCTATAAATGGCAAGATCATGACAAGCCTAGTAACATCCCAGATTTCTTTATAAAACAAAAATAATAAGTTTGGCTTAACCACTGGATACCTTAGTGGTTAATGCAACTGTGAAATTCACTGTTTTTTGATCTTGATAACACTTACCTGTCCTCATTTCCTCTGTTTATTTTCATATGAAACAGAATAGCTGTTCATGTAAAATTGAACTCCTGAAGTGTCTACATAGAGACCGTTATACTTTAAGAGCCTGAAAGATCACAGATTAGAACTGAGTTTTATCAAATAGGTGAGAAATATGTCAAGTTTATTTAAATGAGTTGGAATATTGCACTGAAATATTTTATTCGGCTTCTCTAAAATTCAAATGATTGCTTTTTTGTTCCCTGGGGCTTCTCTTGTAGCTCAGTTGGTAAAGAATCCGCCTGCAATGCAAGAGACCCCGGTTTTATTCCTGGGTCAGGAAGATCCTCTGGAGAACAGATAGGCTGCCCTCTCCAGTATTCTTGGCTTCCATGGTAGCTCACTCAGATTGTAAAGAATCCGCCTGCAATGTGGGAGACCTGGGTTCGATCCCTGGGTTGGGAAGATCCCCTGGAGAAGGGAAGGTTACCCACTCCAGTAGTCTTGCCTGGAGAAAGAATTCCATGACCACGGATTGCAAAAAGTTGGCCATGGCTGAGAGACTTTCACTTCCCTTGCCTCTGAATGGGTTCCATTTTTTTTAAGTCTTCCTTTTCTGTCCCCCAAATTGCAGTTCTGTGTGCATTGCTTAGACCATGAGCTTCACATCATTTCTTTAAATGCTGGTCTTTTTCTATGATTTATGTTCCAGGTGTGAGTTTCAGAAAAGTATTTTCTGTTTTTTTTCTCTAAGATAGAAATGGGAATTTGTGGTTAAAGTATTATATCCCATGTGACCCATTTAGGATTTGAAACACAGCAGCCTTTGGCTAAAGAATGTTTGAGTACTCCTATACTAACATAAGGCCCCAGTTTTTATGATCTGGTTATTTTTCTCTTGCCTTTTGATTTTTGCATGTTTTAATTAAGCCATCTTAATCTATGATTATTGCTTCTGAGTTGCATTAAGAGCTGCAGCACCATGAGTATCCTGTGCATGAACGTTCTAAAGGTGCCTTTCCAGCTATAGGAAGTAAGTGATTGTGATTCTAGGAACTGTTGCAACATTTCTCCTGACTATTTCATAAATCTTTTTGAAGTGTTTAAAATGACAGTAGTACTATATATACTTGTTTTGTGTAAGTCCCAAGTTAAAATGGTGAACAAAATGGAGGCAATGGTGACTTTCTTTCAAAATTATGGAAATGTGGGTCCTTTCTCCTCTTCATTGATCCCTGTAACTATACATGCCCCACAATAATGATGGTAACTATTTAGTGAGCATCTGTGGTGAACTGAGCTAGCACTGGGTTAGGGATAGTAGCACATTTAATTCTCAGAACAATCCTATGATAAATATTATTTCTCCATGTTATATATGTAAATACAGGTTCATAGAACTAAAGAATTTGCCTAAGTGACAAGCTAGGGTGTGGCTGGTAGGATCCTATGCTGAACCCAAACTCATCTCACTTCAAAGCCATGGCTGTGTCCCCTCTTTTTTCTTTGCCCTCACTTTAGCTGTGGTTAAAAACAGAATCATAGTTCAGAAGATGCCCTGGAGAAGGGCCTGGCAACCCACTCCAGGATTCCTGCCTGGAGAATCCTCGTGGATGGAGGAGACTGGTGGGCTACCATTCACTGGATCGCAAAGAGTTGGACACGCCTGAGTGATTCACACTTTCACTTCTGCGATGATGCTTAGCTTACTTTCTCCTTTGTAATTTTAATGCCTTCACATGGCTTTCCATATTTTTCTTTAAAAATGACTAAATGATATGAGGATTAACTTCAAGAAATCATTCCTGATAAAATCAGGGCTCATAATTGATGTCCTTTCTGCTCTCTGCGAGTTTTTTCTAATGAAAGTGGCCATGGGGTTCTGGTAATCAAGTGTAATATTTGCCCCAGTTCCACTGTTTCAGTGGGAAGGAGAACTACTACAGATTTCTATTGTCCTTTGACTTATTGCCATGAAAAGTAGGTACATTTAGAATAAGGCTGATCCAGTCCTGATCCTGACTCTGCCATTCACTGGTTGTGTAATCTTAGAATTGCCCTAATTTCTCTGAACCTCAGTGTTAACATTGAAAGCAAGGACCAAACAGTGGTCACTAGCCACCTACAGCTGTTAACTAAGATGAAGCAAAATTTAAAATGTAGTTCTTCCATTCCATTAGGCACATCTTAAGTGCTCAAAGACCACCTGTGGCTAGTATCTGCTCTATTGCATGATATAGATACAGAACTTTTCCATCATTACAGAAACGTGCCCTGAACAGTACTAATAAAATGGGGTCATCAACACCTTTCTCCTAGCATTACAGGGAGGATTAAGGTACAACAAAGCTTGCATAAAGAACCTAGCATGATGCCCACTTGGACAACAGTGACACTTTAAAAAATGCACGTCCCTCATGCATGTCTTTGTTATCCACCTTCATTTCGTTTGGGGCAAAAACTCATCTTCCCTAATTTTTTGTTTTATCTCTTTAAACTTAAAAATATTTTAAAATTGATAACTAGGGCTTCCCTGGTGGTCCTGTGGGTGGAGAGTCCACCTTGCAGTGCAGGGGGCACCATTCAGTCCCTGGCCCGGGAGGCTCCGCCTGCTAGGGAGCGGTTGGGCTGTTGTGTCCTGACTGGAGTGCGTGCACCCAGAGCCGGTGCTCTGCGGTGAGAGAGACCGCTGCTATGGGAGGCCCACACAGGTCAAAGAATAAAGATGGATGAAAAATAAATGATGACTTAGAGGTAAAAATAGAAAAATATGTTTAAAAAAAAATCAATAATTAAATCCTTGGTGTTGGAACTAGTGTCCTCAAGATAGCTTTTACTTCTTAAAAATTAAGAAAGGACAGCATCAGCATGTAGTTGGAGTGGAGCCAATGGCTATCTAGCTTCACGTCAGGAAGGAGAATAAAAGCATCGAGAGGTCCATATGGTTTGTTAGAGTCCAGATCTCTATCTACAGCTTTTATCATGAGCAACTTTAGTCACAGTAAAATGTTTTCTCCATGGGCTCCATGCCTTCTCTGTGGTTATTTCTGTGGGACATCACTATTACTCATTTGGGAAAAGTTCAAAACTCTCCAAAAACGTGTCCCAGGAAATTCTGTACCTTATAAAATGCTCCCTTTTTCCTTCCTCTCCAGCTTCACAAGTCAGTCACAGCCTTTTGTTTTCCTTACAACATTTTATTTTGTGATGGGCATTAAATCTATTTCCAAGGAGTCTTTGATATGGCTTGGTGGAATCAATCTTAGAAATATCTGACAGGAAGACCTCTAAACAGGCTTCCTAGGTGGCTCAGAGGGTAAAGAATCCACTTGCAGTGCCAGAGACGTGGGTTTAATTCCTGGGTTGGGAAGATTCCTTGGAGAAGGGCATTGCAGCCCACTCCAGGATTCTTACCCAGAGAATCCCATGGACAGAGACCTGGTGGGCTACAGTCCATAGAGTCACAAAGAGCACACGTGCACACACACACACACACACACACACACACACACACACACACACACAAGACCCTAAGCAGAAATGTAATATTTAATGTAATCAACAATATTTCAAGCTTGATTTTTGTATTTGTAAGAGTAAGAACATTTTCAGTGAAGTTGGTATACCTTTGAAGTATGAGTTGACCTAAAAACAACAACAAAAAATGATCTTTTCTCTGCTGTTGACACCCTGGGCGGTCTCCCAGGCCAGTCACCATTGGCGAGCAACCTTCTCCAAAGACAGGGAAGGCTCAGTGCTAAGGGATCACACAGCATCAGCATGTATCAACAGACTCTTCAAAAAAGGACCTCCTGGAAAAAATCCACATTCATGAATTTTTTTCCCTGAAATATTGAGTTGATTTAAAAATCATCTTGGAAAAAAAAAAAAAATCATCTTGGAGCACAGGAAAAGTATTATAATAAAAATAGGTGAGGGCTTCCCTGGTGGTCCAGTGGGTAAGGACACCGCCTTGCAGTGCAGGGGGCGCCGGTCAGATCCCTGGCCTGGGAAGATCCCATGTGCCGCGGGAGTGGCTGCACCCATGTGTCCAATTGCCGAGCTGGAGCTCTGGAGCGCATGCGCCCAGAGCCGGTGCTCTGCGACAACAGAGGCCATCGCAATGGGAGGCCCACACGGGCCAAAGAACAAAAGATGGATGAAAATAGATAAATGAAAGACCAATAGAAGTGGCCTGCCCGCCCCCTCCGGCCCCTCCCCTCCCCCAAAACAGGTGAACTTTGTCACCATCTACAGTAGCCACCTGGGGACATTTTAAGCTAATTGCTCTCTTCAGATGGAAAAAAAAAAGGCAATGCAGGGAGCGTGGCCCTGAAACATTCAAAGAGGGACCCCTTGAAAGAATTTTCTTTAGAGCTCAATTCACTCATGGCACAGATGTAGCGTGGGGAGATGCTATATTTAGTAGGCCCATCTATAAGGAGGACTTTTGAGGTGCCAAAGCAGGAGAGGTAGGTTTGATCTCTGGGTCAGGAAGATCCCCTGGAGGAGGGCATGGCAACCCTCTCCAGTATTTTTGCCTAGAAAATCCCATGGACAGAGGAGCCTGGTGGGCTATACTCCATGGTGTCACAAAGGCCCTGGACATGACTTAGCAACTGAACAACAGTAACAACAGTCTATAAGGAACAATCCTGTTCAGACCAAATGACTCCTCCATCCGGGAGTATAGGCAGGAGGGAGCTGGGTGGGGCAGCTTCCTGCTTGGACCATCATTTCATGAGTAAATACTTGCTTCATATTGACAAGGTTAAGAAAACTTCTGTTAGATATTGGTTGATGTCCCTAAGAAAGTTGTTCCTTTGTTCTGAAAACATATCACATCCATATGGTATTCACTTTGTGTCAGGCATGATGAGAATGTGAAACATGTATTGATTTATTTATCCTTCTAATAACCCATGCAGATGGTACCTTATTCCAAATTTCTAGGTGAGGCAACTGAGACACAGGTTGCTTATGTAACTTGCCCAAGGTCAAGTTTCTTGCAGGAACAGGGTAGGATGTGAGCTCAGGACCCAGGGCCAGGTTCTTAACTCTTCCTCAGCTTCACAAGTATGCCTTGGCCTCTCATCTTTCTTTTCAGAGTAGAAGGGAATGTTTGTTACCGACATTCAACCCACTTCCATGGAAGCTTTGAATACAGCTCAGTGGAGCTAGCCTTAGAAACATTTACACTAAGACTGCTTAATGGAAAAAAGACCCTAATCACTGAGCCGGGTCCTTGCTGTCGGCAGGTGCCGTCTGTTTTCTTTTCAATCAATCATTAAAAACAGTTGCTGGCTTCTCTGAGGCTGAGTTAGAGGGGCTATTAGGAGGATTTCAGTAGTTAGCAGGAGGAATAGCGCAGGGAAGGCTGGGAGAACGCTGCCTGAAATGAAAGGAGAAGTCTAAGGAGGCCTCCAGTTCTGCCCTGCGTTTGGCCTCCTAACCCCATTTTCAAGATGTGGAAATTTCGCTTAAAGAAGATGCTGATCAGGAAGAAGGTAAGATCCCATACCAAGACAGCAGGGAGATGTGGCGAGGGGTGGAAAGGAGTTGGGATACTGCATTTCCTATCTTAAACTCTGCACTTGAGCTTTGTGAACTGATACAGTTAACTTCTCTCAACTACAAATGTCTCCATCTTTAAACCAAGAAATGTGGTGGTGGTTGATCTCTAGTCTTTCTGAAGTCCTCTTCAGC
This sequence comes from Tragulus kanchil, assembly GCA_022376925.1. Taxonomy (NCBI): domain Eukaryota; kingdom Metazoa; phylum Chordata; class Mammalia; order Artiodactyla; family Tragulidae; genus Tragulus; species Tragulus kanchil. The sequence goes on from JAIOJX010000032.1 coordinate 261,549,589, forward strand.
CTTCCAACATTTTGTTTCTACCCAGCTTCTTCCAAAATCTTAACATCCTTTCATCTGATACCTCATCCATTCTACAAATTTCTTTTTGAGTACTTCTATGTCCCCATTTCCTTAGAACTCACTGAGTTAAGCATCACTGAATTAAAACACACTTCCTGAACTCAGACTCATCTCCATCCATTACCTGACTTATATCTTTCTTCAAAGTTTACTTAGTTTTCCCAGTCCATTGCTCTACACTCTTTTCTTCCACAGAAATAGTTTCTACAATCTTACATACTCTTACTCATTTTAACTTCTTTCTGCTTTTCTCAAGCAGTCCATCCGTGAACCTAGTTGGACCCCTAGAAGCTGGAAGCAGTCATGAAAATAAGGTGTAGAACTTGAAGTATATTGGACAAGGAGAAACATGAGAATGATTTAACCTAACACCATGAAATTAATCTCATTTTTCCCTTGCCTTTCTGGGGTTTTGTGAGAATATGGGCAGGAAGGAATTCTCTAAGCTGAGTGACATGGAAGCTTTGAATACAGCTCAGTGGAGCTAGCCTTAGAAACATTTACACTAAGACTGCTTAATGGAAAAAAGACCCTAATCACTGAGCCGGGTCCTTGCTGTCGGCAGGTGCCGTCTGTTTTCTTTTCAATCAATCATTAAAAACAGTTGCTGGCTTCTCTGAGGCTGAGTTAGAGGGGCTATTAGGAGGATTTCAGTAGTTAGCAGGAGGAATAGCGCAGGGAAGGCTGGGAGAACGCTGCCTGAAATGAAAGGAGAAGTCTAAGGAGGCCTCCAGTTCTGCCCTGCGTTTGGCCTCCTAACCCCATTTTCAAGATGTGGAAATTTCGCTTAAAGAAGATGCTGATCAGGAAGAAGGTAAGATCCCATACCAAGACAGCAGGGAGATGTGGCGAGGGGTGGAAAGGAGTTGGGATACTGCATTTCCTATCTTAAACTCTGCACTTGAGCTTTGTGAACTGATACAGTTAACTTCTCTCAACTACAAATGTCTCCATCTTTAAACCAAGAAATGTGGTGGTGGTTGATCTCTAGTCTTTCTGAAGTCCTCTTCAGCCTTCCAACATTTTGTTTCTACCCAGCTTCTTCCAAAATCTTAACATCCTTTCATCTGATACCTCATCCATTCTACAAATTTCTTTTTGAGTACTTCTATGTCCCCATTTCCTTAGAACTCACTGAGTTAAGCATCACTGAATTAAAACACACTTCCTGAACTCAGACTCATCTCCATCCATTACCTGACTTATATCTTTCTTCAAAGTTTACTTAGTTTTCCCAGTCCATTGCTCTACACTCTTTTCTTCCACAGAAATAGTTTCTACAATCTTACATACTCTTACTCATTTTAACTTCTTTCTGCTTTTCTCAAGCAGTCCATCCGTGAACCTAGTTGGACCCCTAGAAGCTGGAAGCAGTCATGAAAATAAGGTGTAGAACTTGAAGTATATTGGACAAGGAGAAACATGAGAATGATTTAACCTAACACCATGAAATTAATCTCATTTTTCCCTTGCCTTTCTGGGGTTTTGTGAGAATATGGGCAGGAAGGAATTCTCTAAGCTGAGTGACATGGCAGAGTGCTGCAAAGAGTGTGTGAGGTAGGGGGCAGAGGATTTTAAGAAGTTTTTCTTTTGAGCAGTGTCTCATTTCTGCAAATTTATTTTGGAAAAAAAGTAATGCTCATGCCTTTAGTTGTTATGAGAATCAAGAAACTAGGTTCTGCTGCTTCCAGGACATGATACCTCCTTCCTACCCACCCCCCTACTTTAAAAAAAAAAAAGTTTTTTGCAACCATTTTTTCAGGCTTATCGCCCTAGGTGTTGTTTATTGGAATGGTATTCTCATTGCCATGAGGTTCGGTTAACTCCAGCCTCAATCTGAGAAGATGATGAGATGGGAGGAACATGGAGAATTCATTGGCAGTAAATTCTCCACACAAATAACTATATTCTGTTTTCACACAGCTGAGTGGTGATTGTTTTTAACCAATAGTTACAAAGAGCAACACGTGAGTTAGGTCCTGCCTAACATTCATCATGACTGTTTCAACTAGTTGTCCAAAGTAGGTAATTTTTAATCTGGCCTTTAGCACAGATAACTATTAGAGAACTTAAGTATCTTGAAGTTAGAACAAAAAAGAATCAAGTAAGGTTGTAAAGGAGAGCCTCTTGGCTGTTATTGGTTTTGTGTAGTAAGTACTTAAAAGCATCTATCATAGAATAAGAAAAAATAATGTCCAAAAGAAGTGATTATTAGTCCATTTGAGAATATTAGAACATTAAATATATTACTCAGTTACAATCTCTGAACAAGAATCACCTCTTTCTTGGCTGATTTCCCCTATTAAACTTCATATTTCATGAAGGTGGAGGGCTTGATTTTCTTCATCTTTATGTCCCTGAAGCCTTGTACAGAGTTGGTGCTTGACAATGATAGTTGGATGAATGCATCTTTGTGATAGTTCAGTTTCCTAAATGAAGGAGAATTGTGATATGTAAGCTGGAAAGGCTCTTGATAGGTTTGAGTTCCAGGGATTTTATGTCTTGTCTTTGGAACTACAAGCCCCGATTTTAATATGGGCAGGAAGGAAATTTCTCCTAATTTTTTTGCCTTTCTGGGGTTTTGTGAGAATATGGGCAGGAAGGAATTCTCTAAGCTGAGTGACATGGCAGAGTGCTGCAAAGAGTGTGTGAGGTAGGGGGCAGAGGATTTTAAGAAGTTTTTCTTTTGAGCAGTGTCTCATTTCTGCAAATTTATTTTGGAAAAAAAGTAATGCTCATGCCTTTAGTTGTTATGAGAATCAAGAAACTAGGTTCTGCTGCTTCCAGGACATGATACCTCCTTCCTACCCACCCCCCTACTTTAAAAAAAAAAAAGTTTTTTGCAACCATTTTTTCAGGCTTATCGCCCTAGGTGTTGTTTATTGGAATGGTATTCTCATTGCCATGAGGTTCGGTTAACTCCAGCCTCAATCTGAGAAGATGATGAGATGGGAGGAACATGGAGAATTCATTGGCAGTAAATTCTCCACACAAATAACTATATTCTGTTTTCACACAGCTGAGTGGTGATTGTTTTTAACCAATAGTTACAAAGAGCAACACGTGAGTTAGGTCCTGCCTAACATTCATCATGACTGTTTCAACTAGTTGTCCAAAGTAGGTAATTTTTAATCTGGCCTTTAGCACAGATAACTATTAGAGAACTTAAGTATCTTGAAGTTAGAACAAAAAAGAATCAAGTAAGGTTGTAAAGGAGAGCCTCTTGGCTGTTATTGGTTTTGTGTAGTAAGTACTTAAAAGCATCTATCATAGAATAAGAAAAAATAATGTCCAAAAGAAGTGATTATTAGTCCATTTGAGAATATTAGAACATTAAATATATTACTCAGTTACAATCTCTGAACAAGAATCACCTCTTTCTTGGCTGATTTCCCCTATTAAACTTCATATTTCATGAAGGTGGAGGGCTTGATTTTCTTCATCTTTATGTCCCTGAAGCCTTGTACAGAGTTGGTGCTTGACAATGATAGTTGGATGAATGCATCTTTGTGATAGTTCAGTTTCCTAAATGAAGGAGAATTGTGATATGTAAGCTGGAAAGGCTCTTGATAGGTTTGAGTTCCAGGGATTTTATGTCTTGTCTTTGACCAACAGACAAGCCAGCTAGGGAAATTTTGCTTGATTTTTCTAAGTAGCCCCTCTAGATTTTCCCTCTAAATTACAAAAGGTAAAAGAATGGCCACTCTCATATATTTTTTTAATTTTGGTCACTTTTATTGGTTTTTTCATTTATTTATTTTCATCCATCTTTGTTCTTTGGCCTGTGTGGGCCACCCATCACAGTGGCCTCTCTCGTTGCAGAGCACTGGCTCTGCGTGCATGTGCTCTAGAGCGTTGGTTTGCAATTGGACCCACCGGTCCAGCCACTCCACAGCATGTGGGACCTGCCCAAGCCAGGGATCGAACTGGTGATGCTTGCACTGCAAGGCAGACTCTTTACCCACTGGACCACCAGAGAAGCCCATCGTTTTTATTTTTGTCAAGTCAGTTTTCTATATCATTTCAGAGGGTAAAGTACAATACATGTCCTAGTGAGAGATCACCAACTAGCCAGGCTGACACACCTGCACATTTCAAGATGCAGGCAGATTATGGCAGGAAGCAGAGCTCAGGGTTTCCGAAGAGTGGCTGCAGGTTTTGCAGATTCTGCTGCCTGATTACCTGGATTCATGTTCCAGTTCCACCTGTGAATACGGGCAAGCGACATCATCTTTCTGTGCCTCAGTCTCCAAACAGGAAAAAGAAAATAATACCAACCTCATAGGTGATATTGTTGTTGCTCAGTTGCTAAATTGTGTCCAGTTCTTTTGTGACCCTGGTGGATTGTAGCCCACCAGACTTCCCTGTCCATGGGATTTCCCAGGCAAGAATACTGGAGCCATTTCCTTCTCCAGGGGATCTTCCTGATCCAGGGATCAAACCTGCCTCTCCTGCTTGGCAGTCGGATTTCTTGCCACTGAGCCACCAGGGAAGTCCATAGTTAGATGTACCAATCAGTTAGTATACACGGAGTAACTTAGAACAGTGCTTGTAAACACCTAATACATGTTATGTATTATTAGTATCCTCCATTTAACTAGCTGTGCACCTTTGCTTGGTTGCATTCTCTTGGCCATGGTTGCTTCATTTTTAAAATGAACTTAATAATATCTTGTCTACTTTAAGCCAAGGGACTGGGATCAGATCATCTTCCTGGGACCCCAGACTTCCCACACGTTTCATGACATCGTATTCATGTCTGTGGGTATGGAGAAGGTGCTAGCACTTGTATTTACGCTGTTTGCTGTAGTGTATAAGAGCCACCCACCCTTCTAGTTTATGTCTCATGTGCCCATATCTGCTGAAAGTGCTTAGAAACTTATTCTAGAAACCAGTGATTATGTCTGAGAAAATGGAGCTTTCTTGGTTAAAGAACACCAAATATGTGCCATGTCTCTTCCCCTCACCCGTGAATTGGTTCTTCAGAAGACCGATCTTATGATCTGATAGGATGATTTTTTTTCCCTGTCTTGAAGAAGCAGAAGTACAATGTTATCAACAGGCATTTCCTTTAGATAGGAAGCTTGTTTTGAGGCTTACATGGCACGAATGAATTTGCCTGACTAGTGGTGGCCTTTTGATTAAACTGTGTCCTAGTTAATAATCCCCAAATATACTGGGATAAAGAGCAGCCAGGAATGCAGCCATGTAGACACAAGGTCAAAACAAGGGTTAGGCAGTAATGTCTTAACTTTCCCATAGGAGTTGATGGGCTATAATCATACGCACTTTTTGTGTGAAGTATTTTTTCTTTTTTGAACACATCACACTACAAATTTACTATCGTGATCAGAATTTCTTAGTGGAGAACACAATTCAAGTTGGCAATGTGGAAGCCACAGCCATTCCCTGCTGCAGATAAAGCAAGACAGCTGTTTTGCTTATGGTTACAACTTCTGTTTTCAGAATAGATTTGTTTGCATTTAACGCTTGGGCTCAATCTTCTCGCAGCTTTGTTCCGAGAGCCAGCCGAGAGCCGGTGATTACTATTAAACCATAATGACTATTAAGCCAGTTTTGTTCTCTTGATCCAGCAGAGTGCCTTATGCATCCCAGGTGCTTACTAATACCTTCTCACTCAATAGGATCTGATAAACCCTGAGACCTTCAGGATAGGATGTAACTAGCTACTAGGAGGCAGAGCTGCAATTTTTCCATTTAACTAGCTGTGCATTTTTCTCTTGGCCATGGTTGCTTCATTTTTAAAATGAACTTAATAATATCTTGTCTACTTTAAGCCAAGGGACTGGGATCAGATCATCTTCCTGGGACCCCAGACTTCCCACACGTTTCATGACATCGTATTCATGTCTGTGGGTATGGAGAAGGTGCTAGCACTTGTATTTACGCTGTTTGCTGTAGTGTATAAGAGCCACCCACCCTTCTAGTTTATGTCTCATGTGCCCATATCTGCTGAAAGTGCTTAGAAACTTATTCTAGAAACCAGTGATTATGTCTGAGAAAATGGAGCTTTCTTGGTTAAAGAACACCAAATATGTGCCATGTCTCTTCCCCTCACCCGTGAATTGGTTCTTCAGAAGACCGATCTTATGATCTGATAGGATGATTTTTTTTCCCTGTCTTGAAGAAGCAGAAGTACAATGTTATCAACAGGCATTTCCTTTAGATAGGAAGCTTGTTTTGAGGCTTACATGGCACGAATGAATTTGCCTGACTAGTGGTGGCCTTTTGATTAAACTGTGTCCTAGTTAATAATCCCCAAATATACTGGGATAAAGAGCAGCCAGGAATGCAGCCATGTAGACACAAGGTCAAAACAAGGGTTAGGCAGTAATGTCTTAACTTTCCCATAGGAGTTGATGGGCTATAATCATACGCACTTTTTGTGTGAAGTATTTTTTCTTTTTTTTGAACACATCACACTACAAATTTACTATCGTGATCAGAATTTCTTAGTGGAGAACACAATTCAAGTTGGCAATGTGGAAGCCACAGCCATTCCCTGCTGCAGATAAAGCAAGACAGCTGTTTTGCTTATGGTTACAACTTCTGTTTTCAGAATAGATTTGTTTGCATTTAACGCTTGGGCTCAATCTTCTCGCAGCTTTGTTCCGAGAGCCAGCCGAGAGCCGGTGATTACTATTAAACCATAATGACTATTAAGCCAGTTTTGTTCTCTTGATCCAGCAGAGTGCCTTATGCATCCCAGGTGCTTACTAATACCTTCTCACTCAATAGGATCTGATAAACCCTGAGACCTTCAGGTATGACAGGAAGTTGCCCTAAGAGGCAGGTATGCTACTAGGAGGCAGAGCTGCAATTTTTCCATGTCCTTAATTGCCAGGTTCCCAGCATATATAGCATTGAAAACTACACCGAGTTGATGTTTGGTGCTGGTTTTGTTTTTCCTGTTTTTGTTTTAGGCAAATGGGTCTGTGACAGAGCGCTAATAGAGACCTTTCAGATGTTTTTCCCTTTAGGGGAATGTGGCTCCTTGGGGACCTTTAATGAATTACTTTGCCTAACAAGGCAGGCTGTGTGTGTTACTTTGTACCATGTCAGGTTTCAATTTGTTTGTTGGATGGCTGAAGCACAGAGGGGTGGTGTCCTTTGGCCAGCAGGATTCCTAAGGAAGCTAGGAAGTCAGAGCTGTTAAGCAGAAGCCCTAGGTTGGCCCCAGAGTGTGGGTTATCATTCCTCCTTGACCGGGACTGTTGACTCTACCACCCTAAGGTTGGTGGACAGTGGGCGTGGTGGGCGTGTTTGCCTAAGTACCTGTTTGTAGAACACTGAGGCTGCAGGGCCCAGCTAAAAGAGCAGTAATCTGAAACCAGTCCTGTCGGTTTTCCTTCCCTGAAAGCTGAAATCTGCATTCCAGATGAAACCTGCAGGGAAGCGGAAGAAAGCACTTTAAAAAAAAAAAAAAAAAGGAAAAAGTTTCAAGGGTAGTAAACTAACTGTTTTTGAAAATTTTTAGCAGTTTGAGATGACATGTTGCTTTCTTTACTTTTGCATATTTGCTTCGGGTTTTGGAAGGGGCTGTTGGCCTGTGTGCATTGCTGGATTTTTTTTCTTTTTTGGTTTGGATGGCACAAGGTTCTGACCGTGATTTAGATGGCAAAAGAGAGCCCGTAAGAAGCATTTCAGTCCTTTTTCTGCTGATTCACTTTTGAATTTCCTGGGCTGCTCCGGGGGGTGGTTGAAGGCTGTCGGGATCAACTTGCCGGCTCAGCACTCTCCGGAGCCTCCCTTGCTCACCAATGAGGAAGTTGAAAGCCACCAGGAGAACCCGCCGGCACTGGGGCGGAGCTCGTGGCGAGTCCCGGGCTGGGATGAGTGGGGGCAGGCTGACTTTGCCTACGACAAAAAGCCTTTTGTCCCCGGGAATAAATACGGAAGTCCCAGAGGAGCAGCCTCCCAGCCCATGTGTAGTAAGGTGCGCAGCCTCGGCTGCTTCTGGACAAAAAGCTCCGCGGACTTTTTACGGTTGCCCCGGGCGCCCCAACCACGCCAACCCAAACCGGAAGGAAGGCTCCGGGAAGGACCAGGGCTGAGCCAGGAGTGCTCGCGCTGCGGCTGAGTCCTCTGGCCGGTCCTGTCGCTCGCCGTCCTGGAAGTTCAGAACCAATGGAGTGGAGAAACTGAGAGAGCGGAGAAAGGTAGCAGAAGGGAGAACTGCCGCCCAGGGCATTGCTGGGACATGGAGGACGTCGGAAACGCTCTGGACGGCAGTGATGGCTCCACAACCGAACAACCCGAAGCCGGACTTGACCTGGCCCAGTCGATCCTGACCAAGTTCTCTATGAAATCCCTGTTTGGGTTCACGAGTAAACTGAGTAAAGAGGAAGACACGGTGCTGAAGGCCTTCCACAGTTTAGAGGTGGAGCCCAGTAGTGGCTCGGATCCCCTGGAAGCAGCTGCTCAGGTTCCACCTGACCCTGGAAGCGATGGGAAGACCGAGGTGGAGATGCAGAGGGAGTTGGAGGGAAGCCCTAGGGAAGAAGCAGAAGCTGGGACTTCTCTCTCTGGACAAGAGCTGCTTCCCCTGGCTGCTTTGGATGTGAGCCGGGACAATGTCATTTTGGTTCGAGGGACCCTGGTGAACACCACCAGTGATTCCGACTCTGATGATGATGGCCCGCAGCCACAAGAGGGAAGCAAGACCAATGGGCCCATACCCCCTGGTGGTGTTGTATCGAGCCATCTGAGGAGCCCCAAGAAAATCTAGGTGATGGAAGAGAAGATACAGCCCCTGGTGAAAGGGGGGATGCAGAGCTCAGTGGAGAAGGTTCTCAAAGAGCTCCACAGGGGATAAGCTCCATATCAGAAACCAAGGATGGCGGCCTTCAGACAGAGCGTGGCCCTGGCCAGCAAGAAGCTGGAGAAGGCTGTCTAGACAGATGCCGGAATAAAACGGAAGTCCCAGAGGCTGGGATGAGTGGGGCAGGCTGACTTTGCCTACGACAAAAGCCTTTTGTCCCGGGAATAAATACGGAAGTCCCAGAGGAGCAGCCTCCCAGCCCATGTGTAGTAAGGTGCGCAGCCTCGGCTGCTTCTGGACAAAAAGCTCCGCGGACTTTTTACGGTTGCCCCGGGCGCCCCAACCACGCCAACCCAAACCGGAAGGAAGGCTCCGGGAAGGACCAGGGCTGAGCCAGGAGTGCTCGCGCTGCGGCTGAGTCCTCTGGCCGGTCCTGTCGCTCGCCGTCCTGGAAGTTCAGAACCAATGGAGTGGAGAAACTGAGAGAGCGGAGAAAGGTAGCAGAAGGGAGAACTGCCGCCCAGGGCATTGCTGGGACATGGAGGACGTCGGAAACGCTCTGGACGGCAGTGATGGCTCCACAACCGAACAACCCGAAGCCGGACTTGACCTGGCCCAGTCGATCCTGACCAAGTTCTCTATGAAATCCCTGTTTGGGTTCACGAGTAAACTGAGTAAAGAGGAAGACACGGTGCTGAAGGCCTTCCACAGTTTAGAGGTGGAGCCCAGTAGTGGCTCGGATCCCCTGGAAGCAGCTGCTCAGGTTCCACCTGACCCTGGAAGCGATGGGAAGACCGAGGTGGAGATGCAGAGGGAGTTGGAGGGAAGCCCTAGGGAAGAAGCAGAAGCTGGGACTTCTCTCTCTGGACAAGAGCTGCTTCCCCTGGCTGCTTTGGATGTGAGCCGGGACAATGTCATTTTGGTTCGAGGGACCCTGGTGAACACCACCAGTGATTCCGACTCTGATGATGATGGCCCGCAGCCACAAGAGGGAAGCAAGACCAATGGGCCCATACCCCCTGGTGGTGTTTTATCGGAGCCATCTGAGGAGCCCCAAGAAAATCTAGGTGATGGAAGAGAAGATACAGCCCCTGGTGAAAGGGGGGATGCAGAGCTCAGTGGAGAAGGTTCTCAAAGAGCTCCACAGGGGATAAGCTCCATATCAGAAACCAAGGATGGCGGCCTTCAGACAGAGCGTGGCCCTGGCCAGCAAGAAGCTGGAGAAGGTGCTGTACCTGTGGTAGCTGATCAGGACTCAAGTGTTGGTGCCACTGAGAACACCTCTTCTAAAAAAGAAGTTCCTGGAGACAAGTCCTTCCAGCTTCCAGCTTTTTTTAGTGGGCTTCGTGTGCTGAAGAAGGGTGCCCCCGCCGAGGGTGGAGAGACCATCACTGAAATTAAACCAAAGGATGGGGACCTGGCTTTGCTCAAGTTGACCCAGCCTGTCCAGCGGTCCCTGGCACAGGCAGGGCCTCAGACGGTAAAGACGGGAGAGAGAACAAATGAGGCGAAGGCCACTCCCACTCTCCTGGAGCAGCTCTCTCAGCTGCTCAGCATTGACATCCCCAGGGCCGAACCGATGGCAGAAGACCCCGAACAGCCCAAGGGGGGAGAGATGGGCTGTAGTGCACCTCAGGAGAGCCAGGGCGGCTGCGGAGAAGTCCAAACCCAGGGAGGAGAGGTCAAGCCAAAGCCGCCAGAGACTGCCTTGGAGGCCTTTAAAGCCTTATTCATCCGTCCCCCCAAAAAGGGGACCACCGCTGACACTTCTGAGCTGGAAGCCCTCAAGCGCAAGATGAGGCATGAGAAGGAATCCCTGAGAGCTGTCTTTGAGCGGTCACGGTCAAGGCCAGCAGATGGCCCCGCAGATTCCAAAAGCGTACGTATCGTCGGGTTGTGTGTTTTGTCATAAAATGTGATGCCACCGTGTTTCAGATTTCCTGTTAAAGAGAATCGCAGTAACCTACTGTTAGTGACCCTCGGTGAAAGATGATTCTATCAAGAGTTTGAAAGTGGACAGCAGGGGCATTTTCTTCCTGATGTTTTTCTGGGTTACTGTAAGAGAGGTGTAAGTAAAGATGTGCAGATCAGAAAGGGAAACTGTCACCCTGAGTTTAAACATTAATAGTAAATGTTTTTCCAAAAGTGTGTCAACATTGGAATCAATGCGATATGGAAATGTAGCCCAGATTTCCTCCCCACCTAATTATACCTCTGTGAAACTGTACTTGTCCTTTGGAAGTCAGCCACTTAGCCAAACACATGTTTGTGATGTGATTAAAATGCTCTGTGTTGGCTCCAAGGCATCCTGATTGAGTACTGGGTTTAGTATGAGCCTGGGTTTTAATTCTAACTCTACCAGTTACTGGTTGGGTGACCTTGATCATCTCTAAGCCTCAATCTCCTCATCAGCAAAACGATGAAAATAATCTTTATTTAGTTTAGTGGTTGTGAAGATTAAATGAAGTTAGCACATAGTAACCATCTAATTAGTAAAAATTGTTACTACCATTTAAAAAACTATTCAGGTAATTTGTTAGGACTAGCAAACACTTGTTCACTGGATCTTGAAAGTTCATAAGAGCAATGAGCGAAATTTTTTGCTTAGTATCAGCTTGGCATGCATTTATCATTATTTGATCAATTAAAATGTTAAACTTAAAGATCTTAGGAAAAATTATTTTGGGTTGCAGTTAAAAGCTAAATACAACATAGCATTCTCCTACTTGTAAAAAAGCATCCACTGTAAAAATCAGGGCCATCTCATTCATGTTTTTATAGCCAAACCCCGAGCTGCCTTGGAGGCCTTTAAAGCCTTATTCATCCGTCCCCCCAAAAAGGGGACCACCGCTGACACTTCTGAGCTGGAAGCCCTCAAGCGCAAGATGAGGCATGAGAAGGAATCCCTGAGAGCTGTCTTTGAGCGGTCACGGTCAAGGCCAGCAGATGGCCCCGCAGATTCCAAAAGCGTACGTATCGTCGGGTTGTGTGTTTTGTCATAAAATGTGATGCCACCGTGTTTCAGATTTCCTGTTAAAGAGAATCGCAGTAACCTACTGTTAGTGACCCTCGGTGAAAGATGATTCTATCAAGAGTCTGAAAGTGGACAGCGGGGGCATTTTCTTCCTGATGTTTTTCTGGGTTACTGTAAGAGAGGTGTAAGTAAAGATGTGCAGATCAGAAAGGGAAACTGTCACCCTGAGTTTAAACATTAATAGTAAATGTTTTTCCAAAAGTGTGTCAACATTGGAATCAATGCGATATGGAAATGTAGCCCAGATTTCCTCCCCACCTAATTATACCTCTGTGAAACTGTACTTGTCCTTTGGAAGTCAGCCACTTAGCCAAACACATGTTTGTGATGTGATTAAAATGCTCTGTGTTGGCTCCAAGGCATCCTGATTGAGTACTGGGTTTAGTATGAGCCTGGGTTTTAATTCTAACTCTACCAGTTACTGGTTGGGTGACCTTGATCATCTCTAAGCCTCAATCTCCTCATCAGCAAAACGATGAAAATAATCTTTATTTAGTTTAGTGGTTGTGAAGATTAAATGAAGTTAGCACATAGTAACCATCTAATTAGTAAAAATTGTTACTACCATTTAAAAAACTATTCAGGTAATTTGTTAGGACTAGCAAACACTTGTTCACTGGATCTTGAAAGTTCATAAGAGCAATGAGCGAAATTTTTTGCTTAGTATCAGCTTGGCATGCATTTATCATTATTTGATCAATTAAAATGTTAAACTTAAAGATCTTAGGAAAAATTATTTTGGGTTGCAGTTAAAAGCTAAATACAACATAGCATTCTCCTACTTGTAAAAAAGCATCCACTGTAAAAAATAGCTTGATGGTGAAAGCCATCTCATTCATGTTTTTTATAGGAAAGAAAAAAAAAGAGAATTGATCAATGTGAATGTCTTAGAGAAGTGTATCTTGGCCTTGAACTCATGTTCATGGAAAATGCAAAACTGGTTTATATTTTAAATAACCCTGGAGTTGTTTGGGATATATTTGTAAACATTCTTATAAATATACCAAATTATAGTACATTTGTAAATTCAGCTCAAAGTATATTTATGGTTTTAAAGAGTTATATGCTAAAACTCATTTGCTGAGGGTTGTGTTATACTTGCCCTTGAGTTGTTTCTTTTTTCCACCGCAATTGATCACTTCACATTTCTGGAAAAGGATTTTATTGTATTGTTTCAGTTACAGTGAGTGAGAGCAATGTGCAACTGGCCATTAGAATTACTTTTGGACTGAACACATTCTCGGGGTTCAGTTGGCTCTGGCCACATTTTATTGAAGTTAACCTTTTCTTCTCCCACTTTTCCAGCAGCCTGACCACAGCCCCACTGAGCAGGATGATAGGACTCCTGGCAGACTCCAGGCTGTCTGGCCGCCACCAAAGACAAAGGACACAGAAGAAAAAGTGGGATTGAAGTACACTGAAGCAGGTAATGTGACAAGAAGCCAGGTCCCAGGAATGAATCTCTTGCTGCAGTGGCTTTTAGTTCTACCTCAGTAGACTAAGAAAATTGGAGTTTTTGTTTCATTATAGAATGCATTGCTGAAGGCTTTTCTTTTCGGTTTTGATGTTACAGTGAACCCTTGCACACTTATCAGGAATGAATCTCTTCGAGATGAAAGGTGAATGCAGTGGAATGAATAAAGGGGGGGCAGGGCACCTGTGTAAAGGAGGAGAACCTTGGGGGAACTAATGGAGAAGGTAGATTACAGATTCCTCAGGAAGCAGGTGGTTGGCCCTCCTAGAGTGTCGTGTGAGAGCCGGCTGGGTTGCTGGCAGAGGCAGAGCGAGAGTCTCCCGAGCTGTAATCTGATTTGTTCTTTGTCTTTGAGTAATGCTTTTGAGCCACAGGAACTTTGTGCAGAGTGAATGTACAGATACCATATCAGTTACTCTTTCACTTTGGTTAGACAAAGCTTCATTTAATGCATGGCCAATTTCGAAGCAATCCAACTCCCTGGAAACCTTCCCCAGAGCTTTGCTTGAATATATTTAAATAGAATGGGAATCTAGATATTTTTGCTTTTTAGGTGAAAGGTTCACATGAAATGTAAAAAAAAATGAAAGGAGGATATATCTTAATTGTATCTATGTGTATCTTTATGTATCTCTGACAAAACCTCTTTTTCTTCTTCCTGATGTTGCAGGATTTCTTATACAGGCTTGCATTTTGCTGATTGTCTTAGTTTTCTGTGTATATTACCAGTCTGTATGGTTATACAAAAAAAAGTACTTCTTTCAGTTCTGAGTGGTTGACATAAGTGGATCAAAGTTTGGATGGTTTAGTAAGCACAGGCATTTTGAAAGATGATAAAATTACAGTCAGTGATTGGTAACACAAATGGATCTAGCCTCCAGTTTACGCAGTTGCAAACTCCTGACAACTAATTCATGACATTTTCTTCTGACCTGCTTGACTTACAGAGTGAAAGTTATCATAGCCTTGGTGAAAGTGTATATACCTATCTTATTCTTCTTGCCTACATTTCATTTTTCCAAAATCAGAATGCTTATGACAGCAGGATTGACCACGTACCAAGTTGTCTTTCTCATGACCTGGCACAGTTTGAGCAGTCAAAGATCTTGAAGTTTGCTTAGTGAAAAACCAGAATCCTATGATTTCTTAGTATATAACGGAGTGGCAGTCTTCCTTGTGATGATGAGCATTTGCTGAGTAGAGAAGGAAATGTCTTAAGTGGCTTTTCGGTCTACATCAAATCATATTTGGGGGTATTTATACTTTACACAGATTCCTAAGTCTTTGGTTCTTAGTCTGAGGTCCTAAGTCCTCTTCTGGTTCCAGAAGCTCAGAGACGTTCTATCATTACCTTGCTGTGTAATTATCTCAAAATCAGTCGCTTTCCAAGCTGTTTTGTTGTTGTCGTTGCTATGCAATGTGTGTTCTCAGAGCTATCTAAGGCCTGGGATGAGATGAGGGAAAAGGAGGGAAGAGTTGATGAATAGTGATAGTCCTCTTGGGTGCATTCTGGTGGCACAATGACAGCTTGCTACAGAGAGAAGACTGACTGTTGTCTGGAGAAGGCATCTAGGTCCCCGGCCAGTTCCCACGGGTGGCAGTCCCCTGCCTCACTCTGTCTGGCAGGTCTCACCTGCAGGTCTGGCGCTCATTTACTTATGAGTCTGGTAGCAGTAATTATTCTGCTGATATACTTTAGGGGGTTTCAAAGCAGATACCCCATGCCTTCAGGAAGCTTTTTCTTTTTATCTCATTACTTAGTACCACCATATGGTTGCCTTATCACTTATTGCTAATCTTGAGGAAGCGAACATTTTCCTTGTGATTTTCTTAAGCTCTGTTGTTGGGAAATCTGGAGTCTTCGAAGCATGTGCTTTATAACTTAACACATTTTGTGGTATTTCCATTGATTTCCCTGACCTTAGGGAAGCAGATAAAAATGACCTCTCTGTAGGGAGCACAGAGACAGAAAAATTAGATTCAAAATATTTCAAGGTGTTTGAAGTGCTCTTAATCTTTCCTGGCATGTGTAATTCATTGAATTAGTGAAATGGAAGAGCAAAACTCTAGCATTCATATTTCAAGTATTTGGGGTTGATCCCTGGGTTGGCAAGATCCCCTGGAGAGGGGAATGGCTACCCTCTCCAGTGTAGAATCCCATGGACAGAGGAGCCTGGCCGGCTATAGTTCATGGGATTGCAGAGAGTCGGATACAACTGAGTGATTAAGTACACACGCACAAGCACAGACATACATTAGAATTCTGTGCTGTCAACATCAGAGCCCAGTCCTCGGCTGAGCTGGCCCAGAGATGCTTTTCATCATGAGTCTCTCACGGTCCTTATGCTGCCCTTGGCTGCTTTGGATGTGCCACTGCTGTGTTTCTCTCTATTCAGAGTTCCTAAGTCCTCTTCTGGTTCCAGAAGCTCAGAGACGTTCTATCATTACCTTGCTGTGTAATTATCTCAAAATCAGTCGCTTTCCAAGCTGTTTTGTTGTTGTCGTTGCTATGCAATGTGTGTTCTCAGAGCTATCTAAGGCCTGGGATGAGATGAGGGAAAAGGAGGGAAGAGTTGATGAATAGTGATAGTCCTCTTGGGTGCATTCTGGTGGCACAATGACAGCTTGCTACAGAGAGAAGACTGACTGTTGTCTGGAGAAGGCATCTAGGTCCCCGGCCAGTTCCCACGGGTGGCAGTCCCCTGCCTCACTCTGTCTGGCAGGTCTCACCTGCAGGTCTGGCGCTCATTTACTTATGAGTCTGGTAGCAGTAATTATTCTGCTGATATACTTTAGGGGGTTTCAAAGCAGATACCCCATGCCTTCAGGAAGCTTTTTCTTTTTATCTCATTACTTAGTACCACCATATGGTTGCCTTATCACTTATTGCTAATCTTGAGGAAGCGAACATTTTCCTTGTGATTTTCTTAAGCTCTGTTGTTGGGAAATCTGGAGTCTTCGAAGCATGTGCTTTATAACTTAACACATTTTGTGGTATTTCCATTGATTTCCCTGACCTTAGGGAAGCAGATAAAAATGACCTCTCTGTAGGGAGCACAGAGACAGAAAAATTAGATTCAAAATATTTCAAGGTGTTTGAAGTGCTCTTAATCTTTCCTGGCATGTGTAATTCATTGAATTAGTGAAATGGAAGAGCAAAACTCTAGCATTCATATTTCAAGTATTTGGGGTTGATCCCTGGGTTGGCAAGATCCCCTGGAGAGGGGAATGGCTACCCTCTCCAGTGTAGAATCCCATGGACAGAGGAGCCTGGCCGGCTATAGTTCATGGGATTGCAGAGAGTCGGATACAACTGAGTGATTAAGTACACACGCACAAGCACAGACATACATTAGAATTCTGTGCTGTCAACATCAGAGCCCAGTCCTCGGCTGAGCTGGCCCAGAGATGCTTTTTTTCATCATGAGTCTCTCACGGTCCTTATGCTGCCCTTGGCTGCTTTGGATGTGCCACTGCTGTGTTTCTCTCTATTCAGAGTTTATCATTGAATGATCTTTTTCTGAGGGCTTAGGGAGATCACCTAATACAGTGAACTCCCTTTTGTTCAAGGATAAAAAGAAAGAGCTGATCTAGGGGAAGCAGTCCCTTTAAACTATGGCTTCTGGAGCCCTCCTAGTCATGTGAGGGTTGCTGACCACTGTTGCGGGTGCCAGCTGCCAAGGATGCACTCTCTTGGCACTGCCAAAGCCATCAGCATCCTCTATAGCTGCTGATGCCGCAACAAACTCACTCCCTTGGCAGTTAAAGCCTTTGGCTCCCACTGGAGCCTCTGATGCCATTCTCATGACATTGTGTCCACCATCAAAGACACTTCCACTGCTGGTCTCTGAGCTCTCGGAATCTAGGTGATGTGCCTATTGAGACAGGCTCTCGCGCCCACCAGGGCTGTCACTCGAGGGGCTTGCCTAGGGGCTGGCATTGACCTCCACCATGTAGGGAGGATCCCCTGCGTTCATTCACAGCTATTTGACTTGCTCTGCTCAAAGGATAAAGAGTTACTTTCTCCCAAGTCCTGTGCTGTCCTTTCATACATGATAATCAATGCAATTCTGCTTTGTGCTTGGGATACCTCACGGCTATTATGGGTGAAAAGAGCGGTCTCCGTTCCCAGCCCCCATTCCTTTTAACTGGACTGGGGACAATCTGAACAATAGACCCCATGTTCACAGAATTGTCTTTTCCTCTTCTGAGTGCAGGAGCTTGCTCTCAAAACACGCTTGTGGGATAGTCTGGCTTTTTTAATAGGGATTTTTCAGTGGATTCCTCATGTTCTTAAATGGTTAAGTCATGTTGAGTCCCTGCCACTTTGCTGTGCTGGGAAACATCTGGATGGCGTAAACTTGATGACTTTGTGAAGCCCAGGATGAAGTAAAACTCATTCCCAGTCAAGAGAAAAGGTGCGCTATGAAACAGTACAAGGGGAACTTGAAAGAAAAATGTCGGTGCCTCCCTTTAAGTTTAATGTTGCAAAAACAATTTGTCTCTTGAGAAATAAATTCCCAGGGATCTCTTCTGTTAGTCCTCCAGCAGGCTGTCCTGTCTAGGGTGAGGTTACATAAGGGTTAGAAACAGACCCAAAGCCTTGTGTGGAAAAAAAAAAAAAAGACTGGGAATGATAAGGATCTAGGTATCATAGTATAATCAAATCATAGAGGTAACATGGGGTTAGATGTTTATCTCAAACTTGAATGAAAGAATTTTCTAAACCCTGTTATGCTACTTTTTTTTTTCTTTTTTCTTTATGGAGAATTAATGTACTTCACTGTGCTTATTTTGTCTTTGGATAATTCTGTATACTATTACTCTGTCAAGGTTTTGGCAGGGATCGAGTAAGGATGATTTGACTGGCAGTTTATTAGAGACTGTTTATAAGGCAGTGCATAGGGTTTGGGAAGAGCAGTGAGAAATAGAGCAGCTCTCGGGGGCTAGTAATCAAGGGAGGTGTTTATAGTCCTAGACCTGAAGAGACAGGGCCAGGGGAAGCTGCTGGAAAACCCTGAATGTCAGAGGGAGGCTGCCCAGCAGGAGCTGTGGCCTTCAGTGGATGGAGCCAGTCCATGGTGACCTGCCCGAGGGAGGGAGCTGGAGGAATAAATGGCCTGACTTTCTTATGCTCTCTGGTCTCCTGCCATCTCTCCTCTTGGCCAAATCCTAAGAGAAGTCAGAGGAGTAGGATCCACTTTAGGCCAGACATCAGAGCCCAGAAATGGACCGAGAAACGGGGTCGAGTAGATCTGAGAGGCAAATGAAAGCTGTCCAGCACAGTTATGCTGCTGGCTGACTCTAGGTGAAAGAAGGTTCTGAATCCCAACAGTCCACATGTGTGAAGAATGGGCACACATACTGCATCATACGTGACCACACGGGGCATGCAGGAAAACTCCTGCCTCGTATCCTGTGGGAGGGTTCTGTTTTCTACTCCAGTCAGTTCATAGAAAGGACAATGGCTATTACTCAGAGCCTTGCCCTGCCCACACCTACTTCACCTCAGTGTAGAGGTTTTGTTTACTCATCTCAGAAAATCTTCCATATGCTTTCAGTGGTTTCATAATATTACACAGTAAAATAAGTTTGGAAATACCCAGAAATATCATGGAGTGAAACAGATTCTCTATAACTGGCTTCCTAGATAAATCATTTCCACCATTTTGAATTGATAGTTCTATATGAGTTTAATACTTAATTTTTTTTAATCACACTATATAGGACTGCCTATTATGCTTGAAAATGTGATTGTATCTTTGATTTTAGCATTTGAACAGTGATTCTATTTGTAGGTTTCATTTTTTGAAAGTATGTGTAATAATGAAAATACTAATACCGTAAATAGTTTTATTCATCAGTGTTTTCTTTAATTAGAATAAATTCCTTGTGGAATTGGCTAAATATAAGTGTATATGCCCTTTTCAGGTTTTTATGCATATTCACGGCCAAACATACTTTTTTTTGGTCTAAAGTTGCTTTGTATGAAATCAGTACTTCTGAAACACTGAAGTTATTTTTCCCTCTTACTTGCTTTTTATTTTGCTTGTATTTTCTGGTGTATAGAAGTTTTAAGTGTTTATGTAATCAAATCTACCCCCATTTTATTGTATAACTTTTGCCTTAAGAGTACCTCGCCTACTCAAAGAGCAACTGTATATTTAAATTCTGACGTGATTTCTTTCTACCTCTTCCTTCCGTCTCCTTTTTTCCATTTCATGTTGAAAACTTACTTCAGGGTCTAGCCTGAGGTAGAAAGCTTCCTTTTCTCTGAGTAGCTAATTGTACAGCAGGCTTCTGGAGTAATTACTCCTCTTCACAGTAAGTTTGGGACTGTCTTAAGCTTTCTGTTCTCTTTGTACTTTGCACCAGTACCTTAATTATTGCACCATTATGATACATCTCAGAATCTGTTCAAGTTCTCAAGCATGCTTCCAAAAAACATTTAAGTTTCCTCTTATTTTTTTCTTCCAAAAAACCGTAGCTTACTTAGTCTGGTTTCAGAGGAATCCCTCTGGGACTTTTACTGGAATTGCATTAATTTATAAATTCATGTGAAGGTGGGAATGCAAACTGAGATCTCATTTAAAATGCTTAGTATTTCTACCCAGGAGCATATCCTATAAAACTAGTTAAGTTTTCTTTTCAGACTTAATGAACTAAATACATAAATACACATCTTGTATTTTTTATAAATGTATTCCCAGGCATGTTATTTTTTTGAAAAAAAAAAAAAACAACCAAAAAAAACCATGATATGAAATTCTATCTTGTGATTACTTTTCCTACAAGATAAATTCCTTAGAACCCAGTGAGTCATGCGCACTGAGTAATTGGATTTCCCTCTTGAGGTCAGGACTGGCCTGAATGAATGGCATGTTTGGACCATCCGATCCCAGGGGTACTATCCTTTAGTTCTACTCTGGTTGATGATTCTTAGTGTTCTGAGACTTCTTTGAAAACCTAATGATGATAGAGAGTCTGGAAGAAGACATTGCAGTTACTTTTGCATCTACAGTATTTCAGAGCCTCCTCCTCACCCCACCACCATCTGTGGACAACCTCTCCAGACTCCTGCCGTCTTCCCAGGTTTAGATGAAGAACCTCTGCTGCAAAGGCTCGGCCTGGAGCTGGGCTTCTTTCCCTTTTCATCTCCTATTTTGTGTTCTAACGGATGGCCTAAAGTACCTCTTTATTTATTTATTTGTTATTTAAATATTAGGATATTAAAAATATGTATATCACCATGCTGTGCCTCAGCATCTTGAGAGGAAACGAAGCTAATATTTTTGAGATTAAAATGGTACTCTTACCTGTGACTGATTGGAATTTATGTATAGCTGTAGAAAAAAAATGGTACCCTTTGGGAAACTGATGGTGACTTAGCTACCTGAGAAAAAGACAAGGAAAGCACTCATGTTTTCCAAAATAAAACCAACTGTGCGTCTTTGGTTTCTCTTCCAACATGCGTCTGGAAATGCCCTTCTCCCCACTGGCTCTACCTCACAGCTGGCCTGGGGCTGGTACAGGGACCACCATGCTCTGCGTGGACACTGTGGCTTTTTACTAAATAGAACCTAACAGGAGGCATCAGGGTTACTGTGAATGGGACAGTTCTTGGTGTGTGTGGCATCTCTTGGGGCTTATTCACACCGCCTCGAATCTTAGAGCAGCTCAGGAGCATCCCTACTTAGAAGTCATTTAGGTAACCCGTCCCTCAACTTAATAAAGATCCATCTACTTTCTGGTTTGTTTCTAATTTAGGTTCCCTTGGTTATAAAGTGATCGAGCTGTTTGTCACCCTTCCTGGTGAGTCAGACACACTTTTCTCCGCCAGCCAGAGAGAGCTATAAATATCTTGGAATATTTTGTTGGCTTTTAGTACTTTTGAAAACCTCATTCATAGCTAACAGGCTGCATTAACCATGAATGGATTTTCCTTTAATGTCATATGTCTCATCAGATTTTCCGAAGTGTCTTCTTTTTTGGTCTAGGCAATAGGTTTGTTCATTGTATAGTTCACGGGACTTGGTGGCCTCTTACCATGACTTGGCATGGACTTAGGGTGATAGCCCAGAAATTGGAATCTGTACAGATAAAAGGCCAGGAAAACCCTGTATTTTGTACTGAGAAACCCTAGGGGACATGAGTGTGTCAGGCTTCTACTTACTATATATCTGGGAGCTGTGAGGGTAGAGAGAGACTTCCCAAACACAAATGGGAACTAAGGCCTGCTATTATGCAGAAGGAATCCCAAAATGTGCACCAGCAACTCAGGAATCATATGTTGTGTCCCAGCAAATATTAGTAAAGGTCTTGAGCTCAGAGGACTAGAAGCAAGAGATTAAAATACAGTATCTGAAATTTTAGAATATGAAAAATTTAGAGCTACAGGCATCTTAGAAATCTTGTAATTCATCCTATTCATTTTACATGAGAGCCAGAGAGGTTATGACTTACTGAAAGATACATGTAATTAATAAGAGCGCTGAAATGACAGCTGGAAGAAAAGAAACAGCAGTTTCAAGTCGGGCAATGAGAATGGGGGCTTGCATTGAAGAGTGAGTGATGGTTTTTGTTTTCTTTTCCACAAGCATACCAATAATTAAAGCTCCAGTGAGGAAAGCACAGGGGAACGGGAGCACTTAAGAATAATGCTGGTCATTAAAAAGCAAAGTATTACGGGACTGGAGTGAGTCCATCTCAATAATAAAGGAGAGATACAGGTACCATGCCCTCTCACCAGACACATCCAGAGAAATTAACTGGGTCATTTCATGATGCTTTTTGACTCATAAAATTGAAAAGGGGAATTTTAATGGTATCTTTAATACGATTGAATCTCACTTAAGCAACATAAAGCAAATAAAAATGCCTCTGGTTTGTGGAGTCTTGCGAAGTTCAGGTGGGGCTCATGGCTGGGCCAGTTTTTGTGCTGAAATACAGGGTGCCACAAGGTATTTGATTTTAGGAAGTACATGAGCAAATATTTTTATTTTACTGGTTGTGTATTTCAGTAATCTTACAGTGTTTTAGAGAAGATAAAACAAGCACTGAAATCCAGTTTGAAGCTTCTTTTGGGGAGATGAGGCTGAAATTTGATATGCCATATCCTGTGCCACAGTTTCACAAATGCCTCCTTTCAATATTTTTCTTCCTGAAGATGTCTATCCAAGTGGCATTGTTTTTCTTTTCTTCTTCAGATTTTTGGTTGCCAGCTGCCCAGTGCTTGTTCTCTGGATCCTCCACGCGCACCACTGTACCATTCCAGCCTTTGCTCCTCCTCCTACCTCTCACCCTGCCCCTCAACACACATCTTTCACCTCCAACCCACTGAATTCTTACCTCTGGTCTACCTCAAATCTTCTGGGATCACCCACCAGCTCAGTAAAGAAAGGACCCTTTCATCATCCCTCAGAAACAGCATATGGGACATGATGAATATTTTCCTCTTTGATAGAAAAAATTAAACTTGAAATTTTAGAATATGAAAAATTTAGAGCTACAGGCATCTTAGAAATCTTGTAATTCATCCTATTCATTTTACATGAGAGCCAGAGAGGTTATGACTTACTGAAAGATACATGTAATTAATAAGAGCGCTGAAATGACAGCTGGAAGAAAAGAAACAGCAGTTTCAAGTCGGGCAATGAGAATGGGGGCTTGCATTGAAGAGTGAGTGATGGTTTTTGTTTTCTTTTCCACAAGCATACCAATAATTAAAGCTCCAGTGAGGAAAGCACAGGGGAACGGGAGCACTTAAGAATAATGCTGGTCATTAAAAAGCAAAGTATTACGGGACTGGAGTGAGTCCATCTCAATAATAAAGGAGAGATACAGGTACCATGCCCTCTCACCAGACACATCCAGAGAAATTAACTGGGTCATTTCATGATGCTTTTTGACTCATAAAATTGAAAAGGGGAATTTTAATGGTATCTTTAATACGATTGAATCTCACTTAAGCAACATAAAGCAAATAAAAATGCCTCTGGTTTGTGGAGTCTTGCGAAGTTCAGGTGGGGCTCATGGCTGGGCCAGTTTTTGTGCTGAAATACAGGGTGCCACAAGGTATTTGATTTTAGGAAGTACATGAGCAAATATTTTTATTTTACTGGTTGTGTATTTCAGTAATCTTACAGTGTTTTAGAGAAGATAAAACAAGCACTGAAATCCAGTTTGAAGCTTCTTTTGGGGAGATGAGGCTGAAATTTGATATGCCATATCCTGTGCCACAGTTTCACAAATGCCTCCTTTCAATATTTTTCTTCCTGAAGATGTCTATCCAAGTGGCATTGTTTTTCTTTTCTTCTTCAGATTTTTGGTTGCCAGCTGCCCAGTGCTTGTTCTCTGGATCCTCCACCGCGCACCACTGTACCATTCCAGCCTTTGCTCCCTCCCCTCCTACCTCTCACCCTGCCCCTCAACACACATCTTTCACCTCCAACCCACTGAATTCTTACCTCTGGTCTACCTCAAATCTTCTGGGATCACCCACCAGCTCAGTAAAGAAAGGACGCTCATTCTGTCAGATCTATCCTTCAGAAACAGCATATGGGACATGATGAATATTTTCCTCTTTGATAGAAAGAACAAATGACTGTATTTCTTGGTAGTAACTAAAGCAAAGGTTCCATAGCTGAACTCGTGAGCACTTCTTCCCAGAGGAAGGAATGAGAATGTAAGATGGGAAAAGGACAAGACAGTCTCAGAGAAAGGGAAACTGAACCAGGAAATCTAGGGACTTGCTTATTAACTTTGCAATTTCCTTCATTTTGAGTTTCATGGGTTTGAAATAGACTTTGAGTTTGAAGCTTGCGTTTGGCCCTTCCATGTACTAACTGTGACCTGAGTTAATATCCCCCTTTATTAAAAAAGGACAATGATGATAATTTAAAATAATTATTATAAAAGATAAAATGAGATAACATATGAAGTTCATTGGCATCACAGCCATCTTATTATTTATTTCTTGGCCAAAGAAACCAAGAAGCTTGGAGGGTCTTAGATCCCCAACCAGAGGTTGTACCTGGGTCCACAGCAGTGAAAGTGTGGAGTCGTGACCAGTGGGTCACCTGGGTGTGTGTGTGTGTGTGTGTTTGTATGTTCAGTTGTGTCTGACTCTTTGCAGCCCCATAAACTATAGCCTGCCAGCCTCCTGTATGGAATTTTCCAGGCAAGAATACTGGAGTAGGTTACCATTCCTACTCTAGGGGATCTTCCGACCCAAGGATCAGACCAACCTCTTGCATTTCCTGCATTGGCTTACAGATTCTTTACCATTGCACCACCTGGGAAGCCAGGATCATCAGAGAACTCCCACAGTAGGCTTTCTTAAAAAATAAAAAAAAAAGCACAGTTTATACTGAAGTATAACATATATGTGGAATATTCCTCATATTACAAGTGTCAATGAAAAAAAAATCACTCAATCCAAGAAATGGAAAGTTTTATTTGACAGCCAGTTTGCTCTGGTCCTGACCCCACCGACCATTACCATTCCCCTTCTCCTCCTCCACCTCTCACCCTGCCCCTCAACACACATCTTTCACCTCCAACCCACTGAATTCTTACCTCTGGTCTACCTCAAATCTTCTGGGATCACCCACCAGCTCAGTAAAGAAAGGACGCTCATTCTGTCAGATCTATCCTTCAGAAACAGCATATGGGACATGATGAATATTTTCCTCTTTGATAGAAAGAACAAATGACTGTATTTCTTGGTAGTAACTAAAGCAAAGGTTCCATAGCTGAACTCGTGAGCACTTCTTCCCAGAGGAAGGAATGAGAATGTAAGATGGGAAAAGGACAAGACAGTCTCAGAGAAAGGGAAACTGAACCAGGGAAATCTAGGGACTTGCTTATTAACTTTGCAATTTCCTTCATTTTGAGTTTCATGGGTTTGAAATAGACTTTGAGTTTGAAGCTTGCGTTTGGCCCTTCCATGTACTAACTGTGACCTGAGTTAATATCCCCCTTTATTAAAAAAGGACAATGATGATAATTTAAAATAATTATTATAAAAGATAAAATGAGATAACATATGAAGTTCATTGGCATCACAGCCATCTTATTATTTATTTCTTGGCCAAAGAAACCAAGAAGCTTGGAGGGTCTTAGATCCCCAACCAGAGGTTGTACCTGGGTCCACAGCAGTGAAAGTGTGGAGTCGTGACCAGTGGGTCACCTGGGTGTGTGTGTGTGTGTGTGTTTGTATGTTCAGTTGTGTCTGACTCTTTGCAGCCCCATAAACTATAGCCTGCCAGCCTCCTGTATGGAATTTTCCAGGCAAGAATACTGGAGTAGGTTACCATTCCTACTCTAGGGGATCTTCCCGACCCAAGGATCAGACCCACCTCTTGCATTTCCTGCATTGGCTTACAGATTCTTTACCATTGCACCACCTGGGAAGCCAGGATCATCAGAGAACTCCCACAGTAGGCTTTCTTAAAAAATAAAAAAAAAAGCACAGTTTATACTGAAGTATAACATATATGTGGAATATTCCTCATATTACAAGTGTCAATGAAAAAAAAATCACTCAATCCAAGAAAAAAATGGAAAGTTTTATTTGAGCTCAATTAAAACTTAAAACCTGGGAATAGACTTTCAGAAACCTCTAAGAACTGTTCTGCCTATTAGAGGGAGTACTGGGTCCTGAGTCATGACCACCTTACAAGATTAAGAAGGAAGGGTGTTCCTAAGAAGTAATCTTGCTGATATTCAGAGAATGCTGCTTTATATGGTGAAACAGTTATTTCTGCTGTTGGGAAGGTTTGGTCAGTGTACAATGCAGAGGGGAGAGAGGAAGCCAAAGTCCAAAGAAAAAATGTTATGTGTAAATTATCCTTGACTTGCTTTAGAATAGAAACTTTTATTTCATTACAAATGTGTAGCTCCGTGAATTATAACATAGTGAACATACTCTTGTAACCACCATGCAAATCAAGAAATAGTATAATGCCTACAAGCCAAAAGCCCCTGTTTTGCCCCCTTCCTATCATAGCTACCTTTTTCCTCCAAAGAAACTTCAGTTCTGACTTCTAATACTGTAGATTAGTTTCAGTGCTTTTGAACTTAAAATAAGTGGACTCATTTTGTGTCTGGCTGCTTTCCCTCAACATTATGCTTGTGAGAACCAAACATAATTGTAGGTACGTGTAATTCATTTGTTTTCATTGCTCTGTTCTACCCTGTTGTATGAATGTATCACAGTGTATTGATCCATCCATGATGGATATCCATGTTGTCCTCAGTTTGGGGTTGTTATGAGTATGTTGCTGCTTATTTTCTTGTACATGTCTTTTGGTACACAAAGGAACACATTTCTTCTTGGTATATTCTCGGAAGTGGAATTCCTGGTCATAGGGTATGTCTATATTCGGAGTCCTTTGCTGCTCGGTTGCTCAGCCTTGTCTGACTCTTTCTGACCCCATGAACTGCAGCATGCCAAACTTCCCTGACCTTCACTGTTTCCGAGAGTTTGCTCAGACTCATGTCCATTGTGTTGATGATGCCATCCAACCATCTCATCCTCTGTTGCCCTCTTCTCTTCCTGCCCTCAATCAGGGTCCTTTCCAGTGAGTTGGCTCTGACATCGGTTGGCCAGAATACTGGAGCTTCAGCTTCAGTCTTTCCAAGTGAATATTCATTGTTGACCTTTTTAGAATTGACTGGTTCGATCTTTCTGTCCAGGGGACTCTCAAGAGTTTTATGCGGCACCACAATTTGAAAATATCAGTTCTTGTGTGTCAGTAGATGATACCAAACACTTTTTTAAAATGATGGTTTTTAAAAAATTCTATTGTTGGGAATACTTCAGAAACCTCTAAGAACTGTTCTGCCTATTAGAGGGAGTACTGGGTCCTGAGTCATGACCACCTTACAAGATTAAGAAGGAAGGGTGTTCCTAAGAAGTAATCTTGCTGATATTCAGAGAATGCTGCTTTATATGGTGAAACAGTTATTTCTGCTGTTGGGAAGGTTTGGTCAGTGTACAATGCAGAGGGGAGAGAGGAAGCCAAAGTCCAAAGAAAAAATGTTATGTGTAAATTATCCTTGACTTGCTTTAGAATAGAAACTTTTATTTCATTACAAATGTGTAGCTCCGTGAATTATAACATAGTGAACATACTCTTGTAACCACCATGCAAATCAAGAAATAGTATAATGCCTACAAGCCAAAAGCCCCTGTTTTGCCCCCTTCCTATCATAGCTACCTTTTTCCTCCAAAGAAACTTCAGTTCTGACTTCTAATACTGTAGATTAGTTTCAGTGCTTTTGAACTTAAAATAAGTGGACTCATTTTGTGTCTGGCTGCTTTCCCTCAACATTATGCTTGTGAGAACCAAACATAATTGTAGGTACGTGTAATTCATTTGTTTTCATTGCTCTGTTCTACCCTGTTGTATGAATGTATCACAGTGTATTGATCCATCCATGATGGATATCCATGTTGTCCTCAGTTTGGGGTTGTTATGAGTATGTTGCTGCTTATTTTCTTGTACATGTCTTTTGGTACACAAAGGAACACATTTCTTCTTGGTATATTCTCGGAAGTGGAATTCCTGGTCATAGGGTATGTCTATATTCGGAGTCCTTTGCTGCTCGGTTGCTCAGCCTTGTCTGACTCTTTCTGACCCCATGAACTGCAGCATGCCAAACTTCCCTGACCTTCACTGTTTCCGAGAGTTTGCTCAGACTCATGTCCATTGTGTTGATGATGCCATCCAACCATCTCATCCTCTGTTGCCCTCTTCTCTTCCTGCCCTCAATCAGGGTCCTTTCCAGTGAGTTGGCTCTGACATCGGTTGGCCAGAATACTGGAGCTTCAGCTTCAGTCTTTCCAAGTGAATATTCATTGTTGACCTTTTTAGAATTGACTGGTTCGATCTTTCTGTCCAGGGGACTCTCAAGAGTTTTATGCGGCACCACAATTTGAAAATATCAGTTCTTGTGTGTCAGTAGATGATACCAAACACTTTTTTAAAATGATGGTATCAATTTATACTCCCATCACCAAAACATCACAGTTCTGATTGTGCCACATCTTTGCCAACATTTTGGCTGATTTTTCTAATTCAAGGCAATCTGTTGTTAATTGAGGTTTCCTTGATCAAGCACATTTTCATATGCTTATTGACCACTGGATATCCAGTTCAATGAAACACCTGTTCAACTCACTTGTTCACTTTTAGTAAGTACTTTCTCTTTTATTATTTTATACAAAAGTAATTTTTATACACTGGATATGAGCCCTTTGGTTAAATATGTCGGAAGCCTTTTCTCTTACTCTGTGGGTTAGCTTTTCAGTATCTTGATAGTGCCTTTTGATGCATAGAAATTCTCACTTTTATCATAATCATTCTTGTCCTATAATTAGGGTATTTTGAGTCTTATTAAAATAATCCTTTCTTAACTCAGTCATGAAAATGTGCTCTTATAAAGGTAGTGGTGTTCTTTCTTTGTCTTTAGACTTTCAATATACTAGGCATTGATTTTTGTGTACAAGTTGATGTGAGGATCAGGTTTGTTTTTTCTTTATCAAAGTTCAGTTCAGTCGTTCAGTTATGTCCGACTCTTTGCCATTCCGTGGACTGTGGCACATCAGGCTTCCCTGTCCTTCACCATCTCCCAGAGCTTGTTCAAGCTCATGTCGACTGACTCAGTGATGCCATCCAACCATCTTGTTCACTGTCATTCCTTTCTCCTTTTGCCTTCTATTTTTCCCAACATCAGGGTCTTTTCCAGTGAGTCATCTCTTTGCATCAGATGGTCAAAGTATTGGAACTTGAGCTTTAGTGTCAGTCCTTCTAATGAATATTCAGGATTGATTTCCCTTAAGATTGATGGGTTTGATCTCCTTTCAATCCAAGGAACTCTCAAGAGTCTTCTCCAACACTACAGTTCAAAGGCATCAATTCTTTGGCACTCAGCCTTTTTTATGGTCCAGCTCTCACATCCATTTATGAATACTGGGAAAACCATAGCTTTGACTCTACAGATTTTTGTCAGCTAACTGACGTCTCTGCTTTTTAGTATGCTGTCCAGGTTTGTCATAGCTTTTCTTCCAAGGAGCAAGTATCTTTTAATTGCCTGGCTGTAGTCACCATCCACGGTGATTTTGGAACCCAAGAAGGCAAAGTCTGTCACTGTTTCCATTGTTTGCCCATCTATTTGCCATGGAGTGAAGGGACTGGATGCCATGATCTTATTTTTTGAATGTTGAGTTTTAGGTCAACTTTTTCACTTTATCTTTCACTTTCATCAAGAGACTCTTTAGTTCCTCTTCAGTTTCTGCCATAAGGGTCTTGTTATCTGCATATCTGAGGTTGTTTATATTTCTCCCAGCAATCTTGATTCCAGCTTGTATTTCATCCAGACTAGAATTTCTCGTGATGTACTTGGCATATAAGTCAAATAAGCAGGGTGTCAGTATATAGTCTTGACCTACGCCTTTCCCATTTTGGAACCAGTTCGTTGTCCCGTGCCTTATTCTAACTGTTGCTTCTTGTCCTGCACATAGGTTTTGCAGGAAGCAGGTAAGGTGGTCTGGTATTCTCATTTCTTTCAAAATTTTCCACAGTCATGAAAATGTGCTCTTATAAAGGTAGTGGTGTTCTTTCTTTGTCTTTAGACTTTCAATATACTAGGCATTGATTTTTGTGTACAAGTTGATGTGAGGATCAGGTTTGTTTTTTCTTTATCAAAGTTCAGTTCAGTCGTTCAGTTATGTCCGACTCTTTGCCATTCCGTGGACTGTGGCACATCAGGCTTCCCTGTCCTTCACCATCTCCCAGAGCTTGTTCAAGCTCATGTCGACTGACTCAGTGATGCCATCCAACCATCTTGTTCACTGTCATTCCTTTCTCCTTTTGCCTTCTATTTTTCCCAACATCAGGGTCTTTTCCAGTGAGTCATCTCTTTGCATCAGATGGTCAAAGTATTGGAACTTGAGCTTTAGTGTCAGTCCTTCTAATGAATATTCAGGATTGATTTCCCTTAAGATTGATGGGTTTGATCTCCTTTCAATCCAAGGAACTCTCAAGAGTCTTCTCCAACACTACAGTTCAAAGGCATCAATTCTTTGGCACTCAGCCTTTTTTATGGTCCAGCTCTCACATCCATTTATGAATACTGGGAAAACCATAGCTTTGACTCTACAGATTTTTGTCAGCTAACTGACGTCTCTGCTTTTTAGTATGCTGTCCAGGTTTGTCATAGCTTTTCTTCCAAGGAGCAAGTATCTTTTAATTGCCTGGCTGTAGTCACCATCCACGGTGATTTTGGAACCCAAGAAGGCAAAGTCTGTCACTGTTTCCATTGTTTGCCCATCTATTTGCCATGGAGTGAAGGGACTGGATGCCATGATCTTATTTTTTGAATGTTGAGTTTTAGGTCAACTTTTTCACTTTATCTTTCACTTTCATCAAGAGACTCTTTAGTTCCTCTTCAGTTTCTGCCATAAGGGTCTTGTTATCTGCATATCTGAGGTTGTTTATATTTCTCCCAGCAATCTTGATTCCAGCTTGTATTTCATCCAGACTAGAATTTCTCGTGATGTACTTGGCATATAAGTCAAATAAGCAGGGTGTCAGTATATAGTCTTGACCTACGCCTTTCCCATTTTGGAACCAGTTCGTTGTCCCGTGCCTTATTCTAACTGTTGCTTCTTGTCCTGCACATAGGTTTTGCAGGAAGCAGGTAAGGTGGTCTGGTATTCTCATTTCTTTCAAAATTTTCCACAGTTTGTTGTGATATATCAAAATTACCTGGAATTGTTTACCCTCCTTCCTCCCCTGGACACTCTATTTTGTTCCAGTATTCTCTAGGTTTATCTAACCTTCTAAAAGTGTAAAACTGTCTTAGTGACAACTCTAGTAAGTCATAATCTAGTAGTGTCCTTTTATTTTGGCCTCTTTTATTGGTTTTAGTATTTATTTATTTTTATCCATCTTTATTCTTCGACCTGTGTGGGCCTCCCATCACAGTGGCCTCTCTCGTTGCAGAGCACTGGCTCTGGGTGCATGCGCTCCAGAGTGCTGGCTCGTAATTAAACACATTGGTCCAGTCGCTCTGTGGCATGTGGGATCATCCTGGGCCAGGGATCAAACCGGTGCCCCTTGCGCTGCAAGGCAGACTTTACCTGCTGCACCACCAGGGAAGCCCAGCTGTTTGTATTTATATATGCATTTTAAAATTATTTCATTTTTTTGACATTATGATTTTGATTGCATTGACATCTTTACAACAGTGAGTTTTTAATTTCATGAACATAGTATGTATAACTTGCTGTAAATACTTACCTGCATGTCGTCTTTTCTAATTTCTTTGTGGAGGTTTTAGATTCCCTTAAATCTATTCCTAAGTATTCTAAAAGTTTGATGCAGTTTCGCCCATTAAAAAAAATTCTATTTTCTGCCTTTTTAATCAGAATCTCTCTCAATAATATAGTTAATATAGTCATGGAACTATTTCCTTTTTTTAAAATTTTTTTTGGGGGTGTGGGCCACTTCTATTGGTCTTTCATTTATCTATTTTTATCCGTCTTTGTTCTTTGGCTCCTGTGGGCCTCCCATCGCAGTGACCTCTGTTGTCGCAGAGCACCGGCTCTGGGCACGTGCGCTCCAGAGCTCCTCCTTGGTAGTTGGACACATCGGTCCAGCCGCTCCCTGGCACATGGGATCTTCCCAGGACAGGGATTGAACCGGCACCCCTTGCACTGCAAGGCAGACTTTACCTGCTGCACCACCAGGGAAGCCCAGCTGTTTGTATTTATATATGCATTTTAAAATTATTTCATTTTTTTGACATTATGATTTTGATTGCATTGACATCTTTACAACAGTGAGTTTTTAATTTCATGAACATAGTATGTATAACTTGCTGTAAATACTTACCTGCATGTCGTCTTTTCTAATTTCTTTGTGGAGGTTTTAGATTCCCTTAAATCTATTCCTAAGTATTCTAAAAGTTTGATGCAGTTTCGCCCATTAAAAAAAATTCTATTTTCTGCCTTTTTAATCAGAATCTCTCTCAATAATATAGTTAATATAGTCATGGAACTATTTCCTTTTTTTAAAATTTTTTTTGGGGGTGTGGGCCACTTCTATTGGTCTTTCATTTATCTATTTTCAGCCATCTTTATTCTTTGGCCCTTGTGGGCCTCCCATTGCAGTGACCTCTGTTGTCGCAGAGCACCGGCTCTGGGCACGTGCGCTCCAGAGCTCCGGCTCGGTAATTGGACACATCGGTCCAGCCGCTCCGCGGCACGTGGGATCTTCCCAGGCCAGGGATCAAATTGGCACCCCTTGCACTGCAAGGTGGTGTCCTTACCCACTGGACCACCAGGGAAGCCCCTGTTTCCTTATTGATGAACCTTTTAATCTTTAGAATCTTTCACTGTTGCAAACAGTTTTTAAATGAAATTATTATACATCTGTGCGTACCTGTGAGTGTTTTGATAGGCTAGAAGCGAAATTGAGTGTTAAGAGTTCCTTTCCATTTTATACACTGGTAGATATTACACAGTTGCCCTCTCAATATATGGAACACCTTAATACTCAGCTAAAATGAAAATGTCTTTTACTCACACTTCACTATAATATTCACTTAGTTTATGCCAATTTAAGGTTAAAAATCGCATACTGCTATTTTTAATTTGTATTTCTTTGATACTACCATAGTTGGACATCTTTTCATTTATCTTTTGTGACTTGTGTTTGTGTTCTTTGCCCTTTTGTAAACTGGGTCATTAGTCTCCACTCTTACTGATATAAAGGGAGGTTTTTATATGTTAAGGAAATTAGTCCTTGATTTCTCTCTCTTTCTCTCTCTCTCTCTCTCTCTCTAACACAATCCTAGTCTTCAGCTTGCCATGTCTTTTACCTTTTGCTGTCATTCTTTATATGGGAAATTTATGTTTCATATAGTCATATCTTTTCTCGAGTTTTGATTATATTGTTGTTGATCTTAAGGAAGCCTTCCCCCACCTAAACTTGAATAACAGGTGTATTTTAACTCACACGCATATATATTTAGATTTTTATTCATGCTACAGTTTATTTCTGTGTGTGGCATACCCAGACTGCCTCCCCCGCAGGACCTATGGCCCTATCACTGACCTTTTCTTGCCTCTGGCAGCTGGCGATCAGAAGGCCTCTTTGGTCCTTTTCTGTAGCTCCACTTGTACAAACACTAAAAGGCCCCCTCTGGCTGGAGTGAGTGAGGCACTTGACCTTTAATCCAGTTATCTGGTAGTGGTTGGAGCTATGATCCCTCCAAACATAGGGGTAATGGTGACCTTCTCCAAAAGGACTTAGGTCAGCCTACTACACCAGGACTGCTGTTTCAGTGTCCCTGACCCCACAGCAGGCCTCCGCCAGAGCCTCTGGAACATTCAGAGGGAAGTCTGGCTCAGTCTCATGTCAGGTCTCTGCTCCTT
Source organism: Tragulus kanchil (assembly GCA_022376925.1). Lineage (NCBI taxonomy): Eukaryota > Metazoa > Chordata > Mammalia > Artiodactyla > Tragulidae > Tragulus > Tragulus kanchil. The sequence continues at coordinate 261,583,385 of JAIOJX010000032.1, forward strand.
TCTCTGGGATCCTAGTGCACACAAGGTTTTGTTTGTGACCCCCCAAGTCTGTTTTCCCAGTCCTGCTCGGAGGCTTTATAGTCCGGCTAGTGGAAACCTCCTTTAGCGGTCTTCTGCCACACATACGCTTCTCAGGACTGCTGCAGGCCACTGCTGACCTGTGCCTCCACAGAAGACACTCAGACCCCCAACCTCATGGTGCTGCTCTCCCGTATACTCAGCTAAAATGAAAATGTCTTTTACTCACACTTCACTATAATATTCACTTAGTTTATGCCAATTTAAGGTTAAAAATCGCATACTGCTATTTTTAATTTGTATTTCTTTGATACTACCATAGTTGGACATCTTTTCATTTATCTTTTGTGACTTGTGTTTGTGTTCTTTGCCCTTTTGTAAACTGGGTCATTAGTCTCCACTCTTACTGATATAAAGGGAGGTTTTTATATGTTAAGGAAATTAGTCCTTGATTTCTCTCTCTTTCTCTCTCTCTCTCTCTCTCTCTCTCTAACACAATCCTAGTCTTCAGCTTGCCATGTCTTTTACCTTTTGCTGTCATTCTTTATATGGGAAATTTATGTTTCATATAGTCATATCTTTTCTCGAGTTTTGATTATATTGTTGTTGATCTTAAGGAAGCCTTCCCCCACCTAAACTTGAATAACAGGTGTATTTTAACTCACACGCATATATATTTAGATTTTTATTCATGCTACAGTTTATTTCTGTGTGTGGCATACCCAGACTGCCTCCCCCGCAGGACCTATGGCCCTATCACTGACCTTTTCTTGCCTCTGGCAGCTGGCGATCAGAAGGCCTCTTTGGTCCTTTTCTGTAGCTCCACTTGTACAAACACTAAAAGGCCCCCTCTGGCTGGAGTGAGTGAGGCACTTGACCTTTAATCCAGTTATCTGGTAGTGGTTGGAGCTATGATCCCTCCAAACATAGGGGTAATGGTGACCTTCTCCAAAAGGACTTAGGTCAGCCTACTACACCAGGACTGCTGTTTCAGTGTCCCTGACCCCACAGCAGGCCTCCGCCAGAGCCTCTGGAACATTCAGAGGGAAGTCTGGCTCAGTCTCATGTCAGGTCTCTGCTCCTTTCTCTGGGATCCTAGTGCACACAAGGTTTTGTTTGTGACCCCCCAAGTCTGTTTTCCCAGTCCTGCTCGGAGGCTTTATAGTCCGGCTAGTGGAAACCTCCTTTAGCGGTCTTCTGCCACACATACGCTTCTCAGGACTGCTGCAGGCCACTGCTGACCTGTGCCTCCACAGAAGACACTCAGACCCCCAACCTCAGGTCTGGCTCAGTCTCTTGTGGGGGTCTCTGCTCCTTTCCTGGGTCTTGGTGTAAAAGATTTTGCATGCTTACACTACCCAGTCTCTCTGGTGGGTTTAAGGTTTGATTTTAAAAGCACGATTGTGCCCCTCCTGCTGTCTTGTTGTGGCTTCTCCTTTGCTCTTGGATGTGGGGTATCTTTTTTTGTGGTTGGATCCAACCTCCTCCTGTCGATGGTTTTTCAGCAGCTAGTTGCAGTTGTGGTGTTCTCGCAGGAGCAGATGAGTGCATGTCCTTCTACTATGCCGTCTTGGTTCCCTCCTTCCTGCTTAGCTTATAGAAACCAATCTGTTTTTGATTTTATATTCTTTATTCTTTTCTGTTTTTTTTTCCCCATCATGCCTTTTTTGAAAAATTTTATATTTAAAAAAAATTTTTTTGGCCTTTTATTGGTTCTTTATTTATTTTCATCCATCTTTATTCTTTGACCTGTGTGGGCCTCCCATCACAGTGGCCTCTCTCGTTGCAGAGCACTGGCTCTGGGAGCGTGCACTCCAGATGGCTGGCTCGTGATTGGACGCACCAGTTCAGCCGCTCTGTGGCACTTGGGATCTTCTTGGGCGAGGGATCAAACCAGTGTCCCTTGCACTGCAAGACACACTCTTTACCCACTGGACCACCAGAGAAGCCCTGTATATATATTTTTTTTTCATCAATCTTTTATTCTTTTAGCCTGCATGGGCCTCACATTGCAGTGGCCTCTCTCGTTCCAGAGCACTAGCTCTGGGTGCATGCGCTCCAGAGTGCTGGCTCATAGTTGGACACATTGGTCCAGTCACTCCTTGGCATGTGGGATCTTCCTGGGCCAGGGATCAAACCGGTGCCCCTTGCAGTACAAGGCGGACTCTTTACCCACTAAGCTACCAGAGAAGCCCCTTATATTCATTTTAGTTCTGATTTTTCAGTTGAGAGTCCTAGAATTTCTTGTAGACAAATGATGGCAATTTTCATTTGTTGTAAAATATACATAATATAAAATATATCATCTTAACCATAAAAATTTTTTGTCACTTAACTAACTCCAAACATTTATTAACACTTTGTTTATGTAGCACACAATAGTGAACCTTAGGGTGAATAGACATTAGCTATTTTGAGTAGAGTTCGGTGTAGTGTGAAGTATATTTATATTGTATAACAGCTATCCAGAACTTTTTCATCTTTCACTCCTGAAACTATACACATTAAGCAACTGTTCATTTCTCTTCTCTTCCCAAAGTCTGGAACCCACCATTCTTTTTTTTCTATATTTCTTTCATTCTATTGCCCATCCTGTCTGCCCCTTGTTTGTGGCTTCTCCTTTGCTCTTGGATGTGGGGTATCTTTTTGTGGTTGGATCCAACCTCCTCCTGTCGATGGTTTTTCAGCAGCTAGTTGCAGTTGTGGTGTTCTCGCAGGAGCAGATGAGTGCATGTCCTTCTACTATGCCGTCTTGGTTCCCTCCTTCCTGCTTAGCTTATAGAAACCAATCTGTTTTTGATTTTATATTCTTTATTCTTTTCTGTTTTTTTTTCCCCATCATGCCTTTTTTGAAAAATTTTATATTTAAAAAAAATTTTTTTGGCCTTTTATTGGTTCTTTATTTATTTTCATCCATCTTTATTCTTTGACCTGTGTGGGCCTCCCATCACAGTGGCCTCTCTCGTTGCAGAGCACTGGCTCTGGGAGCGTGCACTCCAGATGGCTGGCTCGTGATTGGACGCACCAGTTCAGCCGCTCTGTGGCACTTGGGATCTTCTTGGGCGAGGGATCAAACCAGTGTCCCTTGCACTGCAAGACACACTCTTTACCCACTGGACCACCAGAGAAGCCCTGTATATATATTTTTTTTTCATCAATCTTTTATTCTTTTAGCCTGCATGGGCCTCACATTGCAGTGGCCTCTCTCGTTGCAGAGCACTGGCTCTGGGCGCATGCGCTCCAGAGTGCTGGCTCATAATTAGACACACTGGTCCAGCCACTCCTTGACATGTGGGATCTTCCTGGGCCAGGGATCAAACCGGTGCCCCTTGCACTGCAAGGCGGACTCTTTACCCACTAAGCTACCAGAGAAGCCCCTTATATTCATTTTAGTTCTGATTTTTCAGTTGAGAGTCCTAGAATTTCTTGTAGACAAATGATGGCAATTTTCATTTGTTGTAAAATATACATAATATAAAATATATCATCTTAACCATAAAAATTTTTTGTCACTTAACTAACTCCAAACATTTATTAACACTTTGTTTATGTAGCACACAATAGTGAACCTTAGGGTGAATAGACATTAGCTATTTTGAGTAGAGTTCGGTGTAGTGTGAAGTATATTTATATTGTATAACAGCTATCCAGAACTTTTTCATCTTTCACTCCTGAAACTATACACATTAAGCAACTGTTCATTTCTCTTCTCTTCCCAAAGTCTGGAACCCACCATTCTATTTTATATTTCTATGAATTTAACTATTTTAGGTGCCTTGTATAAGTGGACTCATACAGTATTTGTTTTTGTGTAACTGGCTTATTTCATTTCACATAATGTCCTCAGGTTTCATCCCTGCGATGATATGTATCGGTTTTCTCCTTCCTTTTTAAGGCTGAATAATATACAACCTGTACCACGTTTTGTTTATCCACCAATCTGTCTAAATTGACACTTTTGAGCTATTTTGAGTAATGCTACTGCTATCACCATGAATGTATAAATATTTCCTTGGGTCCCTTCTTTGAATTCCTTTTAATATATACCAACTGTGGGATTACTGCAACTTCTGACAGTTTTATTTTACTTTTTGAGGACCCTCCATACTGTTTTCCATAGCTGCTAAATGTATATGATACATTCCGACTGCATTGTGCAAGTTCCAATTTATCCACCTTGTTAACTTGTTACTTTCTTTTTTAAAAAATTAATTTATTTTTGGCCATGCTAGGTCATCTTTGTCTCTGCACAGGCTTCCTCTAGTTGCTATGAACAGGGACTACTCTCTAGTTGCATTGCTCAGGCTTCTTCTTGCAATGGCTTCTCTTGCTGCAGAGCATACGCTGTAGATGTGTGGGCTTCAGTAGTTGTGGCTCCTGCGATCTAGAGCACAGGCTCAGTAGTTGTGGCACATGGGCTTAGTTGCTCCGAGGCATGTGGGATCTTCCTGGATCAGGGATAGAATCTGTGTCGCCTTCATAGGCGGGTGGATTCTTTACCACTTGAGCCACCAGGGAAGTCAACACTTGTTACTTTCTGATTTGTTTGTTTGTTTAGTAGTGGCCATCTTAATCAGTGTATTATCTCATTAGGTTTTGATTTGCATTTCTCTGTTAGTGCTCTTGAGTATCTTCTCATGTGCCTGTGGGTCACTGGGATGTCTTCTGTGGACAAATGTCTATTCAAATACTGTTGCCCATTTTTAAACAAGTTTTTTTTTTTTTTTTTTAATAGCCACTTCTATTGGTCTTTCATTTATTTATCTTTGTTCTTTGGCCTGTGTGGGCCTCCCATCGTAGTGGCCTCTCTTGTCACAGAGCACCAGCTCTGGGCACATGTGCTCCAGAGCTCTGGCTCAGGAGTTGGACATATTGGTCCAGCCGCTCCACTGTACATGGGATCTTCCCAGGCCAGGGATCAAACTGATGCCCTTGCACTGCAAGGTGGTGTCCTTACCCACTAGACCACCAAGGAAGCCCTTTAAACAAGTTTTCAGTGAGAAAATAAACTTAGTTCAATAAAGCGCAAGTTATCTGTCTCTTTTTACTGACCTTTTCTGTTGCCTAGAGTCTCCAAAACAAAGATAGAAAAGTAAAGATTAGTAGACTTCCTTGTGCTGTGCCTGATGTTATAGACTTCCATCTAATATTTTCCAGTTAAGCATTATGTTGGTTGGATATTTTTTAGTCAGTAACTTTTATCAATCTGGGCTTCTTAAGTGTTTTAAATTACAAGAAGTAGTTTGAGTTTAATGTATGAGGGATATATTTATTGAAATCTGATTATCCAGTGATTACATCTTAAGTTTGCTAGTGTGGAACATTCTCTGTACTATTTGATCATGATGAAATGCTGAATTTGGTTTGCTGATTTTTCTGGCCATTTGCTATAATAAAAGTCTTAGCCAAATGCTCAGGCTTCTTCTTGCAATGGCTTCTCTTGCTGCAGAGCATACGCTGTAGATGTGTGGGCTTCAGTAGTTGTGGCTCCTGCGATCTAGAGCACAGGCTCAGTAGTTGTGGCACATGGGCTTAGTTGCTCCGAGGCATGTGGGATCTTCCTGGATCAGGGATAGAATCTGTGTCGCCTTCATAGGCGGGTGGATTCTTTACCACTTGAGCCACCAGGAAGTCAACACTTGTTACTTTCTGATTTGTTTGTTTGTTTAGTAGTGGCCATCTTAATCAGTGTATTATCTCATTAGGTTTTGATTTGCATTTCTCTGTTAGTGCTCTTGAGTATCTTCTCATGTGCCTGTGGGTCACTGGGATGTCTTCTGTGGACAAATGTCTATTCAAATACTGTTGCCCATTTTTAAACAAGTTTTTTTTTTTTTTTTTTAATAGCCACTTCTATTGGTCTTTCATTTATTTATCTTTGTTCTTTGGCCTGTGTGGGCCTCCCATCGTAGTGGCCTCTCTTGTCACAGAGCACCAGCTCTGGGCACATGTGCTCCAGAGCTCTGGCTCAGGAGTTGGACATATTGGTCCAGCCGCTCCACTGTACATGGGATCTTCCCAGGCCAGGGATCAAACTGATGCCCCTTGCACTGCAAGGTGGTGTCCTTACCCACTAGACCACCAAGGAAGCCCTTTAAACAAGTTTTCAGTGAGAAAATAAACTTAGTTCAATAAAGCGCAAGTTATCTGTCTCTTTTTACTGACCTTTTCTGTTGCCTAGAGTCTCCAAAACAAAGATAGAAAAGTAAAGATTAGTAGACTTCCTTGTGCTGTGCCTGATGTTATAGACTTCCATCTAATATTTTCCAGTTAAGCATTATGTTGGTTGGATATTTTTTAGTCAGTAACTTTTATCAATCTGGGCTTCTTAAGTGTTTTAAATTACAAGAAGTAGTTTGAGTTTAATGTATGAGGGATATATTTATTGAAATCTGATTATCCAGTGATTACATCTTAAGTTTGCTAGTGTGGAACATTCTCTGTACTATTTGATCATGATGAAATGCTGAATTTGGTTTGCTGATTTTTTTCTGGCCATTTGCTATAATAAAAGTCTTAGCCAAATGTAATGAATTTTGTGAATTCAAGAAAAGGGAAATGAAAGGAAACTCTGGAGACATTTTCTGTATGTTAAGTAGCAAAGTGTGCAGAGACTGCAGTGGAACAATTTTGAAATGGAAACGACAGCCAAGTGATTTGTAGATCTACCCTAGAAACATTTGTGTGGTTCTCTGACATTATTTTTTAAACCCTTAGCATTGAGATTCCTGCTTCAGTGTACCACCAATCAAAGTAAGCAGAAGTGAACTTTGAAAAACAGCTCTGTTGTGTGTTGAATTACATGGCACAGAGAGGACGGCAATGGGGGGATTTCCCTTGACTTAGTTAGAACACATGTCCTATCTTATATGGTGATCTTAGAAGCTGCAGTTAAATGGCAGTGAAATCAGAGTTGCTGTTGCTTCTGGATTATATCTAACTCTTAATTAGTAACACATAGCATATTATTAGTGTCTAATTCATTGATTATCAATGCCACTATTATAATCAATACTATATACATGCATTTATTTAACGAATATTTACTGAGCATCTGCTATGTCCTGATAAGTTTGATAGACACTTGGATTTCAAAGAGGAATCAGGTAAGATTCTTTCACTCAAGCAACTTTAGGGTAGTAGGTAGCTAATGGAGAGTAACCTAGTGGAGAGATAGGTGAAATGTACAAAAATAAATCAAAAGCAAAGGGTAGTATAGCGCAAGTTATCTGTCTCTTTTTACTGACCTTTTCTGTTGCCTAGAGTCTCCAAAACAAAGATAGAAAAGTAAAGATTAGTAGACTTCCTTGTGCTGTGCCTGATGTTATAGACTTCCATCTAATATTTTCCAGTTAAGCATTATGTTGGTTGGATATTTTTTAGTCAGTAACTTTTATCAATCTGGGCTTCTTAAGTGTTTTAAATTACAAGAAGTAGTTTGAGTTTAATGTATGAGGGATATATTTATTGAAATCTGATTATCCAGTGATTACATCTTAAGTTTGCTAGTGTGGAACATTCTCTGTACTATTTGATCATGATGAAATGCTGAATTTGGTTTGCTGATTTTTTTCTGGCCATTTGCTATAATAAAAGTCTTAGCCAAATGTAATGAATTTTGTGAATTCAAGAAAAGGGAAATGAAAGGAAACTCTGGAGACATTTTCTGTATGTTAAGTAGCAAAGTGTGCAGAGACTGCAGTGGAACAATTTTGAAATGGAAACGACAGCCAAGTGATTTGTAGATCTACCCTAGAAACATTTGTGTGGTTCTCTGACATTATTTTTTAAACCCTTAGCATTGAGATTCCTGCTTCAGTGTACCACCAATCAAAGTAAGCAGAAGTGAACTTTGAAAAACAGCTCTGTTGTGTGTTGAATTACATGGCACAGAGAGGACGGCAATGGGGGGATTTCCCTTGACTTAGTTAGAACACATGTCCTATCTTATATGGTGATCTTAGAAGCTGCAGTTAAATGGCAGTGAAATCAGAGTTGCTGTTGCTTCTGGATTATATCTAACTCTTAATTAGTAACACATAGCATATTATTAGTGTCTAATTCATTGATTATCAATGCCACTATTATAATCAATACTATATACATGCATTTATTTAACGAATATTTACTGAGCATCTGCTATGTCCTGATAAGTTTGATAGACACTTGGATTTCAAAGAGGAATCAGGTAAGATTCTTTCACTCAAGCAACTTTAGGGTAGTAGGTAGCTAATGGAGAGTAACCTAGTGGAGAGATAGGTGAAATGTACAAAAATAAATGCAATAAAATAGTCTGATGCTCTAACTGAAGTGTGTAGTGTATCATAGAACACAAAGGAGAGTGTGATCCATCTTAGTTGGGGAAACTAGGACAGGCCTCCTGAGCAGACATGGAAGATAGTAGACTGGATAAGAAATAGAGAAGCAAGGTAGACCAAACAGAGGAAAGACGGAGCAGGGCTTGTTTGAAGAACAGCAGATAGTTTACTATGACTGATACAAAAGAGGTGAAGGGAATGATGTACAAGGGCGTTTAGGCCTGTAGACTTGGAGGAGGCCAGGTTTTTGGGGAGAGGAAAATACGGTTTTTTGCTGTGCTCAGGCCGTAGATAGTGTCGTGAACCGTTGAAAGGTTTTAGGCAGGGAAGCAACAGAACCAAATACAAGTATTGTAGGACTACTTTAGAGATACTGAGAATGAGTACGGATCTGGGAAGGAGGTGAGTGGCTACTGGGGGGAAGTAGGAAGACGATTTTGGAGTGGTCTTCATAGTGGTCCAGCAAATAGATGGTAGAGGCAATCAATGATTTCTGCTTTCTTATGAACACATACATTTAAAAAATTGTTATTTTTGATATTCAGTGCTAATGGAATCAGAGTTAATAAAACAAAACCCCTAGATATTCTTGGTTTCATTTTGTGTGCATGCTCAGTCACTTCAGTTTTGTCTGACTCTTCGTGGCCCTATGGACTGTAGCTTGCCAGGCTCCTGTCCATGGAATTCTTCAGGCAAGAATACTGGAGTTGCTGTTCCCTTCTCCAGGGGATCTTCCCGACCCAGGGGTCAAATCCATGGCTCTTGCGGCCCCTGCATTGCAGGCAGATTCTTTACCACTTAACCAGCATTCATTTTAGGTGATGGCTTATACCTTTTGCTGAGCCAGGGCTGCTAGAAGAATAAAATAATTTAAATTCCTTTCCTGCCCAGCCTGGAATGAACGTGAGACTTAATAGCAATATATAGTTATCCTTATTAGTAGTATGGTTTGCCCAATACATGGGTAAAGTATGCATTTGACTTTAGGTTAGTTTGCTTGAAAGAAACAAACAAAACCGGTTGTCTAAAACCAACTTACCTGGATTAATATTATCAACCACTTATTTTTGTCTTCAGGGCTCCCTTGGTAGCTCAGTGGTAATGAATATGCCTACAATGCAGGAAATTCAGGAGACACAGGTTCGATCCCTGGGTTGGGAAGATTCCTTGGAGAAGGAAATGGCAACCCACTCCAGTATTTGTGTCAGGAAAATCCCATGTACAGAGGAGTCTGGTGTGCTATAGTCTCTGGGGTCTCAGAGAGTCAAACATGACTGAGCACACACACACGCGCACACACACACACACACACACTCTGTTTTCAGTAGTTATGCTTGCAGCACTCAGGTGCAATAAGAGACCCACCAGGGACTCTCTCTGATGAGTCATGCATTTTTGGAGGACAGTGCTCCTTCCTTCAACTGTTCCTTCCTAGTCAGCAAAGTCAAAACCTTGCCATCAAACTTGATAAATGTTTTACCTCTGCCTCTTTCTCTTCACATTCTACCTGCCCTTCTCCCAATTCCAGAAGCCTTTGACTATGCCACCCTCTTATATAAGCGCCTCGGAATCCCTTGGCCACTAGGCACTACCTATGATAGGTCTTTTGTTGAATTTTTATTCAAATTGTACATCATTTAACATTTTGTGTGTTTGCTTTGTATCCTAATTCATCTCAGTCTCTAGTGGGGCAGAAGGTAGTCTGGGGAGCCTGTTAATTCAGATAATTGGGATATCTGGAGTGGGGTCCATGAATCTGCCTTTTTCACATGATGCACAGGTATGTTGGATATAGTGCTAAATCAGTAGTCTTCAAACTGGGGGATGCAGAAGGACCTCCTCTCCACCAAGGGGTGAGGTGGAGGCATGGATAATTTTGAGTGATTTTCCTTCCAGATCCTCAACTTCCATTAGTACTTTCTTTTTTTTTTTTTTTTAAAGATTTATTTATTTATTTTTATTTTGGGCAGGGGTTGTGTTGGGGAGGAAGGGGAGCGGGCGGGCTACTTCTATTGGTTTTTCATTTCTCTGTTTTCATCCATCTTTGTTTGGCTCTTGTGGGCCTCCCATCACGGTGGCGTCTGTCGTCACAGAGTGCTGTCTCTGGGCGCATGCGCTCCAGAGCTCCGACTCGGTAATTGGACACATCGGTCCAGCCGCTCCGCGGTACGTGGGATCTTCCCAGGCCAGGGATGGAACCGGTGCCCCTTGCACTGCAAGGTGGTGTCCTTATCCACTAGACCACCAGGGGAAGCCCTAGTACTTTCTTGTAAATTTATTTGCCTATCTATCTGTTTTTGGCTGCACTGGATCTTTGTTGCTGCTCAAGCTTCTCTCTCGTTGCAGTGCACCAGGGCCACTCTCTAGCTGCCGTGTGTGGGCTTCTCATCGCGGTAGCCTCTCTTCCTGCAGAGCATGGACTCTAGGCCTCAGTAGTGGTGGGCTCAGTAGCTTCCAGGCTCCAATGCACAGGCTCAGTAGTTGTGGTGCAGAGGCTTAGTTTCTCTGTGGCGTGTGAGATCCTCCGGGATCAGGGATGAATCCAAGGCTCCTGCATCGGCAGGTGGATTCTCTACCACTGAGCCACCGTGGAGGCCCATCATTTCTTAATCTACCTGCCCTTCTCCCAATTCCAGAAGCCTTTGACTATGCCACCCTCTTATATAAGCGCCTCGGAATCCCTTGGCCACTAGGCACTACCTATGATAGGTCTTTTGTTGAATTTTTATTCAAATTGTACATCATTTAACATTTTGTGTGTTTGCTTTGTATCCTAATTCATCTCAGTCTCTAGTGGGGCAGAAGGTAGTCTGGGGAGCCTGTTAATTCAGATAATTGGGATATCTGGAGTGGGGTCCATGAATCTGCCTTTTTCACATGATGCACAGGTATGTTGGATATAGTGCTAAATCAGTAGTCTTCAAACTGGGGGATGCAGAAGGACCTCCTCTCCACCAAGGGGTGAGGTGGAGGCATGGATAATTTTGAGTGATTTTCCTTCCAGATCCTCAACTTCCATTAGTACTTTCTTTTTTTTTTTTTTTTAAAGATTTATTTATTTATTTTTATTTTGGGCAGGGGTTGTGTTGGGGAGGAAGGGGAGCGGGCGGGCTACTTCTATTGGTTTTTCATTTCTCTGTTTTCATCCATCTTTGTTTGGCTCTTGTGGGCCTCCCATCACGGTGGCGTCTGTCGTCACAGAGTGCTGTCTCTGGGCGCATGCGCTCCAGAGCTCCGACTCGGTAATTGGACACATCGGTCCAGCCGCTCCGCGGTACGTGGGATCTTCCCAGGCCAGGGATGGAACCGGTGCCCCTTGCACTGCAAGGTGGTGTCCTTATCCACTAGACCACCAGGGGAAGCCCTAGTACTTTCTTGTAAATTTATTTGCCTATCTATCTGTTTTTGGCTGCACTGGATCTTTGTTGCTGCTCAAGCTTCTCTCTCGTTGCAGTGCACCAGGGCCACTCTCTAGCTGCCGTGTGTGGGCTTCTCATCGCGGTAGCCTCTCTTCCTGCAGAGCATGGACTCTAGGCCTCAGTAGTGGTGGGCTCAGTAGCTTCCAGGCTCCAATGCACAGGCTCAGTAGTTGTGGTGCAGAGGCTTAGTTTCTCTGTGGCGTGTGAGATCCTCCGGGATCAGGGATGAATCCAAGGCTCCTGCATCGGCAGGTGGATTCTCTACCACTGAGCCACCGTGGAGGCCCATCATTTCTTAATTTAAATGGATCTCCCACCCAGTTTATAAAAGGAAAGTATTTAATCTGGTCCAAATTTTGTTCTGCCTGCTCAGGTGTAAAAACCACCGTCGTGTCTAAGGTTAATTCCAAATAATGCTACCTGGAAAACCTTCTCAGAGCAGCGAAAATTTCAGCCTCTCCATTCCAATAAGTTGCATTTCCAAATAAATTTTAATGTTTAATAATCACATTTCAATATGTTTTCATAGGTTAGATACTAATAAACGTTTCTGGTAACTTACCCCAAAAGCAAACCTAAAACTGGGCTTTGCAGATGGCTCGGTGGTAAATAATCCACCTGCAAAGCAGGAGATGTGAGTTCGATCCCTGGGTTGGGAAGATCCTCTGGAGAAGGGAATGGCAACCCTCCCCAGTATTCTTGCCTGAGAAATGCCATGGACAGAGGAGCCTGGCCACAGTCCAGAATTGGACACGAGTTAATGACTAAACAACAACAAACCTAAAACTGATTGTGATCAGAAGAAATTTTTTAAAAATCATTTTTTTAAAGCTTTTATTTTACTTTTAACTTTTACAGAGTAAAAATTATTTTTATATTTGTATTCCTTGGAAATTATGAGAGGGTAGATAAGAGACATTCAAGTATAAAGCTATTACTTTTGTTTTTTGGGGGAATACTTTTTTAATTGGAGTATACTTGCTTTATTACTAAATTCTGTTAAAAGTAATTGAAATGTTTAAAAGAAAGAAAAGGAATCAGGTAAAATTTCTGAATGTTCAAGCCATTTGTTCTCAGCCTTTTGAAACAGACAGTGCTGAGTGGTAAAGTATGATATTATTAGATTCCATTAACTACCTTTGAAAGATTAATAGTTTTGCTTTCCAGGTCAGCATTCATAAATTGTCCAGAATCTGTGTTTTGCAGCTCTTTAAACCTACAGTGACAATTTCAGATGTCAGTTTTAAAATGTGTGAGTTTATTTTTTTTTTAGAAAAATTGTAGTGGTGCACGAGCAAGAATTTGAAGAGGACTGTTCTAGTTTGTAATTTCAAAAATGCTGCAGCAGAAACACCAGAGACCATATTAAAAATATAGCTTACTGGATCTGATCCAGGCATGATCATGTGTTTGTTAGAGCTGACATTTCTTTAGTTCTCTGTGCCAAAGCATGTGAAGGTGGCAGGCTCATTTCTACACAACGTGTCACTTCTGTTTGCCTTTCCTGAGGGCATGGCAGAGCCTCGTTCCCTGTGGCTTACTGCCTGGTTCTCAGTGGCTATAACCGGAGCCTACAGTTACAGAGGACAGAGCCAATGCCCTCAAGTATGAGCCTGCTCAGAGAACTTGCTCCCCTCCTTCCCCACCCCTGCACTTATGGAGTCAGCCCATCTTTAGAAAATCTCAGAGAAGGAGCTTCTGGACTCTTCCCAACGTCCTCACACCTTCTTTCCCTTCCTTACCCAGACTCAGATCAGCTGTAGGGTGTTTGAAGGCGAGCAGGAGATGTGAGTTCGATCCCTGGGTTGGGAAGATCCTCTGGAGAAGGGAATGGCAACCCTCCCCAGTATTCTTGCCTGAGAAATGCCATGGACAGAGGAGCCTGGCCACAGTCCAGAATTGGACACGAGTTAATGACTAAACAACAACAAACCTAAAACTGATTGTGATCAGAAGAAATTTTTTAAAAATCATTTTTTTAAAGCTTTTATTTTACTTTTAACTTTTACAGAGTAAAAATTATTTTTATATTTGTATTCCTTGGAAATTATGAGAGGGTAGATAAGAGACATTCAAGTATAAAGCTATTACTTTTGTTTTTTGGGGGAATACTTTTTTAATTGGAGTATACTTGCTTTATTACTAAATTCTGTTAAAAGTAATTGAAATGTTTAAAAGAAAGAAAAGGAATCAGGTAAAATTTCTGAATGTTCAAGCCATTTGTTCTCAGCCTTTTGAAACAGACAGTGCTGAGTGGTAAAGTATGATATTATTAGATTCCATTAACTACCTTTGAAAGATTAATAGTTTTGCTTTCCAGGTCAGCATTCATAAATTGTCCAGAATCTGTGTTTTGCAGCTCTTTAAACCTACAGTGACAATTTCAGATGTCAGTTTTAAAATGTGTGAGTTTATTTTTTTTTTAGAAAAATTGTAGTGGTGCACGAGCAAGAATTTGAAGAGGACTGTTCTAGTTTGTAATTTCAAAAATGCTGCAGCAGAAACACCAGAGACCATATTAAAAATATAGCTTACTGGATCTGATCCAGGCATGATCATGTGTTTGTTAGAGCTGACATTTCTTTAGTTCTCTGTGCCAAAGCATGTGAAGGTGGCAGGCTCATTTCTACACAACGTGTCACTTCTGTTTGCCTTTCCTGAGGGCATGGCAGAGCCTCGTTCCCTGTGGCTTACTGCCTGGTTCTCAGTGGCTATAACCGGAGCCTACAGTTACAGAGGACAGAGCCAATGCCCTCAAGTATGAGCCTGCTCAGAGAACTTGCTCCCCTCCTTCCCCACCCCTGCACTTATGGAGTCAGCCCATCTTTAGAAAATCTCAGAGAAGGAGCTTCTGGACTCTTCCCAACGTCCTCACACCTTCTTTCCCTTCCTTACCCAGACTCAGATCAGCTGTAGGGTGTTTGAAGGCGAGCAGGATGGTCAATGTCACTACCAGGAACAGAGAGATTCTGTTCTGTTGTGCTGTTCCCAGAGGAGCCTTCCACTTCTATGTCCAGTATGAGCTGATCTTCCAGCACTCTTAGCTGGGTCTCAGGGAGATCAGAGAGATGGGAGTGTGTTCTCTGTCTTGCTTTCTTCCTTTTCTTTCTTTAAAAAGGATCACTGCCTTCATTTGTTTGTTTTATTAATTTTTTGAAGTATAGTGGACTTAAAATGTTGTTAGTTTCAGGTATACAGCAAAGTGATTCAGTTTTACACATGCATGTGTGGTGTATATATATATATACATTGTCTTTCATATTATTTTCATATTGTCTTTCATATTATAGGTTATTACAAAATATTGAATATAGTGCCTCATGCTGTATAGGAAGTCAGTGTTGTTTATCTGTTTTGTATATAGTAATTGTTGTTCAGTTAGTAAGTCGTGTCTGACTCTTTGCAACCCCATGGATTGTAGCATGCCAGGCTGCCTGGTCCCTTACTATCTTTCAAACTTTGCTAAAACGCATGTCCATTGAGTCAGTGATGCCATCCAACCATCTCATCCTCTGTTGCCCCCTTCTGCTCTCAGTCGTTCCTATCAGGGCCTTTTCCAGTGAGTCAGCTCTTTGCATCAGGTAGCCAAAGGATTGGAGGTTCTGCTTCAGCTCCAGTCCTTCCAGTGAGTATTCAGGGTTGATTTCCTTTAGGATTGGCTAGTTTGGTCTCCCTGCATTCCAAGGGACTCTCAAGAATCTTCTTTTCAACACCACAGTTCAAAGGCATCAGTTCTTCGGTGATCAGCCTTCTTTATGGCCCAACTCTCACATCCATACATGACTACTGGGAAAACCATAGCTTTGACTATACAGACTTTTGTTTGTGAAGTACTTTTGATGGGGGCATGGCAATGCCCTCAAGTATGAGCCTGCCCCCCCAGAGAAACTTGCTCCCTCCTTCCCCACCCCTGCACTTATGGAGTCAGCCCATCTTTAGAAAATCTCAGAGAAGGAGCTTCTGGACTCTTCCCAACGTCCTCACACCTTCTTTCCCTTCCTTACCCAGACTCAGATCAGCTGTAGGGTGTTTGAAGGCGAGCAGGATGGTCAATGTCACTACCAGGAACAGAGAGATTCTGTTCTGTTGTGCTGTTCCCAGAGGAGCCTTCCACTTCTATGTCCAGTATGAGCTGATCTTCCAGCACTCTTAGCTGGGTCTCAGGGAGATCAGAGAGATGGGAGTGTGTTCTCTGTCTTGCTTTCTTCCTTTTCTTTCTTTAAAAAGGATCACTGCCTTCATTTGTTTGTTTTATTAATTTTTTGAAGTATAGTGGACTTAAAATGTTGTTAGTTTCAGGTATACAGCAAAGTGATTCAGTTTTACACATGCATGTGTGGTGTATATATATATATACATTGTCTTTCATATTATTTTCATATTGTCTTTCATATTATAGGTTATTACAAAATATTGAATATAGTGCCTCATGCTGTATAGGAAGTCAGTGTTGTTTATCTGTTTTGTATATAGTAATTGTTGTTCAGTTAGTAAGTCGTGTCTGACTCTTTGCAACCCCATGGATTGTAGCATGCCAGGCTGCCTGGTCCCTTACTATCTTTCAAACTTTGCTAAAACGCATGTCCATTGAGTCAGTGATGCCATCCAACCATCTCATCCTCTGTTGCCCCCTTCTGCTCTCAGTCGTTCCTATCAGGGCCTTTTCCAGTGAGTCAGCTCTTTGCATCAGGTAGCCAAAGGATTGGAGGTTCTGCTTCAGCTCCAGTCCTTCCAGTGAGTATTCAGGGTTGATTTCCTTTAGGATTGGCTAGTTTGGTCTCCCTGCATTCCAAGGGACTCTCAAGAATCTTCTTTTCAACACCACAGTTCAAAGGCATCAGTTCTTCGGTGATCAGCCTTCTTTATGGCCCAACTCTCACATCCATACATGACTACTGGGAAAACCATAGCTTTGACTATACAGACTTTTGTTTGTGAAGTATTGTCTTTTTAGTATGCTGTCCAGGTTTGTCATAGCTTTTCTTCCAAGGAGCAAGTGTCTTTTAATTGCATGGCTGCAGTCACCATCCACGGTGATATTGGAGCCCAATGAAGTAAGATGTCACTGTTTCCACCTTTTCCCTATATTTTTGCCTTGAAGTGAAGGGACCAGATGCCATGATCTTATTTTTTGAATATTGAGCTTTAAGCCAGCTTTTTTCACCCTCCTCCTTTGCCATCAACAAGAGGCTCTTTAGCTTCTCTTCACCTTCTGCCATTAGCATGGTTATCATCTGCATATCTGAGATTGCTGCAATTTCTCCTGGCAATCTTGATTCTAGCCTTTGAATCATCCATCATCCAGCCCAGCATTTCGTATGATGTTCTCTGTATATAAGTTGAATAAACAGGGTGGCAATATATAGCCTGATGTCCTCCTTTCCCAATTAATGTGTATCTGTTAATTTCAAACTCCTTATTTATCACCACCGACTATTTCTCTGTTGGTAATCATAAGCTTGTTTTCTTTGTCTGTGAGTCTGTTTCAGTTTTGAAAGTGAGTTTATTTGTATCACTTTTTTAGATTCCACATTTAAGTGATATCATATGATATTTATCTTTGATTTACTTCACTTAATATGATAATCTCTAGGTCTATCCATGTTGCTGAAAATGGCATCATTTAATTCTTTTCTGCAGCTGAGTAGTATTTTTTCATATTTTGCTCATCTGTTCGTGGGCAGGGTTGGGTTGTTCTGTATCTTTCAAACTTTGCTAAACGCATGTCCATTGAGTCAGTGATGCCATCCAACCATCTCATCCTCTGTTGCCCCCTTCTGCTCTCAGTCGTTCCTATCAGGGCCTTTTCCAGTGAGTCAGCTCTTTGCATCAGGTAGCCAAAGGATTGGAGGTTCTGCTTCAGCTCCAGTCCTTCCAGTGAGTATTCAGGGTTGATTTCCTTTAGGATTGGCTAGTTTGGTCTCCCTGCATTCCAAGGGACTCTCAAGAATCTTCTTTTCAACACCACAGTTCAAAGGCATCAGTTCTTCGGTGATCAGCCTTCTTTATGGCCCAACTCTCACATCCATACATGACTACTGGGAAAACCATAGCTTTGACTATACAGACTTTTGTTTGTGAAGTATTGTCTTTTTAGTATGCTGTCCAGGTTTGTCATAGCTTTTCTTCCAAGGAGCAAGTGTCTTTTAATTGCATGGCTGCAGTCACCATCCACGGTGATATTGGAGCCCAATGAAGTAAGATGTCACTGTTTCCACCTTTTCCCTATATTTTTGCCTTGAAGTGAAGGGACCAGATGCCATGATCTTATTTTTTGAATATTGAGCTTTAAGCCAGCTTTTTTCACCCTCCTCCTTTGCCATCAACAAGAGGCTCTTTAGCTTCTCTTCACCTTCTGCCATTAGCATGGTTATCATCTGCATATCTGAGATTGCTGCAATTTCTCCTGGCAATCTTGATTCTAGCCTTTGAATCATCCATCATCCAGCCCAGCATTTCGTATGATGTTCTCTGTATATAAGTTGAATAAACAGGGTGGCAATATATAGCCTGATGTCCTCCTTTCCCAATTAATGTGTATCTGTTAATTTCAAACTCCTTATTTATCACCACCGACTATTTCTCTGTTGGTAATCATAAGCTTGTTTTCTTTGTCTGTGAGTCTGTTTCAGTTTTGAAAGTGAGTTTATTTGTATCACTTTTTTAGATTCCACATTTAAGTGATATCATATGATATTTATCTTTGATTTACTTCACTTAATATGATAATCTCTAGGTCTATCCATGTTGCTGAAAATGGCATCATTTAATTCTTTTCTGCAGCTGAGTAGTATTCTGTTGTATACATACACCATATCTTCTTATAGCAATCATCTGTTCGTGGGCAGTTGGGTTGTTTCTGTATCTTGGCAGTTGTAAATAGTGCTGTGGTGAACATTGGTGTGCATGTGTCTTTCTGAGTTAGTTTTAGTCTTGACATATGCCCAGAGATGAGATTATGGGACCACAGAGTAACTGTATTTTTAGTTTTTCGATGAACTTCCGAACTGTTACTCACAATGGCTGCACAATTTACCCCACCAGCAGTATAGGGGTTCCTTTTCTCTATGCCTTCTCCAGTGTTCATTATTTATAGATGTTTTGATGATGGTAATTCTTACTGATTTAAGGTAGATTTGATCTTTGATCTCATTATAGTTTTTAGCTTGTCACAGTCTATTAGCCAGATTGTCTGTTTGTCTTCTTTGGAGAAATGTTTATTCAGGTCTTCTCCCATTGTTTGATGGGATTGCTTCTTTTTTGATATGGAGCTGTATGACATGCTTATGTGTTTGGAAAATTAATTCCTTGTCAGTTGCATTGTTTGCAAATATTTTCTCCCATAGGTTGTCTCTCTATTGTTTTTTTTTTTTTTAATATTTATTTATTTATTTGGTGCAGGCGGGTTGGGGAGGGAGGGGGCAGGCGGGCCACTTCTATTGGTCTTTCAGTTCTCTATTTTCATCCATCTTTTCTCTTTGGCCCGTGTGGGCCTCCCATCACAGTGGCCTCTGTTGTCACAGAGCACCGGCTCTGGGCACATGCGCTCCAGAGCTCCAGCTTGGTAATTGGACACATTAGTTCAGCTGCTCTGTGGCACGTGGGATCTTCCCAGGCCAGGGATCGAACCGGCACCCCTTGCACTGCAAGGTGGTGTCCTTACCCACTGGACCACCAGGAAGCCCTGTCTTTTATTGTTTTTCTGTTTCAGTTTTGAAAGTGAGTTTATTTGTATCACTTTTTTAGATTCCACATTTAAGTGATATCATATGATATTTATCTTTGATTTACTTCACTTAATATGATAATCTCTAGGTCTATCCATGTTGCTGAAAATGGCATCATTTAATTCTTTTCTGCAGCTGAGTAGTATTCTGTTGTATACATACACCATATCTTCTTATAGCAATCATCTGTTCGTGGGCAGTTGGGTTGTTTCTGTATCTTGGCAGTTGTAAATAGTGCTGTGGTGAACATTGGTGTGCATGTGTCTTTCTGAGTTAGTTTTAGTCTTGACATATGCCCAGAGATGAGATTATGGGACCACAGAGTAACTGTATTTTTAGTTTTTCGATGAACTTCCGAACTGTTACTCACAATGGCTGCACAATTTACCCCACCAGCAGTATAGGGGTTCCCTTTTCTCTATGCCTTCTCCAGTGTTCATTATTTATAGATGTTTTGATGATGGTAATTCTTACTGATTTAAGGTAGATTTGATCTTTGATCTCATTATAGTTTTTAGCTTGTCACAGTCTATTAGCCAGATTGTCTGTTTGTCTTCTTTGGAGAAATGTTTATTCAGGTCTTCTCCCATTGTTTGATGGGATTGCTTCTTTTTTGATATGGAGCTGTATGACATGCTTATGTGTTTGGAAAATTAATTCCTTGTCAGTTGCATTGTTTGCAAATATTTTCTCCCATAGGTTGTCTCTCTATTGTTTTTTTTTTTTTTTAATATTTATTTATTTATTTGGTGCAGGCGGGTTGGGGAGGGAGGGGGCAGGCGGGCCACTTCTATTGGTCTTTCAGTTCTCTATTTTCATCCATCTTTTCTCTTTGGCCCGTGTGGGCCTCCCATCACAGTGGCCTCTGTTGTCACAGAGCACCGGCTCTGGGCACATGCGCTCCAGAGCTCCAGCTTGGTAATTGGACACATTAGTTCAGCTGCTCTGTGGCACGTGGGATCTTCCCAGGCCAGGGATCGAACCGGCACCCCTTGCACTGCAAGGTGGTGTCCTTACCCACTGGACCACCAGGGAAGCCCTGTCTTTTTATTGTTTGTGGTTTTCTTTGCTATGCAAACAAAAGCTTTTAAGTTTAATTAAGTCTCATTTGTTTTTTATTTCCATTACTCTAGAAGACAGTTCCAAAAAATATATCGTTGCCATTTATGTCAAAGAATGTTTTGCCTATGTTTTTTTCTAGGAGTTTTATACTATCCAGTCTTACATTTAGGCTGTTAATTCTTTTTTTTTTTTTGTATACTGTGTTAGAGAATGTTCTAATTTTATTCTCTTACATGTAGCTATTCAGTTTTCTCAGCACCACTCACTGAAGAGACTGTCCTCCATTATATATTTGTTCCTCCTTTGTCTTAGATTAACTACAGTAAATGTGTGGGTTTATTTCTGGGTTTTCTATCCTGTTACATGGATCTCTGTGTTGGTTTTTGTGCCAGTGTCCTATTGTTTTGATTACCATAGTTTTCTACTATAGTCTGAAGCCAGGAAAATGATTTCTCTACTGCCATTCTTCTTTCTCAAGATTGTTGTGAGCTATTTAGGGTTCTTAATTTTAATAAGGATCAGAAATGAGCTGCTACAGGGTTCAAAAATCAGATGTGAATGGTCACTACCCTGACAAGATTTATAGGACAAAGAATAGGAAGGAGTACAGCCAAATACTGACAGTGGTGTCTCAGAAGAATGGATTTGCCTGTTTCGTAAATTCTCATTCTTGAATATATGCATACTTATATTGCTTTTATAATTTAGAAATCTGTTCTAAATTATCCTTTCTAAGAGATGGGATACCAGATGCTCATAAATGGTACAAGAGAATACTTGGCCATTTGTACTTCAAGTGGGTATTTTCATTTTTCAGTGATAATAACTAATAATGAATCTGCTTTACATCTGATAACCCCCATGGAAATGAACTAAATGTTCTATGTAGAGGAGATAGCTATAATCCTTAGTATAATGCTATGAGGTAGATCACTATTCATAGTTTACTGAAGAGGATACTGAAGCTTAGGAAAAAAGTATATACTTTTCTTGGGCTTTACACAGCTAGTAAAAAGGAAAGCCAGTATTTGAACCTTGGTCATTGGTTCCAGAACTGGTGTTTTGCACCATGAAATTGACAGACATGTCAGCTCACACCAGCTCATACCATGCTTCATCCTTTCTGAGTAAATGTAGGGACATTTCTAAGAACTGAAATGAGGGCTCACTTGGAATGAATGAAAAGAAATATTGGATATGGCATGATGATGAATGGATAAAGTCCTATAATGTATTCTCACATGGAACTGTGTGTGTATAGAGGTGGTAATTCACATAACAAACATTCAACATTAATTGTATTTGAAATGCATCATTTATGTAAATACAGTTGCCTGAACACCTCGTACATGCCAGGACTTGTTCAAGGCATTGAAATACATCAGTGAATCAAGAAGAAAAAATTTCCAGCCTTTTGGGAGTTTGCCCTCTAGGCAGCAGGAGGAGTATGATGGTGGTGAAGAGAGACAGGAAACAAGTAAAAGAAGGAGATTGTGTATTAGACGGTGATAAACGCTGTGGGAAAGGAAAGTTGGTGAGAGGCACTGGGATTCTGGTGGAAGGGCTGGTTACCATTTTAAATAGTGTGGTCCAGGTGGGACTCCTTAAAACTGTGACAGCTGAGCAAAGAAAGAAGAAAAAGAGGGAAGGGAGTGCAGGGGAAGGGAACCACCAGGGCCAAGTTCTCCGAGTACAGAATGGATGTCGTGTGGGCTCTGGAGAAGTGCAGCCGTTAGCCAGAAGTGGAGATTCAAGAAGAAATGGAAGTCTAAGGGAGGGTCTTAAAGTCTCGTTTACATCTGAAAAAACCCCTTTCTAAGAGATGGGATACCAGATGCTCATAAATGGTACAAGAGAATACTTGGCCATTTGTACTTCAAGTGGGTATTTTCATTTTTCAGTGATAATAACTAATAATGAATCTGCTTTACATCTGATAACCCCCATGGAAATGAACTAAATGTTCTATGTAGAGGAGATAGCTATAATCCTTAGTATAATGCTATGAGGTAGATCACTATTCATAGTTTACTGAAGAGGATACTGAAGCTTAGGAAAAAAGTATATACTTTTCTTGGGCTTTACACAGCTAGTAAAAAGGAAAGCCAGTATTTGAACCTTGGTCATTGGTTCCAGAACTGGTGTTTTGCACCATGAAATTGACAGACATGTCAGCTCACACCAGCTCATACCATGCTTCATCCTTTCTGAGTAAATGTAGGGACATTTCTAAGAACTGAAATGAGGGCTCACTTGGAATGAATGAAAAGAAATATTGGATATGGCATGATGATGAATGGATAAAGTCCTATAATGTATTCTCACATGGAACTGTGTGTGTATAGAGGTGGTAATTCACATAACAAACATTCAACATTAATTGTATTTGAAATGCATCATTTATGTAAATACAGTTGCCTGAACACCTCGTACATGCCAGGACTTGTTCAAGGCATTGAAATACATCAGTGAATCAAGAAGAAAAAATTTCCAGCCTTTTGGGAGTTTGCCCTCTAGGCAGCAGGAGGAGTATGATGGTGGTGAAGAGAGACAGGAAACAAGTAAAAGAAGGAGATTGTGTATTAGACGGTGATAAACGCTGTGGGAAAGGAAAGTTGGTGAGAGGCACTGGGATTCTGGTGGAAGGGCTGGTTACCATTTTAAATAGTGTGGTCCAGGTGGGACTCCTTAAAACTGTGACAGCTGAGCAAAGAAAGAAGAAAAAGAGGGAAGGGAGTGCAGGGGAAGGGAACCACCAGGGCCAAGTTCTCCGAGTACAGAATGGATGTCGTGTGGGCTCTGGAGAAGTGCAGCCGTTAGCCAGAAGTGGAGATTCAAGAAGAAATGGAGTCAAAGACTCTTAACCTGGGGTCTAAGGACCTCTGAGGAGTTCACTTGTAAAATTTGGGGAGTCTCTTAATTTGAATGGGAAAAAACATCTCACTTTTATTTTTCATAATAACATCTAACTGGAATTGAACGTTTTTCAGCAGGTCCCAAACCTAGATAACATAATAGAGCTCATGGCCTTGTCAGGAATGGGAGTCACAGATATTAATCACATCACATGATGGTTGTTGTAGACATCTTAAAATACGGTTATTTTCACCCCCATATCACATCAAATTCCATTAGTCATTAGACCTGCCGCTGGATCCTGTTATTCAATGTATTAATAAGGGAGTACATGTATTACTATTATATAACATGATTAAAATAACAGAGTTGACTTCCTCTGTAATCTATTATATTTCATTTTTATATATCTAAATATATTACTTGGAGAAGGGCTATGCCTTCCTCCAGGGCATTTTCAAGACCCAGGGATTGAACTCACGTCTCTTACGTCTCTTGTATTAGGAGACAAGTTCTTTGGTTCTTTACCCCAGCACCACCTGGGAAGCCTAAAGTAGGCACTGCCACCTGCCAGAGAGGACTGTGCCACAAAAGACATGGAAGAACCTCTGATGAGCAGCTCTGCAGGCCAGTGTGGAATCTTGTTTGTTGCTGGCCTCTGTTGAGAGTGAAATAGGGAGCTGGGAGGGAATTTTGAGCAGATACTTCACACAATTTTCTTTGTGTCTGGAAAAGCCCACTTTGGCTGCTGTGTTTAATTAGGAATTGGGGATTGGGGATGAGGGGTGTGGGGCCTGGCAGACCCAGGTAACAATTCTTAGATTATTTTGGCGATCCAGGCAAGAGATTGTACTTGCTCAGGGCACAGTGGCATGGACTATGGTGGTAGCAAAGGAGACAGTAAAAAAATAATCAGATTTTGGATTTGTTTTGGAGGCAGAAACGTTGGGATTTCTGTGTTTTTTTTTTTTTTTTTTTTTTTGCCTCTAAGTCATCATTTATTTTTCATCTATCTTTTTTATTCTTTGGCCTATGTGAGCCTCCCATTGCAGTGGCCTCTCTTGTTGCAGAGCACTGGCTCTGGGCACGTACACTCCAGAGTGCTGGCTCATAATTGCACACACTGGCCCAGCCACTCCTTGGCATATGGGATCTTCCTGGGCCAGGGATTAAACTGGTGCTCCTTGCACTGCAAGGCAGACGCTTTACCCACTGGACCACCAGGGAAGCCCCAATTGGGAATTCTTGATTGGATGTTGGGGAAAACAGTCAGGGATTACAGCAGAGTTTTTGACTTGAGCCATGAAAGGATGGAGCTGTTGTTGACCAGAGGAGAGACTGTAGGTGGTACGGGGAAGATCAAGCATGATTTCTGACGTGTGAAACTTGAGGCATTGATTTGATATGCACAAATAAGTGCTATCAGGCACTGTATGAGTATGTATCAGGATACTATATGAGTGTGGAGTTGAAGGGGAGGGCTTCTGAGCTGCAGATGTGTGTCAGGGAGTTGTTTGTACATGTAAAAGTTGATGTTTAACACTCAGATTGGTGAGATGCTGAGTGGAGATAGAAAAGGGGACCCAAGAGTGAGTGACGCTGGGGAACTCCAGCAGTGGGAGATTGAGGTGAAGAGGAAGGATCAGCAAAGTAAACCGAGGATGAGTATCCAGTGAGGTAGCTAGAAAACCAAGACACTGTGGAATTCTGAATGTGAATCAGAAAGGAGTATCCACAAGTGGGGCAGTGTGCCAAGTGGTAGAGCAGAAAAAATAAGGATCGAGAATTGACTGCTGAATTTAGAAACATAGGGAACGCTGATGGGGGAGGGGAACTTGGGCAGAAGTCTCATTCCGCGTGACTTTGAGAGAATGACAGTTAGAGACAGTATGTGGGCAACTTCTTGGAGAAGTTTTGCAGAAGGAACTGAATTGGGGTAGTGAGGTCAAAAGGAAATTTTCATTTTGTTCTAATTAAGATGAGAGGTGTAATAGTTCTTTTGTACGCCCCAGAGAGAAGGTTCCAGCAAAAAGGGGAAATTTGAATAGGAAGAAGGCAGACTTCCTTGGAATGGTATCTTTGAGAACATTATTAGGATAGAGGTCTTAGGTACAAGCAGGATGTTGGCTTTGATAGGGATATTAAAACTCATCTCTAGCAATGGATTCCAAGAGCAGAGAGTACGGGTATCAATGTTTGTAGCTGGAGCGATGCAGAGGTGGTTCTGATAGCTTCAGTTTTGTTAGTGAAGTAGGAAGCAAAGTCATCAGGAGTGAAAATGAAATTATTCAAAGTGAAAAAAATTATTATTTAATAATAGCAATAACAGCTAAAAATACATATCATGCATCTATGCACCATACAGTGCTCTTAAGTACTATGCAAATATTAATTCATCTTTATAGCAGCTTTGTGAGGTAGGAATCATCATTATTATACTCATTTAAGGATGAGAAAAACAGGCACAGAAGGTGAAAGAACTTAACCCACATGCCAGTACTTTCAAGTGGCAGAACTGAGATGCAAACCAGACATCCTAGGTCCAGAGTCTGCTCTCAGTATCTACAGTGAAATCAACCTTCTCAGAGATAATACCCACTTTACTTTCTTAACTGGTAACCCTCAGTGTCCTACAAAATGGAATATTACTGTGTCACCCTCTTAGGATTAGAGAAAGGCAAACCTCTTAGCACAATGCCCCAGTTCATAGAAGACAGCCAATAAATGTTCTAGTAGCAGTTCATTTTTGTTGATGATGATGTTAACACTTCATGATTCTATTGATTGCTTTTTAGACAGCATTGGGTTTCATGATTTAAAATGATTTCCAAATAGAGAAACAGAAACAGTTCCTTATGCTTTATTCACATTTATTTAATTACCAGCAAAGTTGAATGTGTGCTCCTGCATTTAGAGGACCTGGAAACAGTGACTCTGACTTGTGTTCCTGTGACATCTGTTGCCGCAGTAACTAAGGCAGTGAGCCATAGAGGGATTGCATGAATCCATGAGCCTGGTTTCCAGCTTGCTGGCTGAGCGAGCCAAAGAGGCTGGACGAGCTGGAGGGTGTAGAATCCAATGGCTGGATGCATCTTGGTACTTATTCACCTGTGGCTTACCTATTAGGAGCAGCTGTGAATGTGGCTCTAGGAGTCACCCACATGAAATGAAACACATGATAACAGTTGGAAGAGGAAGAGTAAATATTACTAAAGATGAATGGTATCTTTGAGAACATTATTAGGATAGAGGTCTTAGGTACAAGCAGGATGTTGGCTTTGATAGGGATATTAAAACTCATCTCTAGCAATGGATTCCAAGAGCAGAGAGTACGGGTATCAATGTTTGTAGCTGGAGCGATGCAGAGGTGGTTCTGATAGCTTCAGTTTTGTTAGTGAAGTAGGAAGCAAAGTCATCAGGAGTGAAAATGAAATTATTCAAAGTGAAAAAAATTATTATTTAATAATAGCAATAACAGCTAAAAATACATATCATGCATCTATGCACCATACAGTGCTCTTAAGTACTATGCAAATATTAATTC
This sequence comes from Tragulus kanchil, assembly GCA_022376925.1. Classification (NCBI taxonomy): domain Eukaryota; kingdom Metazoa; phylum Chordata; class Mammalia; order Artiodactyla; family Tragulidae; genus Tragulus; species Tragulus kanchil. The sequence goes on from JAIOJX010000032.1 coordinate 261,610,329, forward strand.
ATCTTTATAGCAGCTTTGTGAGGTAGGAATCATCATTATTATACTCATTTAAGGATGAGAAAAACAGGCACAGAAGGTGAAAGAACTTAACCCACATGCCAGTACTTTCAAGTGGCAGAACTGAGATGCAAACCAGACATCCTAGGTCCAGAGTCTGCTCTCAGTATCTACAGTGAAATCAACCTTCTCAGAGATAATACCCACTTTACTTTCTTAACTGGTAACCCTCAGTGTCCTACAAAATGGAATATTACTGTGTCACCCTCTTAGGATTAGAGAAAGGCAAACCTCTTAGCACAATGCCCCAGTTCATAGAAGACAGCCAATAAATGTTCTAGTAGCAGTTCATTTTTGTTGATGATGATGTTAACACTTCATGATTCTATTGATTGCTTTTTAGACAGCATTGGGTTTCATGATTTAAAATGATTTCCAAATAGAGAAACAGAAACAGTTCCTTATGCTTTATTCACATTTATTTAATTACCAGCAAAGTTGAATGTGTGCTCCTGCATTTAGAGGACCTGGAAACAGTGACTCTGACTTGTGTTCCTGTGACATCTGTTGCCGCAGTAACTAAGGCAGTGAGCCATAGAGGGATTGCATGAATCCATGAGCCTGGTTTCCAGCTTGCTGGCTGAGCGAGCCAAAGAGGCTGGACGAGCTGGAGGGTGTAGAATCCAATGGCTGGATGCATCTTGGTACTTATTCACCTGTGGCTTACCTATTAGGAGCAGCTGTGAATGTGGCTCTAGGAGTCACCCACATGAAATGAAACACATGATAACAGTTGGAAGAGGAAGAGTAAATATTACTAAAGATGAATGGATAATCCTAATGGCCAAGTGGGAAAAAAACCTGTGGACGTGTGGGGATGAGTTGGTGCTGACTTGGTGGCACCATGAGGATAAATTTCAGGAAACCACTAGCTGGGGCGGATACTCTGCAGAGGACTGGGCCTGAGTCAGATCTATTGTGTGGGATGTGAGTCCTCTGAAGCAGTCCACGTCCGCAGGCTGTGTCAACAGTAGAGCCTTGTAGTGTGCTGGCTCCTTCTAGTAGTGAGAGGGGAAAGCTTGGGTTGGTGTTGTCATGATTTATTTTTGTCCTCATCAGTGAATATTTATAGAGCTAGACTAGTGTACAGAGTATAGCCAGTTTTCCTGGGTTCAGATCCTGGCTGTATTCCTTATTACCTGTGTGATTGTGGGCAAGGACTTCACCTCTCTGGGTCTCAGTTTGTCTCTAATAAGGGGGTGTGCATGCATGTGTGCGTGCTAAGTCACTTCAGTCATGTCTGACTCTTCTCAATCCCGTGGACTGCAGCCCGCCAGGCTCTTCTGTCCTTGGGATTCTCCGGGCAAGAATACTGGAGTGGGTTGCTATGCCCTCTTCCAGGGAATCTTCTCAAGCCAAGGATCAAACCCATGTCTCACACCTGCATTGGCAGACAAATTCTTTACCACTAGTGCCACCTGGGAACAAGGGCAAAAAATAGCTGACATAAAATAGAGAAACAGAAACAGTTCCTTATGCTTTATTCACATTTATTTAATTACCAGCAAAGTTGAATGTGTGCTCCTGCATTTAGAGGACCTGGAAACAGTGACTCTGACTTGTGTTCCTGTGACATCTGTTGCCGCAGTAACTAAGGCAGTGAGCCATAGAGGGATTGCATGAATCCATGAGCCTGGTTTCCAGCTTGCTGGCTGAGCGAGCCAAAGAGGCTGGACGAGCTGGAGGGTGTAGAATCCAATGGCTGGATGCATCTTGGTACTTATTCACCTGTGGCTTACCTATTAGGAGCAGCTGTGAATGTGGCTCTAGGAGTCACCCACATGAAATGAAACACATGATAACAGTTGGAAGAGGAAGAGTAAATATTACTAAAGATGAATGGATAATCCTAATGGCCAAGTGGGAAAAAAACCTGTGGACGTGTGGGGATGAGTTGGTGCTGACTTGGTGGCACCATGAGGGATAAATTTCAGGAAACCACTAGCTGGGGCGGATACTCTGCAGAGGACTGGGCCTGAGTCAGATCTATTGTGTGGGATGTGAGTCCTCTGAAGCAGTCCACGTCCGCAGGCTGTGTCAACAGTAGAGCCTTGTAGTGTGCTGGCTCCTTCTAGTAGTGAGAGGGGAAAGCTTGGGTTGGTGTTGTCATGATTTATTTTTGTCCTCATCAGTGAATATTTATAGAGCTAGACTAGTGTACAGAGTATAGCCAGTTTTCCTGGGTTCAGATCCTGGCTGTATTCCTTATTACCTGTGTGATTGTGGGCAAGGACTTCACCTCTCTGGGTCTCAGTTTGTCTCTAATAAGGGGGTGTGCATGCATGTGTGCGTGCTAAGTCACTTCAGTCATGTCTGACTCTTCTCAATCCCGTGGACTGCAGCCCGCCAGGCTCTTCTGTCCTTGGGATTCTCCGGGCAAGAATACTGGAGTGGGTTGCTATGCCCTCTTCCAGGGAATCTTCTCAAGCCAAGGATCAAACCCATGTCTCACACCTGCATTGGCAGACAAATTCTTTACCACTAGTGCCACCTGGGAAGATCCAATATGGGTGCAATAATAACAATACAGCTGACATAAAATAAATACAACTTTTACTAGAATTGAGTTAAAATATACTTCACCTAATGTTTGATATACATTATCCACATCTAAAATGACAATTTTCTTTTTAAATTTTTGGCCTCTTGTATTGTTTTTTTCTTTCTTTTCATCCATCTTTATTCTTCGGCCTGTGTGGTCCTCCCATTGCAGTGGCCTCTCTTGTTGCAGAGCGCCGGCTCTGGTTGCATGCTCTCCAGAGCGCTGGCATGTAATTGGACACACCAGCCCAGCTGCTCTGCAGCACATGGGATCTTCTCAGGCTGAAGATCAAACTGGTGCCCCTTGCACTGCAAGGCGGACTCTTTACTCACTGGACTACCAGGGAAGCCCTAAAATAACAATTTTATAATTGGCATTTTACTATCAAAATTGGCAGCATTTTTTCCTTTCTTAGTGGTCCCTAAATACTGACTCATCTCGAATTAGTGGTGTCTTATGTTTGAGGAAATACTGTATGTTATCAGTTGAACATTAATTATGGCTTGGTAATAGAAAGTGGTATGTAAGTGATAACATTTATTTGACTTTATAATCATAACCAGATCCTTATAACCCCACTAAATACATAAGAATATATACATCGCAGGCTTCTTATCCCTATACTGTGAGAGCTCTTAAAAGCAGAACAAAAATCCAAGTAAGTTAGAATGTCAACCCATAACGGGTCACATGATCTCCTGTTTTTGTTTTTGTTTTTTTGGAGTAGGGGACAGTTTCAGGATGTGTTTAGTGACTTTGAAGGTTACCTTTCAGGGTTGCTTATCTCTTGACCTCCAGGTCACTCCCCCTACCTTCCTTTAATAAGGGAAAAACACCTATGCCAAATCCTGACCTCTCTGTAACCCCCAACCCAGTGGCAGTCTTTTCCATCTCAGGCAGCTAATACTGGATCTCTACATCCCAGACCTTAGGTTTACTCCTCAGGATAGCTTTAACCTTGACAAGATAAATGGTAACATCCCAGTTTCTGTTCCCTATGACGGTATTTCCGTCACCCAGTATTCCCCCCTCCCAGACCCCCCCAAACCATAGATTCCTTCCTTCTCTTCCTCAGGGACTTAACTCCAGACGTCTTCCTTTTTGTCTGTCAGCCTTTCCTGTCTTCCCTTTCTTCTCAGGACTTGGAAATTCTTTCTTCAGTCACATTCTTTGTGAGGTCTTAAATTTTCTTGACTGCATCTTCTTCCGTAGCAGCCATCTGACAAAACCCTAGTCCTGGAGAGATCCAAACATTTGTTTTCTTCCTACCTTGAGCTGAGCTGTGGAAGCCATCGGAGAAACTGACAGTATCCAGGTTCTGCCCATGAGACTCACGGCCCCACCCTATCCACGATTCTGGTACATGTTCCTAGACCACTCTCCTGTGTTCTCAGTGGCAGCTTTTTCCAGTATGTTCCACTCTACTCTCAAAACTTCTAGTTCTTGCCCTTCAGTTTGAACATCTGACCTCATTTAAAAGTCATGAAGTGGCTTCAGAGTGTGGCAGAAAATACTTGTTAGAAGTAGTCAGGAAATCTGAGCTCTGCTAAACAGCCATGTGACTTTTCCCCTTCTCTGGTAGTTATAAAAGTATTTTCACCTGGGTATGGATCTGAGCTTCTGTTCTAAAGGAAATAAGTCCATTTTATTTGGATATTAGTTTCTTCCTGTGTACTGTGAGAGAGGGGCTCTGGTCTAAGTGGCTTCTGAAATTTCTGTATTTAAAAATTCTGTAATTTTATAAAAGAAAAGCAGACTCACAGATATAGAGGACAAACTAGTGGTTAGCGGTGGGGGGGAGGGCGATAGAGGGGTGGGGGAGGTACAGACCTTGGGCGTAAGGTAGTCTCAAGGATGTAATGTACAACATGGGAAATGTAGCCAGTATTTTCTAGCAACTGTAATTGAAAGTAAACCTTCAAATTGGTGTAATAGTTTTTAAAATATTTAGTGTTTTATGATATAAGTTCTGTATGGTTTTCTGAACCAGCTTTAATTTGCAGGAAGAAACTATCTCTGATAATCTCATTTCTTCAGTAAAACAAGAACATTCTCATTTGTCTTAGAAACCTGGAAGGCATGTTACCTTCTGTGATAGCAAATTTACCCTTTTCCTATTTTGTTTTTGAATTAGTGAAAATGACTTCTTGTAGTTTTGTCTGTCACTTCATCAGTAGGAAGGAAGACAGACTTAAGTATTTTGTTTTTCTGTAATACTGTTAGTTAAGACTTTGCCTTGAACCTCAGACTGGGGTTTCTGGGGAAGAAGGATGCATGTTCCCTGACCAGATTTCACACTAAAGAATGGGTTAGGAATATCAGCCAGCAGCACCTGAAGCTTTGCTGCCAGAATAAACTGCACATTTCTTAATATCTGCAAATGATGGAAATAACAAGGGGTTAATATTCAAGATATGCAAACAGCTCAAGAGCAAACAAAAACAAAACAAAACACCCCGATCAGACCTAATAGACATTTCTGCAAAGAAAACATACAGATGGCCAACAGACACATGAAAAGATGCTCAGTTTTGCTGAGTATTAGAGAAAGGCACATCAAAACCACAATGAAGAGGCGGAGCCAAGATGGCGGAGGAATGAGGGGAAGATCACCAGCTTCCCAGCAGAATCACCAGAACTAATCAAGAAATGAACCACCACCAACAAACCAGCCGCTAGACGACAGAAGAATTCCATAGGTCCGCGAGAGTAGAAGAGTGAACAGCCAGATCTCTCCCGGAGCTAATCCATTATCCTAACCGCCACGCCGGACCTCACCGACGGAGAGCGCGCCAGCAAGTGCCCTAAAAGGGGGCCTAAGCGGAGCCTCGAGGGAGAGAAGGCAGCGCTCAGCGTGAAAACTCCAAGAATCCGCCCGGATCGCCGGCAGAAATTAAGACACTGCGAAGATAGGATACCGGAGCAGGGCCGAGCAGAGTGCGCTTGCTGCCTAGCGACCTGAGGCCGGACGGAACGCGGGGAGTGCTGCCTAGAGACCGACCGGGAGACGGGAGGGAGCGCCCAGTGTGAAAATCGCGCCGCTCAGCCAGGCGAAAATCGCGACTTTCCGCCTGGCACCGGGTGAGTTCAAACACTCCTAGTGGGGGACTGGCTGAAGGGGAAGTCGCCCACAGATTGCTGACCAGGGACCGGGCTCGAGCCAGACGGGGAAGCTTGTGCCTGCCTTTGGGACTTGGACGCGTAACTGGCAGTGCGTGCGCGCCAGTGGCGGAGGAGCCCGTGCACCCCCATAGCTACACCCGCAGCGGAGGAAGCCGGGAGAAGGGCAGGTATTGGAGGCTACCGGCGGGTGCCGGGCAGAGCCTGGGCGCCCCCGCCCAACATGGGATGTGCTGGGGCCCCCTGCCCGGCGGACTGGGATCAGCCCACCGTCCCGGCCAGCACCTGAGCTTGCAGACCGGTGCCATAAGGGAAAGGCTACATCATCAACACAACACCATCGAGAGCAGATAGGCTTCCACCAGACAGATGAGAGGATAAAAACCAGGGACTGTATTTAGCTTTTTTATTTATCTGTTGCGGACGGTTCTGTTTATTTGTTTGATCGGTCAGATTTGGGGTTTTTGTTTTTGTTTTTGTTTTTCTTTTGTCTCTTATTAAGTTTCTCTTCCCTTTTTAATTTTCAATTTCTTTTTTTTTTTTGATTTTTAATTATTAAATTTTTTAAAAATTTTAATTCTTGGAAACTTCTAATTTTCTTTCCTCTTTCCCACTGCTTCCTCCCTCTGTGTTCTAAATCTAAAGCTTTCTCCTATATACCAGTATCCTCTAGATAAATATTTCCTACCTTCCTGTCTCCACTATTCTCTTCCAGCTGCACTAAACAATACAACACACTAATCTTGGCTACATAACCCTATAAAATCCTTCCAAGACGAATCTATTCCTTCTCATTACCCATACACTCTCCACCTCCTCACCCCCAACACATGTCTTAGCTAAAAATTGCTTTCAATGAAATAGTCCAAGCTAGGACCTTGCCTAGGATCTATTTTTCCAGGCACTATTTTAATTAATTCAGAGTTTAACGGGCAAGTACCATCTCTGATTGTGTTGTTTGCCAGAAAAATTTCCTATGCTTTGTCACTGTAAGACTGGTTAGATGTGGTTATTGCTGTGTATGTATGTATATCTTATGACTGTGTTAGAAAACATCTGCATGCTTTTATTGACTGTCACCCACCAGGGACACACCTCTTGCTCCTCAGATGCTAGTATTTGAACTAATATCACGGAACACCATAGCAAACCAGACACAGAGCCTACACCCCCTGCCCAACCATCAAACCAAGGATCCTCAGAGTAGAAGCCCTGATTCCAAGACCTCACACTATCAAAGAACATACAATACTAGAGATTGTTCACCTGTAAACAAGACCTAACACCACCCAAGACACAAACCATTGAACCTTTCTAGAAGGACAGAAACCCAAAGGAAGGGAGAATTCAACCAAGAAGCCTGGTGGGAAAAGAACTCCGAGCCCACCGTCCCGGCCAGCACCTGAGCTTGCAGACCGGTGCCATAAGGGAAAGGCTACATCATCAACACAACACCATCGAGAGCAGATAGGCTTCCACCAGACAGATGAGAGGATAAAAACCAGGGACTGTATTTAGCTTTTTTATTTATCTGTTGCGGACGGTTCTGTTTATTTGTTTGATCGGTCAGATTTGGGGTTTTTGTTTTTGTTTTTGTTTTTCTTTTGTCTCTTATTAAGTTTCTCTTCCCTTTTTAATTTTCAATTTCTTTTTTTTTTTTGATTTTTAATTATTAAATTTTTTAAAAATTTTAATTCTTGGAAACTTCTAATTTTCTTTCCTCTTTCCCACTGCTTCCTCCCTCTGTGTTCTAAATCTAAAGCTTTCTCCTATATACCAGTATCCTCTAGATAAATATTTCCTACCTTCCTGTCTCCACTATTCTCTTCCAGCTGCACTAAACAATACAACACACTAATCTTGGCTACATAACCCTATAAAATCCTTCCAAGACGAATCTATTCCTTCTCATTACCCATACACTCTCCACCTCCTCACCCCCAACACATGTCTTAGCTAAAAATTGCTTTCAATGAAATAGTCCAAGCTAGGACCTTGCCTAGGATCTATTTTTCCAGGCACTATTTTAATTAATTCAGAGTTTAACGGGCAAGTACCATCTCTGATTGTGTTGTTTGCCAGAAAAATTTCCTATGCTTTGTCACTGTAAGACTGGTTAGATGTGGTTATTGCTGTGTATGTATGTATATCTTATGACTGTGTTAGAAAACATCTGCATGCTTTTATTGACTGTCACCCACCAGGGACACACCTCTTGCTCCTCAGATGCTAGTATTTGAACTAATATCACGGAACACCATAGCAAACCAGACACAGAGCCTACACCCCCTGCCCAACCATCAAACCAAGGATCCTCAGAGTAGAAGCCCTGATTCCAAGACCTCACACTATCAAAGAACATACAATACTAGAGATTGTTCACCTGTAAACAAGACCTAACACCACCCAAGACACAAACCATTGAACCTTTCTAGAAGGACAGAAACCCAAAGGAAGGGAGAATTCAACCAAGAAGCCTGGTGGGGAAAAGAACTCCGTACACACAGACACCCACAAAGAAACAAAAACTAACCTAATAATGAAATGACAAAGAAACACTGCACAAATGAAGGACCAAGCTAGAGAATCACAGCTTCAAATGACAGAGTAGAAGATAGACAAATTATCTGAAAGAGAATTCAGAAAAGCTATACTAATGAGGATGCAAAACACCGAAAACAGAATATTAGAGGAAATTAGTGCATTGAAAAAAGACATGCAGGAAATGAAAAATAAGCAAATGGAGACCACCAACTCAATTGCTGAACTCAAAAATACTATAGAAGGTCTCAACAGTAGAGTATCAGAGGCTGAAGAATGGATAAGTAAGCTGGAAAATAAAATGGTTGAGATAAATGCTGAGGAACAGAACAAAGCTGAAAGAATGAAAAGAACTGAGGATAGCCTCTGAGACCTATGGGACAATATCAAATGCACCAACATTAGAATTATAGGAGTTCCAGAGGAAGAAGAGGGGAAGAAAGGTTACGAAAAAATTCTTGAAGAGGTTATAGTGGAAAACTTCCCCAACATGGGAAAGGAAATAGTCAACCAAGTCCAAAAAGCACAAAGAGTTCCATACAGGATAAACCCCAGAAGAAACACACCAAGGCACATACTAATCAAACTAACACAGACTAAATATAAAGACAGATTACTAAAAGCAGCTAGAAGCAAACAACAAATAACATATAAAGGAAACCCCATACGTCTAACTGCGGATCTCTCAACAGAAACCCTGCAGGCCGGAAGAGAATGGCAGGACACACTTAAACGGCTCAAAGAGAATAACCTCCAACCAAGAATTCTCTACCCAGCAAGAATCTCATTCAGAATTGATGGAGAAGTCAAAAGCTTCACAGACAAGCAAAAACTAAAAGAATTCTGTACCACAAAACCAGCCCTACAACAGGTGTTAAAGGGCCTGATATAGCCAATAAATACAAGAGTAGAAGAAGTCCTACAAATCAAACCCCAAACTTCTAAGAAGATGACAATAGGAACATTTGTATCAATAATTACTTTGAACATAAATGGATTAAATGCTCCAACCAAACAACACAGGCTGGCCAAATGGATCCAGAAACATGACCCATATATATGCTGTTTACAAGAGACCCACTTCAGACCTAGAGACACCCATAGACTGAAAGTGAGAGGCTAGAAAAAGATATTCCATGCAAATGGAAATCAAAAGAAAGCTGGGGTAGCAATCCTCATATCAGATAAAATAGATTTTAAAGGAAAGAAGATTCTAAGAGACAAGGCAGGTCACTACATCATGATTAAGGGATCCATCCAAGAGGAAGACATAACAGTCATGAATATCTATGCACCCAACACAGGGGCACCTCAATACATAAGACAGATACTTTCAGACTTAAAAGAAGAAATCAATAATAACACAATCATAGTAGGAGACTTTAACACTCCTCTCACACCAATGGATAGATCATCCAAACAGAAAATTAATAAAGAAACACAAGCCTTAAACGCCACACTAGAAAAGATGGACCTCATCGATATCTTTAGGACGTTCCACCCAAAAGCAGAAGAATACACTTTCTTCTCAAGTGCTCACGGAACATTCTCCAGGATAGACCACATCTTGGGCCACAAATCTAACCTCAGTCAATTCAAGAAAACTGAAATTATATCAACCATCTTCTCGGACCACAATGCAATGAGACTAAATATAAAGACAGATTACTAAAAGCAGCTAGAAGCAAACAACAAATAACATATAAAGGAAACCCCATACGTCTAACTGCGGATCTCTCAACAGAAACCCTGCAGGCCGGAAGAGAATGGCAGGACACACTTAAACGGCTCAAAGAGAATAACCTCCAACCAAGAATTCTCTACCCAGCAAGAATCTCATTCAGAATTGATGGAGAAGTCAAAAGCTTCACAGACAAGCAAAAACTAAAAGAATTCTGTACCACAAAACCAGCCCTACAACAGGTGTTAAAGGGCCTGATATAGCCAATAAATACAAGAGTAGAAGAAGTCCTACAAATCAAACCCCAAACTTCTAAGAAGATGACAATAGGAACATTTGTATCAATAATTACTTTGAACATAAATGGATTAAATGCTCCAACCAAACAACACAGGCTGGCCAAATGGATCCAGAAACATGACCCATATATATGCTGTTTACAAGAGACCCACTTCAGACCTAGAGACACCCATAGACTGAAAGTGAGAGGCTAGAAAAAGATATTCCATGCAAATGGAAATCAAAAGAAAGCTGGGGTAGCAATCCTCATATCAGATAAAATAGATTTTAAAGGAAAGAAGATTCTAAGAGACAAGGCAGGTCACTACATCATGATTAAGGGATCCATCCAAGAGGAAGACATAACAGTCATGAATATCTATGCACCCAACACAGGGGCACCTCAATACATAAGACAGATACTTTCAGACTTAAAAGAAGAAATCAATAATAACACAATCATAGTAGGAGACTTTAACACTCCTCTCACACCAATGGATAGATCATCCAAACAGAAAATTAATAAAGAAACACAAGCCTTAAACGCCACACTAGAAAAGATGGACCTCATCGATATCTTTAGGACGTTCCACCCAAAAGCAGAAGAATACACTTTCTTCTCAAGTGCTCACGGAACATTCTCCAGGATAGACCACATCTTGGGCCACAAATCTAACCTCAGTCAATTCAAGAAAACTGAAATTATATCAACCATCATCTTGGACCACAATGCAATGAGACTAGAGATCAACTACAGGAAGAAAACCGCTAAAAATACAAACACATGGCGATTAAACAACACATACCTAAAAAACCAACTTATTACTGAGGAAATCAAAGGAGAAATTAAATTCCTAGAAGAAAATGACAACATATGACCATGAAAAACCTATGGGATACCGCAAAAGCAGTTCTAAGAGGGAAATTTATAGCAATACAATCGCACCCCAAGAAATTAGGAAAATATGAAGCAGATGACCTAACCCTCTGCTTAAAACAATTGGAGAAAGAAGAACAAAAACATCCCAAAGCCAGCAGAAGACGAGAAATTATAAAAACTAGAGCAGAAATGAATGAGAAAGAAATGAAAGAAACTATAGTGCGGATAAATAAAAAGCTGGTTCTTTGAAAGGGTAAACAAAATTGACAAGCCCCTGGCCAGACTCATCAAGAGAAAGAGAGAGAAGAACCAGATCAACAAAATCAAAAACGAAAAAGGAGAGATTACAACAGATCATGCAAAAATCCAAAGGATTCTAAGGGACTATTATGAGCAACTCTATGGCAACAAACTGGACAACCTGGAAGAAATGGACAGTTTCTTGGGGAAGATCAATCTCCCAAGACTGAGCCAGGAAGAAACAGAAACTTTGAACCACCCAATCACAAGCTCAGAAATCGAAATTGTGATTAAAAATCTACCCAAATATAAAAGCCCAGGGCCAGATGGCTTCACAGCCGAATTCTACCAAGCATTTAAAGAAGAGCTAATGCCTCTCCTTCTAAAACTCTTCCAAAAAATTGCACAGGAAGGAAAACTTCCAAAAAAATTCTACGAGGCCACCATCACCCTGATACCCAAACCAGGCAAAGACAACACAAAAAAGGAAAATTACAGACCAATTTCCCTGTTGAACTTAGATGCTAAGATTCTCAACAAAATCCTAGCAAACAGAATTCAACGACATGTCAAAAAACTCATACATCATGATCAAGTTGGGTTCATCCCAGGCATGCAAGGATTCTTCAACATCCGCAAATCAATCAATGTCATACACCATATCAACAAACTGAGAGACAAAAATCACATGATCATCTCAATAGATGCAGAAAAAGCCTTCAACAAAGTACAACATCCATTTATGATCAAAACTCTTCAGAAAATGGGCATAGAAGGAACCTATCTCAACATAGTGAAAGCCATATATGAGAAGCCCACAGCGAACATTATCCTCACTGGTGAAAAACTGAAAGCATTCCCTCTAAGATCAGGAACAAGACAGGGGTGCCCACTTTCACCACTACTATTCAACATAGTCCTGGAAGTTCTAGCAACGGCAATAAGAGAAGAGAAAGAAATAAAAGGAATCCAGCTTGGAAAGGAAGAAGTCAAGCTCTCTCGTTTTGCAGACGACATGATATTATACATAGAAAATCCCAAAGACTCTATTACAAAGCTACTAGAGCTAATCAGCGAATTCAGCAAAGTCGCAGGATATAAAATCAATATACAGAAATGAATGAGAAAGAAATGAAAGAAACTATAGTGCGGATAAATAAAAAGCTGGTTCTTTGAAAGGGTAAACAAAATTGACAAGCCCCTGGCCAGACTCATCAAGAGAAAGAGAGAGAAGAACCAGATCAACAAAATCAAAAACGAAAAAGGAGAGATTACAACAGATCATGCAAAAATCCAAAGGATTCTAAGGGACTATTATGAGCAACTCTATGGCAACAAACTGGACAACCTGGAAGAAATGGACAGTTTCTTGGGGAAGATCAATCTCCCAAGACTGAGCCAGGAAGAAACAGAAACTTTGAACCACCCAATCACAAGCTCAGAAATCGAAATTGTGATTAAAAATCTACCCAAATATAAAAGCCCAGGGCCAGATGGCTTCACAGCCGAATTCTACCAAGCATTTAAAGAAGAGCTAATGCCTCTCCTTCTAAAACTCTTCCAAAAAATTGCACAGGAAGGAAAACTTCCAAAAAAATTCTACGAGGCCACCATCACCCTGATACCCAAACCAGGCAAAGACAACACAAAAAAGGAAAATTACAGACCAATTTCCCTGTTGAACTTAGATGCTAAGATTCTCAACAAAATCCTAGCAAACAGAATTCAACGACATGTCAAAAAACTCATACATCATGATCAAGTTGGGTTCATCCCAGGCATGCAAGGATTCTTCAACATCCGCAAATCAATCAATGTCATACACCATATCAACAAACTGAGAGACAAAAATCACATGATCATCTCAATAGATGCAGAAAAAGCCTTCAACAAAGTACAACATCCATTTATGATCAAAACTCTTCAGAAAATGGGCATAGAAGGAACCTATCTCAACATAGTGAAAGCCATATATGAGAAGCCCACAGCGAACATTATCCTCACTGGTGAAAAACTGAAAGCATTCCCTCTAAGATCAGGAACAAGACAGGGGTGCCCACTTTCACCACTACTATTCAACATAGTCCTGGAAGTTCTAGCAACGGCAATAAGAGAAGAGAAAGAAATAAAAGGAATCCAGCTTGGAAAGGAAGAAGTCAAGCTCTCTCTTTTTGCAGACGACATGATATTATACATAGAAAATCCCAAAGACTCTATCACAAAGCTACTAGAGCTAATCAACGAATTCAGCAAAGTCGCAGGATATAAAATCAACACACAGAAATCACTGGCATTCCTATACACAAACAATGAAACATCAGAAAACGAAATCAAAGAGGCAGTCCCCTTCACCATTGCAACCAAAAGAATCAAATACCTAGGAATAAACTTACCCAAAGAAACAAAAGAACTGTACACAGAAAATTACAAGACACTCATGAGAGACATTAAAGAAGACTTAAACAGATGGAGAGATATTCCATGTTCCTGGGTCGGAAGAATCAATATTGTGAAAATGACCATACTACCAAATATCATCTACAGATTCAATGCAATACCTATCCAACTACCATTGACATTTTTCACAGAACTAGACCAAAGAATAAGAATAACACAGTTCATACGGAAACACAAAAGTCCTCGAATAACCAAAGCAATCCTGAGAAGGAAAAACGGAGCTGGAGGAATCAGCCTCCCTAACTTCAGACTCTACTACAAAGCAACAGTCATCAAGACAGTATGGTACTGGCACAAAAACAGAACTATAGACCAATGGAACAAGATTGAGAACCCAGAGATAAACCCACGCACCTATGGGTACCTTATTTTTGACAAAGGAGGCGAACATATAAAATGGGACAAAGACAGCTTCTTCAACAAGTGGTGCTGGGAGAATTGGACAGCTACATGCAAAAAAATGAAGTTGGAACATTCCCTGACACCATACACTAAGATCAACTCAAAATGGATTCAAGACCTAAATGTAAGACCAGAAACCATCAAACTCTTAGAGCAGAATATAGGCAAAACCCTCAAGGACATCAATCAAAGCAAGATCTTCTCTGACCTACCAACTAAAATAGCGGAACTGAAAAGAAAACTGAACTTGTGGGACCTCATGAAACTTAAAAGCTTTTGTACAGCAAAAGAAATTACAAAAAAGCTGAACAGAGAGCCCACAGAGTGGGAGAAAATCATAGCAAATGAAACAACAGACAAGGAATTAACCTCCAAAATCTACAAGAAACTCAGACAACTCAGCACAGGAAAAATGAACAACCCAATCAAAAAATGGGAAAAAGATCTAAAGAGATGCCTCTCCAAAGAGGACATACAGATGGCCCAAAAGCACATGAAACGATGCTCAACCTCGCTTATTATTAGAGAAATGCAAATTAAAACTACAATGAGATACCACCTCACACCCGTCAGAATGGCCATCATCAAAAAATCTGCAGACAATAAACGCTGGAGAGGGTGCGGAGAGAAGGGAACCCTCTTGCATTGCTGGTGGGAATGTCAATTGATACAGCCTCTATGGAAGACAGTCTGGAGATTTCTTGAAAAACTAAAAATAGAAGCACCATACGACCCAGCAATCCCACTCTTAGGCTTATACCCTGATGAAACTGAAAGAAGCACCTGTACCCCAATGTTCACTGCAGCTCTCTATACAATAGCCAGAACTTGGAAGCAACCTAGATGTCCATTGATGAATGAATGGATCCAGAAGCCCTGGTACATATATACAATGGAATACTACTCAGCTGTTAAAAGAAATGCAGAAGACTCAGTCCTAATGAAGTGGCTGGCTCTAGAACCTACTATAAAAAGTGAAGTAAGTCAAAAAGAGAAAGAAAAATACAGTATACTAACACATATATATGGAATCTAGTAGGATAGTCTTGATAACACACGCAGTGAACACATGGAAAAACAGACAGAGCATAGACATAGGGACATTGTGGGGAAGAAATAGGGAGGGGGAAGCATGGAGGGAGTAACATGGAAACCTATACTGTTATGTGTGGAAAAGATAGCTAGTGTCATTGTGCTAAGGGAATAGGAGTGCTTACAATGGCATGGGGCGATGGTCCAGAGGGGTGGGATTGGGGGAACTCGGGGGGTGGGGACCAGGGATATGCATATGACTGATCTGGGAACATACATGTCTGTGAACAACAGAACTCTGTAAAACATTTAAAATAAAGAATAATAATAATAATAATAATAATAATAATAATAATAATAAACCACAGTGAAGTATTGCCTTACACTGGTCAGAATGGTCATCATCAAAAAGTCTACAAACAATAACGCTGGAGAGGTGCGGAGAGAAGGAACCCTCTTGCATTGCTGGTGGGAATGTCAATTGATACAGCCTCTATGGAAGACAGTCTGGAGATTTCTTGAAAAACTAAAAATAGAAGCACCATACGACCCAGCAATCCCACTCTTAGGCTTATACCCTGATGAAACTGAAAGAAGCACCTGTACCCCAATGTTCACTGCAGCTCTCTATACAATAGCCAGAACTTGGAAGCAACCTAGATGTCCATTGATGAATGAATGGATCCAGAAGCCCTGGTACATATATACAATGGAATACTACTCAGCTGTTAAAAGAAATGCAGAAGACTCAGTCCTAATGAAGTGGCTGGCTCTAGAACCTACTATAAAAAGTGAAGTAAGTCAAAAAGAGAAAGAAAAATACAGTATACTAACACATATATATGGAATCTAGTAGGATAGTCTTGATAACACACGCAGTGAACACATGGAAAAACAGACAGAGCATAGACATAGGGACATTGTGGGGAAGAAATAGGGAGGGGGAAGCATGGAGGGAGTAACATGGAAACCTATACTGTTATGTGTGGAAAAGATAGCTAGTGTCATTGTGCTAAGGGAATAGGAGTGCTTACAATGGCATGGGGCGATGGTCCAGAGGGGTGGGATTGGGGGAACTCGGGGGGTGGGGACCAGGGATATGCATATGACTGATCTGGGAACATACATGTCTGTGAACAACAGAACTCTGTAAAACATTTAAAATAAAGAATAATAATAATAATAATAATAATAATAATAATAATAATAAACCACAGTGAAGTATTGCCTTACACTGGTCAGAATGGTCATCATCAAAAAGTCTACAAACAGTAGATACTAAAGAGGGTGTAGAATAAAAGGGACCTTCCTACAGTACTGATGGGGATGTAAATTGGTATAGCCAGTGTGGAGAACAGTATGGAGGTTCTTTAAAAAACTAAAAATAGAGCTACCCTCTGATCTAGCAATCCTACTTTTGGACATATATCCAGAAAAGACAAGAACTCTAACTCAAAAATATGCATGCACCTCCATGTTCTTTGCAGCACTATTTACAATAACCAAGATATGGAAACAACCCAAGTGCCCGTAAACAGATAATTGGCTTAAGAATGTATGGTGTAAATATACAGTGAAATATTACTCAGCTGTAAAAAATAAGGAAATGATGCCATTTCCAGCAACAGGAGTGGACCTAGAGAATATCATACTAAGTGAATTGCGACAACACTAATGTTATATGATATCACTTATATGTAGAATCTAAAAAATAATACAGATAAATGTATATACAAAACAGACTTACAGATATGGAAAACAAGCTTATGCTTGCCAAAGGGGGAAAAGAGGAGGAGATAAATTAGGAGCATGGGATTACCAGATGCAAACTACTATACATAAAATAGATAAACAACAAGAATTTAGTGTATAACACAAGGAACGATATTCAGTATCTTTTTATAGCCTGTAATGGAAAATAATCTGAAGACACATATGTGTGTATATATAATATTAAAAAATATATGTATGTGTATTATGTGCATATATATATCACTTTATACATGTATCACTTTATATCACTTTATGTCACTTTATATATGTGTGTGTGTATATAACTGAATCACTTTACTGTATACCTTAAATGGGCACAATATTGTAAATCAACTAAATACTTCAGTTAAAAAACTGCACATTTCTATGAATTGGGCTGATATCCTTCACATGTTGCCCAGCTAGTGCGCTTCTAGAATGATAATCTGACAGGTTATATTGGGGTTTACAAGCAAAATGGGTTGACCAGAAGATCTTGCCATTTTAATTCCCATCTGCAGTCTCTTCTAAATCATTGTGCCATTTGAACGTTATTTGTGGATGCTAAGATTTCAGGAGAAATACAGGAGGG
Source organism: Tragulus kanchil (assembly GCA_022376925.1). Lineage (NCBI taxonomy): Eukaryota > Metazoa > Chordata > Mammalia > Artiodactyla > Tragulidae > Tragulus > Tragulus kanchil. The sequence continues at coordinate 261,627,904 of JAIOJX010000032.1, forward strand.
CCAGGAAGAACCCAAGTCCTGTGCTTTGGGCTTTTTGCCCATCCACTTGGAGTTAACAGCAGACAGAGGAGCATGCTTCTTTACACTTTAGATATATGTGTCACCTTCTAGCCTCCCCGGATGACATCGTTTGAGGATAATTCGGACAGTAGCCATGGTTCTCAGCCTTGGCTGTCTCCAGTGTGGAGAACAGTGGGTTTAAAAACTAAAAATAGAGCTACCCTCTGATCTAGCAATCCTACTTTTGGACATATATCCAGAAAAGACAAGAACTCTAACTCAAAAATATGCATGCACCTCCATGTTCTTTGCAGCACTATTTACAATAACCAAGATATGGAAACAACCCAAGTGCCCGTAAACAGATAATTGGCTTAAGAATGTATGGTGTAAATATACAGTGAAATATTACTCAGCTGTAAAAAATAAGGAAATGATGCCATTTCCAGCAACAGGAGTGGACCTAGAGAATATCATACTAAGTGAATTGCGACAACACTAATGTTATATGATATCACTTATATGTAGAATCTAAAAAATAATACAGATAAATGTATATACAAAACAGACTTACAGATATGGAAAACAAGCTTATGCTTGCCAAAGGGGGAAAAGAGGAGGAGATAAATTAGGAGCATGGGATTACCAGATGCAAACTACTATACATAAAATAGATAAACAACAAGAATTTAGTGTATAACACAAGGAACGATATTCAGTATCTTTTTATAGCCTGTAATGGAAAATAATCTGAAGACACATATGTGTGTATATATAATATTAAAAAATATATGTATGTGTATTATGTGCATATATATATCACTTTATACATGTATCACTTTATATCACTTTATGTCACTTTATATATGTGTGTGTGTATATAACTGAATCACTTTACTGTATACCTTAAATGGGCACAATATTGTAAATCAACTAAATACTTCAGTTAAAAAACTGCACATTTCTATGAATTGGGCTGATATCCTTCACATGTTGCCCAGCTAGTGCGCTTCTAGAATGATAATCTGACAGGTTATATTGGGGTTTACAAGCAAAATGGGTTGACCAGAAGATCTTGCCATTTTAATTCCCATCTGCAGTCTCTTCTAAATCATTGTGCCATTTGAACGTTATTTGTGGATGCTAAGATTTCAGGAGAAATACAGGAGGGCCAGGAAGAACCCAAGTCCTGTGCTTTGGGCTTTTTGCCCATCCACTTGGAGTTAACAGCAGACAGAGGAGCATGCTTCTTTACACTTTAGATATATGTGTCACCTTCTAGCCTCCCCGGATGACATCGTTTGAGGATAATTCGGACAGTAGCCATGGTTCTCAGCCTTGGCTGTCTGTCAGAATCACCTGGAAAGCTGTTTTAAAAAAAAAAATCCAGTGTTTAACATGCATCTCATCCCAGTGAAAGCTATCTATGGGCTGGGATCTGTGCTTCCGTAGTTTTTCAGCCTCCCAGGGTAGCCAAGGCTGAGGAGCACTGAACAGAAACTCCATTGGGAGAGATTAAATTGGTTGACTGATACAGAAGTTTGGCTCTCACAAGTGAACTGGTTGTGTCTCCACTTTATCTTGGTTGATTTTTGACTGTAGTAGCATGTGCAGGATCAGAGGTGGTCAGCTGGGCACAGCTGACTTTTCAGAAGTGTGTGTGAGGAACCACTGTCTCTTGCACATGGAAATGCTTTGTCTTCATGTGCTTTTAACCATGACATTCCTCACTCTACAAGAAGGAAAAGTGGCTGATGTGTGCATGTGTGTTGTGTGTGTTCACCTCCGTTTCATTTTGTATCATTGTTTATTGTGTTCACTTTAAAAAGTAGGTAACTGACTTCCTTGTAATTTTCAGTGAGAAATCATATGACAAGATTAGATTAACTGGGGAAAAAACAAAATTCAAGTTACCATTGTAAATTAAAAACAACAAAATCCAGGAGATTTAAAAGAAAGCAAGCTGGGCTGAAATATCTAGAATCAGTGTTTCTAGGTAGCTTAAATATTCTACTATAACTCAATCTGTGTGCACACATGATCTCCAGTTTTTAGAAATTCTTGACCTCTTGTGTATAGTTCTCCCTCAGAGTACTAGGAGATCCTGAAGTAGGGTTGCCAGACAAAATGTAGGATGTCCAGTTAAATGTGACCTTCAGATAAACAATAATTTTTTAGTATTACATATCAAATATTGCTGAGACACACACTAAAAAATGATTTGCTTACCTGAAGCTCACTTTTAATTGAGTATCTTGAATTTTTATTTTCTTATTTATACTAATATATATTTAATTAATTTATTTGACTATTGAGTCTTTTTTTTTTTAAACATTTATTTATTTATTTATTTATTTATTTGGTCGGGGGCGGGTTGGGGAGGGAGGGGGTAGGCCGGTCACTTCTATTGGTCTTTCATTTGTCTATTTTCATCCGTCTTTGTTCTTTGGCTCCTGCGGGCCTCCCATCGCGGTGGCCTCTGTTGTTGCAGAGCGCTGGCTCTGGGCGCATGTGCTCCAGAGCTGCAGCTCCGGCATTGGACACATCAGTCCAGCCGCTCCGCGGCACGTGGGATCTTCCCAGGCCAGGGATCACACCGGTGCCCCTTGCACTGCAAGGCAGTGTCCTTACCCACTGGACCACCAGGGAAGCCCCTCTATTGGGTCTTACTTGCCACATACGTGATTTAGTTCTCTCACCAGGAACCAAACCTAAGCCCCCTGCATTGGAGTGTAGTCTTAGCCACAAGGGAAGGTCCCCAGTTTTTATTTTCTAAATCTGGTATCACTGTGGAGGTATGGGCAGGACTCAAGGGCCAGAGCACTGTCCAGTTTTTCTAGACTGGGTATTGCTGTAACCTTACTTCTTACCATATCCCTGCAGAGACACTGCTGCTCAGTTGTCCCTCCCAAACTCTTATTTTGCTGTTTTTCCTAAATGTCTAATAGGTTTTTTTCATCTTTAATGTTAGTATAGAGAGAGACTTGAAAATAGATATAAACATGAAAAAATCAGTTCCTAAATTCTGACTGGTAGAAGCAATGCAAGTCAAGACTTTGACACTTACAGGCACTAAGCACAGAGGCAGATGTAATGTGTTGTATTTTGGGGTACTTTTCCACCATGTGGGAGAAAAGTGTCCTGTTGCCCTTAGAAACCTGGGCAGATAGCCTGACCTCCTGGGTACTTGTCTGGCCTGGTTTACTAGAAAATTCCACTCTCAGTCAAGTTAAAGCTGCCTGGCTTTCAGCTGCCTCTCCAGGGACTGACCTTCACCTCCCCTTCTCCTGAGGTTCCTTTTGTTTTCCTTAAAGCGCTCTGTCAGTTACAGAGTCCAGGTGCAAAAGAGTAAAGAACTTCCCCAAAGTTCTCAGTCAGATCACCTCATGCTTGTATGTGCCCCAAGAAGAATGTATTTTCACTAGGACTTTGAGTACGCATTCTGTTTGCGATAGGCAATTTTTCTCACTGACTTTAAACCAAGTTTTATCTAGAAAAAGTGTATGTGTGAGATACTGAATATATCCATTATCTTTGGTAGAAGAGCATCCTACATAATTTCAAACTCATAGGAAAATAGAGAAGTAGAATGAGCACTTGTGTATTAATCATCTATACTCAAACATTTTGCCACAGATTCTTCAGACTTGTGAAGCCAAGGTTGAGACCACTTTTATAACCCCTCCTTAATCAAATTTCTCTGCTCATCTCCTCAGCCACTTTCTGGTTTGTGGAGGGGTCCCCACCATTACAGGAAGGTCAGTTGTGAATGGCACCATCTGTGTATTCTTAGACAGTGTATAGCATGGGTTTTATAAAACCCTGTACAAATGCCATTAAAAACTTTGACAATCATGCCATTGTAAATAATATCAGAATTGTCTATTCCTTTCCAGTTTTTACATCTCATTTCTTACTGTGTGGTCCCAGACCTCTAGTCTGCATAGGAAACTGTGAGTGACAATGGGTATTTTTAAACTGGCTTCCTGAAGTTCATAGAACATAGGAACTTGGCTGAAAATTTTTTTTTTTTTTTTGACTTTTTTTTTATTGGTTATTTATTTATTTTCATCCATCTTTATTCTTCGGCCTGTGCGGGCCTCCCATTGCAGTGGCCTTTCTTGTTGCAGCGCTCCAGAGCGCTGGCTCTTAATTGGACACACCATTCCAGTGGCTTCACGGCACATGGGATCTTCCTGGACCAGGGATCAAATCAGTGCCCCTTGCACTGCAAGGCAGACTCTTTACCCACTGGATCGCCAGGGAAGCCCAGCTGAAAAATGCTGATGTCCTGAATTTGATTTCCTTCTATTCTAAATTAGCTCAGAGTTTCTTCTTTTTGTTTTTAAAATGGAGGGTGACTGTTGAGCTTTATCAAGATACTTTTTTTGTTTTATTGTCCATCATCTTGAGATTTTGAGATATGATGGCTTTTCTCCTTTATCTAAGAAAAGCTATGTGTGAGATACTGGAAAATTTTTCACTAGGACTTTGAGTACGCATTCTGTTTGCGATAGGCAATTTTTCTCACTGACTTTAAACCAAGTTTTATCTAGAAAAAGTGTATGTGTGAGATACTGAATATATCCATTATCTTTGGTAGAAGAGCATCCTACATAATTTCAAACTCATAGGAAAATAGAGAAGTAGAATGAGCACTTGTGTATTAATCATCTATACTCAAACATTTTGCCACAGATTCTTCAGACTTGTGAAGCCAAGGTTGAGACCACTTTTATAACCCCTCCTTAATCAAATTTCTCTGCTCATCTCCTCAGCCACTTTCTGGTTTGTGGAGGGGTCCCCACCATTACAGGAAGGTCAGTTGTGAATGGCACCATCTGTGTATTCTTAGACAGTGTATAGCATGGGTTTTATAAAACCCTGTACAAATGCCATTAAAAACTTTGACAATCATGCCATTGTAAATAATATCAGAATTGTCTATTCCTTTCCAGTTTTTACATCTCATTTCTTACTGTGTGGTCCCAGACCTCTAGTCTGCATAGGAAACTGTGAGTGACAATGGGTATTTTTAAACTGGCTTCCTGAAGTTCATAGAACATAGGAACTTGGCTGAAAATTTTTTTTTTTTTTTGACTTTTTTTTTATTGGTTATTTATTTATTTTCATCCATCTTTATTCTTCGGCCTGTGCGGGCCTCCCATTGCAGTGGCCTTTCTTGTTGCAGCGCTCCAGAGCGCTGGCTCTTAATTGGACACACCATTCCAGTGGCTTCACGGCACATGGGATCTTCCTGGACCAGGGATCAAATCAGTGCCCCTTGCACTGCAAGGCAGACTCTTTACCCACTGGATCGCCAGGGAAGCCCAGCTGAAAAATGCTGATGTCCTGAATTTGATTTCCTTCTATTCTAAATTAGCTCAGAGTTTCTTCTTTTTGTTTTTAAAATGGAGGGTGACTGTTGAGCTTTATCAAGATACTTTTTTTGTTTTATTGTCCATCATCTTGAGATTTTGAGATATGATGGCTTTTCTCCTTTATTGTGTTAGTGTGTTAGAAATCACTGGTAAATTTTCAGATGATATATAATTCTTGCATTCTTAGAATAAACCCTGTTTAGTTACATGGTTTATTTTCACACATTGGCTAATTATATTTGCTAAAAATTTTAGTTATACTTTTTGGTCTCTCCTTCTATTGATTTTAATTATAGCATAGAAAGTGAACATGATCTATATAATAATACGTAAATTTTTTAGAGCGATTTTCTCTGTAAATCATCAATTTTAACAAATACATCATGTGTCTGAAAAGAATGCATGTTGTTTTTGTTGGTTCTGGGGTACAGGAAATGAAGGTTGTTTCTTGTGTCAGTCACTTTTTATTTGCTTGATCTACAATTTCTAATAGGATGGTTATGCTTATCTCCAATTATTTAACTTTTTTGCCAGTTATTGCTTTATGTATTTTAAGGCTAAGATGTTAGTGACATTCAAGATCATTATACCCAATGCCTGAGTTAAGAAGTAAAACGTAAGAAAAATATATGCAGCCTCCTTTGTGCCTTCTAACTTGGGTATAGTAATGATCTTGAATGTCACCAGCATTTTAGCCTTAAAAATACATAAAGAAAAACTTACAAAATAAGTTAAATGATAGGATACTTAGGTATAAAAATCCCTAATGGACTTCCCTGGTGGCTCACACTGTAAAGAATTTGCTTACAATACAGGAGGCCCAGGTTCAATCCCTGTGTCAGGAAGATCCCCAGGAGAACTGAATGGCTACCCACTGCAGTATGCTTGTCTGGAGAATCTCATGGACAGAGGAGCCTGGTGGGCTATAGTTCATGGGATCGCAGAGAGTCAAACACAGCTGAGTGACTAGCAGTTTCACTTATTGTATTATAGGATTATGTGCTTTAAAATTCTAAAAGTGACATCCAGCTCTATTTTTGGCAACTTTTTCTCTGGAAATTATATTTGCTAACTTAATCTATGTTGGTATGTATAGCTCCAAGTCATTCATTCTGTTGCCTGTATGGTATCACTTTGGGTGAATATATCATTCAGTATTTGTTTACCTGTACTGCTGTGATAGAAATGTAAGTTTATTCCTATTTTCCACTACTAGAAATGATGTTCCTCACATGTTCTTTTAAACATTTGTGTTCATGGTAAACACCCCACTTGGCTTAAATCTTGCGTTAGAATTTTGGTTTTATTAATTTCAGTTTAGTAGATGTCCAAATGAATTTTAAAGTGACTGTGATAATTAATACTTTCATCAATAAAGTGTAGAGTTTCCCTTCTTATTTCTCACCAGTAGTTAGTATTAGCAGACTTCTTAATACTTTCAGGTTTGTTAGGTGTGAAATGGCATCCCACTGTGGTTTTAGTTTGCTTTATCTTTAGGACAGGTTATGTAGTGTGTCTTTTTATATGTTTAGTAATCTCCCATGAATGTTCATTTGCCCATTTTCTGTTGGTTGCTTGTCTTATTTCTTTCTACTACTTCTTTATCCTGGGACTTGTTTGTCCTAGATGCCCGTCTTTTGCTGTTCAGACTTTGCAGACATCTTTTCCATGTGTGGCTTATCACTTTCTAGTGGGATCTTTTAACATAGTAATTTTGATAATTTTCATGAAACTGAATCTAAAACATGTTTTCCTTAAACAAAGAAACAAACAAAGTCTTGCTTAAGGAATTTTTCCAAATTCCAATGCCCTAAAGATACTCAAATGTTCTTCCAAAGTTTTTTTGTTTTGTTTTTCATATTTAGATTGTTAAGCCACTGGGATTGATTCTTGTGTATGGTTTGAAATATAAATATTTTTCTTAAATTTGGGGTTAGAAAACGTCTAGTCTTCTCTCACAAATTTCAGAACAGCCTTAGTTCTCACATGTAGCTTCCATATGTGCATGTCTCTACTTACCGACTTGCTTTTCTGTGCTGTTTTATGCTCTACCGTGTTATCTTTGTATCAGGGCCAGAGTTTCTTAATTGTGGTTCTCTCTTATCCTTTTTTATTTGAATGCTGAATTTTAGGTTGGTTAGTTAATATTATATTGAATTCACAAATTCATTGCTTGACAGAGCCAGAGTTTATTCTGCTCTTAAACTTTTTAATACTGTAACTTGCATTTCTGTCGTTTCTCATTTTTTGTTTAGTTGCTGAGTTATGTTTGAGTCTTTCTGTGACCACACGGACTGGAGCCTGCCATGCTTTTTTGTCCATTAGATTTCCCAGGCATGACTAATGGAGTGGTTGCCATTTCCTTCTGTAGGGGATCTTCCTAACCCAGGATGAAACAAACCCACATCTTCTGCATTGGCAGGTGGATTCTTTACCACTGAGCCACTAAGGAAGCCCTCTGAAGTTTGTAGTTACCTATTGTTACTTCTTTTATATGTATATTTTCCTTAACATGCTGTTACTGTCATTATTATTTGTAATGGTTGTTATTCTTTTACCTTGGTAAGAATTCCAAACACTACTAAAACATTTTTTTTTTTTTTTTATTTTTTGGGGAGTGGGGAGGGAGGGGGGCGAGCGGGCCACTTCTGTTGGTCTTTCATTTCTCTATTTTCATCCGTCTTTGTTCTTTGGCTCCTGTGGGCCTCCCATCGCGGTGGCGTCTGTCGTCGCAGAGCACTGGCTCTGGTCCCACGTGCTCCAGAGCTCCGGCTTGGTAATTGGACACATGGGTCCAGCCGCTCCGCGGCACGTGGGATCTTCCCAGGCCAGGGATCGAACTGGCGCCCCTTGCACTGCAAGGTGGTGTCCTTACCCACTGGACCACCAGGGAAGCCCCACTAAAACATTTTAAAAATTTATGTTTAAAGTTTGTTTTATGTAGTTTGTTTTTCCAATTGCTGATTTTGTGGCCTTCTTGACATTTAGGTTTCATTTGGTTTTGTTGGAAGGCTGATGGTAAATGGGTTGCTTTTTTAAAAAAAGATATTTTCCTTTCCCCTTGACACTTGTCTGTTTTACAGTTGGCTCACTTGGCCCTTAAAGACTCCCGCACTAGAAGCTGGTCTAACAATGGTGTCCTGAGATCCCCACCCCAAGGCGTAGCTGGGACATTGCAACTCTAGTCACTGGGAACAGGGATGGACAGTGCTTGGAGGCTGGTCTTCATCCCTGTCTATAGCCTCCTGTTTAAGCCCCCAGGCCACAGTTGACGACTACTAGTATTTCCAGGTTCCCTTTACCATCCCTTTACCTGGAGTGCCACCCTTGTCCATTTTTCTCAGCTGCAAGCCTAGCCCTGGTTTCTTACCCCACAGACTGCTCTGCAGTCACCAAACTCCGGGCCCTCCTGCCTGTCTCTAGAACTGGAGGTCAGCCAGCCCAAACTTCAGGCCCAAAGCACCACTTTTCTGCTCTAGTCCATTGTTGTTTCTCCAAGGTATTATCCTGTTTTAGTACTCACCAGTGACTCTTGCTTTTTATTTCGGATGTCATTGTGACACAGGTTAAGGGGGGAACTAAAAAATGTAAACCTGAAGTCTATAGCTACCATATACATACTAGTTCATCTCTTACAGCAAGTAAGAATGCTCATTTCACAGTCTTGACTCACCCTTACTGCCCCCATCCCCTGACCCCTACTAAATCTTTAAGGAATTTCTTACTTGGTAGCAAGTTTCAAGTTTCCATATGAAATATGACTTCCACCTAGTGGCAGACATTGGGTACTTTCAGTTGAATCCTAAATTTTAGCCTGACAAACTGTTCGCTCTGTGGATTTTTTTTTTTCATGTCTTTTAAAACGACAGAGATAGAAATGAGGCAGCTTGTGTTACTGGCGTTCAAAAAGCCTTATATCTTCATTTTAATAGAACAACAGATAAAGATAAGAGAAAAGGGCAAAGTGACAAGGCAAGTTTTCCAAACTTTGGCAAGTAGAATTTGAATTAATTGACTGTTTTCCCCATGGTAAGCTGTCTGTGGTACCTGGTCCTGAATACTTACCTTGTGAACCCTGGTAATTATCAAAGAAACATAGCCATGGGTTCACTGACCTTTGTACCCATTTTACATCACCACCCAAAGACATAGAGGCTCATGTTGTCTGAGCTCATTTTATTAAAGGGTATAAATGTGTGTGCCTCCCCATTTCTCTTTTTCTCCTGAGCCCTCTTCTGTTTATTTTGGTTGGTGAGATTATGTTCCAGTTACTTAAAGCTTCCAAAAATGGTGTGAGCCTCTAAATAGTAAACTTGACTGGAAACAGTCTAGTAGTGGCTGCCTAGGGTGTGTCCCTCTCTCCTGAAATAGCAGGAGTGCCAGAAGCAAGCCAGTCTGTGAGCAAGCAAATGCAAATAGTCTTTACTTCCTGTCAGTTCACATTCTGCTCACCAAAGCCCAGAGCCATAGGAAGGATTCTGCATCCCAAGCAGAAAGGGGAGGTGGAAATGGACGAATATTTGCTGAATGGTTTTCTGGTTTTCCACACCTGCATTTAAAATAAGACTGTAGCCCACCAGGCTCCTCTGTCCATCAGATTCTCCAGGCAAGAATAGTGGAGCGGGTTGCCATTTCCTTCTCCAGAGAATGAAATCATATGAAGTCATTTAAGATAATAGTCTTAATGCATGAATATTGAAGTTATTAGTGCCAAAATGCTTCTTAGACATTTCAGAGATGTACACCTTGAGAAGCTTTGTAAGACTGGAAGTGTGTACCATTCATTTTCTTACACCTAATGCTTAGTTCAGGGCTAGACTTAGAGATACTGAACACATGGATGAAAGAGCCCCCAATCTAACTGAAGGGCTTGAAGAATGGGATTTTCTCCTGTCTTTTAATATTGGCATTTTTATATTTCTGCCTTGAAAAAAAAATCATGAATGTTCTTGCACAAGGAGAGCTATTGGAAAGTAACAATTCCTAAGTTCATGGAATTTCTCGCGTCAACTCTTGTATTTTTCTGACATGGGGACTAGTTGTCTTCCCTCTATCTGTGTATATAACAATATAGTATGTAGATCCATCGATTTATAAGACTGCTTCATTTTGGAAGAAGCAGGATGGACCTTCTGCCTAAAATTTGATTCAGATGCCAGGAGTGACAGTTTTCTCTCTTTCTGCACATGCGCACAGAAAAATTCTTTTCTAGCACTGACCTTTGTACCCATTTTACATCACCACCCAAAGACATAGAGGCTCATGTTGTCTGAGCTCATTTTATTAAAGGGTATAAATGTGTGTGCCTCCCCATTTCTCTTTTTCTCCTGAGCCCTCTTCTGTTTATTTTGGTTGGTGAGATTATGTTCCAGTTACTTAAAGCTTCCAAAAATGGTGTGAGCCTCTAAATAGTAAACTTGACTGGAAACAGTCTAGTAGTGGCTGCCTAGGGTGTGTCCCTCTCTCCTGAAATAGCAGGAGTGCCAGAAGCAAGCCAGTCTGTGAGCAAGCAAATGCAAATAGTCTTTACTTCCTGTCAGTTCACATTCTGCTCACCAAAGCCCAGAGCCATAGGAAGGATTCTGCATCCCAAGCAGAAAGGGGAGGTGGAAATGGACGAATATTTGCTGAATGGTTTTCTGGTTTTCCACACCTGCATTTAAAATAAGACTGTAGCCCACCAGGCTCCTCTGTCCATCAGATTCTCCAGGCAAGAATAGTGGAGCGGGTTGCCATTTCCTTCTCCAGAGAATGAAATCATATGAAGTCATTTAAGATAATAGTCTTAATGCATGAATATTGAAGTTATTAGTGCCAAAATGCTTCTTAGACATTTCAGAGATGTACACCTTGAGAAGCTTTGTAAGACTGGAAGTGTGTACCATTCATTTTCTTACACCTAATGCTTAGTTCAGGGCTAGACTTAGAGATACTGAACACATGGATGAAAGAGCTCCCAATCTAACTGAAGGGCTTGAAGAATGGGGATTTTCTCCTGTCTTTTAATATTGGCATTTTTATATTTCTGCCTTGAAAAAAAAATCATGAATGTTCTTGCACAAGGAGAGCTATTGGAAAGTAACAATTCCTAAGTTCATGGAATTTCTCGCGTCAACTCTTGTATTTTTCTGACATGGGGACTAGTTGTCTTCCCTCTATCTGTGTATATAACAATATAGTATGTAGATCCATCGATTTATAAGACTGCTTCATTTTGGAAGAAGCAGGATGGACCTTCTGCCTAAAATTTGATTCAGATGCCAGGAGTGACAGTTTTCTCTCTCTTTCTCACACGCACACATGCACGCACAGACACACACATGTATGGAAACGTTTATCACTAGCGTAGTGAGACTTAGGGGGAGAGTGGGGCAGCCCGCTCAAACTGGCTGTAGAATCCCATGAATGAGGAAGGGTGGGAGAGTGGCATGAGGTTTTATTCTGCTCAAGGTTGGTGGCTAGGGCGGGACTGAGGATTCCACTCCTGGGCAGTGACTTGTGTGTTCAGATTTCTTGCCAGTGTCAAAAACTTTTTAATCAGAGTGCCCAGATATGGAACACAGAGGAAGAAGTGGAGATGAGGCTTAAAAACTGTCAGCAATTAAAGATTAGAAAATGAAGTTATTTAGACTCCTTCTTACAATTTTCCCACCACGTGTGTGACTGTGGAAGGCTTGGAAGATTGCATGAATGTGGTGGTGGTGTGTGGATCGGCTGGCCGCTGCTGACTTTGATTTCACCCAGCTTTGTTCTCTTTGCTTCTGCTGTTTCTGATGGGTACCAGGGCAGCCATTCCTGAACCAGAGGGTGGAGAGCATTGTGGGTGGGTGTCTGGTGAGCGGTGGGCCTGGAGGATCTACAGTGCACCCAGACCAGGCCACACACTTCACTTATTAAATCTGAGAGCTCAAACGTGACTTTGCTCTTAGAGCAAATGATCTGTGACTTTGCCTTCCACGACCAGCACTATTTTCATTAATGACAGAGGTAATTGGAGGCAGTTCCTACATTCGTTCATGGATGAGTTATAGCATTTATTAATCTGTCAGTAACTAGCGTGTTTGCCCAACATGTCATCTCTTACATACCAGTGTTACTAACCAGAGTTCTTGGCATCCTTTAATCAGTAGAAATTGATCAGAAGCCAAACAAGACATTCAAGCAAAGCTTTAGTGGAACTCATGCTACCCCATGAGTGTGTGAGGACAAGTAACATGTTCCCTAGCTCACTTTCTGAGGGGCAATGAGCTGGTACCTTTAGAAAGGTGAGGGTAGGACCTTCCTGCTACCTGGATTGGTAGGTCAGGCTGGAGGAGTGGCTGCAGTGGTCTTTCTGCCCTTGGTGGTTGGTGTTTTGTGCAGGGTACATACGCAGTAGCCCCTGTTTTCTCCTGACTGCTTAGAAGTGGCAGTTGGGTTTTTGGTCTTTTTGTATCTTGTTCATAATTTACCCCAACTGGGCATGTGCACAGTTATTTTTAGTCCTTTAGAGTTTCTTTGTATTCTCTTGCTTGAGGAGACAGTTTTTCCAGATATCAGCACTGTAGCCAGGCTTCCTGGTGGTAAAGAACCTGCCTGCCAGTGCAGGAGCCGCAGGAGACTGGGGTTCAATCCCTGGGTCAGGAAGATCCCTTGGAGGAGGAAATGGCAACCCACTCCAGTATTCTTGCCTGGGAAATCCCTTGGACAGAGAAGCCTGGTGGGCTACAGTCCATGGGGTCCCAAAGAGTTTGGCCCGACTGAGCACGCACCCATGCAAGAAAGTGCTGCATCCAAGGGTCTCAGGTCTCAGCCTGTCTTACCAGCTCCTTAATTTGGGGCATATACTTACACTACTTGTATTATTTCTAAATTTCTTCTTTAAACCAATGGATTTTTTATTTTGTTTTTACTTAAGTAAAGTTAACTTTATCTTAAAGTAATAACTCTCAGACTTCAGCATGCCTTATTACCTGGGGAGCTTGCTGAAGTTCTCTCCCAATTTCTTAATCAGTATGTGTGAGTTCTGCCTAAGAATTACCATTTCTAAGTAATTGTGGTGCTGGAGAAGACTCTTGAGAGTCCCTTGGATAGCAAGATCAAACAAGTCACTCCTAAAGGAAATCAACCCTGAGTATTCATTGGAAGGTCTGGTCCTGAAGCTGAAGCTCCAATATTTGGTCACCTTATTGGAAAAGCCTGTGATGCTGGGAAAGATTGAAGGCAACAGGAGAAGGGGACAACAGAGGATGAGATGGTTGGATGGCATCACTGACTCAGTGGGCATGAATTTACACAAACTTTGGGAGATAGTGCAGGCCAGAGGAGCCTAATGTGCTGCAGTCCATGGGGTCACAAGGAGTTGAACACAACTTAGTGACTACACAGCAAGAAGTTCCAGGTGATGCTGAAGCTGCAGGTCCAGGGACAAAACTCCATCTTTTAACAGTGTTTTAGGAACACTATCTTCTTGCAGTAATACTCATGATAGCCTGGGCTTTATGTGCTAGTTTTGACTTTTTTCTAATGCGCATAATATAAATATTCAACTGTTAAAATAAATTTCAGCTGTTTACTGAAAATAACATGACCTCACTGGTGTGCGTGCAAAGCCTTGGAAACACTGAGTAGTCTCCATATACAATTCAGAGGAAGTGTCCTTTCCCTTTAAAACTGATGATATGTACTTCAACATGTTTCTGAAACAATATAGGGCAGTGGGTGAAGCCACCGTGAGACACACATTGTGCGTGTATTAGAGTCGATGGGCAGGAAGAGAGCTGTGGTTTTCATTTGAGGCGGAAATCAGAAATTCTCTGCTTCCCCAGCTGTGTGCATAATCTAGTTCTGCCCATGTCATTGTGTATGTTGGGGAGGGCCTGAGATATATTGGATGTGTATGTGAAAGAGTATAAATGAAAGCCAGATTGAACCAAAGCTGATGACTATAGGCCTGAACGTCCCCATAGAGAGGACATAACGATCATAGTTACAAAATTTGATGCAACCATCGTGGCTCACACCTTTCGTGCTGACCCCAGATCATCTTCACTGTGATTAAAAATACCTCGTGCCTCTTTTAAAGAGCTGTGAAAAACATTTCCCAGTATTTTTTTTATATATGTATTTTTAGAGTTTTGTTCACAGACATGTATGTTCCCAGATCAGTTATATACATATCCCTGGCCCCCTCCCACTCCCCCTCTATCCCCCCCCTCCCGGCCATTTCACAGCACCCCTGCAGGGTCCCTTTTCCCACAGCACAATGACAGCAGCTATCTTTTTCACATATGATAGTATAGGTTTCCATGTTACTCTCTTTGCCTCCCACCCACTGTTCATTCCCCTCAATGTCCATATATCTGTTCTCTATGTCTGTTTTGCCATTGCTCCACGGCATGTGTTATCATTACCATCTTACTAGATTCCATATATATGTGTTAGTATATTGTACTAACAATATTGTATATTGTCTTTCTCTTTTTGACTTACTTCACTTTTTATAGTAGGTTCTAGTTACTCATTAAGACCAAGTCTTCTGCAGTAAGCCTGGGCTTTATGTGCTAGTTTTGACTTTTTTCTAATGCGCATAATATAAATATTCAACTGTTAAAATAAATTTCAGCTGTTTACTGAAAATAACATGACCTCACTGGTGTGCGTGCAAAGCCTTGGAAACACTGAGTAGTCTCCATATACAATTCAGAGGAAGTGTCCTTTCCCTTTAAAACTGATGATATGTACTTCAACATGTTTCTGAAACAATATAGGGCAGTGGGTGAAGCCACCGTGAGACACACATTGTGCGTGTATTAGAGTCGATGGGCAGGAAGAGAGCTGTGGTTTTCATTTGAGGCGGAAATCAGAAATTCTCTGCTTCCCCAGCTGTGTGCATAATCTAGTTCTGCCCATGTCATTGTGTATGTTGGGGAGGGCCTGAGATATATTGGATGTGTATGTGAAAGAGTATAAATGAAAGCCAGATTGAACCAAAGCTGATGACTATAGGCCTGAACGTCCCCATAGAGAGGACATAACGATCATAGTTACAAAATTTGATGCAACCATCGTGGCTCACACCTTTCGTGCTGACCCCAGATCATCTTCACTGTGATTAAAAATACCTCGTGCCTCTTTTAAAGAGCTGTGAAAAACATTTCCCAGTATTTTTTTTATATATGTATTTTTAGAGTTTTGTTCACAGACATGTATGTTCCCAGATCAGTTATATACATATCCCTGGCCCCCTCCCACTCCCCCTCTATCCCACCCCTCCAGGCCATTGCACAGCACCCCTGCAGGGTCCCTTTTTCCCACAGCACAATGACAGCAGCTATCTTTTTCACATATGATAGTATAGGTTTCCATGTTACTCTCTCTTTGCCTCCCACCCACTGTTCATTCCCCTCAATGTCCATATATCTGTTCTCTATGTCTGTTTTGCCATTGCTCCACGGCATGTGTTATCATTACCATCTTACTAGATTCCATATATATGTGTTAGTATATTGTACTAACAATATTGTATATTGTCTTTCTCTTTTTGACTTACTTCACTTTTTATAGTAGGTTCTAGATCCATCCACCTCATTAAGACCAAGTCTTCTGCATTTCTTTTTACAGCTGAGAAGTACTTCATTGTATATATGTACCAGGGTTTTTTTTTTATGCATTCATTCGTCGATGGACATCTAGGTTGCTTCCATGTTCTAGCTATAGTATAGAGAGCTGCAATGGACATTGGGGTACAGGTGCTTCTTTCAGTTTTGATTTCATCAGGGTATAAGCCTAAGAGTGGGATTGCTAGGTCATATGGCACTTCTATTTTTAGTTTTTTAAGGAATCTCTATACTGTCTTCCGTAGAGGCTGTATCAGTTTACATTCCCACCAGCAATGTTTTTGCACATCAAAACTACAGTGAGATATCACCTCACACCAGTCAGAATAGCCATCATCAAAAAATCTACAGACAATAAATGCTGAAGAGGGTGGGGAGAAAAGGGAACACTCTTGCATTTCCCAGTTTTACAAGTGATTCTTGGATAACAGTCTTTTAAATTCCCAGGCAATTGGAGTTTTGTTTATACTTGATGCTTACCCAACTGTAAGAGCAATAGGTAACTCACAAATAAATAACCAAACGGAAACTCCATGAAGGAAATAGGACAGGTTCTTTGGGTTTGAATGACATCATTGCTACTGACTAGCATGTGGTCTGGGGGGAGGTGTTTAAACTGTGTACTTCAGTCTCTCCATCTGTAAAATGGGCCTTGATATGATAAGCTCTACCTAGTAAGTGATGTGAGGATGGCATGAGTCAATTTATGGAAAGGCTTAGAACAATTCCTTAGAAATGACACTGCAGGGCAATGTCACCTGTACCCATGTGTGATGTGTGCAATTAAGAGAAGCTCATTCAGTCCGGGATAAACTGCAGCAGTGGTTACCACATGCCCCCACCTTAGAGAGATCATCTTTAATTTTGCTATTGGTCAGTTAGAGAACATGCCCATGATGGTAAGTGGCAGAAAGTACCTTTTGTTGTTGGGAACTGGTAAGATAAATAGGTTTGTACGTTGAAAGGGGTCACTACCTATTAGACCAAGTACTTGACTAGAAAGACCTGTATTTTTACGGAGGGAAATTCTTACTTATTTTCTCCCAGAATGTTGAATTCTCCCAGTCAGGATCCTCTTCACTTTTTTCGGTCTTTGCATATCATATATTATTTCCTTTAAAGACATTCATTCTTAAAGTTTCTTGCTTGTAGGCTGGATTATTTGAATACATTTGTTAATTTCCGCTGGGGCTAGTGAGGCTTTGGAGAAATCTGCCCTTTCCAAGCCCTGATAGTATCTCTGTTCCTCCTTTTCACACACTGATTTGAGCCCTGAAGCTACTGAATTTCAGGATCAAGTTCTTTTTTTAAGAAACAAAAACAAACTGCATGTTGAATTGAGACCTCTGCCTTTCTTATCATTACCCCCAAGAGACAGGAAGGATTTGCCTTGGTCTGCTCCAAGGTATTTGCAAACCCAGAAAATGTAGGGGCAGGGCAGGGGCTGGGGGCAAGGTACTGCTACCAACAGGGCACAGTTAATAACCACCAGCCAGGATTTATTATTCTGTAACCCTTATATTCTTTTACCATTTTCTCATGAACCCTCAACGCGGGCATTCCATGAGCAAGGGCATTAACATCCCCCTTCGGCATGCTGCCCGCCTATTGTATTTTGTCATCTTTGTCACAAATGGGGATGTGTTTTCTTGCCACCTGCCACACTGGGACTGTTGGCACCAATACGTGTTTAAAGAGGAGATGAGTCAACATTTACTGGGTGTTAGCTTTGCAGTGATCTTCAATGTCTGTTGTTAGTCATACCCATATCTGTCAAGCCCTTTCAGATATAATTTACACAAAGTGAATCATTTTAAAATATAGTCTACATGGTTTCTGTTTAGGATGTAAATAGATGTTATTCCCCAGGGCCGTCAGTTTTGCAAGAAGGTTGGCTTGGCTGTGCTTCCTTTGCCTACTTGGTGGAGACTTGGAATTGATTCGGTTTTTTTTTTTTTTTTTAAGGTGGGGGTGGGGGGGGGGGGGGGGGGAGCAGGCGGGCCACTTCTATTGGTCTTTCATTTGTCTATTTTCATCCATCTTTGTTCTTTGGCCCGTGTGGGCCTCCCATCGCAGTGGCCTCTGTTGTCGCAGAGCATCGGCTCTGGGCGCATGCGCTCCAGAGTTCCGGCTCAGTAATTGGACACATCAGTCCAGCCACTCCGGAGCACATGGGATCTTCCCAGGCCAGGGATCGACCCAGCGCCCCTTGCACTGCAAGTCTATGTCCTTATCCACTGGACCACCAGGGAAGCCTAATTCAGGTTTAAATGTTAATCATCACATCGGTTAGGACTCAACATTTATACAAGACTCACACTTACTAAATTGTGCTTATTTGATCCATCTAGAAGAATCTCTTAGAGGCTTCCTAGGTGGCTCAGTGGTAAAGAGTTTGCCTGCATAGCAGAAGACGAGGGTTTGATCCCTGGGTCAAGGAAATAGCCTATAGAAGGAAATGGCAACCCACTGCAGTATTTTTGCCTGGGAAATCCCACGGACAGAGGAGCCTAGCGGGTTATACAGCCCACAGGGTTGCAAAAGACACGGCTTAGTGACTCAGTGACAACAGTGATTCTCTTACACCTACATGATGCTCTTTTTTTTTTTTTTATCTTTTTTTTGGGGGAGTGGGGTGGGGAGGGAGGGGGACCGGCAGGCCACTTCTATTGGTCTTCCATTTCTCTATTTTTCATCCGTCTTTGTTCTTTGGCTCCTGTAGGCCTCCCATCGTGGTGGCCTCTGTCGTTGCAGAGCGCTGGCTCTGGGTGCATGCGCTCCAGAGCTCCAGCTCGTTAATTGGACACATCGGTCCAGCCGCTCCGCGGCACGTGGGATCTTCCCAGGCCAGGGATCAAACCGGCGCCCCTTGTACTGCAAGGTGGTGTCCTTACCCACTGGACCACCGTGGGAAGCCCCATGATATTCTTTTTATGACACATGAAGAAACTTAAATACATATACTATATATATGTACATATATATAGTAATATATATCACCTTATTAGCCTTTTTTGTTATACTTTAATGTTAGGTATGCATAAAGAAAATTGTATAAAAGTTATACAAGCTGGTGCTAAGTCCTTCAGTCATGTCTAACTGAGGGTTTCTATTGCTCCACATCTTCACCAGTAATTGTCAGTTTTGTCTGACTTTCTTCTGGGCTACTAGCGAGAATGAACACATTTAATATATCTATTACTTGTGTGTCCTTTTTCAGAATGCCTATTTACATGTTCGGCTATTTTCCATTTTCTATAGTTTTTTAAGGAACTCTTCATACGTGTATTTATACTAGATCTTTGATGATGTGTTTCGATTATATTCTCCTACACTGTGACTTGTCTTTCTCTCTCTCTCTGGATTATTTTGATGAAAAGAAGTTCATAATTTTCATGTAGTTGAATTCATTTATCTCCTTAATATGCAATGCTTTTTTGAGTCTTTAGTCCTTTCCTATACTAAAGCTATAAAAATACTATTCTGTATTACTTATAAAATGCTTAGTTTTGCTTTGTACAGTTTAGCTCTTTATCAGTTTAGAATAACTATTGCATAGTTTACCATTGGGATCTTGCTTCATGTTTTTTCATGTGAATATCCACTTTTCCCAGCCAATAGTTCAGACCCCTCTTATTATATAGAAAGATTTTTTGTGCTGCTTCTGTCATAGCAAGTAACCATAAATTTATATTTCTGAGCTCTCTGGTCTGCTCATCTATTTGCCTTTAGTTCATCTTCTTAATTTTGGGGAGTGGGGTGGGGAGGGAGGGGGACCGGCAGGCCACTTCTATTGGTCTTCCATTTCTCTATTTTTCATCCGTCTTTGTTCTTTGGCTCCTGTAGGCCTCCCATCGTGGTGGCCTCTGTCGTTGCAGAGCGCTGGCTCTGGGTGCATGCGCTCCAGAGCTCCAGCTCGTTAATTGGACACATCGGTCCAGCCGCTCCGCGGCACGTGGGATCTTCCCAGGCCAGGGATCAAACCGGCGCCCCTTGTACTGCAAGGTGGTGTCCTTACCCACTGGACCACCGTGGGAAGCCCCATGATATTCTTTTTATGACACATGAAGAAACTTAAATACATATACTATATATATGTACATATATATAGTAATATATATCACCTTATTAGCCTTTTTTGTTATACTTTAATGTTAGGTATGCATAAAGAAAATTGTATAAAAGTTATACAAGCTGGTGCTAAGTCCTTCAGTCATGTCTAACTGAGGGTTTCTATTGCTCCACATCTTCACCAGTAATTGTCAGTTTTGTCTGACTTTCTTCTGGGCTACTAGCGAGAATGAACACATTTAATATATCTATTACTTGTGTGTCCTTTTTCAGAATGCCTATTTACATGTTCGGCTATTTTCCATTTTCTATAGTTTTTTAAGGAACTCTTCATACGTGTATTTATACTAGATCTTTGATGATGTGTTTCGATTATATTCTCCTACACTGTGACTTGTCTTTTCTCTCTCTCTCTGGATTATTTTGATGAAAAGAAGTTCATAATTTTCATGTAGTTGAATTCATTTATCTCCTTAATATGCAATGCTTTTTTGAGTCTTTAGTCCTTTCCTATACTAAAGCTATAAAAATACTATTCTGTATTACTTATAAAATGCTTAGTTTTGCTTTGTACAGTTTAGCTCTTTATCAGTTTAGAATAACTATTGCATAGTTTACCATTGGGATCTTGCTTCATGTTTTTTCATGTGAATATCCACTTTTCCCAGCCAATAGTTCAGACCCCTCTTATTATATAGAAAGATTTTTTGTGCTGCTTCTGTCATAGCAAGTAACCATAAATTTATATTTCTGGGCTCTCTGGTCTGTTAATCTATTTGTTCCTCTTTTAGTATCATACCATCTTAACTGGATAATGATAGGAAAAAGTACTTTTAATTACATAATAAGGCATGTTGTCTTTATATTTTCTTGGAGTTTATTAGCTTTTATTGATTTTTTGCGTGTTCGTGCTTCAATAATTTTAAAATGAGCTCCTTAAGCTTGATCAAAACAAAAACCCTGAGAAATGTTGAATGGAATTGCATTGAAGCACTAGACCAACTTGAGAAAATAAACATCTCTACAATACTGAATCATCAAAAACATGGCTTGCTTACTTTCTGTGTCTTTCTTGGTAGTATATTTAAATATAGTGTTTCTATTTTGTCATATGAGGTCTTGCTTATTTTTGGTAAGGTTTTTCTAAGTACTTTATATTTTTAGAGGTACAGTAAATGTCACTTTTTTTCCCTTAAACTGTTACTGATATCAGGATTTTTGTTTTCTGATTTTATATCTGGTAACTCTACTGAACTCATGTATTAATTCTAATATTTTACCTGCGAAATCTTTTGGATTTTTCTAAACATACAATCATAGTGTATAATGGGTTTATTTTTCCCTTTATTATATATACCTGTGTATGTATGTGCGTGTGCATATGTGTTTTTCTTTTATTCTTGCCCTACTACATCTGTGGGTACCTTTAGGGAAACAATGAATAGAAGTGGTGGTAACACGTATTCTTGTGTTATGCCAAATCTCCCAGGGAAAGCATGCAGAAGTTAAATGTGTATGAAAAATTTTTTAATTAATTTACTATAGAGTTAACTTTTTTCTTTTTTTTTGGTACAAAATTCTGAGTTTTACCCAATGTGTAGATTTATATAACCACCACCATAAACAGGATAGAGAATAGTTAAATCATGCTCGAAATTCCTTTGTGTGTGACCTCTTTGTAGTCAGACTTTCCCCCATCTCTAACTTCTGGCCACTGCTGCTCTGATCTGTTCTTCATCTCTATGGTTTTAACTTTTCCAGAATGTTATATAAATGAAATTTAAGCAGTAGTTAACCTCTCAGACTGACTTCCTTCACTCTGCATAATGCCCTGATATTTGTCTTTGTTGATGTATTAAGTAATTATTGTTGAGTCATATTGGATTCTATGGTTATGCCACCATTTATGTAAACATCAACCAATTATGCAGGGTTTTTTTTAGTTCTAAAACATATTCTGCTTCCTTGGATAAGCTGCTGTCAGTTTCTTTATCTCTAAAGAAACCCTGCATCATTGGGTTATTATAGGGACAAAATGGTTTAACCCTATGAAATACTTAGATAATTCCTGATATATTGTATATCATATGTATATTGTATGCAAAAAAGATTTTGCAGGTAAAATATTAGAATTAATACATGAGTTCAGTAGAGTTACTAGATATAAAATCAGAAAACAAAAATCCTGATATCAGTAACAGTTTAAGAGAAAAAGTGACACTTACTGTGTCTTTCTTGGTAGTATATTTAAATATAGTGTTTCTATTTTGTCATATGAGGTCTTGCTTATTTTTGGTAAGGTTTTTCTAAGTACTTTATATTTTTAGAGGTACAGTAAATGTCACTTTTTTTCCCTTAAACTGTTACTGATATCAGGATTTTTGTTTTCTGATTTTATATCTGGTAACTCTACTGAACTCATGTATTAATTCTAATATTTTACCTGCAAAATCTTTTGGATTTTTCTAAACATACAATCATAGTGTATAATGGGTTTATTTTTCCCTTTATTATATATACCTGTGTATGTATGTGCGTGTGCATATGTGTTTTTCTTTTATTCTTGCCCTACTACATCTGTGGGTACCTTTGGGGAAACAATGAATAGAAGTGGTGGTAACACGTATTCTTGTGTTATGCCAAATCTCCCAGGGAAAGCATGCAGAAGTTAAATGTGTATGAAAAATTTTTTAATTAATTTACTATAGAGTTAACTTTTTTCTTTTTTTTTGGTACAAAATTCTGAGTTTTACCCAATGTGTAGATTTATATAACCACCACCATAAACAGGATAGAGAATAGTTAAATCATGCTCGAAATTCCTTTGTGTGTGACCTCTTTGTAGTCAGACTTTCCCCCATCTCTAACTTCTGGCCACTGCTGCTCTGATCTGTTCTTCATCTCTATGGTTTTAACTTTTCCAGAATGTTATATAAATGAAATTTAAGCAGTAGTTAACCTCTCAGACTGACTTCCTTCACTCTGCATAATGCCCTGATATTTGTCTTTGTTGATGTATTAAGTAATTATTGTTGAGTCATATTGGATTCTATGGTTATGCCACCATTTATGTAAACATCAACCAATTATGCAGGGTTTTTTTTAGTTCTAAAACATATTCTGCTTCCTTGGATAAGCTGCTGTCAGTTTCTTTATCTCTAAAGAAACCCTGCATCATTGGGTTATTATAGGGACAAAATGGTTTAACCCTATGAAATACTTAGATAATTCCTGATATATTGTATATCATATGTATATTGTATGCAAAAAAGATTTTGCAGGTAAAATATTAGAATTAATACATGAGTTCAGTAGAGTTACTAGATATAAAATCAGAAAACAAAAATCCTGATATCAGTAACAGTTTAAGGGAAAAAAAGTGACACTTACTGTATCTCTAAAAATATAAATACAGTCCACTATGCTTGTCCCCAATATTAGTAAAGATTCTGAAGTAGAAAAGAACTCGACAAGTTCAAGGAATAGGAAGAAAACCAGTGTGCCTGGTGTGTAATGAGACAGGAAGGTGGCATGTAGAAGATCTGTAGGAGACTACAGACTTTATGGGCGACAGCCAAGAATTTTGACTTTATTCCAGGTACAGTGGAAAGCCAGAGATGAGACATGGTCTGGTTTATGACTTGAGTAGGTCATTCAGGCTGCATTGAGGAGAATGAGTTATGGAGGACGTGGGAGTGAAAGCAAGTTACCACTGTAGTCCAGAGACAAGATGGTGGTGGCTTAGACTGTAGTGGTGCTGGGGGATTGGTGAGGAGTGGTTTGACTGAAGGTAGAGTTTGGAGGTAGAACCCCCAGAACTTGCTGAGGGATCATAGTTGAGTGGAACACAGTCCCCATCAGAATTAGTGGTGTGGCCAGTCTTAATTATCAACAGCAGCACTTTTCTTTTATGGCTTTCCCGAAGATTTTCCTCATCTACTCTTTAAAAATGAAGTATAATTGATTTACAATGTTGTGTTAGTTTTTAACTGTACAGCAGAGTGAATCAGTTAGGTATACCCATGCACATATATCCACTCTTTTTAAGATTCTTTTTCCAAGTCCACCTGAAGAAATAGCCTACCTGTTCATACATTTTAAAATGATGTCTGATTTCTTTCTTACTCATAATCACAGCCACAAACACCTTTTTTTTTTCTTTTTTTTTTTGTGTGTGTGTGGGGGGGGAGTGGGGTGGGACGGCAGGGGGGCAGGCGGGCCACTTCTATTGGTCTTTCATTTGTCTATTTTCATCCATTTTTGTTCTTTGGCTCCTGTGGGCCTCCCATCGCAGTGGCCTCTGTTGTCGCAGAGCGCCAGCTCTGGGCACATGCGCTCCAGACCTCCAGCTCGGTAATTGGACACATCGGTCCAGCCGCTCCTGTAGCACTTGGGATCTTCCCAGGCCAGGGATTGACCCAGCACCCCTTGCACTGCAAGGCGGTGTCCTTACCCACTGGACCACCAGGGAAGCCCCCACAAACATCTTTTTACAAAAAAAAATGGAGACTTATCCCATGCCAGTGTTTTCAGCAAGTGTTTTGCTTTGTGGTTCTCTGCGGCCTGTGTAGTGCTGTGACCCCACGTACTTAGTCATCCTGCTGGAAGTAAAGTTGCTTCACCAGTGGGACAGTAGTTCTAGTGATTGGCAGGAGCTCCTGTGTACACTTGGGACTGATTGTTGAAATAAACATTATTAGACTCAAACTGTAATTGGACTAGAAGTTTATTTTTGTCCTCCTTTTAACCTCAACTCACCCTAGAGTCTCTCATCCACATGGCAAATGATCTTGACTTTTCCAAGTGATCTAAAGATACAAGTCAGCCCTCGGTGCTGGCTTATTAGTCTTGCATTCAAATGGAGATTTTAAAAAAAAAGAACAGTTAAAAATAGAGTTCTCTGATCTCACATAGAGAGGTTGTCTTTTATTTCCTGTGTGTCTTCTCTGAACATGACTATATTTGTTCTCTGTGGGTCTTTAGCTTCCAACTCCTCCTTTAAGAAAAACACCTGACCAGTCTTTATCTGGAATACTCATCATGTCTTTTTTAAAAAACAAACAAACAAAAACTCTATCCTGTCTGCTTAATTTGGGACATCTCATACTTGAGGATTTGTTAAATTGGGAGAAATCTCCCTTCTGTCTTGAGTTTCTGGTTCTCTTTGCCCCAGTTTTCATCATCTCTTGTCAGATTAATGTCAAACTATGGTATTAATTTACTCAGTTGACCTGTAGGGGGGCTTATGGAATATTAGAGCTATTCATTAGAATTTTGTGCATAATTTTGTGCTTCTTTGTAATTGGCTTATTTTGTGATCTTACAGAATACCAAGCTGCTATTTTACACTTGAAGAGGGAGCACAAAGAAGAAATTGAAAACCTGCAGGTACATCTCTTTGATTCTACTGAATTGGTTATTTGAGACTGATGCTTTGTTTTCTCATCTGTTTAAGTGAACACTCCGCTTTTGTTGACATATTTAACTAGACAGCTTCTCCACCTTGTACCTGCCACCAAGTCTTGAGTTTATCCTGGGGATGAAAGTGTTGAATGCCATTTTTTAGTAGAATTGAACTCCTGTTTTTTTAAAAAAAAAAAAAATACCACAAATGCAATTGGGGAAAGATGTGATGGGAGAAAGTGATTATTTTATTTAGAAAGCAGGGAAGAAGATAAGAGTATTTAGACTTTTATTGTTTATAAGAAGGCTTCGAAATATTGTTTCCTTTGCACACTGTGAATTATTTTGTTGGACATCCTCTCAGCCATGTGTTCGTATCTGTTGCTTAGCACATGTCTGCAGTGTGATGTCAGGCAGATTAAGACAATTAAGGAAGTGTTCCTAGTAGCATGAAGAGTTGTGCTGGGTCAGCTATTCCATATCCCTAGAGAGTGCTTGGAAGCTGCTGGCTTGATCTCCTTTGTGAAGCCCAGAAAGTCTGAGGAATTGTTTCCTTTGCCCCACTAATTATCATTCCCTTATGTTTGGTATTTGCTTGCTATGCCTGTAACAGGAAGTTTCAGTCTTAATTTCACATAACTAAATATTGAATCAGGCACTGATTCCAGTTTACTGATAGCTGGGGTTGACCCCATATCTCAGGAGAGAAAATTAGTTATATTCATATCAAACTTGGTAGTTGTATAATGCTAAGTCATTATATGCTAAGTCTTTGAGTTTGTGGATCTAATATTCTTCTATTAGGTGATAATATATATATATTTTTTTTTTTTATTGGTGGTAATATATTTTTTTCAAAAACTGAGAGTATATGTTTGATTTTTATATGAAACCACTGCAGATAGCAGAAGGATCGCTAAATAAGTCATGTGTTTGTCACTTAGTTGTGTCCGACTCTTTGTGACCCCCTGGACAGTAGCCTGCCAGGCTCCTCTGTCCACGGAGTTTTCCAGGCCAGAATACTGGAGTGGGTTTTTTGGGAAACCTCCCAATCTTGAAATCAAACCCGAGTCTCCTGGATTGGTTATTTGAGACTGATGCTTTGTTTTCTCATCTGTTTAAGTGAACACTCCGCTTTTGTTGACATATTTAACTAGACAGCTTCTCCACCTTGTACCTGCCACCAAGTCTTGAGTTTATCCTGGGGATGAAAGTGTTGAATGCCATTTTTTAGTAGAATTGAACTCCTGTTTTTTTAAAAAAAAAAAAAATACCACAAATGCAATTGGGGAAAGATGTGATGGGAGAAAGTGATTATTTTATTTAGAAAGCAGGGAAGAAGATAAGAGTATTTAGACTTTTATTGTTTATAAGAAGGCTTCGAAATATTGTTTCCTTTGCACACTGTGAATTATTTTGTTGGACATCCTCTCAGCCATGTGTTCGTATCTGTTGCTTAGCACATGTCTGCAGTGTGATGTCAGGCAGATTAAGACAATTAAGGAAGTGTTCCTAGTAGCATGAAGAGTTGTGCTGGGTCAGCTATTCCATATCCCTAGAGAGTGCTTGGAAGCTGCTGGCTTGATCTCCTTTGTGAAGCCCAGAAAGTCTGAGGAATTGTTTCCTTTGCCCCACTAATTATCATTCCCTTATGTTTGGTATTTGCTTGCTATGCCTGTAACAGGAAGTTTCAGTCTTAATTTCACATAACTAAATATTGAATCAGGCACTGATTCCAGTTTACTGATAGCTGGGGTTGACCCCATATCTCAGGAGAGAAAATTAGTTATATTCATATCAAACTTGGTAGTTGTATAATGCTAAGTCATTATATGCTAAGTCTTTGAGTTTGTGGATCTAATATTCTTCTATTAGGTGATAATATATATATATATTTTTTTTTTTTTTATTAGGTGGTAATATATTTTTTTAAAAAACTGAGAGTATATGTTTGATTTTTATATGAAACCACTGCAGATAGCAGAAGGATCGCTAAATAAGTCATGTGTTTGTCACTTAGTTGTGTCCGACTCTTTGTGACCCCCTGGACAGTAGCCTGCCAGGCTCCTCTGTCCACGGAGTTTTCCAGGCCAGAATACTGGAGTGGGTTGTCATTTCCTATTTCAGGGAATCCTCCCAATCTTGAAATCAAACCCGAGTCTCCTGCATTACAGGCAGATTCTTTCTGGTGTGAACTACCAGGGACGCCTTATGGGGTATGAATTCAGGCCGTGCCTGAACAGCTTGGTGTAAGTAGTCTGGGGGAGGGAATGAGTCCATTTCACAAAGAAACAAAAAAGTGCAAAAGTACCTCTGACTCCTAGGGACAGAGAGAGGCTGGGGTGGAGGAGCATTATCTCCTTTGCTGCAAAACGCTCTACAGAGATTTTGCTCTTCTCCTTTGTCCTGGTGTGCAAAAGTTTCTCTGCGGTCTCAGAGATGCCGAGGTGGGAATGAGAGAAGCAGATTACTGAAGAGGGTGGTACAGAAGTGAGTCTGGGAGAAGAAGGCTTCTATCACAGCTCAGCCATAAGGGTTAACACAACCTTCTCCAAGTTACAGAGCAGACCTGGGAGGACTTTGACAGCTCACAATATTCACAGGGACCACCAGGACTTAACAATCTGGGGCTCTTCCTTCGTGCTGGGTATTTTTCTAAGCATGTGACATACATTATTTCCTGTCTTTTCATCTTCACAAGAAAGTCCCATGATTTTGCATCTCAGACTAGGAGAAGTTTTGAGAAGGGAAAAGGATGAGTAAGTGGAAGGGAAAAAAGTATACTGGTATCATGATCCCCGTTTAAAATAAAGGTTAGACCAAGGTATGATTGACAATAGTAAACGCTAAAAAATGTTCCTAATTATACTGTAAGCTTTCTTTATGTCTCTGAAATAGTTCTGTTCTTTTAATGCTGTTAACTTAAAAATATATTCCATATTTTAAAAATTTTATTTTTAATTGAAGGATAATTGCTCTACAATATTGTGTTGGTTTCTACCATACGTCAGCGTGGATCAACCATAGGTGTACATAAGTCCCCTCCCTTGTGAACCTCCCTCCCACTTCCTACCCCATCCTGCCCTTCTAGGTTGTTGCAGAGCCCCAGTTTGAGTTTCCTGAGTCATACAGGAGATTCCCTCTGGCTGTCTATTTTACATATGGTGGTATATATGGAAACTGGCAACTCTTATTTCTTATCTGACCTAGAAAAGTGTCTTGTTGGCAAATAGAGCATTTTAAAGATTGTATCAGAAGTAGTCTAAAATAGGGAGAGATTTCTAGCTGCTTCTAAATAAAATAATGGAAAAGCTGGTAATGATGGGCTTATTTGGGGGCATAACTAGTTCATGGTTTGGGTGGAAATATAGTTCATACCTGTCCTTTTAAGGCAAGTGATAAAGTCATTTCTCCCATGGAATAAATAATTACTTTTTCCCCCTTTGGAATTGTCTAAGAGCAAAGTTTGAAAATCACCATCACAGCTTTCGTATAAAAATCTTTCTCTATATAGCTGGTCTTTGTCTTATTGTAGTCAGAACCAGTTGTGATATTATTTTCTGCATAATGAAAGTATGAATTCAGATTTTTGAGTTAGAATTCAGTTCAACTCCTTGCACTCTCTTTTGGAAATTAGTTGTCTTCTCTGGCATTTAGTTTTCTCAGTTTCAACATTTGTCCAGTAATAATCATATTCATTCACAAATAACAAATGTTGGAAAGAGTGTAAAGAAAATGAAACCCTCCTACACTGTTGGTAGGAATGTAAACTGGTGCAATACTATGGAGAGCAGTATGGAGGTTTCTCAAAAAAGACTAAGAGTAGGGAATCCTGCAGGGGCGCTGTGTCACAGCCTGGAGGGGTGGGATGGGGGGCACTGGAAAGGGGGTAAAGGAGGGAGGGGGCCAGGGATATACATATGACTAGTCTGGGATTATACGTATCTGTAAACCAAACTCTGTAAAAGTAAAAAGTAACAAGAAAAAAACCCCTAAAATCAATTTACAATATGAGATAGCGATTCCATTCCTGAGTGAATATCTGAAAAAAAACAAAACCACTAATTTGAAAAGACACGGACCTCAGTGTTCATAGCAGCATTATTTTTAATTACCAAGGTATGGAAGCACCCTAACCACCCATTAACAGGTGAATGGACAACGCTGTGATATATGTGTATCATATATATATATGAAATCTGAAAAATAAGGCAAGCTAATGAATCTAACAAAATGAAACAGACTCACAAGTACAGAGAACAAACTAATGGTTATCAGTGGAGAGAGGGAAGAGGGGGTAGGGAAAAGACAGGTAAGAGATTAAGAGGTACAGACTATTTTGTATAAAATAGATAAGCTACAAGGATATATATAGTATAGCACAAAGAATATCGCCAGTATTTTACAATAACTATAAATGGAATACAACCTTGAAAAATATGAATCACTGCTGTACACCCATAGCATATAAAATGCTGTACATCAACTGTAGCTCAATTTTTTTAAATACAATTTTAAAAAATGTAGTCATTTTGATGATGCCTCCAGTCTAGGATTGTTCAATATGATGTATACCTGATTATAAACACATGTTCAGTAAATCCTGTTTCTCATTCCTCTTGCTCTGCTCGAGTCTCCCTGCAGTGAGGCAGCTTGCGTGTAGAGTGGTCCTCCAGCTCTTTTGGTGGAGGACTTCTTTGGGTCTCTGACTTATTTTCCTTTCCCTTTAGGGTGTCTTAGCCAGGCTTTCCCAGAGGTTTCACTGCCTCAAAAGCCTTGAGAAATTTAGTTTTCTCAGTTTCAACATTTGTCCAGTAATAATCATATTCATTCACAAATAACAAATGTTGGAAAGAGTGTAAAGAAAATGAAACCCTCCTACACTGTTGGTAGGAATGTAAACTGGTGCAATACTATGGAGAGCAGTATGGAGGTTTCTCAAAAAAGACTAAGAGTAGGGAATCCTGCAGGGGCGCTGTGTCACAGCCTGGAGGGGTGGGATGGGGGGCACTGGAAAGGGGGTAAAGGAGGGAGGGGGCCAGGGATATACATATGACTAGTCTGGGATTATACGTATCTGTAAACCAAACTCTGTAAAAGTAAAAAGTAACAAGAAAAAAACCCCTAAAATCAATTTACAATATGAGATAGCGATTCCATTCCTGAGTGAATATCTGAAAAAAAACAAAACCACTAATTTGAAAAGACACGGACCTCAGTGTTC
The DNA here is from genome assembly GCA_022376925.1 of Tragulus kanchil. Taxonomy (NCBI): domain Eukaryota; kingdom Metazoa; phylum Chordata; class Mammalia; order Artiodactyla; family Tragulidae; genus Tragulus; species Tragulus kanchil. Next base: position 261,658,581 of record JAIOJX010000032.1, read on the forward strand.
ATAGCAGCATTATTTTTAATTACCAAGGTATGGAAGCACCCTAACCACCCATTAACAGGTGAATGGACAACGCTGTGATATATGTGTATCATATATATATATGAAATCTGAAAAATAAGGCAAGCTAATGAATCTAACAAAATGAAACAGACTCACAAGTACAGAGAACAAACTAATGGTTATCAGTGGAGAGAGGAAGAGGGGGTAGGGAAAAGACAGGTAAGAGATTAAGAGGTACAGACTATTTTGTATAAAATAGATAAGCTACAAGGATATATATAGTATAGCACAAAGAATATCGCCAGTATTTTACAATAACTATAAATGGAATACAACCTTGAAAAATATGAATCACTGCTGTACACCCATAGCATATAAAATGCTGTACATCAACTGTAGCTCAATTTTTTTAAATACAATTTTAAAAAATGTAGTCATTTTGATGATGCCTCCAGTCTAGGATTGTTCAATATGATGTATACCTGATTATAAACACATGTTCAGTAAATCCTGTTTCTCATTCCTCTTGCTCTGCTCGAGTCTCCCTGCAGTGAGGCAGCTTGCGTGTAGAGTGGTCCTCCAGCTCTTTTGGTGGAGGACTTCTTTGGGTCTCTGACTTATCCTTTCCCTGGTCTTCCAGCTGTTCACTGCCTCTGTGTCAGGGTGTCTTAGCCAGGCTTTCCCAGAGGTCATTCTGCTGAGCAGTGAGCCTCAAAAATGCTCCTTGACAGAAACATTTCATGGTCAAATAAGTTTGAGAACTATCTTATTCATCCCTGTTAGAGCTTTACCATGAATAGAGAGGTAGTGGAGGGAAGAAGGGAGAGCTATATAGCTTCTTTCTCACATCATTCTTTTCTTCCTCCTAGTAACTGATATTTCTGAATACTGCTGTGTGTTTATCTGTATAATCTTATCTCAGTGTACATTCTACTTTCTTAGTCTGAGTTAAGTTCTTCAGGTGGTTTTATTACCCTTCTCATGCTGCCAAGATCTGATTGATTGTAAGCACAGTTGTGTTTTTCTTTTTCTCTTCTCTGTTTTTAAAAGTACCTAGCCAAATGCTTGGCACACAGATGAAGCACAAGTATTTTTTTACATAACAGCCTATGATTGAAAAACAGTAGCAACTAAAATGTAATCAGGTACCCACTGTACAATGACCTTTGTTCTGTGCATTTGGTATTAGTATTAGAGTAATTGTAGAAATAAAAACAGGGTACTAAATTTGTCCCCATTTTCAGATGTTAAAATCTGAGGCTCTCATAGACTGTGATTTGTCAGAAATCCTAGTCTATTACGTTTGTGCGTGTTGGTCACTTAGTTGTGTCCAGTTATATGCAACCCCATAAATTGTAGCTCACAAAGCTCCTCTGTCCATGGGATTATCCTGGCAGGAATACTGGAGTGCGTTGCCAGGAAACTGAATTTGAATCCAACTAGATTTGTCTCACTTTGAAACTGATGCTCTTTCTATTAATCAATGCAACATTAATGGAAAAAAACATTAGATCTAGAAATATAAGGTCTGGAGTGTGCCCTCACTTTGGGGACAATGAACAATGTGACCCTCAGGCATTTTTTTGGAATCACTTTTCTAATTTACAAAATGAAAGAGTGGGCTGTATACTAATGGCAGCTTTGACTTTTATTATTGATCTAACCACACTTTAAAATTTTTTTTCAATTTGTCCATCACATTGCCCTTTCAGCCTTCAGGTTATCTAACTCAGCATCTCTAAAGCCCTGTGCTTTACATCTCTCCCCCATTTTCCTCCTCCTTCCAGAGGTTCTCATTTCTAACCAAGTACTCTCTTCTTGTCTCTGTGGGACGCTACCCTCTGGCTTTCCAGTGCTGATGAGGATGCCTGACAGAGAGGGGATGCAATTCTCAGAATGGCAAACACAGCTTCTCTAGGAGGGCCAGCTCTGCTTTCTGATGGGAGGGAAGCATAAGGGTGGGTAGGACTTCTTCAGCTCTCTACTTCATCAGTTTTGAAAGTTGAAGGGAAAAATGCATGCCCCTACGTCTGCCTTTTGAGGCACTCAGATAATGTAAGAATCCTGGGTTTGATCAGCACTTTAGAAGTGCCTTGGAAATGACCCATTGTTATATCAGTTTATAACTAATGTTCTTTGGGTTGTGAGATCGAAGAAGACGAGCCAACAGTCACATTTCCTTTACGGGAACGTTTTCCATTTACCCCATTCATCACCAGCACAGTCCCTCACTTAGGGGAAACTTGACTGAGCACTGGCCTCTGGCAGGCCCCTGCTCATTGTGCAATGCAGGCACATTTCTAATATGGTAACTCCTACTGTGAAATGGTCCAGGGATGGGTGCCAAACTAGAAATTAGCTTACAATTGTACCTCGTGAGCCCCCAGAGAACCAAATGGTATGTTGGCCTCCAATAAGAGAAACTTGTAGATATCCTTATTTTTCTCTCTCCAACCCACCCACCCCGGTCCATTTCTAATAGTAAACACATTGCGTTGAAACAAAATTGAGTATAAACTATACTTCAGCTGATACAGCTAAATTTACAAAGACATGCACATCATGAGCCTTGCCTATTTGTTCTGTTCTTTGCCATCAGCACAATGCATTTAAATCTGTTAATTCCTGGAGAATAGTTTGAGGGAAGGGAAATAATTTGTAGATTGATAAACAAAATACAAATGTGAAATATGATTTCATTAAACCCTTATGGTATTCCCCAAAGTGCTGATATTTCATTACTGAGATGCCAGGAAAGATGACAAAGTATTGGGAAATATTTTAATTTATTGTCTCATTGTGTGTATACAGTACAGCATTAGGAGTTTAGTGGATTTGCTGGTTTGCTCCTGTTGAGATGCGTCATAGGCCTATGGATACGTAGAAGCATTCAGATATCTTCGGAATTAAACTTTGATGGAAAACAAAACGATTAATTCCCCAGCTGACTTAGTCCAGGAGCCCTTGATCTCAGCCTTCAAGATGCTGTTTTGCCCCACGTAATTCCACTGGTTTTTCAAGCTGCGTTTGCTGATTGTACAATGAAGAGTGTGTGCTTTACTTTCATTTGTATCAAGGCCGATGCCGGCTATGTTTGCCTCCTTCAGGCATCATCAACTCCAAACATCCCCACTGAATTTTGTTTTAATTGAAGTGTAGTTGATATACAATGTTGTGCCAGCCTCTTTGGGAAAAAAATTTTTTTAATTGAAGTATAGTGATTGCCAGCACTTTAGAAGTGCCTTGGAAATGACCCATTGTTATATCAGTTTATAACTAATGTTCTTTGGGTTGTGAGATCGAAGAAGACGAGCCAACAGTCACATTTCCTTTACGGGAACGTTTTCCATTTACCCCATTCATCACCAGCACAGTCCCTCACTTAGGGGAAACTTGACTGAGCACTGGCCTCTGGCAGGCCCCTGCTCATTGTGCAATGCAGGCACATTTCTAATATGGTAACTCCTACTGTGAAATGGTCCAGGGATGGGTGCCAAACTAGAAATTAGCTTACAATTGTACCTCGTGAGCCCCCAGAGAACCAAATGGTATGTTGGCCTCCAATAAGAGAAACTTGTAGATATCCTTATTTTTCTCTGCCCCACCCACCCCGGTCCATTTCTAATAGTAAACACATTGCGTTGAAACAAAATTGAGTATAAACTATACTTCAGCTGATACAGCTAAATTTACAAAGACATGCACATCATGAGCCTTGCCTATTTGTTCTGTTCTTTGCCATCAGCACAATGCATTTAAATCTGTTAATTCCTGGAGAATAGTTTGAGGGAAGGGAAATAATTTGTAGATTGATAAACAAAATACAAATGTGAAATATGATTTCATTAAACCCTTATGGTATTCCCCAAAGTGCTGATATTTCATTACTGAGATGCCAGGAAAGATGACAAAGTATTGGGAAATATTTTAATTTATTGTCTCATTGTGTGTATACAGTACAGCATTAGGAGTTTAGTGGATTTGCTGGTTTGCTCCTGTTGAGATGCGTCATAGGCCTATGGATACGTAGAAGCATTCAGATATCTTCGGAATTAAACTTTGATGGAAAACAAAAAACGATTAATTCCCCAGCTGACTTAGTCCAGGAGCCCTTGATCTCAGCCTTCAAGATGCTGTTTTGCCCCACGTAATTCCACTGGTTTTTCAAGCTGCGTTTGCTGATTGTACAATGAAGAGTGTGTGCTTTACTTTCATTTGTATCAAGGCCGATGCCGGCTATGTTTGCCTCCTTCAGGCATCATCAACTCCAAACATCCCCACTGAATTTTTTTTTAATTGAAGTATAGTTGATATACAATGTTGTGCCAGCCTCTGCTTTATAGCAGAGCAATATTTTAAAATATTCTCTTCCATTAGGATTTATCCCAGGAGATTGCATATAGTTCCCTGTGCTATACAGTAGGACCTTGTTGATTATCCAGATGTAATAGTTTGCATCTGCCAACCCCAAATTCCCAGTCCATTCTTCTCCCCCTGACCCCCTTAGCAACCACAAGTCTGATCTCTATGACTGTTGGTCTGTTTCTGTTTTGTAGACAGGTTCATTGATGCCATAGTTTAATTTCCATATATAAGTAATATCATATGGTGATATACAGTATTTGTCTCTTTTTCTCACTTACTTCACTTAGTATGATAATGTGACTTTTTGAATGTTGGCCTTTGTAAAAACTTTTAAAAATTGAAGCGTAGTGGATTTACAGTGTTATCTTAGTTTCTGGTATAGAGCAGTGTGATTCAGTTATTGGCCTTTGCTTTTTTGACTTTTCATGAGATACAAGGAAGTAAATGAAGGACATTAAATGCCGTGAGGAGTGCATCCTTCTCCCCAGACATGTCCTGCCTTGCTCAGTCATGCTTTGTGTTTGGTACAACGCTGTACCATTGAGTGAATAATGGGTTCTTTAGCTATACAGTGAGAGTATTGGAATAGATGGTATATGTTTTCTTCTGAATTATTTATGGCCTGGGGACAGTGGGCCTATGTGTCTGCCTCATCTAAATTCAAAAGTCTTTGAGATTCCCTGGTTCCACATTACCTGGAACACTGCTAGACAGTGAATCAAAATGTGAAAAGTTACCAAGTGGGCATTACCAGAAATTCCTTCATGATTCAATGTATTTCAGTATTATGCAGTTTATGGGGTAGCATTAGGAGAGCCAAAGAAAGAGTTCTTAACTTCATGGTACCATCAAACACAATCTGAAGAAGTTTGTTTCATCATCATAATGTCATTTAAAAAGTCACCCTTAAATCAATTTAAATAAGCATATGTGTTCTGATTTGCCGCAACACTTTGCCACATTCCCTATCACCTTGTTGATGTTAGTTGCCTGGCCCTCTCAACATCCTTACTGGTGACCCCCTGTAAAGAGCTTGGTGGGGCTGAGTAAGAATATCCTCATCTTCTTTCTCCATGGTCTCATGAGTACTGACCAAACATCTCTTGAGCTTTTAGAGCTTCATGGGCTTTTATTTATTTTCTCTTCCTTTTCGCTTCCTCCCTTCTTTCATTCCTTTCTTCCTCCTGTCCTTCTCTGAAAGGACTGTTGATGGAATAGAGAAGGCAGCCATATTGGAAAGGTGAGCAGAAGCTAGTTCTTAGTGCATAAAATTGGTTGGTGCTCTGCCACGTTTTTTTTTGGGGGGGGGCGGGGGTTGGGTTGGGGAGGGAGGGGAGCAGGCGGGCCACTTCTATTGGTCTTTCTCTGTGTTCATCCATCTTTGTTCTTTGGCCCGTGTGGGCCTCCCATCGTGGTGGCGTCTGTCGTTGTAGAGCGCCGGCTCTGGGTGCATGCGCTCCAGAGCTCTGGCGAGCTCTGGCGCGGTAATTGGACACATCAGTCCAGCCGCTCCGCGGCACGTGGGATCTTCCCAGGCCAGGGCTCGAACTGGCGCCCCTTGCACTGCAAGGCGGTGTCCTTACCCACTGGACCACCAGGGGAAGCCCTGCCACGTTTTTAGGAAGGGGTAGGGAGATACTTTTATTTTTAGACTTTAAATGCTGAGTACTCTCTGCTCTCTGACTTTAATTGACAGTGGTTACAATCGTAATTATTGAATATGAAATACAAACTTCCAGGCACTCTGCTTGGTGCATTATTTATATACATGATTTCTAATCAGTTAAGGCTCAGAAGTAAGATGCTGTCCTGAGTGTTCATAACTGGCTAGTAATGGCAAGATCCCCTAACCAAGTCTGTCTGGTTTCTAAATATACTCTTTCTGCCATCAGCTTATCAACTGATTTGATGCACTTTCTCTAGTATAATGGTTTTCTAATTTTTAAGTTTCATTCTTCCCCTCATCCTGTAGCAAAGATCTCTGCAGATCATCCCTTATAATTATCCTATACAGGAACTTTATAGGGTGAAAAAAATGGAGACTTTTCTATGATGTTTATAAAGAAAGAAGTAGCAACAGAGTCCTCAGATTTCTCTGGTTTCAGAAATGACAAGCAGTTCTTCCGAAGATTGCCCTCTCTAATAACCTCATTGCTCATAGCTGGTCCTGAGCCCAACTTGAGGAAGAGCCTCTAGTATTTATCACCATAATCTTGATAGTTGTCTCTGTTCATCTTAGAGATTTGAAACCTGAGTCTCAGACAGATTAATTCCTGAGATCATAAATTAAGAAAACATAGTGGCAGATGTTCTGCATCTTGCCAGCTACTCCATTGATTTCTGCAGTTTAAACATGGGAGTTCCTCAGTTGTTCTCAGAGGAACCTTGTCTTCTTCTGTGGAGCCCCAGCATGTACCAGCGCCTTAAGCATGTGGGTCATGTGGCTGGTCTCTGTGCTGTCATCTGTTTGTAGGGTGGGCTCACAGGTGCTATAAATGGCACTTTCACTCTTCTAACAGGTCCAGCCTCATATGGGCTTTGGAATCCAGAGTGTGAATTTATGATGTCTTTGTTGTGTGCACTTTGACTGTTTCACTGAAGCCGATTCTAATGAAGGAGTAATAATAATCACTGTTGATATGTATTGAGCACTTACTGTGTTCCAGTCTTTCTGTATGAAGATTAAATGAGTTACTGTATCAACCCTGTGAGGTGCCTCTCAACATCTACACTGAACCTAGAAGTTCTTCCACCTTGCAGGTCCTTGCCTGGAGAGGACTTGTGACAGTGCCTTGTTTCTGGACTGACCCTTGCCCGTGATCTCTCCATGGGTAGAATATTAGTCTTTAAGAGCATTGTACCTTAGCAGGAGAAATTGCTGAAGAATTAACCCACATCATGACGTTAGCTAACAATTTGTTGGATGAAGTAGAACACAACTCTAGGCAGGAGAACTGAGTAGAAATACAGCTGTGCAATTTCCCTTGGGTTGAATCCTGCATGTGTGGTCTTGAACAAATTATCTAAACCTTTCTGAGCTTCAGTTGTTCATCTGAAGCTGTGATCCTGGTGACATTATATCTTGGTTAACAGGATGCTGATAGCAACTGTTGTAATTGTTAAATGCAGATCCTATACAGGAACTTTATAGGGTGAAAAAAATGGAGACTTTTCTATGATGTTTATAAAGAAAGAAGTAGCAACAGAGTCCTCAGATTTCTCTGGTTTCAGAAATGACAAGCAGTTCTTCCGAAGATTGCCCTCTCTAATAACCTCATTGCTCATAGCTGGTCCTGAGCCCAACTTGAGGAAGAGCCTCTAGTATTTATCACCATAATCTTGATAGTTGTCTCTGTTCATCTTAGAGATTTGAAACCTGAGTCTCAGACAGATTAATTCCTGAGATCATAAATTAAGAAAACATAGTGGCAGATGTTCTGCATCTTGCCAGCTACTCCATTGATTTCTGCAGTTTAAACATGGGAGTTCCTCAGTTGTTCTCAGAGGAACCTTGTCTTCTTCTGTGGAGCCCCAGCATGTACCAGCGCCTTAAGCATGTGGGTCATGTGGCTGGTCTCTGTGCTGTCATCTGTTTGTAGGGTGGGCTCACAGGTGCTATAAATGGCACTTTCACTCTTCTAACAGGTCCAGCCTCATATGGGCTTTGGAATCCAGAGTGTGAATTTATGATGTCTTTGTTGTGTGCACTTTGACTGTTTCACTGAAGCCGATTCTAATGAAGGAGTAATAATAATCACTGTTGATATGTATTGAGCACTTACTGTGTTCCAGTCTTTCTGTATGAAGATTAAATGAGTTACTGTATCAACCCTGTGAGGTGCCTCTCAACATCTACACTGAACCTAGAAGTTCTTCCACCTTGCAGGTCCTTGCCTGGAGAGGACTTGTGACAGTGCCTTGTTTCTGGACTGACCCTTGCCCGTGATCTCTCCATGGGTAGAATATTAGTCTTTAAGAGCATTGTACCTTAGCAGGAGAAATTGCTGAAGAATTAACCCACATCATGACGTTAGCTAACAATTTGTTGGATGAAGTAGAACACAACTCTAGGCAGGAGAACTGAGTAGAAATACAGCTGTGCAATTTCCCTTGGGTTGAATCCTGCATGTGTGGTCTTGAACAAATTATCTAAACCTTTCTGAGCTTCAGTTGTTCATCTGAAGCTGTGATCCTGGTGACATTATATCTTGGTTAACAGGATGCTGATAGCAACTGTTGTAATTGTTAAATGCAGAACTAGAGGTACAATGGTAGGGGTAGATGACCGATAAATAACCATTTGTACTGAGGATCAGCATATTTAGTTCACTTTAAGTTAGTGGCTGTTGACGTGTATTTTTTGGCAGTAAAGTTCTTCAGTCTAAACCATGTACCAATATAGAGGAAAAATCCTCTGTGATTAATGTCATAACGTTCCCAAGAGCATTACTTTTAACATTTTTGTGATGTGTGATGCTCTTATTTCCATTACTGCCTATTAAGGGAAATATTGCAGCTGCCATGATTTTAAGAAAAAAAAAATCTGATACGTGAAAGCATCCCAAGAGTTAGGGATCCTTGAGTTTGTACTGTGAGATGCTGCATTTCAGAACTGGTTTTTTTTTTTTTTTTTTTTTTTTTTGCCAAAATGAGAAACTTCTTAAAATACAATTTTGTATACATAGCTGTGCTTTTTATACTTTTCAGTAATAAATAGTCTTTGAGGACTTGTCCAGTAGGAAATGTGATAGAGATAAAACATTTAATACTAATAGCAGCTAACATTTATTGCATATTACTCTATGCTAGAGGCTCTAGTTAACACATACCCTGGATTATTTGCTACTAATATGGATTTTGTTCTCAGATGATTAACTGTTCAGTTAAAAAAAAATGAACTTATTCCATAAAGGCTAAATAACAGGCAACTTAAACTACACCCCTAATATTGCCCAGAGACTAATGAAGGGAAAGAGTCTGTGAGTGTTTGCATTTTTTTTTAAAAGATTTATTTTATTTATTTATTTTGGGCGGGGGTCGGGTTGGGGGGTCGGGGAGGGGAGCAGGCGGGCCACTTCTATTGGTCTTTCATTTCTCCATTTTCATCCGACTTTGCTCTTTGGCTCCTGTGGGCCTCCAATCACGGTGGTGTCTGTCATTGCAGAGCGCCGGCTCTGGGCGCATGTGCTCCAGAGCTCTGGCTCGGTAATTGGACACATGGGTCCAGCCGCTCCGTGGCACGTGGGATCTTCCCAGGCCAGGGATCGAACCAGCGCCCCTTGCACTGAAAGGTGGTGTCCTTACCCACTGGACCACCAGGGGAAGCCCGAGTGTTTGCATTTTAAATGATCTCCTTTTAATGGAGTTTGCAAATTTCAGATCGGAGATTTCAACTGAGAGAGTTCTCAAGTCTCAGATGTTCCAGTTGTCTTGAGTGGCAGTTTCTTTGTCTCTACAAGTGCTGTAGGTGTCTCTGAAATATAGTTCTGCTTATTTTCTGTTAACACTCTGTGTATAGGGTGGGGAGGGAGGCGGGAGGGAGGTCCGGGATGGGCAGAGCACGTGCATACCTGTGGCCAAGTCATGTTGATATATAGCAAAACTATCACAATATTATAAAGATACTGTCTCCAATTGAAATAAATTAATTAAAAAAAAAACACTTTGTGTGACATGACCCCTAACTGTTGAAAATAGATATAACACACATAATTTAAAGTATTAATTGAGAAAGCTATTGCGTAGACTTTGGATTTGTGTGATCAGTTATCTGGGTACAGTATTAGGTATCTTAGAAGCCATTCCCCAGTCTCACCACTGGAGGTCAGCTCGACCCTTTTTCTCTTCATAAAGGTCCAGGTTTTCTGTTGATTGAAAAAGCTTTCCAGTTCAGACCTTTTGCCTTAAACACTTGAGAAAGAAAATCACTCTTAGTTTATTTCACAGAACAGCTTGCACAAATGTGTATGTATAGCTCTGTACTCACAGGCATATACTCATAGGTTCTATCTATATGGTATATAATGTTTAATGTAATTACAGAAGCAATATGTGATATGTTTATGTCCGTAAATATATATGCATATTCTGTATGACGAAAGACAACCACCAAAAAACAATCCTTTTGAAATGGATTGTCAGTTTTTCCTCTAATAATGAGCTCATCAGAAAGAAATTAGAGGGGCTTCCCCTGGTGGTCCAGTGGGTAAGGACACCGCCTTGCAGTGCAAGGGGCTCTGGTTCGATCCCTGGCCTGGGAAGACCCCACGTGCCGCGGAGCGGCTGGACTGATGTGTCCAATTACCAAGCCGGAGCTCTGGGGCGCTGCGACAACAGAGGCCACCGCAATGGGAGGCCCACAAGAGTCATAGAACAAAGACGGATGAAAATAGATACATGAAAGACCAATAGAAGTGGCCCGCCTGTCCCCCTCCTTCCCCAACCCACCCCACAAAAAGATAAATAAATAAAAAAATAAATGTTTAAAAAAAAAGAAATTAGAGGTGTATCAATCATTCACTATATATTGATTCATTCGCTATATATTCATTCATTCACTATATTTACTTAAGTGGCAACGAGGTGTCAGGCACTATACTGGGGCCTGGAAGGACCAGGACAGACATGGTTCCCACTTTCTTGTAGGGAGCCTTGAGTCCTCTTAGAGACAGATGTTAATAACACAATCAGTTAAATAGAATATGGTGGATGCTGTTAGGAAAAACACAGTATGGGATGCTATGAATAGACTGTGATTTAAATTTGAAGAGTCAGGGAAGGATATTTTAAGGAAGTGACATTTAAGCAGAGATTCGAAGGGTAAAGAGGAGTGTAGTCTACCTTTGAGGACTGTGGGAGGTCAGTGTGACCAGAGGGCAGTGAGTGACAAATTTAAGAGTTTGGAGTTGAAGCTATTGCGTAGACTTTGGATTTGTGTGATCAGTTATCTGGGTACAGTATTAGGTATCTTAGAAGCCATTCCCCAGTCTCACCACTGGAGGTCAGCTCGACCCTTTTTCTCTTCATAAAGGTCCAGGTTTTCTGTTGATTGAAAAAGCTTTCCAGTTCAGACCTTTTGCCTTAAACACTTGAGAAAGAAAATCACTCTTAGTTTATTTCACAGAACAGCTTGCACAAATGTGTATGTATAGCTCTGTACTCACAGGCATATACTCATAGGTTCTATCTATATGGTATATAATGTTTAATGTAATTACAGAAGCAATATGTGATATGTTTATGTCCGTAAATATATATGCATATTCTGTATGACGAAAGACAACCACCAAAAAACAATCCTTTTGAAATGGATTGTCAGTTTTTCCTCTAATAATGAGCTCATCAGAAAGAAATTAGAGGGGCTTCCCCTGGTGGTCCAGTGGGTAAGGACACCGCCTTGCAGTGCAAGGGGCTCTGGTTCGATCCCTGGCCTGGGAAGACCCCACGTGCCGCGGAGCGGCTGGACTGATGTGTCCAATTACCAAGCCGGAGCTCTGGGGCGCTGCGACAACAGAGGCCACCGCAATGGGAGGCCCACAAGAGTCATAGAACAAAGACGGATGAAAATAGATACATGAAAGACCAATAGAAGTGGCCCGCCTGTCCCCCTCCTTCCCCAACCCACCCCACAAAAAGATAAATAAATAAAAAAATAAATGTTTAAAAAAAAAGAAATTAGAGGTGTATCAATCATTCACTATATATTGATTCATTCGCTATATATTCATTCATTCACTATATTTACTTAAGTGGCAACGAGGTGTCAGGCACTATACTGGGGCCTGGAAGGACCAGGACAGACATGGTTCCCACTTTCTTGTAGGGAGCCTTGAGTCCTCTTAGAGACAGATGTTAATAACACAATCAGTTAAATAGAATATGGTGGATGCTGTTAGGAAAAACACAGTATGGGATGCTATGAATAGACTGTGATTTAAATTTGAAGAGTCAGGGAAGGATATTTTAAGGAAGTGACATTTAAGCAGAGATTCGAAGGGTAAAGAGGAGTGTAGTCTACCTTTGAGGACTGTGGGAGGTCAGTGTGACCAGAGGGCAGTGAGTGACAAATTTAAGAGTTTGGAGTTGAAGCTCTGGAGTAGGATTTTTCAAACTTCTTAAACTGTACCCTGAAATAAGAGATGAGTCTTACATCAAAACCTAGATTACATATTTCTGCATATATGTGTGTGTGAAATAAGAGTGTCGTTAAGCAGAAACTATCTCATATGATGTATTCTTGTATATTCAACTCTCTTATTTTAAAAATGCTGGTGATCAAAGCGTATGTTGATTCATATCCCATTCATAATCATGGACCAGAGTTTGAAAACCACAGCTGTGAAGGAGAGCAAGAGACAGGATTCTGAAAGGGCCTTGGCCTTATTGTTCTCCTTAAGGCTTTCCAGTTTCATCCTCAGAACAGTGGGAATCGAGTGACTGAGTCTGAGCAAAGAAGTGTGTGACATGAATAGATTTGTGTTTTCAAAAGAGACTTCCCTTGCTGCTGTTGCAGGGGATAAATAGTAGCAGAGCCAGAATGGAAGTGGACAGGATCGTTGGGGAGCATGGCCATCGTGCAGGTAGCAGGTGACACTGACTTTGACAGAGGCAAGGGCATGGGTCGAGGGAGAAGCCACAGTCTCCAATGGAAAACATTGACTTTCTGCCAGTGGTGATGGTTGCTTCTGCTGAAACTAGAACTGCTGAAGTTGCCAGTGTGTTTCCTCTGTTTTGTACAGCTTGATTCTACCCCGCTTCCATCCATTGGCTACCTAGACCACTATTTGAACAGTAAGTACACAATAAATATTTGTTCAATTAATTAATAGGGAGAAGGTGCTGCTGGTATACGACTCTTTTGAGCATGACATGAGAAGACTCTCAGTATCTGCATACCTGAATATCTCATCATAACTGAATATTATACATACAACCAGGACAGTTGCTTTTCTCAGCAAGAGGACAGTTCACATATAGTCTTTGAAAGTTCTTGTGGGTATCTGCATAATGTAGTTCTGTTTATTAATACTGCATATGACATGACACCTATCTGTTGCAAATAGCTATAATACACATATTTAAAGTTTCCTTATATAATTGAGAAAAGATAGAATAGTGTGTTTTGTTTTCTTCAAATTTGGATTGAAATTTCAGATTTCAATCAAAGTTGAAAAAAATCATAGGAAATCGTTGCTTTTTGATCACTTTTGACTCAAAGCAATTTTGTAGGGCTTTAGTCCAGTATAGTAACATCAGAAAGCAAGTAGGTGAATGTGTGCTGGAGTTACATTCCTCTAAACGGACTGTAGCTCTAGACACTCACTAGGATTGGCAGGGCTTGAGAGACTACAGCCGTGTGTGTCCTAATGTGTTGCCCAAAGGATTTGCTGTTGTTGTTGTGCCCAAAAGAGAGTGACCTGTGTCATCTGTGGCAAATGTTTGAAGTGAGCCCTACTGTTGAGACTTCTCATGACTCTAGTGCTCCATATCACTTCCAGAATAATCTCGGTGAGCAATTTCCTGGCCTTCAGGCAATCCATGAGAAAAATTAAATGACAACTTGTTTTATGCCAACTATATCATTTGTGTTTTCAAAAGAGACTTCCCTTGCTGCTGTTGCAGGGGATAAATAGTAGCAGAGCCAGAATGGAAGTGGACAGGATCGTTGGGGAGCATGGCCATCGTGCAGGTAGCAGGTGACACTGACTTTGACAGAGGCAAGGGCATGGGTCGAGGAGAAGCCACAGTCTCCAATGGAAAACATTGACTTTCTGCCAGTGGTGATGGTTGCTTCTGCTGAAACTAGAACTGCTGAAGTTGCCAGTGTGTTTCCTCTGTTTTGTACAGCTTGATTCTACCCCGCTTCCATCCATTGGCTACCTAGACCACTATTTGAACAGTAAGTACACAATAAATATTTGTTCAATTAATTAATAGGGAGAAGGTGCTGCTGGTATACGACTCTTTTGAGCATGACATGAGAAGACTCTCAGTATCTGCATACCTGAATATCTCATCATAACTGAATATTATACATACAACCAGGACAGTTGCTTTTCTCAGCAAGAGGACAGTTCACATATAGTCTTTGAAAGTTCTTGTGGGTATCTGCATAATGTAGTTCTGTTTATTAATACTGCATATGACATGACACCTATCTGTTGCAAATAGCTATAATACACATATTTAAAGTTTCCTTATATAATTGAGAAAAGATAGAATAGTGTGTTTTGTTTTCTTCAACTTTGATTGAAATTTCAGATTTCAATCAAAGTTGAAAAAAATCATAGGAAATCGTTGCTTTTGATCACTTTTGACTCAAAGCAATTTTGTAGGGCTTTAGTCCAGTATAGTAACATCAGAAAGCAAGTAGGTGAATGTGTGCTGGAGTTACATTCCTCTAAACGGACTGTAGCTCTAGACACTCACTAGGATTGGCAGGGCTTGAGAGACTACAGCCGTGTGTGTCCTAATGTGTTGCCCAAAGGATTTGCTGTTGTTGTTGTGCCCAAAAGAGAGTGACCTGTGTCATCTGTGGCAAATGTTTGAAGTGAGCCCTACTGTTGAGACTTCTCATGACTCTAGTGCTCCATATCACTTCCAGAATAATCTCGGTGAGCAATTTCCTGGCCTTCAGGCAATCCATGAGAAAAAATTACTGACAACTGTTTATCCAACTTAAATGAGTATTTCCTGGTCTAGTGAACAGGCTAACTATATCATGATTCTCCCTAAGTGAGCCCAATTTGATGTTTTACTCCATAAAAAACGAATAATGCTGCCCTACTATTGATCATGTAATGCAGGTCTTTATAGAGTTATTTGTGTTTTGGCTACCTCATAGATGTTTCATAGTAAAACTTTCACTTCAAAAATTAGAAGTTACAGGAATATTATGTCATGGTATAGACATGTACAAAGGATTAGGAAGGGAAGTGAATTAAACATCTTAGTTAAAGTCATTGCGTGTCTTTTTGTTAAACATTTTGTTGACTAGTTCCTTTGCCTCTTCCACAGACACCAGGCTGTTTGTTTGTTTGTTTGTTTTGAGGTAAATGAGATTTGAAAACTAAGCTATGATCTGTCACTCATTAAAAAAAATAATAACCTGGAGGTTCATTTGAGTTTTTAAAATCCATTTTCAATTAGTCCTGCTGGGAATTTATGGGTACTAAAATCTGATCATATTTTTCTTACTTTATACTTATAGTTCTCAATGACATCATATTCTAACCCTCTTAAGTAGTAAAAATCTGTAATTATTTTCATGCGGGAAAGGGTTTTTCTTTTTGATATTTTCAGCATATACAATGGCATTCATTCCAGTGTTTGAATATTCACAGTACAGTATCATCATTTTTTTTGTCTGTGAAATTCCCACATTCTTGAGTAGTGTCACAATCCTGAGGCTTGATTATTGCCAAAAAAACAAATGGAAACTCCTTTGCTGTTGCTATAAAATAATGGTGGATGGGCCTAAAACTGAGGAGGGGAGAAAACAAGATTGCATTACAAATCTGGCAACATCAGCCTATTTAAAACTAAAGTGGTCAAGGGCTTAAAAGAGACTAACAGCCGTGTGTGTCCTAATGTGTTGCCCAAAGGATTTGCTGTTGTTGTTGTGCCCAAAGAGAGTGACCTGTGTCATCTGTGGCAAATGTTTGAAGTGAGCCCTACTGTTGAGACTTCTCATGACTCTAGTGCTCCATATCACTTCCAGAATAATCTCGGTGAGCAATTTCCTGGCCTTCAGGCAATCCATGAGAAAAAATTACTGACAACTGTTTATCCAACTTAAATGAGTATTTCCTGGTCTAGTGAACAGGCTAACTATATCATGATTCTCCCTAAGTGAGCCCAATTTGATGTTTTACTCCATAAAAAACGAATAATGCTGCCCTACTATTGATCATGTAATGCAGGTCTTTATAGAGTTATTTGTGTTTTGGCTACCTCATAGATGTTTCATAGTAAAACTTTCACTTCAAAAATTAGAAGTTACAGGAATATTATGTCATGGTATAGACATGTACAAAGGATTAGGAAGGGAAGTGAATTAAACATCTTAGTTAAAGTCATTGCGTGTCTTTTTGTTAAACATTTTGTTGACTAGTTCCTTTGCCTCTTCCACAGACACCAGGCTGTTTGTTTGTTTGTTTGTTTTGAGGTAAATGAGATTTGAAAACTAAGCTATGATCTGTCACTCATTAAAAAAAATAATAACCTGGAGGTTCATTTGAGTTTTTAAAATCCATTTTCAATTAGTCCTGCTGGGAATTTATGGGTACTAAAATCTGATCATATTTTTCTTACTTTATACTTATAGTTCTCAATGACATCATATTCTAACCCTCTTAAGTAGTAAAAATCTGTAATTATTTTCATGCGGGAAAGGGTTTTTCTTTTTGATATTTTCAGCATATACAATGGCATTCATTCCAGTGTTTGAATATTCACAGTACAGTATCATCATTTTTTTTGTCTGTGAAATTCCCACATTCTTGAGTAGTGTCACAATCCTGAGGCTTGATTATTGCCAAAAAAACAAATGGAAACTCCTTTGCTGTTGCTATAAAATAATGGTGGATGGGCCTAAAACTGAGGAGGGGAGAAAACAAGATTGCATTACAAATCTGGCAACATCAGCCACACTAGTAAAATCAAATCCAATGTTGTTTTATGACTGAATTTATGTGAGTGCCCAGGATCAAAGGGCTTGAATCCCACTGGACCACAAGGTCCATAGTTCATGGCAAAAACTCATCAAAAAGAGCATTTTAGTCGTTTAAGCTTTTCATTTTAATCAGCCACAGCCATAAAAGAGCCTTTAGGTGTCCAAAAACATTTTGCAAGATCAAGAGGTTGTTTTCTCGCTCGTAGAAGCAACTTTCTTATTGGATCCATATAACGCCTGTGGCCTTAGTGTGTCAAAGGGCCACCGCCTCCACATTGTTTGCCCTTGTGGGATGGTTTCTTTTGGTTCTTCTAACTGTGTATTATGTGACAATAAATTACAGTTTCTGACGGAAGGACCATAAAATTTTCACACAATCTATCAAGCTATTTCAGCCATTTAATGTTTGGGCTCTGACAGCAAGCCAGGTACTTTGTAATGTTTAGACAGAAACAGGGTCTACTGCTGGGCTCTTGTCAAGTGTGTAGAGACAGCCCTGCACAGGAGAAAGCACACGAGATTTCAGAGTCTGGTTCCAGTCTTTACGTCAGAGCCTGGATACATTGTAGGGCTGTGACTTTGGACAGTCCATAAAAGGGGAATCCTGCCTTCATACTAATGCTCTGATTATGCAGGGCAATGGTTGTGGAGTTTCTCTTCTGCTGTAAGAACAGATATGCACTGGGCATCAAATATGTGGGCAACCAGCCTGAGCAGCCCTATGTTTTCAACAGGAAACCTGATTAGGTAAAGGGGAGAGCCTGGCTGGAGAGCATCAAAGTGCTGAGAAAATGTTCCTGAGAATGTGGGGGAGGGTGAAATCAGGGACCCAACAGGTTGAATTAGCTTTGAGGAGAAAGAGAGGGACTTCTTTTTCTTTCTCTTAAAATTTTATTTACTTTTTAAAAATTATTGGAGTAAAGTTGTTTTACAATGTTGTGTCAGTTCCTACTGGTTAGCAAGGTGAATCAACCACATGTATACATACGGGGAGGCACTTCTTTTAAGACAAGAAGAAAATAGAGATAGAATGCCTTTCTATCTAGACTATTTATGCCCTTATTTATTTGCCTCTTTTTGTTTTTCTTTTTAAATTTTTGGTTACTGTACATAGGAAAAGAAACTGAGATACCTGGCATTTTTCCACCGAGTCCCACGGTCCCACCTTTGATGTCACCCTCTACCACCTCTTTTGCACTTTGTCTCATTCATTGTTCCCTTTTTGGCAGGTGCATTCTGCCATTTGTAGTATATTACTCAGCTACCCTATACTTTAAAGTCGCTTCACTTGATTCCTACTTCTTGAAATTTCCATCTGTCCTCCCAGTGGCAGAGGTCTCAAATATGAGTTACATGTTGCAGGTTCTCCTACCACTTACCTTCTGCTGCCCCTACTGTAGGTAAGTGACCGTCACGTACTGCTGGTCCTCTCTGGGTTCTCCACTGGCCTTGATTCTAGAGTGTCAGTATTGAAATCCTTGGCCTCTTCCCGAAACATCTAAGACATTGAATTCTCCATTTTTCCTCTTCTGAGTGTGTTTCTTCATCTTCTTTGCTGCTCTCACAGCCCTAAACATGACCCTCCAAAAGGTGGCCTTGAATTACCTGGCTTCCTGTATGCTGTGTTTAGAGATTTCATTTATTGCTGTAAGTCTAAAGGCTTTTCAGACTTATTTATTCAGATCCACATATTTTCCTGAGTTCTAGATCCAGGAAAATTCTAGTGTTTGCTGTAAAACTTAGACTGGGAAGTGCCTTTAGTATCTCGCATTTAAAATGTTCAAAGCCTCAGCCTCAAAGATGTCAGTAATCCTAGGGTTGAAAGGACTCATCTCCTTGTCTCCTCCTGACCTTCCCCTTCACAATGTATTCAATAAATACAACACAGAACAGTCCTTTATTATTATTGAAACCTAATTATTGAAAGTTCCACTGTTCCTAAAGTCCAGACTAGAAATCTCAGGTGCATCTTTGGCAGCTCGTGCTCTCTCAAGTTCTGCAGCTAGTCGATTGCCAATTGATGCTGATTTTTATCTCCATGGTCCCTTGGCACCTGCCACCATCATCATGATTCATCATATCTTGCCTATATTCAAGCCGTATTAGGAATTGCTTAGATTGTTGTTTCTCTCTCTTGTTGTTGTTCAGTCACTAAGTCATGTCTGACTCTTTGTGACCCCATTAACTGCAGCACACCAGGCTTCCCTGTCCTTCACCATCTGCTGGAGTTTTCTCAAACGGATGTCCCTTGTGTCGATGATGGTATCTAACCATCTCATTTTCTGTGGCCCACTTCTCCTTCGTCTTTCAGTCTTTCCCAGCACCAGGCTCTTTTCCAGTTAGTTGTTTCTTTGCATCATATGACCACAGTAATGGAGCTTCAGTTTCAGCTTTTGAAACCTTAATTGCTTTATCCCTGCTTAGGAAATTAGGACTCTCCTATTATAGTCATGAAAGCAGAGGTTCTAGCCCTCCAACCCTGGATGGCGAAGCCTGTGATAGACCTATACCTTCAATAAATAGCAAACACAGTTCAGAGGTCTCATAGCCAGCTCCAAATCCTTGGCCTCTTCCCGAAACATCTAAGACATTGAATTCTCCATTTCCTCTTCTGAGTGTGTTTCTTCATCTTCTTTGCTGCTCACAGCCCTAAACATGACCCTCCAAAAGGTGGCCTTGAATTACCTGGCTTCCTGTATGCTGTGTTTAGAGATTTCATTTATTGCTGTAAGTCTAAAGGCTTTTCAGACTTATTTATTCAGATCCACATATTTTCCTGAGTTCTAGATCCAGGAAAATTCTAGTGTTTGCTGTAAAACTTAGACTGGGAAGTGCCTTTAGTATCTCGCATTTAAAATGTTCAAAGCCTCAGCCTCAAAGATGTCAGTAATCCTAGGGTTGAAAGGACTCATCTCCTTGTCTCCTCCTGACCTTCCCCTTCACAATGTATTCAATAAATACAACACAGAACAGTCCTTTATTATTATTGAAACCTAATTATTGAAAGTTCCACTGTTCCTAAAGTCCAGACTAGAAATCTCAGGTGCATCTTTGGCAGCTCGTGCTCTCTCAAGTTCTGCAGCTAGTCGATTGCCAATTGATGCTGATTTTTATCTCCATGGTCCCTTGGCACCTGCCACCATCATCATGATTCATCATATCTTGCCTATATTCAAGCCGTATTAGGAATTGCTTAGATTGTTGTTTCTCTCTCTTGTTGTTGTTCAGTCACTAAGTCATGTCTGACTCTTTGTGACCCCATTAACTGCAGCACACCAGGCTTCCCTGTCCTTCACCATCTGCTGGAGTTTTCTCAAACGGATGTCCCTTGTGTCGATGATGGTATCTAACCATCTCATTTTCTGTGGCCCACTTCTCCTTCGTCTTTCAGTCTTTCCCAGCACCAGGCTCTTTTCCAGTTAGTTGTTTCTTTGCATCATATGACCACAGTAATGGAGCTTCAGTTTCAGCTTTTGAAACCTTAATTGCTTTATCCCTGCTTAGGAAATTAGGACTCTCCTATTATAGTCATGAAAGCAGAGGTTCTAGCCCTCCAACCCTGGATGGCGAAGCCTGTGATAGACCTATACCTTCAATAAATAGCAAACACAGTGATACATGCATTAGTGCAAGGTTAACTACCAGTTTTCTTCTTTCTCTGTAGTGGAAACTGGGTTTAAACTGAGGGGATTTTACAGGCAGTATTTTCCAAATTCAGAGACCTAGGAAAACAATAGTAGGAAAACTATGTTCCCAGGAGGATTTTTAAAGATAGTTTTGAAAGTTTATGACTTTCTACTGGGAGAATGGTGTTTATTTCTCATTGTCTAAAACAAACATTTATCAGACTTTGTATGTCTAGACAGGTTATGATGACCGATCATTTGTAATAGTTTAAGTGAAAGCAACATGGACTCATTTGAATTTTTGGTAATTTGTAAATCCTTTCCTTTTATAGATGAGACTGAAAGCCTAAAAAGGCTTATCTTTGAATCAAGGTTAATGCTTCTCAGTCTTTTCTTTCCTAATGCCCTTAAGGGGAAAATGTGCCCCTAACAGGACAGGGTTCCTTATCGCCAAGGAAGCTGACCACCCATTGAGACTCACCTTCCGGTTACTACTTATTAGCAATAATAGAGCCCAAGCCCATGAAGGCAGCTGACAGATGAACCTTGACTAGAAGTCAGGTCTTTTCCAATTCCAGTGCTCCATCACTTAAGCCATACTTAGCTTCTCTGCTAAAGGCAGAGAAAGTGTTAATTGAAACGTAAGAAATGCGCAGGAAAAAAATGTATTCCACAGTTGTGTGTGGTATCAAGCATATGCTATCTGAGATTTAACATAGCTTGGTCAAAACCAAAATCTTTAGGCACATGAACAAAATTAAACATGGTTCTTTTGGAAATGTACAAATCAAACTAGAAAGGAAAATGTAAGGCAACAACCCTCTTCCCAATATTTTCAGGTTTATCGTCTTTCAGTCTTCCCACAGGTTTTTATAGTTGTTTCTTTGCATCATATGACCACAGTAATGGAGCTTCAGTTTCAGCTTTTGAAACCTTAATTGCTTTATCCCTGCTTAGGAAATTAGGACTCTCCTATTATAGTCATGAAAGCAGAGGTTCTAGCCCTCCAACCCTGGATGGCGAAGCCTGTGATAGACCTATACCTTCAATAAATAGCAAACACAGTGATACATGCATTAGTGCAAGGTTAACTACCAGTTTTCTTCTTTCTCTGTAGTGGAAACTGGGTTTAAACTGAGGGGATTTTACAGGCAGTATTTTCCAAATTCAGAGACCTAGGAAAACAATAGTAGGAAAACTATGTTCCCAGGAGGATTTTTAAAGATAGTTTTGAAAGTTTATGACTTTCTACTGGGAGAATGGTGTTTATTTCTCATTGTCTAAAACAAACATTTATCAGACTTTGTATGTCTAGACAGGTTATGATGACCGATCATTTGTAATAGTTTAAGTGAAAGCAACATGGACTCATTTGAATTTTTGGTAATTTGTAAATCCTTTCCTTTTATAGATGAGACTGAAAGCCTAAAAAGGCTTATCTTTGAATCAAGGTTAATGCTTCTCAGTCTTTTCTTTCCTAATGCCCTTAAGGGGAAAATGTGCCCCTAACAGGACAGGGTTCCTTATCGCCAAGGAAGCTGACCACCCATTGAGACTCACCTTCCGGTTACTACTTATTAGCAATAATAGAGCCCAAGCCCATGAAGGCAGCTGACAGATGAACCTTGACTAGAAGTCAGGTCTTTTCCAATTCCAGTGCTCCATCACTTAAGCCATACTTAGCTTCTCTGCTAAAGGCAGAGAAAGTGTTAATTGAAACGTAAGAAATGCGCAGGAAAAAAATGTATTCCACAGTTGTGTGTGGTATCAAGCATATGCTATCTGAGATTTAACATAGCTTGGTCAAAACCAAAATCTTTAGGCACATGAACAAAATTAAACATGGTTCTTTTGGAAATGTACAAATCAAACTAGAGGAAAATAAGGCCACCTCTTCCCAATATTTTCGTTGCACTTCAACGTTTTAAACTGTTGCTTTTTAAGGTCAGAAGGTTGTCTAATACTTTTTGCTCCTGTCTTCATTCTTTATCTTTGCAAGATTAAGAGTTGCATTCAGGATTTATAAACAAGGGCTTGTGAGAGAATTTTATTATTCTTGGATGAGATATTCTAGCTTTGTGAGATATGGATCACTGGGCTCAGATGGACTCTGTTCTATTATAACCTGAACTCAAACGTTGAACGCCTCCAGCATCACTCACCTTTTGCTCAGTAGCAACCTAATTACTAAGATCGTGATGATGATAAAGGTAGAGACACAGAGGCTGGCAGCTATGAGAAATACCTCTTGGAGTGATTTTACATGTTTCTCTCTAAAACCGGCAACCACGCACCACTCATACCAAAGGACTTTTCAAAGCACCATTACTGTGAATGGCAGCCATAAGTGCTGCTAGAGGATTCTGTGTGGCTAACTGCACCCCCACCCCTCACCATCACACCATCAGCTTTTAAAACCAACCACACCTGGAAGTAAAGTTAAATATTTCCTCCTTTGTGAGCCCCAGTTTTCAGTACTGGACTGTTAACTGTTTTCCTTATAGGTGCATCATGTTTGGACTTAATTCTACATTTTTAATCATACCTGTGCTGTCTTGATAAGAAAATCTGAAACACTTATGAGAGAAAGAATATGAAGAACATGATTCGAAAGAAAACAAGCATTTGCCTTTAGATTTGGCAACTGCAGTGGAGATCAGCGTATGTTTAACAGAATATATTTGGACCAAGAAAAAATGATCTTTGCGTCAATCTCTATAAAAATCAAAATTCCTTCCTTTCAAACACCTCAGTGATTCTAATCCATTTCATATGTGTATTAATTTTTGTTCAAGGACATGCAATCACAAAGCCTTCCACTGCTCTGAAGTGCAGTGAAGGAAAGGTGATGGTCCAACACTGAGACTCCTCATAATCTAAATATTTAGAATGTAAGTATTTTGTAATTATTTGGAATGGATGACTGGCGTAGATACTTGAGCCAGTTCTTTTTTTCCCCCCACAAAGGGTGCATGGCACAGAACTGGCCCATGGAAGCTCTTGTAGCAGACAGATTCCTTGAGACAGCAGCTTGTTCGTGGTATAAAACACTACAGCAGTCATGGTGTCTGATACAGACCTTGTGTAGCTGGCCCTGTGTCATCATTAGCCTTCATATTTATAAACAAGGGCTTGTGAGAGAATTTTATTATTCTTGGATGAGATATTCTAGCTTTGTGAGATATGGATCACTGGGCTCAGATGGACTCTGTTCTATTATAACCTGAACTCAAACGTTGAACGCCTCCAGCATCACTCACCTTTTGCTCAGTAGCAACCTAATTACTAAGATCGTGATGATGATAAAGGTAGAGACACAGAGGCTGGCAGCTATGAGAAATACCTCTTGGAGTGATTTTACATGTTTCTCTCTAAAACCGGCAACCACGCACCACTCATACCAAAGGACTTTTCAAAGCACCATTACTGTGAATGGCAGCCATAAGTGCTGCTAGAGGATTCTGTGTGGCTAACTGCACCCCCACCCCTCACCATCACACCATCAGCTTTTAAAACCAACCACACCTGGAAGTAAAGTTAAATATTTCCTCCTTTGTGAGCCCCAGTTTTCAGTACTGGACTGTTAACTGTTTTCCTTATAGGTGCATCATGTTTGGACTTAATTCTACATTTTTAATCATACCTGTGCTGTCTTGATAAGAAAATCTGAAACACTTATGAGAGAAAGAATATGAAGAACATGATTCGAAAGAAAACAAGCATTTGCCTTTAGATTTGGCAACTGCAGTGGAGATCAGCGTATGTTTAACAGAATATATTTGGACCAAGAAAAAATGATCTTTGCGTCAATCTCTATAAAAATCAAAATTCCTTCCTTTCAAACACCTCAGTGATTCTAATCCATTTCATATGGGTATTAATTTTGGTTCAAGGACATGCAAGCACAAAGCCTTCCACTGCTCTGAAGTGCAGTGAAGGAAAGGTGATGGTCCAACACTGAGACTCCTCATAATCTAAATATTTAGAATGTAAGTATTTTGTAATTATTTGGAATGGATGACTGGCGTAGATACTTGAGCCAGTTCTTTTTCCCCACAAAGGGTGCATGGCACAGAACTGGCCCATGGAAGCTCTTGTAGCAGACAGATTCCTTGAGACAGCAGCTTGTTCGTGGTATAAAACACTACAGCAGTCATGGTGTCTGATACAGACCTTGTGTAGCTGGCCCTGTGTCATCATTAGCCTTCATATTTACTTATTAACTTTGGAATGATGTGAAGAAATTATGTATGTGTTTCTAAGTAATAGTGCCCCTGTCTTTTCACACTTTAAGTTGGTATAGCTGTAACATTTAAAATGGAAAAATTCTTGGAGAGAGAAAATTACAGCCGTCTGTAAACTGTGTCAAACTCAATTCAAAGTGACATTTAAACTTTGCATAGAGTAGTTAAACATTTTGAAAACAATTCATGAATTATGTTCCATGTTTGATCAGCTAGGAAATAAGACTACTGATTTAAAGCAATATCTTCCAATTACTGGGAAAAAAGCTGAAAATGTAATTCTTGTAACAATTATCCTTTCAAAAAGCACAAATTACAGAGATGAGTATCAGTCAAAAGTAATATAGTTTAATCTAAGGGGGAGAATGCAGGAAGAAAACAAGAATGTGGTTTGTCTGTATTCCAGGAGAAAAGAATCAAGTCAAAATGAGATTTGATCCTTCCCAAGTTATTTTGTGTGCATCATACTTGAGTGTAATTTCACATGCATCTCTACGTTCCAAGTATCATTAAACATCTAGTAATCAGAACAAATGTTCTGCCAAATTCCATTTATTATCTTAACTGTTTAAGGCTTTGAGCACCCCAGATTTCTAAATATATAATTAAAATCCATATTAAAATAAACCCAGATGGGGATTTACATTTTCTTAATTCATGTTTACACAAGGAAGAGATCTTTTAATATATAGATTAAATCCATATTATAGATATTTTTTTTTGCAAGGACATGCAATCACAAAGCCTTCCACTGCTCTGAAGTGCAGTGAAGGAAAGGTGATGGTCCAACACTGAGACTCCTCATAATCTAAATATTTAGAATGTAAGTATTTTGTAATTATTTGGAATGGATGACTGGCGTAGATACTTGAGCCAGTTCTTTTTTTCCCCCCACAAAGGGTGCATGGCACAGAACTGGCCCATGGAAGCTCTTGTAGCAGACAGATTCCTTGAGACAGCAGCTTGTTCGTGGTATAAAACACTACAGCAGTCATGGTGTCTGATACAGACCTTGTGTAGCTGGCCCTGTGTCATCATTAGCCTTCATATTTACTTATTAACTTTGGAATGATGTGAAGAAATTATGTATGTGTTTCTAAGTAATAGTGCCCCTGTCTTTTCACACTTTAAGTTGGTATAGCTGTAACATTTAAAATGGAAAAATTCTTGGAGAGAGAAAATTACAGCCGTCTGTAAACTGTGTCAAACTCAATTCAAAGTGACATTTAAACTTTGCATAGAGTAGTTAAACATTTTGAAAACAATTCATGAATTATGTTCCATGTTTGATCAGCTAGGAAATAAGACTACTGATTTAAAGCAATATCTTCCAATTACTGGGAAAAAAGCTGAAAATGTAATTCTTGTAACAATTATCCTTTCAAAAAGCACAAATTACAGAGATGAGTATCAGTCAAAAGTAATATAGTTTAATCTAAGGGGGAGAATGCAGGAAGAAAACAAGAATGTGGTTTGTCTGTATTCCAGGAGAAAAGAATCAAGTCAAAATGAGATTTGATCCTTCCCAAGTTATTTTGTGTGCATCATACTTGAGTGTAATTTCACATGCATCTCTACGTTCCAAGTATCATTAAACATCTAGTAATCAGAACAAATGTTCTGCCAAATTCCATTTATTATCTTAACTGTTTAAGGCTTTGAGCACCCCAGATTTCTAAATATATAATTAAAATCCATATTAAAAAAATAAACCCAGATGGGGGATTTACATTTTTCTTAATTCATGTTTACACAAGGAAGAGATCTGTTTTTAAATATTACATCAGATCTTTGTGAGCTGAAATAAATCAGTGCTGTACTTTGCCAGAACTTTCCAAAAATGATGAGTATTGATGCCCTGTGGTCAGAAACTTCCTCTGTGGAGTTTTAGAATTCTCTAGTTACTCAAAATGACCATTATTTGGGGTCTCCCTGCTTTCCAAAGTATGGAGCTTTGGTTCTACGGACGAACTTTATCACTTATACACTGTCAGTCCATCTACATCCTTGAATGCACATATTCCAAATGTAGAAAGCACAGCTCTAGAAATTTCTGCCTCTTTCTAGAAAGATCTGTGACTGGAGCTGTTCTGTAAACTGACTGCTTATATAGTCCTCCCTTAGTGTCTGAGAGATTGGTTCCAGCACCCCTTGAAAATACCTAAATCCACAGATGCTCAAGTCCCTGATAGAAAACGGTATAGTACACTCAGCTCTCAATATCCACGGACAGACACAGCGGACTGACTACAGAAACTCAAAAAAGAGGGCTAGCCATTATGAAGAATAAACCGGTCACTCACATGATTATGGGTACTGTTTCAAGGTTCTTTTTTGTTGATCAAGGCATTTCCATGGACCCAGTTCCAACCATTTTGTTGTGTGTCCCAGTCAAGGAAGATGAGAAAATAACTCATAACACTTGGATACACATGGAATAAAACATGTTTGTGGGTTCCTCAATTATTCTGAGATGAAGATTTGTTTGGAACTATAAAAATCCTTCCTAATAATAGTGTAGGTATTCACAGTGGCATTATGAATGCTTTCAGTGTAAGATTTTGAAAATTCCAAGTCAGAAAGTGAAAGATATAGTTTAATCTAAGGGGGAGAATGCAGGAAGAAAACAAGAATGTGGTTTGTCTGTATTCCAGGAGAAAAGAATCAAGTCAA
Source organism: Tragulus kanchil (assembly GCA_022376925.1). Classification (NCBI taxonomy): domain Eukaryota; kingdom Metazoa; phylum Chordata; class Mammalia; order Artiodactyla; family Tragulidae; genus Tragulus; species Tragulus kanchil. Next base: position 261,686,162 of record JAIOJX010000032.1, read on the forward strand.
AATGAGATTTGATCCTTCCCAAGTTATTTTGTGTGCATCATACTTGAGTGTAATTTCACATGCATCTCTACGTTCCAAGTATCATTAAACATCTAGTAATCAGAACAAATGTTCTGCCAAATTCCATTTATTATCTTAACTGTTTAAGGCTTTGAGCACCCCAGATTTCTAAATATATAATTAAAATCCATATTAAAAAAATAAACCCAGATGGGGGATTTACATTTTTCTTAATTCATGTTTACACAAGGAAGAGATCTGTTTTTAAATATTACATCAGATCTTTGTGAGCTGAAATAAATCAGTGCTGTACTTTGCCAGAACTTTCCAAAAATGATGAGTATTGATGCCCTGTGGTCAGAAACTTCCTCTGTGGAGTTTTAGAATTCTCTAGTTACTCAAAATGACCATTATTTGGGGTCTCCCTGCTTTCCAAAGTATGGAGCTTTGGTTCTCTGGACGAACTTTATCACTTATACACTGTCAGTCCATCTACATCCTTGAATGCACATATTCCAAATGTAGAAAGCACAGCTCTAGAAATTTCTGCCTCTTTCTAGAAAGATCTGTGACTGGAGCTGTTCTGTAAACTGACTGCTTATATAGTCCTCCCTTAGTGTCTGAGAGATTGGTTCCAGCACCCCTTGAAAATACCTAAATCCACAGATGCTCAAGTCCCTGATAGAAAACGGTATAGTACACTCAGCTCTCAATATCCACGGACAGACACAGCGGACTGACTACAGAAACTCAAAAAAGAGGGCTAGCCATTATGAAGAATAAACCGGTCACTCACATGATTATGGGTACTGTTTCAAGGTTCTTTTTTGTTGATCAAGGCATTTCCATGGACCCAGTTCCAACCATTTTGTTGTGTGTCCCAGTCAAGGAAGATGAGAAAATAACTCATAACACTTGGATACACATGGAATAAAACATGTTTGTGGGTTCCTCAATTATTCTGAGATGAAGATTTGTTTGGAACTATAAAAATCCTTCCTAATAATAGTGTAGGTATTCACAGTGGCATTATGAATGCTTTCAGTGTAAGATTTTGTTTGACTCATTTGAGGTCAGTTCATTTGTCAGGTCTCATCTAGGCCCTGTGTATGTATATATGTATATATATATATATATGCATATATATATATACATATATATATATATATATCATATAATAGCTATATTATAAGATAACTCAGTCTGGAAGTCCACTGAGTGAAAGAAATTTGCCAGATCTGAATGGAGATGGACATGTAACATTGGATCTGTGAGTGCTTATGAATTCCATAAGATTTGTTGGCAAGAACGCTGGTCTCCATCAGCTCTGCCCTTGTTAGCTAGGACATCACTGAGGGCTTGAGAGCAGTCATTATACACATCAGAAGGTTTGCAATCATGTGTGTTAACAAGCTCAGCAGAGGATACTACTCAATAGTTCCTCCTCTTTGTCTTCCTTTTGACAACTGAACATAGTAGTCATAGGCCCAGTAAGGACTTTTTAAGAGGCATCTACGTGTGTGTTTGTCAGCCATTCACTCTCCCTTGGCCGTGTGCTCACAGGCTGCAAGGTTACAGTGCTACTGAATGTAGCCATACCGTCTTCAATGACTACCACTCACTACCTCCTAGGGCTGACCTAGGAAGAAAGCTGTGGCATCTGGGTCGTAGAGGTGAAAATTCTTTAGCATCAATGAGAAAAATTAAATATTTATGTTAGGGAATTTGGATCTTTGTGTCTTGTTAAGATACAAACATTATGGGGACTCATTTCACTCTATCATCTGTTGACATGTATTTTCTCCAAAGAGAAAGATTTCATTGCAAACAAAATCTTGTTTGGAAGTCCAATTGATGAGTGACATTTTATTTATAATGTATTTATTTTGCAGTTTTAAGTTCGTAGAGATGTGTGCATATGACTTACCCTGTCAACCTTCAGGGTGCTTTTTTTCTTTGAGATAGAACTTTATATACAATAAAAGTCAGTCTTTTGTATATGAGTTTTGACAAATGTATGCAGTCACATGACCAAACCACAATCAAAATGTAGAATATTCTCATCACCATAGAAAATGCCCCAGTGTCCTTTGGAAAACAGCTCGTCTTTTGAACTCAGAAGCCTAGCATCCACTGATGCTTTTTCTGCCCCTACAGCTTTGACTTTCCCAGAATGTCATATAAATGGAATCATGCAGTATTTCGCCTTTTGAGTCCAACTTCTAGCACTAATGTAATCCATTTGAGATTCCTCTATGTTGTTGCATCTTCCAGTGGTCCATTCCTTTTGTTTCTGATTAGAATTTCGCTTTGTGCATGTGCCATAGTTTGTTGATCCTTTCAGCAGCTGAAGAACATTTGAGTGGCTTTTAATTTGAGGCAATGTATTAGTCAGCATTCTCCACAGAAATTGAACTAGCAGGGTGTGCGTATTTATACACACACACACACACACACACACATATGTGTGTGTGTATATATACATATATAGAGAGAGAGGGAGAGAGAGATTAAGTATAAGAAATTGGCTTATGCAATCATGAAGCCTGGCAAGTCTCAAGATCTGCAGGGTGAGTTGGCAGGCTTGAGACCCAGGAAGACCCAGTGCTGATGTTTCAGTCCTAAGGCAGGGAAATTAGCTGATGCCTCAGTTTGAAGGCATTTAGGCAGGAGAAATTTTTTTCTTAGGAGAGTCAGCTTTGTGTTTATTCATATTTTTAACTGATTGGATTAAAACCTACCTGAATTAGGGAGAGCAAATCTGGGTTGATTCGGCTACTGATTCAGTTGTTACTCTCATCTTAAAACACCCCCACAGAGGCACCTAGAATAATATTTGACCAAATATCTGATCACCCCATGGCCCATTAAAATTAACCATCACAGGCAATTAAAAATAAAGCTGTTATAATATTTGCATATGGATTTTCATGTTAAAATAACACTTTTATTTCAAACACTTTTCTCACTGGGCAAATAGCAGTGAGATTGTTGGGTCATATGGAAAGTATATCTCTAAGTTTCTAAACAACTGTTTTCTGTAGTAACTATCTCATTTTACATTCCTATTTGCAAACTGAGACTTCCAGTTGTTCCACATCCTCCTATCACTTGGTGTTGTCAGACGGGCCAGTTTACCTCTCCTTCTCTCCCTTCCTCCTTCCCTTCCAATAAGTGTGCTTTCATTGTTTACATTTCCGATTGGGTCTCATCTAGTGGGAAAACAGCTCGTCTTTTGAACTCAGAAGCCTAGCATCCACTGATGCTTATTCTGCCCCTACAGCTTTGACTTTCCCAGAATGTCATATAAATGGAATCATGCAGTATTTCGCCTTTTGAGTCCAACTTCTAGCACTAATGTAATCCATTTGAGATTCCTCTATGTTGTTGCATCTTCCAGTGGTCCATTCCTTTTGTTTCTGATTAGAATTTCGCTTTGTGCATGTGCCATAGTTTGTTGATCCTTTCAGCAGCTGAAGAACATTTGAGTGGCTTTTAATTTGAGGCAATGTATTAGTCAGCATTCTCCACAGAAATTGAACTAGCAGGGTGTGCGTATTTATACACACACACACACACACACACACATATGTGTGTGTGTATATATACATATATAGAGAGAGAGGGAGAGAGAGATTAAGTATAAGAAATTGGCTTATGCAATCATGAAGCCTGGCAAGTCTCAAGATCTGCAGGGTGAGTTGGCAGGCTTGAGACCCAGGAAGACCCAGTGCTGATGTTTCAGTCCTAAGGCAGGGAAATTAGCTGATGCCTCAGTTTGAAGGCATTTAGGCAGGAGAAATTTTTTTCTTAGGAGAGTCAGCTTTGTGTTTATTCATATTTTTAACTGATTGGATTAAAACCTACCTGAATTAGGGAGAGCAAATCTGGGTTGATTCGGCTACTGATTCAGTTGTTACTCTCATCTTAAAACACCCCCACAGAGGCACCTAGAATAATATTTGACCAAATATCTGATCACCCCATGGCCCATTAAAATTAACCATCACAGGCAATTAAAAATAAAGCTGTTATAATATTTGCATATGGATTTTCATGTTAAAATAACACTTTTATTTCAAACACTTTTCTCACTGGGCAAATAGCAGTGAGATTGTTGGGTCATATGGAAAGTATATCTCTAAGTTTCTAAACAACTGTTTTCTGTAGTAACTATCTCATTTTACATTCCTATTTGCAAACTGAGACTTCCAGTTGTTCCACATCCTCCTATCACTTGGTGTTGTCAGACGGGCCAGTTTACCTCTCCTTCTCTCCCTTCCTCCTTCCCTTCCAATAAGTGTGCTGTGATATCTCATTGTGGTTTAATGTGCATTTCCCTAATGACTAATCATATTGGGTATCTTTTTATGTGTTTATATGTTATCCATGTGTCTTCTTCATGAGCTGTCCATTCAAATCTTTTACCCATTTTTGGGAGGGGGAGGTTGTTGTCTTATTTTAATGGAGTTCTGTGATCTGGGTACAAGTCTTTCGTCAAATACGTCTTTTGCAGATGTTTTCTGCGAAAATTTGAGCACAAATTTGAGCTTAGGGATTTTCAGTGTCAAGTCTTTTATTAGCAACAGTACCCAATTACTTTCTATGTTTTATTTTGCTAACAAAATCTCAAAAACCACATTTTACAAAATATATAGTTAAAAATGGAAACAAGTTTTGGAAAAAATTACCTTACTCTCCTAGGGTTGTATTCAATTAAAATAATCCCTAAGATTGAAACATGAGTTGTAGGAAATTTTTACTTTATAGTTGAATCAGTTAACAATTAAGAACTGCAGAAATTAGTTTTAATCATAAGCATCACTCTGTCAGAAAGCCCTAAGTATAAAATTAAATGCTAAAATCATTTGTTATTCTGCCCATTGATGCACTTGTTATTGAATAATGGACTCTTTTGCCAAAATAGGGCCCTGCACAGAATAGATTAGCCTAAGCCTTGGCCGTGCACAGTAGAATATGACGCACATGTGCTGTAGACTATACTTACGTGTGTGTGTGTGTATGTGTGTGTGTGCGTGCGCTTAGCCACTCGGTTGTGTCTGACTCTTTGCCACCTTGCGGACTGTAGCCCACCAGACTCCTCTGTCCATGGGATTCTCCAGGAGACATACTGGAGTGGGTAGCCATTCTCTTCTTGTAGGTATACAAACCTGAATTTAAAACAAGGAAGATAGGAAGAAAGGAGAGAGACCAGTACAGAGTTATAACTTTCCTGATCAATGAAACCATTTTTAAATCATCTGAATAGATTCAAAGGGATGTCAAAGAAAATTTTGTATTTCAAAGGCTTAAACAAACCAACCAACCAACCAAGAAACTAAGTACCTTAGTACTAGCAGTGCTGGTGGTATCTACATGGGTAGGTTTTGGTGTAACTATATGTATTTTTTAAATCCATTGTTTTTAAGGGTATTTTAAAACATCCTTTACCAAAAAAAAAAAAAAAAGAAAAAAAAAAAAACAAAACCCTGCATAACTGCTAATGGAATCCTGGTTGGTCAGCCCACTGATCTTTTTTCTGACCAGTTTTACAAATGAAGCAGATAGCCGGAGATAAGAAGCAACTTTAAGGTCATACAGCAGCCTTAATGCTGAACTAAATCCAGTCGTTCCAATTGCTATTTTAGTGTTTTTTAATATTTTTTTTCCATTAACTTGACCTAGCCTCTCCAATTGGAGCAGAAAATATTTCTCCTTGGGTCCATTACTTAGAAAAATGAAGATTGTACTCAATTTTGTGAGTCCTTCTCTGGCATCTCAACTTATGTCTTGTATAATGAGTGTGTCTCTTGGCTAGGGTGAGCAATATTTGGAAATTTAAGCCATTTCTCTTCCTAGCTTCCTCCAAAGGAGATGTCCTAGGCCAGGGCCCAGATCTTAATGAAAAACACGTAAACCCTCTTGTTTGTTTTCCCTGTTGATTAGCCTATAATTTAAAACCCATGCAATGGCAGATTTATCAAGTGACTAATCCCAGGGAAGACCAAAAGTGGCCAGGAGAAGGTGATTGTGTCCTAGGCACATATAATCGGTCATTTGTTCAAATACTAAGGTGGGAAGCCAAATACCTCCTTACTTACTCATGAAAATACATTCAGGGAGTGGGCTTGAAGTGACTTGTTATAATGAAGTGACTCGTTATTACATAATGAAAGCAATACAGACAACTGGGGATATCTTTTCAGACAAACTGGCCTCTGTGGCCCTTGGTTTCTTTCAGTTGTCAATGGAAAAGTCATGTTTGAATAAGAGTATAAAATCCCAACTCAGCTGTCCTGAAAATTAGAAACAACTCACAAATTCCTTTTCTCCGCTGGAATGTGAGCCTCTCAAAGTCTGACTTGTCTCTGTGTATATATTCATAAGACTGAGTGCATTGTAGAGGCTCATTAAAGCCAGATTGAATGTTAGATGGTAGAGACACCAGAGTCTCATCTCACTTTGATATAATGAAGACTTGTTTAGTGTCTATCCGGCTCATACACCATCAGTATAAAAAGTCAGCCTATAAATAGGAAATTTATTACAGCCACTCCCCTGAACCTCTTCTTGCTAGCAGAAAGCTTTCTATTACATTGGTAAAATATGTGGAGACCATTTTTCTAATAAGTAATCCTAGAGTCTTAAATCTCACTTTTAATGCCAGAAAGAACCCAACAACCAGCCTCTCCTTACTTGCTCCTATTTGATAGTGCTATTTAAGTGACCGAATATTTTTTTCATTTCCTCCCCCTTTTCAGTTAAAAACAAGAAAAAGACAAAGTTGAGAGTATGTGAAGCAAACCTAATTGAGGAACCTGCTTCATAGTTACCAGAATACTAGTAGACAGATGAGCATTTGACCATAGTGTGATAACCCCTTATAGACAATGAGTGAATTGGGAAAGGAACAGTAATATGATGCTGTGCTTCCTTGAAAAACCTCAGTTTGTTACATTATTAGGGACCAGAGTTTACTATCTCTTGCTTCTAAGCACATGCGTATTCTGGGATATGTCATACCTACCTCATTGGGCTAGATGTAGCTTCATTAGTGACAAGAATAATACCATATAAAACTCCAAGTCCTTTCTCCTTATAGAGAAGGAGTTAGTATGTTGGCTCTTTGCCTAAAAGTATGCAATCTTGGGTTTGTTTATTGGATTTCAAATTATTTTAGAGGAAAAAAACTCTGAATATCATTTCCATGGATATCCCAAGGTATATCGATTCTGTGGATATGCTAATTTAGTGATATTAATAACTTAGAAATAAAACATTATCAGAATCCCCCATGAATCATGATTTTATTTCTTGTATTTCACAAAAGCACTCTAGCTACAATGAGGTTTTGTCTTGTTTCCCAGATAGGAACTTGCATATAGATTTCAAAGATTTACCTGACTTCCCAACTATTTCCTTGGATGATTTTCCATAATTCTGTTTGCTTATTTTCAGGGTGTATTTCACAATCCTTTCTGGAATAACTATTGCATTTCATAAATACTGCCCAATTTTATCTGAACTGCAGACTGAACAACAGATGTGATTTCAGAGTACCTTTATGAATCTGTTTGACCTCCTGTGTTAATTTGCATTCATAATGAGAGCTGGGAATCTTTGTATGACTTAGATGATACTGTGCTTTGCCTCTTTATAAAGCTTTCTTGAACAGAGCTGACTGTATTCTTGAAAGCCAAAGAGCTGTATGATGAAGTCATGGGTGTGGAAATTGTTAGTATTTTAGAGTTTCCCCAAAGTGATGAAATTTCATCGTGCTTCTGTGCAATCCCTTGAAATTGCTTTCCCCAACCTGGATGAATTTAGAATTTCCACGAGTCCCTGGGAAAAGTTGACTTGGGTTGTATAGCAGATAACTGAATTTTTAATAGCCCCTGGCAGCACCACTTGGAGAGAAGGCTCATAACAATAAAATGCTAATGGGTGATTTTTGTGCAGTGCTTGGCAGCACCATGATGTCTTTCATCAGTAGGCGCTTTTCCACTTCTTTTTGACAGACATATTTGTGGGGACCAGACAAGCAATGTCTCCCCCTGTTGCTTGGGTTTCAGGACAGTGTGTTCCTTTGACCATATCTCTGAGTAGTGATAACGTGGAGGACTTTTTTTTTTTTTTTAATGAGAATTTGGTAAGGGAAGGGAGGTCCAGTCCCTGGGGAGACTACAGGAGTTTCCTAGAGTCCAGTTCCTAATCAGATTAGAATGACAAATACTGTTTGATCCTACTATATAGTTTACTACACTTACGGAAATAACCTTTAAGCCTATTATGAAGAGAACACTTATCTACTCTAAATATTTTGAATTGTTAAAATTAAATAGTATCAACATTAATTTCTAGACTCACCCTGAAAAATATCTAGAGGTTTTATCTGAATTTTCTAGGTAAAAACAGCAATGAAGTCTCACAGTTTTTGCTGTGCTTAGGTCTGTTCAAAAGGAAGGGGACTACATGTCTGTTTTTACATTTTCTTGGAGCTTTGAACCTAGTTGGGTGGTAAATACAGAGGAACAACAAAGTCTTAATATTTAAAGCTAAAGAAATAATTCAGTTCAATAAGCATGGATGGATCCCTAACTAGCCAAGCAGTGTGCAGTGTAATGGAAGTTCAAACATGAATAAGTCATGGGCCCCACCTGCCTCGTGCTCTTAGATTTGCAAAGAAGATAACTGTAAGTGACTGTAATGGGAAGTGGACCTAGGAAGTTCTTTGGCAATAAAGTCAAAGTTTTGTCAAGAAGAATCAAGAGAAGTTTAAGGCAGAAGGTTCAATTGCCGTGGAGTGAGTTTTCCTTCTCAGTAGGCAAAATGGAAAGAAAGGGTATTTTGCAGAGAGGAGACAGCATGTGCAAAAGCATATAAGATATGGGAGTTGATGGGATGTTGAAATCTGTACTGGTACAACATAGGGAAAGCATAAAGCATCTAGAAAACTAAGCAGAGGGCAGGTTTTGAAGAGCCATGAGTGTCATGGAAAGAATTTAGGCTTATCTGCTGCATGAAATAACTATTCTCAATATGGTTTATGAAGGGATAGTCCCTTTATAGGGATACATCAGAATTAGCAGGGGGCTTTTTCAAATAACACATATGCCTTTGGGGATTCTTCAGTGACCCAAGTTAAAAGTCATTGCCAAAAAAACTGCACCAATATTGTAGTGCCATACTATCTCAGTGGTATTTGGAGCAGAATAAAGATTCAGAACAGTTACTGCTGGTTTCAAATCTGGGTGCCCACTGACATCCTTTGGGGAGCCTTAAGGACACCTTTGCAAGAACACCATCTCAGACCAATTGAGTGATTATCTTTTGAGATGGCCCTGTCCATCAGGAGTTTTTATGAAGCTCTCTAGATGTTTCTAATGGGGATCAGCCTGAGAACCTCTACATGAAACAGATAAAAACAATGTCAATCAAGGAAAAGGTAACTGAAACAAGCGGTTTAATTGGGATTGCTCTCTTAAAGACTGAATTTGCATCTTGCTTAGAAGGAAATGGATATAGACTAATAGACTGTGGCAGGTGGGAAGAGAATGTGGTTAAAAATGCAAGCAATAGAAGGAATCAAGCTAAAAATAAAGGAAGGTATAAATTCAGGTGAAATTTGGAGATAAAACTTAGGGAAGGTTGTAAAGATGTCAAAACTTAGACCTGTCTCCTTTCAAATGATATGTTAGGGTGAATGCAGGAAAAACAATGGATCCTAACTAGCAGCAGTGTGCAGTGTAATGGAAGTTCAAACATGAATAAGTCATGGGCCCCACCTGCCTCGTGCTCTTAGATTTGCAAAGAAGATAACTGTAAGTGACTGTAATGGGAAGTGGACCTAGGAAGTTCTTTGGCAATAAAGTCAAAGTTTTGTCAAGAAGAATCAAGAGAAGTTTAAGGCAGAAGGTTCAATTGCCGTGGAGTGAGTTTTCCTTCTCAGTAGGCAAAATGGAAAGAAAGGGTATTTTGCAGAGAGGAGACAGCATGTGCAAAAGCATATAAGATATGGGAGTTGATGGGATGTTGAAATCTGTACTGGTACAACATAGGAAAGCATAAAGCATCGAGAAAACTAAGCAGAGGGCAGGTTTTGAAGAGCCATGAGTGTCATGGAAAGAATTTAGGCTTATCTGCTGCATGAAATAACTATTCTCAATATGGTTTATGAAGGGATAGTCCCTTTATAGGGATACATCAGAATTAGCAGGGGGCTTTTTCAAATAACACATATGCCTTTGGGGATTCTTCAGTGACCCAAGTTAAAAGTCATTGCCAAAAAAACTGCACCAATATTGTAGTGCCATACTATCTCAGTGGTATTTGGAGCAGAATAAAGATTCAGAACAGTTACTGCTGGTTTCAAATCTGGGTGCCCACTGACATCCTTTGGGGAGCCTTAAGGACACCTTTGCAAGAACACCATCTCAGACCAATTGAGTGATTATCTTTTGAGATGGCCCTGTCCATCAGGAGTTTTTATGAAGCTCTCTAGATGTTTCTAATGGGGATCAGCCTGAGAACCTCTACATGAAACAGATAAAAACAATGTCAATCAAGGAAAAGGTAACTGAAACAAGCGGTTTAATTGGGATTGCTCTCTTAAAGACTGAATTTGCATCTTGCTTAGAAGGAAATGGATATAGACTAATAGACTGTGGCAGGTGGGAAGAGAATGTGGTTAAAAATGCAAGCAATAGAAGGAATCAAGCTAAAAATAAAGGAAGGTATAAATTCAGGTGAAATTTGGAGATAAAACTTAGGGAAGGTTGTAAAGATGTCAAAACTTAGACCTGTCTCCTTTCAAATGATATGTTAGGGTGAATGCAGGAAAAACAACAGACTTTTAGCAGGGCAGGTTGGGGAAACGGAAACTCAGTGTTTCATGTCCTAAAGAACATTTATCTAAAAATGATAGGAAAGCTTGCAGGCTGTTTTGTCTACCATGTATACATAGCATGTTCAAAGGAGAGTCAATAGAGTTTAAAAGCCTTATGTTCCCTTGATCCGGCCTTATCTGTAAGTTTGACTGTGAGGTTCTGAACTTGACATTTCATAAAGATTTCTAGGATTCTACCTTCGAGTACATTCAACAGAGTCCTCCTCTCTGTGTTTGATTCATCAAACCATTAACAGCCCTTCTAGCTGTGGTTCTAGATAAAGAAGGGAAAACGATACATGATTTCTATGTACAAAGTAAAAGTGGCACTAAGCAGGAAGTACAGTGAAAACGTGTTAAAAGCTACCTTTCCTGAAGGCTTAATTTATGGTATGCACAGATTTGAGATGTTTTTTGTCATAATGCTTGCGTAATTAGTCACTTAGTTGTATCTGACTTTTTGCAACCCCATAGACTGTAGTCCTCCAGGCTCCTCTGTCTATGGAGTTTTCCAGGCAAGAATACTTTCCTGTTCCAAGGGATCTTCCTGACCTGGGGATCGAACCCACGTCTCTTGCAGCTAGCTCCTGCATTGGCAGGCTCCACCAGGAAAGCCCCATTTGTAATAGTGTTAAGTCACTTCAGACGTGTCCAACTCTTTGCGACTGTATGGACTGTAGCTTGCCAAGCTCCTCTGTCCATGGGATTCTCCAGGCAGGAACATTGAAGTGGGTTGCCATTTCTTCCTCTAGGGAGTTGTAATAGAACCAGTAACAATTTGAAATAATCAATAGGCTATGTGTTACTGAATGCAAGTTTGTGTGCACGACACAGAGTGAGGCCAAACAAGTTTAGAGCATAGGTTTAATGCAGGACAATGCAAGGAGACAAGTAGCTCATGACACAAAAGCCGGGCTCACCAAAGGGTTTCAGCAAAGCACTTTAAAAAAGGTTTGGAAATTTGGAGATAAAACTTAGGGAAGGTTGTAAAGATGTCAAAACTTAGACCTGTCTCCTTTCAAATGATATGTTAGGGTGAATGCAGGAAAAACAACAGACTTTTAGCAGGGCAGGTTGGGGAAACGGAAACTCAGTGTTTCATGTCCTAAAGAACATTTATCTAAAAATGATAGGAAAGCTTGCAGGCTGTTTTGTCTACCATGTATACATAGCATGTTCAAAGGAGAGTCAATAGAGTTTAAAAGCCTTATGTTCCCTTGATCCGGCCTTATCTGTAAGTTTGACTGTGAGGTTCTGAACTTGACATTTCATAAAGATTTCTAGGATTCTACCTTCGAGTACATTCAACAGAGTCCTCCTCTCTGTGTTTGATTCATCAAACCATTAACAGCCCTTCTAGCTGTGGTTCTAGATAAAGAAGGGAAAACGATACATGATTTCTATGTACAAAGTAAAAGTGGCACTAAGCAGGAAGTACAGTGAAAACGTGTTAAAAGCTACCTTTCCTGAAGGCTTAATTTATGGTATGCACAGATTTGAGATGTTTTTTGTCATAATGCTTGCGTAATTAGTCACTTAGTTGTATCTGACTTTTTGCAACCCCATAGACTGTAGTCCTCCAGGCTCCTCTGTCTATGGAGTTTTCCAGGCAAGAATACTTTCCTGTTCCAAGGGATCTTCCTGACCTGGGGATCGAACCCACGTCTCTTGCAGCTAGCTCCTGCATTGGCAGGCTCCACCAGGAAAGCCCCATTTGTAATAGTGTTAAGTCACTTCAGACGTGTCCAACTCTTTGCGACTGTATGGACTGTAGCTTGCCAAGCTCCTCTGTCCATGGGATTCTCCAGGCAGGAACATTGAAGTGGGTTGCCATTTCTTCCTCTAGGGAGTTGTAATAGAACCAGTAACAATTTGAAATAATCAATAGGCTATGTGTTACTGAATGCAAGTTTGTGTGCACGACACAGAGTGAGGCCAAACAAGTTTAGAGCATAGGTTTAATGCAGGACCATGCAAGGAGACAAGTGGCTCATGTCCCAAAAGCCCGGCGCTCACCAAAGGGTTTCAGCAAAGCACTTTTGTAGACAAGGTGAAGGAGGGACATGACTAATTGTTGCAAACTTATTGGTATCAGAATCCTTTGTTCTTGCCACTGGCCATATAGATCAGGTCAGAATGTTCCTGTAAACCTCCAACAAAACAAAATGCTGTTCTTTAAAAAAAAGAAAAAGAAAAAAACTTTATTTTTTGGCTATCCCAAGAGGCATATGGAATCTTAGTTCCCCAACCAGGGACTGAACCCACACCCTCTGCAATGGAAACACAGTGTTAACCACCAGTCTCCCAGAGAAGTCCCCAAATGCTGTTCTTTGTTCTGCAAATTTTCTCTCTGTATGAGTGGACTCTTAAGGTCAGGCCCCTGAGAATAAGCTATCCTATATATTTCGGACTATGAAAGTGAAGTCACTCAGTCATGTCCAACTCTTTGCAACCCATGGACAAGTCATAGAAATCTCCAAGCAAGAATACTGGAATTGGGTAGCCTTTCCCTTTTCCAGGAGACCTTCCCAACCCAGGGTCTGAACCCAGGTCTCCCTCATTGCAGGCAGATTCTTTACCATCTGAGCCACAAGGGAAGCCCAAGAATGCTGAGGAGGGTGGGTAGCCTATCCCTTATCCAGGGAATCTTTCTGACTCAGGAATCAAACTGGGGTCTCCTGCATTGCACGTGGTTTCTTTACCACCTGAGCTACAGGGGAATCAGACTATAAACATTCTTTTATAAAAGGTACAGAGCCAGAATGACTAAGCACAGGTGACAAAGCACACAGGTTAAAGCAAAAGGAATGGATCTAATATGGAGTCAGATTTGTTTGTCCCTATTACATATGGAGGGACTTCTGGAAGCTCAGTGGTAAGAAATCCCCTGTCAGTGTAGGAGACATGGGTTTGATCCATGGGTCAGGAAGATCCTGGCGGAAATGACAGTCTCGTGTTCTTTTGGTTAGGAACATTGAAGTGGGTTGCCATTTCTTCCTCTAGGGAGTTGTAATAGAACCAGTAACAATTTGAAATAATCAATAGGCTATGTGTTACTGAATGCAAGTTTGTGTGCACGACACAGAGTGAGGCCAAACAAGTTTAGAGCATAGGTTTAATGCAGGACCATGCAAGGAGACAAGTGGCTCATGTCCCAAAAGCCGGCGCTCACCAAAGGGTTTCAGCAAAGCACTTTTGTAGACAAGGTGAAGGAGGGACATGACTAATTGTTGCAAACTTATTGGTATCAGAATCCTTTGTTCTTGCCACTGGCCATATAGATCAGGTCAGAATGTTCCTGTAAACCTCCAACAAAACAAAATGCTGTTCTTTAAAAAAAAGAAAAAGAAAAAAACTTTATTTTTTGGCTATCCCAAGAGGCATATGGAATCTTAGTTCCCCAACCAGGGACTGAACCCACACCCTCTGCAATGGAAACACAGTGTTAACCACCAGTCTCCCAGAGAAGTCCCCAAATGCTGTTCTTTGTTCTGCAAATTTTCTCTCTGTATGAGTGGACTCTTAAGGTCAGGCCCCTGAGAATAAGCTATCCTATATATTTCGGACTATGAAAGTGAAGTCACTCAGTCATGTCCAACTCTTTGCAACCCATGGACAAGTCATAGAAATCTCCAAGCAAGAATACTGGAATTGGGTAGCCTTTCCCTTTTCCAGGAGACCTTCCCAACCCAGGGTCTGAACCCAGGTCTCCCTCATTGCAGGCAGATTCTTTACCATCTGAGCCACAAGGGAAGCCCAAGAATGCTGAGGAGGGTGGGTAGCCTATCCCTTATCCAGGGAATCTTTCTGACTCAGGAATCAAACTGGGGTCTCCTGCATTGCACGTGGTTTCTTTACCACCTGAGCTACAGGGGAATCAGACTATAAACATTCTTTTATAAAAGGTACAGAGCCAGAATGACTAAGCACAGGTGACAAAGCACACAGGTTAAAGCAAAAGGAATGGATCTAATATGGAGTCAGATTTGTTTGTCCCTATTACATATGGAGGGACTTCCCTGGAAGCTCAGTGGTAAGAAATCCCCCCTGTCAGTGTAGGAGACATGGGTTTGATCCATGGGTCAGGAAGATCCCTGGCGAAGGAAATGACAGCCTTCTCCAGTGTTCTTTGATGGGAAATACCATGGACAGAGGAACCTGGTGGGATAAAGTCTGTAGGATAGCAATGAGTCGAACACAAATGAGTGACTAAACAATGACAACAACAATTACAGTTGGACAGACAGAGAAGGAATAAGGTGCTTATTACTTGAATCACTTTGAATTACTATGTCACGTTGGCCTTCTGCACATAAAACTGGAATGATCAAAAGGAGTTGTGAACAGGGAAGGGCAAAGGTAAGTTGTTTGTTTATTTGGGCATATTGACATGGAGCACATAGAAATTCTTTGGTTCCTATTTGGTTATTCTTTATATTAGTAAATACAGTTTGTGAGGAAGCCATCCATGGAATCTGTATTTGGTAATCTGTTTCCTTCCTTGGGTGTTTGCAGCAGACAGGAGAGGTGTTGAAAGGGGACAGTATTTGAAAAGGCCACATGCATGAGTGTGGACCTGGGAGAAAGAGAAGTTATGTAGGACTGGAATTTAAGACATATTTGGAGAAGAGGCAGGAGCCAAGAGTAGGAAAATGGGCAGAAAACAGAAGAGTTTTCAATGTAGCCATGCTAAACAATTTTAATGTTAGCTTATATGTAATGGCTAACTACTGAAGGGGTTTTAGGGAATAAAGATACGCATTTTTTAAAAAAGAAATATCATCTTCAAATGATATGGCTAGACCAGGATCAGGAAAATTATTGAGGTGGCTCTTGCCATTGGTCCAGGTAGCCAAGATCCAATGAAGAGTTGAGGCAGTGGGTGGTAGCGGTAAGGAATGAATCAGAGAAATTAATGAAACTCATTGGTAAGTAATCTTTTGGGAATGAGAGAGAACAAGGAATCCATCATGACATCCAGGTTTCAAATTGGGGTCTCCTGCATTGCACGTGGTTTCTTTACCACCTGAGCTACAGGTAAAAAAAAGGAGCCAGAATGACTAAGCACAGGTGACAAAGCACACAGGTTAAAGCAAAAGGAATGGATCTAATATGGAGTCAGATTTGTTTGTCCCTATTACATATGGAGGGACTTCCCTGGAAGCTCAGTGGTAAGAAATCCCCCCTGTCAGTGTAGGAGACATGGGTTTGATCCATGGGTCAGGAAGATCCCTGGCGAAGGAAATGACAGCCTTCTCCAGTGTTCTTTGATGGGAAATACCATGGACAGAGGAACCTGGTGGGATAAAGTCTGTAGGATAGCAATGAGTCGAACACAAATGAGTGACTAAACAATGACAACAACAATTACAGTTGGACAGACAGAGAAGGAATAAGGTGCTTATTACTTGAATCACTTTGAATTACTATGTCACGTTGGCCTTCTGCACATAAAACTGGAATGATCAAAAGGAGTTGTGAACAGGGAAGGGCAAAGGTAAGTTGTTTGTTTATTTGGGCATATTGACATGGAGCACATAGAAATTCTTTGGTTCCTATTTGGTTATTCTTTATATTAGTAAATACAGTTTGTGAGGAAGCCATCCATGGAATCTGTATTTGGTAATCTGTTTCCTTCCCTTGGGTGTTTGCAGCAGACAGGAGAGGTGTTGAAAGGGGACAGTATTTGAAAAGGCCACATGCATGAGTGTGGACCTGGGAGAAAGAGAAGTTATGTAGGACTGGAATTTAAGACATATTTGGAGAAGAGGCAGGAGCCAAGAGTAGGAAAATGGGCAGAAAACAGAAGAGTTTTCAATGTAGCCATGCTAAACAATTTTAATGTTAGCTTATATGTAATGGCTAACTACTGAAGGGGTTTTAGGGAATAAAGATACGCATTTTTTAAAAAAGAAATATCATCTTCAAATGATATGGCTAGACCAGGATCAGGAAAATTATTGAGGTGGCTCTTGCCATTGGTCCAGGTAGCCAAGATCCAATGAAGAGTTGAGGCAGTGGGTGGTAGACGGTAAGGAATGAATCAGAGAAATTAATGAAACTCATTGGTAAGTAATCTTTTGGGAATGAGAGAGAACAAGGAATCCATCATGACATCCAGGTTTCTGAAAGATGGTTGGGAAGATGATGACGCTATCAAAAGAATTTCAGAGGAGGAAGAGACTGAGGTTTAAATATCATGAGTTCATTTTCAAACGTGTTGACTCTGAGGTGACTGATTAAAAATATTCAGATAGACCAGTTCTGACGCTAGTTGGAATTATGGTTTTAAGATATCAGTTTGGAAGTTGCAGTATATAGTCAATGACTCTCATTTACCTCATGAGTACACAAGATGACTGAGAGAGATTGTGTAGTATGAGAAGGATAAAGTGGCAAGGAACATGCCTTGGAAACAACACTTAAGGGAGAGTGGAGGGAGAAGAGTCCACGGATTAACTGGAGAGAGCCAAGACATAGGAAGAAAATGTGCATAGGTAGAGAGTTGTGACATTCAGGGAAACAGAGAGAAATTTAAGACAGGGCAATGTTCAGCTTTAATAATGCAGCTGAGACAGCAAAAATCAATGAAAGGTGCTGATCAAATGTAACACTCTAATTGTGGAGTTTCGGTGATATAGTGGGGCCAGATGCTAGTTTCACTGGTTGAAAGAAGCATGGATAAGAAAATAAGATGAAGCAGAGTTTTGTGTGTTTTCTCCAAAAAAAAAAAGGAAAAAAAAAAAAAAAAAACCTGAAGAAAAAGAGGGTGAGAAAGAAAGGGCAACAGCTAGAAGGGATTAAAGAAGGATTTGGATATCATCATTTTTGCTCTGGAGGCATAGAGCATGGTGCTGGAAAATATGCTAAGAGTTGAAAACAAGGTGATGTGGACACTGACCTCTGGGGTCTCTCAGGCAGCAAAGAGACATGATAATAGTGGTAGCCCCGCAAGAGACATGATACGCATTTTTAAAAAGAAATATCATCTTCAAATGATATGGCTAGACCAGGATCAGGAAATATGAGGTGGCCTGCCAGGTCCAGGACTAAGTTTCCATTGGAGGTAGCCAAGATCCAATGAAGAGTTGAGGCAGTGGGTGGTAGACGGTAAGGAATGAATCAGAGAAATTAATGAAACTCATTGGTAAGTAATCTTTTGGGAATGAGAGAGAACAAGGAATCCATCATGACATCCAGGTTTCTGAAAGATGGTTGGGAAGATGATGACGCTATCAAAAGAATTTCAGAGGAGGAAGAGACTGAGGTTTAAATATCATGAGTTCATTTTCAAACGTGTTGACTCTGAGGTGACTGATTAAAAATATTCAGATAGACCAGTTCTGACGCTAGTTGGAATTATGGTTTTAAGATATCAGTTTGGAAGTTGCAGTATATAGTCAATGACTCTCATTTACCTCATGAGTACACAAGATGACTGAGAGAGATTGTGTAGTATGAGAAGGATAAAGTGGCAAGGAACATGCCTTGGAAACAACACTTAAGGGAGAGTGGAGGGAGAAGAGTCCACGGATTAACTGGAGAGAGCCAAGACATAGGAAGAAAATGTGCATAGGTAGAGAGTTGTGACATTCAGGGAAACAGAGAGAAATTTAAGACAGGGCAATGTTCAGCTTTAATAATGCAGCTGAGACAGCAAAAATCAATGAAAGGTGCTGATCAAATGTAACACTCTAATTGTGGAGTTTCGGTGATATAGTGGGGCCAGATGCTAGTTTCACTGGTTGAAAGAAGCATGGATAAGAAAATAAGATGAAGCAGAGTTTTGTGTGTTTTCTCCAAAAAAAAAAAGGAAAAAAAAAAAAAAAAACCTGAAGAAAAAGAGGGTGAGAAAGAAAGGGCAACAGCTAGAAGGGATTAAAGAAGGATTTGGATATCATCATTTTTGCTCTGGAGGCATAGAGCATGGTGCTGGAAAATATGCTAAGAGTTGAAAACAAGGTGATGTGGACACTGACCTCTGGGGTCTCTCAGGCAGCAAAGAGACATGATAATAGTGGTAGCAAACTTCTACAGCACCTCTGGTGCTCCGAGCACTCCTCTCTATTTAGTTTTACATGTATTAACTCATGTACTTCTCCTAATTCCTGTGAGGTAGGCTCTCGTATTAGCTCCATTTTTCTTAGGCTCATCAGTATTATCTCACTGTTGGGACTTTCTGGTGGTCCAGTAGCTAAGACTCTGCTCTCCCAATGCAGGGGGGAGGCTCAGTTCGATTCCTGGTCAGGGAATTAGATCCCATATGCCACAACTAAGAGTTCACATGCTTCAGCTAAAGATCCCACATGTTACAACAGAGACCTGGTACAGCCAAATAAATAAATATTACCTGACTGTTAACCTTCTTAGTTAACAGGCTAGTTGGGAACAACATTCAAGATTTAGTTTGCTGCAGAAGAACAAAACTCCTCACTAAAATGAAAATCAGATACTGGTGATAATTCAGGGTGGGAGTCAGGACTGGGATATGGGTGGAGGAGGAGATGGGCAAGGAAGCTACAGGGAGATGGAGGTGGGTAGGATGTCCAGATAAAGCTGATTGTGATCTCACAGTTGAATGAAAGTTGAAATTACTTTCAGCCATTTGATAGTAGAACTCATGAAAGACTGGATGGACTTTTGTGTTTTCCAAGTCCATTGTTCATCCTTACTGCTTAAGCTTTTTCCTAGTTTTATGCCCATCACTCCACAAAGGTAGCATTGTTTGGAAAATTTTAAGCATGATTAGAAATCTGTTAGTGTCTTACGCTGATATTATCCTTAGCAACAGTAACATGTGGAGTTTCGGTGATATAGTGGGGCCAGATGCTAGTTTCACTGGTTGAAAGAAGCATGGATAAGAAAATAAGATGAAGCAGAGTTTTGTGTGTTTTCTCCAAAAAAAAAAAGGAAAAAAAAAAAAAAAAACCTGAAGAAAAAGAGGGTGAGAAAGAAAGGGCAACAGCTAGAAGGGATTAAAGAAGGATTTGGATATCATCATTTTTGCTCTGGAGGCATAGAGCATGGTGCTGGAAAATATGCTAAGAGTTGAAAACAAGGTGATGTGGACACTGACCTCTGGGGTCTCTCAGGCAGCAAAGAGACATGATAATAGTGGTAGCAAACTTCTACAGCACCTCTGGTGCTCCGAGCACTCCTCTCTATTTAGTTTTACATGTATTAACTCATGTACTTCTCCTAATTCCTGTGAGGTAGGCTCTCGTATTAGCTCCATTTTTCTTAGGCTCATCAGTATTATCTCACTGTTGGGACTTTCTGGTGGTCCAGTAGCTAAGACTCTGCTCTCCCAATGCAGGGGGGAGGCTCAGTTCGATTCCTGGTCAGGGAATTAGATCCCATATGCCACAACTAAGAGTTCACATGCTTCAGCTAAAGATCCCACATGTTACAACAGAGACCTGGTACAGCCAAATAAATAAATATTACCTGACTGTTAACCTTCTTAGTTAACAGGCTAGTTGGGAACAACATTCAAGATTTAGTTTGCTGCAGAAGAACAAAACTCCTCACTAAAATGAAAATCAGATACTGGTGATAATTCAGGGTGGGAGTCAGGACTGGGATATGGGTGGAGGAGGAGATGGGCAAGGAAGCTACAGGGAGATGGAGGTGGGTAGGATGTCCAGATAAAGCTGATTGTGATCTCACAGTTGAATGAAAGTTGAAATTACTTTCAGCCATTTGATAGTAGAACTCATGAAAGACTGGATGGACTTTTGTGTTTTCCAAGTCCATTGTTCATCCTTACTGCTTAAGCTTTTTCCTAGTTTTATGCCCATCACTCCACAAAGGTAGCATTGTTTGGAAAATTTTAAGCATGATTAGAAATCTGTTAGTGTCTTACGCTGATATTATCCTTAGCAACAGTAACATGTATTCAGAGCTAATGTTCCTGGCATAGTGCCTGCTGCTTTATTAGGAAGAATTTCATTTTGCCTTTATAAAAACCCTGGAGATCATCTGTTACTATCCTTACATTATGTTTGAGGTAACCCAGGCTTGAAGACACAGAGGTCCCTGTTCAAGGAATAGAACTAGCAAGTGGCTACACCAGGGTGTGAACCAGGTGGTTTGAATTCAGAACTCAGATGCTATTTAACCCTCTTTGTAACAACAAAAAATAGATGGTGCCCTAAACTTACCAATTTTTTCAGGATTGGGTCATTGGGCCTGCTATGTCCATAGATGAAATGTTCAGCTTTAGAAAAACTTGTCTCTAGTTCTTCTGACCAGTTATTCGGGGGTTAGTGTATGAAACAAAAGGTGAGACTAATAAAACTATAGTGAAAAGTCATTGTAATGAAGATGGAGAATTTTTTTTTTTTTGCCGTGACCTTGACAGACTAGGCCATTGAAAATGTTTCTTTGCCTTTTTCATGCAAAATATAACTGCACCTACATATACTTTGGTGTTCTAGATATTTATGGACAGAGATTGCAGTGGAGAACATTTTATAAACCATAGAAAGACTTTGGGACAGTGACTGAATGTAACTGTTAAGGTGTTTTTCATTCATCCGTCTCATCAGTGCTCTGGACTTGCTATTCTAGCTGCTGAGGTACAGAAATACAGGCAGATACTCCACCAAGTTTTATTGCTGCAGAAGAACAAAACTCCTCACTAAAATGAAAATCAGATACTGGTGATAATTCAGGGTGGGAGTCAGGACTGGGATATGGGTGGAGGAGGAGATGGGCAAGGAAGCTACAGGGAGATGGAGGTGGGTAGGATGTCCAGATAAAGCTGATTGTGATCTCACAGTTGAATGAAAGTTGAAATTACTTTCAGCCATTTGATAGTAGAACTCATGAAAGACTGGATGGACTTTTGTGTTTTCCAAGTCCATTGTTCATCCTTACTGCTTAAGTTTTTTCCTAGTTTTATGCCCATCACTCAACTCAGCTACCATTGTTTGGAAAATTTTAAGCATGATTAGAAATCTGTTAGTGTCTTACGCTGATATTATCCTTAGCAACAGTAACATGTATTCAGAGCTAATGTTCCTGGCATAGTGCCTGCTGCTTTATTAGGAAGAATTTCATTTTGCCTTTATAAAAACCCTGGAGATCATCTGTTACTATCCTTACATTATGTTTGAGGTAACCCAGGCTTGAAGACACAGAGGTCCCTGTTCAAGGAATAGAACTAGCAAGTGGCTACACCAGGGTGTGAACCAGGTGGTTTGAATTCAGAACTCAGATGCTATTTAACCCTCTTTGTAACAACAAAAAATAGATGGTGCCCTAAACTTACCAATTTTTTCAGGATTGGGTCATTGGGCCTGCTATGTCCATAGATGAAATGTTCAGCTTTAGAAAAACTTGTCTCTAGTTCTTCTGACCAGTTATTCGGGGGTTAGTGTATGAAACAAAAGGTGAGACTAATAAAACTATAGTGAAAAGTCATTGTAATGAAGATGGAGAATTTTTTTTTTTTTGCCGTGACCTTGACAGACTAGGCCATTGAAAATGTTTCTTTGCCTTTTTCATGCAAAATATAACTGCACCTACATATACTTTGGTGTTCTAGATATTTATGGACAGAGATTGCAGTGGAGAACATTTTATAAACCATAGAAAGACTTTGGGACAGTGACTGAATGTAACTGTTAAGGTGTTTTTCATTCATCCGTCTCATCAGTGCTCTGGACTTGCTATTCTAGCTGCTGAGGTACAGAAATACAGGCAGATACTCCACCCAGTTTCTTGTGGAGTCTGCAGACTGATGGGGAAGATAGAAGTTAAATAAGTTCACCAAAAATATTTAATTACCACTAAATTGGATTTTGGAAAAACTAATAAAATTGTAAATATGATAGCCTCCCAGTTAACTGTTGTAGGCTAAATAGTTTTGAATGCTGTGAAATGGACTAGTTAGTAACCTAGAGTATGCTAGTTTGTGCTGGTAAGTGAAAAATCATAGACTCAAGGCACTGACATTGTTGAAAACATAAGCATTAAAAAGACTTATAAAACAGTTTAAAATGTATAGTATATAGAAGAGACCAAAAGCAGATCTTAGTAGGTTCATTTTCTATGCATTTAAATTGTTTTTTATTACTATATTATTATTGATTATATAACAGACAAAAATGCTGATCATGGGCAGGTTTGATATGGAAACTAAAAAATGCACACGTATCATAACTTCCTCCTGAATCTTTTCTTTTTGCTGTGTTGTTTCAGAAACCTGAGAAAGGAGTCATTCTGTGGATGGCTGTGAGAACTATAGTTCATAGCCAAAAGGATCTCGAAACCTTTTTGGTCTTTTTCCAAAATCAAAAGTAATAAAATGTATATTCAAGCATGTTCACATCTTTATCAAAAGTTTTGTTTTGTATTTAATATTGAAACCAGTAGAAGTTCTTAGATGACAGTTTTGCTTTTATCCTTAACCCATAGTTACTGTTGCCTGTTAGAAAATCCTTGGAAAATTCATAAGGTGAAATTTACACCCCGTTGGATTCTCAGAAGAGTGACTGTGTCTTGTCTATGTAGCCTTAGGCTGTGGTGGTACGGGGATGCTATTGAGTATTTTATTTCTGATCATTGATCTATTTTATGTATTTTTTGCTTTCTTTCCCATTGATATCTCTGTAGGCCCAGTTTGAACTTCAAGCCTTTCACATCCGGGGTGAGCATGCAGTGACAACAGCAAATCAATATTTATGGACAGAGATTGCAGTGGAGAACATTTTATAAACCATAGAAAGACTTTGGGACAGTGACTGAATGTAACTGTTAAGGTGTTTTTCATTCATCCGTCTCATCAGTGCTCTGGACTTGCTATTCTAGCTGCTGAGGTACAGAAATACAGGCAGATACTCCACCCAGTTTCTTGTGGAGTCTGCAGACTGATGGGGAAGATAGAAGTTAAATAAGTTCACCAAAAATATTTAATTACCACTAAATTGGATTTTGGAAAAACTAATAAAATTGTAAATATGATAGCCTCCCAGTTAACTGTTGTAGGCTAAATAGTTTTGAATGCTGTGAAATGGACTAGTTAGTAACCTAGAGTATGCTAGTTTGTGCTGGTAAGTGAAAAATCATAGACTCAAGGCACTGACATTGTTGAAAACATAAGCATTAAAAAGACTTATAAAACAGTTTAAAATGTATAGTATATAGAAGAGACCAAAAGCAGATCTTAGTAGGTTCATTTTCTATGCATTTAAATTGTTTTTTATTACTATATTATTATTGATTATATAACAGACAAAAATGCTGATCATGGGCAGGTTTGATATGGAAACTAAAAAATGCACACGTATCATAACTTCCTCCTGAATCTTTTCTTTTTGCTGTGTTGTTTCAGAAACCTGAGAAAGGAGTCATTCTGTGGATGGCTGTGAGAACTATAGTTCATAGCCAAAAGGATCTCGAAACCTTTTTGGTCTTTTTCCAAAATCAAAAGTAATAAAATGTATATTCAAGCATGTTCACATCTTTATCAAAAGTTTTGTTTTGTATTTAATATTGAAACCAGTAGAAGTTCTTAGATGACAGTTTTGCTTTTATCCTTAACCCATAGTTACTGTTGCCTGTTAGAAAATCCTTGGAAAATTCATAAGGTGAAATTTACACCCCGTTGGATTCTCAGAAGAGTGACTGTGTCTTGTCTATGTAGCCTTAGGCTGTGGTGGTACGGGGATGCTATTGAGTATTTTATTTCTGATCATTGATCTATTTTATGTATTTTTTGCTTTCTTTCCCATTGATATCTCTGTAGGCCCAGTTTGAACTTCAAGCCTTTCACATCCGGGGTGAGCATGCAGTGACAACAGCAAAACTAGAGGAAACCATTGAAAATCTCAAATATGAGATAGAACACCGATGGAGAGGAGGATGTGAAGAGATGAGAGATGTAGGTGTCTCCACAGATGACGGCTGCCCTCCAAAGACTTTCAGAAATGTGTGCATCCAGACAGACAGAGAGACTTTCCTCAAACCCTGTGAAGGTGAAGGCAAGACAACCAGAAGTAACCAAATAGTACCCAAAAAGCTGAATATCACCTCTTTAAGCCAACTCTCTCCTCCAAATGACAACAAAGACACCTATATACCACCTGTGGAAGGCAACTCATTGAGTCAACAGAAAGCAACTCCTTGCCCTCCTCCTCCCCCTCCGGCACCACCCCTACCAGCAGCCATCCCTCCCCCACCTCCCCTCCCACCTGGACTTGAACCTTTGCCACCGGCACCTCCACCACCACCTGTGAATACTGGACCACCACCACCTCCACCGCCTCCTCTGCCTCCAAGTGCTGGACCACCTCCACCTCCTCCACCCCCACCACTCCCTCCCTCTACCCCTCTGTCCAACACCGGGGGTCCTCCTCCTGCTCCAGCACCCCCAGGGCTTGTACCCCCACCTCCTCCTGGACTGTTCTTCGGAGTTGGTCCTTCTTCTAGCCAGTGTCCTCGGAAGCCAGCCATTGAACCCAGTTGTCCGATGAAGCCTCTGTATTGGACTAGGATACAAATAAGTGATAAGAGGTAAATTCAAATCCCTGGTCCGTTCTTGACTTGTGAATTTGTAGAATTTTGCAGAGGCGATGTTGTATTCTTTGGGGTTCAGTGTTTTTATAGTGCGGCATTCATTCTCAAATGTGGTAGTGAATGCCTTGGATAAACAAAAGCTAGAATGTTTTGGGAAGAACATCTCTACCAGGTCTTCTCTGTGTGCTCTGTGGATTGATGGCTTGGAGAAGCATGTTCTATGCCAGATCCTTCTTCTTTTTTTTTTTTTTTAGATTTATTTATTTATTTATTTTGGGTGGGGGTTGGGTTGGGGAGGGAGGGGAGCGGGTGGGCCACTTCTATTGGTCTTTCATTTCTCTATTTTCATTCGTCTTCCTTCTTTGGCTCCTGTGGGCCTCCCATCGCGGTGGTGTCTGTTGTTGCAGAGCGCCGCTCTGGGCGCATGCGCTCCAGCGCTCCAGAGCTCCGCCTCGGTAATTGGACACATCAGTCCAGCCGCTCCGCGGCTCGTGGGATCTTCCCAGGCCAGGGCTTGAACCGGCGCCCCTTGCACTGCAAGGCGGTGTCCTTACCCACTGGACCACCAGGGGAAGCCCTGCCAGATCCTTCTTGAAGGTGTATATTCCATTTTCCGGATTAGAGAAGAGCCCAGAGCTAAGTTAGAGCTTCCTCCCTTATCCCTGCAAATAATGAGTAATCCTTAAAAACACCAAGCCTGGGCTTCCCTGGTGGTCCAGTGGGTAAAGAGTCAGCTTTGCGATGCAAAGGGCACCGGTTCGATCCCTGGCCTGGGAAGATCCCATGTGCCACAGAGTGACTAGACCAATATGTCCAATTACGAGCCAGCGCCAGTGCTCTGTAATGAGAGAGGCCACAGCAATGGGAGGCCCACACAGGCCAAAGAATAAAGATGGATGAAGATAAATAAAAAGCCAATAAAAGAGGCCAAAATTTAAAAAAAAAAAAAAAAGCAAACAAAAACACTGAGCCTAAATCTACTGAAGATTTTTTAAATATCTATCTTGTCTTTAGATGGTATCATCAACCCTATGATGTGTATATTCATTCAGCAAGGAGGTGTAATTTTTCATTTTATATCAAAAGAACCAGACATAGCTGAGTCATTAGCTCTTCAAAAAAAGTCCTCGGAAGCCAGCCATTGAACCCAGTTGTCCGATGAAGCCTCTGTATTGGACTAGGATACAAATAAGTGATAAGAGGTAAATTCAAATCCCTGGTCCGTTCTTGACTTGTGAATTTGTAGAATTTTGCAGAGGCGATGTTGTATTCTTTGGGGTTCAGTGTTTTTATAGTGCGGCATTCATTCTCAAATGTGGTAGTGAATGCCTTGGATAAACAAAAGCTAGAATGTTTTGGGAAGAACATCTCTACCAGGTCTTCTCTGTGTGCTCTGTGGATTGATGGCTTGGAGAAGCATGTTCTATGCCAGATCCTTCTTCTTTTTTTTTTTTTTTAGATTTATTTATTTATTTATTTTGGGTGGGGGTTGGGTGGGGGGGGGAGGGGAGCGGGTGGGCCACTTCTATTGGTCTTTCATTTCTCTATTTTCATTCGTCTTCCTTCTTTGGCTCCTGTGGGCCTCCCATCGCGGTGGTGTCTGTTGTTGCAGAGCGCCGCTCTGGGCGCATGCGCTCTAGCGCTCCAGAGCTCCGCCTCGGTGATTGGACACATCAGTCCAGCCGCTCCGCGGCTCGTGGGATCTTCCCAGGCCAGGGCTTGAACCGGCGCCCCTTGCACTGCAAGGCGGTGTCCTTACCCACTGGACCACCAGGGGAAGCCCTGCCAGATCCTTCTTGAAGGTGTATATTCCATTTTCCGGATTAGAGAAGAGCCCAGAGCTAAGTTAGAGCTTCCTCCCTTATCCCTGCAAATAATGAGTAATCCTTAAAAACACCAAGCCTGGGCTTCCCTGGTGGTCCAGTGGGTAAAGAGTCAGCTTTGCGATGCAAAGGGCACCGGTTCGATCCCTGGCCTGGGAAGATCCCATGTGCCACAGAGTGACTAGACCAATATGTCCAATTACGAGCCAGCGCCAGTGCTCTGTAATGAGAGAGGCCACAGCAATGGGAGGCCCACACAGGCCAAAGAATAAAGATGGATGAAGATAAATAAAAAGCCAATAAAAGAGGCCAAAATTTAAAAAAAAAAAAAAAAGCAAACAAAAACACTGAGCCTAAATCTACTGAAGATTTTTTAAATATCTATCTTGTCTTTAGATGGTATCATCAACCCTATGATGTGTATATTCATTCAGCAAGGAGGTGTAATTTTTCATTTTATATCAAAAGAACCAGACATAGCTGAGTCATTAGCTCTTCAGGTCAGAGGGGAGTATTAAAATATCAACTGTCTCTGCTTGAACTCTGACACACACCTCTCACCACTGAGTGCCCTCACATCTTTTTACTGTGTTGCCCACCCCCCCAACCCCAGAGAAAGTGCCAGTGGGTGGGTAGCTAAAAAGCACCTTCCATTTTGTGTAGCTTATTAACATGAGTCTGTAAGGCAGCAAGAGATGGTTGCTTAGAAATTTTCGTTCAAACAGATCTGATCAGGTTTCTTCTGCCTCATGCTGGAGCCCATCAAGAGGACAACCAGAAAAATATTGATTAACTTCTTGACTATTCTCTAGGTGCAAAGCTCATTTGTTGGCAAAGAACAGCAAACATAGAACAGATTTTTATGCTTACATTTTTGAACTTATTCCCCAAATCAAGATATGATGGTGAATTTTTCTATTTCTGTAACGTTTTGCTTAGAAATGGCAGGATATTGAACAAAATAATATGCAAGTCAGTGAACAGGTAAATGGAAATCACTCTAGGAGGCGTGGGGCACAACTTGACACTACGCATATGGCGAACCAAGTTGATAGTCTTTGTATTTGGCCCTTCTCATCAGAAAATAAGAGCCAGAAGTGTATTTTTCTTTTACTGTTCCATTTCCGGATTAGAGAAGAGCCCAGAGCTAAGTTAGAGCTTCCTCCCTTATCCCTGCAAATAATGAGTAATCCTTAAAAACACCAAGCCTGGGCTTCCTGGTGGTCCAGTGGGTAAAGAGTCAGCTTTGCGATGCAAAGGGCACCGGTTCGATCCCTGGCCTGGGAAGATCCCATGTGCCACAGAGTGACTAGACCAATATGTCCAATTACGAGCCAGCGCCAGTGCTCTGTAATGAGAGAGGCCACAGCAATGGGAGGCCCACACAGGCCAAAGAATAAAGATGGATGAAGATAAATAAAAAGCCAATAAAAGAGGCCAAAATTTAAAAAAAAAAAAAAAAGCAAACAAAAACACTGAGCCTAAATCTACTGAAGATTTTTTAAATATCTATCTTGTCTTTAGATGGTATCATCAACCCTATGATGTGTATATTCATTCAGCAAGGAGGTGTAATTTTTCATTTTATATCAAAAGAACCAGACATAGCTGAGTCATTAGCTCTTCAGGTCAGAGGGGAGTATTAAAATATCAACTGTCTCTGCTTGAACTCTGACACACACCTCTCACCACTGAGTGCCCTCACATCTTTTTACTGTGTTGCCCACCCCCCCAACCCCAGAGAAAGTGCCAGTGGGTGGGTAGCTAAAAAGCACCTTCCATTTTGTGTAGCTTATTAACATGAGTCTGTAAGGCAGCAAGAGATGGTTGCTTAGAAATTTTCGTTCAAACAGATCTGATCAGGTTTCTTCTGCCTCATGCTGGAGCCCATCAAGAGGACAACCAGAAAAATATTGATTAACTTCTTGACTATTCTCTAGGTGCAAAGCTCATTTGTTGGCAAAGAACAGCAAACATAGAACAGATTTTTATGCTTACATTTTTGAACTTATTCCCCAAATCAAGATATGATGGTGAATTTTTCTATTTCTGTAACGTTTTGCTTAGAAATGGCAGGATATTGAACAAAATAATATGCAAGTCAGTGAACAGGTAAATGGAAATCACTCTAGGAGGCGTGGGGCACAACTTGACACTACGCATATGGCGAACCAAGTTGATAGTCTTTGTATTTGGCCCCTTCTCATCAGAAAATAAGAGCCAGAAGTGTATTTTTTCTTTTTACTGTTGAAAGTGAAAGTGAAGTTGCTCAGTCGTGTCCAACTCTTTGTGACCCCTGGACAAACCATGGAATTTTCCAGGCAAGAATACTGGAGGATAGGCCTTTCCCTTCTCCAGAGAATCTTCATAGCCCAGGAATTGAACCCAGATCTCCCACATTGCAGGTGGCTTCTTTACCATCTGAGCCACCAGGGAAACCCAAGAATGCTGGAGTGGATAGCCTATCTCTTCTCCAGGGAATCTTCCCGACCCTGGAATCGAACTGGGGTCCCCTGCATTGCAGGAAAATTCTTTACCAGCTGAGCTACAAGGGAATCCATTTTTAATGTTCATATTCTGTATTTAAACTTCCCACATGAATGGTTAAAAAACTATGAGATAGTCCTAAAATAGTTCCTACCATTAACTCAAGTACTAGAATTCCTCTTATCCCACTCAAAGCTCAGCTGACATTTCCTAATAAGTCATTTCTCAGAATATGTATTTGGAGCCGTGTCCCTTATTAGTGTTCTTAGATTCATGTGCAGCCAATCCAGGGTGATGAAGCTCACCCAGCAGCCCTGGCATTGTGTGTTCTGAGGACACACAGAGCTGTTCCACACTTGTGTCTCCCTTACCTGCCTCAGTTTAATTCCCATAAGATTTCATGAACAAACAATACCCTGGATCATACCAGTGGTGTAATGCTAACCAGTGGGAGATGTGAGTCCTTCACCCACTGCTTAAGGCAACAAAAATAAACTGAAGGTAATCATTGCATTTTCCTGTCCTTATGTAATTGGCCATTTTGAGAGAAAAATAACTGAATGTTCACCCTCTTACTCATTTCATCAGAAATCTAGGGCTTCAGTTTTGTCACAGACTGAGTTGTTTGCCCCCAAATTGGTTTACTAATGTCCCAGCCACTCTGCTCCCCTCCATACCTTATTCCCCAAATCAAGATATGATGGTGAATTTTTCTATTTCTGTAACGTTTTGCTTAGAAATGGCAGGATATTGAACAAAATAATATGCAAGTCAGTGAACAGGTAAATGGAAATCACTCTAGGAGGCGTGGGGCACAACTTGACACTACGCATATGGCGAACCAAGTTGATAGTCTTTGTATTTGGCCCCTTCTCATCAGAAAATAAGAGCCAGAAGTGTATTTTTTCTTTTTACTGTTGAAAGTGAAAGTGAAGTTGCTCAGTCGTGTCCAACTCTTTGTGACCCCTGGACAAACCATGGAATTTTCCAGGCAAGAATACTGGAGGGGATAGGCCTTACCCTTCTCCAGGGAATCTTCCCAACCCAGGGATTGAACCCAGATCTCCCACATTGCAGGTGGATTCCTTACCATCTGAGCTACCAGGGAAGCTCAAGAACACTGGAGTGGGTAGATTATCCCTTCTCCAGGGAATCTTCCCGAGCCAGGAATCGAACTGGGGTCCCCTGCATTGCAGGAAAATTCTTTACCAGCTGAGCTACAAGGGAATCCATTTTTAATGTTCATATTCTGTATTTAAACTTCCCACATGAATGGTTAAAAAACTATGAGATAGTCCTAAAATAGTTCCTACCATTAACTCAAGTACTAGAATTCCTCTTATCCCACTCAAAGCTCAGCTGACATTTCCTAATAAGTCATTTCTCAGAATATGTATTTGGAGCCGTGTCCCCTTATTAGTGTTCTTAGATTCATGTGCAGCCAATCCAGGGTGATGAAGCTCACCCAGCAGCCCTGGCATTGTGTGTTCTGAGGACACACAGAGCTGTTCCACACTTGTGTCTCCCTTACCTGCCTCAGTTTAATTCCCATAAGATTTCATGAACAAACAATACCCTGGATCATACCAGTGGTGTAATGCTAACCAGTGGGAGATGTGAGTCCTTCACCCACTGCTTAAGGCAACAAAAATAAACTGAAGGTAATCATTGCATTTTCCTGTCCTTATGTAATTGGCCATTTTGAGAGAGAAAATAACTGAATGTTCACACTCTTACTCATTTCATCAGAAATCTAGGGCTTCAGTTTTGTCACAGACTGAGTTGTTTGCCCCCAAATTGGTTTACTAATGTCCCAGCCACTCTGCTCCCCTCCATACCTCAGACTGTGACCTTACTTGGAAATAGGAATATTGAAGATGTGATTAGTTAGGTTAAGATGAACTAAGACTGGAGAACGGCTGATCTCTAATCCAAAATGACTGGCCTTATTAAACAGAAATGTATACACTGCCAGGTGCAGAGGGAGAACTGGCATGTGGAGTTTGGAGTCCTGCTGCCACCATCCAGTCAGTCCATTTTGAGCTAAATGAAAAGTTAGATGAATGTGCCGGTTTCCCAAGCTGAGACACCAGGAGATCCCTGCTTGGTGAATGTCAGCCCTGAGCCTGAGTTCTAGGCATAGGGGTTTTATCTCTTATTATGGGTCCCACATAGTATCTTTGTACTTCAGGGCATGACTGCACCTTGTAAGTTAAAATGGTCTGAAGGTTGTGTACTATTCCTTATGGACAGAAGTAAAAATTATCTGGGACTGTTCTTTAAAAGGAGGTGATAGTTTGTACAAACAGATAAGTAAATCCTTCATAATACACATGATAAATTTTGATCTTGGTCTTCTAAGGAACTAGGAATAAAATGTGAATTTTCTTTGCACACACTGCTTTCATCCACTTAGGTTGGTTTTCACTGCTAACATGATATTTAACTTTTGCTGCTTTCTTTGGTGTCTTTTCTGTTTCTACAATCGGGAAAAGCCATTTTTTTTTTTCAAAAAAAGGAATATTTATCTAATTACCTTTTTTGGCTTCCTAGTAAGTATCTTCCTAGTGAGAAAGTATCTTCTGCTTTCTCTCTGCCCTCCTCCCACTCCACCCTCCCTCCAGCTTATACCTACCTCCATCCCTTCTCCATCATGTCTTCCCTCACCTCCTCCTCCTTCCTTCCTCTTCCTCTTCTTTTGAGCTAAAATTGTGTATTCAGTGGTCAGAAAAGAGTTGGCTGCAACGACAGATGGTTCATGGTAAGCAAGTCCTCGTTTGCGCCCCACCAATCCAGTTTCCTATAACCTGCTGAGCAGTGGTATTCCAAAATTCTGCTACTCATTTCGGGAAGTGCCTTTTCCCATAGAAATAATATTAAAAATGGACATGAGGTGCTCAACCTGACTGAGAAAGCCAAATTAGTTCAGACTATGAGTGAGTTAAGCGCTCGTCATACTGGCCTAAGCTCAGAGTCCTTGGAACTGGGGCCAGGCAGTACAAGTGCAGGAGATGGGGGGATGGGTCTGGATAATCTTCCCGGTGCATCACATCACCTCCCTCTTGGCACCCTCTCCTTAGCCTCCCAGAACCTTCCTGAGGCCCTGTCCAGCAGCTCTGAGGCAGCATGCTCCAGAGTTTGTCTTCTCTGACCAAGATCTTCTTTTTCAAGAGCAGCTGAGTAAAGCATTTAATGTTTAAGATGTTCATGTTTTGAGTGACATTAAGTGAGTCGGGGCGGGGGTGGTGCTGAGGAAGGAGCACACAGATGGATGGACCTCACTGGGAATGTTCTAACCCTTGGGTGATGATTTCACAGGTATTCCTTATACTGTTAAACATTATAACTTACATATATCACATGTATGTTCTTAAATGCCTCAAATATTGTATTAGGAAAGTGGTAATTAACACACACACACACACACACAACACACACCTCCGCCCCCCACCCCCCACCCCCACACACACAATGTAGAGAAGCAGATGTTCAGCTTTCTCATGGGCCAGAACCCTGCTGTTGTATTTCACGGGAAAGGCAGACACACAGCAAAATGTGAACACTCAGACTTGAAAAGCCAATGTTGCCAACTGTTTCAAATATGAGGAATTGTCCTTTAGTATCGAAAATTGTATGGACCACATCATGTAATCATAGTGGTTTTCCTTTTCATTGACTTGGAAAATACTTATTGAAACAAAGACAAGTATGTATAGATATTATGGATGATAACAAACATATATTTGTGTCTATTTGATGTGTGGGTAAGACTTTTTTAAAAATGTCTTTGGGCATTAAAATGTTTAAAAATAAGGTGAGAAAGTAAGTTAAGATAGGTGTTTAGGAGGAAATATGTTCTGACTAAAAGAAGCCTGAATAGTGACCCATCTAAGGCAGCTCTCACAGGCAGTTCTTCCAAACCTGATTTCCCGTATCTTCCCTTCCTTTGTTTCAAAACTAGGATGCCCTTGTTTTTAGAGAGAGAAAAAAGCAATCAAAGAAAACAGTCTCCACATGGCTGCTTTAGCTGATCTCTGTAGAGGCTGGTGCAATATGGTGTTTCGGTTTGTTTTTATTAATAACTACTGTTGAGGTATTTCTAAATGAACACAGCCTGTTATATATATATATATGTATATACATATATATACACATACATATATATATAAATCAGGCTGTGTTCATATATATATATATACACACACACACATATATATATACACACACTTATACATACATACATGCATACATACATGTCCAGCACTTAGTTGATATGAGCTAAACCTAAAAACCATATTTGAAAGGAATAGAAAAAATCCAGAATATAAATCTTAGCACTCCATTTTCATTATATTTAAGAATTATCTGATGGAATGTCTCAAAATGGTGGCTCAAAGGATAAAGAACTTGCCTGCAATACAGAAGCCTGGGTTTGATCTCTGGGTCCGGAAGATCTTCTGGAGAAGGAAATGGTAACTCACTCCAGTATACTTGCCTGGAGAATTCCATGGACAGAAGAGCCACAGACATAGTCTGTGGAGTTGCAAAGAGTTGGACACAACTGAGCGACTAACAATTTCACGTCACTTTCAGTCTTTATACAACGCTCATTTTAACCCATCATGAAAATGCCACAGACTGAGACAGGGGCAGCTTACATGCCCCAGGGGTTCTGGCCCCACAGAGTTTCTCTGGTCTCATAACAGCATGCACATATACAAGGACCATTCTGTTTTGAAAATGCATGTTTGCTTTAATGCTTTGTAGTATATTTTGACTTAAAAATGTATGATCATAAGAAGCTATTCAAGCTTTATTAGAACTTTTAAAGGAGTTAAAAAATGAATTAAGGATGTCACTGTATTCTGCTCTCTTTTGTTTGGTTCTTACATTTAACTTGCCATTTTCTCTTTTTTAGCCAAAATTCTACACCAACCTTATGGGATTCCTTAGAAGAACCTGATATTCGTGATACTAGTGAATTTGAGTATTTATTCTCCAAAGATACCCCTCAGCAGAAGAAAAAGCCTCTTTCGGAGACCTATGAGAAGAAAAACAAGGTCAAAAAGGTATTGCCTGGCTATAACAATCATTGTAATTGTGTATCTATTTTTTGTCATAACATGGAGATTTGTTATGTGCTGCTAGTTTACTTTCCCTCTGTTTTCAAAAAATGTTTTGGAAGATTTTGAGTCACAGATGACAGTAAGGATCCAATAGTTTGTGAAATCTATTCTTAACTATTTTGGTCAGATCATCTGAATTTTCAAACTATTTTTTTAATAATATTCTTCATATATATATATATTTAAATTTTGGCCTCTTTTATTGACTTATTTACCTACTTATTTTCATCCATCTTTATTCTTGGCCTGTGTGGTCCTCCCATTGCAGTGGTGCCTCTTTGTTGCAGAGCAGAACTCTGGCTCCTAATTGGACACACTGGTCCAGCCACTCTGCATCATGTGGGATCTTCCCATGCCAGGGATCGAACTGGTGCCGCTTGCACTGCAAAGTGGATGCTTTACCCACTGGACCATCAGGGGAGCCCTCAAGCCCTATTTTCTTGATCTGAAGTTTCTTCCAGCCATTAACTCAACTGGGCATGGGTGGGTGGAAACTAGTGAAAAGTAGTCTTTAGGCTATATGGAAAATATGCCTTACTTATTTATAAATTTATTTATTGAACAATTTGTTGAGAGTGTATTTGTGCTAGTTTTTATTTTAGGCCTATGCTCTCCAATAGGGTAACCCCTAGCCACATGTGACGAGGTGAATCATAAAATTGGAGAAAATTAAAAATTCAATCCTTCAGAGGCACTCGCCACTTTTCACTTTTATTCTTCTGGCTCGTGGCAACTAAACAGCACTGATAGAAAACATTTCCATTTTTACGGAATGTCTTTTTGGGTAGCCCTGTCTGAGTACCTGGAGTATGTTCATGAAAAAATAAACTAACAAAAAAAAGAGATCCTTGCCTGGTGCAGCTTATATGAAAAATCAACGTCAAAAACAAAGCATCAAGCTTTGATTTTGGTTAAAAATGAATTAAGGATGTCACTGTATTCTGCTCTCTTTGTTTGGTTCTTACATTTAACTTGCCATTTCTCTTTTTAGCCAAAATTCTACACCAACCTTATGGGATTCCTTAGAAGAACCTGATATTCGTGATACTAGTGAATTTGAGTATTTATTCTCCAAAGATACCCCTCAGCAGAAGAAAAAGCCTCTTTCGGAGACCTATGAGAAGAAAAACAAGGTCAAAAAGGTATTGCCTGGCTATAACAATCATTGTAATTGTGTATCTATTTTTTGTCATAACATGGAGATTTGTTATGTGCTGCTAGTTTACTTTCCCTCTGTTTTCAAAAAATGTTTTGGAAGATTTTGAGTCACAGATGACAGTAAGGATCCAATAGTTTGTGAAATCTATTCTTAACTATTTTGGTCAGATCATCTGAATTTTCAAACTATTTTTTTAATAATATTCTTCATATATATATATATTTAAATTTTGGCCTCTTTTATTGACTTATTTACCTACTTATTTTCATCCATCTTTATTCTTGGCCTGTGTGGTCCTCCCATTGCAGTGGTGCCTCTTTGTTGCAGAGCAGAACTCTGGCTCCTAATTGGACACACTGGTCCAGCCACTCTGCATCATGTGGGATCTTCCCATGCCAGGGATCGAACTGGTGCCGCTTGCACTGCAAAGTGGATGCTTTACCCACTGGACCATCAGGGGAGCCCTCAAGCCCTATTTTCTTGATCTGAAGTTTCTTCCAGCCATTAACTCAACTGGGCATGGGTGGGTGGAAACTAGTGAAAAGTAGTCTTTAGGCTATATGGAAAATATGCCTTACTTATTTATAAATTTATTTATTGAACAATTTGTTGAGAGTGTATTTGTGCTAGTTTTTATTTTAGGCCTATGCTCTCCAATAGGGTAACCCCTAGCCACATGTGACGAGGTGAATCATAAAATTGGAGAAAATTAAAAATTCAATCCTTCAGAGGCACTCGCCACTTTTCACTTTTATTCTTCTGGCTCGTGGCAACTAAACAGCACTGATAGAAAACATTTCCATTTTTACGGAATGTCTTTTTGGGTAGCCCTGTCTGAGTACCTGGAGTATGTTCATGAAAAAATAAACTAACAAAAAAAAGAGATCCTTGCCTGGTGCAGCTTATATGAAAAATCAACGTCAAAAACAAAGCATCAAGCCATGTGGTCAAGCAGTGTAACTTTGAGGGGTGAAGAGGATAGGCTCCAGGTTTGAAGGGAGTGTTCAGTTAGTCCTCATGGACAAGGTGACCTCTGAGCCGACTTGAGGGCCAGAAATCTGAGGCCTCCAGCCATCCAGCAGAGAACAAGGCCCCAAGTCTCAAGCAGTCAGACAGATGTGGAGGTGAGCAGCCACTGTGCCTCCCACGGGCTATGTGACCCAAGTCAAAAGTCCTTCCACTTTGCCTTGGTCCTGTAAGTGTCTCATGTGACCGCATGTCTCCGTATTCTAAGTAAGGGTCGAATGAGGTCATCTGTACACATGCTACCATGGTGCCTGGCACCCAGTCAGCGCTCAGCTAGGGGGCGCTGCGCTCATTTTGACACTGTTGCTGTCACCGCTGCTCTTCTCTGCCTTCATGTTGTGATGACAATGTAGATGGTGGTGAGGACAATCAGTTGGCCTGTGAACAATGTGGCTTTGACCTGCACGGGTTGCAGTAGTAAATACTGCAGTAGTAAACCGCGCATGGTTGGCTGAATCCACGGATGCTGAGGCCTGACTCTAAGCTGTATTCACATGGCTCAAGGATCAGCTATATCGTCCTTGGTTCTCCTGTTGATTTTCAATGTGATCTAGGGCTTCTCCTCTCACTTCTTTAGGCCATATTTTTTCAGCTAATAATACCTGAGTCTATCTGACCCATCAGGGTGTTGTGAAATTCAAATCTAAACTTGGAGAAAATTTAAAAAATTTTTTGAACAATTTGTTGAGAGTGTATTTGTGCTAGTTTTTATTTTAGGCCTATGCTCTCCAATAGGGTAACCCCTAGCCACATGTGACGAGGTGAATCATAAAATTGGAGAAAATTAAAAATTCAATCCTTCAGAGGCACTCGCCACTTTTCACTTTTATTCTTCTGGCTCGTGGCAACTAAACAGCACTGATAGAAAACATTTCCATTTTTACGGAATGTCTTTTTGGGTAGCCCTGTCTGAGTACCTGGAGTATGTTCATGAAAAAATAAACTAACAAAAAAAAGAGATCCTTGCCTGGTGCAGCTTATATGAAAAATCAACGTCAAAAACAAAGCATCAAGCCATGTGGTCAAGCAGTGTAACTTTGAGGGGTGAAGAGGATAGGCTCCAGGTTTGAAGGGAGTGTTCAGTTAGTCCTCATGGACAAGGTGACCTCTGAGCCGACTTGAGGGCCAGAAATCTGAGGCCTCCAGCCATCCAGCAGAGAACAAGGCCCCAAGTCTCAAGCAGTCAGACAGATGTGGAGGTGAGCAGCCACTGTGCCTCCCACGGGCTATGTGACCCAAGTCAAAAGTCCTTCCACTTTGCCTTGGTCCTGTAAGTGTCTCATGTGACCGCATGTCTCCGTATTCTAAGTAAGGGTCGAATGAGGTCATCTGTACACATGCTACCATGGTGCCTGGCACCCAGTCAGCGCTCAGCTAGGGGGCGCTGCGCTCATTTTGACACTGTTGCTGTCACCGCTGCTCTTCTCTGCCTTCATGTTGTGATGACAATGTAGATGGTGGTGAGGACAATCAGTTGGCCTGTGAACAATGTGGCTTTGACCTGCACGGGTTGCAGTAGTAAATACTGCAGTAGTAAACCGCGCATGGTTGGCTGAATCCACGGATGCTGAGGCCTGACTCTAAGCTGTATTCACATGGCTCAAGGATCAGCTATATCGTCCTTGGTTCTCCTGTTGATTTTCAATGTGATCTAGGGCTTCTCCTCTCACTTCTTTAGGCCATATTTTCCCTTCTCTTTAAAACAGGACTAATAATACCTGAGTCTATCTGACCCATCAGGGTGTTGTGAAATTCAAATCTAAGAGAATTGGAAGAAGTATTTTGAAAGTGTGTAATACTGAATGAGAATTTCATCAACTCTTTTTTCTTACACACTGAGGTTCATGCATTGGTTGGTGTCTCAGATAACATGCTTGTGAAATCAGCTGAGTTTCATAGTGGGGGAAATGGCAAAAGTCTGAATGCAGTTTTCAGTTTAGTCAAGTCAGATGGGCCCACCGACTTGAATTATACATGAAAATCATGATCGAAGTTTTTCACCTCTTAAGTTCAGTGGAATTGTGTTTTCCTGGTTAAAAAATAATGTGATCTCAATAATAATTAAATATCAGGGCAAGTCTTTTAAGAGGACATATTGCATGAAACAATTTAGTTACAGGCTAGAAGTCAATTTAGAAATATAAAGTGTATACAAGTGGAATTAGATTCCTATGAATGGAAAAAAGGGTTCTTTGCAGGCCAGCTTGCTTTTTAAATGCCACCTATAGGAACAAAAGACTAATTGTTTCTATACAGAAGGCAGAAGCAGAATCTCTGTATTCCAAAGGTGGCATCATTTTGCCTCTTCTAGGAAGTTTTCTCTGACCATTCAGGAAATCCACTGAATGTTTTCATACCCAATATCATGTTAAATTTACTTATGTTCTCTCTCTTTAAGATTGCTATTACTCTTTGTGTTTTTCTGGATACTCAATTACATGTTATTTATTCACAAAACTATTTATTTCTGTTTTGGTGAATGAGAATTTTTAAAACATTGAAGTATTTGTTTCTAAAACATCAAAACATTTTTAAAGTTTATTCTTACTTCTTATCTCATAATTGCTTGTCTCTTCAACGAAGGATTTTCACTAAGGCAATTAGTACTTGATGTGTTTGTTTTTCTGTCCGAAGGGAAAAATATCCTTCATTCAGACTCTTTAATCTTTCTGAACAGTGAGGTTGCTGTTACCCCAAAGAATCTGTGCACATGTGGAGTCACTGTATTTTTCTTTAAGGGTATGTCTGCTGGGCTTTCCTGGTGGCTCAGTGGTAAAGAATCCACCTGCCAAGTAGGAGACGTGGGCTTGATCTGTGGGATAGATCCCCTGGAGAAGGAAATGGCAACCCACTCCAGTTTTTCTGCCTGGAAAATCCCATGGACAGAAGAGCCTGGCGAGCTCGCCCATGTCCGTGGGGTCACGGAAGAGTCAGACATGACTTGGCAACTAAACAACAACAAAACAACTGCTGGCTTTTGATGGTCTTCTGGTTGCGTGAAGTTTGCAGTGAGCTTGTGACCTACCTTAGAGCTGAGATTCTTAAGTTTTAAGGAAAATAATGAGTTGAGTCAGTGCCAGAAAACTGAATCTGCCTCCTATGCTCCTTCCCTCTGTGTCCATGACCAGATTTCCAACATCAAGATGGATTCCTTGGTGCTTTCTGAAAGTCAGATGTTGGTTTTCTCTTCTCTGAGAATGAAGATGGAAGTGAACTTTAGCAGTTGTGAGCAGCCAACAAGTTTCAGCTCTGGAAGCCAGCTTTGTTAACCTAACCACAGAATGGTTCCCCTATAATAAGACCAGAAACACTTGCCAAGTAGATTTTTCCATAGTGACGGAAGGTGGAGTATATGTGAGAGTTTTAACAATTCAGGATTCTGAATCTTGGCCTCTGACACTCTGCCAGAACTGAGACATACACATGAGCATCTCTGAAGTGAAACTGGTCTGCATCCGCCTGTGCACCCCACATTCCCAGTAGAGAACTGTTCGAATTGTCGTGGTTCTGCTAAATTCAGACACTGGTTTCTACTTTCATCTTCTATAAGAACATTTGAAATTCCCATCATGGCATTAGTTTAAAGTAAACAGATACATATCTTCTTCTTTTTTTTCCTGATCTGTATCTTCTTAAACTGAGCCGGTATCCTGTTTTCTAGTAAGATATAGTCTAAGAATTAGAAGGAACCGTCCTGATCAAGGAATTCAGTACCCTCGTTTTGGCACAGGAGAAATAAAACTTGGAAAGAGAAAGATGACTTCTAGGGTTTGTACACTTTTAACAGGAAGACATTGTTAATGACAGAACCTTGAGACGATGTAGAAGAACCTCAGCGTGTGTCTTCCTTCCCTTTAATTTAAACAGTGATTTGCCATACTTAGAGATGATAAATTTTACTAGACTGATTGGTTTTGAAATTTACAAATGAGAGTAGCCATTGTTAGAATCATCCACAGGATACAGCTATACTTGCGCCAATCTAAGATATGTTCTACATGATCATATTATTCCAAGTATTCTTCAGGGTCTTTCAACAGGAGTCCAGATCTTTGAATAAAAGGACCCTTTAGGTATAATTCCAACTACAAAGTAATATGGAGAATTGAAACTATTTTCCTTTGACCCTATCAATCTTTTTAAATATTGGCTATAATAAGTTGAATACTATGATAACATTTTTAATGCATACTCAGGAGACCTGAGTCCACCGTGCCACTGCAAACATAACATTTACCAAATTGAGAACCCGAGCTCAGAACATCAGCTCCTGTCTGTACCACCAACTTTTTAATATCACCTTCTTATAATTTTTGCTCTCTGATAACCTTCAGGGCAAGTCATTTAACTTTTCCATGATGCTTCTTTCTCTACAAAATAGGAAATAACAACCCTTTAGGGTTGTTCTGAGGATAAAATGAAATCTTGATTATGAAAGTACTTTAAGTATTCTCTGGAACTATGTATTAATCTCTTAGTTTATGAACAAATGTGAAAACTTTTGGCCGATTGCAAAGAACTGGTCTGCATCCGCCTGTGCACCCACATTCCCAGTAGAGAACTGTTCGAATTGTCGTGGTTCTGCTAAATTCAGACACTGGTTTCTACTTTCATCTTCTATAAGAACATTTGAAATTCCCATCATGGCATTAGTTTAAAGTAAACAGATACATATCTTCTTCTTTTTTTTCCTGATCTGTATCTTCTTAAACTGAGCCGGTATCCTGTTTTCTAGTAAGATATAGTCTAAGAATTAGAAGGAACCGTCCTGATCAAGGAATTCAGTACCCTCGTTTTGGCACAGGAGAAATAAAACTTGGAAAGAGAAAGATGACTTCTAGGGTTTGTACACTTTTAACAGGAAGACATTGTTAATGACAGAACCTTGAGACGATGTAGAAGAACCTCAGCGTGTGTCTTCCTTCCCTTTAATTTAAACAGTGATTTGCCATACTTAGAGATGATAAATTTTACTAGACTGATTGGTTTTGAAATTTACAAATGAGAGTAGCCATTGTTAGAATCATCCACAGGATACAGCTATACTTGCGCCAATCTAAGATATGTTCTACATGATCATATTATTCCAAGTATTCTTCAGGGTCTTTCAACAGGAGTCCAGATCTTTGAATAAAAGGACCCTTTAGGTATAATTCCAACTACAAAGTAATATGGAGAATTGAAACTATTTTCCTTTGACCCTATCAATCTTTTTAAATATTGGCTATAATAAGTTGAATACTATGATAACATTTTTAATGCATACTCAGGAGACCTGAGTCCACCGTGCCACTGCAAACATAACATTTACCAAATTGAGAACCCGAGCTCAGAACATCAGCTCCTGTCTGTACCACCAACTTTTTAATATCACCTTCTTATAATTTTTGCTCTCTGATAACCTTCAGGGCAAGTCATTTAACTTTTCCATGATGCTTCTTTCTCTACAAAATAGGAAATAACAACCCTTTAGGGTTGTTCTGAGGATAAAATGAAATCTTGATTATGAAAGTACTTTAAGTATTCTCTGGAACTATGTATTAATCTCTTAGTTTATGAACAAATGTGAAAACTTTGCAAAGAAGTTCTTGAATATCCCTGATTCCTTCAGCCTTGCAGAGCAGTGGTCCCAAACCTCCAGGATCTAATGCCTGATGGTCTGAGATGGAGTTAATGTAATAATAATAGAAATAAAGTGCACAATAAATATAATGTGCTTGGATCATCCCCAACCCCCCCACACCCCCCACTGCCACTGGCCCCTGCCAGTCTATGGATAAATTGTCTTCCACAAAACTAGGTTCCTTGTGCTAAAAAGGTTGAAGGCCAGCATTAGAGGGTCTTTAAATATGAGTGTGTCTATTCTTGAAACTACTTGCAAGTGGTCATCGCTAGATCATTCCTGCTTTTCAGTATTTGTGGAGAAATTCTGCAACTTCCTCTAGTCGCACATGCTACAGACATCTAGTAGTTCATCTTACTGTGGTTGCCGTAATCTATTTGCACTGTGAAACAGAGTTTTAACTGTCAATATGCCCATATTTATACTATCACTAAGTTACATGTATTCTGGGGAAACGTAGGTCAGCACCTTGACAAGGAGCCAGAAACCTGCTTTCATCGTCTGAGATTCTTTGTCCTGGTGCCTGTCAAAGGAGTAGTGACTGTGATAAACTCTCCAGTTGCTTTCTAAACTTGCCCAATAACGTTCTGAAAATCAGCATGACCTGCCAATATTCTTACTCTCTTGAAATGCTGTGATCTCACTTCGAATTATAAATCATGTCTGTGCCGCTCCTCTCTAAGATGCATAAAAATCATTCCTCTCCCTCAGCCTTTTTTAATAGAGATTTTCCAAGGATTGATGAGACAGTGGCTATTCCCTGAGCACTGATAGGGTGGGGTGGAGGGAGAGGTGGTGATGGCTCTTCAGACGCTCGTCTGTTGAAACTTCCCGGAGCCAAAAGCTTTCAGCTGTAATTGGGTCACTTTGGCCAGGATCATAGCTGTAACTCTCAAATCCCAGACTTGGTGTCTCAGTTTAGTGGGGAGGGGAGAAGAGTGGAAG
Organism: Tragulus kanchil; assembly: GCA_022376925.1. Taxonomy (NCBI): domain Eukaryota; kingdom Metazoa; phylum Chordata; class Mammalia; order Artiodactyla; family Tragulidae; genus Tragulus; species Tragulus kanchil. Next base: position 261,729,759 of record JAIOJX010000032.1, read on the forward strand.
GAGGGCATTGTTTGGAAGCCTGAACATAAATTTATAGGGTTTTCATAACCTGGTGCCTTCCAAGTTTATATAATTTCAGCTTTTGTGTACAAAGAGAATTTCTCTGGGCCGCCTCACTAAGGTATGTGCATTATTTTTTTTTCCCCCACCAGGAATGGGAATGTGTTTGCCAAGCCCTTTCTATTTCTCATGTGTTTGAAAAATGAGCAGTGAGGTTAGGGGTTATCATCCATCGCAGTGAGTGAAATCACTTGCCCGTGTGTTGATTGCACCACTCTGTGACCTTGAGGTCATCAGTGCTGTGTCCAGAGTCTTTGAGTGATACCTAGAATGATCTGGGCTTTCCTGTTGTTTGGCTCCTGACTAGCTAAATCGACTGCAAGCAAACAGAAGCTTCTACCCTGCGACAAGCACCAGCTTACAGAAATTCAGTCTTGTAAATTTTGTTTGGAAATAAGACAGCCCAGCAAGTTAAGTTGTACTTTTACTTTATTTACTTATTTTTTTTAATGGTGGCTAGAACTCGTCAAGTATGGATATCAATGATTCTTTCAGGATGTTGAATTTGAATATTATTCTTGGAGTTTGACTGTGTTTCTCTTGTTGGCTGTTAAACAGTAACTTAATCGGGACTTGTACCTCAAGCCAGCTAGAGGACCATAGGGTGTTTAGTTCCTACCCACCCCACAAGATGGCACCTTCGAATGCTGGCTCCAGAGCAAAAGTAGCTTCTATCCTAGAGCCAGGGCAGTAGAACCCACAGGAGAGTAACTGCCCCTCAGCACTCTCTTTCGTCTTGTTAAATTTCTTTATTGTGGACCATAAGGCCAGATTTCAGAGCAAATTATCCACTCAAAGCATTGGGAGCCAATATTAGAAAGGCTTATAGGTATTAGTAGAGTAGAAATCATTTGTAGGCACAGTTCCAGTACTTAGACTGAATGACTGCAGTATGAAAATCTATGAAGTATTTGACTTAGCCCCATTGAGACTGATTTGGGGATCATCTCCCCCACCACCTCCTCTCACGCAGACAGTTTTATAAATTGTCATATCTAAAGGGAGTGAAGATATATTTGAATATAGATTCAGGGTTCTCTAATTGGAAAGTAAAAAAGTTGTTTAGATATTACTAGATGTGCTATGAGAGAACAGTTCTAAATATCTGCCTTTTAAAAGTATGTTGTCCTTTACTCCTAGTCGAGTAAAATTTTTGAAATCTCACCTATAGTTTCCTGGACCTCATTCATTTATACTTAATACAGTCCCTTTTCTAAGATTGTGACTGGCTGGCGCTAGACAGTGGTTTAAGAATGAGTGCCAACGAAGGGGTCTTGATGATATCAGTGACGTCTCTGGCCTCCAGTGCTAAACTAGAAGCATGTGAGGAAATAACAAGAAGGAACAAAGATCTTATGTGTGTGTTTTAGTCACAGACCCAAGTCACATGGATGCTTGCAAAACTGAACTCATAAATGTGTTGTAAAGTGCATGTATCTCTGATATACTCAAAGGGCAAAACAGCCTCCATGCCACACACAGTCTCAAACACATGCGCATGCACCCGTAAGTATGTGCTTAACACAGACAGAAGTCTTAACAATCTTGTATTGATGTAGTCTCTTTGAAGTGAAGGTGGCAAGAGTTCAAGAGCAATAATGCTGGTTAAAGGATAGGTGAGCAGTTTTTGGCTAAGTGCCTAGCATGAAACAGCTTATCCAGTTGTCTTAAGAACCCAGTGAGATTGTTCAGGGATTATTCCCATTTTGTTGGTGAGGAAGCTAGAGCCTAGAGGTTTACATAACTTGCCCAGCATTGCACAGTTCTTAAGTAGCAGAGCAAGAAAATGAATCCGCAAGGCCTTCTGAGCAAAAGTAGCTTCTATCCTAGAGCCAGGGCAGTAGAACCCACAGGAGTAACTGCCCCTCAGCACTCTCTTTCGTCTTGTTAAATTTCTTTATTGTGGACCATAAGGCCAGATTTCAGAGCAAATTATCCACTCAAAGCATTGGGAGCCAATATTAGAAAGGCTTATAGGTATTAGTAGAGTAGAAATCATTTGTAGGCACAGTTCCAGTACTTAGACTGAATGACTGCAGTATGAAAATCTATGAAGTATTTGACTTAGCCCCATTGAGACTGATTTGGGGATCATCTCCCCCACCACCTCCTCTCACGCAGACAGTTTTATAAATTGTCATATCTAAAGGGAGTGAAGATATATTTGAATATAGATTCAGGGTTCTCTAATTGGAAAGTAAAAAAGTTGTTTAGATATTACTAGATGTGCTATGAGAGAACAGTTCTAAATATCTGCCTTTTAAAAGTATGTTGTCCTTTACTCCTAGTCGAGTAAAATTTTTGAAATCTCACCTATAGTTTCCTGGACCTCATTCATTTATACTTAATACAGTCCCTTTTCTAAGATTGTGACTGGCTGGCGCTAGACAGTGGTTTAAGAATGAGTGCCAACGAAGGGGTCTTGATGATATCAGTGACGTCTCTGGCCTCCAGTGCTAAACTAGAAGCATGTGAGGAAATAACAAGAAGGAACAAAGATCTTATGTGTGTGTTTTAGTCACAGACCCAAGTCACATGGATGCTTGCAAAACTGAACTCATAAATGTGTTGTAAAGTGCATGTATCTCTGATATACTCAAAGGGCAAAACAGCCTCCATGCCACACACAGTCTCAAACACATGCGCATGCACCCGTAAGTATGTGCTTAACACAGACAGAAGTCTTAACAATCTTGTATTGATGTAGTCTCTTTGAAGTGAAGGTGGCAAGAGTTCAAGAGCAATAATGCTGGTTAAAGGATAGGTGAGCAGTTTTTGGCTAAGTGCCTAGCATGAAACAGCTTATCCAGTTGTCTTAAGAACCCAGTGAGATTGTTCAGGGATTATTCCCATTTTGTTGGTGAGGAAGCTAGAGCCTAGAGGTTTACATAACTTGCCCAGCATTGCACAGTTCTTAAGTAGCAGAGCAAGAAAATGAATCCGGCAAGCATCCCAGAACCTGTGCTCTTAATTACTTGACAAAAGGTCTGTTGGTCTGAATTTAGCTACAAGCGCTGACTTTATATTCACTTGGAGAAGTCTGAATTGTATTTCCTGGTCCTTGCTTAGTGAAAAGAGTGCTGTTTTGGTGTCCGTAGCCCTGGTTTCTGCTTACAGCTCTGAGCTTAGTCTGCTGTGGACTCTTGGCAAGTTCTTTCACTTCTCTGGGTCTTACGTCTTTCATCTGTTAAAAGATAGGTTTTTAATTTGATAAATTCCAAGTATATGGTCATTACTTTACTTTGCAAATGGGAGCACTCAAGAACCACCAACTTTTCTCTTATTTGTTAGAGGGCAAATTGACAGATGGAAAAGACTCTGATGCTGGGAAATCTTGAGGGCAGGTGGCGGGGGGGGCAACAGAGGACGAGATGGTTGGATGACATCACTGACTCAGTGGACATGAGTTTGAGCAACCTTTGGGAGATGGTGAAGGACAGGGAAGCCTGGTGTGCTGCAGTCTATGGGGTCTCACAGAATTGGATACAACTTAGCAACTGAACAATAAGACAAAGGCATGTGATCCAACATCTTTTGTGCTCAGACCTATAGATCAGACTGCCTGATACCATACATGTCATGTTGTATGAGCCATGGGTCAATGAGAGCTTATGGAATAATTGTTAGGGTTTTAATAATCCCCTAATTTTAAGAGGGGGCTTTCCAGATGGCTCAGTGGTAAAGAATTGGCCTGCTAATGCAGGGCGTGTGGTTCAATCCCTGGATTGGGAAGATCTTCTAGAGAGAGAAATGGCAACCTACTTCTGTATTCTTGCCTGGGAAATCTCAAGGACAAAGGAGCCTGAGAGCTGGAGTCCATGGGGTCACAAAGCATCAGACATGCCTGAACAACTAAACAACAGCAATGTTCTTAAGAGACAGACATGTATTAGAGTATTTAAAAAATTCCACTGGGGTATTAAGGCAGATTGTTCAGGGATTATTCCCATTTTGTTGGTGAGGAAGCTAGAGCCTAGAGGTTTACATAACTTGCCCAGCATTGCACAGTTCTTAAGTAGCAGAGCAAGAAAATGAATCCGGCAAGCATCCCAGAACCTGTGCTCTTAATTACTTGACAAAAGGTCTGTTGGTCTGAATTTAGCTACAAGCGCTGACTTTATATTCACTTGGAGAAGTCTGAATTGTATTTCCTGGTCCTTGCTTAGTGAAAAGAGTGCTGTTTTGGTGTCCGTAGCCCTGGTTTCTGCTTACAGCTCTGAGCTTAGTCTGCTGTGGACTCTTGGCAAGTTCTTTCACTTCTCTGGGTCTTACGTCTTTCATCTGTTAAAAGATAGGTTTTTAATTTGATAAATTCCAAGTATATGGTCATTACTTTACTTTGCAAATGGGAGCACTCAAGAACCACCAACTTTTCTCTTATTTGTTAGAGGGCAAATTGACAGATGGAAAAGACTCTGATGCTGGGAAATCTTGAGGGCAGGTGGCGGGGGGGGCAACAGAGGACGAGATGGTTGGATGACATCACTGACTCAGTGGACATGAGTTTGAGCAACCTTTGGGAGATGGTGAAGGACAGGGAAGCCTGGTGTGCTGCAGTCTATGGGGTCTCACAGAATTGGATACAACTTAGCAACTGAACAATAAGACAAAGGCATGTGATCCAACATCTTTTGTGCTCAGACCTATAGATCAGACTGCCTGATACCATACATGTCATGTTGTATGAGCCATGGGTCAATGAGAGCTTATGGAATAATTGTTAGGGTTTTAATAATCCCCTAATTTTAAGAGGGGGCTTTCCAGATGGCTCAGTGGTAAAGAATTGGCCTGCTAATGCAGGGCGTGTGGTTCAATCCCTGGATTGGGAAGATCTTCTAGAGAGAGAAATGGCAACCTACTTCTGTATTCTTGCCTGGGAAATCTCAAGGACAAAGGAGCCTGAGAGCTGGAGTCCATGGGGTCACAAAGCATCAGACATGCCTGAACAACTAAACAACAGCAATGTTCTTAAGAGACAGACATGTATTAGAGAATTATTTTAAAATAAGCCACATTTCTCTGTGTACTGGGGTATTGAAGGACTGGAAATCTGGTGGGGGAAACTGCAATGAAAAGGTGCCAATGGTCTGGTCTTGAAGGTCACTGGTTAGCCACTGTGTGTCCAGTCACGTAACCTCTTTAGCCGAAGTTTTGGTAATTGTAAGGGCCTCTGGGGCGGATATTTTTGAAGATACTTTCCAGATGCAAAGTATCAGATCATATCTGTATGTGGACACCTTCACACTTACGTTTTAAAACTGAGTGTGTACAAGTGTGTGAGTAGAATGAAACCATGGATTTGGACCTTGTTTAGTCAGTAGGTAGCATGGATATATTCCTCTCAAACACAGTGTTTCTAACCTCCAAAGATGCCATATTTTCCTTCTGACAGTTGTCTCTACTTAATAAAAGGTATCTTTGGCTGCAGCAACCAAAGCCGAGCTGACCAGCCCCTGTCAGTTGGTGTGGCCCTCCCAGCTCCCCCTGCATCCCTTGATAGAGTTCTCAGGGTCCAGAGGCCAAGCCCAGAGTTCAGGTTACACTAGACAAAGCCATCCACGTGTTTCCTAAGACAGTCTGGCTTGACCGTAGAACTATGGCTACACTTACAATTTTTTATAAAATACCTTTTGGCCCCGAGCTTGATTTCCTTTAGCCTGACCTGATTTCTCTATGGCAGAGGCTTATTTGCATGGCCATAAACATGGCCCAACAAAGCTCACCAACTGTGATAAAAGCAGAGGAAACTCAAGACCATTGGAAACTCCAAAATCCGCCTTCAGTATCTGAACCTGACTCAGAGTCACGTCTCAGTCCAGGAGGCTGCCAGCATGCAGCAGCTAAAGAAATGTTACTCTGATTGATCTGATTAGGGCAGCAAGGTTAGTCATGGTCAATTTGCAAAGACAGTATGAGAAGAAATCATGTGTGTAGGCAAGTTATGGGTCAGCAAGGCCCCTGCCAGAAGTTTTGAAAAGCCGTGGCTTTGCCAGGACCATTATCAGATCTCCTCAGTGGGGTACAAATGGGATTGGAGGGTTACAGGCCCTCTAGTGGAATGGACGACAAAAGGGAATGGGCTGGGAAGGGCTGGGGAAGTGGTGCTTGCTTGCAGCTAGTTTTCTTGGCTGCCAAGCCCCCTACATGGAGTTCCCCATGCTCCGGGAAGAGGACTGCCCCTCGCCCCTCATCACAGGGGAGAGGAGAAGGTGGGGCGGTTGTGGGGCTCTAGATTGACCCACAGGAGCAGCCAGATGGAACCTATTGGGCATTTTGATCTCTTCCTTCGCCACAAGAGTGGTTTAATTGGGGTCTGGCTCCAGGCCCTGGTTACTAAATAACCTGAATTTTAGTGTTTTCATTTTCACTCATTAACTTTTATGCTAGGTACCCTATTAGTCACATTAGACATTTTGCATGTGCAAAATATCCTAGGAGGTGAGAAGGTGGGAGGGCTCTTAAAAAATGGTATCACACTGCAAGGACCAGGGGGTTAATTCATGACCTCATTATCACATCACTTTTGACTCTCTTGGAGTCCCTCTTGTACAACTTCCTTAGTTGACAACACACAAAAGTACTAATTTTTAAACTTTGCTTTCAAATGGTTATGGCGTGTGTACTGATTCAGAAGATCTTGGATCTTTCACTCTAGGTGTGGTTCTCTTCCTCCCTGCTCAATTCAGGTACATAAATGAGTGTTACAACCCTAGGCTAAGGTACATTAATTAACAAAGAAAGATGTATTTAAAATGAAGCCAACCAAAAGCCACAGTGCATGAGCTGGGCCTCATTATAAATAGTTCACTCTGTACTATAATCATCTTACTAATGGAAAAAATGAGACACTGAGATAGTTGCTTAGAGAATGTAACTCGGAATAGCAGCAAAATGCCTAAAGCATGTGATGTTTAGAATGATTTAGGAAGGCATTGGAGAAACAGGCCCATGTGATGCTTTTGTTGTGTGTTGCTTTCGCTCTTGGGTTGTGGAGGTCTGTGAAGTTCAGCTCAGTAGGACACAGCCATTCCGTTGCCACCAGTGGAAGGGCTGAGCCTCAGAGGCTGAAGGTACGTGGAAAAGAAAGACTCACTGGCCAGCACAGGAAGTCACACCAATTGGCTGAGATCTTAGTGTGTGTTTGCTTTGGAGTCACCAATAGGCCAGTTTTAAGGTTTCCAATCAGCTGCTTCTGCACTGATTGGAAGCAAGCATCACAATTCATTTAAGTATAGAAGGGTGCTGGTGTCGTGATTTGACAGGGGTTTCTGGAAACCACACAGGCCTGGCTTTTTATTTGAGTCATCACTTTATCCATGGGTCAAGTCCCTTCATCTTTCTCAGGCTCCTCTGCACAGCTCCCTCATCCCCGTTTCAAAAAGGGATTGTGAGAATTAAGATAATCTGTGAAGTGTGTAGCTGCATGTCTAATGCATACATCTTGGCTGTGGCCACTGTACTATCACCACCACCATCAGGAGCAGGAATAAGAATGATGAAAACGCCACTAGTGTCACGCCCTGAAAGAGAACAGGAGGCTGGATTCTAACCAGAAGCCCCATCTCTCCTGCAGAGGTGACTTCCGAACCCCGGAGGGCTAGCAGAGACCCCTCTCATCCTCACATGTGTGTCTCTGTCTCCCCCCCGGGACATGGCTCTGTCATTAAAGTAAATGAACATAAGCTACATGCTCAGAGATGCACGTCCTCAATGTGTGCCAAGAGAAAACCATGGAGCAGAACAGAAAGATGATAAAATTTTTTGCCTGTGTTTTCTAGTACCATTTTAATTTGTCTTTCATAGTATTCAATGTTGGTAGTACAATTTTTAAGTATGTTGGCTATAGGGAGGCAATCAGGTGCTTCCTTAAATCCTTTAGAATAGGATAGGCTATAAATAAATATAATCATATCTAGGATCTCTGCAGGTGATAATGACACCCTTTAAAGTGTGATATTTTAGGTTAGTTTCTATATTAATAATGAAATGGAATTGACTCTTATTTTTATCAGTGTCCTGCATGGATATAATTTTAAGAGTCAAGCAATATTAAAAGACGTAAGAAAAGCAAAGATCCTGAAAGTCTCAACAAATTTCAAGCCATTTTTTGGATAGACCGCATCTTCAGGTCAAAGTTTGAAATTTTTACCTATAATAAGCCATTCCGTTGCCACCAGTGGAAGGGCTGAGCCTCAGAGGCTGAAGGTCGTGGAAAAGAAAGACTCACTGGCCAGCACAGGAAGTCACACCAATTGGCTGAGATCTTAGTGTGTGTTTGCTTTGGAGTCACCAATAGGCCAGTTTTAAGGTTTCCAATCAGCTGCTTCTGCACTGATTGGAAGCAAGCATCACAATTCATTTAAGTATAGAAGGGTGCTGGTGTCGTGATTTGACAGGGGTTTCTGGAAACCACACAGGCCTGGCTTTTTATTTGAGTCATCACTTTATCCATGGGTCAAGTCCCTTCATCTTTCTCAGGCTCCTCTGCACAGCTCCCTCATCCCCGTTTCAAAAAGGGATTGTGAGAATTAAGATAATCTGTGAAGTGTGTAGCTGCATGTCTAATGCATACATCTTGGCTGTGGCCACTGTACTATCACCACCACCATCAGGAGCAGGAATAAGAATGATGAAAACGCCACTAGTGTCACGCCCTGAAAGAGAACAGGAGGCTGGATTCTAACCAGAAGCCCCATCTCTCCTGCAGAGGTGACTTCCGAACCCCGGAGGGCTAGCAGAGACCCCTCTCATCCTCACATGTGTGTCTCTGTCTCCCCCCCGGGACATGGCTCTGTCATTAAAGTAAATGAACATAAGCTACATGCTCAGAGATGCACGTCCTCAATGTGTGCCAAGAGAAAACCATGGAGCAGAACAGAAAGATGATAAAATTTTTTGCCTGTGTTTTCTAGTACCATTTTAATTTGTCTTTCATAGTATTCAATGTTGGTAGTACAATTTTTAAGTATGTTGGCTATAGGGAGGCAATCAGGTGCTTCCTTAAATCCTTTAGAATAGGATAGGCTATAAATAAATATAATCATATCTAGGATCTCTGCAGGTGATAATGACACCCTTTAAAGTGTGATATTTTAGGTTAGTTTCTATATTAATAATGAAATGGAATTGACTCTTATTTTTATCAGTGTCCTGCATGGATATAATTTTAAGAGTCAAGCAATATTAAAAGACGTAAGAAAAGCAAAGATCCTGAAAGTCTCAACAAATTTCAAGCCATTTTTTGGATAGACCGCATCTTCAGGTCAAAGTGAAATTAATTTAGAAGAAATTTATCAATAACAAAAATCTCCTTTACTTCTTAAAATGTATATTCATAACAGCAGATAACCCATGGATCAAGGAACAGTGGGTGAGAGGCATAAAGGAAGTAGCATGAAGGCCTGTACTATCATATGTGAAGAAAATAGCTATAGTCATTGCTCTGTGAGAAAAGCAGATCCTTCACGGGTGCTGTATGATGGTCTGGAGGGGTGGGATGGGGTAGATATACATATGACTAATCTGAGAACATACATATCTGTAAACAACAAAACTCTGTAACAGTTAAAAGTAAAATAAAAGTTAAAAAAAAATTATAATAGGATTCAGAAAAATCCTTATAATTCAATCAGTACTGGTTATTAATATTCAAAGATATGACTAAAAGGTACAGTTGTGAGTAGTTATATTAGAAAAAAGATAAGTCAGAAATAAAGCATTCAAAATTAATAGCTAGATAAAGGGAATCAAGGAAATTAAAAGGAAAAACTAGGATGAACAACACAAAAAGCCATTTTTGCAGATCCAATGTGATCAAAGATTTAAATTTTCATAGGGTTCAACCTAATGCATTTTAAGATAAGAATAGAGATTTTTGGAAAAAATATACTATAGAAGATCGATAAGTCAAAAGCTTGTTCTTTGTAACCAAAGTTTAGACATTTTAGGCAAGATTAAGCAAAACAAATAAACATAAATAAAAAAAATAACAGGAAAGTAAAAGTGAATGTAACTATGATGCAATAGAAATGGATAAGATTATACCATAAGCAACATTTTGGCAATAAATGAAAATAACATCAAAATCTAAGCTTTCTTGAAAAATATAAATTACCAAAACAGAGTCAAGAAGAAATAGAACACTGGAATATCTTATAATATTAAGGAAATTGGATTCATAAAGTCTTCTTACAAAGAAAGTTCCAGGCCCAGATGGTTTTATTACCCCAAGCGTTTTCTTTCTTACACAAAATAGTTGAAACAGTAGAAAATGTTAAACTCAAAGCTAGCATATAGTCATGATAGCACTACCAGACAAGGACAGGAAGTAAAAGAAAAGTTACAGGTCAGTTTCTCTCATATGGATGCGGAGGCCCTAAACAGAGTATTAGTAAGTGAAATTTAGCAATGAATAATAAATTATTATATCAAAAGCATTGACTAGATAGATATCAGTTAACACAAATTGATTTCTGGTTTCAAAATAATTCCAATCAAAATCTAAATAGGATTATTTGAAATTTGATAAGCTTATTCTAAAAATAGAAGAGCAAAGTTTCAAAAACAGCCTTACAAAAACTGTCTTGAACATCATGTTTGGTGTAATAAGTCACAAAAAACTGATTCCATTGATCTGAATTTAAAAAACATAAAAAGCCAAAGAATGTTAAGGAATCATACATTTGCAGCAGACTATTTTTTAAAAAGCCAGGGAATGATAAACATAAAATTTAAACAAATTAAAAATTCTGACAAAGACAAACCAGGCAGAATACATGCTTATTCTACCTCATATCAAGAAAAGTAAAGCAGTAGGTAGTGACATAGCTGCAGTGCAGTGATAATTGGCACAGAAAAACAACGGTGAGTGGAAAGACGTTAGAGTTCAGAGGCAGATCCGTGCATATAATGGAAATTAACATATAAAAAATGTGGTCTCTCAGATCAGTGGTCAAAAATTACTATTAAAAAAGTACTTTAGGGCTTCTCTGGTGGTCCATTGGTTAAGGACACCACCTTGCAGTGCAAGGGGCGCCGGTTCGATCCCTGACCTGGGAAGATCCCATGTGCCGCGGAGCGGCTGGACCCATGTGTCCAACTACAAAGCCAGAGCTCTGAAGCGCATGCACCCAGAGCCAGCGCTCTGCAGTGAGAGAGGCCACTGTGATGGGAGGACCACACAGGCCAAAGAATAAAAAAGGTGAATGAAAATAAATATAAATAAATTAAAAAAAAAAAAAAAAGGCATGATGTGGAAAAGAAAAAAAATAGTACTTTAAGGGCTTCCCTGATAGCTCAGTGGTAAAGAGTTTGCCTGCTAATGCAGGAGATGCTAGTTTGATCCTTGATCTGGGAAGATCCCACATGCTGCAGAGCAATTAAACCTGTGAGCCACAACTATTGAGCCTGTGCTCCAGCGCCTTGGAGCCGCAACGATTGAGCCCATGTGCTGCAGCTACTGAAGCCCGTGTGCCCTAGAGCCTGAGTTCCACAAGAGAAGTCACTGCAACAAGAATATCCCACATGCTATGGAACAACTAAGCCCCTGAGCCACAGCTATTGAGCCTGTGCTCTAGAGACTTGGAACCACAACTAGTGAGTCCATTGCTACAATTACTGAAGCCTGTGTGCCCTAGAGCCCAAGTTCCGCAACAAGAAAAGTCACCACAACAAGAAGGCTGCTCACCTCAACCAGAGAGTAGCCCCTACTCCCTGCAACTAGAGAGGAGCCTGTGGCAGCAGTGAAAACCCAGAATAGCCAAAAATAAATAAATAAATAAATAAAATACATTTCTTAAAAAAAAGTACTTTAAGAACTAGAAAATATATATACGTATATATCTCCAAAAAACGTAGATCCTGCCCTCACATGATGAATAAAGATCAATTCCAGATGTATCAGCCTCCTAAATGAGAAAGGAAAATGTTAATAGTTTTTTTAAAAAAAGAATATAGGAGCATATCTTTTAACCTCACGTGGAAAAGATACAAAAAACATAAATCAAATAAGTACACTAAGTAAGATCACATTAAAAATTTTTAAACCCATGCTTATCAAAATATACCACAGAGAATATGAGAAGATAAGTCATGAGCTTGGAGGAGACATTTGTAACGTATTTAACTGAAGAATTACTACCCAGAATATATGTAGAATTCTTACCAATCAGTAATAAAATGATCACCTTCTAATAGAAAGATGGACAAAAAGGCATGATCCAGGCTTCTCATGGTCACTAAATTTACAAATGATGTTCAATAAGTGAGCAACTAGGAAAATGCAGAGATACCATTGTAGGCCTGCCAGCTTGATGAAAATAAAAAAGTATAGTTGTGAAATGTTGGGAGGATGTGAAGCAATAAGAGCTCTGATTGCTGCTAATGGAAGATCAGTTGTTCTGTAGACTTGGAAAACAGCTTGGCTGTATTTCACATGAACACATGTACTCCCTCTGCTGCAACTTTTGCACCTTTGTGCCAGGAGACTTGTGGGAATACTTGTAAAAGCTAAGCTTATTAATGACAAAAAAATCTGAAAGTGGTAACAATTCCATCATCGTCAGAGTAGATGGGTATCACATAAAAGAATACTGTACAACTTTAAAAAAAATGTCCATGACAGCTACATGCATCCACATTGATGGTTCTTGAACTTGATGTTGAGTGACATAAGCAAGTCACAGAAGAATGATTCCATTGATCTCAAGATAAAGACATAAAAAGTCAAAACACTTTATGAACCCATTTGACTGTGAATACAGTTTTAGCAAAACTTTTTAAAAAAGGGAATAATAAGAATTATGCAGTTTAGAAAAAATGATCCCATAAGAGGAAAATTTTAGGGGAAGATAGCGGGCCTTCAAAGGTGTTAACATTTCTCAGTTTCTTAAGGTGAGTGTCCATTCATTGTTTACTTTTATAGTCCTTTAAACTATGTATGGCCTTCCTGGTGGCTCAGCAGTAAAGAATCTGCCTGCCAATGCAGATGTTGGTTCGAGCCCTGGGTCAGGGAGATTCCCTTAAGAGGGAAATGACTCCCCACTCCAGTATTCTTACCTGGGAAATGCCATGGACAGAAGAACCTGGCAAGCTACAGTCCATAGGGTTGCAAAGAGTAGGATGCAACTTAGCTAGTAAACCACCTCAACAGTAAACTATATATAAATATGCATGTGTTACACTTCTCTATAGTATTTCCCAGCTTTTAAAAGTGTTAAAGAAGATTTCCTGTCGGCCACCCCTCAACCTGCCATTCCTCTCTCACCCTGCCCCCAGCAGCAACCAGTTTTCAACACCCTTGGGCATTGCTCTGATATTCTGCCCTCTTTTGTGAATACAGTTTTAGACGGCCCCCATGGACTTCCTATTTTGAGAGACAAGGATTTTTGTACTTCAGAATTGCATATAAGTGTATAAAAGCTCATATTTTAAAGAATACAATCTCCTCTCTGTAGTTGTCAATTATAGTTTCTTCACATTTTCTTTGCTTCCTATTTTCCCCCCTTTTTATAATTCTGTCATTTCACATGAACACATGTACTCCCTCTGCTGCAACTTTTGCACCTTTGTGCCAGGAGACTTGTGGGAATACTTGTAAAAGCTAAGCTTATTAATGACAAAAAAATCTGAAAGTGGTAACAATTCCATCATCGTCAGAGTAGATGGGTATCACATAAAAGAATACTGTACAACTTTAAAAAAAATGTCCATGACAGCTACATGCATCCACATTGATGGTTCTTGAACTTGATGTTGAGTGACATAAGCAAGTCACAGAAGAATGATTCCATTGATCTCAAGATAAAGACATAAAAAGTCAAAACACTTTATGAACCCATTTGACTGTGAATACAGTTTTAGCAAAACTTTTTAAAAAAGGGAATAATAAGAATTATGCAGTTTAGAAAAAATGATCCCATAAGAGGAAAATTTTAGGGGAAGATAGCGGGCCTTCAAAGGTGTTAACATTTCTCAGTTTCTTAAGGTGAGTGTCCATTCATTGTTTACTTTTATAGTCCTTTAAACTATGTATGGCCTTCCTGGTGGCTCAGCAGTAAAGAATCTGCCTGCCAATGCAGATGTTGGTTCGAGCCCTGGGTCAGGGAGATTCCCTTAAGAGGGAAATGACTCCCCACTCCAGTATTCTTACCTGGGAAATGCCATGGACAGAAGAACCTGGCAAGCTACAGTCCATAGGGTTGCAAAGAGTAGGATGCAACTTAGCTAGTAAACCACCTCAACAGTAAACTATATATAAATATGCATGTGTTACACTTCTCTATAGTATTTCCCAGCTTTTAAAAGTGTTAAAGAAGATTTCCTGTCGGCCACCCCTCAACCTGCCATTCCTCTCTCACCCTGCCCCCAGCAGCAACCAGTTTTCAACACCCTTGGGCATTGCTCTGATATTCTGCCCTCTTTTGTGAATACAGTTTTAGACGGCCCCCATGGACTTCCTATTTTGAGAGACAAGGATTTTTGTACTTCAGAATTGCATATAAGTGTATAAAAGCTCATATTTTAAAGAATACAATCTCCTCTCTGTAGTTGTCAATTATAGTTTCTTCACATTTTCTTTTGCTTCCTACTTTCCTTCTGTCCCTCGTTCCACGTTTCTTTTTTATAATTTCTGGTTGTGACCCCTGTATTTCATGTTAGAGGATTATCTGAACGAATTGGTGATCCTTGGCTGCTGTTTTACATACAGGATCGAGGCATGATAAGCTCAGCATGCATTAACGAGGTATACCCAGTGAGGGGGCTCACAGTGACCGGACATTTCATTGGGTGGGCCCCAAATGACAGAGTCCACTTGTCTTTGCTTTTAGACTGATCCACTTTTCCAGGTGGACTTTGTCCAGGCACCTCACTCTGGGATCTGGGGTGTCATGCTAGTTTTCTAAGTGACAATTCAGAAAAGGATGTGAAATCCTAAAAATGACTCCAGTTCAAGACATCAATCCCAGCTTCTCCTTTGTCGGATGTTCGTGAGTGCCAAGTCTGTCTTATTGAATTTGTCTAAAACTATACTTCCTGATAATGATAGATGCAATTATACACCTGATACCCAGTTTCACCCATATACTAACTTTTAAATAATGTTGTTTTTAGCTCCTTGTGTCACCCTTCCCTAGCACATGATGACTCTGTGTGTGTCTGATGTTATGCCTTCCCCTGCGGGTTATTAGAGTTGTCCTTCTGTCACTCTGCCGTAATTTACCACTCTTCAATTACTTCTGCCTTCACGTTTCTATTTTGAAATTAAGGAGGATCTTCTCGTTTCACTGGGTTTCCCAGGTGGCTCAGTGGTAGTAGATAATCCACCAGCCAGTGGAGGAGACACTGGTTCTGTCTCTGATCCTGGAGAGAGAAATGGCAAACCCACTCCAGTATTCTTGCCTGGAGAGCCCCGTGGACAGAGGAGCCTGGTGGGCTATAGTCCGTGGGGTCGCTCAGAGTTGGATGTCCCTAAGCAACTGAACAACAGCTAGTTTCATTGCAGGTAGATGTTCTGTTTCTGATTCCCAGTCTTATCATTTGGAGTTAATTTTATAAGAAAAGGAAGTGAACAGGCCTTTTCTCTGCTACCTTAAAACTCAAAGTAGTTGTGATTTTCACATCTTTAGAGGCTGTTGCCTTGTTGCAACATGATGAGACACGCACATCCTTGCTGGAATGAGATGTATTGCTATGGATAGGTTACCGGACTAGAAGTAGGCCATCTAGAGGACTGTGGACAAACCACCTTCCGTGTGCTTGTTGCTGTCACACTATCCGAAGGTGATTTGTCCACGTGCAAGAACCTCAGGAAACATATTTTCCTGATTGTACCTAGGATAGATGGAGAGGCTCACTCTTCATGGATGATGGTGAGTGACTATTTTGGATCACAGTGTTGCTCTGTTCCCAGGGATGACTGAGAAATATATGTATTTGCTTTCTGTGATAGATGGGCTGTGAGAGTACGGAGGATGATAAAGACTAATTATAGGGGAAATGTGCTGAGGTCAAGACTGAAAGCCCTAACAAAAACTTGTAGCAGTTTTAAAATCTGTGTATACAGTGCTCTTTCATCTTTCCTTTCTTACTAACATTTCCTGGAATCGTCATCTTATGTTTATAGAAGGAGCTCAGGGAGCCTCCTGGAAACAGTGTGGTACTTATGTCAACTGTTGTTACCCAGAAAGTTAACGGGGAGAATGACTTAGGTTGTAAATAGTATATGTTACAGCAATGGCTGCAAATTAGAACTACGTGCAAGGTTGTTCTGGATGAAGTATGCCCATAAAAGGAAAAAGGGAAGTAGCCTTAGGTATCTTTTAAAGGGGAAATGTTTCTCTTTGAGTTTTGTCTTAGCTTTTCCTGTCCAGTGGCTCAGGGCCCTGAAGCTAAGAGTGCCCACTGTCACTGGCTCTTCACTGTCCAAGCAGGAGTGAGAAAACCAGCTAATTTGCATCACGGTACACTCCAAATCAAAGGCCATCCATCATTTCTGATACCTTGAATGCAATGATTATCATTTCAAAGACATGCGATGACATTGAAGATAATAACTTTTCTGTTGCCCATTATCTCTAACCAGCTTGCAGTAATTATTAGCATGTGTTCCTTTCAAAAGCCTAATACTCTAAATTTTGGAGAGAGAAGCCCTATTTGAGCCACCAAGAGTATGTGGATTCAGTGGTTTAATACTAATGGAGAAATTACATAGATAAGGCAGGAAGTCCATAGGTCTGATAAACTTTGTTGTTTATAACCTTTCAGAGGGCAGCACGGCTGTCTGTATACCTGTGATTGACTTTATATGAAAGCCATACTCCTTGACTGAAGCACATAGTTTTGAGAGAGGACTCCATGGATATTGAGAGAGGAAGCATACATTTCCAGTTATCATAAAGAACTCTAGGAATTAGAGATTATGTGTACAAGTGTATATCAGGCACTGCGCTAAATGTGAGTGATAATAAACAAAGTGCTTCATTCATTCATTTGGGGTCACCTGACTACTCAAAAGTGTGATCCATATACCAGCAGCATAAATGTCCCCTGGGAGCTCCTTAGAAATAAAACGTTTTCACTCCTTTTATTAGTTTCCTAGGGCCAACTTAAATTACCACAACCTGGGTGGCTTAAAGCAACAAAAATTTATTGTCTCCACAGTTCCAGAAAGTCTGAAATTAAGGTGTTGACCAAGTTATTCTCCCTCTAAAACCAGAAGTGGAATCTTCTCCCTTTCTTCCTACCTTCTGGTGGTTTTCTAGCAATCTTAGTTATTCGCTGGCATCCAGCCGTCTTCATCAACACATCATCTTCAACTTTACCCTGTGTGTGACTGTATCTTCACAGAGTCATCTTCTTAAGAGGATGCCAGTTATATTCTACTCCAGTATGGAGGCTTCCCTGGTGGCTCAGACAGTAAAGAATCTGCCTGCAATGCAGAAGACTCAGGTTCAATCCCTGGTTCAGGAAGATTCCCTGGAGAAGGAAATGGAAACCCACGCCAGTATTCCTGCCTGAAGAAATCCATGGACAGAGGAGCTTTGTGGACTACGGTCCGTGGGTTTGCAAGGAGTTGACTAAGCAACTAACACTTTACTACTCTAGTATGGACCTCATTTGAATTACACCTGCAATGACCCTATTTCCAAATAAGGTCACATTGTGAGGTATTGGGGGTTAGGACATCAACATAATCTTTTTAAGGGGAAATACCATCTCATCCATACATAGTGAATGAGATTTTGTATCTTTAATGATGGCCCCAGTAATTCACAGGCATACTTAACTTCCAGGAGGATATCCCATAGGTTGTTCATTGTTTAGTGTCTCCACTAGAATTTTCTGAGGGCTTTGCCTGCAGGATGTACCGGTGTGTAGGATGGAGATGTTTCCCATGCAATGTAAGCGTAATGGAGAGAACATTTACTCTCCCAGTCTTTGATAGTCATGCAGATTAGTGAGGCAGGAATTTGAAGTGAGATTGTAATAAAGAAATGTAAAACATGACTCAAAAGTCCCATAGCATCATACCTCTGGTGTACCTGGAGTGATGAGCCACTGCATTCCCATCCTACCTAGCAGAGAGTAAATACATTCCTCCTGCTGTTAAAATGGTAGTTACATGTATGGAATAAATTCCTGGCTTTGGGAAAGTTGAGCCATGATGATTGGAGACCACACTGTCAGTTTCAAAATCAGACTCTTGAATATTTAGTTTTGTTTTTATGTTTTACCAGAAGTTGATATCTTCATCCTCTTCTGTTCTTTTTCTTTTTTTTCCCCTCTTTTTCCCCTGGTGTATAACCCTCTATCTAGTTGCTTCTCAGTCATTTAAATTGTTTCATGTCCATCTCACACATACACTCTTTAAAGGACCTTGAGCAGTAAGAAATACTAGGCAGACCTTTCTCATCTGTACCTTGAGTACAACAGCAGCTTTGGTCCTATTTGACGACTGGACAATGAATACCCTAATGTGTCTTCGTCATTTTCTCTGCTGAGTTTCTAATCAAGAGAAAATGTACATGATTTTGTCTTTGGGGTTTGTTTTCTATATAACACGAAAAGTACCAAGCCAGCAAAAGTGCATCCTGCTCCCACCCAACCCCAATCCCATGTGCCTTCACTCCCTGCCTAGCCTCAGCCTTCACCTGCTGCAGCCTTCTCTCCATTTGCTTTCTGAACAGAATTCACTGCTCTGAAAAGCAGTAAAAGGGTTTTTCTGTCTCATCAGTAAGGGAATGGGATGCCAAATGTGTTCTCAAATGCAGGACAGGATGACAATTTGCCTTTTCACATTTCTTGGTGAAGAGCCTAAATCCTTAAGTAAACTTCATCTGAGCAATTTTGCATGTCCCTAAAAATAAGGCCATGGAAGAGATTCAGACCTAACAGTCTGACAGAACAGTGAGGCTTAGTTTTCCTTGAGACAGTTGGTGGGACAGATAATCAGGCTGCATGTGGAAAGCTTATTTGAATGGCATTGATCAGTTGATGGAGGCTACTACCCAGCTGTGTACCCTGCCACACTGGCCATCAGCAGCAAGGGCTTGTTTACACCAAGTCAGGTGACATTTCATAATATGGCACCATGGAGCCAGCCAACCAGCTCCTCTGGGTGTGATGCCAGAGTGTGGCCGGGGTGGAGCATGGGGCAAGGACTATTTAGAAGGGGCAAGGAATCTGAGTCAGCATTTATTTTCCCCAGCACCTGCCAAGAAGCAAATGCATGTTTCCAAGGAAGCGCTCATTCTCCCTGAGGAGAGAGCGAGATGGCTGCCAACTCAGGTCTTGCAGTTCCCCTCCTGCTGGCCCTGGCTCTTGGTACTGGGTGGGAAAAGTGATTGCTTACCAGTCTCATCTCCAGTCCTTGCCACACTAGCCATGTCGGGGAGTGAACAAGGATGGCCACAGCTATGAAATTGATTGAGTCAGTTGCTTATTTCCAGGATTTGGGGTGGGAAGGGAATGGAGTATAAGGCCTGCATCTGTGGGCCATCATGCTCCACGACCCTGTTTCATCTTGTGCTGTGAGTGAGTATTGTTTACTCAGTCATGTCCAACTCTTTATGACCCCATGGACTATAGTCCATCAGGCTCCTCTGCTCATGGGATTATCTAGGCATGAATGCTGGAAAGGGTTGTCATTTCCTTCTCCAGGGAATCTTCCCAACCTAGGGATAGAACTCATGTCTCCTGCATTGCAGATAGATTCTTTACCATTTGAGCCATCTGGGAAGCTCATCATCTTGGGTTGTTGTTCAATCGCTAAGCTGTGTCCAACTCTTTGCAACCCCATGGACTGCAGCACCCCAGACTTCCCTGTCCTTCACTATCTCCCAGAGTTTGCTCAAACTCATGTCCACTGAGTCTGTGATGCCATCCAACCATCCCTTCTTTTATTGCCCCTTTCTCCTCCTGCCCTCAATCTCTCCCAGGATCGAGGTCTTTTCCAGTGAGTCAGCTCTTTGTATCAGGTGGCCATAGTATTGGAGCTTCAGCCTCAGCATCAGTTCTTCCAGTGAATATTCTGAAGTTTCCATTGGGAAATAATTTGTTTTCTGAATTAGATTTCTGTTTCTTATGATTTTCAGTGTAGGGGGGTATGTGAATGGGTTAGAGTTAAATGAGAGTACAGCTTAAGCCTAGGGATTCCTCAATCCATCCAAATAGACTCTATACTATTTACATTTGTGATTTGGAGGAATCCAGAGGAAATTATCTCAGTCATCTGACCTTAAAGCCCCTAGGATAGATGCATCCATTTCTGGTTCAACCTAGTCCACAAGAATGTCTTCAGGATAAAAGCAACAGTGATTACGAAAGCACCTTGGTCCCTTTGGAAGCTGGTGACTTAGAAATCTGGAGGATCACTGTTAATAAGACAAGCTGACTTGTCATCTGTAACACATGTGCTACATGCCAGCCTCCTAATATCTGTAGTTTTGCCAAGTAGTGGGATTTGGTGAGTGTTGATATGAAGCATAAGCAAAAGATATGGCCAGTCTAAAGACACAAAAATAGAAGTAATGTTTTTCAGACTTTTGCCTTGGAGAGTCAGCTTGTCTCCGTTCTGTGTATTCTCTACTGTGTTGTTTGATCTCCCTGGGAGAGGCAAGCCCATGCTCATTTGTAATCTATAGTTGAAAATGTTCTCCACGTGGATGTGGAGATTTGATATATCTCTTTCTTTATCTACCCATGTATGTGGATCCTTCATTTATTTGTTCACTTTTGATGGAGGAAGGGAAAGGCCACAAGTATCAAATATATTTAATTTGTCTGAAGTGCCCAAAATTTGGTGTTCATTGGTACACCAAATTGGTTACACAATTTGGTTATTGGTTCACACATAAGGCGCTATTTAACAGACAAATTTTGGGAAAACGGTTTCCCGCTCCAGCGTGTCCAACTCTTTGCAACCCCATGGACTGCAGCACCCCAGACTTCCCTGTCCTTCACTATCTCCCAGAGTTTGCTCAAACTCATGTCCACTGAGTCTGTGATGCCATCCAACCATCCCTTCTTTTATTGCCCCTTTCTCCTCCTGCCCTCAATCTCTCCCAGGATCGAGGTCTTTTCCAGTGAGTCAGCTCTTTGTATCAGGTGGCCATAGTATTGGAGCTTCAGCCTCAGCATCAGTTCTTCCAGTGAATATTCTGAAGTTTCCATTGGGAAATAATTTGTTTTCTGAATTAGATTTCTGTTTCTTATGATTTTCAGTGTAGGGGGGTATGTGAATGGGTTAGAGTTAAATGAGAGTACAGCTTAAGCCTAGGGATTCCTCAATCCATCCAAATAGACTCTATACTATTTACATTTGTGATTTGGAGGAATCCAGAGGAAATTATCTCAGTCATCTGACCTTAAAGCCCCTAGGATAGATGCATCCATTTCTGGTTCAACCTAGTCCACAAGAATGTCTTCAGGATAAAAGCAACAGTGATTACGAAAGCACCTTGGTCCCTTTGGAAGCTGGTGACTTAGAAATCTGGAGGATCACTGTTAATAAGACAAGCTGACTTGTCATCTGTAACACATGTGCTACATGCCAGCCTCCTAATATCTGTAGTTTTGCCAAGTAGTGGGATTTGGTGAGTGTTGATATGAAGCATAAGCAAAAGATATGGCCAGTCTAAAGACACAAAAATAGAAGTAATGTTTTTCAGACTTTTGCCTTGGAGAGTCAGCTTGTCTCCGTTCTGTGTATTCTCTACTGTGTTGTTTGATCTCCCTGGGAGAGGCAAGCCCATGCTCATTTGTAATCTATAGTTGAAAATGTTCTCCACGTGGATGTGGAGATTTGATATATCTCTTTCTTTATCTACCCATGTATGTGGATCCTTCATTTATTTGTTCACTTTTGATGGAGGAAGGGAAAGGCCACAAGTATCAAATATATTTAATTTGTCTGAAGTGCCCAAAATTTGGTGTTCATTGGTACACCAAATTGGTTACACAATTTGGTTATTGGTTCACACATAAGGCTCTATTTAACAGACATGGGGACCGTCCTCCGGCC
The DNA here is from genome assembly GCA_022376925.1 of Tragulus kanchil. Taxonomy (NCBI): domain Eukaryota; kingdom Metazoa; phylum Chordata; class Mammalia; order Artiodactyla; family Tragulidae; genus Tragulus; species Tragulus kanchil. Next base: position 261,751,840 of record JAIOJX010000032.1, read on the forward strand.
TCTGTGATAAAACCGAGTTCACTGGAGATGGAAATCCTGTGATTGAAACTGAGAAAATCCAGATGTGAGAACTAAAATATCCACCTTGATCTGCCTTGGATTTCAGTGTGCTTGGTGTTTAGCTAAGATACCAGTGTGGAAATGAATCCGCTCTTTCAGAAAGGGAGGGAGGGCTCCCTGGAAGAAGAAGGCTTCTGTGATTCTCTTTATTTTGTAGCTGAGCCGAGCTCACGCAGCCAAGCATGCTTCCAGCATTCGTGGCCTATCCAGACCATTTATTTTTATTTTTATTTCTGGCCATGTCTGCCAAGCTCAGGCAGAAAGCTGAAGATATATATGGATTTTATGCAGATGTGAAAATCCCACTGGACCTGGCAGGAATTCTTTTCTCAGTTGGTCTGGCAGGACTTTTCTAACTGAGCAGTCAGGGTATGGTTTTTCCACTGAAACAGATCTGTCTTCATTCTTATTTAGAGAGGCAGGTTTTTCTTAAAAAAAAAAAAAAAATCCACATATATAAAAAGATAATGATAATTTGGATGCAAGGGCTCAAGGGGTGGGCTTAAATAGGGTGGGGTGGGGCTTCCCTGGTGGTCCAGCGGGTAAGGACACCGCCTTGCAGTGCAAGGGGCGCCAGTTCGACCCCTGGCCTGGGAAGATCCCACGTGCTGTGGAGTGGCTGGACCGATGTGTCCAACTACCAAGCAGGAGCTCTGGAGTACATGCGCCCAGAGCCGGTACTCTGCAGCGAGAGAGGCCGCTGCAATGGGAGGCCCACACAGGCCAAAGAAGAAAGATAGATAAATGACAGACCAATAGAAGTGGCAAGCCCATGCTCATTTGTAATCTATAGTTGAAAATGTTCTCCACGTGGATGTGGAGATTTGATATATCTCTTTCTTTATCTACCCATGTATGTGGATCCTTCATTTATTTGTTCACTTTTGATGGAGGAAGGGAAAGGCCACAAGTATCAAATATATTTAATTTGTCTGAAGTGCCCAAAATTTGGTGTTCATTGGTACACCAAATTGGTTACACAATTTGGTTATTGGTTCACACATAAGGCTCTATTTAACAGACATGGGGACCGTCCTCCGGCCTCTGTGATAAAACCGAGTTCACTGGAGATGGAAATCCTGTGATTGAAACTGAGAAAATCCAGATGTGAGAACTAAAATATCCACCTTGATCTGCCTTGGATTTCAGTGTGCTTGGTGTTTAGCTAAGATACCAGTGTGGAAATGAATCCGCTCTTTCAGAAAGGGAGGGAGGGCTCCCTGGAAGAAGAAGGCTTCTGTGATTCTCTTTATTTTGTAGCTGAGCCGAGCTCACGCAGCCAAGCATGCTTCCAGCATTCGTGGCCTATCCAGACCATTTATTTTTATTTTTATTTCTGGCCATGTCTGCCAAGCTCAGGCAGAAAGCTGAAGATATATATGGATTTTATGCAGATGTGAAAATCCCACTGGACCTGGCAGGAATTCTTTTCTCAGTTGGTCTGGCAGGACTTTTCTAACTGAGCAGTCAGGGTATGGTTTTTCCACTGAAACAGATCTGTCTTCATTCTTATTTAGAGAGGCAGGTTTTTCTTAAAAAAAAAAAAAAAATCCACATATATAAAAAGATAATGATAATTTGGATGCAAGGGCTCAAGGGGTGGGCTTAAATAGGGTGGGGTGGGGCTTCCCTGGTGGTCCAGCGGGTAAGGACACCGCCTTGCAGTGCAAGGGGCGCCAGTTCGACCCCTGGCCTGGGAAGATCCCACGTGCTGTGGAGTGGCTGGACCGATGTGTCCAACTACCAAGCAGGAGCTCTGGAGTACATGCGCCCAGAGCCGGTACTCTGCAGCGAGAGAGGCCGCTGCAATGGGAGGCCCACACAGGCCAAAGAAGAAAGATAGATAAATGACAGACCAATAGAAGTGGCCAAAAAAAAGAAAAAGAAAAATAGGGTGGGATGTGGGCCTGCCTTCCTCTCTCTGGAAGGCATGGGGAGAGTCCCTTAGGCAAGGTGGCAGCGTGCATAGGTGACAGACCTAGCTCTAGCAAGCGCCGGGATCGGCAAAGGCTTCACCTTAAAATAGGCATGTCTAACGCGGTTTAATGGAGCCCGTGAATTTGCCCCTGCACAAAGTCAACTTGTAGGTCGGTGGAATGCTGCACAAATTGCCTTCTCTTCCAAACTGTCATTACACCTTGGAGAAGGCAGATAGGACCTTCTCCAATCTGGAGATAAACTACAGACAGGACCAAGATAAACTGAGGGCTCACAAATGCTTCTTAAAAAGTGAATTTTGGGCTTCCCTGGTGGTCCAGTGCGTAGAGTCTGCCTTGCAGTGCAAAGGACACTGGTTCGATCCCTGGCCCAGGAAGATCCCACATGCCGAGGAGCAGCTGGGCCAGTGTGTCCAATTACAAACCAGCACTCTGGAGCACATGCACCCAGAGCCAGTGCTCTGCAACGAGAGAGGTCACTGCAATGGGAGGCCCACACAGGCCAAAGAATAAAAAAGATGAATGAAATATAAATGATGACTTAGAAGCAAAAAGAAATTTTTAATTTAAAAAAATTAAAAAGAAATGAATTTTAAGGCTTTGATATAAAGCGTCTTTTGTGGTTTTTGTTGTTGTTGTTGTTGTTAATGGTGGCCTTGAGGTTTATGAAGTAGCTTTGTGTAGGGAATAGTGAGGCCAGCCATTATCTGCCTCCCCTGAGAATAGAAAAAGACTGTTTGAAATGGAAACATGAGGAATGCAAGTCAGAGACAAAACAAAATGCTTTGGTGCCAAAAGTTATTTAGAAAATGATTTTGAGGATTTGTAGCAAATCAAGTAATGTGCATCTAAAGATAAAGAATAATGAAAAACGGATATTGGGAACAGTCATAGGATAAGCATAGGATGAAAATTTTAGGTTGTGTTTACAGCTAGCTAAGGTAGGATGGTGTTTTATTTGTTTGATGGAAAATGGCTGTAAATATGTATGTGTTACAAGCCTTTCACAGTAATGATTAAAGTGTGAACGTTCCTCTAAAGTAAGTGTTAGTCGCTCAGCCTTGTCTAACTCTTTGCAACACCATGGACTGTAGCCTGCCAGGCTCTTCTGTCCATGGAGCTCTCCGGGCAAGAATACTGGATTGGACATTACTAGAGAAGTACAAATGAAAGCCACAATGAGGTGTCATCTCAAACTTGTCAGAATGGCCATCATCAAAAAGTCTGTAAACAATAAATGCTGGAGAGGGTGTGGAGAAAAGGGAACCCTCTTACACTGTTGGTGGGAATGCAAATTGGTACATCCACTATGGAGAACAGTGTGGAGATTCCTTTAACAAAAAAAAACTGGGAATAAACTACCATATGACCCAGCAATCGCACTGCTGGTCATGCTAAGTGAATTTTGGGCTTCCCTGGTGGTCCAGTGCGTAGAGTCTGCCTTGCAGTGCAAAGGACACTGGTTCGATCCCTGGCCCAGGAAGATCCCACATGCCGAGGAGCAGCTGGGCCAGTGTGTCCAATTACAAACCAGCACTCTGGAGCACATGCACCCAGAGCCAGTGCTCTGCAACGAGAGAGGTCACTGCAATGGGAGGCCCACACAGGCCAAAGAATAAAAAAGATGAATGAAATATAAATGATGACTTAGAAGCAAAAAGAAATTTTTAATTTAAAAAAATTAAAAAGAAATGAATTTTAAGGCTTTGATATAAAGCGTCTTTTGTGGTTTTGTTGTTGTTGTTGTTGTTGTTAATGGTGGCCTTGAGGTTTATGAAGTAGCTTTGTGTAGGGAATAGTGAGGCCAGCCATTATCTGCCTCCCCTGAGAATAGAAAAAGACTGTTTGAAATGGAAACATGAGGAATGCAAGTCAGAGACAAAACAAAATGCTTTGGTGCCAAAAGTTATTTAGAAAATGATTTTGAGGATTTGTAGCAAATCAAGTAATGTGCATCTAAAGATAAAGAATAATGAAAAACGGATATTGGGAACAGTCATAGGATAAGCATAGGATGAAAATTTTAGGTTGTGTTTACAGCTAGCTAAGGTAGGATGGTGTTTTATTTGTTTGATGGAAAATGGCTGTAAATATGTATGTGTTACAAGCCTTTCACAGTAATGATTAAAGTGTGAACGTTCCTCTAAAGTAAGTGTTAGTCGCTCAGCCTTGTCTAACTCTTTGCAACACCATGGACTGTAGCCTGCCAGGCTCTTCTGTCCATGGAGCTCTCCGGGCAAGAATACTGGATTGGACATTACTAGAGAAGTACAAATGAAAGCCACAATGAGGTGTCATCTCAAACTTGTCAGAATGGCCATCATCAAAAAGTCTGTAAACAATAAATGCTGGAGAGGGTGTGGAGAAAAGGGAACCCTCTTACACTGTTGGTGGGAATGCAAATTGGTACATCCACTATGGAGAACAGTGTGGAGATTCCTTTAACAAAAAAAAACTGGGAATAAACTACCATATGACCCAGCAATCGCACTGCTGGTCATACACTCCAAGGAAGCCAGAACTGAAAGACACGCAAATACCTCAGTGTCCTTTGCAGGACACTCATTTACGATAGCTAGGACATAGAAGCAATCTAGAGGTCCATCAGCAGATGAATGGATAAGGAAGTTGTGGTACATACACACAATGGAATATTACTCAGCCATAAGAAGGAACAGATCTGAGTCAGTTCTAATGAGGTGGATGAGCCTGGAGTCTATTTTACAGAGTGAAGTAAGTCAGAAAGAGAAAGGCAAATACTGTATATTAATGCTCATATATGGAGTTTAGAAAGATAGCAGTGACAAGCCTACGTGTAGGACTGCAAAGGAGGCACAGATGTAAAGAGCAGACTTGTGGACTCAGAGAAGGTGACGGTGGGCTGCTTAGAGAGAATAGCATTGAAACATGTACATTACCGTATCTAAATTAGATGACTAATGCAAGTTCAATGCATGGAGCAGGGCACCCAAAACCAGTGCTCTGGGACAACCCAGAGGGAGGAAGGTGGAAGAGGGGTTCAGGATAGGGGAGACACATGTATATCTGTGGCTAACTCATATTGATGTATGACAAAAACCATCAAATATTGTACAATAATTATTCTCCAATTGAAATTGATTAATTAATTTAAAAAAAAGCATACTGAAGTGAGTAGCCATTCCCTTCTCCAGGAGATCTTCCCAACACATGGCTCAAATCCACGTCTCCTGCATTGCAGACGGATTCTTTACCATGTCAGCCACCAGGGAAGTAAGGCCCATCCTTAAATATCTAGGCTATTCCAAAGGAAGAAGCTAAGTCATATACCATTTTCTTCAATGCTAACAGCTGAGTGATTCTAAAAGCTACTTAAAGCAGAATATTCATTGGATTAGCAAGTTTTTATAAGTACTCATACTGTCTTACAAATGTTTTCTGAAATGTCGTTCTCGAACAGCCTCAAATGGGCATTTTATTCCAAGGACCCACTTGGAAGGAAGTTAAAATGAGACCTTCATGGTATAGTCGTGCCTATGGGTCTCATATCCACGTGGAAAACCATTAATTTGACACTGATGTTACGAAGCTATGGACTAATAAAAGTCAGGAATCCTACCCAGCAGTCAGATGTGGAAGACTGGCCTCAAGGTCATCAACATGAAGGCCTCTTTGCTGGCTGGTGTAACTGCCCAATGCAGAGCCTTCACCCCAGTGGCCACACAGAATGGAAGGAGCCCTTGCCATATGGGTAGGTGAAGCTTAAGTTACAGTATCATTTGGGGGTCCTGGTCTGCAGATCTTTTCATCTCTCAGTTTTCCCTCATGGAGAGATTTTGCACAGTTGAGGCCTAGGAAAAAGGTGGTGAATGTAGCACTTCTGGAAACATTTTCAGGTTACCCAGAGGAAGACTATGTCCAAAACAGCCATTTCACTTCAACCCTCCCCCACCCCAGTTTCAATGAGTCCTGGCATTTTTTAGGTATCATGTACCTAAGAACAATTAAAACCTCTTCATGCTAACTGATTCCTGTAACTAGCTCCTTTATTTTTATGAGTTTTTCTTTTAAACTGGCCTTTGAACTCCCATTGAACAAGGATATGTACCCCTGAAGGCTGGTCTCCTTATTTTCTCTTTACAACTTAGTCACCAAATGAGGAGACTCATCACTTTCCATAACTGGTCAGGGGAATTTGACAGCTCAGATGGTTAAAACTAAAAGCTAGAAGGAAGGACTGTTATATTTATGGCTGTGATTCTTAGTGTTCTTTGTATTTCTGATTAGATTGTTGTACTGCTGGGAACCTTTGACTTGTGCCAAATAACTTTAAAATTTTGTTAAAATAGCACAGAATAATAACAACAAGGATGCTTAAAGATGAATATTTAATGATGAATCACATTTTTGAGTTAGTAGATGATTTGATATATTATGAAGTTTTTATACTTAAAACCCTGTGGTTATTTTTAAAGTGTATTCAATAGTAAAGTTCCTACTATAAAAAAGACAGGCTATGGAATATCTGACAGCTTCTGGCAATTTTGGATTCTAAATGTTTTCCAGAAAATCATTATAATCCCCAGTACACACTATTCAGTAAGGCAGATATGGAAGGTGTAGGTGATTGTGATTTCTTTCAAGCCCAAGATAGATTAGAGAAGTTAATGAATTGAGAAGAATACCCAAGATATTTTCTTTCTCTTCAAAGAGGAATTTTGAAGTTGACTTGAACCTGTATAGAAGTTAGCTTAACAAAAATACATATAATACAATAAAAAGAAAAGCAAGAGAAATTTTCAGTTAGTGGAAGTTCTACATACACTGGATCTTGGTTATTTGAAACTTGACTGTAATAATCATTGGTTGATTACTAATTGAACGTCTTATAGTAAAATCTTTGTTCTCTTTCTATCCTTTGTTCATTCTCTCCATCAGTTTTCTCAACATTGTCTTTTTTTCCTCCATGTTTTCTTTTTACTTATTCTGCTGTGAAGGTAAATCCCACAGATAATAGGTAAAACTGACTAAGGAGTTAATGAGATTTGACCACAAATCAGAGATTGATCAGAAAGGAGAGCTGGGTAGCAGAACAAAAGTGCCCTTCTATTTCATTGCCTCTTGCTTTAATGCCCTAGCAGTGAGGTGACCACACTGGCTTTACAGGGCTCTTGAGCAGGAAGTATTGTTACCTTCCTGGAAATCCACAGAGGGTCACCAAAGGAATAAAAGTTTACAATATTGTGTTGCTCACTGCCCCCAGTTCACAGCTGTCCATTTGGATTGGCTTGTGGACAGAGGCACATAAAACCTTAGTAGGGGTGCGGTAAAAGGCAGTTCCCTTCCCTCTTCTTCCTTTAGACAATGCCTCTTACCCACAGCTCTCTCCGTGTAAGCCTTTCTTCCTGCTATTCAGCCACATCATTATTTAAGTTTCTTTGCCTTGAACTAGCCCAATAGATAGTCATTGAAAAACATAGCAAAAAGGCAACAGACAGTTCACAAGAACATGTGACCAATAACCATTAAAAATGGTTGAAGTGAAACGCATTCATTTTACTTTTGCATTAAAAATGCAAAATAATGAAACACCATTCTACCTATTCTATTGACCAATTTTTTTAAAATTTTGGCCTCTTTTATTAGTTTTTTGTTTATTTTCATTCATCTTTATTCTTTGGCCTCTGTGGGCCTCCCGTTGCAAAGAACTCCCTCTTTGCAGAGCACTGGCTCTGGGCGCATGCACTCCAGAGCGCTGGCTCGCAATTGGACACAATGGTCCAGCCACTCTGTGGCACGTGGGATCTTCCCAGGCCAGGGATCGAACCAGTGCCCCTTGCACTGCAAGGTGGACTCTTTACCCATTGGACCACCAGGGAAGCCCTGGCCAACCTTTTTAAAACCGTTAACACCCAGAGTGGATGAGGGAATAGGCAGTCACTCTCAAGTATCTGTTAGAAGTGTATGTTGATGGCTTCTATTATTAACAGTTTGCCAATATTTATCCAAATGTAAAATGGACATATTTGAACAATTTCTGTAAGTCTACCCTATAGAAAGACAACCCCAAGTGACCTCAGAAATGATCTGAATATATACTGAAATCTTAGACCAGACTTCTTAACTGACAGAATTCTCAGTGACTCTGTTTATTGTATCCAGCATGTTGTTTCCCTCCATGTGTGTTTTCTTTAGTTATTTTTCATATTGAACTTAAGGATATTTTAAAATATTTATTCTACTCTTTGTGGATTTTTTAATCCCTCTTTCACTTCTGACTTTTTTCTTTGGCAGTGTGTTCCACTGCCAAAAAAAATAAATCTGGTCATTTGTTTGGCTGTGTCCTTGACTTCCTAAATTCAGAGCATTACAAATTACAGGCATCCTTTGTTTTTTGCAAATACTGCATTATTTACATATTGAGGAGTTGTAGCAACCCTACATTGAATGAGTCTCTAAGTGCTATTTTTTTTTTAATTTTGGCCACTTTCATTGGTTTTTCATTTATTTATTTTCATCCGTCTTTGTTCTTTGGCCTCTGTGAGCCTCCGTGGCCTCCCTCGTTTCAGGGCACTGGCTCTGGGCACATGTGCTCACAGTGCTGGCTCACAGTTGGACACACCGGCCCAGCTGTTCCACGGCACGTGGGATCTTATCGAACCAGCGCCCCTTGCACTGCAAGGCGGACTGCAGGGAAGCCCATCTAAGTGCTGTTTTTACCAGTGTCCTTGCTCATTTCACGTCTGTCAAATTTTGGTAACTCCCACAATGTTTCAAACTTTTTTCGTTATTATTTAATTTTTTATGGTGCTCTGAGATCAGTGGTCTTTGAGGTAACTACTGTCATTGTTCTGGAGTATCATGAACTGTACCCATATAAGATAGAAAACTGAATTAATGTTACGTGTGTTCTGACTGCTCCACCAACCAGCCAGCCCCATCTCTCTTCACCTGCTTAGGCCTCTCTCTCTTCCTTAAGATACAATATTGAAGTTAGGCCCATTAAGAACCCCAAAATGTCCGAAAGGAAGAGTCACACATCTCTCATTTTAAATCAGGAGCTGGAAATGATTAAGCTTAGTGACGAAGGCGTGCTGAAAGCCAAGATATGCCCAAAGCTAAGATCTTTTTTTGTAGCACTTAGCCATGCTGCAAATGCAGAGGAAAAATTCTTGAAGGAAATTAAAAGCTATACTCCAGTGAACACACAGATGATAAGAAGGTGAAATGGTGAAAGTTTTAGTGGTCTAAATAGATCACATCAGCTGCAACATTCCCTTAAACCAAGGCCTAATCCAGAGCAAGGACCTAACTCTTACCAATTCTGTGTAGACTGAGAGAGGTGAGGAATTCTGTGTAGGCTGTTCTACTCTTTGTGGATTTTTTAATCCCTCTTTCACTTCTGACTTTTTTCTTTGGCAGTGTGTTCCACTGCCAAAAAAAATAAATCTGGTCATTTGTTTGGCTGTGTCCTTGACTTCCTAAATTCAGAGCATTACAAATTACAGGCATCCTTTGTTTTTTGCAAATACTGCATTATTTACATATTGAGGAGTTGTAGCAACCCTACATTGAATGAGTCTCTAAGTGCTATTTTTTTTTTAATTTTGGCCACTTTCATTGGTTTTTCATTTATTTATTTTCATCCGTCTTTGTTCTTTGGCCTCTGTGAGCCTCCGTGGCCTCCCTCGTTTCAGGGCACTGGCTCTGGGCACATGTGCTCACAGTGCTGGCTCACAGTTGGACACACCGGCCCAGCTGTTCCACGGCACGTGGGATCTTATCGAACCAGCGCCCCTTGCACTGCAAGGCGGACTGCAGGGAAGCCCATCTAAGTGCTGTTTTTACCAGTGTCCTTGCTCATTTCACGTCTGTCAAATTTTGGTAACTCCCACAATGTTTCAAACTTTTTTCGTTATTATTTAATTTTTTATGGTGCTCTGAGATCAGTGGTCTTTGAGGTAACTACTGTCATTGTTCTGGAGTATCATGAACTGTACCCATATAAGATAGAAAACTGAATTAATGTTACGTGTGTTCTGACTGCTCCACCAACCAGCCAGCCCCATCTCTCTTCACCTGCTTAGGCCTCTCTCTCTTCCTTAAGATACAATATTGAAGTTAGGCCCATTAAGAACCCCAAAATGTCCGAAAGGAAGAGTCACACATCTCTCATTTTAAATCAGGAGCTGGAAATGATTAAGCTTAGTGACGAAGGCGTGCTGAAAGCCAAGATATGCCCAAAGCTAAGATCTTTTTTTGTAGCACTTAGCCATGCTGCAAATGCAGAGGAAAAATTCTTGAAGGAAATTAAAAGCTATACTCCAGTGAACACACAGATGATAAGAAGGTGAAATGGTGAAAGTTTTAGTGGTCTAAATAGATCACATCAGCTGCAACATTCCCTTAAACCAAGGCCTAATCCAGAGCAAGGACCTAACTCTTACCAATTCTGTGTAGACTGAGAGAGGTGAGGAAGCTGCAGAAGAAAACTCTGAAGCTAGTAGGGCTTCGTTCATGAGATTAAAGGAGAGAAGCCATCTCCATGACATAAAAGTGCAAGGTGAAGCAGAAAGTTACCCAGAAAAACCTAGCTAAGATAATTTATAAAGGTGGCTACTCTAAAGAACATACTTCTGTTGTTAGCTGAAATAGCCATCTGTTGGAAGAAGATGCCATCCAAGATTTTCATAGCTCTGGAAGGAGAAGTCAATGCCTGACTTCAAAGCTTCAAAGGACAGGCTTACTGTCTTGTTAGGGGCTAATCCATATGGTGACTTGAAGTTGAAGCCAGTGCTTATTCACCATTCCAAAATTCTAGGGCCCTTAAGAATTGTGCTAATTCTATTCTTCCTGTGCTCTATAAATGGAACAACAAAGCCTGGGATCACAGCACATCTGTTTACAACATGGTTAACTGAATATTTTAAGCCCATTGTTTAGACTTACTGCTCAGGAAAAAGATTCCTTTCAAAATATTACAGCTCATAAACAATGCACCTGGTCACCCAAGAGCTCTGATAGAAATGTGCAATGAAATTCATGTTTTCATGCCTGATAACACAACATCCACTCTGCAGCCCATGCATCCGAAAATCATTTCTCATTTCAAGTCTTATTCTTTAAGGAGTACATTTAGTGAGATTATAACTGGCATAGATAGTGATTGCTCTGTTGGAGCTGGCCATAGTCAATTGAAAAACCTTCTGTAAAGGATCCATCATTCTAGATGCTGTTAAGAACACTGGTGACTCGTGGTAAAAGGTCAGGATATCAACATGAGCAGAAGTTTGTTTGAATCTGATTTCAACCCTTCTGGATGACTTTAAGGGATTCAATTTGGACTTCAGTGGACAAAATCACTAAAGATACGGTGGAAATTGCAGGAGAGCTAGAATTAGAGATGGAGCCCAAAGATCTGATTGAATTGATACAAACAACCTCATGATGAAACTTAACCGATGAGAAGTTGTTTCTTCAAAATGAGGAAAGGAAATGGTTTCTTGATATGGAATGACTCCTAGTGAAAGTTCTATGGAAATTGTTGAAATGACAACAGAGGATTTAGAATATGACATAAAGTTTGTTGATAAAGTAGCGACATGGTTTTGGAGGATTGACTCCAATTTTGAAAGAAGTTCTGCTCTGTGTAAAATGCTATCAAGTAACGTTGCATGCTACTGAGAAGTTGTTGGTAAAAGGAAGAGTCCATCAATGTGGTAGGCTTTATTGTTGTCTTATTTTAAGAAGTTGCTATAGCACCTGCAACCTTCAGCAACCACCGCCATGATCATTCAGCAGCCATCAGTGCTGAGACAAGACCCTCCACCAACGAAAATATTATCACTTGCTCAAGGGCTTAGATGATAGCATTTTTGAGTAATAGGCTTTCTTAAATTAAGATATATATATTGCTTTTCTAGACATAATGCACTTGTACATTTAACAGACTACTGTGTAAGCATAATTTTTATATACACCAAGAAGTGAAAAATTTGTGTGACTCCGTTTACTTTATTGCAGTCTACTCTGTTGTGGTAGTAGGAAAGCAAGCCTGTAGTATCTCCAGGGTATGCATGTATCAGTGTTTAAAATAGGATGGTACTGGTATACAAATATATATAGATCAACAGAACAAAATAGAGAGCTCAGAAATAAACCCACACATACATGATCAGTTGCTCTTCAGCAAAATTGTCAAGACAAAGGAATAGGGGAAGGATCGTCTCTTCAACAAATGGTGCAGGGCAAATTGGATATGTAAATGCAGAAGAATGAAATTGAACCAAGATCTTTAACAAAAATCAATTCAGAAATGGATTCAAGACTTAAACATAAGATCTGAAATTATAAATTCCTACAAGAAAACACTGATCTTGGAAGTTACTTGCTCGATATGACACCAAAGCACAGGCAACAAAAGCAAACATAGACAAGTAGAATGATACCAGATTAGGAAGCTTCTACTGAGCTAAATAAACAGTCAGCAGTGAAAAGGCATTATGTAGAATGGGAGAAGATACTTGCCAAACCTATTTCTGATAAGGGTTGAATATTCCAAAATATGTTAGGCACTCCTACAGCTCAGTTTATGAAAAAACCTGATTAAAAAATGGGCAAAAGACCTGTGTAGACATTTCTCCAAAGAAGGGATGCAAATGGCCAACAGGTATAGGAAAGGGTATTCAACATCACTAACATCAGGAAAATGAAAATCAAAACCACATTAATATATCACCTGACACCTCATAGGATGGCTGTTATCAAAAACGTAATGAGTATTGGTAAAGATGTCCAGAAATTAGAAAAATAGAACTGCCACGTTATCCAGCAATCCCATCTCTGAGTATCCAAAATAATTGAAAACAAGATATCAAAAAGATATTTGCTCTCCTTGTTTCAATGCAGCATTATTCAGAATAGCCAAGAAATAGAAATAAGTTGCGTGTTCATTGACAGATCTATTTATATATATATATATATATATATATATATATATATATACACACACACACACACACACACATACAAAATGGGATGCATATATACACATATGCATATATATGTATTGTTGTTTAGCCTCTCAGTCCTGTCTGACTCCTCTGTGAACGCATGGACTGTAGCTCACCAGGCTCTTCTGTCCATCGGATTTCCCAGGCAAGAGTACTGGAGTGGGTTGCCACCTTCTTCTCCAATATACATGTATATACATGCATACATATATGCACACAAACACAATGGAATATTGTTCAGCCTTAAGAAGGAAATTTTATCCCATACTACAACATATATGAACCTTGAGAATGTTATTTTAAGTGAAATCAGCCAATCGTAGAAGGACAAATACTGCGTGATTCTGCTAACATGATGTATCTAAAGTAGTCAAACTTGTAGAAGCAGAACACTACCCAGGGGTTGGGGGAAGAGGGAAATGGAGTAAAGCCATTCAAGGGGTCTAGAGTTTCCATCCTGTAAGATGAAAAACTTCTAGACATCTGCTGTACAACTGAGTGCATATAGTTAACAGTGCCTACGTTTTAAATTTTGTTGATACGATAGCTCGATTCACCAAAGCACAGGCAACAAAAGCAAACATAGACAAGTAGAATGATACCAGATTAGGAAGCTTCTACTGAGCTAAATAAACAGTCAGCAGTGAAAAGGCATTATGTAGAATGGGAGAAGATACTTGCCAAACCTATTTCTGATAAGGGTTGAATATTCCAAAATATGTTAGGCACTCCTACAGCTCAGTTTATGAAAAAACCTGATTAAAAAATGGGCAAAAGACCTGTGTAGACATTTCTCCAAAGAAGGGATGCAAATGGCCAACAGGTATAGGAAAGGGTATTCAACATCACTAACATCAGGAAAATGAAAATCAAAACCACATTAATATATCACCTGACACCTCATAGGATGGCTGTTATCAAAAACGTAATGAGTATTGGTAAAGATGTCCAGAAATTAGAAAAATAGAACTGCCACGTTATCCAGCAATCCCATCTCTGAGTATCCAAAATAATTGAAAACAAGATATCAAAAAGATATTTGCTCTCCTTGTTTCAATGCAGCATTATTCAGAATAGCCAAGAAATAGAAATAAGTTGTGTTCATTGACAGATCTATTTATATATATATATATATATATATATATATATATATATATACACACACACACACACACACACATACAAAATGGGATGCATATATACACATATGCATATATATGTATTGTTGTTTAGCCTCTCAGTCCTGTCTGACTCCTCTGTGAACGCATGGACTGTAGCTCACCAGGCTCTTCTGTCCATCGGATTTCCCAGGCAAGAGTACTGGAGTGGGTTGCCACCTTCTTCTCCAATATACATGTATATACATGCATACATATATGCACACAAACACAATGGAATATTGTTCAGCCTTAAGAAGGAAATTTTATCCCATACTACAACATATATGAACCTTGAGAATGTTATTTTAAGTGAAATCAGCCAATCGTAGAAGGACAAATACTGCGTGATTCTGCTAACATGATGTATCTAAAGTAGTCAAACTTGTAGAAGCAGAACACTACCCAGGGGTTGGGGGAAGAGGGAAATGGAGTAAAGCCATTCAAGGGGTCTAGAGTTTCCATCCTGTAAGATGAAAAACTTCTAGACATCTGCTGTACAACTGAGTGCATATAGTTAACAGTGCCTACTGTCCCTTTAAAATTTTGTTGATACGATAGACTTCATGTTTTTCTTTTTTTTTTTTACTGTAATAAAGGAAAAAATAAACCTTTCAATTATGAAAATGGAAAAAATGAAGAGAGCTTAGAGCATATATCCATTTCATGTCTGCTGTGTTCCTACCATTTTAGCTCTTTTTCAGAAACCCAGTGTTAATCCACAATTCAAGAGAGACTGTATGGAAACTTAGAGGTGCATTTTAAAAGGTCTAGTTCTAGGTAGACAAAGAATTAGACACAAATAGAGAAGAGAATACAAATGTTCTGACCTGAGCACTGTCAACCCACTTTTTGAGGAAGTAGCCCTGCATTTCAGAAAATTTAAGGTTTTAATCCATCTGAAGATAACAGACACTTGCCTTCTAAACACCTGGTGTGCCAGCTTATTAGAATTACAGGTATGGTAGCATCTTTTCCACAGGTCAGCCTGATTGAACAATGAAATGGGAGTGGATTTCCTTGGTTTTTTATTTATTTATTTTTAAAAAGTTTGTATTTTATATTGAAATATAGTTGATTTACAATATTGTGTTAGTTTCAGATATACAGCACAGTGATTCAGTTATATATATATATATATATATATATATATATATATATATATATACACACATTCATTTTTGCATTCTTTTTCCATATAGGTTATTACAGAGTATTAGGTAGAGTTCCCTGTGTGATATAGTAGGTCCTTGTTGGATATTTTTTTTATATATAGTAGTATGTATATGTTAATTCCAACTCCTGATTTATCCTTCTCCCACATCTTTCTCCTTTGGTAACCATAAGTTTATTTCTGAGGTCTGTGTGTTTGTTTCTGTTTTGTAAATAAATTTACTTATATCTTAGATTCTCCATATAAGTGATGTATAATATCTTTGTTCCTCTGTCTTACTTCATTTAGTATGGTATTCTCTAGGTCCATCAATGTTGCTGCAAATGGCATCATTTCATTCTTTTTATGGCTGAGTAATATTCCATTGCACCTGTACACAGTGTCTTCTTAAGCCAATCATCTGTGTGAGTGTCTGGGTTGTTCACTTCTAGACATCTGCTGTACAACTGAGTGCATATAGTTAACAGTGCCTACTGTCCCTTTAAAATTTTGTTGATACGATAGACTTCATGTTTTTCTTTTTTTTTTTTACTGTAATAAAGGAAAAAATAAACCTTTCAATTATGAAAATGGAAAAAATGAAGAGAGCTTAGAGCATATATCCATTTCATGTCTGCTGTGTTCCTACCATTTTAGCTCTTTTTCAGAAACCCAGTGTTAATCCACAATTCAAGAGAGACTGTATGGAAACTTAGAGGTGCATTTTAAAAGGTCTAGTTCTAGGTAGACAAAGAATTAGACACAAATAGAGAAGAGAATACAAATGTTCTGACCTGAGCACTGTCAACCCACTTTTTGAGGAAGTAGCCCTGCATTTCAGAAAATTTAAGGTTTTAATCCATCTGAAGATAACAGACACTTGCCTTCTAAACACCTGGTGTGCCAGCTTATTAGAATTACAGGTATGGTAGCATCTTTTCCACAGGTCAGCCTGATTGAACAATGAAATGGGAGTGGATTTCCTTGGTTTTTTATTTATTTATTTTTAAAAAGTTTGTATTTTATATTGAAATATAGTTGATTTACAATATTGTGTTAGTTTCAGATATACAGCACAGTGATTCAGTTATATATATATATATATATATATATATATATATATATATATATATACACACATTCATTTTTGCATTCTTTTTCCATATAGGTTATTACAGAGTATTAGGTAGAGTTCCCTGTGTGATATAGTAGGTCCTTGTTGGATATTTTTTTTATATATAGTAGTATGTATATGTTAATTCCAACTCCTGATTTATCCTTCTCCCACATCTTTCTCCTTTGGTAACCATAAGTTTATTTCTGAGGTCTGTGTGTTTGTTTCTGTTTTGTAAATAAATTTACTTATATCTTAGATTCTCCATATAAGTGATGTATAATATCTTTGTTCCTCTGTCTTACTTCATTTAGTATGGTATTCTCTAGGTCCATCAATGTTGCTGCAAATGGCATCATTTCATTCTTTTTATGGCTGAGTAATATTCCATTGCACCTGTACACAGTGTCTTCTTAAGCCAATCATCTGTGTGAGTGTCTGGGTTGTTTCTGTATCCTGGCAATAGTAAATAGTGCTGCAATGAACATTGGGATGGCTATATTTTTTTGAATCAGAATTTTTATCTTTTCCTGATATATACCCAGAGGTGGAATTACAGGATCATATAGTAACTATATTTTTAGCTTTTAAGGAGGCTTCATACTGTTCTCCGTAGAGCCTGTACCAATTTATATTCCCACCAGCAGTGCAGGGGTGTTTCCTTTTCTCCACACCCTGTTAACCTTTATTGTTTGTTGACTTTTTGCTGGTGGTTGCTTGTTTTTACTCTATGACAGAATCTCAACCCCAATTTCAGTCCTTCCATCTCCATTCTCTTATGATTGTCCTCTTGTCTTTAACTAGTAGCAAACCTTGAATTTGAACCTTGTTTTAGAATGTGTTATCCAGGGTTTTCAGAACCTTAACTGGATAGCATGGTGAATATTTGTCTGAAGACGTTTTTCAACCAAATTGCCCTCTGGGCTTAAATTTGATTCCTGTGCCTGTCTCCTTGACATGGATGTGTATGCCATAACCAAGATTGTATCTCAGTCACTATCTTGGACTTCTAAGGGTGAATCTAGTCCATTCTCAAAGCTTTTCTTGTTCTGAATTTGCTTTGCAGTTAGTTCAGGTGATGGATTAATTTGCCTTTTTAGTTCTTCTCAGCAGTTTTGAATCATTAAGCTTTACCCATGTCTAAGATCAAGGCCATGATCTGTCTTGGTCTACGTCGTCTGAGTCCAAAGCAATGCCAGGCATGTAACAGGTGCATAGCAGATACTTGTTACTAAATAAATGCATGCCTGAATATTTACACAATGCTTTGTGTTTTCTCAATTTTGTAATGGACCTTAACAATCATTTCACCTTAAATTTCCTCTAAGAAAAAGCTAGAAATTTTATTTAAAAGAAGTTATTTGATTATACTTAATCTCTTTTTCCTTTGTTTTTATATAAAAAATAAAAATAACCAAGTACCTTCTTTATTTCTTTTGAAAACTGAAATTCTGCTTCCTCCAAGAACCTTTCTCTAAGGCCACTATTGAAATGATTAAACACATTAGGCTGAAAGTCAGATTTTCCTTTTATCTTGGTGAAAGCTTAGTGTGTACAGTACTTGTGATAACAGTATATGTAAGAGTACCGTGCTGAGCCGGGGAAGATAAAGGGCTGGCAGGAACTGGCTCAGCATCGATCCGTAGATAGGAAGACAGTGGACAAATAGACAGTCTTGGCTGGAACAAACTCATGACTGTTCAACCAGCAAGCAACTCAGCTAGTTAGTGCCAGTTAATAAATAAATGAATACTAATTAATAATAAATAAACACCAATTCATATAATAAATACCAATTGATAAATACAGATGTTTGTTACTATTTAATCTTGTCTTCACTATGTTTTTGGTAAGGCTATATGTCCATAGGTGTTTGTTGACTTTTTGCTGGTGGTTGCTTGTTTTTACTCTATGACAGAATCTCAACCCCAATTTCAGTCCTTCCATCTCCATTCTCTTATGATTGTCCTCTTGTCTTTAACTAGTAGCAAACCTTGAATTTGAACCTTGTTTTAGAATGTGTTATCCAGGGTTTTCAGAACCTTAACTGGATAGCATGGTGAATATTTGTCTGAAGACGTTTTTCAACCAAATTGCCCTCTGGGCTTAAATTTGATTCCTGTGCCTGTCTCCTTGACATGGATGTGTATGCCATAACCAAGATTGTATCTCAGTCACTATCTTGGACTTCTAAGGGTGAATCTAGTCCATTCTCAAAGCTTTTCTTGTTCTGAATTTGCTTTGCAGTTAGTTCAGGTGATGGATTAATTTGCCTTTTTAGTTCTTCTCAGCAGTTTTGAATCATTAAGCTTTACCCATGTCTAAGATCAAGGCCATGATCTGTCTTGGTCTACGTCGTCTGAGTCCAAAGCAATGCCAGGCATGTAACAGGTGCATAGCAGATACTTGTTACTAAATAAATGCATGCCTGAATATTTACACAATGCTTTGTGTTTTCTCAATTTTGTAATGGACCTTAACAATCATTTCACCTTAAATTTCCTCTAAGAAAAGCTAGAAATTTTATTTAAAAGAAGTTATTTGATTATACTTAATCTCTTTTTCCTTTGTTTTTATATAAAAAATAAAAATAACCAAGTACCTTCTTTATTTCTTTTGAAAACTGAAATTCTGCTTCCTCCAAGAACCTTTCTCTAAGGCCACTATTGAAATGATTAAACACATTAGGCTGAAAGTCAGATTTTCCTTTTATCTTGGTGAAAGCTTAGTGTGTACAGTACTTGTGATAACAGTATATGTAAGAGTACCGTGCTGAGCCGGGGAAGATAAAGGGCTGGCAGGAACTGGCTCAGCATCGATCCGTAGATAGGAAGACAGTGGACAAATAGACAGTCTTGGCTGGAACAAACTCATGACTGTTCAACCAGCAAGCAACTCAGCTAGTTAGTGCCAGTTAATAAATAAATGAATACTAATTAATAATAAATAAACACCAATTCATATAATAAATACCAATTGATAAATACAGATGTTTGTTACTATTTAATCTTGTCTTCACTATGTTTTTGGTAAGGCTATATGTCCATAGGTGGGAGAGGAGGCATAGCTTTTTAGTTTATATTTCACCCAACAAAGTGCATTAAAAACATAAGATCTGGTGATGTTTTGTGTATTTTTGTGTATTTACCATTTATTTTTGTGGCCCTGCCACAAGAAAGAAAAAGATGTTTTTTTTCCTTAGTAGTCACTGTGTTATATGTTCTTTGGAGCTTATTTGATTCACTAGGTTTAGAGAGAAATGAAGCTATGATGAACTCTCCATGGAATATTCATAGGGGTTGAAATAATCGGCAGGAAGGAATTTAGAGTTTCTAAAAAGATTATAGAAGTTTTCATATACATATATACTATTATAAAAGACCACTTCTAAATAATTTCAAATGAAATCTTTATATACAAACTATTATTCGTATTAATAATAGCACAACCACAGAGCAACCTAACCCTCCTGAATAGGGAAATTTTATTTATTATTATTATTTTTTATATTTATTTTCATCCATTCTTTGGCCTGTCTGGGCCTCCCATTGCAATGGGCACGTGGGATCTTCCCCTGCCAGGGATCGAACCGGTGTCCCTTGCAGTTCAAGGCGGACTCTTTACCCACTGGACCACCAGAGAAGCCCCGAAATTTTATTTAAATAATAAGTCCATGTTGGGAACTTGTCGAGGTGCTTTACATATATCACGTCATTGATTACTAGAATAAATTCACAAACTCCATACACTCAAGCCTATCCATGATGAAAAAGTTTAATTCCTAGAATTTAAGTCACTTTTCCAAGGTCATATTACTGGTCATATCAGTGATCTTTCCCAAAGCCACTCAGTGGATTATTGGCAGCCAAGGAGGCTAGAGGCCACACAGTGACCTACAAGTCCAACATGGGAATAGGCCAGTGATAAGTGGACAAGTTGGATTAAAAACTTGCACGTAGCTATCGATTCCGTAAAAAGGAAGACAGTGAAAACAAATAGACAGTCTTGGCTGGAACAAACTCATGACTGTTCAACCAGCAAGCAACTCAGCTAGTTAGTGCCAGTTAATAAATAAATGAATACTAATTAATAATAAATAAACACCAATTCATATAATAAATACCAATTGATAAATACAGATGTTTGTTACTATTTAATCTTGTCTTCACTATGTTTTTGGTAAGGCTATATGTCCATAGGTGGGAGAGGAGGCATAGCTTTTTAGTTTATATTTCACCCAACAAAGTGCATTAAAAACATAAGATCTGGTGATGTTTTGTGTATTTTTGTGTATTTACCATTTATTTTTGTGGCCCTGCCACAAGAAAGAAAAAAGATGTTTTTTTTCCTTAGTAGTCACTGTGTTATATGTTCTTTGGAGCTTATTTGATTCACTAGGTTTAGAGAGAAATGAAGCTATGATGAACTCTCCATGGAATATTCATAGGGGTTGAAATAATCGGCAGGAAGGAATTTAGAGTTTCTAAAAAGATTATAGAAGTTTTCATATACATATATACTATTATAAAAGACCACTTCTAAATAATTTCAAATGAAATCTTTATATACAAACTATTATTCGTATTAATAATAGCACAACCACAGAGCAACCTAACCCTCCTGAATAGGGAAATTTTATTTATTATTATTATTTTTTATATTTATTTTCATCCATTCTTTGGCCTGTCTGGGCCTCCCATTGCAATGGGCACGTGGGATCTTCCCCTGCCAGGGATCGAACCGGTGTCCCTTGCAGTTCAAGGCGGACTCTTTACCCACTGGACCACCAGAGAAGCCCCGAAATTTTATTTAAATAATAAGTCCATGTTGGGAACTTGTCGAGGTGCTTTACATATATCACGTCATTGATTACTAGAATAAATTCACAAACTCCATACACTCAAGCCTATCCATGATGAAAAAGTTTAATTCCTAGAATTTAAGTCACTTTTCCAAGGTCATATTACTGGTCATATCAGTGATCTTTCCCAAAGCCACTCAGTGGATTATTGGCAGCCAAGGAGGCTAGAGGCCACACAGTGACCTACAAGTCCAACATGGGAATAGGCCAGTGATAAGTGGACAAGTTGGATTAAAAACTTGCACGTGTGTTGCAATTACAACTTGGTTAAGACGTGTTTGAATTTAAAAATATATTTATCATAGTAAACGAAATATTATAGAGGTCTGCATGCTTGTATTAGATTGGCAGAATTTAGGGTGGTGTTTTTCCTTTGTTTTCTAGATTGTCTGTATCTGGTGGTAAGATACTTTCAAATTGAAGTGTTAAAATAGAGCAGAACATCAGTGTAGTTTGCCAGAGTATCTAAAACTGAACGTTTTCATTATGCTTTGAAAAAAAAAAAACCTGAGCATTTAAGCTTAAACTGACTTTTTTAAAAAAATTCCAGATCATCAAGTTATTGGATGGAAAACGATCTCAAACTGTGGGAATCTTGATATCTAGTTTGCATTTAGAAATGAAGGATATCCAGCAGGGTAAGTCTTATTTATTCATCACCCTTTTCCCTTCAACTTTAAAAGTTTCCAGCTTTTATTGTGAGAAATGTCAAACATATACACAATTAGAATGCCACATTGAATCATGCTTATGAAGTACCTGGCTGCAAAACCATTAACTCACTCTTATTTCATATGAGACATTCCCTCTAAATTGTCATGAAGCAAATCTCAGACATTTTATAATTCTTTCTTTAAAAATGGTAATACACCATGAAAAGATAAGACTATTTTAAGTATGACTCTAGAGCAATTCTCGTGCATTTAGAATCATTTTGCAATGATTTTTAATGCCATGAAGTGTATGTAGTTCTAATACCACGTGATTATACATTCATCCATTCATGTACAATTTGTTTGAATGAGGAGCCATACCAATTTCATACGTTGCCTTGAATGTGTCCATCTCTTAGTTTTCTTTTGATCTAGAGGTTTTTAGCCTGTATTTTTCTCCTTTTTAATTATTATTATTTTTTTTTTTAAGAAATCAGATCACTCATCCTTTGAAATTTCCCACATACTAGGTTTTGCTGATTGTGTTCTGTCTCCTGTGGTTCCTGCAAACTGTTACTTTGATCTAAACAGTTAATCTCAGTGGGAAAATATAGTCTGTAGATGCCATTGTATATTCTATCAAGAAGTACATAATATTCTAGTATCTCTTTATGATGTTTGTGCACACGAATGCCTTTGCCTTAGATTCATTATTTCATTAGAAGTTTTCCAAGTAATGATCTCCTAATCCCCCCATTTCTTCTTTATTAGAGGAAATGCTTCTGTGGAGAAACAATCTTCCATTTTCATCGACTCGTTTATGTCATTGTTTCTTAATCCCCTGATTTTTTTATTTTCCCAAAGGACACAATTTCAACTTGGTTATCTTTGACTCAATTTGAAATAAGAAATTTAAAGCAAGGGCATTTTACTTGTATATATATTTGTATACCCTGTGAAAGTAAGCCCAAAGGCTCCTGATATTTTTGAAATCTGTGTCTTGCATGAAGATATTATGCCCCTTTCTCAACCATCAGTGTAAATCTTCATTTTGACATGTAAGCGATAATATTTTCTAAGTGGTAATGTATCTCTCATAGATGGTTTCGGTAGAATTTAGGTTCAGTGTAACAGTGGAGACACTCTGAAGTCACACTTCTCTTCATGTTTGAGTGGATGATGTCTTTAAGTTATTTTACTCTAGGACACAGCAGAAGACACCACCCTCTCCTCAGGGTCCTAAATTGAAAGGCACTTAAGAAACTCCCATACATTGGTTCTCCTCTGAAATAAGCTTTTTATGTTAAAGGCTTAAAAATTTGCTGTATTTTAAACATTTACAATTCCACGTAAACTGAACATCCTGAATCAGATGACAGTCACAGAATATTCAAATAAGCTTGTCTTTATCGCATTTTTAATGCCATGAAGTGTTTTTCTAATACCACGTGATTATACATTCATCCATTCATGTACAATTTGTTTGAATGAGGAGCCATACCAATTTCATACGTTGCCTTGAATGTGTCCATCTCTTAGTTTTCTTTTGATCTAGAGGTTTTTAGCCTGTATTTTTCTCCTTTTTAATTATTATTTTTTTTTTTAAGAAATCAGATCACTCATCCTTTGAAATTTCCCACATACTAGGTTTTGCTGATTGTGTTCTGTCTCCTGTGGTTCCTGCAAACTGTTACTTTGATCTAAACAGTTAATCTCAGTGGGAAAATATAGTCTGTAGATGCCATTGTATATTCTATCAAGAAGTACATAATATTCTAGTATCTCTTTATGATGTTTGTGCACACGAATGCCTTTGCCTTAGATTCATTATTTCATTAGAAGTTTTCCAAGTAATGATCTCCTAATCCCCCCATTTCTTCTTTATTAGAGGAAATGCTTCTGTGGAGAAACAATCTTCCATTTTCATCGACTCGTTTATGTCATTGTTTCTTAATCCCCTGATTTTTTTATTTTCCCAAAGGACACAATTTCAACTTGGTTATCTTTGACTCAATTTGAAATAAGAAATTTAAAGCAAGGGCATTTTACTTGTATATATATTTGTATACCCTGTGAAAGTAAGCCCAAAGGCTCCTGATTTTTTTGAAATCTGTGTCTTGCATGAAGATATTATGCCCCTTTCTCAACCATCAGTGTAAATCTTCATTTTGACATGTAAGCGATAATATTTTCTAAGTGGTAATGTATCTCTCATAGATGGTTTCGGTAGAATTTAGGTTCAGTGTAACAGTGGAGACACTCTGAAGTCACACTTCTCTTCATGTTTGAGTGGATGATGTCTTTAAGTTATTTTACTCTAGGACACAGCAGAAGACACCACCCTCTCCTCAGGGGTCCTAAATTGAAAGGCACTTAAGAAACTCCCATACATTGGTTCTCCTCTGAAATAAGCTTTTTATGTTAAAGGCTTAAAAATTTGCTGTATTTTAAACATTTACAATTCCACGTAAAACTGAACATCCTGAATCAGATGACAGTCACAGAATATTCAAATAAGCTTGTCTTTAATATTTTAGCTTAACAGTAGGACTGAATACATAAGTGTGAGTATTAAACCTCAAATATTGTTACTGTAGTTGGTTTGAGTTTGGGGCAGAGGGTGGTTGGAAAGGTTCACCATCAAAAGTAGAAAAGGATTCTTCACTGGCTTTAGGTATTATATCTTCTCACATGGAATGTTTGAAATTCAGAAAACTGTGATACTAAAGCAAATGAAGAATGAAAAAAATAAATATTGGCAGGGAAGTTTGTAGTCTTTTGTCCAAAAGACTCATTTTTTAAATTTTTTTTAAGAATTTTTTTTATTTTTAGATTTTGGCCTCTTTTATTGGTTTTTTATTTGTTTATTTTCATCTGTCTTTATTCTTTGGCCTGTGTGGGCCTCCCATTGCAGTGACCTCTCTCCTTGCAGAGCACCGGCTCTGGGGGCATGTGCTTCAGAGTGCTGGCTCGCAATTGGACACACCGGTCCCCGCTCCTCGGCATGTGGGATCTTCCTGGGCCAGGGATCGAACCAGTGCCCCTTGCACTGCAAGGCAGACTCTTTACCCACTGGACCACCAGGGAAGCCCAAGACTCACTTTTTGATGCAATTATTAAAATTAGAAAGCAATTTTTCAGGTATAGTGGCAGAGTCTTGTCCCAAACCACAATACCCTGTATAAGCCTGGTGAAAATTAAGGATACTTGATTTCATTACAGGTAACCCTATGGCTTTACAACACTTTATTCATTTATTTTTTGGCTTGTCTGTTATAGTGTAGTCAGATTACTGTATCATTAAGACTCATTCCAGCCATGTGCTATTCCAGTTGTTAGCTCAGGACTGTAAACCTTCTCCCCATGTCACTGCAACCTCATTGGGTAAATAAACTCATAGTGAGCTGAATAGAAGGTTAGTTCACCCAAATATTTTCCAACATTCTACTCTGGATAGGAACGTACTTTTGTGAAACAGATGTGAACTTGCATTTTAGCACTGGAAATGTGGATTTTAGCATGACAGGCTCTAGGACACATGGGCATCATTCTGGTTCATTCCCTCGCTTCAAGCATCTCTGTTATCCACCACAGAGCTGGATCCTAAGTTAAAAAAAAAAAATTATCTCCATTTCATGTCTTCATTTAGTAATGCATTCCAGATGAATATAGCAGTATAACTCTAGCTTAATTTCTCTTTAGAATCATTTGACTGACAGTGGCATCTGAAGGTCACTTAGGAGCCCTGGCTGTGTCAGTTACATTTCATTCTGAATCCATGTCTGGTCATGAATGGAATGCCCTTGGCCTTGTGTTGTCATCCTGATGAAAGGACTCCTTGTGCTGACCTTGACCTGAAAGGTTTGTTTTAAAGTGAGGGAGGTAGCTGTCGTGAGATCTGATTGGAACAGACCAGCTGGCAGCCAGGCAAGGTCACACAGCATGTCAGCCACTGTGAAATGACCACAGTTGGGAGACTGTTCTTCAACCTTTTGCCATAAAGTCAACTTTGTCAGTGTGCACTAACTTGCACTTTGGTGTAGACTGATAAGGAGCTGATGTATAAACCAGAAAGCTCATATATTCATTCAGAGAAGAGGAGAGAATTTTCCTTCATCACGACAAAAATGTTTGTCATCTCTGTTCATTATTACGTCCACCTCACTGGTCTCTACCTGGCATTAGATATTTGCTTATGCCATTTCCCATTTTGCTGAGATTGCAGCTTGGTCACCTTAATAATACTTTTGGGTGTTTAAGCCTCTCTGTGGGAAGCAATGGATAATACAGTTTTTACTTATTGAACTCTTAAAAAAACAGCCTTATTTTCTTCATTTGTTAGGTGAGCACTTTTCTGTTGTCTGTTCAACACTGCCTGTAGTGTATATTCAAGAAGTAGAATTTGGGAACTCAGTACCTCAAGGTCTTAACTGATACCAAGTAGCAGAGCCCGTGTATGTTTCTTTATGACATGTAGCATTTCTTTGCTCACAGTTTCTCTGATAATTAAGCATTGTTTTCCATGAACTGGGCTAATGTATCCTACATAAAAGACATTCAGGGCTTCCCTGGTGGTCCATTGGGTAGAGAGTCTGCCTTGCACTGCAGGGGGCACTGGTTCAATCCCTGGCCTGGGAGCATCCCACATGCCACAGAGCGGCTGGACCGGTGTGTCCAATTATGAGCCAGAGCTCTGGAGCACATGCGCCTGGAGCCAGTGCTCTGAAGCAGGAGAGGCCACTGCAGTGGGAGGCCCACAAAGGCCAAGGAAAAAAGTTGGATGAAAATAAATAAATGAAAGACCAATAAAAGCGGCCAAAATTAAAAAAACAAAAGACATTCAATAAAGGATTTTTAAAATTTTAATTTTGTTTTAAAGATAAACTATAGATGAAATCAGAATGTCATATATTTCATTCTAGTGCATTTGGGCAAAACTTCTGCCTGCCTGCTTGCCTCCCTCCCTCCCTTCCTTTCTTTTATCCTTCCTCCTTCCTTCTCTCCCTCAGTAAACATGTACTGAATGCCAACTCTGTTTCAGACACCGTGACTGCCACAACACATAACATCCTGAATTTCCCATTCTCAGGAGTTCACAGGATGGTGGGAGAGATGGACAGGGTCTCATAAGATCTCAGTATAGAGTTACCTGTGAAATAACAGACAGCAATATATCGACTCCTCCTGTAAAACTTAAGATGAGTCTTAGAGGATGAAATGGTGCTTTTCCAGTTAAGGAAAGAAGGTGTGTGAAAAGGAGGCACATCTAGAGTCTGTAAGTTGCATGTGAATGTGGGTGGCTTCCTAACAAAGTGCTGGAAGGGCAAGTAGCATCCAGACCAGGAAGGGTCCTGACTGTCGTCAGATGAAATTTAAACATTATCCCATCAGTAACAGGGAGACAAAATTTAAAAGGGGTGGTGCTGTGATCTAATTTTAAGTGCAGAAATACCTCTCAGGTCACAGAAGACTGGCCCCCGAGCCGTTTCATGCTCTAGCTGAAGCCATATCTCCACTTACACTTAGTTGTTACTTCTCTCTCTCTGCTCTCCAGGCATAGTGGTCCTCTCATTCCTCAACAGGCTAAGTTCTTTCTTCTAAGTCTTTGAAGGCATAGCATGTTCCTTCTGTTTGAAATGCTTTTGTACCCCACTTGATAGAGTCTGCCTTGCACTGCAGGGGCACTGGTTCAATCCCTGGCCTGGGAGCATCCCACATGCCACAGAGCGGCTGGACCGGTGTGTCCAATTATGAGCCAGAGCTCTGGAGCACATGCGCCTGGAGCCAGTGCTCTGAAGCAGGAGAGGCCACTGCAGTGGGAGGCCCACAAAGGCCAAGGAAAAAAGTTGGATGAAAATAAATAAATGAAAGACCAATAAAAGCGGCCAAAATTAAAAAAACAAAAGACATTCAATAAAGGATTTTTAAAATTTTAATTTTGTTTTAAAGATAAACTATAGATGAAATCAGAATGTCATATATTTCATTCTAGTGCATTTGGGCAAAACTTCTGCCTGCCTGCTTGCCTCCCTCCCTCCCTTCCTTTCTTTTATCCTTCCTCCTTCCTTCTCTCCCTCAGTAAACATGTACTGAATGCCAACTCTGTTTCAGACACCGTGACTGCCACAACACATAACATCCTGAATTTCCCATTCTCAGGAGTTCACAGGATGGTGGGAGAGATGGACAGGGTCTCATAAGATCTCAGTATAGAGTTACCTGTGAAATAACAGACAGCAATATATCGACTCCTCCTGTAAAACTTAAGATGAGTCTTAGAGGATGAAATGGTGCTTTTCCAGTTAAGGAAAGAAGGTGTGTGAAAAGGAGGCACATCTAGAGTCTGTAAGTTGCATGTGAATGTGGGTGGCTTCCTAACAAAGTGCTGGAAGGGCAAGTAGCATCCAGACCAGGAAGGGTCCTGACTGTCGTCAGATGAAATTTAAACATTATCCCATCAGTAACAGGGAGACAAAATTTAAAAGGGGTGGTGCTGTGATCTAATTTTAAGTGCAGAAATACCTCTCAGGTCACAGAAGACTGGCCCCCGAGCCGTTTCATGCTCTAGCTGAAGCCATATCTCCACTTACACTTAGTTGTTACTTCTCTCTCTCTGCTCTCCAGGCATAGTGGTCCTCTCATTCCTCAACAGGCTAAGTTCTTTCTTCTAAGTCTTTGAAGGCATAGCATGTTCCTTCTGTTTGAAATGCTTTTGTACCCCACTTGATAGATCAGTCCTTTGCTTTGCTGCTGCTTAGTCGCTTCACTTGTGTCTGCCTCTGTGCAACCCTATGGACTGTAGCCATTCAGGCTTCTCTGTCCATGGGATTCTCCAGACAAGAGTACTGCAGTGGGTCACCATGCCCTCCTTCAGGGGATCTTCCCAACCTAGGAGTCAAACCCAGGTCTCCTACATTGCAGACAGATTTTTTACCACTGAGCAACCAGGGAAGCCCCCTTTTCTTTGCTAAGGTTCAGCTAAACACCTCAAAGAGGCCTTCCCAGATCCTTCTCCCTAATTTAAGTCACTCTAAGTTAGTTCTCTTACTTTCCACATATCGCTTAACGTTTTATTTGTTCATCTACTTTTCATGTACATCCACCACAAGAAGATAAGCTCCAAGAGGAATAACATTCTCTGATGTGCCCCTCACAGTCTTGTTGTGCCTGGCAGCTAGGTGAAGATCATCAAGGGTCTGTTGAATGACTAAACAGAAATAGACCTGAAGGTGTCTAGATATTCCCAAGTGGCTCTGGTAGGGAAAAAAAAAAACCCCCCTCCTAATGCAATGCAGGAGACGTAAGAGATGCAAGTTCGATCCCTGAGTCAGGAAGATCCCCCGAAAAAGGGAATGGCAACCCACTGCAGTGTTCTTAGTCCTGGCGGGGGGTTCCCTGGGTCACAAAGAGTCGGACACGACTGAAAACTTAAGATGAGTCTTAGAGGATGAAATGGTGCTTTTCCAGTTAAGGAAAGAAGGTGTGTGGGCACATAAGTTGTAAAATGTGGGTGGCTTCCTAACAAAGTGCTGGAAGGGCAAGTAGCATCCAGACCAGGAAGGGTCCTGACTGTCGCAGATGAAATTTAAACATTATCCCATCAGTAACAGGGAGACAAAATTTAAAAGGGGTGGTGCTGTGATCTAATTTTAAGTGCAGAAATACCTCTCAGGTCACAGAAGACTGGCCCCCGAGCCGTTTCATGCTCTAGCTGAAGCCATATCTCCACTTACACTTAGTTGTTACTTCTCTCTCTCTGCTCTCCAGGCATAGTGGTCCTCTCATTCCTCAACAGGCTAAGTTCTTTCTTCTAAGTCTTTGAAGGCATAGCATGTTCCTTCTGTTTGAAATGCTTTTGTACCCCACTTGATAGATCAGTCCTTTGCTTTGCTGCTGCTTAGTCGCTTCACTTGTGTCTGCCTCTGTGCAACCCTATGGACTGTAGCCATTCAGGCTTCTCTGTCCATGGGATTCTCCAGACAAGAGTACTGCAGTGGGTCACCATGCCCTCCTTCAGGGGATCTTCCCAACCTAGGAGTCAAACCCAGGTCTCCTACATTGCAGACAGATTTTTTACCACTGAGCAACCAGGGAAGCCCCCTTTTCTTTGCTAAGGTTCAGCTAAACACCTCAAAGAGGCCTTCCCAGATCCTTCTCCCTAATTTAAGTCACTCTAAGTTAGTTCTCTTACTTTCCACATATCGCTTAACGTTTTATTTGTTCATCTACTTTTCATGTACATCCACCACAAGAAGATAAGCTCCAAGAGGAATAACATTCTCTGATGTGCCCCTCACAGTCTTGTTGTGCCTGGCAGCTAGGTGAAGATCATCAAGGGTCTGTTGAATGACTAAACAGAAATAGACCTGAAGGTGTCTAGATATTCCCAAGTGGCTCTGGTAGGGAAAAAAAAAAACCCACCTCCTAATGCAATGCAGGAGACGTAAGAGATGCAAGTTCGATCCCTGAGTCAGGAAGATCCCCTGAAAAAGGGAATGGCAACCCACTGCAGTGTTCTTGCCTGGAGAATCCCATGGACAGAGGAGCCTGGTGGGCTGCAGTCCTTGGGGTCACAAAGAGTCGGACACGACTGAAGCTACTTAGCATGTATGTATGGCCAGGTCTGATAGAAAGCGACTGTGATTGTTGACACAATAAAGGACAAAGGCCAGAACTTAGGCTGTATCTGTGGAAACACAGGGGAGACCATGTACAAGGGATGTTTGGAGAGCAGATTGTTACAGTGAACCCCATCAGATTCACATAGTTATGGAGAGGTTTGGGGTTGCTGGCTTCAACAAGAATGTGTATAATGGTGGCAAAAGCATAAAATGGAAATAGAGAGGGGAGGAAGCATAGGTGGAAACAGAAAGGTCAAGTCTGTTTTGGATGATTTGAGTTTGAGGTGACTGGTGACCTTTCAGTTAAATGTTCAATGAGTGTCTAAAAACTCTAGCCTGATGCTAATTCGATAGGGCAAGGTTAGAGATAGAACATCCCCCAGAGATAGCCACCTTCATATGTTCCCTCTCTACCCAAGATGGTGTGGAGCATCTTGTAGGAGAAATCTACCTCTCTGTACTGACCAAAGTTTAAAGCACTGCATGACTAAAGGCAAGACCTTGGTTGTGGGGCATGCCTGGTTTCTGGACACTGACCATAGCACCGCACCACTTGTATTTGGTCCAGGAGAGATCCTGAATACGTGATTTACTTCTTGCTAGTTTTCTGTCAGTAAACTGGATAACTTATATTTAAAAGCATTTAGCATCCTTGGCTACAGTGACTGCCTACATGATTGCAAATTAGTGTTTTCATTCCATGTTAGTGATTTCCTCTTATTCTTCTCCCAGGGGAGATGGAAAATTGCTGTTGACTATTCTTGATATAAACCTCCATATGCATTACCACAGATTAGGTGCCAGAAACCTCCTGGCATCCATTTGGAATTTCCCGTACACTCTCAGAATTCATATTTATAATATTTAATCTAATGTCAAAATAAAACATTTTTTACTTTAGTTCTGACTAGTCCAGCATCTCAGTTTGGAAGTTCAGCTCTTTCAAAGACCATTTTTCTGTTTAAGAATCTCAAATCAAAATGCAAGTTAGTTACATGCCCGGAGTCTAAAACTGAGGTCTGAGAATGCTCATTGCACTTTGCTGCTTTTTTTCCTAGTAAGTTTTAGAAATCTCTGTCAAGGTTTATGCCAGTTGTCTAGAGCATAATGAATTTCTAGGCATGTGAAGTCACCAAGAATTGTCTAGAACTTTCCTGTTGTTGTTCAGTCGCTAAATCATGTCTAACTCTTTGCCACCCCATGGACTGTGGCCCTCCAGGCTTCCGTATCCTTAACCATCTCCTGGAGTTTGTTCAAATTCCTGTACACTGAGTTGGGTGCCATCCAGCCATCTCAACAAGAATGTGATAATGGTGGCAAAAGCATAAAATGGAAATAGAGAGGGGAGGAAGCATAGGTGGAAACAGAAAGGTCAAGTCTGTTTTGGATGATTTGAGTTTGAGGTGACTGGTGACCTTTCAGTTAAATGTTCAATGAGTGTCTAAAAACTCTAGCCTGATGCTAATTCGATAGGGCAAGGTTAGAGATAGAACATCCCCCAGAGATAGCCACCTTCATATGTTCCCTCTCTACCCAAGATGGTGTGGAGCATCTTGTAGGAGAAATCTACCTCTCTGTACTGACCAAAGTTTAAAGCACTGCATGACTAAAGGCAAGACCTTGGTTGTGGGGCATGCCTGGTTTCTGGACACTGACCATAGCACCGCACCACTTGTATTTGGTCCAGGAGAGATCCTGAATACGTGATTTACTTCTTGCTAGTTTTCTGTCAGTAAACTGGATAACTTATATTTAAAAGCATTTAGCATCCTTGGCTACAGTGACTGCCTACATGATTGCAAATTAGTGTTTTCATTCCATGTTAGTGATTTCCTCTTATTCTTCTCCCAGGGGAGATGGAAAATTGCTGTTGACTATTCTTGATATAAACCTCCATATGCATTACCACAGATTAGGTGCCAGAAACCTCCTGGCATCCATTTGGAATTTCCCGTACACTCTCAGAATTCATATTTATAATATTTAATCTAATGTCAAAATAAAACATTTTTTACTTTAGTTCTGACTAGTCCAGCATCTCAGTTTGGAAGTTCAGCTCTTTCAAAGACCATTTTTCTGTTTAAGAATCTCAAATCAAAATGCAAGTTAGTTACATGCCCGGAGTCTAAAACTGAGGTCTGAGAATGCTCATTGCACTTTGCTGCTTTTTTTCCTAGTAAGTTTTAGAAATCTCTGTCAAGGTTTATGCCAGTTGTCTAGAGCATAATGAATTTCTAGGCATGTGAAGTCACCAAGAATTGTCTAGAACTTTCCTGTTGTTGTTCAGTCGCTAAATCATGTCTAACTCTTTGCCACCCCATGGACTGTGGCCCTCCAGGCTTCCGTATCCTTAACCATCTCCTGGAGTTTGTTCAAATTCCTGTACACTGAGTTGGTGATGCCATCCAGCCATCTCATCCTCTGTTGTCCCCTTCTCCTCCTGCCTTCAGTCTTTCCTAGCATCAGGAGTTTTTCCAGTGTGTCTGCTCTTTGCATCAGTTGGCCTAAGTATTGGAGCTTCAGCTTCAGTCCTTCCAATGAATATTCAGGGTTGATTTCCTTTAGTATTGACTGTTTGAACTCCTTGCAGTCCAGGGGACTCTCAAGTCTTCCTCCAACACCATAGTTCGAAAGCATCAGTTCTTCGGCACTTAGCCTTCTTTATGGTCCAGCTCTCACATCCATACATGACTACTAGAAAAACCATGGCTTTGACTAAGCAAAGTGATGCCTCTAGATTTTTCATAGCTTTCCCTCCAAGGACCAAGTGTGGTTTAGTTTCATGACTGTAGTCACTGTCCACAGAACTTTCCCGAGAAACATTCTAATTCTGGCCTGGAAGTCCTATACTCAAAGGGCAAAATTTTTATTGTACACTCCTGCCAGTAAAAAAATTTAGAGCATGCTTCTCAAGATATATTTTTAAGAACTTATACATCATGTAAATGTGTGACAGAACTAATATTCATATTAATAAAGTATATGCAAAGATATAAATTAAAATGAGGTTAATATTTTTAAAATGTGTTACTGATTTTGATGGCTTTAAGTTCTCAACAGTTAATATCTCATGACTCAGTATATACATAGATCAAAGCTTATTATTAAAAATAGCGGATTTAAACCCACATTTCACACAGTCTCAAAATTTTTTAAGTTTTGACGTTCAGCTCTTTCAAAGACCATTTTTCTGTTTAAGAATCTCAAATCAAAATGCAAGTTAGTTACATGCCCGGAGTCTAAAACTGAGGTCTGAGAATGCTCATTGCACTTTGCTGCTTTTTTTCCTAGTAAGTTTTAGAAATCTCTGTCAAGGTTTATGCCAGTTGTCTAGAGCATAATGAATTTCTAGGCATGTGAAGTCACCAAGAATTGTCTAGAACTTTCCTGTTGTTGTTCAGTCGCTAAATCATGTCTAACTCTTTGCCACCCCATGGACTGTGGCCCTCCAGGCTTCCGTATCCTTAACCATCTCCTGGAGTTTGTTCAAATTCCTGTACACTGAGTTGGTGATGCCATCCAGCCATCTCATCCTCTGTTGTCCCCTTCTCCTCCTGCCTTCAGTCTTTCCTAGCATCAGGAGTTTTTCCAGTGTGTCTGCTCTTTGCATCAGTTGGCCTAAGTATTGGAGCTTCAGCTTCAGTCCTTCCAATGAATATTCAGGGTTGATTTCCTTTAGTATTGACTGTTTGAACTCCTTGCAGTCCAGGGGACTCTCAAGTCTTCCTCCAACACCATAGTTCGAAAGCATCAGTTCTTCGGCACTTAGCCTTCTTTATGGTCCAGCTCTCACATCCATACATGACTACTAGAAAAACCATGGCTTTGACTAAGCAAAGTGATGCCTCTAGATTTTTCATAGCTTTCCCTCCAAGGACCAAGTGTGGTTTAGTTTCATGACTGTAGTCACTGTCCACAGAACTTTCCCGAGAAACATTCTAATTCTGGCCTGGAAGTCCTATACTCAAAGGGCAAAATTTTTATTGTACACTCCTGCCAGTAAAAAAATTTAGAGCATGCTTCTCAAGATATATTTTTAAGAACTTATACATCATGTAAATGTGTGACAGAACTAATATTCATATTAATAAAGTATATGCAAAGATATAAATTAAAATGAGGTTAATATTTTTAAAATGTGTTACTGATTTTGATGGCTTTAAGTTCTCAACAGTTAATATCTCATGACTCAGTATATACATAGATCAAAGCTTATTATTAAAAATAGTGGATTTAAACCCACATTTCAAACAGTCTCTTGATAAATTCTCTTATAATGTATGGAGATCAGCATCTTGGCAAGTCTAATTCAACTGTCCTCATTTCTTATTCTTTTCTAATTCATTCCACGAATGATGAAGAACTTGTACTAGCCATCAAAGTCTGTACTCTGCCCTTTTTCTCATTGTTGATGGATTATCTTCAGTCTGGGGGTTCTCCTCCAGAATCTTTTGAAGCCAGCTGGTTTCGTTTTCAAGTTCAGTTAAAACTAGATTTTAGAATAAAAAAATGTTATTAAATTGGGCCCCACAACTGCCACCCAAAACAGTACATTGGAAGTAAGGGGACAAGTGAGGAAACCGTGAGTGAAGGCACTTTCCCACTAATGGTGACCAGTGGTCGTGATCTGCTAACCCCCCGAAGGAAGGCACCAGGGTCGATCAACTTGATAAGCATGAGCAGAGCTCAGTTTGGGGCTGAATATAACAGTAGCTCTAATTCTACTCTATCTCCTTTCCCTGCTCTCCTTTCTTCCTACTGGTCTAAAGCACCTGAACAGTAGGGTCCCCCACACCTCTCTCTGAACCCTTGTGCATTCCTTCCCTCACAGAGCTGAGTTCAGAAAGCCGAGGGTGGCATTTCTTTTGTGCTTTACCTTCGGGCAACTGACTGAGACCATCCAATCTGCCTGGAATGTAATTTTGGCTTAAAAGAACCAGAACTAATGGAAGAGCAGAAGCAGCTTAACCCAGACTGTTTCTCATTCCACTGCCCTACGGAGAAAAGGGGATGAAGGAGGGGAAGTTCTCTGAATTCTGCGCCTGTGCCCTTCTTTGAGGTTTGAACCATAGACAGTTTTAATTGCACCTATAAAATGACACCTTGAGGCCAAGTACATGCCTGGACTTAGGTCAGAACTGGGAATTTTCCTTTATAAGATTGGGTGATTTGGAGTTTTGGGAACACACTAGATGTGTCCCTTTTGGGATAGTCATTTCTGTCACCTGCTAGCTGGCTCCTGTTTACTGTGTCATTTACACTTGCCTCTTGTCTCCATCAGAGCTCCAGTAAAAGACGGTAGCAATTAAAATTAAAAACTGATTTTGATGGCTTTAAGTTCTCAACAGTTAATATCTCATGACTCAGTATATACATAGATCAAAGCTTATTATTAAAAATAGTGGATTTAAACCCACATTTCAAACAGTCTCTTGATAAATTCTCTTATAATGTATGGAGATCAGCATCTTGGCAAGTCTAATTCAACTGTCCTCATTTCTTATTCTTTTCTAATTCATTCCACGAATGATGAAGAACTTGTACTAGCCATCAAAGTCTGTACTCTGCCCTTTTTCTCATTGTTGATGGATTATCTTCAGTCTGGGGGTTCTCCTCCAGAATCTTTTGAAGCCAGCTGGTTTCGTTTTCAAGTTCAGTTAAAACTAGATTTTAGAATAAAAAAATGTTATTAAATTGGGCCCCACAACTGCCACCCAAAACAGTACATTGGAAGTAAGGGGACAAGTGAGGAAACCGTGAGTGAAGGCACTTTCCCACTAATGGTGACCAGTGGTCGTGATCTGCTAACCCCAAGGAAGGCACCAGGGTCGATCAACTTGATAAGCATGAGCAGAGCTCAGTTTGGGGCTGAATATAACAGTAGCTCTAATTCTACTCTATCTCCTTTCCCTGCTCTCCTTTCTTCCTACTGGTCTAAAGCACCTGAACAGTAGGGTCCCCCACACCTCTCTCTGAACCCTTGTGCATTCCTTCCCTCACAGAGCTGAGTTCAGAAAGCCGAGGGTGGCATTTCTTTTGTGCTTTACCTTCGGGCAACTGACTGAGACCATCCAATCTGCCTGGAATGTAATTTTGGCTTAAAAGAACCAGAACTAATGGAAGAGCAGAAGCAGCTTAACCCAGACTGTTTCTCATTCCACTGCCCTACGGAGAAAAGGGGATGAAGGAGGGGAAGTTCTCTGAATTCTGCGCCTGTGCCCTTCTTTGAGGTTTGAACCATAGACAGTTTTAATTGCACCTATAAAATGACACCTTGAGGCCAAGTACATGCCTGGACTTAGGTCAGAACTGGGAATTTTCCTTTATAAGATTGGGTGATTTGGAGTTTTGGGAACACACTAGATGTGTCCCTTTTGGGATAGTCATTTCTGTCACCTGCTAGCTGGCTCCTGTTTACTGTGTCATTTACACTTGCCTCTTGTCTCCATCAGAGCTCCAGTAAAAGACGGTAGCAATTCACATGATACACCAGCAAGCATTTGGCAATGTGGATAAGATCACAAAATATATTCCCTTGATAGTTGCTGTTCTTTATGTGTCGGAGGCAACTTTTGTTTGTGTTTCTTCCTCCTTTTTGCCTTTGCTTCCCTTTTTAGTCAATTTTGGCATATAGTATGAAATTGCAATTTTAATGTCTTTTCAGCAAAATTGAATTTTATATTACTATAGATTTCCTTTTCTTTTTATATTTTCTTTTCTTCTAAGATAATGCCTTTTCAAGTTCTGAGTTTCTTTTTCTTCTCTTAGGGGTTCTTTTTTTGCTACGATTGGAACCGTAATACTGATTATTGTCAGTAACTGTGAATAGTTAACAAAGATTGAAATTTGATTGTCTTATGACATATACTAAGATAGCATGTTAGAGGGATTTCCCTGGTGGTTCAGTTAAGACTCCACCTTCTAATGCAGGGAGCTCAGATTTGATCCCTCTCTGAGGAACTAAGGTCTCACATGCCCACAGAGTGTTGCCACAAACAAAAAAAAAAAAAAAGAGAGACAATAATATATTAGAATCAAATTAAGTATTAGCAATAATTAAATAATGGTGGCATTATTAATGTGTATAATATACAAATGACATTCTTTTTTGTGGCCTGTCTATATATGGTTCCCACTGAGAGACTGCTAATTAGTGTAAAAAACATGTGATGCCATTCAGAGGCAAAGGTTTCTGTGTAGACTCCTATGGGTAGTTGGTTAGCTGATTTTTTTTTTTTTTTTTTAACATGGTGAGAATTTTGAAAAGTGAAAGTGTTAGCTACTCAATCATGTCCAACTCTTTGTGATCCCATGGACTGTACCCCACCAGGCTCCTCTGTCCATTGAATTCTCCAGGCAAGAATACTAGAGTAGGTGGACATTCCCTTCTCCAGAAGATCTTCCCAGCCCAGAGATCAAACTCAGGTCTCCCATAGGTAGAGTGATTATTTCTAGAGAGACACAAAGGATAAAAAATGTACAGTCATACATAGTTCTGTCAATTTGGTTATGGAACTGAGCTTGGGAAATCCTTCTTCATGCCTTAGTTTCATTGTCTGTAAAACTTGGGACAACAGTAACACCCTCCTTATATGGTCATATGTAAAACACTTAGAACGATGTCTTATACACAGGAAGCTCCCAATAAAGGCTTGCTACTAATTAAGTATTAATCTCCAGTACAGTCTGCCTGCTTTCTCCTACCCTCTGGTGGAGTGCACAGAGATGCATTTAAGCTGCTTAATAATTGCTGCTCTCAGCATTGCATCTGGATATGTGCAT
The DNA here is from genome assembly GCA_022376925.1 of Tragulus kanchil. Taxonomy (NCBI): domain Eukaryota; kingdom Metazoa; phylum Chordata; class Mammalia; order Artiodactyla; family Tragulidae; genus Tragulus; species Tragulus kanchil. Next base: position 261,790,169 of record JAIOJX010000032.1, read on the forward strand.
GGAGTGAGGCTTGGGCCATAGCTGTGTCTGCACACGTGTGCCTGGTGCTGTCAAAGGAGAAGCGTCGTGGTCAGTAGGGAAAGAGTGAAGCGTACGCAGGAAGGGGTTGTAAAAGTGTTCTAGCCATTGTGAAGAGACTTGGTTACTGAGCTGTCCGTGGGGCAGGTTCTGTTCAGCTCTTGTTCTGGCCTCTCTGTGGTTCTTCCACCCTTGACACTTCTCTTTGTCTGGCCCCCTTCCTTTCACCTCTTGCCCAGTTTCAGCATGAGCTTGGGTCTTCATTCCAAGCACTGATGGCCTTGTGGGGAGACTGTGGGGAAATATTTCTGTTTTGCCTTTCCTCAGCTTTTAGATTCTGCCACAACCTCCTTCCTTCCAGGACTCTACATTCTTGCCTTTCTTTTGAGCGAGGTCAGAGGCATTGTTTTGTGGGAGTTTTGAAGGGTAGATTACCTGAGGGTTTCGAAAACCCAAGACTTGGCACTTCCCTGGGTCCAGTGGTTAAGACTCCATGCTTCCAGTACAGGGGTCATGGACCTGATCCAGGTCAGGGAACTAAGATCCCACGTGCTATTAAAATTGCCCAAACAAACGAAACAAAACCAAAAGCCCAAGACCTTTTACGTTACCTTTCCCATTTTGTTTTCTTTTCCTTACAGATTATTTATCAAGCCCTAAAAAATCAGTAATTTGGTTGAAAGAGCTGAGTTTTACGTTGTCTATTTGGAAGCTAACATTGTTAACAAAATTTCTATTGATAATCAAATATTCATCTTTGCTTTCTTGGGCTGAAAATAAATGTGTTCCATTTACATAGAATTTTTCAACACGCACTTGTACAAGGTGTCAACTAATGAAAATAATGCAAATAAGCATTCAGTGCCCTACATAGAGGCTGTTTTTCAAACCAGCATCAGCCAAAGCCTGCTAAAGCAACCCAACCCTACCCATCTGTGATATCTTTCACACCTTGGATGACCAGATTTACTTGTTCTAATCGAACAAACTAAGGATAGTTAGATGCAATGGACATGAATTTGAGCAAACTCCAGGAGATAGTGAAGGACAGGGAAGCCTGGTGTGTTGCAGTCCGTAAGGCTGAAAAATCAGGCTCGACTTAGCAACTGAATAACAATAAAAAAAAGGAGTGTGTCTTTCCTACCTCCATCTGTTGTATGTTTCTTGCCCCAAGATGCTCCTTTGATCAAGAACAACTCCTTTGAGAAGTATATGTTTTTTGGTTTTTTGTTTGTTTTTGTTTGCTTTTAACTAATGAGAAACCCTTCAAAAACGCCAAACACAGCCATTCTTTGTTTATTCTGATGAGATGCACTTGGGGATAGAAAAACCTTCAGGGTTAAAAATGACAGGAGAGCTGCAGAATTCTTGCCTGTTCTTTCTCCTTACCCTGCTCTTGTGAAAAGCTGTCTCCAAAGTGGAGAGGGAATTTACCTATTGTGTAAGACCTTGACCTCGCGCCTGTGCCTGAAGCAGGCACATAGTTTTTATGTGCGCCTGTTAGTTTGAATTTGTGATACTGATCTGCTTTTTGTTCCTGCTGACGTTTATTATATCTTAATGGGCGAAACTCTACTCTAATGATCCTTGTGTATATAATTCTCAGAGTACAGAGCAGGCACCAGAGGACCACATAAAAATGTTTGCCTCAATTTCCTAAGAAATCCCACGTGCTATTAAAATTGCCCAAACAAACGAAACAAAACCAAAAGCCCAAGACCTTTTACGTTACCTTTCCCATTTTGTTTTCTTTTCCTTACAGATTATTTATCAAGCCCTAAAAAATCAGTAATTTGGTTGAAAGAGCTGAGTTTTACGTTGTCTATTTGGAAGCTAACATTGTTAACAAAATTTCTATTGATAATCAAATATTCATCTTTGCTTTCTTGGGCTGAAAATAAATGTGTTCCATTTACATAGAATTTTTCAACACGCACTTGTACAAGGTGTCAACTAATGAAAATAATGCAAATAAGCATTCAGTGCCCTACATAGAGGCTGTTTTTCAAACCAGCATCAGCCAAAGCCTGCTAAAGCAACCCAACCCTACCCATCTGTGATATCTTTCACACCTTGGATGACCAGATTTACTTGTTCTAATCGAACAAACTAAGGATAGTTAGATGCAATGGACATGAATTTGAGCAAACTCCAGGAGATAGTGAAGGACAGGGAAGCCTGGTGTGTTGCAGTCCGTAAGGCTGAAAAATCAGGCTCGACTTAGCAACTGAATAACAATAAAAAAAAGGAGTGTGTCTTTCCTACCTCCATCTGTTGTATGTTTCTTGCCCCAAGATGCTCCTTTGATCAAGAACAACTCCTTTGAGAAGTATATGTTTTTTGGTTTTTTGTTTGTTTTTGTTTGCTTTTAACTAATGAGAAACCCTTCAAAAACGCCAAACACAGCCATTCTTTGTTTATTCTGATGAGATGCACTTGGGGATAGAAAAACCTTCAGGGTTAAAAATGACAGGAGAGCTGCGAGAATTCTTGCCTGTTCTTTCTCCTTACCCTGCTCTTGTGAAAAGCTGTCTCCAAAGTGGAGAGGGAATTTACCTATTGTGTAAGACCTTGACCTCGCGCCTGTGCCTGAAGCAGGCACATAGTTTTTATGTGCGCCTGTTAGTTTGAATTTGTGATACTGATCTGCTTTTTGTTCCTGCTGACGTTTATTATATCTTAATGGGCGAAACTCTACTCTAATGATCCTTGTGTATATAATTCTCAGAGTACAGAGCAGGCACCAGAGGACCACATAAAAATGTTTGCCTCAATTTCCCTGCAAAAAAGGAGCCCAGAAACCAGACTTGACTAAGTAACAGATTTTTAAAGGTAAAGGAACCCAATAAAATTACCAGCTTTTCACAGCGTGTGTCTATTTCCTCTCTACATATAGTGAGGTGTAGGTGAAATATTCTAACTGAACTGACAGTGAGAGCGGGGGTAACTATGGAGAGAGGGAGATAAAAGTAGAAACCACCAGCCATGATTGATATCGCAGTAGCAATGAGTCGTTGGGGTCTCCCCTTTGTGGATTCGGCACTTCACCTTTCTGACACCATATGGGGCAGTGTTGGGGTAATGAGCCCACTACAGATGTGAGCAAAAGCTAGAATTACTTGGAGTTACTGTATCAAGGCTTAGAGAATTGTGTAGGGTGGTATTTGCTTATTCGACTTATATAAAGGGTTTGTGTGTGTATGTGTGAGAGAGAAATAGAGTATGTTTTTGCAAATACAAAGTGGAGGGGCATACCTGGTCCTAGGTAACTCCACAAATATATTAATCAGTGACTGATTTCTTTCTATGATGTATTTGTCAATCAACTAACAGAATGGTTTCATGGAATGCTTCTAAATTTGACAGTGAGTCCAGAATCAATTCTCTAACACACTGTCCCATACTTGGGGAATAGTATAGCCATGTATGGATTCTGGTCCTTATAGGAACTTAAACTGTTCATGGTGAATAGAAGGCAGGAATATATACATGCAAGGCAGCTCCTGTGAGTCACAGGATTCTTTGTTTATTTTGATGAGATGCACTTGGGGATAGAAAAACCTTCAGGGTTAAAAATGACAGGAGAGCTGCGAGAATTCTTGCCTGTTCTTTCTCCTTACCCTGCTCTTGTGAAAAGCTGTCTCCAAAGTGGAGAGGGAATTTACCTATTGTGTAAGACCTTGACCTCGCCTGTGCCTGAAGCAGGCACATAGTTTTTATGTGCGCCTGTTAGTTTGAATTTGTGATACTGATCTGCTTTTTGTTCCTGCTGACGTTTATTATATCTTAATGGGCGAAACTCTACTCTAATGATCCTTGTGTATATAATTCTCAGAGTACAGAGCAGGCACCAGAGGACCACATAAAAATGTTTGCCTCAATTTCCCTGCAAAAAAGGAGCCCAGAAACCAGACTTGACTAAGTAACAGATTTTTAAAGGTAAAGGAACCCAATAAAATTACCAGCTTTTCACAGCGTGTGTCTATTTCCTCTCTACATATAGTGAGGTGTAGGTGAAATATTCTAACTGAACTGACAGTGAGAGCGGGGGTAACTATGGAGAGAGGGAGATAAAAGTAGAAACCACCAGCCATGATTGATATCGCAGTAGCAATGAGTCGTTGGGGTCTCCCCTTTGTGGATTCGGCACTTCACCTTTCTGACACCATATGGGGCAGTGTTGGGGTAATGAGCCCACTACAGATGTGAGCAAAAGCTAGAATTACTTGGAGTTACTGTATCAAGGCTTAGAGAATTGTGTAGGGTGGTATTTGCTTATTCGACTTATATAAAGGGTTTGTGTGTGTATGTGTGAGAGAGAAATAGAGTATGTTTTTGCAAATACAAAGTGGAGGGGCATACCTGGTCCTAGGTAACTCCACAAATATATTAATCAGTGACTGATTTCTTTCTATGATGTATTTGTCAATCAACTAACAGAATGGTTTCATGGAATGCTTCTAAATTTGACAGTGAGTCCAGAATCAATTCTCTAACACACTGTCCCATACTTGGGGAATAGTATAGCCATGTATGGATTCTGGTCCTTATAGGAACTTAAACTGTTCATGGTGAATAGAAGGCAGGAATATATACATGCAAGGCAGCTCCCCTGTGAGTCACAGGACTTTGGCTCTTTTTACCAATAGCCTTTGGCCAATAGCCTGGCCACCCTGCACGATAGAAATAATAGAAAGCGTTTAATTTCTTAAGTTCCTGGGCTCAACCAGATGATCTCATTACAGTGCTACTTTCGCCTCTGACTTTCATTTTACTTTTCCACTTTTAAACTCCTCACATGGAAGAGGAGAAACCTCAGTGGGATACTTGGCATTGGCCCTAAAGTAATCTCTCCATCGACTTCTTCCTCTCCCTGACTCCTCCCCCAGGTACTAGGGGGAGAGCATCAGGCACATCCACCTTGTTAGCTCCTCTGCCTATTTCATGGTGGCCCGAGCCTGCCGGCCACACCTAGATGAAAAGCCTCAGGCTGATTTGACACCAGGCTTGCTCAGTCCCTGGGCTCAGTTCATGACCGCACTTCACAGATCTCTGCAGTCTTTCTCCCCTGTCCTGTTCTTTCTGTCCACAGTACTCTTGCTTTCACTACCTCTGTCTCACTGGACTAGGTTAGAAATCATCCTTTCCAAATTTTACTCTGTCCTATGTAATGGAACTCTGTCCCATTGCCTCACCTGCTCATAAGTGCTCACAGCCTCCCCACTATGTATCACAGGTTCTTCACCTTGGCCTTCAGGATTCCATAGGACCTTTCTCCAACTGCATGTAAGGAATACTGTCTTCAAGCCAGACTTGAACTCCCCACCAGTGTGTGTGTGTGCTCTGAGCCTGTATGTGTCTGCTGCTTCGTCCTGGGAATGTCTCATATCTTTCCCATTGACATTCACTGGCACTTGTCCATTGTTACTGCTTGAAATGTACTTGGTTTGATTAATGATGGTTAATAAATAGATGCTTCAGGTGTCTGCCTGAAGCAATATAAAAGTTGAATTTCTACTCATGCCTTTTTCTCTAAGGTGATACCACTGTTTGAAACATCTTTGAAGGTTAAGAATGAGGGGAAAGATAGTTTCCTTATTCTTTACTTTAAAACTGCTTGTTAAACTTCATGGTTTCGCGGTACGACGTATTCAGGCCAGCACTGTGTCTGTACTGAGTACACGGTTGGGGCCTGATTGTGTAGCTCTACTCGCTATACTTTGATTATTTAAACAGAAACAAACTAGAGTGGGAAAACAACCTTAATTCAGATACATATTCTATAATATTTTTATTGATCAGTCCTATCCCTTTTGAAAGTCTGTGGTTTTCTTTTTCAAAACCCCATGCTGTCTTTATCAAAGAACTTTTCCTGACAGCCAACAGGACTCACTTTTGGGGGTTCTTAGGACATCTGTCTCATCCGTAGACATTTATCTTATTCCTGTTACTATCCCCATTCCTGTGCTGGGTGCCGGGATTATCAAGATATGGAGAAATGATCCCTGACTGCAGAGCTTCCACAATCCAGTGTTAAGCAATTTACAAATACCAGTTCTTAAAATAGACTCCTTCACCCAATATAAAATATGGGCGGTGCCCTGGTAAAAGAAAAGAGTGAGTGCTTAATGATCCAAAGGTCGAGGGGCCTCCTTCCAGGGCAGGAAACCCTTCATTGAGGCCTTGGAAGGTGAAGGGTGGGAAGGGAGTAAACCACAGAATGTTCAAGGAGAAAATCGTGGACTGTTCAGGAATAGAGAGGGGTATGGCTGGAACTCATAGGGCCTGGGGAGAGTGGAAGTGGTAAAGGATGAGACTGGAAGTGTCCCCCGGGGCCAGGGAAGGAATCGGTTTAAAAAATAAGGCCTAGGTAGTTGGACTTCGCCCAGTATTTGAAGGAGAGATGTATTTTAAACATCAAAGTAAAATTTTGGGACCTGTGTTTTAAAAAAAAAGAACAAATAACGTGGGTGGTACAATGAAATGTTTTGGTGGGAAAGATGGAAATGAGAAGTAAAACTTAGGGTTGCTTTCTCAATGGACCTGAAAAGTAAAGCACTATTTGTTCAGTCTTGTCCAATTCTTTGTCAACTCCACGGGCTGTATCCTGCCAGGCTCCTCTGTCCATGGAATTCTTCATGGAAGAATTCTGGAGTGGGTTGCCATGCCCTTCTTCAGGGAATTTTCCCAACCCAGTGATTGAACCCAGGTCTTCTGCATTGCAGGCAGATTCTTTACCTTCTGAGCCACCAGGGAAGCCCAAATGGACCTGAAAGTATCTTATGTTTATTTCCATTAAGAAATTCAATATATTATTTTTTGTGATCGGAGTTATTTGTGCATATATCTTCTCTGTTAATATCTCCTGAAATGGGGCCTTGAAAGGGTTTTAAAGGACCAAAAAGATTTAAATAGCAACTGTTCCTTTTGGAAACACTCAAATATTCTAGAAAACACTCAAATATTCTAGTCTTCTTTTTCTCTAATTCTTTACAGATTTTAAAGGAGATAAGGCATTAACAAGCATTAAAACACATACACAGTGTGTATATTTAACAACGTAATAGTGGCTATTTATAGGTACCGTTTTGATTTCACATCATGCTCCATGATCCAGGCTGAGCACACATCTGAATGTTTTCAGTAAGTGAAATTAGACCCATTTTGTACGTGTGTGTCTATGTATGTGTATATGCTGTTGTATTCAATTCTTTGAGACCCCGTGGACTGTAGCCCACCAGGCTCCTTTGTTTGTGGGGTTTCCCGGGAAAGAATACTGGAGCAAGTTTACTAAGCTGGAGTATACTAAGATTACTGGAGCGAGTATAGAACTGAGAGTGCCAGGATCATGTAGTCAGTTTTGCTTACTTCTGTAGTTTCTGTAGTTTCATCTTCGTTGTTTTCTGAATCTTGAACTTGTTCCTTCATCAGGATAGGAAACTACCTTCTGCACTTACCCTGGAAGGCTCTTCTCCCAGACACTCATTGAAGTTGAGTGCTCAGCTATTAGTTTAACTATCACCTTTTCAAAGAAGCCATCATCCATCAGCCTCTCTAAGGTTGCTTAATGCTCTACTGTTTCTTCACATCATTATCTGCAGCTATTTACTTATTTATTTTCTGTCCCGTAAGTTAGAGTTTGAGTCTCATAATATCAACAGCCTTGGCTGTCTTAGAGGCATTTGGTTTATACAATCACAGCATTTTTAAAGTTTCTATGACTTGGTTCACATTCAGCAAAAAAAAATTCAGGGATGGGTGAACCTGGGATGAATAAATGTTTATTTCGGGGCCATCCTTTAAAAGTGATTGAACCCAGGTCTTCTGCATTGCAGGCGAATTCTTTACCTTCTGAGCCACCAGGAAGCCCAAATGGACCTGAAAGTATCTTATGTTTATTTCCATTAAGAAATTCAATATATTATTTTTTGTGATCGGAGTTATTTGTGCATATATCTTCTCTGTTAATATCTCCTGAAATGGGGCCTTGAAAGGGTTTTAAAGGACCAAAAAGATTTAAATAGCAACTGTTCCTTTTGGAAACACTCAAATATTCTAGAAAACACTCAAATATTCTAGTCTTCTTTTTCTCTAATTCTTTACAGATTTTAAAGGAGATAAGGCATTAACAAGCATTAAAACACATACACAGTGTGTATATTTAACAACGTAATAGTGGCTATTTATAGGTACCGTTTTGATTTCACATCATGCTCCATGATCCAGGCTGAGCACACATCTGAATGTTTTCAGTAAGTGAAATTAGACCCATTTTGTACGTGTGTGTCTATGTATGTGTATATGCTGTTGTATTCAATTCTTTGAGACCCCGTGGACTGTAGCCCACCAGGCTCCTTTGTTTGTGGGGTTTCCCGGGAAAGAATACTGGAGCAAGTTTACTAAGCTGGAGTATACTAAGATTACTGGAGCGAGTATAGAACTGAGAGTGCCAGGATCATGTAGTCAGTTTTGCTTACTTCTGTAGTTTCTGTAGTTTCATCTTCGTTGTTTTCTGAATCTTGAACTTGTTCCTTCATCAGGATAGGAAACTACCTTCTGCACTTACCCTGGAAGGCTCTTCTCCCAGACACTCATTGAAGTTGAGTGCTCAGCTATTAGTTTAACTATCACCTTTTCAAAGAAGCCATCATCCATCAGCCTCTCTAAGGTTGCTTAATGCTCTACTGTTTCTTCACATCATTATCTGCAGCTATTTACTTATTTATTTTCTGTCCCGTAAGTTAGAGTTTGAGTCTCATAATATCAACAGCCTTGGCTGTCTTAGAGGCATTTGGTTTATACAATCACAGCATTTTTAAAGTTTCTATAACTTGGTTCACATTCAGCAAATATTCAGGGGATGGGTGAATGAATGAATAAATGTCATCGGAGCTCATGCTTGTTCTCTAGTCCCATCCTCGCTACATGTTTTGCCCCACTTCCTAACACACTGGAGGGGAACTGGCTGAGGATATGACCCATCAAAGTGTGTATCTGGGACCCAGACTGATTAACTTCTGAAACTCAAATAGTTACTCCCCAGGAAAGGAAGCCAACAGTTGATCCTTCTCTTTCTCATTCATTAAGATTACTCAATTATATGTAAACTTGTAGTTTGTATGTAGTACCTAGTTTAGAACTGAACATTTCCAGTAAATTATTTTTAGAATTATAGCTTATTGCATTCTCATTGGCTTATTTTTATAGATTATTAGGATTTACATAAAATAGACCTTATTCCTGGCTGGTTTTTGTTTCCTTAAAGCATCAGACATTGAAAAATGCCTGGCCCATCTAATAAGTTAGGGAAGTCGTCTTATCCCCATTCATTGTAACAGTCCTGGGAGGGTAAAATCTTTCCTTCTTTCCTCAAAGGACATTTCTCTTTTGTGGTTTCAGATTGGCCTCTTCAGAAGTGTAATTTTCCTTTGTCTTGGTGGAATCTGAGAAGGCTGACTTTGTCCCTAGCATATTAACCTCTTCTTTTCTCACTACCCCATGTAGCTGAGGAATAACTTGCTGATTAAATCCTGAGTTAAAGAAGGTGCCCTGAGAAGGAATTTTAAGTACATTTCTCGGTGTTCTGTGAAGTTACATGATCTTAGCTCAGTTCATTAAGTTTATTAAAATTGCATGAAGCGGTTCATACGGTTCTAAACTAGAGAAGAAGCAAAGTAGTTTGAAAGCAACCTGCCCTTTACCTTGATCCCTACCTTCTCCAAAACCATGGTGCAAGGCCAACCAACAGAGTAATGGTTGACGAGCAGAATTTTAAAGCATTCTAAATATCACTGGTTGGTTTAATAAAATTAATTAGCCTGCCACGGAGAAAATTTACTAGCGTGCTGGTTAATTTCACAATGTAAAGTCAAAGAAGAGGTGGGGTTGGGAGAACAAACCTTATTAGTTTTGAAAAATAATTATTTCAACTTTAGCAAATGAAACTAGAGGCATTTGGTTTATACAATCACAGCATTTTTAAAGTTTCTATAACTTGGTTCACATTCAGCAAATATTCAGGGGATGGGTGAATGAATGAATAAATGTCATCGGAGCTCATGCTTGTTCTCTAGTCCCATCCTCGCTACATGTTTTGCCCCACTTCCTAACACACTGGAGGGGAACTGGCTGAGGATATGACCCATCAAAGTGTGTATCTGGGACCCAGACTGATTAACTTCTGAAACTCAAATAGTTACTCCCCAGGAAAGGAAGCCAACAGTTGATCCTTCTCTTTCTCATTCATTAAGATTACTCAATTATATGTAAACTTGTAGTTTGTATGTAGTACCTAGTTTAGAACTGAACATTTCCAGTAAATTATTTTTAGAATTATAGCTTATTGCATTCTCATTGGCTTATTTTTATAGATTATTAGGATTTACATAAAATAGACCTTATTCCTGGCTGGTTTTTGTTTCCTTAAAGCATCAGACATTGAAAAATGCCTGGCCCATCTAATAAGTTAGGGAAGTCGTCTTATCCCCATTCATTGTAACAGTCCTGGGAGGGTAAAATCTTTCCTTCTTTCCTCAAAGGACATTTCTCTTTTGTGGTTTCAGATTGGCCTCTTCAGAAGTGTAATTTTCCTTTGTCTTGGTGGAATCTGAGAAGGCTGACTTTGTCCCTAGCATATTAACCTCTTCTTTTCTCACTACCCCATGTAGCTGAGGAATAACTTGCTGATTAAATCCTGAGTTAAAGAAGGTGCCCTGAGAAGGAATTTTAAGTACATTTCTCGGTGTTCTGTGAAGTTACATGATCTTAGCTCAGTTCATTAAGTTTATTAAAATTGCATGAAGCGGTTCATACGGTTCTAAACTAGAGAAGAAGCAAAGTAGTTTGAAAGCAACCTGCCCTTTACCTTGATCCCTACCTTCTCCAAAACCATGGTGCAAGGCCAACCAACAGAGTAATGGTTGACGAGCAGAATTTTAAAGCATTCTAAATATCACTGGTTGGTTTAATAAAATTAATTAGCCTGCCACGGAGAAAATTTACTAGCGTGCTGGTTAATTTCACAATGTAAAGTCAAAGAAGGGAGGTGGGGTTGGGAGAACAAACCTTATTAGTTTTGAATAATTATTTAAAGATGTGGAACTGCCTATTTCAAGCTCTTTGATTGCCAAATCCATTAAGACTTTAAAATCTCCATGTTTGTATGCTGGTATATATGGGAAGGAATCTCTTTAGATGAAATCACAGGCATATTAGTTAACAGCTAAATGACATATTTAAGATATAGAACAACAAGTAGAATCCAAATAAAACCATGGGAATGAGAACTCGCTTTAAGCCTGGCTCATGGGAGGTTTCCATAATCTTAATTTTGCCATTGTTGCAATTATTGCTTTTTCTTGTCTTTTTAATCCAAACAAGATGTTTGTAGCAGCCATGGAGTGGTGCCTGAAATCACATGCCTGAGTTCATTTAATTTGCCAACATCGTCTTTTTTCTCTCCCTCTTCCTGGTAATGGGCAAGCGTCAGTTCTGGTGCATTAGGTATTAAATCTCTTCAATTACCAGCTGAGAAGAAAGATTTAAAATTGTGTTTCAAACCTACTAACTGATTTAGTTTTAAAGCACAAACACTTCTCCTGTGGAGCCTAAATTAAACTGCAGAAAGGATGCAGAGTTTGAGGAATTAAACGAGGCAGGGCCAAGGCTCCGGCCAACAATCAGAACCATTTTGATTTCTTTGACGAGGGCCCCTGATACAGAAGGAAAGGGAGCGGGGAAATGTGAAGAAGACAACCTGTGTGAGAGAGGACAAACGTTTACATTGCTTGGTGGCTGGCCATGGAGTACATTAGTCTAACCTCTTACCCTTTTTCTTTTTCTCTTTCTCTTTGTGTACTTGGCAGCCATTTTTAACGTGGACGATTCTGTGGTTGATCTGGAAACCCTGGCAGCCTTGTATGAAAACGTGAGTATCAGACACCTTCCAGATTTTTGTATTTTAACTAACTTAAAAAAAAGTTAACATCTAAAAACTCATGGTATGTGGCTCCTTCTACCCGAAAAGTCATTGAGCCATTTGTGTCCTTTTGCAGTGGGGATTTTGACGTAGAATGGAAGAAAGTAAAATACAGAAAAGCCAGCTCAAATGAAAGTGAACATGAGGAAAGTACTAGGTTCTTGACCCACCCCATGCCTACCCCCACACTGTAGTATCTAGGTTAGTAAATTTTTTTTTGCAGGGGAGGGCAGTTCAATGGGGAGGCCACTTCTGTGCCACAGAATGCCACCACTCTGTGGTTTGCAGTCAGAATTGAATGAAGCTAAGTTACCAGCGTAATTTTGGTGTACATCTTCTGAGGAATGGGAATGCTGTTTCCAACTTGGGCAATTACTTTTAGTCCAGCTGAGCTGATGGCCTTGGATGTGGAAAATAGTTTCAGATAGTAGGTGTGTGTTTTGGATTTAGAATGAGATACTCAGGTTTGAGGTCTGGCTCTGCCATGGATGGCTGAGTTACCGTGGGTCAAATAAACTCCCTAATTTATTTGATTATCAGCACAGTGGGGATTATAATGGGCTCTACATGCTCTCTCTGAATATTAAGAGAGAACTCAATGTATGCAGTAGTAGCAGTGTATTTTGAAAATAAACAGCGCTATACACATGCATGGTCTTTAAATGCAAGTTATAGGTGAAAATAATCAGCGAAATGGACATGCTTTCCTTGAGAAGATGACACAGGAGAGTTCCAGTTCCCATAGTCGTTAAACTGCTCTGGTTTACTGACTCTGTTAGGAGATTGAACCAGATTCTCTTTACTGAAGTAATGCTATTTCCCAGAGCTCTCTAGCATGCTGTGGTTACCAAGCTCAAAAAATGGTTCAATACTTAGGTCCCCTGGGACCTTAAATCTGTCACAAAAAGTTTCCACAGAGTGATAGTCCAGTCTAGCAGGATTGCCAGTTCCCTTTACATTTTTACATCTTTTGTGTATATCAGGCACTATTTAGTATTAATATAATATGACTGGGTCGAAACATCCCATGTGTCTATCAAGAAGACTTTCATTAATAGATAAGAAGGTGCAGAAATCCTAGGCCACCAAGAGCAAATGGTACATTTGTTGAATACCTGGAGGGAAGCATGGGTATTGTGGAAAAAAGGTTTTCCACATCAGGCTCTTTATCAGGTACTTCATCTGAGCTTTGGTGGAGTCATCTATAAAATAAGGATGCAATACTTGATGTTGGAAAACTTTATAAAAGACTAAGTGCCTTTTACATGCTTTTAGTTGTTACCTCAGCCTCGAGACTGTGCACATGGTTGGTACTTGTTAGCTTACAGTAGAGGTAAGCCACATACATCTGACATAGTTGCATAAATTGAGAAAATTTGAGACTAAATACCAAAGTTAGGAGTGCAAACAACAAATATTTGTAAAATTCAAAGAGAACACGTTGACCAGAAATATAAGTTAGGAGGGCTGTTCTGAGGATGAAGAAGCAAATGCCAAGGAAAACTTGACCCTTATCTGATCTTACAGGGAAAGACACAAGGGGGTTCAGGGTAGCAATCAGATTCCTGGCTTGTATATCCAATTCAGGTCACTTGTTATGGCCATTGGGTTTAGCCAGTGATTCTCAAATGTTCGTGTGTGTCAGAATCACCTGGAGGGCTTGCTGAGCCCCACTCTTAGAGTGTTGGCCTACCTCGGACACAGTATGCCCAAGGTGTGCTTAGTTGCGCTAAGTCCTATCCGACTCTTTGTGACCCTATGGACTGTAACCCACCAGGCTCCCCTGTCCATGGGATTTTCCAGGCAAGACTACTGGAGTGGGTTGTCATTTCCTCATCCAAGTCATCTTCCCACCCAGGGATTGAACCCTTATCTCCTGTATCTCTTGCATTGGCAGGTGGCTATGGCCAAGGTAGGACCCACAGTTGGCATGTCTAACTAGTGACAGGTGACACTGAGTCAACTGGCCCAGAGACCACACTTTGAGACACATTGCTTTAGACAGATTCTCATTGCTCATTTTTGTATGTGTGTTTTGCTTCTCTTTCAACCCAGAGAGCCCAAGAGGATGAACTTGTTAAAATAAGAAAGTATTATGAGACATCTAAAGAGGAAGAATTGAAGCTGCTGGATAAACCTGAGCAGTAAGGATACTTGAACACTTTTTCTGTTAATAAAAGGAGAAGGGCTGTCCCTATATTCCTGCCTCCCAGCTCTGGGTAACCAAATCTAAACTGTGCTGAGCTCAGTCACAGCAGCGTCATTCCGTGAGCTCAAGTTAATAGATAAGAAGGTGCAGAAATCCTAGGCCACCAAGAGCAAATGGTACATTTGTTGAATACCTGGAGGAAGCATGGGTATTGTGGAAAAAAGGTTTTCCACATCAGGCTCTTTATCAGGTACTTCATCTGAGCTTTGGTGGAGTCATCTATAAAATAAGGATGCAATACTTGATGTTGGAAAACTTTATAAAAGACTAAGTGCCTTTTACATGCTTTTAGTTGTTACCTCAGCCTCGAGACTGTGCACATGGTTGGTACTTGTTAGCTTACAGTAGAGGTAAGCCACATACATCTGACATAGTTGCATAAATTGAGAAAATTTGAGACTAAATACCAAAGTTAGGAGTGCAAACAACAAATATTTGTAAAATTCAAAGAGAACACGTTGACCAGAAATATAAGTTAGGAGGGCTGTTCTGAGGATGAAGAAGCAAATGCCAAGGAAAACTTGACCCTTATCTGATCTTACAGGGAAAGACACAAGGGGGTTCAGGGTAGCAATCAGATTCCTGGCTTGTATATCCAATTCAGGTCACTTGTTATGGCCATTGGGTTTAGCCAGTGATTCTCAAATGTTCGTGTGTGTCAGAATCACCTGGAGGGCTTGCTGAGCCCCACTCTTAGAGTGTTGGCCCTACCTCGGACACAGTATGCCCAAGGTGTGCTTAGTTGCGCTAAGTCCTATCCGACTCTTTGTGACCCTATGGACTGTAACCCACCAGGCTCCCCTGTCCATGGGATTTTCCAGGCAAGACTACTGGAGTGGGTTGTCATTTCCTCATCCAAGTCATCTTCCCACCCAGGGATTGAACCCTTATCTCCTGTATCTCTTGCATTGGCAGGTGGCTATGGCCAAGGTAGGACCCACAGTTGGCATGTCTAACTAGTGACAGGTGACACTGAGTCAACTGGCCCAGAGACCACACTTTGAGACACATTGCTTTAGACAGATTCTCATTGCTCATTTTTGTATGTGTGTTTTGCTTCTCTTTCAACCCAGAGAGCCCAAGAGGATGAACTTGTTAAAATAAGAAAGTATTATGAGACATCTAAAGAGGAAGAATTGAAGCTGCTGGATAAACCTGAGCAGTAAGGATACTTGAACACTTTTTCTGTTAATAAAAGGAGAAGGGCTGTCCCTATATTCCTGCCTCCCAGCTCTGGGTAACCAAATCTAAACTGTGCTGAGCTCAGTCACAGCAGCGTCATTCCCGTGACCTATTGCATGCAACAGGATGACCCGACTGCCGGGAAAGGCAGCCGAGAGATTTGTGCTGCTGGATAGCATCTTGTCCTAGCAAATCGTTAGTTCCTCCTAGACTAAACATTCTAGCCAAAAGGGTAACTGAGGAAGGAAGAAGTTACTGTTCCATTTAAGATTCTGCTGATGCAGTTAAAAGAGATGATGTCAGAGTCACAGGATTGCAATTGATTTTCCTAAATATCGTATCCAGTAAATGTTGCCTGAATGTGCCAGCTTTCTCCCCGCACTCTCTACCTGCACTGCTCGATTTAGATGTGACTTTTCATCCTTCACATGTGCTTGTGTTTCTCTATAATCACTGTCTAGAAGTGTCTGCTCTCTAGTCTAAAGTGTTCCACACTCTTGTCTTTGGCTTGGCTCTTGGGATCTGCAGCCCCTGGGTTCCACCTAGGACTCTGAGAATGTGGGATGGATCCTGAGTGGACAGAGAACTCCTGGTCCTGTAACTCCTTTGTGTGCTTCCTTCCCCAGGCAGGCTACTCTTCTCAGCTTAGAGGGGAGGGGAGAGGAGGGAGGAATAGGAAACTGAGAGGAAATTGATCGAATGTAGGGTAGAAAATCAGCCCCAGAGATAACCAGGGGTCAATGTCTTGTCCTGAAACCTTCACACCTTGCCCTTGATTCCTCTGAAATGTCCCTACTTCTCTTGGATACCAGGGTATTCCGGGAAAATCCTCTGGGGGAAGTTTTAGATGCCTTTCTACTTTCGGTACCAGACTCTTGCATTGGCAGGTGGCTATGGCCAAGGTAGGACCCACAGTTGGCATGTCTAACTAGTGACAGGTGACACTGAGTCAACTGGCCCAGAGACCACACTTTGAGACACATTGCTTTAGACAGATTCTCATTGCTCATTTTTGTATGTGTGTTTTGCTTCTCTTTCAACCCAGAGAGCCCAAGAGGATGAACTTGTTAAAATAAGAAAGTATTATGAGACATCTAAAGAGGAAGAATTGAAGCTGCTGGATAAACCTGAGCAGTAAGGATACTTGAACACTTTTTCTGTTAATAAAAGGAGAAGGGCTGTCCCTATATTCCTGCCTCCCAGCTCTGGGTAACCAAATCTAAACTGTGCTGAGCTCAGTCACAGCAGCGTCATTCCCGTGACCTATTGCATGCAACAGGATGACCCGACTGCCGGGAAAGGCAGCCGAGAGATTTGTGCTGCTGGATAGCATCTTGTCCTAGCAAATCGTTAGTTCCTCCTAGACTAAACATTCTAGCCAAAAGGGTAACTGAGGAAGGAAGAAGTTACTGTTCCATTTAAGATTCTGCTGATGCAGTTAAAAGAGATGATGTCAGAGTCACAGGATTGCAATTGATTTTCCTAAATATCGTATCCAGTAAATGTTGCCTGAATGTGCCAGCTTTCTCCCCGCACTCTCTACCTGCACTGCTCGATTTAGATGTGACTTTTCATCCTTCACATCTGCTTGTTTTTCTCTATAATCACTGTCTATAAGTGTCTGCTCTCTAGTCTAAAGTGTTCCACACTCTTGTCTTTGGCTTGGCTCTTGGGATCTGCAGCCCCTGGGTTCCACCTAGGACTCTGAGAATGTGGGATGGATCCTGAGTGGACAGAGAACTCCTGGTCCTGTAACTCCTTTGTGTGCTTCCTTCCCCAGGCAGGCTACTCTTCTCAGCTTAGAGGGGAGGGGAGAGGAGGGAGGAATAGGAAACTGAGAGGAAATTGATCGAATGTAGGGTAGAAAATCAGCCCCAGAGATAACCAGGGGTCAATGTCTTGTCCTGAAACCTTCACACCTTGCCCTTGATTCCTCTGAAATGTCCCTACTTCTCTTGGATACCAGGGTATTCGGGTCCAGAACACATCTCCCAGTGACTGAGAGGATGAGGTTTAGGTTTTCTCAGTCATTGACAAACCTTTATGATAACTTGGGGACACTGCAATAATTCGCTCTCATGTGGAATATTTGCCAGGACTCCCCTTCCAAGACACACCCAAAGTTAGTTCATGAAGCCTAGGAATTCTGTAACTCAGGGACTCCCCCTCTGCCCTTCGGTTCCATCACCCTGAGACCCCTGTCCTTACCAACTCCACCCCAACCCATCGAGTAATCCACTCCCAAGTCATGCTTCCTAATAGAATGAATTAATTCTCACTAAGGTGCTAATGACTGAAAATGGAATCACTAGTCATAGATATTTAGACACAAGGCCTTGAGAGTGTTTGAGGACTGTCTTAGTTAGCTATAACAAGGTCCCCTCAACCAAAATGTGTTTCTCACAGTTCTTAAAAGCTGAAAGTCTGAGATCCAGGTGCAAGCATGGCTGGGTGCTGGTGAGAATGCTCTTGCAGGCTGCAGACAGTCAACATCTCTTTATGTCTTCACATGGCAGAGAGCAGAGAGAGGAAGCTCGTGTGTCTCTTCTAAAGGGCACTAACCCCACTCATGAGGGATCAACCCTCATGGCCTAATTACTTCCCAAAGGCCCTGCTTCTTATTCCTATCACTTTGGGAGTTAGGATTTCAAAATATGAATTTGCGGGGGACACAAACATTCAGTCCATAGTAGGGACAATAGGGCATATCAGGCGTTTGTTGTTGTTGTTGTTCAGTTAATCAGTCACGTCCAGCTCTGCAACCCCATGGACCGCAGCACTCCAGCCTCCTCTGTCCCTCACCATTTCCCAGAGTTTGCTCAGATTCATGTCTATTGAGTCAGTGACGCTATCTAACCAATTTCATCCTCTGCCACCGTTTTCTCCTTTTACCTTCAGTCTTTCCCAGCATCAGGGTCTTTTTTCAATGAGTCAGCTCTTTGTATCAGATGGTTAAGTATTTGGTTAGTGCCAATTAGGCTACATTAAGCAATTATCTTCTAAACTTGGGAAACTTTTCCTGTAAAGGACATGATAATAAGTACTTTAGGCTTAGTGGGCCATTACAATCTGTTAGAACTACAGATCTAACCAATCTGTTAGATCAACCATTGTAGCACAAAAGCAACTATAGATAATGGGCATGTCTGTGTGCCAGTAGCATTTTATTTATGAATGCTGACATTTGAATTTCATATCATTTTTACATGTCATAAAATATTACCCTCTGTTGACTTTTTTTCAACCATTTAAAAATATGGAAACCATTTCTAGCTGATGGACCATACGAAAACAAGTGATAGGCTAAATTTGGCCTGGGGTTTATAATTCACCAGCCCCATATCTAAGCTATAGGAATGACCAACTTGGTGAAACAAACAGTGGGTCCCTGCTCCTGGGAGAGGTCCCCTTTTCCTTCTGTGTTAACGCCTTCTGGTATTATTTTTCAAGATGAATTGCCGGGACAAAGAGTAATGGCAGCAGGTAATTAACAGATGGCTCATTGTTCTTGCTTTGTCTACTGAGAATCTCTATAGAAGAGCATTTAAATTACTTATTTTCATTTATTTAAAAAAATTTTATTGGAGTATTGTCATCCAGAGTGAAGTCAGAAAGAAAAAAAAACAGATATATTAAGACACATATGTGGAATCTAGAAAAATAGCACAGATAAACCTATTTCCAAGGCAGGGACAGAGACACAGATGAAGAGCATTTTTTTAAAGGTTGTGAGTGATCATGGTAGTGGCCTCCTTTACACATTAAGCTCTTCCTGCCAGCAGAGAAGATGGTCGTATTGTCCTGGTGACGTGCTTGAGGGTGAGGCTGGAGAGGTAGCGCCTCCAGCCCCACGTGGTCCCCCTAGCTCCCACCCTCCCGCACAATGCAGCATTTGTTTGATTTATGTCAGTCTGATTTTCTGGCCACTTATTTGCCATTAGCTCTGAGTGAGTTGACTATAAGCATGTTTTCCATACTGGAAAATATGAATCATTTATGGTTTCAGCATTACAGTTTCCTGAGATTCCTGTGGTGCCCAGTCCCATAAATCCGAGTCTGGAGAGGCTGGCTTCATCCCTCACCTCATCAGCTTTCTTGAGCCGCGGGGCCAGATGTAGAAAGCCGTTTCCCACAGAGATGTCGTCTGCTTGGGACCTGGCTGTCTGAGAACCACTCCCTCCAGCGGTGGTCCTCAGTTCTGTTCACACTCTGCTTGGGACAGCGGTGAGGTGCCGGGAGCTTGTCTTGGGTTTGATTAGGCCTGGTGTGTGCTCTTTGGTGGCCTCAAGTGAGGATACCATATTCCGCCTGTTAGTCTGCTTCATTTATGCCCACAGCTGCCTTGGAACGCTTCCCCTCCCAAATGAAGACACATTGACTTGTTGAGATAAGGTTCTATTGGAGTCGTCTTTTATGGAGGAGCATGGGGCACAGCATGCACAGACACCTGAAATGTTATCTTTCAGGGCTCTGAGGGGACGATAAACCAAATGTTCGTCCCTTGAAAACCATGGGCCTGTCACGAGTTGTAGCTGCGCATGTGTGACGCATGCTGTGTGCACTGCGGAGTGTGCCTCCTGTGTACAGGCTCTCGTTACACTCCATCCTGACACGGTCATCTGGCTCTAGGGAAGAAGGCGAGGTCCCTAGTCTGTGGCATTCAGCTGTGTGAAAAATTTTTTTTTTTTTTTGGAGTATTGTCATCCAGAGTGAAGTCAGAAAGAAAAAAAAACAGATATATTAAGACACATATGTGGAATCTAGAAAAATAGCACAGATAAACCTATTTCCAAGGCAGGGACAGAGACACAGATGAAGAGCATTTTTTTAAAGGTTGTGAGTGATCATGGTAGTGGCCTCCTTTACACATTAAGCTCTTCCTGCCAGCAGAGAAGATGGTCGTATTGTCCTGGTGACGTGCTTGAGGGTGAGGCTGGAGAGGTAGCGCCTCCAGCCCCACGTGGTCCCCCTAGCTCCCACCCTCCCGCACAATGCAGCATTTGTTTGATTTATGTCAGTCTGATTTTCTGGCCACTTATTTGCCATTAGCTCTGAGTGAGTTGACTATAAGCATGTTTTCCATACTGGAAAATATGAATCATTTATGGTTTCAGCATTACAGTTTCCTGAGATTCCTGTGGTGCCCAGTCCCATAAATCCGAGTCTGGAGAGGCTGGCTTCATCCCTCACCTCATCAGCTTTCTTG
Source organism: Tragulus kanchil (assembly GCA_022376925.1). Taxonomy (NCBI): domain Eukaryota; kingdom Metazoa; phylum Chordata; class Mammalia; order Artiodactyla; family Tragulidae; genus Tragulus; species Tragulus kanchil. The sequence continues at coordinate 261,810,761 of JAIOJX010000032.1, forward strand.
AGCCGCGGGGCCAGATGTAGAAAGCCGTTTCCCACAGAGATGTCGTCTGCTTGGGACCTGGCTGTCTGAGAACCACTCCCTCCAGCGGTGGTCCTCAGTTCTGTTCACACTCTGCTTGGGACAGCGGTGAGGTGCCGGGAGCTTGTCTTGGGTTTGATTAGGCCTGGTGTGTGCTCTTTGGTGGCCTCAAGTGAGGATACCATATTCCGCCTGTTAGTCTGCTTCATTTATGCCCACAGCTGCCTTGGAACGCTTCCCCTCCCAAATGAAGACACATTGACTTGTTGAGATAAGGTTCTATTGGAGTCGTCTTTTATGGAGGAGCATGGGGCACAGCATGCACAGACACCTGAAATGTTATCTTTCAGGGCTCTGAGGGGATGATAAACCAAATGTTAGTCCCTTGAAAACCATGGGCCTGTCACGAGTTGTAGCTGCGCATGTGTGACGCATGCTGTGTGCAGTGCGGAGTGTGCCTCCTGTGTACAGGCTCTCGTTACACTCCATCCTGACACGGTCATCTGGCTCTAGGGGAAGAAGGGCGAGGTCCCTAGTCTGTGGCTGTTTTTGAGTATTCAGTTCCTTCTGTCTCTGGCCCTAGCATATAGACTAGTCCAAAAGGAAATCAGTCCATGAATATTCGTAGTTACCATGAGCTAATAATGTCTCAAACCCTCTCTGTGAGGATGTGTAACTGAGTGCTTGTCCCTTCCCTTATGGGTAGAGTATAAAACCCAGTCGAGGAAGCGGGATAAGATATCATAGCCTTTGAGGTGACCTATACTTCTGGTAGTTTCTGAGATAAATGGGAAATTGTACTTTCCTCAAGTGTTTATTTTTGCCAAACTTGTTCCTCTAGTATTTCATGTCTTCACCTTCTGCTGGGCTCCAACCCCACAGGTCACCCTGGACTCTTCTCCACATGTCACAGGATGGGTTGGCTCCTCTGGGTCCAGCCACCTCAGTTACTTTCTAACCATTCACCCCTCTTCATCCACCCTGGAGGCATCTCACCTTCCCCCTTAGAATATTCTGACTGCTCCCAGCCTCAGATATGCTACCACCTCCTGTCAATCCACCAAGCCCTCGCCAGAGTGATTTTCTATAACAAAAAAGCTGAAAATGTCACTCTTCTTTTTAAAACCCTTCATTCATTTAGATAAAGCTCAAACACTTGACTTTAGAACACAGAGCCTTGTTTTAGCTTCTTCTCACCTTTCTGCATGACCATCACCCTGCCTGCCTAGACCCTTGCTGACGGTTTCTCACAAGTGCCCTGCACAAGCACCAGAAGGCTCCGGGAGACCTGGGCTGACTCGGTTTTCCAGGACTCTGACTCCGATGCCCCACGTGTGTCCTCCGTAGCTCCTGGATTAGGTCCCATCACCGAGAGTGCTCGTCACACTCTGTGGTAAATGTGGACTTGTTTCTCAGGTGGTTAAGAAGGAATTATGTTTGAGTTAAATTAGGTTCTCAGGTCTTAGCGTGGGGCCTGACACACTGTAAACTCTCCGTGGACATCTAAAGACAGTAAAAGTCTTGGTGAATGACAGATGCTACGGTATTTTTGATGACACATTCCCTAAAGTTATATTCAAAAATAATGTGAAATTTCTGAATTACCGCCCCGCCCCCCAAATCTGGATATGTGTTTTGGTTCCTTCTCCGTATGCAGAGCACTGGATCTTTAAGATTCTCTGAGAGCCTTCCTAGTGCAAGCCCTAATTCCAATAAAGCTTAGATCACAGGGAACCTTGTAGTTCTGTTCCTTTTTTTTTTTTTTTTTTTCTGGGTAGCCCAAATTGGTTAAACCTATGGGCTCATCTCCTGTTGGTCCTAAACCTCCTTTTTGGAGACTAGTTATAAGTAATTGTTTATCCAGCATTTCCTTCTTCTCATCTAAGTCCTTGCGGGTGAGCTGGGGTATTGATCTGTATATTCTCACCATCAGTTCTTCACTCGCTGTGAGGGATCTAGATCCTACTTAGGGTTTCACGGTCACATATGGAAAGGGAGAAATGCAGGCGCTGCCCTTGAGGTATCTCTCAGCAGCATCTGAATATGTCAAACTTGCCAAGGCTCACTGCAGGACCAGGTGTCTCCTGGCCCACAAGCTCGTGGAAAGGGGTTACGTAAATGAATCAATGGCTAATTTTAACAAAGGAACACGGTCAGTACTTTCTAACCATTCACCCCTCTTCATCCACCCTGGAGGCCCCCTTTGTTTCTAGCTTCAGATTGCTCACCTTTCTCCCCCCCTAATGACAACAAAAAGCTGAAAATGTCACTCTTCTTTTTAAAACCCTTCATTCATTTAGATAAAGCTCAAACACTTGACTTTAGAACACAGAGCCTTGTTTTAGCTTCTTCTCACCTTTCTGCATGACCATCACCCTGCCTGCCTAGACCCTTGCTGACGGTTTCTCACAAGTGCCCTGCACAAGCACCAGAAGGCTCCGGGAGACCTGGGCTGACTCGGTTTTCCAGGACTCTGACTCCGATGCCCCACGTGTGTCCTCCGTAGCTCCTGGATTAGGTCCCATCACCGAGAGTGCTCGTCACACTCTGTGGTAAATGTGGACTTGTTTCTCAGGTGGTTAAGAAGGAATTATGTTTGAGTTAAATTAGGTTCTCAGGTCTTAGCGTGGGGCCTGACACACTGTAAACTCTCCGTGGACATCTAAAGACAGTAAAAGTCTTGGTGAATGACAGATGCTACGGTATTTTTGATGACACATTCCCTAAAGTTATATTCAAAAATAATGTGAAATTTCTGAATTACCCGCCCCCGCCCCCCCCCAACTCTGGATATGTGTTTTGGTTCCTTCTCCGTATGCAGAGCACTGGATCTTTAAGATTCTCTGAGAGCCTTCCTAGTGCAAGCCCTAATTCCAATAAAGCTTAGATCACAGGGAACCTTGTAGTTCTGTTCCTTTTTTTTTTTTTTTTTTTTCTGGGTAGCCCAAATTGGTTAAACCTATGGGCTCATCTCCTGTTGGTCCTAAACCTCCTTTTTGGAGACTAGTTATAAGTAATTGTTTATCCAGCATTTCCTTCTTCTCATCTAAGTCCTTGCGGGTGAGCTGGGGTATTGATCTGTATATTCTCACCATCAGTTCTTCACTCGCTGTGAGGGATCTAGATCCTACTTAGGGTTTCACGGTCACATATGGAAAGGGAGAAATGCAGGGCGCTGCCCTTGAGGTATCTCTCAGCAGCATCTGAATATGTCAAACTTGCCAAGGCTCACTGCAGGACCAGGTGTCTCCTGGCCCACAAGCTCGTGTTTATGAAAACTGGTGATACCCCCGGGTTTCAGTCGTAAATGAATCAATGGTTTAAAACTAATTTTAACAAAGGAACACTTTACATATAGAGTATAATTTTTTCATTTGTTCTGATTCAGAATTCCTTTGGGTTTTCACTTTCATATCCCATCACATGGTTTTCATAATAATCAAGAGTTACAAAACCTTAAAACAAAGGTATGTTTTCTTTTATGGGCATTCTTTGCTTCATCTTGTTGGCATTAAAAAGAAAAAGGATTATGACCTACTTGTAGGATAACTAAGAAGAGCAACTGATTATTAGAATTATTATTAAAACCCAAGTGTTCCTGTAAGAGGCACAGAGTATTAGCTTAGAAAAAATTTTGAATTATGGAAAGCAAGGGGTTCCAACTTTGCTCCTGTGTGAAAATATTGGTGGTCAGAGGTTACAAAATGTCAAGGTAATGATGTTAAAGTTTGACTAAGACTTTCAGAACTATCAGTTAATCATCATTTCAACCCCAAAATGGATTTAATAGCTGTTGGTGGATTCTCTCCTTTTCTGAATTCATGTCCAACTCTTTCCATCCATTTTAGTTTATACCCCTTCCTCGAGTGGTTGGCCCAGAGAATATGTAGCTCTTCCAACTTAATTTTGCAAAGGGCTCTGGTGCCCAGCTGCTCAGACAGTGAGCTTCTGTGTGTAGGTCAGTACTCACCTTTAACTTTTAAGATCTGTCTTGCTGTAATTTTTAAGAAATTTTAGATTGTGCCTGCTTAATAAGTACCTGCCTTGTTCTAAGCATGGAACTATGAACTCTTGTCTGTGTAAGTTGAGCTGGAAAAGTAAACACCTGTAGAATAGAATCATTATGACTATTATAATTGAGCAGAAAAATAATAGTAATTGTTTATCCAGCATTTCCTTCTTCTCATCTAAGTCCTTGCGGGTGAGCTGGGGTATTGATCTGTATATTCTCACCATCAGTTCTTCACTCGCTGTGAGGGATCTAGATCCTACTTAGGGTTTCACGGTCACATATGGAAAGGGAGAAATGCAGGGCGCTGCCCTTGAGGTATCTCTCAGCAGCATCTGAATATGTCAAACTTGCCAAGGCTCACTGCAGGACCAGGTGTCTCCTGGCCCACAAGCTCGTGTTTATGAAAACTGGTGATACCCCGGATTTCAGTCGTAAATGAATCAATGGTTTAAAACTAATTTTAACAAAGGAACACTTTACATATAGAGTATAATTTTTTCATTTGTTCTGATTCAGAATTCCTTTGGGTTTTCACTTTCATATCCCATCACATGGTTTTCATAATAATCAAGAGTTACAAAACCTTAAAACAAAGGTATGTTTTCTTTTATGGGCATTCTTTGCTTCATCTTGTTGGCATTAAAAAGAAAAAGGATTATGACCTACTTGTAGGATAACTAAGAAGAGCAACTGATTATTAGAATTATTATTAAAACCCAAGTGTTCCTGTAAGAGGCACAGAGTATTAGCTTAGAAAAACTTTTGAATTATGGAAAGCAAGGGGTTCCAACTTTGCTCCTGTGTGAAAATATTGGTGGTCAGAGGTTACAAAATGTCAAGGTAATGATGTTAAAGTTTGACTAAGACTTTCAGAACTATCAGTTAATCATCATTTCAACCCCAAAATGGATTTAATAGCTGTTGGTGGATTCTCTCCTTTTCTGAATTCATGTCCAACTCTTTCCATCCATTTTAGTTTATACCCCTTCCTCGAGTGGTTGGCCCAGAGAATATGTAGCTCTTCCAACTTAATTTTGCAAAGGGCTCTGGTGCCCAGCTGCTCAGACAGTGAGCTTCTGTGTGTAGGTCAGTACTCACCTTTAACTTTTAAGATCTGTCTTGCTGTAATTTTTAAGAAATTTTAGATTGTGCCTGCTTAATAAGTACCTGCCTTGTTCTAAGCATGGAACTATGAACTCTTGTCTGTGTAAGTTGAGCTGGAAAAGTAAACACCTGTAGAATAGAATCATTATGACTATTATAATTGAGCAGAAAAATAATAGTAATCTCACTTCAGAAAAAGATTTTCTATAGATATTTGCCTCAAGCCTTTACTTAGCCTCTGTGAATACACCATTAGAGAATACTGCATTATAAAGGGAGTCTATTGTGTATTTTTTTTTCAGACAGTAAAGATTAATGCTTCCCATTTGGTTAGTCTTATTTGGGTAGCAAAAGATAGATTGCTTGATGTGGTTCAGTATACTTGCATTAACTTTCTGCTCTTAATTTATATACCATATGTTTAGTCACCATTATAGAAACCCATCAATATATTTTTCGATTTTTAAAAATTTTATATAGTTCTTAAAGATAACTTTGCATTTACAGTTATTATGAAATGTTGGCAATATTCCCTGTGTTGTACAGTGTCTCTTTGAACCTGTCTTACACCCAGTAGTTTGTACCTTCCACTCCCATAACCCTACATCATTCCTCCCCCACTGGTAACCACTGGTGTGTTCTCTGTATCTGTGCGTCTGCATCATTTTGGTTATATTCATTCTTCTGTGATACTTTTTGGATTACACATATAAGTGATATCATACAGTATATGTCTTTCTCTGTCTGACTTGTTTCACTCAGCATAGCTTAATACCCTCTAAATCCATCCATATTGCTGCAAATTTCATTCTTTTTATGGCTGCATAGGTTACAAAATGTCAAGGTAATGATGTTAAAGTTTGACTAAGACTTTCAGAACTATCAGTTAATCATCATTTCAACCCCAAAATGGATTTAATAGCTGTTGGTGGATTCTCTCCTTTTCTGAATTCATGTCCAACTCTTTCCATCCATTTTAGTTTATACCCCTTCCTCGAGTGGTTGGCCCAGAGAATATGTAGCTCTTCCAACTTAATTTTGCAAAGGGCTCTGGTGCCCAGCTGCTCAGACAGTGAGCTTCTGTGTGTAGGTCAGTACTCACCTTTAACTTTTAAGATCTGTCTTGCTGTAATTTTTAAGAAATTTTAGATTGTGCCTGCTTAATAAGTACCTGCCTTGTTCTAAGCATGGAACTATGAACTCTTGTCTGTGTAAGTTGAGCTGGAAAAGTAAACACCTGTAGAATAGAATCATTATGACTATTATAATTGAGCAGAAAAATAATAGTAATCTCACTTCAGAAAAAGATTTTCTATAGATATTTGCCTCAAGCCTTTACTTAGCCTCTGTGAATACACCATTAGAGAATACTGCATTATAAAGGGAGTCTATTGTGTATTTTTTTTTCAGACAGTAAAGATTAATGCTTCCCATTTGGTTAGTCTTATTTGGGTAGCAAAAGATAGATTGCTTGATGTGGTTCAGTATACTTGCATTAACTTTCTGCTCTTAATTTATATACCATATGTTTAGTCACCATTATAGAAACCCATCAATATATTTTTCGATTTTTAAAAATTTTATATAGTTCTTAAAGATAACTTTGCATTTACAGTTATTATGAAATGTTGGCAATATTCCCTGTGTTGTACAGTGTCTCTTTGAACCTGTCTTACACCCAGTAGTTTGTACCTTCCACTCCCATAACCCTACATCATTCCTCCCCCACTGGTAACCACTGGTGTGTTCTCTGTATCTGTGCGTCTGCATCATTTTGGTTATATTCATTCTTCTGTGATACTTTTTGGATTACACATATAAGTGATATCATACAGTATATGTCTTTCTCTGTCTGACTTGTTTCACTCAGCATAGCTTAATACCCTCTAAATCCATCCATATTGCTGCAAATTTCATTCTTTTTATGGCTGCATAGTATTCCACCATGTGTATATGTGTATAGTGTTCCACTGTGTGTGCTTCTTCTTTATCCATGTATATGTTCATGGACGCAGGTTGCTTCCATATCTTGGCAATTATAAATCATGGTGCTGTGAACATTGGGGTGTGTATATTTTTTTCAAATTAATGCTTTTTATTTTATTGGATATATATACACAGGAGTGGAATTCCTGGATTGTAAAGTAATTCTATATTTAGCTTTTTGAGAAACTCCATACTGTTCTGCACAGTGGCTGAGTGCATTTGCATCCCTACCAACAGTGTACGAGGGTTTCCCTTTGTCTACATCCTTGCTAACCTTTGTTTTTTTGTGTTCTTTTTGATGAAAGCCATTCTGAGGGGTTGGAGGTGCTATATGGAAACCCATTTTCAGAAGTGTTTTGTTGTTCACAGTAAAGCATATTCCTTGAACCTGTCTATTTGATACCTTTTATGATGGTTCAGTTGGTATTGTCAAATAAGGAATGCTGTCATGGTGAAATTTTCTGCTGTCTTTTTGTTTTCTACTTGACTGTATATGAAACCAGTTGACTCATTCTTAATTTTTACAGATTTTTACATGAGTTAGCCCAGATCCCTAATTTTGCTGAACGTGCCCAGTGCATAATCTTCAGATCTGTCTTTTCTGAAGGTATCACCGCCTTGCACCGAAAGGTAGAGATCATCACACGAGCTTCTAAGGTATGTTTGCTGTTTAATTCAAGGATGGCTTTGCCCTTCTTAGGGACAGAGGAGGAGGCGGAGAGTAGGAAAGATGAACTGGAGTCTCTTTGTAGAAAAATTTTGTACTTAAAATTGTATATTTTCCTGAGTATAACTATGATAATTATCCCGTAAGTGTGTGTGCATACAGGTAAGAAAGAAGATGCAGATTGATAGAGGATAAAGAGAGAGGGAAAAAAAAATAATACTTTTACAGATTTCTCACATATTCTAAATACTTCCCAATGTACATAGTGACCACTTAAAACCAACCAAATAGTAGAGTGTGTTTTCCACTCTGTCTGGATTGCAAGAGATTTGCCTTAAACCAGTGCACTGTATCATCTAAAATGTATTTACGGGGCTTCCCTGGTGGTCCAGTGGGTAAGGACACAGCCTTGCAGTGCAAGGGGCCCCGGTTCAATCCCTGGCCTGGGAAGATCCCACGTTGCCGCAGAGCAGCTGGGCCGATGTGTCCAGTTACCGAGCCGGAGCTCTGGAGCGCATGCGCCCAGAGCCGGTGCTCTGCGACAACAGAGGCCACTGCGATGCAAGGCCCACACGAGCCAAGGAACAAAGATGGATGAAAATAGATAAATGAAAGACCAATAGAAGTGGCCGGCCCGCCCCCCTGCCTCCCCACTCCCCCCCCAAAAAATGTATTTACATAGTGAAATATTGTAAAAAAAGATTCCAGAGACTTGATAAGTGAAATAAATGATTATGACAATGAATGATAGCCCAATAAAGTTTTGTTGGCTTCACCACACTGGTGTTCTTTATAAAGTTAAATTCCTCAACGTGGCTTTTTCTCCCAGGGACCACAGGATGATCCCCTATAAATATTGTAATGTTTAGTTGCTTGTCTGAAGGAATGTGTTTTTTTCTTCTAAAACATAAAAGAATTTCGATAAATAAGGCATAATGTCACCAAGGTCTATAGTATACACTCTCTAATAGTGCCCTAAAAGGCAGAAGCAGAGATCGACCTAAGCTGCACTTGTTTTTCTCTGCCTCTACCCTAAAATTATAAAGGGGAAAAGTACCAATTTGAAAATTTGCACTTGGAACAAATGAATGAAAGAGGGGAAAAACAAATGAGAGAGGGAACTTAAAACATATTTTTAGGACACTTATGGCTTAATGACGTGTGTTTTCCATTTCACCGACTGTAAGCCCAGTTTGTAAGAGGCAAGCAAAAAGCCTATCAGGTGCTTGGTGAACATTTGTTATTGAATGAACATAGGTGCATTTGGAGTTCATACTCCTAGTAATTGTTATTTGCTCTCCCAGGGTTTGCTGCACATGAAGAGTGTGAAAGATATTTTAGCTCTCATTCTGGCTTTTGGAAATTATATGAATGGAGGAAATAGGACTCGGGGACAAGCAGATGGATATAGCTTAGAAATTCTACCCAAACTCAAGGACGTCAAAAGTCGGGTATTTATTTTTCATACGAATGTCTGCGATATGCCATTATTTTCTTTCTATACCTTTATGTTTTTTTTTTAAAGCATCCCTGGTTGTTCCATTCATCTCTATCTTTCCCCTAACAGTACATTTTTTTCTTTGCCTGTTTTTGAGTAAAGATAGGTTTTTCATATTTGATCGTCATTTGATGACAAAATTTCCAACATTCATTTGATTGAAAGCACACAATTAGATGCTGGACTGCCATGAGATGATAAAACAGTTAGTATACTGCATTAGCCATAGCACAAGGCTTGAGTCTGTTTATATTTGGAGTTAGCTACTTGTAATTTACTCACCCCTGAGTAGGGAGCAATGCTGAATCACCAAGGGAGCTAAGCATTTGAATTATCCTTTGGTCTACAACAATTGGACTGGAGGTCTACTGTCAAGCCCTCTGAGCCAGATTATCATTTGGCTCCACACCCCTGCAGAGCTCTCTCTTTAGAAACAACCAGCCCATAGCTAGGCATCCCTTGGGGGTGCAGGGGGCGGTGGAGGGAGGGGAAACACACAGGCAAATTAGAGTTAGAGCCACGTGAACAAGACACAAAGGCTGCCTTGTGGGAGGGCTTGCTCACCCCTGGAGTCCCAGGGTCATAAAGTGGCAGGGTGTTCCTTTTAAGCCATCTTGATTGTTTTTCATGCCATTAAGAACACACATTTTTTTGAGAGGTGGGGAGGGAGGGTTGGTTTTCTCTTCTACTCCCTGGTTCCCTTTAGCACTTTCCTACACCCTCGCTTCTTAACTTTATGCCAGAAAATATTGAGACAGTCTTTTGGTTGGTCAGTTACTTGTCTTAGCTGTTACCTTAGAGGTCTTACAGATGATCTATTTGGGTTTTCTCCCCCTCCAAGGAAAAGTGTAGTGTTATGTCTTTGTATAGATGCCGTGAAAAATGAATGGGACAAGGAAGAAGGGAAAATCTCACCAGTCTCAAACAGTTAAGTCCAGGTATCACAACTTAAAAGTATTAGAGTTACCGTTTTTAAAAATGAGATGGGGATTGGATATAGCTTAGAAATTCTACCCAAACTCAAGGACGTCAAAAGTCGGGTATTTATTTTCATACGAATGTCTGCGATATGCCATTATTTTCTTTCTATACCTTTATGTTTTTTTTAAAGCATCGCTGCTTGTTCCATTCATCTCTATCTTTCCCCTAACAGTACATTTTTTTCTTTGCCTGTTTTTGAGTAAAGATAGGTTTTTCATATTTGATCGTCATTTGATGACAAAATTTCCAACATTCATTTGATTGAAAGCACACAATTAGATGCTGGACTGCCATGAGATGATAAAACAGTTAGTATACTGCATTAGCCATAGCACAAGGCTTGAGTCTGTTTATATTTGGAGTTAGCTACTTGTAATTTACTCACCCCTGAGTAGGGAGCAATGCTGAATCACCAAGGGAGCTAAGCATTTGAATTATCCTTTGGTCTACAACAATTGGACTGGAGGTCTACTGTCAAGCCCTCTGAGCCAGATTATCATTTGGCTCCACACCCCTGCAGAGCTCTCTCTTTAGAAACAACCAGCCCATAGCTAGGCATCCCTTGGGGGTGCAGGGGGCGGTGGAGGGAGGGGAAACACACAGGCAAATTAGAGTTAGAGCCACGTGAACAAGACACAAAGGCTGCCTTGTGGGAGGGCTTGCTCACCCCTGGAGTCCCAGGGTCATAAAGTGGCAGGGTGTTCCTTTTAAGCCATCTTGATTGTTTTTCATGCCATTAAGAACACACATTTTTTTGAGAGGTGGGGAGGGAGGGTTGGTTTTCTTCTACTCCCTGGTTCCCTTTAGCACTTTCCTACACCCTCGCTTCTTAACTTTATGCCAGAAAATATTGAGACAGTCTTTTGGTTGGTCAGTTACTTGTCTTAGCTGTTACCTTAGAGGTCTTACAGATGATCTATTTGGGTTTTCTCCCCCTCCAAGGAAAAGTGTAGTGTTATGTCTTTGTATAGATGCCGTGAAAAATGAATGGGACAAGGAAGAAGGGAAAATCTCACCAGTCTCAAACAGTTAAGTCCAGGTATCACAACTTAAAAGTATTAGAGTTACAAAGTGAGATTTCAGTTCTTTTGACTATATACTATGGCAGAGTCTCATGTAAAAGATTTTCATTTGAACTTCTCTTTTAAACCTAGGATAATGGGATTAATCTGGTGGACTATGTGGTGAAATATTACCTGCGTTACTATGATCAGGTAAGAAATGGCATTATGTGGGAAACTGTGCCTAATAGGGTTTTAACTCCTGCACATTGCTGGCATTCAGAAATTGGATGATGGATGGATGGATGAGTTTCAAGTCCAACATAGAATCTGAGAGCGCTCCAGCCTCCTTGGTTTACAGATGGGAACACTGGAGCCAAGAGACTCTTTTGAAGGGAAGCATTATTCAGTGGCACAAATCTACTGCCTGTTAACCTACTATGTAACACAGCTTCAGAGAGATTCCTAGTCATCTCAGTGCCTTGTGACCAGATTGTGAGGGTTTTTGTGAAACCTATATCCATTCAGTAATTGTTATATTTGAAACTAGACTCTGGACTGCAGACCAAAATTTAGGAACTTAAGATGCACTAATACCCAGTACTTTATCAGCAGTGTTCATCGGTGAACACATTAAAGATGTGGAATTTGAAATCTATCTTCCCTGCGTAGATTACACTGGCCATTAGAAATCAGAATTTCTGTGAGAATCCACCTGAGCACAATTTTCTGTGTTTTATTCCTTCTCATTAAATTGAGAACAAGGAGTCCTCACTTTGAGAAGAAAGAGGTACTATTGTAAGTTGTTGAGAAACCTAGCAGTCAATAAATGGAAAAGTCTCAGGAAAATGTTGAGCACAAGTTTTTCCTTCCAAAAGAGAAAAGGGTTTTGCCATTAAGAACACACATTTTTTTGAGAGGTGGGGAGGGAGGGTTGGTTTTCTCTTCTACTCCCTGGTTCCCTTTAGCACTTTCCTACACCCTCGCTTCTTAACTTTATGCCAGAAAATATTGAGACAGTCTTTTGGTTGGTCAGTTACTTGTCTTAGCTGTTACCTTAGAGGTCTTACAGATGATCTATTTGGGTTTTCTCCCCCTCCAAGGAAAAGTGTAGTGTTATGTCTTTGTATAGATGCCGTGAAAAATGAATGGGACAAGGAAGAAGGGAAAATCTCACCAGTCTCAAACAGTTAAGTCCAGGTATCACAACTTAAAAGTATTAGAGTTACAAAGTGAGATTTCAGTTCTTTTGACTATATACTATGGCAGAGTCTCATGTAAAAGATTTTCATTTGAACTTCTCTTTTAAACCTAGGATAATGGGATTAATCTGGTGGACTATGTGGTGAAATATTACCTGCGTTACTATGATCAGGTAAGAAATGGCATTATGTGGGAAACTGTGCCTAATAGGGTTTTAACTCCTGCACATTGCTGGCATTCAGAAATTGGATGATGGATGGATGGATGAGTTTCAAGTCCAACATAGAATCTGAGAGCGCTCCAGCCTCCTTGGTTTACAGATGGGAACACTGGAGCCAAGAGACTCTTTTGAAGGGAAGCATTATTCAGTGGCACAAATCTACTGCCTGTTAACCTACTATGTAACACAGCTTCAGAGAGATTCCTAGTCATCTCAGTGCCTTGTGACCAGATTGTGAGGGTTTTTGTGAAACCTATATCCATTCAGTAATTGTTATATTTGAAACTAGACTCTGGACTGCAGACCAAAATTTAGGAACTTAAGATGCACTAATACCCAGTACTTTATCAGCAGTGTTCATCGGTGAACACATTAAAGATGTGGAATTTGAAATCTATCTTCCCTGCGTAGATTACACTGGCCATTAGAAATCAGAATTTCTGTGAGAATCCACCTGAGCACAATTTTCTGTGTTTTATTCCTTCTCATTAAATTGAGAACAAGGAGTCCTCACTTTGAGAAGAAAGAGGTACTATTGTAAGTTGTTGAGAAACCTAGCAGTCAATAAATGGAAAAAGTCTCAGGAAAATGTTGTCAGGAGTCTTGCTTAACTATCCACAAAAGCAGAGTTTTTCCTAGGTACCAAGGGAAGAAAAGTCAAGATTCCAGGGCCTCATTTTCAAAAGGCCTACAGTTTCATGCAGAAGACAAGCTAAGCAGTGATCAAGTCTTTAGTCATCTCTCCTCCCCTCCTGGTGGTTTTATCTAACTGCTGTCAATGTATCTACCATCAGGTTCATCATTCCCTTGAATGTAGCTATCATTGAGCAATTATCTAGTGCCCTGGCCTTGCTACTTGAGGTGCAGAATTCTTTGTTGTCTCTTTTTTTTATGTGTCTGTAATGTAGGTGATTGGTAAATTCTTGCTGAGCTGAATGTACTATGAATATCCACAAACATGTAGTCAGTAACATCTATAAAGAACTTAGATGAGAGGAGGCAGTGGCTATTTTCTGTTAGAGTAGTATGGGTGTGTTGAGTTTTGGAAATGTTTACACACACAAAGTTCTGACAGTAGGTACCAGGGTGGCAGAAGAACTATCCTGAAAAATCTTGGGGTGGCAGTTCAAAGTCAAGGTTGACACAAGCAGATTTACTCATAGTCTCTGTCTCAACCATCCTTCCTATGAAGATGCACTGTATAGGAAGGGTGGGATTTGCCTATGGAATTTGACTTCTGATAAAGAGAGCTGAACCAGTGGAATCAGCTTCACAGAGGAAAACCTTAAAATGTAATAAGATTAGTTACAGAAATCCTAAAGGAAATCAACCTGCAGTATTCATTGGAAGGACTGATGCTGAAGCTCCAAACTTTTTGGGGCCATTCCTGATGGTGGGAAAGACTGAGGACAAGAGGAGAAGGGGTAAAGATAGAAAGGCTGATCCAAATAGCAGTGTTCATCGGTGAACACATTAAAGATGTGGAATTTGAAATCTATCTTCCCTGCGTAGATTACACTGGCCATTAGAAATCAGAATTTCTGTGAGAATCCACCTGAGCACAATTTTCTGTGTTTTATTCCTTCTCATTAAATTGAGAACAAGGAGTCCTCACTTTGAGAAGAAAGAGGTACTATTGTAAGTTGTTGAGAAACCTAGCAGTCAATAAATGGAAAAAGTCTCAGGAAAATGTTGTCAGGAGTCTTGCTTAACTATCCACAAAAGCAGAGTTTTTCCTAGGTACCAAGGGAAGAAAAGTCAAGATTCCAGGGCCTCATTTTCAAAAGGCCTACAGTTTCATGCAGAAGACAAGCTAAGCAGTGATCAAGTCTTTAGTCATCTCTCCTCCCCTCCTGGTGGTTTTATCTAACTGCTGTCAATGTATCTACCATCAGGTTCATCATTCCCTTGAATGTAGCTATCATTGAGCAATTATCTAGTGCCCTGGCCTTGCTACTTGAGGTGCAGAATTCTTTGTTGTCTCTTTTTTTTATGTGTCTGTAATGTAGGTGATTGGTAAATTCTTGCTGAGCTGAATGTACTATGAATATCCACAAACATGTAGTCAGTAACATCTATAAAGAACTTAGATGAGAGGAGGCAGTGGCTATTTTCTGTTAGAGTAGTATGGGTGTGTTGAGTTTTGGAAATGTTTACACACACAAAGTTCTGACAGTAGGTACCAGGGTGGCAGAAGAACTATCCTGAAAAATCTTGGGGTGGCAGTTCAAAGTCAAGGTTGACACAAGCAGATTTACTCATAGTCTCTGTCTCAACCATCCTTCCTATGAAGATGCACTGTATAGGAAGGGTGGGATTTGCCTATGGAATTTGACTTCTGATAAAGAGAGCTGAACCAGTGGAATCAGCTTCACAGAGGAAAACCTTAAAATGTAATAAGATTAGTTACAGAAATCCTAAAGGAAATCAACCTGCAGTATTCATTGGAAGGACTGATGCTGAAGCTCCAAACTTTTGGCCACCTGATATGAAGAGGCTGATCCATTGGGATCATTCCCTGATGGTGGGAAAGACTGAGGACAAGAGGAGAAGGGGGTGACAGAGGATGAGATGGTTGGATGGCATCACCAACTCAGTGGACATGGGTTTGACCAAACTCCAGAAGATAGGGAAGATAGTGAAGACAGGGAAGCCTGGTGTGCTGCAGTCCAAGCAGTCACAAAGAGACAGACACGACTGAGCAACTAAACAACAATGGGATGGTCTGGTTTAGGAAAAGTAAGAAGTCAATATTTCTGTGGTGCTCTCCCAGTTTTCACTGTGCAAAATGAATTTGATTCAACAAGAGTATAGAATTATGTGATTTATTAAATGATCCCTTTCCTCTTAGGAGCCTAAGTGATGATTTTTGTGGTTACTGGTGATGAGCAATTAGCAGAAGAAAGGTGACTGTTGCTGTAAGCTCCCTTCCACTCATGTCTGGTTTTTGGTCCAAGTTGAGGTCTGTGTACCATTTAAAGAAATCCTTCTAGGGCCATGTCTTTGGAATGCTAATTGAGCAACTTTCATAAGAGATTCTACTAGGCTGATTTTCTCAGCGGCATTTTCTCTTTTTCTAGCTTAAAAAAAATGGACTGAATCTGATAAAAACATTTTGAAGACTAGAAAGAGATATGCATGAGTTCTTCCAATGTCCATTACCGTGGAATTTTGTGGCAAGCATCTTAGATGTTGTTCCATCTTGGCACTCACACTAGTGTACTGCTTCCATTGTTTTTTAAAGCAGTAACATAAGTAAAGAAAGATGAAAAATAGTACACTGATCACACAAAATGTTGTTCTGATCAAATGAGGAAAACCACTTTTCTCCTAGCATTCCAAATAGGCTCAGAGGGCTTAAAGGAAGAGAAAAGGACCCAGGGAATTCTTGAAATCACAAGAAAACAGGATAACAGGGTAGGTCACTCCTGCCGAAGGTGCAAACTTCCCAGAACACTGTTCTTAAGCTGCCTGTGGTAGGGCCTACGGTTTATCGGTAGGCCAAATGGTGTGTGCTCAGCTGAGAACAAGATACAGTTCCTGCCTTCAAAGTGTTTATAGTCTAGTGGGGAAGACACACAAGCTAACAGGGAAGGACTGATGCTGAAGCTCCAAACTTTTGGCCACCTGATATGAAGAGGCTGATCCATTGGGATCATTCCCTGATGGTGGGAAAGACTGAGGACAAGAGGAGAAGGGGGTGACAGAGGATGAGATGGTTGGATGGCATCACCAACTCAGTGGACATGGGTTTGACCAAACTCCAGAAGATAGGGAAGATAGTGAAGACAGGGAAGCCTGGTGTGCTGCAGTCCAAGCAGTCACAAAGAGACAGACACGACTGAGCAACTAAACAACAATGGGATGGTCTGGTTTAGGAAAAGTAAGAAGTCAATATTTCTGTGGTGCTCTCCCAGTTTTCACTGTGCAAAATGAATTTGATTCAACAAGAGTATAGAATTATGTGATTTATTAAATGATCCCTTTCCTCTTAGGAGCCTAAGTGATGATTTTTGTGGTTACTGGTGATGAGCAATTAGCAGAAGAAAGGTGACTGTTGCTGTAAGCTCCCTTCCACTCATGTCTGGTTTTTGGTCCAAGTTGAGGTCTGTGTACCATTTAAAGAAATCCTTCTAGGGCCATGTCTTTGGAATGCTAATTGAGCAACTTTCATAAGAGATTCTACTAGGCTGATTTTCTCAGCGGCATTTTCTCTTTTTCTAGCTTAAAAAAAATGGACTGAATCTGATAAAAACATTTTGAAGACTAGAAAGAGATATGCATGAGTTCTTCCAATGTCCATTACCGTGGAATTTTGTGGCAAGCATCTTAGATGTTGTTCCATCTTGGCACTCACACTAGTGTACTGCTTCCATTGTTTTTTAAAGCAGTAACATAAGTAAAGAAAGATGAAAAATAGTACACTGATCACACAAAATGTTGTTCTGATCAAATGAGGAAAACCACTTTTCTCCTAGCATTCCAAATAGGCTCAGAGGGCTTAAAGGAAGAGAAAAGGACCCAGGGAATTCTTGAAATCACAAGAAAACAGGATAACAGGGTAGGTCACTCCTGCCGAAGGTGCAAACTTCCCAGAACACTGTTCTTAAGCTGCCTGTGGTAGGGCCTACGGTTTATCGGTAGGCCAAATGGTGTGTGCTCAGCTGAGAACAAGATACAGTTCCTGCCTTCAAAGTGTTTATAGTCTAGTGGGGAAGACACACAAGCTAACAGGGCAATTTTTAGATTAATGTTGATGAGCGCTGTGCTAACGGGAAGTAGCATGGGCTCTTGGAAACACCCAAGTGCTGGGGTTTTGAGGAGAGCTTTAAGGAAGTGCTGTTCTGAGACTTGTAGGAAGCGTATGAACCAGGACACATGAGGAGAGCCTGGGGAAGGGCATGGAAAGGGATAGGTCTGTAGACCAAAGCCTAGAAGCAAAAGATTTTGGCCTGTTTTTTCATTTTTTGAATTGTTAGGAGAGAGGGAGTTAGAGATAGGAGAAGGGAGAAATCAGGCTGGAGATGGAGACAGAGGCCAGATCATAAAGTGCCTTGTAAAGCAGTTGTAGAGTTTGGAATTAGTCCTAATGGCAGTACAGAAGATGGAATGTGAAGGAAAGCTGGCAAAGTAGCCTGTGTGGAGAGACACATAAGCGAAGACGGCCTAAGACACAAAGCTTAAACAACTCGGGGAGAAAGCAGGCTGGACTGGAAAATATAGTTGTGGTTCTGCTCGTCTCCCTGCGTGCCTACAGGTTGTGCACCTCTGGATGTTCCTCTGTCAAGCACTTCTGTTAAGTGTAGTTGTGAAGCCTGTCAGCACTCCACACAGC
The DNA here is from genome assembly GCA_022376925.1 of Tragulus kanchil. NCBI lineage: Eukaryota > Metazoa > Chordata > Mammalia > Artiodactyla > Tragulidae > Tragulus > Tragulus kanchil. Next base: position 261,828,786 of record JAIOJX010000032.1, read on the forward strand.
CATGTCCTTGGAAATATCCTCTAAGATAGGGCTTCCCTGGTGGTTCAGACTGTAAAGAATCTGCCCACATTGCAAGAGACCCAGGTTCTACCTTTTCCCCATCGGATTGCTAGAAGCCCATGGACAGAGGATGTGCCATCTGGCACTCACACTAGTGTACTCCCAGAAGCAGAAAAGTAAAGAAAGATGAAAAATAGTACACTGATCACACAAAATGTTGTTCTGATCAAATGAGGAAAACCACTTTTCTCCTAGCATTCCAAATAGGCTCAGAGGGCATAAAGGAAGAGAAAGGACACAGGGAATTCTTGAAATCACAAGAAAACAGGATAACAGGGTAGGTCACTCCTGCCGAAGGTGCAAACTTCCCAGAACACTGTTCTTAAGCTGCCTGTGGTAGGGCCTACGGTTTATCGGTAGGCCAAATGGTGTGTGCTCAGCTGAGAACAAGATACAGTTCCTGCCTTCAAAGTGTTTATAGTCTAGTGGGGAAGACACACAAGCTAACAGGGCAATTTTTAGATTAATGTTGATGAGCGCTGTGCTAACGGGAAGTAGCATGGGCTCTTGGAAACACCCAAGTGCTGGGGTTTTGAGGAGAGCTTTAAGGAAGTGCTGTTCTGAGACTTGTAGGAAGCGTATGAACCAGGACACATGAGGAGAGCCTGGGGAAGGGCATGGAAAGGGATAGGTCTGTAGACCAAAGCCTAGAAGCAAAAGATTTTGGCCTGTTTTTTCATTTTTTGAATTGTTAGGAGAGAGGGAGTTAGAGATAGGAGAAGGGAGAAATCAGGCTGGAGATGGAGACAGAGGCCAGATCATAAAGTGCCTTGTAAAGCAGTTGTAGAGTTTGGAATTAGTCCTAATGGCAGTACAGAAGATGGAATGTGAAGGAAAGCTGGCAAAGTAGCCTGTGTGGAGAGACACATAAGCGAAGACGGCCTAAGACACAAAGCTTAAACAACTCGGGGAGAAAGCAGGCTGGACTGGAAAATATAGTTGTGGTTCTGCTCGTCTCCCTGCGTGCCTACAGGTTGTGCACCTCTGGATGTTCCTCTGTCAAGCACTTCTGTTAAGTGTAGTTGTGAAGCCTGTCAGCACTCCACACAGCCATGTCCTTGGAAATATCCTCTAAGATAGGGCTTCCCTGGTGGTTCAGACTGTAAAGAATCTGCCCACATTGCAAGAGACCCAGGTTCTATCCCTGGGTTGGGAAGATCCCCTGGAGAAAGGAATGGCAACCTGCTGTGGTATTATTGCCTGGAGAAGCCCATGGACAGAGGAGTCTGGCAGGCAATAGTCCTCGGGGTCGCAAAGAATCAGACAAAACTGAGTGACTTTCAAGGCAAGCAACATTAGGAGAATCTTTACAAATATGTGATGAATTTGATCACATACACGCGTACACACACACACACACACATGAGCTTTAAACTGCAGAGGAAGGCAGGTAAGTGCGTAAGTGAGTGTGATTGTTTCTGCCACTGTAATGCTCCCTCGTCCAGTACCTTCTAATTCACACCCATGGGCATACCCCAAAGATGAGTTATCTAATTGCTACCATATGAAGCTCAACAAGGACTTTCAATTTTAAGCACATTCATGTGTTCTTCCAGTGCCTTTTCCCATGGGAATAGAGGGTCTAAGATTAGGACATACCTGACCATAATTTGATTCAAGAGTCAAATGAAAACCCAGCCCCGGGACTTCCCTGGAAGTCCAGTGTTTAGGACCCCCAGCTTCTACTGAAGAGGGAGGGGGCACAAATTCGATCCTTTGTTTGGAAATTAAGCCAGTGTGCTGGGAGACATGGTCAAAAAAATAAATAAATTTCAAAAATTAAAACCTCAGCCCATGCCCCAGAGATGGCCTCTGTGTTAGTATGACAAAAATGATAGCATGAAAGACGTGAAAGCACTTCAAAGTAACCAGTCCAAAGTTAGGAATAGCCAGAGAGCATTGCTGTGATTCTTACCTGACTATCTGCAGAAAAGATGTTTCAGATGACAATTGGGAAGTATAATGTACTTTTGTTTACCATATATTCTAGGAGGCAGGAACAGAAAGAGTGTTTTCCCTTACCTGAACCGCAGGATTTCTTTCTGGCTTCTCAAGTCAAATTTGAAGACCTTATAAAGGATTTGAGAAAACTGAAGAGGCAAGTGTCACTTGGAGAATTTATTTCCTGTCAGCACTCCACACAGCCATGTCCTTGGAAATATCCTCTAAGATAGGGCTTCCCTGGTGGTTCAGACTGTAAAGAATCTGCCCACATTGCAAGAGACCCAGGTTCTATCCCTGGGTTGGGAAGATCCCCTGGAGAAAGGAATGGCAACCTGCTGTGGTATTATTGCCTGGAGAAGCCCATGGACAGAGGAGTCTGGCAGGCAATAGTCCTCGGGGTCGCAAAGAATCAGACAAAACTGAGTGACTTTCAAGGCAAGCAACATTAGGAGAATCTTTACAAATATGTGATGAATTTGATCACATACACACACACACACACACACACATGAGCTTTAAACTGCAGAGGAAGGCAGGTAAGTGCGTAAGTGAGTGTGATTGTTTCTGCCACTGTAATGCTCCCTCGTCCAGTACCTTCTAATTCACACCCATGGGCATACCCCAAAGATGAGTTATCTAATTGCTACCATATGAAGCTCAACAAGGACTTTCAATTTTAAGCACATTCATGTGTTCTTCCAGTGCCTTTTCCCATGGGAATAGAGGGTCTAAGATTAGGACATACCTGACCATAATTTGATTCAAGAGTCAAATGAAAACCCAGCCCCGGGACTTCCCTGGAAGTCCAGTGTTTAGGACCCCCAGCTTCTACTGAAGAGGGAGGGGGCACAAATTCGATCCTTTGTTTGGAAATTAAGCCAGTGTGCTGGGAGACATGGTCAAAAAAATAAATAAATTTCAAAAATTAAAACCTCAGCCCATGCCCCAGAGATGGCCTCTGTGTTAGTATGACAAAAATGATAGCATGAAAGACGTGAAAGCACTTCAAAGTAACCAGTCCAAAGTTAGGAATAGCCAGAGAGCATTGCTGTGATTCTTACCTGACTATCTGCAGAAAAGATGTTTCAGATGACAATTGGGAAGTATAATGTACTTTTGTTTACCATATATTCTAGGAGGCAGGAACAGAAAAGAGTGTTTTCCCCTTACCTGAACCGCAGGATTTCTTTCTGGCTTCTCAAGTCAAATTTGAAGACCTTATAAAGGATTTGAGAAAACTGAAGAGGCAACTAGAAGGTAATGGAAACTATTCTGTTATTATGATCATAGCTATTTTTTAAGTGGTTGAAGAGGATGATTTCTATCAGGCTCATAAAATGGAATTGGTGAGACTTCAGTCACTACAATCTTTGGGACACTCCCATTTCTGTACTATTTGGAGACACTTTATTTACACATCTTTCTCTTGTATTAGTGTTAATCCGTGCTTATTATATACATATCTGGTTATCAACATTTTCCAACATGTAAATAGATATAATTTTAATAATAATAATAATAATGACAGAAACCCTTTTTTTGAATTCTTGCTGTGGTCTCCTATATGATTCTTCTAACAACCCAAATAAGCAGGGACTATATTAACTCCATTTTTTTAGATGAGAAAAATGAGGCTTAGAAAAGCTATATTGACTCCACCAGAGAGAGGCTGATTGGGTCTGATTAGAAAATCTCATGCATTGCATTTTCTAAACTGGTTTACTATGCTGCCTTATCTTTTTCTGTCTCTTACTCTCATGCAAAACACATACACATGCAGGCACATGCACGTTCCTATATATTCTGTTTATGTATATGACTCTAATAGGGATGTCAAGACCCATAGTAAACAGTCTATTTTAGTTTAATTTGCATTTTTAATGATCCAAAGCAAAATGCTGAAAGCTCTTTTAGACTTTTTTAAAAGGTGAAAATATGTCTCTCTTGGGCAGGAATTTTCCTTTGGCATCTCTCGAGTCTTGTGTTTTCACTGTGGAGACATCTCCTTGTCCAAGAATATAAATACTTGCCTTAGAGCTTGTATAACTCCTATTGAAGAGCTCTGCGGAGGATTTAGGGAGCGTGTTAATGTGGAAATGGAGCCCAGAGCGCCAAAAGCAGGGCTTGAGGAAATGAAGAGCTTGCACCAGGAATATTTTTACACTAAGACATAAAATAAACATTTTTAAAATGTTTATTGTGAAAGAGTGCTCAGAAATCTAAGTCTTAGACGGAGGACAGCTTGGAAATGCAAGTAAAGTGGGAAAGATCTGCTCCTGGAGGCAGAGCGAGCCATTTATTTTTACTTTAGGCATAAAATTTGCTTAAATAAGGATCGTGGTTACAACTGAATATTTTTAGCTTGTAAATTATTTTTAAAGGAACACATGGATTTTTTTTTTCCTCCTGTTGATGTGGTCAGGAGCATGAATTCAACCAAATGGATGCTGCATTCAGGAATGTAATACGTGAACACATGATCACTCTTTTTCCTCTCCTCAAAAACAGACAGCTTTATTCGGGACTGAGATGAGGAGCTTGATACTTACTATAAGAAAGCAGAGTAAACCATCACATAGTAGTTTTTTTCTATCCCTCTCTAATCACAGAATTAGGACCTGGCCACTCCTCAGGGTGGCTATTGCTATAGCAAAGAGGACCAGTGCTTGTCCAGTCCATGTGTGTGTGTGTTAGTTGTTCAGTCATGTCTGACAATTTGTGACCTCCATGGACTGTAGCCCACCAGGCTCCACTGTCCATGGAATTCTCTAAGCAAGGATACTAGAGTGGGTTGCCAGTTCCTTCTCCAGGAGATCTTCTCAGCCCTGGGATCAAACCCAGGTCTCCTGCATTGCAGGCAGGTCCTTCTCCATCTGAGCCACCAGGGCTGTCCCTAACTGCCCATCCTCTCTTGTCTCTTGATCCTTGTGTGATCTCCTGCCTTCTCCTGTGGTCTTTGAGCAGAAACCTGATCTATATTGGATCTTTCCTCTTTGACTGCTTTCCCTCCACAGGCTCTCTTTTTTCAGGCATCCTGGCTTGGCCCCCTGCCTTTGATGGCCCTGTGTGTTTGATGATAATAAAACAAAGGGCTAAGAAGAGTGGATTTGAAGGTCAGCGGAGAAGCAGGGGTGTACCTTATTTTCTGTAGGGTGATCTGTGGTGTCATTCCAGATCTCTGAGCATTCAACTGACAGTTTCCTCAGGCAATTTTAAGAAAATAGAGGAACTGCTGAAGCTAGAGGAGCTGCTTTATGCAGGAAAACTGAACAGTATCTCAGTTTTTTTTTCCTTCTTTGCATGGGACGTCACCAAAAGACATGAAGTTCACCACCAAGGCAAACGAGGAAACCGGGGCTGCCCCACACACATTGAATATTTAAACAAAAATGCCCTGCTAATCTTTAGAGATGCCAGTGTTTTTAATACATGAAAGGTACCTAGTAAATATTTAAAGAAAATACAGACCATGGGTTCTCTAATGAATTTCTTGTTCTTCCAAATCCCATCTGGCGAGATGGCCAGAGTCGTGGCGGCCCGTTTCATCTCCATCTCCATTCAGGCTTCAGCTCCGTTTCCACAAGGCCTGGGTGTGAGCTGAGATTGAATGTTTAATTGAAAAGGACATAATTTTCACACATACAGCAAAGATTTGATGAGGCTTTGAGGTTTATTGTAGCCATTAAAATGTCGTGGCTGCTGGCAAAACCCCAGAAAATGTCTCAAGCTAAACCAGATGTGATTAGCAAATTTTAAGAAGGCTCAGGCCCTAGTTCTCCAGGCAGACATAGCCTTTGAAAAGAAAATTGTCTTTGGTAGCAAGAACCACACTTTAACAATGGGGTGGGGGTCCAGCGATTGTTGCTGGTTGTATAGGTGTCACTGATAGCAGTCGAGGTCATCAATGGGCACCTTTCCTAGAGACCAGAACTTCCAACAACACTTCTATATAGGGAAACATAGCAAGGAATTGAGGATAATAGTATCCGTTAGTTTATTGCGTGTGATTATTCTCAGGCACTTTCCAGAGAGCATCTCTGTGAGTCCTTACAGTGACCCTGTGAAGCAGATACCATTACACAGCCCTCAGCAGAGAAGGAAATGGAAGTCCATGGTGCTCAGGTGACCTGCCAGGTTATTTCACAGTTGATGACCCAGCTGTGTTTTGAAACTAGATATAACCCTAGGGCCTGTACTCATGGCTTCTCCTGCTTCTGGCCCACAAGTCTCCATGTCGAATCCAAGGTCACAATAGAAGGATACATATTCCTTGAATACACAGAAAGCCTCGTAAGGATACAAATGACAGAGTTAGTGGATGTGTGTGCATGAGCACAAGGGCATGCAGGCACACTCCTCCAACTAAATATGTATTGATAGACCCTCAGATCAGTTAGAGACATGGGAAAGCACTTTGTGTGGGGAGGACTGTGGTTGGGCAAGACCTAGGGAGACATGGGTTATCAAGGCAAGCAGTACTACACCAGATTAAGAACTCAGACTTTGGAGTCAGAGATATACTTTCTACTGGTTTGGTCAAAGCAAGGTCTTGTCAAGTAACATATCCATAAAAAGTATTATCTCACCTGTATTTTTTTTTAAAGGACAAAATTATAGTATCTATATCATAGGAGTTAATGTACAGTCCCTTAGTAAGAAAAGCTTCAATAAAGCTGATTAGAGGTACACACATTGTACTGGAAGACACACCACATCTCGTAGAATCAGATCCATAGTGTTGAAGGCCACCTGAATGTGTTCGGGTTTGGAGAACAAGTTCTTGGTACTTAGAAACGTGTTCAGAGGTTTATTGTAGCCATTAAAATGTCGTGGCTGCTGGCAAAACCCCAGAAAATGTCTCAAGCTAAACCAGATGTGATTAGCAAATTTTAAGAAGGCTCAGGCCCTAGTTCTCCAGGCAGACATAGCCTTTGAAAAGAAAATTGTCTTTGGTAGCAAGAACCACACTTTAACAATGGGGTGGGGGTCCAGCGATTGTTGCTGGTTGTATAGGTGTCACTGATAGCAGTCGAGGTCATCAATGGGCACCTTTCCTAGAGACCAGAACTTCCAACAACACTTCTATATAGGGAAACATAGCAAGGAATTGAGGATAATAGTATCCGTTAGTTTATTGCGTGTGATTATTCTCAGGCACTTTCCAGAGAGCATCTCTGTGAGTCCTTACAGTGACCCTGTGAAGCAGATACCATTACACAGCCCTCAGCAGAGAAGGAAATGGAAGTCCATGGTGCTCAGGTGACCTGCCAGGTTATTTCACAGTTGATGACCCAGCTGTGTTTTGAAACTAGATATAACCCTAGGGCCTGTACTCATGGCTTCTCCTGCTTCTGGCCCACAAGTCTCCATGTCGAATCCAAGGTCACAATAGAAGGATACATATTCCTTGAATACACAGAAAGCCTCGTAAGGATACAAATGACAGAGTTAGTGGATGTGTGTGCATGAGCACAAGGGCATGCAGGCACACTCCTCCAACTAAATATGTATTGATAGACCCTCAGATCAGTTAGAGACATGGGAAAGCACTTTGTGTGGGGAGGACTGTGGTTGGGCAAGACCTAGGGAGACATGGGTTATCAAGGCAAGCAGTACTACACCAGATTAAGAACTCAGACTTTGGAGTCAGAGATATACTTTCTACTGGTTTGGTCAAAGCAAGGTCTTGTCAAGTAACATATCCATAAAAAGTATTATCTCACCTGTATTTTTTTTTAAAGGACAAAATTATAGTATCTATATCATAGGAGTTAATGTACAGTCCCTTAGTAAGAAAAGCTTCAATAAAGCTGATTAGAGGTACACACATTGTACTGGAAGACACACCACATCTCGTAGAATCAGATCCATAGTGTTGAAGGCCACCTGAATGTGTTCGTGGAGAACCTAATTCCTAGAGTGCTACAGAACAAGTTCTTGGTACTTAGAAACGTGTTCAGTGTCTTATGTATTATTGTACATCCCTTAATCAGACAGTAATTTTTATTTCCCTGATACATTGATGATGTTAGTCATACCTGCGAGCAAACAGTATGAATAACTGCTCCCCTCATCCCTTGCCCTTGTGTGCTAGCCTGCGCTTTGAAAATACAGTTACCAACCCATGTGTGATAGGCAGTGTAATGGCTCCCAAAGATGTCCAAGCTCTGATCCCTGGAGTCTGTGACTATGTTACCTTACATGGTAAAACGGGACTTTGCCGCGCTGAGGTGGGAGATTATCCCGGACTAGCCAAGTGGGCCTAATCTAATCACACCGATCTTTAAATGAATCTTTAAAAGCTGACAACTTTCTCTGAGGTCAGCGGGAGATACTACAGTAGAATGATGAGAGAGTTTCAGTGTTGCCGGCTTTGAAGATGGAGGAAGTGGGCAGTGAACCAAGGAATGTGGGAAGCCTCTAAGGCTGGAAAAGGCAAGGAACAGATTCTCCCTAGAGCCTCCAGAAGGGAATGCAGCCCTGTCAACACCTTGATGTCAGCTCAATGAGACACATGTCAGACTTCTAACATACAGAACTATGAGGTAATATATTTGTATTGTTTTAAGCCACTTAAGTCTGCAGTAATTTGTCATAATAGCAATAAGGAACAAACACACCATGCAATGCATTCTTTCTCATTGTGCCAATTAATACAAGTCACACACACACACACACACGCACCATTGTGGAGGCCCTATGTATAGGATTTCCCAACTCATGACTCTCACCAGTATTGCATGAAATGTCAACTGGTGCTCTCTCTAAAAAAAAAAAAGGCTATAGTCTCATAAACCTGGAAATGCCCTATACTGAAAACAAAGCACAAGGACACAGTGCACATGAGCTTATTAAAGGCTCTTGGAAGCCCTGCAGTTAAAAACAAAAAATCATGGTTTGATTCTGTTTGAAGCAAGATTTCTCAAGACATGAACCATTTTTTTCCCACTGGAAGACACACCACATCTCGTAGAATCAGATCCGTAGTGTTGAAGGCCACCTGAATGTGTTCGTGGAGAACCTAATTCCTAGAGTGCTACAGAACAAGTTCTTGGTACTTAGAAACGTGTTCAGTGTCTTATGTATTATTGTACATCCCTTAATCAGACAGTAATTTTTATTTCCCTGATACATTGATGATGTTAGTCATACCTGCGAGCAAACAGTATGAATAACTGCTCCCCTCATCCCTTGCCCTTGTGTGCTAGCCTGCGCTTTGAAAATACAGTTACCAACCCATGTGTGATAGGCAGTGTAATGGCTCCCAAAGATGTCCAAGCTCTGATCCCTGGAGTCTGTGACTATGTTACCTTACATGGTAAAAGGGGACTTTGCCGACGCTGAGGTGGGGAGATTATCCCGGACTAGCCAAGTGGGCCTAATCTAATCACACCGATCTTTAAATGAATCTTTAAAAGCTGACAACTTTCTCTGAGGTCAGCGGGAGATACTACAGTAGAATGATGAGAGAGTTTCAGTGTTGCCGGCTTTGAAGATGGAGGAAGTGGGCAGTGAACCAAGGAATGTGGGAAGCCTCTAAGGCTGGAAAAGGCAAGGAACAGATTCTCCCTAGAGCCTCCAGAAGGGAATGCAGCCCTGTCAACACCTTGATGTCAGCTCAATGAGACACATGTCAGACTTCTAACATACAGAACTATGAGGTAATATATTTGTATTGTTTTAAGCCACTTAAGTCTGCAGTAATTTGTCATAATAGCAATAAGGAACAAACACACCATGCAATGCATTCTTTCTCATTGTGCCAATTAATACAAGTCACACACACACACACACACGCACCATTGTGGAGGCCCTATGTATAGGATTTCCCAACTCATGACTCTCACCAGTATTGCATGAAATGTCAACTGGTGCTCTCTCTAAAAAAAAAAAAGGCTATAGTCTCATAAACCTGGAAATGCCCTATACTGAAAACAAAGCACAAGGACACAGTGCACATGAGCTTATTAAAGGCTCTTGGAAGCCCTGCAGTTAAAAACAAAAAATCATGGTTTGATTCTGTTTGAAGCAAGATTTCTCAAGACATGAACCATTTTTTTCCCACTGAACATAGTAAGTATATGTTGCAGAAAATGTATTCCATTGAATACAGTTTAAGAAGAAGGGGTGCTGATATTACTATTAATTTTTAATGTGAAGAACACAGCTGTTAGTTAAATGATCATTCCTGGATGACCTTCATAGGAGTAACTGTGACGAAGAGCCCTGTATGAGCGCACTTCATACTCCCTGGTTTCATTGCCCTAAATGGGTTTGTTATCCATGTAAACAAATACAGTGGAATAGGTCACATTCTCTCTTGTCTTGAAGCTATAAAGGCAAAATGAACAACTTTAATGTTACTCAGAATTGCTCTAGTATAATATCACTGCCCCTAAATCCACAGTTGTATGATATCCTATTTTATTATGGAAAGTTCTTTCTGGCTTTCAAAGTAGAACAACCAAAAAATTTTTTTCTGTTGGAAATGATAGGAACTCTTCAGATTGATGTTGAGAAGTCAGTGTATTGTGAAAAGTTTAAGAATAAAAAGCAATCACCCTTAACCTAACCAGATTTACTTGGTATTGTCTGTCATTAAGGGCAGGATATTTACTCAACTAGTCGTGTACTATATCTTGCCTTGAAAATGATGCAGTATTAGCCCTGCTACTGCGTATGTAAATTGGGAAAATATAATCAGTAGTCAGGGTTTCTCTCATGGCTTAGACAGTAAAGAATCTGCCTGCAGTACAGAAGACCCGGGTTTGATCCCTGGGTCCGGAAGATCTCCTGGAGAAGGGAATAGCAACCCACTCCAGTATTCTTACCCTTAGTGTAAGATAATCCAACTTGTTTGAGAATGTTGGCAGAGATGCAAGTGAAAATGTGTATGTGTGTGTTCATGTGTGTTGTAAGATAATTCTCATGATGTTCTTTTCTCTAAACATTTGAAACTATATATTTGAGCATGTCCCTTCCTATGTATCATTGAGAAATATTTGGGAGCACACTCATACAGTTTGGGAAAAGCAAAGAGTCTCTGTTAATTTTTTTGATATCTGTTATTGCTCTATAAATGTTTATCCTTCAAATGTTTATCCTGAAATGTTAGCTCTTATCAGCTTTCTCTAAATGAGATGCTGTGTGAAATGTGTAGTCCAGGCATTCGATAAACAGTGAAGTCTTTATTCTAATTTGAATGGTAGTTAAGGTTTCTCACTTGACATGGAAGTATATCCATCACCTCTTCAGGCATTTTCAATCCCCAGGTCCTTATTTTAGTACAGTGACCAGATTAGTCCAGAAGGATCCAAGTGAACCTCTGTTTTATGCAAAACTAGTATCTAAATATTCTATCTCAAAATCTAAGTTACGGGAGGATATGAATTCATACACACATGAAAGTAACAACTCAAGAAGGAGGTGTGGTTTGTTGGGTTTTGGGGTGGGTTTTTTTTTTTTTTTTGGTAGTTTTTTTTTTTTTTTTTCAAACTATAGTCAGCATGTCTTCTAGATGAAGTTGGTAGATGGAACTCATTCATTTAACAAAGGGCAGATGGTGAGTTATCAGAACTTGTACTTCATCTTGCCCTTGACTACTATTTAACTTGGGATTTTGTGTGATATCCTTCCCTTTTCCTATTACTGTAGTTAATCAAGAATTGACTGTAAGAAATGAGGAGAAACACTAATAAGATCGTGATCCCCCAAATGGTATTGTCTGTCATTAAGGGCAGGATATTTACTCAACTAGTCGTGTACTATATCTTGCCTTGAAAATGATGCAGTATTAGCCCTGCTACTGCGTATGTAAATTGGGAAAATATAATCAGTAGTCAGGGTTTCTCTCATGGCTTAGACAGTAAAGAATCTGCCTGCAGTACAGAAGACCCGGGTTTGATCCCTGGGTCCGGAAGATCTCCTGGAGAAGGGAATAGCAACCCACTCCAGTATTCTTACCCTTAGTGTAAGATAATCCAACTTGTTTGAGAATGTTGGCAGAGATGCAAGTGAAAATGTGTATGTGTGTGTTCATGTGTGTTGTAAGATAATTCTCATGATGTTCTTTTCTCTAAACATTTGAAACTATATATTTGAGCATGTCCCTTCCTATGTATCATTGAGAAATATTTGGGAGCACACTCATACAGTTTGGGAAAAGCAAAGAGTCTCTGTTAATTTTTTTGATATCTGTTATTGCTCTATAAATGTTTATCCTTCAAATGTTTATCCTGAAATGTTAGCTCTTATCAGCTTTCTCTAAATGAGATGCTGTGTGAAATGTGTAGTCCAGGCATTCGATAAACAGTGAAGTCTTTATTCTAATTTGAATGGTAGTTAAGGTTTCTCACTTGACATGGAAGTATATCCATCACCTCTTCAGGCATTTTCAATCCCCAGGTCCTTATTTTAGTACAGTGACCAGATTAGTCCAGAAGGATCCAAGTGAACCTCTGTTTTATGCAAAACTAGTATCTAAATATTCTATCTCAAAATCTAAGTTACGGGAGGATATGAATTCATACACACATGAAAGTAACAACTCAAGAAGGAGGTGTGGTTTGTTGGGTTTTGGGGTGGGTTTTTTTTTTTTTTTTGGTAGTTTTTTTTTTTTTTTTCAAACTATAGTCAGCATGTCTTCTAGATGAAGTTGGTAGATGGAACTCATTCATTTAACAAAGGGCAGATGGTGAGTTATCAGAACTTGTACTTCATCTTGCCCTTGACTACTATTTAACTTGGGATTTTGTGTGATATCCTTCCCTTTTCCTATTACTGTAGTTAATCAAGAATTGACTGTAAGAAATGAGGAGAAACACTAATAAGATCGTGTCACCCTCACAGCCATGTTTGTGCCTCCCTTGCTAGGGTCTGTCCAACTCTTGGATGAAAGTACTGTTGAGCCCCAAACAAAAAAGTGATGGTTTATTGATATCCCAGGAAGCAAACGAAACCATATAAAGAAGGTCTGAAGTGGCTGTTCCCTTGAATTTGCAATAGGCAAGGTTGGGACCTACCAAGCTGTGTAGGGAAGAGACTTCAATGGAGCATTCTACCCCCAGTGGATATAGTATGGGGGTACCCTTGTCATTGCCAAATCTAGTAAATAAAATCCAGGAGGCCCATTTAATTCTGAATTTCAGACAAAACTTTTAAAAGGTATGTTTTTAAATGATGCACAGTAATTATGCTAAAAGAATTATTCCTTGTATGTCTCAAATTTGGGCTTCCCAGGTGGCACTGGTGGTAAAGAACCCGCCTGCCAGTTCAGGAGACAAGAGACATGGGTTCCATCCCTGGGTTGGGAAGATACCCTGGAGAAGGAAATGGCAACCCATTCCAGTATTCTTTCCTAAAGAGTCTCACAGACAGAGGAGCCTGGTGGGCTACAGTCCATAGGATCACAAAGAGTCAAACGTGACTGAAGTGACTTAGCACATACATCTCAAATTCACATTTAACTTGGGGTCCCAGCTTTTATCTGGTGTTTCTGTAGAGAGTTCAAAAGCAATAATAAAACCAACTGAAACTTAGCTGCCTTTTTAAAAAAATTTTTTGAAGCATAGTTGATTTACAGTTTAGTATTAATTTCTGGTGTGCAGCAAAGTGATTCATTTATACATATATATATTCTTTATCATATTCTCTTACATGATGGTTTATCATGGAATATAGAGTGTAGTTCCATGTGCTATACAGTCGAACCTTGTTGTTTATCCATCATATATAATAGTTTGCATCTGCTAATCCCAAATTCCCAATCCTTCCCTCCCACTTTCTCCCTCTCCCTTGGCAGCCACAAGTCTGTTCCTATGTCTGTGAGTCTGTTTCTGTTTTATATACATGTTTGTTTGTGTCATATTTTAGATTCCACACATATGTGATATGCTATGGTATTTGTCTTTCTCTTTCTAACTTACTTCACTTTAGTATGATGATCACTAGGTCCTTCCATGTTGCTGCATATGGCATTAGTTCATTCCTCTTTGTGGCTGAGTAATATTCCATTGTGTAGATATACTGTATCTTCTTCCTCCATTCATCTGTCAGCGAACATTTAGGTTCCTTCCATGTCTTGGCTATTGTGAACAGTGCTGTTGTGAGCATAGTATCTTTCCAGATTATAATTTAATCTGGACATATGTCCAGGAATGGAGTTTCTGGGTCATGTGGCAACTCCATTTTAGTTTTTTGAGAACCTCCGTACTGTTTTCCATAGTGGCTGTACCAGTTTACATTCCCACAAACAGTGTAAGGAGGGTTCCCTTTTCTCTACACCCTCTCCGGGATGTATTATTCATCAACTTTTTAATGATGGCCATTCTGACTGGTGTGAGGTGGTATCTCATCATAGTTTCAATTTACATTTCTCTAATAATTAGTGATATTCAGCATTCTTTCATGTGCTTATTGGATATCAAAAAACACATCTCCCATGCACCCATCCTCATGTGCTTTACAATGAAATACAAATGCAAAGGTGACAGGAAATGAAGTCCAACAAAGAAGTGAAGCGTTACTCCAGGGTAGACAGCCCAAGATGACAACCAGCACAGACAACAAACATTCCCAATTAACTGGGTCTAAAGAATTGTGGTGAAGGTTCTTGAGGAATATACAGTTAACGCATCTGATGTATTTGATTTGTATCTCATGTATTTGATTTACACAGCTGGCAACAAGTTTGGAGTTCCATTAGTAATAAGTACACAGAAAACAATAAATTAGGGGGAAAATCGCTCATTCTGAGGATGAGCGAGTTGGAGGGGAAGTGATTAGGACTGATAATCACAATTTACATGTATCAACTGGGACTGGAAGTTGTTTCTGCAAGTTCATAGCAATGGCAACACTGAGTATCAGTCTGACCAAGTCATGGTAGTACTATTGAGAGGAAGTTCATATGTGATGGATGTGATAGAAGGAAAGAGGACCACCATTTACAGTGCATAAAGAGAAAAAATCAAAAATGCCATTAGAAGCTTGTTAGACATGCAGTTAAGTGCTCAACCGAGCAGGTAAAAAAGGTTGCTTCTGCTGAAGAAGAATTGGGTGAAGTTGTTGGGCTGCAGATTCATAGAATGTATAGAATCCATTTATTCTTTTAACTCTGTGTATGTAAAACTTTGATAAATATACAAAACCAAAGACAACAATAAACCAAAGCATTTATAAGTAATAGCTAAATTTCAAAAGCCAATGCTGGTGTGTTGAAAGTAGTATTGGCCAGGATTTAATAGAGGTGCAGTTGAAGAATTTAGTTCTGCCTCTTTCTAACCACGTGATCATTTGTGCAACTCCAACAAATCACTTAACCTCCGTGAGCCTCCCCTGAAGAAAGCAGAACAGATGACCCAGCCTGCCCAGTGTAGAGGAAAATCGGAAGGGTCAGAGGTGCAGACAGCTGAGGAAAGTGCTTGCGAAGGTGTGGGAGGTCTTATTTGAACTCATTGGGAAGCCATGTAGTTTGCAGTCTGCTCAGTTCTTGTTGGTGTGTCCTACTAGAGCGAGGGGAAATTGGTCCATTAGGACAAGCCTGGCTAATTTATCACTCTTTAGGAAGCTCCAGAAGACGCGCCTGGACTGATTATTGACCGTGCCTAATTTATTGGCCCTTTCCTCCTTCGAAGTCCATTTGTCTGCAGCAGGAGTTTGCTAAGTCTGAATTCTGGTACAGCCCTGGATACATTAGCCAGAGTCCTGACTGTGTTGCCATGGTGTTAAAAATATTTAGTTTTGCAAGCAAAGTCTTCGAAATAATAAAAGAAAAAACTTTGATATGATTTATTTTTGTAAAATGATTTCAGCCAAACAGACCCAGGAACTGGGATAAGGATTTCAGAAAGGCAGTGGGTGTAAGATGTTGATCAGCATGGTGACTTTTGATGCAACGCATTCAATTAAGCGCAGCACCGTGAGTAAAGGTCACGCATTTCCCAAATGGAATGCCTTCAAAGACAAGTTGTGCAGAAAGGAGAGAAGACGTGGAAACCAAAACCTGATTCATCCGTTTAATTAATGGAAGAAGTCTGTGCTGTCCTTTGAAGCCATGATTGTGACATCTCTAGGTGGGAAGGATGACTTATGTTGTCCTGGTTTCTTCTTCTCAGTTTTCACTCTGTTTCTCCTCTTTATTTATAAATCAACACGATTAATAGAATTCCTGTTTCTTGAACAAGCCACAAAATGCAGAAAGAAAAGCTGGCATCATGGAAAAGTCTGAGTCACAAGTCCCAAATTCAAATCCTTGCTTCAGAAGCCATGTAACCCTAGGCAGGTTTCACTCTCCTTGTCTGTGTATCATTATACAAAAAGGAGACTATTCCAACCTTCCACCCTTGCTCGAGAAGGTTAATCAGGATCATATGAAGGAGATCCCTTGGCAGAGTATAGGCAAGATATTTACTTATTCTTGATTCCTTCTGTGTCCTCAAATCCAGCGTCCAGTCCATGAGCATATCCTGGTGACTCTTCCTTCAAGACATGCCTTGAACTGGTATAAGGCTCTTCATCTCTACACCACATTTCTAGACACAACTACCCCCTTCTCTCACCTGAGTCAGGACAAAAGACTCTTAGCAAACAGGTTCCTGCTTTCCTGCCTGCCCTGCCTTTAATTCAGTCTCCAAACACCAGATTGCTAGGCCACTTTGTTTTTTCATGCTCATTGCTCTCAGAATAAAATCCAACCCCCAAAGCTGTAGTCATGCCTTGCATTTATCTCCAGGATTTGCCCACTCTTATCTCTCGTCTATCATGCCACCTCATTGACCGTGCCTAATTTATTGGCCCTTTCCTCCTTCGAAGTCCATTTGTCTGCAGCAGGAGTTTGCTAAGTCTGAATTCTGGTACAGCCCTGGATACATTAGCCAGAGTCCTGACTGTGTTGCCATGGTGTTAAAAATATTTAGTTTTGCAAGCAAAGTCTTCGAAATAATAAAAGAAAAAACTTTGATATGATTTATTTTTGTAAAATGATTTCAGCCAAACAGACCCAGGAACTGGGATAAGGATTTCAGAAAGGCAGTGGGTGTAAGATGTTGATCAGCATGGTGACTTTTGATGCAACGCATTCAATTAAGCGCAGCACCGTGAGTAAAGGTCACGCATTTCCCAAATGGAATGCCTTCAAAGACAAGTTGTGCAGAAAGGAGAGAAGACGTGGAAACCAAAACCTGATTCATCCGTTTAATTAATGGAAGAAGTCTGTGCTGTCCTTTGAAGCCATGATTGTGACATCTCTAGGTGGGAAGGATGACTTATGTTGTCCTGGTTTCTTCTTCTCAGTTTTCACTCTGTTTCTCCTCTTTATTTATAAATCAACACGATTAATAGAATTCCTGTTTCTTGAACAAGCCACAAAATGCAGAAAGAAAAGCTGGCATCATGGAAAAGTCTGAGTCACAAGTCCCAAATTCAAATCCTTGCTTCAGAAGCCATGTAACCCTAGGCAGGTTTCACTCTCCTTGTCTGTGTATCATTATACAAAAAGGAGACTATTCCAACCTTCCACCCTTGCTCGAGAAGGTTAATCAGGATCATATGAAGGAGATCCCTTGGCAGAGTATAGGCAAGATATTTACTTATTCTTGATTCCTTCTGTGTCCTCAAATCCAGCGTCCAGTCCATGAGCATATCCTGGTGACTCTTCCTTCAAGACATGCCTTGAACTGGTATAAGGCTCTTCATCTCTACACCACATTTCTAGACACAACTACCCCCTTCTCTCACCTGAGTCAGGACAAAAGACTCTTAGCAAACAGGTTCCCTGCTTTCCTGCCTGCCCTGCCTTTAATTCAGTCTCCAAACACCAGATTGCTAGGCCACTTTGTTTTTTCATGCTCATTGCTCTCAGAATAAAATCCAACCCCCAAAGCTGTAGTCATGCCTTGCATTTATCTCCAGGATTTGCCCACTCTTATCTCTCCTGTCTCATTGCATGCCACCCCATGCCTACTTGCCCACTAAACCCCAGTCTCTTGGGCCTTTGTATTCCGCCCAGCGAGCTTATTTCTGCTTTAAGACCTTATTCTGTTTAGAGTACCCTTCTTCTGGAAATTTCCACGCCCTGGGCCTTCCTTGATCACCCAGTCTACAACAGCCACTTGGAACAGTCACTTCTCTGTTACAACCTCCAGGTTTGATATTACTATTATTTCCTATGGCTTTGCTCTCGTCCACCCATGAAGACAGAGATCGAATGGCTTTTTTTGGTGTTTCTGTCTACTGTGTTGATCAGTACCTATCACATGGTTGTTGCTCAGCCAGTAATTGTTGAGTGGGTGAATGAGCAAATGAATGCTGACTTCACTATCAGAGAGGAATTAGATGATTTCTTTGTGGGTAAGATGCCAAACAGTCAAAGAAGTAGAACCTCTAGGAAGACATATGAAAGCTACTCACAGGGAGAACCAATGGCCTTGAGAGGTCACTTCCAGTTGGAAGACTCTGTTATGGCAGGTATGTAGAGTAGGTGCCATTTGAAAGGGTTTATGTAGGTGTTTTTGAAAGTACATTCCAACTCATAGTTTCTGAGATAGTGAATACTCCTGTGCTATTTCAGTGCATCCTACTGTTCTCTTTACTTAGTAAGGGTTACTGAATTCCTCCTTAGACTTACTTAAACTACTAAACATCCCTGAACCTCTGACCATTCATAGGATATTATAGTCAACCATAAAATTATGTCAGGTTTGGATCTCAGGTGTCCTCTGTCTAAATGGGTTTCAAGAATCTACTCTCAAATTAATTCATGCCTCAAAAATTCTACTGATATCATCTAGAAGTAAGCCTTATAGGGTAAAGCTCTCATCCATTGTGGGTAGTCAGTGGGAAAATAGTTGACCCAATTCAGGAATCACAGAAAATGATACTTGCATCCCTTCACTGTTCATTTAAAACAAGCTATATATAGTGTCATTTGTCTTTTGATGCAGGACTGAAGCCTCTTCTTGAATTACAGATCTATTAGAGTTTTGTGGGTCTTCCTACATCTTCCACCTCCATAGATAGATCACCTGAAATTTCCTTTTCATGTTTTTTAAAATGGAGTCATGGCTCTTAAAAATACCACCACCAAATCTTTCTAGATATTTATGATTATTCTCAGTCTTTAAAAACTGTCTTGCCCACATCTTTTTGAAAATGAACATTTTATTATTAGTCTGGCTTAATTTTAATTTTAGATTTACAGCCAAGATGGTATGGAGGGTTCTGATACAGCCTTTCTCCATTTTCCCCATTATTAACATCTTAAGCTGTTGTGATATATTCATTAAAACTGGGAAACTGTCACTGACTCATTTCTGTTAAATAAACTCTAGTATTTATTTGGATTTCATCAGTTTTTCTATCAGTGCTTCTTTCTGTTCCAGAATCCAGCCCTTTGCTCGACATAGCATTTGAGTTACCACGTGTGCCTAGTCTCCACTAGTCTCCCACACCTGTGTGTAACAGCAGTGTTTTCTCCCCTTTGACTTAAATTTATAGAAATAGTACTTTCTCGCAGTCATGTTTCTACAGTTTACCATCAAGTAATTACATTTATGTAATTACAATAAAAATAATAAGTAGGATAAAGAGGTTTGGAAACAGCACAACTCTTCTTAATAGGGATTCTACTCAGTGGTGGGAAGAATTGCCCAGAGAAACCTTTTGGCTGTAAAACTTCCAGCTCACTATAGAAATTGGGTAGGAAGAATAGAAAAGAACATGGATTTGCCACTTCCATTAATGGAGTGTTTTTGTATTTCCCATTCCAAAAAAGAAAATGAAATAAATGTATCAGTGGCACCTTATCTGTGTTTGGAGCTCTGTTCTTGGGAGTGGATAGGGGAGGCCCATGTAGTAGAGAAGAGAGATCTCTAAGATAAGAAGCAGAGTGGGAAGGATCACTTAGCCAGGTGTGGATCTTGAGTCCTTTGATTGCCAAGCCAGAGCTCAGGCTCCATTACCATAAACTCAGGTCAGGTCAAACATTTTCTCCACAGAAATAGATTTGGGGGTGGTTTTGTGAACATCAAAATATTTCCCTGCCCAAGTAAATTGTGTATCTTGGACCCTATGGAAGATTCACAAGCCACAAATGGATTCTTTTGCTGTAAGACAACCAAGGGAAGGAAGTCAGAGGGAGACCTCTCTAGCTCCAGGAAAGGGATTGGAGTTTCTGTCATGTCCTTATCTCTCTCAGATTTCTTCCCAGATTTTAAAATGGAGTCATGGCTCTTAAAAATACCACCACCAAATCTTTCTAGATATTTATGATTATTCTCAGTCTTTAAAAACTGTCTTGCCCACATCTTTTTGAAAATGAACATTTTATTATTAGTCTGGCTTAATTTTAATTTTAGATTTACAGCCAAGATGGTATGGAGGGTTCTGATACAGCCTTTCTCCATTTTCCCCATTATTAACATCTTAAGCTGTTGTGATATATTCATTAAAACTGGGAAACTGTCACTGACTCATTTCTGTTAAATAAACTCTAGTATTTATTTGGATTTCATCAGTTTTTCTATCAGTGCTTCTTTCTGTTCCAGAATCCAGCCCTTTGCTCGACATAGCATTTGAGTTACCACGTGTGCCTAGTCTCCACTAGTCTCCCACACCTGTGTGTAACAGCAGTGTTTTCTCCCCTTTGACTTAAATTTATAGAAATAGTACTTTCTCGCAGTCATGTTTCTACAGTTTACCATCAAGTAATTACATTTATGTAATTACAATAAAAATAATAAGTAGGATAAAGAGGTTTGGAAACAGCACAACTCTTCTTAATAGGGATTCTACTCAGTGGTGGGAAGAATTGCCCAGAGAAACCTTTTGGCTGTAAAACTTCCAGCTCACTATAGAAATTGGGTAGGAAGAATAGAAAAGAACATGGATTTGCCACTTCCATTAATGGAGTGTTTTTGTATTTCCCATTCCAAAAAAGAAAATGAAATAAATGTATCAGTGGCACCTTATCTGTGTTTGGAGCTCTGTTCTTGGGAGTGGATAGGGGAGGCCCATGTAGTAGAGAAGAGAGATCTCTAAGATAAGAAGCAGAGTGGGAAGGATCACTTAGCCAGGTGTGGATCTTGAGTCCTTTGATTGCCAAGCCAGAGCTCAGGCTCCATTACCATAAACTCAGGTCAGGTCAAACATTTTCTCCACAGAAATAGATTTGGGGGTGGTTTTGTGAACATCAAAATATTTCCCTGCCCAAGTAAATTGTGTATCTTGGACCCTATGGAAGATTCACAAGCCACAAATGGATTCTTTTGCTGTAAGACAACCAAGGGAAGGAAGTCAGAGGGAGACCTCTCTAGCTCCAGGAAAGGGGATTGGAGTTTGTCAATGTCCTTATCTCTCTCAGATTTCTTCCCAGATTCATTTGCCACAGTGTAGCCCTTAGATAGACAGAGGTCATGGACTATGACTCTCCTTTTTAGGTAACCATGGAAAGATCAGTGACCCCTCTCCCACCTGAAAATCAGCAGCCCTTGTTGCTGTCCCTTCTGTGCCACTTAATAGCCTAACCTTCATCTTGCCTCCCCAGGCCTGTTTCTCCTTTCAAAATGAAGCTGTGGTGCTGGTGGTTTTTAGCTTTCATTGCCCTGTTCCTTGCCTTTTACAAAGCATTTTCATAGGTCCTCCATGTTGTTTCTAGAACTTCCCTACACCAGTATATCTTGTTTTACCTCTTCATTGTGTTTTGCAGATAGTGCACTTTTTGCAGATTGAAGGCCTGTGGGTCATGCAAGTCTACCTTGCCATTTTTCCAATAGCATTTGCTCACTTCATGTTTCTTGTCACATTTTGGTAGTTCCCACAATATTTCAAACTTTCCCATTATTATTATATTTCTTACAGTGATCTTTGGTGATTTTTTTGATGTTACTAGTGGAATTGTTTGGGGGCACCATGAACCACGCCCATATAAGACAGGAACTTCATAAATGTTCTGTGTGTTCTGACTGCTCCAGGCAGATGTTCCCCACCTCTGTCCCTCTCCTCAGGCCTCCCTGTTCCCTGAGACATGGAAATGTTGAAATTAAGCCATGAAATTAAGCCAATCAGTGACTGCACTCTATCCTTGGAGTGTTCAAATGAAAGGAAGAGTCTGTAACTCACCGCTGCTGTGCTTAGTCACTTAGTTGTATCTGACTCTGTGCAACCCTATAGACTGTAGCCCACCAGCCTCCTCTTTCCATGGGATTTCCAGGTCAGGTCAACCACTATATACCATAAACTCAGGTCAGGTCAAACATTTTCTCCACAGAAATAGATTTGGGGGTGGTTTTGTGAACATCAAAATATTTCCCTGCCCAAGTAAATTGTGTATCTTGGACCCTATGGAAGATTCACAAGCCACAAATGGATTCTTTTGCTGTAAGACAACCAAGGGAAGGAAGTCAGAGGGAGACCTCTCTAGCTCCGGGAAAAGGGGGATTGGAGTTTGTCAATGTCCTTATCTCTCTCAGATTTCTTCCCAGATTCATTTGCCACAGTGTAGCCCTTAGATAGACAGAGGTCATGGACTATGACTCTCCTTTTTAGGTAACCATGGAAAGATCAGTGACCCCTCTCCCACCTGAAAATCAGCAGCCCTTGTTGCTGTCCCTTCTGTGCCACTTAATAGCCTAACCTTCATCTTGCCTCCCCAGGCCTGTTTCTCCTTTCAAAATGAAGCTGTGGTGCTGGTGGTTTTTAGCTTTCATTGCCCTGTTCCTTGCCTTTTACAAAGCATTTTCATAGGTCCTCCATGTTGTTTCTAGAACTTCCCTACACCAGTATATCTTGTTTTACCTCTTCATTGTGTTTTGCAGATAGTGCACTTTTTGCAGATTGAAGGCCTGTGGGTCATGCAAGTCTACCTTGCCATTTTTCCAATAGCATTTGCTCACTTCATGTTTCTTGTCACATTTTGGTAGTTCCCACAATATTTCAAACTTTCCCATTATTATTATATTTCTTACAGTGATCTTTGGTGATTTTTTTGATGTTACTAGTGGAATTGTTTGGGGGCACCATGAACCACGCCCATATAAGACAGGAACTTCATAAATGTTCTGTGTGTTCTGACTGCTCCAGGCAGATGTTCCCCACCTCTGTCCCTCTCCTCAGGCCTCCCTGTTCCCTGAGACATGGAAATGTTGAAATTAAGCCATGAAATTAAGCCAATCAGTGACTGCACTCTATCCTTGGAGTGTTCAAATGAAAGGAAGAGTCTGTAACTCACCGCTGCTGTGCTTAGTCACTTAGTTGTATCTGACTCTGTGCAACCCTATAGACTGTAGCCCACCAGCCTCCTCTTTCCATGGGATTCTCCAGGCCAGAGTACTGGAGCGGGTTGCCATGCCCTCTTCCAGGGGATCTTCCCATCCCAGCGATCGAACCCAGGTCTCTTGCATTGCAGGAGGATTCTTTACTACTCAGACAACAGAGAAGCCCCTATATCTAGATCGTTGACCCCATGGACTGTAACTTACCAGGCTTTTCCATTCATGGGATTTTCCAGGCAAGCAAACTGGAGTGGATTGCCATTTCCTTCTCCACTCTTAACTCACTAGGTAGGAACAATTAAGCTTATTGAGGAAGGCATTTCAAAAACCAAGAGTGGCCCAAAGCTAGGCTTCTTGCACCAGTTAGCCAAGTTGTAAATGTGAAGGAAAATTTCTTGAAGGAAATTGAAAGTGCTGCTCCAGTGAACACACAAATGATAAGAAAGTGAAACAGCCTTCTTGCTGATAGGGACAGAGTTTTAGTGATTCAAATGGAAGATCAAACCAGCCACAGCATTCCCTTAAGCCAAAGCCTAAACCAAAGGATCTAACTCTTCTCAGTTCTAGAAAAGCTGAGAAAGGTGAGGAAGGAGAAAAGTTCGAAGCTAGCAAGGATTGGTTCATGTTATCTCTATGACATAAAAGTGCAGTGTGAAGCAGCAAGTGCTGATGTAGAAGCCACAGCAAGTTACCCAGAAGACATAGCTAAGATCTTTAATGAGGGTGGTTGCACTAAGTAACAGATTTTCAGTAGATGAAACAGTCTTCTATCTGAAGATGCCATCTAGATCTTTCACAGCTAGGAGAAGTCAGTACCTGGTTTCACAGCTTCAAAAGACAAGTCTCTTGTTAGGAACTAATACATTTGATGACTTTAATTTGAAGCCAGTGCTCTTTTACCATTCCCTAAATCCTAGGATCCTTAAAAAATTGTGCTAATTCTACTTTGCCTGTGCATTACGAGTGGAACCATAAAATACTGATGATCACACATCCGTTTACAACTTGGTTTAATGAATATTTTAAGCCCACTGTTGAGAGCTACTGTACAGGAAAAAAAAAAAAAAATTCCATTCAAAATGCTACTGATCATGGCCAATGCATCTGGTCATCCAAAAGCTGTGATGGAGATGTACAATGAGATTCGTGTTTTTTCATACCTGCTAATACAGTATCCATTCTGATCAAGGAGTAATCTCAAGTCTTGCCATTTAAGAAATAGATTTCGTAAGGTTATAGATGTCATAGATAGTGATTCCTCTGACAGATCTGGGCATAGTCAGTTGGAAACCTTCTGGGAAGGATTCATCATTCTAGATACTACTAAGAACATTGGTGAGTCATGCTAAGAGTACAGAATGTCAACATGAGCAGGAGTTTGGAAGAAAATGATTTCAGTTCTCATGGGTGACTTTGAGTGGAGGAAGACTCAAGACTTTCTTCACTCAAGACTTCATTGGTGACGGTCTGGAGGGGTGGGATGGGGGGATATACATATGACTAATCTGGGAACATACATATCTGTAAACAACAAAATTCTGTAAAAGTTCAAAGTAAAATAAAAGTTAAAAAAAAAAATTTCATTGGAGGAATTCCCTGCAGATGTGGTAGAAACAGCAAGAGAACTAGAATTAAAAGTGAAGCCTGGGGGCTTCCCTTTGTGGTCCAGTGGGTAAGGACACCGCCTTGCAGTGCAAGGGGCGCCGGTTTGAGCCCTGGCCTGGGAAGATCCCACGTGCCGCAGAGTGGCTGGACCGATGTGTCCAATTACGGAGCCGGAGCTCTGGTGTGCGTGTGCCCAGAGCCGGCGCTCTGAGACTCCAGGGGCCACCGCGATGGGAGGCCCACAGGAGCCAAAGAACAAAGAATGAAACAGTCTTCTATCTGAAGATGCCATCTAGATCTTTCACAGCTAGGAGAAGTCAGTACCTGGTTTCACAGCTTCAAAAGACAAGTCTCTTGTTAGGAACTAATACATTTGATGACTTTAATTTGAAGCCAGTGCTCTTTTACCATTCCCTAAATCCTAGGATCCTTAAAAAATTGTGCTAATTCTACTTTGCCTGTGCATTACGAGTGGAACCATAAAATACTGATGATCACACATCCGTTTACAACTTGGTTTAATGAATATTTTAAGCCCACTGTTGAGAGCTACTGTACAGGAAAAAAAAAAAAAAATTCCATTCAAAATGCTACTGATCATGGCCAATGCATCTGGTCATCCAAAAGCTGTGATGGAGATGTACAATGAGATTCGTGTTTTTTCATACCTGCTAATACAGTATCCATTCTGATCAAGGAGTAATCTCAAGTCTTGCCATTTAAGAAATAGATTTCGTAAGGTTATAGATGTCATAGATAGTGATTCCTCTGACAGATCTGGGCATAGTCAGTTGGAAACCTTCTGGGAAGGATTCATCATTCTAGATACTACTAAGAACATTGGTGAGTCATGCTAAGAGTACAGAATGTCAACATGAGCAGGAGTTTGGAAGAAAATGATTTCAGTTCTCATGGGTGACTTTGAGTGGAGGAAGACTCAAGACTTTCTTCACTCAAGACTTCATTGGTGACGGTCTGGAGGGGTGGGATGGGGGGATATACATATGACTAATCTGGGAACATACATATCTGTAAACAACAAAATTCTGTAAAAGTTCAAAGTAAAATAAAAGTTAAAAAAAAAAATTTCATTGGAGGAATTCCCTGCAGATGTGGTAGAAACAGCAAGAGAACTAGAATTAAAAGTGAAGCCTGGGGGCTTCCCTTTGTGGTCCAGTGGGTAAGGACACCGCCTTGCAGTGCAAGGGGCGCCGGTTTGAGCCCTGGCCTGGGAAGATCCCACGTGCCGCAGAGTGGCTGGACCGATGTGTCCAATTACGGAGCCGGAGCTCTGGTGTGCGTGTGCCCAGAGCCGGCGCTCTGAGACTCCAGGGGCCACCGCGATGGGAGGCCCACAGGAGCCAAAGAACAAAGACAGTGAAAATAGAGAAATGAAAGACCAATAGAAGTGGCCCGCCCATCCCCCTCCCTCCACACCCCACCCCCCCAAAAGATAAATAAATAAAATTTAAAAAAAAAAAAAGTGAAGCCTGAGGGCTTCCCTGATGGTCCAGTGGGTAAGGACACTGCCTTGCAGTGCAAGGGGCACTGATTCGATCCTTGGCCCGGGAAGATCCCATGTGCCACAGAGTGACTAGACCTATGTGTCCAGCTACTAAGCCGGAGCTCTGGAGAACGTGCACCCAGAGCAGGTGCTCTGCAGCAAGAGAGGCGACTGCAATGGGAGGCCCACACAGGCCAAAGAACAAAAGATGGATGAAAATAGGTAAATGAAAGACCAACAGAAGTGGCAAAAAAAAAAAAACCCTAGTGGGGGAAAAAAAAACAGTGAAGCCTGAAGATGTGGCTGAATTGCTTTAATTTCATGGTAAAACTTTAACCCATGAGGAGTTCCTTCTTCTGGATGAGCAAAGACAGTGATTTCTTTGTGATGGAGCCTATTCCTCCGGAAATTGCTGTGCATGCATGGCTCTAGAGGATTGACTCCAATTTTGAAAGAAATTCTCTTGTGAGTAGAATTCTGTCAAATAGCACTGCATGCTCCAGAAAAATTGTTCTAGGTGTAGTACCACTCCACAGTTACTAAATGACAGTGTACTGCCTAAACATAACTTTTACAGTTGCACTCGGAAACCAGAAATATTTTGTGATTCATTTTATTGTGATATTAGCTTTACTGCAGTTGTCTGGAACTGCACTTGCAGTGTCTCTGACATAGGCCTGTAGATGCTTAGTGTAGAAGGCAGGATAGCACAAGGCCAGCACACCCATGGCTTCAGATTTTGGCAGAGCTACTTAGCATATGTGTGACTTTACCCACTGTCACCCAAATAAACAGCAAGAGTGGCAGTGCCAAACTCATGGAGTTCTTATGATGAATAAAATGAGATAACAGGTATGAAACAGGGTAAAGTTCAAGACTCTCTTGACCATTAATAGGCCACTTGTTTTCCGTCATACAGGTTGAGAGTTTGAGAGTTTCCATGGATTACTGGGTGCAGAGATACGAAACAATTATGTCCAACTAAGTGTAGACAAGTAGGCACTGTTAGCCCAGTAATTTTCCCTGTGCTGTAACTTATAGAAAGAGGAAAACCTAAGGAAAATCTATAATGGCTAATGTGCTAAAACAGCTAATTTTACTATGTTTTTAAACTGTGTTTCTTGACTATTTTGGTGGCCCTTAAAAACACCATCAAATCTCTAGGTATCCAAAAAAGAAAATTCTCCAAAGCACCG
The DNA here is from genome assembly GCA_022376925.1 of Tragulus kanchil. Classification (NCBI taxonomy): domain Eukaryota; kingdom Metazoa; phylum Chordata; class Mammalia; order Artiodactyla; family Tragulidae; genus Tragulus; species Tragulus kanchil. Next base: position 261,856,361 of record JAIOJX010000032.1, read on the forward strand.
AGTTAGCTGCTGATTTTACATAAACTCACTGAAATCTCAGCTCATTTGTAAACACATTTTAAGAACAAGTGTTTCCCTCATTTTCTAGAAGAGAAATTAATTTCTACTTATTCTTCTGATTTCTCTCCTGCCCAGGAAGTCCAGGAGCAGGAATCCATCCATAAGGACAGTGATTAAACTTTCCCACTGTCTGATAGAGTTGAGGAGTTAGCAGAGTTTGATGTTTCACAGATTCACAAAAACATGTGCAAAACCCTTCCTGATTATGATATTGTAAAAAGAATCAACAGATATTTGCTATGATACCTTCTGTTCAAGGCACTGTACCTTGAAATTACAAATATCTCATTTGTTGTTTCAATGAAAAAGAAACACTTCCCCTCCATCCCCTACCCCTGCCCCCCAAGCTGTTTTAAACTGGGGGTGAAGCTTTTTTTTTTAGGATTTTTTTTTTTGGCCACTTCTATTGGTCTTTCATTTATTTCCATCTTTGTTCTTTGGCCTGTGTGGGCCTCCCATCACAGTGGCCTCTGTTGTCGCAGAGTACCAGCTCTGGGTGCATGCACTCCAGAGCTCCAGCTCTGTAATTGGACACATGGGTCCAGCTGCTCCGCGGCACGTGGGATCTTCCCAGGCTAGGGATCGAACCGGCGCCTGTGCAAGTCTTTAGATGCTTAGTGTAGAAGGCAGGATAGCACAAGGCCAGCACACCCATGGCTTCAGATTTTGGCAGAGCTACTTAGCATATGTGTGACTTTACCCACTGTCACCCAAATAAACAGCAAGAGTGGCAGTGCCAAACTCATGGAGTTCTTATGATGAATAAAATGAGATAACAGGTATGAAACAGGGTAAAGTTCAAGACTCTCTTGACCATTAATAGGCCACTTGTTTTCCGTCATACAGGTTGAGAGTTTGAGAGTTTCCATGGATTACTGGGTGCAGAGATACGAAACAATTATGTCCAACTAAGTGTAGACAAGTAGGCACTGTTAGCCCAGTAATTTTCCCTGTGCTGTAACTTATAGAAAGAGGAAAACCTAAGGAAAATCTATAATGGCTAATGTGCTAAAACAGCTAATTTTACTATGTTTTTAAACTGTGTTTCTTGACTATTTTGGTGGCCCTTAAAAACACCATCAAATCTCTAGGTATCCAAAAAAGAAAATTCTCCAAAGCACCGAGTTAGCTGCTGATTTTACATAAACTCACTGAAATCTCAGCTCATTTGTAAACACATTTTAAGAACAAGTGTTTCCCTCATTTTCTAGAAGAGAAATTAATTTCTACTTATTCTTCTGATTTCTCTCCTGCCCAGGAAGTCCAGGAGCAGGAATCCATCCATAAGGACAGTGATTAAACTTTCCCACTGTCTGATAGAGTTGAGGAGTTAGCAGAGTTTGATGTTTCACAGATTCACAAAAACATGTGCAAAACCCTTCCTGATTATGATATTGTAAAAAGAATCAACAGATATTTGCTATGATACCTTCTGTTCAAGGCACTGTACCTTGAAATTACAAATATCTCATTTGTTGTTTCAATGAAAAAGAAACACTTCCCCTCCATCCCCTACCCCTGCCCCCCAAGCTGTTTTAAACTGGGGGTGAAGCTTTTTTTTTTAGGATTTTTTTTTTTGGCCACTTCTATTGGTCCTTCATTTATTTCCATCTTTGTTCTTTGGCCTGTGTGGGCCTCCCATCGCAGTGGCCTCTGTTGTCGCAGAGTACCAGCTCTGGGCGCATGCACTCCAGAGCTCCAGCTCGGTAACTGGACACGTCGGTCCAGCTGCTCCATGGCACGTAGGATCCTCCCAGGCCAGGGATTGAACCGGCGCCTTGCACTGCAAGGCAGTCTTTACCCAATGGACCACCAGGGAAAGCCCTAGGGTGTGAAACGTTTAATTGTGTAAGTTTCAGGTGTACTCATTATACACTACACAGTGAGCCCCATCACAAATCTTGTTGTTAGACCATGCATCATCATGCTGCTGATCCCTTCACTTACTTTCCATATTTCTTCAGCCTCCTTCCCCAGTGGTAACCAGTAATCTCATCTCTGTATTATGAGTTTGTTTTTTATTTTGTTTGCTCATTTGTTTTTCAAAATTCCATATATGAGTGAAATACCATAGTGTTTGTCTTTCTCTTTCTGCTTTCTTTTCACTTAGTATGGTACTTTCAAGGTCCATCCAGTTTGTTGCAAATTGCAGAACACTTTTTTTTTATGACTGAGTTGCATTCCTATATGTGTGTGTGTGTGTGTGTGTGTGTGTGTGTGTATTACATCTTTTTTATTCATCCATCTATTGATGACCACGTAGACTGCTTCCATAGATATAGGGATACATTTATCTTTTTGAATTAGTGTTTTTGTGTTCTTCAGATAAACACCCAGAAGTGAAATACCTGGGTCATACAGTATTTCTATTCTTAATTTTTGAATTTTTTCCCCCGTTTTCCCAAAGGTTTCTCTTATCTCCACATCTTCTCAACATACATTATTTCTTGTGTTTTCCAAAATACCAGGCTGTTTTCCATAAGGCTGATTATGATATTCACAGATTCACAAAATGTAAACCCTCCATAAAAAAACACGATATTTGCTATGATACCTTCTGTTCAAGGCACTGTACCTTGAAATTACAAATATCTCATTTGTTGTTTCAATGAAAAAGAAACACTTCCCCTCCATCCCCTACCCCTGCCCCCCAAGCTGTTTTAAACTGGGGGTGAAGCTTTTTTTTTAGGATTTTTTTTTTTGGCCACTTCTATTGGTCCTTCATTTATTTCCATCTTTGTTCTTTGGCCTGTGTGGGCCTCCCATCGCAGTGGCCTCTGTTGTCGCAGAGTACCAGCTCTGGGCGCATGCACTCCAGAGCTCCAGCTCGGTAACTGGACACGTCGGTCCAGCTGCTCCATGGCACGTAGGATCCTCCCAGGCCAGGGATTGAACCGGCGCCCCTTGCACTGCAAGGCAGTCTTTACCCAATGGACCACCAGGGAAAGCCCTAGGGGTGTGAAACGTTTAATTGTGTAAGTTTCAGGTGTACTCATTATACACTACACAGTGAGCCCCATCACAAATCTTGTTGTTAGACCATGCATCATCATGCTGCTGATCCCTTCACTTACTTTCCATATTTCTTCAGCCTCCTTCCCCAGTGGTAACCAGTAATCTCATCTCTGTATTATGAGTTTGTTTTTTATTTTGTTTGCTCATTTGTTTTTCAAAATTCCATATATGAGTGAAATACCATAGTGTTTGTCTTTCTCTTTCTGCTTTCTTTTCACTTAGTATGGTACTTTCAAGGTCCATCCAGTTTGTTGCAAATTGCAGAACACTTTTTTTTTATGACTGAGTTGCATTCCTATATGTGTGTGTGTGTGTGTGTGTGTGTGTGTGTGTGTATTACATCTTTTTTATTCATCCATCTATTGATGACCACGTAGACTGCTTCCATAGATATAGGGATACATTTATCTTTTTGAATTAGTGTTTTTGTGTTCTTCAGATAAACACCCAGAAGTGAAATACCTGGGTCATACAGTATTTCTATTCTTAATTTTTTGATTCTCTGTACGGAATCTCCAGGCTGTTTTCCATAAGGCCTACACCAGTTTATATTCCCACTAACTGTACAAGTTTCTCTTATCTCCACATCTTCTCCAACATACATTATTTCTTGTGTTTTCCAAAATAGCCATTTTAATAAGTGTACAGTTTATCTCATTGTGGTTTTGATTCATATTTCCCTAGTAATTAGTGATACTGAACATCTTTTCATGTGCCTGTTGGCTATCTGCATCATATCTATGGAAAAATATTCAGAATCTCTGCCTATTTTAAGTTGTTTTTGTTCCTACTATTGAGTAATACGAGTTTTATATATACGTATTGGCTATTAAACCCTTATCAAATATGTGATTTGCAAATATCTTCTCCCATTCAGTAGGTTGCCTTTTCATTTTGATGATCTTTGCTATACAAGGGTTTTAGTTTGACATAATCCCATTTGTTTGTTTTGTTTGGCTTTTATCTCCCTTGCCTTTGGAGTGAGATCCATGAAACATAACTAAGACCAGTGTCAGTGAGTTTACCATCTACATTTTCTTCTAGGTGTCAGGTCTTATTTTCAAGTCTTCAATTTTGTTTGAGTTAGTTTTCGTACATGACATAAGAATCAAGCTTCATACTTTTGTATGTGGCTGTTCTGAATTCCCGAAACCATTTTATGAAGAGACCATCCTTTCTCCATTGTGTATTATTTTCTTCTTTTTAGTAAATTAATTGTCCCTCTATGTGTGTTGAGCTGTGCTTTCTCTACTCTATTCCATTGATCTATGCATCTGTTTTTCTGTCAATATCTTACTGTTTCAATGACTGTGGCTTGTACTAATTTGTGTCAGAGAGAGATTGATAATTGCCAGATAAATTTGCCATCTGCCTCTGCAGGGATTGAATCCTGTGCTGCTGCAGCTGTTGACCTTCAGCATGCGCTGAAGGGAGTCCAGGGTAGAGGATGAGGCAGTTTGTGCTCCAGGAAACTTGGCAGATCAGGTCTTTAGATAGTTAGATATTTTAAGGAACTGATTTCATGAGCCCAATCCTTACATCACCTCATATCTAGAAAAGCACTGTATCCCTTCATGGTGATGGTGACATCAGCTCCTTGGGACAGTGACAGAAAACCTTTTGTAAGATAAGTGCTTGATTGCATGAACTCCCCCTTCACCAAAATCACGTATTGACCTCTTTCTTCTACCTCCTTGGGGCAGTTTCTTGTAGCTATCTGAGGTGCTGTCTCCTGGACTGCAGTCCTCATTTTGTCCCAAATAAAACATAACTCACAACTCTCACATTATCTGTCCTTTTTAAATTGACAGAGTTGTGATACATTTTATTTGGAGCAGTTTTCTTGGAACTGTCTGAGGTACTGTCTTCTGGGCATCAGTCCTCATTTTGCCCCAAGTAAAGATTGCAAATTTCACATTGTGCATCTCTTCTTAGTTAACAGTTAAGCATGTCAGTTTCTACTTTTCATTTTGTTTTTTGATCTTTGCTATACAAGGGTTTTAGTTTGACATAATCCCATTTGTTTGTTTTGTTTGGCTTTTATCTCCCTTGCCTTTGGAGTGAGATCCATGAAACATAACTAAGACCAGTGTCAGTGAGTTTACCATCTACATTTTCTTCTAGGTGTCAGGTCTTATTTTCAAGTCTTCAATTTTGTTTGAGTTAGTTTTCGTACATGACATAAGAATCAAGCTTCATACTTTTGTATGTGGCTGTTCTGAATTCCCGAAACCATTTTATGAAGAGACCATCCTTTCTCCATTGTGTATTATTTTCTTCTTTTTAGTAAATTAATTGTCCCTCTATGTGTGTTGAGCTGTGCTTTCTACTCTATTCCATTGATCTATGCATCTGTTTTTCTTTCAATATCTTACTGTTTCAATGACTGTGGCTTGTACTAATTTGTGTCAGAGAGAGATTGATAATTGCCAGATAAATTTGCCATCTGCCTCTGCAGGGATTGAATCCTGTGCTGCTGCAGCTGTTGACCTTCAGCATGCGCTGAAGGGAGTCCAGGGTAGAGGATGAGGCAGTTTGTGCTCCAGGAAACTTGGCAGATCAGGTCTTTAGATAGTTAGATATTTTAAGGAACTGATTTCATGAGCCCAATCCTTACATCACCTCATATCTAGAAAAGCACTGTATCCCTTCATGGTGATGGTGACATCAGCTCCTTGGGACAGTGACAGAAAACCTTTTGTAAGATAAGTGCTTGATTGCATGAACTCCCCCTTCACCAAAATCACGTATTGACCTCTTTCTTCTACCTCCTTGGGGCAGTTTCTTGTAGCTATCTGAGGTGCTGTCTCCTGGACTGCAGTCCTCATTTTGTCCCAAATAAAACATAACTCACAACTCTCACATTATCTGTCCTTTTTAAATTGACAGAGTTGTGATACATTTTATTTGGAGCAGTTTTCTTGGAACTGTCTGAGGTACTGTCTTCTGGGCATCAGTCCTCATTTTGCCCCAAGTAAAGATTGCAAATTTCACATTGTGCATCTCTTCTTAGTTAACAGTTAAGCATGTCAGTTTCTACTTTGTTATTTCTCAAGATTGTTTTGATTCGGGTTCTTATTGTTCTATGTAAAGTTTAGAATTTTTTGTTGTAGTTCTGTAAAAGTGCCATTGGTATTTTGATACAGATTGCATTGATATGTATAATGCCTAGGTTAGTATGGTCATTTTAACAGCATTAATTATTCTCGTCTATTAAGGCAGTATATCCTTCCATCTCTATGTATTGTCTTCAGTTTCTTTCATCAGCATCCTGTAATTTTTTGATTACAGATCTCAAGTATAGATCTAAACCTACTCGTAAGGTAAGCTTATTCCTAGGTATTTTATTCTTTTTGATATGATTGTAATGGGATTGTTTTCTTAATGTCTTTTCCTGATAATTTATTGTTAGTGCCTAGAAATGCAACAGGTTTCTGTATGTTAATTAATTTTGTGTCCTGCAACTTTAGCAGATTTATTGATGAGCACTAATAGTGTTCTGGTGGTATCTTTAGGATTTTCTATGTAGACTATATCATGTTCTCTACAAAGAGTGACAGTTTACCTCTTCCTTTTCAAGTTTGATTCCTTTTATTTTTTTGTCTTGTCTGATTGCTATGGATGCAAATTCCAGTACTATGTCAGGTAACTGGTGAGAGTGGGTAACCTTGTCTTATTCTTGATCTTAGAGTAAATGCTTTCAGCTTTTCATCATTGAAAATGATGTTGAAATCATTTTACCTGGAATTGGGCCTTGAACCCAAAACCCAGTTTGGGACTCAAACCCATGTGGCCAGGACTTGAATCCAGCCAAAACCCTGTTTGGGACTTGAATCAGTGTTGGCTAGAACGTGATCCCAGCCAAAATTCTGCTTGGGACTGGAACTCACATGGCCGGGACTCCAACCCAGCCAAAACCATGCTTGGGACTTGAACCCATGTGACTGGGACTCAAACCCTGCTTAAACCATTGATACCTGGTTTCAGGACCTAAGGGAGCTCAGTTTCTTGATGTCTCTTTGCAGAAAAGAATTCAGTCAGTGATGAAGTGATAGGTAAGAAAGTGAATTTATTCAGATTCAGAGAAAAGCACACTCCACCGACAAGAGTGTGGGCCTTCCCAGAGGGTGAGTGCTGTGCCACAAAAATGTGACCTGCTGAGCTTTTCCGGGTCACTTCATATGCTAATGAGTGGGAGGGTTCTTTTTTTTTTTTTAAAGATTTATTTATTTATTTATTTATTTTGGGCGGGGGTCGGGTTGGGGAGGGAAGGGAGCGGGCGGGCCACTTCTATTGGTCTTTCATTTTTCTGTTTTCATCCGTCTTTGTTCTTTTTTGGCTCCTGTGGGCCTCCCATCGCGGTGGCGTCTGTCATCACAGAGCGCCGGCTCTGGGCGCATGCGCTCCAGAGCTGCAGCTCGGTGATTGGACACATCGGTCCAGCCTCTCCGCTGCACGTGGGATCTTCCTAGGCCAGGGCTCGAACCGTGCCCCTTTCACTGCAAGGCGGTGTCCTTACCCATTGGACCACCAGGGGAAGCCGAGTGAGAGGGTTCTTTCAACAATTTCGGAGAAGGAATGGAACTGTCATGGCTCCTCTGGGTGTGTCATTTAGCTTGTTGATTGAGGATCAAGGTCTAGTCTGCTATCTTGGACCCATTTGATTCTAACCAGTTTATGTTGTGTCCTTGACCTGTCATTCTTTCAGAAATTGTGCCCTGCCCATTGCTCTCTTGTTACAGTGTTAGCTGTGGATCTGTCATATATGGCCTTTATTATTTATGTTAAGGTACATTTTATTTATGGCCGATTTGTTGAGAGTTTTATCATGAATGGGTATTGAATTTTGTCAGATGCTTTTTCTGCATCTTTTGAGATGATATAGTTTTTATCCTTCAGTTTGTACAAGTTGATGTATCATGTTGACTGAATAACAAATTTTGAATGAACCATCTTACATACCTGGAATAATCCCACTTGATCACAGTATATAATCCTTTTAATGTACTGTTTTATTCTGTTTGATGATGTTTCCTTGAGGATTTTTACATCTGTGTTCATCAAGAATATTGGCCTATAATCTTCCTTTTTTGTGTGGTTTCCTTGTCTGGTTTGGTGACTGGCAAACCCTGCAAAGTGTTACCTAGGGTAATGTCTCTTTGCAGAAAAGAATTCAGTCAGTGATGAAGTGATAGGTAAGAAAGTGAATTTATTCAGATTCAGAGAAAAGCACACTCCACCGACAAGAGTGTGGGCCTTCCCAGAGGGTGAGTGCTGTGCCACAAAAATGTGACCTGCTGAGCTTTTCCGGGTCACTTCATATGCTAATGAGTGGGAGGGTTCTTTTTTTTTTTTTAAAGATTTATTTATTTATTTATTTATTTTGGGCGGGGGTCGGGTTGGGGAGGGAAGGGAGCGGGCGGGCCACTTCTATTGGTCTTTCATTTTTCTGTTTTCATCCGTCTTTGTTCTTTTTTGGCTCCTGTGGGCCTCCCATCGCGGTGGCGTCTGTCATCACAGAGCGCCGGCTCTGGGCGCATGCGCTCCAGAGCTGCAGCTCGGTGATTGGACACATCGGTCCAGCCTCTCCGCTGCACGTGGGATCTTCCTAGGCCAGGGCTCGAACCGTGCCCCTTTCACTGCAAGGCGGTGTCCTTACCCATTGGACCACCAGGGGAAGCCGAGTGAGAGGGTTCTTTCAACAATTTCGGAGAAGGAATGGAACTGTCATGGCTCCTCTGGGTGTGTCATTTAGCTTGTTGATTGAGGATCAAGGTCTAGTCTGCTATCTTGGACCCATTTGATTCTAACCAGTTTATGTTGTGTCCTTGACCTGTCATTCTTTCAGAAATTGTGCCCTGCCCATTGCTCTCTTGTTACAGTGTTAGCTGTGGATCTGTCATATATGGCCTTTATTATTTATGTTAAGGTACATTTTATTTATGGCCGATTTGTTGAGAGTTTTATCATGAATGGGTATTGAATTTTGTCAGATGCTTTTTCTGCATCTTTTGAGATGATATAGTTTTTATCCTTCAGTTTGTACAAGTTGATGTATCATGTTGACTGAATAACAAATTTTGAATGAACCATCTTACATACCTGGAATAATCCCACTTGATCACAGTATATAATCCTTTTAATGTACTGTTTTATTCTGTTTGATGATGTTTCCTTGAGGATTTTTACATCTGTGTTCATCAAGAATATTGGCCTATAATCTTCCTTTTTTGTGTGGTTTCCTTGTCTGGTTTGGTATCAAGGTAATGCTGGTTTCATAAAGTATATTTGGAAGGTTTTATTTCTGTTTGATTTTTTGGAAGATTATGAGAAGGATGGCCATTAAATATTGTTTGATTGTTCTGTTGCATTCACCAGTGAAACTGCTTTCTCCTGGACTTTTATTTGTTGGAAGATTTTTGATTACTGTTTCAATTGCTTATTAGTACACAGTCTGTTCAGAATTTCTATTTCTTCCTGGTTCAGTCTTGAAGATTGTTTTTAGGATTTATCCATTTCTTCTATCTTGACTAGTTTGTTATGTAGTCACTTATGATCCTTTTTATTTCATGATACCAGTTTTAAATTTCCATCTTTCGTTTCTAATTTTATTGATTTAAGACCCCTCTTCTTTTCCTTGATGAATCTGACTAAAGGTTTATCAATTTTGTTTGTCTTTCCAAAGAACCAGCTCTTAGTTTCATTCATTATTTTTATTATTTTACTTATGCTTAATTTTTTATTTATTATAGTTCCCTTAGGTTTAAGATTAGTTTGTTTATTTGGAACTTTTTTTGTTCCTTGAGGTATGCCTCTATTGCTGTGAACTTCCTTCTTAGAACCTTTTTTGCTGCATTTTGTAGATTTTATATGTCACATTTCTGCTTACATTTGTCTCTAGGTATTATTAAATTTATCCTTTTATTTCTTTGGTGACCAATTTTTCAATAGTATGTTGTGTAGTCTCCACTTTTTTTTGGAGTTTCTCCCATTTTCATTTCTTGTGACTGATTTCTAGCTTTGTGCTAGAGAGTTGTCATCAGAAAAAATACTGGATGTGATTTCAGTATTCCTGATTTATTGAGATGTGTTCTGTGATCTATACCAGACAATGTTTCATGTACACTTGAGAAGAATGTATATTCTACTGCTTTTGGGTGTAATGGTCTGTGTGTATATCTATTAAATTTATCTGATCTAATGATAATTTAAGGTCAGTATTTCCTTATTTTCTCTATGAGTGATCTATCTGTTGATGTAAGCAGTGTGTAAAAGTTCCTTGCTATTATTGTGTCATCAATTTTTCCTTTCATATATGTTATTTTTTGCTATGTGGATGCTCCTATATTGGGTGCATAAATATTTACAAATGTTACATTATCTTGTTGGATTGACCCGTAGATTAGTATGTAATCCCCTTCTTAGTCTTCTATTAATTTTTGTTATAAAGTCTTTTTTCTGATAGCTACTGTAGCTTTTTTTTTTTTTTTTCATTTCTATTTGCGTGGAATATCTTTTTCAATCCCTTCACTTTAGGTCTTTGTCCTTTTTTTTTTTTCAAATTTTATTTATTTATTTATTTTTGGCTATTCTGGGTTCTCACTGCTGCCACAGGCTCCTCTCTAATTGCAGGGAGTGGGGGCTACTCTCTAGTTGAGGTGAGCAGGATTCTTGTTGTGGTGTCCTCAACTGTTGTGGAACTCGGGCTCTTGGGTACACGGGCTTCAGTAGTTGCAGCACATGGGCTCAATAGTTGCAGCTCTGAGGCTCCAGAGCACAGGCTCAACAGTTGTGGCTCATGGGCTTAGTTGCTCCGTGGCATGTGGGATCTTCCCGGATCAGGGATCTAACTTGGGTTTCCTGCATTGGCAGGTGAACTCTTCACCACTGAGCTACCAGGGAAGCCCCTATCCTTTCTTTGAAAGTTAGACTCATAGAGGCAGCATATGAATGGTAATAATATGGGTAATAGACCTGTAATATAAATGAGTCTTGTTTTTTAATTAGTCACTTTGTATTTTGATTACTAAACTTAGTCCATTAACATTTAAAGTAACTATTAATACAATAATTACTTATAAAATACAATGCAATAAGTTAAGTTTATACTGACATTTTGTTGTTTTCTGATTGTTTTTATAGTTTATCTCTGTTCCTTTCTTCTTTTCTTTTTCTTTTCCCTTGTGTTTTAATGTTTTTCTTGAGTGTTATGTTGACATTTCTTTCTTATTTTCTTTTGTGTATTTTCTGTAGGTTTTATCCTATGGTAATAGTTAGGTTCTCCCAGAACATCCAAGTAGTAGCCAGTTTTAATTTTGTAGCAAATTAAATTTGAACACTTGTTAAAGGTTTAACTTTTTACTCTGGCCCACATACACATTTTATACTTTTGATGACACATTTGATGCCTTTTTAAATCATCCCTTAACTAATTTTTGTAATTTTAGTTGTCTTTACTACGTTTGTCTTTTAACCTTCGTGCTTTTTGTGTTGACCCACTATCTTTATTACATATTTACCTTTTCCAGTGAGATTTTTACTTTCATGTGTTTTCTTTTTATTAATTTGTGTTGTTTCTTTTTAGTTAAAGAAGTCCCTTTAATAATTCTTATAGGGCCAGTTTTGTAATGATAAACTCCTTCAGCTTACTTATCTGGGAACTCAATCTCTCCTTCAGTTTTGAGTGATAATGTTGTAGGGTAAAGAATCTGCCTTAGAACTTTTTGCTTTCCTTTCAGCACTTTAGATAGCTCTCATCACTCCCTTCTCACCTGTGAAGTTTCTGCTGACAAAAAACTTCTGATCTTCTTAAGGGTTTCCCGTGTATATAACAAGTTGTTCTTTTCTTGCTGCCTTTTAGAATCCTTTTCTTTACCTTTAAATTTTGCTGTTTTAAATACAATAGGTTTTGGTTTTATCTTTTTTGATCTTATTTGGAGCTCCCTGGGCTTCCTGGACCTAGATGTCTGATTAGGGAACTTTTTTTTTTTTTGGCCTCTTTTATTGGTCTTTATTTATTTTCGTCCATCTTTATTCTTTGGCCTGTGTGGGCCTCCCATTGCAATGGCCTCCCTCGTTGCAGTGCATTGGCGCTGGGCGCATGAGCTCCAGAGCACTGGTTCATAATTGGACACACCAGTCTAGCCACTCCATGGCACGTGGGATTTTCCCAGGTCAGGGATCGAATCAGCACCCCTTGCATTGCAAGGTGGACTCTTTACCCACTGGACCACCAAGGAAACCCTGATTAGGGAACTTTTTAGCCAGTCTTTGCTTAAGCAATTTTTCTGGCCCTTTATTTCTCTTTTCTCCTTCTGCAAGCCCTCTACTGTGAATGTTGTTCTACTTGATGTAGTCCGAGAGGTCTCTCAAGGTATCTTTATTTTTTAAACTCTTTGTCTTCATTTTGCTGCTCTCTTTAGATGAGTTCCATTGCTTTGTCTTACAACTTACGTTTCATTCTTCTACCTCACCCAGTCTGTTATTGAACCCATCTAGTGTATTTTTCAATTCAGCAAAAACTTCTGTTTGGTACTTTTTTGCACTTTTTATCCCTTTGTTGAAGTTTACTTTGTTCATCCATTCTTCTCCTGAGTTCTGTAAGCCTTTTTATTATTTTGAATTCTTTGTTGGGTAGATTGCTTGTCTCTGTTTCATTTAGGTTTTTCTTTTTCCCCAATATTTTATCTTATTATTTCTATTGGAACACACTCCTTTGTCTCCTTATTTTGCCTAATTCTCTGTATGCGTTTCTTTGTATTGGGTTTATCAGCCATCTCCCCTTCCTGAAGGAGTAGCCTCATTTAGGAGATATCCTGTGGAGCTCAAAAGCACAGTCCCACACAACAAGCATAGTTTGGCACTCAGGTGGCACCCACGGGTGGGTTTCATGCACACTTCTGTTATGCTAGGGCTGCAGCTGCTGTGAGGCACTGGTGAGCAGGGTTATCACTCAGCCAGCTGTGAAGCCTTCTGAGGCCTCAGAAGGGTGTGCTCACTGGTGCTTACAGGTTAAAGGGAGAATTCCAAAATGGTACCTACCATCACCAGCAATACCATAGTAACCTGAGCCCACAGAAATGGATTCTGCCAGTGTCTCAGTTCCAGGGGAACTTTTTTTTTTTTTTTTAAAGATTTATTTATTTATTTATTTATTTATTTTACACGGGGGTCGGGTTGGGGAGGGAGGGGAGCAGGCGGGCCACGTCTATTGGTCTTTCATTTCTCTATTTTAATCCGTCTTTGTTCTTTGGCTCCTGTGGGCCTCCCATCACGGTGGCCTCTGTCGTTGCAGAGTGCCGGCTCTGGGCGCATGCGCTCCAGAGCTTTGGCTCCGTAATTGGACACATCGGTCCAGCCACTCCGCGGCACATGGGATATTCCCAGGCCAGGGCTCGAACCAGCACCCCTTGCACTGCAAGGCGGTGTCCTTACCCACTGAACCACCAGGGGAAGCCCCCAGGGGAACATTTAAACTGTCTCTGTGTCTCTGGCAGACATTTCAAGATTAGTACATGGGTTACCTTCACCTGTGCTATTAAGTCTGGTGGGTTTGCACCAATTTTCAGGTCCAGGGAGTCTGCATGAAAATCCCTTATAATCCATAATTTCCTATTATGTGCAGTCCTTTACTATTTGTTCCCCATTGGTTTTCAAAGCCAGATGTTTGGGGGCTTGGCTGTCGTGTGCAGGATCTAGAAGTTGGAATGCCTGATGTGGAGCTCGAATCCCTCATTCCTCAGGGAAAAGATGCTATCTTGATACTCTCCTTCTACCCTTTGTTGTGAAGGCTATGTTCATTCCATTTTTTCAGGCCCTTTTCCAAAGGAATTATTTTACCTACAGTTATAGATTGCTATATTTATGGGAAGAGTGAGTTTAAGATCTTCCTGCACTGCCATCTTGAGCCTTCTTCCTGAGACTAGGTTTTTAAACTGATGTGTACTTGTAATGTATTATTTTTCTTCTTTAAAGCTATTACAAAAGTATGAATCATAGTCAGTGACATGTTCAAGTCAGTGACATGGAATAAAAAGGTGTTTAATCTGATAGGAAGAATTAAATGATTGTTCACTCTTAAAGTCTTATCACAAGTACCTGACTCATCTTGACGAGAAGGATAAGATCCTGCCACTCCCCAGGCCAACAGGAGGTAGTTTCACGTGGGCGTCCCTTGCTTATCAATTTTATCTATTAGGGCTCATTAACATCAGGACTGAAGATGTAGGGAGTTTAATAGACATTTTAGAACCTTTTGCACCTAACCTCTTCCAGAGGATACTGTGTGTTTGTCACCATTCAGATGTCTTGTTCTTCTCTGCACCGGCTGTGGCCAGTACTCCTCCTTTCCCCTAAGTGCCCCCCATCCTTCCCCATTAATGTACACTCATGTCACATGTAACTATATAGAAGCCTCCTGTGTCAGCCTCACCAACTCATCTTCTTAATCTGACAGGCCCCGGGCTGCAGATAGCCAGGGCTGCTGGACGGGTAACTTTCCTTGTGCCGTAACTCAGCAGAGAGGTAGGATCAATGACAGGTTTATAGGAGAGCAGGGCTTTAAATAGCTGAGGTCAGTGTCTGGAGGCTTCCCCTTAATACCACTAACAGCATCCTGCCAGTGAGACGATTAGTCACTCTGTTACCCACTCTAAACTATTTCTGATTTTCAGCTTTATTTTCAAACACATGCTAAGAAATCTCAACTCCCAGCAAATTGACAATGCAGCCCTCTTTATATGAAGCCTTGTTTATAGGCCACAATTCTCCCGACAGATTTACAAGTGTCTACGGAGTTTTAAAAGACGATTGCTTAACCGGCATTAAGTGAGACCCATAGGACTGTGTAAATATTTTAGCTGGAATAGGGGATTTTTTAAAAAAAAATATCTGAGCCAAATATTGCATTAAATCTGAAGACAGTGGCAAACTGATTAGCAGTAGTTGCCAGCTTCGTGCTTTGCCAGTGATTCCCGTAGCCAAGACTAGATACGAGAATCTATCCACCAGTTGAGGTTGTGTGTTTTAAAATAACTTTCCATCCCTCTTTCCCTTCTCCTTACGCCTT
The DNA here is from genome assembly GCA_022376925.1 of Tragulus kanchil. Classification (NCBI taxonomy): domain Eukaryota; kingdom Metazoa; phylum Chordata; class Mammalia; order Artiodactyla; family Tragulidae; genus Tragulus; species Tragulus kanchil. Next base: position 261,871,503 of record JAIOJX010000032.1, read on the forward strand.
CCTGTCTCTTCTATTTTATTTCTTCATGATTTATTTAGATGTGAACACTTCACAGAGTAGAAAATTACAGTTAGCATGACTAACCAGTGAAGGTTGAAATGGGAACGTGGATCTGGAGGTCAGAGAGGCTGCAGAAGGCTCACAGCCCGTGAACATAGGAAGAATTAAATGATTGTTCACTCTTAAAGTCTTATCACAAGTACCTGACTCATCTTGACGAGAAGGATAAGATCCTGCCACTCCCCAGGCCAACAGGAGGTAGTTTCACGTGGGCGTCCCTTGCTTATCAATTTTATCTATTAGGGCTCATTAACATCAGGACTGAAGATGTAGGGAGTTTAATAGACATTTTAGAACCTTTTGCACCTAACCTCTTCCAGAGGATACTGTGTGTTTGTCACCATTCAGATGTCTTGTTCTTCTCTGCACCGGCTGTGGCCAGTACTCCTCCTTTCCCCTAAGTGCCCCCCATCCTTCCCCATTAATGTACACTCATGTCACATGTAACTATATAGAAGCCTCCTGTGTCAGCCTCACCAACTCATCTTCTTAATCTGACAGGCCCCGGGCTGCAGATAGCCAGGGCTGCTGGACGGGTAACTTTCCTTGTGCCGTAACTCAGCAGAGAGGTAGGATCAATGACAGGTTTATAGGAGAGCAGGGCTTTAAATAGCTGAGGTCAGTGTCTGGAGGCTTCCCCTTAATACCACTAACAGCATCCTGCCAGTGAGACGATTAGTCACTCTGTTACCCACTCTAAACTATTTCTGATTTTCAGCTTTATTTTCAAACACATGCTAAGAAATCTCAACTCCCAGCAAATTGACAATGCAGCCCTCTTTATATGAAGCCTTGTTTATAGGCCACAATTCTCCCGACAGATTTACAAGTGTCTACGGAGTTTTAAAAGACGATTGCTTAACCGGCATTAAGTGAGACCCATAGGACTGTGTAAATATTTTAGCTGGAATAGGGGATTTTTTAAAAAAAAATATCTGAGCCAAATATTGCATTAAATCTGAAGACAGTGGCAAACTGATTAGCAGTAGTTGCCAGCTTCGTGCTTTGCCAGTGATTCCCGTAGCCAAGACTAGATACGAGAATCTATCCACCAGTTGAGGTTGTGTGTTTTAAAATAACTTTCCATCCCTCTTTCCCTTCTCCTTACGCCTTCCTGTCTCTTCTATTTTATTTCTTCATGATTTATTTAGATGTGAACACTTCACAGAGTAGAAAATTACAGTTAGCATGACTAACCAGTGAAGGTTGAAATGGGAACGTGGATCTGGAGGTCAGAGAGGCTGCAGAAGGCTCACAGCTGTCCTGGTGAAGCAACGTGGAGACAGGTTACTATTTGCTAATGGACTTGTGTATCATAAACACGGGTCTCAGTAGCCAGCTGTTACACTCCTTGAAGAAAATAGTCTTAAGATGGGCAAGCACTGCTACCTCTTTCATATACTGATTTCCTTGAATTGTGGTTAGCTTGAAGATATATATGTGTGAGAAAATTCCTCACTGATTTTTAATGAAACTTGCATGCGCTCTGCATTTTGCCTCCAGAGGAAGTTATTTTTTTATTTAGGCATTTCTATTGAACAGCATTCTCCTTTGTTGAGCACAGAGTGAGATGGATGGTTCCATCTCAAGTGTCACTGCTGTGAAAGTGGGGCATCCTACCCACCAGGACTTACCTCTGCTCGGCAGCCTCTTACTGTTCATCTACTGATTTCCACTCAAAGATGCTTCTCAGTTGCCTCAAAATGTAGGTTCAATTTGCTCCCACAATGAATTGTAATCAGGTGTCCAAATCATTCTGTGATATTCTGGATCCACAGGTTTGAACATCTTAAATTTATGAGTTCATAATTATATAAACGTATGTGTGCATGCTAAGTTGCCTCAGTCATGTCCAACTCTTTGCAACCCTGTGGACCATGGCCTGCCTGGCTCCTCTGTCTATGGGATTCTCCAGGCAAGAATAATGGAGTGGAAAAAAAAAAGTGGAGTGGGTTGCCATTCCATCCTCAAGGGGATTTTCCTGACCCAGGGTTTGAACCTATGCCTCTTGTGTCTCCTGCATTGGGGAAACAAAGTGGAGTTTTGGTTAGCCATTCCACGACCGGCATTAAGTGAGACCATAGACTGTAAATATTTTAGCTGGAATAGGGATTTTTAAAAATATCTGAGCAAATTTTTTAAAAAATTAGCAGTAGTTGCCAGTTGCTTTGCCAGTGATTCCCGTAGCCAAGACTAGATACGAGAATCTATCCACCAGTTGAGGTTGTGTGTTTTAAAATAACTTTCCATCCCTCTTTCCCTTCTCCTTACGCCTTCCTGTCTCTTCTATTTTATTTCTTCATGATTTATTTAGATGTGAACACTTCACAGAGTAGAAAATTACAGTTAGCATGACTAACCAGTGAAGGTTGAAATGGGAACGTGGATCTGGAGGTCAGAGAGGCTGCAGAAGGCTCACAGCTGTCCTGGTGAAGCAACGTGGAGACAGGTTACTATTTGCTAATGGACTTGTGTATCATAAACACGGGTCTCAGTAGCCAGCTGTTACACTCCTTGAAGAAAATAGTCTTAAGATGGGCAAGCACTGCTACCTCTTTCATATACTGATTTCCTTGAATTGTGGTTAGCTTGAAGATATATATGTGTGAGAAAATTCCTCACTGATTTTTAATGAAACTTGCATGCGCTCTGCATTTTGCCTCCAGAGGAAGTTATTTTTTTATTTAGGCATTTCTATTGAACAGCATTCTCCTTTGTTGAGCACAGAGTGAGATGGATGGTTCCATCTCAAGTGTCACTGCTGTGAAAGTGGGGCATCCTACCCACCAGGACTTACCTCTGCTCGGCAGCCTCTTACTGTTCATCTACTGATTTCCACTCAAAGATGCTTCTCAGTTGCCTCAAAATGTAGGTTCAATTTGCTCCCCACAATGAATTGTAATCAGGTGTCCAAATCATTCTGTGATATTCTGGATCCACAGGTTTGAACATCTTAAATTTATGAGTTCATAATTATATAAACGTATGTGTGCATGCTAAGTTGCCTCAGTCATGTCCAACTCTTTGCAACCCTGTGGACCATGGCCTGCCTGGCTCCTCTGTCTATGGGATTCTCCAGGCAAGAATAATGGAGTGGAAAAAAAAAAGTGGAGTGGGTTGCCATTCCATCCTCAAGGGGATTTTCCTGACCCAGGGTTTGAACCTATGCCTCTTGTGTCTCCTGCATTGGCAGGCAGGTTTTTTACCACTAGCACCACCTGGGGAGCCCATATTAATGTATATTTACCCCAAACTGTGAGTCTTTGATGTAAACTTTAAATTTGCCTGTACAGACTTCCCAAATTCAGATGCTCCACTGGCATTGACAGTGGTGTAATTGATGTTCAGAATAAATGTGTTACAGTGGGCCTTTCAAAATTGCTGTCACAGACAGACCTCCAACCCAGGCTTATGCTATGGTTAATTCATTATTAACTTCTGTGAAAGTTGCTCAGTCGTGTCCAACTCTTTGTAACCCATGGATAAGCCATGGATTTCTCCAGACAAGAATACTGACGTGGGTAGTCTGAAGTGGGATCAAACCCAGGTCTCCCACATTGCAGGCCGATTCTTTTACCATCTGAGCCACCAGGGAAGCCCAGGAATACTGGAGTGGGTAGTCCGTGCCTTCTTCAGTTAACTTGTGTACATCACCAGTTATCTTCACTGTAGCCTCAATGCATGGATCGTCATCTCAGTGTTTTCTATCCTAGAGCATAATCACTTCAAATGCAAGAACCATAGTCCTTTTATTACAGTGGCAGACATAATTCTAGCTTATATATAAGCTGTAACTTATATATGCCACCTTATATATAGCTTATATATACCACCTCTGCAGAGTGGTAAAGAAGATACAATTTATACTTTCAAAATTTCTCTCCTTCCTCTTTCCCATTCTGGTACAATCCACGTTGCACCAAAAGCAGCTTGGCCACTATGTATTATATCAAGGACTTGAATTTTTTTACATTTTACCCATAATTTCACTTCCAAAATCTATCCTAAAGAAGTAATCTTAAACTCAGAATAAGGGTTTTATGGGAATAGATGTTACTTAAAGCCTGAATACTTATATAAACGTATGTGTGCATGCTAAGTTGCCTCAGTCATGTCCAACTCTTTGCAACCCTGTGGACCATGGCCTGCCTGGCTCCTCTGTCTATGGGATTCTCCAGGCAAGAATAATGGAGTGGAAAAAAAAAAGTGGAGTGGGTTGCCATTCCATCCTCAAGGGGATTTTCCTGACCCAGGGTTTGAACCTATGCCTCTTGTGTCTCCTGCATTGGCAGGCAGGTTTTTTACCACTAGCACCACCTGGGGAGCCCATATTAATGTATATTTACCCCAAACTGTGAGTCTTTGATGTAAACTTTAAATTTGCCTGTACAGACTTCCCAAATTCAGATGCTCCACTGGCATTGACAGTGGTGTAATTGATGTTCAGAATAAATGTGTTACAGTGGGCCTTTCAAAATTGCTGTCACAGACAGACCTCCAACCCAGGCTTATGCTATGGTTAATTCATTATTAACTTCTGTGAAAGTTGCTCAGTCGTGTCCAACTCTTTGTAACCCATGGATAAGCCATGGATTTCTCCAGACAAGAATACTGACGTGGGTAGTCTGAAGTGGGATCAAACCCAGGTCTCCCACATTGCAGGCCGATTCTTTTACCATCTGAGCCACCAGGGAAGCCCAGGAATACTGGAGTGGGTAGTCCGTGCCTTCTTCAGTTAACTTGTGTACATCACCAGTTATCTTCACTGTAGCCTCAATGCATGGATCGTCATCTCAGTGTTTTCTATCCTAGAGCATAATCACTTCAAATGCAAGAACCATAGTCCTTTTATTACAGTGGCAGACATAATTCTAGCTTATATATAAGCTGTAACTTATATATGCCACCTTATATATAGCTTATATATACCACCTCTGCAGAGTGGTAAAGAAGATACAATTTATACTTTCAAAATTTCTCTCCTTCCTCTTTCCCATTCTGGTACAATCCACGTTGCACCAAAAGCAGCTTGGCCACTATGTATTATATCAAGGACTTGAATTTTTTTACATTTTACCCATAATTTCACTTCCAAAATCTATCCTAAAGAAGTAATCTTAAACTCAGAATAAGGGTTTTATGGGAATAGATGTTACTTAAAGCCTGAATACTTCACCATAAGAGTATGGTAGAAAGGACGTTGGTACTCAACTGCAGGGCAGTTGTTACATAGGACACATCCATTCGACGGCATTTTATATGGATGTTAAACACAGTGCTTGTGAATTTTGTCAAAAAATAGTAGAAAGTGTACATGATATATTTAATAGAATAAAAGTAGATAAATTTATCAAATAAAAGTATATAAAATTAGCATATGGTCCAGTGGGTAAAGAGTCCACCCTGCAGTGCAAGGGGTGCTGGTTTGATCCCTGGCCTGGGAAGATCCCACGTGCCACGGAGCGGGGACCAGTGTGTCCAATTACAAGCCAACACTCTGGAGTGCATACACCCAGATCCAGTGCTCCGTAACGAGAGAGGCCACTGCAATGGGAGGCCCACACATGCCAAAGAGTAGAGATGGATGAAAATTTAAAAAATAAATAACATATAAAAGCAGCCTCTATAAGATTATGGAGATGGGAGAGGGTAGTGATACAGGGGCTGAGATACTGAGAAACACAAGAGACACCACTGTTTTAGACAGTTCTGTTCATGGTATCATGAATGACCTTTTCCTACCTCATTTTTTGTGTGTCATGCATTCATTTATGTATGCTACCTTCATAATACTTAGCAGAAGATACTTGCTGCTCCTCTCCTCAACATGAGCTCCTGTCCCCTTCAGATGCTCAGAACCTTCGTATTTGCTGCCTATCTGAGCCTTCCCATTAGACCATCTCCCCTTAGAGATGGAACCCTGCTGAGCATGCCTCTTTCTTCCTTGGTAACACAACTTCCCTGACTCATTTGAAATCTCCCTTCTCCACACTCTTCTGAGAAATTGTTTCTTGTTGACATTAATGAATTAATGAATTCCTTATATATGCTTCCTCAAATATATATTATATTTGATATTTGCTTCCTCAACTAATATATATAGATATAGATATAGATATATATATGTGTGTGTGTGTGTGTGTGTGTGTGTGTGTGCATTTCTAAAGAGATCTTCTGGAGTTAGCATCTTTAGTTCAGGGGAAGACTTCTCATGGTGGCAATTTTCATGGAGGTCATAGGAAGGGATGTTTTCAAACAAATGGATCACTTAACACTCTATAAATCAAAGCATGCCAAGTCCATCTATATTTAGACCTAGTCATGGGTAGGTGATTAGTGAATATTTTTCATGCTAATGTCTCATAGGCCAAGGCAGCGTCTATAACCGCATAATCATCACAGTGGAAATTCTGACTCAGTTGTGATGTTTGATAGGAAGGAACCTTTGAAGAGTGCTTGAGACAATTCCATGCAAAGGCTGTAGTTGGTGGCACAGAGTTACAAATCTTTCCAAAAGTCCTCAAGCATGTTGGCATGTCCTCACTTGGCCTTGTCACTTATGTTTAATTTTTTTCAAGGAGAATACTCATGATCATGGGACATTAAGGTGAATTTGACCTTGGCCAGCTTCCCTCTGTGAAGTGAATCAGCATCATGGGATTCCCCTGGGTCCAAGCTTCCTGGTGGGTTTACTTTTACAGAACATTTCTCTGGGGATAGGGGCACCTGCTCCTGAACTGAGTAGCCCGAGAAAATATCTTTTTGGATGGAAGGATCTTCATTTTGCTCTTCTTTTTCCCTCTAGCTTAACTTCTTAAACAAGTGGCTACAGAAGCTGTCTTCACTTACCTCACCCCTCTCCTATTTGGTTTCGGCCCTCCACCCCCTCTTCCTTGAAACTGCTTTTGAGATGACTAGTGACGCCCCTCGTGCTAGAATCAGTGGTCCCCCCTCTGTCTTCGCCATAACATTTCCATAGTATTGCACAGGACTGACTGGTCTTTCTTAAAGTTTGTCCTGTGACTTCAAACTCTTGATTTTCTACTTTCCTGCTCATTCTTGATACCAGAAGGTCAGTCTCTGTGCCTTGTGCCAAATCTCAGAGACAGAGTTTTGGGTGAAGCAGGAAAAAGTAGCTCTATGGCTTTGCCAGGCAAAAGGGGATACAGTGGCTCCTGACCCCCAAAATTGTATATCCAAACCCAGGAAGATTTGATGAGGGGTTTTATAGCAACAGTTCAAAGGTGAGATTGCTAATAAGATTAGGTGATCATCTTAATTAGCTTCTCTGGTTCCTAACCTCAGGTGGTCTTCTCTGGTCTGAGGAGTTGTTCAGTTGCTCAGTCATGTCTAATTCTTTGCGACCCCATGAACTGCAGCACACCAGACTTGTCCTTTACCATCTCCCAGGGTTTGCTCAGACTCATGTTCACTGAGTCAGTTGTGCCATCTAACCATCTCATCCTCTGTCATCCCCTTTCTGTTCCCCACTTGCCTTAGAATTTTCCCAGTATCAGGGTCTTTTCCATTGAGTCGGCTCTTTGCAACAGGTGACCAGAGTATCGAAGCCTCAGCATCAGTCCTTCCAATGAATATTCAGGGTTGATTTCCTTTATCATTAACTGGTTTGATCTCCTTGCTGTCCAAGAGGCTCTCAAGAGTCTTCTCCAGTACCACAGTTCAAAGGCATCAATTATTCAGTGCTGAGTCTTCTTTATGGTCCATCTCTCACATCCATACAGGGACTGTTGGAAAAACCATAGCTTTGACTACGTGGCCCTTTGTAGGCAAAGTGATGTCTCTGCTTTTTAATATGCTGTTTAGGTTTGTCATAGTTTTTCTTTCAAGGAGCAACTGTCTTTTAATTTCATGGCTGCAGTCACCATCCATAGTGATTTTAGAGTGCACAAAAATAAAGTCTGTCACTGTTTCCATTGTGTGCCCATCTCTTTGGCGTGACGTGATGGGACCAGATGCCATAATCTTCGTTTTTTGAATCTTGAAGGTTTTTTTTTTTTTTTTGGCCACTTCTATTGGTCTTTGACTTATCTATTTTCATCCATCTTTGCTCTTTGGCCTGTGTGGGCCTCTCTTGTCACAGAGCACTGGCTCCAGACTCATGTGCTCCAGAGCACTGGCTTGGTAGTTGGACACATCGGTCCAGCCACTCCGCAGCACATGGGATCTTCCCAGGCCAGGGATCGAACCGGTGCCCCTTGCACTGCAAGGCGAACTCTTTACCCATTGGACCACCATGGAAGCCCATAAAGATATATTTTTGTGTGTCTGTGTATATGTATACTAGCGATAGATTCTATCAGGGCACTAGTAACTACTCCATATGTTTAAGTGTGCTCATTTGGTAGTTTATTTGGCAGCTTATTCATTTATTTAGCAAATATTCATTGAGTGGCTTTTTTAGACTAGATGTTCCATTAGGTGCCATAGATACAACAATAAGAAAAGTATACTGCTTCTGCCTAATGGAGGAGACAACCTAATGATCATGAAAATCACAGTTACAAAGGGAAAATATACCATGTGTGAGACTGTGTAACAGAGGAGACCTCATTAATATAGACTTGGGGGTCAAAAAGAAATCCCAACAAAGTGCCATTAGAATCGAGATAAAAATGATGACTTTAAACCATTTATCAGGCCCTGTTACTTGGAGGATAGGGGAGAGTGCCTACGTGCATGCTAGGTTGCTTCAGTTGTGTCTGATTCTTTATGACCCCATGGACCATAAGTCCCTCAGACTCCCCTGTTCATGGGATTTTCAGGCAAGAATACTGAAGTAGGTTTTCATGCCCTCCTCTAGGGATCTTCGTATCCCAGGGATTGAACATTTTTGAACCTTTGTCCCTATCAGCAAGTGGGCTCTTTTCCACTAGCACCACCTGGGAAGCCCAGAAGAAACTATCACTGACTTAAGAAAACATCCTGTTTGAGGAACTGAGAGAGTTCCACGGTGGCTGGAATGGGGTGTGGTGAGGGGACAGAGTGAGGCTGTGGAGGTAGGCAGGAGACAAGCCCATGCAGGGCCTGTCAAGAGCCAGTCTCTAAGAGCAATGGAGGCTCCTGAGGGGGTTAAACAAGGGGTTGGCATAATCAGGTGTGCATTTTATGAAGATCACTGTGCCTCCAGTGTGGAGGACAAACCAAGAGGAAGCAAGGGCGGATGTGGGAGAAACAAGTAAGACAGTGTCTCAGCAGTCTAGACAGAGAGATGGACTCCAGAACGCCTGTGGAGTTGGAGCTACGGGCTAGGTATGTACATGTAGGAGGTAATCCCAGAGATGGGGCTGAAATGTTTACCCATATATTGTCTAGAGAGAGCATCGCATGAGAAGAGATGGTCAAGAACTTGAACATTTAATGACTGAGTATAGAAGGATGAGGCTGCACAGGAGATGGAACAGTCAGAGGTAGGAGGAAAGCCAGGCATGCAGGACCCAGAGCCAAGGGACAAACTGTTTCAAGAAAGGAATGCTGGTGAAAGAGTGGAATCCTGCTGGGTGGTGAGATTTTTCTTTCTTTTTTTTTAAGACAGTGACAAAAGAGTGGATTCATTGGTGACTTGAGGGTGTTTTTTTCCATGTCATAATGGGGGTGAAGTACATTTCAATGGGTCTAGGATTAAGTGGTGAATAAGAAACACAAAAATGTGAGTACGGGGAATTTTTAAAAGATGGTTTGGCTGTGAAAGAGATCAGACTATTTATAACACAGTGATTTGTTGTTTACTAAACACATAAATATTAGGAAAGTCAGCTTGTTCAAAGAATTTGTGGGGCTGTTGTTTCATTGTTCCTGGAAACCAGAAGAATGAAACCATGTGCAATATGTTATCTAACTAGGTTTATAACTGCTTGAATGTTTTAAGTGGGTAAAGATATTTTGGATAACATTTTGTTGTTCAGAATACAAAGTGCTTTTTCATGTACATCTGATTTAGTCTTTATGAAATTTTATTTATCAGGAAACCAAGAGTCAGAGAGGTATTAACTAACTTTCCAAGCCAATGAAGAGAAAGGAAAATTACGAATAAATAAAGGAAGAATAAATAAAGAAAACTAATAATAAATAAAGGAAAATTTTAGATTAAGATTAAGTTCAAAGAGAAAAAATGACAGTGTATTATCTATTTTTGCATATATTACAGATAGATATATATATATCACAATTAAAAAATATGCCAAAACTCTTGTCTTATAAGTTAACAAATTCTTTCAGTTCCTTGCTTGTATTTCACTTAAATCTAAGTTTTTTTTTTAACTAGGTCTTTTAATTTTATAACATTTATTGATACTTCTGAAGACTAGTATGTTTGAATACATGTGTATTACAACTCATTTTCCACTTCACCTCTATGGCTTAATATTATTAAATGTTATTATATATGAATATTATTGTAACAGTTACAATGAAGACAGAACTGTACCTGAGATTTGAGTAATGATTCTATCTCATAAAAGAAGCGCAGATATGGTTTTCTTCACTTTTCTGTTCACTGTAGTTCTAGTTTAAAGCTCAGAGTTTTGAATTAGGGTTTTTTTAAATAGCTTTATTGAGATGCAAGCACATTCCATATAATTCACCCTTTTGAGGTGTACAATGCAGTGATTTTTGTTATATTTGCAGAGTTGTGTAACAATCACCACACTCAATTCTAGAAAGTTTTCCTTAGCCCAAAATAAACCTCGTACATTTTAGCTATCACCCTTGTGATCTCTCTATCCTTCCTTCCCCCGCTCCCAGGCAATCCCATACTCTACTTTTTATCTTATTTATTGTTGTTTAGTTGCTAAGTTGTGTCCCACTCAGTTGAAACCCCATAGATTGAAGCCCGCCAGGCTCCTCTCTCCATGGGATTTCCCAAGCAAGAATACTGGAGTGGGTGGCCATTTCCTTCTTTAGGGGATCTTCCCAACCCAGGACTCAAACCTGGGTCTTATGCATTGACAGGAGGATTCTTTACCACTGGGCCACCAGGAAAGCCCTGGTATCCAGCATCAGAACCCAAGAACATGAAATAGGCACCTTCCATTTCCAGCTTTTGTCACTTGTTTTTGACTTGAATCAGGCTGATGTCTTCCTTTATGTAGACTTCTTTTAAAAATGAACATATGAAAATAGCCACAAAATAGCATTCTCATTTCTGCCAAACTTTTAACAAGCAAATTTTTTAAATTACTAATATTTTGCTGATTATATGTATGATTTACTTCCTCCGTAGAAATCCTTGAATTGCAGTTAGTTCAGTGTTTTCTCTCTCTCTCTTTTTGAAATGCATTGAATGTAATGTAATCCCTCAGCCATTTGGTTCAAGACCAATACCATGAAAAAATAATGTAGGTTTATTGTGCTAAAACTAATATTTTGATTTCTGAATTTGTTTTTTTAAGTTTGGGTTTTTTTTTTTTTAATAAAAGTATGTTTTGGGCTAGATAACTTAAAGCTCTGTGTGTGTGTATGTTACTTGATGTGAAATGCACTAGGATGAACTCTCTACTGTACTGCTGTTACTAAAGAGGGACCTTGAAGTACAGTATGAAAGTAAATAATTCACACATTTATGCAGTTCAAATTATGAGAAACAACTATTACTCTATTCCATTCCCATTAATAAATTTTTGTTGATGGCCCAATTCACTACAGTGTCTGAAGGCAGCGATTTTAGTCTTCTTTTCTTTTTTCACTGATGTATCCCTAATACTGAATACAGTTCATGGCAAATAGTTGGCATGCCGTGACTATTTGGTGAACATATGTAGTTATCAAATTAATTTCTTTTGAATAAACTCCTTAACCCAGCAATCTATGCCCTTTATAATCTAACCCCAATTTGTATCTCTCACATATACCCCACACAAACATTTGCCTATATATGAGTTTCAGGTATCGACATAAAGTGATTCACAATTTTTAAAGGTTATATTCCTTATGTAGTTGTTATAAAATGTAGCTTATATCCTCTATTTGTACTACATATACTGGAGTGGGTGGCCATTTCCTTCTTTAGATCTTCCCAACCCAGGACTCAAACCTGGGTCTTATGCATTGACAGGAGGATTCTTTACCACTGGGCCACCAGGAAAGCCCTGGTATCCAGCATCAGAACCCAAGAACATGAAATAGGCACCTTCCATTTCCAGCTTTTGTCACTTGTTTTTGACTTGAATCAGGCTGATGTCTTCCTTTATGTAGACTTCTTTTAAAAATGAACATATGAAAATAGCCACAAAATAGCATTCTCATTTCTGCCAAACTTTTAACAAGCAAATTTTTTAAATTACTAATATTTTGCTGATTATATGTATGATTTACTTCCTCCGTAGAAATCCTTGAATTGCAGTTAGTTCAGTGTTTTCTCTCTCTCTCTTTTTGAAATGCATTGAATGTAATGTAATCCCTCAGCCATTTGGTTCAAGACCAATACCATGAAAAAATAATGTAGGTTTATTGTGCTAAAACTAATATTTTGATTTCTGAATTTGTTTTTTTAAGTTTGGGTTTTTTTTTTTTTTAATAAAAGTATGTTTTGGGCTAGATAACTTAAAGCTCTGTGTGTGTGTATGTTACTTGATGTGAAATGCACTAGGATGAACTCTCTACTGTACTGCTGTTACTAAAGAGGGACCTTGAAGTACAGTATGAAAGTAAATAATTCACACATTTATGCAGTTCAAATTATGAGAAACAACTATTACTCTATTCCATTCCCATTAATAAATTTTTGTTGATGGCCCAATTCACTACAGTGTCTGAAGGCAGCGATTTTAGTCTTCTTTTCTTTTTTCACTGATGTATCCCTAATACTGAATACAGTTCATGGCAAATAGTTGGCATGCCGTGACTATTTGGTGAACATATGTAGTTATCAAATTAATTTCTTTTGAATAAACTCCTTAACCCAGCAATCTATGCCCTTTATAATCTAACCCCAATTTGTATCTCTCACATATACCCCACACAAACATTTGCCTATATATGAGTTTCAGGTATACGACATAAAGTGATTCACAATTTTTAAAGGTTATATTCCTTATGTAGTTGTTATAAAATGTAGCTTATATCCTCTATTTGTACTACATATATATGTGTGTATATATATGTATATACCATTGTAGCTTATTTATTTTATACATAGTAGTTTGTATACTTTGATCCCCTATTCCTGTATTATCCACTCCCCCTTCCCTCCACGCTGGTAGCCACTAATTTTTTCTCCTTATCTGTGAGTCTGTTTCTTTTTGTTATATTCACTGATTTGTTTTATATTTTTATATCCACATGTAAATGATATTGTACAGTGTTGGTCTTTGTCTTATTTCACTAACGTGTTGTGTGTGTGTTCAGTCGCCCAGTCATGTCCAACTCTTGGTGACCTTGTGGACCGCAGCATGCCAGGCCTCCCTGTCCCTCACCATCTCCTGAAGTGTGTTCAAGTTATTGTTGCATATGGTGACATTTCAGAATTTTATTTTTTTTTATGACTGAGTAGTATTCTATATATACTACATATATACTATTCTATATATACTACATATATACTATTCTATATATACTACATATATACATATATATATGTATATATACTACATCTTCATCCATTCATTTGTTGATGCACACTTAGGTTGCTTCCATATCTTGACAACTATAAATAATGCTCCTTTGAACATTGGGGTATGTGTATCTTTTTGAGTTAGTGTTCTTTTTTTTGATAAATACCCAGTGGTGGATTGCTGGGTCATATGGTAGTTCTCTTTTTAGATTTTTGAGGAACCTCTGTACTGTTGTCCATAGTAGGTACACTGACTTACATTCTCACCAACAGGAAGAGGGTTCCTTTTTTTCACATCCTTGCCAGTGTTTGTTATTTGTGGTCTCTTTGATGATAGCCATTCTGTCAAGTGTGAGGAGGATGTCTCACTGTGATTTTAATTGCATTTCTTTAATAATTAACAGTATTGAGCATCTTTTCACATGCCTGTTGGCCATCTGTTTTCTTGTCTGGATAATTGTTCAGGTCTTCTGCCCATTTAAAAAATTGAGCTGTTTGGGTTTTTTGATGTTCTTACATGAGTTGTTTTTATATATGTGTGTGTATATATACGTACACACAGACACAGACACACACACACACACACACACACACACACATATATTTAGATATTAACCCTTTATCATCCATATAATTTGCAAATATTTTTTCCCATTTAGTAGGTTGTCATTTTGTTGATGGTCACCTTTGTCATGCAAAAGCTTTTAATTATTTTTTTTGTTATTTGTTTATTTTTGCTTTTAATGCCTCTGTTTTAGGAGACCAATCCAAAAAAATATTGGTGCAATTTATGTCAAGGCATGTTCCGCCTATGTTTTCTTTTAGGGGTTTTATGGTTTCCAGTCTTACATTTAGGTCTGTAATCCATTTTGAGTTTATTGTTGTATATAGTGTTAGAGAATATTCAAACTTCATTTCTTTACATGTAGCTGTCTAGTTTTCCCAGCACTATTGAAAACACCATCCTTTCTCAATTGTGTATTCTTGCCACCTTTGTCTTAGATTAACTGATCATAAGTTCGTGGGCTTGTTTCTGAGCTCTCTGTTCTGTTCCATTGATCTATGTATCTGTTTTTGTGACAATACTATAGTATTTTGATTGCTGAAGCTCTGTAATATAGTCAGACAGTATGATTCCTCCAGATTCGTTTTTCTTTCCCAAGATTGTTTTGACTATTTGAGGTCTTTATTTTTGTTTCCATACAAATTTAAAATTATTTGTTCTAGTTCTGTGAAGATACCATTGGTATTTTGATATAGTGTTGAGTCTGTATATTGCTTTGCGTAGTGTGATCATTTTAATGTAATTAATTCTTCCAGTCCATGAACACAATCTGTCTTTCCATCTGTGTTGTCTTCAATTTCTTTCTTCAGTGTCTTATAGTTTTTCTCAGTACTTTTACTCCTTAGGTAAGTTTGTTCCTGGTTATTTTATTCTTTTCAATGTGAGTGTAAATGCAATTTTTCCTTAAGTTCTCTTTCTGAGCATTCCCTGTTAATGTGTAGGAATTAATCAGATTTCTGTATAAGAAATTCGTTTCTTGAAATTTTATCAAATTCATTGATGAGCTCTAGTAGTTTTCTGGTAGTGTCTTTAAGGTTTTTTATGTAGAACATATGTCATCTGCAAGCAGTGTCTCTTTAATTCCTTATCAAGTTTGATTACTTTTATTCCTTTTTCCTGTCCAATAACTCAGGGCTTCCAATACTATGTTGAGTAAAAATGTTGAGAGTAAGGCATCCTTGTCTTCTTTCTGATCTTAGAAGAAATACTTTCATTTCTTTACCGCTGAGTATGATGTTAGCTATAGGTTTGTCATATATGACTTTCATTGTGTTGAAGCATGCTCCATCCATATCCACTTTGTGTAGTTTTTATCATAAATGGATATTGAATTTTGCTGAAGGCTTTTTCTGCATCTCTTGAGATAATGAGATCCTTTTTATCCTTAAATTTGATAATGTGGCATATCATATTGATCAGTTTGCAAATATTAAAAAATCCCTTCCCTTAGATAAGTCCCCCTTGATCATGATATATGATCCTTTTGATGTATTATTGAATTCAGTTTGCTGGTATTCTATTGAGAACTTTTTCATCTATATTCATCAGTGATGTTGGCCTGTAACTTGTGTGTGCGTGCTATGTCTTTGTCTGGTTTTGATATCAGAATTACGCTGACCTCATAGAATGAGTTCAAGTCTTCCTTTTTCTGCATTTTTTTGGAATAGTTAGAAAAGGATGGGTGTTAGCTCTTCTCTAAATGTTTTGTAAAATTCATCTGTGAAGCTATCTGGTCCTGGACTTTTGTTTG
This sequence comes from Tragulus kanchil, assembly GCA_022376925.1. NCBI lineage: Eukaryota > Metazoa > Chordata > Mammalia > Artiodactyla > Tragulidae > Tragulus > Tragulus kanchil. The sequence goes on from JAIOJX010000032.1 coordinate 261,887,445, forward strand.
TTGGGAATTACTTTTTGTTACTGATTTACTTTCATTACTGGTAATTGGTCTGTTCATATTTTCTATTTCTTCTTGATTCAATCTTGGGAGATTATACATTTCTAAAAATTTGTCCATTTCTTCTCGGTTGTCCATTTTATTGACATATATTAATAGTTGTTTGTACTCTCTGTTCTTTGTGTTGCTTTAGCGATTATCTGAGGTAGTTCTTTGAGTAGGAGTTCAGAGAAATAATAGGCATCTTATAAAACTGAAGGACAAGTAGAACTGGCCCAGATCCGTGGAGAGGTCGAGTAGGAATTAGGCAAACAGAGGGGGAAAAGAGAGAATCCCAGATTTAAAAATCAGGGCCTGGATACATCTTTCCTTTTTTCTGAAAATGTGTTCTTACTTCATTACAAAGACCATAGGTCCTTCATGCATACAGAAAGAAGTATGTACCATATTTTCCTTAAAAATGCCCGTGTGCATTTGCTCTGTTAAAATGATTAAACATGTATTAGATTTTGATGAATTATATATAGACCTTCCCTCTGTATCCTTAACAGGTCATATTTGAAATCTCAGAACATTCAAAGTTGTATCTTTTCTTTCTCTAAAATGGTTGACAATCACTTAACCTATTTTTTTAAGTTTTTTTAATTGAGGCATAATCCATGTACAATATTATATAAGTTCTGAGTATACAACATAATCACAATTTTTAAACATTATACTTTAGTTATTATAAAGTATTGGCTATACTTTGTATTTTAAATGTTTCGCAAGAATTTAATCTTTAAATATGAATACTCTCAATTTAGTATCAATTATTTTATTATATATTGACTTTCAATATTTCATCTCTCAACAATGATCCCCTATTAGTTATTAACTTCAGGAATTAATATATTCCTTAATTCTGTCAAATTTAATAGAAAAAGGAGAGAGAGAAAAAGAATGCTGGTTGACTTTGGCTTTCAATGTTGGAACTCCTGGCACAGCTCTGTTTCTGAGGCAACCTTGGTGGTCTAGCGATATTGTTGTATAAGCGTCTCCTGGTTGGACAATTAATGACATTGGGGCTTTGTCAGGGACCTCTCTCCTTTATGCACTGCCAGTCTCCAGTGTCAGTGTTAATTAGTCTTCAGGTCTCATGTTTGTCTGCTCGAATGCACCCTGAATAAGCCAAGTTAAGTGGGGAAGTCCTTGTCGTGTGGATTTTTTTCAATTTTTGGGATATTTTCTATTTCTTCTTGATTCAATCTTGGGAGATTATACATTTCTAAAAATTTGTCCATTTCTTCTCGGTTGTCCATTTTATTGACATATATTAATAGTTGTTTGTACTCTCTGTTCTTTGTGTTGCTTTAGCGATTATCTGAGGTAGTTCTTTGAGTAGGAGTTCAGAGAAATAATAGGCATCTTATAAAACTGAAGGACAAGTAGAACTGGCCCAGATCCGTGGAGAGGTCGAGTAGGAATTAGGCAAACAGAGGGGGAAAAGAGAGAATCCCAGATTTAAAAATCAGGGCCTGGATACATCTTTCCTTTTTTCTGAAAATGTGTTCTTACTTCATTACAAAGACCATAGGTCCTTCATGCATACAGAAAGAAGTATGTACCATATTTTCCTTAAAAATGCCCGTGTGCATTTGCTCTGTTAAAATGATTAAACATGTATTAGATTTTGATGAATTATATATAGACCTTCCCTCTGTATCCTTAACAGGTCATATTTGAAATCTCAGAACATTCAAAGTTGTATCTTTTCTTTCTCTAAAATGGTTGACAATCACTTAACCTATTTTTTTAAGTTTTTTTAATTGAGGCATAATCCATGTACAATATTATATAAGTTCTGAGTATACAACATAATCACAATTTTTAAACATTATACTTTAGTTATTATAAAGTATTGGCTATACTTTGTATTTTAAATGTTTCGCAAGAATTTAATCTTTAAATATGAATACTCTCAATTTAGTATCAATTATTTTATTATATATTGACTTTCAATATTTCATCTCTCAACAATGATCCCCTATTAGTTATTAACTTCAGGAATTAATATATTCCTTAATTCTGTCAAATTTAATAGAAAAAGGAGAGAGAGAAAAAGAATGCTGGTTGACTTTGGCTTTCAATGTTGGAACTCCTGGCACAGCTCTGTTTCTGAGGCAACCTTGGTGGTCTAGCGATATTGTTGTATAAGCGTCTCCTGGTTGGACAATTAATGACATTGGGGCTTTGTCAGGGACCTCTCTCCTTTATGCACTGCCAGTCTCCAGTGTCAGTGTTAATTAGTCTTCAGGTCTCATGTTTGTCTGCTCGAATGCACCCTGAATAAGCCAAGTTAATAAGTGGGAGCCGGCAAGCTGCCTGATGATCGAATGTGCGACTGCACTCAAGACAGTCAGAGGGCAGCCCTGTGCTTTGATCGTGCAGAGAAGTTTAATTCTAACAGGCCACGTGGGAGGCTGTGCCCGGCGGGGGACATAGAGGACCTTGGGGCCCAGCTGGGAAGCTGCTCTCCTTTGCACTGGTTTCAGTGTTTCTCATTTCAGAACCATGAGGGTCGGGGGCCCAGGGCACTTGCTTCATATTTTGTCATCTTTCCCCAGGAGTTTCTTCCCTGAATTCTCACAGTGGGTGGTAGAACATCAGCAAGGGAACAAAACTCATTATCTCTTTGTTCCAAACAGTAGATTTTCACTGGGGCATATTTTCATAAATAGAGTGTGTAGAATTTGTAGTATGTAATCTCCAGCCATGACTCTCTTGTTCTGCCTATGACATGTTTCCCAATCAATTTTTTTTTTTAGATATTTATTTATTTATTTATTTTTAAGCCTTTATTTTGCTTTTAACTTTTACAGAGTTTTGTTGTTTACAGATATGTATGTTCCCAGATTAGTCATATGTATATCCCCCCATTCCCACCCCTCCCAACCATCACACAGCACCCCTGAAGGATCCCCTTTTCTCACAGAGCAATGACTATAGCTGTTTTCTTCACATATAATAGTACAGGCCTTCATGCTTCTTCCTTTACGCCTCTCACCCACTGTTCCTTCCCCACAATGTCCATATGTCCACTGTCCATGTCTGTCTTTCCATCGCTTCATTGCGTGTGCCATCATCACCATCCTACTAGATTCCATATATATGTGTTAATATACTGTATTTGTCCTTCTCTTTCTGACTGACTTCACTTTTTAGGATACGTTCTAGATCCAGCCACCTCATGAGGGCTGATTCTTCTGCATTTCTCTTTACAGCTGTGTAGTATTCCATTGTATATATGTACCAGGGCTTTTGGATCCATTTGTTCATTGATGGGCATCTAGGTTGCTTCCATGTTCTAGCTAGTGCATAGAGAGCTGCAATGAACATTGGGGTACAGGTGCTTCTTTCAGATTTGATTTCATCAGAGTATAAGCCTAAGAGTGGGATTGCTGGGTCGTATGGTGCTTCTATTTTTAGTTTTTTAAGAAATCTCCAGACTGTCTTCCTTAGAGGCTGTATGAGTCTACATTCCCACCAACAATGCAGGAGTGTTCCCTTTTCTCCGCAGCCTCTCCAGCATTTATTGTCTGTCAATTTGTGGATGATGGCCATTCTGACACGTGTGAGGTGATATCTCATTGTAGTTTTGATTTGCATTTCTCTAATTATAAGTGAAGTTGAGCATCGTTTCATGTGCTTTTGGGCCATCTGTATCTCGTCATTGGAAAGGTATCTGTTGAGGTCCTTTTCCCATTTTTTGATTGGGTTGTTCGTTTTTCCAGTGCTGAGTTGTCTGAGTTGCTTGTAGATTTTGGAGATTAATTCTTTGTCTGTTGTTTCATTTGCTATGATTTTCTCCCATTCTGTGGGGTGTCTGTTGAGCTTTTTTGTAATTTCTTTAGCTGTACAAAAGCTTTTAAGTTTCATTAGGTCCCACGTGTTCATTTGTCTTTTTAGTTCTGCTATTCTTGTAGGTGGGTCAGAGAAGATCTTGCTTTGATTGATGTCCTTGAGGGTTTTGCCTATATTCTGCTCTAAGAGTTTGATGGTCTCTGGCCTTACATTTAGGTCTTTAATCCATTTTGTGTTGATCTTTGTGCATGGTGTCAGGGAATGTTCCAACTTCATTTTTTTGCATGTAGCTGTCCAATTTTCCCAGCACCATCTGTTGAAGAGGCTGTCTTTGTCCCATTTTATATGTTCGCCTCCTTTGTCAAAAATAAGGTACCCTTAGGTGTATGGGTTCATCTCTGGGTTCTCTATCTTGTTCCGTTGGTCGATATTTCTGTTTTTGTCTGTTTTGATGATTGTTGCTTTGTAGTAGAGTCTGAAGTTGGGGAGGCTGATCCCCCCAGCTCCATTCTTCTTCCTGAGGATTGCTTTGGCTATTCGAGGTCTTTTGTGTTTCCATATGAACTGTGTTATTTTTTGGTCTAGTTCTGTGAAGAATGTCATTGGTAGTTTGATAGGGATCGCATTGTTTATTCAACATAGTCCTGGAAGTTCTAGCAACAGCAGTAAGAGAAGAGAAAGAAATAAAAGGAATCCAGATTGGAAAGGAAGAAGTCAAACTCTCTATTTGCAGATGACATGATATTATACATAGAAAATCCCAAAGACACTATTACAAAACTACTAGAGTTAATCAACGAATTCAGCAAAGTTGCAGGATACAAAATCAATATACAGAAATCACTGGCACTCCTATACACAAACAATGAAACATCAGAAAACGAAATCAAAGAGGCAATCCCCTTCACCATCGCAACCAAAAGAATCAGATATCTAGGAATAAGCCTACCCAAAGAAACAAAAGAACTGTACACAGAAAATTACAAGACACTCATGAGAGACATTAAAGAAGAGTTAAACAGATGGAGAAATATTCCATGTTTCTGGGTCGGAATAATCAATATTGTGAAAATGACCATACTACCAAATGTCATCTATAGATTCAATGCGATCCCAATCAATTTTACAAACTTATGAATGTGACAGGTAACATATAGGAGGCCACTTGCTAGTGCCAGGCATTCTGAAAACCACATTACTTGCATTGTCTCCATTCATATATCTTGCCTGTGAGGAAGGGGGCCCTCATGCTGCAGATGAGAAAAGCCACAGCGCTCTTGTACTCAGGTTTACCCCTCTATACCACTATACCCTTTACCACTGTAAGGCCTCCGAAAACTGAGCGGTTTGATGGACCCCACAGACTCTGTCAGCACAGCCAGCACTAGGGGGGAGCCACAGGGATCAACCCTTTTAACTCAGGTGGAGACGGAGGCTTTGTTTGTGTCATTGGGAAAAAGAAGCTCTGCTTTGGGCTTTGCTTTGGCTAGGAAGAAATCACCTTGAAGAAATTTCTGTCCTGGCTCCAGTTGTGTCCTTTTACCAAAATGCAGGCCTGCCTCAGTGTATATTATTTGTGTTCATGAAACATAGTTCTCCTGAAATGAAATCATTGGAATTTGAATGCATTAGAAGACTAGGTAAAGAATTTAAAATCCTCTCCCAGTTTATATTGTGAAAATAAATATGGCTGGATATCACCAGAAAAGTTTATGTGGTCACGAAAGTTCATAGAAAAATGTCATTTCTTGAAAGCAGAACTTTTCCAAAGTGTGTCTGACCAGTCTCCTGCTTCGTAGTCTGCTGTCAGAACTATACAGTCAGGAGAATAATCTTTGCTACCTTCCTATGTCTTATGGCATGTAGTGTTAGAAATACAAGGATACTTTAAAATACACTAAGTGCTTTCACATCATCTTGGGACAGTCACAGTGTTTTCAGAATGAAGAGATGGGGACCCACTGATGTACCTTGGGAGGAAAGTGAAAGTGTTAGTTGCATCTGACTTTTTGCAACCCCATGGACTGTAGCCTGCCAGGCTCCTCTGTCTATGGGGTTCTCCAGTCAAGAACACTTGAAAGGGTAGGCGTTCCAGTCTCCAGCAGATCTTTGCGACCCAGGGATTAAACCTGGGTCTTCCACATTGTGGGCAGATTTTTTACCATCTTATCCACCAGGGAAGCCCTAGGATGGAAGGAAAACTAAAGAGACAAGGAAGTCATACTACACCCCTGGAGAGCCCACTCTGAGTCTAGGTCAAATTTTTTTTCCCCACTTTCCTCCACATAAGAATCTAGTTGAGATGATCTGATGCTTTCTTTAGCCAGATATGCATGGAGGTCTCTGGACAAGTTTGGGAATGAGGAAATGAAGCCTGCATTATGACTTTGCAGGGATTAATATAAGTAGACAACTAGAATAAAAGATAAAGCATTGATGTTCTCTGGGAGGTGGTAGATGTTTGAAAGATGCATAAACTTTGGATTGGAAGGGTTTTATGGTCATGGTAGCATCTTAGAGAAATGTTTTTAGGATGAATAGGATTTTGTCAGATGCAGCAAAAAGTATGTGTGGAATGAAAGCAGGATGGACAGAGAACCGCATGAATGGAGGCATGGAACTGGCAGCGCTTGTTGATACAGTTTGGAAACATTGCATAATTTTGGTCTCATTAGCCACATATATGGGGAAATAGAGCTGAAAAAGGGAAAGACCTTAAAACTCAGGCCTGAGAATTTGAATTCAGTGGAATGAGCAACAAGAATCCATTAAGAGTTTCATCTGTTTTTGTACCTTTCCCTCTTTGTTTTTAGTGGATGGTCCTGCATTACAGTCCGTAGAGACCAGAGAAAACTTAACTTTCAAAGTTAACTTTTGATCTCCTCTCTCTTAAAACAAAAAAGAACAGATCAACAGATTCACCTCTTCCTTGTCTCAGTAAATGGCACTTGCAGGCACACTTCACTCATCCTCCTTCTCTATCAACTCGCTGTCTCAGCAATTTGTTCTGCCTCCAAAATATGTTCTAGCTCTGTCTACCCTGTCCCTCGTCCCTCTCTCTGATACTGCTCTAAGCCCAAAGCCATTATTTTGATAATAGAATAGTGGTGGGTAGGGAGGTATTTATCATTTTGGCCACAGTAAAAATAAGAAAGGAAGGGACATATTGATAAAGCTTTTAGGAGTTACAGGACTAGAAAACCTATGGAAATATAGAAACATAGGAGAAAAAAGAACTCTCCCTTTTTTTGTTTGAATAACTGGCTGAACACTGATGCCGAAGGACCCGCTTGGGATGGATACAATGACATAAACTTAGGACATGTTGATTTAACATTTATTTGAGACACATGGGTAGAATATTAGGATTAAATGAGAGAACTAGCAACGAGGTAAAAGAAAATCTTACATTAGTAGGATATCATTAAGTAGGTATCGTACAGAGGGCGAATATACTGACAAAGGTGAAAACGTAGGAGAGTGGAAAGGAATGTTTTGAAATGATGGTTGACTGGTTTTAAGGAATTTGTTCCAGGTAAGATGGGTCATTTTAAAGAAAAAGAAAGAAAGAAAGAAATGAATGTTTGCATCCCAGTGGAGAGTTTCCCAGATAGCACTGGAGTGATATCAGAATAATTCACCATAGTAATTCAAAATAGACTCTGTTAAAAAAACTTTTAGAAAATAACAGTGTCAATAGGAAGAGCCCCATAGGAAGGGCCTTGTGTCCTGTGGTCAGCTTCCTGGTCCCAGGAGGGAATCCCTGGTGCTGATTCTGAGATTGTAGCCGGACTTGCCAGAATTCCCTCACATACCGTTTTCATCTTCAGCACAATCTGACAGTCTCCCAGGGTCCTCTAGGATTTCAGCAATCTAGTTGGCAATATTGTGAGAGAAAATGTCAAATAACTAATTTTGAGGGACCCTTGAGTGACCTCTTTTGCCTTTTCTGTACTTCAGGGCTGATGTGCTATGGACTGCCTCACACATTCATACTAAAATTCTGGGATGCTAGTTTGGTAAACACCAAGTTCTTGTATATGAACTTCCCAGCGTAAATAAAGGCATCCTTTTTAACCGTATTCTTCCAAAATACCTTCCTTTGTGCTTCTGTGAATTCCTCCAAGAATATATCTTTCTCTGTTTTTTGAACTGTTTATGGTGATTTCTGTATGGTGAAAATCTGATGCTTTAATATATTTTCTTGAACAAGGGCATTTTAGCAATTTCTGGCCATGATCAGCAGACAAAAACTCATCATGACTCAGCTCTAGCTTGGGAGAAATTAAGCCTTTTATTACCCAGTGCATTTTTGCCACTGGCACAAACATATAGAAACCTTGGGAAAATGCCTCTTGCCTGGATTGACTGCCTTTTGTGACCGATTGGTTATGAATTATTATGATTTCCATGTCATCAAGTCAAAACTATCTAATTTGAGGGGCTTTGATGATCAAAAAACAATCTGTGGTAAATTCTGAATATCCTGTCTGTAATGAACCACATATAAAATGATTTCACATGTTTTAGTAAAATATTAATAGGAAGGGTAGGTGAACAAGAGTGAAGAGAGGTTTGATCCTCCCTAACCTCGGGTTTCATGCTGTGTGGTAGTTTGAGACCTGGAAGTTTCTGCAAAGTCTATTTTAGACTCTACTTTTGGACTATGAATCTGAAGAGAATCTGGGCCCTTAAATTGCTAGGACTATTCCTTAAGTTGCTTTTGCCTGTTTGTTTTCAAGAAACCAAAAGTCAGAAGTTTTGCCCTGTCTCTTAAGAAAAAAAAAGGTTGAAGGTGATAACATTTCCTTGTTCCTGAAGAAAGATATAGAATGAGCAACTATTTTTGTTGTTTGTTTTTGCCTTTTCCCCTGTAATTTGGATAAACAGTGATGGATAAGGATTTCGCCTACTCATGCCCGAGTACAGAGCACAGAGCACAAGTTTAGCAAATCCACGTTCTTAAGGAAGTCTAATTGCCACCTTCTCTTCACAGCAAGTGAGAAACAGATGGTGGTAGTGTGTAAGGAGTCACCGAAGGAGTACCTGCAGCCATTCAAGGACAGACTTGAAGAGTTCTTCCAGAAAGGTAGGAGGTGTGACGTGGTGAAATGTCCTCCCTGCCCCCATCTTCTCTGAGAGCCGCTGCCCTGCACATCCTGCCTGAGCCCTGGCAGTGCAAAGAATTCCATGAGACCATCTTCCCATGGTAGATCTATATGCAGTGGAGATGGTGTTGTCCTGTAACCTTTACATCACCTTTCAAACTTGCTTAATATTTGAAATCCTTTAAAATTACTCCTGTTTCTGTAAACTTCACGGAGGAAAGCTTTCTCTTTGTCTTGATGGGTCCCAAGAGGATCTCCAGTACCTGTTAACTGACAAGTGACGTCCATGCAAGGCTTACGAACTTGTGGAGGCAGATGGTGATTATCTTTCTGGTTTTATGAGTGTAGCAACTTGGAAACTGGTGTTGTATTTTCCATTCCTTTTCAGAAAGGAAAATCGGGGCCAGGTGAATGTCACACATCCAATCACTTGGCACCCATTGGCCCTCTGGGGTTAGCAGATGGAAGTGATACGCATGAGGCCCAGGACTGACTCAGAAATCTTACCTGGTTATGTATTGGCAGGACTGGGGAACTTTTGTTGAGCCCTGGTAGTAAACATGAAAGTTTAGTGCCTTTTGCATATTTCCTATTCTGGTTTCTCAAATTCAGCCTACAATGCAAAACAAAAATAAGTGTGGGGTGCAATTTCCAGTTATAAAGTATGTAACTCATGGGGAATGTAATGGACAGGATGGTGACTATGTTAATAATGCCGTGCTGTGTATTTGAAGGTTACTGAGAGTAGATCTTAAAACATTCTCATCACACACAAAAAATATGTGACTCTACATGGACAGATGTTAACTAGACTTACTGTGGTGATCATTTAAATATATATATATATACATAGATAAATAGATATAGATATAATCATTATGTTGTACAACCTGAAGCTAGTATAATATGTCAGTTGTATCTAAATAAAGAGAAAAGTGTGGGGTAGTAAGAGAGGCTTTTGTCCTTGCTAGAAAGCCAGGGGAAATACATGTAGGAACCTTTAAGGGTATATCAACATGCTGTTTCTATTTAGTAATAAGGCTACAGGATACCAAACCATCAACAAAAGACCATTAAGCAGGGTAAATCCTTAAAGTATGGCCAAACCACCTTGGGATTTGGCAGGGAAATTCTCAGTCCATGAGTCAGAGAAACTTCATTCCAACTGGTCCCCTGGTATAGAGTTCACCACTCCCTCCTCCTGGATGAGGTCTCATTTGTGTTGAAGCAGAAGTCTTAAGTTCTCTCTTGGCTGTGGCCGAACCTCAAATATGATGGAAGTCAAGCCGCCAGGCCAAGTGTCATTTTGAGAGCAGACAGTAATACCAGAACTTATGAGTTATGTAGCTAAAATTAGGTTTTATATGTGATTTATAAAGTAGATACATTGCTTTATGTTTATTTCATATAAATATAGCCTATATGGCCTAAGGAAGAGCACACAGTATTTCCCTTTGGTGACCTCCAATTAATAGTTTCTACTTTTGACATATGTGTAGGAAGCTTGAAATGAGGCTCATATGTACTTAAATTCCATTCCTTTTTTTTTTCCCCATTTCTATTTTTTGTTTGTTTTAAGAATTCTTTTATTGAAGTCTAGGTGATTTACAATATTGTGCTAGTTTAAGATGGATTAATATATATATATATATATTCTTTTTCAGATTCTTTTCCCTTACAGTCTCTTATAAAAGATTGAGTATGGTTTCCTGTGCTATATAATCAGTCCTTATTGTTTATCTATTTTGTATATAGTGGAGAGTATATGTTAAGCTCAAACTACTAATTTATCGCTCTCTCCACCCACCTTTCTTCTTTGGTAACCATAACTTTGTTTTCTATCTGTCTTCACTTAGTCTGATAATTTCTCAGTGCATCCATGTTGCTGCAGATGGCATTATCTCATCTTTTTATAGCTGACTAATATTCCGTTGTATACTTACATACCACATCTTTTTTAATTTGTTCATCTCTCGATGGACTTTTAGATCGCTTCCATGTCTTGGCTGTCCATTTCTATTTTTAATTACTGTCATTCTATATCTAGAAAATTCTGCAGTGAGTATGTTTGGATATTATCAGTCTACGTGCTGTAATGGCCTTACGATCTTTTGAAACTAGCTAGCATTTTAAAACACATTGTGAATTTATTTCTTTTGTTGGAAAAAGATAAATATGAATAGATATGTAACACTGAAAATCGTCTTCAATGCCTTGGAAAAGGAATATGCAAATCATTCTTGGGAATTCTGTTTCAATTTCTTCTCTGCAAGATTCCTTAAGAAACTTTTGATCTATCTGAGAATGGGAATGGAGTGGAGGCAACTGGATCTTGTGTTAGGAAGGCAAGGATGTGGCCACATTAAGCTGTCCTAAGGAAGCCCTGGAGTGGTGGTTCTCAATCCTGACTAGATACTAGGATTGCCTGGGGGAGGTTTTAAAATTTTCAACACCCAAGCCAAATTCCACATCTGTCGCCAGCATCTCTGAGGATGAGAACAGACATCAGCAATTTTTTTTATTCCCCACATAATCCCAGGGTGCAGTGCAGGTTGAGAACCACTGTTGTCAACCTTAGTTCACCTTTTAATGTGTATTCAAAAATATTTCTTCAGAGCCTGCTATTTTTCAGGCATTGTGATAGATGCAGACAATCCTAAGATAAACCATAGACTCCTCATCTCTCTCCCCGGAACCGGCTTACTGGAGAAAGATCTATATTTCAATAACCAGCAGAGTGAAGGAAAGATGGGAAGGACATAGGACTAACCTGTGGTTTCTTGTGCTCAAGTTCTTCCCATCATCTTCCCAGACTGCTACGGAAGAGCTTGGTAGACAGTCTCTTCTTTAACCAGCAGAGCAAAGGAAAGATGGGAAGGACATAGGACTAACCTCAAATTATGGTTTAAACAAAGTCAGCAAAATGAGACACAAAAAGAATTTGAAGGAAAATTACTATTCTGAAAAGAATTTTAAAATATAAAAATAAACCTTAAACATTCCCAATACCGTGTTGTGAAAAGAGCCGCTCTCAAAATACCTGTTGCTGTTGACTCATTATTTAACCGAGTTAGTCAAAAAACAGTCTAGATTTGTGCTGCCCAGGATGGTAGTCACTGGCCACGAGCAGCTGCTGAGCAGTTGAAGTATGGCTGATCCAAACCTAGATGTGCCATATGAATCAATCACATACTAGATTTTGAAGACAGTCCCCCAAAATATTTAATTTCTTTTTCATATTGTTTACATGGTAAAATAATGTTTTTTCTATGTTGGGTTTAACAAATATATTATTATTACTCTTCACTGACCTGTTTTCATTTTTAAGCATGACTCAGTTCAGTCACTCAGTTGTGTCCAACTCTTTGTGGCCCCCTGGACTACAGCATGCCAGGCTTCCTTGTCCTTCACCATCTCCCAGAGCTTGCTCAAACTCATGTCCATTGACTCATTGATGCCATCCAACCATTTCATCCTCTGCCACCCTCTTATTTTGCCTTCTATTTTTCCTAGCATACAGTGAGTCCTCTTTACATTAGGTGGCCAAAATATTGAAGCTTTATCTTCAGCATCAGTCATTCCAATGAATATTCAGGGTTGATTTCCTTTACCATGACTACTAGAACATTTAAAATTGTGTCGGTGGCTTGCATTGTAGCTCTGCTAGATCCCTTGGGCTTTCCCACCATATTCCTTTATTCTCTTCTCCACACTATTGTTTTAGTGTCTCAGCTTAAATCCTGGGTTATGGCGGCCCAAGCTAGCCTCTCCCCAATATTGCTCTGGATCTGGCCATTGCTTGGCTCTCAGGTATGGGTGCTTAACTGAAGAAGGAGACAGTGTGCTGCTTCATCAGGCTGCCTCGCTATGGTTCAGGGTAATAGGGCCTTGTTACATTGGAGTATATACAAATGAAATAGCTCTTGGCTAATGTAGAGTTCCAAATAGTAGTCCTTTTCCTGTAGAGATGGTTCATTGATTCATAGAAAATATGGTATTTTCCTGGATACTGTAAATAAGCATTATCCACCCTGGATAATCAAGCTTTTATGGCAGCTATCTTAAGTTTAAATGTCATCTAATATGCTACTCATTATTTAACCGAGTTAGTCAAAAAACAGTCTAGATTTGTGCTGCCCAGGATGGTAGTCACTGGCCACGAGCAGCTGCTGAGCAGTTGAAGTATGGCTGATCCAAACCTAGATGTGCCATATGAATCAATCACATACTAGATTTTGAAGACAGTCCCCCAAAATATTTAATTTCTTTTTCATATTGTTTACATGGTAAAATAATGTTTTTTCTATGTTGGGTTTAACAAATATATTATTATTACTCTTCACTGACCTGTTTTCATTTTTAAGCATGACTCAGTTCAGTCACTCAGTTGTGTCCAACTCTTTGTGGCCCCCTGGACTACAGCATGCCAGGCTTCCTTGTCCTTCACCATCTCCCAGAGCTTGCTCAAACTCATGTCCATTGACTCATTGATGCCATCCAACCATTTCATCCTCTGCCACCCTCTTATTTTGCCTTCTATTTTTCCTAGCATACAGTGAGTCCTCTTTACATTAGGTGGCCAAAATATTGAAGCTTTATCTTCAGCATCAGTCATTCCAATGAATATTCAGGGTTGATTTCCTTTACCATGACTACTAGAACATTTAAAATTGTGTCGGTGGCTTGCATTGTAGCTCTGCTAGATCCCTTGGGCTTTCCCACCATATTCCTTTATTCTCTTCTCCACACTATTGTTTTAGTGTCTCAGCTTAAATCCTGGGTTATGGCGGCCCAAGCTAGCCTCTCCCCAATATTGCTCTGGATCTGGCCATTGCTTGGCTCTCAGGTATGGGTGCTTAACTGAAGAAGGAGACAGTGTGCTGCTTCATCAGGCTGCCTCGCTATGGTTCAGGGTAATAGGGCCTTGTTACATTGGAGTATATACAAATGAAATAGCTCTTGGCTAATGTAGAGTTCCAAATAGTAGTCCTTTTCCTGTAGAGATGGTTCATTGATTCATAGAAAATATGGTATTTTCCTGGATACTGTAAATAAGCATTATCCACCCTGGATAATCAAGCTTTTATGGCAGCTATCTTAAGTTTAAATGTCATCTAATATGCTACTCATTATAAGAAGCACCATTATTCCAAGTACAACTAAGAAACAATAATTGCTGCCAATTAACCCATTACTTGTCATGGATTACAAGACGTACCCCAGTATCAGAGATGCTAAAATATAAACAGTCCATCAATTTTGTGGTTGATGTAGTATGGTACTATAGTTAGGCATATAGGATCAGAGAGAAGGAGTGATTAATGCTTCCAGGTAAGTGAGGGAATACTGAGAAAAGGAGACACTTTTATTCAGGTTTGGGGAAAAAAGAAAAAAAAAAAGATAACAATGATAACAAAAACAGCGATGACAATGACTGCCAACTTTTGGTAATTCCTTCTATAATTACTTAGTCCTCATGACAACCCTCTGAAGTAAATACTATTGTCACCCTGTTGTACAGATGAGGAAATTGAAGATTAATACACCTCCACAGGCAAGTTATAAACAGCAATCCAGGGAAAGAAAAACACTGCAGATCTCACAATGAAAGACATGATGTGTTTGGGGGATGGCCAGGGACTCAGTGTGATTGTCCCACAGGGCATATAGGAAGCACTCAAGACCTGAAAAGGGAGGAAACTCTCAGTGACTTTCTTCAAAATATGAACTTTTTCTTATGGGCAACTGAGAGTCTTCAAAAAATTGTGTGTTGGAGTGACATGGTTATGTTGGGTTTGTTTGTTGTGAGGTTGGTGTGTTGCAATCATTTTGCTGTTTGTTGTTGTGAATACATTATACAGAATTCCCTGGTGGTCCAGTGGTCAGGGTTTCACACTGTCACTGCTGAAAGTGCAGTTTGATCCATGGTCTGGAAACTAAGATCCTGCAAGCCGTGCATCATGACCAAAAATTTTCAAAATAAAAAAATACATTGTAACTGAGAGCAATATAATGAAGAGTAGGGATAGTAAAAGATTGGAAGTCAGTCTACCAAGCTCTTCTGTAGCAGTCTTGGAAGATGATGGGAAGAACTTGAGCACAAGAAACAACAGTAAAAATAAGAAAGGAAGAAACATACTGATAAAGCGTTTAGGAGTTGTAGGACTGGATAACCTGTGAGAAGTACAAGAATAGAGAAAAGGTGACTCCTTTTTCTTGCTTAAACAATTGGTTGGGGATACTGATGTGGAAGACCCACTTGTGGTGGAATTCATTGACATGAAGTTTGGATGCATTGATTTGACATACATTTGAGACACAGGTGGAATATTGGATTCATAGGAGAGTAATGAGTGAGAGACTTCAGAGGATGGAAGTTTAAGTCACAGGAATTGAAGGAGCTATCCCCCAAGAAAGAATGGAGAATGAAGCGTTCCTGGACTATCAGAGTATCTGAGGACAGGGTATAATATAATAACCATAATTGAGAAAAGATACTTCATTACTTTTATAGTATTTTTGAGTATTTGGCAGGAAAGCCAGTTTTCTATTCGGGATCTATCACTCATAAAGCCTTAAGCAATTGCATTCTTTACTCCTGAGAAGTTACACACGTGCATTGTGACTCAGTTGATTCATGGTTAGGCTAATTTTCATATGAACTGCAGTTCATTTCTTGTCGCCATCATGATGATTTAATTTTCCTTTGTAAATCATATCCTGTTGCCACATTCAAGTGGAGATGGTGTGCTTGTCCTTCTTCTTTTATCATCCTTCCCTTCTCCAGATGCCCTTAAGTAGTGTTATTTGACAAAGCGTCTTTGTAACTAAGTTCACCTTCCACACAGAATCAAAAGTAATTTTAATGGCACCCCTTTTCAGAGTTGTCACCTCCACAGTATCTGAGCCCTTTCCCTGATGTGGTTTTTCTTTTCCACAGTAGACTCTTATTGATTCCAGTTTACAGCTCTATTCAGAGTGACCTTGTGCAGGCATTATTTGAGCTCATGCTTTCCCACCCTCAGATCAAACATGGTCATAATGATACGGCCTTCAAAAATGTGATGCTCGCGTTAAAAGTCCCCATAAACGTGGCAGGGTTCCTGTAATTGAAAGAAGGCACAGAACAACTGATTAGATCCTAGGTATAGATCTTGAGGGTGGTCTTTTCATGCTGTTAAATTGGTCATTTGTATTTATAGCTTTGGCAGGGAGGACTGGAATCTAGCCTGGTGCTAATACCAACACTCTCCCACACTTGGTCTTATCTCATTCTCCATTAGTTTTACTCGGCACCCGTGAGGAGACCCAAGTCAAAGTGGATCTGAAAGAGTCATGCTAGTCTTAGTTTGTCCAACTATTTTCTGAGGTTCTTCAACCATCTGAGATGAAAGGTACTCTTAACGTCAAGAAATTGTGTTCTAGTAAAAAATATGAGTAGATAAGTTTACCAAGTTTAAAAAAATAACAATTATTCTGATTTCAAACACTTGAAAGCAGAAGGGTTTATCTGTGAAGCTGCAGATCCAGTGATAGCTGGGACTGTGTCTGTTTGATCCTATTCATTTTCTTGTCTCAACATAATATAGGCTTAGCCTGGCCCCCAGTAAGTGTTAATAATTATCTTTTAAATTAATGAACAAAGAACCTGTGTCTTATAAAGTGGCAGCAGGCTTTTTTTCCCCCTACATGGGTTTCCTGTTAAAATCCTTTTAGTGTTGATATATTGTGCCAGAGTCTGGTCAGATCCATTTTTGGTCAATAATGCACACCTATCATTAGGTCTCTTGGATAGCAAAGCCTCTTTCTATATTGCTGGTATGCATATAGCCATTTTTTGATAAATACTTAGAGTAGATTGATAAAGGCTGAAATTGAATTTCTGTAAACTGTAGAATAAGAGCAGGTTATTTGGTAGTTTCTTCACGTCAGCCCCCAGAATGTAGACAGAAAACCCTCTGAGCCACCATATTCAAGCATTAAGATACAGAAATCAAGACAGGTTGTTGATCTGGACAGTGAGACCTGTGAAAGGAAGTGTACAGAACTTGTGGAAGGAAGGACTGTGGCAGGGAAACACACACTCTGCATGGGCCAAAGTGAGTATACATCTTGTATACATCGCTACTCACAAAAGCACCCATGGAAATGACTCCAAATAATATTTGAGCTCATGCTTTCCCACCCTCAGATCAAACATGGTCATAATGATACGGCCTTCAAAAATGTGATGCTCGCGTTAAAAGTCCCCATAAACGTGGCAGGGTTCCTGTAATTGAAAGAAGGCACAGAACAACTGATTAGATCCTAGGTATAGATCTTGAGGGTGGTCTTTTCATGCTGTTAAATTGGTCATTTGTATTTATAGCTTTGGCAGGGAGGACTGGAATCTAGCCTGGTGCTAATACCAACACTCTCCCACACTTGGTCTTATCTCATTCTCCATTAGTTTTACTCGGCACCCGTGAGGAGACCCAAGTCAAAGTGGATCTGAAAGAGTCATGCTAGTCTTAGTTTGTCCAACTATTTTCTGAGGTTCTTCAACCATCTGAGATGAAAGGTACTCTTAACGTCAAGAAATTGTGTTCTAGTAAAAAATATGAGTAGATAAGTTTACCAAGTTTAAAAAGATAACAATTATTCTGATTTCAAACACTTGAAAGCAGAAGGGTTTATCTGTGAAGCTGCAGATCCAGTGATAGCTGGGACTGTGTCTGTTTGATCCTATTCATTTTCTTGTCTCAACATAATATAGGCTTAGCCTGGCCCCCAGTAAGTGTTAATAATTATCTTTTAAATTAATGAACAAAGAACCTGTGTCTTATAAAGTGGCAGCAGGCTTTTTTTCCCCCTACATGGGTTTCCTGTTAAAATCCTTTTAGTGTTGATATATTGTGCCAGAGTCTGGTCAGATCCATTTTTGGTCAATAATGCACACCTATCATTAGGTCTCTTGGATAGCAAAGCCTCTTTCTATATTGCTGGTATGCATATAGCCATTTTTTGATAAATACTTAGAGTAGATTGATAAAGGCTGAAATTGAATTTCTGTAAACTGTAGAATAAGAGCAGGTTATTTGGTAGTTTCTTCACGTCAGCCCCCAGAATGTAGACAGAAAACCCTCTGAGCCACCATATTCAAGCATTAAGATACAGAAATCAAGACAGGTTGTTGATCTGGACAGTGAGACCTGTGAAAGGAAGTGTACAGAACTTGTGGAAGGAAGGACTGTGGCAGGGAAACACACACTCTGCATGGGCCAAAGTGAGTATACATCTTGTATACATCGCTACTCACAAAAGCACCCATGGAAATGACTCCAAATAATATTAGAGGCCAAGAGTTAAAACAGTCTATTGTGATTTCCAGTTCACTGGGGTAACAGAGCAGTAACCCTTGGAAGGTGGAGAAAATCATCTTATCAGAGGTTTATTAAGTGGACCCTTATCTGACAGGATTAGCTGGAATCCATTTTTTTTCTAGAAATTTCAGGAGCATATTTTTCCCCCTCCGTTTCTATACCTCATCTTTGCCCTCCTCCATTCCTCTCTCCCTCCCCTCTCCCCACACTCTTCCTCTGCTACTTCTCTTCCTGTCCTCCTCCTCTCTTCTCCCTTTCATTCAACCCCCTTTAAATTTTTAATTTACTCACGTTTTCTTTTTGGTTATGCATCCAATAAGTTGTCTTTTCAGTAACTTTTTTTTTTTCCTTTCTCTCCAGTGAAAAGTTTTGCAAAAAGAAGAAAAATGTCTAAATTATCTTACTGACATAAATACCTGAAAAATATTATCCCCCACTAAAAAAGAAAACTAAAGACCAGACTCACTGTAGTTTTAAAATTCTAAAGAAAACACCACATCTCATGACCAAATGAAATTTATTCCCAGAATGTAAAGATAATATAGGAAAGTCTGTTAATATAGTTCATCACTATTAATAGCTCTAACAAGAGAACTCATACAATTATCTCTTTGTTGTTCTTATTCAGTTGCTAAATTGTGTCTGGCTCTCTGCAACCCCATGGAACTGCAGCATGCTAAAATTCCCTGTCCTTCATTATCTCCTAGAGTTTGCTCAAACTCATGTCCATTGATTTGGTAATGCCATCCAGTCTTCCCATCCTCTGTGGCCCCCTTCTCTTCCTGCCCTCAGTCTTTCCCAGCATCAGAGTCTTTTCCAATGAACTGGCTCTTTGCATCAGGTGGCCACAGTATTGGAGCTTCATCTTCAGCATCAGTCCTTCCAATGAATATTCAGGAATATGTTTAGATGCTAAAAGATGCAGGTGACAGAGTTCAGCATCCATTCTTCATTTAAAAGCTCAATAATACATTAACAGATACTTCCTAATATAATAAAAATAAATCCATCAGAGCCCCAAATTTGCAACTCTTATCATAGGCAAAAACTTAATCTACCTTCTGTATAAGAGATTCTAGACATTAAGGAAAAAGACCAACATCCAATCAAAAGAAAGACAAATAATATGAACAGTGACAGAAACTGCCTTTTTAAGATAGGAAAAGATAGCCCTCTCAAAATGGGAGAAGTGCAAAATAAATTCATTGAAATTTAATTTTTTCACATTCAAATCTGGCAAAATTGCAGAAGTTCTATAACAGGCTATTGGCAGTCAATAGGGTAGGTCGATTTCACTCTTCCACGTTGCCAGTGAAAGCGCAACATTGTTACAATTCATGTAGAGGGCAATTTGGCAATGTCTATTAAAGTTACAAATGCATATTCTTTTTGTTTTGACAGTTCTACTTCTAGATGCCTATCCTCAGACATGCTCACACATGCAAAGTGATTTACGTACCATATTCCATACTGTGAAGTTGTTTGTAACAGGGAAAGATTGAAGACAGCCTCAGTAACCATCAGTGATGGAACTATCAAATTAGAGTCTATATGATAAAAGACTAAGCAATCCCAATTTTCCAATTCATCCCATACCCCTTCCCTGCCTTATCCTATGCTAACCATAAATTTGTTTTCTACATCTGTGACCCTACTTCTGTTTTGTAAATAAGTTCATTTGTACCCCTTTTTTAGACGCATAAGTAGTATCACATGGTATTTGTCTTTCTGTGTCTGACCTACTTAACTTAGTATGACAATCTCTAGGTTTGTCCATTTTATGACAAATGGCATTACTTTAATCTTTTTATAGCTTAAATATGAATATGATTAATATTAATATGATTAATATTCCACTCTTTATATGTACCACGTCTTCTATATCATTTCTTCTGTCAATGAACCATTAGGGTTTAGTGCTGCACTAAACACTGGGTAGGTTTAGTGTTGATGAACTCTTTCAATTTTTGCTTAATGAAAAGTTTTTTTTAATCTCTTCTATTCTGAATGATAGTCTTTCTGAATAGAATACCCTAGGTTGCAGGTTTTCCCTTACAGCGTTTTGAATATGCCATGCCATCAAAAATTAGCTGGTAGACTTACGGGGATTCCCTTTTGTGTAACTTTTTGTTTTCTCTGGCTGCCTTTAGAATTCTCTCTTTAACTTTTTCCACTTTAATTATGGTATGTCTTGGTATGGATCAAATGGTAAAGAATCTGCCTGCAATGCAGGAGACCCAGGCTCAATCCCTGAGTCAGGAAGATCCCCTGGAGAAGGGAATGGCAACCCGCTCTAGTATTCTTGCCTGGAGAATCCGTGGAGAGAGGAGCCTGGCAGTCTGCAGCCCATGGAAAAGATAGCCCTCTCAAAAAGAGAGAAGTGCAAAATAAATTCATTGTTCACATTCAAATCTGGCAAAATTGCAGAAGTTCTATAACAGGCTATTGGCAGTCAATAGGGTAGGTCGATTTCACTCTTCCACGTTGCCAGTGAAAGCGCAACATTGTTACAATTCATGTAGAGGGCAATTTGGCAATGTCTATTAAAGTTACAAATGCATATTCTTTTTGTTTTGACAGTTCTACTTCTAGATGCCTATCCTCAGACATGCTCACACATGCAAAGTGATTTACGTACCATATTCCATACTGTGAAGTTGTTTGTAACAGGGAAAGATTGAAGACAGCCTCAGTAACCATCAGTGATGGAACTATCAAATTAGAGTCTATATGATAAAAGACTAAGCAATCCCAATTTTCCAATTCATCCCATACCCCTTCCCTGCCTTATCCTATGCTAACCATAAATTTGTTTTCTACATCTGTGACCCTACTTCTGTTTTGTAAATAAGTTCATTTGTACCCCTTTTTTAGACGCATAAGTAGTATCACATGGTATTTGTCTTTCTGTGTCTGACCTACTTAACTTAGTATGACAATCTCTAGGTTTGTCCATTTTATGACAAATGGCATTACTTTAATCTTTTTATAGCTTAAATATGAATATGATTAATATTAATATGATTAATATTCCACTCTTTATATGTACCACGTCTTCTATATCATTTCTTCTGTCAATGAACCATTAGGGTTTAGTGCTGCACTAAACACTGGGTAGGTTTAGTGTTGATGAACTCTTTCAATTTTTGCTTAATGAAAAGTTTTTTTTAATCTCTTCTATTCTGAATGATAGTCTTTCTGAATAGAATACCCTAGGTTGCAGGTTTTCCCTTACAGCGTTTTGAATATGCCATGCCATCAAAAATTAGCTGGTAGACTTACGGGGATTCCCTTTTGTGTAACTTTTTGTTTTTCTCTGGCTGCCTTTAGAATTCTCTCTTTAACTTTTTCCACTTTAATTATGGTATGTCTTGGTATGGATCAAATGGTAAAGAATCTGCCTGCAATGCAGGAGACCCAGGCTCAATCCCTGAGTCAGGAAGATCCCCTGGAGAAGGGAATGGCAACCCGCTCTAGTATTCTTGCCTGGAGAATCCGTGGAGAGAGGAGCCTGGCAGTCTGCAGCCCATGGAGTCACAAAGAGTCGAATATGACCAAGTGACTAACACTTTTACTTTTGCTATGGATCTGTTTGAGTTCATCTTGTCTGGGACCCTTTGTGCTTCCTTTACCTGGATATCTATTTCCTTCTTTGGTTTTGGAAAGTTTTCAGCCATAATTTTATCAAAAAGTTTTTCACTCTCTTTCCCTCTCTCTCTCTCTCCTCCTTCTGGATCCCCTATAAATGTGAATGTTAGGATCTTTAATGTAATCCCAAAGATCTGTTACTGTTTTCTTTCTTTCTTTCTTTCTTTCTTTCATTTTTACTGTTCTGATTAGGTGATTTTCATTATTCTGTCTTCCAGATCCGTTATGCTATTCATTCTTTTTCCTATTGAATTCTTCATTTCTGAGCAGGTCTTTTTTTATATTTTCTAATTCCTTGTTAAAAATCTTCACATTGTACATATATTCTTTCCCTAATCCAGCTAACAGTTTTATTGCTAATGCTTTGAATTCATTTTCTGGTAAATTGTTTATTTGTGTTTCACTGTTTTTGTTGTTGTTTATTTTCCCAGGAGTTTCTTTCTTGCTGTTTCCATTGAGAGCAGTTCCTCTGCCTTTTGTTTTACTTGACTGTCTCTGCCTCTATGAATTAGGTGAAACAGTTACTTACGACAGTCTTCAACATGTATTCTTATGTGAGAGCATCCTAGTACAGGCTGCATGTGTCCAGGGTCTTTAGTGGGAGAGCTGAATTTGACATGGACAAAGGTTCATCTTTCCTCAGGGCGCACCCTCCCAACCAATCACTGTCCCTAGTCTCTGACACCCTGTTTTGGAGCCACGGTGCGGGGACTCAGGGGCCCACAGTGCAGTATTGGTGTGTGCTGTCAGGGAGTGAGGTGTAGTAGAGTTTAATCTCTCTTTAACTTTTTCCACTTTAATTATGGTATGTCTTGGTATGGATCAAATGGTAAAGAATCTGCCTGCAATGCAGGAGACCCAGGCTCAATCCCTGAGTCAGGAAGATCCCCTGGAGAAGGGAATGGCAACCCGCTCTAGTATTCTTGCCTGGAGAATCCGTGGAGAGAGGAGCCTGGCAGTCTGCAGCCCATGGAGTCACAAAGAGTCGAATATGACCAAGTGACTAACACTTTTACTTTTGCTATGGATCTGTTTGAGTTCATCTTGTCTGGGACCCTTTGTGCTTCCTTTACCTGGATATCTATTTCCTTCTTTGGTTTTGGAAAGTTTTCAGCCATAATTTTATCAAAAAGTTTTTCACTCTCTTTCCCTCTCTCTCTCTCCTCCTTCTGGATCCCCTATAAATGTGAATGTTAGGATCTTTAATGTAATCCCAAAGATCTGTTACTGTTTTCTTTCTTTCTTTCTTTCTTTCTTTCATTTTTACTGTTCTGATTAGGTGATTTTCATTATTCTGTCTTCCAGATCCGTTATGCTATTCATTCTTTTTCCTATTGAATTCTTCATTTCTGAGCAGGTCTTTTTTTATATTTTCTAATTCCTTGTTAAAAATCTTCACATTGTACATATATTCTTTCCCTAATCCAGCTAACAGTTTTATTGCTAATGCTTTGAATTCATTTTCTGGTAAATTGTTTATTTGTGTTTCACTGTTTTTGTTGTTGTTTATTTTCCCAGGAGTTTCTTTCTTGCTGTTTCCATTGAGAGCAGTTCCTCTGCCTTTTGTTTTACTTGACTGTCTCTGCCTCTATGAATTAGGTGAAACAGTTACTTACGACAGTCTTCAACATGTATTCTTATGTGAGAGCATCCTAGTACAGGCTGCATGTGTCCAGGGTCTTTAGTGGGAGAGCTGAATTTGACATGGACAAAGGTTCATCTTTCCTCAGGGCGCACCCTCCCAACCAATCACTGTCCCTAGTCTCTGACACCCTGTTTTGGAGCCACGGTGCGGGGACTCAGGGGCCCACAGTGCAGTATTGGTGTGTGCTGTCAGGGAGTGAGGTGTAGTAGAGCATCTTCCATCAGAGATCTGGACTGCTTCTGATGCACCACTCAAGTAAGTGCCAACAGTAGCTGCCAGTACCCCACCCAGCCTCTGCCCTGGGATCAGGATGGCTCTGTGTCTCACAGTCAATTCTGCTTCCTAGTTGTGGCTGTCGCAGATCCAGCACCAAGCTCCTTTTATCCCAGCAGTCCCCCAGTGAGCCAAAGAAACTCATCTCCCCTGGTAGGACTCTAGAACTGTGACATCCAGTCTATGGCTCAACCCACTCCCTTCCCAAGGTGGGTGTCCACCTTGCAATCTCCCTTTTTCCTCTGTATCTACTTCCAAGGATACAAATTCCAACACAATTGCTTTTCTTCCCTTCCTGCTCAACTGCATGGGTACCTCCTATTTGTATAGGAGTCCTTCTCCCAGTTTCCAGTTAGTTTCCAATGAGAAGTGTTCTACGTGTAGATGTATTTTTGATGTGTTCATGTCACGAGATGAATTCCATGTCTTTTCACTCCACCGTCTTGATTGATTTCCAGAATGCTTCCTGACTTCAACAGTTAGAACATAGTGTTTCATGGAGTCTTTGCAGCAATCTTTCAAGGCTGATTTTATTGTCCCTAACTTTCCAGATAAGGAAACTGAGTCTGACAATTTCAAAGTTACTCAAAGTCAGTGTGATCTTAATCCTAGTATTGGTACTATACCATTGTAATAACTTGGAAAATAATTTCTTTTTTCTGTGTTCCAAGACCCTGGTAGCTAACCAGAAACAGGCATTTACTCTTGCCATATGAATGAGGAAAATGCGAGAATAGCAGAGTACGTCCACCGTGGTTTAATTCTAGCACCTCCCATTCCTGGAGTCCTAATAGAGACTCCATTCTACACCACCACCCCCAACAGTAACAACAGAAGTTTGATCTGTACTTTGGATAGCTTTGCAGTGACAAGTAGTTGAGTATTTTGTGGAATCAGTATTGAGCTCTGCATTCTTGCATAATAGTTGTTTTCATGATAAATTGCTTTTGTGTAATTGTTGGCTCAGCCATCACTTCCTTTTTGGATTCTTGACAGCTATCATTGAGGTTTTCATCAGTGATTGATTGCAATTGCTATCAGATGACTTCTCTTTGAATTACTCAGTTATTGTTTTCATGCTGGAAGAATTAACACCTATACTGCCTTCTGGGAGTTACTGAGCAGAACACATATTATATAATAGGTGATTTTACAGGTACGTTCCACTCTGGAAAGATCTCTTCATTCTTTCAAATAATGCAGGTCTGTTTCTTTTGCTGAGTTCATTTTGCTTTAGAAGAATTGTGGCAGCAGCAGGAGGAACCCAGGGCTGAATGAGATAATGTATGTGGAAAACAGCTCAAAGCCTGGCACTATATATCAGCCACTGCTATAGTCTCAGGCATGGTATCACAATTTTATCAAATGATTCAGAGGCTGGAACTCAGAACACCAATCACAGAAGTGTTGCTTCTCAATGATGTGAAAACTACAGTTCTAAATTCAGACGGTACTCCATAAATAAGTACAGTAAAAGTCTTCCTGTACTGCGCTGGAAGGTCTGAATACTCAAAGTCAGTGTTGATTTCCAGAATGCTTCCTGACTTCAACAGTTAGAACATAGTGTTTCATAGTTTGCAGCAATCTTTCAAGGCTGATTTTATTGTCCCTAACTTTCCAGATAAGGAAACTGAGTCTGACAATTTCAAAGTTACTCAAAGTCAGTGTGATCTTAATCCTAGTATTGGTACTATACCATTGTAATAACTTGGAAAATAATTTCTTTTTCTGTGTTCCAAGACCCTGGTAGCTAACCAGAAACAGGCATTTACTCTTGCCATATGAATGAGGAAAATGCGAGAATAGCAGA
The DNA here is from genome assembly GCA_022376925.1 of Tragulus kanchil. Classification (NCBI taxonomy): domain Eukaryota; kingdom Metazoa; phylum Chordata; class Mammalia; order Artiodactyla; family Tragulidae; genus Tragulus; species Tragulus kanchil. Next base: position 261,913,131 of record JAIOJX010000032.1, read on the forward strand.
GTACGTCCACCGTGGTTTAATTCTAGCACCTCCCATTCCTGGAGTCCTAATAGAGACTCCATTCTACACCACCACCCCCAACAGTAACAACAGAAGTTTGATCTGTACTTTGGATAGCTTTGCAGTGACAAGTAGTTGAGTATTTTGTGGAATCAGTATTGAGCTCTGCATTCTTGCATAATAGTTGTTTTCATGATAAATTGCTTTTGTGTAATTGTTGGCTCAGCCATCACTTCCTTTTTGGATTCTTGACAGCTATCATTGAGGTTTTCATCAGTGATTGATTGCAATTGCTATCAGATGACTTCTCTTTGAATTACTCAGTTATTGTTTTCATGCTGGAAGAATTAACACCTATACTGCCTTCTGGGAGTTACTGAGCAGAACACATATTATATAATAGGTGATTTTACAGGTACGTTCCACTCTGGAAAGATCTCTTCATTCTTTCAAATAATGCAGGTCTGTTTCTTTTGCTGAGTTCATTTTGCTTTAGAAGAATTGTGGCAGCAGCAGGAGGAACCCAGGGCTGAATGAGATAATGTATGTGGAAAACAGCTCAAAGCCTGGCACTATATATCAGCCACTGCTATAGTCTCAGGCATGGTATCACAATTTTATCAAATGATTCAGAGGCTGGAACTCAGAACACCAATCACAGAAGTGTTGCTTCTCAATGATGTGAAAACTACAGTTCTAAATTCAGACGGTACTCCATAAATAAGTACAGTAAAAGGTCTTCCTGTACTGCGCTGGAAGGGAAATCACATTTATCTTGCCATCTTTTCTAAAAAATAAGTCAAAAGGAATGAATATAAGCTAGATTTCCCTAGGACATGAAACTTTATTTTTGTCACAATTTGTTGTTCAGTTACTCAGTTGTGTCCAACTCTCTGTGACCCCATGGACCTGGAGAAAGCCAAGCTTCCCTGTCCTTCACTATCTCAAACTCATGTCCATTGAGTCAGTGGTGCTATCCAACCGTCTCATCCTCTGTCGTACAAAGCATTGGAGCTTTAGCTTCAGCATGAATCTTTACAGTGACTATTCAAGGTCTGTTTCCCTTAGGAGTAATTTGTAGATCATTATATATGTAATTAGAGGAAGAATCAGGAAGAGTTAGCATAAGTTAAAAGGTACCAGAAATGCATGAGCTTTTCTACAGGATTGTATTCTTTATTGTTAAAATATTTCATTTTAAAGTCTAATAATAGGGTCTATAGTTATAATGATAGCAAGCAGTTCCATAATTCCATTAAAGATGACCTGGTTTATGGATCTAGCTTCTTGGCTACCCAAATCAACAGTATCACCACCTAGTGGCCACTGAGTTGAACTCCAAACACATGATCCTTGGGACTCACAAAGAGTGTTGAGTGCCTTAGTTACTAAAAGTGATTGAAAATGACTCTCAGCACCACTAGAGTAAACGACTTTGACTATCCTTGATCACTGTTAATTACCAGAACATTCAGACTCTACTTTCTAGCAAATGGGAGAAAATGAGACTTTGAAAGTTGAAGCTGGAGAATGTGATCATTTCATTCCTTAATCCTTTTCTTAATTGTTTGAATTGAGAAGAACTATATCTACCTTTCTCCACCAGTTTTTATATTCAAGTTTTGATTGATTTCTATGAGTTTTCTACTGAAAATAAAAAATGTTTATTTGAGTAGATCATAACTGTTTTCAGCAGGGATAAACAGTGGCTTTTCTACTATAGGAAATATGCAGTGTTGGTTTATGTCCTTTAATAAAATTATCAAAAGTGAAGTGCTTTGCTTCTTGAAGGTCTGGTTCATGATAGCACAGCCTCACTTCATCTCAAAGTCTGGCACCAGGACCCTTTTTATTTACCACTTCCCTTCTCTCCCTATCATCTACCGACATGTTGACATTCAAATTATTCATTGAAATAAACAAACCATCTGCCTACTGAGCTCATCACCCCATCCCATTCCTTGCTGAAATAAATGAAATGTGGAATGAGTAATTGTAAAATAATAATTCTAAGGGAGTATAATATATTCAAGTAGATTGAATGTGGAAATCCACTAAAAATATATTTCAAATTGCTTTTTTTCCCAGGAGGGCACTATTCTTTCCTTAATATCTTCCCTTTGGTTTCATGATTCTAGGATTAAGCCTAATTGCTAACATAGTATATGTGCGTGATCATCTGCTTTCTTAAACTTAAGCTTCCTCTGGCATTGGTTTCCAGTTTGTAGTCATAGCTGCGGCATGAACAGTAATTGATCTGAGCTCCGTGTGGTGAAATAGGTTCCAGCATGTTGACAGCAATTAATGGAGCTAGTTGGTCCTGGGTAAGATTCAAGGGGTGGGTTTTGCATCTCTTTCAAATTGTTTTCTTATTATTTCTGTTGTAGTCTCCTGGGAGACCATAGTGAGAAGAAGGCTGGCTTTAGAATGACACAAACCTAAGTTCAAACCCTTTCCCTTTATGACCTTGTAAGTTATTGTATCCAAACAAGACTGAGTTGTCTCATCTCAAAGATAGAGGTCATAACATCAATACAATCAGGTTATTATAATGATCAAATCAGTTTTCATATGTCAGTTACCTAGGAAAATGCCTGAGTAATATGCATAAATATTGCACTCTGCTTTCCCTTAACCCTTCTTTTATGTTCCCTTGTGTTTTCTTGTGACTTAACATTTCTTAAAGTCAAATTTAGTTCCACTAAGATACTTTATTGATAACAGGTTTGTTTTTTTGTTTTGGGTTTTTTTTTTTTTTTTTTTTTTTTTGCCATACTAGTGTCGATATAGCTGTTCAAATTGTTCTTTCAATAGTAAGGAAGGTCCTACTACATTCTAAACACTGTGCTACTTACTAATGATGAGCAAGATGAACATAGTCTTTGCTTCTGGGATTTATATCTGCAAGTGGAGGTTATAGCCTATTGACATTAGGAATCCACATGGTATATTCTGGTTAGCTGTAATGAATAAACTCAAAACTGAATAGGTGTATTACTGTCTTGTCACAGTTCCGTGGGTGGACTAGACGCATCTGGCTTGTGCTTGCTCTGAATTTCCCATGAGGTTGGAGAAAGTTACATGAGGTTGGAGTCATCTGATGATTCTTCACACACTTGTCTGGAGCCTGGGCTGGGCTGGCTAGCATGGCTGGGCTGGCAGCGGGTATTGAACAGCTCCTAGTCCATGCAGTCTCCCTAGGTGACTCGGACTTCCTCACGACACTGGGGATGGTGAGATTTCTTACATAGAGGCTGGCTCTTCCCAGAGCAAATTTCCCCCATAAAGGAGAAACAAGTAGTCCTCTTAAAGGCTAGGGATAAGACATCTTGTCACTTGATTAAAGAAGTCACAAGCTGGCCCCATTTTCAACAGAGTGGAGCAATAGACCCCACCTCTCAGTGGAGAGCAGCACAAGAGGCAGGTTAACACAGAATGTAATTGATTGTTCTCCAGTTTTATGTCACTTGCTGTCTAGACTCTTAGTAGGTTCTGGCTTTTACTTAACTTAGTCCACCAAGATTTGTGAAGCTGACCATCCATGTTTTCTCTAGGAACGGGAATCAATATTGTCTTTAGGAGTCAAACTGTTGGCAAAATTGTGTTTGCCCTGGTCCTTATACATTCCTCAGGACAGATGGTATTTCCAGGGAATGAGATTCATCACTCTCCTGTATCTCTCTGAGGAAATATGCTTATTTCTCTTTGTTACCACTTGGGAAGAAATAGCCCCCCAAAAAAGTAGCTTCACGAACCCACCTTACCAAGTGGTTCACATGTCCATGTACCAGATTTAGCACATGAGAACATCACCATCGGGATATATTTCCTGGGTCTCAATATCAATTCCTATTTGTTGTAGTTTCTACTCTCTGTTTTCTGCAGTATTTTCCTTGGAATTGGAGCACTAACACCACAGTTCCCTGAGAACTCAGCACTTCATGCTATTGATGTGCTGAAGATTTTCCTTCTTCCTTCTTCCTTTTCGCGGGGATGAATGACCTGTAACCTACTCTCCTAGACCCCTTTCCTACAACCATATCATCTTTGCATTTTAAATATGGTTCAATGCACTAAAATAAAAACCAAGAAGCCAATCTTCCCAGTACAGACATGGGAGAGGAAAAAAAGTTGAAGCTGACACATTCTTTTTGTCAGTATAAATGCTGCTTGATTTAAGGTCTGAATTTAACTGTTAAGTCTTTTAAAGAATAAATTATCAGAAAATCGACCAGATTTGGAACTTGGGTATTTCCTTTCCTGTGCTTGTCCTGTCTTCTGTGAAGTTACTCTAAAAACCTAGTGAGAAGTTCTGCATTTTTTGCCCCCTAGTATGAACAGCTCCTAGTCCATGCAGTCTCCCTAGGTGACTCGGACTTCCTCACGACACTGGGGATGGTGAGATTTCTTACATAGAGGCTGGCTCTTCCCAGAGCAAATTTCCATAAAGGAGAAACAAGTAGTCCTCTTAAAGGCTAGGGATAAGACATCTTGTCACTTGATTAAAGAAGTCACAAGCTGGCCCCATTTTCAACAGAGTGGAGCAATAGACCCCACCTCTCAGTGGAGAGCAGCACAAGAGGCAGGTTAACACAGAATGTAATTGATTGTTCTCCAGTTTTATGTCACTTGCTGTCTAGACTCTTAGTAGGTTCTGGCTTTTACTTAACTTAGTCCACCAAGATTTGTGAAGCTGACCATCCATGTTTTCTCTAGGAACGGGAATCAATATTGTCTTTAGGAGTCAAACTGTTGGCAAAATTGTGTTTGCCCTGGTCCTTATACATTCCTCAGGACAGATGGTATTTCCAGGGAATGAGATTCATCACTCTCCTGTATCTCTCTGAGGAAATATGCTTATTTCTCTTTGTTACCACTTGGGAAGAAATAGCCCCCAAAATAGTAGCTTCACGAACCCACCTTACCAAGTGGTTCACATGTCCATGTACCAGATTTAGCACATGAGAACATCACCATCGGGATATATTTCCTGGGTCTCAATATCAATTCCTATTTGTTGTAGTTTCTACTCTCTGTTTTCTGCAGTATTTTCCTTGGAATTGGAGCACTAACACCACAGTTCCCTGAGAACTCAGCACTTCATGCTATTGATGTGCTGAAGATTTTCCTTCTTCCTTCTTCCTTTTCGCGGGGATGAATGACCTGTAACCTACTCTCCTAGACCCCTTTCCTACAACCATATCATCTTTGCATTTTAAATATGGTTCAATGCACTAAAATAAAAACCAAGAAGCCAATCTTCCCAGTACAGACATGGGAGAGGAAAAAAAGTTGAAGCTGACACATTCTTTTTGTCAGTATAAATGCTGCTTGATTTAAGGTCTGAATTTAACTGTTAAGTCTTTTAAAGAATAAATTATCAGAAAATCGACCAGATTGGGAACTTGGGTATTTCCTTTCCTGTGCTTGTCCTGTCTTCTGTGAAGTTATCCACTCTAAAAACCTAGTGAGAAGTTCTGCATGCCCTCCCCTAGTGAATTATGTTTTGGTCTCTGGTCCCTCAATGGCCAGGTTAACAATTCTCTCTCTGGCAAAACGTCAAGTAGTCCTCCACTGCCAGAAAAGCATCTGCTGGAATATTTTAGTCTAATACAAATAGAGACTTTTCCCTGAGATGGTAAACAGTCTTTTAAAGACAGACCTAAAAAGACTCTTCTTAGCTATAGCAGGTAATTGTGGTCATGTGGGATGAGGATTTGTCCTTTGTACTCAGTGAGTTTTTTCTGTTGTCATTTACTGTCTTAACTGTGAACTACTGAATAACAAAGTACACATGACCATTTGCACTCTGCCTAGATATGCTTAAAAATACTTTCTAGATTCCATATGCATTAATACACAATATTTATCTTTCTCTTTCTGACTTCCGTCACTTTGTATAAATGACTCTAGGTTCTCTGTGACAACAGAGAGGTGGAAGCGAGATTTAAGAGTGAGAGGACATGTGTCTGCCTATGGCTGATTCATTTTGGTATATGGCAGAAACCATTACAATACTGTAAATTATCCTTCAATTAAAAATGAAAGACTGTAAAAGAGACAATAAAATGCTTTCCAATCGGGATGGGATGGAATATATAGGTTAAAGAGCCATTTCTAAAAGTCACATTGAAAACATTTTTTCAGTTGCTCTTTGACCTACCAGTTTTCTGTTCCCTAAACTATAGATGAAAAACCACAAATCTGAAATTTATGCTCAAGGTTATAAGTTTTGATTACATGTTCCAGGTAGATTGATTTGCAACACGATTTGTCTTAACTTAAAATAATGACATTGTTCCTCTGGATTTATATAACCTCTTCTCCAGGGACACACTAGGTATACGCTGAGATTAGATCACCCCGTATGTGTGTGTGTGTCTCATTAGTATTAAATGAACAGCATCCAGGAGGCAGCGAAGGAGGAACAAGCTAAAAAAGTAGCTTAGATTGTTTCCCACAAACTGTGATAATCCAAACTCAAGCAAGATCAATGAGCTGCCGGGAAACAGGAAACAAACATTCCAAGCAGAAATATCTCAAGTAATAGCCAAAGGGATAAAGAAAACCACTGGCTGGATAAACTGTGATAAATGGCGGTGGTTTGTTTGTTTTTAAATTGTGTTCCTATGTGTAAGTCCCTCTTTGTCTCTGTGTAATACAAGCCCTTCATCGTGTGTGACACTCCAGTCTATGTGCATCTTCCAAGGATCCGGGAGGGTGGAGTAAGGAGTCATCTCTTCTTCTCTAAACAACGATTTCTCACACTGTTTAGAACTTAACCAGTTATGTGCCTTCTCTTTCCAGTACTCCACTTGTGCCAGTTGCTGTCCACTATGTGTGGGACGTGCAAACCCACTGACACAGGTCCTGACACAAGTCCTCCTCTTGCTTATACCATTTTTTATACATCCCACCTCCTCCCGGGTGGTTGTCCTCGTCATCCCATGGATTGCTCTGCTCCCCACGCCTACCTCTCCCCACAAGCAGCCATCTTTACCTCGGTGCCAAATGAAATAACCAAGCCTCCAGGATTCCCGTAGCTTGCCTGCATGTTGATCCCACATGATCTACAATGCCTTTCACCTGGCTACTACATTTTAGAAGCAAAATGGTTTTAGTCATTTGCATGTAATTGTCTGCAGAGATGAGAGAAGGTAGCCATGCTTTAACCCCTTAGGAGAATCTTTAAGGCAATGGTACCAAACTCTCCCATCTTTCTCCTGGTGATCTGGGGACAAGAGAGCTACCGCCAGCTAGATTTTCAAATAGTCTCATGGCTCCTCCTGAGGATATGTTAATCCTGAAGGTGACCTACACCTTTTCAGAAAAGAGGTGTCTCCTATTGTTTCTCTCTGCCTTCTCCTTCACTGCCACGGCTGCTCCAGGGACAGGGAGTCCCCGAGCCACAGGGCCGGGATGCAGCAGTGATGCGCTGAAGGTGAGTGATGTGCTAAGCAGTGACCCTAAGTTTTGCCCACAGACCTCAGGTTGTTTTCACCCCACCCCTGGTCTACTTTGGATGCCAGGGCTGTGGTCCTCCTCCCTTGAGTGTTTGTTCAACAGGAGGGAGCTGTCAGGTTTGTAAGATATGTTACTCTGAATGTCCAGAGGGTAAAATCTGAAATTTGGGTGACTTACCGATGTAGGTTTCCCTGACTGTATGCATACAGTTGTCATGCACCTATTGAAAGTTCCCAATAGTTAGATGCAACAGTTTTCACTGTTTTTTTTTTTCTGTGTAATACAAGCCCTTCATCGTGTGTGACACTCCAGTCTATGTGCATCTTCCAAGGATCCGGGAGGGTGGAGTAAGGAGTCATCTCTTCTTCTCTAAACAACGATTTCTCACACTGTTTAGAACTTAACCAGTTATGTGCCTTCTCTTTCCAGTACTCCACTTGTGCCAGTTGCTGTCCACTATGTGTGGGACGTGCAAACCCACTGACACAGGTCCTGACACAAGTCCTCCTCTTGCTTATACCATTTTTTATACATCCCACCTCCTCCCGGGTGGTTGTCCTCGTCATCCCATGGATTGCTCTGCTCCCCACGCCTACCTCTCCCCACAAGCAGCCATCTTTACCTCGGTGCCAAATGAAATAACCAAGCCTCCAGGATTCCCGTAGCTTGCCTGCATGTTGATCCCACATGATCTACAATGCCTTTCACCTGGCTACTACATTTTAGAAGCAAAATGGTTTTAGTCATTTGCATGTAATTGTCTGCAGAGATGAGAGAAGGTAGCCATGCTTTAACCCCTTAGGAGAATCTTTAAGGCAATGGTACCAAACTCTCCCATCTTTCTCCTGGTGATCTGGGGACAAGAGAGCTACCGCCAGCTAGATTTTCAAATAGTCTCATGGCTCCTCCTGAGGATATGTTAATCCTGAAGGTGACCTACACCTTTTCAGAAAAGAGGTGTCTCCTATTGTTTCTCTCTGCCTTCTCCTTCACTGCCACGGCTGCTCCAGGGACAGGGAGTCCCGAGCCACAGGGCCGGGATGCAGCAGTGATGCGCTGAAGGTGAGTGATGTGCTAAGCAGTGACCCTAAGTTTTGCCCACAGACCTCAGGTTGTTTTCACCCCACCCCTGGTCTACTTTGGATGCCAGGGCTGTGGTCCTCCTCCCTTGAGTGTTTGTTCAACAGGAGGGAGCTGTCAGGTTTGTAAGATATGTTACTCTGAATGTCCAGAGGGTAAAATCTGAAATTTGGTTGACTTACCGATGTAGGTTTCCCTGACTGTATGCATACAGTTGTCATGCACCTATTGAAAGTTCCCAATAGTTAGATGCAACAGTTTTCACTGTTGCTTCCCACTTTGTGGCTGTATCACTGCATGTTAAAACAATACCTAGGGCTGGGCAGTAGGGAGATCTTTTTATAAGCTCATTATTCTTATTTTGAGGAGAAGTAGGTTCTCAAGGGAATCCTCAGTTCTCTTTCTGGGACTCTGATAAGCACCAGACATTATCGCTTTCCACAGTCATCCCAGGCCTGGATCTCTTATCTCAAGAGACCCACCTTCTGATGGAGGCAAAGAAAACAACACATAAACCATGCTAGGAGTTTCTCATCACGTTTCACCTCCATGGGGTTTCCCAGCTAGTGGCTGTTCACATATGACGTGTCCTGCTGTGGATCCCAGGGGGCTTCCCGTCCTTGACCTCAAATAGCTCACTGTCTAGGAGACAAGGAGGACTCTGAAATGGTGAGCAACGTCAGTGTGGCCAATATTAACTATCCAGTGAAGTCTGAAAGGGCCCAGAAATTCCCTGGAACAGACTCATCTTAGTTGCAGAAGCCCTGGAACTGTGCTTACAGTTAACTCTCTCCAGTTAATTCTTTTTTTTTTAAAGATTTATTTATTAATTTATTTTGGGCGGGGGTTGGGTTGGGGAGGGAGGGGAGCGGGCGGGCCACTTCTATTGGTCTTTCATTTCTCTATGTTCATCCGTCTTTGTTCTTTGGCTCCTGTGGGCCTCCCATCACGGTGGCGTCTGTCGCTGCAGAGCGCCGGCTCTGGGTGCATGTGATCCAGAGCTCCGGCTCGGTCATTGGACACATCAGTCCAGCCGCTCCGCAGCACGTGGGATCTTCCCAGGCCAGGGCTCAAACTGGCACCTCTTGCACTGCAAGGCGGTGTCCTTACCCACTGGACCACCAGGGGAAGCCCTCCAGTTAATTCTTATATCTTGATATCTTCAAATCTCCCAACCCCAAGGAGTGTGACCTGGGGAGTGCAGAAAGAGGAGTTAGGGATTAACATACACACACTACTATATATAAACTACATAACCAGCAGGGACCAACTGCACAGGGAACTATACAATTGTCATGCACCTATTGAAAGTTCCCAATAGTTAGATGCAACAGTTTTCACTGTTGCTTCCCACTTTGTGGCTGTATCACTGCATGTTAAAACAATACCTAGGGCTGGGCAGTAGGGAGATCTTTTTATAAGCTCATTATTCTTATTTTGAGGAGAAGTAGGTTCTCAAGGGAATCCTCAGTTCTCTTTCTGGGACTCTGATAAGCACCAGACATTATCGCTTTCCACAGTCATCCCAGGCCTGGATCTCTTATCTCAAGAGACCCACCTTCTGATGGAGGCAAAGAAAACAACACATAAACCATGCTAGGAGTTTCTCATCACGTTTCACCTCCATGGGGTTTCCCAGCTAGTGGCTGTTCACATATGACGTGTCCTGCTGTGGATCCCAGGGGGCTTCCCGTCCTTGACCTCAAATAGCTCACTGTCTAGGAGACAAGGAGGACTCTGAAATGGTGAGCAACGTCAGTGTGGCCAATATTAACTATCCAGTGAAGTCTGAAAGGGCCCAGAAATTCCCTGGAACAGACTCATCTTAGTTGCAGAAGCCCTGGAACTGTGCTTACAGTTAACTCTCTCCAGTTAATTCTTTTTTTTTTTTTAAAGATTTATTTATTAATTTATTTTGGGCGGGGGTTGGGTTGGGGAGGGAGGGGAGCGGGCGGGCCACTTCTATTGGTCTTTCATTTCTCTATGTTCATCCGTCTTTGTTCTTTGGCTCCTGTGGGCCTCCCATCACGGTGGCGTCTGTCGCTGCAGAGCGCCGGCTCTGGGTGCATGTGATCCAGAGCTCCGGCTCGGTCATTGGACACATCAGTCCAGCCGCTCCGCAGCACGTGGGATCTTCCCAGGCCAGGGCTCAAACTGGCACCTCTTGCACTGCAAGGCGGTGTCCTTACCCACTGGACCACCAGGGGAAGCCCTCCAGTTAATTCTTATATCTTGATATCTTCAAATCTCCCAACCCCAAGGAGTGTGACCTGGGGAGTGCAGAAAGAGGAGTTAGGGATTAACATACACACACTACTATATATAAACTACATAACCAGCAGGGACCAACTGCACAGGGAACTATACAATTCAGCATTTTTTATAGTTCAATATTCACTATTTTATAATGACCTAGAAGGGAAAATAATCAGAAAAAGAATATACACACACACACAGACACACACACACATATATTAATACATATATATAAGTAAATATATAAATCATTTTGCTGTGCACCTGAAACTAACACAACATTGGAAGTCAACTATGCTTCAACTTAAAAAAGAAAAAAATTAAGAAAAAAAGGAATCAGTGGTCCTGACACTACTCAGGGAAAGCCCGCTGCTTGAGCTGGACTCCCTGGCTTTGATCTGGAGTCGGGTTCCCATGAGAGCTCTGCCCACTCGTCCTCTGTCACATATGACAGGCTCCCCCCAGTTTGGTCCCATTTCAAGGGAAATGAGCTGTTTGTCCAGTCACCATCTCCAGGCTGTGTAAACAAGCAGATGGGCAATTAGTGGCTCTGTGAGGCTTTGGCCCGCTGCACTGCTGGCACCAATGGAGGACCATCCCTCATCTCTTGGACGACAGTCGCACAGGCATGAGATAATGGGGACTGCCCGGCTTTTGAGATTTCTTCATGCTGTTTAGATTTCAGTCTTCGTGTCAAAATCCTGTTGTTCAAGCATTTTTGGCAATAGCAACCACTGCTACTCAGCTAGTTAGTTGGGAGTGGGGGAATAATTTAGATCCTGTCGCCTTGATTTTTTTTCTCATTAAGCCATTTTTTAACGAGCAGGAAATAAGACCAAGACATAGAGATCTGTAGGTAATAATCTTTCCTTAATTAGCCAAATGCTGACAGAGAGGTCACCCAGTTGAGTGCTGTTTACTCCTTGCCCCTGGAAGCGGCTGTGTGGGTGTGATGCACGCATACCAGGGGTTGGAGGAGGTGTGGAGGTCCAGCTGGAGCCTCCTGGG